>JAJEKV010000002.1:13677427-16552427 GCA_021234155.1 Isoetes taiwanensis
GCACACATTGCTATAGTACTAACTGTTGATAGGATCCCTCAAGCCTCAAAAGTGGTACCTTTTTCTCACCTTAGAAGTTATGCTAAGCTAGTAACAATTAAGTGAATTGGGAAACTTAACAAGATTAAAAAGAATGAGCCAAAATTTTCCAGGAGGGTAGTCTCTCACACCGCGCCCGGTCGCAAAACCAATTTTGTTTTGAAGCGAGGCTAGTTATGAGACATTGAGCCAAGAACACCAAACAGCGATGAATTTGAGATAACATAGTAAGGCTAACTTGCTGTAGGAATTAGGTTAGAACAGCATGTTTGATACCCAAACCCTTAGAATGAGTGATTGCTACCGGTCGAAACCAAACATTGCATTCTGAACGAGGTCGTGAGACCAATGGGTAGAAAAGTCAATAAGTATGAGTTTAGATAAATTTGGTGCCTTGAAGGTGTTAAACAGAGCAACTTGAGTTTTGACCTAAAATGCCCCAAGCTATAAATAGATGTAGAACCCCTCATTTTTCGTCAAGCCCTAGAAACTGGGCTTCTCCCACTTAGGCTACCGTGTATGCTTATCCGATTGACGATCCAGAAAACACATGTCTGACCAAATGTGACCGCGCGAAGCGCCGCCGCCAGCGAAACTACTGTACCGCTTAATCGCGGTAGACAGTAGGATTAATCTCTAAGATGCTCTGGGGTGGAGAGGTCGCAAGGGTCGCTCACGGACGGTGAAAGAGCAAGACACCTCCGCCTCGGTTTGATCGTGACAAGCCTCAACCGCCAGCGAAAGATTGAGCCACATCACCAAACCCATGGACGACGAGACGAGGGAGGTATATGAAGAAATAGAGCGGGTGATCCGACAAACAGAATGCTGCATGAGCAAGGATAGAGTCTGGAGCCAGCGGAGGTAGGAGACCTTAGAAGATTCATCAGAAGTACGAAAGCAAGAGAAGCGGAGACAAAAGAGAAAAGGAAGGAGGGAGGAACAAAAGAAAAGAAGAAAGCAAAAAGGGAAGTTCGCAACGTACAGGAGAATGCTGGACCGGCCAAGAAAAAGAGGCCGAACCCCAACATTAGTCATCATCAAGGAGCAACTGAATAACCCCAAACCCCGACGATTTCCTGTGATGGGGATCAACTTAACGCCACGTGGAAGCCTTCCAAACCCGCGCACGAAAGCAAGAAATACCTCGAAAGCAATGCAGACCGGAAAGTAACCTGGAAGACCAAGTGGCCCCGAGCACCCAGAGATGGGATAGAAAGAAGCAACCACGACCGCCCAGAAGCCCACGCCAACGATGGTGAAGATTTATGAAAGATGAGGGGAGCACGAGGCCTACATGAAGAAATGGGGAGGCCTTATAACAAATATTATGAAGAAAAATGTAGTTAAGTTCATCACGAGGGAGGGCGACCAACCAAAGAACCTGAAGGCCGGCCACCACCGGCCTGCACCCGTGAAGAAAGCTGATAGGAAAGAGGGGTGGGAGAGAAGAGCCGTTAAGGGAGATTAGATACCTCCAACAAGTAGCCTTTGGCCTCCTAATCCCCGGCCCTTCGGCCGGCTGGTGAAGGCAGCTCCATAGAATGTGACTTTAGAGTCATGCATTTGTACCGGCAATGTAAGAGGCGGTCGAGGCAAAAGATAAAGGCAACACTTTGAAGATTCAACAATCGCACTATCCACGCCAAGCGGTAACCTTGATGCGACAAGACATGAGTCTATAATTCGCATTGGCGTGGAGAACGCCTTAGAAACTTTGCTGTAAAATAATTGTACCTTTGTACAGGAGCAATTTTGTTCACCTTGATGACACAAACTTGAGTAATTAGGAGCAAATTAATAAGTTTTTAGCTTTATTTCGAAGGAAATAGATGGTTTGGGGAGCCGAGACATGACAGTCTCACAACAGAACAAAAGTTAGATTAGTTGAGGCTAAGTCAAACAGTCTAAATTGACCAAATAAGGGTCGATCACGCACCTGATGTCCATCACCTTACAAGCGCACCATTAGCTTCTACCTTAAATTGACACCTTTAATCGAAATGGGGACATAAACTCACACTGCCCTTCGCCGAAAGTTAGGGGATTGAAGCGAGGCTAGTCGAGACCTCACTAATCACCAGATTCCATCAAAAGCCAGCCTCAACCAGAGATAAAGTCTTGTGGGTGGGCCGAAGGGCCTCGTCTCAAGCATCTCCCATGTTCTCAAACCCCATTTTGACCTCAGATAGTTAGAATCACCCAACTTAGGAAATTTTCAAGTCATCCAAAAATTAGGGTTTTCCTTTCTATAAATAGACCCTCACTTCTCGTGATAGCACCCACAAATCTGCTCCCGCCTTCTAGCCGATTTCCCAACTCCCGAGGCGCCTTGCAACCGCTTTGTTACCCTCTTCCTGCAATTAATCAATGGCAACTTCTCGATTTCCAGAGATGGTACAGTCACAGCGCCATGCCGCCGAGGCCGACGCCGACCTTCCAAATCTTCCGCAGACCTTTCAGAAAGGGAGGTAGACGGCCCAAGCAACCTTTTACCGACCCCAAATTTTATAAGAGAGTCCCCACCGAGTTTCGTTAGGTAGAACTCAGCGCTTTAGTAACTCCCCTTGTATAGGATAGTTTTGTTCCTAGATACCCCCGTAGGTAAAAGATTAGACGATGTCCCGAACATCGCCAAATACCTCACAAACAAAGCGCATCGCATACCGAGCCAATGGTCCAATCGCTGTCAGTGACTGCTACTTTTCAACACCGCCTCGCAATCTTTCTCACCCACCGTGCCGAGAACATCGTGGGGAAACCCATTCCCCCATGGACGTAGAGATCCATTAGCTGTGAAGAAGAGAATAAACCCGCCTCCTCACACACAAAGACGAACAGGAGCAGGAAGGGAAGGAAGAAGACTTTGATGAACAGGAATCCGAGGAGGAGGAAGAAGATGAGTTCACTCCAGCGTGAGGAGCAGCGCATAAGCGGAGCGAGAGGGTAAGATTTCAAAGGAAGCCGGCAGACCGTAGTCGCTACCAATTTCCCCAAGCAGGATCGCGCTCAGCTCCCATTATAATCGAAGGTGAGGAGTTTCGCCCGTTTACATTCAAACCTCCTTGAAAGTGCAGGGAAAGGAATATCGACCAAGAGTTGCCGCACCAATTGAAGAATGCATTTGAATTTACTTCATCGTCTGAGAGTCCCGACTTCCCCCTCCAAGTAAGGGAAGCCGACACCACCTGAGAGTTTACTCACATCCGCTTCACAGCACATCAGTGACCATGGAGGCGCATAAGGTCGAGAACAAGCTACCGACGGAGAAGAGTTCCTGTTTCCAGAATGATGGGGGATCCGCGACTCAAACATCCTAATTCAAGAAGCCTGGGTCTCAAAGACCTCCCGGATAGGACAAAGCGACCCGACCGTGGAGGGCTTCAAAGAATACCAATGACTATGGTGGAGCTCACTACTTGGAGGTTGATGATTTCGGAAGGCATGGCGCTGGATGCCACCAGTGGCCGAGGGATCCGCCTCGCAACGCATGTCACTACGCTATTACCCGCCACTCCGATGGACAAAGAGAATAGCTATCCACCGCAAATTCACCCCCTGTGAGGCGAGGAAGGAGTATCGCCGATTGCACTCTCTCGTGATTCTAAGGCATGCACGGTTACCCCAACACCCCAGGCATGCAATCCTGGTGAAAAGAGCGGTAGCACCTCGACGCCTTCGACTACTTATACTCCACAAAGCGGCAGTAAGACTGCTTAAGTGATGCTAGTTTTGTTCTCCCACCGCAGAATGTAAGATTTAGTACATTGCTGTGGTGGATCTCCAAATTTAATGTCTCTAGGAACTTGGGGCCATTCCTGGGAAATACCCCATGAAAAGTTCCCCGGAGGATAATCCATCTTACCCCTAAGATCAATGTAAATTGGTTAGTGTGAGTTGTGTAAGTTCTTGTATTAGTGTAATATAAATATAAATATAACATTCTTCGCACTATAAATGTTTTGTGATATATTTTGTGTCCCCTCAACCATGCCATAACAAACATAAATAAAGCAAGAAAGCAAGGGAAAACTAACCATGTAGATATGAACCACTTGTGTATGCGCTTAGAGGCTCGAGCGTAGAGAACGATAACCGCGGGAACTTGCTAGGAATAGAGCCCGCCTGTGCCACGCCTTGAAGAAACTCATGAAGAATTTGGACAAATGGACCCTTAAGAGAAATATCGCAGTCGAGGACGGACTCTCGAAAGCAGATAAAGGCTTACAGCCGCATTGCCAGGAGCAGGTTCGTGGTACGCCAACCGCCGCAAGCATCGTACCCCAGAGACAAGAAGAGGAGCAAGAGAGGAAGGTCCCCAGCTCGACCGACTAAGCCTGGGGATTCAGATTCGATTCGAGGAAGAAGAAGAGCGTAACCAAGGCCTTATGCATCGAAGCGAGAACCACCCGAGGGATCACAAAGGGACACAAGAACCTCTCGATCACCGTAAGAAAGTAGGACTCGTGATTGGGAAATGTTTGGAAGGCCGTAGCCTTATAATTCTCAAAGTAGAACAGCCGTGCATGGAGGCAGAGGCTTGGCTTGACGTAGATGAGCTTAACACGGCAATGCCTATGGTATGAAGGATAAGGATAAAGGCAGTGGTGGCAACAGCCGAACCTCAAGGAGCAAAGACGACGGTGGAAGGCCATGCTGAAGTCATGGTTTAAGCAGGATCGCTTTTGTGTTCAAGAAGTTTACAAAGCCTCAAGCGCTATTATGTCCCAAGAGAGCATAAGTCCAAGAGGATGCAAAGTAGCCTACAGTTGCAAAAGAAGGCAACAAGTCAAGACAGAATACATGTAGGAATTTATGAGGTTACAATGACAAAGCAAAGTTAGAGAGAAGCACGCAGTGGAAAGCTACATTGAAGGTCCAATGAGGAGATCCGCAAGCTTGTAAGGGCGGGCAAACCCAAGAACAAAGATTTAAGTTTAGTCCAAGGCAATAAGTTTGCAAGGAACAGACCTCGTAATTAGGGGGTGGCAGGCAGCATTACCAAGATAAAGGTAAGGCAAGAAAGTGCTTTCAGCCCGAGAACAGCCACCTGGACCAGCTAGAGCCCCACATAGTGGCAATCAAGGGAAGCAAGTAGGAGAAGAAGCAGTCTTCAAAGACAAACAGAAGGGCTGGTTACCCAAAGCCGCGTACATCCTTTCTCTCTGTTATGCCCCAAGGAGAAGAGACAGAGTGCATAGAAAAGGTTTGCTTGTGTGTTTCCAAACAGTTATAGAACAAAATGAACCGCCCATATGTCATGAGAGTGCAGCGCTAGCAGAGTTGGGAGATTGGACACTTTGATCGACGACGACGGGCGAGGAGGCCAGCGATCATATCTGTGGTGAGGTCATATCTTTGCCGAATAGATACATACAGCAAGCGGAGAGCCAGATAAAGTAATTTCCACGTTAGGAAAGGCCAAGGCCAAGTCATTTATAGTCCTAATAGATTCAGTGAAGTAGCCATAACTTTGCATCTCCAAGAATGGTTCAAATGTTGAAGTTGAAACCATTAAAGTCAAAGCAAGGCCCGCTGTCTTAGCAAGTGAGCAAGAAGGCGCATCGGCAGGTAAAAGAATCAACTTTGACATCGACTTGCCGGGATTAAGATCCAGATAAGCAGAGGTAATAGGGCATTGGCAAGTACGACTTGATAATAGGTATGGAGTACCTTGGACCAAAGAGGGCCATTATTGATTGTGAAAAGCGGAAGGTGACCTTCCAACACCCCGCAAGATCATTGAGATAACGGTAAAGAAGTTGTTCCCATCATGCGTTGTATGTCTTCTAAACTACTGCTCAAGTGCATCAAGAGTGAGCAGGTAGCATACATCTTCCAAGCTTGAGATTAGTGGGAGCCGGAATTGGAAGGAAGCAAAGAAGACAAGATGCTCAGCAAGTTGCCGAGGCAAATAGCTAAGTTGATCACGGAGTTCCACGACCTCTTTCAGATGAGATCAAGCAGCCCCCTCCTTATAGGGGAGTCGAGCGCGCAGATAGCACTTTCGAACCGGGAACAAAACCGACAAGCAAGGCCCCATATAGAATGACAACGCAGAGTTGTCGGAGCTAAAGAAGAAGATTAGTGAGCCGCTCGACCTTGAAGTTTCATTAGACCTAGTGTCTCGTCGCTCGAGCGCCCATTCTTTTGTCAAGAAGAAGGATGGATCTTTGAGGATGTGCATAGACTATAGACAGCTGAATAAGCACACCATTAAGAACAAGTATGCGCTTCCAAGATCGAGATGACTTGATGGATCAGCTTCAGGAGCAAAGATCTTCTCCAAAATCGACTTAAGGTCAAAGTTACCACAGTGACAATGATAAAGGAGGAGGATATCCACAAGACCGCCTGTGACGCTTGCGGTATGGGCATTATGAGTTCACAAAGTGATGCCTTTCGCTTATCAAATGCCCCCGCAACGCTCATGAGGCTCATGAACTATATCTTCGTGGAGTTCCCCGGACACCTTTTGTGATTGTTTTCTTTTGATGACATTTTGTGTATAGCGATCCCTTGAAGAGCACGGCAAACACTTGAGAAGGGTGCTAGAGAAGTTGAGGGAGGCACCAAAGCAGGCTGTTGTTGTCGCGCTACTTCGCAATGTAGAAGGTGAATACCTTGGTCATGTGATCTCGGCATAGCATCTCGACGGGACCCCGCCAAGATTGAAGTGTTGATTCGGTCATCAAGAATGTGCACGAGGTAAAGTTTTCTTTTTTAATGGTACTACAGAAGTTCGAAGAATCCTTTACAAGATAGCAGCCCCTGCTAATGCACTCCGGGACGAAGGCAGGGCGAAAGATTGGGTAGAGCATTGGCACAAGAAAGCCCAAAAGGGATTTGAATTGTTGAAGGAAGCTTTAACAACAAAAATTTCCCCGGGCCTTTAACGGCCGGGACCCGAGAAAGATAAGCTTGTAGCAAATCGGACAAGTAGTAAGATAGCTACAGTGCGTTTATGCAAGAAGAGCGTGGTGGGTAGCGTATGATTCCGAAGATGAACGACGCCGACGCCGCTACCCAACGCACGATCGTGAATTGCTTGGCAGCTGTCGTATGCTAAATATGGAGGCACTACCTTGGGAAGGAAGTTCCAATTGATACCACCATCGAGCTCCATGTATTCACGCAACCACACCTCAACTGAGGCAGCGGAGATGGATGGAGTTCTCAAGAATATGACTTTGATATAGTCCAGCTGCCGGGAAGCTCAATGTGGTAGCAAAGATGCTTTTCAAGGCATCCCCTCGACAACTAGAGTGCATTGGTAACGCAATTTCAACGCTTCCAAATGACTTTTGGTAAGAAGATTGAAAGAGTCTCTTGCCAATGGATGTGGATTTCAGGGAAGTATGGGTAAGCCTCTCTCTAAGGAAGCTAGAAACGGATAAAGAGCGGGGAGGCCTTCAAGCATTATAAGAAGGAAGGCAACTGTTATACCATAAGAACAAGTTTATGCGTGCGAATCATCGGGTGTAAGGAAGTTGATCCTCCATGACACGCTTCAATGTTAATAGCTGGCCATCACGATTCATGAAAACATATTTCAAAGTCTTGCAGCGTTTATTGGCCAGGAATGAAAAACAAATGGCTACTTCCTACATCAAGGAATGTCGTATGCCAGCAGGCGAAGGCGGGCGACTTCCAATTCGGGGGCATTAGAGCCATTAGCGGTTACAACGCTAAGTGGGAGGTCATCGGCATGGATTTCATCACGGGACTCCCAAGAACGGTGAGGCAAGGATGCCTTGATGGTAGTAGTCGACAAGTTGTCGAAGATGGCTTGTTGTGCCTTGCGGGACCGAATCTGACTATGGGATGCAATAAAGCTCTTCACCAAAAGAGATCTTCGGGCTTCATGGCATGCCAAGGGAGATTATCTCAGAAGCGGTAGATCCAAGTTCATGAGTGCCTTTTGGCAAGACCTCTGGTACAATTCAGACCAAGCTATCCATGAGCACGCGGTATCATCCTGGGGCCGGATGGCCGGACGGAGCGGACCAACAGATCTTAGAAGACATGCTCTGAACTATATGCGGAATAAGCAAAGTATGTGGGAAGAATTTATTCACTTGGTGGAGTTTGCATACAATAGCACCAAGCAGGAATGCGTCCCAAATGTCGCCATTTATGATCAATTATGGCTATGATTGCCTAACTCGGTTACTTTGGCACAACCCTGTCAAAGTAGAAGTTCGCGTGAGATGTTGGCCGATATCGACAGCTCGTGGAAGAGGTTCGAGGGTATCCACTAGCGTTAAGAAGTCGACAAAAGAGCATTGCCGATAAGCATCGAATCCAGTAGAGTTCAAAGTTGAGATGATGTTTGGCTCAAGATCAAAAGTAAAGCAAAGTGGCTTCGAGATTGGGAATTGCAAGAAGTTTGCTCCAAGGTGGGGCTGGACCCTCGGAATAATCAAGAGAGTAGGTAATCAATCCTACAAGTTGGAATTGCCGGCCTGCCTAAAAGATCCATAAGGTCTTCCACGTGGAGTTTGTTGAAGAAGCATACTCCAAATCCGCATTTAAGTCTTGGACACTCCAACGTTGTTGGAAATGACGGAGGAGCAGCTGGAAATAGTTCCAGAAATGATTCTTGATAGAGCTTTTAAGAAGACAAGGAGGTCCGAATTCCTCCAGTATTTGGTCAAGTGGAAACACTTACCAGTGGAAGACGCCACGTGGGTACTTAAGAAAGATTTAGTAAAAGCGGTACACAATTTATGGAGCAATGGGACGGCAAGGTCATCTCCTAAGAAATCGGCTCGGGCATATGTCGATTTGTGTAGGTTAATTCTTGTATAGATTAATTCACGCATGCAACCCATGCTTGGTATGGATGCATCGTTGTTCTGCGGCGATGAGACCACTACGGTGATCTCTAGGGCGTGGTGTAATGTCAATGTAGGCATGACCGCGTTTCCGTTTGGGCGAGTGGAAGGTAGATTAGAAAGTCTACTTCTGTCCCACGGAAGTAGACGACCTCGAGAGAAAAGAGGTCATTAAGGAATGCATTGATAGGGAAAGCACCTTTAGCCCCATATATGTTTTGATAGGAGGAATCCATCCTTCACGCCCCCACGCGAGAAGGATATCCTCCACGCTGGGCAACTAGAGGTGTAGGCATGAGTGGCATATAGGCATATAGGCGCTGTCTCCACGGCCATTATGGAAGATTCATCCTCTTCCTACGAGATTAGCCATGCATTCATGTAGATAGGTGGGTTGGTCACCATATAACCAAAAATTTTAATTAATAATTAATGGTACTAACGTAGTGTCGCACTGCAGAGCCGGTGAGAGCTCCCGGGAGGGCAAGGAGGTCGAAGACGAAGACTTGCAACACAAGTTTTGTTGGAATGTGTTGCAAGGAATGAAGAGTACCCTGACAAGAATTATAGATATGAAATGTTGAAATTTTGTCTAACTTAACATAGTGAATAACTCGTTAATGGTGTTATGAATTGATAAGTATTCCATAATATAATAACGTAATAATGTTCTAAAAGTAATTACCTTAGAGTAATCGTGATAAATGTATAAAGATTATATTGTAGGTATCACGCTGATTGCGGTGCGGTTAGGAAGATCCCAAGGTGGGGAGACCCACGATGCATGGACAAAGATCATTTCAAGGTGGGGGAGAATGACGTTCCAAAGACAATATACGCTCCCGGGGCGTACATTGTACCGCCACGCCACGCGTACACGCCACCCGATTGGCGGTACGCCAATCGGGATAGCCAGTAAAGTAGCCCTAGGGGCAACTTACTAGGAGTGTTCATATATTATTAATGTGCACATGTGCACATTAATGAGGGCACACCTTTCCATGTTGGCATATTTTGCCACCTAGCCACTAAAGGCAAGTGGGGCCTTCCAATTATCCCACATGCCAAATTGGGTAATTGGAAACCCTAGCCTAAACCCCCCATGTCTATTTAGGGTAGGAAAACCCTAGCTTGCTAGTTTTCGCCCTTAGGGTTTTAGAGCTCGGCTTTGGCTGCCCCAGAGCCAAACCCTCCCGTGACGCCCGCCGACTTGCGCCATCGGTTTCCTGAATTGATCATTTCGGTAGATGGTTGAACTCAGTCGAGGAGCCACTCAAGGATCAGGGGATTTGGTCAATTTAATAGCTTAAACCGCCTTCTAGTCATAGAATCGGAGGGTTTAGACTATTAAATTGCCCATAGTAGCTATCTAGATCTTAGATCTCGGACACTAACTAAAGAACCTAACTCTATGATTAGATCTAGTTCTTTAGCTCTTCCGTGATATATTTGGATGATGTATTTACATGAACTCCTTGTATTGGGAAGGGGGGTAGAGGCCCCAAAGCTTGTAGTTAATGCTTCCTAGAGTAGCCTCTCTAGCACACCGTAGATTCGGCTCACGGTACAAGAGCCACACACCGGTTGTGGGTGAAGGGGCCAGACCGCTAAGAAGGAGATTCATGTCCTCGACTTTGAACCATCCCCCGGTGTGTAAAGCCCAACGGGATCATTGTGACTAGGTCCCATGGCTTACCAATCGAAAAAAGCGGTAAGGCATGGGCCCGACAACGGAAGTGGTGTACACTTTCCATTGGGTTCGGGCCGAATACGGGGGCAAGGGCCCCTAGTCACCTTGAGTCAAAGATGTAGATCTCCGAGGGGAGTGATCCCTACCGCCCCATCGGGACCGATGATGACCCCGTGAATAGCCCTTCGCTATGCACCCTGGCTGGCTCAAATGTCCCAACACTTTTCACCTACTACAAAGTGTGCAATGTGAGGGGCGGATGGAGGGACAACCCTATGCCATGTTCTTATGCCAGCCAAATCCATTGCCATGAATTCTCGTCCCTAACGAACTCGGAGACCCAAGCCGCCGGTCATCCTTTGAGTCCGAGCCTTGGGTAGGATCCCCTATGTGATGTCTTTGATCTTTTGTCTATGCAGATATGAGGAGGACCATCCTTGAGATGGTCACAGGATGTTGATGTATGTGCTACGACATGTATGTTTACGCCTCCGCAGCCTAGGTAGGCCCCGAGGGAGACGGGTAGAATGACACCTTCACTCTTCCCACCGACTCGCTACGGGTGCAAGTGATATGTGGAGGGCCTCAGACGCAATGGAGCTGGTGTGGGGAAGAACTCCTGCTTGTATATACGGTGGAGAGTGCACCGTGATAACCAGTAGGGGACGCCACAGTTCTCATAGCCAAGTGTTAGTTGAGGTCTAGTGTTTGCACTATTTGGTCCTCGATTTTTTTGCAAATGTGTACAATTTAGTGGCAAAGATGTAGTTGTCGTTGGGCTGTTAAAAAATTGAAAGAAAGGAACCAAAATTATTCGATATGGAGGTGAAGTGACATTTGTAACAAGCAAATTAACTAGCAGGACAAAATCAAATTCAAAGTAAATCGATTTGCACGCCCGTACATCTGGTGGGACTGGAAGATGTGTTGAACATGTGCCCTTGGGAAACTCTTCTGACAATGCCACACCTCCAATGCACGTTGGAGGTTCCTCGGGTCAGGTGGTGTGCTCTGGCCAATTAGCACTTCCAACACTCATTGGAAGCTCTGTGGGCCAGGCCCTCTTTGTCTGTTGAACTTGCTTCTGGACTAGCAGCACCTCCAACACACGCTGGAGGTTCCTCATGTCCGTTGAGATCTCACGTGCTTGTGGAGTGCTCCTCTGGACAGGTTACACCTAATATTGTTGCACAGGCGGCACCTCCAACACAGGTTGGATGTTCCTTGGCACGAACTAATCGTGGAGGTGGTGCAACCTACACAAACTGGTGTACCCGCAAGGCTAGTAGTATGTCCAACACACGCAGGAGGAGTTTTTCCTCTTTCCCCTGGCAGCCTGGGGTGACGCGTCGACCTCACCTTGGAGATCATCTGACGCAGTGACTCAAGTTCCAGGTGTGCAGTTCTCTGAGTGGCTTTGCAAGGGCTTGGCAACTCCCACCACCTCAGCTTGTGTCTTAGAGGCCATTGCCACCATGGTGGATAATAACAGGAAAGACGTTATGTCCTATCTCTAGAATTGCAAGCCAAGCAAGACTCCATGGATGTCCAACTCCCATCAGACGAAATCGTTTATGAGGTTCAAGAGTGCAGGGCAACTTTTGAGCATTTTAGGGCTCCAATGGTGCAGATTAGCCATGAAGATCATCGACGATATGTGGAGCAGTTGGCTGCACGTTCCGTGGTTTGCCACTTCAATGGCCCTTTTGGGTCTGAGGCGGGTGGGATCTTGGCTATCTGGGCACTTTCACAAGCTAGGGCTTCCTGCTTATCAATCTATCAAGCTTGTGGCAAAAGATCAACGTTGCTTTCTTTTGATGCTTGAATCTTTTGAGCCAGCTGCTTAACTCATACAACGAGGTGTTGATCCTCTTTGAAAGTACTTCTTGCTCTATTAGCAGTATGTTCCTGGATCCTTTCAAGGTAAGCCAGATGCCTTACGTGTTCCATTCTGGTTTGCTATTAAAGATTTCTTTCCAGAGCTACAGGATTCCAAGTTCATTTCTGCCATTGCTAATGAGATTGGACTCCATTTGTAACATTCCATAATCAATGGCATCACTAAGATTTGTGTTGCAAAGCCCATTCATCGTGATTTGGCTCAAACAATTGTCTAGAGTGAACCCATGTCCTTTTCATTTAAGCTGTCCTTGTTGAATGGTCCTGAGCTAGCCCTCATGTTTCCTGAAGCCCCTCTCTTTGCTCAATATCGCAAGATTCACCAGCAGGATCCGCCATCTGCTCCTCTAGCACTCCATGCTCCTAGATCAGCTCCCACCGCAATGGATATCTCTCACACTCCTGTGACTGCCTCCCTCTCCCCCCCCCTCCCCTCCCCCCCCACCCCCACTCTTCCCGGGCCAGCTCCCTCTCCTCGGTCCTCGGATCACTAAACGTTGAGACTGGCTGAGATTCAGAGATCGCAAGGGAAAATTGAAGAGGCTCGTGGACAGTACATGGATATTGATCGACGTGGCATCCACCCACCACCGAAACATCCACCGGCTCTTTGTCAACCACAAAAATCAGCTAAGGGATCTAACTCCTGTACATCCCAGCCCTCAGCTCTTGCTTCATGTAGCTCTATTTCTCCCATTGCATCCACTGTGGTCACTTTGATCCGCCTCAGTGAGCTGATTTGGTTGATGAGGTTACTGCCACGCTAGATGCCTAGGAGACAACCTCCATTAGGGATTTTTTTAGATTAAAAAAAGGCCTTCAAAACATGCCAAGTAAGCCAAACAAAGAAAAATGAACTTCCAATCAGAAATCAAAGCCTGACGGGTCCAGTAAGCAAAACTGTTATAATTAACCCACTAGTTTACATTTTCTAGCATAAATGCTGATAGAAAAATCCAAATGAGTTCACGTTTGGTGCAATAAATAGATATCATCCAGATTTTTCCAATCTTAGGTGCTTTGCACATATTCTAAGCACTTGTGATTGTCAAAACATCAAAATATATCGTGTTTGCCATTTTACTATCCTACGGAGTCAAAAGATATGCAAACTATCCAAGGTTCAAAATATCTCAATGAGATCTATCTATTGCATCAAACGAGAGCTCATTTGGACTTTTCTATCAAACACTTTTGCTAGAAAACATGATCTAGTGAGTTAGTTATAATAGTTTTGCTGACTGGATTATCAGTTCTGTTTTTTTATTGGTCGTTTATATAGCTTAGTCAGCATTTATTAGGAAGCCCTTTTATGATCTCAAAATTTCCCTAATTCCCTCGAGACACCAGCGGTCTCATCTGAATTGGCCCCATCACAAGGTCAATGCGGTTAGTTTCATAAAATGTTCAGGGGTAGCCTCCTCCCCCTTGCAAGCAGAGTCGCATTCTCTTTCTACTTATCTAGGTTGGATGCTCAGTTTGTATATCTCTAAGAGCACAAGTGTCGCAAGGAAGATATATCAAAGCTTGCAGATATGATTGGTCGAATGTTTAATGTTCTTATCACAGGTGATTCTGCTAGTGCAGGGGTGGTGATAGCATATATTCCTTCCTTGCCAGTCATCTTCACTTAGGCTGACCGTTGTAGTCGTTATGCCCTAATTGTGTGGCAGGAACAGAGGGTTAAGTATGGTTTAATTAATGTTTACGCCCACAACAGTTTCCATTAGAGAGCTTCAATGTGGGCCTTCTTGGGGGGAAAGGTGCTCATCTTGGGCAGAGACATTTCATGGCTTCTTGTTGGAGATCTTAATATGGGTGAAAAGGAGCCCGAATGGTTGGAGGATACCTCTATAGTGGTGTCTGGTTTTGAAGGCCAGTAGTGGCTCCATCTACTCCATGATTGCAACCACTTGGAGATTGATAGTGAAGGTGGCTTTACTTGGTTTAATGGTCATGTTGGTGGGGGACGCGCAAACTCTCGGTTGGATAGAGCTTACTGGAATGCAGGTGCAGCTGTGGCACTTTCAGGTCTCTTCCAGTTCCATCTCAAAGACAACTCAGTTTTAGACCACTGTCTGCAATTCCTTTAACGAGCCTTTGCAGCAGCGACGGTCTAGACGGACATGTTTTCGCTTGAATGTAAATTTTTTGAAGGATGTTGACCTTCGGGAAGGCTGTAAGAACACTAGGACAAATGCCTTCAGCCGACGTCAAGGCATGGATAAAGGCTTTGCCAAACAGTGGGGCCGAGAGTTTGCAACAGCAGGTCACACTTTATTGGACACCTTGTATCAGGACCTACTCCATTCTCGACAGGGACTCCTTCTAGTTATTCGTGATTGAGATATTCTGGCACAGATCCAAGCATTGGAGGAGGATCAAATCCAGCAGGTCTGCGGATAAGAAGCGTCGCATGATGTCAGCCATGTCCTTATTGCTTTTGCCAGATGGCTCGGTGCTAACAGAGCTAACAGAATTCAAGAAACATCTGCATAACCACTTTCAGACTTTTTACACTAAAAAGCATTTTCGCTTTCAATCAGAAATGTGAGATGCTATTTTGTCTAGGATTTGCCCCATCATCTCTGACAAGCAGGCGTGCAATAGAGGCGGCTATGATAGCTGATGCTTAGGTTCGACAGTCTTTGAATTAAAAAGTGGCAAATGCCCAAATTTGGATGGTCTGCCAAATGATTTCTTCCAGGAGTATAGTTAGAGCCAGATGTATATGATGATTTCTGTGACTTTCGGCGCTCACTCCTTTGGATAGAATTCTAAACACATGTGCCATCTCACTCATCCCCAAGGACAAAGATCCTTAGATTATTTCAGACTGGCAACCTATCACCTTATTGTCATTTGTATATAAGCTCTTTGTCAAGGCTTTTGCAGAACGGGCGAAGGACATCTTGACAGAGTCCATCTCGACAATCCAATCAGGTTTTCTTCCAAAACGATGCATCCTGAACAATGTTGCTACTGCTTATGAGGGAATCTATTGGGCATGTAAGAAAAACCTTCCAGTTGTGTACCTTAAGCTTGATCTTGCGAAGGCTTATGACAGTGTTAGCTGGGAATTCATGCATCGATGTATGCTAAGACTGGCATTTGGAGAACATTTCACATCAGACATTATAAAGCTGCATGTCTCTGCCCGGGCGACTGTTATGTTCCATGGTGAGCCATCAGATGCCTTCTCACTTGGTCGTGGTATTCGCCAGGGATGCCCTTTAGCACCACTGCTTTTCACAATTGTCGCAGAGGCTTTGTCGCAGTTATTCACCATTGCAACCACAAGGGGACTTCTTCATGGTCTCGCAATGGAGGATGTCACACAAGAGGTTTACAATCAATATGCAGACGACACGTTCCTCTTCCTAGTCGCTAATGCTGAGAATCTAGAAACTGCCAAATTGCTCTTAGACACTTTCTCACTAGCTTCCGATGTCCTTGTGGGGTGGTAAAAGTGTACAACTTTATGGACATTGGATACTCTGACTCTGTCGTGTGTTCATGATTATCCATGGAAAGTACTTGCTCATGGACATGCCATCAAGTTGTTGGGGATTCCAGTTGGCATCCATATTACTTCTGGAGCTGCATGGAAGGAGATCATTAAGGGTTTAGAGAAGCACTTATTCTGGTGGTCCACGGCAAAGTTGTCTCTTGTGGGTCGCATTACAGTAGCCAAGTCAGTCCTTAATAGTACCCATGTCTATATGGCATCCTTACTGCTAGCCCCACAGAACAAACTACATGAGCTCATTGCAATAGTTCGGAACTTTATCTGGGCAGGTACTGAGGAAGGTTTTGTGATTAAGTTTGCTTAGTCGAAGTGCATCCTTCCAAAATGGGCAGATGGTCTGGATACGATGGACTTCTTACTACAGAGCAAAGTTCTTATTTCAATGAGGCTTCTGAATGGTGGAGATAACTCTCCTGGTTTACGCCTTCTTAGACAAGGTCTTAATCACTATATCCCTCTAGGCAAGAAGGTAGTCAAACCAGTCCTACCTTGGGCATTATTTTATCCTCTGCAGCTTTCTCCAAGTGCTTCTCCATTTCTACGTGGATTGTTGATAGCATGGGAGGTAGTTAAGCACCTTTTTTGGCCATGCCCTTCCATCCACACCCTATTGGAGACTCCATGGTGGTGGGCACCACTGCCTCCAAACCCCTCAGCACCTCCACTGGTAGCATCAATCCATCCCCTTATACAGAGACTAGTAATAGTGCCCAGCGTTGCTGGGCATAAGTTGCGAACTGTAAATGATAGGCCAGCAATGCTCCCACAACGCTGCGTATAAGCTTGCCTGGCTAGATGATTTTTTTTATCTTCTAAGAACTTTTTTTGAACTACTCTTTTAAGGCTAGATGGCTAGATGATTTTTCTATCTCTCTAAGAACTTTTCTTGAATTGCTCCTTTAAGGCTAGATGTCAAAGCTTCTACAAGATCATTTGTAGAATACAATAGTGTGTAACAGGATGGATGCGTGTTGAGGTTGAAGTCAAAGCAAGGGATCGTTGTTTATTTAAATGATTATTTACAGTGGCATCAAGGTTTGGAGTTTAGTAAATAAAATCCACCTTAGCATCTAATAAAATTCAACCTCATTATTATAAGCTGCTTACATTGGCATCTCAATATGTGGTCAAATCTAGGACCATGGTAACTCAGAGTAAAAAAGATTTGGCAGCTTCTCAGCCCACTTATACCATTCATTATCTAACCTTTTCAACCAGATTATAGCATCCGCACCATTCATTGACATAACAGAATATCCAACTCAAAAATCTTAGCTAATATCATCATGTGATTAATATCATGTGATTAATATTTAATATTTATCAAAACTTAATCTATTAACCTGCTGGCAGCATGTTAATCTGTTAACCTGCTGGCAGCATGTAAAACTTCTATCCATTACCTATCAGTATATGATAGTACATTAAATCTATAGAAATTTCCAAACAATACCCAGCTGCACCAAGCAAACCTTTATTTCTTATTATAATCTGCATTATTTCCTTTAGATTAACCTGCAAAAATTTGCATGTTCATTGCAGTCCCCAACATCTTGCTATTTCATGATTTTATACAATAGAACTGAGGTCATTTTATTCAGGACATCCTTGACTTGAACACCTATCATCTGAACCATTTTCATCTTTTTAAACTCCTTAATCAAACACGGCATAGTAGGCCGAAAATACACAGCTTTTCTTATTTTTGAGAAGCTCCCATCGACACGTTGCCTCATTCGTACATGATCCTGCTTGCTTCCATTCCTTTTGCTGCATCAAAAACACAGCCCATATTTGAATTTACAGACTGGGCATTCTAGCTTGGCATGTCCATCTTTATCCTTCGCTATACAGTCAGCAAGTCCGGCTTTCCCACCTCTCCGTTTTGTTGTTGCTGCATCAAATTTAAGTTTTGATCATGACCATCTAGAGGAAAACCACAATGTCTCAAAATAAAATTCAAACATTCTCGAATAATCATGTTCCTGTTTATTAGATTCTTGTCCTGACCTCTACAAAAAAGGCGCAGATCTGAGCTTAATTTACAGGTAAGTACTTACATGAAATTACCCATGTAAAGGTGTGGAAATTGGGTGCCCTTCTTAAATCCAAAGTACCCACAACAAAACAACTTACAACCTTCCTTAAGCGAGATATACGGCGCATAACATACAAACGCTTACATGTGTTTAACCCTATAAATCTATATAAATGTCCCTTCATATTGCTCTTCAACTATACCATCTCAATGCCGCAAAGTATTATAGCATGCATACCTTACGCTTTTTGTTAACCAGCCATCCCTGGGAAAGACCCATCCCGCAAATTTCATGACCAATGGTTATATAGCACAACTTTTCTCAAACAAAAACATAGCATATGAAACCGAAACTTACTTCATGCTGATGCTTTGTTGGTGCAACTTCTTCATTTTTCCAACCCCGCATTTGTGTCAAGGACCTTGAATGGGATACATTGAACTGGATCTCAGCCTTTGCATATGCCATCTAACCAACTTAGAACCAAATTGGTCATTACCGTAGTAGGCGAAATAGGATAGATTCATATGTTCTGCCCCAATCCCTCGCTCAAAAAAATAGGTTGGGCCATCATTCAAGAGTTTCATATGCTCGCCCCAATCCCTCGCTCTAAAAGAGGTTGGATCATCATTCACATTCTCGCACATACAACTTCGACTACTCTTACATAGCTTGACATTCGACTTTGCTCGACTTAACTCGCTACTATGGCCACCAAACCAATCATTAAGAGGACCCTAAGCTAGGATTCTCGCAGAAGAAATTGAGCAATCTTTATGGCCCTACATAGGTTCACGATGTAAGATTAAATACCGCAATGAGCTAGAAAATGTGCGGCTATGGATATCAGGTCTGAAGATGAATGGATTGAAGGGCAGGATGAGCCTTAAATTGTATAGCTTTCTTCTTAGATTTCTAAGGAACAGCCAAAAAACCACAGGCAAGAACCACTCCACACATCCAAAGAAAACCCTACTTCGGTCCCGAGAATGCCGCATTACGTGCACACGGTTTTTCGGTCTGAGAATGCTCTAACTGGCGGAAGGATGTCCAGAGGCCATGCTTGGTCAATGACAGGATCACTCCAGTTTATAGCTCCTTCTCTAAAGCAGCGGCCCCAAGAATCGCAACAACGGGAAGAAAAATAATAGCCGATGCCAGGAAGCAAGCAGAAAACCCCTGCTTCTGCAAGAGAAAATCCATCGAGCGCTATAACTCTAAACACGAAATTGTGCTGCATCAAATCTCAACCATACGACAACATATCAAATCCTAGCCGTCCAAATTAGGTCTCCATTGAAGACCCACGCCAAAACATTATAATAAAGATGATGGGTTCTTGCAGGTGTTATCTCGATTCAAACATGGTATGAAGCCGGTCGCCTACTATCTTGGCCTGAATTTTAGGCAAAGTTCTCTCTCGTTGGGATATATCTGTTATATCTGGATGGGAGAAGGTCGCAGAAAATTTGCCTCTTATGGTGCAAGTGGGTGTTACCAAAAGGATGCCTTGGGACTATCATGAAGATATTCGCAAAGGCAAACACTTTGTCAAATCAGTATATCGCCTTCTTTTAGCACCACAGCTCCTCTAGTTGCCAGATGGGTGGCACCTATAGGTTCTACAATCCACTTTGCGTCGTATATGGCGATGGCTTTGGGATAAGTTGCTCCACCCTAAAGTCTTTATACTATGATGGCAGGTTATCCACAGGTGCCTGCGTGTTAATGCTTTCCGACATCGTTATGATCCTCGCATATCTGCAATATGCCCGCTCTATCTTTCAGATGTTGAGACTCTTGAGCATTGTCTCTTCTATTGTCCAGAGGTTCAACTGGTGTGGTCATGGCTACAAGGTATGTTTAATAGTGCATTGGACTGCCGATGCATCCTCTTGGCGTCCTATCCCAATCTATGGCCCCAACTAAACAGAGGGCATTCCATCTTGGTTCTGATTGGATCCTGTGGTCGACATGGGAGTGTCGCAGACACCACATCTTTTTGGTATTTATTCATCTGCACATGGTGTTATTACAGTGGCCTAGAAAAAGATACTGACAGCCTACGAGTGTTCCTCCCTTGAGTAAAAAATGATGGAATGTATTTAGATTCAGTATTTTCAAATTGATTCTTATCGTTAACAAGTGCAAGCAGGAAAAAATAGTTGTAGCAAGTAAAGTCGAGTTTGTTGTATAGCTTCCCGAATTTGTTTACCAGACATTCTTGGGATGGAAACAACACATTGTTGCCATCTTAGGAATATCTGATAAACACACTCTTGCAATATTGAGATTAGATTATGCACCACGTATTAGATAGCTATTCTTTGGGGTCAAGAATGTTGGTCGAAAAAAGTAGGATGTTAGTTAAAAAAACAAGAATGTTACTAAAATGAAATTTGTTGTTTATCCCGGATTTGGAATACCTCCACGTGCCATTGTCCCTTTGAAAACCGTAGCAGAATGAATGGTAGCTGGTCTTTTTATAAGGAAGAATGCTTAGCATAGATCTGATATTGTTTCAAAGATATATCAGAGCTAGCATTTGGAGGACTATTGGATTTTTAACGGCTTGGGAAAGGGCTTCACTAAGGATACAACAAGTTTGACAAAAATGACCCATGTAGAAGCTCCATGATATTGGAAACGACGACAGCATGGTAGAGGCAGGCATAGCCCTAATTTACAGCAAAAATATAATAAACAAATCCCGACACATAAAGAAATCTAAATGTATATTAATACAATGTGCAGCCAGGATCCAACATAGCATGAAATTTAAATTTCATCTCAACGAGTTACAAAAAAGATCAAGCGAGCGGCAGAAATCATATTCACACCTAGCAATTCAAGTTCGTATTAATGCAAAGGACAACAAAGGAAGTTTTCTGATCATCACAGCCATTCCAACATATTATATAGGTCTCCAAATGCTCAGAGTGTAATATCATATAGCAATTACCCACAACTACAGGTGATCTCAATGGAGGACCTACAAAAATCATATAACAAGTAAACGTCAAAATGAAAATTCACATAATATTTCCCTCACAAAATATTCCTAGATATTTTCAGAAAAACGAGGGTTTGCCCTTAAAGGGTGGCCCAAAAGCACCATACATTACACATTACTAATAGATCTTCAATTTAGAAGTTTCATAATATTAATCTAGTCTTTTTCCAATCCGGAAATTTAAAAATCAGAAACTCTTTATCCCGTTCTATTAGTGGTCTCCCCATATTTGAATCAATATTCTGGTAGTAGCTCAAAATCTTGCATCAAAATTCGTTTCCAGTGAATGCATGCAAATCAACATAGCAAATTGAAGTACGTTCATTCCATCTAAAAGGGCTAAATTGGAATCTGTATATGTTATTCATGCTCTGTGGCTTTTAATTAACACAAACCATTATAACCAACACTTTTAATTTAAAATCTCCCTGAAACCCCCTTTGGTGTGGGTGGATATTCACATATGGGGTGACTCTGGGCATTGAGAGCTGTTGGATGAGCATATTTGCCAGTTATTCCTCGATCTAGACCGGAGATAGCGAACCTCATTTGTGGGTACGCTTGTACAAGTTTTTGTATACAGTATAACGAGGTTTGCAAAATACTATAAGGTTTGAGACAATATACTAGATGATACATATTTTAATGGTTTTAAGGAGTACAAAAGGGTTCTCACTACTCTACATCACCCCCATATGAATATACACCCAAACCAAAGGGATTTCAGGGGGATTTTAATTTAAAACTGTTAGTTATAATGGTTTGTGTCAATTAAAAAAACAAAAAAAAAAAAAAAAAAAAAAAAAGTTGGCCCCTTCGGGGCCTTGGGGATGGTGTAGGGATGTAGGAAACATTTGTAATTATACTACATACATAACCCAGGCTAGATGTCTATCAGTTAACATTACTAGCTCCTAAGGGCAATAATATCCACATAATTTGATAATTATACAAATCCATTTCCATTTACGCCAGATTTTGATGGGTGTAAATAAAGGAAATTCTTACCATTGTCAAATAATAGTCAATGGTAAAAATACTTGCCCAAGGTTTGAAAACCATTTTTTTGCTCCTTAGAAAGAACCAGTACTTCAAATCCCTCCAATAGACTCCAAATCCCCCCAATAGATGTTTTATCCTCAGAATGGTTTTTATTGGTTGTCAATTGTGCCATCCATCTATCTTCCATGCTTATTCCTGGAACAAGTTCAAGTGAGTACCTGTTTATCCACAATAGAAGATGTGACGCTACCATAATCTATACGATGCCCCCATCATATAAATACGGGAAATTCCCCTCCCATGGTGACTCCATCACCACAAAAAGGCCCTCCGTCTGACTCGGACCACTTGTGATGGGCAAGTATCAGGGTGAAGGGCAAGGAGGTGTCAGTCGTTCCATGCCTTCTATGGAAATCCTATACAACAGAAGCGTACATACATGTTAGCACCTGGCAACAATACAAATAAATAATATGCCACCACAAAGGGTGGCCCATTATCATCTTCCATATAAGCAATAATACAATGCCAATATAATGTAAGAAATGCACCATAAATAAGGCTCTACCCCAGGCTCAGACTCAAGGGGGTCGACTGACGGTCAAGGCATCCGAATAACAACAGACGGAACTATAACATGGCATTGGCTGACATAGAACAATGGCTAGGGTAGTCCACTCCATCCGCCCCTCCTGTGCACACTTTGCAGATAGGCTGAAACATGCTATGATGTGATTGTGGCCTTCGGGAGACGTAATCTCGTTGAGTCACCCTACGAGACTACTCTCGGTTACATCTCCCCGGTCTGATGAGGCAGGTCAGGAAGGTATCCCCTCCCCGGGCATGATGGATCCCTGGGTGTGCTAGAGGACACGTGCCACATCAACAGCCCCTGCATCCGTACCCGACTTACTCCCTTAAATCTAAAGGTTGGAGCACCTGCTCGTTCGAGCGCCAAGGCGTCCATATAGGCACTTATCCTGGGACCTAGGAAGTATCAGACCCATACCTGGCCCTCTTCAGTAACCGTCTATAAGCCTAGCACACCATAGGAGTCCTACAGCCACACTAGGCAAGACCCCACCCCAGTTTCACCATACCCGTTATCTGGTGCTGAATCACAACATAGCATCCACAACCAGATGGGCTCTTGTGCACAGGACGCATTTAATGGGATCTAAGGGGTTCTAGCTCTGCTTTCTAGATGGCCTTTAGGTCTCTACCCCCCTTAACCCATACAACATAGGAGGAACAGAAAGAGAGCATTCATATCTGATACAACCATCATAATCTCATCTAGAACATAAAATCGAGAGACTAATCATCCATCTAACAAGCAAGGGTTAGTTCCTAACTAGAATCTCAAGCTAACTAGCCTACTAACTGGTATCTGAGCTAGATCTCCCATCTCTCAGGTTCTCCATGACCTGCTGATTGAATAAGCTCCTCCTCCTTCTCCAATTGCCCCCAAATCGAATTGGGGCAAATTGGGGTGGAAGCCCTAATTTGGATGATCCAAAGTTAGTAGGTCTACCTTGTCCAATCGATTTGGGCCAGGTGGCAATTCTAGATTAGTTATCATTAACTAATTTGATATTTTAGCCTTTTTAATATTAGGTTAAGCCCTAAGTTCAAATTAAGGTTTAGGGTTAGGTTCCACCTAAATAATTAATGAGTTAACATAGCTAACCTTAACTTATGAATAATTAATGCACCATTAATTACACCTAAAAGGCGTATAAATACGTGGAATGTCACATTCTCCCCACCTTAAAATGATGATGTCCTCAGCATCAAGACTACTCTTGTTGTAGGCCAACACATCACACGTTGGAAGCAAGTCTCCCCTCCTTAAAGAGATAGCGTGAGATTATAAGTCACACAGAAGTTGTCATATTCAAAGTGATCAAGTTTGAAATGACTTGTACTGTGCAATTTATAACTCTGTGAGAAAGGGGGCATAATAGTTTATGCTGTCCTCAGCATTTGGTTTAGGTGGCTAACTAGAAGGAGAATTAAATTACGAAAGAACGAACATATTGGGCTAGGTGATATAAAAGATACATGTATAGATCATACATGGTCATTGTTTAGGACCGTAGGCCATCAAAAGTCAACAGTCAAGGTATAATACATAAACAAGCAAAATATTGGTCCTCGATAGAAGCTGTAGATGCCAAGTAAGCAGTTCTGGTGTGCAGATTCACAAGACATCAGTATTTACACAATAATTTATATGTTGTGATTGAAGGGACCACCCCCTTCGAAGAAGGAAAATGGAAAAAAAGGGAATCCTATCATGCCTAAGGCTTGCCATTCATCTCGGCATAAGGAATGGCAATGTTCCCATTATAGCCGCAGATGAAGGTGTCCTATCATGCTTATATGCGCATCTCCATTCCTAGGATGGATCTAGCCCTATCCCCGCTGCATGAAGAGTGGCCTGCATGATCCCTGCCGGATCTAACACTCGTCGAGATATCGACTGGTGGTTGTAGCACACCCTATTTCTTTGAAGCCGAAGGTAATGGTGTCGTTGTTGGTGCATGCCTGATGTTGCCATAGGACATAAGCCCCATCAAAATCCCTCTTGAGGACTGATGTTGTATCCTCCTTTGATAAGTGGGTCCACTTAACCAAGTAGGACAGGTGATAAGTATTGCTTGTCTGGTTGTACGCACGATTGAGAAGAGCGTGTGGAACTAGTTCAACTTGCTTGTCCGTCATATCCAAGAGCATTTGGATTCCATATAGTATCTTAGGATCAAACGTATACCTCTCCGAACAACTTATGTGAAAGACATCATAGGCCTTGAGATAGTTGAATCCTCAGCAGAAGCTTGCATGACGGTGAACACACGTTGGGGTCAACCATATCCATTAAACATCAAATGTCTGACAGTTTGTCGAAGACCCATTGTTACATTCATGGTGATGAGTTCCGCAATGGTTGGAACTCTTCTGGAATCCATGATTACTCACTTCTTTATTTCACTATACTGATTGATACATACCTTTCATTGCTAGACTATTCATTCATGTTATACTCTTATAGATATACATTATAGTGATTATATCACAGTATACCTAATTTAGAAATCATTCTTTATTTACACACATGTAGCTGATGATATATTATACACGAGCTTACTACAAACTCATTCTAATCATATTAACTTCCTTTTTTATATCTCCCTTCACTTTACAATTTGGTTTATTACACTCTGCGCTAATTTTATTTTGTTTCAAAAAAAATTCTTATTTTGTTACATTTTTAACAACTCATAGATTGCTACCATCATTCTTATATATACCCATCACATTTATACTTATACTATTGTATACCATATACGCACCTTGCTTTATCTCTTATATCATGTAATACACATATATATTGGATTATATCTCCCATTGTTATACGTATACTTTAACATTAATTACATACACGTTCTTCATTATTTATCATTCATAACCTTTTTAAGTGTCGTTATTGATTCTATAGTGTTTATAACACAAAAATAATTATATTTTCCATTCTATTATATTTAACACTCCATTTACGCTACATTTTATTATATCAACATTTTCTTTCCACTATCAACCCTTTTAATTTGAGATTTTCCGGTCTGGTGGAAAATATTTTTGGTTTTTTTCTTTGAGTGATTTCCTAAGATTCTCGGTCTTTTCGTGGCCGGAAAAGATTTCCGTGCTTCCAAAAATCGGAAAAAATAGTTTGTATGATTTGGGTTTAAGATTTTCATATAGAAATTTCTAAAATGGGTCCAAATTGGGGATCGAGGTTTTTGAAGGCTGTTTGGATGGATCAGGAGGGGTGAAATAATCATCTCATATGTTATGCTACCCCCCAAAGGTTGCGAGCAGAGGCAACCCTGGTCACGATAGACCGGCCAATCAAGCATCTGGATTCGCCTGTGGTAGAACAAGTATGATTTGCCTCTGAGCTGCTATTTCAATCATCATATATCCTTATTGTAAGGTATTGCTCTTGGATTCTCATGTCTTCTACTTCGATTTTTTCAGGTTAGAACAAGTTTGGGCTCCAAATATTCAAGGGAAAATCTATTCTGTCTGTCTACGCACAACATGATTGCTCAATCTCTGCGTTCCTAATGTGGTGAAGAACTTCAACCAGGTAATACTAAAAAACTTTACCAGATCATGCATTACTCACGTTCTATTAGGATTACAGGAGCTCTTATCGGGATTGTTTATTATTAGCTGTGGTAGCAGATTGTCTAGGGACGAAGCTAGAATAGGCAGATAAGTCCAAACTGCATGATGCAATCATTGTTGTGAAGTTTTCTTCTTGGATTACCATGTCTCTTTTTTTCTTTTGTTTAATTGAACAAGCTCAGCCTCCCTGTCTGTTTGCCATGCATTAAAGCAGTAGACCCCAGCAGTATCCAGGTGATTCAACAAAAAAGCTTAGAATTCAAGATTTGAGGGCTAGGCAGTCAGGTTTGAAGATTTCGTTGTTAACCTTCGAGGAACCAGGCCTGTAGAGAGGACGTTCTAGGGTCTTTAATTTTTTATATTTGTATTGCTTTGCAACTTAAGTACAACTCTTTTTTTCCTGAAAATTCTAATGGCTTCTTCCTGTTCTAGAATGCAATTGCGGCCACTTCTGGGTTACTGCACCTAGCAGTTTATTGTATTGTTTGGCCCTTCATTCTAAAGATTTTTTGGGTGTTCTGATTCTTTTACGCCAGTGGATCACCTTCAAGCGTGATAGAGGTGCTGGCAGTGGGCAAGCTACAACAGTATCTTTTAATCTTGGCATTTTTTATGTTTATCATTTCCTTTGAAGCACCTTTCGAGGCTTAAACGGGAATTCAAAGCCCATTTCAAAGGATTTGCCGGTGAATCTCAATTGCATCAACAAACATTGCAGAGATGGGACTTTCGTTTTGTACGATTCATTTTAAGTCTTTCGTGCAGTTCATTTTCATTCTTTAGAAGCTGTTGTACTATATGCTATTTATGCAAGAATTTGATAGCTATAGAACAATTATTTAGTCTTTACCAAATAATTATCCAGGTTCGATCAAGATTGTATGGCAGGAGTTGTGCTTGAGTCGTTAGGCCTTTCAGGTCTTCGATGATGATCGTCAAGTAAGTGATTGAATTGTTTCTATAGTAAAGCTCACTGATATAAGATCATTGCATCCACAAAAGGTTAGGCTTTTTATTTTTACCACAAAAAACAGAGTTTGAATCAGACACTTTCTGTGGTTTTATAGTTCTTTTTCTTGAGCTCCAATCTTGATCTTTGGGTAGATGTTTGCTTTGCTTTCAGTTTGTATTTCAATTTCTTTTTCCCGTTTCTAACTTCCTTTCTCTACGCAGGCAAGTTTTGGGATAATAGCCTGGAACACAAGATATAGAGCCATATTCTCCTGCTGTCTGCATCGAATTTGAAAAAGCAGAAGCATTAGTAAACCTCACAATGATTATCTCCAGATTGATTATTAGAGATGCCATGGAATCTTTATCCACATACATGGTTAGGTTTGAATGCTTCCTCATCATTCAATTTGTAGCTTTGTTTGTCAATGCATACATCCTACCATTCATTGATATCAGATTGTGGGGTTGACTCTATTCTCATTCTAAATGACTATACCATTTGTATGTTTGCATCCTGTGGTAGCTTAATTGAAGCAGCGCAAGCATTTGACTAGCTTTCTGAGAAAAGTCATTATACCTGGAATGCACTTATTGGAGCTCATGTCAAGCTTGAGGATGGAAAGATGGCCCTCCAATTATATGGCAAAATGCAGAATGAAAGTTTAAAACCGGACATGTTCACGTTCTCATGCATCTTGAAAGCATGTAACACGATCCGTGCCAAAGAGAATGGCAGGCTCATCCATGCACAGTTACTTGATAGGAGACTCCAGTTTGATGTTGTAGTTGGCAATACCCTTCTTGATATGTATGCCAAATCTGGGAGCATATATGAGGCACGAAGAGTTTTTGACAAATTGCAGACTCACAATGTGGTTTCATGGAATGCCATAATTGCAGGATATGTTCAGCATGGTGAGCCCATTCTAGCTGTAGAATGCTATAAGAGTATGGGACACCTGGGCGTAAAGTCAGACAAGTTTACATTTTCCAGCATCTTAAAAGCATGCGCTAGCACAGGTGCTTTGGATCAGGGCAGGTATATCCATGAAAATATGTTTGAAAATGGGCTTCAATCAGGCATCATTATTGGAAATACACTTATTGATATGTATGCAGGTTCCGGTAGTTTAGAGGAGGCAGATGAAGCTTTCAGCAGACTGCCTATGCGAGATGTGGTAACCTGGAATGCGATCATTGCAGCATTTGCTGAACACAATGACGGATACCTTGCGCTACAATGTCTTGAGGACATGCTATACAAGGGCCTAAGACCCAACCGGGTGACTTTCCTAAGTGCCATAAAGGCATGTAACAGCATAAGCACCATAGAAGAGCCCCTGAGCTTCTGAACCATATAAGATGGCATGCCCATAATTTTATAGAAAGATTTGTACCTCATCTAACAGGCGATCTGCTTGCATGCTTACAAGAAGATACAGATGTTGGTATGCATGATTTTAGAATTATGGCCACTCTCATGGCCTTTCAACTCAGTGCAAATCTATAGAAAAGAGTGTCAGTCCACTTTTGTTCTACACAAAACACAGCAACAAAGCATGAAGACACTTGAGAATGAAGAGTAGGTCAATGTGCTGCAAGCTTATACATGCGAAACTCCAAATGTGTATAAGATTGTTTTTTTGCAAACAAAACTGAACTTACAAAGGCTTTTTCAGTTCTAATGAGCCTCCAGCCTTTATCCTCCAACAGTTCAACAACTTGCATTGAAAACTTGCTGATGAAAAAGATGGCGCCTAATAGAACCTCTAGCTACTCACAATTTATGCCAAGGTCGAGGTTTCACATAAACAACATGACATTATAATTTCCAAAAGTAAGCCACTTTCAAGACAAACACTGTGACTGCACAATAATGTATTTCAAAACACAATGTGTGATAAGCTTAAAATGAATAGGAACTGCTCACATTCATACAACAGTTTTGCCTTTGGAGGTGCAGCGCCAGTAAACATTCCAAGTCTCTTTTTGTTGCGGGGATTTGGATCCCCTTATGTGTGTCGAACTTTCATCATCTATGCCCATCTCCATGACAAGGTTCAAGTCTTAGTGAGAATAAGAAATGCGGTGCGATGGAAGTTCCTATTAATAAAGAATTAGCTATGACAATGTGGAGTTTTTCTACTATCCACCTTACAAAAGAGGAGATAAACATCGCATCTACTCCCTAAGTGGGTTGGCATCAATTGTAGTCTCTTCATCAATAATTGCTTCGTTGTGAATAGCCATTCTTCTCTGTGCAAGGCTTGATGTCCGTTGAATCTCACTTTCACAATTATTCAAAGCATGAAATTCCATCAAACTGCCACTAACAAAATGATGATATTACGTATTACTGGATTGCTAATTTCCACATGTTGCCAGGGCAGACTGCACAAAACATTTCTACTTTGGCAATCAAGTTGTTAAAAAGGGATAAGATTTTTTAAACTCAAATCATATAAAAGTTGGACTTACTTTTTACCGGACCGATAAGACACTCAAAACATTCGTCCTAATAACTCAAATGAACAAGATACTTATGACAAGCAATAACTATGTTCCATCTTAGCAAGAAATGAGAATGGTTTGTGATGTTGTATTGTAAAATCTAAGTATTGTAAATTTGTCACATCTCTATAAATTTGCTATATTGAATAGCAAAATGCATTAAATACAAAGAGCACTATACACTTCATAGTTTGTAAGCTTCATCAGATATGCGGTAAATACGCACGCTCATGCAATGCGTAAATGCGCGTAAATGCGTACGTGCGTGCGTACGTGCATGCATGCATGCGTGCGAATAGATTCACAATTGATATTTTCAACTCAAAGCATACAGTAATCTCCCTCACACTCACACTCGCACTCGCACTCGCACTCGCACTCACACTCACACTCACACTCATGTCCACAAAATTGCCACATTCCTTATTCTACCTAGCAAACAAACAATCACCCTTTCAAATTGTACTAAAGCCGGGCAACGCCGGGCACCATAACTAGTATTTTTTAATACTTTTCTTCTTTTCAGTATCTCTGATCTTTTCACATTCACACTCTCTATCTTAACCATTCTTTACATTCTAATATGTACACATATCAATTCTCATTTACTTATATTTATCACAGATACAGACACTCTTATCTTCACATCAACCAGATACATTCTATGTGCACCGTTAAGTTTATGCCGCCGGAGATGAGTCAAGTAAAGGGGTTGATGGTCCACTGTCCGCCTGTGCTATGGCCATGTGATCTTCCTATGTCACAGAAAGGCAGTTGTAAATATGATGTCCACAACGGAAGCATCGAAAGCATGCCTAGTCCTTCTTGAGCGTGTTATATATGGTGGTGTAGGTATAAGATGTCGACCCGATATTTTATAGCTATTGATACTTGAATCGAGGTATGATTCACGGAAAGCTAGAGAATAATGGCGTATAACGACGTGGATCTATTAATGATGGGTTATAAAATTACGTATAATTTGTGTTACGTTAGAAAGCTTAAGTTCCTTAGGTGTGCAATATAGATGCCAGAGTATGCATGAGTAAGATAAGAACGTGGATGACTAATGTCTTGCAACATGATGACAATTGCTAGCATATGGCGCAATCGTCTAAAAGCGTGAAGTAAGGTGTGCTGGAGGTTTAGTGAATGATATGATTATCGGAAGCTGACCTCGAACGATATTTAAAATATAGGAAATTTGAAAGGACACTTTGAATAACCCAAAGTGTGGAATATAATCAAGGTAGGTGCCCAATGCACATACTGTGTGTATATCTCGAGGAGTAGCTCCTCGTTGGTATATGTGTACTAGGACCATTTAATGGTAAAGCATAACAACAAAAAGAAAAGATGTATAATAGAGCTTTTAGTTCACAGACTGTATAAATACAAAAATAATGAAGATAAGAGTTCCTATACTAGACATTAAACATATCCACTAAGAACTTAGGGTGACAGCTCTCATTGTTGAATGTGTGACTAGAGCTTGACGATGAAGTCGAGCTAGATTTTGCCTATGAGTGTCATAGACACGAAAACGTATGGTGTTAAAACCACAATATATATATGGTACAAGATAAACGAGTTAAGAAAAGGAGTCTACGGCAACAAGAAGTTGAATTGCTGGTGGACAATATGATACACTATATTGTTACAAGGGAGCGGATTATAATTACAGGCTAGGACTAGAGTATACATGGAAAAACACATGTATAGACGTGTGGGTAGTGAGGATTGTACAATATGGCCGCCCGATATAAGCATAGCTATGTGGCTATATCAAACAATCACATATGACTTTAGACTTAGGAATAGCTTACACATGTTACTATATTACATAATAACAAGGTAGCAGTCATGGATGTTGATAAAATTTAAGTAGTATCGAATACTACATTAGTGATAATAGCACGGCTGTCGACTGTGACAGTCAGGTGTATGCCATATTGGAAGATAGTAGGATATTTGTGCAAGACGAACAGAATGTTACAGGATAAGGTTTAGGAAGAAGCATAATGGTATGCTTGTACCTGAAGGTATTTAGGGAAGTATAAAGTACTAGAGATAAGCATTCAAGTTATCTCAATTTTTTTGGGGTTGACTCACGTCGGCAAGTACAACGTACTAAGGGACATGAAAGGAGTTCAAGTTAGGGAAATAGCCAGAGTAGGTCTAGCATATGTGGTGATCTTACATTCCAGAACATCCCGAGGATGGTTGGGACGGTAACAGATAATGAGAGGTCAACTACTCAAAGGTTCTAGATACCAAGGAATTAATTCAGCATTACAAGCTGAGAGTATCAAGTGGGTGTGGGAATAGTAGGATGTATGAAATATTCCTTCCAATAATGGAAGAAGATTAGAATGGTGCCTTTGCTAATTATACCTTTTGGGATAACCAACAATAGGGCAATATATACCAGTTCCAAGCCCCAATAAGAATCAAGACGAGATGTATAGAGTAGAAGGTGTGAGATTATATAGACCAACTGTCCTTATATCCTAAGAGTTACCTTATTCACGAGGAGTAATGCTAGACGGCTCAAGGATTCCTTGCCATGAGGTATACACCTCCTATAGATTATGACTTTAAGGACCCGTAAGACGATAAAGAATTGGATAACCCTATGGCAGTTGTTAACGAAGATTAGAACATAGGGGTTTTCTATTATAGGATGAAGAGGGTTTAATGCATCCGTCTCATTATGAGGGAGCCAAAGACGACAAGATTCAAAACCGATCAAAAGTTGAAGTTGACATGATACTTAAAAAGGAGGTTAATTGTGATAAAGCATGGTTGATATTGGGGATACAAAGGATATTTAGCTGAAGGAGCCTTTAGAAAGGCTCTGCAACTAGGGTAGTAACTTTCAAAATTATGACATAATCTCGTGGGGGGATCATAGTGTATGTATGGGACTGAAGTACCATAAGGCACTAAAGGAATGGTTGAAGTACCTGGTGACCCTATCAAAGGCAGCATATACAGTTCCAACATAGAGTTGGCCACTGTCCATTTGGGAAGTCGGTGGCTCAGCCACATCATAAAGGTACATAGGCAATGGGTTTTGTTTCAAAGAACTACCAAGGTTACACTTTAGCTAAGTTAGAAAAGAGCTCTAGTATTATGGGATGAGGATATATGTTTACTATGTACGTACTATGTATGCATACATTAAACATCTGGGAGAGGTAATCTATGTAGTGGCACGAGGAGAGAAGGACGAGTGTACACCAAACTTACCAAACAAGGGTCTAGAGTATGCCTAGAATGTGCAAACAAGAGTCAATCTGTTGCATGCTAAGGTAGGATGTTGTAGTTGGCATATGAAATAATGTTAATGGGCAATAGAATAAAGCTCAAGATGATGGGATTGAATAGTATAACAATACAATTCCAGGATGGGTAGCGAATAGCAGTTACCTGCTAGTAGCTCAAACGTGTCTTGCATAGACACCGAAGACTAGATCTCCCACATGATCCATGCTTGGATCAGCATAGGTGAACTCCATGGGTTACATGGAGGTGTAAGAACATATAGGGGTCGATTATCGATACAAGCCAGGGTAGTAGGAAAATAACTGCCCCTGTTATATCAGACATAGGTGTTTTAGGAAAACTTACAAAATGCAAGGCAGACGCCCTGATAACTCTAGGTAACTTACGATTCTTACGAAGGCTCACTCGCTAACTTAGGACATGACTATGGCTTAGATGAGGATGCCAAGTCATTTGGAATGCCACAATAGCAGCATAACATCATGACAGAGAAAGGCAATGACTAACATATCGGGAATTTGGAAGCAAGCTTGAACATAAACTATTATATCATACGACAAATCTGAAGGAGTAATTGGGTTGGTGACCCTATGGAATAAGGCTCACAAGCGAAGGTGAATTGTATACGTTGAATCACGTGTACAATCGATGAGTAAGGTTAGAAGTAATAAGCAACATGCTTCAAGGGCCGAGGTACGAAAATCGACCATGGACGTAGAAAATTAAAGAAGAAGATAGGACTACTATTCATTAGGTGTAGGCCAGGGGGGTGTTCTCTACCAATAGGCGAAGCGAGACGTCTGTGTTGAAAGGCGGCAAGGGGTTTAAAAATCCCTTAACGATTGAATACGTGGCTTAGTGGGAAAAAATTTCAATTTCGAGGACAATATGGTGAACAATAAATTCACAAAGAACCTATTAATAGAATAGGCCTCTCTTAAGAGGTCTTTGAGTGGTACTGTCCTTTAGGATATTCATATAATCCCTTGGACGATGTACGTTCATTTATGGAATGTAATGATGCTTAGGCACTAATGTAAAGGTTGGAAACACTTTGCCCCAACCATATCTAGATACCCTAGAAGGAGGTGACTAGCCAACAATGGTTGGATGCTATTGCACCGTTACGGTAGAACAACTCCAAAAGAGGGTAGGCCACTGTCAATTGACAGGTGTGTGCGCAGATAAATAACCACTGCCATATAGACGGTGAAGTTTGGCACACAAATAATGCTAAAGTTTGTACTCTAGATAAGTGAGAGTAAAGTGGTGACGTTTTTGTGGGGGTCTTGATACAAGCCCTCACTATGTATTAGAGAGTATGTATCGTGATCTGGGGAAGTGATCTATAAAAAGAACATGACCATTGAGAAGAAGTATTGAAGGGTGATAGGATTAAAGAAACCCAAACACATGGCCTAGAGGAATGCTGCATGGCGTACCTAGTCAGTTGGGCCAAGAGAGATTCATTCTCTGGGAAGTGAAGCGAATCGAGGTTTAAACACTAAAGAAAAATAGCGTTAGCTATGGTCATCTTTATGAATTTTACTTAATGCTAGTATATAAAGTGAAGTAAGGTATAAGATAAATCACATGAATGTAATATAGATTAAATCATGGTAGAGTCAGAAGAAATTTACTATGGAGGCATAGGAAGGCCGATAACTTGACACTGTTACTGTCGCCTAAAGAATATCAAAGGTGATAGTGGATTAGAAGATGGAGTCCCCTTCCATCGCTCAGCGTGAAAGTTCGTTGATATGGTCGCGGAACCATTCTGCAGTGACAGTAAGAATTCTTAGTTAGGTTATTCTACCTCACCATGGTTCCATAAGTCTACTACACAAAAGTCTTACTATAGATAACAGAGATACTGTAGGCTAAGTAGAACAAGAGACCATTACCTTCAATAAAAGTAATTTTGCTGTGTTGGTAATGGGTTTGGCTTCTTGGTGGGAGGTCAAGGGTTCAAGTTCCTATAATATATTTTTAATAAAAGAGTTATTGCGTAGAGAAAATAAAGAGCTAGATGGGTAAAAGCATGTTAGGGTGTACCACTTTTGGAACCTGCAAAAGTACATACACTAGGTACTTTAGAACTGGGTACTTTCTCATTTTTCTTTTCATTAAAACTAGTACAAAAGTTCAAAATAAAAGTCAAGGACATGTTAATATTCAAAGTTAGGATAAACATAATGCTATCGAAGACCAAAATATATATAAAAGTTTTAAAATGTACCTTTTATTGACATATTACACAGGTACCCAGTACCCAGTCCTGGGTACCTTTTTAGGTACTTTTTTAGTCACTAAATAATACTTTTTAAGGGACACCCTAACATGCTTTTACCCAGATGTGTACAAGAAATATTAAAGGAAGCTTGATGTGGTGGTAAGTGCTTAGAGTTGGGAGTTTGGGAGTTTAAGTCTGATATGAGGGGGCAAAAAAAAAAGAAAAAATATTTATATGGAAGATATATGATGGAACTTTTATACGGCACAGAAATATTTATACGCGAATAAAAAATACGGGGGAAAAAAATACGGGAGTGTGATAGGGAAAAAGAGTGTTTATTTTTGAATTCCAAAGTTGTTGTTTTGCCGATCACTCCCCTTTGGCTTTAGGGCCTATTTGATGTCGTTTTGACGTGTTCCATCTATGCTTCTTGGTCAATTGGACTGTTTCTGATGCGTTGGTGCAAGAATCGCCTTCATCCGAGTTACCTAAGAAAAGTTATGGCCCTTGGAAACAAGAGATCTTGTTCTCCAAACTTAACATAACTCTACTATAATAGCTCACACGTTAATCCCTAACTAGCTTATTTCTCTCATAACTAGGCCAACACTCATGCTACCTATGGAGTTGGGATAAATTATCCTAAATTAAAGTCCCCTACAATTAACCAATCTAACGAGTTAGAATATGGCCAGTGCAATGATTTGGTCCACCAAAATCATGCTCAGATACCAATGTGACGCTCCCATATTCTATATGATGCTCCCATCATATAAATACGAGAAATTTCCCTCTCATGATGACTTTATCCGTCTGACTCGGACCACTTGTGATGGGCAAGTGTCCAGGTGAAGGACACGAAGGTGTCATTCGTCCCAGGCCTTCTATGGGAATCCTATATAGCAGAATCGTACATACATGTTAGCACCTGGCACCAATACAAATAAGTAATATTCTACCACAAAGGGTGGCCCATCATCATCTTCCATATAAGCAATAATACAATGCCAATATAACATAAGAAATGCACCATAAATAAGGCACTACCCCGGGCTCAGACTCAAGGGGGTCGACTGATGTGACTCTCCCCAGACCTATACGATGCTCCCATCGGATAAATATGGGAAATCCCCTTTCCATGGTGACCACATCACCGTAGAAAGGCCCTCCGTCTACCTCGAGCCACCTGGGATGGTCAAATGCTCAGGTGAAGGACACAGAGATGTCATTCGTCCTGTGCCTTCTATGGGAATCCTATATAGCGAAAGCGTAAATGCAAGTTAACACCTGGCATACAATGCATCAAATAGTATGCCACCTCGAAGGGTGACCCACCCATCATCAATACGAATAAACATATGCAATGCATCAAATGGGGCTCTAAACCAGGCTCAGACTCCAGGGACGGAATCATGACAGTGGCATTGGCTGGCATAGAACAATGACTAGGGTAGTCCACTCCATCCGCCCCTCCTATGCACACTTTGCAGATAGGCTGAAATATGCTATGACGTGATTGTAGCCTTCCAGAGACGCAATCTCATGGATTCACCCTATGAGACTACTCGGGGTTATATCTCCCCGGTCCGATGAGGAAGGGAGAAAATGAATTCACTCCCAAAACATAATGATTCCATGGTTGGCTAGAGGATCGTGTAGGCAACTATGCATCCATACCTGACTTTACCCCCCTCCCCCCAAAATCCATGGGCCACCCAAAACCCTGATTGAAGAATCTTTCTTACTGTTAATTCAGCGGAGAAATGGCCAGCTGCCACTCCTTGACGTGCCTCATGTACAATATCTTGTGTTTCATGAGGTAAGACACACCTACATAACACAAAATCCTTCCCCTTTTTATACAATTGACCCGCAATCAAGGTATATGGTTGAGCTTTTTGTTGAAACTTACGTTTTTGAACAACATTTAAATTTTCTGGAAACTTTCCCTTGGAAAGGTATTCTGCAATGCCACAATACCATGGTGGTATTGCATTAACGTGAAATAAGTTAACATCTGGTAAATCATCATATATTCCATTTGGCTCTTCACCATTCGATAATCTAGAGAGATGGTCTGGAATAGTGTGAGCAGTTCTTGGTTTAAGCACAACTTTAAAATTAAACTCTTGAAGGATTAATAACCAATGAGTGATTCTTCCTGTAGTGCATGGTTTGTTTATTAAGTATAGTAATGCTTGATGGTCGACAAAGAACACAAAGTAATTGCCTAAAAGATAATGTCGAAACTTTTGTACGGCAAAAACCATTGCAAGGCCTTCTCGTTCAGTAGTATTATAATTTCTTTCGTCCGCATTGAGCTGTTTGCTAGCAAAGTGAATAGAACGATCTATTTTTGAATCTTGCTGGGCTAGAACAGCACCAACAGCCACCTTCGATGCATCCACGTGCACATGGAACTCATGATCCCAATTAGGAGTTATAAGTATAGGAGCTGATGTCATAGATGCCTTTATATTTTCAAAAGCTATTTGGCACGTAGGTGTCCATTCAAATTTGACCTTTAGACTTGCCAAAACATTCAAAGGTGTTGCTATATCGGCTAGGTTGTGACAAAACTTTCGGTAATAATTTGCCTTACCTTAAAATCTTTTTAATTACGTGACATTTTTATGAGGGGGGCAAGTCCACGAACCACTTGTACTTTACTTTTCAGTCTCGTAAGCAATCCATCTTTGCTCACAATATGGCCTAAAAGCATTCCATGCGTGACTAAAAATGTACACTTTTCAGGGTTGAGGGATACACCATATCTTCGACATCTTTCAAAACACAATTCTAATTTAGACAAATGATCTTTGAGACATGTGAAGATTGTGAAATCATCCAAGAAAATTTCAATAAAATTTCAATGTACTTCTTGAAAAACGTGAGCATTACTCTCACGAAATAACGATGGTGCATTACTAAGGCCAAAAAGGCATTACCTTGTATGCATAAGTCCCAAACTGGTTATAAGCGTGGTTTTCAAAGCGGTCATCGTGGTGTATTTTTATCGATTATAACCACTAAAACCGTCCATGAATGAGTAGCATTCATGGCACCGCCACTTTTTTCAAACACACTCGATCGTCGGAAAAGGAAGGGGAAAATAATCCTTATCGTGGCATCATTTAACTTATGGAAGTCAACACAAACTCGTAACTTCCCATTCTTCTTCTTAACAACCACTATAGAGGAAACCCATTCACTAGTTTCCACCTCAAATATAAATCCGACTTGTAAAAAGCTTTTGAATCTCTTCCTTAACACTTAAGGCAAAGTTTGGATTCATTCGTAAGCTCTACGATATACTAGCTTTGCATGTGGAATCAAAGGAATCCTCATAAGACAAACATCAGGGTGAATTCCTCTGAGATCTGTGTAACTCCATGCAAATACATCTTTATATTGATGGAACAACTTTATGGCAGACCCCTTTATATCCGATGGCAAATTTTTGCCCAAATATACAACTTGGGGCTTATCTAAAGACCCTAAGTTTATTTCTTCCACTTAAAGTGCCTAAATAAGGAATTATATTATTCCTTTGCAACGTATGAGCTGGTTGGGGTTGTAAAGCGCATTTCCTTAACGTACCCTAAATCAAATCAGGGGTAATCCATTGCTTGTTCCACCATGAAACAAGTTGCAAAATCCATTTGATATTCCTCGAACACGTCAATGTTGTAAAAGTCTTCTTCCTCATCTTCTTCTTCATAAACACCCTCCTCATCGTCACTATCATGAAAATACAATTTCTTCCTTGAGATTATTCGCGATCCGAAGAGCAAATTAATCTTGGCTAATATGCCTTGGTTAGATAAAGTAAAGGGTGTTTGTTGACCAATCATGTGCGGCTTTAGAAACACGCAAACCATGGCCTTCCTAAAGCAATTGATAATCGGTAGCTTTAGGTTGTGTTTCTAACAAAGCGTAAATCTCCTATAGAAAATGGAACATTCCTCAATATCCCTCTTGGTGAAACCTTCCTATGATCAGCCATTTTAACATCGAAAGGAGCTTTATGCGAGTTCATTCAATCTTAACCTTTTGCAATGCATTCGTCATAATATTCACACCGCATCACCATCCACGGGAACTTTTGGAATTTCTATTCCCTTAAGAAGAACGGTGACCACCGAGTTTTAGTTTGCTCGGCTGATTAGGTCTTATAGGCGGCAACCACGTTGTGAGAGATAAGCTCTTACGGTATTCCCAAATCCATTCATTACTTTCCTAATACAACAAGAGGAATGGGGATTGTCATCTTTTGTATTTCTGGTTTAACAATGATGTCTTCCTCTACACCATCAACATTTTTTATTTCCTTAAAGCCGAGGAAAGTATTTAGTCACCACTTTCAATGGAGTCTCGAACCACCAAGTTTTGCATTATCTTGCTATGCAAATGGTAGTGTTTCATCATCAAGATTTCCTTTTTTGAATATCTTGAATCTTATTTCTAACCTCATTATAAATCTCTTGTTCCATGGATTGCAATTTAGAATGCATCTCTTTTACGGTTTTTGATTTCTTGTGCAACTTTCTTTTTGCACCAAGGAATCTATTTCTAGTTGCTTACTCTTTTCGGCAGCCAAAATTCTCATAACCACTGCAGCTCTCTTGACTGCAAGGTCCAAACTATCTGGAGCATCTAGCTCCAGTTGTTGTTTTATGCGAGTTGGAAATCCATCAATGAACCAGACCACAAAACTTCTCTCTCTTATATTCGTAATTTTCAAAATGGTACAAAAGAGGACATAAGTCCCAAAATGAAAAGTCATGTCTCAAAAGACATGTACAATAGTATAAATACAGTATATTGTGTATTCCTACCATGATCATGGTTTCTTACATTACTCTAGAATTGCAGCAAACGTTGCACCATGGGTTAGGCAACCCTGCTAAATATTCGAAGAATTTCCAGCAAACAATGGTTTACGAACTTGAAATATCCAACTATTTGAGGAACCATTAAAAAAATTTGCAAAACCGGCAACTTCTATAATGTGGCCGAAATCACAAAACGTGCATTTATTACGTAAGATTGTCTAACTTTTTTCTTGTATCAGGTATAATAGTAAAGGCGATGGTGGCATCTTTGGATTCGAAATATGAGCATCTAGCCCCCTCCCCGGTTGTGGAGAACGGATGGTGCATTGTTGCAGATAGCGATCCTTCACATGGGTTATTATTCTTGGACTATGTAGGTGCCGGATCATATGTTTTTGCTGTGTCGCGTGCAAAATTTCGCATTTCTGCTGTGTTTGAAAAATTATCTCAGGTTGTTCCTTTGCTCAAATCGGCTAAGCTGAGGTAGACTCTTATCTTTGGTTTTTGTTTTATGCAATGTCAATATGTTTTTGAAGAAGGTGGCTAGGAGAGGTAAGGGAATAGGCGGATCCGTGCCTCCATCTTTGAGCTCTTTGCAAATTGGAGGCTCTTCTGGAAGGCCTCAAATTGGAGGTTCTTCTGGCGGGGCTTCTTTTGGACAAGATCGGTTGCCATCGATGTTAGTGTGACATTGGGGCTTTAAAGTCATGATGTTCCTATGAGTTTTAATGATGCCATGATTGGGTTTTGTAATAGGAGATGTTTGTTTGGGGCGAGGGAGCATTAGAGCATGGTGCTACCATGGATCATTTGCATTACCCGGACCATTTCAAGACTCCAAGGGCCATGAATGATGCTATTAAGAAGGATTTCAATTGGCCTTCAAAACCCCCGGGTGTTCTATTGGTTTGTAAGGCTCTAAAGAATAACCGTCTTCATTGTTTTGCGGGCATGGTTGGTTAGTGTATGAAAGATATTGGTGAGGTTCATCATGCACGCCATCTCCATAACATCATTGAATGCGGTATTGAAAAAGGGAAGGACTTATAGTTAAGGTGGGGGGCTGGTGACACCAAGAGTCTTGTTGTTTTAGACAACAAAAATCTCTTGAGTAGGGCAGCTCACTTTGTGAACTATCATGGTAATTGGAGGTTGACTGCTACTTTGACATGTACCTTAGGATGATTAAATCTAGAAAATTCACCTTGTCTAGTTCATGGATAATTCCTTCTAATACTGCTCATATTAATGAGCATAAAGTTAGAGCGGCTTGGAGAGTCTTATTGAATCCTAATCGCTACATGCCTTTTGATATCAGGACGATACTATTTGGGTTACCTGCACGGTTTGTGCCTGTTGAAAGAAATGGTCTTGGCCGTAGACGATATTGGGATGATAGTATTCCTAGTGATGAGGAAGATGTGAATTTTCAAGATATAAATGACCCTAGTTTTAGCTCTTATGTGGTTATCCTGGAGCCTGATGTGGATTATATCCCCATCCACACGGGTGATCATATGATGGCTACTGGTTGAGAAAGTTTGTCGTGTTTATTATACAGTCGAAGTTTCTTGGTTTTTACCTTTTTGTATATTGTACAGTTGTAGGGAGGTGATGGAGAATGGTTCAGATCCGCATGGTGGTGGTGTGAACCATCCAGTTTTATCCTTGCCCTCTTCATTGATTACATCAAAATTGATGCTTCTCATCCAGATCTTGTTGTGTATCCACCTGAGCCAGAAGAGGCTTTCTCTGCCCAAGAGTTAGTTGCTAATGTTGTGCAAATAGGTACAGAGACCCATCAGATCCAGCATCACTCCGTATCCTGAGGCGACAGCTTAGTGCATTCTTTGTTGCTATTGATAATGCTATGTTTAGTGCGGAATGGAAAAAATTAGATGTGCCAGTTTTAGAGTATATACTTTGCGGTCTCACATGAGTCTTGCAAAAGCTTTGGTAATCCAGGAGATTCGCTAGGTGGATGTTGTTATTAGGCATATGCAACCTGGGCCAGCCATGAACTAGTGTTTGAAATGTATTTTGCTTTTCGTGATTTTGTATTTCCATGTAAATTTTTGAGCTTTTTATGTTTTGGACATACGGTTCAGTTCTCGCAGGAGCACATAGATATTGGAGGGCTCAACTTGGTTGCTGAATTGGTTGTAAGTACAAGATTTAGAATTTGAATTGTTTTATCATTCATATATAAAGCAGAGTCCTTTTTCATACTTTTCCTATTTATTTGATGCTATTTGTTTGAGACAAGCTCCCGCTGACACGTGGTGCTTTGAAAAATAGTCTCTGTCAAGAAATCCCTGGCCAAAACGCTCGTTCCTTTCTACCCTTATGCAGGCCGAATGGGTGTCCTCGATCTTCGGCCCAGGAGGTTCAACTTTGCAACAACTTCTGGCGCCATTTTGAAAGTGGTTCATTTTGGTGCAGCCTTAGAAAACGTTCCCTTTTATGATTTGGATTATGCCACAACTCAAAAGCGCCAATCCGCGAGCTTTATTGGTTAGCATTCTCAAGGCATTCAAAATTGGGGCCCCAAATCCGTAGCCACCACCCGTTTAGGCCCTCTTCTTAAGGCAATTTTGGGCGACAAGCAATGCAATGTGGCCGAGAAATGTGGTGGTAGTAGTCGTGTGGGATTCTCAATACGGTGGCGAAGTTAAGAAACGTGGAACTTTGAGAAAAACAAACCGGGCCGAGGAGCAGGATGGGGCAGTGGATTCTCAACGGCCGGGGATTCTCAACAAATCCCCGCTCGTTGTTCGGGTAGCCTTTTGGGTTTTTTCTTTGGGTTCAAGTTGCAATGGCGTCACAGCTCTTCAAAAAGGGGCAAAAGGGGGATTCGATTTCTGGCTTGGGAGTGTCTAAATCAACCTAAACACCTTGCGGCGCCAAGATTCTCAACTATTTATCTTGGGCTTCTTCAGCGGGCTCGGGGAATGGGCTCTAAGCCATTCTTGAAGCGGATACACTTCTAAGCTTAGTATTCCGGTAAATCCGTTTGAAGGACATCCCGGCGCGAAATTTGCGACGGAGACTAAGAGTACCTCCTCATGGCTATGGCTATGGCAATCACTTCAGTGGGAGCTCACCGGGCGCCTTTCCATGGCGGAGTTAATGTAGTAAGGGCAAAAGCGGTTGCCCTTATGCTTTATCTTAAGAAACAACTCACAGTGCATTTGAATGCTATACCCGACCATAGCCATAATGCGGATAGCTTTCCTCGTCCCAATAAATTACTATATTGTATTGCGACTCTGGGACCCAATTTGCGAAATGTCGCTGCAGAATCATTTCGTAAAGAATCTGAGAATTTGGGCTGGGTTTAATGCACTAATAAGGATTTCAATCAATGCCGAAGCTGGAGTGAAATTTTTTCACAAGGATTCTTGAGTAACTTCTACCCACCTAAGCTCGAGAAAGGGTCTATTGATCCAAATTTATGGATCTAAACTTTTTTTAAGTGGAAAAGGTAAGGCCAGAATCGAGTTCACACATACAATCCATTAGCCAAATCTTTGAATGACATTAGAATATGGTCTATAGGCGTGCTTGGTAATGGCGAACATGCATAATTGACCTTGAAGGAAAGCTTCGACCATAAGCGTCCTTAACGGGGAAGGAAAAAACAAGCATTTCCATAGCACACTTTTTCTTTCTTATATATAGCATTTTTTTGGCGGGGAAAAGCGGTCCTAGCCCATCGCCCATCTCTTTTCTGCCGGGGCATCCCCGGACTAGCAAGGGTCCAAATTCTCTCTCCTATTTCCTTGGGTTTTAATCTCCGTAGTTAGATTAATACACTTTGTATTTAAATGATGTATTTGATGCCTATCACGGGCATTATAATATGGGCTGTTTTTACGGTTGTAGCATCGAACCGTGGCGACAATATCTTAACGGTTGGAAATTTGTTTATGCGTATGGTATTATAACAAAGCATTCTACGTGGCGTGCATTAAACGTGCCGTTGGTTTTATTGCCACGTCTGTTGGGAGATTCTTTTTAAAGCGCTTCTTTTGTTCTTAGGATTATCATCCGGGCAACCCCAAATCTTGAAGCACGGCATATGGATTAAGTCATCTTCATCTTGGAGCACGGCATATGGATTAAGTCATCTTCATCTTTTGCATACACACCTGCGGATAGCCAGGCCAAACGGATGAAAGAGTTTGTTTTAGGCCCTTATAGAATTGTGACTATCATTAATAATGAAGTTGGTATTAATTTTTTTTTACGAACTTAGATTCTTTTGATTTAATACAAAACATCTTTAAAATAGCAGTCGTTATGGTCAATATTCTTCTATCGTGCGGACAAAAATCACGATTCAAGTGCATGTTCTAGCATGTATAGACGCGTTGGGGAAGAGAAACGTTCGCGGCGGCCTTGGCCGCCGCGATAATTTTATTGTATTATATAAACATGTTTACTAACTTTGTAGATTTTTTAGTGGCCTATCGCCCCTGGGCATAATGGTTATCCCTTCTTTGGAATAGCCGCTATTTCCGGATGAGCATGGGCATCTTGCTGGGGTTCAACTCCCCAGGCTCACTAACTTGTATAAATTTTATATGAGTGTTCTATGACATCAAGGATGCTACTCATGCTATCAGGGACATGAGAGGCATTCTTTAGCATCACTAACTTGTATAAATTTTATATGAGTGTTCTATGACATCAAGGATGCTAGTGCGGTAGCATACTCATGCTATCAGGACATGAGAGGCATTCTTTAGCAAGCACTCCATGTAAGCAGAGAGCATTGCATTCTAGTTGGAGTTTTCTTAAATGCTTCTTATAAATCGGGTCAGCAGGGACTGGTTGGAGTTTTCTTAAATGCTCCTTATAAATCGGGTCAGCAGGGGACTGTTTGACCCCATCTTGACTTTGAGCAGACGGGTCGTATAGATGCACAAGGAATCTTCCCCAAAATGTGCCATGATCTAATGGCCCCAAAGTATACGATTTGGAGTTTTGGGCAAAACGTCTTTTACTAAATTATGGAAATATAGGAAAACTTTAACTAATTCAGATCTAACGGCCACCGCCAGATCTTTAAATCTTCGCATGAAAGTCTTTGTACAGGATATGGAAAACAGATATTTGCCATGGCCGGAATCGCCATAGCCGAACCCAATCCAAACTTTGCATGCCAAGAAGAAACCAGGTTGGGCTCCCTTGGTTCCATGCCTTCGCCAAGGATTGGTAGAAACTCCTCTGTGTTTCTGCGCTGTTGGCGAGCCTGTGAGAAAAATTGAAAATTCCAGACAGAAACAAAGCCCTCGTCTCTTTTTCGCTGCAATTTCTGTTGGTGGGTTGACCCAGGTGAAGGATGTGGAGGTGAAAAACGCATCTAAGGTTATGGAAATTGAGGAAACAAATGGTTTAAGGAAGGGTTTTAACAAAGCTGGAAGCAGCTTCTCGCACCCCTGTTGCTTTGATGAATTATATTCCCAATGATTTGGCATTGTTTGTGGCTGGCGCAATTGCTGGTGCAGCCGCGAAAACTGTGACGGCTCCCCTCGACAGAGTGAAGCTTCTAATGCAGGTCTGTATGGCATTGCGGAAATTCAAGGCTTCCATTTTCATATAAGGCGGTCGTATCCTCGGTGAATGTAATGTGCGTGTATTTTGGTCATCTCAGGTTCATGGGTTACGAGCTCCAGCAGAAGGTGCCAAGAAGAGCATTGGGTTTATCGAGGTATTTTTCTTGCAAAATGAGAAATGGAAAGAATCGGTGAATATTTAACAAATGCAGCTGCCATTTTGAATTTCCTATCAGTAAATTTAGTTGAAATATGTAGGCAACAATATGTATAGAAAAACATAATTGAACTGGCAGGTTGCAATGCCTAATACTTGTGCATCATTATTGTACCTTTACAGGACATATTATCACATATATATACCTAAATTCTCTGATCAGCCTGCAAAGTTAAATGCATCAAATGGTTTGCCTTTACAGGCTCTAGTAAAAATTGGGCAGGATGATGGCATTACTGGCTACTGGAAAGGAAACCTTCCACAGGTAGTAGTTCGGCTCATAGAATGTAGATTATTGTGTCAACTAATATGTATGGAGGGTCTAACAAGCCTTTGAAAAAGATTTCTGAAAACTTGATGCAGATATATTTAATGAGTGCCCTCATGGCAGGTTATTCGAGTTGTACCATATAGTGCAGTGCAGCTACTTGCTTATGAAATGTACAAGGTAAGTTTGTGGTGTTTGCATGTAGGAAAACATGTTTGACACATGTTTTTTACTGCAGAAATTGTTTACAGGAGATGACAAAGAGCTTTCCGTTGTAAATAGATTAGCAGCTGGTGCTTGCGCTGGGATGACTTCAACACTGGTTGGTAATCTGTCAGCATGTATTTTGCTTTTTGCATTTTTTTCCTTCAGCCAGACAACGCAGAAAGGTTAGTACAGGCTACATTTGTCCATGCTAAATATTGATGGAAAAATTTACGAGAAGGTTTTTTGATGTGATAATTAATCACCTTGATCCCCACTCTTTGTCATCTCGTTGTGAAATGCTATATGGCATTTCCACATGTCTTAATATGTATAATTATTCTTGTTTGGAACTATGCTCACCTCGCCAAGAGGGGAGGAGTCTCAACCACGACCTGCTACATTCTGTAGGTTACATATCCCCTAGATGTCTTACGGTTGCGTCTTGCTGTGGATCCAGCTTCAAAAACAATGACTCAGGTAAAAGTGAGAATTTTTAATTTAAAATTCTACCTTTTCTCTCATTTTTGAGATATGCTGCAGGTGGCACTGAATATCGTTCGAGAAGAGGGACTGCTTTCTTTCTATAGAGGCCTAGGCCCATCCCTCATAGGGATAGCTCCATATATAGCACTTAATTTCTGTGCTTTTGACCTGTGAGTCTTCTACAATATTAGGGTCCTGACATGAAAAAAGAACTGCATATCTCATGGTAGAAGTTTGCAGGATCAAGAAGGCATTGCCGGAAGAGATCCGCAAAAGGCCAGAGTCATCCTTTGTGACTGCATTGATGTCTGCAACATTTGCAACAGTTATGTGTTATCCATTGGACACTGTTAAATAGGCAAATGCAAATGAAGGGGACACCATTTCACACAGTGCTGGATGCTTTTCAGGTATTTGGATGTGCTTAGAAATGGTACATGTCATTTCTATTTTAATAATAACCTTTATTCTGATTGTCCCTCGAATACAGGCATCATTGCTCGTGATGGGGTGGTAGGACTCTATCGCGGTTTTGTTCCAAATGCGTTGAAAAACCTCCCCAATAGCAGGTAAAAAAACAGATCCACAAAGTTGTTATGAATGGTAGATATGTGTGAAAATCATGCTTATGATAATCTTGTTGCAGCATTAGTCTTACAACACATTTGGCCCGAAAAATCTGATTAAAGCTGGTCAGATTGAGTTCCAAAGAATTTTGAAGCAGAACCAGGATAGGCTAGTGAAAACAGGCTGATACCATGTTGGGTAAATGTGGAAATTTTGTATCCAAGTAGTAATGCGGCAACACAATTTGAGTTCCCAAGATTGTAGCGAGATATAGCGATGTATTCTATTGTGCCATAAGAAATTTTTGCGAAATGAAGCCAATGATTCCATGGAAATGACATTCCCTTAGCCAAATGTGACTTCAATTTTGGATCTGCTGTAAATATGAATAAAGGAGGAAAAAGAAAAGACATAATGATAAGGTTAGGTATAAACGTGGAGAATGTGGTAATGGAAGGAAGGAAGGTTCTTTTATCATCTGAGGCGGATGAAAAATGAAAAATGACATAGAGTACCCAATAGCCTAGTAATAGAGGTATTACCCAACTGTCAACCCAATTAATGTTAATAAAGTGCAAATGAACTTATAATTTCGAGAACCAATAAGGTTGATAAAATACTCCTTTGTATATAAAAAGGTGAGACTAGATATTTTATCGAGCTGGTGATATACTAATCTGTTACCCTTACCATTTCAAATTTCAAAGGTAGACCATATTAGGTGGTCCCTCAGCACGGATGCCACCTTACATGGCAATTTACACTTTCTTTGGTTTTCTTTTAAATGAACGAAGGGAGTTGTGGGGGTATCTTGTTGCTTCTCTATCTTTGGTTATGTGCCCTTGAGCTTTAGAATAAAGATTGGTTGGGGTCGTGGAACCAAGTTACTAGATAGCCTTCAAGGGCCAATTTGTTAATCAATTAATTAAACGGAGGGAGGAGCGAGCACTTTGATTGGCCCAACTATGAAACCTTACATTTGGAAACTCAATCCTTAGAATTAAATTTAATGGGTTTTCATTGTCCACAAAGACCAATAGGCCTATGGGACCCAAATAATGAGCAAGTAAGCATATTACTGTCCAGGATTAAAAAAACCAGGAAAACTCTGCAAGCAAACAATTCTAATATTTTCGTTACTAGAAGAATGGGTCATCAGTTGCATGCAATAGGATATTCAAGAATAAATGAGACTTTAGCACATATAAACAGGACTCTCAATCCACTCTTGCTATGCCAGGATACATGCTTCTTTTACCATGGATGACAAAATAACTCACTTGGTGAATATTGCAAAGATTTAGGCCTTTGCAAAAGGTTCAAAGATGGTAAAGTTAATACACTCTTTATCTAACTTCTTAAAAAACTTTAATCTGTCCATCACAATCTTTGCCTTGCTTGTTTTGTTTAGAAGATGCTATGTATATTAGTTAACATACACAAGCAATAGTTTAGGATATGTGATGTTTTAGATTGACAACACATAGTGGCATTGGGGGCAATACATAGTGCCTTTGCATCTCAGTGGACAATAAAACTCTATTCTATTCTATTCTTATGGTTGAAACCATTAAAGTTGATGTATATGAGAAAGAACATCTAGCATATAAAGGGAAATATCTTGAGATTGGCTCGTGGTGGATTGCCTTCCATGTGATCGTAGAATGTGATGTATCTAATGTATTCATGATGTGATGTTGAATAGTTGACGTCCCTCAACTAAAAAAAAAAAAAAAGATACTTGAAATTGGACTTTGCAAAATAATAGCTAAAACATCTTGAATAGCTAGGGGTGCAAAATTACTCTTGGGGTACAATTTTTGTGAAGAATATAAATACATAAGCACTATGAGAGCACAATGAGAAGACTATTGACGGTTAGAATTTCTTAATATATCAGCCTAATGCTTCGTAGGGATAGCGGCTCTCCATTTATCGCATTTGATTTACTTCACCAAATAAAGCTAGCTATGGCATTAGTGGAATCGGCATCCAAAACTATGAACACTTTTGAAATCGCAGTTTCTACATGTGCATATTTGCGCAATCATGAAAAATCAGATCAGGGTTGCCATGGAGTAGAAGCCAATATCTCATAAAATACTTCACAAAATTGGTTGCTGTCAATTCCATTGACTTCGTAGTAGAAAAAGGTCCTAGGACACCAAGTTTCAAGTAAATTCATTGAGTATTTTTACTGCAAGAGGTAAAAGAATGCAAAAAAAAACTAATATCTTACAAACTACACTACAAAGTTTGATGCTAGCAAAGAGCTACTCTAGAAGCAGAGATTACAATGAATGATTTAGCAGATGCTACCTTCCTTTTGAAGAAAGGAAAGTGTCCTGGAATTGATGGTATTCCTATGGAGTTCTTTCAGGAGTTACGGGATTGGGTTGGCGATGATGTGTACGACATGTTTTAGGATTTCAAGAGGCAAAGGTGTCTAGACAAAATTCTTAACTCGGGCTGCATTTTTTTTATTCCCAAGTGTAAGCAACCTTCGTCAATTTTGGACGGGCGCCCTATCACCTTACTATCTTCTGTGTACAAGATCTTTGCCAAAGCTTATGCACAAAAACTTCAGGATATTCTTGCTGATTAGATATCCTCTACACAGTCAGGATTTCTGCCATGACGATGCATATAAAACAATGTAGCTACTGCCTATGAAGGTCTTTATTGGGCCGACTTCGGGACAATGAAATTGTATATTTGAAGCTGGACTTGCAAAAGCATGTGACAATGTTGACTCGGCCTTCTTAGAGAAATGTCTCTTACGCTTTGGTTTTGGTGCACAATTCACAGCTAATGTCACGAGGCTTCATTATTCTGCTCGCTCTTCTATTCTCTTCAAGGGAAAACCTCAGCATTCTTTCAGGTGGGTTGTGGCATCCGTCAGGGCTGCCCATTAGCTCCATCGTTATTTACAGTTGTGGCAGAGGTCCTCGCCCATGTCTTGTCTCTTGCCGCTCAGGAGGGAATCTTGCATGGACTTCCTATAAACAATGGTTCGTAGGAGATCTGTAATCAATATGCGGATGACACTTTCCTTTTTCTGAGGGCAGATGAGCAAAATTTGCAGAATGCCATTTCCTTATTGGATTCTTTTTCCTAGCATCTGGTATTTTTGTGGGTTTGCAGAAGTGCACAGCATTATGGGCATTAGACTCTCCAGTTCCACCATACGTAACTGCCTATTTATGGAAGATCCTTCCCCATGGTAAAGCAACCAAACTTCTTGGTATCCCTCCCTGTAGGTATTCATATCTCATCAGGAGATGCTTGGGAGGCAGTGATGAAGGGACGAATCGTTGTGGCTAAGTCAGTTTTAAGTAGCACCCATGTGTATATGGCCTTGTTCATGTTGACTCCACAGTAAAAAATACAACTTATCGTCAGGATTGTCATGAACTTCATTTGGGGAACAGGAGGAGGGTGCTTCTTTGTCAAAAGTCGGTTGGGGAAAAAGTGCATGTTGCCAAAGCATTTTAGCGGCCTTGGGATGATCAATTTTCTTTTGCAGGGCAAGGTGATGATTTCTAAGTTTATTTGGAGAATTTTGAATAATGTGGATGAGTCCCCATGTTCCCGTCTTGTTTATCTGTCTTTAAATGTGCATTTCTTTTGGGTCTCCATCTATTAGATCACTTTTCCCAGGCTCTGTTTTTATCCCTTGACCGCATACCCTAATGTGTCTCCATTTCTTAGAGGATTGCTAGTTGGAGATTTGTACAAACTGGCTTTCATTTTCACCATCTTGCGCATGCTACACTCTTTTGCCGTAGTTTTTTAGTGGATTCCATTGGGCCGGTGGTCCTCGGTATCTTACTCCACCCATTGGCGGTAGCATCGATGGAGATCGACATATGTGCATATGATATCTGATTGGTATAATAATCAAAGGCAGTTGCTGACATGGGAAGAGTTTAGAGCTAAGTTCCTCCTTTTAAGGTGGGATCGGGCTATTTGGTAGAAGGTGTCTTCAATTCTTCCTCCAATAGTACAAGTGAATGACCCACGACTTTGAATAGTTCATGAGCATGTCCAAATCGGATAAGTTGGTGAATTCCATGTACAAGGTCTTGCTAGCTGTTGGCGTCTTGCCTCCTTCATCCAAGTGGCCTTTGGTCATTCTTAGGGATCGGCAGAAGGAAATGGGTATGGGATAAACTACTATATCCCAAAGTATCTATTTTATGGTGGCAAGTCATTCATCATTGTCCGTGTGTTAATATTCTAGTGCATGATTTAGTCGGGAGGTATCTACATACGTCCCTTATGTTACCTGAGGGACGAGATAATTGAGCATTGCTTCTTCCTGTGTAGACATGTCAGACATGCTTGGTTGTGGCTTCAAGGCCTCTTTCGTTGCAATTTGAATAGCCAGCAGGTGTTACTATTCAAGTGGTTGGGAAAATTTTGCAAAAAGGGCATTTCATTTGGCTTCTGCATGGATCATCTGGTCCATTTGGAAAAGAAGGAATCTTCTCATATTCAAAGGTCTTGCTTGTTCAAATGCATGCAGGTCCTTCTTGATGCCCAACAACGAATTGTCAAGGCATTCAGGTGCTCATCAATTGCTAATGAGGTGAAGAGCCATATTTGGGAGCACTATCTTCAGATTCACACTTATGAGATTGCTTACTCCTCATAATGTTTAGATATTGTATTTGAGTGGGGTGGTTTTAATGTGGTGGACATTCTCTCCCTTTTTTTAGTCCCTAAGTATACTTTGTAACTTCTTTGGATAATAAAGGCTCAAGTCCTTCAAAAGAAATAATGCAAAATGTCTTTGAAGATCAAGTTTCATATCATTTCATAGAGAATTAATAATGAAAGCTAAAAAATAATTTATAATATCTATTAGGGCAAAGCAAACATCTCACAAATGGCTTCATAAAATGTAATGATGTTTGTTCCATTAGATTGGGGATGCAAAAGCGAATTAGGAGATCAAGTCTAAATCCCGGTTTCATGAAGAATTCTTGTGAATCATTCAAAAATTACTTTGTGATATGCTTGTCTAAATAAGCACCAAATATTATGTTAAAAAAGCTGTCATTTTAAGCGACATACACGGGCGGTGATTTTTGCTTCCCATTAGCAATTTTATACTAGGGCCAAGAAAAGCACATTCTAGTAGCATGTAATCTAGTATAAAATGACATGAAATCTTGAAGATTAAAGAAACTTCGGAAGCAAAATCTGAAGTGATATTGTTGTTCCTTTTCTATTGCTCCCGCTCAAAGTCCGAGCGAATGTTTGCTTAAGTAGAGTTTAGTCATTTTCAAGTAAAGATTCTAATCTGTAAATTTGATTAGCCCTGTAAAAAATCTAGGCTCCCAGAAGAGGAGATATTATAGAAATCTAGAACAAAATGATGGAAATGCCATTACCTGCTTAGAATGTAACAATAAGCAACCGTGGACCTTTGCTACCAAAACAAATGAAACAATATGTACCAAAAAATCAACACACTCACCGAATACAGTCAGTCCTGTAAATTATAGGCAATGGAAAAATCACAAAATCGATAGAGCACCTTACAATTGCAAACATTTTAGTGTAATTCAAGACAAATGCTTAATGCAACAGATACACATTCAGTAGGAAGCAATCCTTAGTTCACATAATATCCTGGGTAGTACATATTAAGAGAATTCCCTTTACAAGCAAATGGACCTAGAGCACATTGATTCACTAGCAAAACAAGCTACAAAGAAATCAAAGAGATGGAATAAATTACTACTCCTATATTTTAGTGTAGCCAAAATAGGTTAAGCTAAACTACCATCAAATTGGGGCTAGAAGTTTCTAACACTTGGCTAAATTAAATGGGTTTTCTCCATCACAGTATCTTGCTTTTGACTAAACTTTCACAAAATGGAAAGGAAAATATTAGCCATCACGCTATAATGATTTAAAAAAATCCAAGCATTCCGGCAAAGACATTGAATTTATTATGAATACGTAAATCAAGACACGAACATATATGAACATATTCAAAAACCTAAAAAAAAGGGCACGACATTGTTCCTTTTCCTCTAATGCTTTAACTTTGTACTTGGAACGAGAAAGAAAGGGGAAAAAAAAGAAAACATAAATCCTATTTGAAATTTCTTAAAATTAGTACATAAATTGGTGTTGAATTTCGAGGGCTAATCTATCCATTTTTCAAGCCCACTCTATCTTAGGTTTAGCTAATCGATGTCCCCAGATGGATATGTCGAGGTAAAGGTTTGGCTATTCAACCTAAAACTCACTTGGTGACAAAAAATTAGGCTAATTTTTTTTTTTTTTTGGGGCATTTTCCCATTTAGCAGAGCCATTTTTCTTGGCAAAACTACTATAAAATAGCCATTTGGCTAATCTTAGCCAGATTATTTTATTCCATGGTGCGAGATGAGGGCCTTAGCTTGAAATTCTATTGTGCCATATGACTCTCTTAGTAAATCTGTGCTTATTGTCTAGGAATCATTTGTTTTTTTCATTCGGGAGATACCTTATGGTTATATAAACATACTTTGCAACTTAGGGCCCATATGAGGGAGATCCCAACAAAGAACACCACCATTTGGCCAACCATCCCTCATACCTTACGCCTATTTAAAACTAAGTTTGCAAGGAAGAGCGGCAGCATTATCGCGGGCAACAAAGACTAGAGCCACAAGTGGAGTACAATATGGAGGGAGGACTTCAAGTTGTTCAAACATCAATTCAATAGTAATTGATATTGAACCCACTCTAACATGTTTTGTTTCTACACCAACCACACCATAAGTTGTACTTGCATCCTATGGACTCTCCTTACGTCATGCAAGGGAGACATTTAACAAAGGCGTCGGCGTTTGAATGCCATGGTTGAAAAAGGTTTAAATGCATTAGAAGGATGCATTTGCTTACGGCGAGGGATGGAAGCGATTCCACATTTCATCACATCGGACATTGGCGGCCGGTAGAGTCCAATTATTTAGCGAATAGAGGAGGCTGGAATAGAGCAACCATGTAGTCGGTGATATTGTGGTAGTCTATGGATATGAACTTGCATGGGTCTAGCACAACACCTCAGCGAGGCCCACTGGAAGATCCCCTCAAAAAATGCCCGTTGTAGTGGCGAGTAATCCCTCATACAAGACACCTAAAAATGAAACTCACGGTCCAAAGAAGGAAGCGTCTGCGGGGCAAATGCACACAAAGGAGTAGAGCTTAAGGTTACAATATAGCAATGTTGATGATGAAACAGGTTAGAAATTTTGATCATTTACCTAGGGGGTGTAGCAAGTGCGGCGGGGCGTCGGAATGTTGATGAACAAACAATTAATAAGATGAGATCCTTACAAGGTGCATCCATGAGCGTTGAAACTTCACATTTGGTTCTGAGCTCATTGGAATGTCCCTCAACAAATACTACATATGGTGGCGTGTAACCCCTCTTATCAGTCTTTGGAATTGAGAAAGGAGGAAACGCTTGCAATGCAAAAGAAAGGCAAAGCATACAACTTTGAGGTTGATATATGACAACGATATTGGTCAATCGTCCATTCCAAACAATTGCGGTGACCAGCGAAATGTTGATGATCATGTGATAACCATAACATGAATTTCATGCAAAAAGCCAAAGAGGTCATGGCGTAAATAGTAGAAAATTCTGACTTGCAAATAGGGCTCATGACAATGTCTAAACAAATGACATCAAGTGTTGTTTCATATGATAGGTGAAACAAACTCTGCGAGAAAGAGGCGTGTCAATCGTAGAGCAAAGTGAAGGGCCTCGAGCTTTGAGACTAGAAGACGAGGTTCTGAGATCCAAATGGAATGTCCCCTTTTGGTAAAAGTGATTTCAATAAGATAGCATGGGCGTGGAATTTACCTCCTCCACATGACCTTGGTAACATGGACTACATATGTTTGTATTGTGGTGCTATGCAATGGAAAGCGAGCTCTCGATGAAGAAAAAATCTTTGGGCATGTGGAAATGGAAAGATTCGGCCGCCATTAATTCTAGAACCACCAATGGCTTTTGTTTGGCCGATATAGGAGAACAAATAGTTTGAGTGATCACTTTCGCCACGAACATTAGAAAGTACAATAATCGTTTGCCTCGATGGGTGTGAAAATTGATGAGGCATTGGCAAATGCTATTGGTGGACTTACACTTTTTAGGGTCAGACGCATGTGCCATCACGATGGGGAACATTATTGCCACTACAAGGGGGCATCAGCACATGCAAAATTTGCATAGGTATACATTATGGATGGCGAAGACATGCAAGTTGAAACGCGGGATGTCAATTTTGATGGATTGAGGCAAAAAGCGGTGAGATGCGATTCGCGGGCCTTATAATGAGTACAATCCATTTGTTAGCATATTTTTTGAGTCGGCGAGATGATCGTATCCATCCAACCATGGATATCCGTTTTCGCGTTATACCTCCTTGCAATGTGCAAAATCCTGTGAGGAGGCAATATAATGCTCCAACTGTAAATGAGATGGATTTGTCTTAATGCATATTGATGATAAGCCGAAGATGGTCAGAGGGACATTATTATACACTCTAAACATGGTGGCTTGAAGTTTATAGATGCATATCACTTTCGTGTATGATCCATTGCACTTTGTGCTACTTCTTCCCTATAGTGCAGGATAGATGGCATCCTAAAATACCTCATGGGCCGGATTGGTGCAAAGAAAGTAACTATTATGGAATACTACAAATATTATCATTCCCGCGCATCACAGGCATGCATCTCCCTTCACATGGCTGGCGATTGTTTCAAGAATACATTTGTGATATGTTTGCATAGATGGAACAAGAAAAGCGCAATTTGTGGTGTTGAATCAACACCCATTTGAAAAACCTTGAGTGGTTGTGGACTTTGAAGATGATGATGCAAGTGCTATTATTAGAAAAGTTGTGTTACCATCCTCACATATGCGGATGCGAGAGACATGAACCAACGATATCGGGATGCTATGTCTATTTTGCGTAAAACTTGGTGACGGACCTCTTTATAACCATAGCGCCAATGCAGAGTGGGAAGAGATTAGGAGGAATTATTATATGGTCGGTCGTAAGTGATCAACAGTTAGGTGGCTAAAGTATTTTATATGAAGGTAAAAGGAGCTGATAGATCTAATAACTAATCATGGTATATTAGCATAATTGCAAAAGTCTATGTTATTGAGTTCCAAGAGAGGCTTGCCACATATACATTTGTTGACTATGTTGGATCGGGAAGACAAGCCCTTCACAACCCGAAGAGATTCATCAAATAATTTGTGCTGAAATACCAAATAAAATGTATATCTAAATTTGTATCACGGTAGTCATCCGTAATATGAGCCATATGGTATTGGATATCCAGAATATTCCGTGCATGCGGGATGGTAAGTATACAAAGCATTATCCGTGCATTTTAGGATGAGGCGAAAGTTGTTAGCATTATATCCGTTACAGAAGAAGGGGATGGCGAAAGGTGAAAAAAAGACAATATGGATTTAGACAAGTGATGGGTGGGTGCCATATAATCCATTAGTGACATGGTTACTTCAAGTGCCATATCAATGTTGAGGTATGTCTTTTAACTATAAAGGCCATTAAATATCTATACAAATATGTCTACAAAGGATGGGATATGATCAATGTGAACTTAGGAGTTCTTGAATGATGGTGCATCTACTAGCGAGGGAAACCATGGTGAGGTTGAGAAATTCTTGAATGCCGCTGTTTCTAAAACGAGGCATCATGGAGAATATCTCATATGAAATACAACAACGGTTTCCTCATGTCACTAGATTAGTTGTGCATCTCCCAATGCAACAACATGTATATTATTGAGAAGGTATGAGCATGGGCGGATTATAAGAAGCAAGAATAATGGAACAATGTTGTGACTTTTTTGAGATGAATGCATGCGGAAATAGAGGCTACTCAATTGCTCTATCATGATTTTCCTAAAAGTTTACCTATGATAAACCTAGTAGGAAATGGCGGGGCAAATCCAACAACCAAAAGTTTCCCACTATTGGGCGCGCGCTGTTTGTCCCTTGAAGGAGGAAGCGATATCTCACGGCTCTTATTAACCGCGTGGCGAGTGCGGATTAGTTTTTGGTTTCGCTCTTTTGATGGGGGTATTGTGCAACACATAAAGAAGTTTGCATTAAGTCGTGGGTTATGAAACCTGAATGGCCGAATCTCTTGGCGGCGGCATGGGGCATGCGCACAATGCGACACATGTTTGCCATGATCCTTTTTAAATTGCAAACTATTGAATCCACTACAATTTGGGGAAGAAGTCAAGCTTCCTGATGCGATGACTATATACCCACGAAGAGTTGCAAAAGATCAAAGTGTAAATGTTTGTGATCAATTTTTTTTTTTTTTTTTTTGGGGTTTGACGCGACACTTCTAGATATTGATGATCATATGAACTCGTGGGACAATCCTTAGGTGTGTTTGAGTTTATTCTTCTGGCGTGCAATAGATCATATATGATATTTGGGGATGAGGTGTTTCAAGAAGATATGGTAGAGGTGCAAGAAGATGTGAACGCCTATATCCCCGACCCGGCATGTTATCTTTGACCCTATGATGATGAGCATGTGATGTTGGAAAAAAGGCGGGTGTTTTTAGATTCGAGTGGTGGCGGCTCAACACCATCTTGTCTTATGTTAGTGCCAAAGGTATCATTGCACTTCTTTGTTGCTTCTTGAAATTGCATCCATTGAAGGGTGGGTGCCTTGCATTCAAGGTTCAAAGATCTTGATAAACATAGATGAGACATCAACTTGCAATATTCCAAAGCGGTCGGTGGCAAAATTGATAAAAGCGACTTCGCATGATTATATGGGATGAGGCCCCAATGATGCATAAATATGTTTTATGAAGCACTAGGTAGAGCGGCTCTAGTGACATGATGTCATGTGACAAATTGTTTATGGCTCATTGTTGTTTGAGAGGAGATTTTAAGCTGACTTCCACTGTGGTTCCCCGATTAAATCGGCCTCAAATTGTGCATGCTTCCTTGAAATGCTCTTACATGTGGGATCATAATAGAACATAGTGAACATAAATATGTGAGTAATGAACAGCGTGGGAAGAGGCGTGGAAGAAGCAAAAGGCGTTTTGCGGAGTATCTCCCTCTGAGTTGGAGATGGACTTGAAAACCATATTTTCCAACATTGGATGGGATGTATCGTCTTCTTCAGAAGAGATTTGTGTGAAGTTAGAGGACTTAAATGACTTGCTAGCCCAGTGGCATTACGATGTTTCAGCGAATTATAGGTGTATCTTATTAGTGCAAAAGGCAATACTTATGCTCTTGAATGAGGATGTAGATGAAGTAAACAAGAGGATGGCCAGAATGGTTGCCTTTGCACCTATTGATTATTATAGTGTGATAAGTTGTTAAAGAATGATCTGAGAGATCTATCCTATTGAATTTTTGAATCATAGGCTCAGGAGTGGAATGCCTCTTCATCAATTAAGTTTGAAGGTTGGCATGATTGTCATGTTATTGAGTGTTTCTACGTAAGGGACTCCTACAATGCTCTTTGGGAAGGCGTGCTATAGATCTTTGAGATTCTCATTGGAAAGAATATTGGGCGAGTGCTCATTATTTGAATACCTTTGGTGCCCAATAATGCAAAACTTCTATTTCACTTTGGCTATATACAATTTCCATTAGTCCGGTTTTTTGATATGATAATCAACAAGTTTCAAGACCAAACAATGAAAATGGTTGGTCTTGTATTTGTTACTACTTAATGTTTTTGATATATCTAGTATCTTATATTGGAGAATATGATTTATTTATAAATATTGTGGCGTTCCGCGTTTATATGCCTTTTTTTAGTATAAATACGTCGTCACTATGAATATTAATAGGCGCGTGGTATTCATAAGCTAAGGTTAGGTATGATAATCATTAATTATTAATGTGGAAACCTAACCTAAATCCTAATTCAATTTGGGGCTTAACCTAATATTAAAGGAGTTAAAATATTAAATTAGTTAACATTAACCAATTTGGGTTGCCACGGCCCAAATTGATTGGGCAAGGGAGAGTTGCTAACTTGGGACCCCAAATTCTTGGTTTATACCCCCCCTTTGCCCCAATTGGTTGGGGCGGTTGGAGAAAGGGAGGAGCTCATCCCACTAGCGGGGCATGGAGAACCTAAGAGATGGGAGACCCTAGCTCAAATAGGTTAATAGGCTTGAATTAGCTTGAGATTCTAGTTAGGAACTAACCCTTGATTGTTAGATGGATTATTGAATGTCATTGTTGCTCTCTCTTTTGTTTGGGTCCCATAGGCCAGTTGGTCTCCGTGGGCTAAAAAACCTATTTCTTATTCTTATTCTATTTTATGTTCTATTCGAAGGTATGATGGATGGATGTATGGGATAGCTTTTCTTTACGCTCCTCTGTGTTTGTATGGGTAAAGAGGGGTAAGCCTAAAGGCCATCTAAGTAGAGATGTTCCTAGTTAGAACCCTTAAAACCCACGATGAAATGGCACGTACTGGAAACCAACCTGGCGAGGATGCTATGATGTGGTTCAACACCAAACAATGGACCTGGCGGGGAATCGGGGGTGGAGCCTTCTTTGGCGTGGCTCTTGGGCTCCTACAATGTGCTGGGCCTATGGTTGGTCCTTTGTGTGGGTGGATATGGTGCGACACCTCACGGAGTGGATTGGATATGGCCTTTATGGATGTCCTCGACTTTGTGTAGATTCTGGGGGGAAGTGAAATCAGTGCGGATCACGGTGTTGCGGTGTGGCGGTATCCTCTAGCACACCCGAGGCCGTTGTGATCGGGGAGGAAAGCTTCTACGACTGCCTCATCCGGGCCGGGGGAGATGTAACTGGGAGTAGTCGCATAGGGTGATTCCTTGGGATTGCGTCTCGAGGGGCTATAAGCGTCATAGCATGATTGGCCTATCACGCAAAGTAATACAGGAGGGGCGGATGGAGTGGACTACCTTAGTCATTGTTCTATACCAGCCAACACCATGTTATACCTCTGTCTGCTTTGTTATCTTGAGGCCCACGACCATCGGTCGACCCTATGGAGTCTAAGCGGGGTAGAACCCTTATTTATGATGCATTTCCTTTAGTTGTGTTAAGTACTCTTTTGTTGGTTGTATTGATGATGATGGGCCACCCTTCATGGTGGTATATTATTTATTGAGCTATTGTTGCCAAGTGCTATGTATGCGCTTCAGCTATATAGGATTCCCATAGAAGTGGGGCGGAGATGACACCTCAGTGTCCTTCACCTGAACCTTGACCATCTGGAAGTGGTCAGTCCCGGGTGGGAGGGCCTTTCCATGGTGATGGAGTAAGCCATGGAAGGAGGGGATTTCCGTATTTATACAATGGGGAGATGGTTATAGATTGCAGGGAGGCGTCACCCGGTGGTATCAAAGCCATGATTTTTTGGTGGACGGATCATAGCGGGCCATATTCTAACTTCGTTGATTAGATGGGTGATGCGTGGCTTTAATCTAGAATAAGCTATTCTAATTCCATAGCTAGTATGTATATTGACCTAATTATGGGAGGATTAAATGAGTTAGGAATTAAGGTGTGAGTCCTTAGAATCAAGTATGTTAAGTTTTTTAAGGAGAAAAGCGTCCTTTATTTCCCTGGGCCATAACTTTCTCTAGATCACTTCGGATTGAGGTGATTTTTGTGCCAGCAGCGTGAGACGCGATCAATTACCCTAGAAGCATCAACATCCAGGCATCGAAATGGCATCAAAAGGGCCCAAAAATGCGTACTCGAGGGCACCGCTCCTAATTTGGTTTTGAAAAGCCATATAATTGCAGCGGCGCCCATATATAAAAATGCGTATTTTTAGGTATAAAATTTTTCATATTTTTTGTATGCAAGTTTTGCCCCTCAAACTAAGAATTTGAACCGTGACCTCCCAACTCCAATCTTAAAGCTAATCAACACACCAAGTTTTCCGAATCGCATCGAAATGGCATCAAAAGGGCCCCAAACATACTAGGGCATCGGCTCTAATTTGAAGCCTTAAATTTGAAAGAAACCATATAATTCTTGGCCCGGCGTATAAAGCGTATTTTTGCCATATAAAATTTTTTTTATATTTTTTTCCGTGCAAAATCTTTTTGCCTCCCTCAACCCAAGAGTTTACCATTGACCTCCCAACTCCAATCTTAAAGCGCTAATCAACACACCAAGTTTTTCTTGAACGTGGTATATATATTTTCATATTTCTTATGCACATGTAGTACCCTGTTTTTCTTTGCACTGCCTTTTATATTAAAGTGCACTATGAAGACTTGAACCCATAACATCCCATCCCTTGACCAAGCCTTTACCAACATGGTAAGAAGCCCGCGGATTTAGGGCATATAATGGTCTCGCCGTATACTTAACCAATAGTATCTCCTAATTCTTTTAGAAAGACTCACACCTCTACCATCACTCTTCCTAAACCAGCACCTTTCGGTGGCAACAACTCAGCCGGGACTTGTGCAACCATGGTGAGCTAGGGATAGCCTTAGAGTTATTATCATCAGCTGCGCGAATGTTTCGCCAACCATATTGACAAGCGTTCCGCGGCGATGGAAGGAAGGGGGATTTCGAGGTGATGGAGTAAGCCATGGAAGGGGATTTCGTATTTATCACGATGGGAGCATCGTATAGATTAAGAAAAGACAACCATAATATTTGCATATAAAATTTGTAAACTAGCGGCAAATGCATAGTTAAAGGCTTTTGAAGGTTTGTATCATGTTATATTATATTGAATGGTGAATGTCGATAGGGAGAATTATTTAGAACATGGTGATGGTTTTAAAACTCTAAATGGTTATATGAAACATAGAGAAGTCTGAGATATTTGCAAAATTGCCTTTCATTTAAAACCATAGATCATTAGCTAAGACATGCATGGTTTTATATACAGGTGCATCGAAACTTAGTGTTCTCGGTTGGAATTATCATCTGCGAGAAATTAACTTGGGGCTTTCCATGGTAATTCTTAATGGGTAAGGTTGCCAAATTAAGTCGATCTACATTAAGAAAATAGTAATTTTGAATGTGAAGCAAAGTTGATGATGTCTGGGCGTTGATGAATGCCATTAAGATTAATTTTGTAATATGTCATATAGCCTTAGTGTACTTGACGTGGTTGAAGGCATTTGTAGTTGTAACAATTTTACCGGCTTACATGCTACATGGTTCACGAGAAGCGGGAACAGTTTCGATGGTGACTTATTTTCTGTTATCTAATACCTTCTACTAAAGGTTTGGGCATTCCTTGCAGCCACATTATGCTTCTCAAAGCGAATTTTGGTGTGTTGCATTGAGATCTCTTTGCAATTTCTATAAACTTTTCAATTTGCATAAATAATATTCGAGAATCACTTTATATAGTGAATTTCCATATGCGCTAGGTATTTGTTGAAGCTAATTATTATCAGTAGTTTTTGTGCCATGAAAAGAACAACATGTTGCCATGAAACTTAGCGATGTCAAAAATTACGTGAGACATTAACAAATCCAATCAAAACTTTTTACGACTTACGGTTGTTGGATTTAACACCTTTATTTTTCTCACGGATTTTTTATCATTGGTAAGAAAATCATGGTGAACAATTGAGTAGCCTCTCTCTAATTTTTGGATGCATTCGTTTCAAAAGAACGGCAACTTTGTCCCCTTATTCTTACCTCTTATAGTGTAAAAGCGCAGCTCATACCTTCTTCATAGTATACATCTTGTTTCATTGGGAGATACATAGCTAGTCTATTGACATGAAAACTGATGTATTTTATATGAAGAATTCTTCATGATGCTTGAGAAGATGAAGTAAGCGTGCATTTAAACATGTTCAACCTCATGGTTTATGGTGGGTGCTTTCTAGGATGCACCATCACTTTCATGCGTCTAAGTTCATTGATCATGTCACGGGCCTTTATAGACATACTTGTAAAAATATTTAATGACCTTACCTCAACATTGATATAGCACTTGAAGTATAATGTTAGCTACGGATTATATGGCACAACCCAAATGCATTATTTTATTATATGGAAACTCAATTTTTGTGACCAAGTTCAAATATAAGATGCTTGTATTTAGGGAGGAATGTAAGCATGTCAAGCCATTGTAAGCATGTCAAGCCATGTTTTGGCGGTCCATTTCAATGGTGCCATAACAAATGTGTGTTCAGCATCCTAAGTGTTAATTGCTAGCGTGTTATTTGCAACTTGGACTGCGCCAACACTTAGGTGCATTATCTAAAAATACTATTGCTATAGGTGTGGCATTTAGTTTTTGCAGTGTGGGCACCACAATTGCAACTATGTTCTTGGAAAATAATTACAAATCGGCTAAAGGCCAAGAATACATAGTAGGACATTGGCGACAGCCTTGGAAACCACCGTTACTAGTAGCATTTCAATTAGAACCTAAAGTTATGGAATTGATAATGCTTTTATCTTACAAGCAAATGAAACTGGCATTGCCTAAGATACCATCAAGTAGTCTAGGAGCACCATCGTGACGCCCTATATTCTATATGATGCTCCCATCATATAATACGAAATTTCCTCTCATGATGCCGACTTTATCCGCCCCACTGACCACGATGGGCAAGTGTCCGTGAATGACACCTATGCGTCATTCGTCCCGTGCCTCTATGGGAACTCTATATAGCAGTAATCGCATACGCTACGTTGCCAGCACCGCAACCAATACAAATAAGTTAATATTCCCACCACGGCGGCCCATCATCATCTCCATATACACAACACAAATACAAACATGAAACGCAACCACAAACAAGGCACCACCCCGCCTCGCACTCAAGGGGGTCGACCGATGTGACTTCCTGCATCTATCACGATGTCTCATCGGATATGGGAAATCCCTCTTTCCATGGCGGTGACCACATCACCGCAGAGCGTCCTCCCGGCTCACCCTCGAGCCAACCGACGGTCAAATGCTCAGGTGAAGGACACAGAGATTGATACGATTTCAATGTTTATGGGAAAAAGAAACTATTCAATAACATCTTATTGTATAACATGATCCGGTTACATCACATATGTCACAGACAAATACGTTGCTAAGCACGCTTAACCACCCAACCGGGTCCACAAGGTTATGGCAGTGCAATGGCAACTGGTATGGCAAGCAATCTCTAGCTACTCCACGTAACTCTAGAGCAAAGACTGATAATCCACTTATCAGATAAGAAGGCTCCTCCCTCAATTCTTCATATTCACCTTTCACACAAGAAAGGAACTTGCTCTAATTCCATCTGTCAATCCCTTGTTACAAGGCGATGCTTTCTTATATCTTCGTTGCCTTTTTTTTGAAAAGGCAATTGCCCATAATAATATCTCCCCTTTTTTTGAGCGTCCACCCCTATAAGTATCTCGTTGTCCCTTTTTCTATACAAAGACAAGATGATGTCTTTAAAGTAAGCGTAGGACCATCTTTTAGTAAATTCCCTTTTGTCATAATAATAACCCATTGCTATTATTATCTTGGCCCCCAAAAATATCCAACCTCTTTCCCATATAAAAGCAAGCGTAGGCCCTTTTTCAAGAGTTTCCCCCCCTTGCCTAATATTAGACAACGTCCCTTTATTAGGAAAGGCCCTTTTGTGTAAAATAGTCCCTTCTTTGTCTCCACGACCCCATCAATAATGTGATCTTCTTTTATAAACGTCCCTAGTGATGTGTATCACCCCTTCCAATTTCCAATGGTTATACCTTGCCATCAAATGTTTGCCATACTTTGCCATATTTTGCCACGCCCCCATAACCCTGGCGCCGTGGACCACTCCCCCGTGCTATGATACGAACTGATTCCGTATCAGTCCATCCCTTCTCAAAAAGAGATCGTCCGCGATCGTCCAAGCTCGCTCTAATTTGGGCCATCCCTTCTCAAGGCGGTTGTTCCACATCAACGTGCACCTAGGAGTTCCTAGACCCTGCGAACTCAAGAATGGTTATATAAGTTATTGTACTTCCACAGTACCTTATACCCATTGGAACCTCCGCGTTTCCACTATTTTAGAGCCCTGCAAAACTCTAGAAGCAGTTATGGATATCCGCATACTTCCGCGGTACGATATATCCTTGCACCTCAGACATTATTATCTTCGTTTTCATTCATACTACTGATTGTATCTCGCGTCAAGATATCTCCACGATACCAATCCACCATGGATACACACAAGAAATAAAAATCTTATTCTCTATTCCGCATAAAGAGAATCAACTTACGAACTTTACCCATAAGTCTGTCCCATAGGAAACAATTTGAGATTCCGCATCCAAATTTTAGCATCCATATCCTTGACAACTTGTCCAGAAGTTCCTTCCCAACGCAACACTAAGCAAACCTGCAAACAAGGTCAAGTGTTAATATGACTTCCAAAGTCAAATATTTATACCACGGCCAACCGGCCTCTCAGATCACCACGATCTGACTCTGCAATCCCAAGCAAGATGCTTTTTATTTATTCCATAATCCCCCAAAGGATCATAGGAATTTCCCCAATAACCCAAACTCGTTCCCAAATAAGTCGGTCCTCCCTATAACGAAAGCATTCTCCACGAAAGCACCGAACTTTTTCTCTTCTACTGCTACCGATGCTCAAGCCTCATTTATAGCAGTAATCACCAAATCCAATGTATTAGAATAATAGGCTTATTCATCAGGCACAAAATCCTTGTCCCAGAATTACGCAAATTCTTGGGGCTCTAGAATTCCCACCTTGGACGCCACGCTCCAAGATTCACCTGTTTAGCTATATGCTTAGCCCCCGACACTTCTTTGACACAGTTAAACCCATCTACACTTGCAGCACATGCTTGCAAGATTCTTGGTGTGTCGCAGTCCTTAGAACATACTACCACCATCAATTCCATCTTCTTTGATTCAAATCCAAAGTAGGAATACAAATCCCGGTGATGTTTCCATAGCCCATAGATTCCACAAGAATCGTAACTTCCGCTCTGATACCACTTGATACAATTCATAGTTTATGGGAAGCTAAACAACTGAACAACAGCATCTTATTTGAAGAACAAGATCCAAGAACATCATATATATCACAGACTAATACCTTGTGGACCCGGTTGGGTGGTTAAACGTGTTCCTCAATGTATTAGTCTGTGATATATATGATGTTCTTGGATCTTGTTCTTCAAATAAGATGCTGTTGTTCAGTTGTTTAGCTTCCCATAAACTATGAATTGTATCAGAGATGTCATTCGTCCTGTGCCTTCTATGGGAATCCTATATAGCGAAAGCGTAAATGCAAGTTAACACCTGGCATACAATGCATCAAATAGTATGCCACCTCGAAGGGTGACCCACCCATCATCAATACGAATAAACATATGCAATGCATCAAATGGGGCTCTAAACCGTGCCTCGAGACTCGTGGACTAATCATGACAAAGGGCATTGGTCGGCATAGAACAATGACTAGGGTAGTCCACTCCATCCCCCCTCCTATGCACACACTTTCTGGCAGATAGGGTCGGAAATATGCTATGACGTGATTGTAGCCTTCCCAGACGCTAATCCATGGATTCACCCTATGAGACTACTGGGGTTATATCTCCCCGGTCCGATGAGGAAGGGAGAAAATGAATTCACTCCCAAAACATAATGATTCCATGGTTGGCTAGAGGATCGTGTAGGCAACTATGCATCCATACCTGACTTTACCCCCCTCCCCCCAAAATCCATGGGCCACCCAAAACCCTGATTGAAGAATCTTTCTTACTGTTAATTCAGCGGAGAAATGGCCAGCTGCCACTCCTTGACGTGCCTCATGTACAATATCTTGTGTTTCATGAGGTAAGACACACCTACATAACACAAAATCCTTCCCCTTTTTATACAATTGACCCGCAATCAAGGTATATGGTTGAGCTTTTTGTTGAAACTTACGTTTTTGAACAACATTTAAATTTTCTGGAAACTTTCCCTTGGAAAGGTATTCTGCAATGCCACAATACCATGGTGGTATTGCATTAACGTGAAATAAGTTAACATCTGGTAAATCATCATATATTCCATTTGGCTCTTCACCATTCGATAATCTAGAGAGATGGTCTGGAATAGTGTGAGCAGTTCTTGGTTTAAGCACAACTTTAAAATTAAACTCTTGAAGGATTAATAACCAATGAGTGATTCTTCCTGTAGTGCATGGTTTGTTTATTAAGTATAGTAATGCTTGATGGTCGACAAAGAACACAAAGTAATTGCCTAAAAGATAATGTCGAAACTTTTGTACGGCAAAAACCATTGCAAGGCCTTCTCGTTCAGTAGTATTATAATTTCTTTCGGCCGCATTGAGCTGTTTGCTAGCAAAGTGAATAGAACGATCTATTTTTGAATCTTGCTGGGCTAGAACAGCACCAACAGCCACCTTCGATGCATCCACGTGCACATGGAACTCATGATCCCAATTAGGAGTTATAAGTATAGGAGCTGATGTCATAGATGCCTTTATATTTTCAAAAGCTATTTGGCACGTAGGTGTCCATTCAAATTTGACCTTTAGACTTGCCAAAACATTCAAAGGTGTTGCTATATCGGCTAGGTTGTGACAAAACTTTCGGTAATAATTTGCCTTACCCAAAAATCTTTTCAATTCTGTGATATTTTTAGGAGGGGGCAAGTCATGAACCACTTGTACTTTACTCGGATCTGTAAGCAATCCATCTTTGCTCACAATATGGCCTAAAAGCATTCCATGCGTGACTAAAAATGTACACTTTTCTGGGTTGAGGGATACACCATATCTTCGACATCTCTCAAAACACAATTCTAATTTAGACAAATGATCTTTGAGACATGTGAAGATTGTGAAATCATCCAAGAAAATTTCAATAAAATTTCCAATGTACTTCTTGAAAACTGTGAGCATTACTCTCTGAAATAACGATGGTGCATTACTAAGGCCAAAAGGCATTACCTTGTATGCATAAGTCCCAAACTGGGTTATAAACGTGGTTTTCAACTGGTCATCAGGGTGTATTTTTATCTGATTATAACCACTAAAACTGTCCATGAATGAGTAGCATTCATGGCCTGCCACTTTTTCAAACACCTGATCAGTAAAAGGAAGGGGAAAATAATCCTTATCTGTGGCATCATTTAACTTATGGAAGTCAACACAAACTCGTAACTTCCCATTCTTCTTCTTAACAACCACTATAGAGGAAACCCATTCACTAGTTTCCACCTCAAATATAAATCCAGCTTGTAAAAGCTTTTGAATCTCTTCCTTAACACTTAAGGCAAAGTTTGGATTCATTCTGTAAGCTCTCTGATATACTGGCTTTGCATGTGGAATCAAAGAAATCCTCATAAGACAAACATCAGGGTGAATTCCTCTGAGATTTGTGTAACTCCATGCAAATACATCTTTATATTGATGGAACAACTTTATGGCAGACCCTCGTATATCCGATGGCAAATTTTTGCCCAAATATACAACTTGGGGCTTATCTAAAGACCCTAAGTTTATTTCTTCCACTTCTGGCGTGCCTAAATAAGGAATTATATTATTCCTTTGCAACGTATGAGCTGGTTGGGGTTGTAAAACTGCATTTCCTTGCTGTACTTCTGTAAATCAGCAGGGTAATCCATTGCTTGTTCCACCATGAAACAAGTTGCAAAATCCATTTGATATTCCTCGAACACGTCAATGTTGTAAAAGTCTTCTTCCTCATCTTCTTCTTCATAAACACCCTTCTCATCGTCACTATCTGAAAATACAATTTCTTCCTTTGAGATTGTTACGGATCCCGAAGGCAAATTAATCTTGGCTAATATGCCTTGGTTAGATAAAGTAAGGATGTCTGTTGACCAATCATGTACGGCTTTAGAAGCACGCAACCATGGCCTTCCTAAAAGCAATTGATAATCAGTAGCTTTAGGTTGTGTTTCTAACAAAACGTAAATCTCCTATAGAAAATGGAACATTCCTCAATATCCCTACTGGTGAAACCTTCCTATGATCAGCCATTTTAACATCGAAAGGAGCTTTATGCAGTTCATTCAATCTTAACCTTTTGTGCAATGCATTCGTCATAATATTCACACCTGCACCACCATCCACAGGAACTTTTGGAATTTCTATTCCCTTAAGAAGAACGGTGACCACTGAGTTTAGTTTATCAGCTGATTCAGTCTTATAGACAGCAACCACGTTGTGAGAGATAAGCTCTTCTGGTATTCCCAAATCCATTACGTACTTTCCTAATACAACAAGAGGAATGGGGATTGTCATCTTTTGTATTTCCTGGTTTAACTTAATGATGTCTTCCTCTACACCATCAACATTTTTTATTTCCTTAAAGCCAGGAAAGTATTTAGTCACCACTTTCAATGGAGTCTGAACCACCAAGTTTTGCATTATACTGCTATGCAAGCCAAGTGTTTCATCATCAAGATTTCCTTTTTGAATATCTTGAATCTTATTTCTAACCTCATTATAAATCTCTTGTTCCATGGATTGCAATTTAGAATGCATCTCTTTTACGGTTTTGATTTCTTGTGCAACTTTCTTTTGCACCAAGGAATCTATTTCTAGTTGCTTACTCTTTTCGGCAGCCAAAATTCTCATAACCACTGCAGCTCTCTTGACTGCAAGGTCCAAACTATCTGGAGCATCTAGCTCCAGTTGTTGTTTTATGCGAGTTGGAAATCCATCAATGAACCAGACCACAAAACTTCTCTCTTATATTACGTAATTTTCAAAAATGGTACAAAAGAGGACATAAGTCCCAAAATGAAAAGTCATGTCTCAAAAGACATGTACAATAGTATAAATACAGTATATTGTGTATTCCTACCATGATCATGGTTTCTTACATTACTCTAGAATTGCAGCAAACGTTGCACCATGGGTTAGGCAACCCTGCTAAATATTCGAAGAATTTCCAGCAAACAATGGTTTACGAACTTGAAATATCCAACTATTTGAGGAACCATTAAAAAAATTTGCAAAACCAGCAACTTCTATAATGTGGCCGAAATCACAAAACGTGCATTTATTACGTAAGATTGTCTAACTTTTTTTACTGTATCCGTATAATAGTAAAAGCTGATGGTGGCATGCTGGATTCGAAATATGAGCATCTAGCCCCCCGGTTGTGGAGAACGGATGGTGCATTGTTGCAGATAGCGATCCTTCACATGGGTTATTATTCTTGGACTATGTAGGTGCCGGATCATATGTTTTTGCTGTGTCGCGTGCAAAATTTTGCATTTCTGCTGTGTTTGAAAAATTATCTCAGGTTGTTCCTTTGCTCCGTCGGCTAAGCCTGAGGTAGACTCTTATGCTGGTTTTTTTGTTTTGTCTGTGTCAATATGTTTTTGAAGAAGGTGGCTAGGAGAGGTAAGGGAATAGGCGGATCCGTGCCTCCATCTTTGAGCTCTTTGCAAATTGGAGGCTCTTCTGGAAGGCCTCAAATTGGAGGTTCTTCTGGCGGGGCTTCTTTTGGACAAGATCGGACTGCCATCGATGTTAGTGTGACATTGGGGCTTTCTGGTCATGATGTTCCTATGAGTTTTAATGATGCCATGATTGGGTTTTGTAATAGGAGATGTTTGTTTGGGGCAGGAGCATTAGAGCATGGTGCTACCATGGATCATTTGCATTGCCAGACCATTTCAAGACTCCAAGGGCCATGAATGATGCTATTAAGAAGGATTTCAATTGGCCTTCAAAACCCCCGGGTGTTCTATTGGTTTGTAAGGCTCTAAAGAATAACCGTCTTCATTGTTTTGCGGGCATGGTTGGTTAGTGTATGAAAGATATTGGTGAGGTTCATCATGCCTGCCATCTCCATAACATCATTGAATCTGTTATTGAAAAAGGGAAGGACTTATAGTTAAGGTGGGGGGCTGGTGACACCAAGAGTCTTGTTGTTTTAGACAACAAAAATCTCTTGAGTAGGGCAGCTCACTTTGTGAACTATCATGGTAATTGGAGGTTGACTGCTACTTTGACATGTACCTTAGGATGATTAAATCTAGAAAATTCACCTTGTCTAGTTCATGGATAATTCCTTCTAATACTGCTCATATTAATGAGCATAAAGTTAGAGCCATTGGAGTCTTATTGAATCCTAATCGCTACATGCCTTTTGATATCAGGACGATACTATTTGGGTTACCTGCACGGTTTGTGCCTGTTGAAAGAAATGGTCTTGGCCGTAGACGATATTGGGATGATAGTATTCCTAGTGATGAGGAAGATGTGAATTTTCAAGATATAAATGACCCTAGTTTTAGCTCTTATGTGGTTATCCTGGAGCCTGATGTGGATTATATCCCCATCCACACGGGGTGATCATATGATGGCTACCGGTTGAGAAAAGTTTGTCGTGGTTTATTATACAAAAAGTTTCTTGGTTTTACCTTTTGTATATTAATACGGTTGTAGGGAGGTGATGGAGAATGGTTCGTGATCCGCGATGGTGGTGGTGTGAACCATCCAGTTTTATCCTTGCCCTCTTCATTGATTACATCAGAGATTGATGCTTCTCATCCAGATCCTATTGTGTATCCAGCTGAGCTAGAAGAGGTTTTCTCTGTTCAGGAGTTGGTTGCTAATGTGGTGCAAATAGGTACGGAGGTCCATCAGATAGCATCATCACTTCGTATCCTGAGGCAGCAGCTTAGTGCATTCTTTGTTTCTATTGATAATGCTATATCTAGTGTGGAATGGGATGCTAGTTTCAGAGTTATATACTTTGCGGTCTCATATGGGTCTTGCAAAAAAAGCTTTGGTAATCCGGAGATTCGCTAGGTGGATGTTGTTATTAGGCATATGCAACCTGGGCCAGCCATGAACTAGTGTTTGAAATGTATTTTGCTTTTCGTGATTTTGTATTTCCATGTAAATTTTTGAGCTTTTTATGTTTTGGACATACGGTTCAGTTCTCGCAGGAGCACATAGATATTGGAGGGCTCAACTTGGTTGCTGAATTGGTTGTAAGTACAAGATTTAGAATTTGAATTGTTTTATCATTCATATATAAAGCAGAGTCCTTTTTCATACTTTTCCTATTTATTTGATGCTATTTGTTTGAGACAAGCTCCGGCCCGACATGCGTGGTGCTTTGAAAAATAGTCTCTCAAGAAATCCCCGCCAAAACGCTTCGTTCCTTTCTACCCTTATGCGGTGAATGGGTGTCCTCGGTCTTCGACCGGAGGTTCATCGCAACAACTCTTCGGCCCATTTTGAAAGTGGTTCATTTTGGTGCGACCTTAGAAGACGTTCCCTTTTATGATTTGGATTATGCCACAACTCAAAGCGCAATCCGCAGAGCTTTATTAGTTCGCATTCTCAAGGCATTCAAAATTGGGGCCCCAAATCCGGCGCCACCCAGTTTAGGCCCTCTTCTTAAAACCCGGCGGTTGAGCGACAAGCAATGCGGCGGCAATGTGGTAGTAGCGGCGAAATGGATTCTCAATACGGTGACGAGAAGTTAAGAAACGTGGAACTTTGAGAAAAACAAACTGGCTGAGACAGATGGGGCAGCCGTGGATTCTCAACAGCAGCAGGATTCTCAACAAATCCCCTGCTCTCGTTGTTCAGGTAGCCTTTTGGGTTTTTTTTTTCCTTTGGGTTCAAGTTGCAATGGCTCTCTCTCTTCAAAAAGGGGCAAAAGCGGGGGATTGATTTACGGCTTGGGAGTGTCTAAATCAACCTAAACACCTTGCAGAGGCGCCGTATTCTCAACTATTTCGATCTTGGGCTTCTTCAAAGCAGGCTCAGGAATGGGCTCTAAGCCATTCTTGAAGCGGATACACTTCTAAGCTTAGTATTCCGGTAAATCCGTTGAAGGACATCCTGAGGCAGAAATTTGCAGACGGAGACTAAGAGTACCTCCTCATGGCTATGGCTATGGCAATCACTTCCAGGTGGGAGCTCACTTCCGGCGGCGCCCATGGCCGGAGTTAATGTAGTAAGGGCAAAAGCAGTTGCCCATATGCTTTATCTTAAGAAACAACTCACAGATTGCATTTGAATGCTATGCCAGCCATAGCCATAATCTGGATAGCTTTCCTCGTCCCAATAAATTACTATATTGTATTGCAGCTACAGACCCAATTTGCGAAATCTTTGCCGAATCATTCGTAGATCTGAAATTTCGAACTGGGTTTAATGCACTAATAAGGATTTCAATCAATCTTGTCGATAAGGGGTGAAATTTTTTTCACAAGGATTGCGAGTAACTTCTACCCACCTAAGCTCCGAAAGGGTCTATTGATCCAAATTTATGGATCTAGGCTTGTTTTAAGTGGAAAAGGTAAGGCCGGGTCCAGGTTCACACATGCAATCCGGTACGGCGTAAAATTTGAATGACATTAGAATATGGTCTATAGGCGTGCTTGGTAATGACGAACATGCATAATTCAGCAACAGAAAGCTTCGACCATAAAAGCGTCCTTAACGGGGAAGGAAAAACAAGCATTTCCATAGCACACTGTTTCTTATTATATAGCATTTTTTGGCGAGGAGAAAGCGGTCCTAGCCCATGCATTGTACCCATCTCTTTTTTTCGCCGGGGCATCCCCTGACTAACAAGGGTCCAAATTCTCTCTCCTATTTCCTTGGGTTTAATCTCCGCCGTTAGATTAATACACTTTGTATTTAAATGATGTATTTGATGCCTATACTGGAACGTATAATATGGGCTGGTTTACGGTTGTAGCATCCCGAACAGTGGCGACAATATCTTAACAGTTGGAAATTTGTTTATGCGTATGGTATTATAACAAAGCATTCTACGTGGCGATGCCGCGAAAACAGTAGTTGGATTTATTAGCGGCACTGTTTGGGAGATTCTTTTTAAAGCGCTTCTTTTGTTCTTAGGATTATCATCCGGGCAACCCCAAATCTTGAAGCCCGGCATATGGATTAAGTCATCTTCATCTTGGAGCCCGCATATGGATTAAGTCATCTTCATCTTTTGCATACACACCTGCAGATGACAGGCCAAACAGATGAAAAGAGTTTGTTTTAGGCCCTTATAGAATTGTGACTATCAGTAATAATGAAGTTGGTATTAATTTTTTGTTCTGAACTTAGATTCTTTTGATTTAATACAAAACATCTTTCGTAACGAGTCGTTATGGTCAATATTCTTCTATCGTGCGGGCACTGAACACAAGACAAAAAAATGCAGATTCAAATTCTGCATGTTCTAGCATGTATAGACGCGTTGGGGAAGAGAAACGTTCGCGGCGGCCTTGGCCGCCGCGATAAGTTTCTTGTATTATATAAACATGTTTACTAACTTTGTAGATTTTTTAGTGGCCTATCGCCCCTGGGCATAATGGTTATCCCTTCTTTGGAATAGCCGCTATTTCCGGATGAGCATGGGCATCTTGCTGGGGTTCAACTCCCCAGGCTCACTAACTTGTATAAATTTTATATGAGTGTTCTATGACATCAAGGATGCTACTCATGCTATCAGGGACATGAGAGGCATTCTTTAGCATCACTAACTTGTATAAATTTTATATGAGTGTTCTATGACATCAAGGATGCTAGTGCGGTAGCATACTCATGCTATCAGGACATGAGAGGCATTCTTTAGCAAGCACTCCATGTAAGCAGAGAGCATTGCATTCTAGTTGGAGTTTTCTTAAATGCTTCTTATAAATCGGGTCAGCAGGGACTGGTTGGAGTTTTCTTAAATGCTCCTTATAAATCGGGTCAGCAGGGGACTGTTTGACCCCATCTTGACTTTGAGCAGACGGGTCGTATAGATGCACAAGGAATCTTCCCCAAAATGTGCCATGATCTAATGGTCCCAAAGTATACTAATACGATTTGGAGTTTTGGGCAAAACGTCTTTTACTAAATTATGGAAATATAGGAAAACTTTAACTAATTCAGATCTAACGGCCACCGCCAGATCTTTAAATCTTCGCATGAAAGTCTTTGTACAGGATATGGAAAACAGATATTTGCCATGGCCGGAATCGCCATAGCCGAACCCAATCCAAACTTTGCATGCCAAGAAGAAACCCCAGGTTGGGCTCCCTTGGTTCCATGCCTTCGCCAAGGATTGGTAGAAACTCCTCTGTGTTTCTGCGCTGTTGGCGAGCCTGTGAGAAAAATTGAAAATTCCAGACAGAAACAAAGCCCTCGTCTCTTTTTCGCTGCAATTTCTGTTGGTGGGTTGACCCAGGTGAAGGATGTGGAGGTGAAAAACGCATCTAAGGTTATGGAAATTGAGGAAACAAATGGTTTAAGGAAGGGTTTTAACCCAAGCTGGAAGCAGCTTCTCGCACACCCTGTTGCTTTGATGAATTATATTCCCAATGATTTGGCATTGTTTGTGGCTGGCGCAATTGCTGGTGCAGCCGCGAAAACTGTGACGGCTCCCCTCGACAGAGTGAAGCTTCTAATGCAGGTCTGTATGGCATTGCGGAAATTCAAGGCTTCCATTTTCATATAAGGCGGTCGTGTCCTCGGTGAATGTAATGTGCGTGTATTTTGGTCATCTCAGGTTCATGGGTTACGAGCTCCAGCAGAAGGTGCCAAGAAGAGCATTGGGTTTATCGAGGTATTTTTCTTGCAAAATGAGAAATGGAAAGAATCGGTGAATATATAACAAATGCAGCTGCCATTTTGAATTTCCTATCAGTAAATTTAGTTGAAATATGTAGGCAACAATATGTATAGAAAAACATAATTGAACTGGCAGGTTGCAATGCCTAATACTTGTGCATCATTATTGTACCTTTACAGGACATATTATCACATATATATACCTAAATTCTCTGATCAGCCTGCAAAGTTAAATGCATCAAATGGTTTGCCTTTACAGGCTCTAGTCAAAATTGGGCAGGATGATGGCATTACTGGCTACTGGAAAGGAAACCTTCCACAGGTAGTAGTTCGGCTCATAGAATGTCGATTATTATGTCGACTAATATGTATGGAGGGTCTAACAAGCCTTTGAAAAAGATTTCTGAAAACTTGATGCAGATATATTTAATGAGTGCCCTCATGGCAGGTTATTCGAGTTGTACCATATAGTGCAGTGCAGCTACTTGCTTATGAAATGTACAAGGTAAGCAATGTTTCTGGTGTTTGCATGTAGGAAAACATGCTTGACACATGTTTTATACTGCAGAAATTGTTTACAGGAGATGACAAAGAGCTTTCCGTTGTAAATAGATTAGCAGCTGGTGCTTGCGCTGGGATGACTTCAACACTGGTTGGTAATCTGTCAGCATGTATTTTGCTTTTTGCATTTTTTTTTTCCTTCAGCCAGACAAGCATGAAAGGTTAGTACAGGCTACATTTGTCCATGCTAAATATTGATGGAAAAATTTTTACGAAGGTTTTTGATGTGATAATTAATCACCTTGATCCCCACTCTTTGTCATCTCGTTGTGAAATGCTATATGGCATTTCCACATGTCTTAATATGTATAATTATTCTTGTTTGGAACTATGCTCACCTGCCCAAGGGGGAGAGAGTCTCAACCACGACCTGCTACATTCTGTAGGTTACATATCCCCTAGATGTCTTACGGTTGCGTCTTGCTGTGGATCCAGCTTCAAAAACAATGACTCAGGTAAAAGTGAGAATTTTTAATTTAAAATTCTACCTTTTCTCTCATTTTTGAGATATGCTGCAGGTGGCACTGAATATCGTTCGAGAAGAGGGACTGCTTTCTTTCTATAGAGGCCTAGGCCCATCCCTCATAGGGATAGCTCCATATATAGCACTTAATTTCTGTGCTTTTGACCTGTGAGTCTTCTACAATATTAGGGTCCTGACATGAAAAAAGAACTGCATATCTCATGGTAGAAGTTTGCAGGATCAAGAAGGCATTGCCGGAAGAGATCCGCAAAAGGCCAGAGTCATCCTTTGTGACTGCATTGATGTCTGCAACATTTGCAACAGTTATGTGTTATCCATTGGACACTGTTCGTAGGCAAATGCAAATGAAGGGGACACCATTTCACACAGTGCTGGATGCTTTTCCAGGTATTTGGATGTGCTTAGAAATGGTACATGTCATTTCTATTTTAATAATAACCTTTATTCTGATTGTCCCTCGAATACAGGCATCATTGCTCGTGATGGGGTGGTAGGACTCTATCGCGGTTTTGTTCCAAATGCGTTGAAAAACCTCCCCAATAGCAGGTAAAAAAAGACAGATCCACAAAGTTGTTATGAATGGTAGATATGTGTGAAAATCATGCTTATGATAATCTTGTTGCAGCATTCGTCTTACAACATTTGACGCAGCGAAAAATCTGATTAAAGCTGGTCAGATTGAGTTCCAAAGAATTTTGAAGCAGAACCAGGATAGGCTAGTGAAAACAGGCTGATACCATGTTGGGTAAATGTGGAAATTTTGTATCCAAGTAGTAATGCGGCAACACAATTTGAGTTCCCAAGATTGTAGCGAGATATAGCGATGTATTCTATTGTGCCATAAGAAATTTTGCGAAATGAAGCCAATGATTCCATGGAAATGACATTCACTTAGCCAAATGTGACTTCAATTTTGGATCTGCTGTAAATGAATAAAGGAGGGAAAAGAAAAGACATAATGATAAGGTTAGGTATAAACGTGGAGAATGTGGTAATGGAAGGAAGGAAGGTTCTTTTATCATCTGAGGCGGATGAAAGATGAAAGATGACATAGAGTACCCAATAGCCTAGTAATAGAGGTATTACCCAACTGTCCAACCCAATTAATGTTAATAAAGTGCAAATGAACTTATAATTTCGAGAACCAATAAGGTTGATAAGTACTCCTTTGTATATAAAAGGTGAGACTAGATATTTTATCGAGCTGGTAATATACTAATCTGTTACCCTTTTACCATTTCAAATTTCAAAGGTAGACCATATTAGGTGGTCCTCAGCACGGATGCCACCTTACATGGCAATTTACACTTTCTTTGGTTTTTCTTTTTAAATGAACGAAGGGAGTTGTGGGGGTATACTGTTGCTTCTCTATGCTGGTTATGTGCCCTTGAGCTTTAGAATAAAGATTGGTTGGGGTCGTGGAACCAAGTTACTAGATAGCCTTCAAGGGCCAATTTGTTAATCAATTAATTAAACGGAGGGAGGAGCGAGCACTTTGATTGGCCCAACTATGAAACCTTACATTTGGAAACTCAATCCTTAGAATTAAATTTAATGGGTTTTCATTGTCCACAAAGACCAATAGGCCTATGGGACCCAAATAATGAGCAAGTAAGCATATTACTGTCCAGGATTAAAAAAACCAGGAAAACTCTGCAAGCAAACAATTCTAATATTTTCGTTACTAGAAGAATGGGTCATCAGTTGCATGCAATAGGATATTCAAGAATAAATGAGACTTTAGCACATATAAACAGGACTCTCAATCCACTCTTGCTATGCCAGGATACATGCTTCTTTTACCATGGATGACAAAATAACTCACTTGGTGAATACTGCAAAGATTTAGGCCTTTGCAAAAGGTTCAAAGATGGTAAAGTTAATACACTCTTTATCTAACTTCTTAAAAAACTTTAATCTGTCCATCACAATCTTTGCCTTGCTTGTTTTGTTTAGAAGATGCTATGTATATTAGTTAACATACACAAGCAATAGTTTAGGATATGTGATGTTTTAGATTGACAACACATAGTGGCATTGGGGCAATACATAGTGCCTTTGCATCTCCGTGGACAATAAAAACTCTATTCTATTCTATTCTTATGGTTGAAACCATTAAAGTTGATGTATATGAGAAAGAACATCTAGCATATAAGGGAAATATACTTGAGATTGGCTACGTAGTGGATTGCCTTCCATGTGATACGTAGAATGTGATGTATCTAATGTATTCATGATGTGATGTTGAATAGTTGACGTCCCTCAACTAAAAAAAAAAAGATACTTGAAATTGGACTTTGCAAAATAATAGCTAAAAACATCTTGAATAGCTAGGGGTGCAAAATTGCTACTGGGGTACAATTTTTGGCGAAGAATATAAATACATAAGCACTATGAGAGCACAATGAGAAGACTATTGACGGTTAGAATTTCTTAATATATCAGCCTAATGCTTCGTAGGGATAGCGGCTCTCCATTTATCGCATTTGATTTACTTCACCAAATAAAGCTAGCTATGGCATTAGTGGAATCGGCATCCAAAACTATGAACACTTTTGAAATCGCAGTTTCTACATGTGCATATTTGCGCAATCATGAAAAATCAGATCAGGGTTGCCATGGAGTAGAAGCCAATATCTCATAAAATACTTCACAAAATTGGTTGCTGTCAATTCCATTGACTTGCATTAGTAGAAAAAGGTCCTAGGACACCAAGTTTCAAAATAAATTCATTGAGTATTTTTTTTCACTTTGCAAGAGGTAAAAAAGAATGCAAAAAAACTAATATCTTACAAACTACACTACAAAGTTTGATGCTAGCAAAGAGCTACTCTAGAAGCAGAGATTACAATGAATGATTTCGCAGATGCTACCTTCCTTTTGAAGAAAGGAAAGTGTCCTGGAATTGATGGTATTCCTATGGAGTTCTTTCAGGAGTTACGGGATTGGGTTGGCGATGATGTGTACGACATGTTTTAGGATTTCAAGAGGCAAAGGTGTCTAGACAAAATTCTTAACTTCGGGCTGCATTTTTTTTTTCCCAAGTGTAAGCAACCTTAGTCCAATTTTGAATGACCCTATCACCTTACTATCTTCTGTGTACAAGATCTTTGCCAAAGCTTATGCACAAAAACTTCAGGATATTCTTGCTGATTAGATATCCTCTACGCAGTCAGGATTTCTGCCATGACGATGCATATAAAACAATGTAGCTACTGCCTATGAAGGTCTTTATTGGGCCGACTTCGGGACAATGAAATTGTATATTTGAAGCTGGACTTGCAAAAGCATGTGACAATGTTGACTCGGCCTTCTTAGAGAAATGTCTCTTACGCTTTGGTTTTGGTGCACAATTCACAGCTAATGTCACGAGGCTTCATTATTCTGCTCGCTCTTCTATTCTCTTCAAGGGAAAACCTCAGCATTCTTTCAGGTGGGTTGTGGCATCCGTCAGGGCTGCCCATTAGCTCCATCGTTATTTACAGTTGTGGCAGAGGTCCTCGCCCATGTCTTGTCTCTTGCCGCTCAGGAGGGAATCTTGCATGGACTTCCTATAAACAATGGTTCGTAGGAGATCTGTAATCAATATGCGGATGACACTTTCCTTTTTCTGAGGGCAGATGAGCAAAATTTGCAGAATGCCATTTCCTTATTGGATTCTTTTTCCTAGCATCTGGTATTTTTGTGGGTTTGCAGAAGTGCACAGCATTATGGGCATTAGACTCTCCAGTTCCACCATGCGTAACTGCCTATTTATGGAAGATCCTTCCCCATGGTAAAGCAACCAAACTTCTTGGTATCCCTCCCTGTAGGTATTCATATCTCATCAGGAGATGCTTGGGAGGCAGTGATGAAGGGACGAATCGTTGTGGCTAAGTCAGTTTTAAGTAGCACCCATGTGTATATGGCCTTGTTCATGTTGACTCCACAGTAAAAAATACAACTTATCGTCAGGATTGTCATGAACTTCATTTGGGGGGGGAACAGAGGAGGGTGCTGCTGTCAAAGTCAGTTGGGAAAAGTGCATGTTGCCAAAGCATTTTAGCGGCCTTGGGATGATCAATTTTCTTTTGCAGGGCAAGGTGATGATTTCTAAGTTTATTTGGAGAATTTTGAATAATGTGGATGAGTCCCCATGTTCCCGTCTTGTTTATCTGTCTTTAAATGTGCATTTCTTTTGGGTCTCCATCTATTAGATCACTTTTCCCCTGGGCTCTGTTTTATCCACTGACCGCATACCCTAATGTGTCTCCATTTCTTAGAGGATTGCTAGTTGCGGGAGACTGTACAAACTCTGTTTCATTTTCACCATCTTGCGCATGCTACACTACTGCAAGTTTTTAGTGGATTCCATTGGACGGTGGTCCTCTGGTATCTTCTGTCCACCCATTGACGTAGCATCGATGGAGATCAGCATATGTGCATATGATATCTGATTGGTATAATAATCAAAGGCAGTTGCTGACATGGGAAGAGTTTAGAGCTAAGTTCCTCCTTTTAAGGTGGGATCGGGCTATTTGGTAGAAGGTGTCTTCAATTCTTCCTCCAATAGTACAAGTGAATGACCCACAGCTTTGAATAGTTCATGAGCATGTCAAATCAGATAAGTTGGTGAATTCCATGTACAAGGTCTTGCTTGCTGCGGACGTCTTGCCTCCTTCATCCAAGTGGCCTTTGGTCATTCTTAGGGATCGGCAGAAGGAAATGGGTATGGGATAAACTACTATATCCCAAAGTATCTATTTTATGGTGGCAAGTCATTCATCATTGTCCGTGTGTTAATATTCTAGTGCACAGATTTCGTCCAGAGGTATCTACACTTCGTCCCTTATGTGCACAGAGGGACGAGATAATTGAGCATTGCTTCTTCCTGTGTAGACATGTTAGACATGCTTGGTTGTGGCTTCAAGGCCTCTTTCGTTGCAATTTGAATAGCCAGCAGGTGTTACTATTCAAGTGGTTGGGAAAATTTTGCAAAAAGGGCATTTCATTTGGCTTCTGCATGGATCATCTGGTCCATTTGGAAAAGAAGGAATCTTCTCATATTCAAAGGTCTTGCTTGTTCAAATGCATGCACAGGTCCTTCTTGATGCCCAACAACGAATTGTCAAGGCATTCAGGTGCTCATCAATTGCTAATGAGGTGAAGAGCCATATTTGGGAGCACTATCTTCAGATTCACACTTATGAGATTGCTTGCTCCTCATAATGTTTAGATATTGTATTTGAGTGGGGTGGTTTTAATGTGGTGGACATTCTCTCCACTGAGTTTTTAGTCCCTAAGTATACTTTGTAACTTCTTTGGATAATAAAGGCTCAAGTCCTTCAAAAGAAATAATGCAAAAATGTCTTTGAAGATCAAGTTTCATATCATTTCATAGAGAATTAATAGTGAAAGCTAAAAAATAATTTATAATATCTATTAGGGCAAAGCAAACATCTCACAAATGGCTTCATAAAATGTAATGATGTTTGTTCCATTAGATTGGAGATGCAAAAACGAATTAGGAGATCAAGTCTGAGTCAGTTTCATGAAGAATTCTTGTGAATCATTCAAAAAATTACTTTGTGATATGCTTGTCTAAATAAGCACCAAATATTATGTGCTTAAAAAACTGTCATTTTTAAGCAGCATCTGGACGGTGATTTTTGCTTCCCATTAGCAATTTTATACTAGGGCCAAGAAAAGCACATTCTAGTAGCATGTAATCTAGTATAAAATGACATGAAATACTGAAGATTAAAGAAACTCAGAAACAAAATACGAAGTGATATTGTTGTTCCTTTTCTATTGCTCCCGCTCAAAGTCCAGGCCAGAATGTTGCTTAAGTAGAGTTCAGTCATTTTTCAAGTAAAGATTCTAATCTGTAAATTTGATTAGCCCTGTAAAAAATCTAGGCTCCCAGAAGAGGAGATATTATAGAAATCTAGAACAAAATGATGGAAATGCCATTACCTGCTTAGAATGTAACAATAAGCAACCGTGGACCTTTGCTACCAAAACAAATGAAACAATATGTACCAAAAAATCAACACACTCACCAGAATACAGTCAGTCCTGTAAATTATAGGCAATGGAAAAATCACAAAATCGATAGAGCACCTTACAATTGCAAACATTTTAGTGTAATTCAAGACAAATGCTTAATGCAACAGATACACATTCAGTAGGAAGCAATCCTTAGTTCACATAATATCCTGGGTAGTACATATTAAGAGAATTCCCTTTACAAGCAAAATGGACCTAGAGCACATTGATTCACTAGCAAAACAAGCTACAAAGAAATCAAAGAGATGGAATAAATTACTACTCCTATATTTTAGTGTAGCCAAAATAGGTTAAGCTAAACTACCATCAAATTGGGGCTAGAAGTTTCTAACACTTGGCTAAATTAAATGGGTTTTCTCCATCACAGTATCTTGCTTTTGACTAAACTTTCACAAAATGGAAAGGAAAATATTAGCCATCACGCTATAATGATTTAAAAAAATCCAAGCATTCCGGCAAAGACATTGAATTTATTATGAATACGTAAATCAAGACACGAACATATATGAACATATTCAAAAACCTAAAAAAAAGGGCACGACATTGTTCCTTTTCCTCTAATGCTTTAACTTTGTACTTGGAACGAGAAAGAAAGGGGAAAAAAAAGAAAAATATAAATCCTATTTGAAATTTCTTAAAATTAGTACATAAATTGGTGTTGAATTTCGGGCTAATCTATCCATTTTTCCAAGCCCACTCTATCTTAGGTTTAGCTAATCGATGTCCCGATGGATATGTCAGGAGGTAAAGGTTTGGCTATTCAACCTAAAAACTCACTTGGGCGGCAAAAAAATTGGGCTAATTTTTTTTTTTGGGGCATTTTTTCCATTTACTTGAGCCATTTTCTTGGCAAAACTACTATAAAATAGCCATTTGGCTAATCTTAGCCGTTATTTTATTCCATGGTGCAGATGAGGCCTTAGCTTGAAATTCTATTGTGCCATATGACTCTCTTAGTAAATCTGTGCTTATTGTCTAGGAATCGCTGTCTTTTTTCATTCACTTGGAGATACCTTATGGTTATATAAACATACTTTGCAACTTGCGAGGGCCCATATGAGGAGATCCCAACAAAGAACACCACCTGTTGTGGCCAACCATCCCTCATACCTTACGCCTATTTCTGAAACTAAGTTTGCAAGGAAGAGACGCTTGGCACGTATGCGGGCAACAAAGACTAGAGCCCTGAAGCTGGAGTACAATATGGAGGCTACTGAGAGACTTCAAGTTGTTCAAACATCAATTCCAATAGTAATTGATATTGAACCCACTCTAACATGTTTTGTTTCTACACCAACCACACCATAAGTTGTACTTGCACATCCTATGGACTCTCCTTCTGATCATGCAAGGAGACATTTAACAAGACGTCGACGTTTGAATGCCATGGTTGAAAAAGGTTTAAATGCATTAGAAGGATCTGTTGCGCACAGCAGGGATGGAGCAGTTCCACATTTCATCACATCAGACATTGACGACAGTAGAGTCCAATTATTTAGCCGAATAGAGGGAGCTGGAATAGAGCAACCATGTAGTCAGGTGATATTGTGGTAGTCTATGGACATGAACTTGCATGGGTCTAGCACAACACCTCAAGCGAGGCCCACTGGAAGATCCCCTCAAAAAATGCCCGTTGTAGTGGCGAGTAATCCCTCATACAAGACACCTAAAAATGAAACTCACAGTCAAAGAAGGAAGCGGCTGCGGGGCAAATGCACAGCAAAGAGTAGAGCTTAAGGTTACAATATAGCAATGTTGATGATGAAACAGGTTCGAGAAATTTTGATCATTTACCTAGGGGTGTAGCAAGTGCAGCAGGACGTCAGAATGTTGATGAACAAACAATTAATAAGATGAGATCCTTACAAGGTGCATCCATGAACGTTGAAACTTCACATTTGGTTACAGAGCTCATTGGAATGTCCCCTCAACAAATACTACATATGGTGGCGTGTAACCCCTCTTATCAGGTGCTGAAATTGAGAAAGGAGGAAACACTTGCAATGCAAAAGAAAGGCAAAGCATACAACTTTGAGGTTGATATATGACAACGATATTGGTCAGTCGTCCATTCCAACGACAATTGCAGCTGACCAGCAGAATGTTGATGATCATGTGATAGCTTCGCAACATGAATTTCATGCAAAAGCCAAAGAGGTCATGGCAGAAATAGTAGAAAATTCTGACTTGCAAATAGGGCTCATGACAATGTCTAAACAAATGACATCAAGTGTTGTTTCATATGATAGGTGAAACAAACTCTGCGAGAAAGAGGCGTGTCAATCGTAGAGCAAAGTGAAGGGCTCGAGCTTTGAGACTAGAAGACAGAGTTGCAGATCCAGCAGAATGTCCTACTGGTAAAAGTGATTTCAATAAGATAGCATGGACGTGGAATTTACCTCCTCCACATGACCTTGGTAACATGGACTACATATGTTTGTATTGTGGTGCTATGCAATGGAAAGCAGAGCTCTCAGTGAAGAAAAAATGCTGGGCATGTGGAAATGGAAAGATTCAGCCGCCATTAATTCTAGAACCACCAATGGCTTTGTTTGACCGATATAGGAGAACAAATAGTTTGGGTGATCACTTTCGCACGAACATTAGAAAGTACAATAATCGTTTGCCTCAGTGGGTGTGAAAATTGATGAGGCATTGGCAAATGCTATTGGTGGAGCTTACACTTTTAGGGTCAACGGCCGCATGTGCCATACGATGGGAACATTATTGCCACTACAAGGGCATCAACAGCATGCAAAATTTGCATAGGTATACATTATGGATGGCGAAGACATGCAAGTTGAACGCAGGATGTCCAATTTTGATGGATTGAGGCAAGAAACAGTGGTGCAGTTGCAGGCCTTATGACAGAGTACAATCCATTTGTTAGCATATTTTTGAGTGCGGCACAGATGATGCGTATCCATCCAACCATGGATATCCGTTTGCGTATACCTCCTTGCAATGTGCAAAATCCTGTGAGGAGGCAATATAATGCTCCAACTGTAAATGAGATGGTTGTCTTAATGCATATTGATGATAAGCCCGAAGATGGTCAGAGGGACATTATTATACACTCTAAACATGGTGGCTTGAAGTTTATAGATGCATATCACTCAGTGTATGATCCATTGCACTTTGTGCTACTTCTTCCCTATGGTACAGATAGATGGCATCCTAAAATACCTCATGGACGGAGTGGTGCAAAGAAAGTAACTATTATGGAATACTACAAATATTATCTGTTCACGCATCCTGGGCATGCATCTCCCCTTCACATGGCTGGCCGATTGTTTCAAGAATACATTTGTGATATGTTTGCATAGATGGAACAAGAAAGACTGCAATTTGTGGTGTTGAATCAACACACCATTTGAAAAGACAGGGTATTGTGGACTTTGAAGAAGATGATGCAAGTGCTATTGACCGAAAAGTTGTGTTACCATCCTCACATGTACGAGGTCTGAGACACATGAACCAACGATATCAGGATGCTATGTCTATTGTCGCAAACTTGGTAGGCCAGACCTCTTTATAACCATAACTGCCAATGCAAATTGGGAAGAGATTAGGAGGGAATTATTATATGGTCAGTCGCCAAGTGATCAACAGAGTTCGTGGCTAGAGTATTTTATATGAAGGTAAAGGAGCTGATAGATCTAATAACTAATCATGGTATATTCGGCCGCATAATTGCAAAAGTCTATGTTATTGAGTTCCAAGAGAGAGGCTTGCCACATATACATTTGTTGACTATGTTGGATCAGGAAGACAAGCCCTTCACAACCGAAGAGATTCATCAAATAATTTGTGCTGAAATACCAAATAAAAATGTATATCCTAAATTGTATGCAGTAGTCATCTGTAATATGAGCCATATGGTATTGGATATCCGAATATTCCGTGCATGCAGGATGGTAAGTATACAAAATAGTATCCACGTGCATTTTCAGATGAGACGAAAGTTGTTAACGTATATCCGTTACACCGAAGAAGGGGATGGCCGAAAGGTGAAAAAAGACAATATGGATTTAGACAACAGATGGGTCGTGCCATATAATCCGTGGCTGACATCGTACTTCAAGTGCCATATCAATGTTGAGGTATGTGCTGCTATAAAGGCCATTAAATATCTATACAAATATGTCTACAAAGGATCGGATATGATCAATGTGAACTTAGAAGTTGCGAATGATGGTGCATCTACTAGCAGGGGAAACCATGGTGAGGTTGAGAAATTCTTGAATGCACGCTATTTCTCAGCTTCTGAGGCATCATGGAGAATTATCTCATATGAAATACAACAACAATTGCTCTATCATGATTTTCCTAAAAAGTTTACCTATGATAAACCTAGTAGGAAATGGCAGGGCAAATCCAACAACCAAAAGTTTCCCACTATTGGACGCATGCACTTTGTTAATCCTTCAGAAGGAGAGCGATATTATCTACGGCTCTTATTAACCCGCGTGACAGGTGCAGTTAGTTTTGAAGATTTACGCTCTTTTGATGGGGAATTGTGTGCAACACATAAAGAAGTTTGCATTCGTCGTGGGTTATGACACAGAATGGCTCGAATCTCTTCGAGAAGCAGCAGCATGGGGCATGCCGCCACAATTGCGACACATGTTTGCCATGATCCTTTTAAATTGCAAACTATTGAATCCACTACAACTGGGGGAAGAAGTCAAGCTTCCTATGATCGATGACTATATGAGCCACGAAGAGTTGCAAAAGATCAAAGTGTAAATGTTTGTGATCAATTTTTTTTTTTTTTTGGTTGACATGACACTTCTAGATATTGATGATCATATGAACTCTGTCGGACAATCCTTAAGTGTGTTTGAGTTTATTCTTCCTGAGCGTGCAATAGATCATATATGATATTTCGGGATGAGGTGTTTCAAGAAGATATGGTAGAGGTGCAAGAAGATGTGAACCGCCTATATCACGACCAGCATGTTATCTTTGACCCTATGATGATGAGCATGTGATGTTGGAAAAAAGACGGGTGTTTTTCGTTCAGGGTGCAGGCGGCTCAACACCATACTGTCTTATGTTAGTGCCAAAGGTATCATTGCACCTGCTGTTGCTTCTTCAGGAATTGCATCCATTGAAGGGTGGGTGCACTGCACATTCAAGGTTCAAGATACTGATAAACATAGATGAGACATCAACTTGCAATATTCCAAAGCAGTCAGAGCTGGCAAAATTGATAAGAGCGACTCGCATGATTATATGGGATGAGGCCCCAATGATGCATAAATATGTTTATGAAGCACTAGGTAGAACGCTCCGTGACATGATGTCATGTGACAAATTGTTTATGGCTCATTGTTGTTTTGAGAGGAGATTTTCGCCAGCTTCCACCTGTGGTTCCACGAGTAAATCGGCCTCAAATTGTGCATGCTTCCTTGAAATGCTCTTACATGTGGGATCATGTCGAGGAACATAAGCTGAACATAAATATGTGAGTAATGAACAACGTGGGAAGAGACGTGGAAGAGCAAAAGGCGTTTGCAGAGTATCTCCTACGAGTTGGAGATGGACTTGAAACCATATTTTCCAACATTGGATCGGATGTAATACGTCTTCCAGAAGAGATTTGTGTGAAGTTGCAGGACTTAAATGACTTGCTAGCCGTGGCATTACCTGATGTTTCAACGAATTATAGGAGTGTATCTTATTAAGTGCAAAGAGCAATACTTATGCTACTGAATGAGGATGTAGATGAAGTAAACAAGAGGATGACAGAGTGGTTGCCTGCTGCACCTATTGATTATTATAGTGCTGATCGAGTTATTAATGAGAATGATGCAGAGATCTATCCTATTGAATTTTTGAATGCGCAAACTCCGAGTGGAATGCCTCTTCATCAATTAAGTTTGAAGGTTGGCATGATTGTCATGTTATTGAGGTCTGTTTCTACACGTAAGGGACTCTACAATGCTCTTTGGGAAGACGTGCTATAGATGCTGAGATTCTCATTGGAAAGAATATTGGAAGCAGAGTGCTCATTATTTGAATACCTTTGGTGCCCAATAATGCAAAACTCCTATTTCACTTTGAGCGCATACAATTTCCATTGCGTCCAGTTTTTGATATGATAATCAACAAGTTTCAAGACCAAACAATGAAAATGGTTGGTCTTGTATTTGTTACTACTTAATGTTTTTGATATATCTAGTATCTTATATTGGAGAATATGATTTATTTATAATATTGTGACGTTCCACGTATTTATATGCCTTTTTTAGTATAAATACCTGATACGTCACTATGAATAATTAATGGCGCATTAATTATTCATAAGCTAAGGTTAGCTATGATAATCATTAATTATTAATAACAAGGTTGCATATTAAACGGGAGTGTTGCAGCACTCCCGTTTGAAGATTCCCTTCTAAAATCATATTGATTATTTGAAATGGCCCTTTTTGGGGTTTCGGCCAAAAAATCATGGTGATTACAATTTAATATGTGCTATTTTAGCCCCCCCAAAAAAAAACAAACCACTAGGTCAACATGTCAACCACTTGAAATAGCAGTTTTAGGGGTTACGTTCAAAACATCATGGTGATTACAATTTTATATACGCTATTTCAACAACATTTATTTCTTTTGCCACTGGTGAATTGTGAACACAAGACAAAAAGAGGTGATTTTGTAATAGATCGCAAGTTAAATTACGAGCACCAAACAAAAAGTGCAAGGTGCGAAAAAGTTTTAAAAATAAAGTTTTCTAGTGTGAAATGAAGTAAAAGCACCAGAGCATGCTAAATTTGTCTAAAAAAAACCTAATCAGTGTTTTTAGAATTCCTGTGCTATTCCAGAATAGGATTATCGGTTGCATGTGCACTCTTACGCTATTCCGGAATAGGACCTTGCACTCTTATGCTATTCCAGAATACAATAGTGTGGTAGTCATTTTTTCCAAAGATACAAAACAAGGGAGAAATATTGCATTTACTAACCAAGACAAAGCATGTTAGGACATACGTTAACCTTGGTTGATCCCTTCATTGTACTATCCATTCATATCAAGCCTAGAAGAATTACATGGTACTTGCTTTCTCATGTTCATGCTCTATATATGTTTTAAAATTTCAAGATCAACATATGCAAGATAGCACCTAGTACAATTCGTCCATCATCTACGGTCTTACGGTCTGTTAATTATCTTTTAGTCTCAATCCCAATTTTTCCCATGTCAATTGCAAGCATTGGCATCCTTGGACATTTTTCCTTTTGAATCACTCATATTGCTTGCCCAATGGTCCACACCCTCAAAACATACATGCAAAATCAACTACATACCTTAATGTTTTAAGTTCTTGCACCGAAGTGCCAAGCAATGCAATATTCCAATTTAATCCATCTTCCTACACCACAGTGGTTTTCCCATAAATGCTACATGAACAGTTTTATTGTAGCCCGATACTAGATTAGATTATCCAATAAATGTTGCTTTCTCAATAAGCATGCAGCTCTATGTCATTACTCTTTAAGGACATAAACAAGGCCACGCTTGAAATTCAGAATGTGTAAAGATCACCTCATAAGCAATGCATGCATAAAACGAAATGGTTTAATCTGATGTAAACTTAAAGCAGATAGAAGTGTGTGCAGCTATGCAGCCAACTTGCTTAAAATTCAAGAGGACATATGTAAAATTCAAGAGGACATATGTAACACTTCATGTGCTGATGTAGTTTAATGTGATTAAAAAACATAGCATATAACTATCAGGCCTAACTCAAGAATCTTTGAAAATGCAAAAGCACATTGTAATACATGGTTACGCAACATTTGGCACCTAGTCTTTTAGTGCGCATCTCTCCATCTTTGCTCGAAATGGAACTTGAAACACAAATCCACGAATTTATATGCACCTTTGTAGCAGCCCGGTTTGCACAAAGCCGGTGTATGGGCGCCCTATTTTCGGTTCACATCCATGCGCTGAAGCTTCAAACAAACTTATATTTACCTCTTTTAGGCTGCAAAATAAGGACCTTGCATGCTGCGCACAACACCTTTCATGCCTGCCTAGGCTCCTGCATTTTCATGCATGCTTTTTAGCCTTTAAGCATTCACATTAGGTGATAAACCATCTACTTATTCTGACTCTTAAATGAACAACTTGTGCATTTTAGTCTACATAGAAAACCTCGTACTAACCTGCCAAAGTGAGAGCTTGTTAGACCCAACCCCAACCCCACCATAAATATTAAGATTACCGGTCTCAGCCTCACCACCGACGTAGCCCGCATAATAACAGAGGAATAAATCCATCCCATTGTACAAGACCCATCCTTGTCAAGGTTTGTAATGCAAATAAGAGGAACTCGACTGAAGCATGTTGCTTCCACATTACACCAATAATAGGGCAAGCAATGATTCAGAATTGACTGTCATCGTGGTCATGATCCCGTACATATGCAAGCCCCAAAGCTCCTCGAGAAAGACATCAAATCCATGTATGTGGGCTCATGAGAATGACGAAATGTAGAAAATAACTTACTGAAACCGATTCTGCGGCGCAAAAGTCAACAGAAAATTGTTCATCTTTTGGCAGCTGTAGCCCATAAGCAAGTCGATTTGCTAACTTAGATGCCCTGTTAAATGCAAAATAAAGTTTTCAAAGCTCAAGAAAAGAGTGAAGAATACAGCTTCAGCTAGACACTACATGTATTAACTTGAAATACGTCATCTAATGAAAGAAAAAAGGCACACCCAACCCATCTCTCTCATTCTGTAGCCATGATCCATGAACTGAACTATACCGGCAAAACCCTAAACTGAAAACGAACTTTGAAAACTATTTAGACTGCGCCATAGCTTAATCTGTAGCCAGCAACATTGCCAAGGCCAAGATCCGTGAGAAATGGTAGCCCGAGCTCTAGAAAGAGTGATCGCCTTTAGCAAAGGCATGAAAAAAAAAGATCAAAACGTATTCCGGAATACAAAGTGTATTCCGGAATACATTTCCCACTTATCGTTTTGAACCAAAACCCAGTATCCCTGACTTAAAAAGAAAAATATCAATATCCCTTTATTTCTTACACCCATGCCCCTGTATCCACACAAAACAAATGGAAAAAAATGAGAGGTCATCAATGCCAAAAAAATCTAGTAGTTGTTGGTTTATTTTTCCCTTTCGCTAATCCCTTCAGTATTTAAAACGACGTTCCTGTATCCCCACATAAAAGAAACTAATAAAATCGCAAGGTCATTCATATTAATTGAAAAAAAAAAATGCAAGGTCATTGAATATGCTGAAAACCTGGAAAATTGCAAGATCACTGTTGATTCTCAGAAACTTGTACAGCAAAAGTGTATTCCGGAATACACTTTGGATTTCGAGCAAAACCAAAAGTGTATTCTGGAATACACTTTGACTTTTAAGAAAAGCAAAAGTGTATTCCGGAATACAGTTCTGTTATCCTCGAATAGCAAAAGTGTATTCCGGAATACAATTTTGGTACTTTGAAATATTATATTATTAAAAAAAGACACATTGTAACCTAAAAGTACCCTTTCTGGAATACAATCCAAGCTAACAAAATGTTTTTGTAGGACGTACACTTAAATTAGTGGTTTTCTCTAAAAACACACTTCAGGTAAATTCTAATTGTTAGGAAAAGTGTCACTTTGACATAGTCAATTTTCTCTTCGCACAAAAAAATGAGTGATTTTGGGGGGGTCAAAATGCAAATTTATGACCAAAATAAAATTTTTACCTCATTTTAGCACTTTTTTTGGAAAAAAAAAGGAATCTTTGAGGAATATTCCTTTTGCTCCCGTTTCAATGATTTGCTCCCGTTTAATACGCAATCTTGTTTAATGTGGAAACCTAACCCTAAATCCTAATTCGAATTTGGGGCTTAACCTAATATTAAAAGGAGTTAAAATATTAAATTAGTTAACATTAACCAATTTGGAGTTGCCACCTGGCCCAAATTGATTGGGCAAGGGAGAGTTGCTAACTTGGGACCCAAATTGCGGTTTTATACCCCCATTTGCCCCAATTCGAATTGGGGGGCAGTTGGAGAAAGAGGAGGAGCTCATCCCACTAGCAGGGCGTGGAGAACCTAAGAGATGGGAGACCTAGCTCAAATACCGGTTAATAGGCTTAGTTAGCTTGAGATTCTAGTTAGGAACTAACCCTTGATTGTTAGATGGATGATTAGTAATACGCTTGCTGCTCTCTTTTTGTTTGGGTCCCATAGGCCAATTGGTCTCCGTGGACGCTAAAAAACCTATTCTTATTCTTATTCTATTTTATGTTCTATTCGAAGGTATGATGGATGGATGTATAAGGATAGCTTTCTTTCTGCTCCTCCTGTGTTGTATGGGTAAAGAAGGGGTAGAGACCTAAAGGCCATCTAGAAGTAGAGATGTTCCTAGTTAGAACCCTTAAAACCCAGTAAATGCGGCCTGTGCACAAGAGCCAACCTAACTGAGGATGCTATGATGTGGTTCAACACCAAACAATGGACACAACTGGGGAATCGGGGGTGGAGCCTTGCTGAGCGTGGCTACTGGAGCTCCTACAATGTGCTAGGCCTATAGTTGGTCACTGTGTGTGGGTCAGATATGGTCTGACACCTCCTGGGTCGTTGGATATGGCCTTTATGGATGTCCTCGACTTTGTGTAGATTTACGGGGGTAAGTCGGGTACGGATACGGGTGTTGCAGGTGTGGCAGGTATCCTCTAGCACACCCAGGGGAACCGTTGTGATCCAGGAGGAGAAGCTTCTCTGACCTGCCTCATCGGACCGGGGAGATGTAACCCGGAGTAGTCGCATAGGGTGATTCCTTGGGATTGCGTCTCTCGAGGGCTATAAGCACGTCATAGCATGATTCAGCCTATCTGCAAAGTGTGCACAGGAGGGGCGGATGGAGTGGACTACCTTAGTCATTGTTCTATGCCAGCCAACACCATGTTATACCTCTGTCTGCTGTTATCTTGAGGCCCTGACCATCAGTCGACCCTATGGAGTCTAAGCCCGGGGTAGAACCCTTATTTATTATGCATTTCCTTAGTTATGTTCGTACTCTGTTGTTAGTTGTATTGATGATGATGGGCCACCCTTCATGGTGGTATATTATTTATTGGTATTGTTGCCAAGTGCTAACATGTATGTACGCTTCCGCTATATAGGATTCCCATAGAAGGCGTGGGACGAATGACACCTCCGTGTCCTTCACCTAGACACTTGACCATCACAAGTGGTCCGAGTCAGACGGAGGGCCTTTCCATGGTGATGGAGTCGCCATGGAAGGAGGGATTTCCCGTATTTATACAATGGGAGATCGTATAGATTCTGGGAGCGTCACAGTGGTATCAAAGCCATGATTTTGGTGGACCAGATCATAGCACTGGCCATATTCTAACTCGTTAGTCGATAGGTAGTACGTGGCTTTAATCTAGAATAAGCTATTCTAATTCCATAGCTAGTATGTATGTTGACCTAATTATGGGAGGATTAAGCTAGTTAGGAATTAAGGTGTGAGTCCTTAGAATCAAGTATGTTAAGTTTTTAAGGAGAAAGACGTCCTTTATTTCCACGGGCCATAACTTTCTCTAGATCACTCGGATTGAGGTGATTTTTGTGCCAACGCGTCGGGCACGATCCAATTACCCTAGAAGCATCAACATCTGGCATCGAAATGGCATCAAAAGGGCCCAAAATCGTACTCAGGCACCGCTCTAATTTGGGCGCCTTAGAATTTGAAAAGAAAGCCGTATAATTGCAGCGGCGCCCGCATATAAAAATGCGTATTTTTTTCGTATAAAAATTTTCATATTTTTTTGTATGCAAGTTTTTTTGCCCCCTCAACCCAAATTTGAACCCGTGACCTCCCAACTCCAATCTTAAGCGCTAATCAACACACCAAGTTTTCTCGAATGCGGCATCGAAATGGCATCAAAAGGGCCCAAAAACATACTCGGGCATCGCTCTAATTTGGGCGCCTTAGAATTTGAAAAGAAAGCCATATAATTGCAGCGGCGCCCGCGTATAAAGACGCATATTTTTGCCATATAAAATTTTTTATATTTTTTCCCGTGCAAGTCTTTTTTGCCTCCTCAACCCAAATTTGAACCCGTGACCTCCCAACTCCAATCTTAAGCGCTAATCAACACACCAAGTTTTCTTGAACGTGGTATATATATTTTTCATATTTCTTATGCACATGTAGTACCCTGTTTTCTTTGCATAGCAACTTTTATATTAAAGTGCACTATGAAGACTTGAACCCTTAACCTCCCATCACCCAGCCAAACGCTTTACCAACATGGTAAGCCACCGTTTAGGGCATATAATGGTCTCTTATTATACTTAACCAATAGTGTCTCTAATTCTTTAGAAAGACTCCTGTCTACCATCACTCTTCCCTAAACCAACGCTACGGTGGCAACAACTCCGCCGGACTTGTGCAACCATGGTGAGCTAGGGATAGCCTAAGAGTTATTATCATCACTGCGGAATGTTTCCGCAACCATATTGACAAACGTTCACGCTGAGCGATGGAAGGAAGGGGGATTTCCAGGTGATGGAGTCGCCATGGAAGGGGGATTTCTCGTATTTATACGATGGGAGCATCGTATAGATTAAGAAAGAGACACGCAATATTTGCATATAAAATTTGTAAGCTAAGCAGCAAATGCATAGTTAAGGCTTTTGAAGGAGTTTGTATCATGTTATATTATATTGAATGGTGAATGTCGATAGGGAGAATTATTTAGAGTTTAAAACTCTAAATGGTTATATGAAACATAGAGAAGTCTGAGTATTTGCAAAATTGCCTTTCATTTAAAACCATAGATCATTAGCTAAGACATGCATGGTTTTATACAGGTGCATCGAAACTTCCGTGTTCTCGGTTGAAGTTATCATCTGCGAGAATTAACTTGGGGCTTTCCATGGTAATTCTTAATGGGTAAGGTTGCCAAATTAAGTCGATCTACATTAAGAAAATAGTAATTTTGAATGTGAAGCAAAGTTGATGATACAGAGCAGTGATTGGAATGCCATTAGATTAGCTGTAATATGTCATATAGCCTTAGTGTAGCGAGGCGGGTTGAAGGCATTTGTAGTTGTAACAATTTTACCAGCTTACATGCTACATGGTTCACAAAAGAAACAGGAACACGAGGACTCAGTAATTGACTTATTTTCTGTTATCTAATACCTTCTACTAAAGTTTTGGCATTCCTTGCAGCCACATTATGCTTCTCAAAGCGAATTTTGAATTGTGTTGCATTGAGATGCTGCAATTTCTATAGGCTTTTCCAACTGCATAAATAATGTTCAGAATCACTTTATATAGTGAATTTCCATATGCGCTAGAGTATTTGTTGAAGCTGATTATTATCCGAGTAGTTTTTGTGCCATGAAAGAACAACATGTTGCCATGAAACTTAGCAGTGTCAAAAAAAAAAAAAAAAAAAAAAAAAAAAAAAAACAAAACATTTTCTGTATGACATTAACAAATCAATCAAAACTTTTCTGACTTCTGGTTGTTGGATTTAACCTGCTATTTTCTACAGGATTTTTATCATTGGTAAGAAAATCATGGTGGAGCAATTGAGTAGCCTCTCTATTTTCAGATGCATTCGTTTCAAAAAGGCTGCCAACTTTGTCCCCTTATTCTTACCTCGGTTGAACCCGTGACCTCCCAACTCCAATCTTAAGCGCTAATCAACACACCAAGTTTTCTTGAACGTGGTATATATATTTTTCATATTTCTTATGCACATGTAGTACCCTGTTTTCTTTGCATAGCAACTTTTATATTAAAGTGCACTATGAAGACTTGAACCCTTAACCTCCCATCACCCAGCCAAACGCTTTACCAACATGGTAAGCCACCGTTTAGGGCATATAATGGTCTCTTATTATACTTAACCAATAGTGTCTCTAATTCTTTAGAAAGACTCCTGTCTACCATCACTCTTCCCTAAACCAACGCTACGGTGGCAACAACTCCGCCGGACTTGTGCAACCATGGTGAGCTAGGGATAGCCTAAGAGTTATTATCATCACTGCGGAATGTTTCCGCAACCATATTGACAAACGTTCACGTTGAGCGATGGAAGGAAGGGGGATTTCCAGGTGATGGAGTCGCCATGGAAGGGGGATTTCTCGTATTTATACGATGGGAGCATCGTATAGATTAAGAAAGAGACACGCAATATTTGCATATAAATTTTTTTTTTTTTTTTTTTTTTTTTTGAAAGAGTGAAGCTTTTTAGTCATTAATTATGGAAAATAAATAAACATAGAGTTGAGATAAAAAATTTGATCATCATAATAAGAATTGAGATCAAAAGTAGCCCCAATTCAGATCAGAAGTAGCATCAAAGTTAGCATGCAATTTAGAATTTGAGCTTTATGCATGAGAGCATAAAATTCAAAACTAAATGTTATGAAATATCTTCAAATTTGCCTTCTGTGTAATTGCCTTCTGTTTGTTGTATAAGAGAACTGTTGAAAAATCCTCCATATAATGCCGGGTTGCTCCATCAGGCAGGTAAAATTGAGAAGCAGCTGCAGATACCAAAGAGCCATAAACCTGGTAAAGAACCTGAGTAAAAAGGAGCCAAACATGGGTAAGACAGAGAGTATCAGAAATCATATGTGTCCAAGAAATGGAAGTGGTCTCGGAAGTGAGGATGCAGAATGGGATTTCCCTTGTTTCCCCAATTAACTAGCTCAATCAACCTGTCTGAGTTACAAGTGGACATGAGATGAATCATGGTGCCATAACAATCTGCTCTCCCCCTGTGATAATAATAGCATTCCCTATAAAACTGAAACTGTTGTTCTGCCATGTTTGCACTGTTATTTTCCAAGAACCTATAAAGAATGACCATAAGGTATGTTTCCTTGCAAAATTCATTACCCCATTCTAACTCTTTCTGCTGAACTTGCTGAATACTTTGAATTAATCTTCCCCTTACTGATCCAGTCCACTGATTGTAATCCCAAATTCTGTGAACAGATAACTTTCTTGGGTAAGGATATTTGTAAACTTCAGCATCATCGAGGTCAAGATTGAGCTTGACTTTACAATTCCTCAGATAATCTAGCATGAACATATTCAGAATTAGACAATGTTTGATTACAAAATAGTTTAAAGAAACCATAAGCTCCTGAGAAATTCCCAATAGATAACCAACAGTTGTCAATTTGTGAGTCACCATTTTTATGCTTATAAGCAGTAACAGTCAGCTCAACATCATAAATAACCTGTAATTTAATCCAGAATGTCGAAATGGTATGCCCCCCATGCAAACATCTATTTCTATGTTTCCAAATATTCCATAAAGCTATAAAAGAAATAGAGTTTTTAACTTTATTATCAGAAATAAGAAAGTTAACAATACTTCTTGGTCTGCTAATTTGGAAAACATGTTCAAACCAGATCCAGAAAGAGGTTAGCTTTGGACATGAGAAGATATGGTCAATATCCTCAATATTATTGCAGAGGAGAGGGCAAGATGGACTTAAAACAGGATTATTTGTGACATTAGCATTAGCATACGAGGAGTGTCTACACAAAGTCTCCAAATTGGGAATACTCTTGTTTGCAAGCAGCCAGATAAAATAGGATATTTTAGGAGCACAGTATGAATTCCATACATTCTTAAAGAGAGAGATCCCAGATTCAGTTGGAATATTCCAGTAAAGGCAAGCTTTGGAGATTTGATTGGAATTTGTCAAGAATTTATAGATAAGGCCAACTTTATAAAGATATTTACCTTTGTGATTCCAATCAATAAGAGCTGAGGCAGATCCAAGCAAACTATAGGAAGACACCTTATTTAAAATATACTTAAAGAGTGCCCTGGTCAAGAGGGTACCATTGACTCTGGCTTTGAATCTAGTCCAAGTAATCCATCTGCCATTAAGCCAAATATCTCCCAATGTTGTGATGCCAGCAGATGTCCATTTCTTATATATTCTAGGATGATTGATTGCCAAGGGTACCAAATTAGCTTTAGCCAGAGCAGGATTCCAAAAGATAGTCATTCCCTTGTGAGCCTGACTAATAGCACTATGGCAATAGGCAGTATGCACATTATTCCAAGCAGTAATAAGATTTCTCATTAAAGGAGACGAATTGGCTGCTGGCTTAAGCCTATTGAAAGCAGAAGATGGCAGAGCATGTTCAATTGTAGAATGACCCTCTATTGTGCTTTTGTTCAGCCAGAAATAGATAAATTTAGCAGCAGGATTATCTTGATTGAGCAAGGCCCTCCAAACATATTTACCTGCTAGAGCATAACCCTGGAGTTGAAGATTTTTGCAGCCTAAACCCCCTGCCATTTTACTCTGAGTGACATATTTCCAACTAACCATATGATTTTTGCCCCAAATGAAGTTTCTGATTATCTTTTCAATCTGTAAGTAAATGCATTTGGGAGCAAGCAGTGCAGATGAAAAATAGATATGAGAACTTGCAAGCACAGAAGATGCAATGATTGTTCTGCCTGCAATTGAAAGACAACTGCCATAGTTTTTAAGCTTCTTTCTAATTTTTGAGACAATAGGAGACCAGAGATCTTTAATTGAAATGTCAAGGGCTAAAGGCATTCCTAACAAAGTGGAAGTCTGATTTACTGGAATGCATTTAATGCCTAAGATATGAGGCTGATCACTAGCTCCAATAATTACACATTTGTCCATATTAAGGTAGATACCAGATGCTGCACTAAAATCTTTTAAGATCTTGATGAAGAATTCAATATTACTAACATCATTCTGTAAGAAGCTGAAGGAGTCATCTGCATACTGCAGCATAGTGAGTTGTGAATCTCCCCCTGGCATGTTTAAGCCTTTCAAATTACCACTATTTTGATGATGCATGATAATTTTGGTAAGCTGCTCAGCCACAGTGATAAACAGATATGGAGCCAAAGGGCATCCTTGTCTCACACCTTTTTGTAAATTGAAGAATTTGCCAGGAGAGCCATTAACTAGGATTGCAGATTGAGCACGAGCATTAAGCCCCATGATAAGATCAATAATTTTGGAAGGAATTCCTATTTTCTTCAGAGAGAGAATCAAGAAGTCCCACCTCACAGTATCAAAAGCCTTGGAAAAATCTAACTTGAGGAGAACAGAATTTTGATTCGAGATTCTGGCCCAGTGCAAGCCCTCCATAGCAGCAATATAATTATCCAATATGAACCTGTTAGGAAGGAAAGCAGATTGATGCTTACTGATATTCTTTTGCAAAAAACCCTTGATTCTATTTGCTAAAATCTTGGCACAGATTTTGTAGGTTGAATTGGTCAAGGAAATTGGTCTCCACTCATTGAACATAGAAGGACTATCCATTTTTGGGATAAGAGAGATAAACCCTGAGGAGATAGCAGGGTGAAGATGATTATTGAGCCAAAAACCATGCACCATAGATGTAAGATCAAATTTAAATTCCTCCCAGAAATGAAGGAAAAATTCTGGAGGCAGGCCATCAGTACCTGGGCTTTTACCTTTGGCAAGGCTGGTAAGAGTAAATTTAATTTCCTCTTCAGAGGGGAGAAGTTCCACATTGGGAGATAAAGGATCAATGATATTATCTGGAATGGAATTTAAAAGATCAATGAAATCAGAAGCAGGAGCATCAGACCATGGGATATCAGAGTTGGATGCAAAAATATTACAATATTTAGAGTAGAAGAAGTCAGCAATGTCTTTGGGTGAATCAAGAGTATTGCCCTGATCACTGGTAATAGAAGTGAGCTGACTCTTGAGGAGCCTATTTTTAGCAACTCTAAAGAAGAATTTGGAGTTGCTACTATCCATTGAGGAATAGAATTTTACTTTGGACCTGATGGCAGCACCTTTGGCCTCTAAATCTTCAATGTTTTTAATTGATTGCTCCAGAGCACTTTCTTGCAAGTGTAAAACAGGATTAAGAGCATCAGATTGGAGATTTAGCCTGACTGTCTGGATTTGCATAAGATAGTTTATTTTTTCTGCTCTCTTTCTCTCCCAATCAGATCTGGACCATTCTTTAATCCATGACTTGGAAGATTTAACTTTAACATAAAAATCTTTCATAGATGAGCGAGCTCTGATTTTAGGTAAACTGACATAATAGGACTTAAATTCATTGCAAAATTTCTCATTGCTGAGCAAGGAACAATTGAATTTAAAAGGAATATTCCCTGATTTCTTAACCGATAGGAGTTGCTTAGTTTCAAGAAATTGAGGCTGATGATCCGAGACTGAAGTTTTCTCATCACTGAAAACAAGGCAATTATCCCAGAAATCATGGCTAGAATTATTTATATAAAATCTGTCTAGAGCACAGAAGACTCTGGAGTTGCCCTTTTGTTTATTAGACCAAGTGTATTTGGCTGTGGAAGAGGGAATATGAGTAAATAGGAAAGTATCCAAAAGGCTCCCCCAATTTAATTTCTCAGCCACTGTCATATTAATATTTTTCCCCACCTTAAAGTCCCAGGATGGGGTATTGTTAAAGTCACCAGCCAATATCCATGAAACAGAATTATGATCAAGAAGCCAAGTTTTGATATCAAGCCATAGTTTTTCTCTTTCTTTAGAGCTTGTGGAAGCATATATATTGATGATGCCAAATTGGGAATCATTGTGGTTAAAGATTACAGCCTGCCAACTCTTACAGGGGCTATTGTAGATCAATGTATGAGTAATATTTTTCCAAATAATAATTAGGCCACCAGAGGTCATGGTGGCATCAATCCAAAGAGAAGAGAATCCAGGGCCAATCCAATTTGCTAAATTAGAACATTCGAAATTTGGGAGTCTAAGCTCTTGGAGGAGAATGATATCTGCATGATAATCCTTGATTTGAGAAATAGCCCTTCTTCTTTTGACAGGTCCTTTAATACCCCTCAAGTTCCATGTCATTATCTTCATGACATAAAATGAGAGACAGATGGAAGGAAGGAGACTAGATGAATTTCCTAGATTGGCTTCTAGTGGATCTTTTAGATTGATGTCTAGTGTTGGAAGCTGGGGTGTCTAATATTGAGACAGATTTTCTAATATTAATCCCTTTCCTGCTTGGTTTAACATTTTTATGCTTTGATGCATTTGGAGCAGAGAAGGATAAAAAATTATCATCATCCCAATGATTTGCTAAGGCAGATAAGACATTTTCATTATTGTTCTCTTTCTCACTGTAGTCAGAGTCAATAAAGTGTGAACATGTCCAGAATTTAGATTGGCAACATGAATAATTAACTTCTTGAGGTGTTACCACAGAATTATTATTAATTTCAATTAGACAAGGAGTTTGGTTTAGATCTTGCCTGGAATTTTTGTCTCCTGCCACCATATCATCTTGAGCATGTGATTGAGTTGAAATCTGATCCAAATGACCTGAACTAGATTCCTTTAAATCTGTGACACCTTGATGCTTTGTTTTATCTGTTATGTTATCCAGATTGCTCTCTAACTTATGATCCAACTTCAGTATTCCATTATCCATACCATTAACCATAGTATTGATTTCCTGACCAACTCGAGCTGTCTCATTTTCCACTTGTAACTCAGAAAGTTGACTGGCAATTTTCTCAGAAATAGTAATGGGGGGAAGTGGAATTGCAGGGGATGAACATGGAGATAGATCAATTAAAGGACTAAGAGGTTGCACAGAGTTTACATTTGGAGGAGGAATACAAGAAGTGAAAAATGAATTAGGCTTGGCCACTGGAGTGGAAGAATGACTAGAATTGGCAGATTTAGGCTCTTCAATATCTGCACAGTTCTCACCATTTATGTCAGTCAAAATCTTATACCTGTTAGAGCATATTACCTTGTCAGAAGAGGCATCAACTACCTTTTTGATGCTATGGAGATGATTTTTGACATTTTCCTGAACAGTTGTTTCCTTGAATGGAATCTGAGAAGTGTCCATTTTGTTTTTATTTTCCATAATTAATAACTCCTCATTCTTTCCTGTTTCAGAGAGGACCACTGGAGAATTGATCTTTAAACCACTTAAAGGTTTCTTGGAGAATCCTTGCAGTTCATGTAGTGCTGTCTTCTTATTTGGAGCTGCAATTGCCCTAGAATCTTCAAGAATGTTACTTAAAGTCTTGTGCAGATCGAAGTGCATTGGATTTTTTCCTTTGGCAATCCATTTGTTGTGATCATTAATTCCATTTGCTTTCACCTGATTACCAGAGGCCTTGGAATTTGTATGGTGGAAAAAATCCCCTCTATTTAGAATTTTGATCCCACCAGATATGTGAAATTTATCATTTGACACTTCTGAAAAATCTGATTCTTGTGAAGCAATATTCTGCCTTTGTTGCCTTTTCTTTTCAATTCTTCTTTTACTCCCATTTGATTTGATCCAAAAAGATTGATTCTTCTGGCCAACTTGATTTTGATCAAGTTCATGATTTCCAGAATTAAAATTCCTTATATCTTTCCTGATCTCCCTTGGAACCTTAGCTGGTAAGTCCACTTCCCCATCTCCACTTGCAGATTTTTGAACTTGTCCAACAATATATTGACAAGTATTAGAAGAGAAATGCCTTGAGTTACAACTTGGGCAGAAAGTAGGCAATCCAATCCATCTTAACTGAAATTTAATTTCTTTGCCAAAGAAATCTACTATAGGAATGGATAGAGGAACAGGCTTGGAGATGTCCAGTTGGATATAACATTTTGGGGCCTTGTATGGAGAGTATTCAGAAGAAATATATGTTCCAATGGAATTGAAAATGGTTGAGAAACAGTCTTCATTCCAGTAAATAGGGCTAAGATCACTCATATTGACCGAGGCAATATAGAATTTACCAAAGTCATTAGGAGATAAATGAGGATCCCATTTGATGAAAACCAACTGAAAGGTTTCAAAGGTTGATCCGGGCGTTTTAAAAGAAAATTGGCAGTTCGAGAATTGGCACATTCAACTAGAAGATAGGGATAATTGAGCCAGAAAATTGAGTTGATGATAACCCCTTTATTAAGCTTCTGAAGGTGATCCCATAGCTTTTCCAAATTAATCCCCACTTTATCAACACAAATTACCACAGCAGTTGAAGAAAGAGAGCTAATTCTTGATGCTATTAGAGGGGAATCAAGTTTGATACCTCTGAACAGCTGAACATTGGGTTGAGCTCGAGATTGCAAGTTATTGAATTCTTCAACTAGTTGCTGGTCTGAGAGAACAGGTTGAGCAGGCCTAGCATTTCCATATGGAATGGGAACTCCTTCAGCATTAAGAGGTGGTGGAATACCATTGGGACCCGGATCCTTAGAGAGGTTATCCCAGGATGGAACATTCGAGGATAAATGGAGCATATCTTTAGAAATAAAATTTAAATCAGAAAAATCCCCAAATTTGAGAGCATTAGAAGAATTTTGATGATAAAAACTTAACTGGGCAAGAAGATCGGAGCGCTCTGACGAAGAAAGAAGCATAAACTTGTGGAGTAAAATGAGGGAATTTGCTTTTAGGTTTTTTGAGATATTCGAATTTTTTTGGGTAAGGGTTTTTTGGACAATTTGTGACATTTTGGAAAAGATCAGGTAAAAACAGCAGAGGACCAGAAAAAGGAAAGGGATAGAAAGGAAGAGAAATTAAGAAGATCCTAAGGCAAAGAGATTAAATTAAAGCAAAGATGAAATTGAAAATGAAGGCAATACCCAACACCATACCATTGAGAGCACCCGGATCTAGATATCCGATTCCCCCAAGAGAGTCTCATTGTAGACTTTAACTGTAATTTTGTGTTGTATATTCTCTCTGTAGACCCTGAAGATGCCTGTAGCAGCAATATCTTTGTGTCCAACAAACTCTTCCAACCAAGACTCAACAATTTGGGTTTCAAATTCTGCACAGCTCGGTGAGAATGAGTATTCTGTTTGAAATAGATTTTCTGGGAAAATTTGATTGCCAATTAAACTGTTCCAAAGGTCGGATTCTTTCCCCTGAAGAAAACCACAGATAATCTTCGATTCCTGCCACAAGATTGCAAAAATTTTGCAGTCCATTTGTTGCTAGATCATCCTGATGCTAACCCTCTACAGGGGTAGCAAGCAGTAAGCACAATTTACGATCGATTTGAGGTAGAATTGGCCAGTCTCAAGCAGATTTTCCAAGAAATAGGTTCAAACTGAAAAAACCGCCTTTTTCAAGAAAATAGGCGCTCGACATTTTTTCCTCTCATTTGCATATAAAATTTGTAAGCTAAGCAGCAAATGCATAGTTAAGGCTTTTGAAGGAGTTTGTATCATGTTATATTATATTGAATGGTGAATGTCGATAGGGAGAATTATTTAGAGTTTAAAACTCTAAATGGTTATATGAAACATAGAGAAGTCTGAGTATTTGCAAAATTGCCTTTCATTTAAAACCATAGATCATTAGCTAAGACATGCATGGTTTTATACAGGTGCATCGAAACTTCCGTGTTCTCGGTTGAAGTTATCATCTGCGAGAATTAACTTGGGGCTTTCCATGGTAATTCTTAATGGGTAAGGTTGCCAAATTAAGTCGATCTACATTAAGAAAATAGTAATTTTGAATGTGAAGCAAAGTTGATGATACAGAGCAGTGATTGGAATGCCATTAGATTAGCTGTAATATGTCATATAGCCTTAGTGTAGCAGACGTGGTTGAAGGCATTTGTAGTTGTAACAATTTTACCAGCTTACATGCTACATGGTTCACAAAAGAAACAGGAACACGAGGACTCAGTAATTGACTTATTTTCTGTTATCTAATACCTTCTACTAAAGTTTTGGCATTCCTTGCAGCCACATTATGCTTCTCAAAGCGAATTTTGAATTGTGTTGCATTGAGATGCTGCAATTTCTATAGGCTTTTCCAACTGCATAAATAATGTTCAGAATCACTTTATATAGTGAATTTCCATATGCGCTAGAGTATTTGTTGAAGCTGATTATTATCCGAGTAGTTTTTGTGCCATGAAAGAACAACATGTTGCCATGAAACTTAGCAATGGTCAAAAAAAAAAAAAAAAAAAAAACATTTTCTGTGCGAGACATTAACAAATCAATCAAAACTTTTCTGACTTCTGGTTGTTGGATTTAACCTGCTATTTTCTACAGGATTTTTATCATTGGTAAGAAAATCATGGTGGAGCAATTGAGTAGCCTCTCTATTTTCAGATGCATTCGTTTCAAAAAGGCTGCCAACTTTGTCCCCTTATTCTTACCTCGGTTGAACCCGTGACCTCCCAACTCCAATCTTAAGCGCTAATCAACACACCAAGTTTTCTTGAACGTAGTATATATATTTTTCATATTTCTTATGCACATGTAGTACCCTATTTTCTTTGCATAGCAACTTTTATATTAAAGTGCACTATGAAGACTTGAACCCTTAACCTCCCATCACCCAGCCAAACGCTTTACCAACATGGTAAGCCACCGTTTAGGGCATATAATGGTCTCTTATTATACTTAACCAATAGTGTCTCTAATTCTTTAGAAAGACTCCTCGCCTACCATCACTCTTCCCTAAACTAACGCTACGGTGGCAACAACTCACCGGACTTGTGCAACCATGGTGAGCTAGGGATAGCCTAAGAGTTATTATCATCAATCGGAATGTTTCCAACCATATTGACAAACGCTCACGCGAAAGCGATGGAAGGAAGGGGATTTCCAGGTGATGGAGTCGCCATGGAAGGGGGATTTCTCGTATTTATACGATGGGAGCATCGTATAGATTAAGAAAGAGACACGCAATATTTGCATATAAAATTTGTAAGCTAAGCAGCAAATGCATAGTTAAGGCTTTTGAAGGAGTTTGTATCATGTTATATTATATTGAATGGTGAATGTCGATAGGGAGAATTATTTAGAGTTTAAAACTCTAAATGGTTATATGAAACATAGAGAAGTCCGAGTATTTGCAAAATTGCCTTTCATTTAAAACCATAGATCATTAGCTAAGACATGCATGGTTTTATACACAGTGCATCGAAACTTCCGTGTTCTCGGTTGAAGTTATCATCTCGAGAATTAACTTGGGGCTTTCCATGGTAATTTTAATGGGTAAGGTTGCCAAATTAAGTCGATCTACATTAAGAAAATAGTAATTTTGAATGTGAAGCAAAGTTGATGATACAGAGCGAAAGTTGATTGGAATGCCATTAGATTAGCTGTAATATGTCATATAGCCTTAGTGTAGCGTGGCGTGGTTGAAGGCATTTGTAGTTGTAACAATTTTACCGACTTACATGCTACATGGTTCACAAAAGAAACAGGAACACGAGGACTCAGTAATTGACTTATTTTCTGTTATCTAATACCTTCTACTAAAGTTTTGGCATTCCTTGCAGCCACATTATGCTTCTCAAAGCGAATTTTGAATTGTGTTGCATTGAGATGCTGCAATTTCTATAGGCTTTTCCAACTGCATAAATAATGTTCAGAATCACTTTATATAGTGAATTTCCATATGCGCTAGAGTATTTGTTGAAGCTGATTATTATCCGAGTAGTTTTTGTGCCATGAAAGAACAACATGTTGCCATGAAACTTAGCAGTGTCAAAAAAAAAAAAAAAAAAAAAAACATTTTCTGTGCGAGACATTAACAAATCAATCAAAACTTTTCTGACTTCTGGTTGTTGGATTTAACCTGCTATTTTCTACAGGATTTTTATCATTGGTAAGAAAATCATGGTGGAGCAATTGAGTAGCCTCTCTATTTTCAGATGCATTCGTTTCAAAAAGGCTGCCAACTTTGTCCCCTTATTCTTACCTCTTACAAGACAGGCATGCGGCGGCGTTGCCGCCGCATTGGTTAAACGCCAAATGGTTTTGGTGGATCAGGTTTTAATATATCGTAGATACAAATAATATCGTTTGAGCTGAGTTGTATTTCTATATGGTGTTGGGAGTTAGTGATAACTGATATATGAATTATGTTTGTTTGCACAAAGTACAATTTAAAGTTAGTGATAACTGATATATGAATTATGTCTGTTTGCACAAAGTACAATTTAATGTCATACATGCAGTTTCATTTGCCTTTTTCTAAGAGTTGGACTTTCCCCAACTAGTACCTGGATTCTAGACTAGCCTTGAAAAGCGCAGTCTCTTTCTCAAGGTAAGATTGATACAACCTGTTTTCTGCATCACATTCACATAAAAAAAAAATTAAATTAATCACATAGCCTTCTCTTTATTCCAAAGGAGCATGCTCGGAATGCAAGAGTTGGACGGATTGTTACACTTTCAACCTGTTTTTTTTTTGCAAAAGTTCAGAGCAAAGGCAGAACAACGACCTCTAAATCGAGATTCTTACCTGGCAAGCTATTGTCGGGTAAGACATAAAGGCCAGCAGGCTTTGTCTTAGCCACTATACATTCTCAGATTTCTCTATTCTTGCACAAATGATCCACATAACTTATAGATTAATTACAAAGGACCCAGACGAAAAAAGAGGTAATAATATAGGCCAGCAAGAAAGTGTATGGAGAAGAGGGAGATGGCAATCGGGATCTCTTATAGAACTATTGACAAATGGAAAGCTCTGCCATTAGCATGTAGAACTATTAACAAATGGGAAGTTCAGTTATTAGCAAGTTTGGCGCTCAAGTAAGTAGGCGCTTCAAATAGTTGGCTTACGTAAAGCTTTCAAGTAGAGATCAGCAATGGTTGCATGCAAGGTAGTGCTAGATTTTCGGATTTCAAGCTTGCCGCTCCGGATTTCCAATCACAGATTTTTTTGGCAAATGGATTTGGCTTTAGGTTAGCTAGAAATTTAAGTCTCCAGATTTCAACTTTCTCCTTCTCGCAAAGATATCTCCCATCTAAGGTGAAGCTTGTAGCCGATGCCACCGAATTCATCTTCACATAAATTTTCTTGGCCCAATCTATCCAAAATGCTCGCGCCCGAATGAAAACCCCTGTTTGCTACAAAATCTCCCCGCTTCCATGTTTCCGGATACATTCTAACACACCACCTATAGCTTAAAGTGGCAAACCAAAATGAAGAAAGCAAGCGTAAGAAATGGAACCTCATGATAAAACCGATGTCTTCTCGCTGAACGGAGAACCCAAGCTCGGCTATGGTGCCTTTAAGACCCTCCACCTCTTTAAAACCTCCGATACCTCAAACACCGTGGCGGAACCGCAACAGTCAATCTACTCAAGGGGCTCTTGCTTGGAATTAGCTCATCTAGTTTATTGGATGAAAAATCACCTACGCCGGCCTGCAAAGGGCAACTTTAAATATCTTAAAAAAGACGGGGGTCTTCAAAACACTAGCACACAACTTACTTACTTTGTCTCAACTCTAACCTTCCGTGCCCTCATACCGGTTTAAGACCCTCGTTTTTAAGCGCCAGATTTCTCTCTCTCGATCCAAGCCCAAAGCAAGGCGTCCATAGCCAAGCTCCACCGGACGCTAAAGCCCCGTTTCTGCTTAACCTGAAGAAATCCTGGCCCTCCATCCCAATCTAACTTGCTGACGTGGAATTTTTTCCCCTGTACACGTCATCTTTTTCTTGCTCCACGTCACTTTTTTTTCCTCAAGCCACGTCACATTTCAAAAACACCTACATAATTTTATATGATGAGAGATAGTGTCCGCGCTCATACCTTCTTCATAGTATACATCTTGTTTCATTGGGAGATACATAGCTAGTCTATTGACATGAGAAAACTGATGTATTTTATATGAGAGAATTCTTCATGATGCTTGAGAAGATGAAGTAGCGTGCATTCAAACATTGTTCAACCTCATGGTTTATGGTGGGTGCTCTGCTAGGATGCACCATCACTCGCGGCGTCTAAGTTCATTGATCATATCTGGGCCTTTATAGACATACTTGTAAAAATATTTAATGACCTTACCTCAACATTGATATAGCACTTGAAGTATAATGTTAGCTCTGGATTATATGGCACAACCCAAATGCATTATTTTATTATATGGAAACTCAATTTTTCGTGACCAAGTTCAAATATAAGATGCTTGTATTTAGGAATGTAAGCATGTCAAGCCATTGTAAGCATGTCAAGCCATGTTTTGGCGGTCCATTTGTGGTGCCATAACAAATGTGTGTTCCAGCATCCCTAGGTGTTAATTGCTAACGCGTGTTATTTGCAACTTGGACTCGCCAACACTTAGGTGCATTATCTAAATACTATTGCTATAGGTGTGGCATTTAGTTTTGCAATTGTGGGCACCACAATTGCAGCACATGTTTGCGGAAAATAATTACAAATCGACGCTAAAGGCCAAGAATACATAGTAGGACATTAGCCCGGCAACGCCGGGCACACGTTTACTAGTAGCATTTCAATTCGAACCTAAAGTTATGGAATTGATAATGCTTTTATCTTTTACAAGCAAATAGAGCTTTGGCATTGCCTAAGATACCATCAAGTAGTCTAGGAGCTTAGCAATAAAGTCTTATATCTGCAGCTGAATGCCACTCAACATGAATATCAGTTGAATGCCACTCAACACCAGACTTCAATCATAGCTCCCAAAATGCCTGGTCCAATTATACCAACACGTCCAACCAGCACGTCGAACTAGTTATCCCGGGTCTGGCGGGAGGTGGGACATAGTGAGGGGTGGCGGGTATGATCCGTCCAAGAGAGCTCGCCCTGCTCCGAGCGCGCCATCCTCCCCTGTTAGGTCCTCCTCGACCTCTACCACTCCTAACTCTTTCAAGATTAGGAACTGTTTGGTGACCCCGGCAGAGATCACAACTACCGCTGTCGGTTCTTCTCGTCGGCCGAGGTATCGCCCGGGAATAGTCTCTCAAGTTGAGCGGGCTCGCTCCGTTAAACCGACCTGATCCACCGCCGGTCGTAATCACCGAAGGCGACCATGTGCTATTCCAAAGCCCCGTTGGTTAATTTTGCCGCTGCCCTCCCCCACGGACGATCCTCCCTCCTCTTCCTTCATGTTGTGAAACGGCCCTTCCGGGCATATTTTGTGCCCGAGGGCTCAATTTTGTCTCAACATTATTTTTGTGTAATGGAATGATCCCGCTTTTACCGCCACCGCTAAGGTTCATTGCTGTTCATTATTTATGTTCATTTCTACTGTTATTTATTTATGGTCGTGTTAGATCGGGGTCCATGCAACGGCCGTAATGTGCAACAATCACTATTTTAATCGGTTTACTATCTTAGTCATAAATCTTGTACAACAAGTTCACTATTTTCCTTCATATATTATGTACAATAAGTTGTCGACATGCTTAATTGTCTTGGGTTTCATCCGAAGTCTTGGATACCTGTGCACATTGTCCGTTAATAGCGATTGCCAAATAAAGGGTGAACTGAATATTAAGATTACAACGTGACCAAACATACCCGCTATCGGCGGGTGTAGCTATGAATGAGGTCCCCTCCCAAACCTTGAGTTGGTCGGGTTACTTTCGAGCCATGTCAGCCCCTCCATATCCTTGCAAACCCAACATCCATCTCCTTGGCACGGCTCACAATTCCAAGGTCTACCCCAATTTCCACCATTTCCCCGATAATCCTTGCCTTGTCTATTGCAAAGAACTTTGGTCATGCTCGGGTCCCGAATTGGCGGCAAAGATAGTTCACCCATCCCCGGGTGTCCAGTCTCATTGAGTTGCCGTGACCAATGTCGGCATGTTGCGCGGGCGTGCAAGTCCCACCTCTTCATTGGGGAATTGAGTGTGTTGATTGGGTTTGCTACTGAGCCTAACAAGAGGTATGCAACCCTCGATACTTACGTGATGCTCATGACCAAAGATCACCCGAAAGATATGTGTGTCATCTAAACCGCACATGACTTGCTCTTCATCGATCCTCCAATGGTTGGGAGTTCAGTCTACCACCGAGGGGACTAGCAGTGTACAGCAGGTTCAAGAGCCCCTGTCAATTCACGGGGACGCCGATTTACAGCAATGGGTGCCCCAAGTGGACTTAACCCTTGTCTCATCCTAAGCCCGTTCCTCACACAGTAATCTTCTTGTCTTAACCTCCTCGCTCAACACCCTTTGAAAACCAAATATGGATGCCATTCTAGACATCCCCTTGGGTACATAAACTCCCTAAGCCTTGCGGCAAAGACTTGCAGCTTCCCTTGCATCAGCCAACTTCCTCTTCTCTCTCTCCTCTGTTAGCTTGTGCCCTCTTGGCGACCTCCTCCCTTCAAATTTCCTCCTTGCGGTCTCAACCTTCCTTGTTTGCCATCACTTGATATGTGAACTCTCCCTCCCTCCATCTGGGGCAAAGCCTCTTTCCTTGCCCTTATGAGTGCGTGATGGCATGCCATATGTTTGAGACCCTCCAACATCATTGGCATGCACCCCCACTCTGGCAAAGAAGACCTTCAATGGGCAATTCATGGGTGGGTTCCACATGGCCACTTGTGGCACTTGATCACCAACTGGATTGTGTGGCATTTGGTCATTCTGCACTTCATTTGGGAGTTGTCCTGGTAAGGCCTCCCATAGCTGGTGCACTTCTGCCATGTCAAAGGCCTCCACTTGTGCCATATCTGGATGGTAATCTTCTCCAGCTTGCTCCTGGCCTGCTGTAATGTCTTCAACATGCACCCTCCCAAACCTGGTACATTCTTGACTGGCTTAACCTTCTCCCCGGTCAAAGGGCCAGATACCAGTTGCCCTAAAACCTGCCTTGATGTTTTGGGGTGTGAGGCCGCATGTAATTGACTGGGAAATCAATTTCTATCTCCTCCTTCTTTGTTTCTGCCCTCCCTTTGCTTACCATGTAGGCAGCTCTATGTCTCTTGAATGCTGCCTTAAAAGGGGCAAAGCATGCCACATCTAGAGGTTGAAGTCTATGAGATGTGTGTGGAGGCAATAAGGCAAAGTGGATGCCCTTCTCTTTTGCATCCAATATGACTTCCAGCTCTACATGATTTGCCATGACCATCCAATATGATAAGGTGAGGCTGGTGCGGGGATACACCACTGAACTCTTGCTTGCAAAATGTGACAGCCATGACTTAAACAGCTCGATGTCATCCAAGCGAAGATTGGACAGCCTGAATGGCACCTTCTTCACATCTTGCAATATGATCCTACCTCATGCGATTACCTTTAAAATATACATGTTGGGGATCCTGTACCCCTCGACATTAACACAAACCAAAATAGTAACCCATTCTCTATTGTTCATAACTACCTCACTCACCCTATTCCCCCCTTTCTAGCTATGATTTTCAACCCCTTCACTTTCCTCGCCAATTCCGGTCTCGAAGATTCCATATCCTTGGGCGGGAAGGCAAATTCAAAGATAAATCTGCTTAAGCCCGGCATAGAAGTTGTCGAGGTTCTCTGTGTCATGGCACGGGCCCTGCCACATCTAGGGTTTACGGACTCCTTAGAGCCACTTCCGGGTGTCTTTGTTTAAAGAGCTTCCACCACTTCTTTGCACCTCGGTACTCCGGATTCACCACATGAGCCCCCTGCTCTAGCCATCTCTGCTTGCCTTTTCCTTGACAGCCAGATAGTGTGACCCCCATCCCTTGCTCTGCCATGCTAAGGGCCCAATTGACTCCTCCTCCTCTTGGAGAGTTGTCAATATCGTGGATGATTTGTTTGCTTGTGGCTTGTTCGACCGTATAACCAATCCCTGATTGTGGACTCTGGTATACCAGACCTCCTAGAAGCCTCTCTAATTGAAATGCCAAATTCGCTTACCTCTTCGAGGATGTCGAGCATTTGCTCTTCTGTCCATTGACCTCTCCTACTCGGCCTCCTTGGCATTGGACTGGTAGCAGCACTGACCTGTGGTGCCCTCCTCTTTGTCATGGGCACGCAGACCCTCTTGGATGATGCCGGGTCTCCCGGGTACCCCTTTCAAAGATCAGTTCTCTTCCGTGCCCTCGTCGAAACCATGGCTACCTTCGTGCTCTTCACAGCCTCCTCTCGATAACATTTGAACTATGAAAGGAGAGCGAGATTTTATGGCCATGGAAGCCATAGCGGGTGTCGGAGAATTCAATTTCGAAGAATGCAATCGAGTGCAAGCTTTGGGCGCCAAATCGTTTCAAACCCGCATTGAATTCGTTTCAAATCGGCATGCTCGGGGTATTTTCTTCAACACGGACGTGGTCATCTAGTCGCGAGCATGGTCACCCGAGGCACGCGGTGCGGGGACATTCAAGCCACGGCAGAGGTCATTGCAGGCACGGATGATGGAACCTGGTGTCTCGGTTGAAGGAAACCTAGATAACGACACCTGGCCACAAACCGACGACACGTAGACGGGGATACCCATGGCTGCCTGGCGATAACCAGCGTAGGGACGGGGGGGTTACCGTCGCTCCGAGGTGGGGTCACGGCAGCAGGCGACCATACCCTAAGGGTACTTTCACACCATCTATTATGTTATGTTAAATCTTAAAATTTTACTATAACAACGTTCACACCAGCTTAGTTAGTGAATTCTGTTAAAATTAAATTTGTTAAAATTTAACGTCGTCGGTTAGGTTAAATCTTACTCCTTTTTGGTTATACTAAACACTAACATTATGTTAACAAATTTAACAAAGTCTATTCTAATTTTAACCCTACCTCTCCGACACGGTTAGGAACCCGTTAATAATGCCGGCAAGGCGTCCGGACTTCGCTGCTCCCTTTACGCTGCCCGATCGTCTCCAATGAGTTCCGTTTTGCTGCGGACCGAACCGAAATATCTTCACCACCGGTAGAGAGTCGCCTCTATCAGCAAGTTAGAATATTTTTTATTGCTTCTATCACTCTCTTTCTCGCTTCTCGTAGCGGGTCTCTCAAGTGCTTTCGATTCTGGGTTTATCCAAAGAATGTAGTAATGTAATGTAGGGAGCTTCCAGTAATGTAGGGAGCTTTTCCAGTAATGCCTTATTTTCCAGTACGTAGGGAGCTTTTTATGTGGAAGCTCCTTAATTTTACAGAATTAATCATCTGAGGCCGCATATTTCCACGGTCCGCAACCATATGTATGTGCAAACCTATCCTGCTTGAACAACGGGCAATTCCTCATTTTTTTCCTCCCACCGAAGTTTATATGCTATTCCTCATCTTTTTTTTCGAACAAAATTCCTTTTCACCAAGTTTGTATCTTTGGAAGAAGATTACCTTGGCCATGATCCATATTGGTCCAATCCTCGATCTTCTCACACTATTTATTATTTTACTTATTAGCATGTCATCCGACCTCACTATTTGAATAGACTTTTCCTTTTGAATAGACTTTTCACGAAATCCATTTGGTTATCATGTTCTAAATCATTATATACAAAGCGAAAAGCTTCTTTATGATGATACATCTCTATTTAATGTTTATGTAAAGCTGCTCCAATTGTTAAAAGCGGCTCCAATAGTATCTTCACTCACGCACCCTAATGGATAATTTACAGTCATTCTTTGAATTCAAGATTTCGGGAGAAACTTCGGAAGGTTCAAGAATGTAAGAAATCTGTAACCTATTTACCCATAGATAGTGCATTTTCATGTTGAGTTCAAGGTTCATTTTTCCATTTGATGTCCAAGCAGAGAGGAATGGCTAGTAACGAAGAAGAGGTAATCAGAAACTCAGCCCCATCCTGGGGAAAAGCGTCTTGAGGTCCAGAAATTGGACCTTGCATGAAATTCTGATATTGGTGGAAGCTAAGAAGCATGAGTGGGAAGTTTATGAGGTGGCTGAGAAAAGGGATCAGATTGAAACAGCAGCTAGCAAGTGGAAAAAGGTTTCTGAGTATCTTACTAGTAAGGGCATGGATAGAAGCCCTGACAATTGTCGTACCAAATGGGAAAATGTTCTGTCAGATTATAAACTCATCAAGGATTATGAGAAACGGACTGGAGCAGCTCCTTACTTCACATTAACAAAGGCTGAAAAAAAGGATTCTAAGCTTCCTATTATATTTGAGCAGCAAGTTTATGATCTCTTAGATACTTTCCAAGGGAGGAGACCATCTATTACACCTCCTTTTGTGATAGATACTAGCAAAGACGTGGAGATGGCATCAAATAATGCATCTATCCCAGGTGATAGAGAGGTTGGTTCTAGTGGTAAGAAGACAAAATCCAGTGCAATTGATGGAATGGCAAAAGTGCTTCGAGAAGTTGAGGACAGAAAGTATGAATTGGAAAAGCAAAAGATGGAAAGCAATGAGAAGATGCATGAGCGGTTAGTTGGCTTGCAAGAGGCACGTAGAGAGGACGATCGAGCAGATAAAGAAAAACTTGTTGCAGATAGGGCAAGGCTAGTTGATGCGTTTGTAGGCATCGCAGAAGCATGGAAGAAAATTTCGGAGAAACTTTAGTCTTTTGTGTTTGATAAATGTGCTATGGAGAAGAAAGACTGAAAAGTTTCAGTTCTTTTGTATTTCTGAAATTGTTGTTGTGTACTTTTTAAAATGTGCAGTAATCATTTTTTTTGGACCGCATGTATCAACTTCTGAAATAACAGCATGATTTGGAGCTCCTTTGTATTTGTGAAATGTTCTTGTCTTATTTCTGAAAATGTGCAATAATCATGTTCCTAAAATGTATCAAATTTTGAAATACCAGCATGATTTGGAGCATGATTTGGAGCATGACATAAGGGCAGAAAACCGATCTGACATAAAGGATGGGTTCGATAACATAAGAGGCATAAGAGGCATAAGAAGTGTGATTTATGAATAGACCATTTCTATTTAGACCTTGAATCCATAATTTCTAAGGAAAAGAAGAGGTGCATTCATGAGATTTTTTGGTTTTCACACTAATGCAGAAATAAACCTTTGTTTCATCAAGGTAATCTAGGTGAGTAATATCGACATGGAGAGAATGGAGTTGTTATACATGGCTTCCATGACATTATACATGATGTACGAAACGATGATGCCTGACATGGGATTTTTTGAAGAGCAGGAGGAAGATCTTCTTATTCAAGGTCGACGGATGCTTGATTTGCTTGATCATTCCTCTGGTTTAGATAATAGGATAGAGTTTGTATGTGCTGCTGCGAGTTTGAGGCATGAATCATCTTGGTGGGTGAAACCAAGAAGTCTTGTTTGGTTTGATCGTTTCTTGCTTGAAGTGTACGATGATAGCCGATGGAAAGAGAATCTGAGAATGACAAGAAGATCATTTGTGAGCATATGTAGAGTACTTGCTCCTTTCATTCAGAAACATGACACTCATTACAGGCTTGCAGTTCCAGTACCATGTCGTGTGGCTGCTGCTTTATACAAGTTATTCAAAGGTTGTGACCATCATGAGGTCTCAGAGAAGTTTGGAATTGGGGTAAGCATGTCTTGTCTAGTTTTGAAGGAAGTTTGTCATGCTATAAATGGCTGCTTTAAGCATAAAATCAAATGGTCAGTTGGTGATGAGCTGCAAAGTATTGAGGCTTCTTTCCGACGAGTTAGTGGCCTACCAAACTGTTATGGTGCCATTGATTGCACTCATGTGGATATTAATAGGCCATCTATAGGAGGTGCAGATTATTATGATAGGAAGCAACGACACTCAGTAATTTTGCAAGCAGTATGTGACACCAGTAGAAGGTTCACTGATGTGTTCATTGGTTTACCAGGGTCTGTACACGATGCTCGTGTTCTTAGACTTTCAGAATTTGCACATAGAGCACAATATCAAGAGGTATTATATGAGCCATGTATTCCAATCAATGGCAACTATACTTTACGCCCTTATCTTGTTGGTGACAAAGGGTATACTCTTACTTCATGGCTCATGACTCCGTATATAGGAGATCCATCCAATCTTGATGCACTTAAAAATTTCTTCAACATGAAGCACATTCAAGCAAGATTGTTCGTGGAGCAAACCTTTGGCATTCTGAAGAGGGTTTTCAAATGCTTGCGTTCTACTTTGGTAATGGACGTTGACTTTATACCACATGTTATATTTTCATGTTGTTTGCTTCACAATCTATTGCTTGAGTCGAGAGAGATCGATGTTGAATTTGAGCTTCAACGATTAGCCAAAGAAGAAGAGGAAGAGGAGGATGATGACGACGAGGAAGATGCACAAGAGGTTCAACAGGTGGATGATGGAGAAGCCATACGATCCAAATTAGCGCCAATATCTAGTCTTTAATGCGTGAGGTTAGTTTTACGCTTTTAAATTGGATAGTTCGATGTTAAATGTTAAACTCTATTCTCTCTCACATTGAGTGGCGATTCACCGTCCATGCAGGGGAAAGACGATTGTTCCTTATAATGGCCAACATGAATCTGTTTTTCGGGCGATCTTGAAGGAAAGTAGAGCACTTAGTGCTAAAAAAAATATTATGTATTGCCTAAGTAGTGACAAAGTCCTCTTTGTTTTTCTAATTGTGCTTTTTTGTTGCTAAATTCTCTTTCTTCTTTCCAAAATTGTGGCAACCCACTTGTTTAAAACGTGTATATATTACATTTTATTCTATTTTACGTTTATTTGTGGCATTATTTATTACAGTGGTAAAGAGAGAGTAATATTGAAGTTCAATAATGGTAATGGAGATTTGCTAAGCAATGTATGGAGAGTTGCTAAACAGGTAAATGACAGGTGGGTTATATGCAAATGTATTATTGCATAACAGTGTCATGGACAACCATGGACACTGATGTTAGGAGCTGCTTGCTAGGAAGCAGAGCTAGGTTGCTATTGTGTTGTAATATTTCTTGGTAAAGCTCCAGTAGCCCTTCAAGAAGTACTTCTTATTAGTCAACTTCCACCTCTAGAGACCGGCTGTTCTGCAGAGACAACCTACCATGCTTGCTCTAAACAGGTGGTGGTGCATAATTTGAAATTTTATGAACGATTCCCCCAAGACGAAGAAAACATCCAAACAGTGGTTGATCATTTAGCTGAAAGAGAAGATGGCGATGGACATTGTGAATATTCTTTGAGTCTTTGAATCCATGTTGGCAACCTCTTATATTCTGTACATTATTTCCTGTGATGTTCAAGTAATAAAAACGTAATGGTCATGTTCGATGTGTGAATGCAATTTTAACCAATTATGTTATGTTAAGAAATAACATAACCAAGAAGGTGTGAATGCTATTTTAACAAATTCCGTTATGTTAAAAATTGACATAACAAGTCGAGTGTGAATCCAATTAAACGGATTCCGTTATTGTAATAATAAGATAACCAGAGGTGTGTAACAACCATTATGTTAGCCTTAATTTAAGATAACTTAAGTGGAGTTAAAAATAGTTTTTTAAGATAAGATAACCCATAGTGTGAAAGTACCCTAAGGGGGTTGTCCATTATTGGCTGCGCAGTTAAGCGTAAAACTTATATAGCAGCAAAATGAACCATCACGGTAAATGTTGGACATGGGCATGTTATAGCCAGCCTTAAATGGCAAAAAATCCACTAAGTCCACAAAAACGCCGTGTAGTGTTTTTTGGGCATGGCTATAACATGTCAAAGACACAGATATGCCCATGGCTATAACATGTCGACGTCCGATAAATACGGTGCTCCATGATGAACACCTTTCAAACTACATGGGCCACATGACAAAATGACCAACAAGATAGGACACATGGGAAGCTTTGTTGCATACCAAGGTGGCAATGCCAACTCATCTTATGAAGTGCCAAAGTGGTGGGGGTACTGGTACCACCAAGGCTAAGGTGGCAGCCATGTAGGCTAACAGGGTAGCCATTGAAGGCTGCAATACAAATTTGTTAGGCAAGAAGTTATTTTTTTTCATGGTAATGAAGTCTAATCTTTCAAGTAACCTATTCTGAGCTCAAAACACTTTGTTTCTCCTGTGTACTCTGTAAAACATAAAATCTTAATATCAGTTATCTTTAGTTCAACAAAGAAAAACATCATGACTAATCTTGCCTCACTTATCCAAACAGTAAGCAGTACTGCTCTTCACTTAACCTCATTCAATCACTGAATTTAGCATGTTAAAATACAATTTCAGTAACATTTGTCATAAAGAACGTGCATCATTCCACTAGAATGCGTTAAACTAAAGGTTTCTAAAACTAGCTAATTTACAATATAGCTACTATGTTTATGACTACCAATAGTTAATCATTCACATTCATTTACATTATAGCTACTATGGTTATGACTACCAATAGTTCATCATTCACATTCACTGAAATGAAAGTTTGGAGCAAAAATCTTGCATTGAGCAATTGAGTCTTGTGTTGTAGTCCAACACCTAGGAACAATGTGATGAAAATTCATTGTAGCACAACATATCTGAAGAACGAATATGCAGTTGTATGCACTGTCCAGCAAAGGAGAGAGTTCCATCAAGAACATTAGCACCTAACCTGGTGCATCAGGCCACAATCATAACCGTGGACATTAAGAATTGAGCATCAGAGTTGTGCAGCACTGGGGCTTGTCAGTCATTACCATAAACTAGATCACCACTCCATGCAAGATATTGCACAAACTTGAAATGATATGTTAGCCAGGTAAGCTGTGTGGCCAGGGCAACTAAAAGCATAAGCAATATGATATACATGCATAATCCAGATTACCCTACTATTACAAATGCACTAAACAGTTAAGGACAATCGCCTAGCAAGAACAAACCAACTGCTCCTGTGGTAATCCTAAAAAATACAGGAACTTATCTATTTCTTCCATGTGATGCTGCTAATATTAGAACTATTACCAAATAAAGCCCATGCTATGGGCATTATGGCCTGTTACTTCATAGAGCGTATGTTAGGCAAATAGTACATTCCTTATAGAACTAATGTCCATCCAGCTAGGCTATGCATCTTGTACTAGGATACAAGGCCACATACATAGCAGAGTTATCCTTATCAGATCATTAAACTAACTACATGTGTCAAATAGAATATCCGCCCAAGGAAGACTATGTAACCAGGCACCGGAAGCCTAAATAATGTAACATAGTAGCAAGCAGAGTCTTAAGTATCTACAACAGCCCATTGGCACTTGTTCATAATGTTGATGCTACACAGATTAAAAGTTTCTAACAGTAAATAGCTCATGCATTATGCTATTTAATACGACAGTAGCCATGCCCTGGATTAACTAATGTGCAAATGCCTAAGCACAAGGAACATCTAAATGTTGTTGTATCAATATTATAAACAGCACGATTATGAAACGTGCATATTAGAGTTGACATTGTCATCGTTTAAAATGGTAGAATCACATATGCATGTTACATGCACTCCTTCACAATCAGTTGATGTGCCTATTTGGACTGGTCCCCAAATTGTTAATGCACAATGTCTTGTGCATTCGTTATATCAAAAGCTGGTTGATGTTGACATTGTCCCCCCTCGGGTGGTTGGCAGCTCCGCATTCCCCCTCCTCAGTGGAAGCGTATGTGGTTCTGGGTCTGGAATAAATTGCTGCATCCCAAAGTTTCTACCTTATGGTGGCAACTCCTTCACAGATGTTTGCGGGTTAATGTGCTGGTTCATAAGTTTTATCCCCGCATTTCAGAACTCTGCCCACTGTGTAAGCGGCAAGTTGAGAGTATCGAGCACTGCTTTTTTCTATGTGACCAAGTTCAGCCAGTTTGGTCATGGTTACTATCTCTCTTCCATGTGGTCTTGACTAGCCAGCAAGTGCTTCTCGCCATTTATCCTTCCACTTGGAACAGCTTGCAGCAACAGGCTTTCCACTTAGCTTCAGGCTGGTTGTTGTGGTCTATTTGGAAAAGAAGGCGAATGCATATCTTCAAGGGCTTATCAATTACTGTCGACCAACTTCTTCACGAGGCGCAAGATAGATTGGTGAAGGCATACTTATGTTCTCAGCTTGCTCCTAAGAAAAAACGTTTGATTTTTAAGGAATATTTGGGTATCTTATCTTATGCATAGACAGTGGATTATCTTTGTCTGCTGAGATTTTATTCCTGTCTCTGCATCTATGTGTGTACTTCTTCTGGAATTTTGAATAAGAGTTTGTCGTCCTTCAAAAAAAAAAAAAGGATGCATGTTACATGCAAAAAGGTTTAACAGTCAATAAACAGGTACATGACTATTATGTTCATGTGCAGCTTAGAAAATAAGATTCTATAACTTTAAGAGTCACAAGCTTACATTAAGCCAATGACTACACAACATTTCAGATCATACCTTCCTGCTTATAAGCATTTAAAGAGCCACTACTACAAGAAGCAAACATGAACTTCTTTATTCAGCCCTATGGAATAATAATAATACTAGTATTTGCAACAATCATAGGCAGATGGATTGCTAGCCTATTCTTTTAGCATAAGTTATTTCCCATTTTTTTTATACAAATATTGCAGATTTATGAACTTGAAAGTGATGAAAGCATAAGGTAAAGATGAACTTACCTGAGATTTATAGTAAGGAAAGCCTCCATCTTCAGGCAATTTACAAAGCAGCCAGTTATGGAGGCTCCATCATCCGACAAGGCTTCAATTAATAAGGTCATCTGGGAACAGTGATATGAGGACGTCTATGCGGTAACCATCGGAGCCCATGTGGTCATAGACGAGAACCTACATGGTCTAATCTACGAATTTTTTCAGTCATTTTCCACGTCCACAAAAGGTTTTTTTGACGTCCTAACTGGCACCTGCGCAGCCAATGGCCACCCTCCCCTGTCTAGCTATTTTGATTGTTCCTTCGTCTCCTGCTTCCGCTAATGCATTATGGAAATGTTCTAGGGTAAGCTAATTGGGACGTGATTCCCAGTTTAGCAGCGACCAGCGCCACCTGAGAGCTGCTAACTGGGAATCACGGACCATTTGGCCTATCTTAACAATATCATAATCGGAGAAATATTTTAAAAGAGTCTGTTGCACAGGATCATCGGACTGCATAGCTCTCTCTATGACGGGCCTGGCCAGTTAACCTCTCAGTAACTGGAGATCCCATCGATCTCTACCGTTAGATCTATTTACTCTTGGAACTCAGGAATTTATATATGCATACTTAGGTAAAGAATTTAATCTTTATACATGCTCTAAGGTTGCAAAAATACTATACTTGCCATTGCTCAGCAAAAACCCCACACAACAACCAAAGTTTAAAAATAATTATAGTTTTAAGCCGATCCATAAAATAATGGTAATATTAATCAGATATATTGTCTAGCAATCCACACACTCCTACTCTCGCCTTTCCGAAGCTTGGCTACTTTCCGGAGCATCTCGCACCTCTGCTTTACACGGACTAAGTGGGGATCGGGGACCTAGGTCATATCTAGCATTAATAATCACAAAGCATTAACGTAGAACAATAATGTAGCCTTACCGTAACCTCGCCCCTGCAATCCAAGTAATTAGTCCAACAAGCATAACCACAATGCATAATTATACCAAGCATAGCCATTGCAACTTGATTCCAACATTAAAAACCACATATACAATAGCTAAGCAACCAAAGCATCAACATTGCAACCAATATTCCTCTAGGATTTCCAGGCCAAATCATACTGATTGTGGCCGAATCAGGTAGTTCTAACCCTTTTTCTTCCACTGCCGGATCCTACTGGAAACTCTGTGATTCTGCATAAGAACCCTGTAAATCCTTCTGATTTGATCTTCTAAGGGATTCTTAATCCAAAACGACCTGGTTGCAGGCTGAATTACACGGTTCTGGATCATCTTTTGCTTGCCAGAGACCAAGTTATTCGCTGCCACAACCTGCATGGATCTCCATGATTCCGCTTCCTTTACCCAAATCGACCTCTTTGAGGCCAAATCGACCCAATCCAGACCAGCTTTCATGCTTCTCAGATATTCCCACTAAATAAGATCATGCCAATTCTACTAGCAGCATGCAAGAGATAAATACTGCCGTCTTGGCTTGTTATTGCTTCATCAAGATAGTTTTTAATCCTTTCTTCCAAATTCTAACCGATTCAAACCATTCCAGCTTCTTCTATCATAGATTACAACTACTTTGATGGAAAATATTAGGAACATTTAATTTCAATACTAGCCATGCAAGCCACAATATTCCAATGCCAAAGAGCTACTACCCATAAACCGTGCGTTTATATTTACAATCATGCTCACATAAACCAATTCTCATCCCATGTGCATATAATCCAATTCTAATCCAATTCTCATCCCATGTGCATATAATCCAATTCTAATCCCGTGCTAGATGCTTAATCAACAAATTAAAAACAAGCACAGATACTACACTAGAAAACCCCAGGTGTAAGTCTTGATCCCCACCTGGAATCTCGCTTGCTTCTTCTGCACTCCAACACGCTCCCAGAGCTCTGCACGCAATTCGCTCCTTCAGCAATCCCTCTGCAATCTATCCCCTTCCAAATGCTTTTCCACTGTGCTTATTTTTATTTTTAACCACCAGTATTCCGTCCGTATAATCTCTACATATATGACGTATTAATTCTGCATGCGTGATATTTTAATTATTATCCCCTTTGCATCTTTTAATAAAATAATTCCACAATATACCTCAAAATCCTAGGTCCATTACGGTCTCTCCTCCAAAAATTCAACCCATGTCCTCATGGGCGCATCTCCGGAAACTTACGAAGAATCCAATTAGCATTTTCCCAGGTGGCATCTTCCTCAGGACAACCCGCCCATTGAACCAAAAATCTCTGTATTGTTCGCTTCCTTAAGCGAAGGGTTTCCTCTCGCAGAATACGTTCTGGTCGGGGGTACAAAAAGTTCTCTCTGCTTACCAAATCATCGTCCCCCAATATGGAAAGGATCAAAAACATACTTCCTTAAGTTACTCACTTGAAAGACATTATGTACTTTCAAGTGTGAAGGTAACTCCAACCTATAAGCCACCTTGCCAATACGTTCCAAAATTTCATACGGACCCGCATACCTAGGGGCCCATTTACCTGCACTTTTAAATGCCAGTGAGCTCTGCTTGGGATTAATCCTCAAGAACACATAATCCCCTTTTTGAAATTCAAGTGGTCTACGTCTCTTATTTGCATACTGCTTCTGTCTATTTTGTGCCACAGCCAAATTCTGTCGAAGTTGCTGAGCATCCATGTCCTCCGCTACCTCATTAGCTGCTTCAACTGTTCAAATAGCTCATCAACCCTAGGCAATGCATATCTATTCTTCACTGTAATCTGGTTAAGCATGCGGTAATCAATACACAACCTTAATGTCCCATCTTTCTTTTTAACAAACAAAACTGGGGCACCAAATGGAGAAACACTCGGCCGTATAAATCTTTGTTCCAATAATTCCGCTAACTGTTTCTTCAATTCGGCCATCTCTAATGCATGAAATCTATATGGTTTCAATGCTCATTCTCCACCCATTACCTCTACCTTGCAATATGAAGTCTTAATTTTACCATCAGCCAACTCCACATATCTAGGGTCCCGGCTAATCGTATTCAAATCTAGTTTCTTTGCCAGCCTTGGGGAATGATTGAAGCTATAATCCAAAATTCTTACACCCAATTATGATTCCCTGATATTGGTGCATCAGACGTGGAAGCAAAAGAATGCACCACTGGAAAAAATCATGACCCAATTATGATATTGTCTCATGCCTCATCAGGGACCGCCGAAAAAGGTCGGCCTTTTTGCGGCAGAGGAAAAACAAACCAGCGGCATAAAATACCATTAACCCGAGATGCATGATTACGTGCAATTCTAACATGTCGATGTCATCACACCCACACCAGAAAATTCCATTGACTATATGCAAAACATTGTGGAATGGCTATGGTGGGAAGGAATTTAGCTAGAGTTTGCTTCAACGGATTCAAACAGCTGAAGGTGTGGCAATACCAGAGCAGAATGGCGTGTTAGCCTTGTAGCCATCACCGTTATTAATGAAGATGACGACTGGAGTATCAAGGGCTTCTGGACGATTAGTAACTGCAAGCACCAGCACTCCACTTTCTTATTCCAATCCATGCATCTCTGTCATGCATGTTGTGCATGTGGTTCTCTCATATTTGCTTACTGGAGATTGTGAAGCGGAAAGGCATGGTCCTAGGTTTTGACCAATTGACTAATTGGCCTAGTGTGGATCTCTTCTGTTGGCCATTTTGCTAGTTTATTTTCTAGGCTTTTGTTCATTTGTGACTAAAATGCTATTGAAGAAAATGAAGGAAGCGACAGTGGTGGAAATTCAAGTTTGTTACCTTGCAAGGGAGACAAAGGTCATTTGAAAGCTAGAAGGTATTGTGATACAAGATTATGCATATGTGGGATGCTTTTATTTTGCGGGAATCAACTTTTATTAAGCCTTCAATGGTCGCAACTGATGTAGAAGCTTTTCTCTTGTTCCTCATACCATTTCGCCATCCCATATCTCGCCTCTCCTTCAAATACGCACTAGATATCTTTGTGATTGCCTTAAGCTATGATTGACAAGAAAGCCAATTGCTGACCTTTGCCAGGTACCTGTTTTAATCCAGCAACTAGTCGCATTTGATTTTCTTGATATCTATAATTCGTTTGAAGAGAAATAATATGCATATATGCTGAAATGCAATGTAATAGTAAAATCTGTGAATTACAAACTTTCCAATGTTTAATGTGACAAATTTCTTGAACATTGCCATTGTGCACTGCTAGATTAGACATATCTCTTATAGTTGAAGTTAGACAACATGTTGTAGAAGGGAAGCCAATATAGCATTTCTTTGCCTGAATAGGTTAGTATCTATTATCTAGATGTGGACTTTGACAAATAGCCTGTTTCAAAGCCTGTCTAAATCAAGCAGATTATTAGGTGTGTTGGGACACTAGAGCAGACCAGTAGATTAAGGGGTTTGTGATAGCAGAGTAAAACATGGTTTGTCTCAAAGTTCAAATTTATGCCAAGAACGAGGGATATATGCATACGCTAGTTTTGACACAATTTTCTATAAGTCGGAATGGTTTTTGCAGGTATTTATTGGAATAGTTTATGCAGATCATCAGTGAGGTTACTCTTCACGATAGGTTTAGATCTGTTGTCCTTCTTATGTCATCACTATGTATGAGTTTAGCAGAAAGCCCTGTGACGTTCCCCTAAAATATACAATATAAATATATATATACTAGGCCCACTTCACTATACAAATCTACATTAGTAGACTTGTATGCACCAAGTGTGGGGGCATGGCCAAGTTATTTACATAACTTAGCCAATCTTAGGATGTGACCCATTTCCACATGGCTTCACTCTATAGGTGATCCGCCACATGGACGCGCCTTATTGGAGCCAAGTGGCCCTCATGTAAACCCTAACACGTAAAAGGCCAAACCCTAAACCTAGACCACTTTTGGCTCCACCAACTTCTGATCCACCAATTCTTGCCCACTGCTCTGATTCAACGATCGTCTTCGACAGCGAAGGTTGCAATAGCAATCCGAAAGCGTAGCGTGGTAGAGGAGGGTCATCTACTGGAACCACATGCTAGAGATGGAGAACCAGGGAGCCGGCGGTAGCTCGTCAGGAGCAGGTACTTCGAGTAGACTCCAGGGAATTGCATATTGTGTCATAGTAGAGCCATTCTAGAACCTATAGTTCTGAGCATGAACCCTAATCAATGAACCCTAACTATAAGTTAGATGTATGTGATTAGGATCAATTGTTATTCTTGTTATTTATCATGTTCTGTTGATATCTGATGATGGTTGATCTTATGTTTGCATCTCTTGTGTATTGGGAAGGAGAGTAGAGACCTAGTAGCCATTATTTAGATGATGCTCCTAGTTTAGATCCATTAGTTCCCATTATCCCATCGATCCGAGACATCGGATCGCCATTCTAGAATGGGACGAGCATGCATGTTTTGCATGCATGCGGGCGGCGCATGCCCGTTCTGGTTGGGAGTTCGCTATTTTAGGCGCGTTTCTGCTTCGACTTCTCATCGGCGCTTCCTCTTCTCTCTCAGCAGTACCTTTTTCTCTTTGAATTATTTCCAGGTAGGGGAGGGGCTTCTTCCTGCCTGGTTTGGCCAATTTGGCGTTTCTTTCATGCTGTCCTTTCTCGGCCTTTAGCCTTCATCCTGTGACCTTCGTCCTCGATCCTAGTTTATTAAGAAAGTCCTTTGGTATTCGGGCGGTTTGTTGGTTTCATGCGAGTCCCATTCTAGAATCCCATCGATCCGAGACATCGGATCGCCATTCTAGAATGGGACGAGCATGCATGTTTTGCATGCATGCGGGCGGCACATGCCCGTTCTGGTTGGGAGTTCACTATTTTTTGGCGGCGTTTACGCCCGACTTCTCATCGGCTTTCCTCTTCTCTCTCAGCAGCACCTTTTTCTCTTTGAACCCACCCTCCCCCCTTCTTTGTTATTGTATTTTTTATCAAGCGTGGCGCTACGTAATCAACCCCTCCTCCACTCTGGGAGGTTTGTTTTGTCTTGTTATTTTGTTGGTGATGTGCGGTGTGTTAGGTTAGCGGCATCTGTTTTACGACTTTTCCATTCGTGGGTTTTGGGAGCGATTTTTATGCCTTACGTTTGTCCAAGCCCCTTGCCGAAGGCTTATCACTAGGGTTTTTCCTCGAAAACCCGAAAGGGCGGGGTTTTTTAATCCCGGTGATAAGCTTTCGGCAGGTACACTAGCCCAGTCTCTATTAGCATTGTATTTTGTTGGGGTCCAAATGATATAATTGGATTTTCCCTTTATTTTTTATGGGTAGTTCGCATGTGTGCGGCTACCCACTATCCACCATTGTAAAAAATCTGCTGAGATGAATGAGAAGCAAGTCTAGGCGGTTTGTTGGTTTCATGCGAGTCCCATTCTAGAATTATGGGGCATGTGCATAGAGCCCACCTGGCTACGGAGGTTATGGAGTGACTGGGCATCACACAACGGGGTCAGTGGCAAAGTGGAGGGAGGACCCTGCTGAGCGTGGCTACTGGGTCCCATAGCGGGCTAGGCTCATAGTCGGTCACTTCGTGTGGTTCGGGTATGGGTCCGACACTTCCTGGATCGTTAGTGTCGCCCTGACTCTCAAGAGTTGCAAGTGTCGGCTTGGCTCTTGTTTTGGGGAGTTCAGTCGGGTACGGACGTGTGTCGCCACGATCCTCTAGCTGCCCATGGAGCCACTACACTTGGAGAGGGGGAGATGCAACCCTTCCTACCTCATCGGACTGGGGAGATGCAATCCGGAGTAGTCTTGTTGGGTGATACCATGGGATTACATCTCCCGCAGGTTACAGTCACGACAGAGCCTGATTTAGCCTATTTGCAAAGTATGCACAAGAGAGGCGGATGGAGAGGTCAACCCTAGCCATTGTCTATTGCCAGCCCAAGTCATTGCCATACTCTAATTGATGTATTCGATGTATTTGATGTATTGTTGTATTTGGTGACATGGATGGATGGATTATCACTACCCTACGGGGTAGTTTATTGTTGCTAGTTGCTATGTTATTGCTAGTGCTTATGTTTATATGTTTTGCTTCCGCTGATATAGGGACTCCTAGAGGACGGGACGGAATAAAACCTCTATATCCTCTCCTCGATAGTCTGGCCACCCTAGACCGAGTTAGACAGAGGGCCCATACGACGAGTAGCCATTGGATGGGGAAGGTCCTTCGTTGTATACTGCGAGCTGCCGTAGTATAGCGCAAGGAGCATCACAATGGTATCAAAGCAATGATCTTTGTTGACCAAGATCAAGCACTGACCATTTTCGGCCTACTAGAAAAATTGGGGGTTAAAACCCCAATGTGAACCTTGAAAATTGGGAGAACTTTTTTTCTTCCATCGTTAGAATGTCATTAGCAAGTCAAACCTAGTTGTTAGGGTAAGCTAATTTTGAATAAAGAGTCAAAAGAAACCTTCTAGTAAATTTGAGCTGAAAAGTTGTTCATGAGCCCCATTTTACAAGTAAAAATTGAACGAAGAATCGCTCAATAGGAAGCTTGCAAAGAAAATGGTGCGATGACCAATATTTGGCCCAAAACAAATAGGAAAATTTTGAAAGATAGGTAATAGAAAAAGTACTGCAATTAATAACCCTTAGTTATAATACATTCACACTTAAAAAAAAAGAAAAAGATGACCGCTAAAAATCTCTTGAAAAGTACCCCCAATCCTTAGATCTTTCAAGATTCTATCCTCGAGCTCTTTCCTATTGTAAGCCAAATTCTAGGGCAAATTTTCTAGTCGTCATGGAGTACGTTGAGTAAGCAAGTTTCACTCGAAAGGTGACCCAGATGACGCAGACTCTAGCAGCTCGAATTTACACAACCATCCCCTTGACACCATGGTGGACCAAACCCTCAAAGCTTCGGGAAGTTCCTCAGGGGAATGGGAGTCGGCATCTTCACAAGAAGAAGTGGCCCAAGAAGAGATAATAGGGAGAGCAAACCAAGGAGGTAGAGAAACAAGCACACCAAAGGGTAGAAGATAAGAGAAGGGGAGGAGGACCTAGAAAAGCGCACCAAATGGCAAGAAGATTGGCGAGGGCAATAATAGTACGAGAGCCAGAGTAAAAAGCACCCCAACATGAGGAGGAGGCCGAAAAACAAGCGGCAAGGCTACCAATTCTAGTATGCCCAGAGACGTAGAAATCGATGAAGATTTATGTGATAGAACCCCTTCAAGTTGAAGCATGATATCGAGCAGGAGAAGAAGGAAAGTATGTAAGGAATACTTGCAGTGATGGACAGTTTACAATTCATGATGCTATAAGCAGAAAATTCCCAAGTTCATCCAAAGTAGTAGATCAAGATGTAGCCTCGACAAGCCACCTTCTCGACTTGAAGCCAAAGAGAGTCTGCCACGGCCCAAACTCGAAGCACAACTTTCGCCACGACCCGAACTCGAAGCACAACTGGCTTCTTCAAGAATTGGGCCTTTTTAGCAGTGCACAAACCTCTCGATCTAGAGAAGCGCCATTCAGAAGATAGTCAAACATACAAGACCGATCTTAGAGTGATTCCGATGATCAGGAGATATCACGCAATTATGAATAGAATTTAGTATTCTATAAACTATGCTAATTATAAGCTATAAATTGACCATTTAAGTGCTATCTAGCTCCCATAATGTTAGTTCATGCAAAATTAGGGCTAGCAATTGTACATTGTGGGTTATGCTAGGTTATGCTATTTATGGTAGTTTTGGGATTTTTAAGTATGGGTTATCTAATATGAGTTGCCCTACTTCAATGTTGACACAAGCCCAATGCATGGGTTTGCTAATGTGAGTTGCCCTACTCCAATTTGACACAAGCCCAATGCATGGGTTTGCTAATGTGAGTTGCCCTACCCCAATGTTGACACAAGCCCAACGCATGCGTTTGCTAGCTATATGTTGTGCATAAGTCCAATGCATGGGTTTGCTACTCTAGTGCATAAGTTTTCTACCCCATGAGTGCTATATGTTGTGCATAGTTTTTTTGCCCCATGAGTCAAGTCAATTGCTCTACCTCTTGATGAAGTCAACTATGTGAGTCAAGTTGTGCATAAGCATAAGTTTTTGACCCCATGAGTCCCAAGTCAATTGGTCTACCCCATAATGAAGTCAACTAAGTTTTCTAACCCCATATTAATGAAGTCAACTAGGCTGCCTATGGGTCTAGGCGACTCATCCCGCGCCAGAGGGATGAGCCAAAGTCTCGTATGCATAAAAAGGAAGTCCAGGCGACTCATCCCACGCCAGAGGGATGAGCCAAAGTCTTGTAGGCATAAAGAGGAAGTCAACTAGGCTGCCTATGGATGAGCCAAAGTCGCGGGATGAGAGGAAGTCAACTAGGCTGCCTATGGATGAGCCAAAGTCTCATCCCGCGCCAGAGGGATGGCCAAAGTCCGCTGGCGCGAGATGAGAGGAAGTCAACTAGGCTGCCTGTGGATGAGCCAAAGTCTCATCCCGCGCCAGAGGGATGAGAGGAAGTCAACTAGGTGGCCTAATGTAGCAACTAAACTTTCACATATTTACCTTTCGCCATGGAATGTTGCATTCATGTCGCAAACCTTTCGCATTTGGTGGCCTAACGTAGCAACTAAACTTTCACGTACAAGCGCGTGGACTTTCAAAAGAGCTCGGGATAAATTACCCAGCTGGTTTAGTAATTTCTACTATACCAATCCAAGCCATTTCAACCTCATCTTAAAAGAATTCCTATGATAGCAAGAATGAACCTCCCACCCACAGGGATGAACCCCTCCAAACCCCCCATGCCAACCACTGAGGGCGGGCATGTCATGGAATGCTATGGTTTTTATATAGAAGAGAACCATCATTCTAGGGAAAGGGACGACTGTTTTGGCGTCACGCCATTTTGGACATAGGACTCATCTATAGCCTGAGCTTTCTTTAGCTCAAGCTTTCTTTAGCTCTGTCTGCTATATATCCATGTTGCTTGCAAGCAATTCTCATCAGTATTTCCTCTGGCGGACCTTCGTCGTAGACCCTTGACTCTTTCAATACGAGAGCTGCTTGACCACATCAAGGAATTCGAAAGCAAAGGACACCTTATGAATGAAACTTCATCGGGTCAACAATCAACATGGTAAACAGGAGAGCCAAGCTCAAATAATGAACGGAAGACTACCCAGTTGTTCTTCATCTTTGAGATTAGACCTCCTATTTGTTGGACTGCATATGCAAGCATAGAATACTGTTGTATCCAAATCCTATGCAATCTCTTAAGCTTCATTTTAAGTGCAATGTCATTTATGCGATAAAGAACTTGACTTCCATCATCTAGAAGTTGAACAATTGCAAGCAGCTTCTGGAGCTCTTGTTCATATGACCTTAATTCTCTAGTTTGTTGCAAATTATGCACCTGACGATAAGCCATAAGTTCATCAAGCAGTCAAAACTACCATGGGATGAGAACGTGAAGAAATACCCTTGGTATCTTTTTTCAAGTATTCAGCAATTAAACTGCATTGCTTAGTTACTAATTTATTAAATTCTTGTTCAATGGATGCCATCTTCACCTGAAGATATGCTAAGTTTCCAGCTAGCTCTTGGATTGAAACACTTTCAAGTTCACACTTTTCCACTTCCCAAGTGGTTTGGAAGACATAACTTTTCTCGTTCAATTCTGCCATTAAAGTTTAAATTTCCACAAATCTAGAATGAGGAAACAACTAAGATTCCTTTTTTTTGAAGGATGACAAACTCTTATTCAATATTCCAGAAGAAGTACACACATAGATGCAGAGACAGGAATAAAATCTCAGCAGACAAAGATAATCCACTGAGTGCAGCCACCTCCTATCTATGCATAAGATAAGATACCTAAATATTCCTTAAAAATCAAACGTTTTTTCTTAGGAGCAAGCTGAGAACATAGGTATGCCTTCACCAATTTGTCTTGTGCCTCGTGAAGAAGTTGGTCGACATTAATTGATAAGCCTTTGAAGATACACATTCGCCTTCTTTTCCAAATAGTCCACAACAACCAGCCTGAAGCTAAGTGGAAAGCCTGTTGCTGCAAGCTGTTCCAAGTGGAAGGATAAATGACGAGAAGCACCTGCTGGCTAGCCAAGACCACATGGAAGAGAGATAGTAACCATGACCAAACTGGCTGAACTTAGTCACATAGAAAGAAGCAGTGCTTGATACTCTCAACTTTTCGCTTACACAGTGGGCAGAGTTCTGAAATGCGGGGATAAAACTTATGAACCAGCACATTAACCCGCAGACATATGTGACAGAGTTGCCACCATAAGGTAGAAACTTTGGGATCCAGACCCAGGACCACATACGCTTCCATTGAGGAGGGGGAATGCGGAGCTGCCAACCAGCCCGAGGGGGGACAATGTCAACATCAACCAGCTTTTGATATAACGAATGCACAAGACGTTGTGCATTAACAATTTGGGGACCAGTCCAAATAGACACATCAACTAATTGTGAAGGAGCGTCTGGCAGAATGTCAGCCAGCTTTTGCCACAGAGCTCTGTCCCATCGAGATAGCATAAACTTAGTCTGAAAAGCATCCCAAGTCAACAAGTGTCCTGCCTCATACCAAGCACCAACTGTGAGAATACTAGCACGCCTCCAACGCCACTGAGTCAATGGATGTACAGTAGTACACAGAAGCATGTGATTATCTAGAGGAATCCACCAACACAGAGAACCTACCTGTGGACACACACCTAAATTAATCTTAAATAGCACACGAACTGTCTCCCAAGAATCAAGCAGTCACTTCAAGAAGGGGGAAGCATTCGGATATGGACGAAGCTGATAAAAGGGACACCAAGGAAGAACTGCCCTAAGTGCCGGTTTTCCAAAAGGAATACACTGCCCAAATGCTTGCACAACCAATCTCATTCCCGGCGAATGTACCATACCCACCAAATAGCGACAAATGAACTTAAATATCATAATTTTGCTCTGTAAATGAAAGTCAATCATACCTAGACCTCCAGCAAATTTTGGTTTGATACATGTGGACCAAACGACCTTCACAACTACACCTGTCTCAGTACCTGCTCAAATGAAGTTAGGGACAATTGCGACAACCTCTTGAAACTTTGTTTGTGAGGCAAGCACAACAGATGCCATATACGCATGAGTGTTGCTGAGAACCTGCTTAGCAACTACTATCCGCCCTGCCAGAGAAAGTCTAGCTCTATTCCACCAAAAAATGCTTACGCAGGCCTTCCACTATAACATCCCATGTATCTGAAGTAGATTCTTGTTTAAATAGAATTTCCAATCCTAGAAACTAGATTTGTAGCACTTTATTTAGATTTTCTAGAATCTACATTCTAGAATCTAGAATCATGGCTCTCTATAAAAAATATGAGATTCCCAAAGATCTACAATCTCAGAACTCTCGGAGCTCCTTGAAAAATCCCTGGGATCTGATACCCAAAATGTCACGGAGTATTTGCAACTTCCCAAATAATGGGGACGAGCCAACGATCAACCTCCCACACCACGAACTCCCATAGTTCCCCACGATCATTGGGATTATTCTCCCAAAGAACTAATCAGGAAGTCGGACTTGCTCTTGATTCTTTCCAAAAGAATCAAATGGCCTTAAACTCAAAGGCCAAGGAATTATATACTCAAGATAAGATAAGATAAGATGAGATAATACCTATAATGCATGCTAAGCTCTTGGAATTAATCGTCAATACTGCAATCAAATGCAAATTAAATTCCTGCAATCAATTACAAGCAAGTCTCTTGCATTCAAATACAAGAAATACTCTTGCAATCCACTCTTCCACGCAATAGCACCCGATCTTTCCCCGCTATCCAAACACCACCAGTGGTGCTTCAAAGGTCCAAAATTAGGCTGTCAATGTTGTTAAAAAATCCATTTTTTATTTTTAAAGTGCCTCTATAAAAATCCTCACATTTTTAAAAGGATTTCTATGATTTGATATGGCAAAAAAGAAAAAAAAAAAAAAGAAGGGAGAAAATTGCACATTCTTTGCACTGGGACATATTTGCTACTATTAAAATGCACATTTTTGCTACAAGCTACAAGACGTAGCATACCAACAAGTAAATCAGAAGCTTATGCTGATATCATGGTTCGAAAATAGAGGAGTTCCTCCCCTAAAAATCCGCCCACTTGTGTTAAATTCCGGTCATCTTGAAAAATTTCCGGCAATTTTTCGCAAGAAAATAAGAAATTTCCGGCATATTACACTAGAAAATGTACTAACATATATTTTTTCCGGAAGCCTCGAATACCCAGCGGCATTTTAACTGGCTAGATACATTGCTATTTTCGAGCCCTGCCTGATATTAGAAACTATTAAGTTCAAGTACAAAGGTAACATAGTTGTTTTGCCATGCAACTTTTAAGAAAGTTAAGAAAAACATTATTATAGAGGTTATAAAAAATTTCATACACAAGGATAAATAAGTTTAAGAATATCATATATTTGGATAAACAAAATCATAATCTAAGGATTTTTAAAGATTTTTAAGGATTCTTAAGGAATCTAAAAATTTTTAACATATTTTATATGAAATATTTTTTAAAGATTTTTTTTTTTAAATTTTAAAAATCTTCAAAAGATCTTAAAAAATGTTTTTTTTAACTTACAGATTTTGACGTACTTAGCGACATTGAGCTGTAGGAGTCGGATTTGGGCTGCAAGGCTTCAAACAATGCTCAAATAGACCCAAACAGAGGCAAAGAAGGATTTTGAGGCTTTCTCCAATCCATAGGTGATCCCTTCAAATAAAATTCCAGCCCCTTTTATATAGCGGAAACTCAAGCTTGCATGCCTTCTCATGCAAATCCGACCACACTAAGTGGTCAACATGTCTGGGCATGCCCGAGTTGCAATCCAATGAATCCCCTGCCATTCAACACAGGCTCCAAAAATTCGAGGCTAAATTGGCTCATTCTTCTATTGGTTTTATATAAACCAATCCTAAGGTGCCATGTGACCAAACAATAACATTAAATGTTAATGCTTCAAAAGCTTACCTAATGTTGGAATGCCGTGCAGACATTATATTTGTGACTTGACAAAGACTGGGTATGGGGGGTATTGCGTTCATACATCTCTCCATCCTTAATGGTATAGAAAAGATAAGTATGGCCTTGCACAAGGATGACATGAATCTCGCATAAACTAAAGTGTACGAAAATTATTAAGAATATAGAAAGATCACATAAACATGTCTCCGAGCTAATAATAGACCCATTTCTTCATTTAAAAAATGGTCTAAATGGTACATTAGTTAAAGGAAGCCATTTATCGCCTTGGATAAACTCTTTAACACTATATTGCATGGCACTAACATTTGTAAGTTGCTTTGACCATATTGTTCTATTGGTTGAATTTGCACCAGGTCCAAAATTATTGAATTCTGCAAGATATGCATTGCTTGGCTCCAAATCTTTATCCCACGGTATCCATCCTAGTGGTTCGATCACTGCATCCAAGTAGGTGTACATATAAATTGTTCTAGCATGGGTCTTCCACGGCCTACCTAGATATGCTCTATGGCTTGTTGGATTGGCATAAAAGTATTCTCTATACTCATTTGTTGCACTAACATTGCAATATTGAAAAATAAATCCAGTTGTTTGAGACGGATCTGTTCTTCCATGTGCAGCTATGACACTCGTAGAGGATTCTTGGCGCCCTGGTCGGATGTTAATCTCACAATCTTGGAATATAGCTGCAGCATTTCCAAATATGAAGTCTATAGTACCTGTAATAATACATTCCTTATAGAATTGGCGTAAAGAGTGTGTATAGAGTGTGTCTTGATGTCCTCTAATTAAGCATCTATAAAATGCTGACATGTCACTATCTACTCGCAATGCAACACCTTGATGGTTATAAGACCCTGCAGAGTTCTCGATGGTCAAATCTCTCGCTAGGAAGTTGTGCCCGTTGATGCCTATATTAAAGCATTAAGAGTTCTATTAAATGGCCAAAGAAACACAAAATCATACGAAAGAAGCTTACCTAATGTTGCTGTTCTATATGTTGACAATCCAGGTATACCAACATGTAGACCGCCAGTGATAATTGTGCTATCCATCCCGTCTCCAACAAATGTTATACCTACTTTCCTTCGAGGAACTTTTATAGTCTCATTGTAGACTCCTGCTTTGATATATATAACAAACCTAGAACCTCCGTATGAAGGAGCCTTTTTAATGGCATCTTGGATGCTTTTATATTTGGATGATCCATCCTTTGATACAATTATAGATGGCTTTATGGAGCCGAATGGCATTTCTAAAAGTTGTTGATCATAAGGAGTAAGCCATTTAGGATATGAATAGTCTAAATAGCTTTCATCTTCATAGCCAGTTGGTCGTGTATAGTTTTTAGTTAGATTTGAAAATAGTGCACTAATAAGTGATAAAGAGTTGCTAATCAAAGGAATACCTATATCATTGACATGATTTTTAAGGTCCTCCATAAAACCTCCTTCTAAAATAGCTCGACAATCTATATGATATGTTAAGGCTGCACTCAACCATTGTTGAATATCACTCAAGTTATTGGAACTAGATAGTTTACATTCTTGTAGCAGGCTGGCAGAATACTTAAGGAACTCAATGCAATCCTCCATTTCTGCAAGTAAAGTCAGGTTGGAGAATGAAGAATTTGTCATCAGATATTTGGCGAGGCTCAATTCACTATTTACAGCATTAAAAGCCAAGTCAATGGAGTCATCTAGCATTTGATGATTGATTGTTCCATTGCTTGTCAAAGACAAGGTATAATTATTGCAATGGGAAGACAAATCTTGCATTGCCAACGTTGCGCAAAAAAATAATGCTAGAAGGCCTAGCATAAAGATTAGGAGGACAACTAAATTCGATATACTTGTCATGGTTGGAGGACACTTCTAACAAACTTCTAGCGAAGTGCTTCCAATCTACATCTTATATTCAATAATGAGGACTTTATAATAGAACATGCAATATTTGTTAATTATCTTTTACATTGCCCTTGCATCCACAAAAAGGCTATGGCACATGAAGGACATCAACTATACTCCAATATGTTAAAGAAAGATAAGATAAGATAAGATGAAAGAAAGAAGCACAATAGAAGAAGGTAATGGTATATAATATTGGTATAATAAGTAACCTACTAGATATTTCTAAAATAGAAATATAAATGGTGCAAATTAACATTGGAAATGCTTGACCAACATCCCTCACATTCATTGAAAAAAATGCATATAATAATATAAAAATGAGATTAATGCTTATAATAATCAAAGTCAATAATGTATGGATGTCCAATAATTTTAGCATTGTACACCAGCCCTACCGGCTACAATCTGTCTTGCAATTCTAGACTATCCACGTAGCACCCCCACCCCACCTAAATCTGAGGTGGCATGTAGATATCCCGTTCAATTGTTAGTATTGAAAATCAAGGGCCACCGAAATTGGAAAATCGGTGAAAATAGGCATGGAGATAGAAAAGGCTATCAAAACTGCAACATCAAGATTGAAACTGTTTTTTTTTTTCTCGTACTCTAATAACAAACTCACTCGCACCATCTCTCCTCGGTCCTATCATTCTTCCCTTTTCTTGAAAATTTTGAAATCAGTTTCAGCCTAGTTAAACCATCAATGAATCTTCAATCCTCTTTCCAGCCTTTGGATTCGCCGGTGCTATTGAGAGGCTAGTTTTGGTCTTCTTCAATTATCGCCTTCATTCATCTTCCTGTCTTTTGAGTCGGTGCCTCTGGAACTGTATCTGTGTTCGATTTTGCCCAAGCCTTTTTATTGTTTCTGGCAAGGCCTTGCAGCCTGCGCCTCGTTCACCCGATGGAAGTTGCGATTTCTACAGAGGCCAAGGCGATGAAGGCCGAATTTGATATATAGGGTGCGGTTACGCTTTTGATCCATTTCTTTTCCTTTTAAAACATTGGATTACGATGGTGAAAGATCTCTGTTGAACAAAGAAACAACACCATAATTGAGATAATCGGCCAGTGGTTTTAGAGCCCAGTGATGGTCATCATTTCTTGCAGATCTGCCTCAATGATGCTTCTAGATCTAATGTGTGTGCCACAAGCCATCAGGCTTAGATCTGCAGTTCCAAAAACTAGTGCAGTGATGGATGACAATAAAATAAAATTTATGGTTTTAGGACACATCTCTAATACTCAACTTTGCATGATTGAATCGATGAAAGAGTGCCTGCATTGGAACTAGCTGTTGGATTCTTTTGTGTTCCTATAGCATACAATGTGCAGATCAATTTCAACTGGTACAGATCTGCAGAGTTTCCAGATAAGTTTTATTCATATCTCAAATGCAAGGAATGAATTTTATCTGACCAATGACCAGCACTCTCTTTCTACCCAAATCATTGAATTTATCATCACTAGGTTTTATAGCTGCAAAATTGTTTGGTGTTGCATTTTTTCCCAAAAAGCTTTTCGTCGTCATTCTCAGCAATTGAGACCTTAGTTTGAAAGATTTGATAGATACGTAACCAGTATGCTTTGAATCCTCCTGCGTTGGCACTCTAAACATTACTGAAACTTAGAAGGCTAAGAGAGTCAATTTGTTATATTCTGTTTCTGTCATCTATGCAAACTGAAGCTTAGACACTATGATAATCCAAAGCAACAAGAAATTATTCAAATGTTTTCTTTGTTTGAAAACCAGCTGAGTGACTGTTTTAACAAATTTTGTTTTCAAGTTACAATCTCTAGAAGCATGCATATGCCTCTCGTAATGGGTGGTTCATCTCCATCTTAGCTATTGGTTAACTGCACTAGTTATGTTATTTTATTTTTGGAAAGGCAGCTTTGTCCCTAGAGAATTAATTAGAGGTGTGTTAGGGTCTTGATTTCTTCTTCTCGCATAGTAATCTACTCTAACACTTTCCTCTTCATTTGTTGCTAGCTCTTGATTATTCTGCTCTACCTCCTTATCCTTATTGCATCAAGTTGGCTTCGAGCCATAGAATTAAGTCTAACAGAGGATGACGAACACTCCAGAATCAAATATTTCTTTCTTGACTTGTTGCTCTGAGCTGCTCATGCTTCTACCCAAATATCCATAGTTTCTATTCTCTTACTATGATTCTCTGTCTTATAGTAGAAATGTTGGTTGATATTGCTATGGCAACCTATAGCTGAATGTTTCAGTTTTGATACATGAGTTCTGATCAAATCCTAGTCCCCTTTGGTTTTCACGTATCTAATTGTTTTTTGTAAATTACTATTTCACTTATCTCCCGAACTATATGGCTTCAAATGGTTTGGATCTTGGTTTTATTTTATTCTCACAAATCACAATCATGTTTTACATTGTAATGGCTTTACCTTGTTTTTCATGCATCTAATTGATCCAGTTCTATGGTTTTGCATTTTGATTACTTGTTCTGGCTTTTTATCGTTGCAACTCTACAGGCACATCAAAGAAAAATGTCGTTGCCTCTCTGAAACCCTAGGCGCCATGTAGCGCAGCTTTTCGCCAGCAACACAATTTCTCGCATAACTTTTGATCCAGGATTTATTGCGTTGGAAAGCTCTCTCTGGGATCTTTTCGATGGTATATGATATGCCCATGTTTGATTAAGTTTTCTGTGTTAAAACAGTCATGTTCCGGCTGGCTTTGGTAGGGTTCGCACTATTGGATATTGCGTTACATATCTTTTAGATTAATGCTTCACAAATTGATTTAGTTTGCTCTAGATTCTGTCCGCTTTGATTTAACTTTTGTATATACCCGCTTTGATTTCATTACAAAAAGGGCCAGTTGTGACGTTCCAAGGGAATATACGCCATAAATACGTATATTCCTGGACCCGTCACCATACAAGTCTACCTAGGTAGCCTTGTATGCCTTGGATAAGTGGCAAGGGTTGCACATCTAAGTTAATTGTTAACTTAGATAACCTTAGGATAAGGCCCATTTCCACATGGCCTTATCCTATTAAGGCAACCGCCACACGGCCTCATCTTATTGGTGCCACGTGGCATCCCATGTGGACCCACACCTATATTGGCTCTAACCCTAACCCTAGACCCTTTTCCCTGACCTAGCACCTGAACTCTCACCCACGTGCCCGAAACCCCGTTTCGAGCACCGTTCGTCATAGTCTAGCCTGGAGCAGCAGCCCCTGGAAGGTGTGTATGATCGTAGAGGGAGCAAGCCTTCGAACCACGTCTAGGAGCATGGAGACGCTAGGAATGGGAGGAAGCGCTTCTGGAGGAGGTAGGTTGAGTAGAGTTCATGTTAGTTCATCTGGAAGTTAGCACTCCAGATGGGTTAGTGATTCGTGTCTAGAGTAGAGCCACCCTAGATCTTTTGTTGAACATCTTGAACCCTAATCAAGGAACCCTAACTGTTAGTTAGCTATGTATGATTAGGTTAAGATGTTCATATGATGTTGATATTGATCATGATGTGATGTATGTGATATTGGTTGATCATGTTGCTCCTCTTGTATTGGGAAGGGGGGTAGAGACCTAGGGCCATAGGTAGTATGCTCCTAGTGTAGATCCCTTAGTTCCTATTAGTGCGGCCTGTGCATAGGAACCCACCCGGCTATAGAAGCTATGATGTGACTCGACCTTTGCTGGGGGGCTAGAGGCAAGATGGAGGGTGGATCCTGCGCCGAGTGGGGGCTTGGGGGGATCCCCACAGTGGGCTAGGCTTATGGTGGGTCCTTTGCATGGGTCCGACACCTCCTCTGGGCAGCGGTGTCGCCACGCCTCTCAAGAGTTGCAAGTGTCGGCTTGGCTCTTGTTTTGGGGGTTCGGTCAGTGCACGATCGTGTGTCCCCACTATTCTCTAGCCGCCCGTGGAGCCTCTAGACCCAGGGAAGGGGAGATGCAACCCTTCCTACCTTGTCGGACCGAGGAGATGCAACCTGGAGTAGTCCCGATGGGTGATGCCATGGGATTGCGTGTCCGAGAAGGTTAGAGTCATGCCACAACTTGATCTAGCCCATCCGCAAAGTATGCACGGGGGGCGGATGGAGTGGTCAACCCTAGCCATTGTCTTATGCCAGCCCCCGCCATTGTTATGACTCGGTTACGCTCTATCTTGAGGCCTATCCGGTCGATCGACTACCCTATGTGTCAGAGCCACGGGTAGGAGCTCTCAGGTTTTATGGTATATGATTATGTTCTTTGCATCTATGGATGTGCAGTTGAGCTACCCTCGAGGTAGCTTATTGTATTGTATTGCTAGTTACGGCGTGTTTATGCTTCCGGCTGTGATAGGAGCCCATAGGGGAAGGGCGCCGCCAAAGACACCTTCAGTGTCCCCTTCCCGCCTCTGGAGATCCCGAGTCTTGGGATAGGCGGAGGGCCTGTGGCGGTTGTTGAGCCGGACCGGGGGATTTCTGCAGAGTGTCTGGTTCGGGCACCGTATGTTTTAGCGAGGGCGTCACAATGGTATCAGAGCGATGTTCTTGGTTGACTAAGAACTAGCACTGACCATAACCATGAAAGTAGTCTAACAGGCCTATAGGGGTGTGAAATAAAAATTTCCACCATCGAACCTTGAAAATAGGGGAAAATTTTTTCTCCTGGTAGTGGGTCCGAAATTAGGTTAAGAAGTGAATGAGTCAAATTCACCTTCTAGTAAAATTGGAGTGAAAATTATGCATCTGCATCAAATTTCACCTAAAATGGGTCGAAGAATCATGCCAATCGGAGACCTGGGTGAAAAATGGCGCAAATCCATAATTAATACTTCAAACTATTAGGAAATTTGAAATTCTAAAGGTATAATACGAATTTTAGTATATGTATTATAAATTAAACATATATTAATAATAAGGGTACTATGGTGTAATTAATAAGGGGGGCTAATAAGTAGGCCTATTTATGGTAGGAGAATATTCCCAGGGACCCTCCTTTTAAATACCCCTGACACCTCATTTCCCTCCAACCCCTTCCTCCACCATCTCTCTCTTGCTCAGCCTTACGTCACCCGTTTTCTAGACCGTCAAGTATGGCTCGAACCAAACAGACAGCAAGGAAGTACAACGAGCGACCCACACTCTCGATGGCGCATGTAGCAGCGGGACGGCATACGAAGAAAATTCCGGAGCACCTTCGACCTAAGAAGGGGGAAGAGGAGTTTCCCTCCAGCAGCAGCGACGAAACCTATCACGATCTTTGAGGAGGAGGCCTAGCGGCCAGCGGCTCTTCGCCGGCGGGCACCCGGCGAAAATGGGCGAGTCCCGCCACTTTGGGCCTCACTCGGACCACGAGAGGTGGAGGAGCAGATTGAAGAGCGGAGTTGAAGAGGCGGGCTCCAAAGGCCCAAGAAGAAGGGCAAGGAGAAGGCTGCAGAGTGGCCTAAGAGAGGGCTGGGCGAGGAAGAAGAGGAGCGAGGAGCCGAGGGAATGCAGAAAGAAGGACGAAAGAGAAGAAACGACGGGCCCGCCGGACCGGCCGTTATTGAAGAACCCTCACAAGAGGAGGAAGAAGAGGAGGTAGAAGCAGAGGATCGAGGAAGACGAGGCCACGGGGAACCCTCAAACCTCGACGCTTAGACCACACCTTATCCGGTGGGCCTAAGCCACCCAAGGTGGTTAAGAGCGTATACATGCGAAGTAATCGTCACTCTCGGAGGAGCGCTCTTCGATGTCACCAAAGCGCATTGTGAATACCTCCGCTTCTGGACGAGGTATAATGACCGTAATCGCCGCCAATGTGCAAATACATAAAGGGCGGCCGACCTAGCAAGAACCAGCCCAAGCCGCCGGCGCCACGGCCGGAGAAACCCAAGAAGGTCCACCATGGACCAAACTCCCCTGCGCCCGAGTTTTTCGAGATTAGACACTTTCAGCGATGCACTAATCTCCCGATTAGGAAGGCACCATTCGGCGGCTCATCGGGGAAAGTGATCACGAGGAGTTAAATCACCGACTATAGGGTGGCGTCGCTCTAACAGTCTTTGCAGTGGCGCCGAGGCTGAGCTCACCCAGCTCTTCGAGGAATCAAACCTCTGCGCAATTCATGCGAAGAGGGTAACCCTGATGCCCAAGGATCTATACTTGGCGCGCCGCATCCGCAAGGAATACCCTTGAGGGTGCAGTTTTGTGTAAATTAATGTAATTGTTAAAGTTTTTCCTCTATAAATATAAAATTTTGTAGTAAACTGAATTCAATTTTTGTATAAAAATGTGTTTTAGCTCAAATTTTACTTTAGTTTTGACCATTAAAATTGGGATGTTCAAAGAAAAATTAATTAGTTAAATATCCTAGCTTAATTAGTCAAAAAATTGCAAAATTGTCGGCACCGGTTATCATCAAAAAACCCATCTAGCCCCCCAACGCAGAGCCATTCTGCGCGATGCCACCCAATTTCGGCATTCTGTTATTAATCGATGTCCAATTTGAGTAACAAAAGTTGCTAGTTAGGTTAGAATCATGCTATAAAGTCATATTAGGATCTTTAAATTCCCCGAAACTCTTCATAGAAATAGAAATGACCCGAAATCGGGTTGCATCGCGCGGATACTGCCTGCGTTCGCAACGCAGAGCCATTCTGCGCGAACCGACCCGGTTTCGCCCATTTTTGCCCAAATTGATCAATTTTGACCCAACAAACTGCCATGTAGTGTTTCTTGTTTTGTTTTGCTTAGAGTTGCACTTCATGATAGCTCATTTGGACAACCATAGCCATGGAACAGAAGTCCTTCCCCATCAAGAACCCTTGTGCACGGAACCCGAGGCACCCCTAGTCTATAAAAAGGGCCCTCATTTGTCATTTTCTCCCCACCAAAAGTGCTCTCAGCCCCTTTGGCGATTTTCTAGCTCTTTGCTTATCCCCATCGACCATTTTTTCATAGCCATCTCGCGCTCAATGGCCCATCAAGCTTTGTTAGATGGTACAATGACTCCAATCACATCCGTGAATTCCCTGCTGAGCAAGCCTTTCATGTCTTTGATCATCTCTTTGATCTTCATGAGACCTTGACCAGAACTCCCTACTACACTGACATCATTTGTCAATATGATCAGCACATTCTACCCTGGGAAGTTAGCTTGCCACCTAGGGGAGGGAAATGGGTTTCCTTAGACTCTCTTGCCCAAGCCATAGGTGGGGGATCCAGGGGCAAGAGTAGGTTGTGGGATAGAACCAGAAACATGCCAGACTACATGACCTATAAGCATCATAGGCATAGGTACGTCTCAAACCAAGCAGCCTTATCTTTGTTCATGCGATGCAGGCGGTTAACCAACCAGGGGAGCCGTCAATTCAACCTTTGGATTTGGCACCTCTCGACACTCGGACGGCACAGATAGGCATTCACGAGATCGAGACTGCGGAGTATGAATATTACGGCTCCACATTAGAAACACCTATGTTGCAGATTGAGCAGGATTACGAAGAGGAAGAGGAAGAGAACCCAAGTTGGGAGATGAGGGAGGCAAGAAGGATGGAGAGCGTCTAGCTTCGGCAACAGGAAGTACTAAAGGGGGACTTGAGCCGCCAATAGGTATCCACGGCCCTCACCCGGTGATCATTGGGCGAGGGAGTACATATTCGCCACCGATATCCTCAACCTTCCCTATTGTCAAGAAGAGGGCCTCCGGGATCGATGAGCTCCTAGGCCTAATTGCACAAGAGCGAGGCGGTGACTTCATCGACTACTCCTACCAAGAGATCCCAAGGGAGGTAGCCGGCGACACTCCCACGAGGGGAAACTATGTCGGACATCCAGTACCAACGGATAAAGGCAGGATGTTTGGTGTGATAAACCCGTCATTCGGAAAAGAAGAATTCCAGGAGATCCAAAGCGGGGTTGTACAAGGGGGAAGAGGCCCAAGCTCAAGCCCGACCGGTCGCTCCATGAGCATCGTGAAGCATCTAGCGACATCAATCTAGAGAATGCAACAACAATGTGGAGGGACCACGAAGATCTTCTTGCAATAGATGTTTTGTGAGGCGAAGGAGGAGTCACGGGGAGCCACGGGGCGCGAGCAGGGGTAAATCACTTTCGGGTACTATCTTCCGGCCCTTAGCCAAGGAGAGATGATAGTCTTCCACAAGGAGTTCAGCCCAAGGGGTGAAGAATCCGTGGCGCTCCTCATAGCACTCTCAGGCTTTGGACAACATGCCAAGATAGATTATGGAATGGACCATGTTATCCTCTTCAAAAGATCCGTAGCCCTTCATGCCCTCGACTTCGCAAGGGGCCACCTCAGGGATGCGCACTTGTCAATAGTGGCGGCAACTGCACCGGAACTTCCGGCACCACAGATGGCAAGAGCATTGGAGGGAGGATCGGCGGCAAGAATCCTACAGAACATGGGCAAGGGCATAGGATTCAAGAATGTCAAGAACTTCTTCAAGTCTATGAAGCGACACGTTGATGGAAAAACTTGTTTTGTTAATTAATTAAAGTGTATTGTAACTCTCTCTTCAGTATTATCATGTAATTCATGAAATGTATTTTTATATACTAATTAATGTCTACCATGATCTTGACTTGTAAGTGGAATTTCCATATGATTTCTTTTGTACCTAACAGCAATTTAATGATAAGCAAAAATGACTACTGTGTAACTTAATAACAAGCATTGATGATTAATCCTTGCAGCAAGGAACACAGGCTCAGGTTCTCAAGGCCAAGGCCGACATCACCAGTGGGTACCCAGAAACCTATTTGGGCGTGATCAAGATGACAACAACGGCGAAATGGCGCCGAAGCAATCAGCGCAAGGCTCGTGCGGATGAGGAACCCGGATGCATCGGCTGATCCAGCGGCCACTCCATTGATGAGCGCCCAAGAATATGCACACGCTCCACCACCACCTCCACCGCTACCTCGGCAAGGCATCGAGGAAGGTCCACGGCCGAGGGGCGGGACAATCGAGGAAATGCCGGAGGCGGGGAAGAGGAAAAGGAGAAAGCGAAGAGTCCAACACCACCTAGCTCGGTTCATCGACACTTCGAGCGATCAAAGGCAGTTCTAGCTTCGGGGAAGTGAGTCCGATACTCCCGCAGTAAGAGCGGGGCAAGGAAGGAAGGCGACTATCAAAAGAAAGTTGGCGATGCTATGAGCAATGTGTGGAAAACTAGGAAGTTGGGTCGGTTCTCGGGGAAGGACGAGGTCGGTATGGAAGGCGAAGCACGGCTTGATGAGATGGAAGAGTTCGGCAACTCTTATGGCATGAAGGATAAGGATATAGGAAAAGTTGCTACAGCAAACTTGATAGGAGCAGCTAGAATTTGGTGGAAAGGCTACGCAAAAGTCCAACAAGCTCAAAAAAGGATTCTTGATTTAAAACCTTGACAGGCCTTTCGTGAGACATTATGTGCCTAGATCACATACTAGCGAGCGGATCCGGCAATTCTACGATTGAACGGGGTACCCTATCGGTAGCAAAGTACCTGAGAGGAATTCATGCGACTTCGGGCTCCATGTTCGGAGTTTCGGAAAGGCAAGCGGTGGAAACTTACATTGAGGGATTGAACGGCAATATCAAAAGGCTAGTCCGAAAGCAATCAACCCAAAGTCGATGGCGGCGGCGAGGATAAAGCCATAAGTTTGGAAGAAGCTCCACCAACGCCCGGGGAAAGCGATCGGCCTTCAAGGGAAAGTCAACGGTCGATTACCAAAGGCGTTACTAGAGTAAGCAATCAGCGGCTCTACGCCATCGGGGAGGCCAGCGGCATGGAAGAGCTTCGGGATAAGAACTTTGGGGACCGTAAACCCGGGAGAATGCATCGAGGGGGCGTGCTAAAAGCGTCTTCTAGGCGATCGGCCGAAGGAGAAAGAGGCGGGGAGTGTATCGAAGAAGTTATGTTTTAGGTGCTTCCGGCCGGGGCACGAACACATGGCCCCCCATTAGTCATCATCGCGAGGCAACTTTGGCGAGCTTGGGGATTGGGATTCCGACGAGAGGCGGATGAAGGCGGCGACCGACATGAGGCTCGGGACTTCATAGATATGGTGAGTGCCATATCTCGTGCAAATATTGAGTCGGGTGATATAGAAAAATCGGTCGGCGGTGATTGGGGCTGATGGAATCATAGATAGCAACCCATATGTAGTCCTCATAGATACAGTGTAGCTTCGCACAACTTAAGCCTCTCTAGGCTGGCTGCCCTAATGAAGAACAAGGTATTGAAGTCTAAGCCAAGGCCAGTTGCTATGGCAAAAACCGGGCCATTGACACACTAAGGGGAGAAGGATTACATTCGACATAGACCTTAGTGGAAGTAAGTGGCCGATGGGGGGGAGGTCATGGAAATGGAAGGTATGACCTTATAGTAGGAATGGAGTTCCTAAAACCAGCAAAAAGCCATGATCATTGCGACCGCAATGAAATTAAAATGGCGAACACCGGACGGCACCAAATTCATAGTGAAAGGTAAGAAGGCAGCTTCTTCTATGCGGTGTATTTCTTTGAAGCGACTAAGGAAAAGTATAGAAAGAAATAAGGTGGATTACATTTTGAGATTAGAGGCAATTGAGCCCAATAAGCGGGATGGAAAGCGACCAAAGGGGAAGCAATTGCCCAAGCCCGTTAGCAAGGCTTATTTGGAATTCAAGGATGTATTTCCGGATGAAATCCGGCAGCTACCACCTTACGGGGTGTGGAGTGTGAGATCACATTGACACGGATGCTAAGCCTACCAGCAAGGCACCATACGGGATGAGCACACGAGTTGATGAGCTCAAGAAGCAACTCCGAGGAATTGCTTGAGCTTGGTTTTATTAGAGCAAGTGTGTCTCCTTTTGGAGCACCCATACTCTTCGTGAAGAAGAAAGATGGCGGTTTAAGAATGTGCATAGACTATCGCCCGGTTCAACAAGCGCGGCGGTAAAGAATAAGTATGCATTGCCAAGGGCGAGATGATTTGATGGACCAGCTCAAGGAGCAAAGGTATTCTCTAAAATTGACTTAAGGTCGGGGATACCACCAAATAAGGATAAAGGAAGAGGATATCCATAAGACCGCCTTGAGCGGTATGGTCACTTTGAGTTCTGATATGCCCTTTGGATTGTCGAATGCTCCAGCAACTTTTATGCACCTCATGAGCGGCGTCTTGAGGGGATTTTCTAGATGAGTTTGTCATTGTCTTCTTCGACGACATTCTAGTCTCTGACAAGTCCATTGAAGATCATAGGCGACATTTGAGAAGGGTGTTAGAAAAGTTGGGCGGCATCGTTTGTATGGAAAGCTCTCCAAATGCCACTTTGCTCTTGAAAAGAGTGGAGTACTTGGGCCATGTCATATCGGGCGGAAGGGATCTCCACCGACCCATAAAAGATCAAAGCGGTAGTAGATTGGCCAGCTCCAAAGAATGTGGCCGGAAGTAAGAAGCTTTCTAGGTCCAGCGGTTATTCTGAGAAAAGTTAAGTGAAGGACTTAAGCTAAGTGGGCGTCCCCTTTGTGGGACCTCACTAAGAGTGTTAAGGTGAAAGATTGGAGAGTACATTGGGTAGAAAATGTTCAAGCTTCATTTGAAAAGCTTAAGGAGGCCTTAACAACAACAGGTGCTGGTTACGCTGAATCGGACAAGGACAAGATAGTAGCAACGATGCAAGTAAGATAGCAACAGGTGGAGTCCTTATGCAAGAAGGAAGAGTAATAGCCTATGATTCCAAGAAGTTGAGCGACCGAAATCAGCTATCAACCCATGATCGTGAACTTCTAGCTATTGTCGAGCTCTTAAGTATTTGGAGGCATTATTTGCTTGGGAGGAAGTTTTAGGTTAGATCTTCGATCACGAGCCTCCAATACATCTTTACCCAACCACTCCTTAATCTAAGGCAAAGGAGGTGGATGGAATTCCTAGAAGAGTATGATTTTGAGATTGCTTATAAGCCGTGTAAGTTGAATGTGGTCGTGATGCTCTTTCTAGAAGACCCCTTGAGGCGAGAACTCATTGTAATGCTATATCAACTCTTTCGAAGTGGGTATGGCAAGAAAATTGAGGAGACATTACCATTTGATGGTGATTTCAAGGAGGTATGGGAAAGCCTCTCGGGGAGGCTAGAAACAGATAAGGAGCGAGAAGCCTTCAAGCATTATAAGAAGGAAGGCAACTTGTTGTACCATAAAGATAAGTTGTGTGTGCCCGAATCGTCGGGTATAAGGAAGCTAATCCTTCATGACACACACAACAGCCCAATAGCGGGGCATGCGAGTTTTATGAAGACCTACTTCAAGATTCGGCGTAGCTATTACGCCGGAATGAAGAAGCGGATAGCAAGATATATTAAAGAGTGCGGTTATTGTCGACAAACCAAAAGCGGGCAGCTTAATTCGAGGAGCCTTGGAACCTCTAGCGGTCTTAGAATCTGCGAAGTGGGAAGTGGTAAGTATGGATTTTATCACAGGACTTCCCAAGACTCTTCGAGGCAAGGATGCATTGATGGTCGTAGTAGACAAATTATCTAAGATGGCACATTTTGTGCCTTGGCCATGCCTTCAAACCTGCGCCCATGTCTTGCCGGGAAAAGAACCGTACAAAAACATAGATAATTCCAAAAACCAATTTTACTCTGCACTTTTGACCGGCAAATAGATATAGATAATTCGAATCCCGTCCTCCGGGATCACCCGGCCGTGGCTGATAACGGCGGACCCTATCCGCCAAGGTGATCCCCTCCTCCGGGATCACCCGTGATGGTGATAATCTGGCCGGGCGCTATCCGCCCGAGGTGATCCCTCCTCCGGGATCCCGGGCACCCGGATCGGATCCCCTCCTCCCAGGATCACCCCGTGGGCTGATAACGGCGGACGCTATCCGCCGTGGTGATCCCCTCCTCCGGGATCACCCTCCCTGTGGCTGATAACGGCGGACGCTATCCGCCGTGGTGATCCCCTCCTCCGGGATCCCCGATATGGTGACGTGGCTCCCGTGACTTGGATCCTGTGCTCTGGGCCGTGGCTGTTTACGGCGGGCGCTATCCGCCGTGGTGATCCTCCCCTCCGGGATCACCCGTCCGGGTGAGTGGATCCCGTCCTCCGGGATCATCCGTCCGTGGCCAAGGTGGAGAGCGCCGACGTGGATGTCGCCGTCGTGGAGGCAGGAGTTATTCTCCGCCGTTAGATGCACTCCGAGCTAGTTTGCTGTCAGCCATTAGATCCGGTGATTTATACCGTCCTCCGGGATCCCAGAAGCAGCAGCACCTTTAATTTTATAATTAAAATCGGACAGGCCATTAATGATGCGTACGTGGCCAATCCCCGTCCGCCACGTAGGACACAGGGATCTGGGAGGACGGGCGAGCACTCTGTCGATTCCGAAGAGTCAAAATGCGGGCGCAGAACTCTCGTGTGCGCTCGGATTCCTCATTACCTGATGGTTTTTGTCGGGCGACGGCACCATTAGCGCTGCGGAACTCGTTTACCTCCTGTATTAACGAAGTTACGGATGTAAAATCGACCTGGGTACTCTGTTTTATCAAGTTTTTTACTATTTCCTACTATTCTTTACTAAATCTTCGTGGCTTTGCGGATGGGCCGAATCCTTAACCACGGAAGTCAGCCTCAACACCGATTTTTAGGCGAGAATCTTTGTCTTGAAGGCGCTTCATATGCATTCCCGGTTCGGAGATCCCGCGCCTTGAAGCGAATCCCGGATCTGCCGAGGTGGACTCCCGAAGCCGTCGGGGCAACAAAAATTGGATGAAGGGGAGGAAAAATCGTGGTGGGGAAGAATCTGAGGAGGAGGCGAAAAACGAAGTTTACGTGGGCGCTCTCAAGCTGGCTGGGCGATTTGAATGAGGAAGGGGCGATAAAGGAGGGTCAGGTCATAGACGAGCCCCGATTACGATTCACGAGAACCAAGAGGCCCCCGATTCACGATTCTGATCACCGGCAAAGAGATGGAAGTGCTTAGTTGATGACTCGCACCAAAAGTTACTCCAGAAGGTTGAGCTCGAAAATCACACGAGTTTCGAGTGCATGCCTTGCTTGATAGGTGGCGGGTTCCTTGATCTTGTAGAGGGGAGGATCCCAAATCGAATTCATTTGCCCAATGCGAGCCCGCCAAGGCGAATGCCAATCGAGAAGAAGAGGAGTTATGCAAAAGATTTACGTGGCGAAGCATGGATCCGCACTATAAATATGCCCACAACCTCACGAAAATTGCGGAGGGCAAGGAGAAATGCTTGGAGTGGTGGCCGATGAGCAAATTGAAATGGGTCTTCTCGATAAGAGCCAAAGAGAAGCCTTCATTAATTTACTGTGTCCGGAGGAAGAAAGCAAGTGAATTGGAAAGCCAACAATTGCGGTCGAGGAGATAAAGGTACCGCGGATCGGCAGAGCACCAAAATTTAATCTCGATGATGAGCTTTGGCCTCCACTAATCAAAGAGCGAGGAGCAAAAGCCAATTGGGCCAGTGATGATGTGGCGAGGAGGTGGGCTGCGGCCAGCGGTAAGTATTCATCCCCTTTGCCTAAACACGCCCCTTTGCCTAAACCTTGTGTTGCCAAAGCCGGGCCCAATAAATTCTCGGAGGCATCGTCGCGGACCCAAAACCCCAAAACCTCCTCCTAAATCCACTTGAATTCATGGCCCCTAACCTAGGATCTGGCAAACCCGAGCTCGAAGATAATATTCCCAAGCCCGGCAAGATTATCTTTGTATCATTTGTACTCTGTCGATCCACATTTTCTAGATTACGTTTTGGACTACCAAAGAGGTGTTGATCTTGCGTCGATGGCGGTGCCCCTTCACATTAAATTTCCCTCCCTTCATCAAGGTCGTGACAAATTCGACCAAATGTCGAGTTTTACATCCAAAAGCTGAGGCCCTAAAATTTATGACAATCCCTTACGGCCTCGGGGATGCGGAGGCGATGTGGACTCGGATTGCATTGGTTCTTATCTCTGTAAGTTTTTAAGTTCTTAAGTTTCTTCAATTTCGTTTTTCATTGCACTCAATTCTTTGAATTGGTTTATGCAGGGGTAATTATGCACTCAATTCCTATCCAGAGAAGGTGTCACCATGTCTTCTTGCATCCTGCTGCATTCGGGCTGTTCTTGAGTGGAAGCAAGGCCGGGTTGGCAGGGGCTTATGAGCAGTTTGCCAAGCTCATCCCCGACAACCCGTTTGGTAGGGCACGGTGGAAGATCCGAGACAAAGACAATTCTATTATATTCTGTCAATCTTTGGGGGTAAACTCGATCACTTGATTATTTTAGTTTTAAATCTATTTTAATTGCCTTTCAATTTGCTATTTCTTAGTGGCCATTGGAGCCTTTTCATCTTAGTGACTGATGGCTGGCGTGTGTGCTTTCGGCTTGAAAGCCACGCCCTTGCATTCTCCACCTTGATTCATATGCTCCCTTGCATGCATCTGCCCGAGAATTTGTGACACTGTAAGTATTCCTCTCTATCTCAAAATATTTAATCTTTTGCATTATGATTGAAGCTAATTTCCTATTCATACTTGCAGATTCCTCACAGACGTGCTTAAGAGGTGGAGGCATGAGGAAAGTGCATTGCATAATGCACCCTGCATTCCATTAGAAACTCCCCAACAAACACAATAATTGGACCAGGTGTGTATGTCATAAATTATGTGAAGAAATTTGTTAAAGACATCAGTGGCAAGGAGGATAATGTGAGTCTTTGAGTTTATGTTTGTTGTTTCTTTTTTTTTTTGCAAATTTTCAGTTCATGGTTAAATTCATGTTTTAATGCAGATTCTGATTAACCGTGATTGGTTCAAAAAAGAAGACATAGATTGCATGAGGTCAGGCTTCAAGATAATGCTCCAGAAACTACACGATTGCTTGGCTGCAGGGAAGTCCACCTTTTACTTACCCCAGGGTGACACGGGTGATAGCAGGATCCAGACCCGCTTGCTGGTACATGGTCCTTGACATTGTGGTAAAGATCTAAAAATTTGTGAATGTGAATATCTCAAAAAACTTTGAATGTGAATATTTTCTTGAATGTGAATATCTGGAACACTTGAATGTAATTCTCTTGAATGTGAATATCTTCTTCAAGACTTCAATGTCAAAACTGGAACACTTGAATGTAATTTTGGCTTTTGGCAATGGCTTTTGGCAATGGCAATGGCTCAATGCACTTGAATGGCTTTTGGCAATGGCTTCCACCATAGTTTCAACATCAAAGTTTATTATTGCCACTGTTCCTAGACATATTCCAATGGTTAATAATATATTCATAATTTCAATGGTTAATATATTCATAATTTCAATGGTCGGCCTATGATAACTAATATATTAACATGTTGAATCTTTGTGATCCCCTGAGGGCGGGATCAAATAAGCGGCCTGACGGGGATCCCTGAGGATGGGATCTATTTGTAAGGGTGTGTGATCCCCGAGGGGCCAGGATCACCAAGCGGCGGGCCGGATCCCGCAGAGGAGGGATCACCAAGTAAGCGACACGGGATCCCTATGGAGGAGGGATCCCGTTTTAGTTAGTGTGTGATCGGGAGGGCGGGATCAAATTACTGAGCGACGCGGGATCCCGGAGGGAGGGATCCCGTTTTATTAATATGTGATCGGGAGGGCGGGATCACCTAGCGGGACGGATCCCGAGGAGGAGGGATCCCCCTTGCGTATTTTTTTATTACTTTTGGTACTATGGTCCAAGGCTCAATGGTCTTAACTTCGGCTAAACTCAAAACCTTTTATCTATGGTCTTACCTTTAGAAATTGAAATCATGGCTTAACCGTTGTACAACGGATAGTACAACGGTTGGCTCATGAGTCTATATATACTCTTGCCTTACTTGTTCTTGGTAGAAAGTTGAGTTCGGTGGCGTCTCTCGGTTGAGTTCATGCTTGATCTCTGAGTTCAATTGCTTCTTTGTTCAAGCCAAATGGTGAGGACCCGACAACAGTTCTTTGAGCGATGCCATCAATGCCCATAGTCTTGAGAATATTCTCGTCCACTTGAATGAAATTCAGAGGATGTGGGCCTAGAGCTTCGCCCAACCCCGACATCAAAACGTTGAAGTAAGCTTCATATTCATGTTCTACTTTCATATTAATCTTTTCATGATCCCCTCATGCTTCATCAGAGACCGTGGAGAATGGGGAATTCGGGGACCCCTAGGCCTCTTGACTATGCTCCCTTAGTAGGCCAACCCATAGGGCATTGCTTTGGTAATTGAAGAAGTGTATTATCGGGGGCAAGGCTTTGAAGGCGTTGCTAGCTACGGGCGTTATGCGGGAAGGCAACACCCTAAAAAGCACGCTTGAGGAAATGTATGATGCACCTGAGGTCGCGAAAGAAGGTTACGATCGGGGATGTCCTAGAGGGGTGCGAGCCAACCCTATCACGATATCTTCGATCACATGATGTGGAGACTCTTGTGGTGTGCCGATGTAACGAGGGAGGACGTCCGGCAGAAGCCATGGCAACAAAGGCGGGGGAGGTAGATTCAGAGTGATTCCGAATTGGAATGTCAGTTTTAAGCCATTGTATTAAGTTCAATGTTTCAAAGCTTATTAAAAGTAATACTTCAATGTTTCCACTATTCCAAGACATATTTCAATGGTTATTCCAAGACATATTTCAATGGTTAAGGGATATGATAAATAATATATTAACATATTCAATCATGTGATCCCGGAGGACGGGATCACCAGGCAGGCGGACGCGGGATCCCGGAGGAGGGGATCCTGTTATAACCAGTGTGTGATCCCGGAGGAGGGGATCCCGTTATAACCAGTATGTGATCCCGGAGGACGGGATCACCAGGCAAGCGGACGCGGGATCCCGGAGAACGGGATCACCAGGATGGCGCACGCGAGATCCCGGAGGAGGGGATCCCGTTTTCGTTAGTGTGTGATCCCGGAGGACGGGATCACATTACAGGCGGACGCGGATCACATTACACATTACATTGATAACATTGACAATATTTATAAGTACATAGGTGAATATTGATTTATTTATACCTACTGTTTACAAAACTCTAAACTTGACCTGAACAATTAACAAGACAATGAAGCTCATGAGGTGTCAATGAGCATTAAACAACAACAAACTCACGATGCCATTCTCTGGCAACAGCCCTCCATCTCAACTTGCTTCCAACTCTTCTTGGTTTCCTTGTCTTTCCTCTTCCCAATTTCTATCGAGGCTTCACCTTACCAAACTATTACCACACTCCTCTTCCACCGGCATTAGTGGGGATACATGTTATGGTTACATTAGGGTCTGCGGTGGCCAACATCATCCATTCTTTCAAGCCGTGTCGAGTTGTCTCATGAGTGAATCAGTTGCAATTAGCATGCACGGATCTTTTTACGCCCTTGACATCACTCTAGCAATGACTTCTTGTAAAGATCTCCTTGTCTTATCCAGGTTAATCCTTGCCTCCTTTTGAGAGGGAGACTCGTCCAAGCTTACAATTTCAACCACATCTTCGTATGTGGTTTCCTCCCCATGAGGGGCCCCATGATCCTCACATGGCCTCAAGTAGTCCATGCCCCCACAAATTGACCCATATTGAGATCCAAGCACCTGTAAAAGATCTTGATCCCTGTAGTTGCCCAACATTTGCATGACCTTAACTTGGTGCTTACATAAGTTGCCCTTGGCTCCCCAGGGACAGTCACAGCATGCCCAGTTCTTGTGTGCCCCGTTCACAAAGTATAGTTCTTGGCCTAGAGTGCGTTCACTTTGCACTTCTGCCTCACCTTCCTCGAAGTTAGTGAATGTGACCTGTTCATCAGCAATCTTCCTTGCACCCAATATGGAACACTGTATTATCTCTTCCTGGGAGGTGTTCACCACAAACCCTGCTTCCTTCATGGACCTAGATGACAGGAGAATTATATTCTTGCAAAATCAAAATAGGCTACAAATGATGATTAGAAGTTATACCTGATGTATGCCATGTGTGTCTCCACGTTGTTGGTTAGAATGTAGAGGAGCCAGTCAATCCTCTGTCCTCGGAGTGCTCGTTTTGAAATGCCCAGGCGCCTTTTCAAGGCACAATGCCATGCCTCTATGGCTGCATTAGTCTCTTGGTTGGAGTGAGGGTACATCCTTGTAGCCAATACCCATTGGCAAATGTTTTTGGTCCACTCCTTACTCATGTAAGCCGCCAACTTGGGGTACTGAGGATACTTCCTCAATAAGTCTTCCAATCTCCTAGTGGCCTCCCTCCTTACTGCCTCCCTATACTCTTCACCGTACACATTGTCCCCTAGAGGACCTTCTGTCCTGTACATAATGTAACCAAGTTCCTTGAACAGATCGTTACGTGCCACCTTGTTCTTGATGTTCTTCTGCAACCACTTGATCCAAGCCCTCCTCACGTGCCATATGCAAATTTGCACGGGCACACTAGGAAAAACCTATGAAATTAAACAATGTTAGTACAGTTATGATTTGCTTCCAAGGATTAGAGTTTGACAAGTTACTTTTTTCACGGCCTTTATCTCAGCATGGGCATCATCTGTAATGATGCAAGAAGGTTGCCAATCAGGATCATCTCGGCATAAGGACTCCTTTAGTGCTTGCATCCACTTTGTTATAGCTCCACTCTTTTGAGAATTGGTAATAACGTAAGCCAATGGTAAACCATTGGAATACTCATCAAAGGCGAGAAGTGTGAAAAGATAAACCATACACAATAATCAAATCAACACACAATAAAAGTTGAGGAAGAATCGCACCTCTTGTCGTTTGTTTTGAAAGTAGGGTCCATGCAAATGGCTTTGTTCTTGCCAAATTTCAACATGGACTCCCTTTGGATTGGAGTCATAACTCCTAATTGAAACAAGTCTCCTTGCTCATACATGAACACAGAATCTTGATGTTGTTGAACCCACATGTCAATGCTAGTGGTAAGATCTTCATGTAGCTTCCATGTGTTACGAACAACTCCCTTTTCAATATTGTACACGTCCCGAATTTTCAACACATCATCCCTACACATGCTTTCCTGTCCATTCACTTCAAGTCTCAACCTCCACCTCTCTTCATGCATGTTCATGACACTACGTGGCGTGTGCCATTGGACAAGCTTCTGTCTTACCCATTCCCTCAATTCTTGTGAGATCCAGGGTGCTAGCTTGAACTTAACTCCAGAGGATGGGTCAACAAACCTACCATGGCAGGGCAAACCTTGGATATTCTTGTGATCAAACCCATAATAAGTGATATGTGAAAATTCTGGAAGGAGATAGAGTTGCCTGATTGTGAAATGGCACTGGCAGCCCCTACGTATGCCCTCTCCCCTCTCAACCCTTTTTTCTGCGTGTGCGTTGGGCGTGGTCTTTCCTCAACCACATGAGTGTTTGCTGTCTTGTCCTGAGGTCCATATGAACACCAATATCTGTATTGTGCATTACAAGTTAGTTTTGAGCTACTAGGTGTAATCTTAATGACAAGCACCTCAAATGACTTAAAAAAGCAAGAATTATAATCAAACACATAACTGAGCAAACACATAATCTTCGACTCATGATTTAAAACAAAAACACATGAATCAAACCAATACCTCTTCAACGTCATATAGGAATCCTTGTAGGGTCTTTTTAACACTCTCTCAGGCACTGAACTTCTTAGATAGAAATTGGCAGGTGCTTCACAATTCCTCTGCTCCCCAAGAACGAAATCTTGGACCCGGTCTGTATGGATGTAGCAAGTCCAAACAAGCATCTGGCCACCCCCTTGAATATCAGGTACAAAATGCTCTTCAGGATACCAATGTAAGTTGCCATGATCAAACAGGCCATTTGGAGGTGTTTCGGGCTGTATTTCAGCCCTAAGCTGGAAATAAAAACATTAAACACAAAATGACAACGCTTGTTTAAAGCCCTAGAACTTACCTCTTCTCTCTTCTCCTCTAACTCGTCCATAGCTGCCGCAGCCACAGCCGCATTGCGCTCCTCCTCCATGCCTCGCTACTTCGACATCAACACGCAACAGGGATGAACCACACTCAGATGGTGATCCCGGAGGGTGGTCTCAGAACGTCCACGTGTTTTCATTGTATTGGTTTGTCCGTGCATGGGCTGGCAAAATTCAAACTTCGACCACCTGATTAGTCCACGCCGCTATCTCCACCGTCCAAACATTCTCATATTCTGGCCTCCGGAATCACAGGGGCAAATGACGATGGGGATCCCGGAGGAGGGGATCACATAGGCGGATAGCGTCCGCCGTTATCAGCCTGGGGGTGATCCCGGAGGAGGGGATCCCCATCCGGGTGCCCGGGGATCCCGGAGGAGGGGATCACATAGGCGGATAGCGTCCGCCGTTATCGGCCAGGGGGATGATCCCGGAGGAGGGGATCCGGGTCCGGGGTGCCGGGGATCCCGGAGGAGGGGATCACCACGGCGGATAGCGCCATATAAACAATACGGCCCAAAGCACGTGATCCAAGTCACGATCCACGCCACCATATCGGGATCCCGAGGAGGAGGATCACCGGCGGCGATAGCCCCCGCCGCTATCGCCTACGGGCCGGGAGGGGGGTGATCCCGGCGAGGGGATCACCACGCGGATAGCATCCGGGCCGCTATCAGCCACGGGGGGAGGGGGTGAGGGATCCACGCCCGGTGCCCGGATCCCGAGGAGGATCACCTCTACGATAGCGCCCGCGCCAATATCACCACCGGGTGATCCCCGGAGGAGGGGATCACCCCGGCGGATAGGGTCCGGCCGTTATCACCACCTACCGGTGATCCCGAGGAGGGATCCGCGCCCGGTGCCCGGAATCCCGGAGGTGGGGATCAACTCATGGATTGGCGGCCCCGGCCGCGTCACGCCCGCACGGGTGATCCCCAGGAGAGGATCTCAAGGCCCCGGTGCTCGGGATCCGGAGGAGGGATCACCTCGGCGGGATATCGTCCGCCCGCACGGCCCAGCCCGTGGGGATCCCGAGGAGGGATCAGCGTGGATGATCCCTGGCGGGGATCTCTGAGGGCGGACGGCCTGATTACCTGAAGGTTTGGGCCCGGCGGGGATGGTGCGGGCCGCGTGGCGTCTGCCGTTACCTCGAAACGGGTCCCCGAGCGGACCCCGTCGAGAGAGACCCGGGATCCCGGAGGCCGGTAAATTTATCTCCGGGATCACCGAATCAAGGGTAAAAGTATCCTGAGCCTATCATATTATCACAGAATCCCGAACAGTAGAAGCTCACCAAAAATGACGGGCTCTTACAGTATGAATACGAATCGAACACTGGCGCCACCACACAACCATCATCCAATTAAATTGGGATTATGTCAACTCCAAAATCACGCCAACCTGCTATTGTCTTCTAGGGGGTTTTTGTTTTTTTTAATCTTTTTTTTTGGACTTCAAAAATAACATAAGGTTGCGATTCACGTGTGACTTTTCATATGCGAATTGAAATATCTCGAGAAATGAAGAGCAAGTTGCTAACATAGATGAGACAAATATTGCTTGCTCAATAGATGATAATATTAGGTTTGATAATAACAAATTGCATTATTTGCGAGGCAATTCCAGACTCGAAATTATCGATACATGGCACAAATATCATACAAAAATATCATATATTCCAATAAAACATTAAGGGATCAATCCATGTTTTTCCACGTATTTAACAAGGTGTGGTTCCATGTCAGCCGTTCTATCCAGTTCTGGGTACGAATCTAACACTTCACCCACCGTCATCCCCATAGCCAAATTATGCATAATAGACACAAACTTCACCAGAAAATCATCTGTCCCAAAGTTTTTTGGATCGTAAGATGGTGGATTCGGGGCCTTGTGTTTGATTGTAGAAGCATTTGAGAGCATCATCATCCACTATGATTATATCATCCTTATTCTCCGATACCAAGTTAGTCCATCATGTTACTCAAGTGTTTGATGAAGATAGGCTTGCTGTTGGATCCTTGGGATTAGTGAACTTCACACATTTGTTCTGATCCCAAAGGGTCAACCAATTTCTACGCATTTCCCCGAGTGCCTCCAAAGTATCCTTGATGTTCCTTAGTTCCATGGATGACCAAATACCAACTCGAAATAACCTGAATGCCTCGTCTAGCATCTCCTTCAAGTGCGTGGCGGATAGATCCACTTGGTGTTTGATTCTCTTGGTGTCCATGAAACTGTTCTCTAGCCACTTTATTTTTTTGAAAAGTCTTGCAAAGGACTCCGTTTAGGTCGAACACCACAACCTTCTTAGAAACGCAATGGAAGTGAAACATCAAACATGTATCCGGTCAAAGATACGATAACACAAACAATACAAACGCCAAGGCGTGATTTGAAATAGTCATAACCAAATCGCTCGGCGTGATTTAGTTTGACAATGAAAAATAATCAAAGCACGCTTGGCGCGATTTAATTCAAAGGTAATACAAATTAAATCACGCGGCGTGGCGCTATTTAAATCGGCAAGGCCATACCTATCATCTTCGGTTTATTTGCCCATCATCGTCATTCTCCCCTCCGCCACCCTTAATCTTAGTCTTCTTACATTTGTTAGAATTGTTATTTTCTATTAGTTCCGCTGCGTCCTTCACAAGCCCGACATTATTTTACTATTGATTTGGCAAACTTTGTGAATCACTAGAGCATATGGGTTGCCTTCATTTTTCGGTTTCCCTGTCAATTATTTCATTGTTAACCTGTGAATCTACTCTATTGTTGCTTGCATCACCCGCAATGTGGGCAAGGATATTCCCTAAGTTAGCCGCCATCACGTACTTTGAGCAACCGGTTTAGCGACTATTTGTTCATTCTGCTTTCCTTATCGGGTGCGGATTACTAGTTCCCTCTCGAGAACAACGTCCACTTTTCGAATTGGACAAGTCTCACGAGACTTTTGATTGCTGATGATTTCAGGTTGCCATAAGGGCCTTTAGGAGACTTGGCAAGCACATGCATGAGGAATGGTTCAAGAAAGTCTTTGGCCCGCTCATCACTCACAAAGCGGTGACATCTTCTTGCACCCATAAGAGCCTCTCGGGCAATATAACCTCCAACATGAAGCTCCAAGCGGGTTGTATCAATTGGAGCAAATGCCTCGGCGAGGTAAGCAGCCATAGGCGGAAATCCATTTTTATTTAAGGGGCCCTTCTCCTTAGTTTGTAGCTTCGTGCTTGATTTCCCCACTTAGGAGGGGTCCCGATCCTCATCCTCTTCCTCGACTCATCCCGTTTCGTGATCCTGATCCGTATGAAAGAATATAGTTCTTAAGTGCGGATCATCTAGAAGAAAACATTCCCATGCAATTTGCTATTGTCACCCTTGGCCTTAGCAATATCATATTCCTCGTCGTGACATGGATATCATAATAAAGATCACATGTGCCATCTTCCGTTACGTTCGCACTTTCATTATCCTTAACATCATATATTAGGCATCCCTCCCTAATAACTTTGAGGCACTCGGATCATGAGCGGCCAATAGATAGTGCATCTTGGATGTGACTCACCAAGGACAAACGATGACAATAGTGAAGGACCTCTCGGTTGTCAATCCTATCTGGTGGTAAAGAAGCTCTTTGTAGTCCTTCGGTTCATGCCCATATCTCCTCTCCCACCCTGGCTGTCCAACACAAAGAGTGATATATTTTTAAGGCCGGTTGAATCGGCAAGAGACCTTTGTACCCAATGGAGACTGAATCTTTGGATGGTGTCGTCTTCTCCAAGAATCTTCTTCACAAGGGCCACTTTTCTTCTCAACTCGGCCCGATTACCTTAGGGGTAGAGTCTCCTTATGTTTTGTATTTTTAGCCTTCCAATTCTTTAGGAAGTCCTTTGACCAGAATACAAACTTCTTGATGTCATCATTCTTGACCTTGTATTTGTCCGAAATCCAATTTCGGATAATGCCACATCCCCGATAGCCTTTGTAACTCGGCTCCTACCTGGTGACTTCATTGTCGCATTACATCCTTTACATGACTGCAAAGACTCAACGAAGGACATCCTATCCTTGGTGAAAGCACCCTTCTTGTATAAGACTTCCTTCTTTAAGCACCGGTCTAAAACCCAAATGGTCTCGGCGTCGTCTAGCCCCCGAGTCTTTCTCATCTCTGTCACATTCAAGTCAAAGATGCTTACATCAACGGGGAGGCACCCTACCCATAGTATCGGCGGCTTCCCTTGTGCATAAGCGCCCTGAATTCATTCCACTTGAGCCATCTTGCCTCCTTACAAAACACAATCTTATACTGAGTCTGTTGGTCGACTGGGATGAGCTTTTCGAAGGATCTGCAATGTCATCACCACCTTTTTTCTTTGATTTTCTTGCGTCTTCTTCTTCTCTGTGCCGTATAATTATTGCAGGAAGAGTCCGCTCAAAGAGCTTGAATGCCTCGGACTTTGACCATACATGCGGTGGGCAATGGGCAGCCATATTCCACCCACTGTTGACGGGCGTGGCGCAGTTGTTCAACGTATGGACTGCAATAGTATGCGGACATTGAATCGAGATCATAGAATAGAAACACGCGGCGGGCGTGATTTGAATAAATTGATGAAGAGAAAAATCACGCTGGCGTGAAATGAATAAAGTTACTAATGCAATTCCGCCAGGTGCTTTCAAAATCAAACCAATTCCGCGCCCGCGTGTTTTCAAATCAATCGATTCACGCCAGCGTGTTTTCAAATCAATTGGTTGACTTGAAAACACGCTGGCGTGAATCGATTGATTTCAAAACACGCTGGCGTGAATTGGTTTGATTTGAAAGCACTGCGCTGGCGTGAATACAATTTATGAAACCAGGTTGATTACCTTTTGTATAGAAATGTCTTCCCCATTTCATTCAAAGTTGCACTAATCTCAGCCAAATCTGCAGGTGAAGTATTGGCATCCAAGATCTGACACCTTCTATAACGCATAGTGATTGTAGAACACTTTTTGGCTGTTTGTTTCCGCTTTTGATGATGGCCTTTTGTGCCTCAACGGAATCTTTGCCGTCGATGATGACATATTTAATATCATCACTTGATAATAGCTCACGGGCGTTAGATCCCACACAAAGCAGTTTGTTCGAGATCATATCCCAAGGTAGCACATCCATTGGCATAGGCATTTGACCCGATTACTAATCATGCTCAACAATCTCCATGGCATGTCTTTGGATCATATCTCCTGCTAACATAAATGGAGCTTGGTGAACGGATGAGGGACTTCACATGGATCGCAAAAGTTTCCTTAAGACCCAATGGATAATGGTCAGCGTACTTATTCAGCTTGTTCATGGCCTCTAGCTGCGCCACTCTGTCCTGTTCATTCTCAAAAAGCGAAGCCTCCATGCCTTCCGACAACCTGCGGGTTGAACATTCTTCCCCTAGATCTAGGACCCTTTTAGAAGCTTTCAAGTCGACTAATTCCTAGCTTCTTTGCAAATAGTGACTTGGTGTCGGTTTAGTGAACATGCCTCTACGCACACCGTGTAACCCCTTGGCAAATAGATATTGGCGTAATTTGCTACATTGGTTGGCCAACCATACTTAAAAACATGTCTCACCGTTCACATCCGTCTTCATGAACGTATCCTTGTATGCTTGATGAGTAGCTCACAAGTGAGTAAGTCCGGCGGATCTTTCTTCGCCCCATTAGTAATCTCCAAGAGCAATTTGCAGTGGGTGTCATCCTCTTCCTCACAAGAGATTAGGATCCCTTGTTTGGCCATCTTGTCTGCTTCCTTTTTCCTCGAGAAGAGAGTTAAGTCGAGCTTGCCATTTGTCTTGGCAAGGTCAACGTACCACTCGGCACCCTCGTCCATTTCCTCTTCAGGGCAGGCAGGGTCAATGGTTGCTATAAGAATCGGCCCTTCATCATCTAAGGTGAGATCATATGGTAATTTGCATCCGGGTCGCCGCCCTTTGCTTTCTGGCGGGATTAGAACCGAATTAGTAGGGGTTTTCTTCCTCTTGAGCAATCGCAAAATGAAGATGAGCACTTTTTAGAGTACTTTTCAGAACAAGAGATCACGCTTGGCGTGCATTTAAACCTAAATTAGTACAAATCACGCTTGGCGTGTTGGTATCTCCTATTATTGACCATGCTATGCGTTAATTTGAAACTAAATTATTTTGCATCCACATTTTAAGCTACATACCCTTCATGAATCCATATTTCACACTATTTAACCTCATTGAACATTGCTATCTCCAACTGTCTAACACCGCTATATTCTATATATAAAACAGAGCAAAATTATGTTCTAACAAAACGGACAATCAGAGCATTAACTGATGTTAATACTTAAAATTCATGCAAAGCATAATAACTCAAACTCATGCAAAGCATATTAAGTGAAAGGAAATATCTCAAATTCATGCAAGCATAATACTCTCCACACGTTATGTATTACGTGGCAAATTAAATACCTTGAATAGGGTTACGTGGTATTCTGTGTATTGATACGATCAACGTCCTCCGAAACTTGAGAAGAGCGGGGTTTAAGATTCCTCTTCCACCGCTTCCTCTCGCCCGTCCGCCTCGACCTCGATTAAACTTTAGAAGACATCTCCGAGTCGCCTAGTAACAGTCGGAAGATTAGGTCGGGATCTGGCCGAGCTTTCGAAGAAATAGCTTTTTCTACGTGCGACGAAATAGAGAAATTTGAATTTCAAGAAAACACAAAATGCGGTTTCAAATATTCTTGACACATACAAATAATAATGATTAAGACCCGTCCGTAGACTTCTTTCATTAAGTTTTTAAAATCCTTAAATTTATCCCCGCCTAAACGTAGTTAACCTAATCTTTCTTCTAATTCGAATTTTCCGGCCCGAGAGTTTCCATAGCGCCTTCTTCTCAAATCAACTTCCGGAGACTCAAATCGGCTTCTCAAGAATGGCTCTGAGAATTCTGGTACTCATCTCATTCCAATAGCTTGAACATTAATTTCCAATAGTAGGTGTCTCAATAGCAATTTTAACAGGTCGTCGAAGATGAATGTTTCATGTTAACTACAAATCAGAAAAGGAAAGTAGGATTATGCAAGATCGACTCCATCGATCCGATCAGAAAGCTTGTCATGGAATTCGGCTTTCGAGGGGATAAGTATGTCCGAAGTTCTGATGATTAATTCTTTGCGCTATGGATGAAGCTTTACCTCGCAGACACACCGGTGGGGATACGGTTGGAGAAAGTGTTGGAACATTTGTTGCATGGCCAAGAAACCGCTTAAAAGGTATGTAACATGTATTACATTGTAGAAATATAGAAGTAGACAAAATTTGTTGTATTCATTGGAAAAAGATTACAATTGTATATAATCTGGATAAACCGGATAAACCAAACAAAATCCTGGACTATCTTGTTTCAAGCCCACCTCTCGAGTAGTCGGGCTATCGATACTCCCATTTCCATTGCGGGGCATAGTGAATTCTTCCGGTAAAACCCGGCAAAAAACACCGGGCTCTAGCTCCACCACCCCCGCTTTGCTCCACCTCCACCTCCTGCTCCTCCTCCTGCTCCACCTCTGCTCCATTGGTTGAACCTCCAATGCATCATTATAAGCGCTGCGGTAGTGGTTCCATTGGTTGAGCCATCTCCATTGCATCATTATACTGCTTTGTGGTAGTGGTTCGTGTTGGGGCATCCGGGCATAGAGGCTAACCACTAAGAAACGCACTCCTCATTTTGAATCTCGTGACGGATCGCGAGATTCACTCTCGATCAATGCATGTCTTGCATTCTCGGTGATTAGATAAGAGGGCGAGCCTCGTGCGATTGCAAGGGCCCCGCAGCCCGGATCTATCATTGCCTGGCTACTGCCGCCATCATCATTACTTGATCCAAGTACTCGGGGGGTTGCAAGGCCCCGTGCTCCAGCCGGCGGGGTGCTTTCTACTGCTTGGTTCAACCGATTTGAGATTGGGCCGGCTGGAGTCTGGTGCGTGATTGCTGGCCCAAATGTAATTCCAATCCATCTTCGTCACCAACCGGGTGATTAATGTAACCTGGCATCTATCAATAGGAAGTGAGCGGAGTATCAGTATTCACGCCTGGCGTGTTATATTTCTTTATTTATAAACTTAGAAACTAAGAGACACGCCCGTGTTTAAGCGTAAAAGTTGAAAGTAGGGATACAATTGTTTGCACGCTTCGTGTAAAACGCTATATAGGAAAAACTATACACGCGGCGTGCATTCATTCACCGATGTGCTGTAAATAATTGTCCGGCCTTTATCTATTTACTTATCTATCTGTACAGGTTTTTTTTTTCTCCCTCCCTGCTGAATGCACGCCGAGCGTGTATTCATGTTGAAGGCTAAGATTACCCTAAAACACGCTTAGCGTGTTTCAAATATTATCTTTCAGATTTTTCTAATGCTTTCTACTACACATTCATAATAGAAACTTGCATGCAATAGCATGATTAATTCAGGAAGAGAAACTCAAGAATTTACTCGAAACAAAAAGAAGCAGATGAAGTTTATAAAAACTATTACGGTTTTCATAAACATCATCTGCTTCCTCTGCCTCGAGCAAATGCAAAAGCTTGTCTTCTTGGATTAAACCTGCCATTGAGATGATACTTAAAACTAAATGAAAACTAACCTTGAGTTCTGAGGCTGGAAGGAGGATAGATGCTTGTGGTTTTAATTCCGAGGCTTTTCGATTCGCAGACCTTAGTCCTCTGCTTTTGGTTTTAATTGAAGTCTCCAGATGTCCTCTTTCTACATGATGCTCTGACAAAAAAGCGAGTCTTTTAGTAAGTTAGGAATTGCCGAAACCAAACATCTAACATTGATGAATATAAATCTGCTCACCAAGATTTCGGGACGGCGGATCCAAACACAGCAGAAGCGCAACCGGCAAATCGTATGAAGGAAGGAAGAAAATGTAGGAACTTTGAGAGCGTAAAATGGATTTATATAGGCACAATTAGAAATAAGTTAGCGTGAATAATTGATTGCTTGAATTAACACGCTTTGCGCATTTGGTCTTCCCGCCAGACATGACATGTATATGGTATATATGGAGAATATTGCATTTCATGCAATAAATTCTCACGGCATTTTATTCCATTCATTGCATTCGAAAAAAAAAAGAATTTCGAAATTTTATATAGGCTAAATTAAAAATAATTTTAAAGGCAAAATTATCAAGGCTAAAAAATGACTTGTTGAGTTGGGGAATTGTTTTAGGTCGTATAGGAAAATTTCCTATACTGCTGTGATTGATTTATAGTGTTCCCGAGACTTTGTTGACACAAATGCAGAGACAAAATTTTGGAGAAAACACTTTGGAGACAAAATGCTTGGAGAAAACAGTTTGATTTCATTCAAAATATTTTTATGTACAGAAAAACTGTTTGAAGAAAAACTGCTTGAAGAAAAAAAGTTTGTGAAGAAAACTATTTGATTTCATTCAAAATTGATATGTACAGATGCCAAGAATGGCTTTTACAAAATGCCCGGCTTTACAAAATGCCCGGGCTTTACAAGATGCACCGGGATCTGCATCATTGATCTTCCACGTCTGGAACAAAGAAGAAAGAAAGGTGTTAGAAAAGAAAGAAAGGTGAAAAAAAAAATAAAAACAGACATGCAAACCTGGCTCATCTCTCAGCCATTCTAAAAAACGGGTCGGTTCTCGACCTTCCTCCTCATCCTCTTCCTCCCCCTCCTCCTCCTCTTCCTCCTCCTCCTCCTCTTCTTCAGATTTCATTCTCTCGCTTTGTGGTCAAGCCAACCCCAGGCGAGGCCGTTTCATGCTCTTGGGAGGACATCTCCTCCTCTTCCTCCAACTCCTCCTCTTCCTCCTCTTCCTCCTCTTGAAATCGAGGAATCAGAGGAGCTCAACTCCTCCTCTTCAAAATCGGCATCATCCTCCGAATCGGAATCAGAGGAGAATTGGGCAAGGAAATCGATGAGCGGGGGGAAGAGAGGGGGTTCTTCAACCCGACGCCTCTTTGACGAGACCTCGGTTCTTCATGAAGCGCCGAGGCGGAACGCTTCATGGCGGGCGAAAAAAAAATTGGGACGTAATGGTCTTGAGAGCGTGAACCGATTTATATAGGGTTAATTAGCTCTTAAGCGTGAATAATTAATTGCCTCAAATAACACGCCAGCGCATCTGAAATTCCCGCCGGCTATATTATCTAGGGTATATTATTATGGATAATAAATTCTCCGCCTATTAGTTATATGTCTTTTTAAGAATCATATATCCAAATTTTCGATAATTAAAATTTGGATATATTTATATAAATGTCATTTCCTTGTTGTTGCCATGAAAATTCTTGTTTTAAATGATTTCGTTTACGCCCATTGTTATTATTATATTAAACCTATTTCCAAGGAATTTCTTGCTTTTAAAAAAATTTGATTTACCTCTACATATTCCATAAATGTAATGCTTTTTTTTTATCTTATGGTGTAATAATTTTTCTTACTCATTGACTAAAAAGGGTGCAATTTGCCTAGGTCAATGGTGCCCCTCCAACTCAAGATGGTGAAAAGAGCAATATCAATGAAAAACCAACTCCTAGCAAGAATGTTGAAGAAAAACAATTAGTCCTCTATAGTAGGGTGCAATGGAGGAACAAGAAGGTGAGAATCATGCACAAGTGCAACAAGGAAATAGTAGGCCAAGGAGTCATTGTGCTAGCGATCCTGGTCAAGTTGTTAATAATGATGAAAGGCTAGGGGAAGACAATATTGGTATTGCAATTTCATGTTGGAAGACAACTGAAAGGTAAAGGTTTGGGTGACAAGGAATGTTTTGGTTGTGTCAAGCAATTGGAGGTTCCTTGCATCATGGCATGGCCTATAAGTAGTGTTCAATTTGTGGAGGATTATATTTTTCGAGCCCGAGGTTGTTGGGGACAATGATTGTCTTGATATTGATCCATTGGCAGTTGGAACTCTAAACCTAGGCAAAAGGGGAGAAGTATCAGTTGCCAGACATTATCCTAGCAAAAGAGCCAAGTTGATTAGTGACACCAAACGTGAGACAATGGTGAAGGTTAGGGGCCCATTGTTGTTGAGTGATTGTATGCAATTCTTCACAATAGAACAATTGGTGGAAGCAAGAGCCACTTTTCAAGAGTACACCGTTGATGAGAGGAGGACCTACATGTACACAATCTTCTGAAGCATGCACTTCAAGATGAAAGAAACCCAAATGAAAAAGATACCCTTTGCTAGGCAAATGGATATGTGCAAAAGCATGGCGAGTATCCATGCAATTCCAACTTCTTCATGGCATAATTGGCAAAAAACAAAGGTGAGAGGGGAACAGGATTGCTTTACATGGAAATAATGGTTTGTTGAGACCAACAGCTAGGACCACGGCTGCCAGGGAGATATTTGAAAAATATATTGATTTCAATGCAGAGTCTATGCCACACAAAAAAGCGAAGGGATGAAAAGGGAAGAGCAGTTTGTTGAGAAAAGGTTGCCATCACATTGTACTCAAAAGAGTATTTTGGAAGAAGTGAATTCCCTACTTCGAGAATTGGGAATTCTTCCAATATCCCAACCTAGCTTTAGTAGGTTATGGAAGAAGTATTTCAATCATGTCACCATAGCAACTTCAAACAACTTTGCAAAGTGCAATTTATGTGCTAAGTTGAAGGAGACTCTTGATAAGACCGTGCAACCTAGTCAAAGGGCTAGGATAAGGGAGCATATGAAGGACCATATGACTGACCAACTATCATGTAGATCATGTTATTGGATGTGGAGGACTTTATCTGCATTGGAACCCAATAACTATTTATGTATTATACATGACAAGATGGACCAGCAAAAGACTTGTCTTCCACAATTCAAGTACATACCAAAGTCATGTGGAAGATCATACCCTTTACGTATCTCAATGATGGGGCAATCTTGCATGGGCGTAATCAAACCTACTATGGCCATTTTAGTTTGGAGTTGTGGAGTGATGGTCCAGATTTTCATATTGGGAGTATCATGAGGTGTTTGAGAAACTATGAAAATGGATACAATGGTCACCTCCAGACCTTCTGACTAGCCGGGCACTACATAGAGCATTGTTAGATGGAAACCCTAACAATATTGAAAAGTTCAGCAAGGCAAGGTTTAGGAAGCATGGGTCTAATGAACATGTTGGAGCTTCAACTTCACGTGCTAAACCTCAAGATCTACCCAAAAGGTTTCTCTTGCAACTTGATAATTGTGTTTGGCCAAAATAAGAATGTGGATGTTTTCTTTCCTATCCTACTTAACAGTTGTGGGGATATTTGAAAGAGTTAATTTAGGGTTTCTTATGCCCGGCATACCCATGAGGATGTGGATGCATTATTTGGCAAATATAGTTGTATACCCAAGCGAAAAGCTGACCAACTTTCCTAGGCTAATGGAAATCTTGCATGAATGCACTACTCCAAACCCTATAGCTTCTCTCATAGAAGAAGTGCCCGATTGGAAGAGCTTTGTGGATGGTTATACATTGGATCTTGAAGGTCATTCCGTGCCTCTGGAGTTCACTTTTGGGTGAGAGATGGGATTCCAATCTTCCAATGGAAGATGAGACCTTGAAGATGAGTGGAGAGGAGGGAGGAAATATGGCGAGAGATGAGAATGGCAAGCCTATGATACCTCTAGGTCAACCAAAAGCTTTAAAAACCTACTCAAGAAGTGAAGCAATTGGGATTGACTAAGGAAGGAATCCAAGACTATATAAAGCATTGGCAAACCAATCCAGATGACACCAACCGTGTCTTGGTGGCTTACTGGAAGAAGGTGATTAACCTGTTGGGGGAGATAGACACATCCTCAGATGAATTGAAAGAAGGGTGGTTGCCTAAAACTAGGTGGAAGACCTTAGCAGTCTTGAGGATTTTGATGACACTTGTAAGTAGCATTCGCAAGCAATATGCTCCTCCTCCTTCTGACAAACACTATGTTGGTCCTAAGAACAATAGGCCAAAGTTTCTAGGCATGGATGCTTATGAACCTTCCACTGACTTGGAATGCCACCAATTTGTGGTAGTAAAGCCAGCAGATTTAGATACATATCCAAAGTGTGGTTGGGGTTCACTATCTCCGATATTTGCAAAGAAGAAGGTAATATTAACTTCAACCATGTGCGGGTGGAATGGTGGTGTCCAAAGCATCGGGCTTGACCAACGTGTCGGATAAAGAAAGGTACTCAGATTGTTGGACAAAGAAATGGAGGAGAAATCCGAGTGATCCTGATCTTTGGCTAGACTATGAAAGTGTTTTGTACTCATGGACTCCAAACACTATTCCAGCTAGAAATGCGAGAATTACAATACCTCGGGGATGTCGAAGAAGAAGGCTATGATATCATTGGGGGTGCTTGAAGAAAGTTGAATAACTATGTAAATTTTTGTTATCACGTTTTTATGATATGGTGCTATATTGTGAAATATTGACTATTTTGTAAATAACATGATATTACGTTTTCATAATTTTGAGGTGAAATGTGTGAATTTGAATATGCTACTAAAAACATGCAATATGAAATTTGTCCCAAAATTAAGACATAAACCCAATTTAATTGAATGATGGTTACACTCCCTCTGGTATCTGTACGACATTCAAACTATAAGAACCTTATATTTTTCTTACGTATATGGTACCAGAGAGGCAATAAAAAAACCCATTTGGTGCACTCACATGTTTCATACCCCATAATCTAGGTGAACCCCCCGGGGGCATATCATCCCCAAACAGATGGTCAGACGGAGAGGACGAATCGAATCTTGGAAGACATGCTCAGAACCTTTGTGTGGAATAAGCAGTCCAAGTGGGATGAGTACATCCACTTGGTGGAATTCGCCTACAATAGTGCCAAACAGGAGTCATCTCAGATGTCTCCTTTAATGGTAAATTACGGGTACCAGTGCTTAACCCCGGACACTTGGCACAATCCCGTGTCAAAGGTTGAAGTGTCCCAACAGATGCTAGGAGATATGCAGCAGTTGGTGGAAGAAGTGAGGGGTTACCTCCTAGCAGCAAGAAGTCGGCAGAAGAGTGTAGCCGACAAGCACAGGACCGTAAGAGAGTTCAAGGTAGGCGATAGCGTGTGGTTGAAGATCAAGGTCAAGCAAGCTAAGCTTCGGATTGGGAGTTGCAAAAAGCTTGCCCCTCGATGGGCTGGTCCGTTCAAGATTTTGGAGAGAGTGGGCTCCCAAGCCTACAAGTTGGATCTTCCGGCCTGTGACGACCATACGGATATTCGTATCATACGAACATTATACTCCTATGTACAAAAGATGGTCGTCACACGGATGCAAAAGGGTAGTTGCACAAGACAGGGTTTGAACTCACACCCTTGCCAAGTGCGCTACCAATATTTGTTGAAGACTTTCCTTCACGTCTTCCTCATATGTGGGACTATCTCCAGAAGGTTCTAGAATGTTCTAGAACCTAAATGCATGCGCGACACTTGGCGCGATCTCATCCGTTGGAGTGGCGCGATCCTGACCGTTGGTTTAGATATATAAGGAGGCACCTCCTTCTTGTCAAACCATTTCGGTTCAACGCCAGTCTTGAGCCTTCTAGGCATCTGTCTTGTATTCCTGCTTGCCTTCGGGCTATTGTATTATTGATTCCTGTTCATATATCAGATTCTTTGCCGATCTTGGCATATTTCTTCCGTATTTCTTGCGTATTCTCCACGTATTTTCCTTGTTTTTCGAGTAGGTTCATGACAGTTTGAACCGGAATCCCTTACCGGTTCTTGCCTGCTCTGATCCTAAGCATTGTTTTGCTCGTATTTAGTGTTTTTATATCTATGGAGGAGGTTCCGACTTTATTACAAAGAGTCCAAAGAGGCTTGTTCAAGTATGCCGGCAGATTCGGTTGGACAATAAAAGAGCTTAAGGAACGTATTGCTTCACATGAATGCTTCTAGCTTCGGATTGAGGCTATCGAGCCTAAGATCGACCGCCCGAGAAGTTTGGCGGCACTTCGGTCCAAGCTCCGTGGTTTTTTGAATCAGATCAGACTTGTGATTCAGGTCCATCCTCATAGATATCCCACAGCTCAAGAACAAGTGGGGCTTATTGGTTCTCTTCTCCGCGGGGCCAGCTCTAAGTTGGTTTGCTCCTTTATTGGAGAAAGGAGCCCCGTGAGTTGCAAGATTTTGCTGCTTTCACTGCGTAACTTCGAAGCATGCTTTGGAGACACCGATCGTCGGCGCCCGCCGCGATCCACAAAACTTTGCAACTTAAGGCAAGGCTCTCGCCCCGGCTTGTATATGCATCGAAATTTCGTCAAATTGCAGTATAATGCCCTGGGATGATATTGCACTTCGAGATTGTTTCGAAGGGGTTACGAGAGGATGTCAAAGATATGTTGTTGTCTATGGGGGATCCCCGTGAGTTTGGAAGAAGCCATCGATTTGCGATTCGATGTGATAATCGGCTCTTGAGCGTAGGCAAGAGAGAGACGTGTGAGTCGCCTTTCCAATTACACAAAGCGCCAGTGCTTCACGCCTTCCCCGGTCTCATCTCAGAGAATCTAGCGTATCTGGACTGAGCCTATGCATTGATCCGGGCGATTCGAGGACCCTTATCCGCCACCGAAGAAAATGGCCGGAGAGAGGCTAATCTTTGCCTCTACCGGAGGAGCTGGTCATATCGCCGTGGATGCCCTGAAGCGCTTAAATCAGTCGGGAAACTTCGGGGCGGTCCGAAAGTAGTAGGAGTCTCGTCACCGGTGGCGCCTTCTCTCGGACTCCTTCCACATTTCGACATGTTTATTCCATCGATAAGGTCGACAAGGCATTCTTCATCCCTATATCATTGAAATCGGTTGGAGAATTGCAAGTGTTGGCAACTTGATTGTGGTGCAAATGCTTGCTTTATGGATAGTGTGTTAAGCCCATAAGAACGCCATCCCTAAAAGCAAGGTTGAGCATCCCCTTACGTCGAAGTGATTGATGGATTCGGAGATCTCCCCGAGTGCGATCCGCGAATGTATCTTGCGCCTCTTCAGGTTTTGTTCGAGGGAGTTTCTTGTAGTATTTCCTTCAATCTCATTGCTAGCCCTCATGCGCCAATAGTCTTGGGTCTGCCTGCTTGAGCTACATAACCCACGCATTGATTGGCGTACTAGATCATTTCGATTTCTTTGGTTCTAGCTCTAGTTCCGATTCATCGGCAGAATCGGTCTCTACACCAACGTCGACTTCGATCCGTGGCGATATCGTGGGCCCATGACTCCGTCCTTGCTGTTCCATGTTCTGATCCGCCTCTTGCCTCTCGCTCGGTTCATGCCCCAGATTCTGATCATATTCTTGTCCCAGCTCCGGCTCGGTTCGGTTCATGTTCCTGCTCCGGTTCTTGCTCCAGTCTCGTTCTTGCTCGGCTCTTGATCCAGTCCCTGTTTTACGCTCTAGTTCTTGATCCGGTTCATGCTCCAGTTCATGTTCCAATTGCTCCGCTCACGTTCTCGCTTTCTGCTCATGTTCCCGCTCCTGCTTTTGTAGAGGCTTCTTCATGCCCTCGGTTTAGATCTCGAAGATTTCTCTTCAGCGAAGTTCGATAAATCTAGAACGCAAGATCCAAGTTCATGTATTTGCAATCCAGTTCACCCGTCCGGCTAGCTTCGACACCATCGAAGCTGCTCCAATGCTCCCGGATAAATATGGCGATTTCTCGATGTGTTTGACAAAGTCAAGGCCATTAAACTCCCGAGCATCGTCCATATGATTGTCCTATTGATTTGCAGCGGGGGGCACGCCATATGGTCCGATATATGGTCTATCTCTGGCGAGTTGAAGGTTTTGCGGGATTATATTGAGGAGAATCTAGCCACTGGCTTCATTCGACATTCTCAGTCCCCTGCTGGAGCGCCTATCTTCTTTGTCAAAAAGAAGGATGATTCGCTACGGTTAGTCGTTGATTATCGCGGCCTCAATAAAATCACGGTACCGAATCAGATCCGCTTCCTCCCCGATCCCGTGAGTTGTTGGAGCGACTTCAAGGTCGCGATTATTTTCACGAAGATTGATCTTCGGGGTGCCTACAATCTGATTCGGATCCGGGAGGGTGATGAGTGGAAAACAGCTTTTCGTACTCGGTATGGCCATTTCGAGTACACAGTTATGCCGTTTGGACTTACCAATGCCCCGGCAGTATTCCAACATATGGCTAATGATGTTTTTCGAGAGTTCTTAGACACTTTTGTTATCATCTATCTGGATGATATTCTTGTTTATTCTAAGACTCTCGACGAACATGAGAGGCATGTTCGACGGGTCCTTCAGAAGCTTCGTGAGCATGGGTTATATGCCAAACTTGAGAAGTGTCAGTTCGAACAGGATAATGTGGAGTTCCTTGGCTATCGCATCACTCCACATGGAGTCTCTATGGATCCTGAAAAGGTCCGCACTGTTCTGGAGTGGCAAACACCTTCATCCGTTCGAGATGTTCAGTGTTTTCTTGGGTTTGCCAATTTCTATCGGCGTTTCATCCGGGATTATTGGGAGATTACTCTTCCTTTGACACGCCTCACTGTCAAGGACGTGCCATTCGAATGGACCGTGGCGGAATCGCTTTTGTTACCCCGAAGCATGCTTTCACCACGGCGCCAGTTCTTGCTCATGCGGATCCTTTAAGCCCTATGTTGTTGAAGCGGATGCTTCGATTTCGCGCTTGGTGGGATCCTCGTCACGGGGAGGGGATGACCATGAATTGCATCCAATCGCCTATCATTCACGAAAGTTTCAGGCTGCTGAAATCAACTATCCCATTTATGACAAGGAGTTGTTGGCGATAGTGGATTCTTTCGAGGAGTGGAGACGTTTCCTGGAGGGATCTCCTTATAAGGTCACAGTCTACACAGATCACCGAAATCTCGAATATTTTCAGTCTGCTCGAGTGCTCAACCGTCGCCAGGCCCGGTGGCATACTCAAGTATTATCCCGGATTGATTTCGTGATCAAGTACCATCCTGGATCCCTCCAAGGAAAGCCTGATGCCTTGTCTCGACGCTCCTACCTTGAGCCCAAACTAGGTGACCCTGCATATGATCAGCAATCACAGGTTATTTTAGGGCCTGATCCATGGAATAAATTACTACTCCTATATTTTCGTGTAGCCAAAATAGGTTTAGCTAAACTACCTTCAAATCGGGGCTAGAAGTTTCTAACACTTGGCTAAACTAAATGGTTTTTCTCCATCACAATTTCTTGCTTTTAGCTAAACTTTCAGAAAATAGAGAAGCAAATATTAGCCATCACGCTATAGTAATTTAAAACAATCCAAGCATTTTGGCAAAGACATTGAATTTATTGTAATACATTCAAGACACAAACATACATGAACATGTTCAAAAACCTAAAAAAAAAAGGGACTACATTGTTCCTTTTCCTCTAATTCTTCAACTTTGTACTTGGAACAAGAAAGAAAGTGTGAAAAAAAAGGAAAACTATAAACCCTATTTGAAATTTCTTAAAGTTGGTACATACATTGGTGTTGAATTTCGGGCTAATCTATCCATTTTTCCAAGCCCACTCTATCTTTGGTTTAGCTAATCGATGTCCTGGTGGATATGTCTGGAGGTAAGGGTTTGGCTACTCAACCTAAAAACTCACTTGGGCGGCAAAAAAATTGGGCTAAAATTTTCTTTTTTTTGGGCATTTTTTTCGTTTACTTTAGCCGTTTTTCTTGGCAAAACTGCTACAAAATAGCCATTTGGCTAACCTTAGCCGTTATTTTATTCCATGGCCTGATCGGTTCCAGCTTATGGCGCTCACTTTGTTCGAGAGGCCTCATGATACAGCCTTGTTGGAGTCTGTTCGGGCATCTCTGCCCTCCGATCCATTGGCTCAAGATGTATTCTCACACGTTGGCGCTGCATCATCTTCTCAGCAGATGGGATCAGACTATGATCGTTTTGAGGTTCGAGATGGACTCCTGCTCCGTGATGGACTTCTATATGTGCCGATGGTGCTTCTAGGCTTCGTGTTCTTCAGGGCTTGCCATGATTCACCTCCGCCGGACACTTTGGAGTAGCCAAGACTCTTGAACTTATTAGTCGAGAGTATTGGTGGCCGGTCTTCGCCGCTCTGTCGAAGCTTTTATTCGATCATGTGACATCCGGCCGTCGAGCCAAGGTTCCAAGGCATCTTCCTCATGGCCTCGCTTCAGCCTTTACCGCCCAAACCGTCCTTGGAAGAGTATTTCAGTGGATTTTATTGTCGAGCTTCCATCCTCCCGGGGCCATGACGCCATCCTTGTTGTTGTTGACCGCTTTTTCCAAGATGGCACATTTCATTCCTTGCGGCACTTCTATCTCTAGCGGCTACAGCCGTTCTCTTGCTTCGAGAGGTGGTTCACTCCATGGCTTACCGGATAACATTGTCGTGACCAAGGCCCTCAATTTGTTGCCGCTTTTGGAAGCGTCTATTGCAACTCTTGCATGTGGAACGTTAAGCTCTTCTTCCTGGACATCATCCGTAGACCAATGGATGTGTGGAGCGCACTAATCAAACCCTTGAGCAAGATTTGCGATGCTTCATCAATTATCGCCAGGATGATCGGGTTGATTGGCTACCGCGGCGGTTGCTTATAATAATTACGCCCATGCCTCCACAGCCGGACTTCGCTCTTTATTAATTTCGCATGCATCCCGGTGGTCTTTGATTGCTCCCCGATATGACTTCGGTCAATCCCGGTCTTAGAGACAAGCTTGAGAAGCTCCGCATGCTTCGTGATGATCTTCAAAGACCATCTTCGCCAGGCCCAAGCACGTTATCGCTATCATGCGGTCAAAGATCGTCAAGATGCTCCTCATTTTGCGATTGGTGATCTTGTTTGGCTCTTTATGTCGGGATTTGCCGACAACTTCGCCCTTGTAACAAGCGACTACGGCGCTTAGGTCCCTATCGGATCATTGAACGAGTTGGTGATGCCGCTTTCGGTTGGAGCTTCCGCCATCAGTCCGGCTTCACCCAGTGTTTCATGTGTCTTTGTTAGAACCCTATATGGCGAATCCATTTCCGGATCGAGTACCTCCACCTCCACCACCAGTCGAGATTGATGATCATGAGGAGTTCGAGGTTCGAGAGATTCTGGACTCCAAGTTTCTTCGTCGACGATTGTATTACTTCGTCGATTGGGAAGGTTACTCGCCAAGTGACAGAACCTGGGCCCGCCGAATCGACTAATGCACGACAAAATTGCGGAGTTTCACCGACGCGTTACGCATAAGCCAAGCCCGAGTAGTTCCGGCCCCGGCTTGAGGACTCGTCGCCATCGTAGGAGGGGGATGGTGTGACGACCATACGGATATTCGTATCATACGAACATTATACTCCTATGTACAAAAGATGGTCGTCACACGGATGCAAAAGGGTAGTTGCACAAGACAGGGTTTGAACTCACAACCTTCCAGTTGCGAGTCACACACCCTTGCCAAGTGCACTACCAATATTTGTTGAAGACATTCCTTCACGTCTTCCTCATATGTGGGACTATCTCCAGAAGGTTCTAGAATGTTCTAGAACCTAAATGCATGCGCGACACTTGGCGCGATCTCATCCGTTGGAGTGGCGCGATCCTGACCGTTGGTTTAGATATATGAGGAGGCACCTCCTTCTTGTCAAACCATTCCGGTTCAACGCCAGTCTTGAGCCTTTTAGGCATCTGTCTTGTATTCCTGCTTGCCTTCGGGCTATTGTATTATTGATTCCTGTTCATATATCAGATTCTTTGCCGATCTTGGCATATTTCTTCCGTATTTCTTGCGTATTCTCCACGTATTTTCCTTGTTTTTCGAGTAGGTTCATGACACGGCCCATCTCAAAGTTCACAAGGTTTTCCATGTAAGTTTGTTGAAAAGGCACAATCCTAACCCTGAGGAGGTCTTGGATACTCCAACCTTGTTGGAAATGACGGAGGAGCAAGTTGAAATCGTGCCTGAGTTACTTCTTGATAAGTCATTCAAGAAGACTAGGAGGTCTCAGTTCCTCCAGTATTTGGTCACATTTGCCCGTGGAAGACGCGACATGGGTATTGAAGCAGGATTTAGAGAAGCAATACCCAGAATTTATGAAGGAGTTTGATGGGCGAGCCGTCTCCGACTTGGTCGACCCCGACTTGCCAGGAGGTTAGCTTAGTATGTTTCTTAGTTAGCCTCTAGTTCTGGCAGATATTCTAGCTAGTGGAATACATAGGCCAGAATCTTGGAACATGTGGGCGATGATGAGATAAGCCTTTAAGGCGTTCTCTAGGCCAACATGCACCAAGAGGTGCGCATGACCAATAAGGTCATGCGAGAGAGAGAGAGGGAAGGCATGGTGCGCGATGATGAGACATCGGTCGGATGCTCTCTATGCCACGATGTGGGGTTCGCACACCTGGCCATAGGGTAAAGTGATCATGTGCGATGATGGGATCGTGAGACGTTCCCTAGCTTAAAACCCTTGGGGCATGATGCACTAGGGGTACTCGGCACCGGGTAACCGAGTACAAGGTAGCACTTGATCATGGGCGATGATGGGATCATCTTAAATGGTCCTTAAGCTCAAATCCGAAAGGGCCATGATCGAGTGCAAGGTATTGATAAGGGGGGTGGTCCCCTAAAACCACAAACTTATTAATTAAACTAACGTAATGTGCTCCATGTGCAGGCAAGTGAGAAGGAGCTTCGAGGTGGGGCGCATTACGAGAAGATGGGGGAACCATAATTTAGATTACGAACCCTAATAACTTTTATAATTGTAAGAAGTAACCTTGTTAAGGCTATATAATTTTGTATAAGTACAAATATAGCCTAAATTTTGACATTTAACTTTAATAGGAAGCTGATCGTTTAAATTAAACTTAAGTGTATGATCTTATGTTGTTTGCAGGATAGATAGGCTCGTCACCTTAGCGCAATGCTGGGGACAGCATTGTCCTAAGGGGGGGAGAATGTGACGTTCCAAGGGAATATACGCCATAAATACGTATATTCCTGGACCCGTCACCATACAAGTCTACCTAGGTATAGCCTTGTATGCCTTGGATAAGTGGCAAGGGTTGCACATCTAAGTTAATTGTTAACTTAGATAACCTTAGGATAAGACCCATTTGCACATGGCCTTATCCTATTAGGCAACCGCCACACGGCCTCATCTTATTGGTGCCACGTGGCATCCCATGTGGACCCACACCTATATTGGCTCTAACCCTAACCCTAGACCCTTTTCCCTGACCTAGCACCTGAACTCTCACCCACGTGCCCGAAACCCCGTTTCGAGCACCGTTCGTCATAGTCTAGCCTGGAGCAGCAGCCCCTGGAAGGTGTGTATGATCGTAGAGGGAGCAAGCCTTCGAACCACGTCTAGGAGCATGGAGACGCCAGGAATGGGAGGAAGCGCTTCTGGAGGAGGTAGGTTGAGTAGAGTTCATGTTAGTTCATCTGGAAGTTAGCACTCCAGATGGGTTAGTGATTCGTGTCTAAAGTAGAGACACCCTAGATCTTTTGTTGAACATCTTGAACCCTAATCAAGGAACCCTAACTGTTAGTTAGCTATGTATGATTAGGTTAAGATGTTCATATGATGTTGATATTGATCATGATGTGATGTATGTGATATTGGTTGATCATGTTGCTCCTCTTGTATTGGGAAGGGGGGTAGAGACCTAGGGCCATAGGTAGTATGCTCCTAGTGTAGATCCCTTAGTTCCTATTAGTGTGGCCTGTGCATAGGAACCCACCCGGCTATAGAAGATATGATGTGACTCAGCACTGCACAACGGGGCTAGAGGCAAGATGGAGGGTGGATCCCTGCCGAGTGGGGGCTTCGGGGGATCCCACAGTGGGCTAGGCTTATGGTCGGTCACTGCATGGGTCCGACACCTCCTGGGGCAACGGTGTCGCCCTGCCTCTCAAGAGTTGCAAGTGTCAGCTTGGCTCTTGTTTTGGGGGTTCACGGTGCGAATCGTGGTGTCGCCACGATTCTCTAGCCACCTGCGGAGCCTCTAGACCCCTGAAGGGGAGATGCAACCCTTCCTACCTCGCCTGACCAGGGAGATGCAACCCGGAGTAGTCCCGATGGGTGATGCCATGGGATTGCGTGATCCGAGAAGGTTAGAGTCATGCCACGCCTTGATCTAGCCCATCCGCAAAGTATGCACCCGGGAGGGACGGATGGAGTGGTCAACCCTAGCCATTGTCTTATGCCAGCCCCGCCATTGTTATGACTCCTGGTCTGCTCTATCTTGAGGCCTATCCAAATGGACCGACTACCCTATGTGTCAGAGCCACGGGTAGGAGCTCTCATGTTTTATGGTATATGATTATGTTCTTTGCATCTATGGATGTGCAGTTGAGCTACCCTCGAGGTAGCTTATTGTATTGTATTGCTAGTTCTGACGTGTTTATGCTTCCGCTGTGATAGGAGCCCATAGGGGAAGGGCGCGCAAGACACCTTCGTGTCCCCTTCCCGCACTACGGAGATCCCAGAGTGCGGGATAGACGGAGGGCCTGTGCGATTGTTGAGCCGGACGGGGGATTTCCTGCAGAGTGTACGGTCGGGCACCGTATGTTTAGCAGGGAGCGTCACACCAGTAAAAAGGAGAGATTTGGTGTAAAGATGGCCAGGGAAAAGAAAAAGCCTTTTATTCAGGAATCAGTGTTCATACAGGAGGTTCGCCGTCCCATAAGTGCTCGGTCTAGCATACAGCTCCATGGTCAGAGGCAACCTAATTCCAGTGTGATAATCGATTTACCATCTTCACTTTTTGGTCCCCAGCGGCCTCTTCATATTGGCACAAGCGGGTCTGATTTACCTTCCAAGATCAGAAGTCTCCAAAGTGCTCTAGACCTGCAAGTTCAGTGCTTGCCGCCTACACTTCGTGATCAGGTACGACTCATTCATTCCGAGGGAGAAATGATGGCCATATCTATGATTGTGTCTATTTGCGAGATGGACATACTTATTACAGTTAATACATGCCTTCGTTTCAGACCCTAAAGCCCAGTATGTGAGCACAAGTGATGCCTCAGTACAGACACTAGATACAGAATTACAGCCACAGAAGAAACATTGTGTTGAAGAGGGAGTGCAAAAATTGGAAAGGAAACATATGTTGAGGTGGGAGTACAGACATCTCCACAATCCCAAGTGGACCAGGAGCCGCAGTGTCGAGCTAGCAGACAGGAGCAGGCTGCCTCAGTATCTTCTGTTACCAGGAGCCTGAAGAGGTTGCAGAGGCAGAAGATGATGCCCATTCTGATGTGGATGCAGCTTTGCATTTTTTCACTGACGTCATGCATGTGAAGGTTGGTAGAGTTGTCTCTGCTACTAGGGTGGGAGCGGTAAGACCTGATCATCCTCGGCATCTTTTGGTTCAGTTTCAAGACACTCTTAGCCGTTTACATGTTCTTCAGCATGGAAACCATCTCAGAGGTACTAGTTTCTCAGTATAGGAGGACCTCTCCCCTCTTCAATTGTGTAACCCTAAGGAGGAGCTCTGCAAGGTGAGGGCAGCCCGCCTGCAAAAGAAATGGGCGGTGTACAGGGGAGGCGCGGTGATTATTCTAGCAGAATGGCCTTCCAATTCTTGGACTGGCTATGTCTAGATAATTTTAGAAGCACAAAATTACCACTAGCATTAGTATTATCTTCTTCTTGGTAGTCTTTTAATATTTGATTATTGTGTTTGGTGATTTGGCCTAGTCCCCATGTTTTATATGGGCTATTGCCCTTGCATGTACCATCTCATAACCCAGTTGGGTTCCCGTGGACGTAAAAATTTATCTGTCTATCTATCTTCATCGCTTTGTGATGGAAGCCCTACTGATTTTAGTGGAAGTGGTCTCCACATAATAGATATTTGTAATCCATGGGATTTGCAAGTTCAAAGATGACATTCCCATTGGCTTTCGTTCCTTTTTAGGCAGTTCTTGTTGATCTCCCACGATAAAATAAGGTATGGTTTATTGGTGAAAGGGAATGGATTCTATTTGTCTAGTCAATATGGGTGTCTAGATTTGCCTCAATTGATTCCTAAAATAGTTTTTCTTAGTTCTTTTGTTCCTTTGTTCTAATTGAATAGATCAAGTCATGGTTGCTAGCTAGTTTCACAGTGACGGAATGTCTTGTGTAAATGCTATTTGGCTTCTTGCTTGTCTCTTGAAGTTTTTGTGGACAATCGACGAGTCATTTTGTTTAGTCAAAGAATTGCATGTCAAGAACAGTATAGAGAATCCCTGACATGAGAGCTAATGTAACTAGGCTACATTTCTAATGGTAGACTTGCAGACTTGCTGTTCTAGACTGGACCAGACACCCAGACTGCACCAGGCTGTTTCGAGTAGCATTGGATGTTGAAATTTCTGTGTTAAGGTACATGTTCAGAACAAAATGGATCTGATGCAGATGGATCTGTTGCACATGTAATGAAGATTTTAATACTAGAAGCAGATATGTGTGTAGATTTCCTGAATGCGAGTATGTGCATTTCTTCTATAAGATCGAATGTTGTCTAATTGTTGTGATAAAACAGGTGGCTCTGATTGAATCATATTTGGGGATAACTATTATACTTGAATACTATATTGAGCAGTCTCTTCCAAATGTTATTTCGGGCATTGTTCATAGTGATGCTCCTTGGTGGAGCTTCAAAGTTCTTTGGTTATTTTAAGCTGCATTTGTGAGCTCCTGGAAACTCTTTTCTCTCAAACTAAAAATCTATTAGAGGCCTATCCTTTGATCTTAAATGACGTCTAATGGATATGAAGGATTGTAGACGTGATAAACTGGAAGGAATAAAAAGAAACAGAACATGAGTAAGGAGTTTTAGATTTGTGAAGCATATTCGTGACATAGGAATGAAAATTTAGCATGTTTCAATCTGGTCATATGTATCTGTTATAATATGTACTCTACGCTAGGAAGAATGGGACCTGTGCATTAAGAACCTCTTTAATTCAATATAATAGATGCTTTTTTTTTTTTTTTTTTTGGGTCAAAATTCAGTTCTTGAATATTGTTTTATTTTGAGACACGTGATCTGCAATAGTGAGCAGGGAATGTTTATTATCAAATGCATATTCCTATGAGGAAGTGTGAGTTTACCCCCCAATTGGTCATTTTAAGAGTACTTTGCATGTCTTAAATATATAGTTGATTAATTCTAAGTTAGTTGAATGAGTTGCGGGATGCTAACACGCTCTAAGTAAATATGCATTTGGTTTCCTTATGTGATATTTTTGGCTCATGGATTCAGATATGGACACCTTGTTGGAGTGTTGAAGACTATTTAACAACTGAAAATGTAGGTTTTTTGCGAGGCAGGATTTTAAATTTGTCGTGAATAGATCCCAGGTTGATTAAATTCTACAAATGCAAAGGATTGTAGGTCTTTAAAAAAGTTCGTTAAAGGAGGAGAGCTATATTCCTCATGGGATCAAGAAATGGAAAAAAGTTCATCTATATGAATCAGCATAACAATTAACAAAAGCATTCTAGCATCTTTTCTACATTGCATATTCTCAACTCGATGCTTTTTGTTGTGTTTTTTGGTAGTTCTACTTAAGTTGTTGTCAAAACGTTGACCATTTGTACTTTTTAAGATTTACATAACATTGTATTATGTAGGATTCCAAAATTCTATTTGTGAATTGGGAGTGATATACAATCCATATATTATATAAGATAGCCGTTCAATGTGCTTAACTTTTAAAATGCCAAAGTTTTACCCCAAACTCTTCAATGCCTCAGTCTATTTGGTGTGCAAGATCTAAAAGGGACGTCAGAGGACCATTAATACCCTTCACATCATAGGCACGCTATGAATGGGGTGAGAGATGAAAACAAATGGGGAAGAGGTCCATACATACCAACAGAGGGGTTAGGTTAGAGAGCCGTATGATGGACAACCACCACGCATGGCCAGAGAGCACAGTCTTCTTTGCTGTTAGCGGCGAATGAACCTCCGGTCCTATATATGTGCCACCAATCCATCAGATGAGCATTACCTCTCCTTCCGCCTTAGCTTAGGGGGAAGCACCAGTGCGAGCAGGTGTGGACGAAGCAAGGCCAAAAACCCAACTCCACACGTCCACAGAGGGTGAGACAGGGCCTGTAGCTTTTTTTTGAAGATAAGGTAGCGAATTGTAATTATTAAAAGATGAAATACATCCTATTAGTCATCCGTATAGCCTTCCTAGTAGCTTTAGCATATTCACGTATCAATTTCACATCATCAAAAACTGAGGTGGCTAATTTTATGCTATTAGATCTGGCCTTTTTAGGCCAGGGAAATTAGAAAAGCCAAGGAAATAGATGACGGAGATGAGAAGAAACACATCTCAATCGACATCTTTCTTTGCAACTCTTCACCATTTCAGGAGACGGCTATGACCTTAATTAAAAACTCACATGCTTTTGCAGAACGATTTGCCATTTAGAGTTTGCTTGCGATTTGCATTTTGGTCAAAGCTCTGGAAATTTATTTATGCTTTCCAATTGTTATTTACTTGGTTGTAGAAGCAATTTTTATTCCGCAAGGCACTTTACAACAAATTGGATCCATGGTTCTTCATGCATTTCTTTTCTACCTTATGCACTGCGAACCAAATGAGGTAGATTCGGCCATTCCAGATAGGCATCTCTATTTCTTTTTAATGGTTATGATAAGTTCCATTAGTGATGTGATGCCAGAAATCTCTGCTTCTTCTACTTTATGATAAGTTTGATGCCAGAAATCTCTGCTTCTTCAAAGATAAGCATGTTTTCATAGTCGTTGTTGGTCTATGCACAAAAAAAAAAAACCTTCAAGTCTATCTGATCCTAAGACCTTAGACTTTCTATCATGATTTTGACCTTTGCAAGAACAAAAACATGATACAATTTGCAGCCCTAAGTACAATCAGGTGCCAATGTACTTAGGCCAAAGATATGGTTGCCAAAACTAAAACTCATTATATTCTATCATCAATCTGCTACATGTTTATGCAAATGCCTTTTTGTATGTAAATCCATAAATGACTGCAGAAAGCAAGATATTGCATTCATCTTATTCAAGATATGCCAGATCTGATGTTGGGTGTTTCACCAGCTATTTGGTATCAGTACCCATCCATAGAGCTTTTAGAAATACATTTCTGATAAGTTAATACGATAGGAAGGACCATAAGAATCTGTTGCAAAGATGCGCAGAATTATATTTTCTAGGATTTATAAACCACAATGCTCATATTTTTTCACTTTATGGAAAAGAGCAAAGGAACAGTTTACACGTGCTCATGAACCAAACTGCTTGTAAATAAGAACACCAGCAATATTCAACATGATTCAACTCACAAGAGTAACGAGAATAGAAGACCTAAACTCACAAGAGTAGTTGGAATAGAAAACCAGCAAATGGAACACACTTACTTGAATTTTGTTGCAAACTTTTAAGTGTCTAAATTTTTTTGAAATGACACTATAACGGAGAGTAAGAAGCCATTGTCTTTAATCAGATATATCAATGTATTTGAGTCACTTCATCTTTCATCTTGATGTACAACATTCCACTCCTCCTTTGGCAAGGCAAGATCCCCAGAGTCTTATGAAATCATAGCTCCGTGTATTCACCATTCTGCTAGTACTAGAAAAAACTGCAAATGACAAAAAACCACAAGGAGAGGAGAGAACTGGTACCTGCAGCCAATCAATACATCATTAGCCTGATAAGGGTAAAGATGCAAGGGCCAAAAGGTACAATGGTGTCTCTCGGCATTTAGCCTTTTACACCTTGTAACCTTTTGCCATCAGTTAGTCCTAATCCTAAAAGAATGATAAATGTCCATCATATAAGAGCCCTATGGCAGTTACTAAAATTCATCAAATAGTGTTTGAAATGGCAAAATATATCAGAGTGTTATTTCTCATATTGGAATACAAAGCAAATAAAGTCAATCATACTTAATGATCATCATCCAAACCATCTATCCAAAGCATAAGAAATTTGTCTGCAAACCTGGTTTGGAGCTCTTTGCTTCATTATTTGAGTAAAGAATAATTCTGGTAGAGCCTGAGATCTACTCTTATTGTGCACCACATCAAATAATATATGGATAGACCTCGGTCTTATTGTGCACCACAGCAAATAGATAATGAAGAATCATTGAACCCTTTTGTTCAGCAGCTAGAAAATGAGCATCGTACTCCACATATTTTTGGATCTTGCTCAACGGTGAAATCCATTTGCAGAGATCTGGTCATAGTATGCAAAGCAACTAATAATGGATGAAGAATCGTTGAACACTTGTTCAGCAACTGGAAATTAAGCAGAGTACTCGAGTTGGAAAGCTTGATCAGCAAAGAAATCCATTTGCAGATGGATTATAGCTTAAAACTTAATGCATTACACTTCTAAAATAGAGATTGAATCAGAAGCAACGCCGCCCTGAAAACATTTTGCACCAGAAATCTTGCATGAAACTTGCATTCGGCTGCAGCCATAACAAGCTTTAGGTTTCGAAACCCTACATCTAAAAATATCATATACACTTTGCACGAATATCTATATTTCTTTCTTTTGCATTTAAATTGCTAAAATTGCATACCTTGCCTTTTGTTTTTTGGTGAGGGCCGATTGGCCTACTAACACAAAAAGCTCCAATTCTTGCGTCTGGGCGTTTGGTCTAGTGGTAACACACTAGTTCCTTAGCAATGTGGTCTCGAGTTCGAGACCGTCCAGAATCGCACTCGGTACTGTTGGGGGTCAAATCCCAACAGACGCAATGTAAGGTGGTTGGGGGCAGGGCCCAACCGAGCAATGTATTGTGGTGTGTGGTTACATGTCCAGTTGGATGCTGCCTAGTGGCGTGACGTTAAAACTACTATCTACTATCTAGCTATTAACATCTCGTGACATTCATACGAAAAAGTTTGGGATTGTACCATGTAAAGTTGAAAGACAACATAAAATTTTGCATGCAAGACAAACTTGCTAGGTTTAGACAAGTGGCGCACATGCTTTCAATAGAGAAACCCAAGTGCATGAAAGCCCCTTTGCGTAAAATGAAATTTCCAAATGTAAGGACATATAATTCAAGAACAATATTGCATACCTTTGCATTTTCTAAGATCGTCACATAGCATTTCATATTTCTAATTTTTGCATCCAGAATATTGATTGGCATGATGCCCCTTTCGCCAACATTGTTCAAATTACTCCATTGAATCACCATAGAAAGGTCAAATAGTGTAGTAAGTTTCACATACCTTACTTTTTGTTTATTGTCAGGCCATGCCTATTAGAATAGCGAGTTAGCTCCAAGTCCAGGTTTTCACAATAAAATAGGTAGCACCTTGCCTTGTAGTAAGGCATTTGCTATTCTAATAACTGGTTATTTTGAATACGATTCCATGTATGAAATACTGTGGGATTCTATTATGTAAAGCTGGAACATAGTAAAGAAAGTTAATTGTAATAACAAGTGTGCAAGTCAAATATGCCCATGTATCAAGTGTAAAATGCATTCACATTATTTATAATAATAATAATAATAATAATAATAATAATAATAATAATAATAATAATAATAATAATAATAATAATAATAATAATAATAATAATAATAATAATAATAATAATAAAAACCTTCTAAACGACTACTAGAACAATCTATTACCTGTCTTAAAAACAGATCAATTAGCAGCCCTATTCATAGGCAGGTAAAACCTATGTCTAGGCCAAAGACATGGTACAATTGTCCATTCTCAAAGTAGTCCTATAACATTTAATATTTTTTCAGATGCCTATAACCTCATATGCTAATTGAATCTCCATGGTATTAAGTCCAGTTTCAATAGTTCCATCCAAAGATTTTTTATGATGTGTATTTACCATATGTTACAGTCTTATTAAACTCCATCCAAACCTTATTGGCCAAGTCCTTCAACAGCATGTTACTTTATTAATCCTATAGATGGTCATTTCACTTCCCATTTTTACTTTTAGGTGTTTAATTTCTTATTGTCTTAAAGCTCTAAAGCCAGATCTATCATTATTTTTCGTATATCCTAAAATAAGCTATATATCTGGTAATCTGTAAACCTTGCACCACCTGAAGTCAACCTCATGCTTATACTTCCTATATTTACTAGATTTCTCTAATGCTTAAAGCTGCTAAGGCCCAATATATCCTCTATAATACTGAAGTAGACTTTTAAAAAAAGCATAATAGAACCACTATAATCCTTCTATTACAGCAAACTGCATCTGTCTGATATTTTGATTTAAATCATTTTTGTTCCAAATGAAATCTCCTAATCTTAAGGATTCAGAATATTACCCAGCCTGAGGCATAATACAAGGTTTATACAAGCTTATTATGAAAACTCCATGAAATATTTCTGCTCCATTACTTGGAATCACATAGATCTCAAACATCTCTTATGAAAATATAAATCAAAGAGCAAGGAAACCTATTACCTGCATCCACAGACAAAAAACAAGCATTAATATGGTTGTATTGTAAGGGATAGCAGGTGTCATGGGTTTCCTTGAGGTTATCCCATTTCACCCTCCTTATATTTTTGCAAAACAACACCAAATAAATTCATTAGCTTCCAAGCAATATAAACTACATAACCATTTAGTAGTTGTTCTCATAGATAGCTTGGAAACCTATCAAATCATGTTAGATTTCCTAGTTTCCTATTTTCCTTATTAGCAATAATGTCTTTCTTTCACATGCATCATCAAAGGCCTACTCTAAGCTTGAAATATATCAGCAAGTACCAAATTAATCCCATGATTATATACTATTTCTATCAAACCTTTATGAATCGAGTAGTGTTTTTGGGCTTCTCCACCATGGTCTCTCAGATCTGCAAGCTTCCTGGTTATTGTAAGTGATTTCGCAAGCATCTTCACTGTTGCCAGCCATATTCTCTATACCCATGCTCTGCACTTCATCTTCATTGTTGAATTTTGGTATTACTGCCTCTGTATTCACTTGTTGCAATTGTCACTGCTTTTTCCTTTTTTCATATCATGGTATGCTTTCAACGCTGGGTCTCTCACAGATTTGTGATAATGGTAGATCTTTTTGCTAGAACTATCACTTTGCTTTTCTTCAGCAATCCTTTTGCGTGTGGCATAGTTCAGATCTTCTTTCTTTCTTGCCATGCCTAAGACAAGGGTCTTAAGCATTGGCCGTAGCCTGCTATTACTATAAATAGTAGGGCATTTTCGTCTTGTATAGTATTTATAGATCCTAGATCTTATATCCTTAACACCGACAGTCCCACAAGGTTATGTGTCATACCTAAGTTTCCATTTGGAACTGGTCGAGTGGTCTACCTGAGATGGCCTGTCCCCATGCATGTCGCCTTATGATTGTAACTAACCGCACTTTCCAGTAGTGATCTTTTGCCCTAAAACTTTTCTAGTCTTGTTTTTCCTGCATTTTCATTAGTATTTCCACGTCAACTATTTCCATGTACATATTCCTAGGTTTTTCTCTTGTGTCCCTTGTTATAACAAATGTCAAATGTCCTCATTGTGATCATGTTTCTTTTTTTGCATAGACACTAGTAAACAACATATTTTCTTTAATAAAAAACCCCCCCCCCCCCCCCTTTTTTTTTGTAACAACAAGGAGCATAGGGCCTTGTTTCACCAAGGCCCTACCCCACCTATCTTGTTCTACCTTTCTGTAGAAAGTTTATACGTTGCAAAACCTTCTCTTAAATCATTCTTTTGAAACATCTTATCATGTCACTCATCCTGTATAAGATTCCAGGAAACTCTTTTCCTTAGAGTACATTTAGAACCATATGAGTAGTCTTATTTCTCCCAAACCCATTATTTGCAAATGCCTCAACAAGCTCATGAACACTAAATGCTGCAGACAAAGCATCCGAATGAACATACACGTAAGGTGCAATTTGTGAGATAATGACTTTACACGCCTGCCCATAAGGTCTAAAATTGTCCGTTCTTATGAATTTGTTTACTTTGAATGGTAGTTTGCTCCTTTTATCAAATCCGTTCATTTTAAAAATACCTCTCTTATGGGCAGTTACATTGAAAGATAAGTTCAGAAAATTACACTTCACTCCAATTTGGATATCACTGTTATCTATGAATTGATATTTTGTTTCATCCCTAATGTTCAAAACAGCATCCTTTGCTAAGAACTCCATGCTTCAGACCTATAGATGTCTGCATATCTGTTATTGTGTGTTGGGTTTAGTATGAATTTCAATTCATACCAGGCCAAGTATAAGTTGCACAACGCTGGGCTACAGATAAAACCCATTGGAATCCCTTTGACCTATTTCCAAATTTCTCTTCCCATCTGTAAAAACAGTTACTTAGTAGCCAAGCACTCATTTCCTTAAATTGTGGCTTCGTAATCCATTTCCAGGTGACATTCTCTTTGTCTTTAGAAGACTTCACCCATTTAATTATGTAACATCATTCCTTGTTTTCAAAGAATGTATGTTCCTCCATCTGAAACTGCCATATCATGTCAGCAATTTCATTGATTATTTCTATTATTCCCTCATCTCCAAAGATTGGTGTATTTTCGTAGCATTTCATTATGTCCGGCATAGACATTATGGATTCTATGTGGTAAGTTTAGAACCACATCGTATGCAGAATCTATTATCCAACAAGCATTTATCTTTCTTGGTTTCCAAAAGTTGTACTTGGCAGTCATTTTGAAGCACACCTTAGGCCATATTTCTAACAATTGTACAAAATACCTGTTATGATGCTGGCAATTTCTGTGAATATAGTATTGTGTGCGTTTGTCAGCCATCTATATTCCCCTTTATGCACCTTGTACGTGGCCATTAGATAAGACAGTTTCCTGTTGTGTATCTGTACATCCCTGAGAAAATTTTGTATGTCCTGCACACATTTTTTTTTTCACTTCATCAGGTATATTGTCTACTTTTTGAAAGTCAGCACTGGCTAATCTAAGTTTTGCCATTTGGACTATGTGTCTTGGGCATATAAAGACTGCATTATTGGTTGCTTTGTCAAGACCAGCCACGTACAGATTCTTGTTCAACCATTCAATATTTTTTTGTACTTCTTTGTCCTCTCATAAGAACCTCTTTTATAGGAGTGCATTCTTGAGGTCCACTACCTCTGCATGAGCTAGTTTTTGCAACATCAGACAAATATTCTCAATGTCTCCTTCTGTGAGATCCAATAGTTCATATTTGTGCACTAAGAAGAATTGCTTGCATAGCTTACTAAATTCTTCCATAAATTCTTGGACACTCAGAGCATTATCAGGAATATGGTTTAGGCCACATTCCATTGCCTTTTTTAGCTTTGTGGAGTGAATAATATCCAAGTTTGTGGTCAATGAGTTTTCCCACATTTGGGTTCGAACAGAGGCATTTGTTAACCCCTTCATCAGCAAATACCATGGAATGGTTTATAAACCTTGTTCCTGATTTGTTCTATGTCTCTCCAAGCAAAGATTATTTTTTCAACTATTTCTGTTGCTTTCTTGGAATATTTCGAACATCACATTGCTGAAAATACCTCTTTTGTCAAATCCATTGAGTGCTTTTGAGAGAAAAGTCATGTGTATAACTCTGGTTTCTTGTCTCTCTCCTTGCTTGTCAAATGTTTCTTCTTATTGACATCTTTTGTAATGGTCCTGGTCTTCATGGTTTCCACGTACATTAATAATATGTATTAGGAATGTTCATACTTATTGTATTAATAGTGAGGTTCAATGAACCAGGCCACATGGCACTAGAGAAAAAGTATTGTCATATATATTGGTATTTTTCATAAAATGAGCCTTTTCCTAAGGGAATTGGTTGCTTTATTTCAAATATAAGCCGACAACAGAAATTGTGTTCCTACTGTGAATCCTCCACATATTCCATCTTCATTGGAGTACCGTCTTCTAATGATGTGACTATCTGCCGGTGTAAATCAACTCTCATTGGATTTTCCTAAGGCTGACATAGATAGTCTGAACTTATGTGCTAGGGAACCGCCTGGTTGGAGGGGTTTCTGGCGGGAAACAGGCAGCGGCGCGCCGTTTCCTGCCGGAAACCCCGAGAACTAGGCGGCTCCCTCACGTAAGCCACCGGAAAGCGAAATTCCGGTGATGAGGCAGAAAATAATATTTTTTTCCCAGCTTTTCTTTTTCTTTCTCTTTCTTGCTGCGTCCGTCTATGGCGAAGCTCCGGAGCTTCGCCCATGGCGCTCTCCATGCTCGTCGAAGCGCTTGAGTTCTTGGCGAGTTTTTGGAGGTCTTGATAGTTGAGGCTACATGTCTGGCGACTTTCCTTTTGAAATGAAGCAGTTCTGGAGCTCAATGATGTATATTTTCTTATTTGTCGAGTTCATTCCCTGTGTAGGGGTCCTAATACCGTCGTTCCTTGAAATGGAGAAACTTCTAATGATTTTTTTGATGTTTTACAGGTTCTTGAGTGGCAGTATAGCATCATTCTTTCCCTTGGAATAGATATGCATTTATGCCATATAAGGAGACTTGCCTTTTGAGGAAGAACGCCCAGAAAAGATCAGCCATGCAGATTTTGTGCTTCCTTAACTATTCTTGCAGAGATGGGCGGCGTTTGCTCTGCAGCTTCTTATTCCATTCAATGGAAGATCCAACTTCACATGCTCTTGTTCCCTTGCATCTTGTTTTTTCCTCCAGTGGCAGAGGACACAAATATCAGAAAGCTATGAGGCTGTAGTTACATACGAAAATGTATTTTCAAAGCCTCTTACTCAATAGATCACTGTAACCATTTGCCAGAGGCAAATATTCCTATAGTCAGGCTGTAGTAAATGTATGTTTGAAGCTTTTTACTTAAAATTATACAAATATTTTTTCTGGGTTAGTGTTTGATTATTTGAATCAGTAAATATCAGTCATCTGTGATGTGATTTGAAATGGAGGGGATCTTTTTTGTCAGTTTATGATATGAACTCAATTTAATTGAAGGTGTGGCGGTGCTGTAATTTAATTGAAGTTGTGGCGGTGCTGTAAGCGGCGTCGCCAAAAACCACCAGGGCAAAAAATACCTATTTTAAACAAACATGAAAAAAGCGAGGAATTTCGCTTTCCAGTGGTTTACGTGATGAGGATGAGGATATCCTGATATTGTATAAGGGTAGCACAATTGGGACTGGATTCCCGGTTTGGCAGCGACCGGCGTAGCCGGGAGCTGCAAACCGGGAATCCAGGACCAATTGTGCTACCCTTACAATATCACAGTTGGGGAGCGCAAGATCCGGTTACTATGATCAAAATTTGCCATGATTTCTTATCTGTGCAGCCGGTGCTGAAGCATGAAGAATGGAAATAGGATTTTTTGAAATCGGCAGGGGCGACGTGGATGCCTGAGAATGCACCACCGGAAATAGCAGCGACCCAACTGTGATATTGTTGGGGCGTTAATGGTTGGGGCATTACTAATATCCATAAAGCTAAGTTCATTAGGCACTTTAATGGTTGTATACCATTCAGATAAAGTGAGCAACTGACATATGGGGGGAGCCATCATCGACTGCAGCCACGAACCAAAAGCTGCCGGATTTGCTGTTTAGGTTCGAAAAGTTTAGTGCTATGGAGGTGTGCTTGCGTTCCCTCTCTTCTTTCGGTGATAAAGACTGAAGAAAGGTACTTAGGGCTTGTCGAATATGAATTTTTGCATGTGTTTTTCGAAGTCGGAATTTTTGCATGCATTTTTTGCCTTATAACATGGTTTTTCTTTCGGTGCTGTACATGGTCGTGACTGCATGCAGTATGAATCGTTGGCCATGTTACTCAAAATCCCCCAGGCAGTTTCTACCTAGAAATGCTCGACCTGAAAACCAGGGTGCAAGGGTTCCATCGCCAAAAGCCAGGTTAAAAGGGCGGCATTTTTTGGAACTAGAATTTACTCAACATAACAGAACTGTTGTCCTGACAAACAAGATTAACAATTAAATACATGCACAGCTTCAAAGCCCACCATGCCATATCAAAGTTTTGAACGATTAATGATTGCACCATCTGACTCTACTCTATCCTGTGATGATACATGGTATATGCCAATCGAGGGAAGCCATCCATGAAAAATAGTGGATGGAGTCTTCAAGTGTATAGATTGTTCATGCAACCATGAGGAGAGAGCCGATACAAGTGCCGTCACATCAGCAGTTGTGTGTGAAGCAGAAAGTGTAATGCGCAATCTACAAGCCACAACATGATCACATTTTAAACAAGTTCAAAAGATTCTCCACAGCAGAGGCACTTGTACCTGGATGAATTAACAGGAACTGATGGAGGCCTGATTGCAGTAGCATGGAACCCTGCCTCAAGCAAATACCTGCAAGAACAAATTACTCAGGAATCTGTTTGAGTTAGGATAGCAGCCAAGTTACCTACCAAACAATTAATAAACAGAGAAAAGAGTATCATCATAGTAAATAGTTACCTGCTTGCAGCAAGAGTATGTTCCGCTCCTCCAATTATAACTGGAACAATGGGACTTGTATAATGTATACCTAGCATATTAGAAAACTCCCTTACTCTTTGCCATACATTCTGCTGCCTCCATTTCTCATCGCGAGCAACCAGAAGCGCAGCTGCCATGTCAGAGAATAAAATGCGTATCAGGATATATAATAACAATACTAAAATCCGTCCACGGTAACACCTCTCTAAAGCCAAAAGCTTGGTTGGTCCATCACTTGTCTCCTTGCAGTGGTTGAGCCTATGCTGGCCAAGTAATCTTCTCCCTATTGTCATAACCCTCTCCTAATAGATATTGCAGCTCTAAACTAGAGAGTATTTTTATCAATCTCCTCAATCACAAATATCCATTTCCTAGAGTTGCCCCATGACGAAAAGCCGTGCAGCCTAAAAAGAATGTTTGCATCTCTAAGATTATTCATACATGAGATAACACAAACTAAACATGCGATGAAACGAGAGACAAATATATTCTTGTTTTACAAAGATTTGAGTTCATCAACTGTGAAATTTGAAAATACAGTTCATTTGAATGTGGGAGTTTAAGGATTACAACAATGACATGAGTAAACATAAAGAATTGAAACGAGTGCCAAATGTATTCTTGTTTTACAAGGATTGAGTTCATCATCTTTAAAATTTGAAAATACAGTTCATTTAAATGTGGGAGTTTAAGGATTACAACAATGACATGAGTAAACATAAAGAATTGAAACTAATGCTTGTCATATTTAGCAGAAAAGTTGTGTACATACCATGTGCAGCTGCCACCATGGGCACAGACAGGGCAGTAGAAAATATAAAAGAACGGGCTCTCGATTGAATGAGTTGCTTCCATCTTCGGCTGCATAGAATTGGAATCTGTTTAATTATCCATTGATAAATAACTGAAGTATATTCCAAATATTTATTCACATATTCATCACAAGAGGAAAACAGGGCCTTCTTTTCTGCCACCCGTTTTAGTAAAGTCAGAAATGGAAAACTAACATGATTAGCATATGCATCACAACTTTAATGATGCAAGAACAAAGTGGAAATCTATGAAGCTTTTTGTATGTATTGCATGCCAAAGGCATTTTGTTTCTAATCATCTCATGGAAATCGAAAATGTATCAACACAATATTGTGACCCATCAAACAGGAACTCAATGAAACGAAACAGCAAAATTTTATAGACCACCTGCTTGCAATGTATCCACCTTGACAACCAAATGCTTTGCTAAGCGTTCCCACACAGATGTCGGGCTCGATACCGAATGCCTCTGCTACACCTCCACCTTGTTCTCCACATACTAAGGTCCCATGGGCCTGCAATTCGTAACCTCAAGTTTTATTGAAAATAGCATGTAAAGAAAGTATGGTCCCCTAAAAAGGGGAACGAGAAAAAAAGGCAGCATACTCAATCAGATTTAAGTAGTCATACATCATCAAGGACCAGAAGAAATCTATACTTCTTGCGAAGAGCATCCAACTCTGCCAAAAGGGCAAAGTCACCATCCATGCTAAACAAGCTGCATGTGCAGTTCTTAGTGTCAATGTTAATGATGAACTAACTTTGAACTGTATGATTTTGCACTGACCTGTCCGACAGAACAGCCTTTCTTTTAGAGCTGCAGCTTAACCTGCAATTCATGGTGCATGGTGAGATATTTATTGAGTGTAACAACAAACAAAGCAAGATCGTATCCTAAGAACATTACTCACAAAAGCTCCTCCAAATGTGACATATCATTGTGTCTGTATATGTAAACGTCCACATTATTTTGACGTTGTGCTAGACGAATCCCATCAATTATGGATGCATGATTCAAGGAATCTGAAAATATTGAAAGCTTATCAACATGAGCAGGGCTGGAACTCTTTTGAGCTATATCACCAGCAAGTGTTGTTATTACTGCTAGATTTGCAGCAAAACCAGTTGGACACAATAAGCAATCCTGCAGTTCAAAAATGGACAGTCAGGATGATAGAAAAAACTGCATATAAATCCTTGGAGAAGCTTTGATTTATCACCTCTGTCTTCTTCAAATCAGCTAAAGCAGACTCAAGTAGCCGGTGGTAATGCGTATATCCGCAAATAAGTGCTGAACCGCGAGGTCCCATTCCAAACTCTAGAGCAGCCTGACTTGTCCAGTAAAGTCTCCAGTTAGTTCCTGAAACCATGTGATTTCAACAATGAGGAATACTTGTAGCTCAGAAGTAGAAATGCATGTCTTTGATATGAACCTTTGCTGCAGCTCTTCGAACTGACGGGTGTCCAGAAAGTCCAAGATAATCATTCCCAGAAAATAAAGTCAATTTACGAGGACGTCCTGAAGAGAGTCCTGACAAGTGATCTAAGACCTCATCTAGACTGCAAACCTCATCCCCTGAACGATTTCATGATTTAGCAAATTTACTATCAAAATTTATATTCTATACATACCAGAGACAAATCTCAAAAGGGTCGTCTAATGCAAAAAATCAGAACCTGTACTAACAACGTCCTCCTTCCACCGCCTGAATGTCTCATCCGACAGCTCCATTTCCACAGTTTGACGATCCCAAGGTCCAGGCCCATCAAAAGTAACAAAGTCCGCCCCAGCAAGCATCTCGTTACCTGAAGGCTGCAGCTGTGTATAATCGGACAGGGCGGAAGAGATGGGTCGGAGAGACCTCATGAGCTTAGATTGTTGGAGGGTGTATATGGAGGAATCGAGCCATGCATCCCAGGCAGAGGAGGACGCCATATCCGCAAAAACAGAGACTATAATCCTTCAAATAAACAAGTCTTTCAGTTGACCCATGACCTTAAAAAGCCCTATATGCATGCAAGGCTGAAATTAACATAAGAGAATTGAGAAGGCACTATACTTAAACTTCACTAGCTAAAAAAACAAGCAACGATGATGTGCCCAGATAGATTGGAAACCTGTAGATGAGGCTGGTGTTACGACTTTCTTTCCTTTTTATTGCTCTTATATGGTTCCCATGCACTATAATTATCGAACCCATTTTGGGAGTGGACCCTTGTGTTATTATTGGCACGCCCATTTACTTTACCCTTTTTTTTTGCCCGGACTATAATTGGCCATTCAGGACTGACCTTTTTTGGGTTGCCCCTAGGGGGGCAAACCCTCGCTCATGTGGGGTTTGTGGCATATTCTAGGTATATGCTAGAATATACCTAGGATATGCCGGTGACTACTACAAACTTATTGTTCCCTGTAAACTAGCGGTCTCCTGCGTTCTGGATCGCAAATGTTTGAACCGGCTAACTGGCAAGGCAAACCGAAGCTCCAATCTTGCATTCCAATAGCCTGATCTGGGATGCCGACGGCTTGCATGTGATTTTGCATCGAGTAGGTTAGAATAGATGAGATTGATCGAGTCTCATCATCGATGCAATCCATTGTAGCAGGGGAGCAAGCGAATTATAGTTTTTGTAGAACTGATTCTTTTTCCTAAGCATAAGTTTTCCATTCTTATAATTTATGTATGCTAGTTTTCAATTTCATTTCAAGCACCAATATAACTTTTGGACCCAAGATTGAAGACATTTTTCTATATTCCTAACAGTTATATTTATGGTTATAAGAGGCTCATTCGTTTGGAAATAAAAAGTTCCATGAATTTTTAATTTTGAAGTTAATTATCTTTGTGAATGTTAAAGAGTTTCGTCTGCCGTTTCCGAAGAAGATAGTAGAGGCTAGATGCATGAAGTTTCTTATTTTGCATTTGCATTTAAGGGTGCAAAAGGATGTTATAGAGAAAGCTGGGCATTCTGGAATGACCGAGATTACCATGTACTAGAGCATCTAAGGCATCTAGGATGTCTGCAATCACTTATTGAACAAAGGAACAATGCATTGCTTATATTTGCACTGGTACTTCAGATGAAGCTCAATCTTCACACAAGGAACGGCTCCCATTGGTTTTTTAATGTGTCATATAATCAATTTCTGTGAAGAAAAAACTAGCTCTATTTTCACAGTTTGCCTGATCCAAAATTATCTCTAAACCAAAACATACCTGAGGAGTGCAAGCTTCTTTGGTCATTACTCCTATATTATTTGTTTGGATTGGAGAGATGTTGATGGGTAATGAAATTACGAGATTGGCCATGATGTTGTATTTTCACAGTTTGCCTGATCCATGTGAAGAAAAATTAGTTCTGAGCCAATGCACATCGGAGATGTTGGGACTTATTTAATTTGTGTTTGATGTTTCTATCTTATTTTCTTCTTGATTGGAGTTGGCTATAATTCTCTGAGGGTTTGTCCAAGAAAAATCAATTTTGAGCTAAGATATAGCTAAAAGATAGTTGATTTATTGGTAAAGTTTGTAGGATTTAATTGATATCTTGACTGCCTTTTATATAGGATGATGTGTCTTACCAATATGCATAGGTTTTCAAGACCAACTATTCATTTTGTTGATGAAATATATGACCATGGTTGAATCCTAGCTCAACGTATTGTTCCAGTTTCAGCAGATGATACATCGAATGCACTTGCAACAAGAGTCCTTGAACAAGTAGATGGCGCTTTTAATCCTTTTAGAAAATCTTGTTCTTTGATACTTATTGTCCTTGTGTCTTGAGTAGATATAGTACTTCATTTTTGTAGGAACATGTAGTTTATATAGTTTATGTAGTTTGGCTCCCTGGGTCTTAGAAGAGATGCACAATGACAATGATATTCTCTATACTGATAGGGCTCGTAGACACAATTCCGAGTATCTGTCTCTTGGATGTGATACACTTCCTATCTTGAAAGGGAGAACCCCAGTGCAGGCCTATGCTGATTATATGAGAAGCTTTAGTGACACTTTCAACGACATGCTTGGTGATACAATAGTGGTGAGTGGCATTGATGCCTTATTGTGTGGTCTTTATGCCGCCTTATCTGCCTGAATTTGTAGGTTCTGAAATCTTAAGAAGTTCAAGTTGGCATGGGCCCTGCATGTGAATTGAGGTATCTTGGATTCTAGAACGTGATGGCATAGAGATATTTTGGCATCGGAGATTTCCAATGTTATGACAAGGTAATTCATTTGCCTACTTCTCTCCATATAATAGAAATTGTAGATATGCCATGCTAAGTTTTCTGATTAGAAAGGATACGAGAACTTGCTTTTTGTTTGTTATATTTCTGTCCTAATTGTGACTTTTGTCCATTGCCTGTTAATTAATTCATATTTAGCTGAAATAAATATATTAGTAGTTCAAAGGAAAATAATAGAAAGTTCAAGGGTTTGGATTGAGGACTGACCATCCACAGAGTACGCCCAGGTCCTGCTGCAAGAGATTTGGATGAAAAATGATGGAATAATATGTGAACTCTGCATTGCTTGAATATAGCACGCTAAGAAAGAATAAATCTCTCCTTTATAAGTAAATATCTCAGATAATTGTACGGGCTTGCTCATGGAGATGGGATTAGCCTTGGGACTACTCGAGAAGTGTTCCAGACAATTGCGGTCAGGAGACCCTATGGAATTTAATCTGGAAAGATGTTATTTTGAGGCTCTATATTAATTGTGCTATTAAATTGATTAGCTAAGGAAGTGGTATTTATATTATACAAGAAATTTATCGCGGCGGCCAACATTTCTTTGGTTTCAAACCTATGCAGTAGGACATCAGTACTAATGTCTAACATTTGATAAATTCTGGAACTATTCTTCTATATTATTACCTAAAAAGAAAATGCTATTATGTAGACCTTAAATTTGTGGAGGGGTTTGTAGGCAGTTAGAAGCTGTGGTGAAACCATAACAATGGGGATATTTCTAGTGCATTTATTTTATAGACGTAAATAAAAAAAATCCTGCCTTTTATTATTGTAGGAATGGTTGTATAGATCATTTAAACCTAGTTTGGCAAGCAAGGTAGCGTGGTATCGTGTCCACTTTTCGAGGACCAGACATAAGCCCAACATGACAGATTTGGCCTTGAGCAAGGATTTGCAGGGCCCGACTGCTTGTAAAAGAAGGTTCTTGGAGCATGTACTTTTCCCTTTTTTGTTGGCTCATGCATTGTACTATTTTGTGTTGCAGATAACAAATGGTGACCTTCAATTATAAGATGTGTATTTCATATAATGCACAGTAACTTATACGTATTTCTAATATATGGGAAGCATTTTTTTTATACAGGGGCATGACGTATAAGTCGCATATCCTATAATTTAGGATATTTCTAGTATTATTTTGGGATCCAATGATCCCAAGTGAGCAACAAAGAGTGATCAATAAGGAGTGAGGTTTGCACGAGCGGGTCATGGAAAGTGGATTTCATCTGGATGATGGTCGAATCTAAACACTGTATGCAAGAGTGTGCAGCCTTCGAGGTATTTAAAAGATCCCAATTCGACATTTAGTGACGTGGAATGTATGATTAAATAACAAAAGATTTCTGGCCAAAACAGAATAGGATAGGATAGGATAGGATAGGATAGGATAGGATAGGATAGGATAGGATAGGATAGGATAGGATAGGATAGGATAGGATAGGATAGGATAGGATAGGATAGGATAGGATAGGATAGGATAGGATAGGATAGGATAGGGATGGTGCTAATCACAAGTATTGACTTGACCACCTGGATAAAGGCCTGCCATTTCTTTCAAATTTTATCTTCACCCAATCTAGGTCCCAATATGTTCAGAAGTGCTCCAGCTGCACAAATCTGGATAAATACTCCCATCAACCACATCATCCCCGGTATGAGGATCTAGAACATGCATGATAAAGTTCATAACGAATGTGTTTTCTCCATATTATAAGAGAATACTCATAAGGGGACATAAAATTTAGATCGTAAGAAACGAACAATTTTGACAGCGAATGTTCTTAGAACTGCCAATGTATAAATGTTCGTTTTGCAGGTCTAAACCAATGGAAACAGAGATTGGAAGGTATCAATTTATGCTTTATTGTCATGGATCAATTGTTAATATGACACTAACATCTTGGATCTGATAACAGAAATGATGACAAGGATAAACTTATGGAATTCACGCCATTCACGCCATTCAAGAACTGTCCGCCGGCTGAAATGAAAGTGGTTGCATCTGACATAGCAATTTTATGTGCAACTAACTCTAAAATGAGTAGCCCGCTTAGTGGATCTTTATGGCAAATAACCTGGTTGTAACCGAGCTGTATTTGTTGCTATTCCTTGTCTCTAATGTTAACCTTAATCTAATCCAGGTGCTTGCATGAGACATTGCCTTCCGAGTGGAAGAGCAAAATCTTTTTTTATCCTTCTTACAACTATATAAGGTTTAGAGAAGCTACCAGCAGCAAAAGAAAGAGTGAATCAGCTGAAGGATCATTGAATGTCATTGAAATAGTGAAATCAGGGATGAAGGGGATTGTGGTAGCTAAATGCCATCATATCCTTGTACCTGTCCTTGAGAATGACCATTTTGTGCTGGCTGTTTTTACACTCGCACCATCTGATTCCAAGATCCTACCTGCACCAGCAATTCTCTTGAATCCTCTTACAGGTTATGCGACGAACGAGAAAGCAATCAAAGGGTATGTAATACTTTAAGTTGTTGCTTTGCTTTTCTTCGCTATTTCGGTCTGCTAAATTTTGTGATATGTAGGCTGCACACACAAATGTTAACCCTATCGATCGGTCAAGTATCTAGAGGCGTCGGTTTCATGAAGAGAAATAACATTAATCGGATTCAGCAAGTAGAGGTGCCACGGCAGTCCGATTTAACATCATGTGGGTTATATGTGATGGGATTTATGCACAAATATGTTGAAGCTCTTGTCTCTGGTAGAGATATGGAAGTAAGTTGTATGCCTTTCCCTTGTATGTACTGCATCTCATGTTCCTTTAAATATTTCTAACCTTATTTATTGATGTCACAGATTACATCTAAATGGTTCTCTCATCCAACACATCCAACATCCGGGCAATGAGAGCTGTTGGATAGGCATATTCATCCCTTATTACTTAATCTACACCGTACGTAAAGTTCCTCATTATGCCCTGTCACGACGACAATTTCTAATAGATGCTTTGGCCACGCATTGTGATACCAATCCGAAAGAACGTACCAGCCAGCAGTCCTCTGATTTCTAATTTAAAGAAACTTCTGATTTCTGATTTATGATTGATGCACAGTAGAAGATACGAGAACAGAATTTGAGCTGAATATAAAAAACACCTTACCTCACAAAAAAAAAAAAAAAAAAAAAAAAAAATCTGATTTAAAGAAGCCTTGTACCCCACCACACACCACACCATTCACCACACACCATACACCATACACCAAATGGTGGAGTGTGGAGTGGTGGTGGAGTGTGGTGGTGGGAGGTGGTGGTGGTGGAGTGTGGTGGTGGGGGGTGGTGGAGTGGTGTGTGGTGGTGGTGGGGGGTGGGGTGGTGGGGTGGTAGTGGTGGTGGCGTGTGGTGGTGGGGGTGGTAGAGTGGTGTGTGGTGGTGGTGGGGTACGGTGGTGGGGGGTGTGTGTGGTGAATGGTGTGGTGTGTGGTGGTGATTTAAAGAAGCCTCGGAGGGAATATTCCCTGATGCCTTGAAAGGAATATTCCTTATTGCATTCAAAGGAATATTCCTTAATGCCTCGAAAGGAATATTCCCTGATGTCGTGAAAGGAATATTCCTTGATGCTTCGAGAGGGAATATTCCGTAATGAGATCAATGTTCCTTAATACCTTGAAAGGAATATTCCTTAATGCCTTGAAAGGAATTCTGAACTCTGGAATTCCTTGATCACTCACCAACTTTTCCCTGATAACCTCTTCTTATCAGAATATACTTAACTTTTCCCTGATAACCTCTTCTTGTCAGAATATACTTTCGTCCCCGATACTGTGGAATTTGAAGTGGAAATCAATAATTCTTGGCTGGAAGAATTTGTGGGTTCGAGTGCATTTGGTCCATCAGGGATCTTTAGAGTAAATTGTGATTGGTTGGATCATAAGATTTTTGTTGAAATCTATTCTCAGCGAGATCTTGCTCAATTCGATGGGATTTCCCCCTAAAATTCTCTGAATTGAATGTTCTTCTTCTTGCAATTGATCAGTCCAATGGGAATGGCAATCTGATCTCTCTTGGTTAATTTCGGTTCTAACTAAAGCTATTTTTCCCCTGTTCTCATTTTTTCCCTTTCTGTTGTTCAATTTTTTGCATGTACTTTTGTTGGTTCACCCTGAACTTTCTGCAATGGTCTCTAATTGTCCAAAAAACCCTCCTTCATGCATTCGCCAAACACTTTCATTGACCAACATGTTTGACATAACGGGAACTGCATACCAAGAGATTGGTAAAGTTCCCTTGGTAAAATGTATATGAGATCAATATAGAGATAACAAGGAATATTCCTTATTACCTTGAAAGGAATATTCCTTATTGCATTGAAAGGAATATTCCTTAGTGCCTACTTATCAGGAATATTCCTTATTACCTTCAAAGGAATATTCTTTAGTTTGTTTAAGTGCACCCATAGTTACAAGGAATATTCCTTATTACATTGAAAGGAATATTCCTCAGGGTTAAGGGTTAACAAATGTATAGAATGCATGATTAGGGTTTAGGTTTATATGATTAGTTGCTATCTCAGTTTAAGATGAGTATAGCCAGCAACAACCATTGGCCAATTGGGTCAGAAAAGGAGGACAGTGGGAAAGATTTTGAGAAAATGATGTTGATGTATTTTGGCAGAATGTCCAATCAGGTTAAGGAACAAATCATTGGCATGGTACGAGCCATATCAGAAACAGGGGAGAAGGGAATAGACAGGGATAAAAATTCCTGGTGACTGGTTGATTCCGATGGCGGGAGCAGATCGAACGACTAGATCACAATCCATATCCCCAATTCAAATGCAAACTCACCTGGCGCACCCAATTCTTGAGGAGATCGATGCCGAACAGGGAAACCAATTGAACAAAATCAAACAGAGAGGCAGTCACAAGTTCAGAGCTACTCCTATTCTTAAACATGCTTTTGTTCCTAATCTAACAATTGCTTATGATGTTCTACACAGATGCACAGAGGAGACTTAACAATGTTGGAAGCATGGATCGAGCTATGGGAGTAGCAGCAGACAAGGAGGATGAGGAATCCCAATTATCTAAAGCAGAACTATAAAGTATTCTCATTCAACTTAAACAGGAAGTTGTGCATACAAAAGCAATCAACAAAGTGTTGAAAAGGGCTGAGGTTTGGAGATTCAATAGCCTCAAACCATACTTTACCAATCTCTATCATAAATGGCAATAGAAGCGAGAAGCACATGTCTTGCTTCTGTTAGACTTCACGAACTTCCAAACAGCTGTCCTGGACACTCTTCTCACAATTTTCGGGAACAGGACCATTGCTGATCTCACACTGCAGGACCTTCTCGATGAATCTTGAGTCTTTCACTGCTGGAAATGATCCGCTTACAGTGTTTTTTACAGCTTACACTAAGTAGAACAGTCTTGGAACTATATAACCAATATATTAATGTTTGTGTTTTAATCTGGTTCATGGATCCATTTTATAAGCACCATGACTTTTGGACAGTATGCTTGGACATAAAAATATTTTCTGATTACATGAACATCACATTCTGATTACATTCAGTTTGCAAGTCCATGCCTTAGTGCATAGAAAAGTTACTTCAACAACAGGTTAACGTATTACAGAGATTTTACAATCTCTGGCAAATTTCCCAGCAACATTTCATGCCAATAGTTAGTCAGTTCATATGCATAAGATGTACCTTTAATCTTATGTTTGACTGGCTCCAATGGAAATCTCACCCCAATTACTGACTCGGGATGGACAAGAACTTTCTTTCCTTGAATAAGCCTGTACTTTTGATGGCAACCAGGAATCAATTCAAAGTAGTTACCAGCTATAACTTCATTACCACAATAAAATTCATTTCCATAGTCATCCTTGGTGTCTTCTTCGAGGGCATGTTTCACTTCTGTGCACTGGATGAGATAATAAGGGACCCTTTCATAATTGTCTGGGGATGTGAATGATGCAAAATAATCTCCAACCTGCACTATCTCATCCACATTGTCCATGTCATTTGCCCACAAGTCCTCTGCCTCATACCCATCTTCTTCAATATTGTCCCTGTTTGTAGGCTCTAGTTTTCTCAACTCCCACCTGCCACAATGATCAGCATTCTCACATGTAGGCCAATCAAAATTGATGCATGCCTTACAAAAATATGAAAGAGATCTACACATTAACTTTGTTGGATCATTTGGATCTATGGATGATACGCAATGAAGAGATTGCACCCCTTTCACTGGGAGCACATCAAATCTTTGGGAACGGTCAATGTCAGACACCTTCCAAAATACCCTTTCCACATCAGAAATTTTCTCTTCAAGAACCTCACATGCAGTTTCTGTATTTTTTATCACTTTCCCATCCTTTTTTCTTTGTTTAGCCTCAAGCCATAGTTTGGCTATGGCTCCTTCTCCGTCATGTGTGCCCTTCCCATGTCCTAGGCCGATAGAAAGCTCTTCTCGACTTGAATTGGGCTGCACACCCGTCAGACCAAACTAAGTGGTATTTCATATGGCCAGCACCATTTTCTTTCAGCCAATTGAGGTACATCTTGAATGCTTCTTGTACAAATTGAGTATCATGTATTTTGTCATCTGAAATAAAGAAGTGCACACATTTCCTCATTTTACCCTGTACCTTGAACATCGTGATATGGACCAATATGCTGATTTGTTCATTGTACCAATGTTGTGCTTGAATCTCGTTGAATAGCTTCAAAGTATAATTCTCCGAGAAATCAACAACTGATAATACGGTATCATCACGAAGACTCTTCATGGATTCCTTGAATTGTTTGCTCTGCCAATGTGCCACAAAGTTATGATATACAAACTTCGACATATGATCAAACATGTTATCCAACATATTACTGGAGCTGCCTTTCTTGTCAATTAGCTTTAGTCTTCGTGAAGTTCCTTTCTTCGAGGGCTCATTAACGTAAGCATAGACTTGCCAATCAAGCGTTTGATCAATCTGCTCATTTTTTTCTCTTGGACACAACTCAATTAATTGTTTCCCACAATTTCCACAATCTGATTTGATACATTGTAGCTTATGCCACTCGTTGCCTGCTGCTCTGTCATATACTATAGCCCTCCAAAATGTGCTAACATTATCAAATGTCTTGTTCTTGGCTTGACATATCCCAGCATGAGCTTCAGATGCGCACACACCACAATTGTACGAACAATTTTCATGGAGTCTTGACCTCATCAAATTAAATGCCTGCTTGTATAGATCTGATTGCTCATGTTTCACGCAACAACATGTGTTTCTTTCCTTTAGCTTTCTAATGCAAGAAGGTTTTAAGTATTCAAATTGCCTACGACCAATCCGAACCTCTGGATACTGATCCACAAAATTCTGGAATAATTCAGCCTGTAAAATTACAGTGAAATAAAATTAGTCACCTCATTACATTACATTACATCACATTACATTACATTACATTACATACAAATCTTTTACATATTCAAGACCCTAAACTCCCACACATACATGCACATAATTTCTTGACAATTAATACATCTCCACACTAATTTCTTCTTAGTTACTGCCTACATCTACAATACATCCAGAATATACATGTAAACAAATATACATGTACGTGTTGCCATGAAATAATTTGACATTTCCATGTAGAGAAAACTAGTGCAGACTGCATCTACATTACATTCAGAAAGTAAAGAAATCTGTACAAACTTTACATCAGTGTTACAAAATAAAAAACATCTTTATTCTGCAAAAAAAGATGCAATTACAGCTAAATTACAGTCGTACCTGTGTAATGTCAATATATTGAATTGGTTGTGTCCTCTTCTTCATGACATCTCTAGTTTTTGGTGAAACCTTTGAGTTATCTAACCAAAACTGAGCAACCATATCCTTCATAGCCTGATCTATAGTATTTGTTCTTGGATTTCGACCAGCTAATGCCACAGATTTGTTCCACCTAGTGACATTCTTTTTCTTCTCTCCACTGCTAGTTTCATATTTCTAGGATGTATTTTCAGCAACTTAGCTGCTAGTGAAGTCTTCTGTAATTCTCCTTCCTCTCCAACCACCATAGATAGTACAGAATGCTTTGCAGCAAGTTTGTCATTGCTATTTGCATGTTTGACATCATGGAGGCCATCCCTTTAAATTCTTTACCAGATCTGTTTTCACGATAGCCTCTTGAGGCCTTCCAATGACTGGCTCAAATAGGAATTGCAATCTTTTGTCATGCAATAAGCTTCTTGCAAATATACTTTGCTGTTTTGGAGTCAAATTAGATACCTCATTCATTATGAGATTTACAGCAGCATTCACCTTTCTTCTAATTGGCTTTGTCACGTATCCACCCCTACAAACCCTCTGTTTCGATTTTCTTTGCCTGCTTGTAACAGTGCTTTCCGAAACTTCATCAACAGGAGGATTGAAATCTGAACCCGATGCTACCTCGAAGTGCTTGCATGAGAGTCCAATCCTTCTTCCATAGTTTCTTCTTCAACTGATGGTTTAAGACATCGATCCATTCTGCAGAAAGGGGATACAACATCATGCACAAAAAATCAGATTATTAACCAGATTTGTATTACTGCTTGAAGGAAAGGGATTTCAATTTCTTCAAGATACATTTGTTTCTTGAAATGCATTCGATTTAGGAGCAGCTATAATCAATTTGGGGCAAGTTTTCCTTGAGGTAGAATCCGGAGCCATGTTTGATCGATTGAGGAAAGTTCAAAATGTGCGCTAAGATTTCGAGAGAATTTGGTATAATTATGGAGAATATTGGACGTCAACCACCTTTGTTAATGATAGGCAACTCCATGTAAAATTCAAAATGTATATTACAAATACTTTAACCCAGTTCAATTTTCTACATTAATATACAAAAAAATTCAATCACCCTTTTATGCTTCTACCCAAATGTACTTTAGTTAAAGCAATGCTAGCTTAAAGATCAAGTCTGGACAGTCTTTGACAGCTATCTATGGTGAATTTAAGACTATATAGGTAAAAACCAAGAGGAAGATACTAATCCATCAAGCTGTTATCTCCAAAAGCTTACATTTATTGATTTAGCTGAGAGTAGTTGAATAAGAAAAGGAATGGCTCCACAATTTCGTACAATAGAGCATCCTTCAGGTTGGAAACATATACTTTGTAGTGCTTCGGCTGCACTACAATATTCGCGGTCGAAATAGGGTTTGAACTTCGTGATTTCGTCTGGAATCTTCTGCACAATCAAATAGCAATAAAGAAACAATCGAAATCCACCTGGAAGCTTGCCAAGAAGCGCACCATTCTGATTGGGAAGAGGCAAAGGGCATCACCCACCATGGTGGTTGCTCTACTGCGAACAAAAGAAATAGAAATTGTTGCAAAAGGGATTCGATTCATGGAGATAAGAACATTGCGTCTGTTTAACTAACCTTGGAATGCCGATTCACGAAGTAGGAAAGCCAGAGTCACGAGAAAATCCCTTCCCTTTTCCGTGAATGCAGAGTAGTTGTCTTCACGTTCGGGGTTGATTCCTTTTTTTCTCGTTTCATAACTTCATACATTTTTTGCCCGATGATGCACGAATCATTGGGGTATATTCTTGTTGATTCTTCCCAATAAGAATTACATATGAAGGAGAAGGATAAAACATTAAAACCATAGCTAAAGATGGCTTAAGAAATTAATGTTGTAAAGTGGACTATATCTACTCTAAAGAAGTGGTTCCAGCTTGCTACATCGCCTAGGTTATTGATTATCAAGATTTCATCACCGAAATTCCTACTTCAACATGGGCAGCTTGTATGGGCAACTTCGGCAAGTGGTAAGGGTATGGTTTAGACACATATATATGGTAAATAACTAATGAACAACACATGTCATCGTCTCAATATTTGTGTCACAATATCTTGGTATTTTATTATGTACTTGGATCCTCCGGGGTCGGACTTCCAAGTTCGGTGGCCTGGATTGTTCCACCATTCTCATGTTCTATGTTCTCTGTATTTGTGCTTTGTGATACCGGGCGTAGTTCTTCTGGTGAGGATTGCTACATCAGTCAACTCTTGTGGAACCCATGGTAAGAGGTCCTCCAGTGCCAAACGTAGGCTGAGAGGGTATGTGCATATGAGGTTCACCCCACCACTTGGTTACAGGGCTTGGAATGTAAGCTGGCTGAGCGTTATCCTACTAACGGGGCTTGTATATAGGCTGGCTGAGCTAACCATGGTCCCGGAGTTTGTTTATGATGGTTTAGTACTTTGGTTATGTTCTTTGTTCTGGATGTTCATGATGCTTACTTTGTTGTCATCGTCTAGCATTGCACCATAGGTCCTTGTGTCTTTGAGTTGTTTATGTTTTTGTTATCCAAGATTCCAAAGAGTTTCCATGTATGCAGAGGTAGCTATGTGATCTCCACTTAGTCACGAGGACTAACCCCTTTGAGTGCATGCAATGATTGAGCAAGATGGTGCTCGGGCCAATAGCAGTGATACTGATCAGGATCGTGGCTGAGTTTGGAGTTTTAGCAGTGATACTGATCAGGATCGTGGCTGAGTTTGGAGTTTTCTAGAAGCTCAATCTTAGTTTTGGCATTGAATAAATTTATTATGGATGTTTCTTGTGAAACTATACTACAATGGTTGGATATTAGTTAATACATAAAGAGAATCATTTTTAATTATCTATTGGAAGATTAAATTCGTCACCAACATTAAGTTGATTAAAGTTCCATACCACTCTAGATATCCTTAAGTATATAGACAAGATCCCGAGTTGCCAGAAGGGTCAACTCGTCAGGCTCGTCACATGCACTCTGTAAGTAGTCACTCATTCTTGATTCTATTTTATGTTTTCTAAACACATTCTTAGGGATATGATAGGTTTTCCTAGCTTCAAATTTTATTTTAAGCCATCTTTTGCTATCAGATTACTCTAATTATCTATTTTTCTTGGTGAACTATGGTCAAATACTCACAGTGCGTGAGAACCCCGAGCTAAATATTAGCTAAGGCTCCAGGCGTACTCTGTGACTAGTCACTAGTGGCCAAAATTTTTGGTTCTATTTATAATTTACAACTCTGTTTTTTGCTAACTATTACTAGCTTAGCTTATAATTCTAAGATAAGAAAATTTTTCCCCATTTTTCGAGGCTTATGCTTGGATTGTTATCTCCAAAATGGAAGTTCTAATTGTTAGTACTAACTGAAAAAATAGTCAGTGCTTGATCTTAGTCCTCCAAGATCATTGCTTTGATACCACTGTGACGTGATGCTCCCATCATATAAGAACCTGAAGTTCATCCCCTTTGTCAACGCACATGCTGACAGAGGCCGTCCACCTAACATTGAATCCTTGCTATTTGACAAAAACTCGATGGGGAGGAATGGATTCATCCCATCTCCCGACCTGGCTGCGGAAGCATGAACAATTGTAAGCACATAGCATCAAATGACATACATATCCATTGAAGGGTGGCTCACTATAACATAGCATCTGTAACAACAACATCAGTACCATCAACATAGGGGGGATCCTACCCAAGACTTACTCAAGGGGATCGACTGACGGCTCGGGTCTCCAGTGGTCAAAGCAGACAGAGTTCATAACAATAGACTTCATTGGCATAGAGCATGGTCATTGGGCAGTCCACTCCATCCGCCCCTTATGTGCATACTTTGCAGAATAGGTTGAGAAGCCTTGAAACTTGACCGCAGCATGCCGGATGCATAGCCAAAGCGGCTACTCCTGGGTTGCATCTCCCCAGTCCCGATGAGGCAGGAGGAGATCACTCCCTCCAAAGGCACGCATGTCCATTACAGGCGGCTAGAGAGCCACTGCTCATCTACGACTTGAACCCCATTGAAGGTGACGCATCACCCAAGAGGTGTCGAGCCCATGCCTTGCCCACACTCGGTGGCAAACCATCAAGCCTAGCCTGCTAAGATCCTCGGTAGGCTTTTCACACCAGAAAAAACAATCTATAATGGGATGTGTCCTTTATATGCCAAACTAGCCCCGCCACCCACAGCCAGGTACATGCCGCATTAATTAAGAATTAATGAGGCTATCTAGATACATCATTTACTAAGGCTTTCAAGGTCTCTACCCTCTTCCCAATACACAAGAATGTGCATAGAAATAGAACATCATCAGCCACAGAACCAAAATATAGAATAACATCTAATCTATCTACCTAAACACACATGGTTAGATTCCTTCGTTAGAGCTTGTGATCTCGGAATCTATAGGGCCTGTGATCTCGGAATCTATACATCTTCTTTTTTTTTTAAACCTACAATCTACATTCTCAACTCCTTCATGCAGCCCAGGCGACCATTATTCACATAAAATTTTATCCAGAAACATTTTACAGTAAACATTTTTGATGTCTTCTTGACATTCTCAACATCCTTGAACAATGCAATAAATATATCAATGGCTACATTCACCTACACGTGTCCACATACTCTGCCTTTCTCCTTCAAAATAGTACAAGTTTCATGTGACAATTTCATCTTGGCAAGAAATACAAAAGTGGAATCCATTGGGCAGAAACTAAGCTGTTATGGTGGGGGCAATGGTAAGTCCAAAATTTTGGTTTTTTGAGGATAATACTCGTATCTTAAGAACCAAATCCCCCTTTCCCATAGCTGCACTTCTGTTTGACCTTCAAACAACAAGGATCCAATATCATAATAGAAAGCATGAAAGATGCTTGTTATGGAGCTCGATGGCTCCAGGTCCAGCACATCAAAAGTATAGAGCCCTAAGATACCAGAAATCCAATTAGTTGATTTCATGAATAAATAATAAAAGACGGATTGAAACTCACAATTACCACGCAGCTCAGGGAAATTACATCAGATCTCTGACAGTGTGTATAGGTGCCTGACCTGGATATATACCTCTCCTCTAACCTTAAATTTGACAATAATTGCCTTCCAATGGGATGTAATCACATTTTTCCTCACCTGGTGCAGACCTTTGAGTGGCAATCGAATTGTAATGAGCTACCAAGAAATACATTGAAGCAGCCGAAATCGTTCTCGGTCATGACAGAGCCAATCGCCATCTGAAAGAAACTGGCAAGCAGATAAAATCAAAGAATTAGAATGGATTGAGAGCATACGAGCAAACCGGGACTGAGAGGCACAAAAAGCGTGCGGCTTGGGGGGGGAGGGGAGGGGGGATACTTATACACACCCCAGACATTTGGGCGGTAGTTCAAGGCAGGAATAATTCGTAATTATTGCTTCCCGCCCACTGAGCCCCCAGGGTAGCTAGGTAAGGAAAATGCCAAAATTCTACCTTCAGTACACCTGGCATGGGAAGGCAAGCATGGAAGAAGAAAAGGTTGTACCACGCAATTTCCACCATGGCATCGGGCTTGGGACAATAAGTGATCCTACCAAACCTCTAATGACAAATTCTAGAAGTACTAGAGAGTCTAGTGATGATGAAATCATATATTCCAAGAAGGAATTTTCCTGCTTGACGTGATTCTAGTGGCAGCTTTTTCGTTGGCACGAATTGTGCTTTTCCCTGGGTTAATGGTTATAAAGATCGTGCATGTTTTTTTTTTTTTTTGTGGAAAGCACAATCATAAGGACTTTAATTGTCAATTTTAACAGTTTTTCGAAAAATGCCATGCTCATAATAACATGGTTTATGAAGCTCAGGCTTTGATGGAGGATTCATCCACTTATTTCATAGTTGACTCAAGAGCACTTCACACATGACCTATGTCAATGACCTATTCACATTCAAAAATTGGTATATCTTGATGATGGATCTTGGTATTGGAGATTTACGTGTGTAGACCTCATCTGGTGTTTATATTCTAGGGGATGTTCTTCATGTTCCTGGCTTGCGCAGAACTTTGCTTTCAGTTTCTCGCCTTGATGACACGGGTGTTGTGGTGCAGTTTGAGAGAAATGTTTGTCACTTTATTGTTGATGATTGTGTACTACTACCGCTTGCCGCATGAAAAACCTTACCGACGATTTCGTGAGTATGGTGACGGATAAAGGAAGTAGTTTATTGCTGTACCACAGGTTTGGTCATGTCAGTTTTCCTTGTCTTGTGGGCTATGGAATGCAACAAGGCGGTGAAAAGATTTCATTGAATGCAAAGTGCATGGGCGATTGTGATACATGTGCCCTTGGAGCATTGCGTAGGCCGTCGTTCTTTAAATCTAAGATTTCAACATCTAATATTCTTGACTTAGTGTTCAACTATTTGTGGTCCATTGTCGCATTCACATTGAGGCGATTGTTACTTTTTACTATTCATTGATGATCTCGTTACACACATGCCTATATTCTCAAGAATAAGTTTGAGGTGTTATCTAAGTTTAAGGAATTCAAGAGGATGGTTGAAACACAAACAAGTAGGTGATTGAAGAGATTGCAAAGCGACAATAATGGTGAATACAAATCACATGGTTTCACCCAATTTTGTGTTGAAGAAGGTGTTCATCATGAGTTCGCTATTCCTTATACACCTCAACAAAATGGATTGTCGGAGTGAAAGAATCGTACTATCTTGAATGCCGCTCATCGTATGTTGATTCATGGGGGGCTTGAAAAGAATCGTACTATCTTGAATGCCGCTCGTTGTATGTTGATTCATGGGGGTCTTGAAAGTTCTTTTTGGCCAGAATCCGTGCCAACTCCTGTCTATCTTCAGAATAGATTGGTTTCTGTTGCTTTAGGTAATATGTCTCCTTATCAGTTATGGACTGGCGATAAGCCGGATATTGCACACTTGCGTATTTTTGGATGTTTGGCTTGGATACATACATCTACTCGTAAAAAGCTTGATCCGATGTCTAGAAGGTGTGCTTTCTTGGGATATTCTTTTGACGCTAGTGGCTGTCACTTTTGGGGCATTGAAGCGCGAAGAGTCATCTTGGGAAGGGATGTTATTTTTGATGAGAAACGAATGGCTAGTGAAACCTATAATCCTACAGTTTCAACTGTCATATTGTGTGACTTTTAAGAGGATGATGCTCCTATTGTCCTAGGTTCTCAAAATGTTACCAGTGCTCATAACCCTCAATTAGCTCCTCATGCACTTCATTACCTGTAGTTCGGTTAACCCTCCATTAACTCTCACCTATAGTTTAGTTAACTACTGTAAGAGCTCTTTTAGCATTTGCAGCTATGCATGACTTGGAAGTACGTCAGATGGATGTCAAGACATGCTTTTTTTAAGAAGAGATTTACACGGAGCAATCAGTTGGATATGTTGTTCAAGGGAAGGAGACTATGGTATGTCGGTTGTGAAAATCATTATACGGGAAGCATCACAAGCATGGTATCAGTAGGATATCTTCCTAGTGTAGTAGATTCGAATCTTTATGTCAAGAGATGTGGTGGATGATTTGTTATTATAGCTCTATATGTTGATACGATCTTAGCTGCCAATGATATCAATTTTCTCAATCAAGTAAAGTGAGATCTTTCAATGGCCTTTGAGATGGTTGATCTTGGAGTGATACGTTCCTGTTTGGAAATTGAAGTGACCAGAGATAGAAGCAAAGGATGGTTGCAGCTACGTCAAACCAAGTATATTGATGATATGGTTAAAAAGTTTGGTTTGGAACATCGCAAGAGTCATCTTACACCTTTGCTTATACGCTCTCGAAAGTGTTCTTTTTCTACTTCAGATTCTCCCCTTTCAGATGGAGAGAGACTTCAGGTTAAAAAGTTTTGTTTGGAACATGCCAAGAGTCATCTTACACCTTTGCTTATCGAAAATGTTCTTTGTCTACTTCAGATTCTCCCCTTTTAGATGGAGAGAGACTTCATATGAAATCAGTTCTATATGCTAGTTTTGTTGGAGCCTTGATGTATTTGGCGCATGCTACTCGTCTTGACATAAGTTTTGCTGCTAATATTTTGGGTCAAAATCTGCAAGATCCATGCATCAAACATTGGCAAGCTATGAAGCGAGTTCTTCTTTATTTAAAAGGCACTAACAATTATGGACTTTTCTATAGAAGATAGGACCATCATATATCTCTTACTCTTTATGGTTATATTGATGGTGATTGGGCTAGAGATAATGACACTTTGTCTACTAGTAGGGCCTGCTTTTTCTTTGACAAATCTTTTATTTCTTGATTTAGTAGAAGCAACATTGCGTTGTTGTGTCCTTAAATGAAGCTGGGTATGTTGCTGCCTCTTTAGCAAGTAGAGAACTTGTTTGGTTACGAAGAATGTTTGGAATGTTTTCAACAAGTGCAGTCGGAGCCGACACGATTATTATATGATAACCTGGAGTGCTATAGATGTGTCTCGAGATAAAGTCTTACACTGTAATAACTTACTATTAGCATCATAATCTTATTATTAAATGCTTTACCTTTTATGTCCTTTGAGGCATAATATATGTATTACATATGGATCATTAATACTATCATCTTTTGATGTTGCATCTCCTCTTGTTATTCATTTGTTTAATAATGTGTTGGCCTTGTATGTCAAAAGTTATACCAATCTTGCCCTTTTGGCCTCAAATCTATCCTAGATTTTAAAAATTGGCATTCCAAATTCTTGCAAACACACAAATCATCCAAGAAGGCCAAGAATCAGTGGAACAATCGACCAAGAAAGAAATTTGGAATAAGAGGCAGAGGAGCCTGCCATCCCTGTAGGTGCCCCTTGCTGCTAATGTCACCCTTGGCGACACCTTGCAGGTTTATCATGAAAATTTGCTTCGCCTGGCAAGTTCCTAGGCACATTGAGCTCAAAGATAAATCAACACTCTTGCAATAAGATGATAACCAAAAGTACTCTTGCAAATACGTTTTTCTTAGGATAGGTTCACACAAATTTAACACAAATATTATATTAAAAATGACTTTTAAGACTATACAATACACAACCATTATGTTAAAGATTTTTCATAATGTGCTAATGGGTCAAGTGCTAATGGGTTTCTAATGACCATTGGATCCCGGAACAAAGGTGAGAATATACCAAATGAAGGGCGAGGGATTTTATACCTCACACCCACGTGTAGCACAACGCTCCCCATACACCATACGTACGTATGGGAATACACAATGCACATGAAAATGAATGCTATGCAAGGTGCCCACATTTTCCAATTGTATTTGCCTCTATGCTCATACAATGGCAGACACGTTTCACACTTACACAACAGCAAGCATACCCCAATTTGGGGGTCATAAGCAGCGCCCAAGCTAATAAATCAGAGAAGTCAGATGAAGAAATTAATAGAGCTCACAGAGACACAATTGCAAGTATGCAAGGGCCATATATCACAATGCCAACAACACGTAATCACTATTACAAATAACGATGCACTTATATTACAATCCATATTACAGTACTGAAATACAACTGAGAGGCTACATCTCTATGGCATCTATCACAGGTACCATATAGAGGACAACAATGGCCATGATGAAATAGCATCACATCAGTATGTTAGAAGGCAGAAACATAAGGCGCACATCATGCTCAAAAATCCTCCACAAACACAGAACAAGGTTCCTGCAAGAGGCTGCCATCAAACCACAGGGCAGGGCAGCTGTACACCTCTAGTTCTCCTCGGCCCTCTATCAACCACGTCTCTAGCCATAATGTGGCAATTGGCGCCAGTACTTCTTAAGCATCCTCATTGAAACCACGAAAGATTGCTTCGTCTGTACCATCTCTAGGACAGAGAAAAGAAAGCGTACCACCATCAAACAATAAAAAAGCAAAGCCAACGGGTCTTCCAGCAACCCACATGCCACATAACTAGAATTAAATACATATTCACTCTTGAATATGCACACAAACCCCTTCACATGCGGGCATTCCCATCTCAAGCTTCCTGCCACAAATCACCTGACGATCCCTTCCAGAACAACAGAACAAGAACTGCCACGAATCACCTGACGATCCCTTTCAGAACAACAGAACAAGGAAGCCCAATCCCTCATAAGAGAAAAGAAAGCTCGAAAAGCAACAACGCAGCCTGCATTTTGCACAAAGGAAATCATCATCAACTCAACTCCACCTGTCCGACCGCCAAAATCGGGCTGCTTTTACCAACCCCCGTGAAGGCATAACCTGCCTTCTGTGACCATGCACAGCGGCCACAAAATTCCGCGCCCTCGCAGACCTTTGGAGAAAAAAAAATGGCCTCCCCCTTTTTCCGCCCAACCTACGGCGGACTCTAGGAAAGGAGACATTTTCAACTTGAGAAATAAGTTAACGACTAACATAAAAAATTCAGTTAAAAAAATTCTCAGAGACCATTATATTAGCCTCACACCATTATATTAGCCTCACAGACCATTATATTAGTGGCTAATAACGAATTTTGCTAAAACTAGTGTCTTTGATAATCTCCAAGAGATGAAAAGTTTATAACCTTAAAATTGTCATACGAAACTACAGCCCTGATCTATCTATTCGAACAAAAACATCATACAAATTAACATATTTGAACACGTTCAAGCCAATTACATGAGTTGCAAGTAGGAGGCAATCAAAAGTGGGAACATAGAAGAATCAAAACTTCCTCGTCGGTGGAGCCACAATCATAAAATCTCAACTAAACACGGACAAACTAATCGTGGACACGTTCAAGAATATTTTTCACAGCGCGTTGTGCAGCCACATTTAACGGTACTGTCTGTACAATGGGCTGTACATGCAACTTTTGGCATATGAAAAGAGGTCATCTGGTCGAGGCAGCCTAGTTGCTACACCTGTTACAAAAAAACAGAAATTCAGTGAAATGTAAAGCAAAATATTCGACCATCTGATTGACCAAACTCCTAGGATGTTCTCCCAAACTGTTATGCTAGACTTGAGCAGACTTATGAACGTACAAGATAATTCTAAAAACCAGGTATTTTAGCACTCCAACAAGACATATTGCTCGAGTTGAAACTCATATTGGATAAGACGAACCAATCCTAACTAGATTTTTAATATATATATAATTGCAAATTATGCATTAGGCACAAGTAGCAAACCAAGATCATATGCTGCAGCAGATACAGCTGCAGCAACCTGAGCAGAAACTGTTCTGATAGATCCCCAAGGAGGATATAATAAACCTTTCTCTAGATGGTCCTCAGTAACTTGAGATGCTAATGCCTCGGCTGGAATGTAATAAATATTTAAGCTGAGAGTTGATGGCATAAAATAACACATTAGCAAGAAAATAAACTTACCAGCAATTAGGAACATTTCATCGCGAATACGAATTGCTCCAGAAATCATGCAACCCAATCCTATGCCTGGGAAAACATAGGCATTGTTTGCCTGTGGTGTGATACATAAAACAATCAAGTGAAAAACGAGACAATTGTCAAAAGGTTGATACTAATTCAAAATGTTGACATTAATTATACTACCACACAACAATTTACCAACCTTTTGATCATTCCAAAAAATAATATCTCAGACACGTTGATCATTTAATAGAAATAAGCAGGACGCAGGTCAGAATAGACACATTGCAACTGTTTTTACAATATATCAGTTCCTAAACAAATATGTTGACAAAATAGCAGCATTGTATAAAAATGCTAGGTTGCTTTGAAAATTGAAACTGCTTAGAAATTTTCCAAATCCCAGGAGACAAAAATCTTTTCATCCATCTACACAGTTATAAGTTATGGAAAACTCGGTTCAAAACTCGGGATTCAAAATGGGGGCTTAGCTTTATGTTTATATAGAAGTGAACAAATTGAGTACCTGGCCGGTAAAAAATTTCTTGTTATTATAAGTAACTGGTTGAAAGGGACTTCCACTAGCAAACAAGGCACGTCCCTGCAAAGACAACCTCCATTAATAAAACAACACTGAGTAAAATTACATGGCTCAACTATTTCATTGCGCTATAAAAACAAATCCGTGACAGCCAACAAGACTGCTATATCAAGCACTGGCCATCCCTACTAGAGTTTTTAAGTCGGTGGCAAACACTATTATCATGACTTTTCCCTGGAGGACTCTTTTCCACCCCAGATGACACCTTTTCCATCCCAGATGACACTCATTCTGAAAGTAAACTTATATTATTGTTGATTTTTACCATAATCTATGACCAAAAGGAATAATTATTGTTTAATCTAACGAGAGGATAGTACAAACGTACTTGCGTCCAAGTAAATGCTTGTTCAGCAGTACATTCTGCTTTTGATGTCGGGTTTGAAAGAGCCATAATGATTGGCCTCTGCACAATAAAGAAAGGAGTTCATGTTAAAACAGTTTATATACATAAGAAAATTAAAACACGCATTATTATAACACAGCCCCACACATTTTCAAGTTCGTTCATATTTTGAAGTTTCTTTCTTTCTTAGAGGTAATGTATCCCCTGATCTATACAGGTAATCTAGAAACCCAAGATTCTTGTTTTCAACACAAACCAAAACAAAAACCTCTTTCAAGCAAAAAGACGACGACGGCCATGTGTGCAAATACTCAATGGCATACCTGAGTATATGATGACATGATCTAGAGGTATCCTGAGAAACAAAAACACTCTTTCAAGCAAAAAAAGGCGACGGCTTGACCATGTGTTACCGAAATACTCAATGGCATACCTGAGTATATGATGACATCGTCTCGAGAACATCCCTGGTAAAAATCCCACCTTGAGCCGATGTACCAATAAGAATAGTAGGTTTTAAAATCTGCATATGATGGTTTCATATGGCCAAGCATAACAGAATCACAAAGATTTAGTTTCATCAATTTACTGCATGATAAGAATCCTTTTGATACATAAGGAAAAAGGATAAGTGGCACATACTTTAACAGCATGTGAAAGTTCTGAACAGCCCTCATGTTCATGTGCATAAGGTTTCTTAAAAGTCTGCAATGAGTCAAATCTGGACTTCACAATAAGACCCTGCAAAATATTTGAGACCTGCATAGCTGAGTACATGACTGAAACAAATAAGCATTTTGTGCTATTTTGTTGTGGTGGTGGTCTAGTGGTTAGACCTTTAGGTTGGGGCGTACCCCACCAAGGATCAAAACCCACTGACTACCATGAGGCAAAGGAGTGGATGAGTGCAAGTCTCGTCATGTGTAGTGTGTGTGTCAAAGAAGTGGATGAGTGCAAGTCTCATCATGTGTACTCATATGTAGTGTGTGTGTCTGTGTCTAAGAATGAGTTGTCATATGTCCCAAGAATGAATATGTCCCAAGAATGAGTCGAATGAGTCGTCATATGTCCCAAGAATGAGTCGTCATATGTCCCAGGGGGCATGTGTAGTGGAGAAGTCGATGAGACAGTGCAAGTCTCATCATGTGTAGTCTGTGTCTAAGAATGAGTCGTCATATGTCCCAGGAGGCATGTATAGTGTGTGTACCTGTGTCTCTGAGAATGAGTCATCATATGTCCCAGGAGGGATGCTGCTAACGTGGTAGTGTAGTGTGTGTGTCTGAGAAGAAGTCGTTCCAAGAGGGATGCTGCTAACGTGGTATGACGTCAAGAACTACTAACTAACTAACTATCTATTACACATGCGCTAATGGACATATACCACTTATACCACTTTCCAAAACTTGCATGGAGGATCTCGCATAAAAAATAATGGTTCAAAAACATAGTCCCACTTCATAGAGGGCAAACCTTACCTTTGAGTCGGTCAACCAGATCTTTTTTCGTGCTTCCTCCAGAGGAATATTAACCTCAACAGTAAAAAACGACATCTATCAAGTATTTAACAATTTAAATTTGAGCCAGCAAAGGAAAGATGTGTTTCTCATACTACCTCATGAGATATTTTTAATGCAATAATTTCTGCTATACCTGTGCCAGCCTGCATTTGATTGAGAAGACTACATTCAAAAGGAATCGTTAGACAAGCACATAGAAATGCGAATAAATAACATACCTCTCCTGCACCAGAGAAAAGAAATGTCTGCTCGCTTAGTTTACTCTTTGTATACTTGCATGCAGCAAGTAATCCTGCAAGAGTAACAGCAGCTGTTCCCTACAACATCGTCCACTAAAAGAGTTAAAAAAAGTAAGAAGGAAAATGTTATCTAGACTACAATGCAAAATCAAGAACATATATACCTGAATATCATCATTGAACACAAGATGGGTTGTAATGTACTTTGCTAGGAGTTTAAAAGCATTGTGGTTTGCAAAATCCTCAAACTGGAAGTAAAAGGAAGCTTGAAGTTGAGCTATCAAGAAGTAAAATAAAACTGCACTATCATCTGAGACATCATTGGCAGCAAGGTATGGATACAAACAATTCAAGATCCAGCAGAAAATGACATAACTCGAGACGAGAAATTTAAAGTAAAAGCATCTTATTGGCCCAAAACGCAGTGCACCAGGCCATTTGCTCCAAGTGTGGAGGTTTTTCATCATTGGTTTCATAAAAGATGAATACCTCATGGAGAGCAAGCTAAGTGACCATCCGTCCAGGTATGACGATTCTAGATAATAATTGATTCAACATGTTACCAAGCATAATGTAAACAGATCATCACATTCATTTTATAGAGAGGTAGTCAGGTTTTCCAAATAGTCAACATATCATCTACACTAGGAAATATTGCAAGAATTGGGCGTAAAGGTTCAAACTCCATATGAAATGATGTTGGCTGAAGTGGGTATGATTCCATTTGAAACTGAAGCGCTATACCAAACACTGGTTTTTTATAATAGACTGATACATATGGACGAGGCTCGCTTACCGCATCCAAGCCCTGGTAGATCTACAGTCAGTAGTTGGCCTGTATGGATGGTACCAACAACTTGTTTCATAGTCAGAATGGTGGGGCATTGGTCTTCTGGTCTGCCGGATACTGATGTGGGCTGCGGAGATTTGGTAGTGGACAGAACATGGAAAAAATTATGGAGCAACCAGAGTTAAGATGGAGTTCTATAAATGAAAGAGTGAATCAATGTTGGTTTATGGGGAACAAGATTATTTACATTACTACATTATAGGGATGAAGAAGAGACAGCTTATGTCATAAAATGAGATTAGTAGCCATCATTTAGAGATAAACGGGAAGAGGAAAGATACCACGGGGAACTTCGATTCTGTCCTTGCTGCGGGAACCTCAAGTGAAGATGAGCATCATGCCTTTTTGAAATGTAATATGTTTGCTGGCTTACTTGCGAGAAAAAATATGGCATTGATGGGATTAATTTCTCACGAGGTTTCTTTCATTAAAACCAACACTTCTAGGAGATTTTCTCAGAAGTGAGTGGGAAACTCGAGAGCTTCTATAGATTTGAACAATATATTGGCCGAATCAGAGGCTCAAGGCCTGGATTTAGTTATTTATGTAAAGCTATGGACCTGAAGAGTCTCAAAGGGCGTGACAAATAAATAAATAAATAAATAAATTTTACATAAAGGTTTTATAATATTTTACATAGGGTTATTGACTACCTGGACAAGGACTTTCTCTCCATATTCCTGTTTCACTGCACACATGAACTCGTGAACCAAATCATCATACTCCTGCAAAAAACGAAAATCCACCATTACAGATGTGGAATATTTCTAGACATGTTATTTAAGCATAGCTTGGATTTACCTGTCCAGTGGCACGCTCTCTTCGTAACCCAATGTAGAACGGATCATCCAATAGCTGCTTGTTGTTGGTTCCAACATCAATCGCAACAGGAAGGCACTATGGTTCCAAAATTACTTTCTATTAACTAAAGAGTACTTCTGAATTTTCAATAACATGTGTTTCCACTATCGACATTAGAGGACACATTATATTACCGCAGAAGGCCGTATCCCTCCTAAAGCAGTATAAAGCGCAAGTTTTCCAATTGGTATTCCCATACCCTGTGGTACATTGAAGGCAATAGATGAGAAGCAAGTTACACCATAAAAATCATTATACAGAAATTAGACAAAGATTGGAGTATCGTGGTACTTTCATACTTGAAGTCCAAGGTCACCAAGGCCAAGAATACGCTCGCCATCTGTCACAACAATAATTCGAACATCTTTTTCTGGCCAGTTTTTCAAAACATCTAAGATCCTCCCTCTACAAGTAGCATACAATTAGAATATACTAATATAGAACCATTATAAACAGGCAACACACTAACCTTTCTTTAAGACTAATGTACAAACCATGAGGTCGTCTGAAAATAAGACCATATTTCTGACAAGCTTCCCCAACAGTAGGTGTGTACACTATCGGCATCATCTCTTCAACATGATCAATAAGGACTTTATAAAATAGGCGCTCATTTCGCTCCTATTACCAAAATGAGGGCTAAATCCAAGAATAAATAAAGATTTAACATCACAGGAGTCATTGTGAACAAAATGTTGCACATAATTTTAGTAAAACAAAGCAATACCATGTACAACACTGATGGCAGTTTTAACGACTAAAAATTACAACTACTGCCACAACTGAATTATTCAACTTCTGCAGGCAACTTCAGTAACTCAAAGCCTAATTAATGCCCTGTCTCATCTCGGATTATGCAAAAACAAACTTGCCCAAACTAATCATCATTCACATCCCAAGAAATGGAATAAAGAGCTGGCCCATTATCAGATTGCAGCTGTTCCTAAATTTATACATTACCTGAAGTTCCATGATAGAAACGTACTTCAATAAATTATCTGAATACAAGCGTATATTATACAAAATTCGTTGTTCCTGAAAGTAAACAGCCCAATGAAAACCTGCTTATATAGAATGTTCTCAAAAATTACATACCTGATGATCTTGGGTCATGTGAATAGGCGGTAAAAGCCCACGCAAATAGTGTTGATCTCTTTCTTCCTCAGTGAAACCAAGGCCCTTATTATAACGAGGATCACGCAACAACTCCACCCCACTATATTAACATGTCATGAAGCAGTCATAACATTACAATTCAGCCAAGAAACTGGAAAAATGACGCCAAACTTGTGCTGTCTAAGCCAAAAAACAGGATACAAGAAGTTTGACGCTCGGTTTTCCAATACAATCCTAAACATCTGATATGATCAATACTGAAATGGTAAGGAATCATATAATAACATCTCTAAAATACCTTGCCACATTACGTGACCAAGGAGTGACTAGACGGTCCATGGAAGCTTCATCTTCACCATAGACATCACGTACTCCACCTCCTACAGTTAGACTGTCACTCTTGTCAAGCACAGGAGTGCCTCCCTTTTTCACTTCCTTCAATTGGCTCTCCATTGAAAATTCTCTCCAACACCTGCATTGGTCATCATTTCAGTCCAGTGAGAATAAAGACCGAGATGAAACTAGAAAAAATGGCCCAAAATGACATGGTTGAGCTTGATCATTGCCGCCAGTCACAAGGCTGATTAAGAACCAATGCGTAAAGAATTTCTTCTCTATGATTTCCGCACAGGTTAGGACAGGCATTCTCTACTTATCATGTAGCTCAACACATAAGGAAAAACATCAGAACGCAGCTGCTATATCATATATGTATCTTCCAATCACTAGGAAATAATTACACTGCAATCTACGGAAGTAGTTGCAAATGCATGAAGAATTGAAACGAACACAAAGACCAACCTCGTCCAGATGCCAAGCTCCTTTTTTTTATCAGCCGAATTCAGGGTTGGTGGTGCTAAAACATGGCGGGATTTTGTTTTGGCAAGGCAAGCTGCGAACCTTCGACGGACTAACAACATGGTGGGGCATGTTGTTGGCTTTGATTTTTGAGACGAATGCATGGTGCCCAAGTGTATACCAAGTGTAGATTTTCAAAAGCCTACACGTATATTTCATGAAACCCATGAAACCCATCATCTATAAGAACGAAAGGTGTCAAAAGAAACCTTACCTTGCTTCCTACGTGATCCATAGCCTCGTCATTTACGTTAGGCATCTCCTAGGTAATATATGGGCAAGCAATTACTTGAAATTACAAGCTTATATTACCACCTTGTTGGCTTTAAGCTTAGATTACAACCTTGTTGACATTATCTTTGACCCATTACAACATAGCATAACCCCATGGGAAGGGCGAAACTTGCCCATTCTTATTATCTCTGAAATTCGATTATTACGCTTTATATGATAAATCGCCGAGATTTGCCAAATGAGACCAATCTTTCGGCCCTCGAAGATGGTTGCTTTTTAAAACTAGGAAATGCTAGAAAATATCTTTGGAGAATTACAAGGATCTAAATGTTAAATAGAAAAATGATTTTGGCCTTCAAATTCAATAACATAATGAACAAGGTGTTCTCGCATAAAGGTTTGCCCTCGTCTCTATCAATCTGAATATAGATTGCATCTATTAACCCCATTAACAACCATGTCAGAAGCATAACTAGATATGGATGTCATATGCATACCTAGATGTTTGTTGCCTAGAGAAAACCTTGCCTTTTCTGCTTTCATTTTAAAATCATAGGTTGCGGATCTATTCACATGTGCCAGATTGGCAAATGGGCCGAGAACCTACCTGCCTTTGTTACTCTTTTTTTTCCTTCTCACTAAACAATTTGTCTCCTTGCTCGTGAGTAGTCTGAATATAGAAATGAAAGTAGGGAGATAAGGTATTCTCTTTTTTTGCCGCGTTTGCACAAACCTGAGTTGACGCTTTGAAGCAATTTTAGAGTCCACGTTAACCAACTTCAGGGCTTTTGTCCGATGGATCACCCCTGGCGTCCGGGTGATAATCATCTAGGGCTTTTGAGAATTCAAGAAATTCCAGGAGTGGTTGGGTTGGCCCGGTTAGTGGTATGGTTGGGGTTTCCCGTGAGGAGGAATCATTGAGCAGGACGCATCACTAGTTTGTTCTGGTTGCTCTTTAGTCGAATGTCACGGCATTTTCGTTGACCAATGCATGTCCAAGCGCCTGGCAATTTCTTAATGCTCGGCTATGTCACAAACTCCATGTCTCCGGGCTCGCCGGTTCCCGAACTGGTCTCGTACATCACGCTGATGCGTGATGCCCATCGAGGACAATCTCTCGGCGCACTCTGGATTTTTAAAATTAGAGGAAATGTGGCCCACCGGACCCAAAAATTTATCACCCGTCCTTGGCGATGACAAATTAAGGTTTTACTGTAGAAATGACTTCTTCTAAGCTTCGATGGGATGTAACTTGAAGATCTTTGAAAGCGTTGAAGAATTCAATGGAGTTTGATTGATCACATTGCAAAGCTGTTTGCCGATTCTATTAAGGACAGGGGAGCTTTTCTGTTGTATTATATGGCAATTCTCTTATTAGCACATTAGCATAAGCACATTTCTCATAGTATTAAGTTAGAAAACACTGATGACCAATGGAAAGTTCTTTTTTGCTTTTTCTAAAATGCATGTGCATCTAGAGACTCATATCTCATGCATTTGATGTTTTGTAGTTTTTTTTATCATGTATAAGAATTTAGCGTTGTTGTTGTTTTTTTTTTTTTTTTTTTCAGATTACATACAATAATATTTTCTATACTATATATCAGTGTAGTGTGTATATAAGTACAGTTGTCTCCAAAGGACTTAATAGTAGGGAGGTATGTATATCATCGTCAAAGATATTTAATGTCATGAGGGTATAATAGTGGTTGTGTGTGCCCCTCGGAGTCGAACCCAGGTTGCTCCATGGGCGCGTTGCCCACAGTGTAGAGGGAGCATTGGTGCATGTAAGGGGACCCTTTGCTCCTCTACATTGCAATAAACGTCGTCTGGAATGCGCTTTTTATTATTGGTTTGGGGATGTCGAAAATTACGTCACCTTGGTCATGGAAGGAGCTCTGCCCAGCCAGACAAGGTTGGTTCATGGAAAAATTTGGTGGCTATTAATAGCCAAAATGGCTGGCGATTTTTTGAGGGGTCACAGATATATATATGAATTTGTCTGACGAATTTTTATGAAAGACTTTCTTTTTAAAAATATAAAAAATAATTAGTAGCTAAAACAAATTATGCCAGTGTTTTTTAGGATTAGCCAAACTATTTTTCCCCTTTTCCTTCTTTCATTATCTTTCAAAACGTCTGAAATATCCGCATCATTCTTGCCAAAGGTTTTCATGAAAACCTTTTAGAGGAGTTTTAATCCTAGTAGTAATGATTGTACTAACCATTATATGGGTCCCATGGGGTCTCAAGTGGGCGTTAAAAGATCACGAGAAAGTTGTATGACCATAAATAATTTAGATTAGTTTAGCGGATGATGTTTTAGGAGATAGGATTCCTTTTCTTGATGATTTCTTGTGGGTTTGTGGTGGTTTTGAATAATGTCAATGGCATGTTTTCAAGTAGAGTTCCTTCTCGCGATGGCGCTCGACAAAGAGCAGAAGCTGAAGTCTTCGGCGTTCGATTGGTTCATTAGCTTCGAGACTTGAAAATGGTTCCATATAAGTGGGATGATCTTATGGAAGCATTAGTGTCATTGTTTTGCTTGCTTGGCCGATTGGTTACCGCTTGTGCGAAGTCTCCTGGCACTTCTCATCTAGCTTTTACCCAAAGAAGGTGCATTAAGTTCGGATTATCTTTTGAAATAACCCGTCAAGCTGCTTCTATGTGCTCAGATTTGCCGCGGAAATTCATCCCCATATGTAACAATTATGCGGTTTTATTAGATGTGCTCTTGGGGAGTGAGTAGGAATAGGAATTAGCGTTATTCTGAGTGGCGAGGGATTTGAAATAAGAAGTGTCGCGGTTCTACCACTATGGGTAAGAGCATGAAGCTTCGATCCGGTGGTAGCACGTAAGAGCATATGTTTCTTGAATCCTCATATCAGAAGGCATGGCTTTTAGGATATCTGTTTTGCCCGGCTCACTTCTTTACATGTGAAGATTGGATTAGGAAAATGTTTACTGTTAATAAGATTTGAGATGTGATTATAGATGGTTGATTGATTTTTGCTCATAATTTGGAACATGTTGGAACTCTTAGCAAAGTATTCTTCGTTATTGGGAAATTTTAAGAGTTCGTTTTGATGTCGTGGTCAATGCCGGAAGACCGGATGCTTGAGTGGTCATTTCTTGTTGAATCAGGACATTGTTAATTGCGATTAGTCCCTTGATTGATGCACTGGATTTGTTCCCGTGATATTGGTCGATAAAGTCAGCCGTCATTTCAATTCGAAAGGTCTTCTATAGTTCCTAATCTCTTGAATCAGCCATCTAATATGTGGCGATTAACGGAAGTGGAGTCAGTGGTATTCCCTGCAGAAACATGAAGCATGCCTCTCCATTGTTTTGATTGCCTCTGAATTTGGTGATGGCCCATGAGTCCCATTGCTTGTCTTTGATTTCGCCGATATGCTTTACGTGTCGACCATCGTGGAATTTTAATTTCGTCCCAAGATCATTGCTTATTTCTGTCCGGAGTAATATGGTTGCTTAGATAGAATGTGTATCAGGCCTTTGGAAAGCGATAATTAAAATTGACGGTTTGCCTTTGGAGGTCTTACGTGAACAATGTTTCTTGGCCAGCGCGAGTTCTTGCTCAAGTTGATCGAGTCGGTTTTGAGTGCTGGCATTTGGCTTGCCGAAACCGAGATGTGTGTTCATTATATTGGATATAGATTAGAGGATCAGGTCCGGTGATGGTGGTAGAGATATCTATCTAATGCGGATAATTCAATGGATGGTGAAGTTTCTTCCAATGATTCTGATTACGTCCGCAACCAAATGGAGGAGAGGCATTTTTACAGATGGATGCTTCGTCATGTGTATGACGCCAGATCCTCCATAAACCTCAAATGAAGCCGAAAGGTGTTAGCGATATATAATCTTACACTTCAATTTTGGCGCGATTAGCGTATTAGGCACTAGATTGACTTGTGATGTTTAGGATTTTCTCTGTGTCGGTGGCGTATGTTCAATATGAAAACATGTGATGATATACGGTCTTTGTATATATATTGTCCATAAAAGATATGCGAAATATATGCAGTTGATGCAATATTCATTACCTGCGTGACAATCACGGTTCTCTTAATGAGCGACTATGAGGAACTTAACATTGATGTACGCTTCCGAGTCCTCCTTACGTATTACGCGTAGCCCTTTACCGTCGATATGTCCGTTTGATGTTTTGTGGTTAATGGGTTTTGGATAGTCGCCTTAGCATTGGCCGTTTTCTTTGAGAACGCTCGCTTTGGTGATTATGGATCATACTTTTTCATATATTTTTTCTACTTGTGCTCTGAGTGTTTCATTTGTTGGTATCTCTGGCATTAAATCATGGAATTATAATGATTGGAAGATCATGCTTTGTCTTACATAGCGATATGGGAATGCTTATTGAAATCCCCATTTTTGGAATTCAATTCGTGCATTAAGTAGATATCGGACAGATGTTTATGGATAATGTTTTTGCATGCTAAAAGAGCTTTTATGGAATAGTCGACCATGATTGTTGGGGATATTTGGCCTTATTTGAGCCCGGTGCTAATGCGCATTTAATTTCACGATGGGTTAAGTTTGTGGTCATTGATATAAAGAGGCGGGCTTTACGTATTCTCTCAGCAATGCTTCAACGATTGACTTGCGTTGAACACCCATCTCTTGCATCCCGGGGAAGGATGCAGTAGTGTTCCTTAGGCAATACCGTTCTCATCATCGATGAAATCTTCATGATGTGCTAAATTTGTGATACATCTTCTATTGCAAATGTAAGTTGGCTCTTCCTCAACTTTTTGAATACATATCACCGGGTATTCATTGCATAGTGCATAAAGTTGTATGAAGCGTGGCTCATCACCAAGCTTGATGCAGTTCGGTACCAATCTATCACAGGACATTTTATTGCTTTCATTTCTTGGATGCCATCCAAGAGGTGTTAATAGATACCCGGTAGTATAGTGGGTATTAAAGTGGTTCGCCATGGGATGAGAATGCTTATAAATCTTGGTCTATGCTCTCGCCAGCATCCTTAAGCGTTATAATTTAATCTTATACTCATTTATATTTGCCATATTTGTTTCCCGTTTTCTAAATAATGATGAAGTAGGAGCCACATGTTGGAGTGCATTCACAACAAGAAGGCGGTCATTTTCGCGTACGACGATGCTCGAAACTGCGGCGTTCTGCTGACGTGGCGTCGCAATAGAAGCGTGACCATCACGGCGTCGATAGAGATCACGCGATAGCCTTTACCAGGAGCATCGCGTATCGCTCGCTGCTGACGTCGACCACACTCGTGACTGAGATCACCATCACGCCGAAGATTGGATGTGGAAGTGCCAAAGAGTGAACGGTGATTTGCATTTCGCGGCGTCACGTGCATCGCGGCATCGTCGCGGTCTGCTCACGTCGCGCCGGTGTTGGTACGAGGTGGACGGCGGGTGTCCGCGCCCGGTGGATGTGCGGTATTGACGTGCGCGCTCGGCGTGGCGTGATATCTGAAGCGAATGACGTCGATGCGTGTGTTGCCACGTGTGCGCCAAATTAGGCAAGGTGACACGGCGTTGTGGGTCGACATCACGTCAGCGTCACGGCGTGTCTGGCGGCATCAAAACTCATTTTGCTTAGTTGGGTGAACATGTGTGGTCGCCACGGCCGCAGGCTTTACTCGAGGGCAATGTCGGCGTCTTGAGTCCATTGGCGAGAGACAAATCGCCCGGATTCGGGGAGGGAGATCGCCCGTCTTAGAAAGTCCCGGGGGCCTTGGGGAGAGAAATTCCGGGGGACAGCGACTAGGAGGATTTTAGGGTCCCACAGCTCTGGCGTCAACACCCCCACTCCATGTCAAGTCCTGGCCTTAAGGTTGGTAGAATCGACAAGGAGGGCCTCCGGCATGTAAACACGTAGGGTGCGGAGTTCTGAGGTTTTGCGTTTTGGGAGCGAGACTTGAGTATTACCTGGGACTGGCTAGAAAGGCTACTGCTGGCCGAAATCTGCGAGCAAGGCCAGCCAGAGGCCCGAATTTCAGGCTTTGTCTCCTCCGGAATGTGACAGTGAAAGTCAGTAGAGTGGCAAGACTTCATTCATAAATTCGCCAATTAATGCATTGTCACCGAAATAAATTCGATTTTTTGCCGCATTTGGATTCCTAATTCATCTCGACACAGGCCAATTTACCGAAAATTTGGAGAAGGTCTAGGTCAAGGGTTAGCAGGAAGCGGTCAGGCAGAGCGGGTGCTTGGGGAGGCTGCCCAGAGGCGGCATCCTTCCCAAGTCAAGCGAGGGAGCTGGCGGGGACTGGGGATCCCTCCACGAGAGGGGGAGAGTCCAGGACCCCAAGAAGCGGAGATCCAAAAAGGGGAGTTCGAGGCAGCCCTTCTGGCGGCTCCCGGTGCAGCTAATATTCCCTCAGGAGGCGGGTTCCCCTCGGCCGAGGTTGGATCCTGGATTGGGGGGCCTCGCCGGGAAGGCCCAAAAGGAAGATTCCGGTCGGTGCGGGAGGAACTTGCCAAGCAGCGGGAGGCAACACGAGGGCCAGAGCCTTGTGTCAAAGCTGCGGTGTTTTGTCGTTAGAGGCACTTGGGGAGGCTAGAATGGCACCGTCGATACGCCAGCACGTCGAGAATGGCGAAATTACCCTAGGGAACAGAGTTACACAAAGGTGGGTTTGCAAAGAAAGCTCTCTCCGCCCTCACGGCGGTATCAGCATCCACATCACAGAGCCCAATTGACTCACGAGTGTGATGGAAGTGAGCTACTTTGGCTTCTTGGAGTGGCGGGGTGGGGTCTTCGGCCCGCGAGGAACTTGGTCCCTAGGGCAATGTCAGCATGCAGAGGGTCCATTAGAGCCAAAATGTCCTTGTTGGAACCAGGAGAGGGATGTGGGAGTGCGTGATCCCCACGGGGCCTTGGGAGGAGAGAGGAGAGTGAGACAGCGGCTTAGTGGGGGATTTTAGGGGTCCACTCACGGCGTCCCGACACCCCACTCCTGCATGTCAAGTCCGCAGCAAGGTCCGTAGAATCGACAAGGAGAGACCTCAACGTAAAACCATGTAGATTTGCCAGGAATTTCTAAGAAAGGGTTTGCGTTTGGGGGGCGAACACTGATACGTTACGCAGGACACGGCGGAAAACTGCTGGCCAGGGAAATACGAACAGAAGGCCAGCCGAGGCGGGAGTTTGGGCCTGTCATCAGATGGCAAAGTAGAAGTCGAGAGGCGCTTTACAGTGGCGAACATTCATAAATTAAATTAATGCATTATGCAATAAAATTCTGTTTTACCCGGCTATATTTCTAATTCATCTCCGGCACCGACCCAATTTTTAAATTTTTAGGAGGAAGCGTCCCCGAGTCCAAAGGGTTAGCGTGCAGAGCGGTCGAGACGGCGGGTCTGAGGCTTAGCCAGGCTGGCACCCCTCCCAGTCCAGCCGAGGCCCGGGACCTTTGCGGGGATCCCTCCTGAGAGAGTCCAGGGACCCCAAGTAGGGATCCAAAAAGTTCCAGGAGCAGCCCTTCCCTGGCGGCTCCGTGCCCACGCTAAACCACCCCTCCAGGGGCACGGTTCCCCTATCCAGGCCAGTTTGGATCCTCGGATTCGGGGGGCCCTTCTTGGAAGGCCCAAGATTTCAGATCCCGGTCAGGAGAACTTGTCAGCCGGGCGTCAGAATTGAGCTTTGCTTATATAAACGCTTGATGTTTTGTGGATTCACGAGACGCAGGAGGCTCGAGATAGCCAAATCGACCGCTACTCCAATCGTCAGGAATGGCGAAAGGGAAGTATTACCATAGGGAGCAAGTTACAAGATGGGTTTTGCAAAAGAAAGAAAACACTCACGCCCTCCCGCGACGGTATCCGGCATCCACATCCTAGGCCAGTGCATTCTGAGTGTGATGGAAGTGAGCTTCTTTGAAAACTTCTTGGAGGTCGGAGGTGAGGATGTGACCTGAACTTATTGGTCCCAGGGCAATGTCATTGTTAGAGTCTAATTCATCTCCACACAGCCAATTTTTTGAAATTTTTAGGAGAAGGTCTGAGTGAGGGTTGGCATTAGAGCGATTGGGAGGCGGTGGATTGCAGGGAACAGCCAGAGGCTGGCACCCTTCCCAAAGTCAAGCTTGAGGCAGGACCTTGCGAGGGATCCCTCACAAGAGGAGAGTCCCGAGAACCCAGGGATCCAAAAGTTCGAGGCAGCCCCTTCCCTACTTGGCTCCCGTACCAGCTAACTGACCCACCCTCGGGGCAGGGTTCCCCCCTAACCCGGCCAGTTGGATCCTCGTTCGGGGGAGCCCCTCGGAAGGGTCAAAAGATTTCAGATGGGTCACAGGAGAACTTGTCAAACGCTGAGCGTCAGTCGACCTTGTATAAAGCAGCGGTGTTTTGTCGTTCGAACCGCAGGAGGCTTCAGGAATGGCCATCGACCTGCCAAATCGCGTCGGGAATGGCGAAATTACCCTAGGGGAGCAAAGTTACAGGTGGGTTTTGCAAAAGAAAAACACTCCGCCCTCCGCGACCGGTATCCTGCATCCACATCTAGGCCCAATTGACTACGAGGTGTGATGGAAGTGAGCCACTGGCTAACTTTGGAGGTCAGTTGATTAACTACGGCCCACGCGAACTTGGTCCCCGGGGCAATATCATTTATTACGAGTCTAATTCATCTCGACACCACGGCCCAATTTTAGAAATTTTGGAGAAAGGTCTGGAATTAAAGGGTTAGCATTAGAGCGATTAGGGCTCCGGCCGTTAGAGAACCCAGCCAGAGGCGGCACCCCCTTCCCAAGTCAAGCGAGGCCCGAGGACCTTGCGGGGATCCTCCTGAAGGGGAGGAGTCGGGACCCCAAGAGGCCGAGGATCCAAAAAGTTCGAGGCAGCCCGCTTCTGCTTGGCTGGCTCCCGGTGGCATGTTTCACCCTCCTGGGCAGGGTTCCCCCTATCCGACCGGATTGGATCCTCGGATTCGAGAGGCCCCTCTTGGGAGGCCCAAAGATTTCCAGATCGGTCAGGAGAACTTGTCCAAGCCGGGGAGTCGAGGTGTGCTGTGTATAGCGGTGTGTTTGTCGTTCGAGACACTTGGGAGGCTTCCAGAATAGCCATCGACCTGCCAAATGTCAGGAATGGCGAAATTACCCTAGGGAAAAGGCAAGGATTACAGGAATTGGTTTTACTGAAAAGAAACTGCTCCGGCCCTCCACTGAAGCCGGTATCCTCCACATCCTAGGCCCAGTGACTACAGTGTGATAAGAAATTGCAGAAACTACTTTTGGCTTCTTGGAGGTGGGTGGTCTTCGGCCACGCGAACTTGGTCCCAAAGGGCAATGTCATTGTCCTGAGTCCGATGGCGAGAGCCAAATGTGGGAGGTGGCCCGTCGTACCCGAGGCCAGAGGTGGGGGATTTTGGGAGTCCGCTGCGTCAACACCCCCACTCCCATGTCCAAGTCTGGCGCAAGGTCAGTAGAATCGACAAGGAGAGACTTCGGCGTAAGCCAGGGGTTGCCGAGGGTTCTAGAAGGGTTTCGCGTTTTGGGGGCGAGACAGTGTTGTTGCACTTGGGACTGGCGGCTCTTTGGCCGAGAATGGGAACCAGGGGAAGCGGCGGAGGAGTTTGGGCTGGCATCCTCCCCAGGTGTGGCAAGTAGAAGTCGATTAAACCGAAGACGATTCACCGAAATGCGCTTAATTAATGCATTTATGCGAAAACTAAATTACGATTTTTACCCATTTGGATTCCTAATTCATCTCGGCCTACAGGCCAATTTTTAGAAAATTTTCGGACAAGGTCTAAGTCCAAAGGTTAGCATTAGAAACGTTGCAGGGCAGCCGGACAGGGCAGAGGCTGGCACCCTTCTAGAGTCAAGCTTGAGGGGCCCGGGACCTTGCGGGGATCCCTCCTGAGAGGGAGAGTCCAGGACCCCAAGAGGCGGGATCCAAAAAGTTCAGGCGACCCGCTTCATGCGGCTCCCGGGGGCTGCACGCTAATGACCACCCTCGGGGCAGTTCCCCTATCCAGGCCAGATTGGATCCTCGGATTCGGGGCCCCTCTTCCCGAGGAAGGCCCCAAAGATTCCAAGTCACGGTCGAGGAGGGAGCTTTGCCAAACCGCCGCTGAGGAAGCGTCAGTCATTGCCTGCTTAGGAGTGTTTTGTGGGGTTAGAACCTGGGAGAGCTCAGGATGGCAAACCCAACCGCCAAATGGAATACTTGCAATGCGGCGAAATTACCTAGAGAACAGATTACAAGGTGGTTTGCAAAGAAAGAAAGAAACACTCACACACCCTCCACGTGATATCCATCACATCTAGGCCAGTGACTGAAGTGTGTGATGGAAGTAGAAACTGGCTTCTTGGAAATTCGGTGGTCTTCACAGCCCGCGAACTTGGTCCCAGGGCCAATGTCGACCCACGAGTCCATTAACTTGCTGAAGAGCAAGTGCCCGGTCCAGGAGGAGTCGCTGAGTAAGATCCCAGGGAGCTGGCAGAGGGAGAAGAGAAGTCCCGGAGCAAGCGGCTCAGGGGGATTTTAGGGTCCATCTGGCGTCAACACCCCTCCCGATCAAGTCCGCAGTATAGGTCCGTGAGTATCGACAAGAGGGCCTCCGGCATAAAGCCTGTGGGTTGCCCACGAAGTTCCCAGAAGGGTTTCGCGTTTGGTAGACTTGATGCTACGATGCACTTGGGACGGCGGCTGGCCAGAATCACGGAGACAAGGAAGCTGGCCTGTGAGCGAGGAGTTTGGGCTGTCTACTCTCCGATGTATTTAAAGTAAAGTCGAGCTTTTGCAGAGTGGCAAGACATTCATAAATTAAGTAATTAATGTTAATACGAAAATAAATTAAGATTTTTGAGGAGGCCGGATTCCTGATTTCTCACGACACGCCAGCCCAATTTTGAATTTTAGGAGAAGGTCTAGGTCAAAGGGGTTGAGTAAAGGTCCAAAAGGAATGGAGTTTGTGGGGATGGATTGTACTTAGGGTTGACCTTGGTACGGCTGGGAGCGGATTATACCTAAGATTGCATTGAGAATAATAAGCATCATAACTATTAGAATGAAGATAAATGATTAAGAAAAAGCATCATAACTACTAGAATGAAGATAAATAATTGAAAAACCTTTAAAGAATACTTGAGGTTGGAGGGTTTAAATTTGGTTGCTTGTGATGGTTGTGTTTTCGGTATCAAGGCATATGGATGAGAGAATATAACATTCAGCTTGGACTGCCCTAAAACTGACCCTGACATGGATGGCATAATTAACTTGTAATGAACTGAATTCGGGGCCGAGCAGCTTTCGGGGGTTACAGTCCCCGCTCTGGCATCAGCACCCCCTCCACGTCCAGTCACGGCGCAGGTCCCGGCCGAGATCTGACAAGGAGGGCCTCAGAAACTGTAAACCCTGTGGGTTGCCAGGTTCTAGAAAGGAGTTTGCGGTTTGGGGAGGCCGAGACGAGTCTGTGCACTTGGGACCTGGCCGAAGCTGCAACCGAGAATATGGAGCAAGGGGAACTGACGGAGCTGGAGTTTGGGCTATCGCCCCTATCCCGTCATGGCAAGTAGAGAGTCAGAGGCTTTTGCGTTAACTAGAAGACATTCATAAATTGCAATTAATGCATTGTACAAAAGAAATAAATTCCTGATTTTTTTTGCCAAAGCTGGATTCCTAGTCATCTCGACTACACCTGACCCAATTTTGAAAATTTTGGAGGACAAGGTCTGAGTCAAAGGGTTAGCACATTAGAGCAGTCCGAGGGCAGCGGATTCTGAGGGAACAGCAGAAGTGAGAAGCACCCAAGTCAAGCAGGCCCGGGGACCCAGCTAGGATCCCTCCTGAAGGGAGAGTCAGGACCCGAAGCGGGGATCAAAAAGTTCAGAAGGCAGCCCGCTTCTGGCGGCTTTCCAGGAGGGCTACATGCTAATGACCACCCTCCGGAGCCGGGTTCCCACCTATCAGAGCCAGATTGGATCCTGGTTGAGGGGCCTCTTCGGGGGAAGGCCAAAAGATTGAGATCAGTCAGGAGAACTTGCCATGCATGAGGCGTCTTTGAGTCTGACCTTGTATAGCAAGTGTTTTATAAGTTGGGCAGGGAGGCTCAGGAATGGCAATCAGCCACTGCCAAATCATTCTGCAATGGCGAGAAATTACTAGGGCAAGTTACAAGGTGGGACTTTGCAAAGAAAAGCACTCCGCCCTCCCACGACGGTATCAGCATCCCACATCCTAGGCCAATTTGGCTTCACGAGGAGGTGTGTGATGGAGGTGAATACTTTGAAGCTTCTTGGAGGTCGGTGGTCTTCACGGCCGGGAACTTGGTCCCCGGGGGCAATAGGCATGCTGAGTCCGTGGCGCAGAGCCAAATCGGGTCCAGGAGGGAGGTCGCCCCGTCCGTCCCGAGGGCCTTAGGGAGAGGAGAGTCAGGCAAAGCAGCTTCAGGGGGGACTGCAGGAGGTCCAGCTCGTCAACACCTCCACATCCAAAGTCACACGATTTGCAAGGTCACAGAGCCCGAATCGACAAGGAGAGGGAGCCTCCGGCGTAAACCACAGTGGGTTGCCGAGGTTCCTGAAAGGGTTTCCCTGCGTTTTGGAAGTCGAACTTGGTCTGTTACGCAGGACTGGCCAGAAAAGCTGGTAGAATATCTGGCGGGTAGAGCCCGGCGGTTGGAGTTTACGAGGCTGTCCTCCTCCAGATGGCCGTAGAAGTCGGCGATGTGAACATTCATTAAATTAGTGTCATTATGCACGAAAATAAATTACGATTTTGCCCGGCTGGTTACCTAATTCATCCTCACAAGCACATATAGCAATTTGAATTTTCGGAGAAAGGTCTAGGTCAAAAGGGTTAATAGAGTCAAAAGGAATGGAGTTTGTGGGATGGTTGTACTTGGGGTTTGACCTTGGTGGGCGATTATACTTGGTCTAGAATTGCATTGAGAATATAAAGCATCATAACTATTAGAGATGAAGATAAATGATTCTGAGAAAAGCATCATAACTACTAGAGATGAGGCATAAATGATTACACGAGAAAAGCAAAGACTCTTTGCGCTTGAGGGTTGGCGGAGAGGGTTTTAGATTTGGTTGCTTGTGATGATGGTTGTGTTTAGGAAATATCAAGGCATATGGATAGAAGATACCTTTAATTCAGCGGTTGCTCTAAAAGCGCTGACTGACATAGATGGCATAAAATTAACTTATGATAAGGCGGGTAGGGCAAAAAGCAACTTCGAGGACTTGGTAGCCCACTTCGTTCCGGTTACATTATTGCTGAAGAGTCGGACGGCAGAGGGAGATACCGCGGGAGCCGAGCTTCCGGACTGAAGAAGCGGCGCCAGGAGAAGCGGGGAGCTGATCGAGATTTGGTGAGCAGCGGGGCATCAGTTGCACTCCCCACTGGGGCTGAGCATCTGGCCCAGCTATCATCATCGGCGGAGGGTATCTACTCCTCGGTGACATCGAACCTCCGGGAATGCGAGGGAGGGGCACCGGGTTGGATGAGCTGCTCCCACCAGCTGGCGGCGGGAACCCATTCTGGGCGACTTCATGTCCAGGAGCAGAACTTCCCGCTTTAAGTGAGGGGAGTCAGGCACCTACGGGGAAGCGACCTGCCTCCAGAGCATCAGGCCCTACCGGCGACTGTCAGGCAATTGATGGGCCAGGCTGCTGTGAGAGGAGGATTCCCTGCGCCCCTCCAAAGAGCGAGGGAATGGGGGATACATTGGGAAGACCGACATCCCTAATGCCGGGTCCTTCGATATCACCCTGCCAAGGAGAAGGAATGGAAGCCACCGGGGAGGCACCGGCCTTTACAATTGAAGACTCTGGAGACTCAGCGAAGTGGGAGGTGCGGAGTCGGCTGAAGGCGACGCAGTACGGAGGCAAACAAGCGGAGAAGCCCGGTGACACACAGCGACCAGTGCTTTCGGTACTACCGCACTTGCTGATATGGATGAAGATAGCGGTAATTCACCGCAAGTTCAGTCCAGGCGAAGAAAGGGTATTTATCTGCGATTGCACTCTGGGGCTTGGCGGGCATACTAGAATAGCGACAAATGTCGACTATCGTCTTAATTCAAGAGACGGCGCGCAACCTCTTCGAGCATACATCAAGCGTCGGGGGAGATTAAGCGATGTGCAGGCGCATCCGACCCTTGAAGTGCAAGGCTAGTGAAACCATCGAGGGGAGCTCGCCGACAAGCATCATCGGGGAACTTAGGAACCGCTTGGTGGGGCGGCCCAAGTTTAAAGAAGTTCTTAGAGACAGCAGGTCTTCTGCGTGATTTCAAGACTAGTTAGACTCTTATTCCAGGAGACTTTATTTTAAAATAATGTAGTATAAATACAGATTACATTTGCACTTTAAATGTTTTGTTGATGTATATTTTGCCCACAATTATACCAACAAACATAAAACAGTACAGAGAACAAATGGAACTAACCATATAGCCATTAATCATGGTCTGACTAGAGGGCTGGCAGCGGGGAGCAAGCTGCGGGACCTTATGAAGAGCAAGCCCAGCCGGACCACCCCGAGCAAGGAACCTATTTGAAGATAGGGAACCCATGACCCAGGCGGGAATGGCCGGATCACAGGCTGGGGCATAAAAGCATTACTGTGTCCCGGGTCTGCAGCGAGTGGGTTAAATTAGGCAATGCTCGGTTGCCCATAAGCAAGCTCGGAGGGAAGGAAGGACAAAGAAAGGAAACAAAGAAAGAGAATCAGGCCGGAATCTTAGAGCTAAGTTCAATTCAATTTCGACTTCGAGAAAGAAGAAGAAAGCAGAGCTTCGAGAGCGAGCAGAGAAATGAAGAACACGAAGGAACTGACGAGATACGGAGACCTCGACTACCAGAAGAAAGATGAGTCCATAGCAGGCAATGTATGGAAGGCCGGAGCTGGAGCGATTCTCGAGGGAGAAACAGTCCCGAGGCAGAAGCGAGCATGGTACAGACGAAATGGTACGGAAATGCTTATAACATGAAAGGATAGGACAAAGAGCAAGTTGCGCCAACGAAAGAACGCTTCAATTGGTGGAAAGGGCGCACAAAGGCACCGCAACCGCCGAGGGATATAAGTTGAAAGTTCAGCAACTAAGCGCCATTACGTTCAAAGTGTCCAGTCAGTATGATCTGGCAGTTTCTGAGTTGCGACAAGGCAACAAAGCGATTCAATACTCTGAGAGAATTCTTAAAATTCTAAAATTTGTATGTCACCGAAGTTAGGAAAAACTTATCGATAAAAGAAAGCTATATCGAAATTTGAATAGAATCACTTGAAGCTGTGGAAACAATAAACCTAGGGCGATGTCGGCGAATCAAAGGCTACTCGCTTTGCGGGGTGGAACCTGAGTAGCGAGGCACAACGGCCGGTACTTCGGGGAGAAAGGCAAAGTGACGAGGAAAGCTATAGCGGAGACGCCAGTCGAGGTCCAGCTAGAACACAATATGGTGGGAACCGGTGACGGGGAAAAGCGAGGTGTCGCTTCAGGACAAGCGAGGAGAGATCAAACTACCAGCGGTGCAAATCAACACAGCGATGCGCAAGGAAAAGGCAGGAGGTGCATAGAAAAGCAGTTGTGCTTGAACTGCTTCCAGCAGACCCATGGGACAGCAAAGCTGCCCCCCGTCATAAGTGCGGCTCTAGCGGAGTTAGGAGGTGGGGCCTTCTGTCCCGGACGGCTTGACGAGCCCAGCGACTACATTCCAGGGTGAGTGTCACATCTTTGCCTTAATGAATCTGAGCAGCAGAGAAACGATTATAAAAGGTAATTTCCACGATAGGGAGAGGCTAAAGCTAAAGTCCTTCATAGTCTTGATAGACTTCGAGTAGCCATAACTGCATCCCCAGATGGTTGAGATGTTGAAGTTGAAGCCGCTAAAGTCAAAGAATAGAACCCGTTGTTTTGAAAGGTGGTGCGATAAGAGCGTGACGAAGACAAGAGAGTGCCGACATACGACTTACCCAGGGATTAATATCGAGATGGGAAGCAGTAATGGGCATTGGAAAATATGACTTGATCATAGGAATTACAGGCCAGGGGAGCCATTACTCGGCCCAATGAGAGAAAAGGAAGGTGACTAGCATGTAAGCAAAGATCATTGAGATAACGGTGGAAGTTGTTCCCATCATCACGGTGTGTCTTCTAACCAGTATTCAAGTGCATCAAAGAGTGAGCAAAGTGGCATACATCTTCAAACTTGAGATTAGTGAGCAGTCGAGAAGGAAGCAAAAGAAGTTTCTTGGCACAACAAGTTCGCAGAAACAAGTATCTCAGCTAATCAGGGTTCCATGATCTCTTTCGGACCTGAGATCAAAGCTCCCCTCCTTATAGGGGAGTGGTCTTGAGATAACTTTTCGAACTTAGAACAAAACCAACAAGCAAGGCTCATATAGAATGACAACAGGGAGGTTAATGGGGTTGAAGAAGGTTGAGGGCTGCTGGAAGCCTAGGTTTCATTAGACCTAGTGTGGTTTGGGCGCCCATTCTTTTGTCAAAGAAGAGAGGATGGATCTTTGAGAATGTGCATAGACTATAAGAGCGGTTGAATAAGCACACCATTAAGAACAAATAAACTTCAAGATCGAACGACTTGATGGATCGGCTCAAAGTTACCAAGATGTACTCAAAATGGAAACTTAGGAGTCGGGGATATCATCGGTCGGGATGAGGAGAGATATCCATAAAGGCCATGCCCGAGCTTGTTATGGGCATTATGAGTTCGCAGTAGTACTTATTTCGATATCAAATGCCCCACTTAGCGTTCATGAGGCTCATGAGAGCGATATCTTGAGGGAGTTCTACGGACACCTTTGTGATTGTTTTTCTTTGATGACATTTTGGTGTATAGCACATCCCTTGAAAACACGTCTAACACTTGAAGAAAGTGCTAAGAGAAGTTGAAGAGGCACGGTTAATACGCATAAGTTGTGGTCTCCGCCGCCTTGAAAAAGGTGATATCTAGGTCATGTGATCTCGGCCGAGCATCTCAACAGACCAAGCCAAAGATTGAGGCCCGTCATTCGATTGGCGCCGAAGGAAAATAATGCATGAAGTCGAGAAGTTTCCTGACCTAGCGAATTTTCTGGGGAGACCATTGAAGAACTTTACTGAATAGCAGCCGGATGCAGACAGCGAGCGAAGGTGAAATTAGGTGAAACATTGTACAAGAAAGCAAAGAGGTTTGAATTGTTGAAGAGAGAAAGCACTAACAACAGCCGATCTTAACTCCGCGGACGGGGAGAAAGATAAGCTACGTATATGAATCACGAGTAAGATAGCTACGAGTCACGGTCTGCTCTAGAAAGAAGCGTGTAGTAGCGGTATGATTCCAGGAAGATGAAGCAGCGCCGAGCCTTAGCGCTACAACCTATGGGGAGTTGCTTTATTGGTTGTGGGGCATTAAGAATATGGAGGCATTATCTCTTGGGAAGGAAGTTCCAATTGGATACCGACCATCAAAGCCTCAGTATGTATTCGCATAACCACACACCTTAATGCGAGGAGCAGCGAGGAGATGGATGGAGTTCCTCGAAGAATATGACTCGCACTTATAGTCTGGCGGAAACTCGAAATGTGAGTAGCGGATCAAGCACAAGGCATCGACAACTAGGGTGCATTGCAATGCAATTTCACGTATCTCCGGCCCGACTTTGGTAAGAGGATTAGAGTCCTTGCGGGGCCGTGGATTTCAAGGAGGTATGGGCAGAAGCCTTTCTAAGGGCTAGAGCGGATATTAAAGGCGGGGAGGCCTTCAAGCATTATAAGGGGAAGGAAGGCAGCTGTTATGCCAGCAAGAACAAGTTATGCGTGCGAGATCATCGGTGTAAGGAAGTTGATCCTCAGCAGTACGCTGGCAAGCAACCCAATAACTGGCCATGGGATTCATGAAAACATATATTTCAAAGTAAACTATTGTGTGAGGAATGAAAAAGCAAATAGCACAAGCTACATCAAGGAATATAGGCTATGCTGCAGTGACGAAGCTGACGGCTTAATTCCAGGGCATTAAAACCGATAGCGGTGCCAAAGCAGCTAAGTGGGAGGTAATCAGCATGGATTTCCATCACAGGGACTCCCAAAGATCGGTGAAGGCAAAGATGCCTTGATGGTAGTGGTAAACAAGTTATGCGAAGATAGCACATTTTGTGCCTTAGGGAACTCCACAGATACAGCCATGGATACGGCAAAAGCTCTTCACCAAAGAGATCTTCAGGCTTCATGGCATACCAAAGGAGATCATCTCCGTGAGAACCGAAGTTCATGGCGCCTTTTGGCAAGACCTCTTTCTGACGATCGGGCGGAAGCTATCCATGAGAACATGACATATCATCCCCTCAGACGGATGGCAGGCAGGCGGACAGGATTTTAGGGACGTACTCTGAAACTATGTCTGGAATAAGCAAAGTATGTGGGAAGAATTTATTCACTTGGTGGAGTTTACCTATGCCTGGCAGGGAATCGTAAATATGCGCCGTTTATGATCAATTGCGGCTACGGTGCCTAACTCGGACACCCAGCACAACCAGTGTCAAAAAGTGGAAGTTTATGAGATGTTAACCGATATGCAGCAGCTGTAGAGGGAAGTTCGTGGCTATACGCTGGCGACAGAGGAAGTGCGTCAAAAGAGCATCGCCGACAAGCATCGACGATGAGAGAGTTCAAAGTGGGAATGATGTTTGGCTCAAGATGGGTGAAGCGGTGGCTTCGGGGATGCGGCAATTGCAAAGCTTGCTCCAAGGTGGGCTGGACCTTTGAGGAGATAGTCGAAACTAGGCAATCAAGCCCTACAAGCTAGACTTGCCGATACACCTAAAGATTCATAAAGGTCTTCCATTGAGTTTGCTAAAGAAGCATACCCCAAATCGGTGAAGTCTTGGGTTCATGTATTGTTGGAAATAGCCAGGAGAACGACTGGAAATAGTTCCAAATTGATTCTTGATAAAGCTTTCAGAAAAGCGAGAGATCAAATTCCTCAGTATTTGAATAAAAAGTGGAAACACTTACCGATCGGAAAGGCGCCAAGTGGGTACCAAGAAAGATTGAAGTAGCGTGCCGGTTTGTAGGCGATGGGATGACAGGTCATCTCCAGAAGAAATGTCATTTCCCGGGCATGTCGATTTGTGTGGGTTAATTCTTGTATAGTTGAATTAATCATGCCACTAAAGCTTGAGTATGGAGTCGCATCGCGTGTCCGCAGATGTCAGGACCACTACGGTGATCTCTAGAAATGCGTCAGTGTAATGTCAATGTAAGAGGCATGGCCAAGCGTTCCTTTAGGCGGTGGAGGTAGATTAGAAGAGTCTACTTACGTCCCACGGAGTAGGCGACCTAGAAGGGTCCATTTGAAGAATGCGTTAATGGGAAAAGCACCTTTAGCCCCATATGGCTTTGATGGGAGGAATCTATCAGCCCGTAGCCCCCCAGCGAGAGGATATCCCCTCCTGTGGGCAACTAGAGGTGTAGGCATGGCTGACATATAGGCATGTGAAAAGGCTGTTGTCTCATACGACCATAATGGAAGGTCACCCTCTTCCCTACAGTAGGAAATTAGCTATGCATCCATGTAGATAGGTGGGGTGGTCACCATATAACCAAAATTTTAATTAATAATTAAATGGTACTAGCATTGAATTATTAGAGCCTATAGCAGACGATTAAAGCTCAGGAGCAAGAGGTCATTCGAGACTTACTAACACAAATTTTGTTGGAATGTGTTACCAAGGGAATGAAAGAAGTCTTTTCGGGCGTAATTTTAAAATTTTAATAAACTTAGTATTAATGTTAAGTGAAGTTTGGAGTAATGCGATTGGTAATGTTGTGAATTGATAAGTTATTTTCCACTTAATATAATGATGTAATGTCATAAAAATATTACCTTAAAGGTGAAAATGCGTAATAAATGTGTAAGAGGTATTTTAGTGGTATGTCATTATGCATCCGTTGATTGCGGGTTAGAAGATTCAGGTGGGAGAACCGCGATCTTTGCCGGACTGACATCATTTCAAGGTGGGGAGAATGTGGCGTTCCCATACGGTACCAGCTCCGGGGCGTATATTATGCTTTGCGTCGCGGCGTGCACTTTCACCAGATTAGCGTGTACACCAGCGTGTATAGCCAAGTGGGTAGCCCTAGGGGCAACTTGCTAAGAATACATTAGTATTAATGTACACATTTTCCAATGTACATTAATGTGGGCTACATTTCCATGTAGCCACTTGATGCCAAGTGGGCCATACCATAAGTGCAATTATTGCACATTTTCAAATGTACACATTCATTAATGTGCACACATTTCCATGTGGTACATTTGGGTCTTACACATTTCCCATGTGGGCACCTTGCAGCCACCAGCCCGCAAAGGCAAGTGGGCCCATTACCAGTATCCCACATGCCAAAGGGGATAGTGGAAACCCCGCCACCTTGTCTATAGGGTTGGAAACCCTAACTAATATAATTTTTAGATTTTGGGGCTTTAGAACTACACGTTTTGGCTGCCTCCCAGCGGCCAAAGCTGGCATCGAACTTCTGCACGGGAGAATTGCATCATGGTTCCTGAGATTGGCGTCTCCGTGGGGTGGGCTGGGACCTGGGGCCTCGGGATCGGTGTTGTATTTAGATAGTGCAACCCTATTTTGGTCATTTTTATGGTGGGTTTAGCCTATTAGATTATTACATATGGCAGACCTCTATAGATCCTAGATAGCTGATTCTAACTAAAAATTTCTCTATGTTATAGTTAGATTTGGTTCTTTAGTTCTCACATTAGTATATATGGATGATGTATCTCCCATGAACTCCTTGTATACATTGGGAAGGGGTGAGACCCTAAAGCTTTAGTAGTTGATGCTCTAGGTAGCCTCTCTAGCCCTGCTTGTGAATCTTGACTGTGCTGAGAGCCACACGGTTTGTGGGTGAAGGGCGGGCGGCTTATAAGGAGGTTCATGTTGACTCTTGAGAGCGACCCTATGGTGTGTGCTGGGGGTCCTTTGTGATAGGTCCTAATGGCTTGCCAACTGCGTGCCCGGGCAGGGCATGGGCTCGACACTTCGTGAGGTGGTGAATATGACCTTCCAGTAGGTTCAAGTCCAGTCTGGTGATTGGCCCTCTAGTCACCTTAATTGACTGGCCCAGCCAAAAGATCACGGAGGGAGGTCCTACACACTTATCCCGGGCGGGAGATGTAACCCAGGATATAGCCTGCGGCTATGCATCGATGACTCTGATCGGTCCCAACACTTTTCGGCCTACTCGCATAAAGTGTACCACGGGGAGGATGGAGTGAACAACCCAGAGCCCATGTTCTTATCGCAGGTAAATCCGTACCATAGATGCGTACTGCCAATGAACTCACGGGAGACCCAAACGTAGTCCATCCCGGTTAATGCGAGGCCTTGGGTGGGATTCCCTATGTGATAATGGCGATCCGTCTATGGATATGTGGAGGACCATCGCCAGCGATAGTGCGTATGATATTGATGTATGTGCACGACGTATATGTTCGTAAGCGTGGAGTAGGCCGAGAGCGGTGCAGCGACCTTCCACTCTTCCCCACTGGAACCCGTTGCAGTTCGCGGTGTCGTAATGAAGAACCCGTATTAACGCGAGGAGCTGGTATGGGGATGAACTCCTGGTTGTATCACGGTGAGTGCAGGTATTATCTACAGTGAGACACGTCTAAAGAGTGGGACCCCAAGAGGCGGGATCAAAAGTTCGAGGCAGCCCTTCCCTGTGGCGCTCCCAGAGCACTGCGCTATCGACTTACCTCGAACCCGGTTCCCCTATCAGGCCGTTGGATCACTCCGTTCGGGGGGCCTCTTCGGGAAGGCCCAAAGATTTCAGATCGATTAAGGAGAACTTGTCCAATGGCCAGGCGTCCAGAATTGACCTTATAAACAGCGGTGTTTTGTGGTTGAAGACATAGGAGGCTGGAATGGCAAATCGACCCTGTCAAAATCGTCGGGTAGTACCCTAGGGAGCAAGTTACAGGTGGGTTTGCAAGAAGAAACACTCCGCCCTCCGCGGCCGATCCCGCATCCATCCTAGGCCAATTGACTACGAGTGTGATAGAAGTATGAGCTACTGGCTTCTTGGAGGTGAATGCTTGCAGCCACGGAACTTGAGTCCCCGAGGCAATGTCATTGTCCACGAGTCCGACCATGAGAAACCAAATGCTTGATCCAGGAGAGAATTATTGCGTCCAGGTCCCGAGAACCTTAGGAGAGAACCGAGGCAAAAGCGACTTCGAGGGGATTTTAGGGTCCGCTCGGCGTCGGCCACCCACTATGTCAAGTCCGCGAGCATAAAGGTCCGGCCCAGAATGCAGCGAGAGAGGCCTCCGGCTTATTAAACCACAGTGAGTTGCGGGAACCTAGAAGAGGTTTGCGTTTTGGGGAACGAGACTTTCAGTGCTGTTACGCAGGACCTGGCGGCTACAACCCGAGAATGCTGAACAAGAGGCCCGGCGGGCCCGGAGTTTGAGCCTGTCCTCCTCCCGATGTGGCAGAAGTGATACCAGAAGTCGGAAGCGCTTTTGCAGTGGCAAGACATTCATAAATGCATAATTAATGCGGTATGCGAAAATAAATTCTGATTTTTTACCGGTGGTCCCCAATGTCCCTGAAGCCACACAGCCACAGTGGGACCAAGGGTCTAGGAGTCAAGAGGGTTAAATTAGAGCGGTCAGGCCGGCCCAGATTTGCGAAGTCTTGCTTAGAGCTAGCTGCCTTCCCAGAGTCGAGCAGGGCCCGGGGACACTGCGGGGATCCCTCCTGAGAAGTCCGGGACCCCAAGAGGATCCAAAGTTCCGGCCTCACAGCAGCGCTCCCAGAGCTGTGTAACCACCCTCGAACCCGGTTCCCCATCCGTAGTTGGATCCTCCGTTGGGGCCCTCTTGGAGGAGCCCAAAGATTCGAATGGAGTGGGAGAACTTACCCGAGCACTTGGCGTCTGAGAATTGACGCATAAACCCCTTGATGTTTTGTACGTTGGGGCACTTAGGGAGGCTAGAATGGCAAGCCAACCCCATAAATACAAATGCTACTTGATAGGCGAAATTACCTAGGGAGCAAGTTACAAGGTCGGTTTACCGAGAAACTCCGGCCCTGCAGCCGGTATCCATCCCATCCTATAGGCCAGTTGACTACGGTGTGATGGTGGTGAGCTACTTTGAAGCTTCTTGGAGGTGGTGGGGTCTTGGCCGCGAACTGATTGAGGGCAATAAAGCGCCAGGTCCATTGAAAGCGAGCCAAATCGCTGGTCCGGAGAGGTGCCCAGCAGTCCCGGGCCTTGGGAGGAAATTACAGGGCAAGCGACTTGGGGGATTTTGGAGTCCCAGCTAAAGCGTCAACACCCCTCCCGTCAAGTGCAGGCATAAGGTCAGTAGAATCGGCAAGGAGGGCCTCAGCAATAAACCACAGTATTGGGTTGCAGGGTTCTAGAAGGGTTTGCGTTTGGGGGGCGAGACTTGGTCTGTTGCACTTGGGATATGGCGGCTGCAGCCGAGAAATCTGAGCAAGGGGAACTGGCGGGCGGAGTTTGGGCCTGTCCTCCTCCGATGTGGCAAGTAGAAAGTCGAGCTTTTTGGTGGCAAGACATTCATAAATTCGTAATTTAATGCATTGTCGAAAATAAATTCTGATTTTTTGCCAGGTGGATTCCTAATTCATCTCCGACACATAGCCCAATTTTGAATTTTTAGGAGAAGGTCTAGGTCAAAGGGGTTAGCTAAGGTCAAAGGAATGGAGTTTGTGGGATCGTTGTACTTGGGGTTGACCTTGGGCCAGTTCCCCTATCCGGCCGTTGGGCCTCGTTATACTTGGTCTAAGATTGCATTGAGAATATAAACCCTTGGGGCGTCATAACTATTAGAATGAAGATAAATGATTATAGAAAAAGCATCATAACTACTAGAATGAAGATAAATGATTACAAGAGAAAAGCAAAAAGACTACTTTGCGGGTTGGAGGGGGTTTAGATTTGGTTGCTTGTGATGATGGTTGTGTTTTGATATCAAGGCATATGGATAGAGAATGCCCTTGTTCAGCGGTGCTCCCTAAAGCTATTTGACATGGATGGCATAATTAACTTGTAATGAGGCCGAATTGGGGGCAGCGGCTTTCGGGGATTTTACGGTCCCAGCTCGGCATCAACACCCCCCACTCCCGCGTCAAGTCCGCGGCGCCAAAGGTCCCGGCGAATCGACAAGGAGAGGCCTCGGACGTAAACCACGTGGGTTGCCGAGTTCCTAGAAGGGTTTGCGTTTTGGGGCGAGACTTGGTCATTGCATTGGGACTGGCCAAACTGCGGCCAAAGAATCTGAACAAGGGGAACCGCGGGCGGAGTTTGGGCCTGTCCTCCTCCCAGATGTAGCAAGTAGAAGTCGGGGGCTTTGCGGTGGCAAGACATTCATAAATTCGCAATTAATGCATTGTGCAAAATAAATTCTGATTTTTTGCCGGTGGATTCTAATTCATCTCAACACACAGCCCAATTTTGAAATTTTACGGACAAGGTCTAGGTCAAAGGGTTAGCATTAGAGCGGTCGGGGCAGCCCGTTCTTGGGGTTGGGCAATCGGTGGCACCCTTCCCAAGTCAAGCGAGGCGGGGACCTTTGGGGGATCCCCTCACAAGAGGGGAGAGTCCCAGGACCCCAAGAGGCGGAATCCAAAAAAAGTTCCGGTTGAGGCAGCCCTTCATGGCGCTCCCCGGCGGGCTGCGCTAATGACCACCCTCCGGGCCGGTTCCCCTCGACCATTGGATCCTCGGTTCGGGGCCCTCTTGAGGAAGGCCCAAAAGATTCGAGATCGGTCAGGAGAACTTGCCAAACCGCGGAAATCGTCGAAAAGAGTCGGCCTTGTATAAACCGCGGTGTTTTGTCGTTTGAGACGCAGGGGAGGCTCGGGAATGGCAAATCAACCACCGCCAAATCGTCACGGAATGGCGAAATTTCCCACGGTTTCTGATATCCGCATCCACATCCTAGGCCAATTGACTACGGTGTGATGGAAGTGAGCTACTTTAAACTTCTTGGAGGTCGGGTGGTCTTCTGGCCACGGAACTTGGTCCCCGAGGGGGCAATGTCGGCGTTAGGTCCATTGGCAGATCCAAATCGCGATTCGGGTCTGGAGAGGGAGGTGGCAGGCGTCCCCGGGGGCCTTGGGGAGAGGAAGTTCGGGGCAAAACAGCTTAGGGGGGATTTTAGGGTCCCGCTCGGCGCCAACACCCCCCCACTCCGTCAGAGTCCTTGGCGCAAGGTCGGCGAATCGACAGGGAGAGGGCCTCCGGCGTAAACCACGTTGGTTTGCGGGTTCTAGAAGGGTTTTGCGTTTTGGGGGCGAGACTTGAGTACATTGCGCAGGACCTGTCGAAAAAAGCAGCCAGAATCTCTGAGCAAAGGGAGGCGGAGGGCGGAGTTTGGGCCTGTCCTCCTCCCGATGTGGCAGAAGTAGAAGTCAGGCGCTTTTGCGATGGCAAGACATTCATAAATTACTAATTAATGCATTGTCACGAAAATAAATTCTGATTTTTTGCCAGGTGAATTCTAATTCATCTCGACACGACCCAATTTTGAAATTTTGGGACAAGGTCTAGGTCAAAGGGTTAGCATTAGAATGGTCGGGGCAGCCCGTTGCGGGGGGAACAGGTGCGGCACCCTTCCCAACTCAAATGAGGCGGGGACCTTGCGGGGATCCCTCACAAGAGGGGAGAGTCCGGACCCCAAGAGGCGGGATCAAAAAAGTTCCCCAGGCAGACCCTTCTGGCCGCTCCCGGGGCTGCGCTAATGACCACCCTCCCGGGCAGGTTCCCCTATCCGGCCGTTGGATCCTCCGTTCGGGGCCCCTCTTGGGGAAGGCCCAAAAGATTCGGATCGGTCAGGAGAACTTGCCAAACCCCGGAGGCGTCTGAGGTCGGCCTTGTATAAACCGGTGTTTTGTCGTTGGGCACGGGGAGACTCGAGAATAACCGTCGACCACTGCCAAATCGTCCGGAATGGCGAAATTACCCTAGGGAGCAAGTTACAAGGTCGGTTTTGCAAAAGAAAGAAACACTCACGCCCTCCACGACAGTATCCCGCATCCACATCCTAGGCCAATTGACTACGAGTGTGATGGAAGTGAGCTACTTTGGCGCTTCTTGGAGGTCGGGTGGTCTTTTGGCCACGGAACTTGGTCCCCAGGGCAATGTCGATGCCTGAGTCCATTAGCAGAGCCAAATCGCGATTCCGGAGAGGGGAGGTCGCCCGTCCGTCCCCAGGGCCTTGGGGAGAGGAAATTCGGGGCAAGCAGCTTCCGGGGGGATTTTAGGGTCCCCGCTCTGGCGTCAACACCCCCACTCCACGTCAAGTCACGGCGCAAGGTCCCGGCCGAATCTGACAAGGAGAGGGCCTCAAACGTAAACCCCCAGTGGGTTGCCGGGTTCTAGAAGGGTTTGCGTTTTGGGGGCGGGACTTGGTCTGTTGCACTTGGGACCTGGCGAGAAGCTGCCCGAGAATACGAACAAGAGGAACCCGGCGGAGCGGAGTTTGGGCCTGTCCTCCTCCCGATGTGGCAAATAGAAGTCGGGGCGCTTTGCGGTGGCAAGACATTCATAAATTAAATAATTTATGCATTGTGCGAAAATAAATTCTGATTTTTGCCGGTTTGGATTCCTAATTCATCTCCGACACATAGCCCAATTTTCGAATTTTTAGGAGAAGGTCTACGTCAAAGGGTTAGCTAAGGTCAAAGGAATGGAGTTTGTGGGATCGTTGTACTTGGGGTTGACCTTGGTGGCTGGGCGTTATACTTGGTCTAAGATTGCATTGAGAATATAAGCATCATAACTATTAGAATGAAGATAAATGATTCTGAGAAAAGCATCATAACTACTAGAATGAAGATAAATGATTACGAGAAAAGCAAAAAGACTACTACTTGGGTTGGGGGGCTAGATTTGGTTGCTTGTGATGATGGTTGTGTTTTGATTATCAAGGCATATGGATAGAGAGAATGCCCTTGTTCAACGGACTTGCTCCCTAAAGTTATTTGACATGGATGGCATAATTAACTTGTAATGAACTGAATTCCCGGGGCAAAAGCGACTTTTGGGGATTTTAGGGTCCCGCTCTCGCATCAACACCCCCCACTCCACGTCAAGACACGGCGCAAGGTCCCGGCCAAATTTGACAAGGAGAGGGCCTCCGAAACGTAAACCCTGTGAGTTGCCAGGTTCTAGAAGGGTTTTCGTTTTGGGGGCCGAGTTTTGGTCTTCTAGCCACAGAACTTGGTCCCTAGGGCAATGTCGACGTTCTGAGTCCATTGGCAGAGCCAAATCGCCCGATTCCGAGAGGGAGGTTGCGTCCGTTCCCAGGGCCTTAGGGAGAGGAAATGGGGCAAGCAGTTTCGGGGGGATTTTAGGGTCCGTGCTCTGGCGTCAACACCCCCACTCCACGTCAAGTCACGGCGCAAGGTCCCGGCCAAATCTGACAAGGAGAGGGCCTCCGAAACGTAAACCCTGTGAGTTGCCAGGTTCTAGAAGGGTTTGCATTTTGGGGGCCGAGTTTTGGCCTTCTGGCCACAGAACTTGGTCCCTAGGGCAATGTCGACGTTAAGAGTCCATTGGCAGAGCCAAATCATGGTTCGGGAGAGGGGAGTGTCGCCCGTCCGGGTCCGAGGGGCCTTAGGGAGAGGAAATTGGAAAGCGGCTTAGGGATTTTTAGGGTCCGTTAACAAGGCGTCAACACCCCCACTCCACATCAAGTCATGGCGAAGGTCCCGCCAAATCGACAAGGAGAGGGCCTCCCGTCGTAAACCACAATGAGTTGCCGGGTTCTAGAAGGGTTTGTGTTTTGGGGCCGAGTCTTGTCTGCGATTGCATTGGGACCTAGCCGAGAAGTTGGCCCAGAGAATGCGAACAGCAATAGGAACTGACGGAATGGAGTTTGGGCCTGTCCTCCTCCCGATGTGGCAATTAGAAGTCGGGGGGCGCTTTTGCAGTGGCAAGACATTCATAAATTCGTAATTAATGCATTGTACGAAAATAAATTCTGATTTTTTGCCCGGCTGGATTCCTAATTCATCTCCAGCACACCCCCATTTTTGGAATTTTTGGGAGAAGGTTTAGGTCAAAGGGTTAGCATTAGAGCGGTCGGGGCGGCGGTTGCGGGAGGCAACCAAGGCGGCACCCTCCCCAAGTCAAGCGAGGCCCGGACCTTGCAGGGGATCCCTCACAAGAGGGAGAGTCCGGACCCGGGCGGGATCCAAAAAGTTCGGGCAGCCCTTTCTTTCGGCGCTCCCTCCCTCGGGGGCATGCGCTAATGACCACCCTCCGGGCCCGGTTCCCCTATCCGGCCGTTGGATCCTCCGTTCGAGGGCCCCTCTTAGGGGAAGGCCTCCGGGACTTGTCTAAATAAGCCTAGGGACAAACTTTAATGAGCATCACATTTAAAAAAGACGTAAAAAAAAATATAAAGTCCATAACGTCGCTATAACAAAATACGTCGCGTGGACGTCGCATGCGACGTGCGACGTTCTGTAATTTTTTGAAACCACGCGCGGCCGGCTTTCCCGCACATTTTCTTTTCGCTTCCTCTTCGAGCTTTTTGGGCGATCTGTGGCGCTACTACCCTGATCGACCTGCAAGCAACTATTCTAAGGTTAGTACATCATATTTTTTAGATTGAATAGGTTTTTTGGATTGAAAGGTGCATGCCTAACCTAGGTTTTTTGTGTTCTTCATTTTTCTTCTTCTCTCATTTCTTCTCATTTCTTCTCTTCTATTCTTTCCCCTTCCTTTCTTCTTTCCTTCTCTTCTTCTCTCTTCTTCTTCTTCTTCTCTTCTTCTCTCATTTCTTCTCTTCTTCTCTCATTTCTCTTCATATTTCTCTTCTTTTCTTCTCTTCTTTCCCTTCTCTTCTTTCTTCTTCGATGATTCTCTCATTTCTTCTCATTTCTTCTCTTCTTCTCTCATTTCTCTTCTTTCCTTCTCTTCTTCTCTCTTCTTCTTCTCTTCTTCTCTCATTTCTTCTCATTTCTTCTCTTCTTCTCTCATTTCTCTTCATATTTCGTTTCCTTCCCTTCTTCCCTTCTCTTATTTCTTCCTTTCTTCCTCCTTCTATTCTTTCTCTTCCCCTTCGATTCTATTCTTCTCTTCTCTTATTCTATTCTTCTCGATTCTATTCTTCTCTTCTCTTATTCTATTCTATTCTTCTCTTCTCTTATTCTTATTCTCTTATTCCCTTCTCTTATTCGATTCTATTCTTCTCTTCTCTTCGATTCTATTCTTCCTTTCTCTTCTTCCCTTCTTCGATTCGTTCTTCTTCTCTTATTTTTTTATCTCTTTTTTCCTTCTCTTATTTTTCTCTTCATATTTCTTTTCCTTCCCTTCTTCCTCCTTCTATTCTTTCTCTTCCCCTTGATTCTATTCTTCTCTTCCCCCCCCCCCCCATCATTTCTTCTTCTCTCCTTCCGTGCTTTCCCTTCCCATCTTGACCCTTCCCTTATTTCTTCTCCCCCCTTCTCTTGTTTCTTCCACCCTTATCTTCTTCTTGATTATTTTTTTTTTTTCTTGATTTTCTATTTTTCCACTTTAGTTTTTTTTTTATTTTTTCGATCTTCTTCTTCTTTTTGTTCTTATTCTTTTTAACTTTTTGTTGCGGGTTTGGCATTTGTCCTTTTTATTTGGGCCCGGCGGATCTTATGCAGATAATTCTTCATTTGGTAAGTTCATCACACTTGCATTTTTTATAGCTTTAAATAGGTTAAAAAAAATTGACCAGTGGCTTGTTCAAGAACGCAGGTCGGCTCCACCTAGAGTGGAGAGGACCATGTGTACGGGTTCGAAGTCCACTTCCACTATGATCAACTTTTATTTTCCTAGGTTAAGGAGTGGCTTGTTCAAGGGCACGGTCGGCTCCACCTAGAGTGGAGAGGATCACTTACCCGGGTTCAAGTCGACTTCGACTTTTTATTTGTTAGGTCTAAAATAAAATTGTAGTGGCTTGTCAAGGGCACGGTCGGCTCCATCTTGCATGGAGAGGACCAGATGTCCGGGTCCAAGTCCACTTTTCTTCTCATTCTTAGGTAGAGGTGGCTACGGCAAGGACATGGTCGGCTCCACCGCGAGTGGAGAGGACCAAGTGTTCGGGCCTTAGTTCACGTTCATTGTCAGTTTTAGCTAGAGGTAGCTAGGGCAAGGACATGGGGAGGGGACCAGATGTTCGGGCCCTAGTCCCACATTTCTTATTATTTTTGTTAGGTAGAGGTGGCTAGGGAAAGGGCATGGTCGACTCCACCATGAGTGGGGAGGACCACGTGTTCGGGTCCTAATCATACTCTAGCCTAATCCAGCCGATCTAATCTAGTCTATCTAGCTTATTCCATCAGTCCAAAGCCTCCTCTATTATCTAGCCAAATCTAGCTTTTGATCCGAGTAAGGGTCTATTCGCACCCATGATCTGGTGCAAGGAACTTGGAGGGGGATTTCAACAGGTAAATATATATCCACTACGTACCAAACATTTCTTTGGTTGCAGCATGTTAAAGATGCTCATTCTCTTATTACTTCCCAGGTCAAGAAGTGGAGCAACGGACTCTAACGTTCAAGATCGCGACGATCATCATAGGGTTCGAGATCCCAAGAACATCGCGGAATTGCCCTCGACTTGGAGAGGTCCGGATCCGACGGCGTCGTGTCCTTTGAAGAAGAGCGTCCATTTAAACTTTGTTTTAGACACGTAAGTCTTTGTTTTAGAAAAAATAAAGAAGTTTAAGCGGAAGAAGCTCACCGATGATGGGCGAGCTTCTACGAAAAAAGGAGGTACATGACCTAGTCATAGTCTTGTTTTTATTATTTTAATATTGCGTTGATCTATCGATTTATGTCAAAGGCAAAGAGTGGTCAAGGAACTGAAGACGACTTGCGAAAAAGTTGGAGGCGATTGGTCAAAAGTCCCTAAACCACTTAATCTCCACAAGGAAGATATCAAGGTATTTCTTATTTTTTTTGCCATTCGTTCAATTTAACTTGTGATAATGTTGTGTGCCTTGCAATCCAGTTGCATTCGGACGTGCAAAGGATCGGAAGTAAACATAGAGCTCGGGACCGACAAAGCAAAGCAAGCGCAAGTGAACGACATCCGTCTCATTTGGGCTCCAAATGGCCGGAAAAGGGTTTCGCCATAGATTCGTAAGAGCTATATTAGTTCACATTAATTTTAATAAGAACTTTAAATGTCATTAGCTAATACTCGTTATATTGTCATAGACCTGGCTATACGGGTTTCCCCCTAGCAAGGAGCACGTACAAATAGCCACGGAACGTGGAGCTGTTTATCTGTATCAACAGTTATACGAAGAGGGAACTGTCCCACATCACGGGAATGCCAATGTGCGTTGTAGAAAATTATTATAATTCTATGAACTACATTAATGCCATATTCTTTTGGTTTTATAGGAAGCGATGGAGATGAATCAAGCCCTAGGCGAGGACATGGGGCGCCCGCCAGGCCGGGATCTCGCAAACTATAGTGGAGGGCCATCCAATCGCAACCCCGAATCGGATGACTACTCTACTGAATCTGACAGAGATTAGCTCTAGGCTAAAAGGGTGGATACTCCCCTTAACGAGTCTTTTGTGATTATTTAAAAATATAAATACAATTCACTTTTGTGATTATTTAAAAATATAAATATAAAAATACTTTTGTGATTATTTAAAAATATAAATATAAAAATACTTTTGTGATTATTTAAAAATATAAATATAAAAATATAAATGCTCTTTTGCTCCTTGTACATCATATTGTAATAATTATCTAAGCCAAACATTTTTTTTATTTTTTTTTTTATTTTTTTCCCTTCACGTCGCATGCGACGTATCCACGTGGCTTTTTTATTGCCACGTGGCTTTTCTAATTACACGTGGATTTTCATAATTTTTTTGCGTGACGTCGCATGCGACGTATACACGTGGCTTTTACGGCACACGTGGATTTTTTTTTATATTCCACGTGTATATTCCACGTGTATATTCCACGTGTCACGTCGCATGCGACGTATACACGTGGCTTTTACGCCACACGTGAATTTTTTTGGTATTCCACGTGTATATTCCACGTGTATATTCCACGTGTTTATTCCACGTGTCTCGTCGCATCGGCGTGCGTATCGCGTCTGCGTCCGCGTCGTATCACGTCTGCCCGGCGTCGCATCGCGACGCCGCGTCGCATCGCGGCGATGTCTCCAGCGGCGTCACGTGTCACGTCACGTCCGTCGTCGCGTCGCATAGACGTGACCTAGACGTCGCTATAGACGTCGCTAAATGACCTTTCTCCTGTTGTGATTATAGTTTCAAAACATTGAATAAGTCCCACTTTTCTTGTATATGTGATATAGCTGACATGTTATTTCTGAAATTGCCAATGTTTTTTTTTTCCCCTCTCTTTCTTTCAGCAGGCTTGCCTAACCCCCCACCTCCCCAGAAAAAAAAAAAACAAGAATTGCTGCAATTCTAACTTGTCCACGTGAACTGCCATCTAAGCTAAAATTAAACTTGACAATTAGATCTACTAATTTTTAAATCGAAGGCTGGCATAATTCCAAAAATTCAAGGAATTCATCCTCGGCCATATCCGTTATTCGACCTGGGCTTCTTCTTCCCTTTGCATAGCTATGGCAAGGCTTGCACTTTTAGGTAGAGATAGTTGAAACACAGAAAAATTTTCCTTCAGTTTCATAAAAGAGGCTGCGTGCATCCTGCATCAGTCATTCTGTAAGGCAATCTAAAACTTGATTGTTCTTCAAAGTACTAGAAACCACACAAAAAATCGGGCACAATGTTCCCGTATTTTACCTCCTACTTATGTTTCTCCAAAGCCACTGCTTTGAGCTTTGCCACCTTCTCGTATATCTTTAAATTCGCCAAATCTTTGCAGCTCCAGCATAAACCCAACTGGGTTAGCAAGGCTTTGTCTTCAAAGAACAACTTCATCTTTGGCCACTCCAGAAACTGCTATGAGCTGGTTACCTGGAACTCTTACTTTGCTGCAACAGATATTATCCATGTGGTTCATTTACTAGTGGCCAAGATCTTAATTTCTCAAGGAAGTACACTATCTTGACTTGGGGAGAAGTTGCTTCATTACAATCCAAAGCAGAATTCCTATCAATACGGCTTGCTTGCCCATCACTATCAAAAGCACCCTCCTAGGCATAGCTTTTTTTTCAACTTTATATCTCTCTCATGATAAAACTTCTATCAGCATTGAAGAGGGAGTCATTGTAGGCTGGGGCCTTGAAGCTTTGGAGCAAGCAAATATGATCTTGAAAAAGGGCAAAGAGTCTTTCTATACTTCCAAGTTAATTTCAGTGGTATGATAATTCAAGTATTTTCCTTCATATGCACATTACTAAGGCAAGAAAAGCTAAAACTGATTGAGGCCTCTGTAGAAGAAATGACAATAACTTGCATTTAAGACCATCTCTTGGAGCTTTAACCGAACTCATAGGTCTAGGCCTGGCATTCATGACAGGTAAATGACATTGTTTCTTAAAATGGAAAAGTTGTAAGCCAACAAATATTGTAGCTCCTTTCCCCCAAATCTCTTTTAGAAGGGACCTTTACTGGTAGTTTTACTTTCAAACATTCCATTTTCAATTTGAAGGTGCTTTTAGGAACTTAATATTTATTTTTCTTTGGATAGGTAGAGATTACAAACAGAATGGCTCATCCATAGACAGTATCAGACTGGGCAGATCCTAACTTGAACATGTTGTTTGTGCATCCTTCTTTGTTTGGGATGTTTAAACTCTCTTTCTTTAGCTTCCCTCTTATATAGTAGCATAGCATCACTTCCCGAAATCTACTTCCAAGTATAGAAGTTCGAGCTTGACCGAGGCTATTTGTTTGTACAAGATGGTAATATAGCTTTTAATTCGCTCAAGGAGAACATTGGAAAAAATCTGCATGTTCTTGCCAAGATGCTTGACAACTTCAATGGAAGTTCATTGTTTGAAGAAAACGATAAACATGAAAAAATGCATTAGAAAGAGATTAGGGTTTTGTTGGGCCTGAAGATTGTCCATAGCATGCTGGGACTGTAGCCACTCAAACCTGAGCAAATGGGATCGCTTCATTTTCTGATGATTATACAGTGATGAAAATTAATAGGGTTATGGACAAAGCTTTTATCAATCAAGAAAAGATTACGGATAATCAAGTGAGACAAATTCCACATGATGAAATTTCTTATGTTCTTCTGCATCCAAGTCTCGAAGATTTGTCAGTTGAGCAAGTCTGTAAGCCTTTGCATGAAGCTGTTCGGAATGATATTTTATTATGGCAGACTTTGCATATAGAACCTCCATTGAGCAACAGGGGCATCTTGTTTGCCCAGGGGCATCTTGTTTGCCTGAGCCTTGTGGCATGCACTAAGATCACGGGGATGACCATAACAGAGGCACTCAACCACAATCTGATGATTTTTAAGGTATGCAGCTTGTTCTTTCTAATAGAATTAGTACAAGTCTAGATCTTATTTGTGGTTCTTTATTCTGAATGTTTGTCATTACAACTTTATCTCATGATTGCACAAGAATAAGTCCTAGTAATGCAGTTGTGAGAATGGTAAAACATTCTAATGGAAATAGACCCGTTGATAGGCATAGTCCGTGGTAGTTGAGAATTCCTGTCCCAGTAGCCAGTAGTCACTGCAATATGTACCAAGAATAACCTGAATATCGCACCAATGGCTGTACCATTACCACATCCGGTCTACCACTCAGAACATCGCAAACAATACCTGCAAGTGATTTGTACAATTATTCCCTGCATTATACATTATGGTCACTTCTACAATCTACCAAAAACACACACACACACATACGTACGCACGTGCACGCACAAACACCCACATACATACACACACTCTTTTTTGCAACATGTTATTTACTATCCTCTGAAAAGGAATTCGAGACGAATACATTTTCTTTGGAGTACGGTTGGTGATGGTATGATCTTATAAAGTTGCAAAATTTAATAGAATTTTGAAGCTTAATGGTGATGGTATGATCTTGTAGATTGCAAAATTTAATAGAATGTTGAAGCTTAATTGTTTAGTTTTGCAATTTAATGTGTTTGGCTGCTCCTTAGTAAGCTGCCAAGGCTATATACAACTCGACATTAAGTTGCATTTCCACCAAAAAACCCATTTGCTAACTCCGGGGCTCTATATTATTATGGTATATACCGTTATAAAATACTAATACACTTTCAATAAGAAGTGTTATGGGAATAAGCCTTGTGGTTATTTTCACTTGATTATAAGTGAGTTGTATAATTTGCATTTGCTTGCAATGCTGGATTGTATACATTTACATAGATTTACAGTGCTAGAGTAAATACATGAGTAATGAATATATAATGATACATGAGTAATGAATATATAATGTATAGGAGACTCTTCAATATCGTATTGTAGAGTTGCAAGCATAGACACTTCTCATTCATGACATTGTTGCATAAAAAGTGAGTTTTGATTTCAAAATAACAGAAAGTTTGACTTTGGTCACGAAAAACAACAACAAATCCAAAGTGATCAAATCACAAACAAAAAGTTGCAAAATAAAACCATTAAGGTTTTGTAAGCAAATAACAAACCTGATACGATAAGCTAATTTTTCATTTTTGATTATGCAATTCTTTGAAGATAATAGCCTATCAAAGAATTTGATCCCAAACAACAACCGTATTAAATCAACTCATGTTCTTTAGACAATTGTGCTACAAAAATATTAAGAAATGTACTCACCCTCAAGGGAGAGAGGCACTTAAATGAACATTCTAAGGAGAGCAAGAGAATTCTTGGGAAGGAACAAAAACAATATATGGCGAAGTGAAGTGGCTTTCTTATTGGGCATTCCAAACAACAAGTACAACAATAGAGTAGTAACAATGAATGGCCAAGACATATCTAAAAGCCAAACATATTTAATACAAGACTTCGGAGCTAGACAATCACTGAGGGTCTAAATAAAGCCACACACACTCAAAGTCCAAAATCTTATCAATTGGACTAAAAACCCCGCCCTTTCAAGTTTTCGAGGAAAACCATGAAGATAAAAGGTGGATTAACAGTGTATAACCGATGCCGATAAAATCCAAACTCGCAATAATATGTCAGACGATCTTTATGCACCAATATCTTCTAACATCTGTCCAACCTTGCAACTATTCTACGCGTGCCCACATTCCACACAGTGCAGTCAGCCAAGGTTGCAAGCTCCAAGCAAAAAGAGAATGAAGAAGTAAGAAAAATGTTGTTCCGCTCCGAGCTTGATGCTGTAAAGATTGAAGTCTGAAAAGAACATAAATTAGACACCTTTTCCCATTAAAAAACTGTTAGACACATCAAGAAATGAATTATAAGTATATGCGAGAATGAAAAGATTACAAGAGAATATGACACAAGAAAATAGTCTAATCCATCCCAAATATAACGAGTAAAAGCAAGGGGCGAGGAAGAACATCCGCCTAGCCAAAAACACCTCTGCAAACTAGTGCAGGAAAGAACATTCGCCCAAAAACAATATAACCGAAAAGATGGGACAGGAAAGAACATCTGCCTAGCTAGGAAGGATCACACTTAGTGTAGGAAAGAACATCCCCCCAAAGACCAAAATAAGAAAAAATAAAAAAGGTAAAGAGCAAAACTCTAACTATAAAATGAACTTGAAAAAACACTTGAAACTTAAGAAAGGGCATGGGAGGGTGGGAAAAGTAGGAAGACAAAAGCAAAAGAAGAAACACTCAAGAGAAGACCGATGAAGAGAACCTAGAACACAAGGAATATATAGACTGTAAAAGGACATATGGCAAAATAGGACGAAAAAGGCTCGTCTTCCCCAAGAATGATGGTTCTATGTTGTCATAGAACCATTGCATTCCCATTTCTCGAGATAGTTAAAACGAACATTCTAAGTAGAGCAAGAGAATTCCCACTTCTCGCCACTCCATCAAGTTTTATTCACATGTGTTCACATAGTTCATGCCTCATGTACGATGCCAAAGAATGGAAATGCATAGACATGTTTTCTGGCAGGCTCAATGTAAATCCATCAGTAAACAACCATACCATTACATTAACAAATGTTGGACAATTATAGTGGATCCAGCCTTTGCAGGTTTGGAATCAAAAAAATGTTCGCGGCGGTCTTGGCTGTTGCGATAAATTTCTTGTATACATAATCTATACCTCTTAGTGTATTTTCCATGCAATTAAGTTTTCTTGGTTCACATACGTAAGCAAATGCTAATAAAAAAACCCCTAAAAATATTTGCGGATGTTATTTATGCACTACAAATGTGCACCCCCCTTGTATGTGATACTCCCAACATTATCAATCGATGGTGTCTACAGGTAAAGCCTGTAAGCAGTCGATTTAATCAAGCATGTGCAGCTGGCACCAAAGCATGGTTGCGGTAATTGCACAAGCTGGAGAAGATCCATGGTGGACAATTGGAGACAACTTTGGCTCCATGTTACGAGCCATCTTCAATTTCTCTGACTTCTTCGACGGAAAATCGGCATCAAAACAGAAACTATTATGTGTCGAAAAATCCTACTTATTAAAATCGAGAATTTCCCACATGAAAACAAAATTCCAAGAAGTTTTTTGGTCAAAATCTACGGGTTTCTGTATACTTCTCCAGATGAAGTGTAGATTTTCATAGGCCTCGTCTGCCTAGCTTAAATTATTCAGGAAATATACTTGTTCAGTTTTTAGAGTTTATACAGGAAATATAGAGTTTGTTCCACACTGAAATAGAAACATTAAAATATATAGGAAATATACTTGTTTGTTCCACACTGAAATAGAAACATTAAAATATATAGGAAATATACTTGTTAGGTTTTTAGAGTTTATCCCACCCTACATGTCTTCATCTAAATAATCTTTATATATATTTAGATAAAAATATTACACAAAAAGCCCTTCTCTTTTCATTGAATTAATAAGTTGTCTTCACAAACATTGTAGATTAAAAAAAGATCTTTCCAACGAGGTCAGATCCATCTAAATCAAAGTTGAAAATCACAAGTTATCCTCTTTGGAGTTGCTATTTTAGAACGCTATTACCAAAATGTCTAGGTGGGAGGGTGGCATATACCGTCAATCCAAGTTACCCCCTTTGGAGTTGCTATTTTAGAAAACCCTTTTTTTTTTTTTTTTTTTTTGGTGGGCTTATACCATCAATATCTTCTCGACTGTTCTAAATTCAACAAAGCATATGCTCTTATTCCATATACCACATAAATAATGACTATGCTTGTGAGACTACAAGAGAACTAGTTGTTCCACACATCACATTTCTTTACTAAGCTACATGGTAAATATTTCAAGGGCAACCCATAACGGATGAAATATTGGCTCCCCTTTCGAGGTTGGATTCCAAAAAACCGCAACTTATGTTGTGTATTTTATTAGATCAGGGATTTTTTTTTGTTGGGTTTTCAACTCCTTGGGCAGGTTCAAGCCCACCTTTTATTTTTTTGCCTTTCTACAAGTTTAATATCCCATTTTTTTGTTTAATACCCCATTTTTTGTATTAGACTTGCAAAATAGAAGTCAATCTGCGAGTCTAATACCCCATTAGAATCCAACCCATAATCAGAAGCCAATAAATGCACAATTCCATAGTGCATTAGCACCTTGTATTATCCTGAACATTAGTATTGCAGATCTACCGGAAAGTTTTTTCATAGGAGGAGATTGTTTTTCTGCTTCAAGATTTATTGACAGGTAAAAATGCGTGGAGGATAAGAGCAATGTAGCCAAGTGTGATATAAACGAACGGGTTCAATTTTGAAATGGAAACGAACGACTTAAATATTGAGATGGAAATGTTTCAGTTGGTGATACAGAACCGGGCGCTCATTCACAAGTAGCAAGCAATAAAGACAAGTATACAATCCAGGACCAAGCTCTCGAGGGCTCTCGGAATGCATCAGGCCATGGCACAATTTTCCTTTCGCAAATTTGATAGTGAAGGCCCACAGATATAATGTCATCCATCTTTTTTATCTCCTCTATGGTAATTCTCTGTGGACTTGGTGGCAGACACAAGCAATATCACCAACCAATTCGTGCGTTTGGCTTTTCAGGTTTTTGGGCTTTGTTTTCTTTATAGATTAGAGTTTTTGTCAAGAATACAGGTACCCAAAAAGAATATAGGACCCAAAAAGAATAACTGGCTACTAGAATACAGGTACCCAAAAAGAATAGCTGGCTACTTCCCATTCATATGATAAACTAATGGAGAGTACTCTGGATACCACATATTTTTCTCCACGTAAGCCAGCAATTGTTCCTGCCAAAGTGCACGCCAAAAATTTTCAATTTGAAGTATATACGTCATCGGAGGCACAGGACATACCTTTGACATTTGTTGGAGCTCTTTGGTGCTTTGATCTCTATACCCTTCAGCTAATCCCTCAGTAACAGCAGTCCTTATTACGGCAACTGCCACCTCTTTTGTGATATCGCGGATGCTGAAGTAATTTGGTGTAAGAATGATGCAATAGCCGAAAGCACAGAATGCAGTATACCTGCTTATTGGAGGATATATGATTCCTAATTCAACACTTTCAGAACTCATATATGATGCAAGCCTGCCATAAAAGGATTTTCGAGCTCTTGATAAGGAACTAGAAGCAGATATAGCAAGATTAGACAATTAGCCACCTTTCAGCAGCAGCATTAATCATGCCATCTGTGATTATTTCTGCTCCGCTTAAAAGTGCACCAAGCCCAATACTGTGAAGGAAAATCAAACTTAGAACAGTGACAAAAAAGCTAAAATCTAATGACACATGAAATGTACCCTGGGAAAAGGTACATGTTATTCCCTTGATTCACGTAACCGATCCTTCCATGTCCTGGAATAAGAAAGTCGATATATGAAAAAAAGTTATCCTCCTGCATAGCTGGTGTCAAGTTTTAGCTGCAAGGGCCTACCCCCTCAACATATGTGCAAAAAATTTTAGTTTCTTCTTGAATAATGTGGATCAAAAATACAAGCAAATAGGCATCCTCCAGGATTGTATGGGGCACATACCTAAGGATACATTCTCAAATGGACTGCCACTCGCAAAGATAATATTTTCTCCTGCATATTTAAATGCGTCCTCGGCTGTACATTCAGCTGTTCCAGTTGATAAATAATGTTAGGGATGACCCTTTATATTATATTTTAATAAACAAAGGAAGGGGGTAATTAGACCATTCTTAGTCGGATTGGACATTGGAAATATGGCTGGCCTTTTAACTGAATTCCGCATTGCTTCTAGTACCTGGAAAAGAAGGAATAAACTGTATCTCAACCCCCATAATAATCTGAATTCCAGCCATGCATAGGAAAAGATTTTACACCAAATTGGCCTAATATTATATCACACATGAAGCATGATGACTAGTTGTTTACCTCGTATAGACCACGAGTGTGCTTAAATGTAGCTTACCTCTTGGGAAAAGATGCCACCGACTCCAGACAGACCCAATAACATATCTGGCTTCACGTATTTTACCTGATTATAAGAAATTATCTCAAAAATGCCAGGATTAAGTAAGAGAGAACAGTTAGCCACAAACCACTTCAAGAAGGCTAGAACCCTCCTGTAGACCTGCATTTTTCACTTCTTCTATTTCTCGAGCAAATGGTTTTGCCTCGATGTCCAAATTCTCTCTTGCTCTTGTCACCAATCCCTAAATGAAGCACAAAACGATGATTGCAAGAGGACCCCATAATTGTAGGAAGCATAATTTTCTTACCATCTTATCAACAAGCCAGAATATACTGGCAGCCTGCTCATGAGATCCAAGTGCATTGCCCAGCATACTTGTCACCGCTTGCCTTGCCATCTTTAGTATCCCTAACCCTGCACTGTAACATTATGGTGAAATATTTATTGGCCATTCCAGATCGATGATCCCACCTACAAATCCAATTTCATACCTTCCAGCTCCAACAATTACGATTTTTGAATTGGCAAGATTAGAGATGGGTTCTCCTCGTGCTCTTACTGCTCCAAATAGACCAGCAAGTGCCACACCTGCTGTTCCCTGAAATATGAACGTTTGGTTTTAGTTTCCGATAGTTGAGATCAGGAATTAAAGATTTGTACTAATACGGTAAGAACATTATACTTGGATATCATCATTAAACATCCTATATTGTTTGCGGTACCGTTGTAGAAGCTTGAAAGCCCATTTTGTTTGGAAGTCCTCAAACTGGAAACAAAATTGTTAATTGGTATGAGGGTGAAGTTCAACTCTACATCTTAGATGACAACAATGTACCTGTACAGTAACCTGAGGCCAACGTGTGAATACAGCTTCCATAAATTCATCAATAAGAGAAAGGTATTCCTCTCCTTCAAGCCTTGCATGCTGTACTCCTAAATCTGAAGATGTAAATCAGTAAATCTCTTATCATTGTCTGAACATAAATGGGCAAAGTAACTTACACAGTGGATTATCCAGGAGCCGTTGATTGTTAGTCCCAACATCTATCATCACTGGCAGAACCTGGATGCAAGCATGCACATTGTCAAAAATCACATGCTCGATTATTCATGGTTTAAAGAGGTCCAATGACTCACTCTTCCAGGGTTGAATCCTGCAGCAGCAACATATAAATCAAGTTTCCCTATGGGAATTCCAATCCCTTGGACTCCGAGATCCCCTAGGCCTAATACTCTGCTTCCATCGGTTACAACAACGATATCCACCTAGAACAAAGGAAAAGATGGCCATGAATTAAAATTGGCACAGGATTGTCTAGAAATAAGTTTTTACAGAATAAATTCAATGAGGCATCAAGTTAAATAAATGCCAGAAACAGAATATGATCTTGTACCTCTTCAGCAGGCCAATTATAGACCATCGACATCATTTCCCCACGATCAGCAGAACTGAAGTACATGCCACGAGGCCGCCTAAAGAGGCCACTGTAGTTTTGACAAACTAAGCCCACAGTTGGTGTATAAATAATGGGAGCAAATTGAGTGATGTTGTCAATGAGTACCTACGGAAAGGAGTTATATTAGCAACATGCGAGAGTTCCATTGAATGCAGTGGTCATGGTCACTCAGCAAGGTACTCTATAGTATAACGTCTCATTACGGTCATGAAGCCGATTCAGAATACGCCATTTTGCTAATGAAGTCATTTCGAATGGCCCATCTCTTGTCTGGCGTTCCAAGGAGCGGAAATTGTTCACTGTAATACAGGGTAGATGAGGGGGCTCAAGAGGTGTTTGCCATATATACCCACAAAACTATGGGGGCATGATAATGCTGAAAAATCACGAATTGAACTAATAGAATGCTGAGCATTGGGGTGCCTTAAGCAAATACTCCTCTTGTCAAAAAGTGTAAAGGTAGAAGCTTACTGAAACGATCAATTTGCTGCTGAAAAGTTATGACACGAGGTGGCAAGAGACCTCTTAGACCAATTCTATCTCTCTCTGTTGGTGGAAATGCAGTGCCCTGAATAGAGAACCACAATTTAGATAAATCAAAGTGGCATATAATAAGAAAAATATATAATGGACCGCAAACGTTCAGAACTGGATTGAACCAATATTAAACAATGCTCAAACAACTAAGAGACATCACACCAGGCAATCTTAAGCTATAATAACAACCTAAGAATCGGTTTGCATAACTTCTCCGTTCGACAACAGATTCTATCTATGAACATTCATATGCTTCTTAAGGTCATTCTTACCTAAGAATCAACCTGAAAAAGACGTAACGGAATTTCACAGCGAGATACAGAAACAATTTGGGTACCTTGTTAAACCAAGGATCGTGAAGAATATCAGATCCTCGTTTATGTACAATGCTAGGTCTGGTAGGCCGTCTGCAGAAGTGCCTTTTTGTAAGCCATGTGGAGCAATAGAGAAGGATCTTAGCTGGTTTGGAGGATTGGGATCCGGCAATGCGGAACATAGCGATCTTTGCTCCACACGAACTACGCCCAAAAGGGAAACTAGAAAGCCAAAAAGTTCCTTTTTTTTGTCGGCACGTGGTCTTATGACATGGATTTGCCAATGGCCTATGCAAAATGTCTTTTGTAAGTGGGTACAAACTCCGCGGTAAAGTATTGAATTAAATTGAATGTATGATCAACTGTCTATTGGATTCAAACATAGAAAACAACAAGCGTATTACTGTCAAGATTAAAAAACCCCATTCTGAAGGGTTTTTGGGGGAAAACCTTGGCAGTAATAAGCATGCTTACAAACTATACAGAGCTATGCCAGAGGATATAGCTGAAAGAAGAATTCTTCCATTTACAACTGAAAATTTCTGGTTGAGTTATTGCATTGCAGAAATTTTCATGTATTCTGGGCCAATATAGATTTTCTGTTGGTAACTTGAAGTATTCCAGATCAAGTGATATAAAATGGATCCCCCATTCATTCCAATAGGCCTAACCATCCCCCCCCCCCGATTATGCACCTAAACCAAAGGGCATCTAAGGGGGGATTTAATTTAAAAGTGTGGAATGTAATGGTTTAAGGTGGGTTTTTTTTTGGTGTGGAATGTAATGGTTTTTGTGATATCTAAACAAAAAATTCACCCCTTCGGGGCCTTGAACAGAAACCATTACATTATATAGAATCAAATGATTGTGTTGTTCCAAATGATAATTTGCCGCCATCATTACAAATGCTAAGTTGCTCATAAGCCCCTCAACAAGCAGTATAAAAAAAATTTAAAGGTTTTAGCCCGTAAGCAATCATCTTGATTTCATGGACTGTTATTCCTTTCTTGAAGAATCACTTACAAGTCCTAAACTTGTTTAAAGTAGCTATATAATCGTCCATCTTGCCAATTTTATCCAATCCCTTACTGTAACTCATCATCATCTTCCTAGGTGGAGGGACAAAGCCATTAAAGCTACTTCCATATTAAGTAATTCTTTAACATCTCCATAGAGGTGCGTTGGCATCACGGTGATTACACTAACCAGGGAGGCAACAATGGAGCATGCCACAGAAGTTGATGTGCCCTAGTTCTAGAATAGGACATACTCAATACTAAAACTCAATAAATTTAGGACAAAAGAAGAGATGTGGAAGATATTCACGAGCGTGGCACCCAAGAGGACATTGGTCTACTATGAAAATTCCTCTAAGGACCAGGTTCTTTGTTAGGCTGAAACTGTATTCTTCTGCTAATCCATTCAAATGGAGTCTTGAAACATACAGATAACAGACTGTAGACATAGACAAGCAAAATTTTAATATCCATGGAGACATCACTAGATAAAATTGTAAGAAGGAAGGAAGGAAGGAAGGAAGGAAGGAAGGTATTTTTATCGTCCACGGAGACCAATCGGTCTATGGGACCCAATACAAAAGCGCAGCGGATTACTACCCGGATTAAAAAACCCCCGCCCCGAAGGGTTTTCGAGGGAAAAACCGTGGCAGCAATCAGCCTGCTGACAAACTGTTCCAATATACGAAATTCAAAAACACACAAATATATACACTGATGTGCAGTACGTAGTGCACGATCGTGGGCCCGGTAGAGAGGCAAAGGTGGGCTCGCGGATCAATACCTCCTCCTGTATATGCGACCCCGAGCCGCGTCTTGGCGGTGTGTTCATCAGCAAATGTAGGGGCAAGTCCGGCCGTACTAAGGGGACGTATCTGGCCCGGATCTCTTCCCTCTCTCCTTTCTCTCTTCTCTCTCCTCTCTCTCTCCTCTCTCTTCTTTTCCCTCTCTCTCTTTTAGCTCTCCTCTTTCTCTTCTCTCTCCTCTCTCTTCTTTCCCCCCCTCTCTCCCCATGTCTCTTCCCCTCTCTCTCTCTCTCTCTCAGCCCCCCTCTCTCTCTTCTATCTCCTCCCCCTCTCTCTCCTCTCTCTTCTCTCTCCTTTGTCCTCTCTCCCCCTCTGTCTTTCCCTCTTCTCTCTCTAGCTTCATTCTAGAACATTCTAGAAGGTTCTAGGATCATCAAGGCTTTTAATTAACCAAAGGAATTTCCATTGCTCTAGCCTTAACTAAGCATGGACTAAGCATGCCACTTGACCATGCTATGCTACGCTGCAACTGGCTACTAAAGGATCAATAGGTATGATTTCAAATTTGAAAAATATTTGAGTACATCTATGATTTTGGGCATAAAAATAACTATAGGGTTATGGCAGACTCCTACTGTAACAAGTAGGGGATGCGCCACCCTATAGTTACAGCATAATGATGACAGTTTTTTCTAAAAACGAAAAAATAGGGGTCTAAAATAATCCTACGGTCGGAGGTAGGGTTTTTTTTATGTTATGTACATGTACATATGTGAACAAGTTTTTTAAAAAAATGCAGAGCAAACTTGTGCCTTGTGTTGGTGCTTATGCTTAGTAAAAAGACGGAAATATGGCAAAGCTGAATAAGTTCATTTGACATGCACATACAACTACATAAGGTAATTTTTTACTCTTATTTGACATATTATTTAAGAACATGCTGGTGCTGCCTTCAAATGGTATTTGGAAAAAACCGACACATGACCAAGCATGGGGTATTTGGAAAAACCGACACATGACCAAGCATGGAACTATGCTAGAACTATGCTAGAGATATAAGGTTATTTTTCTAGGAAGGATTACCAAGTGTTTGTGAGGAAATAGCAGAGATATGGCATGCATAATTGCATGAATATGCAAAGTTATTAAAAAAAATGATGTGCCAAATATCTATAAGGTTTGGGCCATTGAAAATGAAGACGTAGCCTAAATTGAAGGTAAAATTTAGGGTTTCGATTCCCCTGTGGCAAAAACCATGAGGCTTGGAGAATCGAGGCGGATTTTATAGAATCAAGGTGCTGCCAGGGCAGCGAAATTGATCTCTAGGGCAGCCGAAATTGAAGACCCAGGATCTTCCCGGGTTTTTGCTAAGGCCATCCGGAAGGATGGGTTTTAAATCATATGGTAGGTCTGAAGGCGGCAGCTCAGGATTCATTTAGAGCCTTTTTTTTACTAAAACCAACAGAGTGAATGGGGTAGAAGTTCTGTTGAGTTTGAAGCCTTACAGATGGAAAGGAGAAGTCGAGGCAGAGGTTTTGAATTCAAACGTGGATTTAGGGAAGGAAATGAGTGCCAGTGAGCAAATAGAAGGGGAAACTTCAATAGAAGAAAAAATGGATAACATGGGGGCTCTGTAAGTGCTGAGAAGGTCATCCCAGAGACACCATTCGATGAGAATATAGATTCTCATGGTGAAGAGTTTTCAGGTATGCATATCTTATGTAGATAAGCCAGTTACAGATTGGAAAAATACGTTTGTCATAATCTGTTAACACATGTACAGGTTCGTTTTCTAATTGTAAACTGCTGTGAGATAGCATAATAGATGTTTGGTTGCTTGACTCCCATATTTTGGATAGCACATAAATATATGGATGTGTTTCATAGGCATAAACTGGCACACATATTATAGAGATTCTGACATGACCAAGACAGTGGTTGCAGCACTAAAATATCAGGGAATAATTTCTATTCTTAAAGTATAGCTTGTCTTCTATTTTTGAAAAGCACATAAATATGGGGCCTGGTTTCAGTTGCCTAAGTTGGCATACATATTGAGGAGACTTTGCGGTGCTGCCCAGACAGTGATTGCAACACTAACAATAGAGGGGAATAATTTTTATTCCTAGATTAAGGCCTGCTGGCTTCTTATAGGACATAATGATACAGTTAGTTAATTCTGGTCACAAGCTAAACCTTAGTTTTTAGTTCATACTGCACTCCATGTTTGAGAGCAAAGAAATGCACAGATTTCTACTCTATTCCAACTCATGATTGAAATGATCATATATCTGCATAAGATGTCCTGGAAATGCATCCTGATGGTAATAAGGGTGTAATTTCTTGATTGACAAAGTCCTTTCATTTGATGTTTGCTGTTTTAATATGCTTTTACTAATCAAGAGCAAGGGGTACAATGGGTGAAGGGCGAAGAGCCCAGAATTACCCTAAGTACCTTTTGGCCCTTGTACCTTTACCGAGTCTATCGCTAATGTGTACTTGTTTGGCTGCAGGTACGTGGTATTCTGCTCCCATTGTGCCTTCCTTTGCTGTTATGGTGTGTTTTAGCAAAAACGACTGCATGTATCAAACAAAAGGACTTAACGAAATGGATTCCACATTCAAGACTGTTGTCTTACACAACAAGTGGTGTACTTTAAGACTACAAGATGCTTTGCAGGAAGTTGAAATTCTGATTATCTTCTACTATCATAAAAGTCTGAAAATAAACTATGTTCTAGGTATACAAAGCAATTTTTTGCTATTCTGTATGATAATATTGCAGACTATATAATTGTTTGGAGATCTGCAAAAAACAGGTACTTTTGGCCTCAAAATTACGTCTACTTTTGTAGCATTTTCTCAGCCTAGAAGAGAGAGCTAAAGTAGTGATTTATAGATTACCTATATCACATTGTATCTTGCTGAAACAGAAATATGAGATAATGATACAAGCCTTTTAGCACATGTGAACATATGTGAATGTATGTGGGTTTTCCAGAAAAGCACCATAACAATGGAATACAAAAAATAGTTTATGAAGCATGTTCTTAAATAAGTTCCTGTCATTGCCCTTTACTCTAATAAGGGAAATGTGATTGATATCGGGTTATGAACACCCATAATGCAGATAATAATGCAGATAACTGGTAAAAGCTGAAAAAAATACAAAATCTTGGTGCAAGTGAAGTTAAACTGGTCCATGGGTAAAAGTAAAAAATCCAGATGGCTTGCATGCAAATTGGCATGTAATGTAGCATGATGCCATGCTGGCAAATTGGCATGTAATGTAGCATGATGGCATGCAGATTATAGGCTAGGCTTTTGGATAAACATGCAAACAAGGTTTTCCTTTGGGAAGATAAATGACACTCTAAGACTAAAGTCAAATGACTTTTTGACCATAGTAGGATGTCCCATCTATGATTAGCTCAGTCATTGTATGGAATGATAAGGCTACTGAGGGATTGACTGATGTAGCTAGAACTGCTAGTAGGGTTGTTGCCTGAACTAGTTGTCTCCGGGTTTTTTTTAGATATTTCATTTCATTGGTTTTACCATTGTGACATCTCATCTGTTGGTAGTATAATGAGCAAAACTTGATATATTGATTGAATAATATTAATGTGAATGATCGTATGATTTCAGGATCATGATGACGCCTAAGTTGAGTACAATTTGGAGTAGTTTATGCCACCTGTCTGGTATGGTGCCAAAAGATTGTAAGACAGAGTGATGCAATAAGGTATGACAAAGCTTTTTTTTTAAAAAATGGGGATGACAAAGCTTTGCATGTCAAATTCTATTTGGTAGAAAGAGATAATGGATGATTGTAGTATGAACTTTCTAAAATCGAAAGTCACTATGAACAAATGATGCTGGCATGCCACTTGACCATGCTTTGCTATAAAGTTCACAAAATTTATGATAGCATGCCACTTGACCATGCTATGCTACGCTGCAACTGGCTACTAAAGGATCAATAGGTATGATTTCAAATTTGAAAAATATTTGAGTACATCTATGATTTTGGGCATAAAAATAACTATAGGGTTATGGCAGACCCCTATTGTAACAAGTAGGGGATGCGCTACCCTATAGTTACAGCATAATGATGACAGTTTTTTCTAAAAACGAAAAAATAGGGGTCTAAAATAATCCTACGGTCGGAGGTAGGGTTTTTTTTATGTTATGTACATGTACATACGTGAACAAGTTTTTAAAAAAAATGCAGAGCAAACTTGTGCCTTGTGTTGGTGCTTATGCTTAGTAAAAAGACGGAAATATGGCAAAGCTGAATAAGTTCACTTGACATGCACATACAACTACATAAGGTAATTTTTTACTCTTATTTGACATATTATTTAAGAACATGCTGGTGCTGCCTTCAAATGGTATTTGGAAAAAACCGACACATGACCAAGCATGGGGTATTTGGAAAAACCGACACATGACCAAGCATGGAACTATGCTAGAGATATAAGGTTATTTTTCTAGGAAGGATTACCAAGTGTTTGTGAGGAAATCGCAGAGATATGGCATGCATAATTGCATGAATATGCAAAGTTATTAAAAAAAATGATGTGCCAAATATCTATAAGGTTTGGGCCATTGAAAATGAAGACGTAGCCTAAATTGAAGGTAAAATTTAGGGTTTTGATTCCCCTGTGGCAAAAACCATGAGGCTTGGAGAATCGAGGCGGATTTTATAGAATCAAGGTGCTGCCAGGGCAGCGAAATTGATCTCCAGGGCAGCCGAAATTGAAGACCCAGGATCTTCCCAGGTTTTTGCTAAGGCCATCCGGAAGGATGGGTTTTAAATCATATGGTAGGTCTGAAGGCGACAGCTCAGTATTCATTTAGAGCCTTTTTTTTACTAAAACCAACAGAGTGAATGGGGTAGAAGTTCTGTTGAGTTTGAAGCCTTCTGATGGAAAAGGAGAAGTCGAGGCGCAGGTTTTGAATTCAAACGTGGATTTAGGGAAGGAAATGAGTGCCAGTGAGCAAATAGAAGGGGAAACTTCAATAGAAGAAAAAATGGATAACATGGGGGCTCTGTAAGTGCTGAGAAGGTCATCCCAGAGACACCATTCGATGAGAATATAGATTCTCATGGTGAAGAGTTTTCAGGTATGCATATCTTATGTAGATAAGCCACTTACATACAGATTGGAAAAATACGTTTGTCATAATCTGTTAACACATGTACAGGTTCGTTTTCTAATTGTAAACTGCTGTGAGATAGCATAATAGATGTTTGGTTGCTTGACTCCCATATTTTGGATAGCACATAAATATATGGATGTGGTTCATAGGCATAAACTGGCACACATATTATAGAGATTCTGACATGACCAAGACAAAGGGTTGCAAAGACTAAAATATCGGGAATAATTTCTATTCTTAAAGTATAGCTTGTCTTCTATTTTTGAAAAGCACATAAATATGGGGCCTGGTTTTCGCTTGCCTAAGTTGGCATACATATTGAGGAGACTTTATGGTGCTTGCCTGCATGTGATTGCAACACTAACAATAGAGGGGAATAATTTTTATTCCTAGATTAAGGCCTCACCGGCTTCTAATGATATAGTTAATTCGACAAGCTAAACCTTAGTTTTTAGTTCATATTGCACTCCATGTTTGAGAGCAAAGAAATGCTAAACCTTATTTTTTGAAATTCATATTGCACCCCTTTATTCCTTAATCTACAACCGCACGTCCATGTTTTGCTATCTTGAGCAAGATTCGAAAAATACTATAAGATTTCAAGTGGAATACTATATGGTGGTGATTTCTAAAATAATATAATTATGAGGGCTCTATTCATCCCCGTGTGAATATGCTTTATGGGGATTTTGCAAAAAAATTTTTTGGCCTCCTTCGGGGCCTTAGGGCCACCCCTCCCCCCTGTGACAAAAATTTAGAATTCATTTGAGGCTTTCATCACCGTAGCTTTTGAATTTCATCACAATAAAACTTTGAATTTCATCACAATAAAACAAATAGAACATAAGTAAAAGTTACCATAAAGATAGAGCAGATTGATCCCATTATTCTCCGAAAGTCATAAAGTTTGCAACACTCATACACAAACATTTTTCAACCTGAATTTAACAAAGAGCCTTTGGCCTCCATGGATTCTTGTGGTGAGAAACCAAAGTGGGAAACTTTTCTGCTTGTTAGCACAAGGATCTTGAAGTCTTGGAATTTGCTTAATAACTGCCTCAAAATCTAAAAATGCATGGTAATTTTTTGCAAGCTTCATTCGGAATGAGCCATAAAACAATATCCAATAGCGCAATCCTATATTAATCAGCTGGTAGGATGTGAAAGCCTACCAAACCCGGCCGAAAAATTGATGTTTTAGCATAGATAACTTAACCAAACATATCCATATCATACACTATCAAAAAGATCTCGGAGAGAGCTTTCCAACGCAATAAAAATCATCTGAAACAGAGCTCTGGATCAAAAGTTATGATAAGAAATGTGTTGCCTGCGGGGAAACTGCACTACATGCGCCCTTCAAGCCCTTATGTGCCCATTATGCACCCCACACACAAAAAAAGGTGGTGTGAGCCATTGGTTTTTGATCATTGTGCACCACACGCAAAAAAAAAGGCTTTTGTTGTGAGCCATTGGTTGTTGATCATTATGCACCACACGCACAAAAAAAAGGGCTTTTGTTGTGAGCCATTGGTTGTTGACCATTAAAAAAAAAAAGGCTAAAATCAATGGCTCAGAAATGGTGCACTCTAGATGTACGCATTAGTACATCCATTTGAATACATCACGAAATCATAGGAAAACCTTGGTGAAAACTGTACAAAAACACAAAGAAAACCCCCTGTTATTATGCTACATATTAAGGGTGTAATTTCTTGATTGACAAAGTCCTTTCATTTGATGTTTGCTGTTTTAATATGCTTTTACTAATCAAGAGCAAGGGGTACAATGGGTGAAGGGCTTAAGAGCCCGAATTACCCTAAGTACCTTTTGGCCCTTGTACCTTTTATAGGAGTCTATCGCTAATGTGTACTTGTTTGGTCATTAGTGCGTGGTATTCGCCCCCATTGTGCCTTCCTTTCTTTGTTATGGTGTGTTTTAGCAAAAACGACTGCATGTATCAAACAAAAGGACTTAACGAAATGGATTCCACATTCAAGACTGTTGTCTTACACAACAAGTGGTGTACTTTAAGACTACAAGGCGGCTTTGCAAGAAGTTGAAATTCTTTGATTATCTTCTACTATCATAAAAGTCCGAAAATAAACTATGTTCTAGGTATACAAAGCAATTTTTGCTATTCCGTATGATAATATTGCGGACTATATAATTGTTTGGAGATCTGCAAAAAAAATACTTTTGGCCTCAAAAATTACGTCTACTTTTGTAGCATTTTTCTCACCTAGAAGAGAGAGCTAAAGTAGTGATTTATAGATTACCTATATCACATTGTATCTTGCTGAAACAGAAATATGAGATAATGATACAAGCCTTTTAGCACATGTGAACATATGTGAATGTATGTGGGTTTTCCGTTAAAAGCACCATAACAATGGAATACAAAAATAGTTTATGAAGCATGTTCTTAAATAAGTTCCCTGCCATTGCCCTTTCATACGGCGCTTTAAATATGGCTTAAGGCGCTGAGAAAGCCCGGCGGATGCAATGATGGATGGCGTTGGAGCAGCGTGATGAAGGATGGCGCCCGGTATTTATTACCGAAGTGGATGTCCTTCTTGCATACTTGGGGTCTTTGGGCGCCTTGGCGCAGGGGCTGGTGGATGGGTGAGGAGGCACCTCCGATGGGCGATTCCGAAGGCGGTTTTCTGAAATCCCCGCCTTCCGGGCGACATGCGATTGGGGTTAGCGCCGTCGCTTTTCAAAGACCCGGTTGTGAAGAGGTTACGGTTCCGGAGTTGCTTGGTGAAGCTTTGCCCGCCGGAGGTATGAAGGTATGCTTGTTGCTTAGCAACAAACATGGATTTTGATCGGTGAGCAGCCATAGTCATCCCGGCAACGGTTTTTCCCGTGGGTTTTAATCCGGTCATGATGGTTGTGTTCTAGCTCACGCTTGTGCTTTGGTTTAAGGGCTTCCCCATGTTCTTGTTTGACTTCGGTCCAGAGGACTCGGTCCCTTATGTACTTGGTCCCATAACCCAATTGGGTTCCGTGGACGTTAAAAATTTTTCCTTCCTTCCTTCCTTCCTTTACTCTAATAAGGGAAATGTGATTGATATCGGGTTATGAACACCCATAATGCAGATAATAATGCAGATAACTGGTAAAAGCTGTACCTTGAGATGGAAAAAAATACAAAATCTTGGTCCAAGTGAAGTTAAACTGGTCCATGGGTAAAAGTAAAAAATCCAGATGGCTTGCATGCAAATTGGCATGTAATGTAGCATGATGCCATGCTGGCAAATTGGCATGTAATGTAGCATGATGGCATGCAGATTATAGGCTAGGCTTTTGGATAAACATGCAAACAAGGTTTTCCTTTGGGAAGATAAATGACACTCTAAGACTAAAGTCAAATGACTTTTTGACCATAGTAGGATGTCCCATCTATGATTAGCTCAGTCATTGTATGGAATGATAAGGCTACTGAGGGATTGACTGATGTAGCTAGAACTGCTAGTAGGGTTGTTGCCTGAACTAGTTGTCTCTGGTTTTTTTTTAGATATTTCATTTCATTGGTTTTACCATTGTGACATCTCATCTGTTGGTAGTATAATGAGCAAAACTTGATATATTGATTGAATAATATTAATGTGAATGATCGTATGATTTCAGGATCATGATGACGCCTAAGTTGAGTACAATTTGGAGTAGTTTATGCCACCTGTCTGGTATGGTGCCAAAAGATTGTAAGACAGAGTGATGCAATAAGGTATGACAAAGCTTTTTTTTAAAAAAATGGGGATGACAAAGCTTTGCATGTCAAATAGATAATGGATGATTGTAGTATGAACTTTCTAAAATCGAAAGTCACTATGAACAAATGATGCTGGCATGCCACTTGACCATGCTTTGCTATAAAGTTCACAAAATTTATGATAGCATGCCACTTGACCATGCTATGCTACGCTGCAACTGGCTACTAAAGGATCAATAGGTATGATTTCAAATTTGAAAAATATTTGAGTACATCTATGATTTTGGGCATAAAAATAACTATAGGGTTACGGCAGACCCCTACTGTAACAAGTAGGGGATGCGCTACCCTATAGTTACAGCATAATGATGACAGTTTTTTCTAAAAACGAAAAAATAGGGGTCTAAAATAATCCTACGGTCGGAGGTAGGGTTTTTTTTATGTTATGTACATGTACATATGTGAACAAGTTTTTAAAAAAAATGCAGAGCAAACTTGTGCCTTGTGTTGGTGCTTATGCTTAGTAAAAAGACGGAAATATGGCAAAGCTGAATAAGTTCACTTGACATGCACATACAACTACATAAGGTAATTTTTTACTCTTATTTGACATATTATTTAAGAACATGTTGGTGCTGCCTTCAAATGGTATTTGGAAAAAACCGACACATGACCAAGCATGGGGTATTTGGAAAAACCGACACATGACCAAGCATGGAACTATGCTAGAACTATGCTAGAGATATAAGGTTATTTTTCTAGGAAGGATTACCAAGTGTTTGTGAGGAAATCGCAGAGATATGGCATGCATAATTGCATGAATATGCAAAGTTATTAAAAAAAATGATGTGCCAAATATCTATAAGGTTTGGGCCATTGAAAATGAAGACGTAGCCTAAATTGAAGGTAAAATTTAGGGTTTCAATTCCCCTGTGGCAAAAACCATGAGGCTTGGAGAATCGAGGCGGATTTTATAGAATCAAGGTGCTGCCAGGGCAGCGAAATTGATCTCCAGGGCAGCCGAAATTGAAGACCCAGGATCTTCCCGGGTTTTTGCTAAGGCCATCCGGAAGGATGGGTTTTAAATCATATGGTAGGTCTGAAGGCGACAGCTCAGGATTCATTTAGAGCCTTTTTTTTACTAAAACCAACAGAGTGAATGGGGTAGAAGTTCTGTTGAGTTTGAAGCCTTACAGATGGAAAGGAGAAGTCGAGGCAGAGGTTTTGAATTCAAACGTGGATTTAGGGAAGGAAATGAGTGCCAGTGAGCAAATAGAAGGGGAAACTTCAATAGAAGAAAAAATGGATAACATGGGGGCTCTGTAAGTGCTGAGAAGGTCATCCCAGAGACACCATTCGATGAGAATATAGATTCTCATGGTGAAGAGTTTTCAGGTATGCATATCTTATGTAGATAAGCCGCCATGATTGGAAAAAAATACGTTTGTCATAATCTGTTAACACATGTCTGAGTTCGTTTTCTAATTGTAAACTAGCGTGAGAGATAGCATAATAGATGTTTGGTTGCTTGACTCCCATATTTTGGATAGCACATAAATATATGGATGTGTTTCATAGGCATAAACTGGCACACATATTATAGAGATTCTGACATGACCAAGGCGATGGTTCGCGACACTAAAATATCGGGGAATAATTTCTATTCTTAAAGTATAGCTTGTCTTCTATTTTTGAAAAGCACATAAATATGGGGCTGGTTTGATTTGCCTAAGTTGGCATACATATTGAGGAGACTTTGCTTGGTCTTTGCCTGCATGCTGATTGCAACACTAACAATAGAGGGGAATAATTTTTATTCCTAGATTAAGGCCTGCTGGCTTCTTATAGGACATAATGATACAGTTAGTTAATTCTGGTCACAAGCTAAACCTTAGTTTTTAGTTCATATTGCACTCCATGTTTGTGAGCAAAGAAATGCACAGATTTCTACTCTATTCCAACTCATGATTGAAATGATCATATATCTGCATAAGATGTCCTGGAAATGCATCCTGATGGTAATAAGGGTGTAATTTCTTGATTGACAAAGTCCTTTCATTTGATGTTTGCTTGTTTTTAATATGCTTTTACTAATCAAGAGCAAGGGGTACAATGGGTGAAGGGCGAAGAGCCCAGAATTACCCTAAGTACCTTTTGGCCCTTGTACCTTTACCGAGTCTATCGCTAATGTGTACTTGTTTGGCTACAGGTACGTGGTATTCTGCTCCCATTGTGCCTTCCTTTGCTGTTATGGTGTGTTTTAGCAAAAACGACTGCATGTATCAAACAAAAGGACTTAACGAAATGGATTCCACATTCAAGACTGTTGTCTTACACAACAAGTGGTGTACTTTAAGACTACAAGACGCTTTGCAGGAAGTTGAAATTCTGATTATCTTCTACTATCATAAAAGTTTGAAAATAAACTATGTTCTAGGTATACAAAGCAATTTTTTGCTATTCTGTATGATAATATTGCAGACTATATAATTGTTTGGAGATCTGCAAAAAACAGGTACTTTTGGCCTCAAAATTACGTCTACTTTTGTAGCATTTTCTCAGCCTAGAAGAGAGAGCTAAAGTAGTGATTTAGAGATTACCTATATCATATTGTATCTTGCTGAAACAGAAATATGAGATAATGATACAAGCCTTTTAGCACATGTGAACATATGTGAATGTATGTGGGTTTTCCAGAAAAGCACCATAACAGGGTTTTGCAGACTCATATGGAATACAAAAAATAGTTTATGAAGCATGTTCTTAAATAAGTTCCTGTCATTGCCCTTTACTCCAATAAGGGAAATGTGATTGATATCGGGTTATGAACACCCATAATGCAGATAATAATGCAGATAACTGGTAAAAGCTGTACCTTGAGATGGAAAAAAATACAAAATCTTGGTCCAAGTGAAGTTAAACTGGTCCATGGGTAAAAGTAAACAAGGTGCTGCGCACGGAGGGTTGCCCTCCATGGCCGGAGGGTGAAATGGCTTAAATCGTACTTGAAAGTCATGTTTTTACAATCAATCAAAGTTGCTATTTTAAGACATTGACATTTTGCGAAGGTGATGGTAGCCATTTGCATTACTAACTCCTCCTTAGATGTTGAGCTCCTCTTGAACTAGGATCCAGCTGGACACATGGACTCTGAGATTTCAGTGTAAAAACATATTGTTGCTAGGTTACTAGTAATTATAATAGCAGTGTTGTCAGAAGAAAACTGTGGATGTTGCAAATCTTAGTTTTCAAGCTTGCCCTGTAGTTGCTGGAGGGTTTTCCTATAACAATGCTTCAAACTCCAATACAAAGCATTTGTGCAATAACTTGGATACAACACAAGTCAGCAAAGTAGTGTCAGGAATTCATATATAAGAAGAGTCGTGCTATGCAAAAAAATGCATTATTAGAAGTTCACTGAATGGAGAACATAAATGCACTAAAAGAAGTAACAATCTTTTGTTTGCTACATCATCTGTCCTTGAACCTGAGTTCCTCTTATCTTGTTCAACACTTCTCAACTCAGTATGAATCATGGTTATGAGGCTCCATACAAGATTCTCAAATTTCCGTTGCTTTACTATAGGTTTTGTATTACACATAGTAGACTTCTTCGAAGGGCATAATCCTGTTAAACACAAAAGATGCCATGTTAATGGAGTGCCTTCAATTCTTGCACTGCGACTCGCATGAAACCAACAAAGCGCCCGTAGATAGGCTTCTCATTCATCTCAGCAGATTTCTACAATGGTGGACAGTGGATAGCCGCACACATGCGAACTACCCACGAAAAATAAAGGGAAAATCCAATTATATCATTTGGACCCCAAAAACAAATACAATGCTAATAGATGAGTGGCTGATGTACCTGCCGAAAGCTTATTACCGGGATTAAAAAACCCCGCCCTTTCGGGTTTTCGAGGAAAAACCCTAGTGATAAGCCTTCGGCAAGGGGCTTAGACAAACGTAAGGCATAGAATCGCCCCCCAAAACCCCGCATGGAGAAGTCAAAATGGATGGCGCCCAACCAACCCTGTACTGTACGCACATCACCAACACAACAAGCGAAAAACATACCGGGAGAATAGCATCACCCGATTGGGCGGGAAAAAACATCACCAACGGGTGGAAAAACATGAAAAACGAACTTGTACAAAATATAATAAACAAAGAAAGGGGGGGAGGGTGGGTTCAAAGAGAATAAGATACTGCTGAGAGAAGAGGAAGCACCGATGAAACGTCGATGAAGAATTCCGCAATAAGTAGCAAACGCCCAACCGGAAGAACGGCCCAAAACGCATGCGATGCATGCATGCGACGATGCAAATGCATGCATGCTCGCCTTGAGCAGAATGCCGATTTCGCTTCGCCGAATCGACGACATTCTTGCAATCCGCGACCGCATGAAACCAACAAAGCACCGAATACCAAAGGACTTCCTTAACAAACTAGGATCGAGGACGAAGGTCACAGGATGAAGGCTAAAGGCCGGAAAGGACAGCAGGAAAGCAACGCCAAATTGGCCAAACCAGGCAGGAAGAAGCCCCTCCCCTGCCTGGAAACAATTCAAAGAGAATAAGATACTGCTGAGAGAAGAGGAAGCGCCGATGAAATGTCGATGAAGAATTCCGCAATAAGTAGCAAACGCCCAACCGGAAGAACGGCCCAAAACGCATGCGATGCATGCATGCGACGCATGCAATGCATGCATGCTCGTCTTGAGCAAGAATGCCGATTCGCTACGCGAATCGACGACATACTTTGAAGTCAGACATGATTACCTTAGTACTGATGCCATTCTGCATTAGATAATCAGTTAAAGATTCTAGCACCTCATTTGAAGTGCTGGTAGGTGCATTTGACATCTCTAAATTTAATTTTTCTTCCACATTAAAGTCTCTAGGATCGTCAATATCCATTGTATATTTTTGCAGCAAATCACACAGCTTGCAAAAAACGTCATCGCCTGCATGAAATGTTGAACTAAATTATGCACAGATTATAATATGGAACTATTTCAAGTTACAATATAATCACTGTGCTCTTTGTACAACAGGTACTGTCTGCAAGATAATAAAACTACTAAGTGCCATGGCTTCAAATTTCCCCCACATCATTAATTGATGCAGCTGGCGTATTTTTCCACCAAGCACTCAGCCATTTATGGAACATAGTATTGCGTGTAGCCTGGCGCCATGTTTTCATTTTTGTGGTTTGTTCTTCCTCTAAAAGAATTACTGTTACCCATGGAAGCATTGCCTGGAGAACTTCCGTGCATACTTGTTCTAGTCCATTACTATTACCGTTCAACCTGCACATTATCAGACGCAGTAATTTAGTTAGTGCTTATCATATTGCTGGATATGACAAACTTATTCTATTGTGTTCTTCTCTGCGTAATTAGATGTTAGATGAATTTTGACCACCAATTGTACCTCACAAAGAGCATCTTCTATGCCTTCCTGCCTCTAACACATCAGAGTGCCCAGTACATGCACCAAGCAAAATCATCCACTCAGTGATGATGGGTTCAATGGGTATTCCAGTGATTAAGTCCTCTGCCTCATCCAGCCATCCAACATGACCAAGAAGATTGACCATGCATCCAAAGTGCTCGGATGTTCAAAAAGGGCACCCAAAAAACAGCCAACTATTTCGCACAATTCACGGCTACAATTGAGCATTGGATGGGTCTTTTGCAGGGGCTAAGGAAAATTTCATGCAGGGAAGGTACTTACGAGGACTTCTGGCCATGCACTAGGCAAGAACAAGCTCAGCTTCCCGAAATGGTTGCAGTAGTAGAGCCAATTGCGAGTATCTCTCCTCCATACGTGGGACCGCTGAAGGGCAAGCCCATACCAGAATTCAATCCATACAAGGATGTGAAGAAGGGTATGTTCATTATGGCACGTCTTGATGACATGTGGTGTCCCACATAGGTAGGGTACGCCACGGGGGAGCCACAAATGGATGATAAGAAGGAGAATTTTGAGACAGTCAAGGTCACTTGGTGGGAGCCTATCCCCGTGAGGGACCAAGTGTACCCAACCAATTAAGTTAACTGTTGAAACAAAAGATGGAGGCCAACAACTGCTAGTAATCGCATTGAATTGGATTTCCATCTCACAGATCTTGCTGCAGTTAGATTCAGGTCCAAAACTTCTGCTAAATCTGTGACACTGGAGCAAAGAGCACCAAGGCTATGACAAGAATAACAAAGCTTCATCTATAGCCGTTGTTTCTGGTAACGCCCTTGTCTGCTGGATCTTACCTTGTCCATACCCTTGCCCCCAGAAAAATAATTAGAAAAGCGGATCAGATACTCGCATGGTACTCACATAGATCATGGCAGGGCACTTTATTGCACAGCCACAGATCCCCGTTGAAGAAGGAGGTCGTGGGAGTGGAGAAGCTTGGGCTTGTGCAGAAACACAAAAGAGGCGGCGCCGCCCAAGAACGTCAGCAGAACATCAACAGAGCTTTTCGCCCTTTAAAATTTTGCTGAATAAGGGCGAAATTTGAAGGTGTTCAAAATTTCATCTCTTGCTACATGGGTTCGTGGCTATCTTTTGCTCCCACCTAGTAGATATTAATGAACATAATATACATTACAATTAATTTGCTTCAGGAATTCTACAAAGATGTAAGATGTTCTTGTAAACGATTAAAGTCCGGAGGTGCTTTGAAGATATGTGCAAATAGAATAACATTCTCCATGAGGGCAATAGAGTCACGTTATCAATTTTATAAGTTAAGGGCATTTTGGTAATTACATAAACTCATAAGGGCATTTCGGTAGTTTTCCAAAAAAATTATGGTATCACCCTCGGCATTTGCTTGAAGTCCAGGGCCCCTTGAATTATTAAATTACACATAACCAGTAGACATTATTGTCCGAGTCATTAAATTCTTGTGATGCATTTCTTTCCGTTGAAAACTTCTAGGGCCACAATAAGGTATGTAAGGCATCCCCAGCACAAACTACAAGGACCGGCCCAGAGCATGGCATGATATGGACTCTGAGCGACATCAGAGTAGTTACCTCCATTCATAGCCATGTGTGCAGCATGTTGTGGAACTGAAGTTTCAATTGGTTGACGATTCAGGTAAGACAACGGCATTGGTATCTTGTTGGGGTTTGATTCTCCAAGCTCTATTCTGTTTGATCTTTGGAAGCGTGGTCTATATCAGGCAGGAAACATTGACTTGTACGAGCACCATTGGCTTTTCTTCTTTTAATGCCTCCTTAGAAATCGAATCAAAATGAGGCTATTTGACCCATCAAAATTCGAGGAGCACCCAAAACAATATCTCCATAATGTACTAGACATGACAATACAACAACGTTATTTTAATCAGAAGGAAGCCCATGGGTGGGTGTAAAGTGCATATGCGAAACGCTCTAATTTAAAAGCAGCTCATACATGCAAGAACCATAACTAACATCCAAGCCACAAATGCAATTTTGCAAGAAACAATTGGTTTTGGAAATTTACAATTCTATAAGCTGGATAATACATGCACCAGACGTTCATAAGTGCATTTCTTATGTAGAATACCTAGTATTCGTAAGCTCCAAAAAAAAGATGAATACAACTCAAATACATGGCTCAGTTATATGCAAGCAATTTCTCTGCAATAAAAGACCAGCTGGAAAATTGCTTGGTCTCAAAGCACCATCTGCATCTCTGTCTCTATTTTCTGCCTTTCTTTTGTACACCTTTGGTTGTTGTGGTTGATATACAGTTGTAGGTAGCAAATAGAGGTTGTTGAAGTTCAAGGACAAACCGTTTTCAAGGATATAGTACATTATAAATCAGGTATAATAAATGTTCACCGCCATCAAACGTGACCCAATGTTGGAAGCTGGAAAATGCAACAGACAATAACTATGTACAAGGTGCAAAGCAAACACCATGCATGACCGCCACTTTCCAAACAGATTCCACATCTTACTTGCTACAAATATTCATCTCTTCTTCTTACACCTTTCGGTTCAGCATTACCTGAAGAATCAAACGTTGAACAATTTAGTTGACGCACTCTTACCCTCTTGTTAAAAGCAGAGGGATTGACACACATGCAGTTTCAGTGGCAACTACTTTGAATGATGCAAGCATGCATTTGTCTACCTTTTCTGCTAAGGCATTTGGCATGTATGTGGATTAGTAAGCAAAGTGGTCGAGCATGGTCTCATGCCCCCAAAAATATATATGTTTGAAAAATTGGAGAGCATAATACAATGCATGCATCTACCATGCTCCACAATTACCTGGTGTCCCCTAGTTGGTCACTAACGCAACTCTAAGCCCACAATTGAAAAATGCCGTTGATGTTCTTTGAATTCAGGTTAATGAGATTTCCATCTCCAACATCTGCATCTTTAGTTCGGCATGCCCAAAACTACATCTAACTAAGGATAGGCAAAGAGGTTACAGAGTCCTTCAACCGTATGAACATGGCTACCTGCTACATTTTGACCTGAAATGCTGCCGCTCTACTTCTGCTTAAATCTAAGACTGCAGATAGTATACTGTAATAAATATAATTTTATCTGGCACCACGCCTTCCTGTTGCATTTGTCTGTAAAGCAAAATGGCCTCTTTGCCACATCAACGTTGTGCATATGCCATTATCATAACGTTCCAAGAAACTACATTTCTCTCAGACACTTTCTCAAACACACATATGGCATCTTCCATACTACCACATTTCCCATACATTGTGACAAGATGGTTAGCCAGAAATGTATCATTGCCAAGGGAATTGACAAGCATATCTGCATGGATGATTCTTCCTTTCCATAATGGCTCTGCATGTCCGTGTTCTCGTAGAAGGCTGGCAAGGCGCAGAGAAAGATTCTTCATAGAAAGGGCCTGACCCATCTCCAAATTCTGGGCAATTGCCTTGCAGCAGCAGCTATGTGCCGAGCCAGAAACATACGAGACAATGTTGTTTCTGCTTCCACTTTCTAAAGTTGACATATCATATCATTTGCTAGCTTTTGCATTTCCTGAATCACCCAATTTTCTAGTATCCAAGGAAGATAGCTCAGCAGCATATGCTTCATCAATTTGCCAGCTCCAAACATATTGTTATGTCAATGCAGAGTATCCATTCCTTTACCAACAGGCACAGATCACCACTATTGTTGTAAAGAACATAATCATGATATGTTGGGCAAACTGCAGTTGAACATTTGTCATTTTTTGTCCAAATCAGACCTGAACAATATCTGAGGCCATGTCATGGAAGTTCAGTGCATGAGCAACACTGCCAGGCATGCCAGAAGAGCCACCAATATTAGCTTCTGCATACTTTTTATATGGGAATGCATATATAGACCAATTGCTGCAAGGAACATTTCAAAGCATCGGAGAAAATCTTGGATATCCCCTGGGGCTTTTAAAATGCCCATTTTTGCAGCCAATCAGACAAAGACTATCTGTAAGAATAAGCACAATTCATTACTTCAAGAAAATGCCTAAAAGAGGAAATGTAGCAGAAGAATACCTGCAGTTAAGGTGATCATGAAGCTTTGTTGATCCTTCATGCTGGTAGCTGAAATCTGGAGCATCTGAGTACCTATGATTGAAAAGTTTATGAATAAGCAAGCAGATTTATTCACGAACTGTCTCCACAAAATTTGTTCTCAACCGTCTCCACAAAATCTGTTCTCGGCAGCTGCCAGTTTATTTGGCACATTCCTACAGACACAGATCCGAGCAGATTTATCATTCATATATGCATTAGATTCGGCAAAAATCGGGAATCTACAGAGATCCAGGCCTAGACCACATTTGTATGTGTTTGATCCTAAAGTTGCCGCAGATCCCCATAGAAAAGCCCTAACTCGTGCAGGTGACCGAGAGTTTACAGTGAATAACAGGTTTGGAGCAGTCACCAGCATATCCTAGGTATATTCCAGCATACACTTAGGATATGCCAAAAACCCACTTAAACAAGGGTTTGCCCCCCTAGGGGCAACCCAAAAATCCAGATGGCTTGCATGCAAATTGGCATGTAATGTAGCATGATGCCATGCTGGCAAATTGGCATGTAATGTAGCATGATGGCATGCAGATTATAGGCTAGGCTTTTGGATAAACATGCAAACAAGGTTTTCCTTTGGGAAGATAAATGACACTCTAAGACTAAAGTCAAATGACTTTTTGACCATAGTAGGATGTCCCATCTATGATTAGCTCAGTCATTGTATGGAATGATAAGGCTACTGAGGGATTGACTGATGTAGCTAGAACTGCTAGTAGGGTTGTTGCCTGAACTAGTTGTCTCAACCACAAATTTTTTTTTTTTGGTGCGTTTTTGAAAATAGTCAAAGGGTTTTCATTGTTTACAAACGCCGAAAAATTTTCAAATGGAATAATGGAAAAAGTTGTTTTAAATTGCGTCTGCCGAAAATTTTTTTTCCGGCCGGCGAGGTTTAAATACGTTAAATACCTATTTTATTAAAAAATAATTATTTTTTTTTTATTTATCGTCGACATTTGAATTTTTGTAACGTCTGGAACCTATCCTAGATGCTATGTAATAGCATGCTTCTAAATTAAATCTCTTAAAATTCATATTGCAGATGTGCATATAAACAGGTGAATGGAGGCAATGAGGGGCAGCTGGGAACGCAGGTAGAGCTGCGGGCCCCGGGCCAACGCGGGGTTGATGTGCTCCTTGTAATGGGCCATTTTGACCTGCTCTCTAGAGCGCCGGGATCCCAGAGCTTGCCAAGGAAGCAAGCATCCAGGTACTCCCGCAGGTTGTCACGATCGGCCTCTGTGTCCACCTGCACGCATCTGTGCTCCTGCACGTTCTATCTGGCGAACCACTGATCTCTCTTACCCCTTCAACGGGCCACGAGCGGCTGCGGGCCCATTGCCCTGGCAGAAGCCCAGTGCGGGAGCCGAGTATCACCCATATTAACCACTTTTACGAAAATAGGCGATGTGTCTATCAAGGGTTGCCCGTGGCGGCAAGAATCCGATTTCTGGCGGCCGAATCGATGGGGGACTGAAGGTTTCACCCCAAGTGCTTTCGTGCCAAAAATGCATTACGCACGCTCCCAAGTCATTCCAGTGTCGCCAAAGAGGCGACCGGCCCCCAAACCTCGACCCACTTACGGAAGAAACGTTCTCGACCGGCCCCAAAACAGATGTGACTGATGGCCCCAATCATAGAGCTCTGCCTGGTGACTGTTGTTCTGCATGGCATATAGCGCTTTCCAGCCGGCTGTCACCTGCAAGCGGATGGACGCCTCCCAACAGAGCGAGGAGGGGAACTCCACCCCTAGGTACTTGTAGGTGGCTGTAAGAGAAGAGTCACCACACAAATCTTGATGGATTCTAGCTATGACACATGCGTCCTTGCCATACAAGACCATTGCTCTTGGGGACCATCAATTGTAGAGAGAAACTACACTTTCTAGAAACTTTTGTCGTATTTTTCACGTTCTGCTGCCCTTTGCAACTTAAATGTATAAATGTAATGCGGAAAAAAAAGGTGGGGAGAAGGAAAAGGGAAGGAAAACTTGGAAAAAAGGGCACGAGGAAAATGGGAAGAGGGAAATGGAAAAAGGGAGGGCAGAAAGGGCAACCACAAATTGGAGAAAAGGGAAGGGAAAAATAGAAAAGGAAAAATGGGAAAGCAGAAAACAGAAAAGGGAAATGGGGGAAATGGAATAATGGAAAAAGAAAAGGTAAATTGGAAAATGTAAAAAGGGAAAAGGGGCAAGGGGAATATAGAAAAAAAAAAGTAGACAAAAGCAAAAGGAAAAGGGTATTAAGCATAAACATAATGCACCTCTTGTCAGGAGAGCAGAGTTAGGGACCCTAGATGCCTATGTAATAGCATGCTTCTAAATTAAATCTCTTAAAATTCATATTGCAGATGTGCATATAAAAGCCTAGCTAGGGGAATGTTGACGAAAACCTTAGATTTTGGTAGCATACGCGGGATACATAGTAGACTAGACTTAATCATAGTTTGTTAGTTTAGTATGAGCGACATTTCGTAGGTGGATGCATCTGCCCCAGTGAAGTTAAGCCGATTAAAGTGAGAATGCACACTTACCTGTAGTCTACAGACAACTGCATTGAAACCTCATCAAACTAAGGGGAATTATGAAGTCCTCATAGACCACATCTACGAAAGGTGATGGCTGTTGTTGACCAATGTAGCCTCACTACAAGCTCCCATTAGGGGTGAACGGCAAATTGACACCCAAGGTCATTGTTATGCTAGCCAATTCCATGCTTATTGCAATAGGAGCAGGATCATAGATTGGGAAATGAAATCATCCTTATTCAACACACTAATAGTATCAATACAACTATATGGATATGAAGCATGGAGCCCAGGTTTCATAGGTCACAAATGGGAAAAGCAGGAAGGTACACTCTGCCAATGGCACTGTCAGGGGTTTTAGGTAAGAATAAATACACCGGCAACCACATTTGTATATGACGCAGGGGAATAAATGCACTAACAACCATGCTTGTATATGAAGCAGGGGAAAGACACATGGCATGGGAAAGAACAATCAGGTACCTTATAAAAGACAACGGAAACATAAATCCAGATCTGTTATCAACAATAGCAATTGCAAAATAAGCCAAGCAACATCTGTTAACAGGCCAAGATTGGTTTGACGATATACCAAAGTGGACAAGGGAAATGGGAATAGAACTAAATCACATCCTCGGGAAAAATGTTTGAGATGCCATGTGGATTCATGCAGCAATGAGGACTTGGTTAGACAAACACTCAGGACCCAAGATAAATTGGATTTTGGAGGTATTTCACTGAGACAGCCAAATTGGTCAGGAACTTTACCAGAAATGCACAATTGGCAAAGTAAATAGGGACGCCTTAGAGAGAGTCAGAATGGGCAGTCATGACCTAAGAATTGAACAAGACAGATGGAGAAAAAACGGCAGAGCAAATCGAATATACAAAATCTGTTATATGGGAAAAATAGAAGTTGAAAAGCACATGTTCAGTGAATGCTTGATATATACAAACATAAGGATTAGATTACAAAAGATCGGTTGGAACCTTCCAATCCTAGTACTGATGAAAAAAACAAAATGATAGTGGATCTGGCAAAAGCCATTAAAGGAATGGCAATTAGACACCGTAGGGTGCATAAAGGTAAAGGGTCTATAACCTGACTAACAATTAATGTAAGTCAAAGGAATCAGTAATGTACAGCCTTAAAGCCGAAAATAATGATGCACTCCTGCATGGCTAAGAAGCCAACTATAAGCGGAGTGCGAGTGTACAATGACAAGCTAAGGCCGCATGATGGCTATAAGAATGTTGCATTATATGCTGGTAGCACCCTCCATTGGAGGAAGCTCGCCAATGCTATATAAGTCCATGGGCCACCAGGTCAAAGGGATATAAATGCATTCTATTCTATTCTATTCTATTTAGAGAACCCATTTCTGTCGTTGAACTCCCATGGAATCTGAGCCTAGGCAAGAGCTCCTCCATGTATGTTATGATTTATTGCAATGTGCACTATGGATGGATTTTTATTATATTAACTAAACCTTACGTTATATTTTACGGTGGATTAGTAGATCTAATGAACAATAGAAAGCCATGCATTGAAGCTTCAAAGAATTTTACAGAAATAAATCTAAGTGTGAAATGAAATGTTGTCATGTAGAAGCTAAGCTAATATATGCAAATTATCAAAAGTATTATATACAAGAAACTTATCGCGGCGGCCAAGGCCGCCGCGAACGTTTCTCTTCTCCAACTCGTCTATACATGTCAGAACATGCAGAATTTGAACCTGCATTTTGTTGCCTTGTGTCCAGTGCCCGCACGATAGAAGAATATTGATCATAACGACTCGTTACGAAAGATGTTTTGCATTAAATCAAAAGAATCTAAGTTTCGAACATACAAAAATTGAACAGTGTTTGAGCATGGGGAATTCTAACCTCTGTAGTTGCCAATATATCTATGCAAAATGGTTATTCAAAATGCATATATGAATAAAACATGAACCCATTAACCCAATAGCTTTCCATATAGTAAGAACAAATTTATGATATATATCATGGAGATGGTCCATCATGCAATATTGTCCAACACGATTATTTGCGCTGCTCAATGTATGATCCTTTGGAAATTAGATACCCTGCAAAGAGCATTCATGCAATACTTCTGGATTTATATTCTTCATTATTTATAAAATGTAGGATGCCAAAACGATTCAATCCTCTTATTATAAGATTGATGTAGAAGAGAACCGAAGACAAAAATAACTTAAATTCTGGAGATTTTCTATTATTGCAAGCTTTAAGCTGGTTAAATGAGAGATCAAGGAATTGCAGGCTCTTAACTTCAACAATTTCAGGTGGAACAATCCATGTGCGCTTGTTGCTGGTAAGCATAAGAGATTGAAGATCGAATGCTACATCGAACATTTCTCTTTCTCGACCTCTTTCTCGACCTCTTTGTGTGCGTACAAACTTAGCAACGCAACGAACATTTTCCTCTGCCGACTCACTCATTGTGCTAGAATTATGTCTCATTGCTAGAATTGTCTGACATTGTAATAGTTGTGGTTGATTTATTTTTGTGCACTATGTTTTGTGTATGTTGGTTTAAGTCAAATAGTTTAAATGTGGGAAAAATTTAAATGCTTTGTGTGTGCAATTGTTGGAATGGAATAAATAGTTGAAATACAATTGCAGAACTGCGGCATTTTCTGAGAGGCTTATCTCTTTTTCCTCTGGATACCCCAGCACAATTTAAGACATGGCCAATCCTCGAGGCTTTCCAAATAAACACATCACATAGACAATTCACAAGTATTGAAACTATGTCCTCTGCATTCTCTATATACCTCTTCATATCTTGCATATTTTTAGTAAGGATATTTTTAGTAGATCCTCTGGAATTGTGGCATTTTTTATTGCAATTCTCATAGCTTCAATCCCCCATGTTCATTCTTTATAATGTTTCCTGCTTTCAGTTTGCTTGATAGTGGAACTATTGTATTTACAAAATATGAATCAGATAATCCATCTAACCTGTTACTGCAGCTTAAGGAAAATATCAATGGCCGTTGTCTCATTATCTTCCAACCCTCTTGCTTTGCTAATATGATGCCATATATATGTGGAAACAACCTGGAATGTGCTCACTTTTTCTTTCAGCCCTGCTTGCATTTTCAGCTCCACAATCTGATCTGCTGAGAAACGAAAACAACATGTAGCAATTGTTACAATAAGCTTTGAATTTCTTGGCATTTTAGCCCTTTTTCTTATATCTAGACAATAAGGCTCTGAAACTTGCAGATCTTTGCTCTCTAGAAAAGAGCATAGTTTAGGGCTATAGCTTATATCAGGAACAACACAGATCCCTTCATCTCTGGCTATGGCCGACCATGACCGAATAAACTGCCAAGTACTGGTGCCATCACAAACCTGATGACAATATTTGAAGATATGCATAGACTGCCACAGGCAAATCTAGTTAACTACAAAATAACATCAGAAATAAATATGAGCATAAGAAAACAACGCCAAAGATTAAAGGTAGATAATGCAAAGACCTGAATAAGTGGTTGAGGCATAAGAGTCATTGAAGCAAAGGATTCTTAAGGCAAAGTGGCATGTTCCAACCTTCATTCCATTCTTGTGAAAAAGTTAGCAACCGATTTGATAACTTGGAAATTCTTAAGCATTGGTCAACTTGATCAAATCTCACGAATTCCAACATTATATTCACATCAAAATGACAGAGGCTGCGACTTTGCCCCATCCGATAGAACCAATTACATAGCATTTTTCCTTCTCTTTGGGCCCACTTGATTACGAAATTTCATATGCCTTTTGGATATTTACTCGCAGCCTTCCATCAGCCCTTACTTGCATTCAATCCATCTTTATGCTGCATTGTATGCACAGTAGGTAGAATATGAGCAAATTTTGGTGCAGGCATCCGATGGGGCAAATAAATTTCACCTTCAATATGAGAAAATAAACAGTCTCACGCCACCAATAACAGACCACAAAGTCTCTGTATTTGTTTAGTTGCAACTAACACCTCTGCAAGATGTGGCATCCAGTGAAAGTTTTGTTAGCAATGTTTATCACCACTGTGCAGCATGGCAACCTAGAATCTTGGAGATATTCATACTTCCATCTTGAACTCTATTTTCAGTGCTGTAAGTTTGTGATATTTCATCCCTAACCGTAAGGTGCATACACATTTAAAAAAAGTAAGCTGACTAGTCATGTATATTCCTCTAGTTGAGATATTGCGAAAACACCAACTAGAACTAAGCATAACAGTCTCTGAAGGATAAATACACTTGATTGCCTTCAATGGCTTCAAATTACGATCTCCTAGGCCTTTACATGATAAGTCTATAAAGATTTCCTTTCCAACAGTTTGAAAGGGTTTCGGTACATATTTGACCGTCAAAAATACATCATATGATGGAACCTCACGGAAGGAAAACTCACCTTTATTATTCCAAATTGGACTCGTTTTTAAAATGTCCACTCAAAAAATATGATACAACATCTCCCAGTGTTAAGTTGGCATGCAGCTACAACTTTGTACAATCCCCTATACTTGCAAGATTATTCCTTCATGAGTACCCGAATCCAACAATCTATTCACATTCACAGCATTTAACAACTCGTTAGAACGGTATGGAAAGTGATACTTTGATATCCGGATAGGATTAATCAAGTATAAATAGGATATATCCGAGAGAAACTCAACTAATACCTTCTTGATTTGCTCCCCGATTGGCAATAATTCATTGCTAAGCATTGGAGATCCCCCCAATACAACATCGAAAGTCCGATGAGACCTCTTAAAAGACCTATGGTGGGTTTTATGCCATCCTCTTCACGAGGAACTCTTCCTAAGGCCGACCAATATGTCGGTGTTACTATTTACATATTCATTTTTTGGGACTCCCTCGGTGATCGTGGAATGCTCCACTGCCCAACTTTTCCTGAGGGCTACGGTAGCATGGGTACCATTCGATAACCCCCTCAAATTGGTAATACCCATCATGAGAGAATGTTGATGGTGCTCCATAAAATCCGTTTCTGGAAAGGTAGGTTTCCATGGCCACCATCCGCAGTGTTGAAGAACCCGAGCTAATAACCGGCGATGAAGATTGAGAAGATGATATTCCTAAGTGCGCATGATGAGGGGCGAAAGGCACTGAACTTGGGACTTGCACAAGGTGATCTTGAAGATGAAGTAAAACCAACTTGGTGCGCGAGGTGATATATCACCGTAGGCAAAATCGAGTCATTTCGGATCTTTTATATCAACCAAGGTTTAAACCCGCATATCTGCTTACAGGCGGCGAACACGCATCCATGCCCTTGGCGCAATCTTGAGAGTTATTCTCAACATCATGAATTGTGTTTTGATATCCACCTCCCCATCAATATCACACTCTTGTCACTAACATTCCATTATTTTAACAACAGGGAACTTTAATTGGTGATGCTTACATATGTCCCAAAGACCAAATGATGGTGAGACCATCAAATCAAAACATCAACCTTATCTTGGTAGCCCAAACCGGGCGTCATTGTTCCGCGAATGGATGCATTAGCAATGTTGCGGCCGTTGCCACTGTCGAAGGATTCCTTTGCGTGCAAAACTTCACAAAGCTCTTGCATTCTTTTTGATAAAAGTCCGAAACGGTAGGAAGTTCCTTACTATTTCCTTTGGCGGCCGGCGTCCTTGGAGATGCTTGGAGCGTCCCGGCTATCAGAAGCGGGGATGCATAAGTCTTGGAAGTATTAAAGCCAAGATTGCTTGCAAAGCAAAAACGAGCAAGAAACGAAGGAAAAAAGAAATATTTTTCTATTAAAAAATACACGTCGCGACTCGTGGTTTTTCCCCGGGGCCGGAAATATTTCATCAAACAAAAAATCAAACAGCCCTTTATATATGTTGTGAAAACGGAGTTAACAACGGCCTAGAGTTACTATAAAATTACAAATTAAAGGCATAATTTCACATCCACCAAAATATTGTTTTGACAGAATTTCAATGTTTTAGAGTTCACTCGTTTACATTCAACAGTCAAAATTCTTATAATAGATTATTATATTACATAAACATGTATATTTCAAAGCTCACAAATGTAGAATTTACAAAGAACTCACAATTTGGGCTAGCAGACAAACAACGAGCAGTGCCATAGCTAAAAGCTTCGCATCTTCAACCTACCAATACATATTTGCACTTCCAATTCAACCATCTCAAAGAATCTTCTTTGACCCATTGGCCACCGGAATACAACCAAAAAGACTAACAAGTTTGGCAGCTCGGAACTAACATACAAAAGTTTAGACCAACAATTTCTAAAGTGGACCATCCAAACAGGATGAAAATATCTTTACCCTGGTTTTGGTTGATTCCATCGCGGTGAAACTCTCCCGCGGAATCACTAACCCTCCTGCCCCGTTATCCGTACCCTCTTGCCCCGTTATCCGTACCTGCCCCGTTATCCGTACCTGACAGGCTCCATTTTATACCTTCCGGCGGAATCATCGCCTCTGCAAATACCAGGGATGGAATCACCAACCTTTTATTCTACGCGGCGGAATCACATGGAATTGATCCCGCGGGGTGGAATCACCGCGATAACCGTAATATTCTCCCCGTGGAATCACCGCGATGCGATAATATTCTCCCCCCGTGGAATCACCACGTAAATATTCTCTCCCGTGGAATCACCGTATAAATATTCTCTCCCCGTGGAATCACCGCTGTGCTATTCCTCGGGAAGGAATCACCTGGAGAAGCCCAATGTTTGCCATTTTCAATTTCTGCAGATGAGCGGCAGATTCTTAAGGTATAACTTACATTTTTGCTTGCTTTCAAAAGCAAGCATGGTGGATTGAATTGGAAGAAAATATAAAACTGTGCTACTCCATTTTTGTGTGCCTCGTCCATTGTTATTCTATGCACCGCCTGCAATTTTTATGGATGGGGATTTGAACCCCTTGCCAATATCGGCAATGCCATGGCCACTTTAAAGCAAGAACAAAAAATAAGGAACGAAGTATTTTAAAAGCAAGAACAATGCCCGAATTTTTATGGATGGGGATTTGAACCCTTTGCCAATATCGGCAATGCCCCGGCAAGATATAAAGCGGGGAGAACAACACCTAACCTCTTTCGCTTTTGGCTTGGAAGAAGACATTAGGATTCCGAATAAAGCTGAAATGTCTCGCCAAAATAAGGCCAACCTAATGATCCAGGAGGCAAGGGAGGCCCTTTGAACTTTGAAGAATAACGGACTAATCTCAAAGCAAAATTCATCGAACTCAAAAATCGTCACAAGATTTGGATCATGGTAAAAAAAATTCAAAGACCATACCACGGTGCATGGGTGATGGTCAAATCGAAGAGGCGCAGAAGAAGCGGTTATTTGGACGTAAAACGAGAAGCGTAAAAAAACGCCGATGGAGAACCAACAAAGGCCGCTGAACCCCGATCAATCCGATGGAGCCGGGATGGGAATGGTCGGGTAAAAACGATCTAAGGCATGATGGACAAAAGAAACCCCAATCAATCAAAGGGAAGCAAGATGCGACACGGAAGAAAGGAGGGGCAAGCAACCTTGATAAGGAACTGAAGCACGACAATCATGACAATCAGAAAAAATTTGATCAACACTATCTGCAGCATACCAGGCAATGAGCAAAAACAAGCCATCAGAGAAAATGAGCAAGAACTTGACAAACCAATCAAGCGAGATCACAGAGAAATAAAACGCACCTAGAGCAATGGAATCACCCTAAAATGCGATCAATGGAGCAAAACGCTTTCTAGGACCCCTCGACGCGACGCCCTCTTATCCCCCTACCGCAGATCGATTCCCCACTGATTAGCTTACCGCCTTCATTCTGTCCATTTGGGGGACAAACATTAGAGGTAATTTGAGATCTCCTTTTGTCCCCATAAGAATCCTCCAATAGAATGAGTACTCTACATCAAAGCGCAATTAATGCAAATTAACAACTTCATTCTTTGGCGTTTTTCCCTATAACTTTTGATCTACTCATGAAAATGTTTGCGGCGTTTGTTGCATTAGATGCGAAATGAAAAAAGATCTTTCAAGTGATATATGGTTATGATGTATTTCAATACAAGCCATATGTGTTAACCTTAAAAATATGGGTTTTGCTCTTTTCTTGTATATTTACATCCCAAAAGATATAACAATGGGTTGTCATTAGAAAGATCTTGAGGAGGCGAATCCATTGCCACAAATAGTGTTCGAATGGGAGTTTTTGATCAAAAAGTTATAGTAGAAAAATGACACCGCAAAGTTAGTTAGAACGCATTAATTATTCTTGCCACATAATACTTGGAATAAAAATACACCGGAGCTCTTCTCTTATTGGACAGTTTTAAAAGCTGATGTGGCTTTTTAAGCATCCCTTAATGGGACAAAATGAGATCTCAAATTACCTCTAATGGGGGTGTTGTCTCCCAGCCGCCCAACCCTACTACACGCAAAACCCCATTTTTTGCCGGATCTCACTAAACCAAGCAAGCTGCAATCGATCTTTAAGACCACAAAAACCCTCCGCAGCCTGTTCAATCGCCATCGCCATCATCGGAGCAAGCCGCCATAGCCTGCACTAGCTAAAAAAGCTCTCAAAAACAGGACGTAGAAAATTTAAATTTTACACGAAATGGTGATTCCATCCCGTGGAATAAAAGGGCGGATTCCGTCCGTCCAGTATCTTCCAAATGTGATTCATGGAAGGTATAAAAACGTGACGGCCGGATGGACCCTATAGACCGGATGGCTCGATTCATCACAAGGTACACCGACCGCCGTATGCGAATAATCGGCCTCCTAACGGATCCCGTTCTCGATCTGCCTGCGGATTCCGCGGAGAGTATTCACCGCGATGGAATCACCAAAACCAGGGTAAGGATATTTTCACCCATCCAAACAAAGGGATTATCCAGGTATTTTTTCTTTTAACCCTGGATGTGGGCCTGCCTGGACCAAAACTAGCCTTCCTTTTGCTGTTTTCTAGGACCTGCCTAGACCAAAACTAGCCTTTCTTTTTGTTGTTTTGTAGGGCCAAAACTAGTCTTCCTTTTGTTGTTTTCCTAGCCTAAGCTCTCTAAGATCTCCTTAACCTTTGGCATATTCAGTACTAGTATTATAGCATTACATCTCAATTTGGACTTTGAAAATGCATTCAATTGCCTGCTTCTTTATTGCCATAATTTACATTTTGTGCTTCTAATCAAAGCGGTTATGAAAGCAAAATTTTGCAGTTTGAGTGCGTTCCATCACAAAGCTGGTGAAGATCCTACAATTTTTAACAAGCAGCTCCAATAATCTTTGCCCTGCACTGCTTCTTGATCAGACCAAACAGCCAAATCCAAATGAGAGGCTGAATCATTCTTATCCTGCCTGGAATCGAGCATATTTGGAAGATGGTCTTGTGCAAGCAATTGCTCATCAGAAAATGCAAAACAATCTGGCTGGGAAATCAGGCTAGGAGAACTACAAGAAGAAAGCCCTGGAATTGGATCGAATTCAAGGTCTAACAGGTTTTGATGCTGCTGGAAAAGGGCATCTTCATCCAGAAAATGTGTCACATCTGAATTAAGCTTGTCAGACTGGAAAATAGATTGGTGATCATCAAGCAATACTTCATTCTGTGGTAAAGATTCACTATAAGAAGAACTGGAATGCCCCTCTGAACCTTCTTGATCCCCAACACAAAAACTAATGTGCGGCACTTCTTTGGAAACTCCAGAACCATCAATAGGAGGATCCAAATCTTGAAGAAATTTGAGGGCATCGATGTCAGAAGAATTGTTATTCAAAGGCAAACCTTGAGCAGTTAAGCGGCGCCTTATTGTGTCAAGATCCACAAAGGAAGCTCCGGCATCGAGAATAGATTGGCGAGTTTTGGCAAGACGGTAATATTCACTGGCCAGACGCGCCTCTGCTTCAAGCCTTGCATTTTCCCACTGCATCATATGGCTTAAAGCAGAGGAAAGAAACGGCCTTGCTTCTAAAGCATCTAAAATATCACATCTAGCTCTGTGCGTTACCGGATCAACTCCCATATGCATTAGCCTCTTTTTCAGATGCGTATTCCAAAAATTCTTTATCTCATTATCCGTTCTTCCTCCTAGATGAGACGCTATTGCAGACCATCTGTAAATAAATCACCAAAAGCACACTTCATTCAGTAATTTCTTGTTCCATCCTCATAATCATCTTGCAAATTTCACTTCTTCAAGAACTTAAAACAAATTTCGATGTTTTCTTTCAATTCTCATAATTATCTTGCAAATTTCACTTCAAATGCTGCTGTTATTCAATAACTTAAAACGAATTTCAATGTTTTTCTTCAAGAACTTGAGGATTTAAGATTATTTTATACCTATTTCCAAGAACCGCATGCAGCTGTATGATCATCCGTTCCTCTTCAATGCTAAATCTGCCACGCTTTATATCTGGACGAAGATAATTTGTCCACCGGAGTCTGCAGCTCTTTCCACATCGAAGCAAACCTGCATAAATAAATTATTCTTTAGTTGAATACAATAGAGGAGCAATATATGGCAGAATTTAAGACCGGAACACAAAATGCAAGGCTTAAGTATCACATTACCAGCATTTTTAGGTAAAGCTCTCCAGCTGCCATGACCATGGCGTTGTATGTAAGCTATAAGCTTCTGATCTTCTTCCGGCGTCCAAGGCCCCTTCTTTAAACCCTCTTTTTCGCAGCAAGGAGCTCTGCCCATGATTTTTCAGGTTTCTGATGCGTCAAGGGTATAAGATGAGCTTGGCGAAGCTCAGAAATGGTAAGTTTAATTGCCGGAGCTGGATAAGCTCGAATTGAGCTTAAAAGAAAAGCATAAAATCCTAAAGAAAAATTAGCGAACGCAATAGCTTAGCCAGCTGAAGAAGCAGCTCCGGTGAGGAATTTGTGCAGTGGAAATAGGATTGCAAAGAGGATTGAATTGTTTTTTAACGTCCACGTCCACATAAACCAAAGGTCTATTGTCTACGAGATAGATACCTAGACAAACAGACCAAAGCTTCTTATAGCAGCCAAACTAGACGGGCAATGCGATTGCAGGCTCTGTTAGACGAGCCTGTTAGCAGAACAGTTAAAATTTTAACAATGTCAATCTGATCCCTGGCTGGGCTAAAAACTAGTCTTTGTTTTGTTGCTTCCTAGGATTAGGCTTCTAAACAGGAGTTTAGTCCCTAAAGCTGGACCTTGAAAATCCAAGTCAATAAAATCTATTCTTCTTCACCCTTGTTTTTTCCTTCCTCTTAGACTCCTTAGACTTATGTGTTCAAACTCACTTCATACAGTTAGTCAAACAAATATTATGGCACAAGCTCCCCATGCTTTATTTTCCACCCAGCTTTTCTCCGCCGCAAATCCCTAGTGTAGTATTGGATTCGATCACTATCTAGCTTTCAAGTTGCAATCCTTTCTAATACGCTCGTATTGGATTCGATCACTTCTAAACCTTCAAGTTGCAATCCTTGAACACATTATCATTCTCTAACTTTCAAGTTGCAACCGTTGATACACTATCACTATCTAACTTTCAAGTTGCAATACACTAATATGCTCTCCTCTATTGCTTTCGACCATATCACCCAATTGCCTATGCTAGACCATACCATTCACATCGATGCACTTTGCAAAGCCCTTTTGCCCACGTAGGTTCTCATTCACTGATCTGATCTTCAACTTGTGGCCAGTGCCTGAGGAATGCTTGAGCATGAAACTGAATAATATTGTGTGAACAAATACCCCATTCACGTTGTAGCACTTTGCAAAACCCTTTTGCCCACGTAGGTTCTCATAGACCGATTGGTTCTCATTTCCGATTTTTGATTAGGTCCCATAGGCCGATTGGTCTCCGTGCATGAAAGGGATTCCTTCCTTCCTTCCTTCTCATTTGATCTGATCTTCAACTTGTGGCCAATGCATGAGGGATGAACAAATTTAATTTCACTCGTCGCAAAGTGGTGCCCATAATAGCATCTTTGGACATTCTTCTGACTAACGAATTTATCTTGTCCAACTATATTTGATTTGCCATTTGCAATGTTAAAAATGGCTCACTTAATTATGTACTTGGTGCGTGTATATAATGCAATATATATTATTAAACATCAAAATGTGATGGCTTCTAGCACTAGAATTTTCAAGAAAGCTGATGTGAAACTTTTTAGGGTTGATTGTTGACACAAACTAGCCTATGTGTTGGGTGGGACAAAATGAATCCGCAAAAAAGCTTGACTATCCTTTAGCATTAGTTACAGGCGATTTCCTCTAGCAATGTGCCACATTAAAGGAGTGTTCTAGCATATTGAGGCAACATGGCAAGATTGTTTTGAAATATTGAAAGAAGGGTGGACGAGGAGGGAGGGATCATAGTCAAAATATGATGGATGCAAACCAATTACGTGGGTTAAGGGCGTGTATATGCTACATGGAAGGGGTGGAATGTCTGTTTTAATATTTATCTGTTGGGGGAGGTCATCGTAGAAGAAAGATAATGGATGCAAGATGAATCCTTCTCCATTGCATGCGTGCCAAATGTCAAATTTTTTTTTCGGGAACATTTTTGCAATTTTGCATTCTTGCATTTATTGAGGAGGAGCCACAACCACGCGTGACTCCCCTTTCATCCTACTTTTTGCTTCTTCCATGCTCACTATGGCGCCAAGTCCCACGGCCAGCCCTTGCTTGCTTATAAAAAAGGGCATGTTCAAATGATCCACGGTGGTCTTTTATTATATTGAATGAAGCAAATATAACCCCTGCGCATGGAGCGGGGTTTTATGCTCTACAATAAGGGAGGAATCAAACCGAGTACGAGTTTGAGCTTGATACGTATAGCTTGCCATTCCAATCGGATTTGTGTAGCTTGCCTTATTTGAATCTCATAAATCTGCCGAAAACCATCGGGCGTAAAAATCATGGCAACAAGCGCGGGCGTGCTATGGGAGCGGGTACAATGGCGGATGGAGATCCGATCCGAGGTTCTATAGCAGACCAAATAAGCCGAGGTAGGCCTCGCAAACCGGCAGAGTTCTTGTGTTGTTTTAACGAGCCAATGGGCGCTTTATCTACCAAAGAAACACAAATTACCACCACAAAACGACTTCCAAGATTCTACCACTTCCACCACTACGAGCTAGCCATACTTTATCCGAAAAGAAGCGGTTTTGTCCGAGAATGAGACCATAACCATGAGTCTCGCAAAAGGATCGGTTGGGAAGCCATCACGCAATGTTTAGGGAGACTTTCAAAGATTTAGTCATGTTGCCTAAGCTCCTTTCTATTTCTCGATCTGGTCTAATCCGCCCATGGATCTATTCTAAGGGTTGCATATCGGGAGTTCCCTGGAGCATATAGTGAAGCAAACTGCAGGAAGGGCCTATCCAAAATGTGAAGCAATTCCTTGTGAGCGCTTTGAAGCAAAGATTTCGCCGTGGAGTTGTGGATTGCGTAATAGGGCAATGTTCTTCCCGTGGATTTCATGGGTTCATGTTCAGTGTGTCATAGTAGAGCTCTTCTTAGAGGGACCGCTTTTTTATTTGTCGCTACCGCTTGCTTACGTGAGAGGTTAGGAGAGGTTAGTAATGATCCACGCTTCTTTCAACAGAGCAAGGACTAAATCCAATTCACTTTGTTTCAACCCTGCCGCTTGATTCGGAGCACAAATCGTGATATGAACTAGGATTGGATGCAAAACCGTTAGATCCATCGAATTTTGTAAATCTATCCGGGTTAAGGCATTTCTCCCTGTATACGGATGCTACAACAACAAAGGTCATCTAAATTTTTAAGTCCCAAGCACCGATTAATTCATTTTTCTATTCTATTGTTTAGTGGTGTGTCGCAAACGACAAAGGCTTGACTACTTGGGGTTCTTCGAAATAGGCAAAAAGAAAAAGTATCTTTGGCGGCCCTTTCGCAAAACCTTTTCAAAGAATCCTATCCGCAAGATTCCTCCAAGCCAAAACAAGCAAAGCCAAGAGAAGCACGCCTGCTTTGTTTTCTTGATCAACAGCCGCTTTTGCCCACGGGTTAGTTTATTTGCCGATGATTTTCTTCAATCTAATCTATAAATGCAGCCATGTATATAAGGATGCAAATGTGATTCCTGTTTTCTAATGATATTTCCTATGAGCTCCTACATTGTTACCGTGTTACATACTTTGTTATCTTTGTATACCTTTGCAGCTGAGTACTGGTGTGTCAGAATTAGTTATCCAGCATCCTGGCTGCATGCTATTGCTCACAAGCTCACATGCATAGTATAGTATGTCATGTAGTTGCTTAATCAGTTAAGACGTTGCTGTGTTTTCCTGTTAGTGTAGTTGCAAAGTTAGTATGGTGCTACACGTTGTTGCTTAATTGCTTAGTGGTGTAGTTTGTAGCTTCAAAAATAGTGGTCTGAGCACTGAGCACTGCTGGATTAGCCTTTACTTCTTGGTCCATTTCATAGAGAACTTTGTTCTATTTTCTGGAAACTCAGAATTTAAACACATGTTACTGACATCCTTTGATCTAGCCTCAAAATGATAGTCCTTAAGATCTTGAGCATATATGTTCCAAAAGACCATTGCAAACGCCCGTTGCACTTTAGTTATGACAATGTTTTCAATGTCCACAATATACGCCACCCTCGCGGCAAATTCAAAGATCATTAGGACTAATTTGTTAGCTAAATGTTGCTTTGAGCTTCTCTTGCAATGTCCTCCTTTGAAATTGCAAAGAAACTCAAACTATTTTTATGAACTCCAAGGGACACGAATCTAGAGAACACTTTTGCTTTTGAAATGTCAATTAAATATTTGCATCAAGATCATGTAACATTTACAAAGTTACATATGGATGGGTAGCTTCCCTCGCATAAGAAAGAGAAGCACATACATATATTGCAAGCCAACCCCGCCGTAAAAGTAGCAACTAAAGCTTGTGGTTCTAAAACTTTATACCAACTTCATCATTACTAAGCTTACGGTTCTAAAACTTTATACCAACTTCATCATTACCGATAGTCATAATTCTATAAGACCCTAAAACAAACTCCTTTTCATCTATTGGTCTCATTATCCGCAAATGCTCGAATGCCGATGCAAAAGACAAAGATGACTTAATCCATATGCCGACTCCAAGATTTGAGCAATGCTGATGACTAAAATAGCATTAATCATTGAAGTCCATGAAAAAGAACAAAAATAAAAACTTTTCCCCGCATCAACAACCAAGGTCTGGAGAACCAACAATTCATCTCTGCCCTCTTAACTCGACCGCCAATCATTTAATGCCTTTAATTTTTGGCCAATTCGGTATTCGATTCAATTTCTTTGCTTAGTGATGTAATGGACAACAGAATGGGGGAAGCCATTCTTGCTTCCCCCATGACCGACAGAATCAGGGAGCGCCAAGTGCATCATTAATTCTACTCGACTACTCGTCTAGAGTCAGGGATGAGGGAGCACCAAATGAACCATTGATTCTACTCGTCTGGCCAAGTGAACCTTTAGAGGGGGTTGAAAAGAGAATGTTCAAGCGCCTTGGTCAGCATAAGTTTCTTGTACCAATAATGACATTTATTATTGAAGTTGAAGCTCCCTCAAAGTTTTTTCTGGTTGTCATTGGCCACGATGATGGGCTTCTGTAGGGTTTGGCTATGGAAGATGGCTCACAAGAAGTATGCAATCAATATGCAGATGACACATTTCTATTGCTTGTCACTTCTTTAGAGAATTTGGATACGGCAAAGTTATTTTTAGATACATTTTCACTGGCATCTGGTGTGCTTCTTGGATGGCAGAAGTGCACTGGTCTTTGGACTTTGGACACTCCGACACCATTATATGTACTTGCTTTTCCATGGAAGGCGCTTGCTCATAGCCAATCCATCACATTGCTTGGCATTCCAGTTGGAATTCATGTCTGTGTGGGAGCGGCATGGAAAGAGATCATTAAAGGATTGGAGAAGCACTTGTTTTGGTGTAGTACTGCAAAGTTGTCACTTGCATGCCGCATTACTGTGACCAAGTCTGTGCTTAGTAGCACACCTATGTATATGGCACCTTGCTTGCTAGCTCCATGGACCAAGGTGCAAGAACTCATAGCCACCATTAAAAACTTCCTCTGCGGGCATAGAGAAGCAGGTGCAATGATTAAGGTGGCCTGGTCCAATTGTGTCCTTCTCAAGTAGGCAGGTGGTGTAGGTATGACTGACTTCTTACTTCAAACTAAAGTCCTCATTTCAAAATTCATTTGAAGGCTTTTGAATCGGAGGATGACTCTTGTAGTCTACATCTTATGCAGTCGCTTACTCATTACAGCTCACTTGGCATGATGGCAGTTAAACCCCTCTTACCATGGCCACTATGTCACCCAATGCAGCCATTCCCGAATGTCTCGCCTTTTTTGCGAGGGTTGTTGGATGCGTGGATTGCGGTACGGGCTGCAGTACACGTACTATTTCAGTTGTCTCCTTTTGTTCGTGCTATGTTAGATATGTCGTGGTGATGTGGACACGATTGTCGCTAGATCTATCAACACTCCACTTGCTACATCAGTCCATCCTCTTACACAACGACAATGGATCCAAGCAGGCATCATCTCTATCCAGGCTTGGTATAATGATGGCAATCTTCCGTCATGGAATGAGTTTCAAAAATAGATACCTTCTATCTAGGAGGGATATCTCACTTTGGAAGAAGATAATACAGAATTTTCCACTTCTTGTGACGGCCATTATCATGGAAAGGAATCCCTAGAACTTCCAATGAGCTAGCTCGTAGAGGCAAGAACTTTGTCAAGTCTATGTATCGTCTTCTCCAAGCACCGAATGCCCTGACAGTGTCAGTTAGATGGTAGATGCATATTCCACGTGAGTATTGGTCTCGTACATGGTGTTGGATTTGCGATAAACTGCTCCATCCCAAGGTATCGATGCTTTGGTTGCAGGTCATTCATAGGTGTTTGCGTGTTGATGCATTCCATCATCAATGTGATCCTCAAGTCTCTGCATTGTATCCAATCCACCTTGCAGAGATTGAATCACATGAACACTGCTTGTTTTCATGTCTTGAGGTCCAACCAGTCTGAACCTAGTTGCGAAATTTGTTTCATAGTGTCTTGGATGGCCAACACATTCTTCTAGCATCCTACCCTGATAGGTGGCTCTCAGCTAAGAAGAAGGCATTTTATCTTGATTCTGGTCCATTTGGTTGGGAATGACGCAGACTTCGTATTTTTCAAGGCATTTATTCTTCTCCTCATGGCATTGTGTCTCATTCCCAAGCCAAAAAAGTGATAGCTTATAAGTGCCCTTTAGACAGAGTTCAGGGATCGTATTTGAATCCAGTGACTCTAGATTAATTCATCTATTTAGGCTTCTCTTGTGGGGCAAGTGCAATGCACTTAAGGCTCTAGTTCCGATGGCATATGTCTATGCTTGTACTACAAGACATAGTTTTGCCTTCATGTACTTTGTTTTTTACTATTAAAGCTTTCGTCCTTCCCAAAAAAAACAATCTTATATACCATATTTGAAAAGGGGGTTTTGATATTTGTTAAGGAAACCTGGCCTATGGGAGGGGGAAATGGAGGAGAGGGAGCTATGTAAAAGACGGGTAGGGTTTTTATTCGTTGATATGAACTCCAACTTGTGGCCAATGCTTAGCGCCTTTAGCATAAAACTCAATGATGCTATGCCAACAAATCTAACATCACTTAAAGTGATGTTCATTAATGAATGAACGTATAAATTACAGAGGGTCCCTACGGTGGGACAGAAAGAAAGAATTAGAGCCAGTATTAGGGATCCCTGTGCATAACTATGTGTACTTCGGCCAATCCCATTTCCACATCTCCATGATGGTAAAGAGACCATACATATGCAGTTACTCAGATTATTTGTCCAGACCTTTTGGGGACTAGCTACACTTATTAGTGACAATTAAAGTACCTATTGAACCCTTCAATTTTGCAACTCAAACCATCTTGCTATGGTGGGATGAAACCATTAAAGATACTTCCATATTAAAGTAGCTCTTAAATTCGCTTTGGTCCCCAGAGCCACATCACAACGATGTCTCCATATTACCTAAAGGGTCATACTAACCAGAAAGGCAACATGTTAGAGATCTGTACAACATTAGGCCACATGAGTTGATCTATATCTAGTTCTAGAATAGGGCATACCCAATCCAAAAGTCAATTTCTTATGAAGAGACGCGGAAGGGATTCACTAGCCTGACATTGAAGAGGACATTCATCTAGCATCAAAATTCCTCTACAAACCAACTTCTCTTTGGTGTTGATATCTCTTTACAGGGTTGTCTAGCTAAAAAACTGTATTCTGCGAGAGCATAAAGTTTTTCATGGATTTTCTAGGAGAAACTTCCCTTCGTATGAAGTCTAGCTTCTTCTTTAAGAAGAGAGTCGTCACGTAAAGGCCGATAGATTTGTGCCCTTCGGGGCATGGCCTAGCGACAGGACCTGGAGGTCATAGGTTCAAACCTGGGCAATATCGGTCTAGTAATGGGAACCTTAAAAATTCATTGCCTTGAAGTCATGAGTTCAAGTATGACCAACCGGTCCTGTGGTAGAGACCTTAACCCTGCCATATGTACTCGATAATCACATGCAAAAGTAACTTCTAGCATATCGCGTCTAGGTAGTGGCTTGGCTTCCATGTGATATATAGAACAAAGTGATGTAGAATGCAAAGTAGCTCCTAGCATATCGCGCCTAGGTAGTGGCTTGGCTTTCATGTGATATATAGAATAAAGGGATGTAGAATATACTCATGATGTGATGATGAATAGAATGACGTTCCTTCAATATAAAAAAAATTAAAGATCGGTAAATTCTAGCTACATATAGGTTTTCTTGCTCCTGCATTAAGACCATTCCGATCACTATCTAACTTTTAAGTGCACTCCATTACACGCTAATATGCTCGCATTGGATTCGATCACTATCTAACCTTCAAGTTGCAATCCTTGATACATTATCACTCTTAACTCTCAAGTTGCAATTCTTGATACACTATCACTATCTAACTTTCAAATTGCAATCCTTGTACACTAATGCGCTTTGCTCTGTTGCTTTCAATCATATCACCCATTTGCCTAACCCATACCATTCATGTCACGTCATCGGTTCTCATTTATTGATCTAATCTCCAGATTGTGGCCAATGCCTAAGGGATGCTTTAGTAGGAAACTAAATGATATTATGTGAAAAAGTTTAATATCGTGACAAAGTGGTGCCCATAATAGTACCTTGGACAAGGTTCTCATTAAAGGATTAATCTTGTCCCACAATACTTCATTTATCATTTGCAATGTCAAAAATGTCTCATTTAATAGTTTACATGGCGCCGATATATAATGCAACAGATACTATCAAACTAGACTATGTGTTGGCCAAGGACAAAAATGAATCCTCATCCTTTAGAATTAATTACATGTGTAGCTTAATATTTACAGTATCAACGCACCACATGAAAGGAGTGTTTTAATATTTTGAGGCAACATGGCCTACTTGGGAAAAGGGAGGGACGTGTGGAGGAGGGGGGATAGTAGACAAAATATGATGAATGCAAAATAATTTTACTTGGGTTAAAGCTTTCCCTTATCAAATAAATATCTAATCTAACATATATATGTTCTTATGTTTGTCGCACTTATCTGACCGTCCATTTGAGATCCTACGGTTCACGTGGCTTTAGTACGTATCCTACGGCCCAGATGGCTTGGGAGTTTCTTTATAGATTCCATATAGACGATCTAACGGTCCAGGTTGATCTAATCTTGATCGTTGATCCGAGATTGTACGGCTCATGTTGTTTGGGGACATATCCTACAGTGAACATGGCTTTGGGAATTATACGTAGTCGATCCTACGGTCCAGGTTGTTTTTTATCCTGACCGTTGATCCGAGATCCTACGACTCACGTTGCTTGGGGACATATCCTACGGTGCACATGGGTTTGGGAATTATATGTAATAGATCTGACGGTCTAGATTGTTCTTGATCTTGATCGTCGATCCAAGATCCTAAGGCTCATGTTGCTTTAGGTTTTTGCCACGTGGGGCGATCTCGACCCTTGATTGGATCCAAGATCCAACGGCTCACATTGAATGCTCGGTCCATTAGGAGAAGCTTTTAAAAATTTTACGTTATTTGAGAGATTTGAACCCTAGTCATTGCTCTCCCAAACCCCCCATTTTAATCACTAGACCAAACATTATTTCAAATATATTTAAGGGTATGGGTGAGTTAAGATAAAAAAAGCATAATATTCTAGATAATTTTAGAAAGTTCTAGAATGTTCTGAATGGCTCTAGAAACCTCTTCAAAGTTTTAAAATCTTATAGATAGTTCTGGAATGCTCTAGAAAGTTCCACGAATATTTTAGAAACTTTCAAAAACTTTTAGAATATAAGAGAATCTGGAGAGAATCTATAAGAATTCTTTTAGAAAGTACCAGAAATTTGTAGAAAGTTCTAGAATGTTCTAGAACGAAAGAGAATCTAAGGGAATCTTTCTAGAAAGTTCCAAATTATTTTAGTAAGTTCTAGAATATTCAAGAAAATTCCAGAATTAAGGGAATCTACGAGCATGTAAGGGAATCTAAGGAAATACTTCCAGGTAGGACGTTCAAAAAGTTTCAGAATATTTCTGGAAGTCCTAGAATGTTCTAGAAAGTTCTAGAATGTAAAAGAATCTAGGAGAATCTAAGAAAATCTTATAAAATATTCATGTGTCTAAGGGAATCTCTTAAAATCTAGGGGAATCTAAGGGAATCTTCATAAAATCTAAGAAAACCTTGATGAAGTCTTAGAGTACCTAGGGGAATCTTCATAGAATCTATTTGAATCTCATATAATGTAAGGGAACCCAGGGCAATCTCATAATGGTTTAAGTTATACATAAGAAAAGAAACCATTGACATTGCAATATTGCATCATGCATGCAATAATTTTTTTTATTAATGCACCACCAACCAACGAGCCAAAATCGTGGACCATTGAACATCGTAATTCCTAAAATCAAGAAAATTTTATCATGACGACCAAATCTTGGCTTGGCACCGCTCCCGTTGCCTGCATTCAAACCGGAGAGAGGGAAGGGAAAGCAGTCAGTTTTTCATGGAAGCAACTAATATCCAGCCCGATTCATTAGAGAAGCAGGCAAGGAATTATTCAAACAAGTCCAGACAAGTGAGATTCATTCAGAGGCAAATTCGATTCAGTTCAGGCTTTTCCGATGCATTCAGTCCAAGCTATTTGAACTATTCTGATTTATAAGCGGGGTTATTCTGCAGTAATAGAAGCCATTCTGGCACCTGCTTCAGAAGATGCATTAGCCATCTGTGATCCATTAGTCTAAGCCAATCCATTTCAGAAGATACACTGACAACGGGCATATATTGCCACAGCTCGGGCAACAGAATCATCTCATCAAGATCTCAATTGAAATGTTTTCGCATTGAAGGCCGATCCAAAGAAACACTACCTTAATGCAGGCAAAAACCTTCACAAGCACAGCTGCTTTCAATTTTTGTGCCTGCAATTGATCCAGGCAGTCGTCTTCATATCAGAGGAACCATGGAGCAGGAAGCAGGTGAAGTTTCACTTCAATACTTCTATCTTTTTGCTTTCTTGATTTTGTTTTTCTTGAGCTCTTCCATTTGGATTTACAGCATCGGCTAATTCAAGGAAAAACAGAAGAATAAAAGCAAATGAATGCAGGTCTATGCTATCCTAGTTTAAATTAAGTCAAATGCAAAATACATCTGCGAGCTCCAGCTCTAAAATGCAATAGTGAGTTTGAAGTAGAAATTATGGAGGGTTCTATTGATGTTGGAGACAGCAATGTCAGTATTATTTGTGCTTCCAGCAGCAGTTTTAAGAAACGGAAATAGAGAAATGAATGGACGAAAATTCATAAATGGACTTTTAGAATCATAACTATCGCTAATGAAGATCGTGTAAAGTGCCATTGCTGCATTGAATTCAAGAAGGGTAACACATACACAAAGGATGGGTCAAGAGTATGGTGCAATTATCAGCATTGAGTGATCATGAAAAATCAGAAGATCATAGGTATGCAGCTGCTGCGCAGTTCCATAAATTGAAAGGTGAAATTGCTAGAGGCCCAATACAAGAAGAGATTGATGTGGCTTGCCTTTCCGAAATGTCTAGAGTTGTTCTCTGCATTCAAAATGTACATTGGATAGTGCAATGTACTATTCCATTGCATAGATTTTATGATGTTTGCATTCATATGAGGCGTGTCCATTGCCGAAATATTCCTAGTACTGATGAATATGTCGCTTACACGAGTAATAAGGCTGCACGAGAGTTCCTTATGAGCATACGCAATGTATTTGGGTGCAATTTACTTGCATAGGTGAGTTTCTCTCCATACTTTTCTATTCTTATAGACAAATCTACAAATCGCACAGTGGAGAAACATTTAATTGTGTACATGCAATACTTGACTGAGAATGGAAAAGGTGAGCCCAAGTGTACATTTGTTAGGCTTTTGCCACTTGAGGATAGTACTGTTGAAATAGATTATGATGCTTTGCAATCCTTGTTCATATCTATGGATTTGAGTGAAAATAAGATAGTTTCCATAGTCAGTGATGGTGCATCCACAATGTTCGGATGTCGCGCGGGCATGATCACCAGATTTCAAGCAAGGAACCCTGACATTAAGGGTACTCATTCATAGCCCACAGAGAAGCTCTTGCAATAAAGGATGCTTTGACATCTAATCCTGATGTTTTTGACTTTGTTGATAAGCTCCCTTATTCATGGTTGGGGAAGTCATGTAATCGCCATGCCAAGGTCAAGGAATTGTTGGAAATATATGATGAGCATCATCTTAATGCTTTGCAAATACATAGTGTTCGTTGGTTACTAAGGGGTCAAGTTATGATAAGATTGGTTCGTGTAATGCCTGCCATTCTAGATCAATGGAAGATGCATGACAATAAGCTTTATGAGAAAGTTACGATATAGCAGTTACATTTTTTTTTTCTATTTAATTATTCATGGTTTGTTTCTTCCATCATTCATAATTTATTTCTTCAGATGCAATTCATCATACATTTCTTCGCGGATATTCTTGTGAAATTAAACATTTTGAATACAAGATTCCAGAAGGGCTTGCTTGATGTCAAAAAGATTGGGATATTATTGGAAAATGTAAGAGTGAAGTTTTCTAAAAAATACTTGTGTTAGTCACATGCCCCAAAACACAGAACTATTCCAAAGGTACAGAAAAGAGCCAAAGGGCAAAGGATAGGCTCTTCTTTATTTGATCAACAAGACCATGCCCACAGGCCGTATTTCTAGATGGGTCCTTATTCTCCAGGAATTTTCTCCTTTCGAGAGCATACATAAGCCTGCGAAGTCACGTACTGTTCCAGACTATCTCTCCCGCATTCATACGTATGATCCATCTTCAGGTGTTTTCGATACTTTCCCAAATGCCCAACTTTTTTCTTATTACTACCACGCCTCACTGGTTCCATAATTACCAGCCATATCTTTTGACTGGAGAGCTCCCGCCCATGGACCCCACGCTTTCTCCAAAATGCCAAAGGCTTTAACACCAACAATTCCTTCGTGACGCCTGTGACTATACTATGGTTAAGGCCACTTGCACAAATGAGGTAAAGATATGATCCTCCGACGCTGTGTTCTTCCCCTTGAAATACCAAGTATTGTCCAACAAGCTCATGAGGGTTTGGGGAGTGGACATTTCAGTGGTGACAACACAGCAAAAAAGATCTGTTTGGCAGGCTATTTTTGGCCCACGCTCTTCAAGGATACCCACGCTCATGCACGCACTTGTGATTTCTGTCAACGCCTCGGAAGACCCACAGCCCGTGACACCATACTACTCACCCCGACCGCCACGCCAATTCCCTTCAGCAAATGGAGAATGGATTTTATTGGCCCCGTGGATCCTCTTACTACACACAGTCGGGCATGCTACATTCTTATCTTCACAGATTATGCCACCAAATGGGCAAGAGCCTGCATGCTTCCTGACAACACAGCAGCTAGCATGGCCAAAATTCTCTACACCCACATTATCACTCGCGTTGGATGTCCTATGGTACTCTTCAGTAATCGTGGTGTTCATTTTGTGAATCACACCATCAAAGAGCTCACTGATTATCTTCGTATCCATCATCGAAAAAATACACCGTACTATCCACAAGGGAATGATCTTGCGGAAAGCACAACAAAACTCTCATCTCCATCGTAAAGAAAATCTGTGATGCTTCTAGAAAAGATTGGCATGAAAAATTACCAACAGTTTTATGGGCATACAACACCACAGATAAAATTACTACATGGCAAACTCCTTTCAAACTCATATATGGTCAAGATGCTTTGATGCCTTTCCAATATATCCTCCCAACACTCCAATTCCAACTAGCCGCTGCACATAATCCTCCAGCTGCTCTTAAAGAGCGCGTCTATCAACTTCAACAGCCGGATGAAATTCGACAAGATGCTTATCTCCATGTCCTGGCTGGACATCAACTCAGAAAATCATGACATGACAAAAAAATCAAAACAAAAGACTTCAAGAATGCTGATTTAGTCCTACCTTATGATTCAAGGTACAAAAATCATCCTGGTTGACTCAAACTTCATTGGTTGGGGCCTTATGAGATTAAACAAGCAGTTCATCCAGGAGTATTTTAACTTGCAGAGTTGGATGGCACCCCCCTTCCATCTTTGGTTAATGGATTTCGTCTCAAACCTTTTTACAAGATAGAAAATCCTATTATATCTACAGACACAAACACAAAATTGGAGCCGACATAGTTATATTAAAAAAAGCAGTAGGTTACATTTGATATTGAGGATTTCTTCTCTATATTATCACACTACCTACTATTCGGACCATCAAGATTGGCCGCAGAGCAAACCCGCATGATATGATAACCCAACCTGTGGTGCCACTACAGATGGATCACTAGATCTAGGTAGTCAGAGTCAGGATTGGGCATCTCTGCTATGGCCATCAGCCAGCCATCCATGGGAATCCCATGGTTTTTTAGCTTCCAGATGTCCAGGTGATTCATGCAGCATGTAATCCACTCGAGGTAGTTGCTGGGCATAGTATTCACAAAGTCCATGGTGCTCTCTTGTTGATGCTTCTCCACCTCCACCACTTCTTATATAGGCCACCGGCTTGCCGCTCTGCCAAGATGGCATCCTAGCTATCATTGCACATGTCCCATCCGGAATTTGCAAACCAAAGATCCTCTTGGAATTTACCGTACCATGCCTATCGCCCCCTTCCATTATTTCACCAACAAGACATATACCAATATAGTCTACCATTATTGAGTTGCCATTCTTAGTTATGCCATTGTTCCTCGCAATGATGTTTGTGGACGTGTCCATCTTCCAGAAATGTTGCCACCTGTCTTTTTCAACTGCTCCAATTCATCAGTGGCTACTTCATATAAATGGCACTGTGAACTGCCATAACCCTATTATTTGAAAGTTCTCCGCCTTCCTCGTCTCCCTCAGCACCTCACCCTTTTTGTCGATGCTATGGTTGCCTCTTCATGCTTCAGCACTCTGCACACCAACACACTAATGGAGGTCACAGATTTTGCCTCAGTAAGATTTTCTACTGCTTCTGTTCTAGCGCCTTTGCAAGATCCAAATCGTACTGTTGCGGTTAGGGCAGGATTAGATTATTTTGCTGATCAACAACTTCCGATCCCCCATCCTGGGCAATTCTGGCAATTTGTTGCCAATTTGGTCAATACTCCCATAGGTTTTCAAACCTTAATGGATAGAACTCCCATTTTCCTCACTTTGGCACTAGTCACCAAAGTTTTTCACCTTGTCAGCACACCAAATTCATTGGGGTGGTCAGATTTGCAAGATTTTGATGTCTTCCTCTATGTGGATCTCTCTTATTCTGCTACTTCCATCAAGCTCACAACCTTTTCCAAGAACCATGCGTCTTTCATCAAATTCTTGTGGCGAAAGTTCTTTGGTCACTGTGTCAAAAATACCCACATCAACAAATATTTCTTCAACACTGTTATAGCTGCTTCATTCGAATAAGTTCATTGATTGGTCTCAACACTTGATGCAGTGCATGTTTGAAGAATTAGATCGTTTGCGAAAAGCTCTGGGCTCTGGCCCTGACTCTGCAATGGGTGCACATTTTCAGGCACCCATAAATCAAAGTCTTCCCGTTCCCAGCACTATGTCCACATACGGAAGCATCTCCATGTCTCGGGCTTCCATTAAGCTTCTCTCCAAGATAACCACCATTTGTGACCTTCTGGACGTGAACTCTCAGCAGCGGAACATCAATCTTCAAGAAGGGTTTCCATCTCGCAAGAAGTTCATCATCAGCCTCTACCTTCTCGGCAAGCCCTTTATGAGTATGAGCAACAGGTTGCTGGATGCATTCTGCCGTTAAAGGAATCCCAAGACAAACTCATGAATAGTATCAAGGATCATTTGGATTCCTCTGATGTCCTCAAAAAGGAAATCTAGGATCTCTCCACTCAGAAACATCATCTTGAGGAGCAGCTTCAAGAAAAACACAGTACTCTTCTAGCCAATCGAGAAGGGTTAAAATGAAAGCAGGATGCCATGGCTCAATTGGAGGCAATCCACGCTCTATTATAGGTTTAGGTCCACACCCTCCAAGACCAGCTCACAGCTAAAGCAAGATACTTCGGCACTCTATTCTAGCCTTCAAGGAAGTCTTGGTCATGGCTGCCAGATACAGGTCAAGTCCTTAAAAACCCAACTGCAAAATTCTGTCAAGCAGAAAATCATAGATGATACAGAACTTGCAGGTCTCCAACTTCAAATCTTCTCCATGGGTGCCTCTCCCTCTTATAGCACTCACGCTCATCGGAAGCTTAAAGAACTCAAGCGCACGGTGGATGAGAAGACCAATCAATCCAGGATCTCAAACACCAGCTCCAACAAGCGGAATAGTCTATAGAAGATGTCCACGCCAACACAGAAAGGTACTTTGTTCTTGTTGAATACAGATTATCCTCTTCCTATAGGCTATCTTGATTATATAAAATCACGACGGCATCTTTTTCTTATCTGATGGCTCAGTGCATCAGGCTCAGTTGAAGAAGCTATTACAGTCCACGATTTTGTCTATCTTTGGCCGGGATAGAAGAACGCGGCACCCTGTGCGCCCTAGTCAATTTCCAGTTGCTTCCTGTTGAAGATCATCAGCTCTTCATTTTTTGAACAATTCAGCCAATGGCCTATGTTCTGCGTGATTTCTATCTGGCTCGTTCTCAGGCACGCTTTTCTGAAGACCACCCAGAGGCATTCACAGGAAATCAGGCAGCTGTGTTACTTCAAAAAGACAACCACTACCTTTCTGATCCCACTGCCACAGCAACACTCCTCAATGAATATATGTCCGAACTTCATTCGAATCTCATACTCTGGCCACAAAAGGTTCTTGAATGTGCTCAAGCACACTTACTGCATGATTATGGCATTGGCTATGCAGAGGCTGTTTCTTCAGTATGTCGGCACCTTGAATACTCTCCAGACATATCCGAAAAATAAAGTGATTCCACTAGATTTGGAGTCATCTCCTCTCGAGACACTGATGGCACCTCAAGGTTGGGAAACGCTCTGCAAACAATTGGATCCCACCTTAGTAACAGAGTTCTGTGCTCAGTCATACAATGAGCGGATGCATCCTCCTCAACGATCTAGTCCTTACGCTTCCCTTGGTGCCCCTCCACAACGTGAGTACCTGACCATGGACTGGCGTTCTTCTTTCTGGACACACACATTGCAAGCTCACGCTGAGTGGACTCCCAGGCACATCATGATGGATCTTCAATGGGATCTATGCTTTGTCCGAAGACATGCATAGGAGGATACTGACACATTGGACACCACTACCAATTGCATCTACATCCCGATTGAAAAGATCTGGAAAATGCCAGCGGATGCTGTTGATGGACTTTCTCAATTCTTGACACAGGACGTCTCCAGATCCTTCTATTCATTGACAAGCTAGCTTTTATGATGTGCTCCGTTTCATTCTGACGAGCTCCTTGAATAGGAAGTGTCCTATTTTTCATTGCAACCCGAATGCCAATGTCAGTGCTTTTGGGCTTAAGACTCTTCTGTTGATGGAATGCCAATTTGTGCTCGTTGCTGCTCACCAAGCTCTTGAAGAAATGGTGTGAACAAGGTTCCTCATTGATGCCACACTAGCTCTTGGACAGACGACGCAGTGGATCTTGCAAATTTCCCTCCCCCACAAACGGTGCCCAGTTTTCTCTCCTCTAAGTGTTCTTTGGTTTTTGAGGGGGGGAGGGGGATGTTAGTCCCCTGCCCCAAAGGTACAGAAAAGAGCCAAAGGGTAAAGGACAGGCATCCACGTCAGCAGCTAAGGCCACACCAACCAAGAAGAAGAGACCACGAGACTCCACGGAACCAACGGCCCCCCAACTTTCAGTGCCGCTCATTATGGCAAAAATTATTCCACGAGTTATGGAAGAGATCACGGGATTAGGTAGCCGAAGATCCACAAATGGCAGAACTCTTGCTATTTTGGGCAAAGGCCATTGTATTATATATACCAAAAGATTAGACTTAGATCTTTAGACAGGTTCAGACATTTTGTTGTCTCAGCTCCTTTCGGATATTTTTCATGTGTTCTCATTGATCCTTCAAAGATCCTTATTTTCATATCAATGTCGTTTTGTTTTGTTTTCTCCATTTGTATTGCAAAACATGTGTGACGTTTCTTCTCTATTGAGGAGTTGTTTACAGGACACAAGGGTTCTCACAGAGAACTGTTCCCAAACTCTCTCGAATCCGGACCCTAAACAACTTGTCTATAGAGAAAGCATTTGGGGATGGAACAAAGCATCTTAATCTCTTTATGCTCTGGGTGCAACTTTTTTTAAGTTTTTTCGAACTATGTTTTCGTGTTTTTTTTTAAGGAATATTCGTGTATTCCTCTTAATACATACTCTAAATATGGAAATAAAAGTGGCAGGAATCTTCATTTTTATATAATATCTTCAACACTTTACACCAAAATTTGATCTTGCCTGCAACTTTTCTAGATATACAATAACAATTACTTTTGAATAATTTAATTGGCACCTAAAATCATTGCTAGTGTAGCATCCGTCAATACTGCTTGAATCACCTCCTTGTTATCTTTTGGATTATGTCCCAACACCTTGTTGTAGACATAACACATGTGTTTGCAGAGGAGAAATCTACCCTTGCAATCATATTTCATGAATTCTGGACAACTACATCTAGGGTTTGCACTAATCTCAATCTTGTAAATGTTGGTATCTCTTCTGAGCTCATAAATTACATGCTTTCCGCATGTGATAATCTGTTTTCCAACTACTTCTGCTTCCATGTCATAACTTCGCTCTAGATTCACATCTTCATCGTTACTCAATCTGGCTCTTTTATTGACACGCCTTCCATTTCTAACTCTGACGAAACTACTCGCAGAAGGTGCATCAGAAGAAATGTCAGTGGAGTACTGATTAGATATGGATGATAGCCCTCTCACCTCGAATCCGCTACTCATCAGTACTTGCAATTCTTCATCCTTTATGTTGACTCCCGTAGCCACTGGCCAACTACCAGGTCTGCTAGGAGCACTGACTATACTGTAATCCGGATACCATGTATGTTGCACATTGGTTGAACAAAACCACATCATTTGTTCCTGCTCTCCATTACGATGTCTTCTGATCCCATAAAAAGAAGGGGCAACAGTTTATGATGCTCTTCCCCCTCTCTTTATGAGCTGTTGCAAGGATGGTGATATCATTTTTAGATGCTGATAGTACCACCATTCATGAACATACACTCAGATATGTTCCTATTCCAGGGAAAAACGATAATGCACGAGGACTTGATTTAAATGAGATTCCAGAGGATAATGGTTCACTTCAGCATTGTATTCGTATTCGAAAATCTTTCATTAATGTTGTTTGGATGCACTTGCTTGGAGGTTTGCAGATGTGTGTGAAATATTTAATGCCATAAAATTCTTCAATCCGTCTGCATATGTTGTGGGTGATGTTGTAAGGGACGACGAGACTAAGGAATGGTTGGAGGAGTCACTAGCCAAATTTGCTTCAAAAGTAGATGTGGCTAGATGTTTGAGTGACAGGGAAGACTTTGTTGAGACACTTTTCAGGTCCGCCAAGAACAAAGAGATGGTGGTGGCTTGGACTATTTGTAGAGATGAAAGTGGAATGTGTGACAGTTGGTGGGATAGTTTTCCATCATTGATGAAGTTATGGCAGTGTTGTATGGTCATTCCTAAAAGCATGGCCTCTTGTGAGGGGGGTTTCTCCCGCCAAAATGTTATTTAAGAATGCTACAAGGTCTAGCATGAACTTAGAAACACTTGATGCTACAATGTGTGTATCATTGTGGAATGAACCATTTGAAAGCATAGATTGGCAAGCATGCTACAAGGACTGGTATGAATTGAAGCAAAAGAGAGCAAGGCCACTTGAATAAATTCATGTGATTGATTTTAAACTTAAACTGCTATTTTTTGCTATAGCATCTATACCATTAAATTTGATTATGTAATCATGAAGTTATAATGAAAATTTGCTTTGTTTTATGTTTTTGATGGAAAAAAATGGTTTCTGTCATCTTAAATTTTCCTTTTCTAGTCTTAAGGAAATTGCGGTGTTGTCTGACCACATCCGGGCGCAAAGAAGGGTCTGTGACCTGGCGGAGCCGGCGTTTGTGTTCCTTGCACTCAGCACCACTGGTTACGCGGAAAGGTCGTGATCCACGAGGTTCGTCGAGGGCGGCTTCCTCCAAGACAACTTTCTGCAGCGGCGCAGAGGACTTCAGCCAGCCCCCCTGTTGCTCTAGCACAGAGGACTGTAGAATGCCTGCCAAGTCATGAGTGAGCATTCGGGCATAGGTCTCTGCATGTTCATAGTCCAATTGCAGCTGAGGCCTGCGAGGAGGTGTCGTACAGAAGGTTGGAACTACCCACCGAACTTGCTGTAAGTAGAGTGGCAGGTGGCCTGAGTCCACCTCCTCATCCCTACCATTTATTCCCACTCAGAAGTGCTCGATGACATGCACACATTCTGCTCGGCCACAAACATATAGTCCACCACACTAGACCTGCTCCCTAGTTCTCTTGCCTATAAGTATGCTTGCGAGTGGATGGCCATTGTGCCAGTCCATTGCAAATTACCAGATCGAAGATACTGCAGTGCAACAACACCTTCCTACCATAACGCGTGACCTGATTGTCACCTGATGCATGTGGCCAAGCTCCTTCTAAAGGCTGCAGTTGCAACATATCATCCATCAAGGGGACAAAGCACATGGGTTATTCTACGCTAGTGCATGCATTATCCAACGAGCATGACACTACCCCATCGCATGTGCTGGTATATGTCATCATATAGATCGACATAAGGATCTAACACATCTGAATAGGTGTGATATAAGTTGCTCCTAGCATGTGGAAAGTAGCACGCCACCACAAAGAGAGCAGGCGCACCCACAGGGAGACTGAATGTGCCAAGGCTGTCACGTTGTAGTAGGTGACTCCCCCGTGCTTTCGTTGAAGACGAAGTAGCACTGTTATCCTGGCAAGTTGGGTAGCATGTGTCCAGCATGCTCCCATGTTTTCATGAGGAAAATGAGGTCCATATCAATGGCCACTGGGTTGAGACTATCTCCATGTGAAGCCTCTACAATTCCAGGAGACCACGCAGAGGCACAATCTCTATTTGCTGGCCAAAGCTGCCGCTGCAGATTCGATGGCAGTGGCATGAGGGGTGCGGTGGAGATGGAGGTGCGGCATGCGGGCAGCGACAGATGGGGCCACTGGAGCAGCTGGGACGTCAGCAAAATGGCCCCGAGGGTCCGAGGTGCTTGCGTCAATGTTTCGTGGCCGAAACATGTGCATCTTTCTCCGAACAAATCCTATTGCTCCTCCCTATCTGCTGACGCAATTGATTTTGTCCAATTCGTGCCTGCGGTCTTCTTGTCGTGCTGGAGTTAGATCTCGGTCAATGTACAGGGCAGTCCCTTTCAATTGCTTGCCCTGACATAGGATGGTTGCTCGCTCTTGCGAATCCCTCACTGTGAATGTGACCACCCGAGGACTGTCAAGGCACTAGGCTCCATGGCAGCTTGCCCTAACAATGTGTACAGGCGTATAGAATGTCATCCGGACAAGGATCTACGTCTGGAGCCAGTTGATGATGTGCTCCCCTGCCTCTTCTGTCAGGTTGCGCACCATCACATTGTTGCTCATGTGCCTCTACTCCTGGAGCTCTTTGGTGGCGTAGTACCTTCTCTCTGATGTGCATTAATATTAATATTCACTTCATAAGGTTGATGAATATGTCTAGCTGTCTAAAACTTTCGTTGCTGACTTTACTTTATTTAAGTGAAAAAAACGTACTTCTACTTGTGCGAATCCATATAAGTCATATCGTTCTTGGAGAATTAGTTAATGAAATTACATAAGTTTTCAGTTCATACTCACATCGTGTGGACTTTTCAAGTTCAAAAGCTTCAGAAAGATTAGCAAAATGCATTTTGGCTACTCTCCTTAGCATGCAATCTAAAACTTGACTAGCAAAACAACCAACGAAGCCTAATGTAAAATATATCATGCTCTGAACTTACGGGGCCTCATTTGTAAATTGTGAAGGCCATCTTTATACACATAGATCTTGTTTCAAGTGATGTTTTTCGTGCTAATTTTCTGTATATGATACCAGAAGACACAGAAGAATTAATATCATGATGTTGCACATCTCCTTAATAGCCATTATAAGTAAGCAATTGAAAGAGATAAATCAGATGAAAAAAATAAATTAGTTTTCAAGTTTGATCTTAAGGAACAGTCATCGATTCACCGGAGGGCAACCCCCACCTTATTTTAAAATGACGCTAGAATTTTGCATTCTAATAAATCAAGACCTATTTTCAAAGAAAATGAATGATGAGAGGGATAACACTTGGAACGAGGGTGTTATGCCCTACTATAACAAAGGAGGGCCGGAGTAAGGCATAAGACCCGAGTTCTAGGGTGTTATCCACCTTAACAACCTAGGCCCGAGAGGTTTATAGTGGTTTTATGGTGGTTTTCATAATAAGCAATAGCCATTTGGCATAACAAACTAGGTGTTTATGCACTTTTTAATGTGTTACTGGTTGGTCACTCTTGCAACCAAATCTGGGATCTGATCTCAACCTTAAAACTTGCGGGCCAGGTTGTTAAGGTTTCTTCAAGAACTTGTTAATGTGCAGAAAAGGTATCTGGACTCTGAAGATACAAAACCCCTAGGAGTCCTAAAATGCCAAATTAGATTCAACAAAAAGTTAGATATTATTCCCGTCGCTGAATCCTTCGCCCTGGTCTAGCGAGAATCACACGTTGGCAGAAGAAAACAAGCCCCGTTCAAAACAGGCTGCCAGATCCCGATGGCGGGAAAAATATCCGTTCAAAACAAGCCGCAGGATCTTGATCTTGGCCGCAGGAAAAATATCCGCAAGAACCAATATAACGACGGCAGAAATATCCTAAGCCAATATAACATTGAAGCAAGTTTGTGAAGGAAAGAAGCTATATGCCAGACCTGTAATTTCATATGTTCGATGGGTTTTCTATTGTCACAAAGATAGGAAGACCTTCCAAGTATAGTTGATTGCAAACTACTTTGATGCGTGGAACCTAACAAAGGAGGTGGGGACTCTTTTGGATTAACCAACAGTCTCAAAAGGAACTGCGTAAAGCCTATAATCAGATAATGAAATGCAAAATACAAAGCAAAAACTTAATATTCAAACCGGTCAAACTGAAATTGCTAGAGAAATGGAAAATCTCACAAGTTGTCTACAGTTTTGGGAGGGCAGGTCCTGTTAGACATGGCATAAGCGTCACATATATCACTTCCAAGCAGCTTTCCATAACGTATTAATCATAGGGCAAACAGGCCCCAGGTAGCCAACAAATCAAGCCTTATCAAGATTCTATCTTATGATTATTAGTCCTGGGGTCTAAAGACTAGGAAATGAAGTCATGGAATAGACCTGCACAATCGAGGAGATTGTATGCCCAAATCGTATTACAAAAAAAGGTTAAATATTTCAAACCTCCTTAGTCATTAACCACAACCACACAGCTCGCAACAAATATAAGGTAATGTCACGATAATTCTAGCATTAAAGAACAAATATAAATAGAAAAATAACAGACGTCGTCTTGCCTTGAAAATTAACCTCGTTCTCCTTTAAAAGAGAGCGTCAAGAATCGTTACCTATGACATTATGTATCATGGATGCAATGTTAAATCATGGATGCAATTTGCTCCTAATCCAAAAAGTATGACCACCTTACATTGTATACTTCAGTTAACATTCCATCTGCTATTTGTAAAAGATAAAAAGGATTGCCAATTGCTTTATACATGAGATTCAAATACCCATCCAAACCATACACTCATTGCAAAGATGCATCTATAGAGAGCAAAATGCTTCCAGTGCTTCTATAGACACAGAATGCGAAATCAATTACAGGCTATTTACTGGACAATTGCTGACCTTCATAATGTAGACATTTTGCAAAAGAGCTTCAGCATTATTACCGTAAGCTCCCCACTGTAAACATATTGCTCTCCTATTCAAGCAAGGTTAAAACACTCAGCAAAATTGGCCAAAACTGCCTTCAAAGTTCAGCTTTGCAGACTGGACATATTGGTCTCCTTTTCAACCAAGTGTCAATGCACTGCAGGGTAACAATATGGTTCAGATTAACTGTTATAGAATCTAGAATGTTATCTAGAACATCTGGAAGGTAAAATAATGCATACACGAACCTCCTTGTGGAATACATGCATGCAAGGGAGCCGACGAACAGTATCTCCAACAGCAGGAACTTCAAGACACACCGTACACTCATCAGCTGAATCCTTCACTTCCTATAATGTATGTAAAAATATGTTCAGAACAACATGATACATGAGTAGTGAAACCCAAACTGATAGGCGAAAAAGACCTTGATTTCAAAAACCGGAAGCTGATCAATTCTTGATCGACTTGCCCCATTGTGCCTCACATTTTCATCGAGTGCCAAAAGCATTTCATAATCATTCCTGGTGCAAAAATCATGACATCAACGTCATCAAACCATCCTTACAGAAGAAAGTTACAAAGCCTCCAAAGTTTCTTTGCAAAAAGCTAGGGCTCGAAGTCGTTAAAATGACAAGACGTACTCATTGAAATCGCGATCGACCTGCGCCAATCGTAGGGCAGATGACAAATGGTCTTGGAGTGGCTCCTGAAAAGCCCTCTCTAGTGCTGCCAAGACATCCAGTCTCTGTATGAAAACAAATCACACATCAAGTTTACAAGCCTATCCAATCAGATTAAGGTAAGTATATGAATAGATATCGAATTTAGACTGACTCAGATGCATCAGCTCTGTAGATAAGTCTCTTTTATTTTTGGGTGGCGTTGGTCTGTGTGTATCACAAAGAGAGTAGCATTTTTTTGGAACATGGATGCTTTTTTCCGGCAAATTTATCCTTTCCCGGGCGATAAACAAACTAGAAAATCAATTATCACATATAGAATTACAAGCCTGTCTAAAGGGACTTGTGTGGAAATCAAATTTAGCCTATCAGGTTTGAAAATACATTTCAACTATTAAACTACCAAAATCAATTTGAGAAAAAGAATACTGTACTTACTGCTTCAACAGTCATGTCAGAATGAAACTGTACTCTTCTATCTGCAGTAGGTAAAACATGGCCCCTAGAATGAAAGCCACCAAGTGGCCGCCTATAACCGTGTGCATGCACACCTCTTGAACTGGACGCATTTTGAACGCCCGACATGAGAAATTCTAACCTTGATGCAATTCTTCGCCTTCTCTCTTGATCATGTCTATTATTCTGAGGACAAAATAAATTTTGGAATAAGCATTTTCAGAGACACCTGTGTAATTAACCTAAAACCAGCTCTACAATGAAACAACTTAAGTTCATTGGAGAAATACCACTGCCCCTTATCTATATTTTGAAAATGGAAGTGAGAAAATTTCTAACTCAAGGAATACTTTTCCAAAAACCAAATATGAGAACTTTAAAATGCACAAAATGACAAATACATACCAAACGCAACCCTTCAGCCTCTGCCAATTGCCTGGCTAGCATCTCGTCCTCTGCCACCTGCCTAGCTCGTTCTTCTTCTTGAAGAAAATAAGGATTAACATGATCTTCAGAAACTAGTGAATCCAGATCAACCACAATCGCTTCACGTGCAGGCACTTGCCGAACATCAGTATCAAGAAAGTCAACCCCCATGGTAGTAGCAAAATTGCTTGTGCTTGCAGCTTCTGATGCAAGTGTTTGCTCTAGTTGTCTTGCTAGTCTTTCATCCTCGGCTACTTGCCTGGCCAGCATCTCATCTTCTGCAATTTGTCGGATTCTTTCTTGTTGATTTGCAGATATTGGAGAATCAACATCAACAACAATTGGTTCCCGTGCGGGTATGTGACTTCCCCAAGGCCGACCACTGGCAAGAGCAAATCCAGGCCCAATATTCCTGGACTGGCTTCTTCTACGTGTAGGAATAGGTGAAAGATTAATCACTCTAGCTACTTCACCATGAACATTGTCACCAGATACACCTTCTGCACCATTATGAGCATTACGAACTCGCTTTGATAAAGGCTCACTTAAAATTGTACTCCCAGGCCCATTATTCCTACACTGGCTTCTTCTACGTCTGGGAATATTTGAAAGATTAACCATGCTGGCTACTTCAGCAGGAGCATTGTCACCAGATATACCTGCATCATCATAAGCACTGCGAAAACGCTTTGATGAAGGCTCACCTAAAGTTGTTGAGGAAGTTGTACGTTGAAACTGTGTCCTATCACGAATTAACCTTTTTGATTCATTAGAGACCCGTAACTGATTATGTCGATGAGTTTCAGGGTGTCCATGACTAAGGAAAGGCGAAACAGTAAGCCTGTTAGGAAGTGCACCTGCCAATTCATTTCTTTGCTGCAGACTTGCATGTCCAGTTCCAACCAACTCTGGCTCAGCATCACCATCCAAATTAACATCAGAAGACGAACCTATATGTTTTGCTGCTGCTTGACCAAGTACTATCCTGCTTTTCCCCGTAATTCTTGGAGTCAACATGCTGTCATCCAATACTGCTTCTTTGTTTTTATCAAGCCGAGCCTTAGCAGGCTTCCTTACTGGATGACGCACAGTTCTCCAACCACTGGGCCCTTCATGTCCCATCCTATTAGCATCTACTACCTCACAGTCTATCACTGTTTCCATTTCTACACCTGGCAGCATTTTGTCGTTTCTAGATCTAAATCTTGCGGGCCTCCGGTCCCCAATCTTGATAACATCGTCAGTCATCGCAATCGATAATTTACCTCTATGAAACCTGTAAAACACAGTCAAGTTATATCAAAAAGAAAACCTAACAACAATTGACTACCCAATAGGAGTTTGAAGACCAACAATTCCCTTGGTTCCTTAGAAAGCAAGATGCAAACATTAACAAAGCCCATCCCCAGTCTTATTAACCTTGACCTTAAAGGGCATTAAATTTGGTCCCAATATGAATCCAACATCATCAAACATATAAATGTGGTTTGCCACAATCTGCATCTTCTCAACTCACTAAAAGAAGCAGTATTTAAGCACACTAAGCATAAAGCTAATATTCCAGATCAAACAGCTTTCTCACTTGCAACACATCTATGAGATCAGATGATAAGTTTAAGCTTAAAAGTCAATCCAAAAATGACATCATGGAGATCAACAACTGACAATTTGAATTCAACGATTGAGAAAGATCCCTTCCTTTTTTTTTTTGACAGATATCAAAACATACCTGGTATAAATAAGTGAAGAGGCGACCAGATGTGGGGTTCTGCGAAAGTGTGGTTTCACAGATTTGGAGAAGGCATAGAAAGAAAGGATGATGCGAGCGAGGAGGGGATGGATTGATAGGTATGAAATAAATAGAGAAGGAAGGCAGCCAAATTTTTGGCGAGGCTGCCAGAAAAAGGATGGACGGCGGAGAGATAAGAAGAGCAAGGGCTCTTCCTTCTACGCCAGGGAGCCGAGGTATTGTGTACGACCTGACCCTACGGATACGTCTACGTCGTATAAACGAGGGCGGTAATTATTGTTTTTTTGAATTACCTTCCGGAAGGGACGGCTAACCACATTCCACGTGGCATCGTTCTGTTTGCCCAATATTCATATTTTAACCCAGGAAGTGGTTCTGATGTGGATTAAGGCCCCGATTCCACTGAGCCAGAAGTTCTTACCTGGACGAATTATAGAAGTCCATAAATAGCAAAGTTTCTGAGTTTTGACCTTCCATTACTGCTCGGCAATTATCAAAGATTTTACTCTTGGGTAAGATCCCCTGGCAATTTGCTGGTCCTTTGACAAAAATCTGCCATCTAGCTGAAGAATTGACAGAACATAAGTGGAATAGTGGCGTTGGAATTTAGGTTGGAAGATTGTGACTCGAATGCTAACAAACAGTCATTCAGTTGAATTTGGGCCTAAGAGTTTGAAGATGTTAGAAGATTGAAGAATTGGAAACTTGAGAAATCGTAGTTTATCACTTTTACATCTCGCCCATATAGGTTTGAGGATGCGACTGGCCAAACTAACCCCCTCGCAAAAGGCGCAAAAGATTTCTTGAATGGCCATGTTGAAGATGAGGTAACAGTGTCTCATTGTGAATCAGATAAAGGATGGCAAGTAATATGTTGATGCTGTACCTCTTTTTTCCTTTCTTTTTCGGAAGGATGACAAAGTTTATTCATCAAACAAAAAATTATAAAAAATAAAATGCAAAGACAAGACTATTAGCCTCAATGGACAAACTGATCCAGCTGAGCACAACAATCTGTCTATGCATAGACAACAATCTGTCTATGCATAGAAATAAATCTGAACGTAAGTTTTCTAAATCAATACTTTCTTCTTTTGAAAGAAGAACAATGATAAGCCATAACAGTTTTCTTTTGCATCCACTGAAGAAGAATCTCATATATAGTGTCCATCCTCTTAAAGATGTACAGTTTTCTTCTCTTCCAGATCTCGACCACAAAAGACAACCACAAGCAAGGTGAAAAAGTCATATCCACAGTTTGGGCCATGCATCAGGATAAATAGTAAACAAAATATGCTGGCTAGATAGAGAGGTGCCAAATAGTGTTAATAACCAAGATCGTGCCAGCCGAGCTCATACAAGAAGAAACAATGCTCAATACTCTCAACCCTTTGCTACATAAAGGACAGAGTTCTGAAATCAAATGATCAATTGTATGGACCAGCCTGTTGACTTTGATACATCTACGGATTACTTGCCACCACAAAATTGCCACTTTGGATGAAGCAACTTATCCCACACCGGTGTCCAAACACTTTTCCACTGTGGTTGAGGGACTTGAAGATGTCATGTATTAGAAGGAAGCAAGATTTCACTATGCAGAAGCAATTTGTAGATAGAAGAAACAAAGCGCCCTGGCTTAATACCCTGGTGGCAACCCCATATAGCTCTCTCAATTTGCAGACTGGAATCTTGTGGCAACAATGCAGTAATACGAGTCCAAACTGCTCTATTACGTCTGTACAACAAGAATTTTGTTCTAAATGCTTCCTATGACATGAGATGGACAAACTCATACCAAGTTGCAATAGTGCTTATATCAGCTATTATCCATCATCGTTGTGTCTTGAGGCACATTCTTTAAACTGTCATGGAAAGAAACCCACCAGCATGGAGTAGATAACTGTAGATACACCTCGGAATAGATATAAAAAAGGAACCTAATAGCGTCTCAAGTAGCAAGCAACCCTTTAAAAAGGACGAAGCATCAACATATAGATGTAGATGATAAAACAATAGGAGGGACTTAATGGTAGCCTTATGAAATGGAAGAAAATGTTGAATTGACTGCATCAACAAGCTCAAATTAGGAGAATTATGCTTACTGATAAAAATCCTCCAAATAAATTTTGATATCATCACCTTACTTTGGAGTGAAAATCTAGCATTCCAGGACCACCAAGAGTTGCCTTAGGTTTAATGCATTACATTAAAGTAACCATGATCACAACCCCTTCCTTATTTCCACTCCAAATGAGATTCCTGACATTGAGGGGCTAGTAGAGCAGATGCCATGTTCTAAGAACACATTTAGCTACAGTGATTCTTCTGGGCATGGATAGTATAGCTATACACCAAAATAAATGCTTCTGCAACACTCTAATAATTTCATCCCAAGCATCTGAACTAGAGACGTGAATTCCAACAGAGATACCAAAGAACTTCGTGGTCTTGCCATGCAAAAGTACCTTCCATCGATAGTTCAAAATATAAGAAGGGACAGGATTGTTCAACATCCACAAAGAATTACACTTTTGCCAACCCACAAGAACCCTTAATGCTAAAGAGAATATGTTTACCAATACCTTAGGATTATACACAGAAAATTATCATCAGCATATTGATTACATACCTCTTGAAAACCATCGTCCATTGGCAAATCTTGAATGATGCCATCCCCGGTCATCACAGATAAAAGCTGGGATAGTACTTCTGCCACAATCGTGAAGAGCAAAGGTGCTAAGGGACAACCTTGTCGAATTCCTCTACCCGTCACAAAAATATCACATGGCTCGCCTTGAAAAAGTACATGGTGGATCATGTTGAAGTATGAACTCAATAACATTTCTTGTAAATGACTCCCCAAACCCAAGAGCAAGAAGACACTTCTCCAAGAATCCCCAATCAACACTATCATATGCTCTAGCAAAATCAAGCTTAAGATACACCACTCTATGACCTTGTAACCAAGCCTAATATGTTCCCTCATATGCACAGCAACCATATTGTTGAATGCATTAGCAAGGGAGAAAACCATTGAACAGATAGATTCAGCCAAAATATCTTGAACTCTCTCTACCAATGTCTTAGCAAAGATCTTATAATGAAATGAAAGCAACATAATAGGTCTCTTGTTAGAAATAGTCTTGGGTTCCTTGTGTAATGTTCCTAACCAATGTGTCCTTAACCAACTGGGCAAAACCGTTTAGACGTTTATGTGTAGTCGCTTCTACCCATTTATGCAGGTGTCTCGGGAACACGACACCAAGATCCACTCGAGTGATCTTCCATGGATATATTACAATCTCTCCCATTAGAAATATGACCATCCTCGAGCACCACAAACCATAGACCACACCATCCCGTGGTGTCCAAGACCAAGCCAAAACCATACCAATCCAATGGTATCCAGGTCATACATGACCCCATGGAGACTCAAACTCGAGCCTTGCTCTGATAGCAAATGTAACATTCCTAACTGACATGCCCATAATCAATTGGTCAAAACCGTCTAGATGTTTATGAGTAGTTACCCATTTATGCCAGTGTCTTGGGAATGCGACACCAAGATCCACTCGAATGGTCTTCCATGGGTCCGTTACACTTTGCTCTTTGAAATGAGAGAGATACAACCCGTGTTCAAAATCTTATCAAGGCACCTAGATCTCTGAAATTCACAGAAAGCATAGCCATTATTCTCTCTCGAACCTTGCACCATTTTAGAACCTCGACCGCTTCTGTCTCTTCCAACTTTACCATATTAAAGTCTCCAACTGACAACCATGTGACATTCTGGATAAGATGAAGAATTTTAGCCCACAAAACACCAAGCGATGAGGTCTATTATGAGCATACATATTTATTAAAATCTTATTCTTTGCCTTTATCTTTCATACTTGTTTATTATCCATTGCCTAATCTATCTATTTGAGTAAGATATCCATGGAGGACTTCCACACAGTAAGCACCCTAGCCTTAGATGCATCAACAATAGATACTAAGACATTATAGTCATGTCTAAACACATTAGCTACTTTATATACATCACCTTGGCAACATTTATGCTGTTGCAGACAGCAAAAGGTAGTAGAAAACTTAGAGAGTTAACCTGCGCTTTTTACTTGGGGAATAAGCCAATCCCCTCACATTCTAAAACAAAAGCTTCATGTGCCCTAAATATTATGTTCTGCCTCCATACCAATAGAGCCAGCATCAACCATGTTCATCTCACATGACAGAGCCTCCTCTCTACTTCCCCCTCCAATTAATTAGTAAGGAAGAGCTTCCTCTCCACTCCACCATTCTATGCAAATTCTTAGACTCATTCATGATATGAGAGGCATGTTGACTAGCCTTATTATGAGCAGCTTTTTTCGAGTTAACTTTTTGCCACCCCTCCTGGACAATTTCATGATGCTCCTGAACACTCTTATACTGCTCCTGCATCTCCTGAATTTTTCTGTAATTTGGCCCTAATATCCTCATCGAAAGTAGGCATATGCATAATCTTAAGTGAGATAGAGGCTTTTGTAGCAGATAGAGATAGAGAAGGAGGTTGAGCATATGGAGTAGCATCAACAGCAGTAGTAGCAATAGCAGAAGGGACAATAGAAGGTGAAGGGGCCACGACGACGGTAGAGGGCATAGTGGAAGAAGGGATCATTGCAGGACGATCTCTATTAGCATTAAAGTTTGCAGATAGAACAAGTTGAGGAAATAAATCAACAGGTTGAGAGTCATTGAGCAAATGGAAGCAAATTTGAGAAAGATATGACGATTTTTCACAACCACACAATCAGGAAAACCATGATTAGAAGAAAAAGAGGCATAAATTTTAGCTCCATCAATAATAGAATGGGCCAAATGAGTACCCTAGTCATTAGCATACTGATAAGAAACTCCAGAACCAAGAGATTAGGAGGAAGGTTAGGAATTGAAAACCAACATGGCATCTTAAGAGGATGAGTTATACCAGGGGAAAATTCAGGCGAGTAGGGTTGATATAGAATATAATCTCTCCACATTCGGTCCGCACTACATGCCACGAGTTGCTCAACAGTAGCAACATTATCAAAGACAATCAAGAAGAACTTTTTATCTAACATCTTTAAAGTACAATAAGGCAGTAGACCTATTCTTTGAAGATGGGTCAGTTAACTAGTAACCAAGCTTTCTGGCATCAAGAAATATCCAATATATTGGCCAACCACACTAAAAGACATCAAGTTATCAATATAGTTCTTGTGTAAATCATGATCAATCTCAATAGCATTGTAGTAATCGAAACTCCCAGTTTGAGAATCCTTTGTCTCCAACTCCCCAAAGAGGATGCTGAGATCTTTTTTATTAGCTTGAATCATCGTATTAATAGCCGTCGCGATATGAACAATATAAATACTTGACGACAAGTCCTTCTTGATCCATCACTAAAGCGCTCCTTGTTAGCACTTGCTCCAAAAGTTGAGAACCTCCAAGGAAGAGCGAGGCTGAAATCTATTAGAATTGGCAGTAGCACCATCCGCAGAAGCGCTACCGTTATTCAAAGCACTTAAACTATTCGATATATTAGCGCAGAAAATCAGAACAGGAAAATCATCTTTTTTGAAAGACGCTCTCTCTCACTAAGAGGCAGGGAGTTAACATGCAGTGCCATATTTGCCCTCGGGAGATTTTGTAGGCACTTTGGACATTGAAGCCATTCCTTCCAAAAGAGCCAAAAATATAAAGGCCGACCAGAATCCAAAACCTACTATGCCATACATCTTGGAAAGAGCTCTGAAAGAGCTTTTCAATGTAAAAAACACTGAAATCCGAGGTCGATAACTCAAGCGAATACAATGTGAAGCAGTATCTGACGAGAACCCTATCGGGGTGTTCCATCATTCCCATATACATCTCTAGTGCTTGAATGTTTGCCTATGCAACAGCTATGCCTTTTTGTCATCCTCTTCCAATAGAGCCTTGCCATGCGGCATGGTTTCTAACTCTGAATGTCAACAAAACTTTCCTGGTTGCAACACGCATCTGCGACTTTTTTCTGGTAGTTATTCCACAGATTTCGACTGATGATCCTGTTGTTCCAATGATTCTACACAACCAGCATTTTATAAAATAAACAATTGTTGTAGAATATCACATAATCTTTCTCCACGTTACAAGAATGCTGCTTTAGGCAACATTCTGGCATATGAGCGTAGGCATATCTTTGCCATAATGACTTACATGATGAGAAAAGGGTTTATGAAGGTTTTTTCATTTAGATCACCACGTAAAAATATTGTTTGGACATCAAACTAGAAAATTTCCCATCAAAAGTTAAAGTCATTTCCACAACAGAGTACCTTTGATGGATATGCTACTCAGCTATGTCCTCGAGGACACTATCTTGACATATACCACAATGTCTCATGATGTATATTTGTACAATTTTTAGTATTCTTATTATTGCCATGGTTTTTCCCTCGAAAACCCTTTGAAACAAGGGTTTTTTAATTATAGATAGTAATCCTTTGTTCTGTTTGAGTCCCATAGGCTGGTTGGCCTTCATGGATGATAAAATTAATCAATTCAATTCAATTCTTCATAGTTTACACCATAAAAACACTGCCAATGGAAAAGACTTGATTTTTTATGTATGAAGTCTAATTTACTCAGCGCACCAGTGCCAATTGGAAGTATCGGAATCTTTGAGGGCAACATTAATAATATGGAGACGATCGAAATGTAGCAAGGTGAACCTACTCTTTAATGCTGGTTTCAACATTTTGGATAACCTTAGCGAAAGAATGTGTGACCTGTACGAATGAAGGAGAGGTGGATCAACAAGGATTGAATTAAAATTGCGAGGAGGTATTGAATCAATAATCAGATGGAGTAGTAGAATCAACATGGGCTTTATGGGCAGCAGCAAGACTGTGACCCTACTCCCCATGAATGTTTTATATTGTGTAGACATATTTCTTCTTATTTTTTCCATTTTTCTGTTGTTAATTCAAGAACTATGTGAGTTGTATATGAATGTACAAGCGTTAAGAATGCAAGGAAATAAATGGAAAACCTATAAGGATGAAGATCAAATGATAATATTAATTTTCTAGAAACAGTGCAAGGGAATATTTGTTATCATGGTATGTCGCATATCTAGTTTTATAAAACAATTTTGGCATAAAAACTTTTAGAATAGAATAGAATAGGTTTTTAGCGTCCACGGAGACCAATTGGCCTATGGGACCCAAACAAAAAGAGAGCAGCAAGCGTATTACTGACAGGATTAAAAAACCCCCCGCCCCGAAGGGTTTTCGAGGGAAAAACCTTAGCAGTAATAAGCATGCTGGCACACTGTACAATTGCATAGGACAGTTCAAGACCGTCCCGTAGGACACAAACGAGTCCGTGAGTATTTGTTTGTAGGACATGTCAGAGGAAAATAGTAACTGGATTCTCTCATGATATATTATTATTATTTGAAGTCTTTGTGCATAAGATCGAATTAATCCCTCAAGCAAAATAAGGAACATAACAGTATAGCATATTAATAACCTGGAAGATCCATGAATAAGGAACAGAACATAGCATATTAATAACCTAGAAGACCATGATTTAACTGTGTTGCACGAAGATGATATGCTTCTTGTAGCTTTTAAAATTTCAATGAAGTAGTAGGCCAGGAAAGAAAAGGCAGTAAGGTAGTGGAGGACAAATGTATAAGAAAAATAGGTTCCTATATGAAGTTGAGAAATATCAATTGGGCCTTTTATCCAATTAATAACTTAAAAAAGTTCATGATTTTTATTGCATGATTGCATGCTTGATAAGATTTCAGCTTTATAAGTCTGTGATGTAATCATGAGAAGCAGTGGCAGTGATTGCATTTAGAATGCAAGTGAGCAGACAATGATCTAAGTGGATTCACAAGTTGCTGAAAGTGGCCTACCAAATAGCCTTTGGGTGGAAGCTTTGCAAACTGCCATAGAAATTCAGAATATACTTCCTTCCTCCACTCTTCATGGAAATATACCAAACATTATATGGAATCCTAAAGGAAAAATAGACTACATGAAATATAAAGTCTATGGTTGTTTGGTATATACTCATGTTCCTTCACAATTAAGGAAAAAATTGGACAATAGAGCTGAGATTGGTTTTCTGGTGGGTTATGACAATGAAACTAAGGGATATAGAGTATATAATCCAGAAACAAAGACCATAACAATCAGTCGAGATGTTCTATTCAATGAGGGTGTATTATATAAGCACAGGTACAGAAAAGGGATAAAATTAGTACCCAAAATTACTGAGCAAATGGCTAAATTTGAAATTGATGAGATAGAAGATTCAGAAAGGTTGAACAGGCTGTTCATAGTGAAGAAAATGAGCATAATGCACTGGAAAAGACAATGGAAGAAGAGAACAAAGTACCTGCAGCAGAAGTTGAACACCAAGTCCCTGAGATAATACAGGAACCAAGACAAGAAATGCATGAACCAACCAAGATAAGAAGGAAAAGGAAAACACAAGCAGAAAAGTTAATTGAAGAAGCAAAGTTAGATGATAAACCTTATGGCAGAACTGAGCAAGGCAAAAGCAGACGTATTGAAGCAATAGAGCATGAACAAATATTAGCAATCCTAGAAGATGAAATTATACCTCAAACCTTTGAAGAGGTCTTGGAGAGTACAGACAAAGAAAAGTGGATGGCTGCCATGAGAGATGAGCTTAAATCATTTGAGGACACCAAAACATATGAATTAGTAAAATCTGATGGAAAGCAGAATATCATAGGGAGTAAATGGCTTTACAAAATTAAGAGTAATCCAGATGGGAGCAAGAAATTCAAGGCAAGATTAGTAGCTCAAGGGTTCACTCAGAAAAAAGGGAGAGATTATGATGAAACTTACTCACCCATAGTAAAACTCACTAGCATCAGAATCTTATTGGCCATGGTAAATGCTCTAAATTTAGAACTGCACCATATGGATGTCAAAACGACATTTTTAAATGCAACACTTGAGGAGGAGGCATTTATGAAGCAAGCACCTGGTTTTGAGCAAGGGAAAAACATGATATGGAAATTACATAGGGCTGTACATGGGTTAAAGCAATCACCAAGGGAATGGTATCTGTGTATGAACCAATTCTTGCAAGAACAGGAGTTTGAGAAGTTGCAGAATGATGGCAACTTGTATAGATTTAAGCAAGGAGAAGAATACTGCATAATTGCATTATATGTGGATGATTGCATTATGGTAGCTAGCTCAATCAAAATCTTAAACCTATGCAAGAATATTCTGAAGTCAAGGTTTCAAATGGCAGACCTAGGCGAACTTAAAAAATTCCTAGGTATAGAGGTGGTGAGAAATAGAGAGCAAAAATGGTTAAGGCTGCATCAAGAGAAACATGTACAGAATATGCTAAATAGATTCAATCTGTCAGAAGCTAAGCCAGCAAAAATTCCAATGACTCCAGGACACAGGCTAACTCATATACAAAATCAAACTGAAGAAGATATTGCACAAATGGAAAACATCCCTTACAGGGCATTAATTGGATGTTTACTATACTTGGCAAATAATACTCGACCTGACATAGCTTATGCAGTCAACATACTGAGCAGGAGAAACCACAATGCAACCAGAGAACACTGGGAGGCAGCCAAAAGGGTCTTGAAATATCTCAAAGGCACTCAAGCACATAGTATTTGCTTCAACTCAGAAAACCTAATTATGAAATGCTATAGTGATGCAGATTGGGGAGGAGACTTGCGTACAAGAAGATCTACTTCAGGGTATGCAATATTTCTTGGAGGAGGAGTGGTTTCTTGGAGATGTAAAAGACAAACAGTAGTAGCCATGAGTTCAGCAGAAGCAGAATATGCAGCAGCTGCATTAGTGACCAAAGAGGTAGTATGGCTTAGAAGATTACTCAATGAATTGTATTGTGAACAAATGGAGCCTACTGACATATGGACAGATAGTCAAAGCTGCATAGCAATTGTGAAAAATCCTGTGCATCATGACATGACCAAACATATTGAATTGCGCATGCATTTCATACGTGATCTTGCTGACAAGAAGATAATCAATATGAAGTATGTTGAAACAAATAAACAGGTTGCAGATATTTTCACTAAGGCACTGCCAGAAAATAAGTATGTGTGTTTTAAAAGTGAGTTGAATGTGTCTAATTTACAGACTTATAAGCTGAAGGAGGAGTGATAAGATTTCAGCTTTATAAGTTTGTGATGCAATCATGAGAAGCAGTGGCAGTGATTGCATTTAGAATGCAAGTGAGCAGACAATGATCTAAGTGGATTCACAAGTTGCTGAATGTTGTGATCTATGCTGCATGAAGACTTGAACAATTTAATGTGTCTGCCTATGAGAAGCAGTGGCAGTGGGCCAGACAATCTTGAGCACTATCTAATTACCTAGGGTACAACAATTGATGATAAATTGTCTTGCTCAGAAGAAGTGTTCATTAAAGGTTGATATTGAAGACGAAAGCAAATAAAATTCGAAAATAAGGTTCAATGGTTCGAAGGCCGATTTTTAGCAGAGTTCCTGTGGGATATTGTGAACCCAGCTCATTTCTTACATTTGTCCTGTGGGATATATGCAGACATGGAAATAGGCCCGGATAGGAAAGTGAATCTATTCCTTAACCGCCAGATTGAAGACTATGTATGTGAAACCGATGAGAACAGAGGGGTATGCGAAGTAACGAAGTTGATCCGGCCCAGTAGAATGCAAAATGCTCAGGTCAACTGAGCTACAGTAATCGGGTCAATGCCCGATGAACAGTAACTTCATTATATGTTTTTGAAGGTTTAAAGTTAATGGTTTATTGACCATTAAGACTATTTTTCTATAATATGAGTTCTTGTTTACACTAGTGGAGATGAGAGACCATATTGTGGCTCTCCACTAAATTCTCACTTGTACTACATGTGTTCATGTAGATCTTGAATTTGAAAAATCTTGCTAGGCACCTTGTCATTATATTTGCAAAAATCACACTCTTGCCTCTAAATTCATCAATGCTAACGCTTAGGATGCGAACATGGCATGCTCCTTCTAGCCTTCAAAATTGACATGAACTATTAGGCCCGAGGAACAAAGATGAGACATGTGCATAAGAAAAATATAAAATATGAACATGTATCTAACTCAGTTGTAACCAATATTATATCACAAATCAAGTTCGTTAGAAGATACTTCATCTTCATTCTAGCACTACTGATCCAAATTGGTAGCTGCAGAATTAAGACTTTATTTGCATCCTACATGTAGATAAATGTTGAACAAGACCGGTATTCCCATTTATTACCCCTTTTTATCCTTCAAGTAGCTTACCTCAACCTAATTTGAACAAGCGAGAATCCCTATTCTGAACCTTCAAATTAAATATCACCACTTAACATGAATAAGAAATATATGTTTTCCTTCATTTAAGAACTAGTTTTTAACAATTTGAAAGAAGTAGTTTTTAAAAAGTATTTGGCATTAAGATCTTGTAAGTAAAAGAAACAAGGTGCTGCGCACGAAGGGTTGCCCTCCATGGCCCGAGGGTGAAGTGGCTTAAATCAGATCCACGCTATCTGACCTGACAATATACTCAAGACTAGTTATGTAGAATTCTGTGGAAATTGCCATGTTTATAATATTTTTTGATCCATAATGTTATGCAGTCTTTTGAGCCCGACCTGAACTATTGCCCAACCAGCAATGTTCTTGTAAACTTAGACATAGTTCAATTCATCTTTCGTAAATTTTCGAAGAAAAGCCATTAACAAGACTTTTGATCACGTATTTCGTATTGCTTTGTTAAAGAACTATCTAGTTTTATTGGTTTCTTCTAGTAACATCCCTGGATATGGGTGCTCAATGGTTCACTGTGGTGGTGCTCCTGATGGTCAATTGATTTTATTCTTCAAACGATTTTTGTTCCAGTAATGAATAGGTTCGTGTGGTATCCACAAGTTCAAAGCATATTACAAGGTTGTGCTCATTTCTTGCTAGATGTTGAGGCCCATTTGAGATGGTTGCTTTACACCTAAGAGAGACCATTCCCTTATGCGGAAGCTTTAAAAGCGTTCTTTATTATGGCACACATCGGTAATTTAGTTCTAATGAGAAATGGAGTGCATCCAGCCACAATTTCAATTTGCTGTAAAGAGGTTGATAGCTTCTAAGGAGATCTACAATGTTGTGCTTTCTAGCTCCACGGTATAAGCCTGATATCCTTGTTGTAGAATTTGTTCCCCAATTTCATAGTGCTATAGGAATTGCAGCTTGCATGCCTTGATGTGGCAGGACATAAGGTGCAGGACATAATGTGCAGATGTAAGATTATAAACATTATAAGTTGCTGAGACAATTTTATAAGTATGCAAAATGCAAGGCTTTGCCAATATTTGGTAGAATTAGAAGACACATCCAAGAGATACAGCTCTAATCAAGAATGACGAATCCATTTTATTATAAATCACACTATAATGTGTTTTCAGACAGTTCATACATTTACATTTCACGGTTAAATGGACTTTACTTCACAGGCTCGCTTATACTCCACTTCTAATGAGTAGGCATCCAGGAACTGGTCTTGCAGTATGTTTGCTAAGCTATAGGAATGTCAAGACTAGATGTTCCTGAAGTCTCTGTAGAGAAATTCTGAAAAAACAGATAGCAACTGCAGCCCTACGTCATCCCAAGCACAATGTATATATGACGTTTACTTTCGTTTCACGAATAGAAAGTAAACCAAATTCTAGAAATACGATGGCAGTTTTAGCAGTTAGTTATCTTTTGTCCTATTCTCTCCTAGCTTTCTATTTAGCAGTTTTCTCTCTTCTTCCTTCGTCATCAGCTCGCTTTTGCATCTCCCGTCCTTCTTTCTACAGTTTGGCACTTTTTGCCTTGCGTTTCTTAGGCATCCACGGATTTTCTATGGCTCCAAAGGCTGCTGTAAAGCTTAGGAAGAGGTCTGCAGAAGAGGCTTCGGATGGGGTTCCGGCATGGCTTAAAGCCATGGAAGGCATGTTGGAAGCCAAGATGGGAAATCTAAATGGCATCATGGAGAGCAGACTGCAGGCGAAATTGGATGATCTGTATGACTCTAAGGCAGAAGCTGTTGTGGCATTGGAATCCAAGATCGCATCTTTGCAAGAGGAGATTCAACGGAAGGGCAAGAGATCAAGAACCCCTGTTTTGAAGTATCATGAAAATATCAAGCAGTTTGATTTCTTGAATGAATTAGAAGACTCCTTTGCAGATTTAGAGCGCCATTTGCAATTGCACAAGGCCCTGGACTCAGCAGCTAAGGGCATCATTGACAAAGGTAACACCTTAATTTCTAAAAGGAAAAATCTAATCTGCATCAGAGATAGGGAAGGGCCAAGAGTTGCAGAGTTATACGAAATGGGGGATTTAACCCTTTTGGATGTGAAAAAGGATCTTTGCTAGATGTTTTGGCTCAAAAATCTGTGGTGAATCTGCCAGGAGACTCTGTATATTTGTCAATTTGCACTAAAATAATCTGCTAAAGGATAATTTTTCGATTCAGTTTAAGGAAGTTTTTGGTTGTGGTTCTGTTATTCTGCTTATTGTGGCTCAGTTGTCTACTTTAGAGAAATAAAGAGGTGGTTGCATGTCTTGGAAGATGCAGAGTTTCAGTGGTAGTTTTCTGTCACGATTTTCCTGTGTCTATGATCTGTGTCTACCCAGTCTGTAGTCGTTTTAATATTTCTAATCACTGGCGATGCCAGGACAACCAAATCCCAAGATCTATGATCTCTGTTGCTAGCTACAGTAAATCAAAATCCCTGTTGCCGTGTTTTCCCTGCTTTTCTTAGCAGACCTGTTTCTTGCCATGCCGGTTTTCTGGCTCACGACTCATATGCTTAGGTTGCAGTCTGCAGCAAGTGCTTGCCATGCCAGGATCGCCGGCCAGGTCTTGGACCGCTTTTCTTTGCTTTCAGTTCAAGCAAGAGCATGCCATGTTAGGTCGTCGGCCAGGTTTTAGCTGCTCTGTTTTTCGCCTTACTGAAACCTAGTTAGCTACTTCTTGTTCCATTTTAAGTCCTTATGGTTTTCTAAGATTTAGCCCAGGTATGGATTTGCATTCCCATGTCAATAATAAATTTTATTTTAACCAACCATAGGTAGTCTTGACTTCTCTTGCTTGTTAAGATCGATGTGGTGAATTAACAGGATGAGACCGTTATAATCCTAAGTCGTGGGTTTATTGCTAGTTATTCAATGTTTGAGTTCAATGATAAAACCGTTATAATCCTAAGTTGTGGCCTTGTTGCTAGTTATTGGATGTTTGAGTTCAATTGCTGCTTTTGTGACTATGTGAAGGTTGCTTGATGGGCAAGAAATAAGCAAAAGGGGTTGATTTCACCATTGTTGTTAGTGTTCCCAACCATAAGTCTACCCTTGCAAACCTTTGTTCTTTGTTCCCTACCATTCGTTCTTTTGCTACTATGTGTTCATTTGGATTTGTTTTCTTTCAGTATTTTATCAGGAAAGTATGTGACCTTATTCATCCTGCTAGCTTTTGTTGCTCTTGGCCTCGCTTTATTGTTTCATGCTCTGCCTCTTTTTCAGCATTCTTGTCCGTTTTCACCTTAGTATTTCTAGAAATGACGTTTACTTTCGTTTCACGAATAGAAAGTAAACCAAATTCTAGAAATACGATGGCAGTCTTAGCAGTTAGTTATCTTTTGTCCTATTCTCTCCTAGCTTTCTATTTAGCAGTTTTCTCTCTTCTTCCTTCGTCATCAACTCGCTTTTGCATCTCCTGTCCTTCTTTCTACAGTTTGGCACCCCACCCTCCCACCCTTGCTCTCATATGCCTTATTGGTAAGCTAATTTCTTGTTGGAGGTACGAGTGACTAGTGGAGGCCCCGGTGCATGGTTGGAGGCCTTTTGTGCCTGGTTTAGGCTCTCATGCCTAGGTGGAGGCCCTCGTGCCTAGTTGGAGGCCCTCGTGCCTGGATGAGGCCCTCGTGCCTGGATGAGGCCTCGTGCCCATATAGCCCTAGTGGCGTTTGGTTCATTTTTCTTGTGTATGCAGGTTAACGATTGGTGAACGATTTTCCCTATAGCTTGTAATTCTGGATGAAGGTTTGGATTCCAAGCACGAGACAAAGTTCAGTAGAGAAGACAATTCTAGCAGGAGTTTGTTATTGGCAACTTCATTACTTTATGTATTTTCCACCCAACAAGGCTGGTCAGCATGAGGGTATAGGTTCTTTTGAGATTATGACTCTAGCATAGGTTAGTGATCCCATTATTGTCAGGGTTTTTCCTCGAAAACCCGAAAGGGCGAGGTTTTTTAATCCCGGTCATAATGGTTTCACTAACTTGCTATCAACATGTACTTGTGTTTGGTTATAAGGAGATGCCAGAGCCAGAGAGCATTCTCAGCATTCTTGTCCGTTTTCACCTTAGTATTTCTAGAACTTGATTTCACCTATTATATAAAGAGTGCTTTAGCAAAGCCTTAGCATGCTAGCAAACTCATCTCTTAAAGCAAATCTAGAGGCAGATATAACCCTACTAGTTAATTTTATGGATCAAGGCCACAGAGGGCATAGAATAGGTATGCAAAAACACCAACTGCCTGTGTCATGGTTCATCAGGTGGATTCAAGATTAAGATACCTTTTCCATCAGTCAACATGCAAAGGTACCCTGTCAACTTAATAAGCCACGTTTTGCTTATGCTCATGAACTGTATCATATCAAGCTGTATCTACAACGTGCCAATGCAAGGCATTACAACCAACTAAACCAGCGCCTTACCTAGCTTACAACCACTGCATCTCTGGGCAAAAACCAGCCTATTAGATGTAGTTTGGCAAATGACATACCTGTCTGTTCTGGAGTATTATCTCCACTCCAGCGTAATGATGGAAAGGCAGTGGTGCCTGTGCAGCATATCACATGGGTGACACCCTGCAATGTAGGCATATTAGAGAATGAAGCAGTGAAAGGTGTAATGCAAAGAACACAACATGAAAATGATAAAGGTATACATGCCTTTGTAAACAACTACCTCAAACAATTTGGTATTGAGGTCTTCCACATTTCTCATATCTCCTACAAACACCTGCATAAGTTCAAATTTAAGTGTGCCAAGACTTACAAGGTATTTGCACTCTTGCATGAGAAAATAAGTAATCTGATTACCACAATGTTATGCAAGTGAAAGAACCTGTGCAGCCTACAAATAATACCTTAGTTTTGTCTGTAAACTCTTTGCCAAATAATGATTGCGCCTTCTCTAAATTCCGTACAAGCACATGCACTTTAACTCCTCTGTCAACCAGAGCTGCGACCACAAGCTGTCCTGATAGACGAAGATTCTCACAGATATGGGTGTATTTGAAATTTTAAGAGTTTAAAAAGACAAGAAATTTACCAAAAAGTGCACCAAAATCACTAAAATTGGCTGCAAAGATGGCAGCTTATATTAAAATATAGCATGCACTAAAGCATCTAAAATTCGTGAATAAAGTTCTATAAGCTGGAGCACAATCCATAATGCCCTCCAACAATATGATTTTTATAGCTACTTGTGCGCACAAACAGACATTCACAACATATATCTACCAGGCTGGCAGCTCAATGGATTTGTCAAAAGACAACATCATAGAGATGGGAGCGCAAGACCTAATTGTCTAACTTGTCAAAATACTGAATGTCATAGTCATTTATGGAAAAGCAGGGTTCGCTACAAATAGCTAAGATGAGACTTACTGTAAACACCAGTACATTCCACTCAAACAACACTGTCCTCTACGGATTGGGACTCACTCCTTTTGGTTGCGGGCTGTGGTATAAGAGCAGAAAAGACGTGTTGGATGCACAATATGAGTTTGAGAGTGCGACAGTGTGGATTGAAGAGGGGAGCAGAGTTGTCCATGTTGTGGGTCCAGAGCATCCAGACTTGAGCATTTATTGTAAATCTGCAACTAAGAGGAGCAAGCAGAGTGCAAGGGTACTTTCAGAGACTAAGGAGGACAATGTCGGGCATTAGTCCGGGGAATTTGTAAACTCATATATATTGTTTTTTAATCTATTTGTAGGTCTTTGGTTTCGTAGAAGGGTATATAGATGATGGGTACTCATGATGAAGTGTTATACAAATTAAACATTGGCATGCAAAATAACATAATAAATGAATCACCAGAATAGGGATTGTTGAACATGTGGAATGGGTAGAATTAACGAGTTTACAGCCTGCAAGCACCACATATCACACTATCTAATACTACACCTCATTCTCATGCCAAGAGGTGCTTGCATGCATATAATCGAATACGGGCTTCAAAAATATTTGCCTTGAAAACATCTGAAAGAAATGCAAACTCTACGTCCTTTAGTTGGTTAGAAAGAGCATAAGTTGTTGCGAAATAAAATTTGGGTTGGCCAAATATCATAGATACTAGTAGAATACCCTACAACTTACATCTAATAAGACACATTTTACTGGATCGTAAATATTGGTTAATAGGACATCTGCTTTCACTGAAGCAAGATGCCTGGTCATCTTTGGCAATGCAGTGCGCTGAAAAGTAACGTGTCAACTTCTGTTGAATTATAGAACTGAACTTTATCAATATTGAGAGTGTCATAGATTCATTGTGCTGGACATGCTGCAAGAGTTCATTGAACTGGACATGCTGTGGAAAACATTCGTGACCTGCAAGAAGCAAGTGGCATTTCACAAAATAGAAATATCAACATTTCATAATATGTGCCCACCAGTCGTTTGCAATAATGCCATAGCACATCTACTACAACACAGAATCTTAAATTTGTAACACGCTTCAGAATAAGGGATTATTGAGAGAGGATAATCAACATAATCACATAGAATTGGATAAGCATCAACATGATCGCATAGGATGATCTTAAGAACCATCAACATAATCTCATGTTAAAGGACATAGAGGAAAGAAACAATGCATGTAAATGTGCAATCACAGATTGGAAATGGTAAACCTTTGCCTAGGACATGGGAAAAGCGTATGACTCTAGGAAGGTCGAGCACATCCTTGCGAAATCCCCGAGCTACCAATGGCAACAGAGGGGCGCTTGACAAATAATAGAAATCACATATGATAAGAAGATATCGCACATTGTCTTCTTTTTGCGCAACATTCAACTCTTGTGGTTTGTTTGTGTCCGCAACCCCGCGATCACCGCATTCCGGTAACCATGGGGTAAAACCTAATCGAGATGCTCTTGAAACACGTAAAAAGTGTAATAATGCGGACTTGAATGTGTGAAAGTGTACTTTGTTCAGCAATATTCAGCACCTAATTGTTAGTTTCTACAGACCATAAAAATTCCACGTTATCCAAGTTCATACCAACTGCTTTAAAAACTTCTATCATATACCTTCATACTGTCTGGATTTTCTCAAGATCACCCCCATCTTATATTCAGTTGTGCAAACCAATCGCCAACCCAAAACTTGAAAATGCAGCCTGCGTTCAACATATGATGCTTTCATCATCCCCTGCAGAATGTACGCATTCGCATGGGAACTTCAAAAATAATACGACAGAATTATTTTCAAGACACGTATTATAGAAGAGAACCTAAAGAAAATGGAAAAGTCGGAAGCTTTATGGCAGTCCTCCATTATTTTGCCAAAAAATGGATAGATGATGTTTAGTACATTTAACCACTCCATTTCATATACAAAATTATTCTTGAGTGTCTGTGTCCCACCCTTTACCATTAGAAAAGTTCTGAGAATTTCTTAAGAAAAGTTCTCATGCCCTTCAACAACATAAATACCCGTTCACGAGTCACCATCAAAATTTCAAACATGCCAGAAATCAAGCCATTCCATTACGGCATAACCTGCATATAATATTTAAACAGCATAGGAAAGAGCGAATTTTGTAGATGACATGCACAGAGAGGCTGATTCCGCTTGCCATGGAGTGTCCCAAAAGCCACAATTAGTTAAAAGAAAAATATTCTCATCGTCCACATTTTCCCCTAGACTCATAAAACACAATACAATCATTGCAAGGGCAAGACTTTTCCCACTCCCAACGGGGCGTCCAAAAGATATTGCATGGTTGAATTATCGCAAAGAAAAATCAGCCGACGAACGTAAGAATGCCATAATAACATTCAATACATGTATCACATGCGACTAAAAGATCGAATACTTACCCAAAAAGAACATACCAAAGATACCTTGACAAGTTTTTCTTTTGTAATTTCCCTTGTTGGAGGGCTATCTACACCGGCCCACTTTGGAGCTTCTAATTTAGAATCTTCTTTCCATAAAGCATTGAGTGGAAAGACATTTGACATGTTGTAAGCAAGCTTGCCCTCGTCAATGCAAACGCATTCGGTTGCATAAAGATAAGACTTGGCTCCCGACTAATATCTTTGCTATTTCTGTGAGATCAAACTCCTTGATGCCCCGGATGGCAAACCATCCGCCAAGTAATCTTGTGCAATGTCCTCTTTCCTAGTATCGTAACCGGATGCATTTATTAGCATCAAATCCCATTGTCAAATAGAACCATATTCATTAGTATCCTCGCAATCTAACTCCTTTCCAAATTGAACGTAGAAGTTATTATATATCTTACGAAGCTAGCTACATGGTATGGAGAAACAGCTATCGATATTGTCCACATTCCATATCCTGTTCAATTAAAATCGTAAACAGTCTCACCTTAGAGAAATATAATTGTTGATATCAGCTTTTTTCAACTTAGAGATATTCATAGTAGAAGCAAAAAGAGAGGGGTCTTTGACAATTTCAACGAGACCGGGACCGTAATTTCTAACGAGACCTTTGGCATCAAAAGCCACAGCCCACCAGGGACCCCGGCTCCGGCGCCCATACCGGGACCCCTTTCCAGGACCAACATCTTCACTCTTGGAAGCACCCTTGCCCTTTGCTCCGGCCTTTGCAGGAGCTCCCTTCTTCTCCTTCATTAGAAATGTAGAGCCATGAATTCGTCTCACAGACGACACATTTGGGCCATGAATCCTTGAGCTGCATTGTGCAAATAAGTTGGATCGGAGTTTGATTAGAACATGCCTGCCCTTCATCTGCTAGGGTGCTGTGTTCTTATTCATCGATTGAGCCGCCGCCATCCCGGCCCGAACATCCTTGATCCACAACGCAACCCGACCGCATTTCACAGGGAACAAAGGGTTTTAGCAAATCATCAACATATCTTACGAGTATATTCCAAAGATATACTCGGATATCCCACAAACCCACATAAACGAGGGTTTGCCCTCCTAGGGGCAACCCAAAAACTCTATTCCATTCAAAAATTTATAGACACATGTTGAAGCAAATCATATGCATTGAACAAAGCATTAATTAAAATTTAAGTCTCAAAAGCAGGTAAATAATAATTAAATATTTCAGCAACATAGCAGTGGTTGACAAAATAATAAAGATGATCCAGTCGAGGTAGAGATAATTCAGATTAAGATCAGATGTCGGCAACAACAAATTCTTTTAAGATAGACGTCATAGAAGTTGGGGTTTTGGCTATATATTCTGGCTCCAGTCATTGCTAGCTTTCACAAACGGAGTCTCCGACTACATCACCACACTATTCATCACCACCACACCACACCTTCACTCACCACACCATCACTCACCACACCATCCATCATTGGTTGTCTCGGATCACGTACAAGTATCAACTAGGTAAAAAGTCCTTCCTTCTCCGCAGCTTCGTTGTTCTAAATTTCAAATATGTGTCTTCAATAGCTCATTGTCGCTTCATGGAATAGATAGAGGAATAGCCTCATGCCAGGAAATAGAATGCTTCTTCAACCTATTTAAAAGATAATATCAGAATGGGTAATTCTATACAGCTTTTTATCTAATTCTCGATAACTAATTTGTCTCCAATGCTTTGCAAAAGAAAAGATATCTTTTCCTCTTCCTGCTTTGGTTTTCCTGCTTTGCCTTTACACACTTGCTTATATTGTATTGTCGATTCCTGGCCACATAAAATTTTCCATAATTCCATCATCCATAGCTTTTCTTATTAAGTCAGAATTGCACTTTAATACAAACTGATATTATTGAGGGAATTTGAACTCTTGAAACAAACATAAAATCAATGCTTATACAAGAAGACAATAGAATACTGGAGAATCTAGATCTTGTTCAAGCAAATTGTTATGATGTAGTACTTATCCGACCAACTAGATCCACCTCTGAAAGGCTATACTAGCAAAGCTACAAACACTAGCTTAATTATTGGCTAAGTCATAACTATTAATTTGCAGTCTCTAATAGAAGAAAATTACATTGGCTCAAAGATAAAAAAGAATTATGCAAAGTGGTTTCTATTTATGGCAAAAAGATACTGCACTGCAACTTGTAAAGGAATAATAGTATTGGTCTTATACGGAAATTGAGATCTCTATCTGCAGATCTCCGCATGCAGTCTATTTTGACCATCAATATCTCCCAAACTGTAAGAATTTACGAGTGATGCCATGCCAATTCTAGGAGTTACGAGTGATATCGCATCAATTATGAAACTAGACTCCGAGTGCTTTCCAGAAAAGTAAAAAATCACTTCATTCTGATCATTGGTCACCTTTGAAGTTGATAATAACTGGTCTCTTATAAAAAGATCTTCCATAAAAAGATATAGATGTTTTTTTCTTAACAGATGATCATAGAGGAAATATCTCTTAATATTTTAAATTGAATCGAATGTTTTTTATCGTCTGCGGAGACCAATCAACCTCAATACGAAAGCGCAACATGCATATTACTATCCGGGTTAAAACTCCCATTCCGAATGGTTTTTAATTTCGAGGGAGAAACTATAGCAGCAATAAATTTGCTGACAAGCTGTACAAATATATATGATGAAGTATATATACAGGTTAAGTGGTTGTCCGGGGGCATATCTAAGCCCTCGTATCCATTACCTTCTGAATATATGATCCTAGCGATCTCACTGAAGCCGTACTCAATATCTCATCGGGCCTGTCCAAAAGAGCATGGTATGTCCAGATCTGATTATACGCCGGACGGCTCTAGACCAAGAAAAAAGAACTAGGTTCGAGAAAGAAGGCATGATCTCCTTAGTGCCACAAAGACCAAAATATGGAGCGAAGGTACAAACAGAAGCACAGGTCATGCAATTTGGCGTTTCGACATTATTGCCACAGGGTTAGCTCTACTGGAAAGTGAAGAAAAACAAGTCAAAGCTATGGAGATTTAAATCTGAAGAAGACCCAGCAGAGCTATTGTTTGTTTAAACACAATCACTGATCCAATATGCCATCAGTGGATCTGCGGCTGGTCGAACTGCATTGGGACCCAGATGCTAAAAGGGGCAAACCAAGGACCAGGGAAAGGGAATTGCCGGATTAAACAACCCACAAATGAAAAAGCTGAAGAACTCTGCGACAAACAAGCCCTTGCACCGAAGTCCAAATCCGCAGATCCGTGCCCTGGTATTCGACTTGTGGTATAAGCAAGGGGGTATTCCACTTGCACAACACATGCCTTAGTTTAGACGAGCCTAATACCCCCTTGGGTATTGACTTGTGTAATGCAGGTGTGAGTTTAGACGAGTCCAATACCCCATTTTTAGGGATAGGAGGGCCGGCGAAGGAGAGATGGGAGGTATTTGACTTGCCTAAATATCCCCTCGAATCCAAGTCCAAATCGGGAGCCAATAAATGCACCGGAAGACACCCTCATTTCGATGTGATCTAATAATGAATGTGAATATATTTTTGCCAATGCTTAGTATGCATTTTAATTAACGCCGATGGTTAATTTATTAGTACATCCAATCCATGGAATAATAGCTTCAGACCTAATACCCTAATAAGTGTTGGGGTTTAAGGATCGCCGGAGCAATGGCTAAAGGGGACGACACTCTTCTCAAGAAGAAGAACAAAGTCATTCGTAAACGGGCTCGCAGATTTGGAGGATCAACTCCAGAAGCAAAAAATGCCGTCGAAGCTTCTAGACTTCGGCGCAAAGCAGGAGTCCGTCGCACTTGTGAGGTGATCCTGTTACTGGTCTTTTTGGTTTCATTTAGATTGCAAATTTGAATTTGATTACTTAATTTATTTTTAGTGATGCAGGGCATGTGTTATACATTACCCACGCCCGACGATCCTTTCAATGATCGTCATGGAAAAACCAAACGAAAGCATTGTGGCAAAAACACCGATTCTGAAATGCAGACTGCTCCATTGGACCATATATCGGATTCAGGGTTAACAAATAAGAGTAGTTTAGATGAAAAGGTTCGAGATGCACATGAACGAAAAAATAATTCCGCTTTTTTACATGAAAACAAGCTTTTACCTTCAGGAGCTACAGCCAGTGCTATGATGACAAGGAACACATGCTTGGATGTGTCTTTTAAACTTATTACGGATTATATTGCCAAGGAGCAGGAGGCTGATTCAAAACTACTGATTTCTTTAATTGAGAAAAAGGATACGTATAAGAAATTGCAGTTGCAATGTTGGGAAGCACATGATAAAGGTTGCGATATACTTGGAACTTGTGAAAGCATTGACAGAAAATTAGTCTATGTTCCTTTTGTGGCAAGTTACACTCAGAAACACGTAGGCAACCTTGTTGCAGTCATTCTGGTTGCTTCGAGAGAACAAGCTTTAACTGTAAGAATTGGTATATGTTTCTGACCTTGCATCTAGCGGAATTGATTCAAGCAATCACCAAGACACTAATGCACCAAGTTTTTGATTACCTAGGTGAGAAAACTCTTTAGGCCTCTGAAGAAGGCAATGAACATTCATGCCGTGAGTCTACATGCAGGCGTTACGATTCAGCACCAAGTTGATGGGTACATTTTGAAAGAGGCTCTGATTAATCAATTCTGAATTTAGAAATGAGCATTAAGCCAATGTGGATGTTTGAATGAACAGTTTGAAATCATGCATGCCTGAAATCTTGGTTGCCACTCCAAAGCGACTCTGGGAACTGCACAGAATCAAAGCTGTTAATCTCTTCAAAGTTTCGTTGTTGGTGAGCTTGTTTTCAAAATGTTACAGCCAAATGCAAACGATAACAGTATGACTTGCTCTTATTCTGGATACATATGTTTTGAATAGGTGATTGACAGTCTAAGAGAAATTCTTGCTAATGGTTTTTCAACGGAGTTGGAAGATTTTATTGTCTCTCTAAAATCTAAAAGCCCTTCCTTGGTCTTCAGTGGAAGTTTCTCCGCAGATGCTATTGCAATATCAAGGAAAGTACTGGAAAGACCAATACAACGTCTACTTGTAGATTTTTCTCTTGAAGAGGAGAGTGCATGCATTGCCCAGGAGGCATTTGTAATCATTTCTGACAATAAAAAGCTACAAAAGGTATGGTTTTTTCTCTAGTCTTGTTTTTGATACTAGTGTATGTTGTTACTTGCCTTCATGGATGATATCAGATAATATGACCCCATATCGATTAGAATGCGTCCGACAGATTCATGTCATAGTGACGTGATATTTAAAGATAAGAGCTACTAAGAGAAATCTTTAAATATCAATGTTATAAAAGGAGTTTAAAATGCAAAATCTGGAGCCTTATTGTGCTTGTCTTTCACTTTGAAAGGTGGTCAAGCTTCTGAACCAGATCAACAAAACAGGCAATTATGAGATATTGGTGGTGCTTAAAGAACTGGAAGTTAAAGATTTTGTAGCTTCCATGGAAAAGAAAGGCTTTTTAGCTGAACAGGGGGTTAGGTTTTGTAAACTCTGGTAATTTTATATTTTTTGCCTTGATTTGAAAGACCAAGTATGAGATACTTAGGGCGGACTTTTCATTCTTTTGCAGCAAGGGCGATTTACATTTGATTGTCGTTGTGGAAAACAAGCTTGACGATATAGACATAAGCAGATTGCACACTGCGATTGTTTATGGGTTCTCCTCTATACAGAGCTATTGCACAGTTTTGACAAGAATTGCTCGAGATTGTGCATCTGGTGTTGTTTACAGTTTTTGCTGTCCTGCAATGGCATCTATTGCTTCTCAATTTATAAACATTCTTGTGAAGTGTTCGCAGCCAGTACCATCTGCTTTATCTATGTTATCAGAGGCCGCTTCCCTGGTCGCAACATCAGGATCCATAAACCTGTGAGAATGAGCATGGCATAGGAGGGGAAGAAAAATTCTTGTTGTGATATGCCTGACATACATGAAACTCTTTGTCACCATATCTATCCATTAGGTTTACACTCAAGGAGCTAGTAAAAGCTGAAAAGATACATGCCATGCATTGACGCACATCTTGTTTAGGCCCATCATTATGCAGCATCCCCAGTAACTTGTGTTTTCGACCACCAATATGATACAGCACCCATGGAAGGGTAACGGCCTTGCTCGTGAAACTGTTAAAAGGCAAATTTTGCTATACCACTGCCCTAGGAGAACTGTAAAGGTGGTGTTGGCATCTTGTTAGTTATAGTCGTGGTTGTCTGCCATAATGCTTCCATGAGTCGATTAATTCGTTTTTCAGTTATTTGTTCGCTAGCTTTGGAAGTGCATATCATACCTTGTGATGCTCATGAGGTGTTAGGGTAGACACCAGTTCATGCACACTAAGAGGATTTCACCATGCCACTTACAAAATACTAGTGTTGTCTATTGGTGTTAGAGGGGGTTAATCTATCTGAGGCTCCATTTTGGCAGGGAGCTCAGAGCTAGGAGCTGGTTCTGCTGCCAACTGGAATGGGACAACAAACTATAGCAATCGATTCTAGTAATTGGGAGGGTGAAATCATACTATCGGCAAAGCTAAAATAATTATCTATACAAGAAATTTATTGCGGCAGCTAATGCCGCCTTTAGCTGCCATGAACCTTTCTCTTCCCTGACTTGCTCTTGCAAAGGGGGATACCTGTGGAATTGTGTGAAATATGGTCTTGAAATGCAAAGGATGACTTTTATATCTTTGAAATGGTATGAAAGATGTTCTTGAAATGCAAAGGGGGACTTTTATATCTTTGGAATGGTGTGAAAGATGTTCTTGAAATGCAAGGTTTAATAGTAAAGAACTTGTGTAAGGACATCCCTTTCTATAAGTTATGTAAGTTGGATTTGTTTGGCTATGAATTTGAGAACTACTGGACTTGATGAATGATTTGGGTTTTCTAACTATTTTGTATTGCATGATTTTGATTGCTTAGCATTTCAAACATTGTTATGGCTTATTGACATTTCCCCATTGACATGAATTTCTAGCCTTTTTCCAATTTATTATAGCATGAAATGAAGATAGAAGTTGGGCTTCCCAAGTAGTCTCTCCTAGCCCATCAAAATGAAGCAACAACGTTGTTTTAGACATCTTGAGAAATTAAACCAATGTCAATGTCATGACCAATTAAACATCATTAAGTTCTACAAACTTAGGCCTTTTTTCCATGGCAACCTTGTCCTAAATTTCTTGGAGTTTGATTGGTCCACCTAAGAAAATAAGACCCGGTGGATTTTCCACGGATACTTTTGGGACATGTCTCAATTGCATTCCGTACAGTTTTGATGTCGCATTTTCTTCCGGGGGAAAACCCCCGCCACAATTTGCGACTACAAAATGCAGCCAATGAGATTCTTTTGTTGCCGTAGATGAAGGACGTCTCAAAGAAAAGAATTTTTAGTGGAGCACAGAAGCGGACGCCAAGAAGTGGAACCTGGTATTCATCTGGATTTCGATCTGGGTTTTCCGAACAGAGATCTGGGTATTCCGAACAGGGATCTTTCGATCTGGGTTACAGAGATTACCGTTACAGAGATTACTTTGACGGATCCTGATTCTTACCGCAGAAATTTGGACAGAACGTCTTCAGGTGATGGGTATTCTTCATTTAGCCAGAGATCTGGCTCAAATGTAGAGCCCTCTTCTCCTTCTTTTGAAGATGATGATGCTGATCCTTCTAACAGATCCGGCAAAAGAAGACAGATCCCGGCTGACAGATCCTTCTAACAGAAGACACCATTAAAAATTTCAAAGATTAGATCTGTCCAACAGTTCTGGAAATTGCAGTTCTTTGTGTACGAGAATGGGTGGTTCTGCAGACTTTGAATCTTTGTGTACCGAGATTTGAACTCGGGCTACACAAAGATTTCTGCAGAATTGAACAGTTCTCCAAATTGTAGTTCTGATAGAAAGATTAACAGTTCTGAAAATTCTGGATTTTCTTTCTACAACCAAGGTTCTTCAATCCTGAATCCATTTTCCTCAGATTCACATCCAGGTTTGTCTGATTTCTCCACAGAGATCTTAGTGTTCTTGCTGTTCTTCTACAGAGATCTTAGGGTTTTTGTTGTTCTTCCTTTTTGATGGAGTGCAGTGGAAAAGCAGAAAATATAAGAGTTGTCTTATATATTAAGGACATGTCGCATAAATATTAGTGGGAAAGGTCTTTATCTGAGACATGACGTGGAGATGACATGGAGTCTTATATGCTGTCTTATTGCATTGGGACAACCATATTTTATTCCTGCCGTGGAAAAAGGGCCTTAGACAATCAATTTGGTCTTGCACTCTCCATCATCAATCCTGTTCGCAGTTTTCACATTGTCTTGTCCTGCTTTTTTATCTCTCCCTCCAGCAATAAACCCAAATCCAACAGCAACTGGACTCGAGGCTAGGCAGAATAGAGTCTTTCGTATGTGTAAGGGTCTTGCATGTACAAACATAAATCCATATACTTGCCTACATTTTCTACAAACAATATCAGAGCTACATCTCTATTTGTCAATACAACTAATCCGCGCAGAACGGTCTGGCAATTTGAGCAGGCTCAGATTCTATTGTCTCTAGGAAAAGATGAGCCAAATTACGGATTTAATGTTTTTAGTGCCAAAGATATATGGAAACAACATTCCAGTGTAATACAAAAGGGCTCAGAGGAGATTCAGAAGGGAAAAAATCGTCGCAGAAATGAGTGGAATTTGAGAACTCTATCATGAAGAAAAGATATTTTTTGCCAGGCGCTACTGAAATAGAGGCGGTACAGATATAGATGCAACGATAGATTAGACACTAAAACAGAAGAGCGATGTCACTAAAACAGAAACCACTAAAAAAAGGAAGCAAAGTCCAAACTCGATGTTTCCCAAGAGCTCTGTTTGAAGAGCTCAGATCCCGCCATATCTACAAACAAAAAAATAGAAGGGGAATCATACCTGCGTCTAAAACTCTCTAATCTACACTTTTCTGCAATACACGGTGCATAATAGAATAACTTAGTAGCCTATGCAACATATATCAAATTTATTACATCGGGTCATGTCTCCTTTGATGAACAGAAAACCAACTTCAAGCTAGTCATCTGATATTGCCTCCATTGTCCATTTACCTATTTAACTTTCAATTCTTATGCCTTAACAATACATGCTCCATGTTTTCTCATACAGATGAGAAACTGTGTCGTATTATTAGACGCTTAAGCCAAAGGACAGAAATCTGCATGCAAATGAGCAGGTCCAGATAAGCAACTGATATCTTTTCATATTATAAAGCTGGTAGAACAATGTTCCTCTCTAGCTTTCAATTTTGTGAAGAAGTAAAGGAAACAACCTAAAACTATTATAAGACTACCATGCAAGCAAGATAAGAAAAGCATGTTAATTACTTTCCATCACATGTCTCTGAAAGTAAATGGCCTGTATAAATGCATACGATATTCTTGTAGCAGCTGGAACAGTGCTTTGTTATACATATAGAGCTGTTAATCTTTTGCATGGAGAAGTGTGTCCTAGCAATCATGTTTTTCTATTTGGTTAGTAAGGATTTTCTTCTAAGCAACCTTATTTCAACACGCAAAAATGCATATTTCAGAACAAAAGGAGATGCTTACACTCTAGCCATTGGCATCTACTGCAAAAGAGAGTAGATTGCATTGCATCCACCATAAGCATTAATCAGAGCATTACATGCATCCTTCAAGGTTTTTGCACGTCTTCTTTATCTGCTTGAAAACTCAATATTCTAGCTAGGAACAATACCTACATTCTTCGGCTTCTCAAAAATTTCCACAACTTAAACACTACGTTTAGATCTAGCCAAGATAGGAAGAATAGCTATATAGGTGAGAATATTTCAAGAACTTCAGGAACTAAGATCTTCTTCAGCATACTATTCTCGAAACCAAAAGTCTCTGAATGCTTGCACATGACCTATTACGAGGTGCCATAATATTAGGAGCACACCATTTATAATTCCACAAATAATGATGTTGCAACATACAAATACAATCCAGATCGAGGTTATACACCAACAAGTTGCATAGGCCATGCTGCTCCAATAGAGTTTCAAAAGACATCATTAGCAAAAAGGACAGATCAAGAACAAAAGATAAATCTCATGCCTTTTGAGTAAAAATGCATTCCGCTTGTTGAGGACTAAGAAAGACCACGCTATTGTGTAATGCGCACTTGTGTAATCCTGGCTTGCAGGCCCGAGAGGTATGATGGCAATGGCCATGAGAAGAACCCATCATGTAGGCGTAAATGATGCAGTGAATATATGTCGTGTAGCCGGCAATCGGTTGCAACATTGGTTTAGAGAGCTGGATCCGGCGTATATAGTGCATTTCTTTTTGCAATGGCCTTCATTCCGAAAATGGAAGAGTAGGTAAGTATAGCTGTTCCAAAAATTACTTGTTGATTGCTTGCCAAAATGTTTGAATTCGCCTATCCCCTATTTTTAGGGCAAACAAAGTGCATCAGAATAGTATTGCAAATAAACACTCTAAATCTTCAGCTACCTTAAAAACCAGATTGAAGTAAACGGATTTACTATTTTTGCTGCTTCATTTCTCAAGCCATCGTCACTCTCATTGGGTTTCATAGATTAAAACCAAATCTGGCACCATATCTAGGTCCAATGAACTAATCTATATGGGCGATTTTGTTAGATAATTTACTTGGAAGGTAGTTCTCACAAGTCTTCGAATTTCTTCAGATCTTAAATAAGGTTGATCATTGAGCTGAGAAAAGTCTGTTGTGGAAGCAGAAACTGGGACACCATGATCCTTATGATATGAAGGCTCTTTAGAAATAGGAATAGCTTTCTGGAAAAAATTATTTAATTGAACTTGATTTGCATCTGATTCAACAACTTCATTAGCAGAACCCGAAGTAAAAGCTCCATCAAAGGGGTCTGTTGCAAAGGCCTGGCTCAAAGTCTGCCTAGGCTGCTCTGCCAAAATCCAATCAGGATATGAGCTTTCACCTGGTGTACGTGGTGAAGGATCAAGTAGATGTCTGGAGGAAGATGATCCACCTTTTGGCATCCTTTTAAATCCAGCGCTGTGCTCCACCAAATCTGACTGCTGGTCTGCTACTGGTAGACCACACAGGAGCTCCCCAAATCCAATGAATCGAAATGAAAAGCAAAAATTTACCTGCTCATGCCATTTCTAGCAAAGTATAGAGAACCAGCGACTACAACTATGGTGAAATCCTAGAAAGTCAAAGGGACGGCTGTGGCGTCGAAGCTCTTCACTCCGTTTGGCTGGGTATAGAAAGAGATATACAGTGCTTCAGTGAGGGCTAGCAGATGGATACATTCTGTTATGCTGCTGATTCAGCTCTCCTTTGTTTCTGAGAAATTCGCCGACAACTGCATCCACAAAATAAAAAAAAATCTGATACAGAGAGACGCAGCACAAGTTTTTCTCTTACCTGGGTTGTGGCGACAGGGTGCCGGATTCAATTCAATCGAAGCCAATTGGCATTGAATTTCAAATCTTCTTTACCCGTTCCCAAGCATGAAATATTCCCAAGCATCAGATCGACCCAATCCGATCGAGATTGGCCATCATTAACATCCCCAACATAGAGGAGCTCAGTTGTATGACTGTACTGTGTGCCATTAAAACTTGCCACGTCTCCAACACAAAGCGCAGAAATTGACGTCATGTCACGGTCTTTTTTAGTCTTTAGCTTCCATCTCCAGGTGTCACTACGAGAGCTGCTCAAAAAAATATCACATCTCAAACAAAAATAAGATTGCATTATATATGTTAGGACAAGAAATTTATTGCAGTGGCCAAAGCCGCCACGAACATTTCTCTTTAGTGATCATTTATATAGGGGTGAATTTGTGTGAATTACAGCATGGTGTTGGTTCAAAACCAAAACGTCTGAAGTCAAGCATGCCCTAACCGACAATGTTGGTTTTATGAACCAAGTCGAGCATGCTTTAATTAACAATGTTGGTTTTATGAACCAACTCATTGTGCAGGGAAACTCATTGTGCAGGGGATATAAAAGGAGGCTCTGTCTAACTCTCGTGGAAGCAAAGACATGTGCTCTTTGTAGCATACTCTCCTCAAACAGCTCAAGATCAGCCAAAGCAACGTTAGGAGAGCTCTTCTTTTCGCAAGACAAAATAATGGATTGATAGAAGAAATAAAAGAGGAAAAAAGAAGAAACATTATCTAACTAAGCACCATCCCAACTATACTGCAAATGTTGAAACCAAAAATATTAGATCAGAAGGAATAATGGGATGAGTGATATTGTTTTCACTTCTCACAAACGTTGTTTTCACTTCACTTCTCACTCCTTGAGCTGTAAAAAAAAAGGCCATTAATCTAGACTAGCCTCGGGATACTCATTAAGCGGCAAGAGCTGAGGCCTTGTTTTAGTCCTAGCGTTTTGCTGCTCACAACAGGGGTTTTATAAAAATAAGCCAGGGATTGTTGCGAAGATGGATTGGGAGGAAATATGCGCTTATAATCCTCGACAGTCTGTTGGTTTGGAGTCTGAACCAAAAGAACGCATTTACGTTGATGGGTTTGCGGAACGGAACATCAATCTTTTTCTAGTTAGTTGTTTTTGTTCTATTCATCTCTCCATCATATGTCCATTGATGGAGAGTTCCCCCTTGTTTGGTTTAGTGGCTAGTCCATTGGGTTAGCAATTAAGAGATCTTGTGTTCAAGTCTCTGGGGGTCCGTCATATGTCCTCATGGACGCTGCCAATGTGGCATGACGTGTCCTCATGGACGCTGCCAATGTGGCATGACGTAAAAATACTATCCATCTATCCATCAGCAGAGCAATTGACTGCCCCAATTTTTCCTTGCTTTTGCAAGCCAACACTTTTTGCAGAAACATTCATAGAAGAGGCCATAAATAGAGTTATTGTTAAGAAAATGGATGCAGGAAAATGTTTTTGCATAGGATAAAGCCCAAGCTTCAGCGCCTGGGGCTATAGAGCAGTGCTTGCTTGCCTTGCTTCTATTTTTGATATTTTTTTTGCTTCTATTTGTGTCCATTCTTGGAGGTTCTATAACTCGACATTATCTCCAGTTTTAATGCTAGTTTTCACCGTGAAGAAATAGGCTAGGTTTGGCAGATCCAGCTCTCAGCTCAAGTTTTTTCTTAGTCTGTGGAGCTATGCTGGGTCCATCTCTACATCGAGTAGGTGTTTAACCCAGCCTGAAGATCGTTGGTTCTCTCAATCTAGATTTTATGTAGCCACGGTATTTACTATAGATCCATTCAGTGAAGGATTTGGTGGTAACTACGGTGGCAGAGATTATCTGGATCCCTTATTATAACGAGACCAGATCCTTCATAAATGCTTCTGCAATCTTAACAGGGCCCGCAAAAGGGACTAGGACATTAAAGAGTCATGCAACGCATGTGTCAAATTAATGTGCAGCTATAAATGCATAGGAGCGACTTAAATGTTTTGAATACAAGTGTCAACATCAAATCCATCTTGAATATCAAAACTAAGACACGTGGTGCTTCCATGTAATTAGTAAGAAAGAGAATCATTGCGAACAGAAAAGATAACTGCACTAGATAGGAAGGACAAGAAATTTATTGTGGCGGCCTTGGCCTGCACGAACATTTCTTTATTGACTCGCATGAGCTCAATGTTACTTACCGACTCGCGTGGGAGTTGAGCCTATGAATATGCCACGTGCATTCTTATGTTCTAACCCAATGCTATAAATATTTAAATATGATGTTCCCTTAAAATATATAGTATAGATACATATATTCTAGGCCACGTCACCATACAAGCCTACCTTAGTTGTGACGTTCCAGCACAGTATACGCTCCCAGGACGTATATTGTACTGCCACGTCACGCGTACACGCCACCCCGATTGACGTGTACGCCAACGTATAGCCAAGTGGGTAGCCCTAGGGGGCAACTTGCTAAGAATGTGCATTAGTATTAATGTGCACATTTTCCAATGTACACATTAATGTGGGCACACATTTCCATGTGGCCACTTGATGCCAAGTGGGCCATACCCATAGGTGCAATTAATGTGCACATTTTCCAATGTACACATTCATTAATGTGCACACATTTCCATGTGAGCACATTTGGGTGCACACATTTCCATGTGGGCACCTTTGGCCACCTAGCCCTTAAAGGCAAGTGGGCCCATTACCAATTATCCCACATGCCAAAAGGGGATAATTGGAAACCCTAGCCACCCCCCCTTGTCTATATAGGGTTGAAAACCCTAACTAACCTAATTTTCGATTTTAGGGCTTTAGAACTCTGCTTTTTGGCCTCTCAGCGGCCAAAACCGCATCCCAGACTCTGCCTGGGAGAATTGCATCCTTAGTTCCTCGAGATTCGCGCGTCTCAACAGGATGGTCGAGGCTCAGTCGGGAGGAGCCCCTCAAGGATCAGGTATTTGGCCAATTAGATAGTCTAAACCCTATTTTAGTCATTTTATCAGTAGGTTTAGCCTATTAGATTGGCCATAGCAGACCTCTAGATCCCTAGATAGCAGATTCTAACTAAAGAACCTAACTCTATGTTATAGATTAGATTTAGTTCTTTAGTTCTCTGTGAAGTATATGGATGATGTATCTCTATGAACTCCTTGTATTGGGAAGGGGGGTAGAGACCTAAAGCTTTGTAGTTGATGCTCCTAGAGTAGCCTCTCTAGCACACTGTAGATGCGGCCTGTGCACAAGAGCCACACCTGGTTGTGGGTGAAGGGGCCAGACTGGCTTATAAGGAGGTTCATGTTCTGACTCTTGAACGACCCCTATGGTGTGTTAGTACTGCCGGGGGTCACTGTGACTAGGTCTAATGGCTTGCCACTGCGTGTGGGCAAGGCATGGGCTCGACACTCGTGAGGTGGTGAATATGACCTTCCATTGAGTTCAAGTCGAATACGGGCAGTGGCCCTCTAGTCACCTTGAGTCAGCATTGTAGATCTCTGGAGGGAGAGATCCCTACCTGCCCCATCGGAACTGGGGAGATGTAACCCAGGATATAGCCCCCTCGGCTATGCATCCGGCGGGCTACAGTCAGGTCCCAACACTTTTCAGCCTACTCTGCAAAGTGTGCACAGGAGGGGCGGATGGAGTGGACAACCCTAGGCCATGTTCTTATGCCAGCCAAATCCATTGCCATGAATTCTGTCTGCAATGAACTCTGGAGACCCAAGCTTGTCAGTCCATCCCGGTGTCTGAGCCTTGGGTAGGATTCCCTATGTGATGTGCTGATCTTCGTCTATGCAGATATGTGGAGGACCATCCTTCGCGATGGTCATATGATGTTGATGTATGTGCTACTGACATGTATGTTTACGCTTCCGCAGCTAGGTAGGCCCTGAGGGAGACGGGGTGCAATGACCCTTCCACTCTTCCCACTGGAACCCGTTACGGTTGCAGTGTCATGTGGAGGGCCCTGTATTGGCACGGAGCTGGTATGGGGGATGAACTCCTGGTTGTATACGGTGAGTGCACCGTATACGAGTAGGGGACGTCACAGTGGTATCAGAGCTATGTTCTTGGAGACCAAGAGCAAAGCACTGGCCCAGACTGTATATTGGAGCCTCTGGACACCTCTCGTTTCGATTATGCTCAATTATGATTGGGGACGCCTATGATTTTAAGATGTCAAATACGAGTTTGCCTAAGGTTTTGATAGTATGTGGAGCCTCTATACAGTTTTGCTTAAGCTTTTAGAATATGAAATACGGGGATTCGAACCTCTACCAAAATAATTCAATGTCCTAATAAGACTACTTTAACCAATCTAACCAGTGAGCTAATGTGACTATTTTTTATCTTAAATCCATGTTTTTTTTTTATAATAACCCATTGAATTGTTTTTGGGATATGGTCTATGGTTTCAAGAATTATATCTATATCAAATCCCCCTGGAACCCCCTGTTATTTTGCTACATATTGAATAGAAATGTAAAAAGACTAAAATTGATGAGCCAACATCCAAAAAGTAGGGTGGTCTCATACGTCGCGCCAGGACAGATTTCTACATTCTAGAAATCGGGCTGGGCGCAACGTGTGAGACATTCAGCTTTGACACCAAAAAAAAAAAAAAAAAAAAAAAAGTTGTAAATTACAGTAAAATACCTTGATAATTCTAAATTTAAGCTAAGAATTAGTAGATTTAGCATGTTACATGTTAATTTAATAGTGGGCCCCACCATGTCTCACACGTCGCCGCCAGATGTGGTTTCTAGATTCTAGGAATGGACCGGGCTAACGGTGAGACCTTGCTTAATTAGGTGTTTTTAGGTGTTCTAGACAACCCAAAAAGGTAGTTTAAAAGTTGACCTAAAATTGGCCCTATAAATAGAACCAGACCCCTCCCATTTTTCCTGTTCTTCCCTAGAACTTCGCTCGTACTGTCAAGGCGATCTTCTGGCGCTTAGCTCCGATCGACAAACCGTAAGATGATGGCCCGCACGGGGGTCGCAAGGAAGCCTGAGACGGCGGATCCTCGGCGCCCGGTGGCTCCGGCCTCTTTCACCGATTCTTCGGCAACGCCTTCTCCACGGGCGGCGAATCTTCGGTCAAGTGAGGAAGCGGTCGGACGGGCGACCACACGTAAATCTTGGAGGACGATCGGCCGACGTCATGGCGAGATCCTCAACGAGAAATTGAACGGCGAGGGAGGCGGCGGGCGGCGGGGGGAGATTCACCCGGGCAGAGGAGAGGGGAAGAGAGGAGGAGCAGCCGACGGAACTCACCCCGGAAGAAGAGGCCGACCTAGCACGCTTCGTCCACAAGTACGAAGCCAAGGAGCGCCGCCGGGAGCAGAGAACAAAGAGTCGGGAAGACGACCCGACTACAGCCAGCGGACCCAAGAAGAGGAGGGCCAAAGCCGTAATGGCAGGCAAGAGGAAGCTGGTGAAGGTCGGGAAGAGAGCCGGTCCTGGTCATCAACGAGCCATCTGGGAGGTGAGACCCGCCCACCACCGACGGCATCGATGGAGACTACGCGGGGCGCAGACGGGGCAAGCTCTTCAAAGCCCCCGGGCCGAGAGGAAGAGGTACCCGGTTGCAGACGGCCAAGAGCAGAGGTGGAGGCTCTGACAGTGGCTTAAGCCCCCACCATTTCCAACGTGGATAGGGTCAAGGCCCCACGGCCGCCAGCTGGAAGTTTATGTGATAGACCCCTTAAAGGTCTATCGAAGAGGATCGTGGAGCACGACGCCAGCGTATGGCAAAAGTGGGAGGCCTACAATGCCTATTACCGTGAGCACAGTGGGTGAGGACGATTGAAGGCGGGCACCCTAAAAGGCCAGCATCAAGCCCCTCCACCAAAACCCAAGCCTCCACGAGCACCCGGGAAGAAGCGGAGCAAGAAGAAACAGAGGAAGACAGGGCACTCAAGGAGATCCGCCACTTCCGGAAGAGTTCACGGACTCTGATTCCCCCGGCCCGCTCCAAATCCCGTCCGCTGAAGTCATTCAAGAATACAACACGCATACGCGCGTGACGGATGCGAGATGTTGTTTGTATTTGCAAGAGGCGGCCGGCCCACTTAGTGAAACATTTTGAAGATTCAACGGCCCACGCACGGTGCACGCCAAGAGGGTTACCCTCATGAGGCGGGATATGTATCTTGCCGGACACATCAAGGAGAACGCCCTTGAACCTTGTAAATGATCAGAAAATTTTGTTAATATAAAGAAAATTTTGTGTAAATAAAGTGTCAAAACCTCGCTTTAAATAGGTCAAGATATCGATCCCTAGCCTTTTTTTTAATTAAATTGGAGTTTTGAGCAAAAATGAGGCGATGTCTCACACGTCGCCGCCAGACGCATTTCTACATTTTAGAAATCTGGCCGGGCGCAACGCGGTGAGACCATGCCCAAAAATGCCCAAAACAGCTCCAAATCGACCAAGTAAGGGGTCAATTCTGCCTAACTCGACGAGTTTAGTAGAATTACAGCCTTAGATCACCTAAATTGAGTAATCCTAGCCCAATTAGGACCCATGTCTCACACGTCGCGCCAGGACAGATTTCTACATTTTAGAAATCGGGCTGGGCGCAACGTATGAGACCCCCGTACCATGTCATCACCAAATGATCTCCAAATTGCACAATAGGTTCAATAGCTCCCCTTAGCATGCTCAAACTCTAGAAATAGTCTTCAAACTTGCAATTGCATCCCTTAATAGATCAGAATTACCTAATCTCAGTAAAATCTAGGTCATCCAAAAATTAGGGTTTTTCCCTTTCTATAAATAAGTCCCCCATTTCTCAATTGGCACCCTGCAAATTTGCTCCCCACTGCTTAGGCGATCTTTCATCTCCCTGAGGCGCTTCTGCATCCGTTTGATACTCCTTTCCTTGCTAGATCAATGGCCACTGCTGATTTCAGGCAATGGTACAGCGCCAGTGCCCATGCCACTGAGGCGGATGTCAACGACATCTTCCAAGTCTTTGTGAAAGAAGTCGACATCCAAGCTACGCTGAATGCAACCCGGCCATATAGGCGGGGTGCTAGCGAGAATTTTCAGGCTAGGGTAGGACCCTCCCTTGTCCAAGTCCCCCTTGCATAGGATACTTAGTTCCCACGCCCGGGTCCCTTCAAGGCCTTGGGCGATGTCCCCAACATGTCGCCAAATACTTGACTAATAAAGGCGCAGAGGCTACCGATTACATGGTCCCGACGATAACAGGGACCAAGTACTTCTCTTACACCGCCCTAGCCATCTTCTTATCCCACCGCCGGGAACCCGATGGGGGCAACCTCTATCCCTCCGATGGAGGTAGACCCCATAGCCGGCGGGAGGAAGAGCAAATGCCGCTACAATATCAACAAGAACGAGAAGCAAGAGAGGATGAAGAAGAGTCGGACGACATCGAAGGATACACGAGAGCTTCGACTTCGGACGAAGAACGGGCCAAGGAGAGCGGGGAGTCGATCAATTTCGGCGAGCACGCCAGGGCATCAGAGTTGCTCCCCCACTCGGGCTAGGCATCACACAACAAGAAAAGGGTCATTTAGCGACGTCTATAGCGACGTCTGAACGACGTCTATGCGACGTCTGACGGCGTCGCACAGACGTCTCACAGACGTCGTTAGAACCGCGTCGCATGCGGCGTCGTCGCATCGCGGCGTTAGCGGCGTCGCTTCGACGTCGCGCAGACGCGACTTCGAGACGTCGCTCCGACGTCGCGTCTCGGCCCGACGGACGTCGCGCGTCGCGGCGTGGTGGACGAAAAAAAAAAAAAAAAAAAAAAAAAAAAAAAAAAAAAAAAAAAAAAAAAAAAAAGAAAGAATTTTAATAGTTAGTTACAATATCATATACAAGAGGCGAGTAGTGGCTATCTTTACGTGTTCCCTGTTAGGGGAAAACCCGTATAGCCAATTCTATAACAATACGACCAATATTAGACAATGACATTGAAAGTTAACGTGAACTAAGAGTTTATAGCACTTACGAATCTATTTCGGCCGCCAGAACCCAAGTGAGACGGAATTCGTTTGCTTGAAGTTGCCTTGGCAGTCCGTGAGGCAGATGTTTTTTCTTGGAATCCTTTGCACGTTCGAAAGTGATCTGATTGCAAGGAATACAACATGACAAGTTAAATGTCTTATTTCGAATTGAACGAATGGCAACAAATAACAAATACCTTGATATCTTCCTTATGGACAGATTAAGTGGTTTAGGGACCTTTGACCAATCGCCTCCCAATTTTTTGGCATTCGACTTCAATTTTGCAATCACTCTTTGCCTTTTCTATAAATCGATAGATTAACACAAAACAAAAGAATAAAAATAAGACTATGACTAGGTCATGTACCTTCTTTTTCAAGCAACTCCCCATCATCAAAATGAGCCCCTTCCAAATCTGGATTAGTCGGATTAAAAGCTAGAGTTGGCTAACATACGCTTTAGGGTTATAAGCTAGATTTGGCCACCTCTACCTAAGAATTACAAGAAAAGTCGACTTGGACCCGAACACCTGGTCGTCTCCACTCGTAGTGGAGCCTACCGTGCCCTTGAACAAGCCACTACAATTTTATTTTAAACCTAAAAATAACAAGTGGTCGTGGACTTGAACCCTGCACGTGGCCCTCTCCACTCTAGGTGGAGCCGGGCCGTGCCCTTTGAACAAGCCACTCCTTAACCTAGGAAAAATATATGATCGTAGTGAAGTGGACTTGAACCCGCATGGTCCTCCCCACTCTAGGTGGAGCCGACCGCGCCCTTGAACAAGCCACTCCATCAATTTTTTTTAACCTTTAAAATTATAAAAATAAAATGCAAGCGATCAACTTACCAAAAGAAGGACGTGTGTGTAACAAGATCCCGAGGGTCCAAATCGAAATAGAAAGCAACAAAGAGTTAGAAGAATAAGAACAACGGAAAAAAAAAAAAGAAGAAACAAAAAAAAAAAAAAAAAGATGAAGAAATAGTAAAACAAGAAAGAAAAAAATGAATGAATCAAAGAAGAAGAGAAGGGTGGGAGAAAGAAGAGAAGGGGAAAGAGGAGAAAAAAGAAATTAGGGGAAGAAAGAGAAGAATGGAAGAAATAAGAGAATGAAATGGAAGAAGATAGAAGAATGGAAGAATGGAAGAATGGAAGAGTGAAATAAGGGAAGAATCGAAGAAAGAAATGAGGAAAGAAGGAAAAAGAAGAAGAATGCAGAAACAAGAAGAAGAAAAAGAAGGAAAGAGATAGAAAAAAAATTTGAAATCTACACTAAATCATTCAATCCAAAAAACCATTCAATCCAAAAAGCATGATCTACTAACCTTAAAAAGAGTGCTTGCAAGTCGTTCAAGGTCGTAGCGCCGAAGATCGCCCAAAATAGTCGATAGAAGGAAGCCTAGGAATGGTCCCGGAAAAGACGGCCCGCGGGACTGTAAAAAACACACGGCGTCGCATGCGACGTCGCGACGTCGCATGCGACGTAATTTTGAAATCGTATATACGATTTTGAAATCGTATATACGATTTCAAAATCGTATATACGATTTCAAAATCGTATATACGGTTTAACGTCGCATGCGACGTGTCCGCGACGTATTTTGTTATAGCGACGTCTAACACTTTTAATTTTTTTGGTGCCTTTTTTTCATCTGATGGTCATGAAAGTTTGTCCTTATGCTAATTTGGACATTCCCGAGCCATATATGCAGTCAAAATCACATTCTGGATTTAACCAATCTTCTATTGCTACTACTTACGAATGTTTGAGCCTGGGGTGGCATGTTTGAGCCTGGGGTGGCGGTTTGATAAGTTCTCCCGGACGGATGTTGGATTTTTTTGGCCCTTATCGAACGAGGCCCCTTGAACGAAGGATTCAAATCTGTGGATAGGGGAACCGAGATCCGAAGTGTGGTCTTTAGCGCATCGCCCCCGGGGAGCCGCCAGAAAGGCTGCCTCGGGGAAACTTTTTGGGCTCGCCTCCCGGGGTCCTGGACTCTCCCCTTCTAATGAGGTGGCCTTGCAAGGTCCCGGCCTTGTTTGACTTGGGCAAGTGTGCCACCGCCCAACAACAACAGTGCCCCTAACCGTTCTAATGCAAACACTTTGATCTAAACCTTGTCCAAAAAATTTTGAAAACTGGCCTCAGATGTTGGCGATGACTTAGGAAGCCTGCTGACAAAAAATCAGAATTTAATTCCGTACTATGCATTAATTACGAATTTATGAATGTCTTGCTACTGCAAAAGCTGCCCTTTACTTCTAACTGCCACAACGGGAGAGTACAGATCCAAACTCCATTCCGCCGGGCCCCCCTTGCTTCGCGTTCTCAATCGCATCTTATCGGCCAAGTCCCAAGTGCAAAGGACCAAAACTTCGGCACCCAAAATGCAAACCCCGCTAGAACCTCGCAACTCATAGGGTTTACGCTTTGGAGGCTCTATCCTTGTCGATTCGACTAGGACCTTGCGCGCCGCGGTCTTGACGTAGAGGGGGGTGTTGACGCCGCAGCACGGACCCTAAAACCATCCGAAGCAGCTTGCCCCAAAAGTCCTCTCCCCGGCGTTCCACGGGCGACGGACGGGCAACTTCCCCTCCCGAATCGTGGATTCGCTCGCCAATGGACTCGGAACGCCGACATTGCCCCAGGGACCAAGTTTCATGGCCAAAAGACCACCCCTTCTCGAGGTAGCGTCAAACTATCTCATGTCCAACACACTCGTGAGTCAATTGGCCTAGGAGGTGGTCACGTCGAATCTTTAAACGTAGGGCGTAAGTGTTTCTTTCTTTTTGCAAAACCCGACCGCAACTTGGTCTCTAGGGTAATTTCGGCCTCCCCGACGATGTAGCCAAGTCGAATCGCCATTCCGGAGCCCTCCGCAATGTCCGAACGACAAAACACTTTGGTTTCTACACGGCCGACCGCAGACGCGCTTGCGGTTTGATAAGTTCTCCCGGACGGATGTTGGATTTTTTTGGACCTTATCGAGACAGGCCCTTGAACGAAGGATTCAACGGTCGGATAGGGGAACCGAGATCCGGGAGTGTGGTCTTTAGCGTACGGCCCCCGGGGAGCCCGCCAGAAAGGCTGCCTCGAAACTTTTTTTGGGGCTCGCCTCCCGGGGTCCCACTCTCCCCTCTAATGAGGTGGCCTTGCAAGGTCCTGGCCTTATTTGACTTGGGCAAGTGTGCCCATTTCCGGCTGCCCAACAACAAAGCTGCCCTGACCGCTCTAATGCAAACACTTTGATCTAAAACCTTGTCCAAAATTTTGAAAACTGGCCTGTATGTTGGCGATGACTTAGGAAGCCTGCTGACAAAAAATCAGAATTTAATTCCGTACTATGCATTAATTACGAATTTATGAATGTCTTGCTACTGCAAAAGCTGCCCTTTACTTCTAACTGCCACAACGGGAGGAGTACAGATCCAAACTCCATTCCGGTTCCTCTTGCTTCGCGTTCTCAATCGCATCTTATCGGCCAGTCCCAAGTGCAAAGGACCAAAACTTCGGCCCCAAAGCGCCAAACCCCAGAGAACCCGACAACTCATAGGGTTTTACGTTTGAGGCTCTATCCTTGTCGATTCGACTAGGACCTTGCGCCCGTCTTGACGTGAGGGGGGGGTGTTGGCGCCAGAGCACGGACCCTAAAACCATCCGGAAGCAGCTTGCCCCAAAAGTCCTCTCCCCGGCGGCCCCCGGGACGACGGACGGGCAACTTCCCCTCCGAATCGTGATTCGCTCTCGCCAATGGACTTCTAACGCCGACATTGCCCCGGGGACCAAGTTTCATGGCCAAAAGACCACCCCTTCTCGAGGTAGCGTCAAACTATCTCATGTCCCGCAACGTGGGGCGTAAGTGTTTCTTTCTTTTTCAAACCGACCGCGGCAACTTGGTCTCTAGGGTAATTTCGCCTCCCTGACGATGTAGCGGTCGAATCGCCATTCCGAGCCCCTCCGCAATGTCCGAACGACAAAACACTTTGGTTTCTACACGGCCGACCGCAGACGCCATGGGTTTGATAAGTTCTCACGGACGGATGTTGGATTTTTTGGACCTTATCGAGACAGGGCCCCTTGAACGAAGGATTCAACGGGTCGGATAGGGGAACCGAGATCCCGGAGTGTGGTCTTTAGCGTCACGGCCCCGGGAGCGCCGCCAGAAAGGCTGCCTCGAAACTTTTGGGGCTCCGCCTCCCCGGTCCTGGACTCTCCCCTCTAATGAGGTGGCCTTGCAAGGTCCCCGCCTTATTTGACTTGGGCAAGTGTGCTAGCTTCGCTGCCCAACAACAGTCTGCCCGGACCGTTCTAATGCAAACACTTTGATCTAAACCTTGTCCGAAAATTTTGAAAACTGGCCCAGATGTTGGCGATGACTTAGGAAGCCTGCTGACAAAAAATCAGAATTTAATTCCGTACTATGCATTAATTACGAATTTATGAATGTCTTGCTACCGCAAAGCTGCCCTTTACTTCTAACCGCCACAACGGAGGAGTACAGATCCAAACTCCATTCCGTCTGTTCCCTTGCTTCGCGTTCTCAATCAGATCTTATCGGCCAAGTCCCAAGTGCAAAGGACCAAAACTTCGGCACCCAAAACGCAAACCCCCGCTAGAACCCGGCAACTCATAGGGTTTACGTTTGGAGGCTCTATCCTTGTCGATTCGACTAGGACCTTTGCGCCGTGTCTTGACGTAGAGGGGGGTGTTGACGCCTTTAAGCACGGACCCTAAAACCATCCGAAGCAGCTTGCCCCAAAAGTCCTCTCCCGAAGGCCACCGGCGACGGACGGGCAACTTCCCCTCTCCTAATCGTGATTCGCTCGCCAATGGACTCGAACGCCGACATTGCCCCGGGGACCAAGTTTCATGGCCAAAAGACCACCCCTTCTCGAGGTAGCGCCGAACTATCTCATGTCCAACACACTCGTAGTCAATTGGCCTAGGAGGTGGTCATCGAATCGCAACGTAGGGCGTAAGTGTTTCTTTCTTTTGCAAAACCGGCCGGTGCAACTTGGTCTCTAGGGTAATTTCGCCTCCCGGGACGATGTATGCTTAAGTCGACCGCCATTCCGAGCCTCCGCCGAATGTCCCGAACGACAAAACACTTTGGTTTCTACGCACGGCCGACCGCAGACGCCAGCTGTTTCATAAGTTCTCACCCTGGGCGGATGTTGGATTTTTGGCCCTTATCGAGACAGGGGCTCTTGAGCGAAGGATTCAACGGTCGGATAGGGGAACCGAGATCCTAGAGTGTGGTCTTTAGCGCACGGCCCCCGGGAGCCGCCAGAAAGGCTGCCTCGAAACTTTTGGGGGCTCAGCCTGGGGTCCTGACTCTCCCCTCTAATGAGGTGGCCTTGCAAGGTCCTGGCCTTATTTGACTTGGGCAAGTGTGCCAAATTCGGCTGCTAACAACAGGCGCCCTGACCGTTCTAATGCAAACACTTTGATCTAAACCTTGTCCGAAAATTTTGAAAACTGGCCCTGTATGTTGGCGATTACTTAGGAAGCCTCTGCCGACAAAAAAAATCAGAATTTAATTCCGTACTATGCATTAATTACGAATTTATGAATGTCTTGCTACTTGCAAAAAGCGCCTTTACTTCTAACCGCCACAACGGGAGGAGTACAGATCCAAACTCCATTCCGCCGGGTTCCCCTTGCTTCGCGTTCTCAATCGCATCTTATCGGCCAAGTCCCAAGTGCAAAGGACCAAAACTTCGGCACCCAAAACGCAAAACCCCGCTGAACCGGCGCAACTCATAGGGTTTACGTTTCGGAGGCTCTATCCTTGTCAGATTCGACTAGGACCTTGCGCCGTGTCTTGACGTAGAGGGGGGGTGTTGACGCCAGAGCACGGACCCTAAAAACCATCCGAAGCAGCTTGCCCCAAAAGTCCTCTCCCAAGGCCCTGGCGACGGACGGGCAACTTCCCTCTCCGGAATCGTGATTCGGCTCTGCCAATGGACTCGGAACGTCGACATTGCCCTGGGGACCAAGTTTCATGGCCAAAAGACCACCCCTTCTCGAGGTAGCGTCCGAACTATCTCATGTCCAACACACTTTCGTAGTCAATTGGCCTAGGAGGTGGTCAGCTGTCGAATCTTTAGCGTAGGGGCTAAGTGTTTCTTTCTTTTTGCAAACCGACCGTGCAACTTGGTCTCTAGGGTAATTTCGGCCTCCCGGACGATGTGGCGAAGTCGAATCGCCATTCCGAGCCCTCCGCAATGTCCGAACGACAAAACACTTTGGTTTCTACACGGTGGGCCGACCGCAGATTTCGGTTTGATAAGTTCTCACGGACGGATATTGGATTTTTGGCCCTTATCGGTGACAGGGCTCTTGAACGAAGGATTCAACGGTCGGATAGGGGAACCGAGATCCTGGAGTGTGGTCTTTAGCGTACGGCCCCCCGGGGGAGCGCTGCCAGGAAAGGCTGCCTCGGGAAACTTTTTGGGGCTCGCCTCCTGGGGTCCGGACTCTCCCCTCTAATGAGGTGGCCTTGCAAGGTCCTGGCCTTATTTGACTTGGGCAAGTGTGCCATTACCGCCCAACAACAAAAGCGCCCTGACCGCTCTAATGCAAACACTTTGATCTAAACCTTGTCTGGAAATTTTGAAAACTGGCATGTACGTTGGCGATGACTTAAGAAGCCTGCTGACAAAAAATCAGAATTTAATTCCTTACTATGCATTAATTACGAATTTATGCAACAACAGGCTGCCTAGACCGTTCCAATGCTATCTATTTGATCAGAACTTTATCCGGAAATTCTAAAAATTTGCCTGTATGCTGGGGATGACATAGGAAGCCAACTGACAAAAAATCAGAATTTAATTCCATACCATGCATTAATTACGAATTTATGAAGCATGAATGCAAAAGAACGCATAACTAAAAAATTCTGCATCGAAAAAAGGTGGAATTTTGACAAGCGGTGCAACGCGTCTGCGGTGCGGACATGAGAAAAAACATTTCACTAGGATATGCAAAGTTGGTGCACGATGAAATAGCTCCGAGTCTTCCAGAGCTCACATGCCGCCACAAAAAGTTCTCTTCACGAAGGCCCCGGGCGATGGATTCGAGCAATTTCCCCTCTCCAAAACCATGATTTGGCTCTTCCAATGGACTCAGAATATCGACATTACCCTGGGGACCAATTTTCGTGGCCAGAAGACCACCCTTGTTCTCCAAAAAGAACAAAGTACACTAGACGTCCAGCAGACGTCCCGCGCGACATCACGTCCCGCGCGACGTCATGTCGCACGCGACGTCACATCGCACAAAAGTGACGCACGCGATGCGACGTGGTGCACCTGGCGTGACAGATCTGCCACGTCACGGTGTCAGACGTCGCATTACATCGCCGCGATGCGACGGTTCAAGCGACGCGGACGCCGCATTGACGCCGCGATGGTCACGCGGCGGTGGCGACGCCACGCCGCACGCACGCCGCAAGCCCACGCCGCCGCTAAATGTCCATTCTCTTGTTGTGTCACAAGCCTAGCCCCTATCATCATCGACGGAGAGGAGTATCTACTCCTCAGCGACATCCGTGAACCTCCCTAATGCGTGGAGAGGGAGCTCAGTTGGACGAATCGCTTCCACCAATCAAGGGGGTAGACCGATATGGACGACTTCATCGCCCCGGGAGCCTCGCACTTCCCGCCTCAAGTGAGGGAGTCCGACACCTACACAGGGGAGACGACCTCCCACATCCGTGCCTACAAAGAAAGATCGTGCAATTGATGGACGAAAGGAGCCGCCAACAGAGGAGGAGTTCCTCGCCTCCAAGAGCGATGGGGATCCGTGGGAAGACCACGAAGCATCCTAATGCCGGGTCCTTCGATATCACCCCGCCAAAAGGAGAAGGAATCGACCCGTGAGGCTCGACCGCACAATTGAAGACTACTGGGAGCTCAACGGGCGTAGAGGTCGACGAAAGCACGTTGCACACGTAGCCGGAGGCCAAACAAGCGAGAAGCTTCGCCAAAATAACAACGGCGTGTCGCCGTACTACTTACCACCGGCGATGGATGGGAGAATAGCGGTAATTCACCGCAAGTTCAAATCCCGCAGGCGAAGAAGGAGTGTTTATGCCGATTGCACTCTCGTGGCTTCCTAAGCAGCATGCTAGAATAGCAAAGAATGTCGACTATGTTGCCTTAGTCAAGAGGGCAATGGCACTTGACCTCTTCGACTTAAACATCCCCACCCACGCCGTGGGAGATTAGCGAAGATCAGCGCCCCTTACATCCGGCCGCGGGGTAGAAGACCTCGTGAGAGCCATCCAGGGAGGATCGCCAAATAGCATCATCGAACTTGGGTCACTTAAGTAGGGACGGCCCAAGTTAAGAAGTTTCTTGAAGACAACCCGCCTTACCTGGGCATTTCAAGACTAGTTAGACTCTTGATCCCGGAGACTTTTTGTACCTAAAATATTATATGATATATAAATACAATTCTGTTGCACTTTAAATGTTTTGTTGATGTATGTTGCCCCACAATTATACCAACAAACATAAACAATGCAAGAGAACAAATGGAACTAACCATATAGCCATTAATCACTTGTGGATGCAGCTAGAGGGCTAAGCCTTGGGGAACGACAAACCCTTGAGACCTTATAGAAGAGCAAACCCCGCCTGCACCACCCCCCCGCAAGGAACCTATTTGAAGATAGGGAACCCATGACCCCAGAGGGGAGATAGCCCGTGATGAGGACGGATCCGGGAGCAGATAAAGGCATTACCGTCCGCGTCAGGGAGTGGGTTCTGGTGGGCAATGCTCGGGCTTGCCGCAAGCATCACGGAGGGAAGGAAGGGACAAGAAGAGGAGCAAGAGAAGGAGATCCCCAACCGAATCTTCCGACTCAAGTTCAGACTCGACCGACTCGAGGAAGAGGAAGAGCGTGCCTCGTGAAATCCAACGTAGGGAAGGCAGAGGAACACCCCCGTAGGGACGATTAAAGAGATACCGTGGCCTCCTCGACTACCGTAAGAAGGTAGATTCCGCGACCGGGCAATGTATGGAAGGCCCGAAATCGAACAGCTTCTCGTGGGGAGAACAGTCGCTTGGAAGCGAGGCATGGCTGGATCTAAATGAGCGAAAACCTTTAAATGCTTATGGCATGAAGGATAAGGACAAAGGCGAGAGTTGCAACAGCCAACTTGAAAGGAGCCGCCGAATTTGGTGGAAGGGGGTATGCAAAGGCACACGGCTTAAGCAGGATGCTTGTAAGTTCGTAAAGTTTGCTAAAGCCTTCAGCCATTACGCTCCAAGGGAACATAAGTCCAAAGATGATGCAAAGCTTTATTAAAGTTGCGTTAGCAAAACAAAAACAGCCGTAAATATACGAGAGGAATTCATGAGGCTAAGGTCAGATGTGCCGGGTTGGGAGAGAAGCATGCAAGAGAAAGCTATATCGAGGGGTCGAATGAGGAGATCCATAAAGCTTGTGAGAGCAATAAACCCTAGGACAAGATCGTATGTAATCCAAGGCTATAAGCTTGCAGGGGTCGTGACCTCGTAATAGCGGGCACAAGCAGCAGTGATTTCCGGGAGAAAGGCAAGGCGACAGAAGCTATAGCCCCGGCGGCCGCCCGTGTCCAAATAGAACACAATATGGTGGGAACCAGGGAAGCAAAGCAGGAGAAGAAGCAGTGTCCTTCAAGGACAAGCAGGAGAAGTCAAACTACTCCAAAGCAAAGGTAATCCTTTTTGCAAGCGATGCCCAAGGAAAAGAGGCAGGAGTGCATAGAAAAGCAAGAAGTGCTTCGTGCTTCCAAATGGGCCATAGGACGAAGAACCGCCCCTACGCCATGAGTGCAGCTCTAGCGGAGTTGGGAGATTGGGGCCACGGGACGGACGACGACGGCAAAGAGGCCCGCGACTACATTCGTGGTGAGTGTCACATCTTTGCCGCAATAGATACTGAGCAAGCAGAGAGCCAAGATAAGGTAATTTCCACAAAGAGGGAAGGCTAAAGCTAAGTCCTTCATAGTCTTGATAGACTCGTGAAGTAGCCATAACTTTGCATCCCCCGTAATGGTTCGGGGATGTTGAAGTTGAAGCCGCTAAAGTCAAAACCAAGACCCGTTGTTTTAGCAAGTGGTGCAAGAAGGCGGCGGGCAAGAGAATTAACTTCGACATCGACTTGCCGTGGATTAATATCCGGATGGGAGCAGAAGTAATGGGCATTGGAAAGTATGACTTGATCATAGGAATGGAGTACCTTGGGCGGCCAGGGGCCATTATCGATCGTGGAAAGCGGAAGGTGACCTTCCCAACGCCTAACCAAGCAAGATCATTGAGATAACAGTAAGGAAGTTGTTCCCATCATGCGCTGCATGTCTTCTAAACAACTGTTCAAGTGCATCAAGAGTGAGCAAGTGGCATACATCTTCAAGCTTGAGATTAGTGAGCCGTAATCGTAAGGAAGCAAAGAAGACAACGCCACCAAAGAAGTTGCCGGGCAAAGTATCTCAAACTAATCACGGAGTTCCATGATCTCTTTCCGATGAGATCAAGCAGCTCCCTCCTTATAGGGGAGTCGAAAAGTGCGAGATAGCACTCAACCAGAACAAAGCCAACAAGCAAGGCTCCATATAGAATGACAACACAGAGGAGTTGTCGAGTTGAAGAAGCAGCTAGAGAGCTGCGCCGACCTAGGTTTCATTAGACCTAGTGTCTCGCCGTTTGGAGCGCCCATTCTTTTTGTCAAGAAGAAGGATGGATCTTTGAGAATGTGCATAGACTATAGACAGTTGAATAAGCACACCATTAAGAACAAGTATGCGCTTCCAAGATCAGACGACTTGATGGATCAGCTCCAAGGTGCAAAGATCTTCTCCAAAATCGACTTAAGGTCAGGATATCATCAGATCAGGATAAAGGAAGAAGATATCCATAAGACCGCCTTCTAACGCCGGTATGGGCATTATGAGTTCACGCGAATGCCTTCGCTTATCAAATGCCCCCGCAACGTTCATGAGGCTCATGAACGATATCTTCAGGGAGTTCCTGGACACCTTTGTGATTGTTTTCTTTGATGACATTTTGGTGTATAGCACATCCCTTGAAGAGCACGTGCAACACTTGAGAAGAGTGCTAGAGAAGTTGAAGAGGCACCAGTTGTACGCCAAGTTGTCGAAGTGCCACTTCGCAACAGAAAAAGTGGAGTATCTAGGTCATGTGATCTCAGCAGAAGGCATCTCAACAGACCCCGCCAAGATTGAGGCCGCATATTCGCTGGGTCGCCAAGAAGAATGCATGAAGTCAGAAGTTTCCTCGGCCCAGCGGTACTCACAGAAGTTCGTGAAGAAGTTTGCTAAGATAGCAGCCCTGTTAACAGACCTGACGAGGGCAGAGAAGGTGAAAGATTGGGTAGAGCATTGGCACAAGAAAGCCCAAAAGGGGTTTGAATTGTTGAAGGAAGCTTTAACAACAGCCCCGGGGCTTAACCCCTCGCCGACCGGAGAAAGATAAGCTCAGAGCAACAGATGCGCAGTAAGATAGCTACAGTGCGGTGGCTTATGCAAGAAGAGCGCGGTAGTAGCGTATGATTCCGTGAAGATGAACGACGCCGGACGCGCCACCCACCCAACGCACGATCAGGAGTTGCTTGTGGTTGTCAGGGCATTAAGAATATGGAGGCATTATCTCTTGGGAAGGAAGTTCCAATTGGATACCGACCATCAAAGCCTCCAATATGTATTCACGCAACCACACCTTAATCTGAGGCAGCGGAGATGGATGGAGTTCCTCGAAGAATATGACTTTCATATGGTCTACAAGCCGGGGAAGCTCAATGTGGTAGCAGATGCGCTTTCAAGGCATCCCCTGACAACTAGAGTGCATTGCAATGCAATTTCGACGCTCTCCAGCGACTTTGGTAAGAGGATTGAAGAGTCCTTGCCAACGGACGTGGATTTCAAGGAGGTATGGGCAAGCCTTTCTAAGGAGGCTAGAACAGATAAAGAGCGGGAGGCCTTCAAGCATTATAAGAAGGAAGGCAACCTGTTATACCATAAGAACAAGTTGTGCGTGCATCTCAATCATCGTGTAAGGAAGTTGATCCTCCATGACACGCATAAACACCCAATAGCTGGCCATGCGATTCATGAAAACATATTTCAAAGTCTTGCCAGCCTATTATTGGCCGTGAATGAAGAAGCAAATAGCTCGCTACATCAAGGAATGTCGCCTATGCCGCCAGACGGGCAGAAAGCAGCTTCAATTCGTGGGCATTAGAGCCATTAGCGGTGCCAAACGCCAAGTGGGAGGTAATCAAAGATGGATTTCATCACAGGGACTCCCAAGATCGGTGAGAGGCAAAGATGCCTTGATGGTAGTGGTCGACAAGTTGTCGAAGATGGCACATTTTGTGCCTTGCGTAACCACGATATGACCATGGATACGGCAAAGCTCTTCACCAAAGAGATCTTCGTGGCTTCATGGCATGCCAAGGGAGATCATCTTCGGCCAGAGACCCGGTTTCATGAGCGCTTTTGGCAAGACCTCTTTAATTTAATCCGCACGGCTATCCATGAGCACGGCATATCATCCTCGACGGATGGCGGGACGGAGCGGACCAACAGGATTTTAGAGGACATGCTACTTAAACTATGTCCGAATAAGCAAAGTATGTGGGAAGAATTTATTCACTTGGTGGAGTTTGCATACAATAGCACCAAGCGGAATCATCCCAAATGTCGCCGTTTATGATCAATTACGGCTACCGCTGCCTAACTCCGCACACTTTTGGCACAACCCCGTGTCAAAAGTGGAAGTTTCGCAGCAGACGTTGGCGATATGCAGCAGCCTTGTAGAGGAAGTTCGTGGCTATCCGCTAGCAGCAAGAAGTCGCCAAAAGAGCATCGCCGACAAGCATCGAACGAAGAAGAGAGTTCAAAGTGGGAGATGATGTTTGGCTCAAGATTAAGGTGAAGCAGTGGCTCGGGATCGGCAATTGCAAGAAGCTTGCTCCAAGGTGGGCTGGACCTTCCAGAATAGTCGAAAACTAGGCAATCAAGCCTACAAGCTAGACTTGCCAAAGACACCTAAAGATTCATAAGGTCTTCCACGTGAGTTTGCTAAAGAAGCATACCCCAAATCCGCATCGGTCTTGATTCGCCAACGCCGCTTGGAAATGATGGAGGAACAGCTGGAAATAGTTCCGCATTGATTCTTGATAAAGCTTTCAAGAAAACGAGGAGATCAGAAATTCCTCCAAAGATTTGGTCAAGTGGAAACACTTACCGCTGGAAGACGCATACGTGGGTACTTAAGAAAGATTTAGTAAAGCAAAGTATCCACGGTTTATGGAGCAATGGGACGGCAAGGTCATCTCCTCAAGAAATCGCCCGCATGTCGATTTGTGTAGGTTAATTCTGTATAGTTAAGATTAATCTACGCGATGCCACCTACGCTTAGTATGGGTCGCATGCGTTGTCACCGATGATGGGACCACTACGGTGATCTCTAGGGCGTGGGTGTAATGTCAATGTAGGCATGACCGCTTCGCTTTGGGCGAAAGTGGAAGGTAGATTAGAAAGTCTACTGTCACGGAAGTAGACGACCTCGAGAAAAGGAGGTCATTGAAGAATGCATTGATAGGAAAAGCACCTTTAGCCCCATATATGCTTTGATAGGAGGAATCTATCCTTCATACCCCACGCCGAAGGATATCCTCCACGCTGGGCAACTAGAGGTGTAGGCATGAGCGGCATATAGGCATGTAGGCGCTGTCTCCGCGGCCATAATGGAAGATTCACCCTCTTCCTACGCCGGGAGATTAGCCATGCATCCATGTAGATAGGTGGGGTGGTCACCATATAACCAAAAATTTTAATTAATAATTAAATGGTACTAACGTAGTGTCGACCAAGCAGCCAAGAAAAAGCCCCGAGGGCAAGGAGGTCGAAGTTATTTAAGACTTGCAACACAAATTTTGTTGGAATGTGTTGCAAGGAATGAAGAGTGCCTCGGACGTAATTTTAAAATTTTAATAAACTTAATCGTAATGTTAAGTGAAGTTTGGAGTAATCTGTTAGTAATGTTGTGAATTGATAAGTTATTTCATAATATAATGATGTAATAATGTCATAAAAATATTACCTTAAGGTAATCGTAATAAATGTGTAAGTATTTTAGTAGTATATCGTATGCATCACGTTGATTGCAGGTTAGGAAGATTCCAAGGTGGGGAGAACCACGATGCTGCGGACAGCATCATTTCAAGGTGGGGAGAATGTGACGTTCCAAAGACAAGATATCGCCCCGGACGTATATTGTATCGCCACGCCACGCCGCATACGCCACCCCGATTGACGGTACGCCAACGTATAGCCAAGTGGGTAGCCCTAGGGGGCAACTTGCTAAGAATGTGCATTAGTATTAATGTGCACATTTTCCAATGTACACATTAATGTGGGCACACATTTCCATGTGGCCACTTGATGCCAAGTGGGCCATACCCATAGGTGCAATTAATGTGCACATTTTCCAATGTACACATTCATTAATGTGCACACATTTCCATGTGAGCACATTTGGGTGCACACATTTCCATGTGGGCACCTTTGGCCACCTAGCCCTTAAAGGCAAGTGGGCCCATTACCAATTATCCCACATGCCAAAAGGGGATAATTGGAAACCCTAGCCACCCCCCCTTGTCTATATAGGGTTGAAAACCCTAACTAACCTAATTTTCGATTTTAGGGCTTTAGAACTCTGTTTTGGCTGCCTCAACAGCCAAAACCGCATCCCAGACTCTGCCTGGGAGAATTGCATCCTTAGTTCCTCGAGATTCGCGCGTCTCAACAGGATGGTCGAGCTCAGGTCAGGAGGAGCCCCTCAAGGATCAGGTATTTGGCCAATTAGATAGTCTAAACCCTATTTTAGTCATTTTATCAGTAGGTTTAGCCTATTAGATTGGCCATAGCAGACCTCTAGATCCCTAGATAGCAGATTCTAACTAAAGAACCTAACTCTATGTTATAGATTAGATTTAGTTCTTTAGTTCTCTGTGAAGTATATGGATGATGTATCTCTATGAACTCCTTGTATTGGGAAGGAGGGTAGAGACCTAAAGCTTTGTAGTTGATGCTCCTAGAGTAGCCTCTCTAGCACACTGTAGATGCGGCCTGTGCACAAGAGCCACACCTGGTTGTGGGTGAAGGGGCCAGACTGGCTTATAAGGAGGTTCATGTTCTGACTCTTGAACGACCCCTATGGTGTGTTAGTACTGCCGGGGGTCACTGTGACTAGGTCTAATGGCTTGCCACTGCGTGCGGGCAAGGCATGGGCTCGACACTCGTGAGGTGGTGAATATGACCTTCCATTGAGTTCAAGTCGAATACGGGCAGTGGCCCTCTAGTCACCTTGAGTCAAAGATTGTAGATCTCGAGGGAGAGATCCCTACCTGCCCCCATCGAATCGGGAGATGTAACCCAGATATAGCCCCTCGGCTATGCATCCGGGCGGGCTCTGATCGGCCAGTCCCAACACTTTTCAAACTACTACGCGCAGTGTGCACAGGGAGGGGCGGATGGAGTGGACAACCCTAGGCCATGTTCTTATGCCAGCCAAATCCATTGCCATGAATTCTGTCTGCAATGAACTCTGGAGACCCAAGCTTGTCAGTCCATCCCGGTGTCTGAGCCTTGGGTAGGATTCCCTATGTGATGTGCTGATCTTCGTCTATGCAGATATGTGGAGGACCATCCTTCGCGATGGTCATATGATGTTGATGTATGTGCTACTGACATGTATGTTTACGCTTCCGCAGCTAGGTAGGCCCTGAGGGAGACGGGGTGCAATGACCCTTCCACTCTTCCCACTGGAACCCGTTACGGTTGCAGTGTCATGTGGAGGGCCCTGTATTGGCACGGAGCTGGTATGGGGGATGAACTCCTGGTTGTATACGGTGAGTGCACCGTATACGAGTAGGGGACGTCACATTAGTAGCCTTGTATACCTTAGTGTGGAGAAGGGAACATGGCTAAGTCATTATACATAACTTAGCCAACTTTAGGTATAGAACCATTTCCACATGGCTTCATCCTATTGGCAACCCGCCACATGGATGGACCCTATTGGAGCCACATGGCATGACATGGCAACCCTAACCTACTAATGGCCAAACCCTAACCCTAGGCCATTTTTTGGCTCCAACAATCCTGGAACCCTATTCGCACTCGAAACTCCGTTTCGAGAATTGTCTGCTACAGCATAGCATAGCAGCACAGCAGACCCTGGAGTGTGCGCGCATCAGAAGGAGTGGGAGCTACCCCGAACCACTTGCAGAGTGATGGAGACATCAAGAGCAGGTGGAAGTTCCTCCGGAGCAAGTATTTGGAGTAGATTCCTTTGTAGATTATCTGGAAGTTAAGATTCCGGATGAGTTACCATTTCATATCTCTAGTTGAGCAATTCTAGGACCCTCAGTTTTTTTTTTTTTTTTTTTTTTTTTTTTTGAAAGAACGGGGTGTTTTTTATATTTATCAGAATAAAAAGTACAATGTTTCAAACATATAAAGGATTACTACAGGAGAAGCCTCAACATCTTCATCCTTTATGCGCAGAAACTTATTCTCTGCTCTGTAAGCTAATATACATGAAGCGCATGGTGATCTCCCATATGGTGACCAGAAAAGACAAGAAGATACTGGAAAAAATAGCTCCCGAAGCTTTCTTTTACACATTGAAGAACCAAAGCGGATACTCTAGAAACACTGAAGATAGAAGGAAGTACCATAATATGAGACCAAATTAGTTGCTGCATTGTTGGGATGCAAAACAGTCAGCCTAAGTAGGCTAGACACACTTGCCTAGCCGCCAAGACTCCTCCCAAAAGTCTGGTTCATGATATATCTTCCTGCTCACATGATATCCCTAGCTCGGCCCCTAAATTGATCTCATTTCTTGCACTTCGAATCCATTCAAATAATTCCCAAATTCCACCAAAACCTCATGATAAAAGACAGATTCTGATCAATTCTTGAAAATTCTGTACCTTTCTGCTAGAAAGAAAGAACGGGAGAAGAAACCTAGCCTTTACGATAGCGTAAACCCCGTGTAATGAAGGTCGATGATCAAGTTAGAAGGCGCTTCTCTTACCAAGCACCTCGTACCTAATCTACTCTACCTTATAGGCGCCATTTTGCCTTTTCGGTGTGTCTCTGCAAGAAAGATTGGAAATGATCCTTCTCTTAAAAGCAAAGAACATTATGCTTTCATAAAGCAAGAATGCTTTCAGAAGCAAAGAGCATAGTAAGCCACGTTAGTGGCATGAAGGCATGAAGGAGACATGGAAAGAACCACCATAAAGCTGCTTCCAAGGAGAAAATTTACAAGAAACCTGGAAAAATTCTTCAAGACTGCCGAATCCCATGCTAGCATCTGCAAACAGGAAAAGAAGCCCTCGATTTTGGAGCAGCAGTGCCGGAATCGATGAGAGAGGGGCGGTTTCTCTCTCTCCCGTCTGCCCTAGCCGCTGCCGCCTGCGCCTGCGCCAAGAACCATATTTTTTTCCGGACCCTCAGTTTGGACCTTAAACCCTAATCAATAAACCCTAACTGTAAGTTAGATGCATGTGATTAGGATTAGATGTTATCCTTATTATTTATCATTTTACGTAAATATACGATGTTGGAGATTCATGTTTGCACCTCCTGTCATGGGAAGGGGGGGTAGAGAGACCTAATAGCCTTGTGTATATGATGCTTCTAGTTTAGACCCCCTAGTTTCTATTATATTGCGGCATGTGCATAGTGCCCACCAGACTATGGAGGCTATGGAGTGACTGAGCACCACATAACAAAGTCAGTGGTAAGATAGAGAGAGTCCCTGCTGAGCACAACTACTAACAAGGTTGCAAATTAAACGGGAGTGTTGCAGCACTCCCGTTTCAAAGATTCCTTTAAAAAAAGCACGTCATTTTAAAAAATGGCCTTTTTTAAGAGAGGTTGAAAGTTTGAGGAGTATCAGGTTTTTTTTGGGCCTATTTTTGGGGTATTTTGTGGACACGACTTTGGTTTTTTGGAGTGAAGCACGTGGAAATAGCAAAAGTGAGACTTGAGTACAAAATTATTTGTAGGTGGATGTACAAAAAGCACAAATTTAGAAAAAATAACAATAATAATTTCTTTACTATTTTTGTGTTACATCAAAAATGGTAATCAATAATAAATATCAGTGGCTTAACCACGAAAGATAAGGTCCGTCAAAGATCTAAATTGTAGTCTTCTTCATTTTTTCTTATCACATACGCTTGGTCTCTTGCTATCTTTTCACCTTTTTCGGTGACTTAGGCTTCTCGATGTCGATGTAGTTGATTCCGGTAAGGCGACAAAGAGCTACTTCTTTCAGCTCTCTGCAAAAGTAGCCGTCATCCAAGGAGCTTGTGAAGGGAAGTCGTATTTCGAAGATGTCATCTTAGCAAAATCAGAATTAGACTTTGCCCCAACTCTTGATTCTCGCCCGGTAGAGTTGGTAAAGCGAAAAGCCTCATTTTGATGAAACCGACAGACCTCCTTATCAATATCAATGGCAACACACGATTCACGGCCCTTCTTAAGTGCGCAAAGCAATAGTTGTACCGCCCGGAAAATGCGTCCGAGCACCCAATCTCCTGGGCGTGAGAACATGTCCGAGAAGATGGTTAATCAACTGCGGCCGATAGTGATTCACTATTCTTCCCTCGCACACTAGGGTCCTGCAGCCTTACGCAAAAACCGGCTGGAAACTCCAACACGCTCGAAAAGTTCGCACGCGGCTTTGTGTTAAAGTGTTCCATTATGCGTTTTCCGTCAAAACTCCGATGGTTTAATGTGGAGATATTCGACCTTACTCAACGGTCTAGGGCCTCCGCCATGGTAATTTATGTTTGTTTTGTACCTTAAGAACAAAAACATAAGAGAGGGTTTAAGTACAGCAGAAAGAAACGTATTCGGAATAGAAACTCCTAACGTATTCCAGAATAGAAACGTTTTCCAGAATAATTGCTTACCAAACCATGTTTTCATAACCAGCTTGCGTAGGGGAACCAAAATGAGTCTTGAAATTGGCTTCCACAAGGCCGGCCTGCATGCTCGAGTGAAATACAACCAACCTCCAATGTTTTGCCGTGGTAATCTTCTTTATGCCGTCGAGGAATGCATTAAACTCAGAGTTCTTAAAAGGCTGGTCGTCGTAGCGGCTGTCTTTGAGCTTGAATCCGTAAGGAAGGTCAGCTACTACCAACGTAAAATCTTGGGGCTTTATTGTTTCGGCCAGTTTGGTGCAGTCACCGTGTACTATACAGAACATGTTGTTTTGATCAAACATTGTAAAGCGTTCGTACTCGGAGGGCTCATTGTCCAAAACAGCCTTTGTCATAGCGTCCTCTCCCTCACGCCATTTGTCGACAAGATGCATGAAGCCCTCGGCAGAGTCCTTATTTTTCTTTTACTCACGAAAACAATCGTCTTTGTAACACAAGAAACCCAAAAACAAGAAACTCTTAAACTTACCCAGCCTTCAAAATTAGGAGCGTATTGTACTATCCTTTCGTCCGAGGTTGCGATGGGGTAAAGTTCTTTACATCTGTCCCAGCTGTCAACGTTAAGTTGTTCCATCAAGCATGTTTGACATGTGATGACATTTTTTTGGCGTAAAAACAAAACCACATTAGAAAAACGTTAAATTAGGGCGAAAACATGGAAAAGAAACATCTCGACGGGAAGCGGTTCTTTGGAACACGATCTCAAAGTTTGTAAACAAAGGGTATTCGAGAATACGCCGTTGGGTCGAGGCATGCAAGCCAAAGTGTATTCGGAATACACTTTGTTGACCTTTCAAAGCTAAAGTGTATTCCGAATACACTTTAACTAACAATCAAGGCCAAAGTGTATTTGAATACACTTTGGTTTGCCTCCTTGAAGCTAAAAGTATATTCCTAATACACTTTGGCTAACACTCACAAAGCCAAAGTGTATTCGGAATACACTTTGTTTTATAAATTAAGGCGTAGTGTATTCTCGAATACACTCAGTCAAACTAACTAAAAAAACGGAAAAAGAATGTTTTGTAGTTCTTACTTGTGCGACTCTTTGGACATTTCTTCAAAGCGTGAATTCTTTGTCCACAACCTTAGAAGCCTTTCGGTATGTCGAGGTCGTAAAAATACCATTTCTCTCCACACGCTTATGGTCATTTCCTTTTTAGGGGCGTCGAAACCCTTTTTCTTCTCGGCGACCTTTCCTTTACTTTTCGGTTCACCACGTTCAAACATGCTAAATATTTCGTTTTGCGGGTCCCATATCTGCAAAGATAACAAGCAATGTCGATTGGGATGGTTGCGGGGGTATTCGAATACAAAAGAAACTTACTCTACTTAGTCTCGAAGGCTAATTGAAACCGTTGTCATGTGGTATGAGAGGCGCCTTTTGTTAGCCTCTCGTCATATTTGAGGCAAACACTCCACAAAGACACGCTTCCTTTAGTTCTAGAGATTTTCTTTGGTTTCTTCAATTCTTCTCCATATTTTTCTTTGAATATAATATACTCCCCATGCATGAACCTGATTTTGTCCACGAAGCTCATTTTAAGCTTGTACTTCGTTGTCGCATTATGCGTGTTGGCAACGATCTTCGCTTCTTCATCTGTCGGGGCCCTTGATGCTTGGCAGAAAGCACGAGAAAGATATCTCCGGGTTCTTTTTTCCCTTGTACAACCGCCTTCTTGCTTTAAAACCGTGGTTTACCCCTAGGGCGTAGTGCATGTAAGTATCTGCATTTTCCCTGTCATAGTCCTTGGGGTCCATGCATTGGGATCTGTCAACAAGAACGACAATTGGAGCAACGTGGGCATTGGGATTGCTCCTTATTCTATCTTTCAGGTTTCTTAAGTGGTCAGCATAGATTTTTCGAACCTGAAGGGGGCGCTCACCAGCTTCATTCTTTGGTGGCAACCTCATGGATGTTACTGGCAAGTATATTACCCCTTGAACATACTTGTTAAGATTTATTTGTTCCATCCTCTCTGAGGTCTTGTCCACCTTCTTTTCTTTAATGGCCACCCCAGGAGCCTTGCCCTTTCCCTTCTTCGTTTTTGGTTGTTCCTCCGCGATGTCAGCAACCACAAGCTCCTGTACCTTCCGCTTCTTTGGTTCTTTAGCAGCTATCGTTTGCCTTGGCCTGCTAAGTTTTTTTGGCTGCACAGTGATTTCTTCCTCGTCTTGTTCCTCAGAACCTCTATCTGATGACCTCCCTGAAGAACTAGCAGAAGGTGGTGATTGTGACCTTTCTCCATCCCGATTGCTTTCGGACTCAGCGGGGAAAGTCCTCGCTTGTGCTGGAACAAACCTGCCTAATTAATGAACACAGGCTTCGTTTTAGCCGGTAGTGTGAAAAAAATTTGTACAGTGCCGGTGGTTGCACACTGACAATTTTAAAGAATGCGATGTCCACAACAATAAAGCCTTGGGAGGTCTTGAAGGAAAGCCTCCCCACCTGACCTCCTTGTCCGGCAACCTCAGAGACATCTTTTATTGTCCCAAGGTTAACAAACTCGGAGTCGGCGTACCTTTTGTTACCAGCACTTTTCTTTTGGGCGTCTGAAACGTCGGTGTGTCTTTGTATTTTCCATCTGCACCCACGGTCACGAACCACCGCGTTTGAAAATTCTCAGAAATAGCGGGGCGTCCGTGTCCGGTGGTGTTTCGAGGGTGGGCGCTTAGGCTTGTGAGATTTTTTTGAAGCCTTCTTGCTTCCTTCTTCCCTGCCACTGAAACGTTGAAAACTACCTTGTGAAGACAGAAATTCAAACGAAAGTTGTATTCCAGAATAACATTTACTAAACTTGTGCCCAGAAGGCCAAGAAAAGACAGGAAAACAAGCTAAAATATTGTCACTCTAAGTCATTTTTTTTGTGCCTTATTTGGACTCGAAAGTGTTATTTTTAACCTAAAAAGTGGTCTGTTGCAGCTAAAAAGTGTGTTATCTTAGTGCAAAAAAGCAAGCGCTCTAAAAATTACAAGCACAATGTATTACGAATACACTTTTGCTTATCGGACAAGTGCAAAGTGTATTCGGAATACACTTTATATTTTTTCGGGCGAAGAGCAAAGTGTATTCCGGAATACACTTTGCTCAATGCCGAAGAGCAAAGTGTATTCCGACGATGAGCAAAGTGTATTCGAATACACTTTGCTCTTTCGCCGAAAGAGCAAAGTGTATTCCTAATACACTTTGCACTTGGCCCGATAAGCAAAGTGTATTCCGTAATACACTTTGGTCTTTGTTGAATGGGCAAAGTGTATTCGGAATACACTTTGGCCTCTGTAAGCTAAATCGAGAGAACAAAAAAGAAAGGCGTTACTATGTACTTTACATGCTTACACATCCATTCTTTTAAGCTATGTAAATCGGAATCTGACAAATGTATATTGATCCGGAAGGCGCTTCGGTGGCGACTAAATCTCTGGCGGAATATGGCCCGAGGGCTCGAATTTTCCTTTTTAAAGGTAGGCCACTGTCAGTTGTCTTTTTCTATGTGATGCGGAATACGTCTTGTCCAAACACTCTGGATAAGTGTATTCTGGAATAGCATCTTTGCACACACCACGGCAAATCTGCACACAAAATACTATTCCAGAATAGCATTTGTATTCTCGAATATCATTAGTCCAATCGACTTGTGAGTTAGTAACAAGCCCACAATTTTTTGCAGTTGTTTGACATGGTTAACCGCTTCGTGAACAAACTTCCACCACCATTTGTTTGCCCAAGTACCTCTACCGGATGGAACACAAGGCGGAGATGCTTCTTCAACACCTACCTCGACAAGGTCTTTGTTGCTTCTCGAAGACACTCAGAGTCCGATGAACTAGTAGATGCCACCACCTTTCCAGCCCTCTCCAAGTCCAAGTAGGAAACCGGCTGCCACCACCTTTCCAACCCTCACCATTGCCGCGTAGCAATCTTCCACCACCATTTGTACCATCCCCGACACTACAATGGCTCGACCTCGGCAAATTTTTGAACGGACTACCTCAGTGCGTTTGTTGTTTCTCCATCTTCACTTACACATGCCAAGAATACAAGACGTTACAAGATCAAGAGATTCTCCATCGTTTCTCCCATCACGATTTCACTACAAATGAAGGCGACCACTGCGGCATCTACTCCTCTTCACACAAACGTGGTGACACATGGGTTTCGCGAATTTCATCTGCTATAAGAGATATGTTTGATCGAACTCCCTCGTGAAAGACGCTACAACAACTTTCGCTTGGCACATCATATGCTTGGCCCATCTCCTTCATTCAACACCGCACCTCCGCCTTATCCGGCATGCGACTTCACGTGGTTTGTTCTCCTCTACAAGCACACCACTAAGAGCGAGAGGAGGTCACCCCCGTGAGTAGAACTCTCTTGAAAGATGAAGACACCAACGGCGCAACGAGATTACACGTTCTCTAGCCACCCACCAAGAAATTCAAGGTGGATTATAGTTTTGAGAGCATGCTCCTTTGTAAGAAGAAGAAACCTTATGGACGAGCATAAAATGAGAAGACTTTTAAGAAGTAAATGTTTGCTCATTGGGTTGTATCAACAAATTTAACATGTCTAAATTACGAGCAATTAGAGACAACTACAGTTCAATGACATTGGCTGACCCGAAATGCCTACTTGGCCTATCATGTAAGGCCGGACCGCAACACCTTCTTGCACTACATTAACCGTCAAAGAAGTTTGCCGAAATGCTTTATGGTTGTCCACCGTTTAGGGTCCACGGAATGTCTAGAATACACAAAAAGATGGACAAAAAATCCAGCAATTGATGATCATTGTGGACCAAGAAGAGTTGTAACCATGCATGCCCTTCTTCCGTGTCATGGATGGAGAAATATTTTAGAGAAACATGTGAGAAGCTGCCTAATAGCAACATGTATCATTTAACTGATAACATCACCAAAAAAGATGTTTTTAATGAGTACAAAGAGACTTGCACTCAGCTTCAACACATCTCTTACTCACACTTCACCGGGACCGTGGAAAAGTGAATTCGGTTTAGTGAAAATTCGAGGAGACCACGAGATATCCGCTTTGCTCAAGGTGTGCGAAATTAAAAAGTCAAAGAGAAAACTGCAAAAAGCAGAGGGTCGAAAGAAGTAAGCTCATGTTCTTCAATCTCTCACTTGTTTTAAAAAAAATGCTTTATCCTTATTTCTTCTACAGATATTGTGCAACAAAACCTTGCCAGACATCGTGAACAACAAGCAGCAGAGAGAAGAAAGCTTGCCAAACCACGTAAAAAAAAAAGCTCTTGAACGTCCACCTTGCAATATATATGCATTTGTGATTGATGGAATGGACCAAAAAAACTACTCTACCACATTTCTTGAACATTCCTAAAAGATGTGCGGAGGAATGTTTTGTTAAGGTCCACCTTGTAGGAGCTATGGTCTTCAAAGGAAGTCTAAAGTGCAAAGTATTTTTGACGTATCCAAACTTGCATGGTGACCCGAACCTCACAATCACAATTCTTAACAAGGTCCTGTGCGAGCAAGAGCAATTACCGCCAGTGCTTTATCTGCAACTTGACAATACTACAAGGGAGAACAAGAATCAAACACTCTTTGCGTACTGTGCCATGTTAGTGGAGCTAGGGATCTTTAGAAAAGTGAAGCTCGGTTTCTTACTTGTAGGACACACTCATGATCGAGATTGACCAAATGTTCAAGCAGATTTTAAATGCCTTAGAAGGAAGAAGGCTTTTACCTTCCTTCTTTAGTTCAATTATTGAAGATTCTTACACTCCTACTCCATTGGTCGATCTTCTTAAAGAGACTGCTGATTTCGAGAGAGTTTGTTTTTTTCTCTCAACGTTGAGACAGAGAACAAAGCATGAACAAGTTGAATGATCTCACCTTTCAACATCATATCAAGTTCTACTTGAAGGATGGCGAGTTTCTTCTGAGGGAAGAAGTATACTACAACTAAGGACCGGAGTCCACCGGAGGGATTACGCTTCCTTAAATATATTCCGACACTTCCTTCATAGAACGTCTTTGAGCAACTTCCTCTCAAAAATCCTAAGGAGTCCAAGCGAAGAAAAAAGTACCTCGAGTCATCCTTAAAAAGCCATTGAAAATGGAATTTCCTCGAGGCTTTAAGTACTTCTTAGAAGAAGATCGGATGTGGTGGAGTAATTTCTTTCTCGAAACAGAAAAATTGTTGTGAAAAATATAGCTCTAAGACAGTTGCAAGAACCATTTGGATGGCCTAACACCTTCCATCAACCCGGCACCAAGCGAGGTCCAAGCAATGCTACATTAGCACCTGCGTAGAAGAAGATGAGGATCGAGTCATGTACCTCGGACCAAGGCGCGGAATGAGCCTCAAGGTAATATCACGAAAATTACCAAGGGTATGCTAATTGCTCTTCCAACTGAGGGGAGGATGACAAAGGTCGACCTTTACGGATAGATAGCAAAAGTGCTTGACACAGTCAAGGAGGAAGGCTTAGTCACTAAACTCAAGATTCATTGGCTTGCAACACGCTCAGAAAATGCTTTTGAAGGTAGATATGAGTTAGAAATGAGAAGCCAAGGAAAAGGGAGAAAGTCCAAGAAGGTGGGTTGTAGGGATGAGCTGATCCTTAATGACGTGACTATATTGTGCTATGATTTTAAATTGAAATCTGACAATCGTCTACGCCAGAGGACTATCAATTTGCTTAAAAAAGCTTGTAATTACGAAGAAGAGGATGAAGAAGGTGGTGGCAATGCTACACCATCTGTTGATAGTGATGAGGAAGATAACTCAAGCACTTCCTCTAGTGACAGTGAAAGAAGTGAAGGTGATGAGGATGGCATAAATGAACATGATGACGTCCTGGATCCTTCCTTCATCACTCCTCATACTTTTGCACATAACTGAGTCTTAGAAAAAGACTGTAAATTTTGCATGTGAATATGAAGATTCTATCTTCAAATTTTGAGAATACTACAGTTTCAGTTACGGACTAACTTCAATTTTTTGTTAAATATTTTATCCTCTGAAATTAGGGTTTCTCTCGTAAAATATACTTCAACAACATTCTATTTGCTAAGAAAAATGACACTTTAAAAAAGTCAATTCTTTCGTTGCACAAAAAAATTAGTCACTTTTGGGGGGGTCAAAATAGAATTTCATGCATCTTTTTTTTTTTTAACCTCATTTTACCCCCTTTTTGTAAAAAAAAAAGGAATCTTTGAGGAATATTCCTTTTGCTCTCGTTTCGATGATTTGCTCCCGTTTAATACGCAACTTTGTTTACTGGGGACTTGGAGCGAGCTAGGCTTATAGTCGGTCACTTTGAAAGGGCCGGGTATGAGTCTGACACTTCTTGAGTCGATGGTGTTGTCCCGGCTCTCAAGAGTTGCAGGTGTTGGCCTGGTTTTTATTTTGGAGAGTTCAGTTGGGTAAGGATGTATGTCGCCTAGACCCTCTAGCCGCCTATCAAGCCATTCTCTTTCAGGAAGAGGGAGATGCAACTCTTCCTACCTCATCGGACCGAGGAGATGGAATCCGGTGTAACCTCGTTGGGTGGTACCAAGAGGTTATATCTCTGGCAGGTTATAGTCACAACAGAGCCTGATTTAGCCCATCTTGAAAGTATACACAAGAGGGGCGGATGGAGTGGTCAACTCTAGCCATTGTCTATTGCCAGCCCAATCATTGTTATATCTCGGTCTGCTCTATCTTGAGATCTCATCCGTCAATCTACTTTCCCTTATTTGATGATGATATACAGATATCTATGATGGACTTATTGTTGGATGGATGGCACTACCCTTCGAGGTAGCTGACTGTATTATATTGTATTGCCAGTGCTGACGTTGTATTTATGCTTCCGCTGTTATAGGAGCCCATAGGAGACATGCACACAAGACACCGTCATATCTCCTTCTCCTGCCTAGCCATCCAGGGAATGGGACAGACGAAAGGCCCATGCAGCCGATGTTGCTAGATGGGGGATTTTCTGTGAGGTATACGGCGGGGCATTTTATACTTTGTGGGGAGCGTCACACTGAAGATATTTTCTTGCATAGCTATTGATATGAAGCCACCTTATATTGCATCTATAGTAAGGTTCAATGTGCATGCGTAGCAATAAACATAACTTGTCGTGAATACAAAATAATCATTTGTGGATTGTCTCAAATCACTGGTGACTCCTAACTAATGATATTGTTTAAAAACAGAAGATGAACATAGTTTTGGATGTTGAAAATTAGGTAGCCTAAATCAACTAGATGCTACCTATTTAGCTAAGCATTTGAACTTAGATACAAATATAGGAATCTATAGGATATTAATTCCTGCATAAAAACCAGTCACACATCATAGAGCAATTGCTACTCTAAAACAAGAAATGGTCTCATAAAAACCAGTCACACATCATAGAGCAATTGCATTTGTCTGGTTTATCTAGTCGCAAATTGATGATTTACTTGAGATGTACAGTACTTGTTTCGCTGAAGCATTGGGCAAGTAATTAAACCTAGGTAAGTAAGAAGACACAAGTCTTATCTCATCATCAAATTGGGTATCAAGACCTTGCAAATCTATAGCCAAACAGTCCATAGAAGTGGCCCCTTCAACTTAGAAGGAGAATGTGACATCTCTTAGATGCCAAACCAGAGGTTCAAGGCACCTATTTCAAAGAATGCATACCAAGTTCCATCCTGCGCTAGCATTATGTTGTCTCAAGTGTTTATCAACGACGTGATTTGCAAGGACTATACCAAGGATTAGGTGAGGAACTTATCTGCCATGCTATCTTAATATACATATCTAATTTGCAGTCTTTGACATTGTTATAGGGCCAAGACCCTATGATATATTACCATAAGCAGGATTGAAGCAATTGAAACTCTATGTTTATGAATGTTTGAAGAGATACTTGATTACTGCACAAGAGTCCACTATCTTTGACACTGGGATGTGGTGCATTAGTAGGATTGATTGGTCAAACCTTTACTTACCATCTTGATGTCTCGAGGCGCCAAATGCAGGTACCCATCAGGATAGTCTTTCATGTCGTTTTATATTCTTGGTCTAATCCTCTGAGATGTAGGCAGAGGAAGCATTTGTCTCAAGGCACTTCATATAAAGCAATTGTAGATGGATCAAAATACATTGCACAAGCACAAGCTTGGAAGTAAATCCTTGCAGGACATACTATCAACTATGTCGAGATATGTCTAGAATTTATGAAAATTTGCAGTTATACATATACATCTGCACTTTGTTGACATGAGCTAAGTGTATGACAGTTTTTTTTTGTTATATTTGTGTGATTATTTCCATCTGTGGCAATTGCATTTGCGGCATATGATGGCATTAAAGCATGGTTAAGAGTGTCAGCAAGGCACAAATCTGATATGAACTTGATGAAAGATGTGAAGGCAACAATGTCACTTCTAAATATTGGTCGTAATGGCACTCAATGGGACTTAGGGGCTAACTTTATATGCTTTTAATGAGTTACTATGGAGTAGAGATGTTTGTAGGAAAGTAACATATGCTGTAGATCGTGGAGTGTGATGGTTGTAAGGTATGTGCAGTTTGAGGATGATATTGATTGACGAACAATATCAATGAATCAATATCATTAGCGCCATAGTTCCTAGGGTATTGCAAGCAATAGCAAATTCAACACCTATGTTTTAAAAAGGGAGAGGTAGAGGTATGTAGCTAAGGTAGAGGTATGCAGCTATATTGAGCTACATTGTTCTATCCTTATTGTTTTTTTTTTTATCATTGGATCCATAGTTCCCATGAATATGCCAAATGAAGGATCGTGGAATTTACACATCAGCCCCACGTATAACTTTGCGCATCCCATAAGCCTAAATACGTATATACATACATGGTATACTTGAATCTATATACATAAGAAATGAATATACTACCATCATTCAAAAAACACAGATAAGAACAACTGAGAGTGAAGAACAGATAAGAAGAAATGAGAGTGAAGAGGTGGCATTCATTGAAAACGTGACATAGCTCAGACAGAACTGCATTTTCACCAGAAGTTGGAGTCTTCTTTTGAACCTCTGCGGAACCTCTACAACAATCCTCCGAACCTCCCAACCACCCAATGCACAATCCGAATTAGAGCTTCTAAAAATTTGGCATTGCAAACTTCAAAGCTCTGAATTCATAAAGTAGGTTTACATAGAAGCCTCAAGAAGAAGCCTCAGAAAAGACCTGTGTAGGTAGATAAACAAAGCAGAAAGCAAAGAGGAAACTACAGGTGCTTAAAGCATGTTTGCATGCTTGCATTTGGCCGCCCGACGGAAGCCCTTGGCAGCTTGGCGCCAGAAGCTTCGAAGCTTCTCTGCTTCTCAGGTGCAGAGCTGTTGTTTCCTTTGTCCCTGGACTTCCTCAGCTTCTCAGGTGCGCAGTTGTTATTCTCAGGTGCAGAGCTGAGTGCAGAGCTTCTCAGGTGCGCCGGACTTCCTCTGCTTCCCTGACTTCCTCTGCTTCCTGCCATGCTCGGACGGCGGCCGCCAGGAGTTTGCAACTACCAACATTAGCTAAGGTCCAATTTTTTTTTTACCAAAACCCTAACCCCTATTTTTCGCCAAAGCATTAACAAAATCATAGTAAGAGATAAAACTCTTACCCCTAATTTTCGCCAAACCATTGACAAAATCATAGTAAGAGATAATTTGCCAACCTTATGAGCTACATTAAGCACCGAATATAAATAGCCTTGATGTTTGCTTAATTGAGGCGGAATTATAAACTGAATGAAAGAATATGCATTTGCAACATTAGGCAAAAGCAATTGCAACATTAGGCAAAGGTGTGTATAAACTGATATAAATACATTTAAGATTTGTTTCTAATGGAAGAATGTGCATTTGCAACGTTAAGAGGTACAAACATCATTTCAAGTTAGTATTTTTTTATTTATTCTAAATAGTTAGGAATCGCTACCTCAAGTGATGGAATATACAATAGGCCTTGCAATTATTACTACAACCGATATTGCTTTGGTCTATTTGAATATTTTGTTGATTAAGTTTACCCAATCCGTTTCGTATTGCGGGAGGGTATTCTCGCAATGGTGGAAACTATGATTCTGGTATTGTATTGTATTGAAAATGGTATGTGTGTGCATGTTTGAGCTGTTTTTTTGTTGTGAGGGGCAAGTTTCTATTTCAGTGTTGTCTTTGTGTCATGTTTTTTTAAGTGAACTCAATTGTGTAAGAAAAGAAATTTGGAGCCTGTTTTGGGAAGCTCCCGCGTGTCCATATGCCACTGGCTCGAATGGGAAGCTCGAAGGGCGTGGATAAGAACGGATGCTGACTTCTTTTTTGGCAAGGGCGGCAGCGAATCCCAGCGACGGTGAGGCAGGGATTGTGGAGCGGAGGGGCTTCATGGTTATTTTCTTCTAGTTATTTGCTTGGGGCAGGGGGCTGCTTAGGTTGGTGTCAGAGAATGCGGCACATCAAGTTTTTGAGGAGAAAGAAGCTGGGGGTCTAGTGATTTGCAGCTTAGATTCTCTGATAGGGCGGCCATCCTTGTACAAAAGGCAGCAAATGCCTGAAACTGGTTGAAACAGGGGTTCCTACCATGGCTCGAACAACCTTCATGCTTTTGTTTTTGCAGGGCTTGGTGTAGGTAATGTGATGGCATGGTTTCTTCTGTAGATTGGTGGGATTGTACGAAGCAGATATTGCATTCAAGCGCCATCGATTCTTCTGAAGATGGAACAAACTGGCCACGGATTCTTAAGCCCTCTAATTTAAAAGAAGAGAAGCTACGTTTTTTGTTTTCTTGCTTTGTTTCTTATGATGGCAGTACTTAGATGTAATTGGAAGGGTTCTGGTGAGGCCGCCGCCTTGGCCTGGAGGTTCGAATCCTCCAACCCTGGTTGTGTTACTTTTAGTAGAAGTAGAGGATGGATTCCTGGAGGAAGAGGATTCAGCAGCCCGGCAGCAGCCTGGTTTGGCAGAGGCTTCATTCTCACTATTGATTATTGGTTTTTTTTGTTTTTTTTTTCTGTCGGTTTTTTTTGCCTCTTTTGTGTTTGCCAACTATGTGTTCAATCGAGACCTTAGGAAGTGTTGCGGCATTTTTTATCCAAAAAGATGATGGCCGTTGATCTGGTATGATGCCCAGCATATGCTCGACATCCACGGTTAGCATTCAATCTCACGAATAAAACCCATAAAATAGTATGATTAATAACTTTCATATGAGTAGATATCGCATTACATTGCTCTCTCAAGACTCCTGAGTAAATTTGCCTAGGGACTTTCTTCATACTTGTTAGAGATTTTTTTCGGATTTTGTTATGATTTACCCTTGTTTATTGGCTTTTGTCCACAACTGCCCGCTAAGCTAAGGTCAGAAATTGTAGAATAGCAGTTTTTTCACATTGAGCTTAGATTTTTTGTTTAGAAATAGATACCATTTCCTTAGATAAGGAATTGTTGTAGCAATCCGACCCACTTGGCCTTATAATTGACTAGATAAATCTTTCACATTATTGCTTAAAAGGAATTGCAGTAGCAATTCTAGGTTTCCCCACAATTGCAAAACATTTACAGCTATATATTAGGAGCGGCAAGCAAAACTTAGATTATTAACTCTCAAAGAACGAAATAACTTTGTCATAGATCAGTTCCTTGGCATTGGTGGCAAGTACAAAATCAAAATGAGCATAATTTGGCACGAGCAAAGTAATTGGCTTGCCTCTCAGCTCGGAAACCAGACGCTGAACATCTTTTGGGGCAGATAATGCATCATTTGGACCATTGGCCAGCATTAACGGAAGGGTTGGTGGAATCTTCTTAAGGTCATATAATGGAGGCTCTGTGCTACCATATCGCTTCATGTTATCTTCAGATCCATAATCAAACTTTCGGAATTTATGGGATCTGTATTCTGTAACAAGACAAACAGCAAATTTAGCTCCCTCGCATCGTCTAAATCAAAGGCGCACCGTATAGTTTACAAGCTTAAGATCCATACGTTGGACAAAATGATTCATATTCTTGGTGGCAGTATCTTGTAGCTCAAATTGATCATACAGTGGTCTTCGTGTATCATTAATACAACAGTTTTTTCCTGCTTGAACATATGATTATAGTAAGGATAATTCTATAACACAGTAAAAAGAAGCATATAAAAGATCATGGGAGATAATTTGGTAGCATTAATAGTTACTAAAGTAACCTGTTAAAAGAGCAACAACGTCCTTGTAGCACATAGTATCATCCTGTGAACAGAGGAAGTCAATGAGTTCCTTCCCTTGCTTCCTATAAAAGATGCAACATTAGAAGCTTATTTTGTTATGAGAAATCATAATGCAACACATGCTGTGCCACGAAGAGCAGTCATAAGATTATAACTCCTAAGGAGACAACATACATATCAGATACCTTGATTATTGACACTTACGTGCGATAACTGAGGCTGAACTCGTATACATGGAGCTCATCCAATATCTGTGTAAACACATAGACGCTTAGCAACAAAAATAACAATGGTAACAAATTCTTCTTAGTCTTCTCCTTACAAAATCTAGATGTATTCTCTCAGCCAGGAGGCCAATCGGCGTGGTAAAATGATCCAGATATGCAATAGGAGCCAGTAATACAACCTTTTCAATAATGTTTATTAACCAACCCTGGGTTAAAGCTGCAAGTACAGCTTGAGTACCCTGCAAATAAAAGATGCCTATGTTAATCCTGCTCTTACACTGTCAGAGGTCATCATAATAAATTTGACCTCTGAGTAGCCAATGTACAGAATTTTCTTCTTCGTTTCGGAGTACACAAACTCCATCATTGAAGAGAGGTCATATTCTACAAGCTCGTCAACACTCCAATTCCAAAAACCCTGGAAATTTCCCTTCAAGATCAACCAATCGGAAGGATGAAGTAGAAAAAATATGCCTCAAAGAGTTACCTGGTCCTCCTTTTTGTATGAAACATGGCCAGAACTGAATGTGGTGGCCCTTGTATTTCCAATCCAAACATCATAACCTTTATCTGCTAGAATAAAACCAAGAGACTGATTGGGAGGATTTAAGACCCATATATCTCCACCCTGCATGCCAAAGATAAAGATGAAAGATTAGCCCCGGTATAGACAAATTAGAAGAGGAAATTTACAACATACTATTAGTACTCCATGATATAGGAACACTGGCCCTCGTTTGGGGCCTCTGCTGGATATCCTCTGCACTCCAAGCTTAAAACCATCTTCTGTTTGAACCTGCAAACTATCAGAGAGATGGCTGAATAAGAGGCAAACTATCCCACTTAGATTGCAGATTCAAATGAATGGCTGCTCACCAAAAACTCTTGGCAATCATAACCCCATGGTCGGATTAACAAAGCACAGAGTCCGTTTCGTCTATCAACATTCCTCTGCACAGTCCAGGAGCGGCCACTGCCATAGCTGACACCATTGCCAAGGCATTCTTTTACTAACAATGCCACAAGGATAATAAGACCTGTGGCTGCTCCCATTTTGCCTAGGGATCAAGACTTTCGATTTGAGAAAATAACTCTGGAATGCATGCTTTTAAGTTGTTCCTTACCTCTTCTTTATTGCATGAAGTGTTATGGGCGTTGGATTACCTCATGTTGCATACGCCAATAACAATTCCTTCTGCATGACATCATGGTAACAGAATTAATTTACAAAAGGAGTTCTGTGTTACCAAACAAAACGGTAATTTATAAGCTGATACCAAACAATGGCAAAAGAATGCAATGAACATTTACAAAAAAAGGGAAAGAAAACATACAAGCCCAATGTAGGTCGAGAACTGTGTAAGTGAATTCAAATTGTAAACTGCGGGCAGAGCTGTTGGATTGGGTTTATGAAAATTTGGTGGCGGGTGATTTTCGACAGACTTGTTTGTCCGATCATCAAAGCTGTGCAGGCTGTGCCCCACAAGTTCTCGAAGTTAATAGCCGCATCATCTCTCATCTGTACTGGTCCGGTCTCTCTTCAACTCTCGCGGTTATAAAGACGAGTAGGGTTTAAATAAAAGCCATCTGACTACTTTCCAACCACGCTACGCCACGTATAGAATCATAAGTTGGTAGGTATCCTCTTGGTATGAAATAATAAATTCAAACACCAGTTCGAAAAACTTTCTAAGCGTTACCAGACAGTTTGCCACCTATAGATAATATGTATCGGATTTAACGTAGAACAAGACTCGGATATACTGGATTTTACACTAAACTATGTTATTTTGTACTGGAATTTTGCAGGCATCCAAAAATCTAAACTAGAAATTTCGAATTCCAACCGGAATTTTAAGGGCCTAACGCCCATTTTTTCGAAACCCTGTTCCATAGTCGTCACAAAAATGGTTAGCCATTGTTGTTTGTGGTTGGGTTTAGTTGAGTTTTCGGACCTAGTACTTGTGAAGGTATATTCTCATTGATCTACTGGGAAGCTATTGTGGAGGAATACTTGCACAATTTATAGGTTGCCTCTAGCATGTTGGGCCATCATTACTTCTCATTTTGGCATCTTGTTGTTCTTTAGGTATTTGTGATTTCAGTTTGTAAATTTTGGAATTATGGCATTTTGAAATTTGTATGTCTAGCTTGTCCATCATCTCTATTTATCTAGTGCATTCCCAATTCCCAGTACTAGGATTTGGGAATATTCACATGGATATGCCCTCTGAGAGCATCAAAGTACTGCACCTAAGCGTGGGATGGGGTCAAATGCTTAGGTGGGGTTTGACAACCATTGAATGTAAATCCAATACAAGGTTGGCTCTAGAATAGAAGTAAGCTTAACTTAGAATGGAATCTTCGGAACATAGAGAAACGCATAGAAAGCAAGGAAAGGATAAGGATGTTATATTAGCATCTAGCAGCATGTGCCACAAGATTGAAGGCCACAAAAAGGCATGCCTATATTCTACCTATGCCTTTCCATAGCTGGGAACCGAGATGCCAATGCCACAGTCTGTCACCTATAAGTACATGAAGGAACATGCTGGGGATTTGAACACCTTGTGCAATGTGCAACGCCAAGCAGCCTGGCCACCCTTAAAGTGCAGGGGCTATTCCCATGCATATGCAGATGCAGATGTAAGCACGCAATGATTTTCTCTTAGTTTTCCAAGTCTTTCTTCCACAAGACAATCAAAACACCATTTCACATATATTTTTCCTGCACAAAGGCTGAAAATTTTCACATATACTTTTCCTGCATTTTCAATCATAAAATATCTATGTCAAGTCAATGCAAAATGAACTAAATCATGCAACATCCTTTTCTCAACAGAAATTTGTTATAGCATGATTTGCTTGAAGACCATACATTTTTCTCTCGACAGTATATACCAGGGAATACAAAAGAAAAGAAAAATAAAGGCAGCTATTTAGTCAAAGGACTAGGGCTTAGAAATAAAACTACAAACCTGTATCACCTTAGGCAACTCTGTTGTAGCAGAAATGATGCATACTTCCCCGTTGAAGCCAAATCGCACCTCTGGAGTACAACCTTATTCCGTAAAGGAGTCTAAGACTTAAAAAACACTGTGACTGGCCCAGACTCGCCCTCAGAAGCCACATACCCAAGGCTACATACCAGAATCAATCATCCCCAAGATAATCAAGCATCTCTTGCATAACACAAAATGCTATTTTCGGCTTTGATTTATACAGTCTATCTGGCCCAAATTTGCCATGTAATGCAGTTACAGTTTTCTAAGAGCAGAAATATTTACCTTCTAAACGTGGCGACCTCCATCAAACCATGGAATCGGGTTGCTCGACCACATCCATGCCACTCCAAGAATATAGGAAAAGAAAATATTTCTTTTTGTCCTAACCCCATACTAAAAAATATACAATACCCCGCTTTAACCATTAAAACCATATGTAATAAACGGCTAAAGATAGTTTTACTCGGAAGAGAAAATATCGTCCTCCGATATCCCCGCCAGCTCTGAACGGAATTCGTTTGGGGGTCCCCCATTCTACCGTACTGACACACACGAGGAGCGGCCCTGCATAAATCTAGGTCGTACGGTATCGCATCGCATCTGAGCGTCGTCCGTGGTATTCCCTGCCTCTGGTATCACCAAAAAAAGTACAAGGTTATCCCGTCTTCCGGAATCACCGACATGCGATCCCCACCTCCGGGTTCTCCAAGCCGTAGCTGGTAACGGTGCCAGATTCAGCCGCCATGATCCAACATCTGGAATTCCTATGTCCCGCGGAACTGATTCCCTGCTCCGAGATCACACATATACGGTCGATATCGGCCATCCGATATCGGCCAGGTTATCCTCTCCTCTGGGATCCATGGGGCCTGGCTATTATCCTCTCCCGATATCGACCCTGGTGATCCCCACTTCCAAGATCATGTCCAAGGTAAGGTTTGATACCCGCCTCCAGAATCTCGCCCTGCAACGACGCCGTTATCCGCCATCGAGGTTGGTGATCCCCGTCTCTGAGATTCCGGTCAATGGTACGGTTGTGATCCCCTCCTCCGGGATTCCACCCCTGGCGACTTTGTTATCCGCCATTGTGATCCCTGTCTCTGGGATCCCCATCAGCGGGATCGCGTGATCCCGCCCTCTGGGATCCTACCTCTGTGATGACCTGCCAATATGCCATGCCATCAGCCACGCTGCGTGATCCCGCCCCCCGAGATCTCGCATCCGTAGCTGACCTGGGCAAGATGCCGTCACACCATCAGCCATGGTGTTCTTGCATGATTCCGCCCTCCGAGATCCTGCGCCCGTAGCTGACCTGGACTTCACGCCATGCCATCGGCCACGGTGTTCCTGCGTGATCCAGTCCTCCGGGATCCCACGTCCATAGCTGACCTGAATGATATACCATGCCCTCGGGCACGATGTTCCATCATCGTCAATCTTCACCATCAATAGGCGAGTCTGAAGCAATCGTGGCCATCCATATCCAACGTTTGGAATCCCCACATACCCCAACACATCTTTACTGTCCACGTGATGACATCACAGCCCGTTATTTGAATTAATTACTATGACGAGTAAAGACCGACTCTTCGCCATACGCTATCCACTCATGCTGATACCGGAGGGTGGAAAAACCAACAGATTCAGTCGTACAACACCCAATGGGGAGTGGCCACGTACGTGGTGGGGATTCTAGAGGAAGTCCGAACTCTGCTCCTAGATTCCTTTGCCCTTTCTGACTGTCTTTGAGTGGAAAAGGCCAGATTGCTGCCAAGAATCCATGGGTGCATCATTGCTATTGCATCCGGGTAATAGTTTAAGATAGAAATCTTCACAAACGCCATCAGAAATCCTGTTTTACTATATTTAAATCTTATTTTAACTCTTTACGTTGTTTTCCAGATGGAGGTGTCGATTAACTTGGAGATCAGCCTAAATACATCGATAAATGAGAATTGGAATGGACGTTTAGAAGAAAACTCTGCCTTCAAGTTGCCGGACTGGTTCAAAGACATCGTGAGATTGAATTTGACATCGAGATTCAATCCCCTTCCAAGAAAAGATTGAGGGCTGAAGCAAGAACCAAAGGGGTTTCCTTTGTTCGTTCTCCATTTAAAAAACCATCTGGTTCCGTCGATGGTGAGTGGGAAGGGGATCAAGCGGTGAAGAATAATGCAGATGATGGAGGAAAAGAGGTCACTGGGGATGCGGACTAGGCGGTGATGGAGAATATAGAATTAAACAATGTGGATCCAAGTGAAGAAATTCCGAGCTTTGAGGGTTGTAAGGATTACAGGTATGTTCAGCTCGCCCGAAAATGGCTTTGCCAAGTGGATGCTTGCACGAAAACTTATAGCAGGAAGGTGGAACTCGAGAATCACAGGTTCGGGGTGTATGAGATGTACAAAAAATTTAGGGTTCCAGATGCCCCAAACGGCATATACCCAAGAATCCAGCTAATATGAGGGTTAGGAAATATGGGAAGTTGCCATGCAGAGATCCCTTGATCCAAACTTCAAATTCAGCCACAATCTCCAGAGAAAACTTCAGAGGGCAAGGGAAAGGCAGAAAGTATGGCAGATGATCAAATTGCCCTCGGCCTTCTTGATGCCACAACCCGGAATGAGTTTGTTAATCTCTAGATGCAGATAAAGGAGTCCCAGAAACTTGAATGCCAGGAAGACCGAATAATGGAGATCAAGGCAAAGATCAGGAACTAGCATGGATACATCTTGACAGACCAGGATTTGTTTGGTGATTTGAGCTTGAAGCAGTGCCAATTGGATGAGGATGATATGAACGAGGAGATAGAGGCCAGCAAAGACAGGGAAGTTTAATTTCCCTCCAACCACATTGTGCATGAGGAAGAGGAGAGAGGAAGAGTCTTCCATTGCACATGAATTGGCTACCACCGCCCAACAAGGTTAAATTGTTTTATTTGTATTAGGTAGACCCATATTTCTTTGATGTCGTGTTATCATATGAGAAAGCAGTTAGAATGGATCGTTGGCAGTCAACTTTACTTTAAATTACCCAACTGTGGTCCAGAGTCCTCTCTTGAAGGTCCCAGCAAATCATCGAATGTAGAATTCCACATCTCTGAGGCAGAGGCCCTCAAATTCTCCACGATTCTAGGTGGCCTCCGAGGTGTGGAGTCTGAGACCGATGCCAACTGTTTAGGGTCTTATTTACTGTAAGTGTATTATCCTTCTATTTTTTGTATGTGCACAGTCAGCTAAATTCAGCGCCTCGGGGTCTTGCACACTCAACTAGAGCCCAAAAATGCTGTCACCACGTCTTCCTTCACCCTGGTGCTTTCGGTTTGTTCCTAAATGGTTCAAAACTAGGACTGTACAAGGCATATAAAGCAGTTTGTGAAGCTTATTCGTAGATCTCCATTCGGTAAAGAGCACTGGAAAATCCATTTCTACTACATATAAGTTAATGCAAGGTTAGTCTAAAGAATGTGATTAATGTCAAGCTGTATATATTTATTTTAAGCAATGGACTGAAGGTTGACATGCTGATAGTATCAACATGATAAAACCATATATATGAAGATGACCATGCTCAAAGGTTTAAAAAAAAGGAAAAGGAGCCACGATAAACGCATGAGTATTTTTAATGACTCTAATGTTATGCATAATGGTTAAGTTCATCTTAACTATTTATGGCATGGTGAATCGGTCCAGTATTTTGGTGCCATGAAGAACAACGAAATAGGAGGTATGTTCAAACTAATCTACTCGAGGTCGGTTTGGCATAGCTGGCGGACTGAACATTATAAAAACTGAACAGGTACTTTGAATAGATTATGCAGGATAAAGTATGATCCACTGAACTTATCATTGTAATCGAGGCTTGAGCTAGTCAAGGAACTATTTGAGGAAGACCTATTTATATCTATAGTAAGTCATTTGAGATTGAAATGCTATTGAAGGTTCCAGTGCTGAAGGTGGACAAACTGTCTCAACAACTTCTGGAGTTAGCTTGGACAGTGATGAAGAACTTAAGATTATGGAGGCCCAAGCAATAATCACATGCAAGGTTGGTTCAATTATCAAATTAAAATTAAGAGGTATGTCACCAGGAGATATGTGGCTTTATATGGAAAGAACTTATGAGGCCAAATCATCATCCCAGATAGATGTTTTAGAAAAACAGTTAAAGAGACTTAAACTGCATGACAAAGGTTATCTAACCGACTTGAGAAATTTGATGGAATAGTTGCAGATCTTGAAGGTGCAGGAGTATTCTAAATGAGCAGTATCAAATTTTGGCCATTGCAAGGCCTGTATCAAATCACCAGTTAACCACACTTTTGAGAAATGTAGCACGCTCCAAGGAACATGCCATTCAAATGGTGAGAACTGAACTTGAGCAAGGAGCAATTGATGATGATGACCAGGCAGCTGAGGTGCTGTACGCAGGGAAATCTAAAGGTAAGAAAGGAGGCAATTCTTACAATAACAAGGGTAAAGTTGGGCCATGTTACAACTGTGACAATTATGGCCATTTGAAAAATGACTGCCTTAAGCTTGGAAAAGACTTGGTATGTTATAATTATGAAGGTAAGGGACATGTCTCTGCAAACTGCCCTAGTCCTGGAGGTGGTTCTGCTACAGGGAAAGGCAGAGGAAGATGGGGAGGAACCCGAAGGGGTTATAGCAACAGGGGCAGGGGTCTGAACGAGGAAACCCAGCAATAAACTTGACTCAAGAAGCCAAGACTGAAGAAGAACCAAATGAAGATGAAGAGGTACGTAATTCTGAGTTTTATACTCTCACACATAAGAAAATTAATGATAAACTCATGATCATAGATTCAGGAGCTGAGAGGACAGTCTTGCTCCTCTAAAACGCTTAAAGACTACAAAAGAAGAGGTGGACATGTTCAACTGGGAAATGGTGAACTGCAGGAGATTGAAGACAGTGGGATGCTTGAACTTTTTGACTTGGAAGGAAATATAGTTGAACTAAAGGATGTGCTATGTGTTCCTGGGCTAGTTAGGAATTTAATTTCCGTATGTCAGTTAGTGGACCTTGGATACAAGGTCGTCTTTGAAAGACTACGTTGTAATGTTTTCAATCGAAATAAAATTATGTTTACTGGAAAATGTGTTGGGAATTTGTTTGGCTTGGATACTGATCATTATTTGCCAAGTTTAAATGTAGTTGCATGTCCTTCTTTCAAGACTTGGCATGAAAGACTGTGTCACGTGAATTTCAGAACAGTAAAACAACTCATTAAACAAGGTTTGTTAAATGCTCAAGATAACAATGTTGATGAACTTAAATGCGCAGGCTGTCTACTTGGCAAACACAATAGACTCCCTTTCAGAAAATCTTCAAAAAGAGCAAAAGGAATACTGGATCTAGTGCACACAGACCTGTGTGATCCACTGAATGTCACTAGTATGACAGGAAAGAAATATTTCATGACTTTCATTGATGATTTTAACAGAAGAGCAAAGGTATACTGCCTAAGATCAAAGGATACGGCTTTTGAAGAATTTAAACAGTATCTGAGTGAAGTTGAACTAGAAATGGGACGAAAAGTAAGGTGTCTACGCTCTGACAAGGGAGGAGAGTATCTTTCAAATGAATTCAAAGCTTAATGCAAAAATAAGAGCATCAAGAGACAATTGACCTGTAGATTTTCTCCTCAGCAAATGGGTTGCTGAGAGGAAAAACTGGACAATTCTTAATGCTGTGAGGAGTATGCTTAAGTATGCAGGCCTTCCAAATTTCCTGTGGAACGAAGTAGTGAGAACAGCTGTTTATGTTCAAAATTTGATGCCAACATCAAGTACAAATGGAGCCATTCCCGAGATGCTTTGGAATGGTAAGACACCAAACTATATGAAAAATTAAAAAGCTATGGATATTTCGCTTTTGTACATGTGCCAAAAGAACTATGAAAGAAGCTTGATGACAGAGCCTATATCTCATACGTGGTTGGATATGACGAGCAGTCAAAGGCATACAGACTTTATGATCCAAAAAAGAAAAGAGTATTGATAAGCAGGGATGTAGCACTACTAGAGAACGAGCTATTAACGACGTCGGTTTGCGACATACGGCAAACGTCGACGTCGCAAAATAATCGCGCGTTCTTTTTTTTTGAAGAACTGTGTCAGCAATATATTAAAAGAATGATAATGTTACAAAGCAAGTGAGGAGGAAGGAGAACTGCCCCAAAGAGACAGTGATACCTCGACACTCCACAACAACTGCAACTCATAATCGCGCGTTCTTAAAATGTCGCTAAGATTTTTTCACGACGTCGCATGTGTGACGTGCCACGTCGCATTACAAACGTCCAAGCAGACGTCGCAATGGCCTACGTTGCAACAGCAACGCACCACGTCGGAATTGCAGCGCCGCCCGCCGCATGGGCAACACAGAACGTCGTTTATACAATGCGGCGTCGCGCGAAACGTCCGGCGTGGTTCATGCGACATCGCGTTGCATGTCTTGACGTGACACGTTGTATGTTCAACGTCGCCCGTAACACATGCGGCGTCGCGAGTTTACCCGATCATGGAGATGATGTGAAGAAGATTATTGAACAACGGCCTTGGTTACAAGAGCATTCAAGCATGTCCAAATGATTGCATGATCTTCTATCCCCCTGAGACATTTAGCAAAACTACGCATTGTATGGTGTGCAATGCTTCTAGGTACAAAAATGATATGCAAGGTAAGAACGTACCTGAGAAGATGGTTCGCCATTTCCCATTGCTTCCAAGGCTGAAGTTGATGTTTCGGTGCAAATCATTAGCTAGCCTCATGGACTTCCACGGCGACAAATGCATCTACGATGACATATCGACTTCAAGTGATAGTGTTGCATAGAAGCATGTAGATAAGACATGGCCTGAATTTGGGAATGAACCACGCAATGTTCGCTTGGGGTTGGCTACCGATGGAGTGAACCCTTGGAAGGCAGTCCACATCATGGTCTACATGGCCTGTATTGCTAGTAAACTACAATATACCTCCATGGTTACTAATGAAGAGCGGGCATATCATATTGCCCTTATTGATTCATGGGAAAAAGAAACCAAGCAACTTGGATGTATACCTCAAGATCGTGGTGGATGATGGATCCTCCTTGATGATCTCAAAACCCTTCGCACCCCAACTGGTTTCATGCACTCCTTACACGGAGCATTATTATCATGCTTTATTATCATTACTATTATGTAGATCAAAATCAAGAAGCTTTGTCTTTTAATTGTTGGTCTGAAAAAGAATGGACCAAAGGGTTCTCCTCTTGCATGGTTCAATGGTGCCAAACATGTCAATTGGGAGCACATCAATATAAAGAAGACAAGACTTATATTTGCTGAGAGATGACAATTTTCTTGGCAAGCTTCCATGCATATAAGTTTTGACATGGTAATTGCTTTTTATAGTGATGTTTTGCAAAGTACTTCTAAACGTAGCTATAGATAAAGGTGCAACACACCATAAACAAGCTGTCGAAGGTCATACTAAACAACGTAATAAATACAATGCCTTCAGAGGGTCATACTAAACAACGTAATAAATACAATGCCTTCAGAAGGTTACATGGTGTTGTTCACAACACATCTATAGCTACAACACATCTAGATTCATATACAACTAGCAAAAGAGAGTAACTATATGAGATTTAGTACACAACATCAACAACTCATAGACAGATTTAGGACGCAACTCATAGGCATGGGCACTTGCAATCTGCACGTTCCCAAAATGATCCAATGACCCAATAGCTTAGAAGTTACTCTACGCAAATGCATAGGTTCCCAACATTTACAGGTTCCCAAATTATGCCTCAAACCTTTACAAGCTCCCAAATTATGCCCAGCAACGCTGGGCACCGTTACTAGTTTGTTTATAAAAACCTGTGTTGTTGCCATCAAAATTTTAGCAGAAATTCAATGTGTGCCTTGATGCTTTCTGATAATGCTTAATGCCTGTTTATGACCGTTCAAGCTTGTTGGAGCACCATCTGCATTTGTCTGCACTTAGTTGAAGTGTATGTGTTTATGAACAAAATTCTAAGAGAGAACGAAATTGTGAGTTCAACAACGCTTAGAAACACCTGCAAACAAAATGAGAAAACATTAGAACTCTAAACATAGAAACTAGAAGCAAATGCACTAAAAATCACCTGAAATAGAAGATCCAAAACACTGAAAAGTATGCATGGCTTTTGATATGAATTGAACTTTTGGATGGGCAATAGTGGCATGCATTATTTTTCGCCATGTGGACACAAGACGATCTTGCCCATTAAATTCAAATCTTGGCTATTGAAGTTCAATTCTTTTATTTTGTTTGGACAGCAGTGTGATAGGGTTGTGTTGGACAGTGCCCAATGAGTGCATTTTCAAATATTTATTTGGGCCTTGGCACAAGTGTGATTTCGCCCTAAGCCCCGAACTTCATAATTGTTGTTGGTTATATATTTAACATTATATGGATGGTATGAATACATTTAGGTCTAAAAGTACCTTTAGGGTTCTGGATTAGGTTTAGGGCTTCAGGTTTTCTGTGGCGAGAGCGAGGCAGGCGCAGATAACCCGGCGAGCGAGCTTCCCTGCACTTACGCCTGACTCATTCTCCACGATGATGGCATTCTGATTACGGTACTAAAGCAACTCTAGCTCTTTGTTGAATGTTTTGTTCCTTATCTAACAAGTGTAGTAATGGGTTATGCGCAGATCATAAACATTTACTAGAGCATGTAGCAAACGACTATTCCGGCAGTGGCTAATCCGAAAATACATGATAAAAAAATGTTCTGGATTTGCATGTTCCGGATCCGACAATGCCGAGGCGCTTGGCCCATAGCCACAAAGATGCTTTTAGTTTTTCATGTTTTTGAAAAACGAAATTGAAGAGGTGGTCGTTATGCCCTGTAATGGTGATTCCGGCCTGTTTAAGTGGGTTTCTTACCGTTATTGCTCAAGCTCAAAGCAGAAAAAATGCAGAGGTAAATGATTGTTCAAGAAAGCTTGCATAAATCTTGTATAAGGTTATGAATGAGTCCTTTGCCATAAAGGGGCTTATTCTAGTTACGTTTGCAGTAAGCTTGGTGCTTCAGGCTCAAACGAATACGGACCACTATGGTTTTGAATAAGGTATGATACACTATTTTATGCTTTATCAAAATGTGGTTGCTCAAGCCTCTGCCAAAAACAGAATGCTTATTTGGCTTGTTTTATCCAAGGTTGTGCTATGTTAGATTTATAATATAACAATGAAGCAGTGCTATGCTGAAAAGGGCTTTTTACCTTAAAACAGCTTATGCAAATTCGAAAGATGTGGCGCTTTGTACTTAAACGGATTGTTGCTGGACTTTAGTTCTGCTGTAACAGAGCAATAATATGGATATTATGAGCGAATAACCAGGTTGGCCTTTCAATGTTTCACAGTTCTAAGTTTGGAAGTTTGGAAACATTGTATGATCTAAAATATGATGCTAAGGCTTGATTCGTTGTTTGTTATTCTTTATACATACGAATATAAACAGGTCAGAAAATGGTTGATGTACTAAACTAGCTTATGCTTTCATCATTTTTGGATTGCATGCTTAAATTATATAGTTTTTCAAAGACCGGATGGTCTGAGGTTACTGTTATACCTTAACCAGGAAAATCTGGCAGCTTCATTACCTGGTATTCACAAGTCTGATACGTATCAACAATGCCAAAAACCCTAAGCCTCTGTCCTTCATCTGTATTCAGAACATAGAACACAGATCCACAACTGATTGTATATATATCCCCAGCTTCCATGTTTTGCTGTGAGAAGGTGGTGAGTTCGTTTATGCATAAAGTGTGTTTATGCATTTGTTCAGAAATGGAAATAAGGAATCGAGGAATCTTTTGAGTTTACGAGGTATTTTCTTGCTTTATTTTCTTTTTGCTTCGTCCAGAGCATGAAGATTTCCTACATTGTTGTGTTATCTAAATATAATTTATGAGTGTCTTTATTTAGGTTTTTTTCCTTGTTGTACTAAATGAGTAACTTTTATATGTTTGCAGCACTTCAACTCTGTTGTATAAGCTTAACTGCAGCATCCGAAAATTGACTGAGTTAAATGTGCAGGTCAAACACATCAAGCTTCTATTCTAGATGCCCAGAATTATTTATTCCATTTATAGGGAAGCATAAATCCTGTTCTTCATAATATCCTAGAATAACTGGGGTTCGTTCTTGAGTTCTTGGAATTATTGGGGTTCAAATCCCCTTTCTCGGTTCTGCACTGATAGCATCAATCCGAGCCATCGGATCGCCATTCTGGAAAAGGACGAGCTGCTATATAAGGCTATTTCCTCTTTCGCACCGGTTATCGGCGTCTTCTCACAGCAGCTCTTCTTCTATTCTCGTTGCTTCCATGGTTCTTCGACCGACGGATTTCTTTACCAGCTTCTCTACCAGTCTTTTACTCCACCTCCTCGTCACCGGCATCGTCTTTGCGAGTTTGCTCATCATTCTTTGGAAGGTACGCTTCCTTCTTTTCCTGCTCTTTACGTCAGGTTCTTGCAGATTCTTTGTTCTGTCAGGTTCTTGCAGACAGATTCTTTGTTCTGTCAGGTTCTTGCAGATTCTTTGTTCTATCGTTTCTCTTTGTGATCGCATGGCTCCTCTTTGTTTCTATGGTTTCTGGTGGCATGACTCTTTGTTTCTATGGGTTCTCTTGGTGATCGCATGGCTCTTCCTTGTCCATTTGCATGTTGGATTTTTGGGACTTTGGGCTATTCCATCCTTGCAGGACGGCATGTGGTTTCGCGGTAGTTATGTTTTCAAGTTTTAGATTGAGCATTTCGCTTTTTCTGTCTGATCGGATGGGTTCGTCTCTCTGGGTGTTGGTTGATCTGTTGGGTGGTTGGATCGGTTTCAGTGGCATGCTCTCTGTATTTCCTGTGTAGTAGTAACCGCGGTTTCTGTTTAGGCGGCGGGGGGCGTGTTGCGCCTTGCTTCTATCTTTTCTTGTTTCCCCTTAGTTCTTCTTACGGTTTTAAACTTGGGGTGGCGACTACGGAATTCTGGTTTCCATTTTCTTGTCCGCCCTCTCTCATCGTCTTTGGTTGGGTTTTGCCCTCTCCTACTTAATCCAATTGCTGGCGTGCGCTTATCAGGGGATCTCCACTCCGTTCCTGCTGGCCTAGCTCCCTTTCTGTATTTCTGCTCCATACCTTGCCTTCTGCTGCTGGGTTGGTCGCGCTCGTGCCCTACTGCGTTTTCTGCCATCCAAACTCTACTCTCCAAGCTCTTCACCTCTCGCCCCTTCTATCTGTCCGTTGCATTGCTGGTTTCTGTTCCTTTCAATTTCGGTTTCCGCTCACTCGGCCTTGTTGCCATGATCTGCTCCTCCTTCACTTCGATTTGCTCCCATTTTGGGGAGACTGGAGTTTTCGGCTCTCCATTGGCATGGGTTCTCCCTCATTCTCTTTTCTGTGCCGACCAAGACCAAATCCAACCGTCCCTGCTCTCCCTCTGGTATGCTTTTCGCTCCATTCCTACTGGTATTCTGCTGTATTTTTGGCTGCTCCCTTTTGGCCTCTCTATTTTTGCCTGATCTTCGCTGCCATTCATGCTTTTCTTCAGTTCGCTGTCGGTTTCCATTCATTCTGCTTGCATGTTCTTTGTGGCTTTCGTTTTACTGGTCTCACCTCTTTATATTTCCCTCATATATTTATTACATTATCACTCTCTCTGGTAATTATATGCGTTCACCTGATTGTTTGACTTTTTATGTTCAGCATCATTTTTTTGAATTTTCCTTTTTTTCATATATACGATGTCTTGACTTCGTTTCCAGGTTATGCTTATTGTTTGGGGTCCGGGCTCGGGATCGCCTGAGGGACAGATCTCTGTGAGATCCTTGAAGTCCGGCAGGGTAAATCCTGAGGCACTCTTGTCACGCGGGATTTTTGCTAACAGAGGAAAGAACAAGAAAAACTCAGATAAAACAGCAATTGCAATACACAATGAAACACACAAGACACTTGTGGAGAACACGGCAATCCATTGATCAAAACAAGTGTACAATGAAGGCTCAAAAGAGAGCAACCACAACGGCATGTAAAGATGTCTGTAGTGACACAAAAGAACACTCAACCCTTTTTTTGAAGGAGCAAAAATGCTACAATATATAGGAACACCTGGAGTGGCCTCTCTGGCCCTGAATCTGATCCTCATCATGACAACGCATGCTCCACTACTTGGGCACTCGAACAGGGAATCTGAGCTGTCCCTGGCCGTGCTATGAGACAAGTAGTGGCCCGGCCGTGGTCCCTACCTTTGGGTCTTCTGCTTCTTGGAGGAGCTTTGACCCCGCCGGGCGCCTTTTGTAGATCCCTCTTCTTGGACACCGTGGCGGTGGGGCCTAGCCCTCATGCAACAAGTATAGACTGTGGTATTATGCGCGCAGGCACAGGGGCTAACACTCCCCTACCAAACTACACTTATTGGCTAGAAAAGGGGGCATGAATTCGGGGTGGGAATCCCTCGTTCCTCTTTACGATCTTGAACATAGAGATGAGGGAGGCTCGACTTCTGTATTCAGTGTTGTTAGCCTCTCTTTTCAGTTTGCTTGAGTCTGGATGCCAAACATTCGGCCGCTCCTATGAGAAAGCCTTCGAAATCATGTTCTCCAGCGTGGCGTGGATCTCGGATGGAAGATTTGTGATCTCCATGTATAAAGACGAGGTCCAACCCGAACTTTCCGGCATTTGCATTGGGGTTGCAAAATGGATCTGGCACTAGCGTTTACGCATACTGCGGAGTATGGTCATGAGTCTTTACACGGAATTACGCTTGCCGCGAAATCTGAGATGGATCAGCTGAAGTTTTGGCCTTGGCAAGGAAGGTTACAAGACCGGAAATTGCATTCAGGCGGTCTTCCACGAACACGCATTGGGCATGTATATCCGGTTGTTGGTGTTGTCCAAAGTCTCATCCTCCGCCATTTCGCGTCTGCGGATGGCGTGGGTCCCAACGTTTGTCTGGCTGCAATTGCCGTGGGTGTCCAATCTGCATGTTCTTTGACTTGATGAGTCGAAATTCTTGTCTCCATCTTTGGGGAATTGACCTTGATCGAGGTGGGCATCAAAGCTTGCTAGTGTACTTTCGGTTGTTTGGGGGTTGGTGCGGTCATCACGCATCGTTCTTGGAATTCCAATAATATCTTCTCGGTGTCAGCTGTTTGGTAATCTGTCTCCCATGCACCGGAATGTACATGTCTTCCATCCCGCAGTCTGAGGTCCCACTCATCGGGGAGGGCGTTACGTTTTCAGCTCGATGTCGCGGTATTGCAAGGAAGCATAATGTTGTAAGAACAAGCGTGCACAGGTCAAGTTCTTGTTGAGTTGTATAGTGTCATGCGAAGGAGCGTGCCAAGTTCAGCTAGCCATAGCTCCACTTCTTTACGTAGAAGAGGCATGTATTACGAGGTAAATAGCAGTTTGTTTGAAATTTTGTGTCTTGGAGGTACTTGTTCTTCTTGGTCAAAAGAACCTGCCGCTGTGTATCTCCTTTAAAGTTCTCAGTGCGTTTATCCAGATGAGCCTGAGTAACATGTGCCAGGTAGAAGTCGTGCATGACATAAGCCAGGGGGGCTATGGTGCTGAGAGCGAAATGGTCGAGATCTGCAACCTGTAGGATATCAAAATTGACGAGAGCACAAAGTGTGCCTCGTTCATGGACGGAACATGAAGGGCCATTGTCGTTCGATATCAGCTACAGTCAGGGGGACTTGTGGTATCACCCTTGTTTCTCAGCCAGAATAAAAGAAAAGTGTTTTTCCTTGCTTGCACATAGTCATGGTAACTGGCTGGCTTCGGATAGTCGGGGGAATAGCGAAAGGCGATAGGTGTGTTACGCTTTTCTTACGCATCATCTGCCATGCCTTTCGGCTATCGGAAAGCGTATCTTGTAATGCTGCAATGATATCTTGTTGCTTTCGGAGAGGCCCGGTCTGCGATTCCCGTGACTTTCGTGTGTGAGGTGTCGACTTGTCGGAGAAGTTGGGGAATCGGAGGAGCTTGAAGTCGGAGTGGCTTGCAAATTCTGTTTTGAGTCTGGCTATTTCAAGAACATCTGCGGCGTGTGTTGCCGTGAGCTGGTCTAACTTGCCTTGGAGAGATGCTATGTGAGCATCCTTATTAAAGGTGGTTTTAAAGTCGTGACCTTGGACTCAAAGTATCAAGTTGGCTGTCATGAAGTGTCTTTGTTCTCGGTCGAGTAGCATTATTAAGTGGCGACCAGATTGTGGTAGCGTGTCTCAAGATCGATGTACTTGGTGTCGTTTTGTTTGAGGACTCCTTGAGTTCCTTGACAATTCTTTGGGATTGATGAAGGGTTTCTCGATGGATCATGAATTGATTGTGCAAGGCTTCTTCTACGGCCTCACGATCGGCCAAATCGGTCTTCGGTGTGATGACTTCGCTTGGAGTTGGTCCACGGACTCGTGTCGTGCCACGGTGGCTGCTATGAAGTTACGGTGATGATCACGGGAGGGCATCAAAGCGGTGAGGACGGCTTCATTTGTAGGTATCCGCGGTGTGAGGAGGTGGATGGGATGGCTTTGATCTGTCACCCTTGTTTATAGATCCTTGGTCATTCTTTGTGAGTGTCCTTGTGAGTACTCGTGAGATCAATGGGAGTTTTGTTGTCTTCTTCTTTGTTGTTTTTCTTTGGTCTTTGTTGAGTCCGAAAGTGGAATTGTTGCACAAGGTTAACGGTGGTTGGTTATCAACGAAGGGAATAGGTTTTAGAATTGGAATTTCTGAGGAGGTGGAGGCGGTGGTTGTGAAATTTTTAAATGCAGGTTGGCTGCGAGATTGATGGTCTTTGGGAAGGAGGAGAGTTTGGTTGAAGACCTTTCAAAGCATCAATAAGGTCGGGATGTTGGCTTGGTGGAGAAGGGGGGGCATGATGGCGTGGGGTCGATGATTAATGAAAGCACGGAAGTGGGCTCCCATGGGGCGATCAGGGAAGAGTTAGGATTTTTTTTAAGTCCATCAAGTTCTGTTGAAATCTCGATATAGGAGTTGAGTCAATTGATTGTTTTGATGGTGTTGGTGAGGATATAGTACGGATGGTAGAAAACATCGTTAATAGAGGTATTCTTCATGGAGTAACCCAAAAATTTCCTCCAAAGAAACTTGGTAAAGGCATCATGTTGCTTTGGAAAGGTGGGCAAGACTTGGTTTGTGCAGCATTATAAGGAATAGAGCGAGAATTTGGAAATATCATATTTACCAATGTCAAGGTAAGACAAGGCATTGGGCGGATTGGGTAGAAAAAGGCAGAGGCTATGGTTTGAGGGTTTAGGAGTATAGGGTTTCCATCGACTTGGGAGGCATATCCATCTTCTGCCTTCACCGGGTTAGCCACAAATTCTTTGTAATTTGTTCTTGTTGGGGCCCAGGAGTTCTGTTTGCGAAAAATGAAACAATCCGAACTCACGGGAGGTTATAGGTGATGCGGATGTGGGAGTCAGTGCGGATGAAGAAACGAACTTGATATTTTTTGGTGCGCTTGGATCCATTGGTGCCGTCAGCGTTGAGTGTTGAGTTCTTGGAGGTAGAAGCCATCTTGAAGGTCGAGGTCGCGGAGTGAAGTCGGAAGGGCGGAGTGGAGTATGAGTGAAAAGTGAGGAGTGGAAGTGACGGTTGGGAAGGGTTTTTTTTTGAGTCGTGGGAGACCGCGTGTCGAAGATCGTGGCGATTGAGAATCTCAAGAGGCGACCTTCAGACCAAGATGCGTGAGAGTTCTGGCGGAGAATAAAACTTTAATGGCCGGGGGCGGTATTAGCTAGCGGCGGTTTGTCGAATATTAAAAAAGAGGAGTCGAAAAGTTTGCGGTACAAAAATATCGATTGGGGAATGATTCACGGAATATCGTGGAGGTGACCTTTAAGTGAGCATTTTACTAGGGTTGGTATTACGCTATAAATTGGAAGTTGGGTTAAATCGAGAAGAACCAAAATTAAGTGAAGATGGAGAACTTCGATAACGGCGGTCCGGTGAGCTTCAGCGGCCGGATTACATGCAAGATGGACGACGTCGATCTGTGGCGTCTGTGGAATCGCCCAGGATCCCTATGGATCCTTGGTTGGAAACACCGGCCGTCAACCCGAGAGATAAACTTCGATCGCCGGGAGGTGATCGTTCAATTGGAAATGGTCGCGGTTGTGGGGCTTCCGCATCCTCAGGAGTGGAGTGCCCCCGAGTAAAAGGCGATAGCGGCATGATAGGGGTTTTTCCCAATTTTTGTTTAGTTTAGGACTTTTCGTGAAAAATCCCACAGCGAATTGTAGCCTTCGGGCAATTTTGTACATAATAGAAAAGTGTTTCTCATAAATTTGTACAAGTGGTATCTTGTTGTAAATTTTGTTCTTGAGCTAAGGATCTTTGCAGCGGGGGTTTGAAATTTCTTGAGTCGAAATCCATTGACTAATGTAGGAAATGGAGTGCCATTCAATTCTTGTAATTGTAAAACTCCGGGATGTGGTATCTCGGAAATTTTGTATGGTCCCACCCATCGAGCTTGAGTTTGCCGGGATGTTGTTGATATCTCGAGTCGTAAAAGAAGAACTAAGTCGCCAATTTGAAAAGTTTTGTTTTTGATGTGTTTGTCATGCCATTGTTTTGTAGTTGTTTGCCTTGTTGAAGTCTAAGAAAAGCATCTCTTGAAGTTCATCCGTTGTTCCGGTTGATAAACTTCGTTCTTGCAAAGGCTGCTGATGGATTATGTTACATTTGCTAACTGAAATTTGAGTGAGGGTAAAATGAACTCAAAAGGCATAAGAGCCTCTTGGCCATACACAAGTCGAAAAGGTGTTTGACCGGTTGCTACTTTGTATGTTGTATTGTAAGCCCATAAAACCGTAGGTAACTTATCTTGCCAATCTTTTCTTGTAGGATCACAAATCTTCTTGAAATGTGGATAAGCACCTTGTTTGTGCTTTCAGCCAAACCATTACCACGGGGGGATAGTAAAGGCGTGCTTTTACGTGATGAATGTGCGAGATAGTTAGTGAGTTCAGCAATAGTGTGATTGATGAAATGAACTCCACGATCACTAACTAATTCTAAGGGACATCAAATCGCGTGATGATGTTCTTGTAGAGAACCTTAGGCGTACTAGCAGCCGTGTTGTCGGTAGAGCACAACGCTTCAGCCCATTTGGTTGCATAGTCCGTGAAGACTAGAATGTAAGCGTGCCCTAGTGTTGCTTGCGGGTGGGTCCATGGGACCAACAAAATCCATACCCCATTTGGCAAAGGGAGAGGCGTGGCTATTGGCGTGGCGGCGAGAGCGTCCGCGGGCCGTGGGTCTACCAAGCCTCGACAAACATCACGATGCGTGTGTGTATTTGTGAGCATCTTTGAAAGCGTGGGCGGTAATACCCGGCAAGGAGGAGTTTCCTTTGCGTGTTGTCTCATTGAAATGACCACTGCCAAGTCCTTCGTGGGCTTGTTTGACTAGATCGAGGGACTTCGTGAGGAAGAACACATCGTCGAACACATTGTCTTTGCCACATTTATAGAGATGGCCAGCAACCATCGTATAATCTCGTGCCAGCCGAAGGAATTGTTGTTTATCACGAGAAGTTGTCTTTACGGAGAGGCGTGGGGTCACTTGGCGGAGTGCGCCCGTGAGGAGAAAGCGTTGATAGTCGTGGTACCAATGAGGCGTGGCGGTGACCGAGAGCAGTTGAGCATCGGGAAGGGCATCGTGAACTCCTTCCAGAGGGATCATCCGGTGTGTATCGCGAAAGATAGTCGGGGGACCGTGTGGCGCGTCCGGCTTGTGAATAATGTCAAAGGGGGCAAACTCTTGCAATATCAATATCCATCGAGCAATTCGCCCGTGGGGTTTGGCTTATTGATTAAATATAGAAGAGCTTGATGATCCACATAAAAGCGAATTTGACTACCAAGAAGATAGTGTCGAAGCGTTGTACACAAAGATAAGGCCAAGGGCTTCCCTTTCCGTGGCGAATAGTTGCGCTCGGCGAGTTGAGTTTTCTGGCTTTGGCGTGTCGATGGGCTTGTCCCGATTTGGTGCATACTCTTGAGCTAGAACAGCTCAATCGCATAGAAGCACGAAACATCAACATGGACATGGAATGGTTTGTCCCATTGAGGTGGTACTAGCACGGGGCTTCTGTGAGCTTGACTTTGAGTTCTTTAAAAGCTTGATTTGCATCGGATGTCCAAGTCCATGTGTATGGATTTCGGTCGGTTTGTGAATTGGATCGGCAGTCGGTGCCAGTGCGGAATAAAGGTGGCATAGAAGTTGACTTTGCCAAAGAAAGGAACGTGTGTCCTTGATATTCGCGGTGGATATGCTCGATGACCACGGCTGATTTTGGGCGGGTCCGTTGTAATGCCGTGTCGACTCACGACATGTCCTAGAAGTACACCCAGGGTGACACGAAAGGTGCACTTTTCGGATTGAGGCTAATTCAGTTCATCACAGCGTTGAAAAACTAGTTCAAGTTTTACCAAATGGTCCATAACGTGGGTGTAAGTGGAGAAGTCATCACGAAAAGACTTGCGAGAAAGGGATGAACTTGCATGTACTCTTGAAAACAGCAAAAGCATAATGCGTTGAAATGTGGATGGTGAGTTTGACAATCCAAAAGGAACGACTTTGTAAGCAAAGGTACCCCATGGAGTAGTGAAGGTAGTCTTTAGTTGATCTTCTTCGAATGGATATTTGATTATAACCGGGCTTAATCCATGAAGGAGTACATCTCGTGGCTGCTACATCTTCCAACACTTGATCCGTGAAGGGGAGGGAAATGATCGGTCCGTGGCGATTGAGTTTTCTATAATCCACACAAGCGAATTTTCCATTATGTTTGAGGGCAATAACAATAGGACTTACCCATTACGAATGTTTGACCTCGTAGATAAGTCCAGTCCAAAAAGCTTGTCAATTTCGGGCTTTAACCTTTTCCGCGGTAGTTTGGGTTAAGCCCGATCGCATCGTTACTAGATGGGTCTAGCATCCGGCTTGTGGGAATCGAGAGTTGTCCCAATTCTTTCTTGATACCTCGGAGGTCTTTGTAGCTCAAGCAAAGATGTGCTTGAAGCGTTTGAATAGCACAATGGCTTGCTCCACGAATCTTTGGCGTGAAATCGGCGTGCCAATCGGATTAGTTGATTTGTTCCAATATCAATTATGTCTCTGCGGGGAGTTTGAATGTGTGGAATGACTTGATCATCACGAGCGGTGTGGGCTGGCTCACGAGTAGGGACAGGATGTTCATGTTGACCAATTTTGAAAAATAGTGGCGTGCCACTAGGAGTTGGTGTGGTGTCTTCTTGAGCGGGGAGGAGGAGGCGGGGTACCGTCTCTCATGTGGAACCAATGTGACATTGTTACAAGGGTGTCAAATAGGGGTCAACCAGCGTTGCTATGCCTTTATCAATATCCATGTCTTCCCATGGTTGATTGTATGATACAGGTAAGCCGTGAGTGGCAAACCCTTGGCTTGTGGCGATAGGTGTTGCAAACTTGTTCGAGTCCTTTGTCGATTCGGTGTGATCTGAAATGATCGGCCCGTGGTCGATCCATCGTGGGCGATGAGCTTGCCATCTGTGATAACAAGTTGATCCGTGGCCCGATGGTGAATGCTTTTAGCTTGTCTCAAAAGGGTAGTCCTACTAACATTTCATAATCTCCCTGATCTTCTCCTGCTCTCCAAACACCGAATTCCATGGTAAATTGTAGATCTCCAATATTGACCGGTATTGGTTGTGTAACTCCTTGTGGTCGCGTGATATGGCCATTCGCAAAGCTTGATGTCATAAGGGGCGTATGGAGCTCCCTTATGCCCAATTGTCGCCCGAGATTATCCGTAATAAGATTGATTGCTTGCTGCCACCATCGATCCGAACATGGTGAACGACCTTTTTGGCCCACCCGTGCATGCACCGTGGGTGTTGATGTGGGCATTAACGTGCCGGGTATCTGAGGTTTTGTAAAATGTGCTCGTAGTCTTTGGACATAGTTGTAGGATAGTCGTGAAGGCTGAGAGGAATTTTGATTTTAGCAAGTTCTTGTTGAAGTTCAGGAGGGATTGCGGTGTGGTTGTGGTGGATCCGGTGGGTTGTTGTTGCTCAGCAAATAGATGTCGCTACCTTGTTGAGGAGGTCGACTTCAGCAGCAATGTTGAGTGGTGGTGTTGCGGATGTCGCGGCATTAGGTGGTCGTGGCTCCGTCGTGTGGTAGCATTGGCGGACTTTGAGTGCCTTACCTTCACGCGCGTTCGATGAGTTGAAGCGGACTTTTGCGAAGTTTAGGTTGAACATGAGGAAGTAGTTGATCAGCATTGGGTGCAAAATGAACAGATTTGGTTGATGGCTCACCGGTGCGAGAATCGGTACAAAAACTTGGTGCACGGGGTGCTTATGGCGTGGGGAATGAGGGAGAACCTCAATCCGGTTGGAGGATTCAAGGCTGGTGTTGATTGCATGGTAAATTTCTTCTTGGAGTTGATCATCCAATTGTTTTGAGTTGTTTGTTGTTGGCGTGGTTGTTGTTGTGGTGGCCGTGGTGGCGTTTGAGCCCTTTGGCGTGGGCCTTGCCTTCCCTTGGCTTCCCATACTTGAAAAGGTGTAAGACGACCGTCGTGGTTTGATTGGTGCCGAGAATTTGTATTTGAACTTGAGGAAGTTGAGGACAATCTGCTGGCCGATGACCCCATTGGTCCAGTTGAAACATTGGGACTTGCTTGGATCAAAAGTGGAGCGAGGAGGTCCACGTTGTGGTTCTTTGTTGTTCTTTGGGGTTGTTGTTGTTGTCGTGGGCGTGCACGTGGTAATACGTGGTTGAGTTTGCGTGGGTACCTTCGCACTTGGTGAACAAGGCGTTGTCGTCTGGTTTGGTCGTGGATTTGTACATTCTTGATGGTGTGGTTACGCATGTTGCGGCGTTTGCAATGGATCATGCTATCCACGAGTTACACTCATTCGCCCGGATGTCCCGAAAATGGCAAATAGTACACCAAATGTTATTTCTTGGGGAACCGCCGTGGAAGGCGGTCGAGGTGCGGCGTGGGTGTAGCCAGGGAAATGGGAGTATCGTGGCTTGATCACCGCGTGAGGAAACATGAAAATGAGTGATTGACTAATTCAATGGCTTCTTGTAATGTCTTGGGGCGCAAATACTCGATCATAAATCGGATGTGAGAGGGTAAGCCTTGAAGAAACCACACTAGAATTTGGCTTTGGGTTGGAAATTCCTTCAACTTGTTGACTAAGATCTGCAATCGGTCTGCAAAGTCTCGGGCGATTCTCACGGGTTCTCGCTTGGAGTGTGTTGAGGTCGTTCGGCGGTTGTTGATCATCCATAAAGGGTGCCGTAATGGGAAAAGAAAAGAGGTCTTCATGTGTATCCAATCTTGTTTCCGGTGGCTTTTGTTTGCCATCACCATTAGGTGGGTGCTCCACGCGAGTCGTCGAAAAAGATGTGGAATTTTAGTTTTGGATCGGGTGACCATTGAGATCCGCAAGTGACTCAAATTCATCCATGTGAGCTGAAAGCACTCTGGTCTATGTGTTTACCTTTATCATTTCCAAAGAGTGGATATTGGAGTTTTAAAGCATGTGTAGGAGTCGGTATGAATGGGTGTTTGCATTTGTGGAAAAAAAAGACGGGGTGTTGGGTCTTTGATAGGTACCAAACCGGCATAGGTTGTGTGAGATTAGTAAAAAGAGGTTGAAGCGGTTGTAGTGGGAACAAAGGTTGTGATGAGGGCATGAACAAATGTGTGGGGAAATTAAAGGAAACGAGTGGTAGGGGAATTGACAAAGGTGGAAGCGGTGGTGCGAAGTTCCTAAAGAAAGATTACCAATAGAGAAAACATTTTCAGGATGTTCGAGAGAAAATTGCGGTGGTTCCGCCGGATCTTGAGTTAGGGATTCCGGTGGAGTAAATTCAAAGGGTCGTATTGCGGCCTCTACATGATGTGGCCCGAGCGAGGAATCGGAACAATGGCGACCTTCCACGGGGAGGTCGGTGCGGAAAGTTGTCGTGGTGTAGGTGGAGCAGTTAGCGGCTCGCATTACCCGAGAAGAGACAATCGAACCGAGTGTAGGTGGACATATTCGCGGGGCGTCAGCGAGTTCATGGCGGCACGTCTTGACTCCATCCGGTGTTGAATATCGTCGGGGAGTAAAGAAGGGATTGAACATGGTATCAATCTGACTTTGAAGTGAGCGACCTTGGCGCCGATGTTTGGGGGTCCGGGCTTCCGGGATCGCGAGGGCGGATCTCGTGAGATCCTTGAAGTCCGGCGGGGTAAATCCGAGGCACTCTTGTCCACGGGATTTTTGCTAACAGAGGAAAAAAACAAGAAAAACTTCGGATAAAAGCGGCAATTGCAATACACAATGAAACACACAAGACACTTGTGGAGAACACGGCAATCCATTGATCAAAACAAGTGTACAATGAAGGCTCAAAAGAGCGCCCAACAAGCGACCAGGCATATGCCGCTCTGTAGTGACACAAAAAGAACACTCGAACCCTTTTTTTGAAGGAGCAAAATGCTACAATATATAGGAATACGGGTGGCCTACGGGCCTGAATCGATCCTCATCATGACAACGCATGCTCCACTACTTGGGCACTTTCGAGCAGGGAATCGAGGCTGTCCATGACCGTGCTAACAGACAAGTAGTGGCCCGCCGTGGGTCCTACCTTTGGGTCTTCTGCTTCTTGGAGGAGCTTTGACCCGCCGTGGCGCCTTGTAGATCCCTCTTCTTGGACACCGTGGCCAGTGGGGCCTCGCCCTCATGCAGCAAGTATAGACCTGTGTGTCTGCCAGGCACAGGGCTAACACTTATTATGCACTATAAGGGTTGACTTTTCTTTATCATATTGATTGAACGTTGTTTTCCTTTTTGGGCATACGATGCATTACAATGGTTGCATTTGCTTTTTCACGTTCTTGCCTCTATCATGTTTCCACTTGTTTTCCACGTTACTATGCACTATCAGGGGTTGATTTCTTTTTCATATTGTTGAACGTTGTTTTCCTCTCACGTTCTTGCCTATATCGTGTTTTCGATTCTGCTACCTAGATAGCTCCTCGTGTTTATTGGGCCTCCTTTTTTGCATTATATGCATTAACGTGGTTGGTTTTTTCTTCTCGTGTTTATGCATCATCGGCAATTGCATGGCTTGATTGTTCCTACCTTGCTGGCTATTGGCTCCTATCATTTGAGTCGCATTCTCCTTCGTGGGGTTGAGTTTTTCGCTTATATTCTTGGTTTTTTGCATTTATCCTTATTGTTGTTATCCTTGGGGGGGCTTGGGATGTTGTCTTGTTTTCGTGATTCTACGCTGCAGTCCCATGGTTTATTATCTTTTTATTGCCTACAGATTTGTGGCCACCATCTTTGTCTTTTTTACATTGATGCATTCCTTTTCCATGGTAGGTTGTAGTATGGCCTCAATTGCGTGTTATTTCTCTAATATGTATCTCTTTTGTATGTTATTTTTTATATTATGGTTATATGTGGCATTCTTTTCTGCGTTTAGGATTTCCCCATGGTGGTTTGGGTTTTATATTTTGCACTTGTGTTTGTATCTTATGTGTGATGCACTACACTCGGCTCAGGTGGTATACGTTATTCGGGTGGTATTATCTTCTACATTCTAGGTTTCCCATAGTTGTTGGGTTTTATTTTTTGCACTTGTGGTTTATCTTGTGGGTTGTTCTAGTTCCTAAATCAATTTGCCTATTTGCCTAACCTTCTCGCTTGGCCTGTTTCCCTATCGATCATCTTTGAGGTCCTCAGCCATTAGCTGCTTGCCGCTTCATCTCCCATACCTCTTCACGATCAAAGGATCTGCATCGACTTGTTGGAGCAGCTTATTCCTGCATTGCAGTGGCGCAACCTGGAATTGTTCAACTTCCAGCCTGGATCACATGTGACGGACCAGAGACTGGAGAGGATCCGCTTGTTTTATTTCTTGGCTGACTCATTTCAACTAGGTATCTCCTCACTATGCATGCCAGGTATCTGCTCGCAGCTCGGCTTTACATGCTGCTGGCTATTAAGTCACACTGTTACACAGGTTTTTTGCACAGGCAAGTTTTTTTGCACTTTCTCTATATTTTCAATCAGGTTCCTATATCGATGTATTTGAGTTTGTTGGGTTAGTGCCTTATTACCTTCTACACCATGGTGTTGTCCATTCAAGTTGTTGTTTTAGCTGTGATGTAAGGCGGGGCCTTATTATCATCTACATCAGGGTTGAGTCATGTTGATTTGTTGCTTTAGCTTTGAATTGGTCATGTTTGACGTTCTTGCTAACTTATGTTTCTTATTTTTTCTTTGTATATTCCCAAGTTCAAGGGTGATATATTCTTTTCATTTTTGCACAACCTGTAGTTCAATCCATCGGCTCATATACATTCATTCATTATTCTTAGCGGTCATATGTCATCTTCACACTTGGGACATTCAATTTCTTTCTCTATTATGAAGTTGCTAAGTCATCCTCTACATTTCATCCTTCTTGGCGCCATGGCTCCGTTATTCATGCTTAAATCCACGGTTGTCTATATTCATTGGATCATCTCATTTATCTGGCGTTTGTTCCTCTTTTCAACATATTTTCTCCATCGGTTACTATTTGTCTTATGCTCCCTATTTTACTTATCATGGCCTTTTCATAGCCTTTGGTTTTTGTAATGGTTACATAGGTTATCTTATGCCCCCTTTACATATACCCTCGGAGGGAATTACGAGTCACATTTACATTATATTTTCTATCATTTGGGTGTCCCCTTTCTTTTTCCTATGCGGGGTTTTCGATTGTTATGTTTTTCTCATAATTGCATTAGAATATGAGGCATCTAGGGGCTTTTGTTTTAGGGGGTGGTTTTTCCCTCCCATGTTATCTCTTTCGTATGTTACCTTTTCCAAGTTGATGGAACTCTAGTTTTATATATGTGACATTATCCTTGGAATTTGAGGCTTTTTCATGGTTGTTTTCGGATTTTTCTTCTTTGCACTTGTGTTTTTATCGTGGATTCGATGCACCATACTATTTAAATGGGTCTATGCTCTCCTCGCGCTGTTTTTCTCTTGTTTATGTTCTGGCTCACTTTTTACCTCGTTTTCGTCTTGTGGTCGTTTACTTGGGATGTTGTCTTGTTTTCATAATTCTACGCTGCAGTCTCTTGGTTTATTATCTTTTTATTGCCTATAGATTTGTGGCCAACATCTTCCGGGTTGCATTTGTCTTTTTTGCATTGATGCATTCCATTTCCATGGTCGGTTGCAGTATGGCCTCAATTGCGTGTTATTTCTCCGATCAATCACCTCCAAGTTCTTCTGTTCCATTCAAGTATTTTGTGACATATTTTCCACCTTGTGATAATAGCTGTTGAAAGCTCAATCTCTCTCTCTCTCTCTCTCTCTCTCTCTCTCTCTCTCTCTCTCTCTCTCTCTCTCTCTCTCTCTCTCTCTCTCTCTCTCTCTCTCTCTCTCTCTCTCTCTCTCTCTCTTCTGTTCCATTCAAGTATTTTGTGACATATTTTCCACCTCTTTCTCCTTTGGGGCTAAATTTCTTATATGTATATTCTATATTTGGTTTGGTCCGATACTGGGTTTTGAATATTTGGGGGTTGTGTTTAAGATTTTTTCTTCTTTTTTGGCATGATCATCGGGGAGCTCTCGTGTTTGTTGGTTCCTTTGTTCACTTGATTAGCGCACTTATTTGTTGCTTCATGAAGTTATATTTTCTATTCTGGAACATGGGTGACGGGTGATATTGTTTAGTGTACCAATTTTATGGATTTGGGAGCTTCTTCGTTTTCGTTAGCTCCACTTTGTCATGTTCGTAGTAGGCTGATTTTTCGTGCATAGCTTTGCTCCCTATATATGATATTACATACTCATTGTGTAAGTTTCGAGACGTTGCTTTATTAGACATGGTTGACTTTTCATGTTCTTTTAGCCCCTAGTTTTTATCACTCTTCCCCGTTTCCTCCGTTTTTTGCTCGATATGCAGGGTCCACATGTTGAGGTTCGTACTCACGGTTGCTGGCGGTCCTCGTCCTCTCGCGCTCGCTACGTGGTGTGCGACTCTACTCAACATCTCCATGTTTTCTCGTTCGATCTTTATATCTATGCATTTTTGCATTCCTATGCGTAAGTTTTTCCTCTTTGCCTTATTATCTCGGTTGCTTGTTATTCTTCCTTCTTAATTATCGTTATTGTTTATTCTTTTTGGGGATCCATGATGAGGGGTTCCTTTGTTGACTTATCTCCCTCTAGATATTGGCCACAGGTTCGGAAGGGATAATAGCCACATTCTTGGACTTCGGTCCGTAGCCCCATTCACGGTCTTCGGTCCGGCATTTGTATTCAAATCAGTCAACTATGCCGGGCCCTTCCTTCGATTCATCATCGTGGCGGCGTCCTTTTCTTTCCATTGTTTTTGTTCTCTTATGTTCCTCCCCTTTTTCAGGTCATCGAGCTGATGCCGTCCATAGCAGGCGTTTTCGGCTCTTCTTCTTCAACTTCGCTTTTCTCTCCACGGCTCGCTCGCGCTGCTGGTTCTCGTCGTCAACGCGAAGCTTCCCTCGCGCTTGAACCAGACTCTTTGGACCCTGGTTCCTTTTCTCCCCCTGCCACTCCAATCGAGACCCACTTGTCCGCGCTCATATGTTTTCTTTAGCTCGCTTGCCTTCGTTCGCATGCCTGGCCCGTCACTATCCTTCAGCGCCTCCGGCGGCCCTCATCCTATCCGATTGCTTGGGTGGTGGTGGCGCTCCTTTTCTTCTCCTCCCGCTATGTGCTTTGCGACCCAATTCCACACCTGGCGGTTCTAGCTGTCTATTGAGGGTTTTTTGCACTTGTAGCGGATCTTTTTCTATTTGGTATGCTCATTACATATCTTTGACATATTTGCTATTTGGCTTTATCTAGATAGGATGCATATTGCGTTTGGCACTGCATTGAGATTTTTCGACATGGGTTTATATTTATCTTTCATTTTTATGCTTCTCTTTATTTAGATATGGGGTGTTCTACGTTGTTGTCCACAAGGTATTGTATTGGGCACATTCTAATTTGTGCATGGTGTTGCTATTTAACTTTATCTGGATATGATGCATATCGCGTTTGGCACCACATTGAGATTTTGCGACATGGGGTTCTATTGGATCATTTTTTCCTTTTTTTGCTTCTCTTTATCTAGACATGGCGTGTCTTACGTTGTTATATACAAGCTGTTATATTGGGCACATTTTAATGGCCACTTTTAGTTTGTTTCGTGCTTGATGTTCTTTTTTATGGTTTTACATTGATGCTTATCTTTCTCTAGATGTCGCGTTATTTTTATGGACCGTTTTTTGTTGGGTGGTGCTGTTTTTTTTTCCACCGTGATGGTGACATTCATGTCTATTTGTCATCTTTAGTGATGTTGTAGATAAGATTGTCTAGCATTATTTTGCAATGCATATTTCTTTTTACATGATTGTTATCCACCCGTTGGGTGACGCTTTTTTCCACCATGGTGGTGATGCTATTTCCACCTGCGGGTGAGGCTGTTTATTTCTACCTCCAGGGTGACGCATATTTCTTTTTACGTAATTGTTTTCCACCCGTTGGGTGATGCATAATTGTTTTCCACCCGTTGGGTGGTGCTATCTCCACCTGCGGATGATGCTGTTTATTTCCACCTCGAAGGTGACGCATATTTCTTTCTACATAATTATTTTCCACCCGTTGGGTGCTGCTGTTCTCCACCCTATTGGGGTGATCCTCTCTTTTTCTGCTTCATGTTGAAGTTTCTCTAACCATTCACGGGTGTTTTTTTGAGTTCTTTGTGTTGCTTGCAGGTTTTACGCCCTCGGCTTATAGTTAAGGAAGTTCTTTGGTAGTCGGCCGGTTTTGTGTCTCTTGCGAGTCCTTTCCCAGAATAGCATCGATCCGAGCCATCGGATCGCCATTCCTGAAAAGGACGAAACGCTATATAAGGCTATTTCCTCTTTCGCGACCGGTTATCGGCGTCTTCTCCGCAGCTCTCTTCTTCTATTCTCGTTGCTTCCCTCCCTTCCCACCCTGCTGCGTGAGGGCATGAGTTTGCTTTTCTCTAACCATTCACGGGTATTTTTTAGGGGTTTTTGTGTTGCTTGCAGGCTTCCGCCCTCTTCTGAGGTCCTGCTATATTTTGTGTTCGCCATCAACTCATCTCTTTCGGTTTTCCAGGCAACACATTCAAGGTTGTTGGCGACCATTTCTCATTAGGGTTTTCCTCGAAAACCCGAAAGGGCGGGGTTTTTTGTCCCGATGAGAAGTTGTCGCCATTACCCTTTTATATTGCCTGTGCACATTTCTTTTTACGGGGTAGTCCGATATTGTTCCTATGGTCGGCTACCCTTCTCTATTCTTCCAAACATTGTATACTGGTGCTGTGATGAATGACAAGCCTATCTCGGCCGGTTTTGTGTCTCTTGCGAGTCCTTTCCCAGAATATGAAGAAAAGGGTTGACAATTAGACAGAACCATTGATATTGCCATTATTGCATATCGGCCATGTCGCTAATCAAATTAGAGGAACATGTATGTTGAACGTGTGTAACAAACGTTTCATTTGCGACGTGCAAGCAACGAGATAACAACGTTGGAACGACGTATGAAGGACGTTATACCGACGCCTTGTACGTTGCAGACATGTTGCCAAATACGTCGTAAACAACGTCTACGCTGCGGCGTGTAAGCAACGAGATAAGAACCTTATGACGACGTGTGGAGGACGTTACACCGACGTCCTGGACGTTGCAAACATGTTGCACGCACGTCGAAAACAACGTTTCATGGGTGACGTAAAGATAACGAGATTAGAACGTCGTAGCGACATATTAACAACGTTACAGCGACGTCGAGGACGTCGCAAAACCATGTTTCACCTGCGACGTGACGTCGCCTTGCGACGAATCCTAGGCGACGTCATTTGCAACGTCCGTGCAACATTTGCAAGACGTCTTCATTCGACGTCTGACGTCTCTAATACGTCGATGTGATGTCACTAACGACGTCGCTAATAGCCCGTTCTGTAGTAGTGTAGTGTTCGATGAGACTCAATACTATAAAATTATTCCAACAGTAAACACTCATGATGAGATTACTAGATCTGAAACACAGGACAAGGCTGATGTGATGGAGATCAAAGATTCAGAACCAAAAGTTAGGTTTGTATTTGATGAAGAATCTGAGTCTAAACTCACAAACATTGATGTCAATCTTGAGCCTGTGCAGGTACAAGCTGAAAATCTCCAGCAAGAGGAGATATCTGTAGAGCAACCTACAAGGAAAAGAAAAACAGAGGCACAAATACTAAAAGAAGATGCCAAAATAGATGAGGAATTGCATGGACGAGATATCTATGGAAAAAGCAAGAGACTTTTAGAACAAAGAGGTGAGTTACATGATATATTCGAAACTTTGATACTATCAAATTTTAATGTACCAGAAAATTACCCAGAAGCACTGAAAATCACGTGATAAAGATAAATGGCTTGAGGCCATGCATGATGAAATGGCTTCTTTCAAGAGGACAGAAATACACTTACAGATGCTCCACAAGGCAGAAATATAGTTGGATGTAAATGGCTATTTAAGGTCAAGACTGAATCAGATGGTATTACTCCAAAATACAAGGCACGCCTTGTAGCTCAAGTTTTTTCCCAAAGAAAAGGGCAAGATTATGAGGAAACATTCTCCCCTCTAGTAAAGATGAACATCATCAGAATGCTATTATCAATTGCAAATGCACATAATTTTGAAATCCATCACATGGATGTAAACACTGCATTCTTGAATGCAAAACTAGAGGAAGACATATTTATGAAGCAACCACCAGGGTTCGAGGAAGGTGAAAATAAGGTTTGGAAGCTGAATAGAGCTGTATATGGACTTAAGTAATCACCAAGGGAGTGGTACAAATGAATGGATACTTATCTCAGAGAGCAAGGGTTTCACAAACTCAGAAATGATGGCAATCTTTATAAATACAATGTTGGAAATGAATGATGTATCATAGCCCTTTATGTAGATGATAATATTATGGTATCAAAGGGAATGAAGGTCTTAGAACATTGCAAATAAATTCTCAATCAAAGGTTCAAGATGACAGGTTTAGGGGAATTATCAAAATTCTTGGGAGTCGAGGTGCACAGAAATAGAGAAAATAAAAGGCTAACTTTGACACAAAAAGGGCAGATAGAATCTATGTTACACAGATTCAAAATGAAGGATTGCAAAATAGCAAAAACTCCTGTAGTACCTGGAAGCAGAATATCAGAATTAATGAGTCCTAAAAACTTGACTGAAAGAGAAGAAATGCAAGATGTGCCATAGCAGATCACTTGTTGGATGTTTAGCATATGTGGCTAACTGTTCAAGACTAGATATAGCTTATATAGTTAATATGCTAAGTAGATATCTTAATGATCCAGGCAAAGATCACTGGACTACTGCAAAAAGGGTACTCAGATATCTTAAGGGAACAATGAACACTGGAATTACATTTAGCACAGAAGATATGAACCTCAAAGCATATTGTGATGCTGATTGGGGAGGGGAGGGGATCTGGATTGAACCTCAGGTTATCATTCCTTCTGAAAGTCTTTCTACAGAATCATGGTCCTTATGGTAAGTTTAACAAAAGGACATGTGTAGAGTTTGTGTGGAAAATAGGTTTGGGATTGTCAAAGAGAAATTCAGAATTCTCAAACATCTGCCTGTGCATGTTGGAAAGGCCTCCAAGATCATACATGCAGCTTGTGTGCTTTGGAACTTCTGTATTATAGAAGACCTGGGATGGGACATGTTGCCAATTGAAGAAGAACCTGAACCAGTTTATTCCTATGAAACTGAAGCTATGAACAAGAGTCTAAAAAAACAAGGAGATCAAATGAGGCATGTGTTGTTTGAAAACTTGGATGGCCATGTGTTGTTGTAGAATCTTATGGTTCTGTCAACATACTTTTTGATAACTTGGTTATGTTTTCAAGTTTTTGAATGTTATTGATTTGATCTGATCTGATACTCTAATTACTCTTAAATGCCAGGGGGTTATGAACACAAGTAATGTAACATAAATAAAGTTGAATGAGAAATTATATTCAATGTAGTATTGTATTACAACTGCAACACATAAAAATGAAATTGGCTACATTTTTGGCCTGCTCCTTAAACCCTAAAAAAGTTATGTGAAATTTAAAACAAACTCTTGGCCACTCCATGACTAGTGACGTGCAATAACAGAAATAATCATAAAGTGAAGATAAAGTAGAGAAAACCTGTCAAATAGATAACAAAGCACAGTTGAAGATAGAAACATTAGAATAACAGTTGAAGACAAAGTAAAATCGGTCTTTCATTTTCTCGAAATCTGTTACATACTTCTCAGGTTCATTCCAGGGGCATTTTATAGCAAAATAAGAGGCATGCATGCCATTTACAAAGCTTTACAAAAAAGCAAAAAAACATAACAGAATAAACAAAAACAAAAGGGGGGATGTTTGTTCACATCTTATTGCACAGGAGCTCCTCTTCTTCTTAACCACAAAGCTCACAGGTTTGTGTCACCGTCTTGATTTCATGTAGAGCCCATTTCCCATGATGCTGCATGTAAAGACACTCCACATGGGCTTTCTGCTTCAAAGGTGCAGCTTCAGCACAAGCAGTGATCTCAGGTTCCAGGGTAACTCCCATATCCAAAAAGTTCATCACAGCCCGTTGTGTCAAAGAGCAATGAATCGCTTTGTGACTTTCAACTTCTTCACTTTCCTCTTCAATAGTTGGCGAGGAATCCTGGAGTTCTTCAACCACTGGATTTGCAGGCTTCGACATGCGGGAGGAGGAAGACCCTTCAACAACTTCTTCACTTGAAGTTTCGGGCCAAGAAGAGCTCTCAGAGTAGTAGTTTTCTTCAGAACTTGAGATCTCTTGGGAGGTAGAAGAATCTACAGGGTTAGAATACTCCTCTAGGAAGTATTTTTTGGATCGAGTCTGGTGGCTAGAGATGGAAGACGGAGGGCTAAGCGAATTCCTTAGACGCTTTGGTCGAGACGTTTTTTTTATGAATGGTTTGTGTGTAGGAGGGATCTTAAATTGGGATAAATTGACAAAACTAGCATTTAATGATATATGCTATGATATCTCTATGTCTAGATTGAAGTACCAATCATTGAATATTAAGACAGTTAACCAATTTGAGACAATTGCAAATTATTCATTTGAAATAACAGAACGTAGGAAAGTGAAAATCATACCTTTATTCTTTGTTCTTGGCTGCCAGTTTGGCAATTTCAAGAAGTATGTCCTTGGTCATATGACATATGCTCTGAGTCATTGCTGCCTTCAAACTATCGGCAGATCGAATGGTCTCTAATTCCCTTACCAACTCCAATTTCTTTGCAGATTTTTCCTTCATAAAATCCATTACCTTGACTTCAGTGTACCTTGACTTCAGTGTCTCCAAAAGTGCTTGCCATTTGTGAAATTCCAATAGCAATGTCTTCATCAATCTGCAACCTGGACTTCTTTTTTCCAGTAGGCTTTCCACAAACTCCAAGTTGATTGCATGCTGCAGATCTGGGGCTGGAGGAATCTGTGTTATTACCTGTTGGTGTTCGATTGTTTGGCATATCATGCATTCAGAGGCTTCCTAACTTATACATATTGACATTGACATTGGGAGTGTCTTCAGTACTCTCAAAAGGATCATCAAAAGCAGCATCGGATCCAACTGTTTCATAAAAACTGTCAGAAAAGTTAATGTGCAAATCTGCAGCCTCAAAAGCTTCACTCCTAAAGTTCCCATCATCCCCAACCTCTGGAATGGGGTTATCTGATGTCACTCCATACTTGACTTCTTCCATTCTTTCATACCACTACTAACTTGAAGGCTCTGAACCCGTATGACTAGAAGCCTCTTTCTCATCCTTGAATTTCGCTTGAAGTTTATTCCATTTGTTTTTCAGTTGCCCGACTTCCACTGATCCACCAACAATTGGCTGTAATTTCACTAGAATTTCTCTCCACTATATATTAGAAAGATTCAGACTACCATTAGTAACAAATTTCATCTCATTCAGGAGGTTGGAGAAGGTAGAAACAGCCTGATCTGCCCATTGGACTGGAATCTTCCTATTCTTTATGTCAATTTGCTTGGAATTTTATTTTTCTTGAACAACAAGAGCCATTGAATTCTCGGACTGAGAAGATTCACTCACAATAGTGGCAAGTGCTTGGATTTCGCAGAGAACTCGCTTACATGTCCTTTCCTTTGGCTCTTTTGTTGTTGGAATTGGCTCAGAATTTGTCTCAAAGTCCACATTCATTGAAATCTTCCCTGTCATCGTTCGGGTCCTCCTTGGAGCTATTTTCTCAATGCGAGGAGGTACAAAGGGTTTGCTACTTGCTGACAAGGCAGATCTAATTGCCTTCGACATTAGACTTTACAGAATTCAAGCTAAGCAATCAAGAAACAATATCTGTTGTAATAGAATTTGATATCAAAACACGTAAGATTGAATCGAATTGAATTAGTAAGGATTGAACAAGCTAAGAAATATCTCTAAAACGCAAATCAGCAAGGCGGATCGAAGAATTAGTGGGAATTCAAGGATTTGTGCGGGATTGAAGACCAAGAAACAGGGAAAGTTTTCGGTGATGATTTTCAGGCGACATAATTTTAGGGGATTGTTAAAATGGAAATGCTCCTAACGGTTGTTAGGGGCGAATCATCTCTCAAGGTAAGAGCTGTGTTTTTCCACTCTCACCCACCTCTCATAATCTTTCACCTCTCGTATCCTCTCGTGTTCTCTCTCATGCTCTCTAAGTCAGCACGTGGCCAAGGCATCACTCTCTCTCTCTCCCTCCCTCCTTCCCCTCTCCCTCCCCCATCTCTCGTAATCTCTCACCTCTCGTATTCTCTCGTATTCTATCTCATGCTCTCTAAGTCAGCATGTGGCCAAGGCATCTCTCTCTCTCTCTCTCTCTCTCTCTCTCTCTCTCTCTCTCTCTCTCTCTCTCTCTCTCTCTCTCTCTCTCTCTCTCTCTCTCTCTCTCTCTCTCAAAGCACTGTATGCAATGCAGCGTAGATGTGCCAAAGCAGAGATATGGAACTTTAGCTTGAAAAGAATGATTTATATAACACTAGTCCAATCCGTAGTTTTGTATGGATGTGAAGTATGGGGTCCTGGATTGGCATTAGAGACTTGGAAAAAGGTTGAGAAAGTTCAAAAGAAATTCTTTCGGTCTGAACTTGGAACAAAATGCAAACTCCCTATGATATGATGTTAGCAGAATGTGGGATGCTTACACTAGAAGCATTTGTAGATTCCTTAATTACATCTATAAGGTATTGTATATTATGCCTGAAGAAAGTTTACCACGCTTGGCTTTGGAGGAGACACGTGTTAAGGGTTGGCTTGCTGATGCCACTTAGTGGATAGCACGATGGAGGATGAATATTTATGATTTAGCTTTGCATAAAGATGATATCCGCACATGGGTCAAAATGAATGTTCTTCATAGGACATGGAGAGATGGAGTAGTAAAAAAAGGAGTTTTATAGGACCCATATTAATCCTACATTGGAGGAAACAAAGTATTTGGCAGGGGATTTCCATGAAGCATAGGCATGCTATCTGCAGGATGAGGCTGAGCTCACATAGGCTTGATGTTGAAGTAGGCAGGTGGAATGACATTCCTCACGAGCTTAGATTGTAAGGATACTTAAAGATGAGAAACATGTACTTCTACATTGCCATGCTTACAGAGATATTCGAGAGAAGTATGATATATGTGCTGACACGTTGATGGCTTTTTTTTATTTTTCAGGATCACGTATTGGGAGATGTATCATTGATATTTTAGAGCATAGGGACGATGTTTTAAGAACCTTAAAAGTAGATGAGTTAAAGATAGGAGAGACTAATGCATTATTATCAGAGGATGCATTGGATGATTTGTTTTGTAGTGTTGAAGGTACAAGTTGAACGTCTTATAGACCTGGCGGTCTCACAGACGTAATAATAAAATTCTATTTCATTTTATTTCATTTCTCTCTCTGTGTGTCTCGCCCTATGAATGATAGCGGTATATGAGCATTGATGCAGGGGGTCCGGTGGAACTTGTAAGTTTTAAGTTTGGACCAGTAAATGTACGTTGTGTTGTGTGGTCTTGATGAAGGAGTTATGTGGGTGATGACTACGGGTGTTTTGTTTATGCGTTCTTTGTTTTAATGGTTTTGTTTCAATTAATGCTTGATTTGAATTCTAAAATTTGGAGTTTGCAAACGATGAGTGCATGATTTGGAGTTTGCAGACGATGAGTGCATGAAAGTGAGGCGTATTTACATTTATTGCATCATGTGAGAAGCACGTGGAATAGACAGTAGTATTGTTGGATCCTTAGAAGCATACGAAACGATGTATAAAGAATGCAAATAGATTGTGGGGAGGGAGGTCCAAAAGAACCGAGGAACTGTCAACTGTTTTGCATGTCATTTTTGTTAAGATATGAAGGAAGAACTCGATACTCGATATTATGAATTAAAGAAGGTTGCTAAGAATTTAGCATGAAATACATGGAAGTTGCAAGCAAAGTAAAGCTACTCAGCCCTCACAAAAGAAATAAAATACAAAATTAATAGACGGGTTGGCTTTGTGGTGCAGCCTAATTTATTTTGTTGCAGAGGGAAGCTAGCCCTATGTGATATGAGTCAAAAGGATATAGATATATCAACAGAATTGTATTAGTCATTAGAACTATTTCAATGTACTCTTAGCTCAGCTGGCTTTAATAAATGGAAGCATTCCTTTATTCCATTTATGTTTCTTTCATGTTTGTGTGCTTCCTTCAGTATCCAATATACATAATTTATGCCTCTAATATTTGGTTTTATGGACCTTAGTTGGACATTGTGGCTATACTTTCTTCCTACTATTCATAACTTTGTTTCGCCCGAGATGCAACTTCAAGCAATCGAAGAGAAATACAAGATAATGGAACGCGCGTGGTGGTTACTATAGCGGTTCCTCTTGAACCCGAAAAATGACTAGGAGCTCCTGCTATGGAGCTACCGGGTGAGGACGATGATACGATAAGTAAATACATAATAAAGACATCTTTTTTTTAGGTTATGTGCGGGACGGTCACCAGCTGCATTTACACCCAAATGATATGTCTTTTATAATCTGCAGTGATGTCCCAGAAAGCTTGCTAATAAGCCCAAAAGTGATTGCCAACCTTGCATTGTGGTACATAAAAATTGTTTCTCCTCTTCCTCCTCCACATCATGCAAAACAAGATTTCTATCAGGCACATAACCAGCATCCTCCATGTCTTTATTCAACACCATGCATATATGACCTCTGTTTGTGGGTGTGACCTATCATCTGCATAAAGTTTGCGCATCTTATTTTCAACCTTAACCAATCTATACCCTGGTCCCTGCTTCACATGATCGCTGTGACACTCTCGACATCATCCCATCCACCAGCGGCTGCATAAATGTTGGATAATATAATATATGGTCCAGGCATAAGAGGGTCTATTTCAATATTTTTATCTGCAACACATTTTCCTCAATTCCAGTCCCAATGTATCCTGGAGGCCCCGTGTAAAGCAGTCCATACAATAGAGTTACAAGCGAATGGTATGTTCCTTACAAGTTCCTCTGCTTCATCCAACAATCCTACACGTCCAAGGAGGTCAATGAGACAACCACAATGTTCTATTACTAGCTCACTACCAAAACCTTGACATATGAGTATGAAGAGGTGAGTACCATCATCCACTAGTCCAGCATGGCTACATGCACTCAAATACACTGTAAATGTTACTTTGTTTGAGACCATTTTCCTGCATCCCTTGCAAAAGTTCAAGGGCCTCCTTGCAATATCCATTTTGAACATATGCTGCCATCATAGTACTCCACGAAACCAGATTCTGCAAATGCATCTCCGAAAATGTCTTCCATGCATCATCAACTTTTCCACACCTGCCATACATATTTACAAGGGCTGTTGCAATCACAACGTCATGTTCAAACTGATTATCAATAATGTCTGCATGCATCTGCTTTCCCTCTACTAATACTAACAAACTGGCACAAACATTGATGGCGCTAATATAACTGACCTTGTCTGGTATGACATCCTCTAATTGCATTTGTCGGAAGAGTAAAAGTGCATCTCTAGCGAATCCATTTAGTAAATATGCTACTATCATGGCATTCCAAGTAAGTATATCGTATTCTAACATGTTCTCAAATACCATTTCAGCAGAATCGACATCTCGACATTTACAATACATGGTAATAAGTTTTGTTCCAAGAACTAGACCGCCTTCAAACGCTGTCTGTATAGTGCACGCATGTATATATTTACCCATCATAATTGTCCCAAGCAAACTGCATGTTTCTACAATATTAGTAAGTGTTATTATATCTGGGATTATTCTTTGTTTTTGCATTGACTGAAAGAAGCTTCAACTTGGCATAAGCTACAATAATAGCAGTCCATGGAAACAAAGTTTGCTCTGTCATTTTATCGAATATTACCCTTGCACGTTTGATGTCCTCACATTTTCCATACACATCAATCAATGCAGTCTCTACCGTAATGCTTGATTCTAGTCCAAATTTTATTTATATAAGAATGCAACCACTTCCCACGTGTTCCTGCCGCTGTATTAGCACATACTTCAAGAGTACTAACAAAAGAAATTTCATCTGCCACTACAACATCTTCTGCATTCTGTCAAAAACAAGAAGGGGTTCTTTGGAGTTTTGGTTGCCTGTAATTACAACGTTCCACAACAATATGCTCCGGTCAGGCAGAGTCCGGAGCACCAAGTATGCATTGTCTAGTGTTTCGCACTTGCAGTATATATTTACAAGTGATATACAATGACAATGTCAGTTTAAAAATTATTGAATAAAATATGCGCATGTATCCATTTTTCCCACTTGTCAGGCTCTTCATGTTTACACACACATCAAGAGCACTGATAAGAGTCGTCTTGCTTGGCTTAAAACCTTGTGATAATAGCTGTTGAAAGCTCAATCGCCTCCAAGTTCTTCTGTTCCATTCAAGTATTTTGTGACATATTTTCCACCTCTTTCTCCTTTGGGGCTAAATTTCTTATATGTATATTCTATATTTGGTTTGGTCCGATACTGGGTTTTGAATATTTGGGGGTTCCAAGCCCAAACGTTTTGTACGTATGTAAAAAATATGTATGCATGCGTTTTTTACAAGTATGTATCAATACAAACATATTTTACAAAAACTTTTTTTTCTCTCTCTCTTTTTTTTTTTTTTTTTTTTTTTTTTTTGGGTGTGTGTGAAGGGTTCTAAATTACTCAGACATTCAGCTGGCAAAATGCTTAGAAGGTCAAATTATCAGAACAGAAAGTCATAAAGTAAACTTAAATTATGAAGTTATAAGTTTTGTAACATAAATTCATGTCTTCATTTAGCATTGCCTATCTGTGGAGGATGCTATCCAATATCATTGTGAGGTGGCTAAGAAGCATTCAAGGAAGCAAGCAAGACAACCGAACATGATTTGGGGTCTTCACCTTGTCATCTCAGGCCATGATCGTCTACTTCGTCCGAGCGGCGTTTAGGGCAACAGAGAAACGTATGAATGGAAGAAAAAAGAAGACTAACCTAAGATATTAACAAATATAATATGTTATATTAAAAAAAAGCAAGGATAAAAAAACTACTAAATTTTTGACCAACGTTTTTATCATACATACGTATAATACGTTTGTTTCGTAAAATACGTTTGGTATATGTAAAATACGCGTATTTATACAACACTGATCGCCTCTCTACCTAGCTCATTCTGGGCATATCTTGTCATAATGGCAGTCCAAGAAATCAAATCACGAATGAGCATCCTATTAAATATGACCCTGGCATCAGATATGCTTCCACATTTTCCATGTATACTAACTAAAGCATTCTGTACAAAAGTTTCTAACTTATAACCATGAGAAATTACACAAGCATGCATGTTCTTAGACTTCGCCAGTTCCCCAACGCTCTGTCAGGGTCTGGTCCTGCATCTCGCATCTCTTCATACAATCCTAAAGCATCTATACCTCTCCCATGCTGGGAATATGCTGCAATAATGGCAATCCACAGTATAATAGTTTCCCCAGAGAAACTCTCAAATAGTTTTCTGGCATCCACCAGGCTCCCGCATTTGCTATACATATTTACAAGGGCAATAGCGGTATCCATATCCAGGTCAAGTTTGTTAAAAACAAAACACGCATGCATCAATTTACCTTCTGCTAGATTTTCTAAACTTCCACAAGCGCTAAAAATGCTGACAAACGTGATATTAGCAAGTACAACGAATTCCAAGCACATCATCTCACTGTTATGACCATAATTTACATATGTTGCTCGCGCTAAAGCAACTTGTCAAACATGCTCTGAGCATCTTGTAGGCCTCTACATCTGCCATACATTATAAGCAAAGAGGTTCTTAAAATAACATTCAATTCAAATCCATGTTTCACAATGCTAGCATGAACTAACTTACCATTTTGTAAAGCTGCTGGAGCAATGCATGCTCCTAGAATGATATTAAACGTAAGCCTAATTGGTTGAATGTGATCTAGCTTCATTTTTTGGTAAACTTGCCACGCCACTTCATGGCAACCACAATTAACAAATGCCTGTATCAAGAAAGTCCATGAAAAATTGTTTTGTCTAGGCAAATTATCGAAAATTAAGCTCGTCTAATCAAGATCTCCAACTCTACCATACATTTGAATAAGAAAATTTCCCAAAAACAAATCTTCCTTATGTCTAGTCTTCATTATTTCAACATGTAATATTTTGCCTCTAGAAAATGCCCTTGATCTCCCAAAATGCTGCAAGAGAGTACCATATGCAGTCCTATCAAGCACAGTGTGAGGCAGGTCATGGTGGTCTAATGTCAGTTTATTCTTAGCTTCTTCAACCAGTATAAGAGATCTTTGAGATGGCGCTAGTTCTGCTACAATCCATCAATTAAAATGTTGTAAACAACCACATCATGATCGTATCCCTCTTTCATTTTCTCATTAAGGAAGTGATACACCTCATTCACTTTACCTTCTTTACAAAGGCATCTCACCAAAATCTCTACGGTATAGCAATTGGGAGAACAATCAGATACCAACATTTTCCTATAAATGTTATGCACATCCTCATACAAAGATTTTGACATCAATATAACAGGAAGACGATTATATACATTTATATTATGCTTATAACCCCTTTGTTTCTCTGCCCATTTGCAAAATCCTAATGCAACTCTTGCATCAAAAATATATCCAAGTAGTTTAGTCACAAGCTCAGGCCTTAGAGGCCTACTCTCGGATGTCAGAACATCACAAAAATTCCCTTCCATAATCTTTGGAACAAGGTTTCTCAATACATCATTTTTATTTAAACAAGCTGCAAGAGAATTAAGAACAACTCTTTTTTTTGAATCAACTGTATCCAACTCTACGTCTTGGCTAGGCTATGTCTTCAAAAGGTTCCCTTCAACATGTGAGTTGGGCTGAGCATAACGACGTACCTCTACGAGCATCCGACCAGTTCCGTTGCATTAGATCTGTCGACCTTGGGACACCTGTAAAGGTAGCTCCCGGTTGGAAGGCGTCCAGGGGTCAAACCTCCTAGACGAACTCACTAGCTAGCAATATTTCAGAGGACTTGCATGAAGCACACGACCCAGCGTCAGATTGGAGCTTTCCTGCCAGTTACCCGGTTGGAACACCCACGATCCAGAACGCACAAAACCGCCAGTTTACAGGCAACAAAGGGTTTGAAGCAATCACTAGCATATCCTAGGTATATTCCAACATATACCTAGGATATGCCACAAATCCAATTAAACGAGGGTTTGCCTCCCCCCCGGCGGGGCAACCCAAAATATGTCTTATTGTATAAAAAACAACATTGATTGCACTACAAGCATAAAAATAACATGTGGACAATTAAAGGAAAACTATGCCATCATTTCAAGCCTTAGACTCACAATCTGAACATGAATCTTTTTATCTTCTCCATTAGTTTCTTAGCTTGCACATGCTTGGTCTTTTGGATTTGAACAAAGATATTTCCAACCTCTTTAGGTTGCCAAATTTGCCAAAAAATTTGATAAGAGCAATTTACCAAATTGTATCGAATTGTGTTGTCGAATCCGAACCATTTTTGAAGAGTCGCATGCTACTTTTTCACAAGCTTGGAGGCGGCTTTCTGCAGTATCTCCATTGTGCCCTTTGGGGTCCTTTCTTAGTTAATCATATCCAACATGCTCTTTGGGTCTCAATTCCGTAGTTAATCATACGCCCTTGTGTGGAAACCCTTCCTAATTTCCATCATGCAAGGAAATTGGGAATGATTTCCTTGGCATTGGAAAATAAAATTTGGATTTTGGAGTGACCTATATTTGATGGATGTGCCGCCTTAACGCAAGGCGTCCGTGTCGATAAGCCTGATCAATAAAGGTGTAAATATTCTAAAAATGAAATAATTTCGTGGAAACCCTTCATGTTTTCTGCGAAAACCCTTCCGATTTTCCAAAGTGGAAACCCTTCCTATCTTCCATTGAAACCCTTCACAATTTCATAAGTTGAAAATTTGGAAGGGTTTTTATGGAAAATCGAAAGGGGAAACCCTTCCTGGTTTTATTGAAAGCCGGAAGGGTTTCCCTAGAAAATCGAAAGGGTTCCCAAGGAAGTTCGAACGGGTTTCCATGGAAAATTAGAAGGGTTTCCACGAGAGGGCAATCCAAATCGGGCGTACATAAAACCATCGTATCCTAAAGGTCATTTAATCGTCTAAAATTCTATATTGTATTTTAATAATCATCCAATGTTACATGCCATCACCTTGAAAAGAAAAAGCCAATAGAAGCTGATCTTTGCCACAACTCTTCAAGAAGTTTCCTAAAAGATCAAATTGCTCAACATTTTTGGGGCTTTTGTAGAAACAATCAATCAACATTGAGCCCCGATATGTGAGCTGCCTAAAGCATTTAGGTTGATGTAATATTCATGTTTTGGACTGACATCAAGATGGACGTCACAAAATCCACCCACATTCTTGTTTGTTTTGCCCAAATTGTGGGCATGAAAAATGCCCACGTGGGGCAGCGTGGAGGCATTTGACATGCCCAGAATCTGGGCAAATATTCTTGAAACGTGATAGCAACTTAGGTTGCATTCTGCGGGCAATAAGAATTCCAGAATTAGGGGTAAAAGCTTGAGAATCACAGGTAAAAACATCGGAATGAGAGGTAAAAGGACTGGATGTCAGGTAAATGCTCTAGAATGAGATGTAAATCCGCCAGAATGTGATGTAAATCCGCCGCTCTGAGCCGCCGCTGTTGATCCATCGCTTTTGAGTCGCTGTTGAGCTAGATAAGATTCAAGAAGAGAAAATGTGCCACATGGCGCTGTGTGATTGGCGGATAGGGCAGAATGCAACCTAAGTTCCTATTGCGTATCCATAAAGCTGCCTGCCTGCGATCTTGCCATCTAAGAACCGAAAATACAGTTCGGTTCGGCGTGCCAAATACCTAGTATCCGCTTCCGGAAAATCGTCTTTTACCAGAATTCTGTTGTTCCACAAATCGGATGCAGGAGCCAACGTCCTTCGTTTCGGAAGCAGATGGATGGCCCTGTCTATTCGTATCCAGTCGCTTCTACACCAGGTTCGTTGCCTTGGAACTACCTATAATACTCCATCATTCCAGCATTTTGATTTCAAATATGAAAATCAGGTTTTTGTAAATAGATCGATCAGCTCTGACCAGCAGGCAGGGCTTTTGGCTTTGGGATCAGAGAAAGGGATACGAACTACTACGGATTGCAAATCATTACCAAAAACTGAAGCTCGGAGAGTAAACAGTTTTGCCTCTCTTTTGCGAGCATGTGGCAATAAGAAAGCTTTGTCCGAAGGTAGATCCATACATGACCACATTGTCAAAGTCGGACTCCAAAACGATAGGTTTTTAAATAACCTTCTTGTGCAAATGTATGGCAAATGTGGAGCTCTTAGGGATGCCCGGATTGTATTTGATAACATGAAGTTCAGAAATCATTTTTCATGGAACATGATGATTGGGGCATATGTTCAACAAGGAAATTTGATGGATGCAGATGCATTGTTTCAACAGATGCCCTCGCGCGATGTCACTGTATGGAATTCTATGATGGCAGGCTATGTTCAAATTGGCAGACTTGAGAAAGCTTTGGAACTGTTTGAGCAAATGCCTGACCGTGATGTTTTTTCATGGACCATCGTGCTCTCAGCTCATGCCCAGCAAGGGAATTTTGCAGAAGCGTTTCGTCTCTTTGAACAAATGCCGCAGCGCAATATCGTGTCTTGGAATGTTATGATCTCAGCCCATGTTCAGCATGGCCAACTTCAGAAAGCAATTAAACTTTTTCAACAAATGCCTGAGCGGAGTATTGCATCATGGAATACAATTATTGCAGCTTATGTTCAGCAAGGGAACTTGAAGGAGGCATTTGCATTATTTCAAGAAATGCCACAGCATAATGTTGTTTCATGGACTGCAATTGTTTCAGCCTATGCTCAGCAGGGTCTGTTGGAGGAGGCCTTGAAACTTTTCTTACAAATGCCACAACAAGATGTGGTATCATTTACGGCCATGATATCAGCTTATGGCCAAAGAGGCCAGCTCAAGGAGGCCATTCAACTCTTTCATTATTTATCTGCTGAAGGAATTTCACCAGATGGAGTTACATTTGCCAGCATTATTGATGCATGCGCCGAAACCGCAGCCCTGGCTGAAGGAAAACGATGGCATGCTCACACCATGTATTGTAAATATGACTCTGATGTGGTAGTGAGAACTTCCCTCGTTAACATGTATGCAAAAAGTGGATCACTCACAGAAGCTCGCAAAATATTCAACCAAATGCCTGTCCATGACATATTTTTGTGGAATACAATGATTGCTGCATATGCTCAATATGGACATGGAAAGGAGGCACTCCAAATTCTTCAAGCAATGAAGCCAGGAGGTATAGGCATAAACAAAATCACTTTTTACAGTGTTCTTTCAGCATGTAATAATGCAGGTTTTGTAGATGAAGGCTGTTATTGCTTTGTGTCAATGAATCCAATTTATAGAATTGCTGCAGACTTTGACCACTATAATTGCATGATTGATCTTCTCGGACGTCTAGGATGGTTAGATGCTGCAGAGGATCTAGTTTTTTGTATGCCATACAAACCAGGTGTCACTTCATGGACAACCTTGCTCAGTTCATGTAAGACCCATGGCAATTCAAAGAAAATTTAAATCTATCCCTAGGAAATGTTCAATAACATCTTACTGTCATAATTTTACAGAACCACGTTATTTCAGGAATTGCATGTAGAGATGGTATTTTTGTTTTCTGGGCATTTTAAAATAGTGGCTTCTACTTTTGAACTAAAACGGAGCATCAAAGTTTCATGCAGTGATTCAATCATTTTGCAACTCTGATATAAAGTGACAAGAACAAAATGATTCTCTTTTAAGAAAGTGACAAGAATGCCACGATTCTATTGCAATAGCAATAGAATCGACATTCCTTGGATGGGGACGCCCTACCTTGCTCTCCTATTTATACCGTCTCCTTCCTCATTTCCTGCCATCGGCGTTCTCTTGAGCTTCCTTCTATTCTGCTCATTTTTGGCTCCACAAGTTTTTTCATCCCATCTATTCTCCTACCAGGTAAGCGTCAATTTATTTCTGATTCTTTCTTCTCAGCGGGTTGGCTCCTACCAGGTAAGCGTCAATTTATTTCTGATTCTTTCTTCTCAACGGGTTGGCTTTATGTGATTGCTTTCGAGGTGCTGCTGTCTTCACTCTGGCTCTTTGGCTTTTCAAAGGTGAGTTTGTTTCGGTGGATTGGTTTGTTCTTTTTCATGGTGTTTGGTCTGCAGTGACGAACTGGTTTGATTCGAGTGGTTTTGATTGATTGGTCTGCGGCTAAGCATGTGTGGTCCGAGTTAATTTGATGGATCCTTTACTCCGAGTTCTTCCGATGATAGCCTTCTCTGTTTGGGTCTCTCCTTTACCATCTGATCTCTGCGGTCTGGTCGCCCTTGGTGGATCGTTGGCTTCCCTCTTTCCCATGTTCAGTTTGTTTGGTTCAGGAAGTTCTAGCGTGCATTCTCGCTTCTCATATTTCTGGTTTCCTACCTTGTTTCTCAGCTTCCTGGCTTACTCTCGATCCTACCCAGCAGCCACGCGCAGCAGCCAGCTCGTTTTGATTCCTTTGTTGCTTGATTCTGGGCCTTGTTTGCATGATGGGTGGGTGCTGGGACTGCAGCTTCCTCATCTGGGCGTCTTACCACGAATCAATGCCCCTTTCTGTCCGTTTGACAATCTCTTTTCAAACTAATCCGAGATCTGCAACAGCCGATATTTGAGCTCGTCTTGTGCCTCTATGGCTCAATTTTTTCCTTTCCTGAGCCTCTTGATGTGTCGGTTTTGGAATTGCAGCATCCACACCTGCATCAGACCTCAAATCCGGCCTGCATCCAGCACCCATGGCCGATCTGCCACCGCTTCCGATGACGTAGTTGCTTTCTTGGGCAGGGATACAAGGTGTCAGTTTCCCTTGCCCCTTTCTTTAGGGTTACCGGGTGCATTTTTTCCCTTCTTATATTTGTTATGTGCTTGCTCTCTGAGTTTGATAGGGCTTGGGTTGGTAGAAGTGTTTTGTGTTTGTCGTGTTCTTGTCATTGTGTTTTTTACTCTTGCTTTCGTCGAATCTCGTGTCCTTTTTTCATTATATTTTATGCTTGCTCGTTAATTTCTTTGGGCTTTCCATCTTCTATGTTACAGCTAATGCTATGTGAACATATAAGTTGTTGCATGTGATGCTCTTGCATATACACTTCTATCAGTGCCCCATATGAATCGACATCTCAAGGTTGCTCATCATGGCGGATTACGTGAGGAAATCAATGGCGGCGTTGATCACATACATGTGCAAGGGTTACATGGGAACCAGTTAATATATTTCTTAATAAGAGGTACATGATCTATTCCAGTAAGATGGCTTGTGACCTACTCTGCTGTACAAGTGACATGAGAGTAAGTTTTGCATATAAGGCGTTCATAATGCATCTTGAAGCTTTGTTTTAGTGGTTCTCCTTGTTCGGTTCTTTTGATGTTGTTAGACTATATTTTTCTTTCCCTTTGAATCGATAGATCCGATAAGATGGCTTGTGACCTACTCTGCTGTACAAGTGACATGAGAGTAAGTTTTGCATATAAGGCTTGATATTCATAATGCATCTTGAAGCTCGGTTCTCCTTGTTCGGTTCTGTTGATGTTGATAGACTATATTTTTCTTATTCCCTTGAATCGATATTTTACGCATAGTTCTTACAGGCATTTGTTGTTCTCCTAGCAATAATGTTTTTTGTAGCATGGGTACAATTGACATTGCATTGGCATATTATGCATAGGCGTTTCATCCTGTTGTGCTCATGGGGTATTGTATTTCACATTTGATGTCGTACGGATTGAATGGAACTTTATCGCTTATGGTTCCTTCTAACTCAAGTTGCATGGTTTTTCTTTGTAACGATGTGAGTCGCTCATAATCGAGGTCCGTGTCTCCCTTCGAACACCAGTTTGATGTCTCTCGGGCGTGGTACTCCCTATCATGCAGACTTGAACATTTTTTTTTTTTTTTGCTGCGTACATGTATCAAGGTTGCACCCTCTGCCTCCGAGAATAGGGACCATTGTACAGGTGTGTTCAGGTCCACTTTGCCCTTGTTTGTTCAGTTTGTCTGCAATGTTTGGAACCATTCGTTTGCTCATTGGGGTCGTTTGTTGGTGTCTCTTGGTTATATGTTGCACAGTTACGTATGAGTTAGTTGCACCCAGTCTCTCCTTCCTTTGAATGTGTATCTTCGCCATGGTTTTTGGTCCCATGGGTCCTATTTCTTCTTTTTTGACATTTTCATTTTCGCCTGTGACTATCTCTATGCTCCTTTGACTTGTTGGATCATATTCGAGTACCATATGTGCGTGTGTAACTATGGCTAGGGTTGGTATGTTCCTTACTCCATGCTTGTTTTGTTCTTCAATGTTGTCCTTGTACTCACTTTGTCTAGTTTTTATTTTGTGATTCTCATTCTTTCTGTTTTTTTTAGTTTCAATTTTATTTGGTGGTTATAGATTTCAGGCTCATGCCCATGTTTTCGCTTTTAGTGCTAGTCGCTGACGTTGAAAGGGGGTCCTTGTAATCTCCTCAGGGCTTACTAGGCTTTATGTGCTTTGTCATTTTACTCATTTGGGGTTCATTTGATTGCTTGGATTAGACGGGCTCATGATCGGTAGTTTTCTTTGATTGTTTTCTAGTTCTTTTAGCTCATTTGTTCTATGATTGTGCACATCATTTTTTCTGTTTATGGTGCTGTTAGTATGTATTTTCTAGAGAGGCGCATGATCCATTCCCATATTCCTCAGTTCTTTCTCATGGATGTCTTTGAGGGCCTTTGTACACTCTTTTCTTAGTTTTTTCATGGCTGCCTTAAGGGCCCATAAGACTTTTGCTTGCGGCCTTATATTTGTTGTCCATGCTCCCCATTCCTATATTCACATTGCCATTCATTCCGGTTCAACTTGTGTGCCTGAAAGGAGGGTTCATTTTTGGTTCATTCTTTTTATCTCCCTTTTGCTCCTAATTTCATCAAGCTCCTTTTGAGTTATGTTCCCTTCATTTATTCTTTAACCTCTTGAATCGCCCTGGTCTTTTCTCTATGTACCCAGTTGCTCGTTGATCTTTGCATTCTCTCCTGGTCAGTCGCTCTTTGCATATGAGCATTTTTGCTCTAAAAGTTCCATTTTTAGTAAGAGCAGCCATTTGTGCATTTCGTAACTTTAGTTTGTTGCCTCAGTTATTGCTTCTCGATTCTATGCAATTCGATCTTTGCATTCTCTATGCTAGCATCCTTTGCACCTTAGATCTTCAGTCTTCAAAACACATTTTTGTTTCGTTTCTTTTACTCATGATTCGGTTTGATATTTGCTCTTTACGTATGTATGTTTGGTTGGGATGAGTTCTGTTTCTCGGTATGATAATATGTCCATAGTTGGATGTCTAGTTAATTACTTTGCTCTTCTATCGTTCCATTCTCTCCGACCAGTTTCTATCCTTTCATTCATTGCAGACTTGTTAACTTTGGTCTATTTTGTTTCTTACTGGTAGTATGCTCTCGTTGTTTCGGTGAATCACATTTCATTCGTGACCCCATTTTGGAGTTGTGGATGCTTTTATAGTTGTTTGTTGGGACCCGGAGTTGTTTTTTTGTACTTAGCGTTACCTTGGGCTAACACTCTGCATATCTTACATGTCGACTCATCTCTTTGGGTTTCACATTTTCATAGCCCTTTTTTTGTAGTTGTAGATGCTTTATATGGTTGGTTTGAGGTTTGGAGTTGTTTTTTGTATTTGGCCTTATGTTGGACTAACACGTTGCATTGCATATATTTTACATGTCGACTCATATTCCATGCCCTTGTACTTTCACATGTGGTTCTACTGGTTTACTTTTTCTAGGGTTGTTATATAGTTCTATTTACACATTACCTTAGGTTGTTCCGCTTTTAATGTTTTGGTTGCGATTCTTTCATTGTTCCGATGTGTCATTGTACCTCTTTCTGGTTATATGTTTTCCACGAGGACCAGGTTTTCCATTGTTTCCTGCATGCTCCATTTGCTGTGACTATTTGGTTACGTCTCATTTGCTCTGTTGACAGTTCTATTTATGCCTTGTGCACGTTGTTTCATCAGTCTCCCTTTGTTTCCCCATTGGCTTTGTCGATTTTTGGTGTTGCAGAAACCTTAGACCATATTATCCCATTTGTTGCTTGTTCCTTTTTCCAATTTGCTCTACTTCGCCATGTTGCGCCATAGGTCTTTGTTCTCCGTGACCTGTTTATTCCATGGATCACATTCCACATGCATACCTCTTATCCTATTAGTTTTGGTGTTAATGGTCTCGCATTCAATTTTAGTCCACGTTCTCGCGTTGGTTCAATTTTATTCCACTGGGCCTTTTCTTGACTCATTTTCTCCTCAGTTTCCAGTCACAGTTGTTATTTCTTTCTCTTACTCTTTTTCTCTGAAGTATTTGAGTCTGTATTTCCTTCATATTTTTTCTCGTCTACTACCCGTAGTTATGTTTGTTCTTTAGCTCGCTTTGTTCTATTTGGACTCCATTGATCATAGTTTACTCACTCCTTCTGTCTCATTGCGTCTTTGGACCATTTACCTTTGCCTCATTTCATGTCCTCTCATTATTTCTCTTGTTTTGCCTTTAGCATCGTGTTTATGATGTCGTCGCTTTCTGTCTTGGAATTTCTCTTCGCATAATGTCGTTGTCTTAGGTGTGCCTTGTTATTATCAAGTTTGTTGATTTCCATTTCTTTCGATCTATTTTGTCTTTTTCATCGATGTCGTCTCCTTCTTGTTCTTTTCTCAGTTGTCCATTTTTCTCCCCCCAGTCCTGGCTTTGACTGAAGATGTCATTGTTCGATCTCTTCCCTTGTCCAATATCCTCTTTGACCCCGTTATCTCCTTTGTGTAGTGCCTTTTTTGCCGTTACTTTAATTGGCCTCTTTTTTCCACTTGTTTGCCTTACTTCATTCACTCCATCGATTCCTTTTGTTCCCAGTCTATTATGTTTGTGCATACTTACCCCCTTTGCTTCTTTTATCTTTGGGCTTGCACCATCGTATTACGCTAGTCCTCTGGACTGCATATTTCTACCTTTACTATGTCTCCTCTTGGTTCGTCTTACTTCTCTTTCTCTGTTGGCATCCATATATCATGCTTTGTGCCTCCTGCATTGAGTATCCCATTTATTCTATCAGCCCTGCTTCACAGTTTCTTTGTTTGCCTCCTTTGCCTGATTTTTTCCAATCGTGTCTCTTCTGCCGATTTTCTTCATGCGTTTCGCTTTTGGACAGTCATCCCTTGTCGTCTTGGTTTGATCTATTCTTTTTGAGGTTGATTCCTCTTCTATCGGCCAACTAGTTGTTTCATAGGACCCATCCTAGGAATGCCACGATTCTATTGCAATAGCAATAGAATCGACATTCCTTGCATGGGGACGCCCTACCTTGCTCTCCTATTTATACCGCCTCCTTCCTCATTTCCTGCCATCGACGTTCTCTTGAGCTTCCTTCTATGTGGTAAGACGTTAAACTGCCATATCCAAGGTCACGGGTTCAACGCCTCGTTGTGAAAGTGGCCATGCAATGTAAAGTTAGTGGGGGAAGGACCCACTTCAGCAATGTAAAGTGGTGGGGGCAGGACCCATCTGGGTGTGTTGTAAAGTGTCACATGTCCGATAGGACGCTGCCTTGTGGCGTGACGTTAAAATCTCTTCTTCTTCTTCTTCTATTCTGCTCATTTTTGGCTCCACAAGTTTCCCGCCCCCCCTCTCCCTCTGACATTTTTGAGCTTGTTATTCATTTCTTCACCCGACTTCTCGTTTTCGTATTTCGTTCCTTCGTTAAGGTTGCTCATTTTTCTTTTAGTCTATGTCTGTATGATCTTCTTTACTTCTCGAGTCACTTTGTAGCCCCTGATATCCTCCATCTTTTTTTGGAAGTGCAGATGTTCTTATTTTTTCATGTTTCTCGGTGTGGCACTGTAGCCTCCGAGATTTTCTTATCATCATTTGTTCTTTCTCGACGTGGTTATGGCCTTCGAGATGTGATTTCTTGTTCCTTTCCTCTTGGCGTGGCAATATGGCCTCCAAGCAGCACTAATCGGATGGTTTTCCTGCGATGATCATTCCGCAGACGGTTCCTGATTGGTCGGCTGTTGTTGCTTAACTCTTTTTCATTTTCTCTCGGCGTGGCAACGTAGCCTCCGAGGCAGCACTAATCGGTTGTTTTTCCCGCGAAGGTCATTTTCCGCGGACGGTTCCCGATTGGTCGGCTGTTGTTTCTTTCTCGGCGTGGCCCTGGAGCCTCCGAGTCTTCTTGCCTATGGCATCTAACTCATTGACGGGCTATTTTTCTTTCAGCCTTGACTCTGCAGGATTTTTTCAGGTCTTGTGGTTGCTAGAGTGTGTGGGGTCGTGCTTCTACTATTTGCTTGGGTTTTCCTCAAAAACCTAAGAAGGCGTGGTTCCTCTTCCCGATGAAAAGCAGTCACCAGGTCTTCTCACCTTTGCTTCAACCAAGTGGCGGATAAAACCATCTTTTATGTTGTATTCTTCAGTATCATCATGCTCTCGATGATTGTCTAGTTTTCGGAGCATTTAAAATTCATATTTCCGAATTTATCTACCCCTAGTGAGGGATCCATTTGTACTCAGTGTTTTACAAAGCTCAATGAGAACACCACTTCACTTATCGGCCAACTAGTTGTTTCATAGGACCCATGACAAGAATAAAATGTATTTTTAAGTACCTCCAAAATGGCGTAACCATTAACAAGGCGAGAATTAAGATGGTACAGCAAACTCCATATATCAGCAACGTTTCACGAACTGTGCATTGTTAATAGTTTTATGCTACAATTGCAGATCGTACTTGGGGCTAGGGCCTCTCGTTGGATCTGCGAGAGTGTGGAGTGAGCATCTCTTGCCATTTTCAAGGCTAATTTATCGAGCAGTTAAAAGGTCGTGTGTTTGATCAGACAAATTTGTGTTTTTTTTTCCTGGCCTTCACGCGTTGCATTGGGTAGGGAGAGAAGGCAGTAGCGTGAGCAGATTTTATGTCTTTCGACGAATTGTGGAATGTTTGGCTTTTTGGGTTGCCCGAAGGGCCAGGCAACGTTGTGTAGGTAAAAGAATATTCTATGAATATGTGAAATTAATGGCTTAGATGGAATAGTCGAAAGGAATGAGAAGAGTATATGTCAAAATGAAGGCGACAGTTAGTCCAGGAAAAAAAAAAGATGCCGATTTCAAGGTTCATTGCCTAAACGGGCTCGAAGGGATATGCGATGAAACTTGGAGCTTGCATGAAACGATCGGCAGAATAAAGTGGCTGAGAAAGATTGGGAGCTACATGTAAAATCTCTGAGGCCTACTAAGATCGTTAGGATTCATCTGAGGCCTACTAAGGTCGTTAGGATTCATCTGAAGATTTGTAGAGGAAATAAACAAAGACCTGAAAGGATTTATTTGTTGGAGTATCTCTAGAAAGATTTTAGTTCGTTATCGTTGCTTTGAAGCTTGGCTTATCTTCTTCTGGAATGTCATCCTGAGTTGTTTGGATTGTGAAGATTGTCCGAGGAAAAGGATGGAGATGTCTTTCAAGCAATAAAATGGATGGAAAATCTCTGGAACTGCATAAGATAAGTAAAATCCTTTGAGGCTTTTCAAGGTTGTTAGTTGCAACAAGCAAAAAGGTTCTTCATGTTTATTCTTGCTTAAAGCATCAAATTTCTTCGAGAATCATATTTGTTTGGCCCACAAATGTTCAATTACATGGGGCTTCTTGCGCTGCTAGTATTTAGATTGTTTGGCCTAGATACCAAGGAAAATTTAGGAATCAGCAATAAATTTTATCCAACCTTAGGGGAGCTTTATCAGTTCAATTAAGATTGATAGGACAGACAGTCGGTCAGTTTGTAGATGCTGCCATTTGAAGCATATTGGTAAGTTTTGAAGGAAAAGAGGGCTATAAAGCCCTCCAAATGAGCCAGCCCATCTAGAAACATCAATTTGGATCTCTGGTATAAGAATTTTGGAGGCTTTGATGCTCGCTGATGTTGAAAATAAGCCTCTGCATGTCCACGTACACACAGTCCCAGTCATCGATCCAGTCCCAGTCATCGATCCAGTCCTATATCATGAGTCGTGTCTCTTGGCACAGTCGCACCTCTTCAGAGGATACATGTTGTATGCTACGGTGAGGGCTTTTCTCACCACTCCATCTTTATATCCAGTTTCTCTGCTGTATATCTCTGATTTTCTACATGGTATCAGAGCCTGCCGACCATTGAAGATTCTGGGAGCATAATTGGAGCAGCGATTCAAGCCATGAGCGCATCCTTCAAGAACAAGAAATCACGATTTGATATTATAAAAGCTTCTGATTTTCTTTAAGCTTTCTTATTTGCCCAACCAGGCTACAGCTTGCTTGGCCTTTGTGCCAAGGGCCTTGTCCTTGGTGGGTCTTGGTGGTTAACAATTTGGGTGGAGACTCTTTAAGCAAAGATATAAAAAGAGAAGAAGATCTTGGTGGATATATATGGCAATTTCTGGTGCAACAGCAAATTATTCAGTTCTATCTCCTGCAACAGTGGAAAAATTTGACGGAGATAAATTTTATATTTGGAAGATTCGTATCAATTCTTTGCTGCTAGAAAGAGATTTGGTAACGATTGTAGATGGCACAGAAGTTAAACCTGCAGATGCCGATGCTGCAACTAAGTGGGAGCACAAAGATGCCAAAGCCAGAGCTATTCTTCAACAATGCTTGAGTGATAATCTCGCACCAACGGTGATTGCTTTTGCAATTGCTAAAGAAATATGGGACTTTCTAAATAGCATTTATGGGGGATAAAGGAAAGTCTACAATGGTGTTCTTACGAAACAAACTATTGGATTTGAAACCGAGTGGCACCAATGTAGTTAGTTTTGTAAGCATAGTATAATGCTTTATAGCAGCAATTAACATCCATAGGTTCTCCAATTGGTGATGACGAAGGAGTGGCTATACTTCTTAAAGATTTACCACAAGTCTTTGATACTTTGTCATATAATCTGCTAAGTAACAAAGCTTCAACGCCTCATGATGTAATTCAAGCTTTGTTTAAGGAGGATGCAAGACAGAAAACAAAAGAAGGGCCATCAGAATCTGCATTCATTGCTCGAAATCAGCCCAGAAGAGAAAGAACTTGTTATTATTGCAATAAGCCTGGCCATATGATTGCTGTTTGTTCAGAAAAGAAGAAGAAAGAAGAGTCAAGGAAAAATGGCTCTAAATTGTTTTAGCATTAGTGAGAGCTATGTGAGTCTGAGTGAAATGTGTGCTTTGTGGTTCTTAGTGATCAGTCGTAAGTCATATGTAAATTGTGTATGGACATTTGAGGCAGTGGGAGTGTTGAAAATAAGCCTCTGCATCATGTCCACGTACACACAGTCCCACTCATCGATCCAGTCCTATATCATGAGTCGTGTCTCTTGGCACACTTGGCACAGTCGCACCTCTTCAGAGGATACATATTGTATGCTATGGTGAGGGCTTTTCTCACCACTCCATCTATTCATATCCAGTTTCTGTTGTATATCTCTGATTTTCTACAGCTGATGCATGTTGTAAACTGCAGAGCTGATTGATTAAAGCCCAAAAACGTGCTTTGGCCGCTATAGTGATTTGTTTAGAGGGCAACCCATCGTGCCGGAGCACCTTGTTATATTAGCCACATTTTGTTTTTTTTTTTTCTAAACTCTAATGGGTTCTTAAAAGAAGTTCAACGAGGTGCATATATAGATCAATGAATTGATCCAACAATTTGATGCAGAAAAAACTGTAGGGACTGGCAGATGTAGTTACTGCAGCAGGATCAAAGCATCATGCTCGAATAAAGCAAGGGCTCTGCAAAAAAAAGAGCTTGGGATTATGCAGAGGCCTCGCATCCACTGCAGTGAGCGATAGGGCAATTGCGGGTCTGAAACAGCTCAGTGCGAAATCACATTATAGGCAAAACCCAAAATATTGCATATAGAGACTATAGAGACCGATAATATTATGCCATGTGGATGATTTGGGTAGGCACCCTATCACACTTAGGGTGTCTAAAATACAGTCAGCATTTTGGCACCCTGATTTCTTTGGACGGGCGATACCGCCTACCAAAAACTTTCAGCATGCAATAGATCATCAATTTTATCCACATACTAATGCTTCTTCTGTCGCGCGCAATTCAATCTGGCGATTCAATTGCGCGATTCAGATATGAGAAAAAGGGTGTATTTTTGTAATGGCTTTTCTGCATGTATAGCGATGGATCAAGAGGATATGAAAAAAGATCATCGTTCGCCCAAAATCGATGTGCAACGTAATTGAATCCATCAAAGCTTTTAAATCTAGAAACCGATTTAGATCGGTTTTGGGCTAATGCTGATAGGGCTTTTGGCATATCCGTGATCAGAAAGCAAATCCAACCCATGGAAGTAGAAGTAGACTGAATTTTTAAGAAGAATACTGGAGATCAGAAGGATTTCTAGCGATGATATAAGCTTTGATCAGATCGTTTTAGATCAGATTTGTGGTAACCGTGATAGGGCTTCTGGCATATCCATGATCAGAAAGCAATTCCAACCCAGATGGAAATAGAATTAGACTAAATTTTTAGAAAGAATACCGGAGATCAGAAGGATCAAGGACTAGCGACGATGAAAGCTTTGATCATAATTCGTGGATGTTATCATACGTAATTGTTGCTTGCGTGGATAATGACTCGGAAGGTTTTTTTTTTTTTAATTATTTTGGATGGTTAGTGTGATATCGGTTAAGGGCAGAACCATTTTTTGGACTAAGTACCTGTCTAATCTTGCCATATAATAATTTGGGTTTGGCCGTAGTGTGATTCGAGAGACTTCAGTAGAATGGTAGCTTAGATCCGGTTCACAAGAGGGGCCCTGTTATACCCTGTGCAAATTGACCACAGCCCGCGATGGTGGGCATAAAATTGCGAGCCACTTTAAATGAGCGTGATGACTATGATGGGACATGTGAATCCAACCTTAGAGGTAAAATGAACACCATTACCCTCAAACGTCAAGCTTGGCCTTGTTGAGTTCTTGTAAAATCTGAAATCGTTCTGGATAAAAATGGCAAATGGCTTGCCCAAAACCTGTAGAATAAGATAATCTTACCTTGATGTCGTCGAATAGGAAGGGGTCAAGCATTCTTGCCAGCCCCCTGACCTGCAAAATCCGGTTGCGTCTCAACGGTGCTCCCGAATTCTGCAGGTCAGGGGGCTGGCAAGAATGCCCTTTCCTTTCTCGTTCCACATCACGATGAGGAAGGGAGAAACCGTATTCCAGATTCCTGCGTCCAATACTATAGAAGGATTGTAATCATTTCTCATATCGACTAACATCATGAGCACCAAATTTACAACATAAATGCGGCTATATAAAGCAATATGCATCGATCAGAAGGAAGGTATAGCTTCTTTTTCCTTTTTTTAATCATTTTATAGACGGAGAAACATCTGTAGATAATTGAAATCCCTTGGATATGGGGATTTGCTCAATGGTCAGTGTATATTATTGTTCATATACGCTCTCATTTACAAAATGTTGCAAGCCTTATTTTTTTGAGCATGGAATATTTTGAACTCTGGAGTTAGCTACTCAGTTTGCTTGAACCTCATTTTTTAGCTTGAGTGCGGCTATTGTTACTTCTAAGCTAGTTTATCAGTTGACCTTTATATAGATGGTCAATGAGCAGGTGTCCTGCAAACTTCTAACTTTCTACATGTTCTATTTATGGGGTCTTAATATAACCATCTTTAACTACTCAACTATTCCACAATGTCTAGTCTTGCCATTCTAGTAACTATCAAACTAGCTATCTTCTTTATTAAAAAGGGAGGGTCTTGGTTTTTGTGCCAGAACGCCGCATGTGCAGACGCATGCGGCGTTCCCCCTCCTGCTTGTGGGACCCTTGCGGTAATATTTTGAATTGTGGCACTACGTTGAATTTTGTTCTGTGGCTATGATGTGCGGCATTCCACCTATTAACTACGTTCCAGGCCAATCCCGTTTTTCCATTCCTCGATAATGCAGGATCGCTGGCTTTTGTCCCCTTTCCACATTCAAAATCGTAATGGCGGTATAAGTTTGGCTGCTATCCGAAGACAAAAAATCTGCATCAGGCCGGTAGTTTTTCCCTTTGCTTTGGTTTATGTTACTTCGTTTTCCTAGAGGTTTTGGTAGGGTTTTTTTATAAAGCTATCCGGATGCATGATCAGACAGTCCATGGTGTTTTTCTCTAAATAACCATTTTCTATTCCATGTTTGACAGCTCCAAAGCACCTCGAGTGCTACAAACTGAGGTTTACAATCAGGCTTCGGGTTGCAAATTTCCTGGATTGATCCTGCTTGCTCTCAACCTACCACCGCCACTGCCTAGAGCATGCTATAGCAGTACGCCAGCAGCTAGGAGAAGTCGTCTGATCTCCCTTTGATGAATATTCTTTGATCACATCAGGCATGCTTCTGCTCCCTATTTTCATAGAATGGTGTGGACGTGGACAAAGACCAATCTCTTCAAATTGGGTGTGCTTCTGCTCCCTATTTTCATAGAATAGAGTTCTCTCTTAGGCCATTTGCTTATTTGTTATTAAAATCTTTTGCATCCAGTGCTATTTGAATCCAAAGATTTAGAGAGTTATTTTGATTTTATAATTTTAGAATGATCAAATTATGGGATGAACTTCTGTTGCACTACCCTAAGCTATGTTCTTCCTTTGTATAGATTGGAGACATGGGTAGGAACTATCACAATTCAGAAAAAAAGGTAAGGTAGGACATCTAGAATAAAATCTAAATTGTTCTGCTGGCCAGAGTCCGTATAGTATCAGCATTTTTAAAAGTATGATAAAAGATCCGTTGGTTTAGAAAGTACTTAAATGGTTTATGTTGTGCGGCTTAGGGAATTGTAATGGCGGTATACGTTTGGCTGCTATCTGCATCAGGTCAGTAGTTTTTCCCTTTGCTTTGGTTTATGCTACTTCGTTTTCCTAGAGGTTTTGGTAGGGTTTTTTTATAGAGCTATCCGGATTCATGATATTCACTTAGTTCAGACAATCCATGGTGTTTTTTCTCTAAATAACCATTTTCTATTCCATGTTTGACAGCTCCGAAGCACCTGGAGTGCTAGAACCTGAAGCTTACAATCAGGCTTCGGAGTTGCAAATCTCCTGGATTGATCCTGCTTGCTCTTAACCTACCACTGCCACTGCCTAGGACATGCATATAGCAGTATGCCAGCAGCTAGGAGAGGTCGTTTGTTCTCCCGTTGATGAATATTCTTTGATCAAATCAGACATGTTTCTGCTCTCTATTTTCATAGAATAGTGTGGACGTGGACAAAGGCCAATCTCTTCAAATCAGGTGTGCTTCTACTCCTGATTTTTATAGAACACAGTTCTCTATTAGACCATTTGCTTATCTTCTTATTTAAAATGAGATGGCTTTGGTTTCAGTGTCCGGAATGCCACATGTAACGCCGCATGCGGCGTTCCCTTTTTTCCCTCGCGGGATGCTGGTTACCGCTATTCAATATAAAACATTTGAAATATTGCATTAGGGAGTAGAGAACAATGCTTTACGGTGCAGAACAATCGCTAAGCAACATGCAAATTTTTATATCATAGGAGAGATGCCGCATCCCACCATACCAGCTTTTTATTGTCCGGAAATGAGACTATGACTATATGGGTTTGCTCAACTGGATTTGGCATAGCCACAACTTGAATGCGTTCTTTTTTGCATTGCCCGAAGTTGGAGGCAAGCAGAGTTTTGGTACTGCAAGCAAGGGGGAAGAGGTTAGAGAATCATTTTGATTTTTTATTTTTGAATTTGTTTTTAAAAGAAATGTCATGTACGTGAAACTGTTAGAGAACTGGTGAAAAACCAAATCATGTCTTGCATTTGAGGATTGATGCATCAATTTGTTTTTGTGTTTTCTACAAGAAGGAATCGAGAGCTCTGAGTTTTCTGTTCAGGTATGGATGGCATAGTACAAAGTTGCTCAGGAGCTTTTTGGTAAGTTCTCTATTCCTAGAAGTTCCCTGTTCTTTTTTTCTCAATCACAAATTGATGGTTGCATGTTTTATGTTATTTTTGAAGGCATAAAGAATAAGGAAAAGATGTTTGCATTAAGCTTTTCTGTCCAGAGTACCACGGTTTGGTACAATTACTTTCCTTATTATTTATCTATTCATGATAATATTGCGTAGGGGAGTGGAGAACAAAGCTTTACGGTGCAGAACAGACCGATAAGCTGCATGCAGATTTTTATGTCATGGGAGTAATGCCGCATCCCACCATGCCATCTTTTTGGCAAGGTGCAGATGAAGTTTTGTGTTCTGGCCCGAAAATGGGACTATGACTATATGGGTTTTGCTCAGCTGGATTTGGCATGGCCACAACTTGAACGTGTTCTTTTCTGTATTGCCTGAAGTTGGAGGCAAGTAGAGTTCTAGTATTGCAAGCAACAGGGAAGAGGTTAGAGAATCACTTTGATTTTTCATTTTTGAATTTGTCTTTATGTGTACCTCATTTCGTACCTAAGTTTCAAGCATTATGCATCTGAAGGGGATGGCACCAGACATGATTTTGTTTTTCACTGGTTCTTTAACAGTTTCGCGTGCATGAAATTTCTTTTCCATAAGCCTTTTAACTAGCCATGATGCAAAGAACTCGAAGCTACCTGACACAGCATCTGCATAGTTGCTAATTTTTCTTGCATTTGAGGATTGATGCATCAATTTGCTTTTGTGCTTTCTACGATAAAGAACTGAGAGCTCTGAGTTTTCTTTTCAGGTATAGATGGCATAGTACAAAGTTGCTTGGAGCTCTTTGGTAAGTTTTCTATTCTTGGAAGTTCCCTGTTCTTTTTTTTTTCAATCACCAATTAATGGTTACATGTTTTACAGTATGACTTTGAAGGCATGAAGAATACAAAGAAAAGATGTTTGCATTAAGCTTTTCTGTCCAGATATGCATATGGAGTATATGCTTAGTGTTGCACGACGGTTTGGTAAGGTTCGAAAGTGATGGACTTTTCCCTATATGTAAAACATATCGTCTTTTCTATATTGTTAGGACAAACATTTCATTGAGAGTGCAACATACTTTTCAGTATTGCATACATTAGGAGAAGTCATAGATACATGTCTAATATATGTATTGTCTCTGATATCTACTAACAAAAAACAGCTTTCACATGTTTCAAAGTCTAAAATAGATTCTTTTTTATAGGATGCTTCATTCAACTTTTTTAAGGAGCCCCTCTATTCCTTGCATTTTCTAAGCTCTACTAACAAAATAGTCCACAACAAAGATACTCCCAAGCATTTTAGAGTATGAAGCCCTTTAAGAACCCTAAATCCGAAATCACATTTGTCTATTTGCTTCACCAAATTTTATTCTATTGTATTGTTTGAAGATTAGCAAAAGTTGTACTCTTCCTTTTCTCCCTTGGCATGTCATACATGTAAAAGACTTCTCATAATGCACTCTGGAATATCAATTTCCCATCTCATTCTTTTGCTTCATGTAATCACTTTTGTTTTTGTGCAAATGCAGGGCATCTAAAATTTTAATGATGCAATAGAAGCAGCACCATATTGTATAACCTGGTACCTAGATAACAGCTATGCATTCTTACTATCACCTTTTGTAACATCATATTCAACTATGTCATGATTGGATCACTTAGACTATCTGAGTAGACTAAATTTTGGTTTGAGATAGATTCTTCTCAAAGAAAATAAGTAAGGATTCAACATGTAATTTAGCTGGAATTACCTTACTTTTTTATTTTAAATTATGATACGAAATCTTCAGGTTCAGTTGGTTTGCTTCACTATATGGATATCATTTGTGCAAGCTAAAGCTTTGGTTAAGTAGGGCTTCTCTCACAACTTTTGTGTTGTTATAAATCTGGTATCATAATTTTCAGAGCCACGATTGCAGTAAAGCGATATTAAATCATACAACTGTGAAATACGTCATGACATGGCAAAGAGTCAAGTACAGATGCATTTAGTTGAGTATATTGTTAGCAATAGGATCTTTCTATTCTATTTCATCATTTATTACGTTAGAGTCACTACATGTTGGGAAGCTACTAATGTGGTGGTATTGAGTTGGTTAGGAAATTGCTACAGCAAGATGTGCTTATGAAATTCTCTTTCCATTCTACATTGTCTAATCTACAGTGTTGAACGGATGGGGATGTTTGAATATAAGTTCCATGTACTTCAACATTAATGGAAATTGTGCCTAGAAAATACATGCCTCATATTATCCAATTATAGATAGGCAATCACATTCACAATTATATAATCCAGCTCTATCCAACTACACAAACCCTAAGCCACTGTTGCCACTACACCATGCCCCGAAGGGCCCCATTTTGTTTTGTTGTCAATACTTTCCATAAAACGTTGATGTTTTGTTAGTCTTTCTAAGCATACCACCTTAGAGACATTGTAGTTATAAAGTCTCCTTTTTCATATCCTTACGGATGAGCAAATACAATTTTCTCTTTGTTGAATCGACTGCTTTATGCATAATTATAATGTTCTATGTTTTACAAAGTTTAACGACACAAGTTATTGCCATTTATTATTTTTAGACCACAATGTAAAATCAAGTGAATAGAGATGCTTCGTATTCATTTTTTTTAATATTTTGCTTATATATAACTACAAAGTCCATGCTCCTTATCCTTCGTGCAAATATCCATTCTCCACTCACTTCAACGTGCACTATTGCATAACATCTCCATGCTCCATTTCATTCAATATATCTACAACATTCTATTCCACCTATAAACTCATTACATCTACCATTCCACACATCCATGAGTAATGCCCGGCATTGCCGGGCACACGTTTCTAGTTGTTGTAAACATCTACCTTGTCATAGAATTAGTACTGTTATCTAAGTCCTTATAGAGGCAGTAAATATTATTGTATTGCGCATAGAACTAGACTTGCATCTTCATACAAATTCTGATATAAATTAATTGCACTGTCTGTCCTGTATATATTCTGGTTTATTTTCTCTATTTATGTTCAGTTGGTCCAGTATAACCTCATTCTGTATTCTCTAACCGCACATTCAATGGTTACTATTTGGAGATGAGTCAGACGATCCATAAGCGTGTCATCGAAATCTGTTTGCCAAATTGCTTCAATCTATTATGAACCCTGCTTATTAATAGTTCATGCGTAGAAATGCCAGAGAAAACTATTGAGCTATTTAATTCATAGCATCATCTGACATCGTCTGCATATGCATTTTTTTGTTTATGGAATTTGATTTAAGATATATGATAGGCTCACCTTTCATTGCAATGGTATGAGCACTTGAAGTTTTCTCTTGGTATGCTTAGGTCTATAAATATTTGCCCATTGCTTCTTTTCTGCTTATTTATATTTGTGTAACATGTTACTTAAACCATGAGCTATGGGTTTAAACATCTAACTAGTTTGGCTAAGCCACTTCTATTCTGCTAAAATGTTCTACCTAATTAGTCCATTGGGAGAACACTTGCGATTGAACAAGATTACTAACAACCTTTAGAATGAGGTTGTGCAAATAATGCTCTACCTAACTTTGTTGAAGGGATATCGTGCATGAATAGTCTAATGAGCTTGGCAACTTGGTAATTTGCACATGTTACAAATATTGGAGTTGAGAAGGAGGATCGAAGATCTATTCGACACCATCAGAATCATTTATGAGGATCAAATTCTAGGCTTTAGATTACGTGCGAGTCATAGCAAAATAGTTTACTGCTTCTGAAGGTTTGATTCAGTTCAAACTGTGGCAAAATTGATGAGCGTGTCAATGAATGGAAACAAACCATTGATAGGGGCAATAGCAGCCATTGAGATACTTTTTCTGCATGTGGCAGGTCAGGGGATGTGTTCCATCGCCGTATTTACTTTATGTGAGTCTTATATCCTGTCTTTTGGATATTATGCTAAAACAACTCTTGGCTACTACGCCATTGTATTTTGTTTGTTTATGCAGTTTCAAAAGAGAAATTAAATGGCGTAGTGGAGTTACTCTGATCCTTGTGCCTTCCTACAACAATCATGATTTTATAACGACAAAGACGGCTTTGAACTAAGAAATTGATCAGACAAAGAATTTGGAGAAAAGATAAGGGTGGTTTTCATATCCTTACCATCAAATCCAATAGGCAAGGTACTTGAAACAGATACATCATGTATGTTATTGGGCTTTGCAAGAGACCATTGAGCCCATATTTGTTATTTGGCATCTAAACTTGTCAATGCTAATCTTTGTACATGTCTTGTCTTTTATCAACGATGATTTTGCTAGTGCAAGGGTGGTGATAGCATGGCTTTAGGCTTTAATTGTGTGGCAGGAACTTGGAATTAAGTATGGTCTGATTAATGCTCACAAGAGACCCTATCAAAGAGCTTCACTGTAGGCCTTCTTGCGATGTAAGGTGCTCAGTTTGGGCCACGATATTTCATGTGTTCTTGTTGGGGATCTTAATATAGTGGAAGTAGAGTCTGATTGATTGGAAGCTAAAAGATGTCGCATGCCGTTAACCATGTCTTCATTGCTTTTGCCAGATGGCTCAATGCTAACGGGGCTAGCAGAACTCAAGCAACATCTGCATAACTATTTCCAATTTTTTTTTTTGCAGTTTTGTCTAGGATTTTCCCCATCATCTCTGACGAGCATCGCGTATCAATAGAGGTGGCTATAATGGCTGATGATTTAGGTTCAGCAATATTTGAATTAAAAAGAAGCACATGCCCAAGTTTGGATGGTTTGCCAATTGAGTTCTTTCAGGAGTGTTGGGAATGGTTGCAGCCATATGTGTATGATGCTTTCTGTGACTTTCAGCGGTCTACTATTTTGGATAGAATTCTAAACACAGGTGCCATCTCACTCATCCCCAATGTCAAGGATCTACAAATTATTTTAGACTGATGATCAATCACCTTACTGTCATCTGTGTATAAGAGCTTTGCCATGGCTTTTGAGGAGCGAGTGAAGGACATGTTGGCTGAGGCCATCTCGACAACTCAATTAGGCTTTCTTACAAAAAGATGCATTTTGAACAATGTTGTTGTTGCCTATGATGGAATCTATTGTGCACATAAGCAAAACCTTCCACTTATGTATTTTAAGCTTGATTTTGCAAAGGCTTATGACAGTGGTAGCTGGGAGTTCATGCGTCGATGTATGTTAAGACTGGGATTTGAGCAGCAATTCACAGCAGACATCATGAAGCTACATGTCTCTGCTCGGGAATTATATTTCGTGGTGAGCCATCAAAGGTCTTCTCACTTGGTCGTGGTATTCGCCGGATGCCTTTTAGCGCCATTGCTCTTCATAATTGTCGCAAAGGCTTTGCAATCATAAAGGGGCTTTTCCATAGTCTCGCAATCTCACGATGGAGGATGGCACACATGAGGTTTGCCATCAATGTCAAGATTGGGAGGATCTTCAAAGTGCTCTAGATCGACAAGTTCAATATTTTTTGCCTACACTTCGTGATGAGGTACAGACTATTCATTTTGAGGGAGGGATGACGGTCACATCTATAACTCTGTCAAGTGTGAGATGGACATTGTTACAATCAATACAGGTCTTGGTTCAAGGCTCTAATGGTCAGTCCATAGGAACAAGTGATGCTTCATGCAAACATTAGAGCCAGACTTACAGCCATAGAAGAAGAGTTGTGTTGAGGCGAGAGTGTAGGCATTGGGAAGGGAACATATTGAGTTGGGAGTACATACAACTTCACAATCCACAGTGGACCAGAAACTGCGGCATCAGGCTTGCGAGTGGGAGCATGTTGTCTCGGTATCTACTACTTCCAGGCAAGGATAGGGTAAATGTTGCATACGTTAAATACGGAAAAAAAAAATATGAAATGGATGAAATTCCCCCCTTTTTTTGCAAAAATACTGTTTTATACGTAAAAAAAAAAGTCGTCAGAAAGTGACACGACTGCGAAAGTTCAGTGACGCAGTCGCGTAGAAATCGAGGTGTCGGCATTTTTTTGCTTCTGCGAATGCCCCACCTGCAAAGTTGGTGGTCATGTTTCTGCTTGTTTGCAGATGCTTTGTGGATGTGGCATTCGCGAAAACCACAGACATGGCCGCAAGTTGCAGGTTGCACGGACTACACACAATGCTAGCAGTCGTGAGATGTGCGCTTGCAGCCACAAGGAAATTGTGTGGCTGCATTTCGCAGTTAATGCAAACACCGCAGAGTCGTCGCATCCGCTTGTTGCACAAACGCAGCCGTCAGGCACACACCACGACCACAAACAGACACTATGCAGTCGCACATAAAGTACAACCTGCATTCACAAAAGGACACTATGTGGTCGCGGTTGACATCCCGTAGCCGCATATTGCCAATTTGCGGCCTCGACATCTAGCATCCATATATTTAATTGGTTGCTTGCAATTCACATTATATGCTTCCGCGCCATGACGTGGTCGCGCTGGGATTTTTTTTCGATCAAGGTACAAAACTGCAAAAAATATATTTTGGAAATAGAAGTTTTGGAAAAAACATCTGGAACCTATCCATGCTTCCAGAACCTTGAAATTGCGCATTATAGGGGTTTCATAGGTAGAGGTTGATGCCTAGTCAGATGTGGATGAGGCTTTGCATTTCTTCACTAACATCACGCATGTGAAGGTTGGTGGAGTTGTCTCTGCTACTAGGGTGGGTGCGGCAAGGCCTGATCGTCCTTGACATCTTTTGGTTCGGTTTCAAGATGCTCTCAGCTGCCTACATGTTCTTCAGCATGGCAACCGTCTCAGAGAGACTAGTTTCTCAGTGCAAGAGGATATCTCTCCTCTTCAATTATATAGCCATAAAGAGCTCTGCAAGGCGAGGACAGCCCCCTTGTAAAAGAAATGGGAGACGTACAGGGGGGGTGTAGCAATCATTCTAGACCAATGGCCTTCCAATCCTTGGATGGGCTATGTCTAGTTAATTTAAGTAGCACAAGATTATTATAAGCAAGGACCACTAATAACGTGAGATTTGGTGTAAGGATGGCCAAGAAAATCTTCCTTCTAAGGAATGATTGCTCGTACAGGAGGTCCCCCATCCCACAAGTGCTCGGTCTAAGGGAGAGAAGGGGATGCAATGCTAATATCCAAGAGCGCAAGCTCACGAAAAAGGAAAAAATAAATACTAGAAGCTTAACATGTTTTATTTGTTTACTCGGAGATTATAAACAAGACCCCTTCCAATCTGGGAAACACAGACTCTTGGGGATTGGGTGCTTTCCAGGAAATAGATTCAGGTGCTAGTTGCGTATATTTGCTGGATAATGGAGTTGAAAAGCACATTGAAGCAAAATCCTCTGTTACAAGATCCGGAGGAGCAGAGATGAGATGGCTGCAAAGTGGAGGATATCTTCAATTCTTAGGGCTTAAATCTGGCACCATGGCAGGCTGGTCCCTTTGAACTGGTTCAGGCAGAAATAATACATCTGTTGAAGTTTTTGTATTTGTGCCGATCTCAAGAGGTCATTGTGGACCCAAAAGAGAATATAGCAAATCTATCAGAACATCGGTATTAGCTTGCCCCTGACCATAGAATTGTACGCTAGACTGAGCACTTGGGGGACCGGGACCTCCTATGTGAGCAATCATTCCTTATAAGGAGGCTTTTTCTTGGCCATCCTTATACCTCACCTCACCTTATTAATGGCCTTTTCTTTCACGGTAAACTCAATAAAGCAAATCAAATGGGGGCAATCAAATCCAGCTGAAATTTTGTTGTTTTGAAACAGAAAAGTTAACCAAATATGGGCATATTATACATATCAGAAAGGTCTCAGAGAGAGCTTTCCAAGGCTAGTCAACATGTGTCTCATGTCATGAGCGATTCTGATAATTTGCATGGAAGGGTGGAGCAGAGAGGAGGCTCTCCTTTGCCAGTTACCCAACAAAATAATGGGGGGGAGGGGGGGGGAGTAGAGCAGAGAGGAGGCTCTCCCCCACCGAGTGCTGTGAACAAAACAATGGAAGGGTGGAACAGAGAGGAGGCTCCCCCTTGCCAATTTCCAGGACGAGGTGGGTTGACCTCCCTTCAGAACCATGCGAGATGGACGTGGTTGATGCTGGCTCTATTGGTATGGAGGTGGAACATAATATTTTGGTCACATGAATCTGTTGTCTTGGAATGTAAGGGGAGTGGCTTCTTCCCCAAGTAAAAGAAGCAGGTTGTCCCTTTACCTGTCTAAGTTTTCTACGACCTTTTGTTGCCTTCAAGAGCATAAATGCCGCCGAGGTGATGTTCATAAAGTAGCTAATGTATTTGGACGTGACTACAATGTTGTGTATGCTAATAATAGACCTCGTCAGCGTGGTGCTTTGTGGGCAACTCTGAGGAATAAAGTCCTTCAGCTTGGGCAGAATGTTGCATGGTTGCTCGTTGGAGACTTTAATATGGTCGAGTTGGAAAGAGATAGAAGTGGTCGTGGCTCTGAAGTGGTGCAAGGATTCGAGCGAGAACAATGGCTACGCCTTTTACATGATGGTCAGCTTATAGAGATTGATGGTGATCAGTCCTTTACGTGGTGTAATGGTTGGACAGGAGCTGGCATAGCTTATGCAAGGCATGATAGAGGATACTTTAATACTTGTGCAGCTGCTTGGCTAGCGGATTTTCGTCGCTCAAATCTTCTGGATAGCTCCGTGTCTGATCATAATCCACAACTCCTAACTATAGACCTACCAGGACCTACTTTAAGCTTAATTGCAAGTACCTGGAGGATGATGAGTTCAAAGTTGGCTGTAGTCGGGCTTGGTCTCGGACCTTCTCACCTCGTAGGGGCATGTCTGGGGTTGTCGCAGCGTTGGCTGCAGTGAAGTCATTTGCAAAAGAATATGGGAGAGTCAGAGCTACTGAAGCTAGAGGACTATTGACTGCATTGTACCAGGAATTAGAAGTATTTCGCGCTCGTGGCTATACTAGTGGAGTCAGAGAAAAGGAGTTATTATCCCAGATCAAGGCTATGGCAACTGTAAAGGTTACTGAAGCCAAGGTGAAGGCAGGGTTGCAGTGGTTCAAGGACGGAGATAGATGTACCCGGTTCTTTTTTGCGGCTGCAAGAAGAAGGAAACTCGCCACTTCTATACATTATTTGATGTTGCCAGATGGCGCTGTTATCTCCGATCCTGTGAATCTTAAGCAGTATCTTCATCGTCACTTTTCTTCATTCTTTGCACGACACCCATTGCCCTTCGAGGAACACATGCAATTGGCCAAAATTGACTAAGGTGCGTCGCATTATTTCTGAAGAGCAGAGGTTGCTTCTTGAGTCCAATATCGTGAAGGAGGACTTAAAAGCAGTTGTGGCTCTCTTGAAAAGAGACAAATGCCCTGGTCTTGATGGCTTTCCTATTGAATTCTTTCAGAAGTGCTGGAACTGGTTGGAGGATGACATATATGATGCCTTTTGTGAGTTTCAGAGATTTAGGAGCCTCGTTAAGATTTTGAATACAGGTTGTATCTCTCTCATTCTGAAGAGCAAGGAACCCAAGACTATTTCTGGCTGGCGCCCTATTACATTCTTTACTCTGTATACAAGATCTTTGCTAAGACATTGGCAGAAAAAGTCCGAGACATCTTGGCTGACGCTATCTCGTCAACACTAGCTTTCTCCCTCATCGTTGTATTCTCAACAACGTAGCTGCTGCATATGAAGGAATATATTGGGTCCGGTTACAGGGTCATAGAGCAGTGTATCTTAAGCTTGACTTTGCTAAAGCTTACGATAGCGTTGATTGGGGTTTCTTGGAGAAGTGTCTTCTTGCACTGGGTTTGGGGAGTCATTCACAAGGAATGTCATGAAGCTCCATACATCAGCCAGATCTACTGTCCTTTTCCAGGGCGCGCCATCTGATATTTTTGTAGTGGGTAGAGGAATTCGGCAAGGTTCCCTTAGCACCCTTGCTTTTCACAATTGTGGCAGAAGTATTATCCCAGCTCTTCTCCGTGGCGACCCAAGATGGCGTTATTCAAGGCCTCCCAATGGACGATGGTTCTCAAGAGGTATGTAACCAATATGCCGATGACACTTTTTTGTTCCTAATTGCCGAGGCTGAGAATCTTCGTAACGCTAAGCTATTACTAGACACATTCTCCTTAGCATCAGGAGTTCTTGTAGGGTGGCAAAAGTGTACAGCTTTGTGGACATTGGACAGTCCCATCCCTCCCTGTGTTTTGGACTATCCATGCAAGATTCTTCTGCATGGCAATACCACAAAGTTGCTTGGTATCCCAGTTGGAATTCACGTCTCGACTTCAGATGCTTGGGATGAAATCATTAGTGGGTTGCAAAAGCACTTGTTTCGGTGGAATACAGCTAAACTGTCCATGCCCGGTAGAATCACTGTGGCTAAATGTGTTCTTAGTACTACTCATGTCTACATGGCGTCTGCTCTATTAGCTCCGCAGTGTAAGATGGAGGAGATTGTGCATATCCGTCAGAAATTTTATTTGGGGTGCCCTGGTCTTGATGGCTTTCCTATTGAATTCTTTCAGAAGTACTAGACTGGTTGGAGGATGACATATATGATGCCTTTTGTGAGTTTCAGAGATTTAGGAGCCTTGATAAGATTTTGAATACAGGTTGTATCTCTCTCATTCTGAAGAGCAAGGAACCCAAGACTATTTCTGACTGGCGCCCTATTACATTGCTTTACTCTGTATACAAGATCTTTGCTAAGACATTGGCAGAAAAAGTCCGAGACATCTTGGCTGACGCTATCTCGTCAACACTAGCTTTCTCCCTCATCGTTGTATTCTCAACAACGTAGCTGCTGCATATGAAGGAATATATTGGGTCCGGTTACAGGGTCATAGAGCAGTGTATCTTAAGCTTGACTTTGCTAAAGCTTACGATAGCGTTGATTGGGGTTTCTTGGAGAAGTGTCTTCTTGCACTGGGTTTGGGGAGTCATTCACAAGGAATGTCATGAAGCTCCATACATCAGCCAGATCTACTGTCCTTTTCCAGGGCGAGCCATCTGATATTTTTGTAAGGGATAGAGGAATTCGGCAAGGTTCCCTTAGCACCCTTGCTTTTCACAATTGTGGCAGAAGTATTATCCCAGCTCTTCTCCGTGGCTACCCAAGATGGCGTTATTCAAGGCCTCCCAATGGACGATGATTCTCAAGAGGTATGTAACCAATATGCCGATGACACTTTTTTGTTCCTAATTGCCGAGGCTGAGAATCTTCGTAATGCTAAGCTATTACTAGACACATTCTCCTTAGCATCAGGAGTTCTTGTAGGGTGGCAAAAGTGTACAGCTTTGTGGACGTTGGACAGTCCCATCCCTCCCTGTGTTTTAGACTATCCATGGAAGATTCTTCTGCATGGCAATACCACAAAGTTGCTTGGTATCCCAGTTGGAGTTCACGTCTCGACTTCAGATGCTTGGGACTAAATCATTAGTGGGTTGTAAAAGCACTTGTTTTGGTGGAATACAGCTAAACTGTCCATGCCCGGTAGAATCACTGTGGCTAAATGTGTTCTTAGTAATACTCATGTCTACATGGCGTCTGCTCTATTAGCTCCGCAGTGTAAGATGGAGGAGATTGTGCATATCGTCAGAAATTTTATTTGGGGTGGAAATGAGTTAGGAGCGGTGGTCAAGGTAGCTTGGGCGAAATGCATTAGACCTAAGGCAGCTGGTGGTCTTGGTATGTTGGATTTTCACCTCCAAAGCAAGATGATTATCAAAGTTTATTTGGAGGATTTTCATTGGTAAGGATGATTCTCCTGGCCTGAGGTTGGTGGTGGAGTCGATTCAACATTGTCTCCCATTTCATAAGGCCACCATTAAGCCCCTCCTTCCTTGGGCTTTGCTTTATCATATGCATCTGTATCCTAATGCATCTCCCTTTCTAAAGGGGTTGCTTGCTGCTTGGGACACTGTCAGGTCTCTTTTTCATATTAATCCTGAGGCATGTCTTCAGTTGTCCACTCCATGCTGGTGCATCCCTTTGCAGGACACTCCAGAGAATGTGCCTCTAAGTGTGGTTGTTCATCCAAAAACACAACGACGATGGATAGCAGCTGGTATAAGCACTATTGCAGATTGGTATGAGTCTGGTCATCTCTTGTCATGGGAAGCATTTAGAACAAAGTTCTTGTTGTACAGATGGGACAGAGTAATCTGGAATCATATTGTTGCATTGTTGCCACAGGATTCTGGTCCACAGATTGAGGTCGTCATATGGGGTTGCCATCAGGATATCCAGCCAGGGCGCTTTGTGTCTTCTGTGCATAAATTGCTTTTGCATTCTGAAATCCTGCCTCCATCTAATAGGTGGCATCTTCAGGTCCCTCAGCCACAATGGAAAAGTGTTTGGATATGGGTATGGGATAAGCTGCTTCATCCCAAAGTAATAGTTTTGTGGTGGCAAGTGATCCATAGATGCCTCTGTGACGTCCCCTACTCATATACGGTGCACTCACCGTATACAAACAAGAGTTCATCCCCCATACCAGCTCCATGCTGATACAGGGCCCTCCACATATCACTGCAACCGTAATGAGTTCCAGTGGGAAGAATGAAGGGGTCATTTTACCCCGTCTCCCTCAGGGCCTACCTAGCTGCGGAAGCGTAAACATACATGTCAGTATACAACATCATCACATATCCACCTCGAAGGGTGGTACATCGACATCTGCATAGACAAAGATCAGCACAATACATATGGGTTCCTACCCAAGGCTCAGACTCCAGGGGATGACTGACGGCTTGGGTCTCCAGAGTTCATTGCAGACAGAATTCATGACAATGGATTTGGCTGGCATGAGAACATGGCATAGGGTTGTCCACTCCATCCGCCCCTCCTGTGCACACTTTGCAGAGTAGGTTGAAGAGTGTTGGGACCTGACTGTAGCCCGCCGGATGCATAGCCAAAGGGGCTACTCCTGGGTTGCATCTCCCCAGTTCCGATGGGGCAGGTAGGGATCACTCCCTCCAGAGATCTCCATGCTGACTCAAGGTGACTAGAGGGCCACTGCCCTTATTCGACTTGAACCCACTGGAGAGTGACGTATCACCCCACGGGTGTCGAGCCCATGCCTTACCCACACTCAGTGGCAAGTCATTAGACCTATATGTAGCAAAATAACAGGGGGTTCAGGGGGATTTGATATAGATATAATTCTTGAAATCATAGACCATATCCCTAAAACAATTCAATGGGTTATTATAAAAAAAAACATAGATTTAAGATAAAAAATAGTCACATTAGCTCACTGGTTAGATTGGTTAAAGTAGTCTTATTAGGACATTGAGTTATTTTGGTAGAGGTTCGAATCCCCGTATTTCATATTCTAAAAGCTTAAGCGAAACCGTATAGAGGCTCGATATACCATCAAAACCTTAGGCAAACTCGTATTCGACATCTTAATATCATAGGCGTCCCCAATCATAATTGAGCATAATCGAAACGAGAGGTGTCCAGAGGCTCCAACATACAGTCTGGGCCGTCGGATTGACAGATCCGACGACTGTGGTAGTCCAGGGTGCACCTCTAGTCCACAGTGATCCCCGGTAGACTTTACACACCAGGGAGATCGTTCAAGAGTCAGAACACGAACCTCCTTCTGAGCCAGTCTGGCACCTTCATCCACAACCAGGTGTGGTTCTTGTACACAGGCCGAATCTACAGTGTGCTAAGGAGGCTAGCTAGGAGCATCTACTACTAGGCTTTAGGGTCTCTACCCCCCTTCCCAATACAATGAGTCCACAGAGTAACATCATCCATCTACATCACAGCAGAACTAAAGAATTAGATCTAATCTATATCATAGAGTTAGGTTCTTTAGTTAGGGCTGGTGTCTGGGGATCTACTTGGCTACTATGGGCAATTTAATAGGCTAAACCTATTGGTTCGATGGCTGGAATACGGTTTAGGCTATTAGATTGACTAAATACCTGATCCCTGGTTCACTCCTCTTGATCCGAATGCGTCCATGTCGCTGTTCTGCTTGGGGATGCGGTCGGAAAGGGAATCTGATGAGCTAGAGCGCACGGGCAGTTCTTGGGAGTCGGAATTGACTCTTGAGGCGCGCGAACTGGAGCTCGGAAGGTTCGTGGACAAAAAGGGAAGAATTAGGGTTTAGTTGCCTTACATAGGCTATCAGTTAGGTTTAGGGTTTCCACGACCCTTGGTATGCCTCTTTAAAGGTTAATGGTCTAAAGTGCGCACATTAATAAGTGTGTGCACCCTTGCAAGTTGCCCCCTAGGGCACTACTTGCTTGGCTATACGTCGGTGTACACGTTGATTGGAATGGCGTGTACGCGTGACGGTGCAGTACGGTACCGTATATCGTACTGGAACGTCACAGCCTCAGAGTCAACAGGTTAGTCCATAAAATGGATAATCGGATTTCAGAGCTCTGTCCTTTATGTCAGCAAAGAGTTGAGAGTATTGAGCATTGTTTATTCTTGTGTGAGCGGCTTCGGCAGGCATGGTCTTGGTTGTTGACCCTATTTGGCACGTCTCGATCTAGCCAGCAAATCTTGCTTGCGATCTATCCTGATGCTACAAAAACGAGCTTTTCATCTCGCGTGTGTCTAGCTTTTATGGTCAATATGGAAGAGTAGGAGGTTGTTTATCTTTAAGGGCGTAGATACTGCAGATGAGATTGTTCTTCAGTGGGCGCAAAATAAAATTGTTATGGCTTGCAATTGTTCTTCTCTTGATCAAGAGAAGAAAGTACTGATCTGGCATACTTACCTTCAGATTCATTCTTTTGCATAGGCAAGTGGTTGTGCTCAGATGGATCGGTTTGTCCACTGGGGTTATAATCCTGTCTTTGCATTTTATGTTGCTCTAGTTTTTAGTTGGTGAATAAAGCTTGTCGTCCTTCAAAAAAAAAAAAAGAGCTTTCCAAGGCAATAAAAAACACCCAAAATGGAGACATATTATCGTCAAATTTGCATGGCATGCACTTTTCAAAAAGGGTACCCGAATTGAAAAGTACAAAAAGCAAGTACCTCATGATAGATCTGGGTCAAATCATATGCCTATAAAAAAACTCTCTATAAAACCTTCCAAATAACCCAAGGTCGTCCGATTCTGACCTCCGTAGCTCAAGTTATCAGTGCGTGTTATAAACTGCAGTCATATCATTATCACTACCTTTGTCCTCCATAAAACTTAGAGTAGAGAATAAAAATGACCATCCTTTGCATATACATGATGAATTTGAAGATCTAACTTCTAAGAAAATATAACTTATACTACAATTGTGAGCGATCTCGCTAGTTAATTCTTTAACATGAAGTAAATTTTGGCAGCTTTGTGTTGGAATATACGCTTATAAAGACATCATAAAGAGGATGCCTTTTAAAACATGTATATATCACATAAAGAAAATGCAGAAGCTTTAAGTTTCTAAAATTCTGCCATTTCAAGAGATTCAGAGGATTGAGCTGGATTAAGAAAGAAAGTGTAAGGTAAGCAAATCGGGCTGAGCAACAGCCTCCAAATAATATCTTCATAGCTATACCTCAACATAGCTCCTTGGGATATACCTTTTAGAATGTGGTTGATTATAGTTGTCACTGAGAAGCTTTTGTCAAATTTTTGTTGCGTTGCGTTACGGCACAAGCTCGGGGGAGCGGCTCAGAGGATTTGCAGAAATGAACATAGAGGCAAATGTGGCATCATTTTGAAATCTAAATCTTAAAGGAAGAAGCTATTTTGATATAAAAGACAACTGCCTGCTAAAAAGGCTAAAGTCGCAGAGAGATCTATAAATAGAACCTCAACTTCAGTTGGACATATCTTGGCAACCAGAGGTCAGATTGTGGCGACCTTTACCTCGTTGGAACCGGCTCGGAGTCTAATTTCCGAATTGGGGTGGCACATTCTATAGTTCATCCGAATGATGGAGTAATAGCCGAAAAGGTGACGAGGGGTCACAAATTATTGCGGCAGCGACTTCACAGTTTGGTAACCAAGTCTTTATGATCCACAGTTGATGCCAGAGAAGTTATTCAGTTGAATAACAGAATTCTCAGTTTTGGGAAGAGCCACAAAGATCCTTTGCAGTGTTCGCAAATCTGAGCCCGGTTGGGTGGTAAATTTGTGCCAGAAGATCCTGTTCCCGGATTTTAAGGTTGTTTTGACTAACCGTGTTTGACAGTTTTGCAGGCAGGAAAGACGGTTCGTATCAAGTGGTATCAGAGCCAAGTTGATCTTGTTAAAAGAATCCTGTGTTAAGCCTTTAGCACGTTTCGAGATTTTGTTGTAACATATACCTGATGACTAGAGAGCTTCCAGAGAGGTTAACCAGTTGGTTTAACAGACTCTCAGAGAAGGAAGGAAGAAACTCTTGTTGTTATTGATGCAGGGGAAGTAAGAAAGGACAAGAGACGAAAAAGATTCTCCTGAGCAGTTGGAGTCTAAAAGACATGGAGCAAGAAAAGCATGCTTTGCAAATGATCAGGAAGATCCATCTCCAAGTTGACAAAGAGAAGGCAGAAGCCTAAGAGATAGCGGACGAATTCAGACTGGTCATCTGAAAGATAAGTGAACTAAACAAGTTTGTATGTGCTTGTGATTGCTAGAGCATAGTTTTGATTTAAGTTAAGAAATGAGTTTCTTTTTCAAATGAATGTTGCTCTAGAGTTTAGAAGGGGGCAACTGTGACTGCAGCACAGAAGCCAGACCCTTAGAATTGTAAGGCAGATGGTAAGTTTACCAGCCTAGAACAAATCCTTTCAAAGCAGATAGTCAGGTGACTAGCTTAGAAAGAAAGGTGGTTGAAGAAATCCTTTCAAAGTAGATAGTTAGGTGACTAGCTTAGAAAGAAAGGTGGTTATTCCAGCAAAGCGGATAGTCAGTTGACTAGCTTTGGGAAAAGGTGGACCTTCCTGCAAGGCAGATGATCGAGTTCGATCAGTCTTGAGACGGGAAGGGATGACATTATTCCTCGCAGCGCGCATGATCGAAGTTCGACCGCCTTGAGAGACGAAGGGAAGACATTATTCCTGCAAGGCAGATGATCGAGTTCGATCAGTCTTGAGACAGGAAGAAAATAAATTATTTCCGCAAGACAGATGATCGAGGACGATTAGTCTTGAGACGGGAAGGAATTGTTACGACCCGCAAGGCAGATGATCGAGGACGATCAGTCTTGAGACGGGGAGGAATTGTTACGGCACAAGCTCGGGGGAGCGACTCAGAGAATTTGCAGAAATGAACAAAGAGGCAAAGGTGGCATCATTTTGAAATCTAGATCTTAAAGGAAGAAGCTATTTTGATATAAAAGGCAACTGCCTGCTAAAAAAGGCTAAAAGGCTAAAGTCGCAGAGAGATCTATAAATAGAACCTCAACTTCAGTTGGACATATCTCGGCAACCAGAGGTCGGATTGTGGCGACCTTTACCTTGTTGGAACCGGCTCGGAGTCTAGTTTCCGAATTGGGGTGGCACATTCTATAGTTCATCCGGATGATGGAGTAATAGCCGAAAAGGTGACGAGGGATCACAAATTACTGCGGCAGCGACTTCACAGTTTGGTAACCAAGTCTTTATGATCCACAGTTGATGCCAGAGAAGTTATTCAGTTGAATAACAGAATTCTCAGTTTTGGGAAGAGCCACAAAGATCCTTTGCAGTGTTCGCAAATCTGAGCCCGGTTGGGTGGTGAATTTGTGCCAGAAGATCCTGTTCCCGGGTTTTAAGGTTGTTTTGACTAACCGTGTTTGACAGTTTTGCAGGCAGAAAAGACGGTTTGTATCATTAATACATAGGCATGGACTTGTTTTGGTTCGAATGGAGCTTGCATACATGCCTTCCACAAGTAATATCCACAGACCCTAAACATATCAACAATGACAACGAACCTTTACCTAAACCAATGCGGATGCATTGTATCGAAGTGGCTATCAGTCATAAAATGCAATTGAAGTTGTGAGAGCTCTTGAAAGAATTCTAGGATGTGAAGCACATACCATTAAATAAGAGCTCCAAGGCTGCATATTGGTGTGTAAGAAGACAAGGTTCTCAAAATTATCTTATTACTACTTTTGTCCATCATAAAACTTATAGTAGAGAATAAAGACGACTTCATCGATTTCATATGCATGATAAGCTTAAAGATCTAACTTTCTAAGAAAATATAAATTTTGTTGCAATTATGTGTGATCTCGCAAGTTAATTCCTTGAAATAACTCGTTAAAAAAGTACCAGGTACTTGACCCATGAAGTCTGATGTGTTGAAATAACTCTGTCTATGCACTTAATACTAATACTAACAACCACAGGGCCAATTTGCAAATATGCATTGATCTGCATTCTCTGCCTTGTTTTGCAAGCTTGCGGCAACTCTAAATGAAGCTCCAAGTTTTTGCCTTTAGGATATCAGAGTGGCGTGAGCATGGCTCAACAATCAAGACATGCACCATTGGTGGCCTAGCCACTTAGGAGCTCTGCCTTGATGCCATCCAAATCTTTACATGGCCATTAGTACAGCGCTGTAGGCCCATTGTTACGTTTGCTTTCATAATGACTAGTGCTTGGCCCATTTGTGGGGGTACTACCGCTCGACCCCCCAGTGAATCATATACCTGCTGCAAGTATTGCACCCATTGGTTCGAGGTGATGTTCCTGCCGGTTGCAAAAGGCTTGTCCACTACCCTTCTTCAAAATGTCCTGGGGTGACGTTGCAGAAGATAGAACATCTGTCATTAGTGTTCCGCGATATATTTGGCTTCCTTGCCCTTGGGAAGGCGCGATATTGGCTGATGGCATAGGGACGCAAAGCGGTATTAGTGAATCGTCAAAGCCAATGTTTGGACTCCTTACATTCATCGTCAAACCACCGGTTGCAAGGGAAGGTAGTAGCTCCCAAGGGCCTATGTGAGCGGCCTCTCCCAAAGCAGCTGCCAGCAGCCACCATAAGTACCTGAATCACTGGGCAATCTGCTGCTGCAGTGTGAAAAGTTGCAATACTCCCTTTAGGTCATGCTCAACCATCTGGGCATAGGCCTGTGCATGGTCATAGTCCAGGCACACGGGGTGCTGAAGCAATGGAGGCACAGGCAGCCTGCCAATGTACGTGCAAGAAAAGGTGTTGGTGGTCAGAGCCCATTTCCTCATCCCGACTGTCTGTTCCAATACTAAAATTCATGGTCAGATCCAAATCCTGCTGCCAATATGTAATCTACAACGCTGGAGCCGTCCCCTAGTTCTTGTGACGTCCCCTGCTTGTATACGATGCCCCGCACGTATAGAACTGGAGTTCATCCCTCCTGTCAGCGCAAGCCCGCACACGAGGCCGTCTACTTATATCATTAGGCTCTTGATGGTGAATAAGAACCCGACGGGAAAGAATAGACGTGTCATTCATCCCGTCTCCCTCGCGATCTACCTGGCTAAGCACATAAATATAAGCACAAGCCATCACATCACATCAAATACATAACCACCTTGAAGGGTGGGATTACCATAACATAACATCTGAAACAACATCAGTAGCATCAACAAAGCAGGAAAATCCTGCCTAAGGCTCAAACTCATGGGGATCGACTGACGGCTTGGGGTCTCCAGAAGTCAATGCAGGCAGAATTTATGGCAAATGGATTTGGTTAGTATAAGAACATGGTCGTTGGGTAGTCCACTCCATCCGCCCCTCCTGTGCATACTTTGCAGATGGGCTGAAAAGTATTGGGGACCGTAGCCTGCTGGGCGCATAGTCAGAGGGACTATTCTTGGGTTGCATCTCCCCAGTCTCGATGAGGCAGGAGGGGATCACTCCCCTTCAGAAGGCCCGTGCCAACTACAGGCGAGCTAAAGAGCCACTGCTCGTCTATGACTTGAACCCCACTGAGATGACACATCACCTACGAGGTGTCGAGCCCACACCTTACCCGCACTCAGTGGCAAGCTATTAGGCCCAGCCCACAATGTTCCCCGGCCGTCGCTACACACCAGTGGGATCAACTGTAGCTATTCAGGACTTCCTTATCAGCCGGTCTAACCCCGCCACCCACAGCCAGGCGAGCTCCTATGTGCAGGCCGCATTTATTGGGTATTAATGAGGCTATCTGGCTTGGGCAAAAAATTATTGGTTAAAGCTAAATACTTTAATTGCCTTTGATGCTCTTCTCGATTAGGAGTGGGAATAGCCATTTGGGTAGCTATGAAGCTGGCATTTCTCATAGCTTGGTTGTACTGGCTTTTTGATACGTTGAAGCAGTTGGTAGCTATGCTAGAAATTTTCATAATCTAAGGGCTAAGAATTAATAATACAAACAATCACGATAAAGAAAATACGACGACGTGTAAACATAATTAACAATGTAGCAACGTTAGAATCATGTACATATAGTGGAATATACAAGATCAAACAAGTGACAAGGCACGCGAGAAACATATTTTATGAGAATTTATATGGGTCCATAGCAAGAAGTTGCTACGCAAGTCATCATCTTTGAAAACTGAATCAAGAAATTATCAAACCAAGGTAGAGCTTGCCATGCAATCCAAGAAGCATAGCTATTGCCAATCTTCGATATGCTTTAGCACAAGCATATTGCCGTCTCATTTTAGATAGACAGATAGATAGTACTTTTACGCCATACTAGAGAGATGATGCATTAATGTAGACATCTCTCATTTTAGATAGACAAATAGATAGTACTTTTACGCCATACTAGAGAGAGAGTCAGACCAAATTTATGAGAGTAGTGGAAAACCAAATTTATGAGACTAGTGGAAAACCAAATTTATGAGACATGTCTTATATTATAAGACACCTCTTATAATCAAGCCATGGAAAACTAATATTTTTAAGACATGCCACAAGAATGACGTGGCACCTAAAATGCTGTCTTATAATTATAAGACAGCCATATTTTAAGTCACCGTGGAAAAATGGCCTAAATAAAAGCCTAGTAAAACACACAACAATCTTTGTTAAGGCAGCAAAATCATAAATGCATGGATATGTCTTGGAGGATCCCTGCTTGTATAGGATGCTTTAAATATTTTTCCAAGGTACTGGGAATTTTCTTTTGATTGTGCTCTTGATCGATCATGTGTTAAAAGCCAATCAAAATTAGCCTACCTATGCAAAGGAAGAACTATTGTTCAACAAAACATATCACACCAGCAGAATATATGGAGAATATTCCGACCCCAAAGGAAAAAAAAGGCAATGGCCATGTAGAACTTTACTCTAGAGTTACTCTACAGCAGGTCTGCTCCTTTCTTACAGGACTGTCGCCCCGATCTAGCCCAGTCTGTCACTCATTCGTCGAGAACCTGTTGTTTGCAAGCTTGTTTTGGTCAATTCGAAGACACAAGGAATTGGACTTGGGATATTGGTACGTTTGTTGATTACGTTCTCAGGTTGAAACAGTGCGGGTCGCGAAGATAGAATTGATTTAGGATCGGCAATGTTACATCTGCAGTCGATAATTCTCGCTTTAATAGATTTTTGAGCCACATCCATTGATGCGACAGCTGAATCTCAGCTTGTGGTGGCTTTTCTACCTATAATTTCATGCAGCACATTCAAATTGTGGGCATTGATGGTAATAATCTTGAGCAGGAAAGGGCTTCAATATTGAAGATTGCATGCAGTCTTCAGGTGGTGTCAGTTTTCGGACTTCTATCAGGGGATGCATTTTGTACGGGGAGTGGCAGGCTTACTTCGAAAGACAGGACAAGAAAGAAATCCTTCTGCTGAAGCACATAAACAAGTTGAAGTTTCTTTGCCCCCTTCCTGGCCGAATGTTGATTTTAGGTACTGCAAAAAACTTCCTGGAGATCTGTGTGTGCAAGTATTGGAGTTTTTATATAAACCAAAGAACAAAGGGTTTGGACCAAAAACAAAATACAGTGCCGCAATCGAGAAGTGGGGAACATATCTATTTATTTTCCTTTTTGTTTCTAATAAAGGACCAAGCTTACGATAAATGATGCATAGCGGGCTGTACCAACATGTTAAAAGGCAGATGAGATGCTTCAGTTGGATGGTTTCACTTAATTATATGGGAAACTCACTTTTGAGTTTCAAGCACAATGTTTGGCATACACTTTTCTAGGATACAACTTTCAGTTGATCTTTTTAATGAAATACTGTTGGCCATTGCTAACATTTAGTCCGGGTTTTTCGACAGTTCACATGGAGATGAAGAAGTCCTCAAATGCCTCCTCGCAAGGCTATCAAGATGCATCCAAGGCGGTGTGTACATCAGCTTTGCCCAAAAAGCGTATTTCATTTAAATCGATAGATTAAATTGTTGGCGCTTGTGGACTCGCAATGCAAGTATCAAGTATTTATTATGATATCTTAAATGGTTTAAATTATGGTTTGCTAGACTTGTCCTTGCAAACTCGCTCTCGCCTAAGTTGATATGTCGGTGAGGTTTCTTGTCCATGGTCCGAGCATTTGTCTTTGAGGTTTTCCGCTCATGGTCTTCGTGCCTTGGCCGTTGGATTCACCTAACTCACATTAGATACTCTGCGGCTTCCCGGTACAAAAAATCATTGAAAAGTGCATTCGCATAGATAAAATGGTAAGACGGCAGTAATATAAAATGTACAAATTATAACCGCAATCGCACAAATTTGAAATGACCCCGAATGAGTCATTGGGGATTGACCTCAGATGGCGTTCTCCTCATGCCCTTGCCAAGTTATGGCATATCGCTTAATTTAGAGTCGGCATCCGCCAAAAAGGACGTGTTGTATGAAGGGCTTTGAATGTGTAAGAAATCGGTTTATAACGACCAATATGTAATATAGTCGGGTATCTCACCATTACAAGTGATTCCCCACAGCTAGCAAAATCAAAGCATGCACATGTCCTAATTCCTTAGGGATTTCCATTTGCATTCCCTGTTTCAAAATTGATCACAAAGTGACATAGAAAGAAAGAAAAAGAAAAGAAAGATTTAATAACGTCCACGACAACTCATAGGGTCTATGAGACCAAGACCATACAAATTTGTAGATTTGCAAGGGGGGGGCGATTGCCTCCAACTAAAACATAAATTTAAAATTTAATGGAAATTCCTAGGAAAATGAACCAATTGCCATCTTAGTCGCTTCAAGGAATGTTATGATATCAAGATTTGACCTCTTTTCCTTCCCATTATGATTCTTCTTCCGAGAAGTTTTTTTGCTCTTCTTTTTGTCTTTGCTTTTTACTTTCTTGTGGGACTAAAAATAATGGTTCTGCTTCCCGACACGCAGAAGAAGCGCAAAAGGCTTTGAAAGCCTTTCTAGAAAAAGTTCATAGACGTGTTTCAAAGATTGGGTACCAAGTGAAAGAAGCTTTATGATTTCGTGGTTGGGGCGACAGGGGAAGATATCAACTTGATTGGATGTTCTTTTGGGCATCCAACAAGAGTGATTGTTGGTCTTGTTAAAGAATTGAAGGATGCAATCAAGCTCTTTTCTCGTAAATACTTTCAATTGGGTTTCATAGTCCACCGTCTCCTCGTTGGTGGCTGTTTTTTTTTTGTTTACGCAAAGGTCTTACATTCGTCGATCCTAAGAATATGCGTGATGCTTTTAATGTGTTATTTCTTTAGAAAAAGGTCGGTTTTTCCGGCGGAAGGGTCATCACATGTTTCTTCGCCATTAGTCAAGTCGACAAACCCGACATCCCAATCGATTATATCTCTCTCCGCCAATTTAGTGAAACCAGATGCAGAAAATGACACACTTCTACGCCATGGCAGTGCAATAGATGCAGGTTTGAGGCTTCTGAACGCCATTACTATCATTACAAGGTCTTCACATAATCGATTAGTATTTAGAAACTTTGGAGGATTGCAAACTTTGACAGGAATTCTTAAAGGTGCCAATGCCAATGCTGAGGATACACTTAGGGGTATTCAGCGCCGTGCTCGGCATGCTCCTATCCTCCAGTTTGGACGACAGCAGACCTATTTTGAGGTCCGCTTTGCATTGGCCATTCTTATGGACCAATATGTGGAGTTCGATTACACTCCATTGGAAAAAGGGAAGTTACCTATTGCGATGATCCGCAGGAGGATGAGCGCATCGCCCATACTGATTTTGTTCGATGGAAGCAGCTTCGCACACCGAACCGCCTGTTGTCTGAGGCCACGGGCCGCATAAGCTTGCGGGGTTGGATGCCCTTCCCCCAATCATGCACAATGGTCGAGAGTATCTCCTCCTCGATGATATCATGTGGGCATATCACGTCATCGCTGACCTTCCACACATGACCAAGGACCTCGTCCTGTACGAACTCGCTGAGTATTGTCAGGATGACTTCCTTGATTTCTCCCTTCCCGATTATCCCATGGAGGTCCAACGGCTACTTAGGTTTCACCTGAAGACCTTGCACTGTTGAGACCTTGCTACAGCTAAGGCAATTGATGCTCCAAGATCCACCTTCTGAGCCACCCGAGGATGCTTTTTGTTTGCTATGGGACCTCATGTCCCTAATATTAACGAGGTGGCCATACCAATGGAGGAGGATGAACAGGGGAGAAGAGTTGTGCAATAATCAAGACCATCCGAAAAGAAGATAAGGAAGAGGCCTATCGCGGGCGCAGTACATCTCAATCTTGAAAGGGAGATAGCGACTAGCGAGATCCCGACGTAGTAGCTTTTAAGAACCATCTTACGCGGTTCTTCCTCTCTCTTTTTCGTCAAGGCCGGTTGTTATTCTTTGTTCGAGCTCTCGCCCCGAGGCTGAGGCATCTTTTGGGCAATCAAGGCTTTGTCGATTCTGGCGGACACCGCAAGCTCCCTGCAAATCTCCATTCTGCCGTACTTGTGAGTCGCGACTTGGCACTTGCTGCGTTAAGCCAAGACATTGCGGCTTGGATGAGCATGAAAATGCTCGTAGCAGCCCCATTAGCTCTTGCTTTTCCTCCCAGATTGCTTCAAAATGCCGCCGACTCACCATTAGCCCCTTGTCGCTACTTCGCCCCAAGAGCCACCATCCCCTACGAAAATGGATCAAGATGCGGGGCCTAGCTCTTAGTCCTTTCCTAAGATCCATTAAATGAGTATAGCCTTTGGGCAACTCCACCATATGTATTTTCTTGAAATTAGTATATTTTTGTTTTGAGCCATTATACAATATATACGCTATTCTCTTATGATTTGTGTCTATTGTATTAATGAATACAATTCAAATCGTTCTCTTCCATGATGTCTTATTCTATCTACTGGAATCTAGGGTATAGCAAAATTGTTCAATCTATATATAATTATTCCTGTCGTCTTGCAGAAGAAACACTTGAGGAATACCAGGACAGGATCACCGATCTGATAAGAATGGATGAACAGGGACCTCCTGAACAGGACTATGGGGAACGATACAACGAGTATCCTGAACGGGAAGTTGACGATGACATAGCGGAGCTTAGGGTGCCGGAACAACCTTATGATCCTGACAAGGGGATGGAAATAGTTACTCTCCTTCGAGAACGTGCTTACGATGATCTGAAATGGACTCTTTCCCGTACTTGGGATTATTGGAATATGACCCCACATCAAGCTTTTGATGATGCTAATGATCATCTCTGGCAAATCTTCTATGCACTGCGAAGGCTCTTCAACCTTCTGATTATTAGCCCCACTTGGGATTATCAACCCGTCATTATCCAGGCTTGGGCACGTTACAAGCTCGTCAGAGCTGTGCGTGAGAGTGTGCGCTATGCCGTCATGTATCCCTACGCAAACCCTTAAGCTGCAATTTCCAGTTTGAGTGTTCCTATGCTTCACTATGGCTAGGAAATGGCTTGTATCAGGCCTCTTTATGTATTATATAACTATAAGTTTATAACTGTGTTCAGTATGAACTTCTTTGATGTAACCGTCATCTCGCTTGTAATTTGAATCTTCTGTCCTTTTTCGTGTTCACTTTGTGTTTCTTGATACTACCCAAAATGACTTTGTTATAACACTTACTGTTATCGTACTCTTTCTTATATCATCGTATGTTTAATATAGACGGTGCACGCAATGCCGCCTGGCAGACACCCTCAAACGCCAGTCGGTTAACACCCGAACAAGAATTGATGTTTGATGAAAAGACGGTTAGGGCGAATTACGTGCCTACGCCTTGCATGCTAACCCACCACAAAGATATACAACAGGATGCACCGGAGTTACCTCCGTTGCCGCCTAGTCCACCTACACAAAAAGTAGCCCCCACCACGAACCAAATCCCTGCACTGTGCAAAGAGGTCCCACTCTAAACGCCGACGAGCTCCTCTAGAGACAAAGTGCCACCTCCTCAAAGTCCGCCACTTCAAGTCATCCGAATCATCCGCATCATCCGGTGGCCACGCATAAGCGCCCGAGATAAGGAGTACCGCGAAGACAGTGGATACAACCATAACCAAAGATATGGAAGAATAGGAAATTGGCCCAGTTTGATGGGAAATCTAGAGGCGGCTTGAATGCCGAATCCTGGCTGGACGAAATGAAGGAGTTCGGCAGGTCCTATGGTATGACAGAGAAGGATACAGGAAAGGTTGCCACCACAAACCTTACCGGAGCTGCCCGTATTTGGTGGAAGGGCTATGCGAGCCAAACATCCGGGCGAGGAGTAGATGCAACTTCGTAAAGTTTGCCAAGGCCTTCAAATCGCATTATGTGCCTCGTGCACATAAATGCCAAATGATCCGACTTTTTGTGGTTGGAGCGAAGAGAGTATGTCCGCATGGCTTACACGGATGAGTTTATGCCGAGACCGTATGTACCGGTATGAATGAGAAAAGGGCAGTGGAGGGCTATATTGAGGGTTTGGCACCATCAATCAAACGGATGGTTAAGGCCATCGACCCGAAATCGGTTGCAGAAGCCGAGGCTAAAGCATTGAGCCTCGAGGAGGACATACCAAGGAATCGAGATCCGCCCCCCTGCTCCTTACTCGCAGCCACGGCCGTCCACACCTTACAAACCCCGCTCTCCAAGTCCGGGCCCCTCACGTAACTCTTACGGTCGCCAGGAGAAGAAAGTCGCTTTTAGCACGCCAGATAAGCAGAGCAATGCTGGTAAGGAAGTTCGAAACCTCTTACAGTCCATTCCTAAAGAGGCCAGAGAACAGCTCCGCAAGGATAAGGCATGTTATAGGTGTATGAGGCCTGGACACTTCATGCAGAATTGCCCATATGTTACCCAGACTGCCCAGCTGGCCATGGCCGACCTTGACTGGGACGATATTGAGTCAACATTACCGCCGGCGAGGGGACGCCCCCGGTACATTCACGGTCGCGCCTCATATCCTTGCAGCTATAGAAACCGGGTAATGCCGAAAGTCGGGCTTTGCCATTTCCACCATAGGCCAAGTAGACAGTAAGCCTTTTGTAATTCTTATGGATACGGGGAGTACACATAATTTTGCTTCTCCTAGAATGGCCCAGGTCCTACAAGTGGAAACCCTAAGGTCACGACCGAGACCTGTCACTTTAGCCAGTGGTAAGGTTAGACATACTCATGGTCGTCGCATCAACCTTAAGATGCAGTTGCCAGGCGCACCAGTTGCTATGGGTGCCGAGTTAATGGATATTGGCAAATATGACCTCATTGTTGGAATGGAATTTTTGGCATCTGCAAAAGCCAACATAGACTGCGAAAAGAGAGAAGTTACCTTCAACGCAGCTAATGGAGCCCGCGTAACTATAAAAGGTGAACCATTCAACCCTATCATGCAGTCTATGTCCATTCGACAGTTAGATAAAGCTATACGCAAGCAAAAGCTCCTCTGCGTTATTAGACTTGCTTCCATTGAGTCAGATGCTAAGCAAAATCAAGTAATCAACACCTTGCCACGGGGGATTGCCAGTATTCTCCATGAATTTAGCGATCTTTTCCCAGACGAGATCCAGAAGCTTCCTCCTTTTAGAGGGGTAGAATGTGAGATAGCTTTCACACTGACCCCAATTTTTGGTCCACAGTTGTTTTTTAGTTGTACGGAAGTGTTGTTTTATGCCAAAAACAACACCAAAATGGCCCCAAAAGTCCACGTGGCCCGTTTATCCGGATTTGCACAAAGGGACAGTGGTTTTTGGCAAAAATTTCCCACCATGGTTTTTCTGGCTTTTTTTTTTTTTTTTCAACGTGTCTTTTTTTTACTATTGTTTTTAGCGAATTTTTGTCAATGTGTGGTTTTTTCTTGACTGTTGTTTTTGGTGGAGCCACACGTTGTTTGTCTTCTAAGTAACACACGTAGGTTTAGATATTACTACACGTGAAAAATAAAACTACAACATCAAAATAGGATGGTTTTTAAAAAAAAATTACATGTTATTTAGCAAAGTACCACATGTGTTACTTAAAGCTAGCTATTATTTTTTATGCTATTAACTATTGTTTTTGTGAAATTAGGACATATAGAAAAGCATTATTATGACATGTTGAAAAAACGAGGTGTTGTTTCTAATGTGCTTTTTAACCAATGAAATATTAACACGTGGCATACTTTTTTAAATTATAAAATATTATTTTAACTAATGAAATGTCAACACGTGGCACACAATAAAAAAAAATAGTATATACCAAAATTTAAAAGTCAAATATATCATAAATATATCATGAATTATTTATTGATTTTGTTTATTTTAAAATTAGGAAGCCTTTTGGGAATCGAACCCAAACAAACCCACAAGGCATAAAAATCCAAATTCTAAATTCTGAGTAATTTATATAAGAAGGTAATCTAGAAGATGAGGCTTGTTATTGTCACTAATTTATATAAGAAGGTAATCTAGAAGATGAGGCTTGTTATTGTTTTGGGAGAAAAACTCAGAAAACATAAGACAACACGTTGCCAATCTTTGCATTATTTGAAACATTAAAATTCTATGGTTTGCCTATTATTAAATTAATAGACATCTAAGTGATGTACAAAATTGTCTGATTTTATAGGATCTGCGCCACCATCCAATAGTACTGCTACAACACTTTCCTCTATGTATTCTGACCAAAAATAAATCTTGTAAGAAACTATAACAGAAACAAATTTCACAGGCAAACGTGGCTCTTTACCTTACATTCACAATATGAATCATATGTACAAAAAAATTTGGGGCCATGGCTTTACAAAGGTTGTTGGTACTTGTGGAAGATCAAGCGAGTGCTTTTGCCGTCGCCCACGTTCTCCTCTTCAAACAAAGATCTGGGCACCGGAATCAGATCATGTTTGCTGCAGCATTCGCATGGAAATGAGCACCTCTTCCACCACATGGCCTCTATTTCTGATAACGTTTCCTGAATCGCTTGTTTTGCAAATTCATCATAAACACCCTGCTCCAACAAATAAATACTTATTTAGTCCTTAATCCCTTCATTAATTTGCAGCTTAGATCTTCCTAACTGCATCGGATTCAAATACTTACTCTAACTGCATCAGAAAGAGGTCCCCAGCGTTCCACTCTGTTATCTCCTTCAAATTAGAGTGGAAATATACCCATACCAAAGCCTTGTCTAGCTCTGCCAATCAAAACACTGTCTATTTAGAAATATTAAATCTGGATTTCCTTTGCAATTGAGGAGGTTTCAGATGATTACCAGGGTGTCTCTGAAGCAGAGCTTGATCGTCATGTCCGAAAGCTTCTAAAACCTGCAACGTGGTTTAATTTAGGATTCAATTTGTAGTCAACAAATCACAGTCTAGTTTTAGTGATCCTACCACTGGTAGCTCCTTTCTGAAGATGTAGAATCTGAACTTGGCTATGGCGTCTAGAAGCCAATGGCCCCCACTAATATGACAGTGGACATGTAGAGACATCTGGCCCTTTGCTTTTTTCTTTTCTGCAAGAACATCTCTGTAACCTGCTATACCAGCCCATGATCTGCAAATAAAATAATTTAAGCTCCAATACTAGCAGAAATCCCTTGCAAAACTCCAAGAACAGCTCGGCTCCTTTGCATGCTAAAAAAAGAGGGAGCAAAAGTGTCAGGTTTGAGGTTAAATCAGCTTAAATCAAAGATAAAAATAACAAGAAAGGGGTGAAACATCTCACGCCTTGGAAGCTTGAAGCTTCCATTTCGATCTTAATCCTGGTTTCGGAGTGGTCGTGACATCGAGCATTTACGGCAACATTGGATCTTTAGGCCTCCAAATTCTAGCTTTGATTTTTGAAGAATGAGCGCCATCGCCACCGAGAAAGGCCTACCATCGCCATCACCAAGAAGAAAGCCATCGACACCGCAGTTAGGCAAAGGTTTAGGGTAATCGGCAGGCAGGTAGCAAAGGCGAAGGACGTGTCGGCAAAGCATAAGGTAGGCGGGGAAAGTAGTAAACCAATAGGAACACACTACCAAGATCACCATCTCGACCGGCCCATCTCAACCAAATGGACCATTGTTTTCAACCATTTAATGGGGCATTTTTTTCCAACGTATTTTAATTCTCATCCTTATGATAGAAAGGGAAGGGGTCACTGCCAAATTTTGGCAGGGAAGGAGCCTTGTCGATAGCAATCCATTCCACGGGCTCCTGCATCGGCTAGAAGCATTTCCGTCAATAGGGATTTTAGCGATGGCAGTGCTTGATTTTTTGGCACTTGGGAGCAATCTCTCTGCCGAATCGCAGGCGCCGCGCATATTCTTGCATTCACTCTTCTTTTGCAATGTGGAATTCCTTATATGACAGGAACATGTGACCCTGGCCAGAAAAAAAAATGTTAGTGTCAGGTTGACGGCATCATGTGATGTGCCGGAGGATCTATTATAATGGCGCCCACGGATAGTACACTTAAGCCATGAAATATGCGCCATGCCAAAATAACGTTCCTTCTTGATCTGGTATAGGATAATTATAGGGAAAAGTCTGGCCTATTTGAATAGGACTATCAGTTCCATAGCAGGGCCGAGCCACCATAGCCAATGCGAGTGCCAAAATAACAGTTCAATTTTTTTTCCCCACTAAGGTGAAGAAAAAGATGTTCATGACCTTATAATTTTTTTTTCCACTAAGGTCAAGAAAAAATGTTCATGACCTTATAATGGGGAGGGTATCCTCATTTTAAAAAACTGGATTTGCTATGTCACAGGAATTGGCTTCAATCTGTAGGGTGCATGCCATTCCCATTACTTGGTGGAAAAAGCGTGATGTTTCTTGGTTGATTGCTTTGAGCTAGGATAAACTGAAATTGTGGTACCATACAAAGATCAAGTGCTACATGACAAGCTCACTAGAAGACAAATCCAAGGTCGGACTTGGGCAATTTCTGAAGAAAGGAAAGGTGCCTTTTCCACAAAGGATGAAATTGGGTTAAATAAGGCCAAACAAATTTCGTCTCTACTTGCCACAAAGCAAAGCCAAGGGTTCGGAAGTCCCTAATAGGGATGCGCCAGAAGTAATTTCCTTTTCGATTTTACCTCAAACTTAATCATTTAAACTCATTTCAATCGTTGCATTTACATTAATTTCAATCATCCTAGTTTATAAATGATGTCATACACAGCAATAGACATCAAGTAGATATTTCTATCTATATTAACTTGACCATTGAATTTATTTCGCAAATCACTATAGCAATACACTATTCATTTGGGAATGATGTAAACATTATAGCCGTGATACTTATCAATCAATCTACCTCCTATGCATGAATGCTATTCACTCATTATATATTTACATGATTTTATCTTATTTTATAGGCCGGAATCTGGCGGTCTAGCAACCACCGAACATCCTTTGTACATATGTGCTCAGGTCTCATTTGGTCGGCATGATTGAATCAAAAATGGCTCCAACCTGTTTCCTTCATTGGATCGAAAAACTTCAGGGATAAACCTTATATATTTAGACCATTAAAAGGTTTTCCCTAAGAAGTCTTTGCCTTGAAATATTAGGAACCTAGGTTAATCCAACCATCAACGTTTCAACCTAGATCATAACTTGTCCTTTTCTAGATTTCAATATCCAAATGTGCTCTCGCATCCGCTTATCCTATGTAGGATGTTCTTTCTGCTTCAAGTATTGCTGACAAATGATGAGCTTCTAGTCTTTCTATGTCACACATGCTCATTAGTTAAACTATGATATGAACCATATTTTATATTGCCATCTCACCATATCTTAAAACTTGAATGGAGAATATCATGTTATTTCCATAGATACTCCAAAATATTTGTAAAGAGCAGCCAAACAAGAATCATAAGTTTAAGTTCACGCCATATTCTTCTAGACCAAGTACTTGTAATGAGTGTCTAGTATAATAATGTTGCATGCGCAACAATTTGGGGTGGCCACCTAGGCTCAAACATGCTATGGTGACTCCAACATGCTATGCCGGCTCAACATGCCACCTAGTCTCCAACATGCCAAGGTGGCTCAAACATGCCACCTAGGCACCAACATGCCAAGGTGGCTCAAACATGCCACTTGGCTCCAACATGCCACCTAGGCTCCAACATGCCAAGGTGGCTCAAACATGCCATCTAGGCTCTAACATGCCACCTAGGCTCCAACATGCTATGGTGACTCCAATATGCCACGCGGGCTCCAACATGCCACCTAGGCTCCAACATGCCAAGGTGGCTCAGGCATGCCACCTAGGCTCAAGCATGCCACCTAGGCACTCCAAGTGGTGACATGGCATGCCAAGTAAGCAAGGTCGAGTTTTGACTAGGCCAAAAATGAAAAGATGTCCATCTTTGGTCTTTTCATTGGGTGATGTTGGCAAATTTTGGGTGACATGGCTAGATGGTAGTGACGTGGACATGATGACTAGGACTTTATGCAAGAAATATGATAACCTTTCGAATTTTTGGTAGAGGAGTTTGGCAAGGGATAGAATAGAGGGATCTTGAAGAACTTAAAGCGCTGACACCCTTCCCCAAATCGAACTAGGCCAGGACTTTGTGCGGCTTCCTCACCAGAGGGGAGAGGCCAGACCCCAAGAGACGGACCTCATAAACATTGCCGAGACAGCCTTTCCTACCAACGCTCCTACAGGAGGGTAAACGACAATGCCCCCCTCCCCCAAACGCCTGGAGCTCGGTTTCCCTATTCGACCATTGAATCCGCCGTTCAAGTAACCTGCTTTGAGCACGTTCAAAAAAATCCAAGATCGGTCCAGGAGAACTTATCAAACCGCGAAGCGTCCTGCGGTCGACCGTGTAGACACCCAAGTGTTTTGTCGTCCGGGCAGTACAAAGGCTCCGGAATGGAGATTTGACTTCGCCACGCCATCCGGAATGGTGAAATTACCCTAGGGACTAAGTTACACGGTCATTTTTGGCAACAAAAGAAACACGAACCCTCTACATGGGAGTGCAGCCACCTCTTAGGCCAATTGACTATGAACATGTTGGACATGAGCTACTTTGGCGCTTCTTAGAGAAGGGGCGGTCTTCTGCCCACGAAACTTGGTCCCCAGGGTAATGTCGACGTTTTGAGTCCATTGGCAGAGTCAGTTCATAGTTCCGGAGTGGGAGAGTCGCCCGTCCCGTGGTCGTGGTTCTTCTGAGAGGACCTTTGGGGCAAAATGCTTCCTGAAGGTTTTAAGGCTCCATCTTCTGGCATCAACACCCTCCCTCTACTTGATGACATTGTGCAAGATCCTGGTCAAATCTGACTAGAATATGCCCTTCGAAACGTAAACCCTGTGTGTTGCTAGGTTATTGAAGGGTTTACATTATGGGGGTCGAGTTTTTTAGTCGGTTGCACTTGGGACATGGTCGAAGTCGCATTTGAAAACACGGAGCAATAGGAACTGACGGAATGGGGTTTGGACCGTGTAGAAACCCAAGTGTTTTGTCATTCGGGCAGTACAAAGGCTCCTGAATGGAGATTTGACTTCGCCATGTTGTCCGAAACAGCGAAATTACCCTAGAGAGCAAGTTACACCTGGCCATTTTTTGCAAAAAAAATGTACCACGAACCCTCTACATGGCAAAGATTCTCGCACCCTCCGCTAAGGCCAATTCACTAGGAACGTGTTGGACATGAGCTATTTTGGCTCTTTCCAAGCTGAAGGGGAGTCTCGAAAAGCATGCCGCTGCAGGGGATTCGACCCCATCTCCCGGGCATGGTCCCCGTGAGCATACAATGAGAACTCCATGCAAAGTTTCGGATGTGTGAGTCTCCGTCTTGACGCTCGAGATGTAAACCCTAGCAAACCCTAGGGTTTGATAGGGTTTACATTCTGGGGATGCTCCGATGACCCGTAGGGCCCGTGGATCCGACGTGGAATACCCGCGGCCGGATTACCCTCATGGCACCGGGAGACAGAGCCAAATTTCCCTCTGCAAAGATACCTTTCGAGACTCCCTTCACAAGCCCCTTTCCAAAGAAGGGGAGTTCGAAAAGCATGCCGCTGCAGGGGATTCGACCCCATCTCCCGGCATGGTCCCCGAGCATACACAGAGAACTCCATGCAAAGTTTCTGGATGTGTGAGTCTCCGCCTTGACGCTGAGATGTAAACCCTAGCAAACCCTAGGGTTTGATAGGGTTTACATTCTCGATGCTCCGGCGACCCGAGGGCCCGTGATCCGACGTGGAATACCCGTGGCCGGATTACCCTCATGGCACCGGGAGACAGAGCCAAATTTCCCGGTCGCGGATACCTTTCGAGACTCCCCTTCACAAGCCCCTTTCCAAAGAAGGGGAGTTCGGAAAAGCATGTCCGCCATAGGGGGGATTTGACCCCATCTCTCGGGCATGGTCCCCGAACATAATTGAGAACTCCATGCAAAGTTTCGATGTGTTAGTCTCCGCCTTGACGCCGAGATGTAAACCCTACCAAACCATAGGGTTTGGTAGGATTTACATTCTGGGATGCTCCTCCTCGATCAAGAGGGCCGTGGAACTCGCCCCCTAGGGTAATTTCTTTACGCGCTCCGGATGACATGGAGAGGTCGGATCGCCAATCCGGGCCTCCTCCATGCCCCAAAATCAAAAACGTGGTCTAAACCCCCGCCGTGGCCAATCCAGTGGCCATCCCAATCAAAAAATCGAGGGTCTAAAGCTCACCCGAAATACCGGGATTTTCCTCAGACGCCGGGGCCACTTGGCAAGGCAGCTGGCTGAAAACCATGATTTTTCTTGCCCCATGCATTAATCATGAATTTCCGGATCATAAACACAAAGAAAAGCACGATAAAAATCCGGTCTCGAAAAAAGGTGAAATCTTGGCGGGATGTGCAGCATGACGCCGCACACACGCAAGAGAAAATGCACCGGCAATAGAAGCACAAGCGAGGCATGAGACGAAGCTTCCGAGCCAACCCCTTCCCGAGGCCACCGGGCCTGCGATAACGCCCCATCGGGCAAAGGGAGCTAGCTTTGCTTCTCCGTGGTCACATGTATACCACCTAGCAGTCCTAGTGCTGCTATTCTCACTTCGATCTTCTACCAGGGCCTCAGGGTGACCCCAAGTATCTTGTTCTCGCAGCTAGTCCAAGCCGGGGCCGAGGGATCGGGCCGGACCCCCACTCCGGGCCGAACCCGGCTCTCCCAATGGACCCTAACATCCCCATTACGTAGGAGACCAAGTTTAGGTGGGCGTAAGACCACCCCCTCCAAGAAACGCCAAAGTAGGTCGCTTACTACACACTTGTAGTCAATTGGCATGGAGGTGGATGCTGAATACCTCCTAGTGGGGGGTAAGTGATTGATCCCCTGGGAAAACTGGTAGTGGAACTTGTCCTCTAGGGTAATTTCGGCGTTCCAGACGATGTGGAGAGGTCGGATCGCCAATCCGGGGCCTCCTCCATGCCCCAAAAATCGAAAACGTGGTCTAAACCTCCCCGAGGCCAACCAACGTGGCCATCCCAATCAAAAATCGAGGGTCTAAAGCTCGCCTCAAAATACCGGGATTTTCCTCAGACGCCAAGGCCACTTGGCAAGCCAGCTGGCTGAAAATCAGGATTTTTCCCCGCCCCATGCATTAATTATGAATTTCCGGAGCATAAACACAAAAAAAAAAACAGATAAAAATTCGGGTCTCAAAAAAGGTGAAATCTTGGCAGGATATGCAACATTACGCCGCACACGCAAGAGAAAATGCACCGACAATAGAAGCACAAGCAAAGGCATGAGACGAAGCTTCCGAAGCCAACCCCTTTCGAGGCCACCGGCCCAGAACGCCCTACACGGCAAAGGGAGCTAGCTTTTCTTCTCCGTGGTCACATGTATACCACCTAGCAGTCCTAGTGCTCCTATTGTCACTTCAATCTTCTACCAGGGCCTCAGGGTGAACCCCAAGTATCTTGTTCTTGCAGGCTAATCCAAGCCAGGGCCGAGGGCCGGACCCCCCCCCACTCGGAACCGAACCGGCTCCGCCAATGGACCTGGAACATCCCCATTACCTAGGGGACCAAGTTTCAGGTGGGCGTAAGACCACCCCCTCTCCAAAAAACGCCAAAGTAGGTCGCTTTACTACACACTTGTAGTCAATTGGCATGGAGGTGGATGTTTGAATACCTCCTAGTGAGGGGTAAGTGATTGATCCCCCTCGGGAAAACTCGGTCAGGAAACTTGTCCCCTAGGGTAATTTCGCCATTCCGGACGACGCGGGCGAGGTCGGTTCGCCAATCCGGGCCTCCTCCATGCCCCAAAATCGAAAACGGGTCTAAACCCCCGCCAAGGCCAACGGTGGCCATCCCAATAAAAAATCGAGGGTCTAAAACTCATCCGGAAATATCGGGGATTTTCCTATACTCTCGGGGCCACTTGCAAGCCAGCTGGCTGAAAACCAGGATTTTTCCCTGCCCCATGCATTAATTATGAATTTCCTGAGCATAAACACAAAGAAAAGCAATGATAAAAATCCGGGTCTCAAAAAAGGTGAAATCTTGGCGGGGATGTGCGATGATGACGAGATACGCAAGAGAAAATGCACCAGCATATATACCTTCTGAGACTCCCCTTCACAAGAAAGGGGTCAGCGTCCGAGGTGCCCGCCCTGGTTTTGCAAAGACATCCAAGGTCCATGTCACCATCATCTAGCCATGCCACCTAAAATTTGCCAACATCGGACATCTTTGGTTTTTTGGCCTAGTCAAAACTTGACCTTGCTTACTTGGCATGCCATGTCACCACTTGGGGTGCCTAGGTGGCATGCTTGAGACTAGGTGGCATGCCTGAGCCACCTTGGCATGTTGGAGCCTGCATGGCATGTTGGAGCCACCTTGGCATGTTGGAGCCCACGTGGCATTATGGAGTCCACGTGGCATGTTTGAGCCACCTTGGCATGTTGGAGCCTAGGTGGCATGTTTGAGCCCACCTTGGCATGTTTGAGCCACCTGGCATGTTTGAGCCTGGGTGGCATGTTGGAGCCTAGATGGCATGTTTGAGCCACCTAGGAATGTTGGAGCCTAGGTGGCATGTTGGAGCCCACGTGGCATATTTGAGCCACCTTGGCAAGTTGGAGCATAGGTGGTATGTTGGAGCCCGCGTGGCATGTTTGAGCACGTTGGAGCCTAGGTGGCATGTTTGAGCCATTTTGTCATGTTGCAGCCTAGGTGGCATGTTTGAGCCACCTTGGCATGTTTGAGCCTAGGTGGCATGTTGGAGCCACCTTGGCATGTGGGAACCACCTTGGCATGTTTGAGCCTAGGTGGCATGTTTGAGCCACCTTGGCATGTTGGAGCCCACGTGGCATGTTTGAGCCACCTTGGCATGTTTGAGCACGTTGGAGCCTAGGTGGCATGTTTGAGCCACCTTGGCATGTTGGAGCCACCTTGGCATGTTGGAGACCACGTGGCATGTTTGAGCCACCTTGCCATGTTAGAGCCTAGGTGGCATGTTGGAGCCTCTGTGGCATGCTTGAGCCACCTTGGCATGTTGGAGCCCACGTGGCATATTTGAGCCACCTTGGCAAGTTGGAGCATAGGTGGCATGTTAGAGCCCGCGTGGCATGTTTGAGCATGTTGGAGCCTAGGTGGCATGTTGGAGCCACCTTGGCACGTGGCATGTTGGAGCCCACGTGGCATGTTTGAGCCTAGGTGGCAGGTTAGAGCCACGGTGGCATGTTGGATCTAGGTGGCATGTTTGAGCCAACTTGGCATATTTAAGCCTAGGTGGCATGTTGTGAGCCACCTTGGCATGTTGGAGGTCGGTGGCATGGTGGAGCCCACGCAGCATGTTTGAGCCACCTTGGCATGTTTGAGCCTAGGTGGCATGTTGGAGCCTAGGTGGCATGTTTGAGCCTAGGTGGCATGTTTGAGCCCACCTTGGCATGTTTGAGCCACCTGGCATGTTTGAGCCTAGGTGGCATGTTGGGAGCCTAGGTGGCATGTTTGAGCCACCTTGGCATGTTTGAGCCTAGGTGGCATGTTGGAGCCACCTTGGCATGTTGGAGCCTAAGTGAGCCTTCATGGCATGTTTGAGCCTATGTGGCATGTTTGAGCCACCTAGGAATGTTGGAGCCTAGGTGGCATGTTGGAGCCCACGCAGGCATATTTGAGCCACCTTGGCAAGTTGGAGCATAGGTGGCATGTTGGAGCCTACGGGCATGTTTGAGCACGTTGGAGCCTAGGTGGCATGTTTGAGCCATTTTGTCATGTTGGAGCCTAGGTGGCATGTTGGAGCCACCTTGGCATGTTTGAGCCTAGGTGGTATGTTAGAGCCACCTTGGCATGTTGGTGCCCACGTTATGCAAAAATAGGTGTTAAGTAATTGAAGTAGTTGAAGTAACTTGTGTTACATGGAATACTAGTATAAGAACATGTGATCGCACGCGTGCATCACATGTAGCAAATCAAGTACTTGTCCTACCACTATAAAGACCCGGTGATATGGAAGGATAGGACATGTAGAGAATCAAGTACTCTTTCCTACTTCTATAAAGACATGTGAGAATAGAAGTATTACACATGTCGTAATTCATGTATTCTTTCCTACAATGCCTTAGCAAATAAAGTACTATGTCCTACTACTATAAAGACATGTGACATGGAAGCATATGACATGTAAAGAATCAAGTATTCTTTCCGACTTCTATAAAGACATGTGACAATAGAAGTATTACACATGTCGTAATTCATGTATTCTTTCCTACAATGCCTTAGCAAATAAAGTACTCTGTCCTACTACTATAAAGACATGTGAATGGAAGTATAGGACATGTAGAGAATCAAATATTCTTTCCTACATCTATAAAGACATGTGACAATAGAATTATTAGACATGTAGAAATTCAAGTACTCTTTCCTACAGTGGATTGTATTATAAAATGACATGTCACAATAGAAGAAACTACAAAACAACAGTGGATGTTTTAGTCCACTGAAAAAAGAACACCATTATCGAACAAAACCATACCTTCACAAATCCACATGTAGGATTCTTTGAAAACAGGACATGTAGACCTACCAAAACTGATGTTTTCAACAGTGGACCAAAAACCGGGGTGAGTGTGTTTAGAGCCAGGCACTAAGCCTACCAGCAAGGCCCCGTACCGTATGAGTCCCCCAGAGTTGGCAGAGCTTAAGAAGCAACTTCAAGAGCTACTAAACCTAGGTTTTATTCGACCTAGCGTTTCGCCCTTTGGTGCCCCTATTCTTTTTGTGAAGAAAAAGGACGGCTCCTTGAGAATGTGTATCGATTATCGGCAACTCAACAAGCATACTATCAAAAATCGCTATGCTTTGCCGAGAGCAGATGATCTAATGGATCAGCTGCAAGGGGCCAAATATTTTTCAAAGATTGACCTTCGCTCGGGATATCATCAGATAAGAATTAAAGAGGAGGACATCCATAAACACTACCTCCTTGGTAGAAGATTCCAGTTGGACACGGATCACCAAAGTCTCCGTTATTTATCCACCCAACCGAACCTCAACCTCCGTCAGAGGAGATGGATGGAATTTCTTGAAGAATATGATTTTGACATCATGTATAAGCCTGGAAAACACAATGTGGTTGCGGATGCATTGTCACGCCACCCCTCGGTAACCCGAACCCATTGTAATGCAATTTCTACACTCACAAGTGAGTTTGGGAAACAGATAGAACAGACCTTGGCCACGGATCCCGAGTTCTGTGAAATCTGGGCTAGTTTGAGTAAGGAGGCACGTACAGATAAAGAACGCGAAGCTTTCCGTTCATATAAGAAAGAGGGCAATTTGTTGTATCACAAGGATAAGTTGTGTGTACCTCAGACTTCCGGAGTGCGTAAGTTAATCCTCCATGACACACATAATAGCCCTATAGCTCGACATGCAGGATTTATGAAGACCTACTTTAAAATCCGCTCAAGTTATTTTTGGCCTTCGGATGAAAAAGGACATTGCCGTGTACATTAAGCAAAGGTCGTATGTCGTGAGACCAAGGCGTAACAATTAAGAACTCTGTGGGAATTGCAACCTTTGGATGTGCCCAACGCTAAGTGGGAAGTGATAACCATGGATTTTATAGTGGGCCTTCCATTACTCTCTCGCGGATATGATGCGTTAATGGTCGTGGGTCGACAAATTGTCAAAAATGGCTCATTTCTTGCCATGTCGCACCACCTGGACACCGCCTTTGATAATCGCTACGCTTTTGCAAAAGAGATCTTCGGGTTGCCTTAATGCCACGGGTCATTGTATCGACAGAGATCCAAAATTTGTAAGTGCATTTTGGAAAGATTTCTTCACCACCATACAAACCAAGCTTGCTATGAGTACAGCGACTTATCATCCTCGCACGCATGGTCGACATTGCGTTACCAACCGTATCATAGAAGATATGCTACGGTTATGTCCGAGTAAGCAATCCCAATGGGTGACTATATTTATCTAGTAGAGTTTGCCTATAACAAGATGAAACATGAGTCTTCCCAATGTCTCCTTTCATGATAAATTATGGTTATCAATGCCTTACTCGACACATGGCACAACCCCGTGTCGAAAGTGGAGGTTTCTCAACAACTCCTCCCCGCAGATGCAAGCTTTGGTCGACGGCACGCGGGTTACTTGCTAGCACGCAATCGTCAAAAGAGTGTAGCGGATAAGCACGGACCCCACGAAGTCTTCCGTGGGTGAATCGGTTTGGCTGAAGATTAAGGTAAAACAAGCCAAGCTTAAGATTGGTAATTGCAAGAAGTTGGCACCCGGATGATGGGCTGGACCGCTCAAAATCAATCGAACGTATTAGGGAGCAAGCATATCGCCTGGACTTGCCACCCCGCTTAAAGATCCACAAGGTTTTCATGTGAGTCTTCTAAAGCAAAGACACCCCGATCCGGAGGAGGTTTTGGAAACCCCAACCCTCCCGAAATGACAGAGGAGCAGCTAGAGATAGTACCAAGCTCTTCTTGATCGAGCTTATAAAACGTACCGGGAGGACTCAAATGCTACAATACTTGGTCAAGTGGAAACACTTGCCAGTGGAGGATGCTACGTGGGTGATGCAAACAGATCTTGAGAAGCACTACCCGGATTTCGTGCGCCAATCTCAAGGCCGCACCATCAACGATGCTATCAACCCCGCTCCCGGCGGTAAGCTTAAAGACTTGATTCGCCGAGAATCAGTAGAGGGGTAGATGCATCGTAATTAACAACGGTTACTGATGATGGGATCACCTTTGTGTTCCTTAGGACGTGGTGTACTGTCAATGTGGACATGACCGCGAACTGCTTGTAAAGCATGTACTTCATAGCCGCATTCATCTTGGCTATAATAGGAACCTGACCATTCCTTACGCCACAATGAACTGCGAACTATAGGCATGATAGGTTCCTTCTAGATAAATTTTCTTTCATTTTTTTTATAGGGGGTGGACCCTTCAACCACAACCTAATTATTTTATCTATATAAACTGATATATTACCATGTGCAGGCCAGTGAGCGGTACGTGACCTGTCCATGTTAGGGAGTTGCTGATGACCCGATTTCTTCGCTTTATGTTATCTACATGTTCTGTTGTTGTTAATCTTGGACTTTGGTCCTTGCACTTTTCAATTATGATAAGGATGTAAATTGTACTTGTGTTGCTCAAACTGTTGTAAACTTGAAAACTTTAATATATTACCTTCTGAAATAAGGAATTACCTTCCTTCAGAATGTCATTTATTATATCTGTATCTAACCCCAATGCTGAGGACAGCATTATTTCTTAAGGAGGGGAGAATGTGACGTTCCAAGTATTTATACCATACGCGTATACGGTATACGTATAAATATTGACACGTCACCCAGTGAACGTACGCCACCATGGGGCACGGTAACCTAGGGGGTTGACCGAAGGGGATTTATTTAGCTATGTTAACTTATTTATAAAGGATAATTATCTAAACACATGTTATTAAGTCAATTAATGGTGGGAAGGCGCCACTTGGCAAAACCCAAGTGGTCAACATGGGGGTTGCTAAACTGAGCCACCAAAGGGAAGCGCCACCCTCATCCTGCCCACATTTCGACCCATCAGAGCACCAAGGAGCAGCTGAGCGCCCAGACTGTTGCTGATTGTTCCCGAATCGCCAAACACCCTCTAGCTGTTGCTGCCACCCTAGTACAGCAAGATGGAAGCACCCCACGATAATGGTTCCAGCCGAAACACTGGTTAGTAGTAGTTTAGCTTGTGAATTCTAGGGTAGCGCCCCTGTTGGGCACTTGTTGTGGTGTTTTGTCTGTTCTCTCTGTGCTTGTATTCGTAGGAACTAACCCTTGGTTGTAAAGGTAAGTTCTCTTTATATTTTGATTCTGGTTTTGCTCTTAAAGGATGGATTGATAGTTCTTTGCTTAGTTAGCACTCCGGAGATGGGGGATTACAGGGGGGTAGAGACCTCTGAGCCCATATGTTGTAGTATGCTCCTAGATAGAGCCCCTCATTATCCCAAAGTCGCGGCTCAGGCACAAAAAGCCCACCGGGTCATAGATGCTATGGTAATCGCTTAGCACCGTAAAAGGAACACAAAGCTGGTGAAGTGGAGGTGGGGTCTTGCACGAACATAAAAGGCTCCTGGGACTCCTATAGCGAGTTAGACCTGATAGCCGGTCACGTAGAGGGCCGGGTATGGGTCTGACACTCCCTGGGTGGGAAGGTGTGACCCGTATGGGGCACCTTGCACTTTGAGTAGATTTAGGGCGAAGTAAGTCCTGCACGGATGCGGGTCGCCGGGGTATGCGGCACGTATTCTCTAGCTCGCCCCATGGAGCCACCGTGGATTCTCGAAGGGGACGCTTCCCCCCGCCTCATCGGACCGGGACTTCATGAACCCCGGAGTAGGCTCGGCAGGTGATGCCTCGAGCCCGCTGCCTCCTGGAAGGATATAGCGGCGCCATAGCGTGAATTGACCCATCCGCAAAGTGTGCACGGAGGGGCGGATGGAGTGGACAACCCTAGCCAATGTTCTATGCCAGCCAACGCCATGACAAGATTCTCGTCTGGCGATCTCTTGAGGCCCGGCCGTCGGTCGATCCTCATTGGAGTCTGAACCGGGTAGAACCATGGGTTTGGGGTGTTTTCTTAGGTTTAGATGCATACTCTTTGCCGTTGGTATTTGGATGGATATGCCACCCTTCGTGGTGGTTATTTATATGTGATTTATGCTGTGTGCTAACCCTTGTATTCACGCTTCCGCGACGTAGGAGCCCCATTGAAGGCGTGGGCGAATGACCTTTCAGTGTCCTTCTTTCGCATCATATTATAGATGGCCCGAAATAGACGGAGGGCCCTGCTCATGGCGAGCTGGTCGCCACGGGAGGGGAAAGTCCCCGTATGTATACGTCCGAGGGTCGTATATGTTCAGGGAGCGTCACAAAGGCAGATGATCGAGTTCGATCAGTCTTGAGACGGGAAGGGAAGACATTATTCCTCGCAGGCGGATGATCGAAGTTCGACCGGTCTTGAGACGGGAAGGAAGACATTATTCCCGCAAGGCGCGATGATCGAAGTTCGACCGCCTTGAGAGACAGAAGAAAATAAATTATTTCCGCAAGACAGATGATCGAGGATGATTAGTCTTGAGACGGGAAGGAATTGTTACGACCCGCAAGGCAGATGATCGAGGACGATCAGTCTTGAGACGGGGAGGAATTGTTACGGCACAAGCTCGGGGGAGCGACTCAGAGGATTTGCAGAAATGAACAAAGAGGCAAAGGTGGCATCATTTTGAAATCTAGATCTTAAAGGAAGAAGCTATTTTGATATAAAAGGCAACTGCCTGCTAAAAAAGGCTAAAAGGCTAAAGTCGCGGAGAGATCTATAAATAGAACCTCAACTTCAGTTGGACATATCTCGACAACCAGAGGTCGGATTGTGGCGACCTTTACCTCGTTGGAACCGGCTCGGAGTCTAGTTTCCGAATTGGGGTGGCACATTCTATAGTTCATCCGGATGATGGAGTAATAGCCGAAAAGGTGACGAGGGATCACAAATTACTGCGGCAGCGACTTCACAGTTTGGTAACCAAGTCTTTATGATCCACAGTTGATGCCAGAGAAGTTATTCAGTTGAATAACAGAATTCTCAGTTTTGGGAAGAGCCACAAAGATCCTTTGCAGTGTTCGCAAATCTGAGCCCGGTTGGGTGGTGAATTTGTGCCAGAAGATCCTGTAACCGGGTTTTAAGGTTGTTTTGACTAACACCAGTGGGATCAACTGTAGCTATTCAGGACTTCCTTATCAGCCGGTCTAACCCCGCCACCCACAGCCAGGCGAGCTCCTATGTGCAGGCCGCATTTATTGGGTATTAATGAGGCTATCTGGCTTGGGCAAAAAATTATTGGTTAAAGCTAAATACTTTAATTGCCTTTGATGCTCTTCTCGATTAGGAGTGGGAATAGCCATTTGGGTAGCTATGAAGCTGGCATTTCTCATAGCTTGGTTGTACTGGCTTTTTGATACGTTGAAGCAGTTGGTAGCTATGCTAGAAATTTTCATAATCTAAGGGCTAAGAATTAATAATACAAACAATCACGATAAAGAAAATACGACGACGTGTAAACATAATTAACAATGTAGCAACGTTAGAATCATGTACATATAGTGGAATATACAAGATCAAACAAGTGACAAGGCACGCGAGAAACATATTTTATGAGAATTTATATGGGTCCATAGCAAGAAGTTGCTACGCAAGTCATCATCTTTGAAAACTGAATCAAGAAATTATCAAACCAAGGTAGAGCTTGCCATGCAATCCAAGAAGCATAGCTATTGCCAATCTTCGATATGCTTTAGCACAAGCATATTGCCGTCTCATTTTAGATAGACAGATAGATAGTACTTTTTACGCCATACTAGAGAGATGATGCATTAATGTAGACATCTCTCATTTTAGATAGACAAATAGATAGTACTTTTTACGCCATACTAGAGAGAGTCAGACCAAATTTATGAGAGTAGTGGAAAACCAAATTTATGAGACTAGTGGAAAACCAAATTTATGAGACATGTCTTATATTATAAGACACCTCTTATAATCAAGCCATGGAAAACTAATATTTTTAAGACATGCCACAAGAATGACGTGGCACCTAAAATGCTGTCTTATAATTATAAGACAGCCATATTTTAAGTCAGCCGTGGAAAAATGGCCTAAATAAAAGCCTAGTAAAAACACACAACAATCTTTGTTAAGGCAGCAAAATCATAAATGCATGGATATGTCTTGGAGGATCCCTGCTTGTATAGGATGCTTTAAATATTTTTCCAAGGTACTGGGAATTTTCTTTTGATTGTGCTCTTGATCGATCATGTGTTAAAAGCCAATCAAAATTAGCCTACCTATGCAAAGGAAGAACTATTGTTCAACAAAACATATCACACCAGCAGAATATATGGAGAATATTCCGACCCCAAAGGAAAAAAAAGGCAATGGCCATGTAGAACTTTACTCTAGAGTTACTCTACAGCAGGTCTGCTCCTTTCTTACAGGACTGTCGCCCCGATCTAGCCCAGTCTGTCACTCATTCGTCGAGAACCTGTTGTTTGCAAGCTTGTTTTGGTCAATTCGAAGACACAAGGAATTGGACTTGGGATATTGGTACGTTTGTTGATTACGTTCTCAGGTTGAAACAGTGCGGGTCGCGAAGATAGAATTGATTTAGGATCGGCAATGTTACATCTGCAGTCGATAATTCTCGCTTTAATAGATTTTTGAGCCACATCCATTGATGCGACAGCTGAATCTCAGCTTGTGGTGGCTTTTCTACCTATAATTTCATGCAGCACATTCAAATTGTGGGCATTGATGGTAATAATCTTGAGCAGGAAAGGGCTTCAATATTGAAGATTGCATGCAGTCTTCAGGTGGTGTCAGTTTTCGGACTTCTATCAGGGGATGCATTTTGTACGGGGAGTGGCAGGCTTACTTCGAAAGACAGGACAAGAAAGAAATCCTTCTGCTGAAGCACATAAACAAGTTGAAGTTTCTTTGCCCCCTTCCTGGCCGAATGTTGATTTTAGGTACTGCAAAAAACTTCCTGGAGATCTGTGTGTGCAAGTATTGGAGTTTTTATATAAACCAAAGAACAAAGGGTTTGGACCAAAAACAAAATACAGTGCCGCAATCGAGAAGTGGGGAACATATCTATTTATTTTCCTTTTTGTTTCTAATAAAGGACCAAGCTTACGATAAATGATGCATAGCGGGCTGTACCAACATGTTAAAAGGCAGATGAGATGCTTCAGTTGGATGGTTTCACTTAATTATATGGGAAACTCACTTTTGAGTTTCAAGCACAATGTTTGGCATACACTTTTCTAGGATACAACTTTCAGTTGATCTTTTTAATGAAATACTGTTGGCCATTGCTAACATTTAGTCTGGTTTTTCGACAGTTCACATGGAGATGAAGAAGTCCTCAAATGCCTCTGGCAAGGCTATCAAGATGCATCTGGGCAGGTGTGTACATCAGCTTTGCCCAAAAAGCGTATTTCATTTCTGTCTGATAGATTAAATTGTTGGCAGTTGTGGACTGCAATGCAAGTATCAAGTATTTATTATGATATCTTAAATGGTTTAAATTATGGTTTGCTAGACTTGTCCTTGCAAACTCGCTCTCGTCTAAGTTGATATGTCGGTGAGGTTTCTTGTCCATGGTCTGAGCATTTGTCTTTGAGGTTTTCCGTTCATGGTCTTCAGGCCTTGGCTGTTGGATTCACTGCTGTCTGTTAGATACTCTGTGCTTCGGTACAAAAATCATTGAAAAGTGCATTCGCATAGATAAAATGGTAAGACGAAGTAATATAAAAATGTACAAATTATAACTGCAACTGCACAAATTTGAAATGACCCTGGAATGAGTCATTGGGGATTGACCTGCAGTAGCGTTCTCCTCATGCCCTTGCTGTTATGGCATATCGTTTCTTAATTTAGAGCTGGCATCTGCCAGAAAAGGACGTGTTGTATGAAGGGCTTTGAATGTGTAAGAAATCAGTTTATAACGACCAATATGTAATATAGTCAGGTATCTCACCATTACAAGTGATTCCCCCACAGCTAGCAGTCAAAGCATGCACATGTCCTAATTCCTTAGGGATTTCCATTTGCATTCCTGTTTCAAAATTGATCACAGTGACATAGAAAGAAAGAAAAAGAAAAGAAAGATTTAATAACGTCCACAGACAACTCATAGGGTCTATGAGACCAAGACCATACAAATTTGTAGATTTGCAAGGGGGGCGATTGCCTCCAACTAAAACATAAATTTAAAATTTAATGGAAATTCCTAGGAAAATGAACCAATTGCCATCTTAGCTGCTTCAAGGAATGTTATGATATCAAGATTTGACCTCTTTTCCTTCCCATTATGATTCTTCTTCTGAGAAGTTTTTTTGCTCTTCTTTTTTGCTGCCTGTTTTACTTTCTTGTGGGACGAAAAATAATGGTTCTGTTTCCTGACACGCAGGAAGAAGCGCAAAAGGCTTTGAAAGCCTTTCTAGAAAAGTTCATAGACGTGTTTCAGCATTGGGTACCAAGTGAAAGAAGCTTTGCGATTTCAGAAGTTGGGGCAGACAGGGAAGATATCAACTTGATTGGATGTTCTTTTGGGCATCCAACAAGAGTGATTGTTGGTCTTGTTAAAGAATTGAAGGATGCAATCAAGCTCTTTTCTGGTAAATACTTTCAATTGGGTTTCATAGTCCACTGTCTCTGGTTGGTGGCTGTTTTTTTTCTGTTTCTGCAAAGGTCTTCTGTTCCGTCAGTCCTAAGAATATGCGTGATGCTTTTAATGTGTTATTTCTTTAGAAAAAAGGTCAGTTTTTCTGGCAGGAAGGGTCATCACATGTTTCTTCAGTTACATTAGTCAAGTCTGACAAACCTGACATCCCACTGATTATATCTCTCTGCCAATTTAGTGAAACCAGATGCAGAAAATGACACACTTCTACGCCATGGCAGTGCAATAGATGCAGGCTTGAGGCTTCTGAACGCCATTACTATCATTACAAGGTCTTCACATAATCGATTAGTATTTAGAAACTTTGGAGGATTGCAAACTTTGACAGGAATTCTTAAAGGTGCCAATGCCAGAGCTTGGATTCAATGTTTGCATCGTCTTGCAATGTGTGTGTTCATGTCTCTGATTAGCGCTTTGTGTATGTGCAGCTGCGGTTATCCACTTGAAGGCCGTTGCAAGTACGATTTCTGTAGATAATAATCCAGCATCATCAACATCGATGGTCTTGAGTTATTTGCAATGCTTCCTTGCACACGTCGTCTCTGTTCTGGCAAACTTCATTGATACCAATTCTCAAAATGGAAAAGTTGGTGGTGGTTCTTCTTTAAATGAAGGAGGAATGTATGAAAATCCTGTTCTCTTGCTAGAAACTGGAGGGTTAAACTGGTTTGTAGGTAACTACATCTAGATTTTGCAGTTTTTGTATAATCTCTCTGCCTTCATGAATATGAGAAAGAAGGTTGAGGCATTCCGTTTATATCTTAAGAGTTATAATCTACATGATTATGCAGAGCTTGTGCGCATCCTTCGGCGATTACGTTTGAAAGGCACAATCCTTGATCCTTCATTAGAAAAACTGGCTTTAAGAACTCTGAGGACTGCGGTAGGTTCAGATACTCGAACGCAAAATCACTTCCGTAGTATTGGTGGGCTCGAAGCTTTGATGGATGGCATAGGGAATTCTTTCAGGCTTACAACTTCCAGTCCATATGGCCAGCAGCAGTAAGAGTTGTTTAATAAGTCGAATTGAATCTGTATATATTTATTAGATCAGCTTTATTTGTAGTCATTCCACAAAACAGAAATTGAAATGAAATCAAAGTTTCATGATCATCCTCTACGTGTTCTGCATGCAAGTTTCTTCATGCCATTATTTGAATGCGAGATTCATAGCCTTGTCTAATGATTTTCCATGTTTCACGAGAAATTTTGAATATTCTGGGGATGAGTTTGAACATGCAGAGCTTATGGCACTACTTGGAATTTAACTTTTAGGTTTTGTCTGTCAATCCCTATGCTGGTCCCATTTCTGATTGTCTTTACTCTATTCAAATAGTTTCGTGCATGAAAGTTGGATTTTGACTTCACATTTAGATTGCCGTGCTAAGCCCCCAAAAATTTGTTCGTGTGCTTCTTATTTTAAGTAGCCTTTTTTGCTTACTTTGTATTTGAGATGAGGGTTATATCCGATGTACAGAGAATTTGAAGAGCTATGGGCAGAGTTTGAGATACAGGTCCTTTCTTTGGAGGCAATACGGGAGGCGACGTATCCATTTTATCTATCTGCTGTTTTATTTATTATAGAATGCTGGAAAACATCTGTTTATTTGATAGCCAATTTATTTAGTTGCACTACCGAAGCATGACTGGAAGGGTAAAGTTTATGGCCAGAGAACACATTTATGAACGTAGCAGTGTGCTGAAAATTTAGTCACACGAATAGTTATAAGAAATAAACCTCTGCTTATACGTTTTTCATGTTGTGATTTCTGTCTTTCAGTAAGTTCTTTAACTTGAAGCTCAGGTTTAAGAATGTTAGTAGTTTGCAAGCTTTACGGGACATTGGGGGAGTTAAGAAGTTTGTAAAAGTAATTCACTGGGCGGCTTTTACCTTCCCTGCATTATGTCCAATTCCTAGCAGCACTCATCATGATGAAAGTCCTGCAGTTAGCATGCTTGAGGCTCACGATTATACTCATCCTTTATACAGCGACAACCTTCAGGGTTGGAATTCAAAGGTTGCTCCATTATGTAGAATTTTGTGCTCTTTCCTGGTGCCTTCAGGAGATATTTCTAGTTTTACTGGGGAACTTTTAGGTGATCAAGATGCCTTTGGTTCCTATTGGGAAATTGCTACAAGATGGATTATAAATGTTTTGCTTGGAGTCTTTCACAAGGAGAACATTGGAAATCTGAATGCAAGGTAAAGCAAATGAACACTCTGCAGAAATTGGAAAGTTTATCATTTTTTATTTCTCATTAATGGGCAATTCAATGAGGAAGTCCAGCTACTGGAAAACCCTTGAGTAGTGTTTACACTTTAAGATATTGATTTCTTGGGTGCAGATTGTCTTCCAGCACACTTCAACATTATGTTCTTCATGTACTAAAGAAGATGCTTCTTATCTCACCAGCTGTGTTGCAATGGTTTAGAGAAGAAGATGTTTGGGACATTATGTTCTCCGACTATTTTTTTTATTTTGGGGTGGCTGGTGCACAGTCCATCGTGAATGATGGTAATGGGACTTGTCAAAGGCAAGCTAATGCAGTCGACATCGAACCCTTGAGGCTTGAAGTAGTCTCTTTTGTGGAGCTTGCAGCAACTACTAATGGAGGCACTGATAACACGGTACTCTTTATTTTTCAATCTATAAGAAGTGGAATTTTTCAGTGATGGAATGATCTATGATTTGGACACAAATGAATGTGTGTTAAGAGCATAAGATGTGGGTGAACGTGTGATCGGAATAAAGAAATAAGGCTAAGGCAACCACATTTAAGAGTGAGGATGATATAAATGAACCGAGATGGAACAGAATTATGTAACAAACTACTACTACGAAGATCACGATTTACCATTTGAGATTCTGCTGAGTGCTTAAAAAGACTGAGTTGAGATCATTAATATTTGGAGCCTCTCGAATTGGTTTCATTCATCTTCTCTGAGATCAGGGGCCCAAACCTGTGCCCCATGCAAGGGAGTTGGTTCTGGTGTAATCACATATTGAACAAATGGAGTTTAGTATTCAAAAAATGCCTTTAGAAGCATTGTCTCTCCATAAGAGCCCATGAAGTGTAGCCTTTAGCAAGCCTTTATGTGCTGCTGCTTTCAATCTAAACCTCGGTCCTAAACTCCACTCCAACGTATGTGTAGGCTGAAGCAATTTCCACTGGTTGCCTTTGGAAGGAAACTTCATTCGATGCACGAAAGGCCTGGAGGTGTTGAAAATCATCACTTTGGTTTTCTGCAAGTTTACTTGCAACTCTCTTTCTTTGCAAAAGGCATTCAACTAAGTGTTTCTGCAGTCCTGCAGCAAAAGTGGGAATTAAGACCATGTTATTGGCATAGAGCAGGACTGAAATGCACCCTTGAGATAGCGAGGATCCTTCTCCACCAATTTACTGATGAATTTTGTTAACTCAGCAATTGTACTCATCACCTCCTCCATTTCAAATCTGCCAGGGACATTCTCATAAAGAGTGAGAACTGCTCAAATCATCAACAGAATGCCGTGATGGAAACTCTTGGACATCCTTGCTACAAGGATATGCCGTTCTTCTTCCACTTTCTGCCTAGGATAGCAGAAGCCAAATCATTCTTCAGTCCATCGGCTCGACTCTATTATGCCCATTTCACTTCTCAGAACTAAACATGTTGGTCAATATCATGATGGCAGAACCATGTTCACTTCCTAGTGCCAGAATAACACCACCGCCAATGTCTACACCCCAAGACCAACAATAATTGCTTGAAATTAGCATGAGTGATTCAATCTCTTCTAGTTGAATCACTTTGTGAGAGATTTTATTGTCCTTCTCAACCATGTTAAAAAAAAGGGATCCAGGTGAGTGAGGTGTGATCAGAATCAAGAACAAAGAAACAAGACAACTACACTGCATGTAAGATTGACGAGGTACAAATGAACCCAGATGGATGAGAGTTATCTCTATTCTCACAAGCTATTAACTATCATGATTTTTAGTTTAACTAAGATAGGCGTTGCATGCCTTATCACCATGTTTTGTCACATATGAATCTTATACTTCTTTTTCTAACGATGTGAATGTGTGCCATGGTAATGTGTTTCAGGCAGAATGCAAAGCGTTAATCCAAGCGTTGGAAAAATGTTCAAGTATTCCAGCTGTTGTGACCATGCTGCTTAAAAGCTTGCATAGGATCTTACAATTATCAACAGATGCAACATCAACTTCCTTTCAAAAATTGAAGTTCCTTGATGTGATAGCCCATGTCATGCGCACACTGAAAGCTGTTGGTGTTCCAACAGCCAATATACAACTGGAAGACTCTCGTCAGGCTAGAGATTCTGCATTTGCACTTTTTGATGAGTATCTGGTCGCATCAGATAGAGCAAAGTTTGAAGCTTTATGCAACTTGAAGCTGGCAGATGCTTTGTTTCAATTGCTGCAGGATGATGTCTCAAGGAAGTTTTCCCTCCGACATATCATTGATCTGATGAAGGTATTGGTCTTTCCCTATTTTACATACTCGCAGTAATGGGGACTGTCTGATGTTTATGTGGTATGCAAGACTTTCCTTTGTTGCTGTTGTCGTCACTGATGAAGAAGGAAGGAACTTCCCTTTCTATAGGATTATTTCCCATTCACCCTCGTGATTCCGCAGCAGATTTCTTCAGCATGAAAGACGCAGCATATGACAGGCTCACAAAGGGGTATGCCTCGCTTGCAATGCTAGAGAAGAAATGTTTTAAAGCAGATTTTCAGGATGTCCCAGCAAAGATTCATCTTTTCAATACCTTAGTTAGACCAGCTGCTCTATATGGAGCTTTGATGTGGGGAATGGATATGACAGCCAAAGAATGGGGTCATATAGAAAGACTGCAAATTTATTTTCTGTCCAAAATGATTATGAGCAAAGCATCTGTGCCACATTCAATCATATTGGCAGAATTTTCAGCCACTCCGCTTCAACTGGACGCAGCATTCCAGTTAGTCTCCTTTTTGCATAAAGTGCACCAACTCGGGTCCTCGCAGCAAGGCCAATGCAGGCTTCCATGGATTGCTCTCAAGAGCTCCAAAGATCTGGCTGAAAAGGGAGTGCAGGAATGTTGGTACGCAAAAGCATCGCAATGGGCTGCTTCCTTAGGATTTGGCTTGGGAAAGCTGCCCCCCTTCAACATAATGTAGCTGCAGCTAATACACACGGGTAAAACCTGGAGCAAAAAAGAGACTTGAAAAGGAGAAGAACCAGCTCATACGGCACGATCTGGAAATTTTATACATATCAAGGACATGGTTAACCCCAAGTGATCTTCCTACCAAGATGCAATTTTACAAAGATCACTTCCTTTGAGATCAATGAAGATGGTTTCATCGAAATTACCAGGATATTTGAATATTCACCTCGCACATAAGGTGAGACATGCTATCGGTCAGCTCAGGGTCTCATCTCATCAGCTTCGAGATCGAAGCTGGTCGTGCTAGTAGACCAAGGTGGAGCGCTCGAAAAGAATCTGCAGACTATGTCACTTGAATGTAATTGAGTCGGAGGAACATTTCATCTTTACATGTCCAGTCTATTATGAAATACGGGGCAGATTCCATTGCCTATTTCGGGACCTACCTCCCTCTCCAAACTGATCGCCTATGAGGATCAGAAATGTATAGCTCTTTTTCTTCACCAAATGACTGTACATAGAAGAAATCTATTAAAGGAGCAAGCTGGGGGAAGAGCGGGACATGAAAATGATCCTACGCAAAGACTGATCACTTTCTTTCTCATTGGAGGTGATAATGATAATAAACGGAAGGCAGGTTCTCTCCCCGGACCATCTCATCCAATCTCAAAAGGAGTCACCATGAAAGTGTCGAGAAGAAGAAAGCGGACGGTAAAGGATAAACATAAGCAGTCCTTCAAAAGAGAAAACAAGTCTGACATTACTTTATACTTTGAGCCCGTGGCCAAGAAGACAAAAGTTTCTTAATCTCATTGTTTTAGTTTTCTTTTTCCTTTTTTATGCAATATCTCTAGGTGGCTGCAAATGCGCCCCTAGCTGGACATGATTGATGTATATTTGGTCTCATAGACCCAAGCGGTCTCTCGTAGACGTTAATATAATCTTTCTTTCTTTCTTTCTATGTTGGGTGATTTCAGGAAAGAAAGAAAGAAGGAAATATTTATTAATGTTTACGTAAGACCCAAAGGGTCTATGAGACCATAACACATACAGAATTCAAGACCTCCAGGAGGAAAACCCTCCTGTTATTTAAAAACAAAAATATTAAGTTAACAGAACTTATAGTGAAAATCTAAGAATCTGCTCAGGTGGGGTTTGATGGGGATAGCCGGTCCTGTGACTGCTGCAAAGTAATTCATAAAACCCTTTCTTGGCTTGACTTGATGCTTGATGCTCAGCCTCTTCTGGAAAGACCTTTTATGTTTCATGGCTGCTGATCGTTTTATCTTCTTAGACAGTGCCAAAGTCACCCCTTTAGGGTCAGGATACTTCCTCTTCTGTGATGCCCTCCACTATTATCTTATCATCGTTTAACCCAGATGAAAAGAAATTAGTTATTTCTGTTTGCTTCAGGCCCGTTGGATTCTTTTGTTTGAGAATATTTCTCCTTTCTAGGGATAGTTCATATACAAATAGATGCACATTTCTGATCGTAATATTCTACCAGCTGTCGTAGAGATGTGGGGTCTCTAAAAAGACAATGATATCTGCCTCTAATAATGTAGTAGGTTGGGCAGGTAAAAATAAAATGTTCTTCTGACTCAACCATATTTAGATCGCACATTGGGCATTTCCGATCTTCACGGCTGATATTTTTTGCCCTACCGACCTCAATCTCCAACTGGTGAGATGACACTCTAAACTGCCCCATAGAGTATCTCACTTTATTCGGCAGATCAATATCCAAATATCCAGGCCTTACGATGAAACCATCTGCTGATATATTTAGGACGTTATCCTTATAGAATTTCTTTTTAGCAGGCAGATCTTTGACGGGATTTACCCCTGTATTTGAAACATAAAGACACTTGAAGTCATGGCGTATAAGCTGATTAACTTCTTGCTGAGTAAAATTCAGATTATCATCCATTATACTGTATTGAAAAGGTGGGATATTTCCCATAGAGAAGCCCATCTTCTCAAACAATTTAGATGTCCTTGAGAACCAACAACGCTTACCCTGGTCTGCCAATGTTTTAGACGACACAAATGCCAACCAGGGAGGTCTTTTTTGACCACCTTGTGATTGTCCAAAACGGTGTAACTTATGTAAATAAGTCATTGTTTGAAAGGCAATTTCAACCTTCAGAGGTTTCACATTAAATTCAGCAAGCATTATATCATGGGGTACAGAATGTTTACTTCTAATCATTTTAGAAAGAAGAGAAGTTTGGAGCCTCTCCAGTTGACCCCAGTCATCGGTTCGTAGATCAATCCCCCATATTTTTGCACCATATAAAGTTGCCGGCTTCACCAACATGTCTAACAGGAAGAGCTTTGTATGACATATTGGTGAATGCCAAGTGAGGGAGCCTTCGCCTGCCTTGCTGTGTATCAGGCGAAAACTGGAGTCTATGGAAATAAGACATCACCATAAGCACCGCTTCAAGTTTCAGAGGATTGGCTGCAAATTCTGCCTAGACTATGGCTTGAATCAGGGTCCGAAATGGCTTGAATAAATCATTATTATTATTATTACTATGTCATGTGGGACTGAGGGTTTGCTCCTGATCACTATTGACATCATTAATATCTGGAGCCTCCTGAATTGATTTCATTCATCTTCTTTGAGATCAGGGCCCAAACCTGCGCGCCTTACTGCTAATTTTAACTAAAGTATTGAACACATGGAGTTTAGTATTGACATCATTAAAGCGCCTCTGGAAACATTGTCTCTCCATAGGATCCCATGAGATGTAGCCTTTAGCAGGTCTTTTCTGGGCTGCTGCTTTCAAACTAAACCTTAATCCCGAAACTCCACTCCAAGGTATGTGTAGGCTGAAACAGTTTCCACTGGCTGCCCTTGGAAGGAAAGTTCATTTTCATGCATGACAGGCCCTATTCTCTTTGAGTGGTCGACCTTAGGTCTATAGCTAGACCCCTCCTTCAAGCTCAAGCTTCTAAGATGAGACTCTGAACTGTACCATGGCATATCTCACTTTATGTGCTAAATGTATATCTAAACATCAGGATGCTGGGTAAAACCATTTTCATCAACATCAAGAAAATAGTCCTTGTTAAATTGTAAGAAGCTCCTTTGGATTAAGTCATGTACGAAATATATATATGCCCCAAATCATGTGCTGATTTATTTCTTTTGGAAATCTATTTTTGCACAAATGTTTGTACTTTAATGGTCTATTTATCTCTTCAGACCAACCTCTGACACTTTAATCTTTGAATCATGTCTTGGAAAGCGTTAGAACAGCCCATATCATTTCTTGTGAGTCTTATACGAGAAGTCTTTGAAGTAGCTGTTTCCTCGCGTTTGTGTCAAGGGCTTTGCCAAAATCCAGAAATCAATAGTACAGATTTGCTGTTTCGGCTTTAGCTTTCTCAATCATAGACCATAGGGTAAAATTATGTTCTATAGTCAAGATATTTTTCCTGAAACCAGTGTGTCCCCTTGAGGTTACCATTCGCAATATGGTCTTGTCATGACATGTCCAACCATGACAAGGCAGTAGTTGCTTGCTCCTACCATTACAGACTTATTCATTGAGATAATTTGCGCAGGTTTTCTCAAAGCATAGAATGCCAATATCATTAACCCAATCTTCAAAGCTGGAAATGAATCTCAGGGTATCCACCCCATGGCTGCCACAAATTGTTGTAGAAAATCAGGAGATATTTAGCTTGCTATGCAAAGGAGGATACATTTTAACCATAAAGGTTTGAGAAGTGTAGAATTTCAGAAATTTAGCAGCATGGAATCTTTGGTGACAGAAGTTCCCATTACAGGGGAGTTTTAATTGGATTATTATGGATAATCCATGCTCAAGAAATGGTCAAACAACTATTGAGTTTTACAGCATGACTAAATCTAAGATTTTGGATATTTTTATATTTCTTTTTGGATAATAAACAGCTAGTCCCTATTGCCATCCTAAAGGGCAATTGTTATGTATGTCTTAGGTGATCAATAGAAATAGTTCTCTCCTCTGTGTTTTAAGAATCTTTTCTCATGTGTTTCGCGAGTTTTCCCACTCCCTCTCCAGCAGTCCAATCTTTGGCATCAGACTTGTATGTGCTTCGTAGCAAATGTGGTTCTAGGAACTCCCTATCATTTTTTCACCTGGAACCCAATAGTACATGCTAGAGAAGATCTGGGGTCCCCATATGAGCAATCGAATGCAGTCTTTCCCAGTATACATAAGCTAATATTTAGTTTATGGTTGTTGGAAGGGAATGAAGGAATATTACACTTGTCAATGACATTGCATGTGGGTTATCTAGGAAATGATGATAGGTCTCTGTGGTGCTTTGGCTCTACATTTTTACTGATAACCAATTTACTTCATTGTTTTGCACAGCTACCTCCAGTGTCAGAGCAAGATCAGGATGCCAAGATGGAATTATGTGTAAAGTACTTGGAGTTCTTATCTCAATCTCAAACAAATTACCATGCAAAGGGGATGGAAATGCTTCTTGATCTGATTATTGGTATACGTGACATTTTAGATGCAGACCTCTCTGTAAGTCTCTGGATTCTGCTAGCTACTTTCTTTATCTGATTATTGTTGATGATTTTTTGTCCCTGATTATTTGGGTGTAAATTGTGCAGTATTATCAAGCACTTTTTCGGGATGGTGAATGTTTTGTCCATATTGTTTCCTTGTTGAATGAGAATTACATGCAGGAGGATAGACAGAAACTAGGCATTGAGGTGATTGTAACTTTAACACACCTTTTAAAGGGGAACGAAGCATCAAAGGTAAATCTAAAGTCTGTTTATATTTGTTTCTGGGGAAAGAACTGGTTTTTGGAATGATGACACTTGGGATTTGCAGATAGCATTTAGAAGTTTGGTGGGACCTGGTTATAGAATGTTACAAACATTACTAGTTGAATGCTATCAAAGGCAGCCAAAGCATGGCCTTGTAGATGCGCTTTTGAATATGCTTGTTGACGGGCACTTCAACATATCATCAAATATGGTGATACAGGTACTATATGTTGGGCTTTGTGCATACCTGACAAAGGCAATGTTACACAAACCTGGTTGCCATATTTTTGTCTTTAATGTTTAAACTCATATGTGGTCTCAATATCAAACATGTGAAAAAGCTTGTAGTCATTGTGTTTATGTTCTAATGAATTTAAATTCCAGAACGAAGATGCTATCATTCTGTTCTTCAACATGGTTAGGCAGGTAAATTTTTTCGTGTACTTACTGGACCAAGTCAGTGCTGATATTTGTTAATGACCTTGCCTGGTTCCCCTACAGTGTGATCAGGACTCACAGGATAATGCACTTGACATCTTCCATAGGCTTTTAGAAGAGTCAACAGCAAACCAAGCAGCCTGTGTGAGAGCTGGTTTACTTGAGTTGCTGCTAGACTGGTTTGGTCATGGAAAACAAGGTGACTTGCTCATGGTGAAAATAGCGCAACTTATGCAACTCACTGGTGGTCATAGTATTACTGGGAAAGAAATGCGAAAGATGTTCTTGCTCCTTCGAAGCACAACAGCTGATCCTGAAGCTAGTCGTGGTGCATTGCTTATGTCAGCATTCAAGGGAATGCTGAGAGAACGAGGTCCAGTTGCATTTTTCGAGCTCAGTGGGAGGGATTCGGTAATGAAGGATCCCATTAAGCTATATATTCTTTTTTTGGGGGGTACATCTCCTGTTAGTTAAGCCCATATGGTCATGTGTTCACATGCACTTTTGGTTGTATATGCTTGATCCATATTCATGTTTTCTGTGATGTCATTTTGCCATGTCATATCTTGAATATGCACAAAGAACCAAGCCAAACCAGACCAAGGCAAACCAATTCATGCATTTCGTTTTTGTCTTTCAATGTGTCTTCATTGTGCTTTATCAATTCAAAGCGTTAATTAAATCCTTCTCCCATCCTCCTTCCCTCCCTCCCTCCTTTCTCTCGTGAACAAAAAATATTGTAGCTAGCGTTAGTGAGTTCTTTTTTTTTTCCTTTCCTTCTTTCTTTTTTTTTTGAAACAGAAAATAAATCTGACCTGGATGCCACTTGTCCCAGGGAATTGCTGTGACATCACCCTTGCGATGGCCAAACAACAAAGGGTTTACGTTTTGCTGCTGGGCCAGATTTGTTCATCTTCCTGTATCTAGTAATGAACAAGATAAAGGGATGATCAGCGTTTTCAGTTTCTTATCAGAAAACGGAAAAGGGTGTAATTGTCTATTGAGCAAGGATTGCATTGTTATTGAGGTGACCTTTATGTTGCGTTTTGGGAGTCACGAATGTTTTTCAAGCAGTCATGATTCATCATGACTAAAGGGTATTAGTTTCTGCAGAGTACCGGGCATAAACGGGAAACTGTGGCAGTAAAAGTCTCGTTGAAGCTAAAGAAATGGCATTTGATTTGCATCACACATTCTGCTGCGCGGGCACTCTCTGTGGGAAACACATTGAAAGTTTACATTGACGGATTTCTTGTGGGGAATGAGAAGCTGCGGTGAATCCTTATTGCCCTATGATGATTTAAGGAGTTGATTTTGCTTGTGGTAATATCTGCTCTTTTAGAAGTGTTCAACAAGGTGTGGGGTAATAAGCTCTATCTATGCTTTAAGGGGTTCATCTGACAGAGGTGTGTCTTTGAAATGGCAACCCATGTGTTCGGCAATAGACCACGTGATGTCACTGTTGTGACTTCACAAGGAATGAAACACAAGTCACTCCATCATCACCATTTCTGTTCTCCGTCATAGATTATTGTTTTTTGAAGTTGACATCACTTTCTCATCATCACCATTCTTGTTTATTTGAAATTGGTTCACTTTCTCATCATCACCCATCACCTGGATCTTTTTCTATCATATGCCCAATGTTGGAGCTCATCTCGTCAGCTGGGAATTGAAGAGATTCATCACCAAGGACAAGGGATTGTCTCTTACAAATCATATTCAAAATATGCGTTCAGGAGGATGATGCCAAAGGTCCAATACGAACAAGTTTTGTTCAAAAGAAGGCTAAATTAAAGCGTATTCCCAATAGGAAATAATTTTAATAAAGAATTCTAATTAAACGAATATTGTCCTCATTAGTAATTAGAATAGAAAGAAATGCTTCAAGAGGACCCAGCCATCAAGTAATCTTACGAACAAATGGTGGAGGTACTCTCCACCCAACTGCAAGTCCAGATAATCTTTGAGCAACCCCAGGCCTTTGGAGCTTCCCTCTTTTCCCTATGCGACTTAGTCTTCATCACAGGATGAATGGCCTCAATTAGAGAGGCTTCAAGTAACTCTCTTATCTCGAATGATCCGAGGGAAACCAGAAAGGGCCAGTTGAGACTCCCTTTGTTGCAATTTGTCTCGTCAAAAGCTCTGGCTGAGCAGGCCAGTAAAACCTGCCGGTTTGCAAGAACAATGTTTAAACGTTCAGCTGGCTGTAGTGTCATCTCACCAGTTGAAGATTGAAATTCGTAGGGCTAAGCATACAGAAAATGTCCAACTGGAATGTGGTTGAGTTTGAGTGTTAAGAAAGAAATGGACATGTCTTGATCCTAAAGGGGTAACATAGCACTGTCCAAAAAGGTAAGGTGGTCAGCAGCAGAAAAATGTAGTCCTATCCAGAAGAGAAGAATTGACAGAAAACAAAAACATGTTTTATGCTGATATTAGGGCCTCTTTTAGAGTGGCCAGCATTGGCACCAAGTGCAACATCTCGAGGCAGATTTTGATTCAGTTTTTCTTAGAATAGATCTTCTATAATGTTTAAAAGACCTCCTTGAAATACTGTGTGTATCTGGTCTCGTAGACTCTTCGGGCCTTCAGTAGACATTAATAATATTTCAGTAGACAATCGCGACCACGAGAAGCAAGAAAGGAAGCACAAACAATCATTTCAGAAGAGGAGACAGGGGGAAAACAAAGGAGAGAGCATTTCTTTAGTTAGGATGGTGATTGGACCATCTTCCCACGAATATTCTTCATTGAAAGTTGAATAAGATGTCTATGTTCATGAGTTGGAGGCTATTGCCTTCCCTGCAGATCCAGAATCTTGTATCTCTCGATCTCATAGACCCTATGGGTCTCTTGTCGATGTTAATAATCTTTTGTTCTTTTTTCAGGTATCCAAAAATCATGGAACAATTGACTCGATGTACAGTCGGAGCCAGTTCACCATATAAAGATGAGGGAAATGAACCAGGATTATTCACGATTCCATTATGTGGTCAGCTTGGAGCAATCTATTTCTTTCATGAAGCAATAGGCTTAAACCATGTGCAAGGAATATATTCACTTGGAGCTGATTATATTTACTCATCAAGCCAGCTTGGACAGTCTGCTGTTTTGGTTACTGATACCGTCTTCTCGAAGGAAGGATTGGCTTCGAAAATGACTTTTGGCTATAATGCTCAAGTAATTATCTATCACACCCTGGATGCCAATTTCTAAGACCATTTAGTTTGAAAGGAAAATAATCCTCAATTTTTGCATGTTGATTTGTATCTATCAAGTTTCATGATCAGAGGAGTTTTTTCCCATTAATGGCTCTGCTTGAATCTCTATATTTTGTGAATTTTGCACGCATTCTGTTTATTTCTTTGGTTTTCCATCTTTGCTATGTAGTCACCTTGAGCAATGTCAGATGCAAGAATCAGAAGCCAGGCCCTAGAGAAGCATCAATCACAACATATGGAAGATCAAAGGAAGCTAATCTTTAATAATAATTTGAATAAGACTAGCATTATCAAATGACAAAATAGGAAACCCTAAATAGGCCTTTAATAAGCACCATGAAAGCAAAGCTTAAAGAAAGAAAAGATTATATTAACGTCTACGAAAGACCGCTTGGGTCTATGAGACCATATATACATCAATCATGTCCAGCTAGGAGCGCAGCCACCTAGAAATATTGTTTAAAAAAGGAAAAAGAAAACTAAAACAAATGAAGTTAAGAAACTTTTGTCTTCTTGGCCACGGGCCCAAAGTATAAAGTGATGCCAGACTTGTTTCCTCTTTTGAAGGACTGCTTATGTTTTTCCTTTACTGTCCTCTTTCTTCTCCTAGACACTTTCATGGTTACTCCTTTTGAGATCGGTTCGGGAAGAGAACCTGCCTTCCGTTTATTATCATTATCACCTCCAATGAGAAAGACAGTGATCAGCCTTTGTGTAGGATCGTTTTCATGTCCCACTCTTTCCCCAGCTTGCTCCTTCAATAAATTTCTTCTATACGCAGTCATTTGGTGAAGGAAAAGAGCTATACATTTCTGGTCCTCATAGGCGATCAGTTTGGAGAGGGAGGTAGGTTCCCGAAATAGGCAATGGAATCTGCCCCGTATTTCATAATAGACAGGACATGTGAAGATGAAATGTTCCTCAGACTCAATTACATTCAAGTGACACAGTCTGCAGATCCTCTTCGAGCGCTCCACCTTCGGTCTACTAGCACGACCAGCTTCAATCTCAAGCTGATGAGATGAGACCCTGAGCTGATCTCACTTTATGTGCAAGGTGAATATTCAAATATCCTGGTCGCTCTATGAACCCATCTTCATTGAACTCAAGAAAGTGATCGTTGTAAAATTGCATCTTGGTAGGAAGATCGCTTGGAGTTAACCATGTCTTTGAGATGTATAAAATTTCCAGATCGTGCCGTATGAGCTGATTCTTATTTCTTTCGAGTCTCTTTTTTGCTCTAGGTTTTACCGCAGTATTAGCTGCAGCCATGTTATGTTGAAAGGGAGGCAGGTTTTCCAAGCCAAATCCTAAAGAGGCAGCCCATTGCGATGCTTTTGCGTACCAACATTCCTGCACTCCCTTTTCAGCCAAATTTTTGGAGCTCTTGAGAGCAATCCATGGAAGCCTGCATTGGCCCTGCTGCGAGGACCCGAGTTGGTGCACTTTGTGCAAAAAGGAGACTAACTGGAATGCTGCGTCCAGTTGAAGCGGAGTGGCTGAAAATTCTGCCAATATGATTGGATGCGGCACAGATGCTTTGCTCATAATCATTTTGGACAGGAAATAGATTTATATGACTCCATTCTTTGGCTGTCATGTCCATTCCCCACATCAAAGCTCCGTATAGGGCAGCTGGTCTAACTAAGGTATTGAAAAGATGAAGCTTTGCTGGGACATCTTGAAAATCTGCTTTGAAACATTTCTTCTCTAGCATAGCAAGCGAGGCATATCCCTTTGTGAGTCTGTCATATGCTGCATCTTTCATGCTAAAGACGGGATCCTTAAATTGCACCCCCAAGTAAGTATAATGAGAGACCACTTCCACTTGTTGATTCATGAAAAAGAAGGTGCTGCGATGCATGCAAGCACGTGCTGTGTTGAAAACCATCACTTTTGTTTTGTCCACGTTCACTTTAAGCTCTCTTTGAGCACAAAATTTCTCAAGCGCCATTAAATGATGCTGAAGGCCTTCAGGAGAAGAGGATATAAGGACCACATCATCCGCATATAGAAGGATGGATATGCATTCATCAGCTAAAGCAGATCCAGCACCTCCAAGCGCTGCTATGAAGCTTTCCAGCTCATCAATGTACACACCAAAGAGTGTAGGGGATAAGGGACAGCCCTGTTTAACCCCAATTGTGCTCCTTATGTCATCCGACCAGCCCCCGGCCACTTTAATTCTTCCCAAAACATTTTCATAGAGCATCAGAACGGCCCATATGACTTGATGCGACAATCCCAGTTCAGTAAGTCTATGAAATAGGCGATTCCGAGGGACCGTATCAAAGGCTTTGCGGAAATCCACAAAGCAGCAATAAACCTTTGTTTTCTTTGCTTTAGCTTCCTCAATGATAGACCGCAAGGTAAAGATATGATCTATTGTTGAGAAATTTCTCCTAAAACCGGCCTGACCCTTTGCTCTAAGGAGATTTATCTCCGCGTGTTCACTGATAATCAAGTCCAATGCACATCCATATAATCTTGCCATGACATGTCCAATCATTATAAGGCGGTAGTTGTTTGGATTCATTGGGTCTCCAGCCTTAAAAATTGGCTTGATGATATTAATGGTCCATGCTTTTGGAAAGCTTGAGCATATTATCTCATTGAATAAATCTGCCACAATAGGCACAAGGGTATCCATTCCATGGATCAGAAATTCAGCCTGCAGATCCTCACAATCTTTTGCTTTTCCAGTGTTCAATTTGCCTATAGCTTCTCGGATAAGAGAAGTGGAGAAAAGAGAGGAGGATTGGGGCTGGGGCTGCAATCCAATGTCAAGCAAATCTGCTTTTCCCACATCTAGGAGTGTTCGAGCATAGGTGGTCCACACTTTTGGGTCTTTAAGGGGCAAATCAGATTTCTTAGCATGAAGCTTCTGCCAAAATTTAGCAGAATTATTACTGTACAGCATGTTAAGCATGTCTTCCCTCACCTGCTTTATATATTCTGTTTTTTTCATGCGGATCAGCTTTTTGTATGCTTTCTTAGTCGCAGTAGCTGTAGAAGAGCAGGCTGCTAATTCTTCCTTGAGCTGCTTGTGAAGATCTTTGCATTCTTTGTCATACCAAGTGTTTTGAGGCATCTGTGCACGTCGTTTACGGAAGGAGCAAAGCTTGTTTGGGAAAGTGTTTATGCAGGCTTGGTGTATAGCAGATGTGAGCAACGTGGCCTTTTCTTCCACATTATGAAAGATATGGATGTCTCTCAATCGTGTATCAAGCTCAAGATTGTAGATGAGATCAAGAGAGTGGTCAAACTCAAAACGGAAGTAGGGTGGTTCTTGGGGCAAGCTTGTGTCCAACTCAAAACACGTTTTGAGGCAAAAGAGGAGAGGAGAATGGTCCCCAGTGGGTGGTTGAGGTGGAACTGAAAACTTCTCGATCTCTTTTGCCGAGGCTGGAGACCCCATCAGATAATCTACTACACTATGCCCGCCGCTTTGAGGATTACAAGTATAGTTGGATGAACCCGGCCACTGTTGCATCCCATTGTAAATGACAAGATCATGCATCTGTCCAAATTCCAAAAGGAAGTGCCCATACCTAGTAATCTCCGCATTACCATCAGCTGACTTTCACATAGTATGAGTTTTAGCAGGAGATAAGGATGGCAGTATGACAGGATCACTTTCAAAATCCACCAATTGAACTTGGGCATCCGCTATTCTCGCATTAAAATCACCCATGAGCAAGATTTTGCCTTGCTTAGAGAATTCAGTGATATCATCAAATAAAGCCATGTATGGAGAGGCGCCTTCTTGGGTGTCCACATCAGCATAATCAGAATTTTGAGGGGGGAAATAGCAGGCAGCAATATATATGTAATCTCCTGGAGAAGTTTTTATCTTGACCCATAAAAACCTTGCTGCTTCATCCTTTTTCACTATGGAAATGATTCCTGATAATTCTGATTTATAAAGGACTGCTACTTCTCCTGACCCCTGTTTACCTTTCTTCTTGCTTCTATAGACGGAGTCCCAAGTGTAACCCGACACATCTGGGAGGCCTGTTTCTGTCGTTTCATGTGTTTCTGACAAAAAGACAATATCTCTATCTTTAACAAGGTCCATAAGACCACCTGGATCTGATCTTAAGGTCCCATTACAGTTCCATGCTGCCATAGCCAAGGATTTGATGGTCTCATAGACCCTTAGTCCCTATTTGTGGATCTTGTCGCGGATGATGACTCGGCCATCTCTATAGACAGCCCATTTGGTTGGGTCTTTTCGAGCCTCTGCAACCTCTTGCAGACATCTCTTTTTATGCTCAACCTGCATAGGAGTGAGATCTTCATCCATGAAGACTTTGGGAACTGTTGCAAGTTTTCTCCTATTCTTGAGGGGAGAGAGCGCTTTAAAGATAGCCAAACCACAGTTCAAGTACGGTGTCTCAAAATCAATTCATGGAGACATAAAGATCAGCATGGCTGATTACTTTTTGTTTTAGTACGGCATGGCTGATTACTTTCTGTTTTAGTACGCAAGAGCATGTAATTATGGCTTTTGTGGTGGTATTAAGCGTTACTTAGAGATCCTCTCAATCACATCCGCTTCTCTACTTGTGATTGTGTAAGATCTTTCGGTAGGATAGTTAATAGTGACTATGAACCTTGAATATCAATATAGTACTCAATAAAGAATGCAAAATGTTGTATGTAAGTGGTCTACTATTTCTGAGAAGGTAAGTGCATGAGCTCCTATAAGGTGGTTGGGGGCCTGAAAAGACAATGAAGCCTCCCCCCTTTTCATAGTAAGGAGGCTTAGTTCTAAGTTCTAATCTTGTCACAGACATCTTTCTTGATGACCATTCTAATATAACAGTCTCTTGCTGTTGAGGATGGAAGGGCAACTAATGCGCCACATTGATCACCTAATGTGTTTATTGGCACAATTATGATGTTGAATCATATTATGAAGCATTTAGGACTTGCTGGTAACTTTTTACGGATTTAGGTTCTGATGGCACAATGATCTGATAAATCACTTTGCAAGCCATACTGCTTATGACGTATTGAATCATATTATAAAGCATTTAGGACTTGCTGTGTAAATTTTTTACTAATTTAGGTTTGCTGATGGCAGAATCATCTGATAAATCACTTTACAAGCCATATTGCTCCATTTGTATCAAGCTATTCTTGCTTATCTACATTTTTCTCCAGATCATCTCATTGTGCATATTTGTTTTCTCTCCTTATAGTCTGGCAAATTTTCTTATAGTCTATGAGCTTTATGTATTGATTTGCAATGTGATGCAGGCAAGTTCTGGTCGCTGTCTATACGATGTATCTCCTGCAACGGAACCAAAAGAATTACATGAAGCTAGAATTATGGGGGGTACCCAATTATGCTATAGGCGTCTTGTTCAGGATATAGTCCATTGCATTGGGGGAATTGGTGTTTTCTTTCCATTATTGTTACAGCTTGAAGGGTGTCAAACAGAAACTTCTGAGCTTGATGCAACAGACATCACGAAAGATAAGCAAGATACAAAGGGTTCCCGTTTGATTGTGGATGTGGTTGAATTGCTTATAGAAATTGTAACTGGCAATTTTGCAAACCAGCAAACCCTTCAGAACAGTGCTGGCATATCTATTCTTGGGCTTTTGTTGGAGTTTGTTCCTCCAGAACATATCTCTGTTAAGGTTGTTTCAGCTCTTAACGCTCTTGTTGGCATCCTTGAAGAGGGCAGCGGTAATTCTTCTTCATTTCTTTTTAGCTCTAATTTTTTCTGCATGCTTTCAAGGATTAGCTTTTGAAGTAAACTATGTGTGCACAAGAAGCCAGTGAGGGTCAAATGAAGTGTTTGTTTGGACAAATATACACGGAAATGCATTCATTTTGGCAGATCTGACTCTCAGATCATATTTGGCTTGTCACCCCTTATAACAAAAAGAAAAAAGGAACTGCCACTCCTCATAGAGCCTGCCTAAAATCGATCCGGATAAACGTTACAGGTGGGAGCACATCGGCGTAAAGGCAAACCCTCAATCATGTTATGAACTTACTGCATTCCAATCTAAGAACCATGCTGAATTTCAAAGATCTTAAATATTTTGTATATATTTAGCATAATTTTCTTCAAAACTCGTGGATTTGTTTGAAATATCCATCAAACTGTTTCCAGTGGCATTTAAAATTCTTCTCTATGATTAAGTTTCTTTGGACATTAATTTCTGCTAGAATTAATTCCTATTATGTTATGTATTGGTTTTTTTTTATACAACTCAAAGGTACTTCTCCGTATTTCCCTAATTGGTCCATGTTTGTTTCTAGATGCTGGGGTATCTGAAGCTCTGGTTAAAGAGGCCATTTCACAGATATACTTAAACCCAAGGCTTTGGTCTAGGACACATTACATGGTTCAGCGGAAAGTCCTCTTATCTTTGATGGATTTTTGTCAAACAAAAGCATTCTGTTCCGATGGCTTTTTTGGATTATCTAGATTTTTGGATATCATTCAAGAATATTATTTAGAAACACCAAAGAAGAGGAGTATAAAACTGAAGATTACCAATGAAGAAATATCTCAACTGAGGATTTTGTTGCTTGTTTCAGCAGAAAGTTTATTGAGGTATTCTTAAGAATAAAGTGCAGTAGAAGTGTTATAAGCTAATCTGGTTCATCTTATTATTGTCAGGGATCGTGTGACTGTAGCGGATCTCAATTCACTTTTTGCTTTTATTGAACAAGGCAATGATGTAGGTGGTACAGCGGATGTTCTTCAAATGCTGCTTGGGCTTTTATGTCAGAAGGACTTTCTTTCGAACTTCCTTGCTTGCCTTTGCAAAATTGGTGGCATTCATCTGTTTGTTGGGCTGCTTAAGAGGCAAGTTATTGTTCCCATTTATTTCAGTACCAGATCCACCATGTCGGCCACGTCATCATTACTTAGTATCTTCACATGTCAAGAAAATCACTAAAGCAGTAATAGACCAGAGAGTAAGGAATAAGAAGAGAATGCTGAAATTTTAATACCGAAGGACTTGATACCACAGGCAGTATCAATGGAGTTACATAGCCGTTTATTAAAATTGCTTCCTCTAGTTAGCAATCACCCCCTGTTTGTTAATGTATGGCCAGGTGAGGACTGGTAACCACTTGTGCAGCTGTCATGTCACCAACTGTGCCATGCCAGCATAAGCTGTTGCATTGACTCTACATTTGGTTTTTTTCACAGGCAGCAAGAAGTTCTGCGTCTGTTGGGTCTGCATATTATATCCTTGCTTTTAATTGGTGTTCCCATCGAAAGCAAGGGGAATCGGTTATTTAATATTGGCTGGAGAAGTATTGCAGAGGTTGCACCTGGAAGCAGCCAAAAATTTGGTCCTGTATTTTCGGTCATGACAGAAAGTCTTCTTATCTTCCCATTCACTGAGTTATTGCAGAAAACCTTATTTGATGTCCTGCTTGGTGGCAACATTCCTAAACAGGTTATTGCTGAAGGATGTGAATGATATTAGACTTGTATTTTCTCTGACATCTTTGTTATTTTAGATATTGGAGAGAGGAATAATCTCACAGTATGGAAAGCCCCACATGGAACGTGGCTGGTTGCCCCAGATGCAGCAGAGTGACGAGGAAAGCGCTCTCACCCTACCACAATTTAGACTACCACAAGTTCTGGGCATCATTTTAAAGTTCATAAGCCTGCCTTCGCAAGCAAATGTGCGAGCATCCATTTTAAATAAGGTTTTCCTGCTGCTAAAGTCGAATCTTATAAATTGTGAGATTCTTGCTCAGGTGAATTTCCTGAATAATATGATTTCCCTTCTCTAAGTAATAGCCCAGACTATTGACTATTGCATGGTGCACAGGAGCCTGCATGGCAGGACTGGTTTCTTGCCTTGATGTCCAAGATGCAGTGTGAAACAGGTCAGCACAAGGATGATGAGACGATTCTTCTTCGGAAGATTTTTTCCACTATACATTGTCACTCTATCTTGAATGTTAGAGGTGGTTGGCGGCATGTTGAAAGGACTATGAACTTTATTGTTATGTATGATGCAAAGGTCAGAATGCCACTTTAGGAGATCCTACCATACTTTTCACATCTGCTGTGCTTTGAATTAATGTTGAGATGTTTGTTGCAGGGTCTTCTCCCCCGGTTTTCATTCCAGCCTCAATTACTAGAAGATTTAGTAGAAGAAGTGCTACATTTGCAAACTACTCAGGCTGCATTGGCTATACAGCCATGTCGTGACAATGTTCTATACCTCTTGGCTCTAGTTGATGAAGTTTCTATATGGGACACGAGTCATTTCTTACCTGTAAGGTTCTGAATCATTTCTATGCAAAAGCTATATTTGCCTAGGATGATTTTGCCTATGAATAACTTGCAAGTTACTTAAATAAATTACAAAGTGGTACTTAACTTTAACGATCTCTAGTGTCAGATGACCTAGTTAATGTGTTAGGTTTTTGATGTCATGATGGCCCTGATGGACACAAATGAACAACTTGCAAGTTATTTAAATAGGTTACAAATTGATACTTGCCTTTGGAGATCTCTCTTGTGTCAGATTACATAGTTAACGTGTTAGGTTTTGAAGGCATGATGAGAACATTTCAGTTCATATTATTCATTTTCTATTCGTTATGTTGGGCAACTCAGTACTTCTTAATGCAGTCTTTTGAAGATGGTCAACACGAGGATATGCAGGATGGAAGTTTGTTATCTGAAGGCTTTGTTGACTTAGGAGTTACAATGTCATCTCCTTCTCGAAGGTGGGATTCTGAGAAATGTATCTGCATCCTTATATGCGTTCAATGCATGCCAGTTGGTATTGATTCTTAGACTGCCATATTACTGCGATATTTGTTAGAGTCATATGCATGCTTATTGTTTTTCGAATATATGACATTTCTTTTTTCATGCTTTCAGGAAAAGTCTGGCTTTAGGACATGGTAAGGAAAATCGGTCTTGGAAACTGTACAGATCTGTCTGGGAGCTCTTGTCTCGGATGCATGGAAAAGGGTTCATTGGAGATCCTTCTTCAGCTGCTCCTAGTTTTGGGCAAAGAGCACGGGGTTTAGTAGAATCATTCAATGTACCAGCTGCTGAAATGGCTGCTGCTGTTGTTTCTGGTAGTCTTGGTATTTCCACATCCAATAAATTGGTGGACAAAGCAATCAAATTAAGAGGAGAAAAATGGCCAAGAATAGGCTTTCGTCTGGTTTTATTGTATCTATATGAAGCAGACCTAGAGGAGACTCTGCATTGCATACAGCAGTTCCTATCTCTTCTGCCTCACTTCCTCTCTGCAGATTCAGAGCAAAGCAGGAACAGACTGCATCTTCTGCTATGGTGTTTGACTGAGGCAAGGTCGAATGTTGGCAATCGAGATGCTGGCGCACGGTTTCATATCATTTCTCAGGTTATTCATGAGTGTCTTCATGTTGGAAAGGGCCTCCTAGCAACGAGCATTGCAGAAAAAGAAATGTCAACTGGACACATGGATAGAAGTATGTCGTCAGTCAGCAGTCTGGTGCAGGAGGAACGTGTTAGTGCAGCGGTATGCTAACAAATGAAGTTTTCTAATTTTTCTATGCACTCTTATTCTTAATTTGGTTGGAAACAGGTGGAAGAGGAGAAGAAATACTTAAAATCCTTTGTTGAACAACGAAACGCTGAAGTCGAATGTCTGACTAAGGAGCTTTCGGAGATGCATGTTATGACAGCGCAAGAAGGAAAGCAACTGGAAGATCAGTCCCAGAGCCTAATTGCTGCAATTTCTATCCAGGATAATTGTCGTATAACTTCCACAAAAATCAATAACGAGGATGACAAACAGGCTCTAGCGGTATGTTGCATAATTGACACGTTTGCATTAATGTGGACTGCTAATTTTTTCGAATGCAGGATAGGTGGTGTCTAATATATCGGAACCTTAGTAATGAGAGAGGCCCATGGTCAAGTTCAGAAACCAGCATCCTTCGGTGGAAGCTTGATAAATGTGAAGATCCTTATCGCCGTCGTTTAAAACTAAGGCGCAATTATCACTTTGATGAGTTTCTGCTCTACCCATCTGAGTTAGCGGCTTCTAAAAGTGATTCCCTTTTTTCCTTGGACAACATCAAGAACAAGATGAAATTATTTTCAATCAAGGGTGTCCAGCAAGCTGTGGAAGAAATGGATTACGAATATGATGAGAAACTTAATGAAGGTTCAAGTGAATTGGCTTGCCCTGAACTCAGCCAATCCAATAATATACCACAAGATAAGACACAAGCAATCTCACAATCAACAGCCATGTCAAATAAAACAGACATTGAGGTATATCTTTCTTGAGTCAAATCTCTTTTTCTGGTCCATGTACTTAGTCAGCCCAGTGTTTCAGGTAGTTGCTTCGGTGCCTTGTGTTCTGGTTGCTCCAAGAAGGAAACTAGCAGGTCATTTAGAAATAACGCAGTTATCCTTGCAGTTTCATGTGGAATTTCTTGTTGAAGGAACAGCTGGATCCATGATCTTCTCTTCCATTAAGGATAAAGAGAAGAATTCCGAAAATCTTTGCCCTGCTAAAGATGGCGATTGGAATATGGAGATGGACATAAACAGCACGTCATGTAGTTCTGATGCAGAAAAAAAGATTAAAAGACGCAGGCAGTGGGACATATCCCAGGTTTTTTATTCGCTTTTATTGTAGTTAAATGTACAGTTCTGCTTGCATATTTATACTCCTGGAATGTTCACTTTTCAGATTGTTGCAATACATGGAACCAGATATCTTTTACAGCACACAGCACTTGAGATATTTTTTGGGAGTTCAATACCTCCAGTATTTTTTAATTTTTCTTCAGCAAAGGTTGCCAAAGATGTTGCTATGAAGCTATTATCTTGCAGGAATGCAACACCAAATTACAGAAAGTCTATGGGAAGGGAAGGGGATAACCTGAACTTTGTTGACAGATGGAAAGCGCTTGAAATGGCTGAACGGGCGAAGGATGCTTGGAGACGACGTGAAACTAGTAACTTCGAATACTTGATGGTTTTGAACACATTAGCAGGAAGATCCTACAATGACATAACCCAATATCCAGTCTTCCCATGGATTTTAGCTGATTATTCATCTGAAGTATTGGATCTGAAAAGCTGTACTTCATTCCGCGAGCTTTCTAAGCCTGTGGGGGCATTGAATCCCCAGAGATTCAAGGTAAAATTTTCATGCATTTAAAGGTGTTGCTAAGCATTGCAATAGTTACGAGCCCCCTAGCACTGTGGAAAATCTAGTAATCCACACAGTAATTCCAATAAGATGGCTATGCTAATGCTGAGGGGAAGGAAGACAAATTAGACCCTCCTTCTAATGCAAGCCCTCATGAACTACAACCTCTCTCATTGGCCACCTTATTGTCCACTCACGCATATAACCACGATGTATGGGTTGCAAATGGTGCCATTACAAACGAATTTAGAAGACTTCGTAAGAACTGGGAGAGCGCCACTAGAACAACTTTATTTTTGAAGAACAAAGATTCATATTAAATTGTACATGTTAACTTATAAAGCCATTATTGATGGCACCATGATGACATGGCCTCATCTGGTCACTCATATATTATTGAGGTCTTAAAGAACTCAAAAAACATAAAGTGTCAAATTTTGAGCAAGTGAACACTGAGTAGAGTCTTCATCTGCTTGAACTGAGAACAATATTGGAGATTCAAAAAAGGCAGCTGCAATTACTCTCTGAGAAAGAAAAGCTTCAAATCCATGAGATGCTGAAATAAATGTAGAAACTATAGCATCTCTTGTGACGAAGAGCTTGAACTGTTGGACTAACAGTTGTTTGCTTCCTAAGTACTAAAGAAGGAAACATTTGCATGATCATCGTCTGCGTAGAATAGTAGCGTTGGTTGATGTTGCTTCTTAGAAATCAAGCCTTCAGTCACTATGATCCTGGCCTTGTAATTGTAAAGTAGATTAGTGATCCAACCGTCTGTACAGTGTGGCATTACAAGGTTTTCTTTCTGGATGCAAGACCAGCTTCGTATCTTGGTCATGAGGTGTGACAGCAGTCTTGCAATCGTGCAGAAAAAACCCTGCAAGCAAATCATGAAAGAACTTGCTCTGAGGGAGTTGTATAATCTCGAATTGAAGTAAAAATGCAGCAAGCTTAAGTTGGTAACCTCCTGCTGCACCACCTGTAATAATTGTATCGTCAACATAAAGATTTATACAAATTTGCTCCATAGGATCAGCCCTGGACCTAGTAAATCCTTGTGTTAATAGAAAGATATTTATCTTCTTATGCCAGCCAATGCCTGTTTCAGCCCATAAAGGCTCCTTTTGAGCTTGCACACTACATGATACTCTCCCTTGTTAACAAAACCAGGGTTCCTCCTTGTAAATGAGTTCATGGGGGATCACCATTGTGAAATGCACTCTTAAGTCAACTGATGTAAGAGCCATCCCCTGCTAGCTGCAAGAGAAATAACTGCTCTGACAGTCGATATACAAGCCACATGCAAAATTTTATGTCTAATCCAGACCAAATTTCTGATTGTAAAACTTTAGCCACTAACCTGGACTTGTGCTTAGCAATACTGCCATGTTGTCCTGTACAAATGTTTATAACCTGCAGCCTCATTAAAGTGTCCTGATGCAGGGTGTTGGAAACGATGCCTAATAAGCTCCTGCTCAAACTGTGCATGACCAGAGCGATGATCATCCTTATCCTCTTCATTTCTAACAAGCTTAGCACTCCTTGGAACAAACACTTGACGTGACTTTGGATCATACATTTTCCAGCCCTTGTGGTTGTTGGATTGCCTACAAAGATACATTTGATAGACCTTTCTGAAAGTTTGCCTTTCTTCTTGAGATGTTTCATAGGTATTAGACATAGGCCACAGAAGGTGCCCTGTTGCCAACATGTCATACTAGCTGTCTCAAAATATTCAATAATTAACAATAACAAAGATGCTAATCAACAAAGTTAGTGCACAATTCCTAAAGAATAAAAGTCTTTGGCTTACTTTATCAAGTGACAGGCATAAGAAAGGAATTGGAAAGGGACACCTTAGAATCCACGAAAAGCAATCTGTTAATACAAAATTTGAAGTTTTATTTTGGCTTACCAGAAGAAAAGGTTCAGGAAAAAGAGAAAGGTTATCTTCATCTACTGCTCTTTTGGAAAGGAATTGAGGTTGATGCCTTTAGTTCCATATGTGGACGTAAATCTGTCTTCTGTTTGCAAAGCTTCCCCCCAAAAAGCTGGACTCATATGTTTGTGAAACAACATAGATCTTACCGAATCTTCAAAGACCCTATTCTTCCTTTCAGCTACACCATTCTGGGAATGTGCGTAAGGAAGTATAAAATCTCTTTGAATTCCATGAGCATGGCAGTAATCATTAAAACACATGATTTATATATTCAGTGCCATTGTCAATGTGGAGAGCTTTAAGTGGTCTGCCTAACTATTTGTCAATGAAAACATGGAACTGTCTAAAAACAGGAAATACCTGGTCCTTAGTTTTCAGGTAAATCATCAACAAGGATCAAAAAGTATCTTGCTCCTCCCAAAGAAGATATATGCATAAAACAGAAGTCTGAATGAAGCAATTCCAAAGGATATTTTGCCCTATGAGATGCATATCCTGAGGCTGTTTACCCTTTTTACAGGCATCTCCAAAGCATGAGACTTCAAATCAGGTAACCCTTGTACCATCTGCAGCGTAGATAGTTTTCCTAAGGCTCGACCATCTATACGTCAAATCTGGCATGCCAAAGATGTTCCTTAGGCAACTCTGCTGCGTTTAATGTACTCATGAGACACTTCATCTAAACTTGCATCCGCAGTATACGAGCCTGCTCGATTCATACCACCAGTTGCAAGAAACTTCAACTCCTCGGGTCTAATAAAATCGAATGGACTCTTTTCAGTAAGAAACATCTCACCATTCCAGAGATGACCAATCTCTGCTCTGCAGACCAAAACCAACTGCGAAGAATTAACAAGATCTGAATCAAGATTTCAGAGACCTAATCTCTGATTCTCTGGTTTTAGCTGTGCAGCACTTTCTTCAACAATCTTAAACATCCACCTACACTCGTCCAAATCAGCCACATGGATAGCTCAGACAGATTCACTCTTCATCCTAAAAGATCAGGAAAAAATTGCAAGGGAGAAGAAATTTATGAAGGACAACTCTTTTTCTCTTTCTTGCACCAAGTACAGGCTCTGGGACCATAAATGAATTTGGAAGACTTGGGAAGAACTGGGAGAGCACCAACGGGATCTCCTGTATTTATGAAGAACAAAGGTTCATCTGACTTTTTAATATGCTAGCATATATAACCATTATTGACGACTTGGAACCATGATGGCGTGGCATCAGTTGGTCCAGTCCTATATTATTGAGGTTTGGAGTGAATGTTTCCAGCTTTGACACATTAGACGAGATTTTTGCCATTCAACCAAGGATACTGATACCAATCTTCTAGAACTTAAAAAAAATAGTTATGTTATCTGTATGTTTTCAATTCACTTTTATGAGTCCAATGAGCAAGTGAGGTTTAAGGTTGTACTGTATGCTTTACTTTGTACATGGTTATATGTGCACCTGTAAATTTTGTTTGACATTAACAAAGAACTGGATGCAGGTATTTGAGGATCGCTACCACAACTTTTCTGACCCCGAGATTCCAAGGCAAAATTTTACTTACAGTATTGAAATAAACGTTTTTTCCTTTTAAATCTCGTGATTCTTCCTTCTAAAGACCTGTTTCTATCCTACAGTTTCTACTATGGTTCACATTATTCTAGTATGGGCAATGTCTTGTTTTATCTTCTCCGCCTCGAACCCTTTTCTTCTCTTCATCGTAGCCTCCAGGTTAGAAAGGTCAATATTAGTAGACTGCTGATGTGATTACTCATGCTTTTGTTATGTGTGGGCAGGGGGACAAATTTGACCATGCTGATCGGCTTTTCCATAGCATTGAGAGTGCATATGCGAACTGTCTAACAAACACTAGTGATGTGAAGGAGCTAATTCCAGAGTTCTTTTACATGCCCGAGTTTCTTGTCAATACAAATGAGTACTTCATTGGCGTAAGACAGGATGGGCAGCATCTTGGGGATGTTGTCTTGCCGCCATGGGCGAAGGTAAAGTTATTAACTTATGGCTTATCAGGTGTGATGACAGTGATATCACTCACTTTATCAAATTATTGAACATGCATAAACCTAGTATCCGGCCGTCCTTAGTCTGACATGTCGTCAAAAGATATTTAGCTGCAAGTAATTTACTGAGAGGTCAGCTCATATATATGGGCAACCAGCTGCTTACCTCAGCTCATCCAAGGGTTCATATCCCGGGGGAATGTGTTGCTCCATTTGCAATACTGATTAATGAACAAGTGCAGATGATTTTACCAAATGGTACGTCAGACAGCTTAGAGCTTCTCCCATGCTGCTTCAAAAGTTTTAAGCTGGCAATATGACTAGTAGCAGGTGGGATCAACGCTCCTTCTCCAAGAAAGAATGTTTTTTTTCCTTTTTTTTTTTTCTGGGCACGAAACACAAAGATAACAGGGAGAATTACCCAAAGTGCCTAAAATCCCTTCAGAATAAATCCTCTAGGCAGCATTGTTTTCTGCTTTAAAGATGGCCTTTCAGTTGCGTGGAAGATTACTGGCATCCATCTTGATCACAAAATGTACAAATCTTGAAACAGAGGAACAAATTTACCACCTGGAGATGGTCATATTAAGAGTTTTGTCAATGAAACTGGTCTTCACATCAACAATTGGGAACTTCCAAAAAGAGTCACATTGGCCATTTTCTGAAAACGGACATCACAATCTTCAACACTGAACTCTGCTCCAGTGGAAATTAGCCTGAGGTCACTATCAACTCGGTTGACAGAAGGTTTAGACAGTAAGAGCATGGAATCAAGCAGGAGAAAGGCTAAGTTCAATTAGAAAGAATTGGAATACTGATTTAGAACACAGAATGTCCTCGGCAACAAATTACTAACATCTAGCCTAATGTCTACTTTAGTAATAAAGTAACAGCCTATGTGCCACCTTGTGCTGACATGGCATGCATCTGAGTGATCCAGCTTAACCCATATATTTTGACAGTTTCCGTAGTCGAAGATTCCCGAACAGTTTAAAATCTAAATCTGAAAGTTAAGCTCCACAGTTTGATTTCCCTAGTCAGCAGATGAAAAAGTTATTTTTTGCTAAAATAGGTATTTTAGTTCAATTACTTGGAATTCTTGGAATTTCAGTTATAAAAGTGACGCTAACAATTTCCAAAAGAGTGGAACGCTCAGTAATACAAATCTTTTCAAAAAGAGAAGCTGATATCAGAACTTACCTAAAAGCAATTAACTAGCGTTATGTTATGTTTTTTTAATCTATTTTAGTTATGATGCTGAAGGGGGTCAATCCCTCCAGACAGGCCTACACATGTTGTATTCATTATGGTCTCATAGGTCACACATGTCTGTAATAGACGTTAATAAAATCTTTCTTTCTTTCTCCATAAGCCATTATGAAGGATTATTCTTCAAATTTGAATGAGAGGATTGGGAACAGCCATATATCTTCTGATCTGTTGTCATGACATGTCAGCATATAGTTTCCACGTCAATATAACACAATTTAGCTTACATGCATACACTCTGTCCAGATTTATTATTGCAGCTCATAAAAATGTAGCTGCTGAGTTATTATATTTGCTTTCAAGAATTAGACATGCTCATGACATTACTAACGTGATGTTTATGCTTGTAGGGCTCTCCTGATGAGTTTGTAAAACTTCATCGTGAAGCATTAGAGAGTGAATATGTCAGTGATCATCTTCACGAGTGGATTGACCTAATTTTTGGTTACAAACAAAAAGGTCGTCCTGCAGTAGATGTACGAGTTTCCCTAACATTTTTTTCTTAGTTCTGGCACTTTTGAGGCCATGTAAATTCTAAGTGAAAGTGATCTTTTTCCAGGCAGCAAATATATTCTATTATCTTACTTATGAAGGAGCTGTAGATTTAGAAGCATTAGAAGACGATCATCAACGATCTGCAGTTGAGGATCAGATTGCAAATTTTGGGCAGACACCAATGCAACTTTTTCGGAAAAAACATCCCAAGCGTGGGCCTGCAGTTCCTTTGTCACGCCCACTTTATTATGCACCAGGCTCTATAACCTTAAGTTCGACAACATCTTGTTCTGTAACACATGGCCGGAGTTCACAAAACAGCTCTCTTGCTTTCCTTGCAATCACAGATGGAAAAGTAGTTCTGATCACAAATGAGTTGGCAGTATCGATTAGATTATGGCTCACACCTCCACTCCAAGGTGGTGGAAGCTTTACATTCTCTTCCTCACAGGTATACTTTGATTCATATGTATATTTTGTAGCTGTGAATGTTCCAATTTGTAATTAATGGCTTCTGCTATGTTAGGACCCGTTCTATGGTATTGGTCCTGAGCTATCAACTACTTACAAAGTTGGAGGGTATTGGGCAGAAAACATGGATGTTACTTCAGACTGCTTTGCATTGTTACAATCATCATATCTTGTCACATGCGGGCACTGGGATCACAGCTTCAAGATTTTATCTCTAGGTGATGGTCAAATTATACAGAGCAACTGCCAACACAAAGATGTTGTAACATGCGTTTCAGGTGATGAGGGAATGTTATTTATTTGTATTTTCACAATGCATCCTCTTATTGTCTGATCTGTCATAATGCATTGCAGTTGCTGTTGATGGGTCACTGATAGCCACTGGAAGCCGTGACACTACGGTGATTGTATGGGAAGTGGAACCTACTGGTTCCTCAGTGAATACAAAAAGGTCAATAGATAAACAAGGAAAGCAGGAACTTATTGTCTCCAATAAACCTCGTCATGTACTTTGTGGTCATGATGATGCAGTAACCTGTGTTGCAGTAAGAGTAGAATTAGACCTCATGATAAGTGGCTCGAAGGATGGAACATGTATCTTTCATACTCTACGAAAGGGCAGATATGTAAGGTCCTTGAAGCATCCTAATGGAAACTCAATATCACACCTTCTTCTATCGCAGCATGGGATGGTGATAGTTTTCTCGAATGACGACCTTATCTTAAGGCTTTTTACAGTGAATGGAAGAATGCTAAGTACGGCTGAGTCCAATGGCCGACTTAACTCGCTCTCTCTCAGTAGCTGTGGTAGTTTTGTTTTCTGTGGAGGTGATCAAGGTCAGATCATTATGCGGTCAATGCAGTCATTAGAGGTTGTCCAACGATACGATGGTACCGGCGGTGCAATCACATGCTTGACAGTAAGTCCAGAAGAGTGTTTTCTGGCTGGAGCAAAGGATGGGTCTATTCTTGTGTTTTCTGTTGACTCTTCTCAGAGGAAATCGAGCAGGTGATGTTCGAGCTAGACTAGTTTTGTACATATTGTAACCATGCCAGTACTAAAATTCATGTTGTCAAGGGTGGTGGGGTGCCCTTCACAGCCTCTGAAATATGTGAGGCTGTGTGACTTGTAGATAAAAGATTCATTCCTGAGAGAAGTGTACATTGTTTATATGTAAGAAATATACCACCCCTATTCTTCAATTCAATAACAAGTTTCGCCATTTTAACAAATGGGGCAACAGCAGCGATACGAATATCATTGGCATTAAACAACAGCGAGGGACAAGTTTTAAAGTTCTCTTTCAGCTATATGAATATTATGTGAAGAAGAGAGTAAGGGTTAAAAATTATAGGTTTATAACCAAGTGTGTTTTGATTTTAGCTAGTGGAACTTAGAGAGGTTGCTTCTACTTTTGCTAACCTTGGTGTAAAATGTAAGGATTTTTCGATCAACGGATTTCTTTGTAAAGAACATGCGATATCTTTGGAAGGGCGCTATGGGGTAACTTGCTGCATGATTCAACTGACTTCCTTGGACAAAAGCTCCAACTGCATGATTCAAGTGACTCGTTTGAAGCAAAAAAATATGACAATTGACCTCCGTAACTCCTGTAAATCGAGGGCGCATGAGGGAGAGAAAAAAACGATTCAATTAGGGGATGGAATTCGTTCCTATCGCGGTCCATAGCGGGAGACCACATTGTGTCGCAAACCCCCGGCGGAAAATTGGCTCGCGGCAATGCCGCCTGCCGATTTCTCGCCGGAAACTTGCTTTGCCTAATAGGTTCCCCTAACGCAAAAAAGGGAAGGATATAGTACAACGCCATAGCCAAATTTTGCCACAACGAATGTCAAAGTCATAGTTTTGAAGACGGTAATCAAGCCAATGAAGTTGCATTTGCATCGGAAACTCTAGCTTATTGCATTGCATATAGGTTGCCAGTTAGTCAAAAAGGACTCGAGACCTAGTATTCAAACTCCTCTTGTAGCTAGTATCTAACTGCAAGCTAGGGCGTGGCATTGGCACACTCTCAAGGTAAGATGGTCTAACTCTCTTCTCTCTCTAGCTTACGTGTGTCCTCTTTGGGTATTTGTAGGGCTCGAGTAGACATTCTTCTCTTACACGTAGTTCACTCAACATGTAAGAGCGTGGGTGTGTTTCACTAGTAGTAGCTCCACAAGGTCTTACACCTTGAGCTCGCATGCTCAGTGGAGCTCCTTATGGAGTTGTCCGACATTACTGTTACTGAATGACTTAAGCCAGGTATCATAGTTGGTAAAATTGCCAAAGCGGGGGCACATAGATCAAATCTTCTTGTTGCATAGTTGGTAAAGTTGTCAAAATGGGGGCACATAGATCAAATCTTGTCATAGTTGACCAAGCAGTAGCTGAACTTTTTCGCAAAAGTTTTTACCCAAAATTGACGTTTCGTGGAAAAAAAACTGGCCAAAATAGTTACTAAAATGTGAAAGGTTGACCAAAAACAGTTGGCTTTCTCTAACTGACGAACTTCGTTAGGTACGATTTTTAAAAAATGTTTTTATTTTTTAAAAATCAAATATTCCAAAGTGCACCAGTTGGAGTTCAGGCAGTTAAAGGAGTTGGAACATGTTATTAGATTGTGGACTTTGTTAAGGAAAATGGGATTGACCTAACAAAGCACAAAAATCCCAAGCAGCAAACTTTGTCAGGTTGTTTTCTCATTTAACTCTAAAAATCCAGTAATTAGAAGTTCACCTGTGAGACTTAAATCCATTAGAACTTGCTAAAGACATCTCTCAATGCTTCAACTTATTCTTGTACTTATCCACCATTGCTACTCTTTCTAGGAATATTTATTTCAAGAGCTTAGAATATTAGCATGTTGAATTTGCATGACATGGGAGAACTATTTCCATTAGAACTTGTGCATTTGACAAGAACTTTTTATCACTATATTTGACCACAAAATTTGACATCAACGCTTGTGGAGAGAGCTTGCAATGAAGAAGTTGCTCTGGACCCAAAGGTTGGGGAAGGCTCGAGCAGGGGCTCTGCCTTGATGAGCAAAACCAAACGACCACTTGCTAGAAGCACCGCTAGAGGTACTGATATGACACCATAACTATCGTGCCCAACCAACTGGGCAAAAGCATCTAAACATTGAGGGTTGACTCTCTATCTGTGATAATTAGGTGCTGCCTCCCCAAGATCTATGCAAGTGGTCCCCATGGACCCCCAAACCATATCAATTCCTCCCCCTCTCAGAATGCTCGCCCTCGACATTATGGAACTTACATCATTCATGCATGAGGCAATTTTTTATTTGGGATGCTCTCATGGAGACTTGAACTCGAGACTCGACTCTAATACCATTTGATACAAATTGTGGATCTAGGCAGTTAAACTCAATTCAAAACTCAAACAAAGAAACAAATGCTATTTAGAAGTTTTGTGTCAAAGTACATCAAACTGATATGAGTCCACAATTAACCACCCAATCGGATCCATTGCGCTTTGGCAAATCTATAAGCGCCGGCTCGGGCTTAAACTTTAAGGATTGACAACGACTACTTCACTATAATTTATGATCAAAGGATTGACAACTGGCTATGGAAAGGAGGAAGCTGGAAAGAAACTCTGGCTGTAGCCAAGGATCTCTGTCTAGGTTTCCCTTGAGCTGCAGAGAAGCCGTAGAAGATCTCCAGTTGTGGTCCGGAAGTTGGTGGCAGGACCAAGCTTGTCTTACGCACTAGCATCTTAGTGATTAACCAACACACCAAACGGGTGGATTTTTCAAGAAAATCGTTGGTCCCAACCTTTCCAAGGCTTTATCCCATCCACCTCACATACTATATCAATTCCTCCCCTTCCTTGAAATGCTTGCTCTCAAGCATGTGGAATGCACCAACGTTGCTACGAGGAATTGAACTTTAGCTTAGATACCAAATGTTACAACTAGCACCTTAATAATAACCAATACACTAAAATGATGGATCCTTCAAGAAAATCATTATCCAATGGCCCCCAACTTTTCCAAATTCCATCTACTCCTCCACAGATCATATCAGGTACTATCACTACTATGTATTTGATAATTCATATCTTCTTATATAATAAAAATTATCCTGTAAGTATGTCATGCATCAAACATGGGCGGCTCGGATTGTGCCACGTGGCATGCCGTGTGCTTTTTTTTAATGGAAGGAAGGAAGGAAGGAAGGTTCTTTTATCGTCCGTGGAGGCCAATCGGCCTATGGGACCCAAATTACACGGGTGCAGCAAGCCCGTTGCTACCCGGATTAAACCCCCCCCCCCTAGGAGGGAAAAACCGTCGCAGCAACAAACCTGCTGGCAGCTGTATACATATAATATATATACATATGAATTCCCGGCACCTCAGGTAGGCGCCCGGGGGCAGAGGTGAGTCCGCAGATCCAAAACCTCCTGGAGGTAGGAGTCAAGGGATCGAACTGATGGTGTACTGAGTAGCTCGTCTGCGGTGGCGCACCGTGTCGCACCAAGAGAATGTAGCGAGCCGAATCGACTATAGGCGGACAGCTCACGGAAGGCATGGCTTTCATCCTCAACAACCCCCAGCGGGCAATACTGACAAAGCCTGTCCTGGCGCGGCTCTCCAACCCACCGACCCGTCTCAAGCCGAAGATGGTGGGCCCCTGTTCGAATGGACGCGATAATCTTGCGCTTCTTCATGGGCAACTGAGAACGCAGGTAGAGCTATGGGCCTCGAACCAGGGTGGGGTTTATGTGTTGTTTGTAGTGTGCCACCTTTACTGCTCGAGCATAGTGGTCCCGAGCTTCCCGAAAACAAGAGTCCAAGTACCCCTCGATCTATCCCTACGGCGTGCGTCATTGTGCACTGGGCGCACCTATGTGTGTCGTTCAGTAGCGCCCGATGCGGGCTCTCTTGTCCTTCCAACAAGCCACGAGCCGTTCTTGGGCTCATCGCCCACAACATAAGCCAAGTCTGAGGGGAGTGTAAGCCCATGTTGGCCACCTTCTGGAAATAGACAATGTGCCTATCGAGGGCCGCATGCTGCAGGGGCATGAATCATGTCTCCTGCAACAAGATCTGATATAGAACTGAGGGCTTGACACCAAGTGCCCGCGTCAAAAATGCCTTCTGGACCTGCTCTAAGTCGTTCCAAGTCGCCAAAGACACCACTGGGCCCCACACCTCGACCCCATACAAAAGAACTGGCTTGATCAGTGCCCGGAACAAATGTGACTGGTGGCCCCGATCATCTGGCTCTGCCACAGGACTATTGTTTTGCATTATGCGTCTGGCGCCTTCCAACTGCAAGGGTCACCCCAAGGCGAATGGATGCATCCCAATACATTGAGGGCGGGGAATTCCACCCCCGTACTTGTAGTCGGGTGTGACCTCTACCATCTGCCCGGGTAAGTGGCCGGGAGGTGCCTTGGGATGATGTGAGGAGGATATGAGGACCACCTTAGTCTTGGCCAGGTTGACCCACATGTCCGTCGTCTGGCAGAATGTGTCCAGGGCATCTAGGTGTGCCTGCATTCCCTCTGGTGTATGTGCCAAGAGGTCCACATCATCCGCATAGATGAGCTGCCGGATGACCTGGTGCAAAAGCTGTATACCATTCCCCCCATTGGCAGCTAGCCAGGCTTCCAACTGGTCAATGAAAAGTCCAAAGAGTGTAGGTGAGAGAGGACAACCTTGCCTAACTCCAATGCTACTGGCAAATGACTGTCCTTCCGGTTGCATGTCGCCTGTGCAGCTCTCGTACAGTCTGTACACTGCATTCTGCAGATCCGTAGGGAGCCCCAAATGGTGCAATCTCGCCCACAACTTTTCCCGAGGGACTCCTCCAAAAGGTGTTATATAGGCACTCCTCCAAATGGCGTCGTTTGGAAACCGCGTGGGGAAGATATGCGGCAGAACTCTAGCCTACGTGATCCATCCCCATCTTCTCCCCATAAGGGCTTGGCGATCCATCCCCATCTTCTCCCCACAAGGCACAAGCCCATCTGCAAGGCTCGGTTGGAAAGGGTCCCTTTTTTTCTTCTTGCTTGCACAGAAACCATCTTCCCGGTGGAAGCATTCGGGGGCCGAACATTTTCCTTATCTGCTGCAAGGCTCGCATTAGAAGAATGCATACCCGGCAGGGGTATTCTTTGCACCGGAAGAGAAACAGATTTAAGAAGCTTTTTGGATCGAGAAGAAGCCGGATTAGATTAACAGAGGCCCGTTTCTTAGTCTAATCCTTCCATAAGCTCCCAAATATTAATCACTTCGGTATTTTCTGCTAAAGAAATCCGGCTATGGCCTTCTTCGAGATGATAATTGCTGGAAGTGACACAGCTCGCATCAGAACAGCTCGAATCTTTTCTAATATTGGATCAAAACAGAGGTGTGCACACGGAGCTCAAGATTAATCAATAATCTGCGAAGAACAGAACAGATAGAAACAACATATTTTTTTCAGGCGCAAAGTATTGAAGGAGAGCATAAATCATAGCCAGAAATTCTTTATCAACAGAATAATTAGTACAATACCAATTAAAAGAAATTCAAGAAGCAACACCTAGTGCAGAAGCTAATTATTAAGGATGGTGCCCCAAAGATATACTATCTAATACCTCTCTTTATTACGTAATTTTCAAAATGGTACAAAAGAGGACATAAGTCCCAAAATGAAAGTCATGTCTCAAAAGACATGTACAAAAGTATAAATACAGTATATTATAATCTACTATATATTCCTACCATGATCATGGTTTCTACATGGAGGGGGAGCGTGGTTATCAGAGAATCACAACCATACGAACTGGAGAATGATGAGTCTGAGGAGGAAGAACTGCACCAACAAGACGGGGGAGCAAGAGGCTGAAGAAGAAGATGAGAAGAAAGCCAAAGAACAAACGGAGCCTACACTCGGCCACCATATCCAATGCAGCCTAAGCCACCCAAGAAGAGGGCCAAGGAATACAAGATGAGCGAGAAGCCATTACTTCTAGGTATGTATACCAATGTATTTGCTTGAAGACCTCTCCATCTAACTACATTGAGTGTTTTTCCGTTTTTCCACAACCATCACTTTTGTGTTCCCTTTCTTGACTGCCATCTCTTTTTCATTTCAATCCAATATTTACAGTAGTTTTCGTAATTCAGATGTGGTTCTGGATGTGTGTGTGTGTGTGTGTGAGAGAGAGAGAGAGAGAGAGGGAGGGAGGGAGGGAGGGAGGGAGGGAGGGAGAGAGAGAGAGAAGTGAATTGTATTCGTCTTGTCAAACCATCAGGTCTATAAGACAGATTACATCCAATAGAAAACTTATCCAAAACAAAAAAAAACTTGTTATCTGGCAAGCATTCATCATCGAGTAACTCGTCGTCGCTCTCCTCTTTCTCATCTCCATTAATTCAATAACATGTTTAATTGCTACATCCCTCAAGTCCAACATATCAATCAGAAAGCTACCCACCGTGGAGGCTGACATGTCAAAAAATTGTTGCAAATTGGATATGGCAAAACCAAACCTATCCCGCAAAGCTTGATATGTTGGGCAGTGTATTATTGCATGCTCTTCGTCCTCTACTTCGTCTGAGCCACATGCCCGGCATGTTCGATGCTCTCTCTGGATGTTGTACCATCTGCCAACTTCTACACTTAAATGGTGCGCACTCAAATGCATCCTGCAGATAGCATGTCATTTGTTCATGGAGATGTTCTCATTTAAATAGTTCATTGCTTGGAGCGTTGGATTCATCTTTTCCCTATATTGCCGCATCTTAATACCAGGGGTGTGTCAGATTCTTCCTCAGATGGTCTCTTTTATCCAGTCCCGGATGCGGTTCTGGGTATGAAATGAAATATATTGATTCACCTTTCAGACCATCAGGTCTATCATACATTGAATAGTAAACAATGCTCATAGTGAGCTCCAAGATGGAGGATCATTAGGCTCTGCTCTACCTTCTTCTCGATAATCTTCAAGAAGACATTTATAATTTTTTATATGTGCATCTCTCAGTTGTAAAACTTCCACAAGGTAACACCCTATGGTTTTCGGCTGCAAGTTAAAAAAGCTGATTAAGGAATTAACTTCTATATTATACCTGAGGCGCGTTTAATGATATGCTGGGCAATAGAGAATCAAGTGAGCCTCGTCTTCTACATCTCTTGATCCATACACTTTGCAAGATCTTCGATCGTGAAGGATGTCACCCCATCGACCCACCCCTTTTTTTTTTTTAGGGCAAGGTTTTTTTTTTATATCGCATTCTAAAAAAGATACATAATTAGCTATGTCTATTATAACAGAGGTTTGGTCTTATGATAAGGACCATCCAGTCACGGATTATAACATCATGGTTTAGATAGTTAGGAAAATTCCTCATCTTCATATTCAGCACAACCCATCATCCTGTCTGCACCTCCAATTCTATTGAGTCTACCCATCTCTCATGTGTAGAACATCATCACACACATTTAAATTAGTAACATAAAAATCAAAAGCACCATGGAATTTTCCAAACCTATCCCATGCTCTGTCATACTTCTGCCCCTTAGATAATTTATGCTCCCATTCCAGAACAGGAATCCACTCCTTACTGCTGTTCCACATGGTGTGATGTGGAACAGCAGCAAGGAGTGGATTCCTGTCCTAGAATGGGAGCCAGCATTCCAGGACAGGAATCCACTCCTTGTTGTTGTACATCACGGCTCCCATTCCAAGACAGGAATCCACTAGCAGCAACGAGTCATGGATTCCTGTCCTAGAATGGGAACCAGCAGCCAATCACGCCGCCATCCACTCCTTGCTGTTGTTCCACGTACGTAACGTGCTCTCCTGGGAGTTTAACCCCTTGCGATTGGCTGCTGGTTCCTATTCCAGGACAGGAATCCACTCCTTGATGTTGTTCCACATACGTAACGTGCTCTCCTGGGAGTTTAACCCATTCATAAGGGAAACAAACACGCACACTTATGAGCATTAGAGTGCGCTATGACTCTTTAAATTATGGGAGAACATGTGCTAAACTTTCCCATGTAAGTACTTTGCCTCTTTCTTTCGATAAAAACACGCCCTTTCTCTGCATCATAAAGCTTTTGGATTCCCTGTTTTACCCTGTGTAGGTGCTCGAAATATGACACTGCTCGAAAAATGGGGAGCCACTTTGCTGCTGCGCCTTTAGATACCGAAATTTCCCTTTCAAAACAAAGGTACTAGTTTTGTTTCTTCCTGTTCTTTCAGAATGCCGCCCTAAATTTTTGTTTCTTCATAATTTTTCCAGATTGGTCCCACAGGTTTAGGAATCTAAACAAAGAATGCAACAGGATCTCCAGCGCCAGGGATAATCTGAAGGTAAAGAAGCTTCTTTGTAGGGCGCTTCAAGCTCCAAGAAAGAAATGGAAATATGGAGTGTATTGCCCGACCACGGCAACCTGGGACCCATTATCGCCATGGCCTCCGGTCTGCTCTGGTGGGCTGCATGCCTTCGATCCACCTACGAATTGTTCCGGCGAATTCTTCATCTTCCAGCATGGCATATCACATGGGCGCCAATTTAATGCGTCGCCACATGATCAATCCAGGTATCAGACAGATTAAAATAAAAGCTCTGCTTAACAACGCAAGATTTCAGTATCAAGCAAGCGAAGAGCACTTTTTCTGATTGCTGGGCCAAGCCAGATATTTTTTGCGTAAAAGTTTAGTAAAGCGGGTATCGTGTCCTGAATTTTTCAGAAAAGTACTTTTGTAGCAGACACTGTTGGCCATGATAGCTGTGATCTTCTCCCAGTATACTGGCTTACCTACATGGGCACACAAGGAATAGGCTTGCATGTGGCCACAAGGAAACAAAGCAAAGATCTTCGAAGAAGGTTTATATAACTCTACTACTTCTTGGCTTGACTAAGTTGCAGAGAGGCAATTGAAGACTAGTGCATCGAAAATGGCCTCGTTTTGGAAGATTGCATTTCAAAACTTGATTCCATATGTTGGGTATGAACTATTCCTCCTTGCAACGTCTTATAAAGTTTGAAGAACACGTTTCTGAGTTGCAATTTATTGTCTTTTTCCTTGACAGGCCTGCGATAATGCTTCTATATCCTTTGTAAGTATAATATTCTGTTGGTTTTCTTGAAGATTTTGGTTTTTACTTGAACTGTCTAACATTGCAGCATCTGATTTAAACTGATCACTACCTTTACCCTGTTCTTACCCACTCTATTCGATTCACATCCTTGCATCATAGTGGCTTCATAATTGGTATTATCTGTCCGGATTAATAAGTATCCTTATGGCATAGATAATAGTCTTAAAAACCTAAGATAACATGACATGCCATTTTAAGTCAAGGCAGTTTAACAAAAGCTTTTTCCTGATGGCAAGATTTAGAGGCTGAAGCGACAACTGTCAGCTCAGCCAGTTTTTGTCTACATAGCGGAGCCACATCGTGCTGAAAAAAATTCTGGCATGCAAGAAGAAAGCTATCTGAGCATTTATGTCTAGACATAGCGTGTCATACTTCAAAATCAAGCATCATTCTGATGTTTTCTGTACTCTTTAACACATTTGATGTTATTAACGATTAATGATTTCTTTCACAGGTATGCATCAGTTAAAGCTATTGAAACTCCTGATGGGGAAGATGATTCACAATGGCTCACATATTGGATTCTTTACTCACTCATGGCTCTCATTGAACTAGCTTTAGGCAAAATACTTGTGTGGTAATTATTCGTGACAAACAGGAACAATCATTTATTCGTTTGATATTCACAACTTTGTGACAAGCCCATTTGTTATCTTTTAGGATACCATTCTATTCTGTGGCGAAGCTAATGTTTACTTGCTGGCTTGTATTGCCTCAATTTCGAGGCGCAGCTTATGTATATGAAGTATATGTCAGAAACTATCTCCTGTCCAAGCCACGGCGCGACTCAGATCCTCACAGTTCTCGTGAGCATTTGTTAAGGGCTGTAAGCCCAGAAGCTAGGTCTGCTATAGTGCAGTATATATCAGACAATGGTTCTGACTCCTTTACTAAAACAATTGGGGTAAGTTGTTTTTCAAGTGCCAATTCTTGTTTGACTTTCATGTGTGACAGGGTTTATACTTGTTGCAGGCATCAAAGTGGATGTACAAAATGAAGTCAAGGAGATCCCATTAAGGACATGTCTATTGGTGGCATTTTGTGTATCATATTACATAGAACAGGTCTGGTAAAGGGGTTACTGTGGATTTAAAACTCCAATTGAGCTCATACATTAGCGAAGAGGATGTTGTGACCAATAAAAACCCCATATTTGCATCATTTTGGTCAATTTGTTTCTTTTATTTCTTCGCAAACAAAATACAAAAAGGACAAAGTTGGGGACGGGGCATTAGTGAGATGGGTTTAGGACGTTGTTGGGTAATTCTTGTTGTGGCATAATTTATGTATCCATGCGTTATGTCTCCAAATATATGAGCAGCCTGAATTAGCTCAAATTCAGCCTTAATCTATATATTCATGCGTTCGGCCCGAATTAGCTCAAATTCGAATTAGGTAACCTTTGCAAACCTGAATTAGCACAAATTCTAAGTACGCAAATTAGGTAACCGAGGGAGGGCAAATTAGGTAACCGAGGGAGGTTATCACAAATGTGTAATGCATGTTGGGCTTAAATTACACCTTTTTACCATTATTACCAGGTGGAAACTATCAGATGGCAACACAATTTGAGGCAATTTGAGCCCAAACATGCCACTATGCTTTGTAATTTCTGTGGGGGAGGGCTTTACGCCCCGTGAAAAGTTGACGAGGCACCACGAGTGGCACTGGAATGGAAACGTCACGATTGATGCTAGGTCTGGCTCTGCCACAAGTGATGCTTAAGTCTGGCAATGCTGCTGAAACTTGAAGTCTAGAATTTTTTAAAAGCTCTATTCTAGACCTCCAAATTGATTATGCTGATCAATCCTTAACGCCCTGGTTCTCGTGTTTACAGGCTCAGATCATATCTCAGCCGTTCATCAGAGTGTTGTTACCTGTTAATAACACTCCACCGGCCCAAGTTTTTTGCTGCCTCTCGCATAACGCCCTAGAGTATTACAGTGAATGCCTATAATATCCTAGAGTATTCTGGTGATAGTATCAGATGACTCGCCAGAAGAGCCCCTGCTTCCAACCATAGCCCATGCTTCCGGCCACAGTTTCGGCTAACAGCCCCTGCTTCCAGCCACAGGCCCTTCTGCCGGCCATAAGATTAATCCAGCGGCATTCTGCAAAGCGGCATTCTGCATGGTTGGGGCTTCAGGCTTCTTCAAGCGACCCTGCAAGAAAACGAAACGAAAGCTCTGCAAGGTTAATCCAGCGGCATTCTGCAAAGCATCATTCTGCAAAACTCTTCTTCATTTCATGACCCTGCTTCAGGACGACTCCATTCCGACGTCCCTGCTTTCGGCCTTCGCGGAAGAACCCCTGTTTAGCAAACCCTCGAACCAGGGCGTTAAGGGCGATAACGCCCTGGCCCTCGGGCGTTACATGAAAAAAAATTTTCGGGCCATGTGGCCATGGCCAAAATGGCGAGGGGAGCCATTTTGGCCATGGCCACATGGCCCTCAAATTTTTTTCCAGTAACGCCCTCAGGCCAAGGCGTTATCTACACCTTATTTCCAAAATAGCTCATTGCTTTCTCAATATTAACGGTGAATGAAGTGATTTCTTTTTGGGATGGGTGGTAATCCTTTATTTGGAGTAGAAAATAGCACAAACAATCTAATAACTTACAAACAAATTCACATAAAGATCCTTGTCCTAATAAACCTTCACAGTTAAAGCAAGCCTTTGTTTTGCTGGTAAGCCTTTTGAAAAAGACATGTTATGGGGTGAGCGCCAAGCTGTCATGACTTTGAGTGAGTGGGAATACGGTGTAAAGTTAGAGATAATGTTCGCCCGCAGGCCCTTACGCGGGGTAAGGACCTGGCGAGCCCGGCAGGGCGAGCCTGGTCCGCACCCCGCGTAAGGGCCTGCGGGCGAACATTTTCTAACGTAAAGTTAGAGGGGGAGGATATTTCCTGCCACGTGGCGCCGTCGTAGCCACACAACTCTGATTACTCCGTTATCAGCCAACACCAGAGGAGATGAAGCCAGCATCGGAGGAGAGGAAGCCGGCTGCAGCACATTATCTGTTTTAAGAACGCATGTAATATGGAGAAATATCCTCCCCCCTAACTTTACGAATGTTGTAAACAATGTTTGAAAGGATGCTTCAGGTAGTTCAAAAGGACCGAGTTCCTGTTGCGGCAAAACAGACCAAATGTGGCATGCAATTTTTTTTCTTTATCTTTTTTAAGAATTCTAATAATGTACATTTAATTTGCTGGACCCCGCAAAGAATTTTTAACGCCTTTAGTTAGGGATTTTCTGAATGCCCCTTTCGAGTTTAGAAAGAATTGCTTTGGAAAAAAACTGTTCCTTTCCATGGGCTGGAAAAAGGATACACTAAAGAACCTTCTTGGCAGGCAGAACGTTAGGCCTGTCTTTGTTCGCAGCTTCAATGTCATCAGCAGATGCAACTGCCACAATAACTCCTTGTTCTTTTACAGCTTCCAAAGCATTTGCAAAATCTTTGAAATCCTTTAAACTGAAGAGAGCACAAACAGGCACATATATTAGTTAAAGATGTGCAGTTCATACACCACATACAAGTCTACCAATCAATAACCTGGTGGAGAGGATTTCTTCACGTCTTTGTTTCCTTTCATCCTCAGTAATTCCTAGCATATAGCGTAGCATACTGCAAGCAGAAAGGAAAATAAAGTTACTTATTTACCCATCTGAAGTCCAAAATAAAATGCACAGTATAAAGCAGTAAAAGCCTCCCATTATCGCCGCCTCTTTTAGGTACCTTGAATAGCCTTTTGCGTCAGGTAACTGATACGAGTCAACATCACCAATAGTGCCAATGATTGCTTTTGTTAGTGCATCATCATCTAGCTCCAGTTCTCTCAAAAATTGAACTGTCATATCATAGTTGTCAATGGTCTTAACAATATTGGGATCTCGATATGATAGATATGTGAAAACACCTGCAAAGAAAGGCGAGAAAGCAAGAGTTGTCACAGATAATGAAACAGAACAGCTTCAGAATACAGGATAAGCTCAAATACCCGAATGGGAATCAAAGTCACAAAAGCCCCCATATGCACCACCACTCACACGTACTCGATCCCATAGCCAAGTGTTCCCAATATACTTAGAAATGACATATGCACTACCATCCAACTGATATCCCGCTTCATAGATATTGGCTGCCTTTCCAACATAATTTACCTGCCAAGTACCATTCTATGATTAACAACTGCAAACAAAGACGTAGAATTCATACATACGGAAAATGTATAAACACCTGCGTTGGAATCACAAGCCCTTCATTGGATCTTGAAAGCCGATTATTCCAATTAGCCATTCCAAGAGGTGAAACTTCGGGCAAGGATCCAAGAAACGTTGCTACATGCTGTTCAGTAGAAGTCAGGAGTTTCTCATCAGCTGTTAAATTGATGAGAGCACCTTTCCTAGATAAGAATGCCTTCCGAATATTCTCCAGATTGCTTGCAACTGTCTCCCAATTTTCCTCTATGTGCTTTTCTAAATCCTGAAGGTACTCAAAATAACTGCAAACTTAAAAATGTCAATCATCATCCTAAATGCAACAGTACAAAATTGGCTTCTAAAGTTCAATCAATTCAAAATACAATTCTACAAAAAACCTACCTGAGACCACCCATTTGCTCACTGACCCAACCAGCTGTATTGAGTTTGGCATCCAAGCGTGCTGCTGCAATCCTATGGCCACCACCAACTATTTGGCTCTGCAAATCTCTTTATGCTGTTAGGAAACTGCAATACATTTAGGATTTAATGTAGATCAAGTAGACCTACTTCCATTCTTGATTTGCTCTGGGAAACAAACTGTTTAAAGCGTTCCTTATCCTTGAACTCCACATCCTGAAGCACAGTACGCATCTGTAGAAGAAGAGCAAAACTCAACCAGACAGAATGACTTGCACTGTACAATATTAATCAAAAACGATTGCCAAGGCCAGTAAATTTGTCAAATGCATTTACCAAACCAAAAAGATCCCCTGCTTGTGGTGCCATAGCTTTCCCACGAATGATTATATGACTTGAAGGCTCTTCTTTGCCTCTTATTGATGATGTAGAAGGGTACACTGAAATACCACCCGTTTTCCGACCAATAAGTTGATTCAACTCCACAAAATCCATATCTTTTGTACCCATCTCTAGAAGTGATTGGCTGCAAATATACATTTTCAATCCCATTAGAACATAACGAAGGAGTGTGGAGTTAGACCTAAACACGTCTATCTCTAGAAGCGACTTGATGCCGAACTTCAACTGTAGAGATCAATTCAACCATGGGAACTAGGGATAAAGAGGGCAGAATGAAAAGGGCTTGTAAATTTTATGCAAACAAATACTTTCAAAGGTCCAGATGAAACTTGACAATTTGTGCCCGTAAATATGGGCAAATCAGGCCAATGCATCGATGTCAAGAAGGTAATTAACAACATTGAAAGAGGCAAATTATTAAACACATCACATCAGCCCAAATCTGGAGTACATATGTTCAGGATAGTGGGAGCTGTGACTTAATTTGACTCAACATGTATTAGAGTCACAAGCACAGAACTGATTATGAGCCGATTATGATTTTAAGAAAACAAATTCAATCTGCTAGCTTCATCAAGAAAGCTGTAAATATTTTGCACTTAAGATCCTGCAATCATGCCCTCCCTGTATTCAACATACTAGCAGTGGGAAATGACAAACAGCATCAGAATAGTAATCCCAGGCCACAACTTTATTGATTCATTCCATCCTTGCATCTAGTTGTACAAGTGACTTTGACAGATGTTAAGAATGTTTTGGCTTGCATATAAAATATGGGTTCCTAGATTGGAGAATAATGCAGGCATACATACCAGAATAACGGCACTAGAGGAAGTAAATTTGGAGATAGATTCCGCATATCAAATGCAGCTTCAGCATAAAGAACGTCATTTGTGAAAAGATCATGACGCAGTATCTTTGAGCCTTGCATTTCTCCCACCTGCGAATTAAGAACCCTATTATTATATTTACGATATAATATATAGCAAAGGCTCAACCAGAGGAACTTAACAATAATCAAGAACATTATACTTGTTAAAGAGTTGTATCCCCTCTTGAAGATGTTTCGTATCATATTTTGAGAATGTTAAAGCCATGCTTCTCCAATCTGTGAGGTAATTTACCACCTCAATCTCAAGTCGCGATGTCAAGAGGCAAGAATGTTTCTCAAATGTAGAAAATCTAAGGACCCTAAAAATATGGCCAAAAAAGCTTCCATTCTGCATTCATACTGACTGAAAATCTAAGGATATGACGAGGTATGTCCCGATGCAAATTTATTAGTTTGGAATGGGATTGTGCAGATGCTTACCATCCCACTTATGAGCCACTTATTTTCGATTCAAAAGCAAATTGCAAGGCTATCTAGGATACAGACTTATGAGTGATGCGATCACATGCAAACATGCTCGTGAAGTGTTTGCAAATGTTTAGTTATCATTGTATTTTTATTCTTAATTCTTCTTGATCATTCAAACTTATGTTCTTGCGATCTTAGATTGAATATTAGATATCATTCACTTCACCTCAATTGGAACATAGATAGGTTCCTTCGGTATGTCTGATAAAGACAGGCAAGGAACGGCTTTTAATGCTTCAGGTGGGTCTGGAGTCTCTTGTCTTCTACGAAGATCTTCTGTTGCACGAGCAAGTTCTGCGAGATCCTCCTTAGTCATGCTTCTTTTGACATTCTCCAAGCGATTCCGTTCAAGGGACTCTGTGTTTGTTGCCTTTTCACCATCAGGCTGCACAATAAGGTTTTGTTAATACTGGAAACTGGACTGTACATTATAAGCAATAGAACCAGACCTGAAGTTCCACAGTGACACGGTGTGAATTTTGCAATATATATTTTTGAATGATAGGAGAGAAAACTCCTTTTGCACCTTCATCTGCCAACCGTTTCTTTAAAGCTGCCAATGGCTTAGCAAACTTTAGTGGCTCAAATGGGTCACCTCCATAAATCCACTTTCCCTGATGTATAAGATAGCTCAAGTCAGTAAGCAATAGATGTGTCATTCCACACTCCTTGAATATACCACAAACTTATATAAAGAAGTATGACTAGCCACAAACCAATGATCGAAGCATTAGTGAAAGACCGCGAGGAAAAGATCCAGTGTTGTTCTCTCGTAATGAAAACTCAATTGTATTCAGTGATGCTTCCACGGCCTCGTTACTGAAACCTTCATCAGCTAACTTTCTCAATGTTTCTAAGATTAGCTCCTCTACATGTGAAACATTGGACTCACAAACACCTTTCAATCCAACACTAAATTCTGGCTGTAATAGTTCATCCTCTACCCCACTTGCAACAAGGGCCTCTCCTAATCCACTCTCGAGCAGAGTCTTTCTTAAAGGAGCAGCTGGCGTCCCTAACATTAGATGATCGAGGAATCCCAACACCAATTGTGTCTCAATATCAAATGGCTCCTCACTGAGCAGCCAATTCATAGACACCATGTACTTCTTAGATAGATCTGCTTCATCACCCACAGCATACTTGGCAACAACCTTCTTCGGTGCAGAGAATAGCTTTTGAGTATTAACTTGTGATTCTACTGCTGCTGAATTGGCCTCAAAGTTGGACAAGTATTCTGCAAACAAAACCACAAGTTCATATGAGTTATGGCTTTCTTAAATGTCAAGGAAAAATGGAAGTCTGATACAACTGCAGCATTAAAACAATATTACTAAGCAGACATATTTAGCAAAATGGCGCTATACCATGCATAATACGCAAACGCTCATTTGGATCATCATCTCCATAGAACCATATCCTTGCATTACTAGGATGGTAAAACTTTTGATGAAATTGCTGCCAATCTCAAATACTGAGGTGTTAAAAGAAAACTCAGTAATATCTACAAACTTCTGTAGAAAGTTCAACAAAGTTCAGTTACCTGAAACTCTTCAAAAGAAAGATCTGGTATAACAGCTGGATCACCACCACTGTCGACACCGTAAGCATTATCAGGAAACAATGCCTACACAATAGGCTGTTAGCGTTAAGAACAATCCCAGTAAAGACATCTATCAACAGTACATGCCCATCTAACTTTGATGTCTGATGATGCTGGCTGGCTTCAAGCATCAATTCTCAAATTCAAACCTATATTACCTGTTGGCACGTCCTTGCAAGGACACTATCAGGTTGTGAATAAACACCCTTCATCTCGTTAAACACTACTCCTGCATACAGTTACGTAAGCAACTTGTAAAATATATTCACTATGTTTCTCCAACTATACATCAGATTTTATTAATACATTCCTACACCAAACATCTTTTGAAGTAGGAAACGGCAGTATTAAGATAATTATCATCCCTTCGGGAATTTGAAAATACTAAAGTTCGTTTTGAGATTTTGGACATGGTAAATTTCAAGTTAATAGTCCCCAAAAGTAAGTTCCCTGTATGAAATGGCTTCAAAAGAAGACAAATATTATGAATGGGCATAGACCAAACGCTAAACAGTACCCACAAACACCAAAGCAAAATGTCTCTTACTCTCATCAAAGAACTGTAATGAATTTTAGATACTGTTAGAGGATGTATCCATAATTTCTCACCCTCCAAAGGCATTCTTAGCCACTGGCAAAGAGCAGAAATGGAGGGCAGACCCACTACCATTGCCGTTTGATGTGAAGTCTATCTAAATGCAGAGTCCCTTCATGGTGAAGCTATAGAGCTCAGAAAAGATTGTATTTACTCAAATAAGATGGCATACTTTAAAAGCCGACAGTGCGAGAGGATTCTATATGGGTCTTCTGCTGTCAAATCATAAGTTCTGGATGTTTGTCAGTTTCTTACATATGACAAATATGATCATGCGAGAGAAAAAAATTCTGACAGCATGAAAGTTAATGCATAACTCCATTTACCTTTGAACGTAATGTCTTCTGAAGAATCTTCTACTTCATAATGCCACCCTTCTTGCTGGAACGTCCGAATGTCATTTACACATTTAGGGTAAAATACAGCATCTAAATATACATCAACTAGATTGTAGAAGTCCTGCATAAGAAAAACTTGGATAGTGAATACTCTATACCCAAAAAAATTGCTTCAATGCTATGTATACATGTATACCTTAAGATTTGTTGATGCAACAGGATAGCAAGTCCTATCAGGATAAGTGAATGCGTTCAAAAATGTGTGTAAGCTACCCTTAAGAAGTTCCACAAACGGCTCTTTCAACGGATATTTCCTTGAACCACAGAGTACACTATGCTCCAGAATATGAGGAATTCCTTTGGAATCTTTGCTGCAGAAAACGTGTTATGGTCAGCATTCAGTTGCATACTTGCAAAGAATATTTGGAACTTACGGTGGCGTTCGAAAGACAATCCCAAAAACCTTATTTTCATCGTCATTTACAATGGACATGATCTCTGCTCCAGTCTTATTATGGCGGTAAAGAATGGCTGTCGACTTGTACTCTTCAATAAATTCAGTTTTAATTTCTTCAAATCCAAGCGCTTTTGCAACTTCGGGGTCAGCACCTGTCAAACATGACATAATAGAGTAAATTTGGTACCAACGGATAGCACAAGACCATCATCTGATATACCTCATTTGGCAATGAAGATGAAAGGGGAAAGTAAATATAGACACATTCTTGACGAATCAAGCATATTGGTTATGCATTGGGATTCATTTTATAAGCTAAGCTTGCTTAGTATCGTAACGTTTCATTGAAAATGCTAAGGGAAGTCTAGTATATCTCTCAATTATTTATAGATGATCAATGCAATAATTCGCATTGAAAAAACTGCTCACCAATTTTTGGAGATGGAGGCGAAGGGGCAACCACAGCCTGAACCACATTGTAGGACCTTCTCTGGGAATAAATTAAAGGGTATAATGACCTTGGATTCAAAGACCTACTGATTCTGCGGAAACCAACCCAATCTGAAGCTTTTGAAGGTGCATTTTTTTTAACATTCCGCTTGCTTAACGAATTAGAGGAACCATAGTTTCTAATTTGAATCCCAGAGACTGGCAATCTTCGACATTTCCTTGCCAATCCAATCACTTTTTCTATTGTATATGCTGCGTTGGGACTCTTTGCGCCTGTGCAGAGGCTCATTTCTAATTACAAGTGCAAGAATGGTTCAATTTTCTCTAGGCCCAGGATGAGGAAGGCATAAACCCTAAACCAGAGGCTCTAGTTTGTGCTGACGTGGTACTCAACTTGTGGTTCATTTTTTACAGATCTTTGTCCCTTCTCTCCAAAAAAATCTATTCTATTCTAAAAGAAAAGAAAACACATGGTAACTTTGTGAGAAAGCAATTGCCTTTGCACACAAAAATGCCATCTATCTATGTATTTCTTGCACGTAAATGATTCCTTATCTCATTTAATTTAACTTATAATGCAGGCAATACGACACCTTGGTTCGGGAAAATCTGGGGGAGCCTTGTAAGCTATCGTGTGAGATTAAAATTTCACAGTACAACTTAGAAATAGCATAAAATATTCTCGGTCAAAAATAGCCATTTTTCTTGATATTTTCAGTAGGAATAGAGGGGAAGTATGTAGCTGGTAGGTTGGGCTAGATCTAGCAGGAAACTTGCCAATTAAGCATAAAAAATTTCCCGAACTAAGTACGACACCATCGAATTGCCATTTGGGGCATGTAAGTAATTACCTCGTTAAATTTATTACACAGGCCTCGAATGATGCAGGCAATATGACACTGCCAGATTGTCAACTAGGGAGACACGAGGCTATCTGCTGTATAATATAAGATTTTACCAAAAGCAAATATGGAGATCCATACACCAGACACCAAAACAAATTAATTGCTCCAAACAAAAAATTAGGCTATTACAAAGAGATCTATTACAGGTTTAGACTATAAGATGCACGAATGAAAATAAATATGGACATCCATACCCCTTTATCCTTTCCCTCCAAAACCAGCCAAATGCTCCAAACAAAAATCAAGCTATCACAAAGAGATCCATTATAGGTTTATTCTATCTACCATAAGATGCATGTACCATGCAAGCTATGCATAACGCTGGCTTTGTGGCAGCTCGAATCGCCCTTCCTCTGCTCGCTAGCCATGCTGATTACCAGAGATAGTTAGTGCATAACATCAGAGCCAAGGTTCAATTCCTCGTGGCTGAGGGCAAGCATCTCGAGGAAGGGGAGGAATTGATATGGTCTATGGGGTATGGAATAAAGCCTGGAAAGGTTGGGGCCCATTGGATACTGATTTCCTTGAAGGATCCGCCCTTTTGATGTGTTGCTTATCGCTAGAGGTGCTAGTACATAACAATTCTATTCTCTCATACTTTCTCTTCTCTTCTAGATTAGATTTGGAATCAAATAAGGAATTTTTTTATATTTTTTATTGGTTGTTAAGGTGAATAGAAATATGTTAGAACTCATTAATAAATGAAATTATTATTTAGTCTTTCGCACGGAGTTGGACACTTTGAAGCAATATGAGGCTATCCACGTTGTACCAGTTGAGATTCTGAGATTCTTGTGCATTTGGAAACCTTAGAATCATTGGATTTGATCGACGGTTATAGAAAATTAATGGAAATTCCAGCATGTCCATTGCTAGCATTGGAAAGTTATGTCGGCGTTGGAGAAGCTATGGCGGGGCAGAGTTTTTGGAGAAACAAAGTGGGGTATTTTCTAAACTCCACATTTTCTGCGTTTTATTGTTGCATTCCTCTGTCTGCTATCTTTCTTTGTTTTACGCTTTGTTGAACAAAAGGATTGAATGGGCATTCGTATTGGAATGGAAACGTGCGTTTTTGTCCAATGCAAGTTCTTATTTAGTATCTTTGTGAAGAAATCTTGCAATCAATTGCAGATGCTCATGGTATCAGATAGTTTGGGTGTAAAAAACTTGCACCAATCCACTCTCAAGTGCTAGTGATCCTCACTTATGTAATTTCCGCTTCCATTATAGTTAAGCCGGCCCTTCTGCTATTTCCTATTCAATTCATCTCTGCATGCATTCATTTGTTTTGTCTGTGTAAAGGTCGCATAGGGATATCCATGCGCCTGCCATGAATGAAGGCAAGATTTTGAAATTTCTACGTATTTTTCTTTTCCCATAGATTCTTAACCTTCCATCCATTCTATTTTTACCAATTGCTTCCCTGTTTCTTAGCCTGTTCTCTCATTCTTGAAAACACGTTTAATTCTTCCTGCAAGAACGGAAATTTTATCTTACAGCTGGACTTTGCTGCTAATGGGTGGACATTGGAGGTAGCTGCCTGTTGGCACTGTTGATGCACCTAGTGGCTGGTTTGTTCCTGATAGTATGAGGGGTCAGTTTGTTGACCACCAATTGTGGGGAGGGGAAGCCAATGCATTAGAAATGTCAACCAGCGCAAAGGAGTGGACAATTGCATGCCTGTGTAGTTGACTATGGTTTTGCAACTAATATCTTTGTTGGAACTGCCCTTATCAACATGTATTCCAAGGCAAAAAATGTTAAGGCAGCAAATGAGGCATTTCACAAAATTCAAAATAGGAATATAGTATTATGGACATCAATGATTTCAGGGGCATGGAGATCTGTGCAAAAGAGAAAGCTTCCTTAGGTGTGCTATTGATAAATCTGGGTTGTTAATTTCCTGAAACTATTGATGATGTGAGAATATATTCTCAAATGTTTAACTATTTAATCTCCCAAGCACTACAGTTTAACAATTTTTAGCTGAACATAAGGTTGTAGATTTTAGTCTAACGATGGATCAGATTAAGTGTGAGGTAGAGATTGACTGCAGGGTTTTGCTGACAACACTTTGGGGTTATGAGTAAGACAACTTTGCATTGCTAGAGTTAAGAAATACTCTGGAACCTAATCAGCTTTCCAAATCTAGAAGCTGCTTACTTTCATCATGTGTTTAGATTGATATGCTTTAATCTATGAAAGAGTTTCGTTTGGTTATTTTCCATATGACAGCCAATGCGTTGATTTTGCATAGTAGACATTTAAAAATAGAGCCAAAAGCATGGGATGGATTGGAGAATATGGCAGTGCCTGCTTACTTCAGTATGTGTTTAGGTTGGTTGGCTTTAATGTATGGAAGAGTTTCGGTTGGTTATTTTTCATATGACATCCGATGCACTGATTTTGCATGGTAGACACTTAAAACATAGGGCCAAAAGCATGCGATGGATTGGAGAATACGACAGTGCCATCAGGTGCTAGACAACATATAGGACCAGTAAGAATATTTCAACATTATGCTCAATATATCTTGTTACTTGCTTTGTATCTTGTGATCCTTGCCGTCTTATTTCAAATCTTAATATGTTGCCAGACAAACTGGGTACTAGGAATTGACAATTTGCCAGTTGATTTGAGCAATATCGTCTTGTAACTTGTTGCGAGATCCCTCTGATGGACAACATTCACAAATATTGGTTTCAACATAGCAGGATTTAATATCATTATAGTTCCATTATTACAAGGATATATACTTATTTAGCCTAATAGAAATCAAGCTTGTCAAGTTTCCTCACATAACTCAGTCTGTATGTCTGTGACATCTTTCTGGCAATGGAAAGCTTCTGGTGTCAAAAGCTTAAAAGCCCAACTGAATCATAAAGACCATTAAGAAAGTTTTCTGTATTATCTCATACATATGTGTTTTTGACCAGGATACTGCGCTACCTTATCAGTCCAGTGTTTTCCTCAAGTAATGTAAATAATGAGATTGTGAAAGGCTTCTCTGGGCTGCCAATTGATGGTCACCTTCTATTTCTGAAAAATCACGTGCTTATGGGCCTAGAATTGAGTTTCTTTGTTGGAGAGTTATATAAAGAGAGAAAGCGGTTACTGCGTGGAATTGCACATTATGTGTTGTTCGAAGATGCTCTTGAAACGACAATGTCCGAGTATGATAGTTCAATTTGCTCTGTTTGGTGTTGTCCCAGTTTCAGGCCGTAATTATTCAATCTTCTTTCACGAAAAGATGATGTTCTGCTCTATCCAGAAGGAGCTAGAGAGGCCCTTCACTTAAAGTTAATGCACTTGGTATTCTTATGGTCAATTTAATGTCTATAAATGAAAAATTACGAGGATATATAAACCCTGAACTTGATTCTGTTATTGGAAGACAGACAAAAGTTGGTTGTAAAGTCGCAATAATTACCAAGCCTACAACATGTAACATGATCTATCTTGTATAAACTTGGAGAAATTTTTAGGTAGCTAGAGAGGCCCTTCACTTAAAGCTAACGCACTTGGTATTCTTATGGTCAATCTAATGTCTATAAATGAAAAATTACGAGAATATGTAAATAACTGAACTTGATTCTGTTATTGGAAGACAGACAAAAGTTGATTGTAAAGTTGCGCCTACAACATATAACATGATATATCTTGTATAAACCTGGAGAAATTTTGGCATGGAAAGTTGGTTGTAAAGTTGCAATAATTACCAAGCCTACAACATGTAACATGATATATCTTGTATAAACCTGAAGAAATTTCGGCATGGAGCATATATTGTTCTATTCTGTGGAGTTGGCGAGCCACCTGGGGAGTACGTTCGCAAGAATGAAACTCAAAGGAATTGACGGGGGCCCGCACAAGCGGTGGAGCATGTGGTTTAATTCGATGCAACGCGAAGAACCTTACCAGGGCTTGACATGCCGCGAATCCTCTTGAGAGAGAGGAGTGCCTTCGGGAACGCGGACACAGGTGGTGCATGGCTGTCGTCAGCTCGTGCCGTAAGGTGTTGGGTTAAGTCCCGCAACGAGCGCAACCCTCGTGTTTAGTTGCCACCATTGAGTTTGGAACCCTAAACAGACTGCCGGTGATAAGCCGGAGGAAGGTGAGGATGACGTCAAGTCAGCATGCCCCTTACGCCCTGGGCGACACACGTGCTACAATGGCCGGGACAAAGGGTCGCAACCCCGCGAGGGCAAGCTAACCTCAGAAACCCGGCCTCAGTTCGGATTGCAGGCTGCAACTCGCCTGCACGAAGCCGGAATCGCTAGTAATCGCCGGTCAGCTGTACATTTAACTCTATTAGACTATTCTTTCATGCTGAGTTTACCCACTTTCACGCGGGCCAGAGAATTTAATGAACACAGTAGCATCAAAAAACGATAGCCGCATAAAACTCTCTTCCCAAAAGAATAGAATTACATAACGACCCCTTCATTTTTCTATTGTTATGTTTATTTTGAAAGTTATGTTAAGCCATTGGTCAATTTATCGATTGAAGGGGCACAATCAATTAATTAAATATCATACTATAGCATGTATTCCTAAATGCATCTACTTAGCTAGCTATCAAAATCGTACAAAAGCTTACTATGAACTTACCTACATGGTGGTATTGAATTGCATATGAATATAACTTACATGTAGTATTTGTGGGTAATTATGGTTTTAGCACAATAGACAGGGGAAATGGTTTTTGTAGTTTTATATCTAAGGCATGCATCAGGATTTAAAACTGATAATAACTTCGTACAATAAAATCTATTAAGCATCCGCAACTGATTTGCAGCTACTTCTGGACTACAATGTTAAGAGAGCGAACAAAGTTCACAACCGAGTCTATAAGGTAATTTAAGGATTCCCTGTTTGTGGGTATAGAATATATGTTGTAACAAAACTTCCAAATGGAATAGAATCCGTGCTTAACTTCTCGAAGACTTGAATTCATGAGATGATCCAAGGTTTATCAGCTGAGCATAACTATATTGTGATTGGAACAACAGATGCATATTGCTAGATTTCAGAGTTATTTATCATTTCAATAATGGCGTAACAACTATGACCATAACCTCAGGAGTCTCATTGCATTTCAATCCTTGGGAATCATTACATATATTGTGGCTTTGAAGGCATATGTTTACTTCAATTCACTTTAGTCTAAACTGATCACTTGGCTAAGAAACGTTTTCCAGGCCTAGCACAGCAGGGGAAGTAGCTACGCATTGCATCAAAGGTACCAGGCCGGGTCTACTTCCTGGTGAGAAAAGCTATCTCAGCTAAAGGTATGTTTCCAGCAGCCAAAGTGTATAAATCAGGAAGATGGCATTTAAGTATGAGATTGGAATACCCTCCTCTTCCAGTCCTGCCTGAAGTTTTTTCCACGCATACATTATGAACTTAAATAAGGACTCCATCATACAATGCATTATTGTTTGTTATTGCAGGGAGGGAGGAAGAACTACAAGATAGAAAAAATGCAGTGATATCAGGGTATTTTTGTTATGCATCACTCGAATTGTATTCCTACGCTTCCAGCATGTATTATGTTATTAGGAAAAGCTTTTAAATGAAGAACTTTATTTATCTTGCACGCTAAATTCTAGTGCTGTATAGTATATGCAAGTACATTAACTGGATTCTGTGACGTTCCAGCATAATATACGGTATGAATACGTATATTATATGGCCATGTCACTCATACATATCGCCTTGACGACATGTACTTAGATCCGTAAACGGTCGCATCCTATGGGGCAACTTCCTAGGTTGCACATAGCATTTAACCCCTTTTTCCACATGGCAAGACCCCACATGCCCTTTTAGCCCTAACCCTAAAATTGTCATGTAAAAGGAACCAAAGGGAAACCCTAAGCCTTTTCCTATTTTGCATTACAGCCTCCTTGGGCCATTCCGGACAAGCCAAGCTGCTATTTCGCATTGCCAGACGTCACAAAGCCAGCTTTGCACAACAGATCTCCAAGATTCAGTCGCCTTCGCCTTGAACAGAAGCATGGACACGTTCTGAGGATTTGGAGCAAGCCAGGGTTCAGGTATGTGCAACGCCGACTTTTAGTTTGCAATGAGCTAGATTAGTGTGTTAGATTAGCCTTAGAGGTCTTATAGACTCTGAGATCACAAGCTCTAACAAAGGAACCTAACCATGTATGTTTAGGTAGATAGATTAGATGTTATTCTACATTTCAGTTCCGCGGATGATGATGTTCTATTCTATGCGCACTCCTGTGTATTAGGAAGGGGGGTAGAGACCCTGAAAGCTTTAGTAGTTGATGTATCTAGGTAGCTTCGTTAATTCCCAATTAATGCGGCCTGTGCATAAGAGCATGCCTGGCTGTGGGTGGCGGGGCTAGACTGGCAGATAAGGACATGTCCCATTATAGACTGATCCCTCTGGTGTGTAAAGCCCACCAGGGATCTTAGCGGGCTAGGCCTAATGGCTTTCCACTGCTTGTGGGCAAGGCAATCAATATATATGGAATACAAGCAACACCAATCTTTTGCTTGTGTAGTCCATTAACCTCATTGCCAATACAATGCAAGGAAGGATTAGTAGACATGTTACCCCACTAGCAAGAATAGAATATGAGTCTAAACTCATCCCTAGGCTTTTTAGTATTATGTCTATGCCAGACTACTAGAGTATTTGTGGCACAAAATGTAAAATAGCAATGATGCCATTGAATTGGAAAAGCAAAAGGAAATGTAAGATCTTCTAGTCTATCTCCTAGATTCTAACTTAGTGTTAAAGATGTATCTGTTATAACACTTGAAGTATGTCATGCAAGTCCGTTTATAGCAGCCTCTGAAGGATGGACCATTACTAGACCAATGGGTTTCTCAATAAGCACATCCTTAGAAAACTGGGATGGTTGTGCTACAAAAGTTTGAATTGCATTGCATTCGCTGAAATGTCAGAGTCAATCTCTTCATTTAGCAAATATTCCCAAGCCCCTTATATTATTATCTTGAGCTTTTTTTCTGTCCATTGCAAAGATAAATGCCATCTTCCTCCTAGACCTACACTAGTAATTGGTTCAATGTCGTCAAGCTGAAATACCTGAGATGCACTATCATATCATGCATAAAGATTTATAGAATTCATTCTTGACCCTAGTAAGGGCTCATTAAATTGTCCATCTATACCATTTGGACCATCTACCTCGAATAAATGGTAGATGTGTGCATGATAGGTGCTCAAATCCAAGCATACCACTTTCATTATCATAAACTTTCTGAGTTTCACCTTTAACTGGGGCAGTATCCTCCAGATTGGTAGTCATTATCAAACATTCTTCCCTAGAAACGTAAGTCCCCGCTCCAATCCTTCTACTAGAACAACAAGCTCAGCCGCACATATTCAGACAACTCCATAAAGAAATCAAATCCAACCAGATGAGGTTATTTGACAATGTAATACACTCAAGCTTAATGCACATCAACATTCTACGCCTATGCATATTTGCGACATCGCTCTTGTTAGGTAGGCGCTGAAAAACTGCTTCGTTTCTAGCATCCTGTCCTTTCTATAAAGCCATCTATTAGATTCTAACAGATAAAAGATTGTAATAAACAGTAAAAGAAGAGAAGGAAGCCCTCACATTGCCAACATGTACCTACAACATGAAGATTTTGTAAGTGAAAGGTTGAACACGATGTTAAACAAGAAATTATTAGATATCACAGAATAATCTTGAGCATGCAATTATCTATATGGCAACTAGCTTAACATGTTCCCAACCATTGCATTATATTTATACAATACCAATGCAAATGAGTCAATACATTAATTTAAAGCATACCAATATTTCACAAGACAATCACGAAGCCTTGTCTTGTAATTCCCTTGCAAATGCAATCTCCGTTCAGCTCAACTTTGTATTCATCTTAATCTTCAATTTATATAGACCCAATCCGGACCGATAGTAGTTGGTTCCAGATCGGTTCCAGTCTGTCCGCCTGGGCCTTAGGAGCACGTGGCCATTTGGTCGAGTTTTATTCGACCCCTTAAAACCATCTAATATTATATCCTTCATAATAGTTCAACCCTGCAATATTCCAAACATTCACAATGTCACTTCTATGTCCATAGTTTAAGCAACCCTAAGGTTCGACCATATGCTTCTGCCCCTTAATAATTTTCACTGCTTAACTCCTTCTGAATACTTGGATCTAACTAGAAATACTCCTCATGTATATCTAACATTAATAATTTCATCATTCCCCTTCATGTTAGATATTATCTGATCAATATTTCAGCATAATTTTGTCATCTGTGTTATATATTCTATCGGCAACTAGTTCTCTGATTTTCTTCTTTTACCTTGACACTTCTTTCAAGTTCAAGGTATAGAACTTATCCCAAGATTTTCCTGCAACATAATAAATCTGTGCACTGGAATTACATTTGTAAACACATCTGCAAGCTGGTCTGTTGTATTTTTGTATTCAACCTCTGTAATCCCTTTTGCCACCATATCTCTAATAAAATGAACATGTAGTTCAATGTGCTTTGTCCTATCATGAAATACTGGATTTCTCGTTATAGCAATGCAGCTCATACTGTCAATGAAGAGTGTAGTTGGTTTATTCTGAGTTATACCTAACTCAGCCAGCAATCTTCTTACCCAGACCACTTCCCTTGCTGCCAAGGAGGCAGCATTGTATTCTGCTTCAGCTGTTGACATAGCTATACAACTTTGTTTTTTACTTCTCCAAGATATTGTGCTTCCACCAACTTGTATAAGATAACCAGATGTGGATGCATTGGAGTCCAGATCACCTCCCCAGTCTGCATCAGAATATGCTGTTAAATCAAGATTTGTATTTGTAAATGTCAATCCTTTATTTTGTGTACCTTTCAGAAAGCTAAGCACATGCTTAGCTGCCTGCCAATGTTTCCTTCCTGGATTGTTTGCATATCGACTTAGCATGTTCACACAATATGCTATATCAGGTCTGCTACAATTAGCTAGGTATAAAAGGCATCCAACTAACTCCCTGTATGGATACTTTTCCATTTCCAATCTTTCCTCTTCATTTTTAGGACTCATGTCCATAGATAGCTTCTGACCTGTGATCATAGGAGCGTTTACACCATTGCACTCTGTCATTCTAAATTTTTGAAGCATGCCCTGAATGTTTCTTTCTTGAGTCAATGTTATTCTCTTGTTCTCTCGATCCCTGTGAACCTCAATTCCAAGAAATTTTAGTAGAGGGCCTAAGTCTGTCATTTTGAATCTGCCATTTAATAGTTCTTTGCATTTGTTTAGGCACTGCAAGTCATCACTCACCATAATATTATCATCTACGTATAGAGCTATGATGCAAAAATGAACCTTTTCTCTCTAAATATATAAGTTACCATCATTTACCATCTTGCTGAACCCTTGTTCTCTTAAGAACCCATCCATACATAGATATCACTGCATGTGAGACTGTTTGAGTCCATACACTGCTTTTTTTAGCCTCCATACCATATTATTTCCTTGTTCAAAACCTTTAGCTTGCTGCATGTATATTTCTTCATTCAAATCAGCATTCAAAAACGCTGTATTTACATCCACATGATGAATTTCAAGATCCAATGCATTAGCATATGCAAGTAATTCGCAAACTCGTTAACTTAACAATAGGGGAAAAAGTCTCATCATAGTCAATACCTTTTCTCTGAGAATAGCCTTGGGCCACCAATCATGCTTTGAATTTTTGTTCTCCATCATTCCTAATTTTTAGTTTGAACAGCCATTTGTTTTTATGTTCCTGTCTTTGGGTTTTTCCACCAATTCAAAGGTTTGAGTTCTTGCAAATGAACTTATTTCTTCTTCCATTGCTCTCTTCCAATGATCTGAATTATCAGAACTTAATGCTTCCTCATAAGTGCTTGGCACACTAGGTTCCACAATGGCCATTAGCTCATGTATTTCTATATTCAGATTTTGCAACCTTCTGGATGTTCCAGTAGGAGTTGTGCCATGTTTTTCAAAGTCTATATCCTTTAGTCCTTCTCTCAATTTCTGTACTTCAGTGGATTTCTTTTTTGTGATGGCATCATGAATTATTGTCTTGTTTTGTTGGTCCACTTCATTTTCTCTACTTTCCTCATTATTGACTGGTTCTGCAGTAATATCCTCTTGATCACCATTAGTCACTGCTGCCATTTCATCATCATCATCAGTGCATGAGCTTATTTGACTATCTTTAACCCCTGTTTCCTGATTTTTCTTTCTTCCATATAAGTCTTCTCGACCATCAATTTCCTTTCTGTTTTTGTATAAAATTGATTCAGTGAATTTTACATCTCTACTCACAATAACTCTCCTTTCCTCTGGGTTATATATTCTATAACCCTTTGACATTTCGTCATAAACCTACTAGATAGCCTTTGATTGCTCTGTTATCAAGCTTCCTTCTTACTTCTTTAGGAACATGTGCAAAGGCCAGGCAGCCATAAGCTTTTAAGTATTCACATTTTGTAGATATTTTACTCCAAGGATTTTCAGCTATTTGTCCATCAAGACTTGATGATGGCATCCTATTTTGAATGTATACTGCTGCTTGAACTGCTTCTTGCCAGAGAAAATTGGGTAAACCAGACTGTTTCAACATTGATCTTACAGAATCAAGTATATACCTGTTTTTTCTTTCAGCTACTCCATTTTGTTGAGGAGTATGGCTACATGTAATTTGCCTTTTAATTCCTCTTTCTCTGCAATGCTTCTTAAATATGTCATTAACAAACTCTCCCCCTCTATCTGTCCTAAGACATTTAATTTTTCTCCCAGTCATTCTTTCAGCTTCTGCTTCAAATATCCTATAAGCATTATAAGCTTGATTTTTCCTTCTAAGGAAAAAACATTTTGTGTGTCTGGAGTGATCATCAATAAAAGTGATGAAGTACCTTTTGCCTTGCAGACTTCTGGCATTGATTGGCCCACAGAGATCCGAGTGCACCAATTCTAATAGGTCTCTAGCTCGTTCATGTCTTTTTTTGAATGGCAATCTTGTACTTTTGCCCATCATGCACCCGAAACAAACAAATTCCTTACTTTCAGCTGCAGATATCAGCCCCCTTTAACCATTTCCCTTAGATTGTCCATGTTTACATGACCTAATCTTTCATGCCATAGTTTTAGAGTTGGTATTTCTATTGAGTTTATGCTTCCAGACAAGGTTTTATTGTGAAAATCAAACAAATTACCAACTCGTTTTGCAAGAAACTTCACTTTATTATTTCAAACACTTTACAGCAGTGCTTGTCAAATACAAGCTTGAATCCCATATCCACAAGCTGGCTGACTGAGATAAGGTTCCTTATAATATTTGGAACAGAAAGTACATCATGAAGATTAACTATATTTCCCTCTAAATCAAACAGTTCAAGCATTCCTGACTCGTTCACTTCTTGCAATTCTCCATCTCCCATTTGAACACAAGTTGATGTTTTTATCTTCCTTTGCTTGAGAGCATCAGTAGTTCTAACTACTGATCTCTCAGCTCCACTATCTATCACAAGTAGATCACCAATTTTATTAGAAGTTTGATCAGAAATAGGACAAGTTATAGCTGTGCATACCTCAGCATCAGAGTCTTCCCCTCCATTGTTAATATCTTGAGTTAGATTGAGACTGCTGGTTCCTTCAGTTTTGCTTCTCATGTTACTATTTTTCCTCCCTGAACTTGTGTCTCCCTTGCCCTTATCTTTATTTTTTCCAGCACCCCTTGGGCTTGGACATGCAGCTGCTATATGACCATAACCATCACAATTAAAGCACTTTTTCTCTTTTAGCTTAGGACAGTTTGTTTTTAAATGACCATAAGAATTGCATCCATAGCATGGCCCTACCTTTTTCCTTTCATTTCCAAATCTTCCCTTCTTTATTCCTGCAAATAAGATCTCAGCATTTTTTTTGAAGAACTGTGTCATCAATATATTAAAAGAATGGTAATGTTACAAAGCAAGCATTTTCTTCATCTCCCTTTAAAATTTTCTGCTGTTCAATTTCAGTTCTAATCATTAGCTCATCTTTTTCACGATTTCTTGCAACAATTCTTACCAAGGTAGCTAGCTGTTCAAGCTCGGAAAATGCTCTTGACAAAGAGAGTACATGAAAATCTTTAGTAATAGGTACTCCAGCAGCCTCAAGGTCTGCAACAATGTTATCATACCTTTGAAAAAATACAGTCAAGTTATCTTCTTCTTTGAACTTCAACCTTCTTAGCTCCCTATCGAGCAATTCAATTTGGGAGGAGTTTTTAACCTCATAATTTCTGATCAGAAATTCCCACATCTCCTTTGGTGTTTTATTTTTAATTTTAAACATAATGCTAGAACTTAACTTACTAGCAATAATGCACCTTGCCTGATGTGATCTTTTGGTATTGCTTCCACTTGCACCAGCATTGATTGATGCTTCACTTGCACTTCCATCTCTTGTGTTGGTTGTACTGCACTCAACTTCTTCAGCATTTTCTCCTGATACAAGATCCCATAGATCTTCTGCCATCAGCACATCTTTCATCCTTTCCTTCCAAGCCTGGAATCCAGCTTCACCTTGAAACACCTCAACACCATTTAATAATGATGAACCAAGCCTAGTTGCCATCTGGCTCTGATACCAATGTTAAACAAGATCAAATTATTAGATATCACAGAATAATCTTGAGCATGCAATTATCTATATGGCAACTAGCTTAATATGTTCCCAACCATTGCATTATATTTATACAATACCAATGCAAATGAGTCAATACATTAATTTAAAGCATTGACCAATATTTCACAAGATAATCACGAAGCCTTGTCTTGTAATTCCCCTTCAAATGCAATCTCCGTTCAGCTCAACTTTGTATTCATCTTAATCTTCAATTAATAGACCCAATCCGGACCGATAGCAGTTGGTTCCGGATCGGTTCCAGTCTGTTCGCCTGGGCCTTAGGAGCATGAGACCATTTGGTCGAGTTTTATTCGACTCCTTAAAACCATCTAATATTATATCCTTCATAATAGTTCAACCATGCAATATTCCAAACATTCACAATATCACTTCTATGTCCATAGTTTGAGCAACCCTAAGGTTCGACCATATGCTTCTGCCCCTTAATAATTTTCACTACTTAACTCCTTCTGAATACTTGGATCTAACTAGAAATACTCATGTATATCTAACATTAATATTTTCATCACACGATCACATTCACTGTGGAAAGTTAAAAGTCTGCCATAGATTTTTGATGGTGTACATTCAGCTATATACACATGCACAATTAGGCATGATAATCCTATGCCAATGCCGATGAGATGACTGAATATTAACACATGCACACTTGGCGACCATGCCATGATGCATGAACTAACAAAAGAGAAGGCTGCTAAAATACATAGAATTAAACGTCCAGCCAATCAGATCCAGTATTAGAACAAGAGGTGCTCATCCATGCTCGAGAAAGCATACTTGCAATAACAATGTCTTCCAGCACAGGATTTTGGACCAAGTTAAATTCCCGTTTGAGATAGAGGAGAGCACCTACATATGACAAATACAGTTGCTACATTTTGGCACAATCTATAAAATGCACACTGACCAATAATAGCTCCATTGTCAAATCCTCGGAGCATATTTCCTACTATTGCTTCAAGAGCCATTTTTGTTGCAATGTCCATCCCCATAATTCTAAAGCTAGAATAAATCCTATAATTTAGATGTATAGTAGATGTACAGGGCCGGCAAAGTATCATGTTGAATCTTATGTACTCGCAAACGCTTTAATGAAAAATTTAGAAGGATTTTCTCATTAGTATTTACTGTAAAACGATGTAACATATAGCCTTCCTTATCCCCCCTTCCCCCCTCCATGTATACAGCAAAGTGCCACATTGGTGCTTAAAAATATCTGCGACAAATACACTGGAACTGCTCTTACTGCAACGAATCTGTTAGTAATTTGAGGGGCAACAGGCAAGGAAGGATTTTACGATGCAGGGGCATCAATTTACAGGTGGAGGATGGATTTTAGGGTGCGTGGGGGTTGGGGGGAGAAAGGTTTTGTGGGGAGGGTGATTGACGGATTTTAGGGTGTGTGGTTTCCTTTTGGATTGATTTAGTCTTCCTTTTTATTAGTTCTGTGGATTCATGGGTCTGTACATTCGTGTTTTTTTGTTGAATTCGTGGGTTTCTTCTGCTTGAATCCATGATTAAGAGCAGAGGACGGATTTTAAGGTGCTTGGTTCCCCTTTTGGGTTGATTTAGTCCCCGCTTTTTTGTATTAGTGTATATGTAGACTTTTGGATTGAATCTATAGGATCTTTTGGCTTGAATCCGTGGGTTTCTCCTCCTTGAATCCATGTGTTTCTGGTCTGTCACAGGAAAAAACCGTCCGCCCAAAGACGTCTAAGAGTCAATTATAAATGCCGCTTATGTGGCATGTAATGTGTGTGTATGCGTGCATGTGTGCGTGTGTGTGTTTTTGGGAGAGGGGGGCTGGGGGATAAGGGTGATCTCCATGCCCAAATAGCTCATCAACACATTTTGACTTGGTTCTGGAAATAACCAAACTTCATTTCTTCCATCTTGCCGAGACTTTGGGCTTGCTTATGCCCATCATCGACACTTAGCCATTCCAAAACCATTCCCAAAACCAGATTATGATTGTGGCTTCTGCATGCATGGATCCCACGTGATCTTCAATGCGAACTTGTATTGCAAATAGAAGTTCAATGGTGAACGCGGCTTTCAATTTCTCATTCCTCAATATTTAATCTGAGCCCTCAGATCCATAGTCTCCCAACATCTCCACCTTCCAAATGGAATATGTGGGGCATATCCCGTTTCCACATCAACCATCCTTAGGGTTTACCCTTCGGGCAAATATAACAATGAGGTGTTGTTGCACAGAGGATACCTTGATCTCTAAAATACCTTGTGTAAGATGAAACTGTGGAGGTCAAGAAGTATGAATATGAATATCTTATTATCATGTTTATTTAGGTTAATTGGTCTTTTAATCATCCTTATAACTCAGAATGTAACAATGTCGCTACATTACTATCATGAAAGCTCTTGCATATGGCCAAACGCATGTTGTGAGTCCCAATTTCCTTGCATGTGGTTGATACTGTTGTATGGCTTCCATGTTGACAAAAAAGAAAGTTGTAGGTGAAGGAAAAAATAAGAAGGTTGTAGGTGAAGGAAAAAAGGGAGAGCATCTATTACCATTTTTCGCAAGGGAAAATCTGATAATCTTGTGTTGGTCTTATCCAGCCAATTTTTATGGAAGGAACTGAGATTTAGTTCTCAATTCATTCTCTGCTTCGCTATAGCTCCCTTATTCCTCTTTGTAAGATCTATGTACTTTTCTTTTATTTATAACAACCCATTCAATTTTTTTAAGAGTATGATCTTTTGTTTTATATATGGTCGTTTATCCATCCAAATCAAAATCCCTTGAAACCCCCAGTTATTGTGCTGCATATTTGATGGAAAGTTTTCATAACAAAAGATCAAGGTGTTCCCCATTGACACTGGTCCTTAGTGTTATCGTTGAACTAGCTTCTTCTCCGGAGGGTCACATCAAAGGGAATTGACTTCTTCTCCAAAGACAAACCCTTGCACCTTGTACTGAATACAAAAGAACGAATATATCTGATTTGTACTATGAAATCTCTAGATTTGTCTCTAATTATTGTTAGTAGATTTTCTTAAAGATAAAAAGACAAAAAGAATAACAAAGCTGGATGCCGCAATACCTTTTAGACTAGCCTTACTCAACCTTCTTATCCTACTACTAGATAGAGGATGAAATCCTCCAAGACTAGTGGACAAACTGAGCACATTCTAAACAAAAATTTTGGGATCACTACTGATAAAATCCCTAGCCACACCTAACAAAAAGACATCATGGGTGGCAGAATGGTGTTACCCATCCTAGTTCTATTCCAATCAAAGCGCACTTAAGTTGAGGCAATGTTGGGAAGTCACTACTTAACTTTCCTCGCTTGCACTTGTGAATAAAACAGAGATGAATCAACGATATATAATCATCATGCATTTGTAAGAATAGAGATGGTGAACCAAAGACCCAGAGATGACATTACCATATCCATTCCACCTATATAATAGCAATAGCACCAAGTTGAAGCAAGCATTGTATGGAGTAACAACAATCTATTTTGTTTCCAATCACTCAATTATATTGCAAACATGAAAGTGCGAGCTGGATAAAATAATGGGCCATTCACATCTATCAGTAGTAACATATTGGGCTCAGTAGTTCTTGAAAGACCATTGATCTCATTATCAATTGTGCGAAATTGAAAAACTCATGAGTCAAACAATCCAGATTTGGGTCTTACCACCCTTAAAGAATTTTTTTATCCAACCAATGGCTGGAGCGGTCTATTCTATTCTATCACAATCAGATAAGCATCGAGAATAAATAGTCACTGCAAATGATTACAGAATATGCTACATTCCTTGCACCAAATATTGATGCTCCAAATGTAGTGGACAAGAAATCTATGCCATTAAATAACAGTGGTACCCGTAAGAATTTTCATAATGTACCACAAAAGAACAAATCAGTCATGAAAGATAGAGAAGCCTGGCACTGCCTTGTTGTCAAGTAAGCATCAAGATGTACCAGATGTGGGTACAATTTTAGTCAGTGACAATCTTAATGTTGAATCAATAGTTGAGGGCTCTGCCATTGCTCCATTGCCAAAATCACCACATGCCAATCTTTTTGTAACTGGTGAAATAACGATCATACCAAGATCTTCTATGGAACTGATATGGCGATCAGTAAAAAGGTTGTTCCACATTAGGGTGTTCATAGCAGGAGCAACAAATAAGAGCTTGGAGAAATCCCATGCACGAACAATACATGTCAAAAGATTGTCACACAGACCCCCTGCAATCTACACTTGTATATACTTTAGTTAACGATCATCAGATATAACATGATTTATATTGCAAAAGGTGTTTACCTTTGCTAATGTATTTGCTGATAAAGGTGCAATTACCATTGCATCTGCCCATTGTCTGAGTTCAATGTGCAAAACATTATCCCCTAGCTTCTTCCAGCTTGACCATTCCGTTTCATCTGTATATAAGGGAACAACGGGAGGGAGAGATTTCTTATCAATAAAATGCAAAGAAGCTTTTGTCGCAACTGCCTTCACTTCTGCCCAATCAGATAAACTCTCGGCGAGAATCCCAAACTTGTTTGCAGCAACGCTACCACTGGCAGCTAAAAGGATGCGAGGTCTGGAAATCCCCGAATGGTTTCCTCTCGAAGAATGTCCATTGGATATATCCATGAGCTTCCAGCTGATCTCTTCTATAATGCGCCTTCACAACAACCTCTAGTTAAAAATCAAGATATCACTGAAAGCGGACTAATTTATGACTAAGCCAACTTTAGAGGCATGATTATGTCAACTCAAATTTAAGACAACATAATAGAAACTACGTCAACAACGACCAGAATAAAGTTAAATAAAAAGGACTACTTCACAGAAGGGTGAAGGTGGTTCACATCACTTAATTACGGTAGCATCAATGAATGTGTCTCAACGTATTTCCTTATGTATTTTTTCCCTTTAACTAAAAGACATTCGGATTCCCATTAATGTAATGTAATGTATTAATATCACGCCCACTTTGGACCTTGAAGGTCATGGAGCGACAAATTTACAATATGTTTTCACACTGTCAGTAATAATGAACGGTGTGCTTCTACAGCTTTAAAATAGTAACCAAGTATCATAGGGTCTTTATCAAGTAGTACTATGTTATTAAGTACTATATTATACATGACAAATTCAAATTAGAGCACATGCAAAACCCATCCCATCCCTGATCACTACAAGAAGTTTAACTATACTATACTGCTGCTTCTCAATAATATCCAAAGCATTGATATTTTGGCCATTAAAATCATGTTAGTAAGGACAGAAAAAAAAAAGGTTCAGACTTCAGTACCATGTGTTAGAATCCTTAATTAAGCATTGATATTCAGCCATTAAACCGTGTTAGAAACGACATTATTCTGCTTCAGACTAAAATACCATATGCAAAATTCATTGCATCCCTGATCATACAGAATTGTGACTATGCTATACAGCTGCTTCCCAATAATATCCAAAGCATATGGCTTAATAACATAGCATTTTTTGATCTGTTGACCGCATATGTAAATATCAAGGCCGTCACTGAAGGGAGGTAGCACAATATCCTGTCATTCCTGATGGCAATTCTGATGTTTGTTCCTGGACTTGCAAACTATATGTACAGTTGTTCAGTGTAGGCACTATTGAATATCCCTTCAATCTCCTAACTGTGATAAGTCTTCACAATATCACATCTTACTGTAGCCGTGTTTTCATAAAAAATGCAACGCATTCAACTGCAAGCTCTGACATGACCTTTATGGTTTAAAAAGTCTCTGAAAAAATATTACATCCCAGCTTAGGATCAACAATTTGGATCGATTTGCCTTATGGAGTTACATGCACTCACAAAGTTACATTTATTGAAAGACAATTAACATCGGTAGGCTTCAAACCAATTTATAAAGGGCACATGTTATTTTTATAAACTACTGGAGGATCTTCAGAAGAGCAAGGTCCTTAGATTGGAATTTGCAAGGTTAAGGGAATCACAATAGCTTCATTTGGCACATAACCATACACTAAGAGCTGATGACCATTTCTAACACTATCGTAATAGGTTAAACAAAATAATCCAAAATGAAAAAGAAGTATTCTTTGATACAAGCATTTGAAAGAGGAAGAAGATCTTACCTGATCCCCACAAAGTTGCTAATCTTCACCTATAAATAGCTGGTAGTTCCCCGTTGTAGCTGGAACTCCAGTGCATGACCAACGCCGGCTCTACGACCCATGTTCGTCACTGCTGCAGCTCTTCGAGATATTGAGAAAAATAGAGTTAGGTCATGTTTTTGAGTGAGCATTAAACTAATACACGTATGTCTGATACACATGAAAGAAAATGCAACGCGTTCTCCTACCTGAGCCCCTGCTCTACTTCTAGGCAGCCAAACTGACAACCCTAATACATCTCTTATATTACCCGTGTAATAACCCAACTCCGATGCATGTACCACGAACCGGACATATCCGAACTTTGCTTCACCAGTCCGGCAGAAATGCCCCCAATATGTGACCCTAGACTCGATCCCAAATGCAATCCAATGTGTGAACTCGTCTCTGATCTTCCCGCCAATTGTCTAAACCTGATATTTCCCATGTCAGCACAGTCCAAAATACGAGAGCAGCCTAATAATTTTGGTCTAAACAATGATATCATGGTTATTTGATTTCTAGTTTTAGCGCGTGAGATTCTGCGTGTAAAGGCGATTGCAATTTGCCACCTGGACAACATCAATACAAGATTATTATGGCTGAACTTTATACTCTACAAGAAATTTATCGCGGCGGCCGCGAACATTTCTCTTTCTCGACCCTATGTGTGTATAGAAGTGACTCGGGCATGTTGAATATACCAGTTGCATAAAATTATTCAAAGAAATATTTGCACATATATTGAAGAAGAAAAGGATAGTGTTACTCCAAGGGATAGTACTTGGTCCAATCCAAGAACCAAATGGATATTGGATACCTAAAATTCTGTATATGAATAATGATGCTCATGTGGAAGTCTACATATACGATTAAGAAGACCATAACTAAGGAAGAGTGTTTGCACTAACATAAGCTCGTGGATATGGATGCATTTCTGGGCAAGCATTGCTATGTTAAATCAGAAGCCCCTAGTGTTGGCTCAGAAATAGAAAGGCCCATAGACAAACGGTGAACAATATGTATCATTTGATCTTCCCAGTCTGCTTGCAAAAGTAAGACACACATTATTCAAGTAGAAATTATTGTACATAGCACTCAAAGCATTTGTTTTAACGATATGTAAATGACCTATTAAAATCCTTTCTGTTGATGCTGCAGTTTGTTTGTGTATGACACCTATTAAAAAAACCCCTTAGTTTATGCTAGGAATAAACACTGCAATTGAGTGAAAGAAACAAACCTAATTGTATCCTCAAAGATTCTCAACGATTCTAGCAAAGACTTCTGATCTTTTGGATTTGTTTCCATCTGGAAGATTAAGAATTAAGCGCAATGCAAATGAATATCGGAACATCTGAAGGATCAATATGCTGTTACAAATTTCCATTAAATAAGGATGCCATTTGGAATTGTGCATCTCCAGTTTCTAGCCAGTTAACAATCCCCTGTTTCCATCCTCTTCCTCTGTTTCCACATTCTCTCTGCCATAACAAAGTCTGTGCAAGCAAATCTTGTCTCGGCAAAGCTTGGCAAGCAAATCTTTGCTTGCAAATCTAACAAAGCCTTGTGCAAGTCTAACTATAGCAAAGCCCCCTTCTGCATTGAAGGAAGGGCAGGCTATTTTGCACCAGGTCATTCGAGCAAGCCGAAGCAGGGAAATCGTCTGTAAGTTTCTTTTAGCCAGTTAACAATCATCTCTTTCCATCCTCTATTTTTTTGCCAGTAAACATCCTCTGTTTCCGACAAAGCCAAGCTTGAATCCGACCCTGTTCAGACCAAGACAGGACCAGAGCTTGAATCCGTAGCATGAATCCATAGATTTTCTTAACTGTAAAATGGGCATAGCTTCTTTACCCTGTTTGGAGCAAGACAGGGCCATAGCTTGAATCCATAGCTTCTTCAGCCGCAAAAGCATCTTATAGTCTGCTACTTAGCTCTGTTTCATGAAAAAGGGGATTAAATTGTGGCTCTTACCTGCAAACGAAAAAACTGCCGGCAAGGCCTCAAAATTTCTACTGAAATTCTAAAAGAGAAAAAAACCTTGTTTTACTTCACGAAAGACTCAGAATGAGAAGGTATATTGCCCTGCCGTAGCAAGATTCCTCACACCGACGCCATAGCCGCCACCCATGCCAGAAAGGCAGACCAAATGCCATGCACCCATACATTATCGGATTCCTCTTGCTGCAAACATTACCATTCTTTTAATATATTGCTGACACAGTTCTTCAAAAAAAAAAAAAAAAACCTCTCTCCAAATCTGAGTTTGATCAGAGGCTGGAATTGATCCCAAAGATCCTACATGAATATAGAAAGACAGATCTGGTGCTGGAATGGCACACGCTAACCCAATTCTTAGTCCACCAGCAGAGTACTGGATGTTTTAGAAGGCATGACCATGGCAGAAGAGGAAGCCGACACAGATCTCTTATTCTAGGGGTCTGATCGATGAAGTAATGGCAGATCTCCTTAGGGTTTGGAAGGCGGCAGATGGTCTAAAAATCGTTGTCGATAGCAATTGCGCAGGCTGTTTTGAATGGCCCATATCCCTTCTGTTTATCACTTTACGAAGTCATTCATGAAGCCGGAAACCAAGCGTTAAAATATTGCTGGAATAGACACGTGCATCCAAAATAACGTTGATGTATGCTCATATATGTTGTGATTACTCTTTATTCTGCTAGTGTTGTTTTCAGCCGAAAATCTTGCTCAAGATCTCCCTCACCTTAACTCCAAGTTACACTAATCTTCGTGCAGCCCAAATTCTGGCTGTCAGCTGGGCCTTCGTGCCTCCGCGCATTGGCCCAGCTTGCAGCCCAAAATTCAAACTTGGGTGAAGATTCATGTATACCAACCCCCAGGTGCCTGGGGAAGAGCAAGGGACCTCATGTATCAAACCATTGGGGATGTATAAGACCAATGGGAAGCCTAAGAACATTTTGAATCTTTTTTAATGACTTCGAGCAAAATATTGGCTCCTAAAATGGCCCTTGGTTCCAAGAAACTCCAAGCCACATACCATGCGAGGGTATTCGACTCATGTAAAGTCTGGGTAGGAGCAATTCTGCTCCCACTGCGAATCCCATCCCGACACATGGACAAAGTTCTAAACCTGAATGCCACTAATCTTTATGCTCCAAATTTTTACTTGCATTCTGGCAGTTTCGATAGTTTTTACTCGCATTCATACTCTTTTACCATCATTCTAACTATTTGTTACTTGTGGATTCGCAGAATTGCTCCTACCCAAAGCTTCATGTAACAATAATTTCATTCTAGTTTCAATTCTGTTGTGTCAGACATGCCTCCGCGCTGACGCTCAGTGCGTCGGCAAGCCTTCCACATCAGAATTAAAACTAGAATGAAATTCTTGTATATAAAATATTCTAAATTTGAAGGAAAAAAATTCGATACAAGGAGGTAGTCGGCTCAGCAAATAACTCTGTCTATTCTGTAAGTATGAGAGGCATTCGGGGTCATTTGCTGAAATTCTATAAGTCAAATACCTGCCCCATTTTATCTTGCTTTATCTTATTCATAGCCTAATGTGATTATAGCCCTAATGCGGCCGCATCCATTTCTTTACCATTTTGAACAAAGCAAAAGCTTGGTTACTGCGCATAAGCATATGGATGGATTGGTTCCACATTTCTAAGCCTGTACTGGCTTCTCTAAGTACTTTTCACAAGCTTTGTGGCACAAAAATTCGGCCATACTTGCATCCTTGTAGTTCTGTTGAAAGATGGCCATGTAGCTTGTCTTAATATTCCATTTTGTCCCTTTAGTAAGTTGACGCTGAAGAAGATTTTGAATGACTCTATCAGTAGTACTCGACGTATTCATTCATTCTATTTTGTGCTAGTAGCTTCTTATTTTTTCCCAGATCTTCTGGATTTTTTCCTGGATTTTCAGGGTCGTCTTTATGTCCTAGCATTCTTCCAATATGATTCATATGAAATCAATGTATGTGCTGTAATTTTATATCATATGAATACGAAAATCTGCCGTACCTTCAAAAAAAAATTATTTTGGCACTTGCACCCTTTAATTATTGGTTGTTAAATGCCTTGCCATCAGCTGAGATGTGTAAGCAGATTGCTACGTACTATTATCAATTGAAGATCGTATTAGATTGCTTGCAATGCTCTAAATTATGGATTGCAGACATGTCTAAGCTCCATCGTCATATGCTTGGACCTCATTTGATAATACCTTAATAGTCTTCTGATTTGTAACGCCATACTGATGATAAGCAGATGCAACAAATTGAAGGTCTAAGGTTAGGTGTATGTAACTTTCATACAAAACCTTATTAGTTATCATGAAATGCTTGTCATTTTAAGAGTTGTTGTTCATCTCAAGAACTTCATCTTGGATGGCAGTGAAGAACGGACTGTGCTCAAGAATACTTGGACATAGTGCATGCTGGATTTTCACCACCAAAGTAGTAAAGTGATGATCTCAAAGTTGATTTGGTAGCTTTCTGTTGATAAGGATGATTCTTCTATTTTGGAGTGTTGGCACACTCAATTCAACATTGTGTTCCATTTCACAAGGCTACCATTAAGCCTCTCCTTCCATGGGCTTCGCTTATTATCTGCATCCATATCCTAGTGCTTCTCTGTTTTTAAAAGAGTTGCTTGCATCTTGGAGTACTGTGAGGTCCCTCTTTCATATCAATCTAATGTGCCTACTCAATTGCTTGGCTGATGTATGTACTCAATAGGCTGCACCTTGCTGGTGGATTCCTCTACAAGATACTCCAAGTAATGTGTCTCCATGTATTTTAGTACAACAAAAAACACAATGGTGGTGGACAACAACTGGTTAAGAACTATCGCAGCTAGGTAAGTTTCGGGCCACCTCTTCTCATGGGCATTATTCAGAACGAACTTCTTGTTGTATCAATGGGAATATCACAAAAATGTTTCGTCGTGAAGACGTATAAATATATGGTCGTTATAATTATGTTGTTGTATTTATGTGAGGGTATGCTAGTAGTATTTACAGAGCGCGTGGTGTACTTCTAGTTAGTTTGCATTCCCAACCTATAGTTTTGGCATGCACACGTGCATGCTGTACATGCATGCAATGCGTGCACACAGTGTATGCATACCGTGTATACATGCAACGCATGTATGATGAGCCCCTATTTTACTTAACACCGTGCAAGGCACATGGCTTACTTTCTTTTGCGGCCATATATAAGTCTTTTCACATAAGAGGCTTGCTTTTTCTCTAGCGTCAAAAAGCACCTAATGTTTGCAAAACCGTGTGCAATCTTTCATGTTCACTTTTCTCCAAGGTAATCAAGTTCTCTTTGTTTCGAGGTTCTTGGCATATTTACTTGCTCTTGAATTTGCAGTGGCAGGTGGTCAATGATTTCGTAGTCATGGTTCACTCCCATGGGTTCTAATGTTGTTATATCATTATTTTGTTGTGGTGTTATGGGACAAAATGTCTTCGTGGCTCTTTGATAAACATCGATTGTAGGTGTTGCCTTATTGTATTGGCTCTATTTCACGCTATTATAGTGGGTTCAACTCCTATTCTTTGAATTTATTGATGTCCCTCTTCCTTATGATTTTATCATAATTGTTTTGTATACCAAAATGCTCTCGCCGATGCAATGCGTCAGGCTGCTGCCACTCCTCCTCCTGCTGCTGCCAGTGCCCCTACTGCACCTCCTGCTCCCGTCGCTCCGACTGCTACTCAGGCGCCGCACACTGCTCCTCCTGCAACCGGGGCAGATCATCGACCGTCCACATCGAATGCCAACAAATAGGAACTGTGCCTCCGGATGGTGTCCTGGAACTGTCGGGGCTTCCCCTGGCAGAAAGGCGAGAGTCTCAACGCTATCGCACCAGATATGGATCTCATTTTCCTCATGGAAACATGGGAGCATGCAGGGCACAGACTACCGGACCTCCCAGGCTATCTGCATTTCTCGGTGTTCAATGAGTGCACAGGCAAGCGGGGGCATGGCGGGGTTGCCTGCTACTATCGTGCAACCTTGAGGCATTCAGTCTCGTTGCACAAAACAGACAGATACAATCGCTACTTGTGGGTGCGCGTGCAGCATGACAGTGTCGACACTCTCCTCATAGCAGCATGCTACTTTCCACATGCCAAGAGCAACTTTTATAACACTCATTCGGATGTGGATCGATTGGAGCCCTATATCGATCTATATGATGACATACAGCATCACAAACAGTTGGGCAGGGTTATGTTGCTTGGCGACTTTAATGCACGCCACGAGCCGAAAGGGTTCCAAAATTTGAGCCCCCGGCGGAGGGCGTCTTGCGCTTGAACCCTTGAGAGGTGGCTTGGTCAAGGATATCGACGCGACAACCATATTTCGCTATGGCGGCGTTGTTGTTGTTCTTTGGGTAGTATCTTTGACACGTTATTTGTAATGGGTTGGCACAATGGCCGTCTTCCAACTGCTGCACTTGTAGACAGGAGAACCAAGGGGGCGGCTCCAGTGTGGTGGATTATCTGCTGGTTGAGGAACGGGATCTGCACCTGGTTACTCATTTTTCCATCGGGACGGACACTTGGGACGAGGAAGTAGACTCGGACCACCGGCCCCTGTTCATGCACCTCCATTGGGAGGCTCCCCGCACCACCCCCTTGCCTCAACACACCCGGGTGCCCCACCGCGTCCCGGACTACTGACGGCCGTCGCGGGGACCTATGCCCAGCTGCTTGAGCATGAACTGGCGGGACTGCTGCAACTCCCCACACTTCAAGAACAATCTGCTCAGCTGACTCACCTGCTTCTGACGGCAGCGGAAAGATGCTTTGGGAGAGGCCGCTCACGGCGAGCCTCGGGCACTACCACCTTCCCCCGCAACAGATGGTTTGATGATGAGTGTCGGGAGCTCAAATGCACACTCCGACAAGTCACTGATCCCATCTCCCGCCCACAGGCCGTCAGTCAATACCGCTCCTTTCTCAAGAACAAGAAGGCCAGATACCTCGCAGAGCATCAGCAACAGATGTTTGGTCTCCTGGACCGGCACCCCAGGACATTCTGGAGAAGGGTCTTGAGCAAGCCTGCACAACCCACAGGGAACATCACCTCGGAGCAATGGGTACAAGATTTGCAACGGTATGCGACCCCATTTCGGGCGGGCACCGATCCCTCCACGAGATAGGCATGGCTCGGTTATCACGGAGGGGATGTCATCATGGGCCCTCTGCCGTCTAGCTAATGGGAAGGCAGCTAATTTAGATGGCATGCGGTGAGAACTTCGAAATGGGTCGGGCCTCCACCGGTGCCCAATGCTCACGGCATTGTTCAATAAAGCATTGCGAGAAGGCTTCCCTACGCAATGGACTACTAGTAGAGTAGTGCCCATTTCCAAAGCCGGGGACCCTCAATGCCCGGCCAACTACCGTACTATTATGGTCAGCTCTCTCTTTGCAAAACTGTTGGCTGGCATCCTTGAGCAAAATGACCGACAATATGGGCGAGGGAAACGGAGGTCGCGAGCTCTTACACGGCAGGTTTTCGCCCGCACATTCCATCATTGATCATATCTTCACTCTGCGCACATTGATTGAGGATAGCGAGAAATCGCCCGGCAGAACACGCATCAAGAGCCATTTCGTGGATTTTGCAAAGGCATTCGACACGACCGCGATACCCGCAACAAGCTATGGGACATATTGCGGCGGCAGGGGGACCCCACGGACTTGCGAGAATGCGGTGTATAGGCTGTACGAGGCATGCTCAGGCCGTATCACATCAGCAACAAATAGTAGAAAGATGACCGGTGACTAGTAGCATTGGAGTGCGTCAGGGTTGCCCCCTCTCCCCCACACTCTTTGGCATATACATTGATCAGTTGGAAGATTGGCTCTCTGAGCATGGAGGTGCCGGCGCACATCTTATGCACACAATCCGAAGAAACTCATATATCTTGTGATGTCAACCTCATGGCCTATACTCCAGAGGACATGCAACGTCACCTGGATGCTCTTGACACTTTCTGCCAATTCACTGGCATGCGAGTTAACTTGGCCAAAACTAGGGTGCTGCTAGTTGCATCATCCCGTCAGCCAAGGCTTCCCACATTCACTTACTAGGGGCAGGAGGTAGAGGTGGCTCCGACCTACAAATACTTGGGGATTGAGTTCTCAACTACCACCCATTGGGATGCGGCTATCATGTTGCGGGTCACGGCAGGTTGGAAAGCACTATATGCCATGCAGAACAACAGCCACAAGGCAGACTTGTATGCCTGGGGTCACCAGTCACATTTGTTTCAGGCCTTGGGGCGGAAGTGTGGGGTCCGGTGATATCCCTCAACACCTGGAATGACCTCGAGCAGGTGCAGAAGGCCTTTTTGGCACGGGCCCCGGGTGAAGTCCACGCCCGCACCGCATCCTACTCCAGAGACAGGCTTTCTACCCCTTCAACGGGCCGCATTGGAACGCCATATCGTTTACTTCCAAAAGGTGGTCGCTATGGCTGATACACGCTTGCCCCACCTTTGCCTTTGGCCGCGGCGATGGGCCCCCAACGCTGAAATCCTCCTTGAAAGACAAGCAAGCTCGCTGGTTCTCACTATTTGGGGTGTGCGGGGCAAAACGAGTCGTCCGTGTCGACAAAGAAAGATCGCGAGGCACTTAAACTATACCGGATGCCACTTTCCTTCGCAAGCTCTCGGGATCGCAGGCTCGACGCATGTTAAGTCGGGCACACTATCGGCCAGCAAGTCAATTCTAGGCTCACAAGAGGCCCACACCAAAGATTTGTGTACACCCGGATACCCATGAAGAAGCGCAGACTTATAGCTTCCATTCGCGACGGGGCACATCGCCTCCGCATTGAAAACAGTAGGCGTTGGGCGGGAAGCACGAGAGCAAAGGCTTTGCGGTGTTGCCACCAGTAGCGATTGAGGATGAATGTCATGCCCTCCAGATCTGCCCAGCATTTGCCCATATCCGAGAGCAATATGTTCGATTACTAGTGCCTGGCCAGCTGTTGCATCAGTTATTGACTACGGCGTCAGTGGGTTTGTTGGGGTCGTACCTCCAGGAGGTTATGGATGCACGGGCTCGTTTGTGTCCTAAAGGACGGTATTGAAATGTCCTATGCAATTGTATAGTGTGCCAGCATGCTTATTACTGCTAAGGTTTTTCCCTCGAAAACCCTTCGGGGCGGGGTTTTTTAATCCTGTCAGTAATATGCTTGCTGCTCTCTTTTTGTTTGGGTCCCATAGGCCAATTGGTCTCCGTGGACGCTAAAAACCTATTCTATTCTATTCTATTCTCAAGTATTTCTATAGATTTAACAGGAGAATATGAAGCTACAACTAGTAGTGCTACATATTGTAAACGAGGTGCACCCTGGACTACCACAGTCGTTGGATCCGTCGATCCTACGGCCCAAACCATATGTTGGAGCCTTTGGGCACCTCTCGTTTTGCTTATGGTCATTTATAATTGGGGCCGCCTATGATTTTAAAATATGAAATACGAGCTCACCTAAGGTTTTGAGGGATATCGAGCCTCTATACAGCTTTGCTTAAGATTTTAGGATATGAAATACGGGGGCTCGAACCTCTACCAAAATAACTCAATATCCTAATAAGACTACTTTGACCAATCTAATGAACAAGCTAACATGATTATTCTATATTTAAAATCTCTGTTTTTTTTTTTAATAATAACCCATTCAACTATTTTAAGGATATGCTCTATGGTTTTAGGAATTATGTCCATATCAAATCCCTTTGGAACCCCCTGTTATTGTGCTACTATGGTCATTTATGATTGGGGGCGCCTATGATTTTGAAATATGAAATACGAGTTCGCCTAAAGTTTTGATGGAATATCGAGCCTCTATACAGCTTCGCCTAATATCAACAAAAATATCTGGAGGGGTCTGGAATAGAGCAATTTGCGCACGTATTGCTGCATTGTTGCTACATGATTCTTTTTTGCAGATTGAAGTGTCTGTGCAGGTGTGCAACAAGGTGTTAAGGCAGGTCGCCTTATCTCTTCTATGTGTAAGTTGATCCTTGGTAAAGTGTTTGGACATTTGCTCCATCCCAAAAATGCAACTCATGTAACTCTATGGTGAAAAATAGTTTTTAGATATCTCAGATTCAACAGGTTGGCTCATAAGATTGATCTTCGAATTTTATAACCCTATCCTCTATGTATGCAAAGGGTTGAAACTATCAAGCACTATTTCATCTTGTATAGTCAACTTCAAGTAGCATGGTCTTGGTTGTTAATCCTTTTTCGAACTTCTCTAACAAGCCAGCAAATTTTGCTCGTTACTTACTCTAATGTGTGACTCAAACTGCGCAAAGGAACTTCTCATCTTGCATTCGGTTGGCTTTTTTGTGGTCAATCTGGAAAGAGAGAAGATTGCATATCCTTAAAGGCATTGACGCTTGGATGATGTTTTCACTGGGCGCAGGATAAAATTCTTATGGCTGATAATTGTTCTTCCCTGATCAAGAGAAAGAAGCTATTGATTTGAGAGGTCTATTTCAGACACACTCGTATGCATAGACATGTAGTCGTACTTACTTTCTAATAAGACAATCATTATCGTTGATGGGCGCTCTAGCCAATTCCCAGCCATTAGATAGGGGAATATTTCGAGGGATATGCCCTCTAGTGCGATCCCATCCCTACACCTCATCGGGAGATGGGGTCAAACGCTGATGTGGCTCTATTCTTAAGGGGCCGTTGACATCCATTGCAAGGGATTTTGATGTCAATTGACTTCAAAGTAGCAACTGCCACTATTCCAGGCACCAAAGCAGGGGCGCCTCCTGCAACTAACTTAGTAGGCAGTGAGGTTTCTCCCACAAGCTTCCCTGATACAGTGGCGAAGCAGGCCAACAGTTTGGGAGCCGTCAAATCCAAGGCTTCTTGAGCATCTGCAAAGACAATGGACAAACAAACCGGGGGATTTGAACCCCCTGCCACCGCATTTTCCCATCCTCTTTTTAACTCTCATGTCTGATCATGCACACAATGAGCAGCCATAACAGAAAGTACCTAAGTTTCATTGACTTTGCACACGGAATTCGTAATGCACAGAGTTCAGATTACATACCCTTTACCTATCAATGAAGAGCAACAACCACTGTATAGCAGTTAATAGAAATTGAATGAAAAGAAAGCGAGCACAGCCATACCATTGCAGCAGCAGATAATTCTGCATGGAGCCCAAATTAGAACACAGAAATAGCCATGCATCTTAAAATAGAAAAGAGTGCAAGAAAAGCCTTTTGTGTGTGGCACGACATACCTGAGCCAAGCGTTGAACAAAAACCAGTCTCTTGCTGCTTCTCCTTGGCCGGATTTGAAGAAAAGCACTCACAAATGAACAAAAACCCATTCCTTCAAGCTATGGCAATGTAGGTCTGCAATAAAGAAGCGCAAACTACATGCCTGCTTCCGGCTCCTGCAACAGTGCTCCAGCGCATCACATCTTCCAAATCCGGCCAAGAAAACCTTCTACTTTCGGGCTCCTGCATGAGGCCCACGAAATGCAACCCTAATTACCACCAAAGATGCCTTTTCCCCCTATTCCCATACCAAAATTCATACAATACACCCCATTAACCTTCCAAACCTTATGTACTAAAAATACGGTTTCATGAACTAGCAAAGCATATTGTATCAGTTTGTCCACTTGGGTTGTAGTCATGTATTTGCATTGTATCTTGTTAAAAAAAAATTATTGATGAATAAAGTTTGTTATCCTTCAGAGAAAAACTTTGCCCTTCAAGATTTTTAAAAATACCCATGTACGTGTCTTCACAATGCATCCTCTTCACCTTGTGCGAGTATTTGAAAATAAATTCACCCCCCTAAATCAAGATCAAACTCCATCGTTTAGTTCCAAGTCACGATCCACTTTCAAGGATTTTGTGGTTTGTATATGTTGAGCCTGCATACTTTAGACATCTAGTATAATTGGGTTGTGTAAATCTAGCTTTCTAGTAGGTTACAGCCCCTCATTGGTGAATTGATTGATGTTGATTCTAAAGAAAGTGCCTTCTTATGAGGATTTCGATCACCTCCTGTGCTGTTCGATTGAGAATCTAGCCTTTGTGGTAACGATTTGCTCTACAGTCTTTAAATGCCACCATCATAACGTCAAGGCAAGTGTGTCTGCGTTCTTGCCTGATACTGCGATCATTCTTGTCAAGAATGAAAAGTGAGTCCATAAAACCTGTAGAATCAGGTTCTTCTTGCCTTGACGTAGTAGAATGGCATGCGATCAGCCATTCTTGCTGCTCCCATGACCTGCAGAATCAGGTCGCGCCTACACAACGTTCCCTTATTCTGCAGGTCATGGGGGCAGCAAGAATGGCTTCCCCCATGCCATTCTCCAAGATGGAACAATAGTTTGATTTTGAGTTTGATTAGTCATTTTCTACATTCTTGAAGGCCACACTTGGTGAACCTCAAATGCATGTATGTTCATCAATGCCATTCTCCAAGATGGAACAATAGTTTGAGTTTGAGTTTGATTAGTCATTTTCTACATTCTTGAAGGCCACACTTGGTGAACCTCAAATGCATGTATGTTCATCAAGGGGATGTGGATTATGTCATTTTCTACATTCTTGTTCGCCACACTTGTATTGTTGGCCACACTTGGTGAATCTCAAGCCTGTTTCCTTATTAAGAGGGTGCGCCAATAGCGACCTACTAAGAATCATTGGCAAGGAAAGATTGCAAATAAAGAATTTTGTCATTTAAATTACTTGGCTAAATGCTTTTGGCGTCGCGTACTTAAATACATATTGACTATGAAATCACCCCATGAACACTTCTCGTGCTCTTCCGCATTAAGAAATTTGGAGAAGTATACCAACATGATGTAGGTCATTGGTCAGAAGGGGAAAGTTACATTCAGATTCAACAGGTGGCATGCACAGTTCAAGTGGCATTGCCTCCAAGGTTCTGTTTGAGTGGGATAGAGAAATTTAGTTGGAGATGATCGTGTGATGAAAAGTCTCCTGCAATATGCCTGTGTTCTAAAGCAATTAGTGGTTCAATTATATGCGCAAGTATATTTCTTCAGTGTGGCACTCCATGTGCATGTTTAAAATCCACTTACTATGTTTCACCCGGCGCAGTTTTCTCCAGCACAGATGAAGGTAAAGATGGTCTGAGCAAGAGGTACGCAGCTGGACCAACAACAGGAACTAAAGAAAATGGTATGAGCCACAAGCCCTTCTCCACCCTGTAATAATAATTTGAGGATGCAATATGAATCAGATCATCCGCCGTCATACGATTTTCGGTTTTCTTTTTCCGAAACGCCCTTAAGTCCTTCATAGAAAATTAATTAAAAAACAAAAAGCACTTACCATTGACGAACTGTCATATCATTGTAGACCCAGAATGGTGCGAGTAATGATAGTGTTACAAAGTCAATTGTCATTATATGTATCTGTGAAATAAAAAGGCTGTTAGTGCCACCGGATATATTTCTGATTCTTACACATCAGACTTCACAAACACCAAAGTGACAACGAGATTCAGAACTAGAAGAATCATAATTTGTAAGTTGCAAGCACCATCTTCACTTCAGAGAAAACATGTACAAACAATGCAGTAGACCGAAGAATAATGCATACGCTAACAGACATCAGAATACTCACAAATCTGCTTCCTCTAAAGTACTGCCAATACTCAAGCCACGTTCCACTGTCTAGGAAAATAGTGTTACTGGCTAAGACAACTGCTCCAATAGTCACTGCCTGTGTCAGCCATATAATCACAAAGCTAAAATACCATGCATAGTAGAGGTCTTATTGACATCAGATAATGCATGTGCTTTATGAACAACATACCGCAGAAAGGAGCTTTGATTCTAACAGGTTAAGAGGCCATTTCTGTATCTCATCTCTCCCAATCTTAGGTGGTGGAGGCCGCCATAGCCCAAAATATGGTAACAATGCAAAAGCTCCAGCAGCAAATGAAACGACTGCAAATGGCCATACAGGAGGCCTTCCTCTCGGACTGTTTATGAAGAAAAACATGCATTAAACTACGCATATGTCAGGCACAAGTTCAGAGCAAATTTGCCAACCTTCTTCCCCCAGGAATGAGAAGCATGGTGTAAATTAGTGGCCATAACCCCATGGCATACCAGACATTTACTAGTAGTTTGTTTACTTCAAAACCATCCCCGGCTCTTAACCCCAGTAACTTCTCCACAAAATATTGATCTCCATACTGCAATTAAAAGAAAAAACTTGGTGTGAGTAGGATCTAAGTTAACAGGTGGGTGAGGAATCATGGAAAATAATACATTCCACCAGAATGCAGGTGTGGCTACACATTTTTCAATGATTAACATTCATATCAAGGTCCGCATTGCAGTAACTGGTCTACCTTCTAGGTTATTTGGGAACAGAATTATGCATTCAAATCTGCATGTAATCGCCTTACATTGTTTTGAAACACAACGGAAAAAATGGCACTTACAGGTGTTTGATTGGGGGACCAGAGTGCTGCATATGCAATGAAACCCGCCCAAAGAGCAAACATTAATGCACTAGAGATGAACTCCGTCGCGGAGCCATCATTCCCTCCATCGCCGCCTCCTCCAGATCCCTTACCGCCTCCACCAGAAGACCCATCACCGGGTTCCTCTTTTTGGGCCGCTAGAGGGGAAGCATCAAGCAAAGCTCTTCCACGGACAAGGGTACGCCGGGAAGAGGTACCTCTGGCCCACAGATTATGGCATTTGGATCTAATGAGGAAAGGCAATGAAGTGGCAGGACGGAATTGAGAAGGAATGGGGTGAAACAAGGGTCGGGCGAGGCTGCCGGAGAAAGAAACGAGATAACCACAACAAGCCATAGCCAAGCTCTCGATGAGCTTGGGCCAATTGTATAATCCCAGACCTATAATTTTATGTGGCACCATCAATACTAGCCCAATTCGTTTTGTATTTGCGGAGGGTATTCTGGCAGTGGTTAGGACTATGATTTCAGTATCGTATTGTATAAAAAATGGTATAATTTGCCATGTGGGAGGAGCTTGAATGGTTATTGCTATTTTGGGTGCTTTGCAACTCCCCTTTTTTTCATGGATGTTTTTGCAAAGGCTCAATTGCAGATTATAAGGAACGCCAACCAAATTTGAAAGGCCCGAGCCAATTTTTGTCATGCCCTGTGATATGCGTCCAGAAGGCGCCGTCTGCGAGAGGGAGGCCAACGCAGCCCCGCGTGCCTGGGCCAGAGATGGCCGGTCTGTTGCACCCGAAGCAGCCTGCTTTGTGCTCTGATAGCAGCGCTGAAGGATTCCGGTTGGCTGAGCCGATTGCAGGAGCTTGGAGGAATGGATAGCAGCATGGAGCGAGGAGGTGGAGCAGGGGCAGTTTGACTTTGCCTTTGGTGGAGCAAGCTTTGCTTGCTTGTGGGTTCAAATCCCATATTCGTTGTGGATGTTTTCTATTTGCAGAGTAGGGGCGGTGGAGCGAGCAAGGGCGGCTTCTGCTGTGTTTAGGTTTTCTGGTAGCAGGGGAATCGATTCCTCCAGGTCCTCCGCTTGAGCTCCATGGGCCAGGGCTTCCGATTGAGTTGCAGGGCTTGCGATTAGCCTTACACAAGATTGCACTCTTACTCTTTTGGGCACCATGTAGATGTAGGTGCTTTTCAGAGACTGAATTTGAAGAAGAAAGGATCATATCGGATTCTGCTCTCTTTCGTTTCGCTTTGTAGTTTGTTATCCGACTTCAACTATACGAAAGGTGTTGAAGCTATGGTGGGTTTTAATAGGGGCAGGCGCTATGGCAGAAGGCCCTGCCAGTTTATACTATGGCAGGACTGGGTGCAGCAAATTTATTGGCACCATTGGGTTTTCTTTATGTTGCTTCCTTTTTTTTTTCCCCTGCAACCATAGGTTCGTTCTACACCATTGACATTGGCATGCAATTTTTCTCTCAAAATTCTAATGGCCATTGATCTGGCACAATACCTAGAATATTCGCCGGATCAATGGTTGGGAATAAAACTTGAACGTGACGCCATAATACTTGGATAAAACATACTCAAACAAAGTCCTACACACATTTCTTTGGTTCCATTTGTGAGGTTGGACCACTACTAACATCTAACCTGCTATATGCAAGGCCTACCTAGTAACATAATTATGTTTATTTGCAACGGTGCAAAACACACTTAGTGTTAAGGATTCCTTCATCTCTCCAGAAAGTGGACTATAAATGCTTAACTCATGATAAAGATTCCTTCATCTCTCTTGGAAATGGACTATAGATGTTTAACTCATGAATATTTGTCTACATTTGTTCATATTTCACGTTAATTTTTGTAAAAGTATTGTCATGAGAGGCAAGAAAAAAGAAGCAGCCGCCCCTAATAAACATGTGCTTGGCGATGTGTGGGAGTACGATCTTTAGAGCCCTGGCATGTATAGATTTGATTCTATGTGTCACATAAGGGGTTTGATCTAAAATAGCTCATATAGGTAAGGTCTAAAGCATCCGCTTTTACAACAAAAGTGAGATTGTGTGTAATGAGCAGGGCTTGATCTAAAATAGCTCATATAGATAGGGTCTAAAGCATCTGCTTTGAGACCAAGTTTACTCTGACATTTGGGGGATGAGCACCCTTGCCTATGTTATGTTGCCATAAAAATCTCATAAAATCTTTATATGCAATGTATTGGACATTGGCTTGCCATTCTAACATGGACATGCGCTTCACTTTTCTAAAGCACGTAGCCCATTATAACTCAGTCTACACTTACACAAGCTTACCATGGTAAAGGACCTGCGTTCCCAAAACCCTGCATTTCAAAAACCTGCAAGAGAAATTTCCAAAACCCATGGCATAGCAAGAATGAGGGCTCTAGAACATTAGTATGGGTTACATTTGTGTGTGATCAGGTGAGAAACTTTCTATGATTATCTGTGCAAGGTTTTTTCATCTGATTCATCTTTATGGAAATTGCCAAAAGTACTTACTCTTGTTGAAGGGGTCCAACTGATGATTTTCTTTTTATGGTTCTGATTTGCAGGCTTTGGCATATTAATGCTTGTTCAGCAGCTACAAAAGTAGCATATATGCAAAATAGGGAAGATGATGTGGGTTGAAATCAAGCCAGCAAAATGTTCAGTCATTTTTGTAATCAAGTAGGCATTTCTGTAGAAGGTGGTTACTTTGCATTTGCAATGCTTGCACTTTTGCCTGTAGTATCTGCAAACAATCTCTTTTCTATTCCTTGTACAATAGAGAGAGCCATCACCAAATGCTAAGAACCTATTTTACATATCTTGCTCTGCTTTTATGTGTGTTCTTCTAAAGCAAAAACGTGTTTGCAATCTTTTGTTAAGTGCATATCTTTTGTAGGTGCACAGATTTGCAAAGACATTCTTGCATTTTGCTGTATTTTGCATTTATATTTCGCCTGAAACAATAAAGATAACTTCTCTTGGCATATGCTTCTTCCATGTCACTTGTTGTGAGTGAAGAATATATGTGGGAAATAAAATAATATTCTATGTCTAACTCCACACTTTCTATGTTGAAGCTTCTGTTTGAATGGCAAGGAGCATCATTGTCATAAAAATAAAGGACAGAAATAATTACAGCTCAAAGCTGTGATTGAATTTAAAATGACATTATGATATGTTTCTCCATCTACTAATCACAATAGAAAGCTTAGAAGATGAATACAGAAAGAACATTCAAAACCGACCCATTACTGCATCATGTTGTGACATCCCCTACTCGTATACGGTGCACTGACCGTATACAAACAGGAGTTCATCCCCCATACCAGCTCCATACTGATACATGGCCCTCCACATATCACTGCACCCGTAACGAGTCCCAGTGGGAAGAGTGAAGGGGTCATTTTACCCCGTCTCCCTCAGGGCCTATCTAGCTGCGGAAGCGTAAACATACATGTCAGTATACAACATAATCACATATCCACCTCGAAGGGTGGTGCGTCAACATCTGCATAGACAATGATCAGCATCATACATAGGGGTCCTACCCAAGGCTCAGACTCGAAGGGATGACTGACGGCTTGGGTCTCCAGAGTTCATTGCAGACAGAGTTCATGGCAATGGATTTGGCTGGCATAAGAACATGGCATAGGGTTGTCCACTCCATCCGCCCCTCCCCGTGCACACTTTGCGAGTAGGCTGAAAAGTGTTGGGACTCGATCGTAGCCCGCCCGGATGCATAGCCAAAAGGGCTATTCACGGGTTGCATCTCCCGATTCAGATGGGGCGGTAGGGATCACTCCCTCCGAGGGTCTACATCTTGACTCAAGGTGACTAGAGGGCCCTTTGCCCTTATTCGATGAACCCACCTAAAAGTGTACACCACTTCACGGGTGTCGAGCCCATGCCTTACCCTTTTCGGTGGTAAGCCATTAGACCTAGTCACAATGATCCCCGGTGGGCTTTCCGGTAGGCCTTACACACCAGAGGGATCGTTCAAGAGTCAGAACACGAACCTCCTTCTTAGCCAGTCTGGCCCCTTCACCCACAACCAGGTGTGGTTCTTGTACACAGGCCGAATCTATAGTGTGCTAGAGAGGCTACTCTAGGAGCATCAACTACCAAGCTTTAGGGTCTCTACCCCCCTTCCCAATACAAGGAGTTCACAGAGATATATCATCCATATACATCACAGAAGAACTAAAGAACTAGATCTAATCTATATCATAGAGTTAGGTTCTTTAGTTAGAGTCTGGCATCTAGAGATCTAGAGGGCTGTTATGGGCAATTTAATAGGCTAAACCTACTGATTCTATGACTGAAATATGGTTTAAGCTATTAAATTGCCTAAATACTTGATCCTTGAGTTGCTCCTCCTGACCTGAGTTCGACCATCCTGCTAAACTGGCCGAATCAAGGAAAACTAATGGTGCAATCCTCTCAGACAGAGTCTGGGAGGCGGTTTTGGCTCTTGGGACAGCCAAAACAGAGCTCTAAAACCCTAGGAACGAAAAATGGGCAAGTTAGGGTTTCACCTCCTAAATAGGCAAGGGTTAGGGCTAGGGTTTCCAATTATCCCTTTAGGCATGTGGGATAATTGGGAATGGGCCCACTTGCCTTTAATAGCTAGGTGGCAAAAATGTGCCCACATGGAAAGGTGTGCACCTTAATAAATGTGCACATTGGTAAATGTGCACATTAATGACAAATGCACATACCTTGCAAGTTGCCCCCTAGGGGCTACTAACCTGGCTACACGTCGGCGTACACGTCAGTCGAAGTGGCGTGTACGTGTGACGAGGCAGTACAGTATACGTCCTGGGACCGTATACTGTGCTGGAACGTCACACATGCTAATTGCCCAAACTACAAGTATGCCATTAACTAAATCAACCTTCTGGACATGCAAATTTTGGATCACATATTTCCATTTAAAAATAAAGGATAGAAATACTTACAGCTCAAAGCTGTGATTGAATTTAAAATGCCATTATGATATGCTTCTCCATCTACTAATCACAATAGAAAGCTTTGAAGATGAATACAGAAAGAACATTCAAAACTTGGAAGCCCATTACTGCATCAAGCTAATTGCCTAAATTGCAAGCATGCCATTAACTAAATCAGCCTTTTGGACATGCAGATTCTGGATCACGTATTTTTATTCAAAGAATGCTGCAACATCAGGTCCAGTCGGTTGTCTTTGAATGAAGATGCTAAAAATAAATGTTAGTTCCCAAATTTGCAAAGAATGTAAATAGTCATTGTTTAACATGGACAGTAAACAAAAACCTGCCATAAACAAAAGCCCCCATAGCTTCCCAGCTCCATCTTCACTGCAGCCCTCGTGCCCCTGTTTGTTAAAATTCGGTATTTACCCATGTTTCTTCAAATCCTGTACCTCCAGTTTGAACAGAATACAACTGGAACCCTAGTTCCAGTCGCAGCGGCCTAGGTCTGGTAGTGGGTCCGGCAAAGGGCAGACTCTTCTCTAACAACACTGTCCACAATGCTGACATTGTAGTGCAGAGGAATCACAGGCTATGGCTATGTCGGTGAGCTCCCGCTCATATATTCCGCAATATTTGCCGCTGTTGCTCATGATTCTGCCATGGCACTGCTGCTCACCATCTGTGATCCAACCACATTTGGATGCGAGCTGCTACTGCTCAACCAGCGGAGCGCTATTTTGGTGGCCTTTCCTAAATCGGACGGTATAGACTGGTCCCTGCAACACTCAATCTCGGCTACGGGTTGAACTGCAGTCTCTTTTATATGAAGACAAAGAGCTCTCTAGATCATTCAAGAAGGTGCCAGACGTTGCAGACTAGCTTCCACAAAGGCCTCCGTACCTTCCACAACCGTTTCCAGAAACAACTCCATCCTTTAGAATCTTCTAGTTACTTCCATTATAGGCATCATTGAAATATCTATATTCTAATGTTTAATTGAGTCTAAAGTCCTTTCTGAAGCTTTTTCCCAAAGGTGACCATGATAAGGTTCGAAGATCGTTCAAGAGACTGCCAGCCGACTTATGTGAGAAGGATGGGAAGGATAATTTATATCCAGTTGACATCATGTTTGCTACTTACATGATATATACGGTTCCACCAACAGATAGGGAAGAACCACAGGTGAAGGCTATTGCAGAACTTCAGTCACCTGTAGAGGAGGTATTTGATGCAGAGAAAGAGCAGGAACTGGTGGAAAAGCTCGACGAGGACGAGGATGAAGACGTAGACGAGCATGAAGAGAATCTTGATAGATGGGGTGTCACGGAAGCCTTGCCAGTTAACATAAGAGGGAAGGACTATCTTCTTCTCCACGATATATCTTCCATTATTGGTTTGAGGGAAGATGAGGTCCTTGGACAAATCTATGCTTTCGTTGTTGGTCTAGACGACTTCATTGACTTCGAGCCGGAAGTGCCTAGGGAGCTGCACGATCTCTTAACCTATGATGGAACTTCAATAGCTCCTGAGAATGCTTTTGATAGAGTTCTGGAGATGGCAAAAATGGTCTTGAAGGAAGTCTCAGAAGTAAAAGTTCGAGGCGAGTTCATCAGAAACTAAAAACGATATCAAAGAGCGAATCAAGCTCTTCCAGGTCGTCCATCAACATTTCTACCAAAGGGGTTATTGCATCTGATGAAGTGGAGGTAAGCTACCATAAGTTTGCTTATTTTGTTAAGTGCCTAAGAACGATTGTTTATTGCGCAGGAGATTTTTGTAGACGATTTTTGCGCCAGACATGACAGAGTTACCCTTGGCAGAGATGCAAGTATCGCCCACTATATAGGCTACCTTTATAAGGGAGAGATCGTTGTGTTCCATTCTAAGTACAGCCCATATGGACCAGAAGAGGTCTTGAAACTCAAGGCCCTCTCGTTGATTGGTAATCACATCCCATTATCTGCCAATTCTGATCGAGTAGTGGCTGTTAAGAGAGATATCGCCACGCATATTTTTGGTGGCTTCAGTATGTATTCTATGGCTGCCAGTAGAGCTGCATTGGCCTTGTCCGGCGTGGATAAGGCTACAATTCGACTGACTTGGGAAGAGAGGGAGCCCCAGATTCCTCGCCTTATGTACCTGTTGGATGCTGGTCTGCAGGAGTCCGAATTGGAAGAAGTCGAAGTGTCCGATGACTTACATGTTTCTAAGAAAATGAAGTTGTAACCATTGTCAATTAATGCAAAGACTTGTTTTAAATCTCTATCTGTGTTACATCTAACATAAACTTCAGTTTCATTTTGATTTGTTTTACGCTTCTATTTTACTTGCACCGTGGCCACGGTGCGAAACCCGTGTTGTCTATGCTTACAACTAACCAATATTCGCACCGTGGCCACGGTGCGAAAATAGCAGTTCCAACGTTTTTAGAGTGTGCAATTTCGCACCGTGACTACACACACTGCGAAGAGAATGCTTATCTGAATTTAGAATCTACATGTAAGGAAAATGGCCAAGAGCTTTCCAAATTGAAAATGTGCGGTAAATAGATGGATCATATGTATCTATCTCTTATGGTTACATACTTATAACTAGCGAATGTCTGAAATATTCTACTAACAGAATTTAGAACTCATATAAGAGGCATAGCATACATAAATGCAGAAATTCATTCGCAATCGGGATCATCATGAGCAGGTAGTTGAGTGATGCGATTAATCTCAAAGACGTGACGCTCTGGAACCCGATGAAGGTGGATAACAACACGATAAAACCCGTTGGAAGAATGATTTCGACCCTCTGCTACTCCTTCCAGCCAGGGATCAAGGGGGATACCCCTCTGAGGACATCTATAAAGATCATTATATTTCATAGTGCAAGTAATGGAGTCTATATCTTCGGGACGAGGAGGCAAGATAGACCCCCTGTAATAAGAATAACCAGGTCGAGACATAGCAAATGGATGCCTTCTGCATTGAATGGAGCTGTACTTATATCGAACAAAATTATTGACATGCACTGTAGCAGCATTATTGGTTATATATACGAGCATAATGTACAAAATACACGATCATGAACTCTTCAAATAAGTATTGACAATATGATCCAGATGACAAGTATTGATTTAGGGGGACTCTTCCGAGTCATTGTCACCAGGCACCCCAGTGATCTTTTCTATCATGTACATTTGATGCTCTCTATTCCATATTAGATGGATGATAACATCGAAGGGATCAGGATAATAGCGAGGATTGAGAGCGGCAGTGGTCATCTAGTCTTCCATGGGTATTTCTCGCTCGCGACACTGCTTGAAGTTTTCGTGATTCATCTTGCAGGTAATGGAATCACGTTTAGGACCAGAATGAGACCACATGGCTAGACGGAGGCCAATGTTGCTACACTCGGCAATTTGATGTATATTTATACCCACCAAAATTATTGATGGTATATACCCACCAAAATTATTGATGGTATATACATAGAAATTAGAAATTATTGGATCATATACATACTTGTATGATACTCGTATGCTACATGAGCTACAATGATCTTGGTGAATGCGTGAGAAATGGTGTCCAGCTTGATCCATGGCTGCAATCCAAAGCGTAAATATAATGTATGTATATAGCATATATACTTGATTTCTCTTTAAATAGGCATCTATACCTTCATTGTCTTTGCCTCTTTCCCCCTCTTGTTTGCTCCTTGCCTCCCTGTCCGCCTCTTGTGGCTCCTTGCCTCCCTGTCTGCTTCTTTCTTGCATGCTCCTTGCCTCCCTGTCTACTCCACTAGTTGTTTCTTGTCTGCTCCACTAATTTCTTGCAAATGGTAACTTTGCAAGAACATCCTCGCTGGGCTGATCCGGAATACCTGCAAGCATGCGACAGAAATACGTGCACTTTTGATGATTTTTTAGCAACTTTTGGGAGCATCGATGGCGTCACGGTCCAACCACAGAGCTTGCAAGGCAGCTGATCAACTTCATTATCGATCTCATCTCCCTCCACTGGAGGAGATCAATTCGAGTCAAGCAAGGTTCACTCTAAGTGCTTTGGGACTTCTTGAACCCCCCTCAGATTTAGAAGATAGGCTAGAACAGTTGAAGAACATGCTTTTCCATGGTTTCATGGCCTACTCTCTGGATCAGTATGTGCCTCTGGTCATTCCTACTAGTGAGAAGAATAGGATTTATATCCTCATTGAACTTTACAACTTCCATTACAAATCTTTTGTGGATATTGGTAAGCTCCTATTCCGTTCCCTTGACTTCAACATCCTGTGGTTACTGTCTAAATTCCCCGAGTGGGATACAATTCCTTGGGATACACGTGACCTATGGCTACATAGCACACAGCACATAATACGTACATATCACAGGTAAAGATACTCCATTGGAATATGTGTATAAACTGGTATAAAATTTTTCATAGAAATTAAGTATATAAGCAAGTGATTTTCGTGTAATTAAGTAACATCCTTATCTTATCATGTATTATCTTGGCAATCTTACACTTTTAGTGTAATTGAATGATGTTTTCTACCATTTTCCTTGTATTTTTTCATGTGATTGTTCTATTTGTGGTCATATTCGGCACCGTAGCCACGGTGCGAAATCGCTTCAGTTACAAATTATTGAAGGGCCTATTTCGCACCGTACGGTGCGAAATACGTAGATCCCGTTTTGTTACCACCACCGAATGGTATAATACTTCAGCATTATCGGTATTATTCTTCAACATTCTTGGTATTATACTTCCAATAGTATTAGTATTATACTTCAACATTATTGGATTCGTAGCTATAAATTCTTTCAGCTTGCTTTCACTTTTCACCTTTGTTCCATGTTTTCACCTTGCTTTCACTTCTTGGTCTTTGGTCTTCCTTGTTCCTTGCTACTTGATCTTGATCCTTGTTCTTCGCTACTTCATCTTGTTCCTTGCTCTTGATCTTGCTACTTGATCTTGTTCCTTGCTTCCTTGCTCCATGATCTTCCTTGTTTTTTGATCTTGTTGCTCCTTGATCTTCCTTGATCCTTGCTTCTTGCTACTTGATCTTGATCCTTGTTCTTTGCTACTTGATCTTCGTGCTCCTTGCTACTTGATCTTCGTGCTCCTTGTTCTTTGCTACTTGATCTTCGTGCTCTTTGCAAATGATTGGACCCAATCCTCCCTGGGCTACTTCAGAAGGCCTGCAAGCATGCCCCAGACATTCTGTGCGGCCTGAAACTGATGAGCTATTTGACCATTTCTTGGAGTGGAGGTTGCACCAGAGTCCCACCAAGGAGCTTGCAATGGAGTTGATCAACTTCATTCTGGAGCGACTTGATTGTGGTCATGAGCCACTGATGGAAATCAATCCATCTGAATGTTATAAGAGGCTTGCAATGAGGGGAATTCTTGAACCCCCTCCTTATCTGGACGAGATGCTACAACAGTTGAGGCCTCTTCTTCGTGCTGGTTATTTAGCACACTCTCTGGATCAATACATATCAGAGTTCATTCATGAAATTTGTAAGGGGCAGATGTATGGCCTTATTAGGGCGTACTACAACGAGTACAACAACTTTGTGGAGTTGGGTCCGCTCTTCTTCCGTGAGTATCATCATGCGGAATTACTTTTTCTAATGACTAGGTATCCCATATGGTGGGAAGAATCAGGCTGGGATACGCGTGAGCTCTGGTTTCCTAACTCAGCGTGGGTTACCCCTCGCAGGGGAAGGGAAAGGGGAAGGGGAAGGGGTTAGAAACCTAGGGGAAGGTTACTTGGACATACTGCAGTTACTTGCTATCTATCATACATAATTCATATAATACCGTGTTAATATGTTCTCTAAATGTTCTCTAATATGTTAATATGTTCTCTAATATATTAATATGTTCCCTTTGATCTTGTGATTCACCTTCTATGGAAAGATTCAATTTCGCACCGTGGCCACGGTGCGAAATTGCCTGCCCTCACACAGTAACTTACAGGAATTTCGCACCGTGGCCACGGTGCGAAAATACCTGCCCTCACAAAGTAATTTACACCCATTTCGCACCGTGGCAACGGTGCATTCTAAATATACATAGAGAATAGATACAATCAAAATATTTAGCAAGCAAACAAAATATACAACAAAAATCGTTTCATTAATATAAAACACTTTACATGCCTCGGAAGTAATTTGTCAAGGCAATATCCTGCCTCATTATTGTCACTCTCTTGGAATGCACAGCACATTTCACACAGTCTTCGAAGAACCTGACCATGTGATTCTCAGCGGCCTCGTGCAGAGCATCAAGGGTATCTGCAGTGAATCGAGTCACCTCTTCTGGCATTAAAAAACTTCTACCAGCAGTCCGGTACTTTCTACTATCCCTCTTCATCTTAATGTATCTCTCCTGAACCACCTCCTTACATATTCTAGCCATTGTGAGCTTCGGAAGCACCCACTCCATGTGGTTCTGGAAGTGCCGGATTTCCCGAATCCATCTATACTTTGGCTTAAACGGCTGACCCTTCTTATTAAGCTTAGGAGGGCCTTTACAGAGAACCTGTTTCTTCTGCAGCTGCTTAGGCTTAGTCTTCCTCTTACGTCTACTGGATTCCGCGACCTCTAAAGGCTGCTCAACAACAGGAACCACTACTATATCTGGTACTACGGTTTCAGGTACAACTGTCACAGGTACTGCAGCTGCCTCTTGTAGAACGATATTTTCTGCGATTTGAGCTGTCACAGGGACCTGGATAGGGACACCCTGGTACATAACATTCAGGGGTTGAAATACATTCTGAACAGCAAAAGGAATGTTCTGGACAGGCACATCCTCATTCTGAACAGCAACAGCAACATTCTGGACATGCACATCCTGATGGTCATCCTCATGGGGCTTAGCATTCTCATTGTCGGCTCCAAGCAAGTCTGGCCCCTGGTTTATCTCCACCAATCCAACTTCCGGCACTCTACGAGGAAGTCCGGTGATGTAATCTATCTCATTAGCTAGTAGAGACAATGTTCCTATTGTTGGCGACAAAGAAGCCATCAACCTGGGCCACACGACGAAGGAATGGAGTGCCTCAAGCAAGTTGTCAGCTCCCATCGAAGGAACAGGCAACTGCATGTCTGGTGCAACTACCACATTGACGTTAACGACGATGCAATCATCAGGCACAGGAACTCCATGACAGACAGCTGCCTGCACAAAGATTCCTTCTCCGACTAAATGGCCAGCAGAGAATAGGTAAACACGCCTTGGCTCGGAAGGTATGTCTCTAAAAATCTCCTCTGCCCCATTGGCAACATCCTGAACTACAGCGTCCAGACCTGCTTGATGGATGTTTTCTGGCTCGGAAGACTGAGCTCTGTTCTGGTTGTTAGAAGCACTGACATAGTTAGTGGCGCTGCCCTCGCTGTCTTCCCCATGATGTGTGCGCCCAGACGGCGCCTTCTCTTCTGTTCTTTGGTTGCTGGGATTGTTAGATCCGGCATTACCGCTATTCTGTGCCATTGTCTCTGAACTGTAATGCAACAAATGAGTGGACAAGATTGATAAATATGCAATGTAATGACTTAGAACAAATATAAAAAACAGACAACATCGATAACAAAGATAATTATATAAAGAGTACCGTTGCTACCGTGTGAACACGGCAAAAGATAGCCACGGAAACCAAATGTTTTCGCACCGTGGCCACGGTGCGAATAGCAGTTAATCTATAACTAATTCCCAACTTCATTCGCACCGTGGCCATGGTGCGAATACTTGTCATTCATCAATTGAATACCAACTAAGTTCGCACCGTGCCCACGCTGCCAACCTAACATATTTGAAACATTATAGTTGCACATCATGGTCAATAGTTATACATTAATATGAATTTGTTCATACAATTGAAACCCCAGAAGTATATCTTCTACCCTGTCTGATCCTTGTGGATCGCCACTGCCTTAACTTGTCTGCTGCACTAGAGCTACACCATATCTGTTTCTTTTTTTCCTGCTTAACTTTTCTCCTCAATATTCTAGCCAATGTCGTGTCTTGTTTAGCTTTATCTTTTTTCTCTAGCTTGCAGATAATCCTCCTATAGAACCATTGGCACATCTGTTGCAATGAGTTACCACACGAACCTCGATGTTGTGTGAACCTGAAAAAAGTATTCTTAGCTTGCTTATGTGACTTCTCCATTCCCTGCGTATTCCATATTCCCAAGCTCCCGTACTCTTTGGCAAACCACAAGCCATGGGCGTGAAGTATATAAATGTAATGTGTGACATTGCATTCTCCCCATGCTTGTATAAACAACTTCGTGAATTCAGTTACTGCTACTTTGAATTCATCTAACTTTCCACCCACCATTTTCTTCTCTACCATCAAAGTTACCAGACTGCTCAGAAGTACGGTCATCTTCTGCTACCAGCAAGTCCTTATACCCCTCCCACTTTCCAGTTGGCAATGATCCATTCTTACGTAATTTAGTACAAGGCAGAAATCTTTTCGCTTTCCCCCCACCCATGGATGGTTTACAAGGAACCTTGCCTCCCTTCTTAGGATCTTGCAAGATTTTATAGTCACCACCATGAAGACCAAGATCAGAAAGCACGTTCTCAACATCTTTCATACACTTTTCTCTGGCTGATTGTGGAAACCTATTCCAAGCAAAGAGAATGCTCATGTACACCATCTTATCCACTATTCTTAGAAAGGCATGGAGAGTGCAGATATGTACTCTCTTCACAAAAATTGCAAGTACGGGGATCAAAGTTTGTCCTCCTTCTCACGCGTTGGTTCAGCATCCTGGTCACATTTGAGAGTACTCATTCCCTTCCCCTTATCATCTACCCTAGCATACAAACAGTAAGGACATGCGTGGGTAGTCTTACCAGAACCATGTTTCATGTTATACATGCACTTGATGGTCTTTAGATCAGCAGCCAAATGCCATTCAACCTCGTAATCTCCGTAGCCAGGAACCTGAAGCTTCTCTCCGACTCCATGAGCAGCAATAATAGTAGGAATAGGTGTCTGCTGAAAGACTCACTGAAGAACACCATGATTTTCTTCCGGTACTTGAAATATCCCTATCCACCAAATATGGTCCTCTGATTGAACAGAGAACTTCCCTTCCTCATTATCAGAATTTGACAACGCCCTGTTCATTAATGTCAAAGAAACCCTCTCATACTTTTCACCTTTGATCAGTTCCATCTCATCCAACTTTATAGCAATTTGGAGTTTCCCTGCACATTCTTCCACTTTCATATCATAGAAGCGAACTAACAGAAGAAGCATTTTAGAGAGATCCATCCAACAATTATTCTTCTCATTAAGAACAAATAGATCATTTTCGGAGCCACCCTTCTTCTTACTTTTCCCAAATTAGTGATCCCAAGTGCACGGATGTGGTGATCCGGTACATCTCCCAAATGTTCGTGTACTTCGCATTCCTCTTTGTTCTCGCTTGCTCGACATAACCGAGTCTTGGCAGGTATGGTCTTCGTAATACCCCCTTTGCTTGATACCATCCCCGCAAAAACATCTAAAGAGAGCAATGTAAGCTTGTCGACCGATACCCACATTGTCACATAATTCTTGCATGCTATCAAACTTTTGACTCTTTCCCAATTCAAGTAAGCACTGCTCAACAACAGCTTTTTCTTAAATGGTTAGCTCCAGGAAGCTTCAACATATCTATAACATCATCTTTAGTTACAAGCTTTTTCAACAAACTAGCCATATTACAAGGTTTTCTCTTCTTCTTTTCAGCCATAGTAGGATCCACCAGATTTTTAATAGCGTGGATTCTTCTTCTAGAGCCCCCACCACTAGGGGCAAGTATATTTAGGGCCTTCAGTTCTTTTTTCCTCTCCCTCATGCCCAGTGGTGTCATTTTCAATCTTTTTAACTTCCTCTCCAGTTTGTCATTGTCCTCAGAGCATCTCTTCAATCCTTGTTTAAGTGACTCCACCTCCATAAGCAACCTTTGATTGGAAGCTTGCAGTTCTTCTGTATTCTTAGACCTGTTGGTTAAGAAATAGTTACAGTGTTGGAGGTAATTATTGCAATGCATTCCACACAATTGATTGTACATTGTTCTCAAATGCACATCAGAATTACTTGAAATATTATTGCAATAGTCAAGGCACCTTGATTACCCTTACGGGCAAAATGAATAAGCCCCGATGCGTAATGAAATTCGGGATGTCTTCGGTGATCGGATCGATAAGATACAGCCCCCACGCCCGAGATCAATATTCATTGCACCGAAGCTCAAGAGCATTCTCATCGACTGTTCCTTCCGATTATATTGATTTTTGTAGGGCAAGCAGTTCTTGGGCACCTCCACCCGGAATTGGCCTTTCGGTTTACAGATTCAAAAAAGAATTATTCATTGTCATTGCCCAAATTAATAGAACAGCTTACCTCGCCATAGATCGAATTCGTGAGTCGCGTGATCGCTTCCGAGCTCCACAAATCCGGTGGACCAAATGGATGCAATTCTTCGCCAAAATAATGAAGGAAAACTAGAGAATTCCTTCGGATTTGGGCGAGGATTGACATCAATACTAAATTTGAAATGCCCTCCAAAGCTTTGGCGCCCAATTGAGGCATTCTTGAGGTGTCCCGCTCGAAGCTACTCCTCGTAGCTTCAGTTCGGTGGGACGGTGGGGGGGGGGGAGGGATTTAGGCGTAATGAGTAAAACAACAAGTAATAATGACGTTTAACAGGTTCGGTTGCTCCAGGGCTGAGGTTCGGTTAAGGTTCGTGGGGGCTTTTTGCCCATACCTGCAGGTTCGGGTACCAACTAAAATCCAAATTTGGGAAGGGCTTACAAGGGCGTTAATAGACTCCACCAAATCTCTAATGCATAAAGTATCACAGACCTAATGATTTCTAGGGAGCTGAGTACTTAAACCATGCCAGAAGTAATTGGAATAGCTCAGATTAGAACCCGAGGAATGGATTAAGATAAAAGTATGGCAGGAATTAGTTAAGACTGTAAAAGTTTCTTTTGCATGCTGCCGTTTGCATAGCATGAACCTGACGAACTGTAATGATCAGAAATCATGAAAAGTTATGTGAAATGGATCGATTTGGGCCTTAAGAAGGCCAAAATGGAGAAAGAATGCAAAATTAGGAAGATTGAAGCAAGATTTGGCTGTGGATAAATGATTTTTGATGGCCAGGAACCGACCTGAAACCACCTAATTCGCACCGCAGGTAGGACAAAATGATCCAAGAAGCCTTGAGAAGGCAAAAACGGGAAGTTTCATGGGCTTCCCATGATGATTTGATGGCCTGAAGGCCAGATCCGGCAGCTGCAGGCCGAGGTCGCGCTCCTGTTAACGCACACCAGGGTTAATAGAAAAACAGACAAAAAGTTAACATTTAGTTTTTAGTTAGTAGGCTAAGGTAATAATAAAGTAAGGTTAACAATTAAAGCTAAAGGCTATAGGTTAAATTAATACTTTTTAAGGGTTAGTTGGAACAAGAAGTTGGGCTCGAAATTTATCTAAGATTGAGGCCTAAGTTAAGGAGGAGTTTATGCTAAGGGATATATGTAATTTACGATTACGACATGAGTAGTCTTACAAGTTAACTAGCTATATGTTTAACCTTTGGAATTAGTTAAATTAAGAGAGAAAAAAACACAAGGCACAAGTGTTATGTATGGAGGAAGTTGGTAATGGAAGCATAATAATAGTTGAATGCCATAGATTAAACATCATTAAAGCCTTAAATATAGATATTAACCTTGTTGTTAGTGAACCTTGGAAAGGTGTAGACATTTAGCTTTTATTTAATGGTGATAGCTGCATATTGCATTATTGAGGTTATTATAATTATTGAGCCATGGTTGGGCTTTCTCTTGCTATATGAAGTGTATTTTATGGAATTACTGGATGTGAGCTTGTTAAGGCATGGGTCATAATGATAGTGAATTGTATGTAATTGTCTATGGTGTAATTCTTTGATATAGACCTCTGGGGCCGAAGTCTAGGTGTGATGGTCTAGACTCGCGGTTATTGCACAGTGCTATGTAAATGGAATTATTTGAACATCGGGCGTTGGTACCGCATGGTACAACGTCATGCACAGTTAAATGGTCCTCCAATGCTGGACGCAGCATGGATGGGTGTGTACACACGTGGTTACCCCGCCTCTATGTCACTGGCCTGATCAGCCGAGTTGACCTTGCTCAGACCCAGAGGAATATTGGTTGCAATGTTGATGCTATGGTTGCTTGTATATGTGGTTTTTAATGTTGGAATCAAGTTGCAATGGCTATGCTTGGTATATTATGCATTGTGGTTATGCTTGTTGGACTAAGTAACCTAGATTGCAGGGGCGAGGCTACGGTAAGGCTAAATTAATGTTCTAGGTTAATGCTTGTGGTGGTTGATGCTAGATATGTCCTAGATTCCCCGATCCCCACTTAGTCAGTGTGACTAACCCCATGGTTAATGGTGTAAGCAGAGGTGCGAGATGCTCCGGAAAGTAGCCAAGCTTCGGAAAGGCGAGAGTAGAAGTGTGTGGATTGCTATTCAATTAACTTGACTATTATTGCTATTATTCTTATTATATATGGGCTTGAAGTTAACTTTATTTAAAAACTTTGGGTGTTGTGTGGGGTTTTTGCTGAGCAATGGCAAGTATAGTTTTTGGGACCTTAGAGCATGTATAAAGATTAAATTCTTTACCTAAGTATGCATGTATCAATTTCCTAAGTTCCAAAAGTTAAGTAGATCCAACAGTAGAGATCGATGGGATCTCCAGTTACCAAGAGGTTAACTGGCCAGGCCCGTCACAGTTGGTATCAGAGCAAGGTTCTGGTTAGTGGATTATGAGATTTTTTATTATTGATGATATTTGCTATGGTTCCAGATTCTTGTAGAGATGAGTTCCCCAGGAGGATCCCCAAGAGGAGTTGGACAGGCTGGTGGAGCTGGGCCTAGTGGAACCCCTGATGTAGTCGATATCTTGCAGGCTATCCAGCAAGTGTTGCAGCAGAGTGCATCGCAACAAAAGACAGCCGCTGACAAGGCAGTGGACAAGGTGCTGAAGGACACTAAGAGGGAAGTATTTACGGGAGAAAATGTTACAGGGGATGATGCGGACTCGTGGCTTCGTGGGGTTGAGTTTTACTTTAAACTCATTAATGCTGAAGATTCTGTTAAAGCTATATTGGCTCAAGCAATGTTAGGTGGATTTGCTAGAGTATGGTGGGAGAGTTATTTGCGGGACATAAATAAGGTTGCAGGGCAGGCAACTTGGCAAGAGTTTAAGACCGCTTTTGAAGGACACTGTATGCCTCCTGGATACAAAGTAGACAAGATGAATGAGTTCTTGGACCTGACACCGAAAGGGACGGTGACCGAATATAACGAGAAGTTCAGAAGGTTGCAGTATCATTGTACTTTTGAGGATAAGGAGAAGCTTTGTGCTCGATTTGTGAAGGTTTTGCAGGTTGATATTAAAAGCACAATGTCAGGTGTGTCCTATAAGGATTTGGAGGAGGTATTTAGAAATGCTAAGAATCGCGAATCTGACCTAGCTGAGAAGGCAACCTTGGAGAATGCTAAGAAGAGACAAGTTCCTTCTACATGGCAAACTGGTGGATCTACGAGCAGAGGTAGATTCTCTAGTCGGGGTGGCATGACTGCGCAGGCTGTTAGTATTCAGGAGGGCAGTCAAAATCGAGGATCTCGGCCTATGTGAATGATGAAACTAGGGAAAAGTGTATCAATGAGAATCGATGCTTTAGGTGCAGAGAAGTTGGTCATTATGGACGAGATTGTCCGAGAAGGTGGATGGATAGTACTGCCTCGTCTGCATGTTCTCAATGTGGAGGGCAAACAAACCAGTGGTCCAGGTCGAATTCTAGTGATACTTATGGACGGGGCCAAGGCAGAGGAAACGGAGGCCGAGGTAACCGTGGTGTTCGTGGAGGTTATTGGGACAATAACAACGGTGGCAGAGGACAGGCTAGGGGAGATAACATGATTATAGCACAAGCTAACCCTGCAGTTGAAGTTAGGGCTGCTCGAATCACGGACCATGCCGTGGAAAGAATGTGCATGTATGCTGCAGTGGACCAGGGCCGTGTAGATAACCAAGCTGTGGTCATCAGAGTTCCAGGTATTATTCATGGAGTTCCTGTTCTCTTTCTTATTGATTGTGGTAGTACACATTGTTTTATTTCCCCAAAGCTGGCAAAGAAACTAGATTTGAATATGATTAGCCGGGACCCTAGCTATGTGGAGTTGGCTGATGGTAAAATTAAGACTTCTTATGCTAAGGTAGACAATCTTGAATTCCAAGTAGGAGATCTTGAGTCCCACACTAGTTTTGAAGTATTGAGCCTAGGAAAGTATGATGCTATTCTAGGAATGTCATGGTTGAGGCCATATAAAGCTTGCATTGATTGCAGAGAGCAAATAGTTACATGCCAAAGTCCTAATGGAGATAAGTATGTGCTGGAAGGATTGCCTTCATCATTAGTGGTTACACCTTTGTCCCGAAAAAGTTTTAAGAAGCGGATTAAGAAGGGTTGCATAAGAATGGGATGTGCATTGTTGTTAGATTCATGTTTGGGTACCGCAGAGTTACAAGAACAACCTATTGCTCCTGAGATCCAGAAAGTATTGGATGAGTTCTCTGATGTGTTTCCTAAAGAATTAACAGAATTGCCTCAACATAGAATGGTAGATCATGAGATAGAACTTGTTCCTGGGCTGAACCCACATCAAGGCTACCATATAGATTTCATGCATTAGAGATGGCCGAATTGAAGAAACAGTTAGCGGAATTATTGGAACAAGGGTTTATACAGCCGAGTGTTTCTCCATTTGGTGCACCAGTTTTGTTTGTAAAAAAGAAAGATGGGACATTAAGGTTGTGTATTGATTACTGCATGCTTAACCAGATTACAGTGAAGAATAGATATGCATTGCCTAGGGTTGATGAGTTATTTGACCAGTTGGGAATTTCTTTTGGCCTGGACAGAAGAAGATGGTTAAGGAGTACGTGACTAGGTGTTTATCTTGTCAGAAGGTAAAAGCATCAAGGTTTAGGGAACCTGGAGAATTACAACCTTTAGTAATTCCATCTTCTAAGTGGGAGAGTATTTCCATGGACTTCATTGTTGAGCTTCCCCGGACACGTTCAGGTTATGATGCATATTTGTTAAGGAGATTTTTAGGTTGCATGGGATGCCGGCCACTATTTCATCAGATCGGGATACAAAGTTTATGAGCCAATTTTGGCAAGGGTTATTTCAAAATATTGGCACTAAGTTATATGCCAGTACATCTTATCGTCCTCAAGCAGATGGCCAAGTGGAGCGAGTTAATCAAGTCTTGGAGGATATGCTCAGAATGTATGTGCCTAGTCAACTGAAGGTATGGGATTCCTATTTGTATTTGGCTGAGTTTGCATACAACAACACTTATCAAGATTCCATCAAAATGAGTCCTTTTGAGGCAATGTACGGTAAGGAGTGTCATTGTCCTCTTAATTGGAGAGATCCTCAACGCAATGTTGAAGCAGCTAATGAGGTAGCGGAGGACATGGATGCTCAGCTAAGGAGACTTCGACAGAATTTGGCTATGGCACAAAATAGACAGAAACAGTATGCAGACAAGAGACGTAGGCCACTTGAATTCCAAAAGGGTGATTATGTGTTCTTGAGGATTAATCCCATGCAGAGCTCACTGGCATTTAAAAGTGCAGGTAAATGGGCCCCTAGGTATGCGGGTCTGTATGAGATTTTGGAACATATTGGAAAGGTGGCTTACAGGTTGGAGTTACCCTCGCACTTGAAAGTACATAACGTTTTCCATGTGAGTAACTTGAGGAAGTATATTTTTGATCCTTCCCATATGCTGGGGGACGATGATTTAGTAAGCAGGGAGAACTTTTTGTACCCCCAACCAGAACGTATTCTGTGAGAGGAAACCCGTCGCTTAAGGAGGCGAACAATACGGAGATTTTTGCTTCAATGGGCGGGTTGTCCTGAGGAAGATGCCACATGGGAAGATGCCAATTGGATTCTTCGTGAGTTTCCGGAGATGCGCCCATGAGGACATGGGTTGAATTTTTGGAGGAGAGACTGTAACGGACCTAGGATTTTGAGGTACATTGTGGAATTATTTTATTAAAGGATGCAAAGGAATAATAATTAAAATATCACGCATGCAGAGTTAATACGTCGTATATGTAGATATTATACGGACAGAATGCTGGTGGTTAAAAATAAATATAAGTACAGTGAGAAGCATTGGGAAGGAGATAGATTGCAGAGGGATTGGTGAAGGAGCGAGTTGCGTGCAGAGCTCTGGGAGCGTGTTGGAGTGCAGAAGAAGTAAGCGGGATTCCAGGTGGGGATCAAGCCTTACACCTGGGGTTTTCTAGCATAGCAAAACTATAAGCATGAATTTAGAGTTAAATTATAAGTGCGTCAACATGAATAAGCTTGCATGATTGTATATGAAAACATTTTATGATTGTATACTGAAAGCTTGTATAAAGTATTGAAAGCTTGCATAAAGTATCACAGACCTAATGATTTCTAGGGAGCTGAGTACTTAAACCATGCCAGAAGTAATTGGAATAGCTCAGATTAGAACCCGAGGAATGGATTAAGATAAAAGTATGGCAGGAATTAGTTAAGGCTGTAAAAGTTTCTTTTGCATGCTGCCGTTTGCATAGCATGAACCTGACGAACTGTAATGATCAGAAATCATGAAAAGTTATGTGAAATGGATCGATTTGGATCTTAAGAAGGCCGAAATGGAGAAAGAATGCAAAATTAGGAAGATTGAAGCAAGATTTGGCTGTGGATAAATGATTTTTGATGGCCAGGAACCGACCTGAAACCACCCGATTCGCACCGCAGGTAGGCCGAAATGATCCAAGAAGCCTTGAGAAGGAAAAAACGGGAAGTTTCATGGGCTTCCCATGATGATTTGATGGCCTGAAGGCCAGATCCGGCAGCTGCAGGCCGAGGTCGCGCTCCTGTTAACGCACGCCAGGGTTAATAGAAAAACAGACAAAAAGTTAATATTCAGTTTTTAGTTAATAGGCTAAGGTAATAATAAAGTAAGGTTAACAATTAAAGCTAAAGCTATAGGTTAAATTAATACTTTTTAAGGGTTAGTTGGAACAAGAAGTTGGGCTCGAAATTTATCTAAGATTGAGGCCTAAGTTAAGGAGGAGTTTATGCTAAGGGATATATGTAATTTACGATTACGACATGAGTAGTCTTACAAGTTAGCTAGCTATATGTTTAACCTTTGGAATTAGTTAAATTAAGAGAGAAAAAAACACAAGGCACAAGTATTATGTATGGAGGAAGTTGGTAATGGAAGCATAATAATAGTTGAATGCTATAGATTAAACATCATTAAAGCCTTAAATACAGATATTAACCTTGTTGTTAGTGAACCTTGGAAAGGTGTAGACATTTAGCTTTTATTTAATGGTGATAGCTGCATCACTGCGGGTTGGAAAGCACTATATGCCATGCAGAACAACAGCCACAAGGCAGAGTTGTATGCCTGGGGTCACCAGTCACATTTGTTTCGGGCCTTGGTTGAGCCGGCCCTTTTGTATGGGGCAGAAGTTTGGGGTCCAAAGATATCCCTCAACACCGAATGACCTCGAAAGCAGGTGTATAAGGCCTTCTTGGCACGGGCCCCGGGGTGAAGTCCACGCCTCCACTGCATCCTACTCCGTGAGACAGATTTCTACCCTTCAACGGGCGCATTGGAACGCCATATCGCTTTACTTCCAAAAGGTGGTCGCTATGGCTGATACACGCTTTGCCCCCGCCTTTGCTTTGGCCACGGCAATGGGTCCCCAACGCTGAAATCCTGCTGGAAAGACAAGCGTGCTCGGTGGTTCTCACGCAGGGTGTGCAAACAAAACAGATGTGTCCAGTCGGGACAAAGAAAGATCGCGAGGCACTTAAACTATACCTTGATGCTACTTTCCTTCAGTGAGGGTCGTGGGATGCAGAGGCTCGACACATGTTAAGTCGGGCACACTATCGCCAGCAAGTCAATCCTAGGCTCACAAGAGGCCCACACCAAAGCATTTGTACACCCAGCCTACCCATGAAGAAACGCAGCTTATAGCTTCCATTCAAGACGGGGCACATCGCCCCGCATTGAAACAGGCGTTGGGCTCGTGAAGCACGGAGCAAAGGCTTTGCTGTTGCCACCGGTATGCCATTGAGGATGAATGTCATGCCCTCCGCACTGCCCAAAGATTTGCCCATATCCGAGAGCCATATGTTCGACATTAGTGCCCGGCCACCGTTGCATCGGGCTATTGGCTACACGGCGTCGGGGGTTTGTTGGGGTCATACCTCCGTGAGGTTATGGATGCACGGACTTCGCTTTGTGTCCTACGGACGGTATTGAACCGCCTCTATGCAATTGTATTAAGTGTGCCGGCCCAAGCTTATTACCGCTAAGGTTTTTCCTCGAAACCCTTCGGGGGCCGGGGTTTTTAATCCTCCGTGAATATGCTTGCTGCTCTCTTTTTTTTGTTTGGGTCCCATAGGCCAATTGGTCTCCGTGGACGCTAAAAACCTATTCTATTCTATTCTATTATTGAGGTTATTATAATTATTGAGTCATGGTTGGGCTTTCTCTTGCTATATGAAGTGTATTTTATGGAATTACTGGATGTGAGCTTGTTAAGGCATGGGTCATAATGATAGTGAATTGTATGTAATTGTCTATGGTGTAATTCTTTGATATAGACCTCTGGGGCCGGAGTCTAGGTGCGATGGTCTAGACTCGCGGTTATTGCACAGTGCTATGTAAATGGAATTATTTGAACATCGGGCGTTGGTACCGTATGGTACAACGTCATGCACAGTTAAGTGGTCCTCCAATGCTGGACGCAGCGTGGATGGGTGTGTACACACGTGGTTACCCCGCCTCTATGTCACTGGCCTAATCAGCCGAGTTGACCTTGCTCAGACCCAGAGGAATATTGGTTGCAATGTTGATGCTATGGTTGCTTGGCTATTGTATATGTGGTTTTTAATGTTGGAATCAAGTTGCAATGGTTATGCTTGGTATAATTATGCATTGTGGTTATGCTTGTTGGACTAAGTAACCTAGATTGCAGGGGCGAGGCTACGGTAAGGCTAAGTTAATGTTCTAGGTTAATGCTTGTGGTGGTTGATGCTAGATATGTCCTAGATTCCCCGATCCCCACTTAGTCAGTGTGACTAACCCCGTGGTTAATGGTGTAAGCAGAGGTGCGAGATGCTCCGGAAAGTAGCCAAGCTTCGGAAAGGCGAGAGTAGAAGTGTGTGGATTGCTATTCAATTAACTTGACTATATTGCTATTATTCTTATTATATATGGGCTTGAAGTTAACTTTATTTAAAAACTTTGGGTGTTGTGTGGGGTTTTTGCTGAGCAATGGCAAGTATAGTTTTTGGGACCTTAGAGCATGTATAAAGATTAAATTCTTTACCTAAGTATGCATGTATCAATTTCCTAAGTTCCAAAGGTTAAGTAGATCCAACAGTAGAGATCGATGGGATCTCCAGTTACCGAGAGGTTAATTGGCCAGGCCCGTCACATATCCTCTCCATCATTAGTATTCCAATAAAGTTTAGCTTTAGAAGATCTGTCATTGTTGGCCAGCAAATTGTAAATAGAAGAGACTTTGTAATTTTCTTTACCTTTACAGATCCAATCTATATGACAAGAGGTAGGACTAATGTTAAAATCCAACAATCTAGCTTTAGTATAATTATAAAGTTTTCTATCAGTTGAGGTACCTGTAAGCTTCCTCTTGAGCACAATCACCAAGAGTAATTACCCCCACACTCTTCCATTTCTTATAAATCCTTGGATGTTTAATGGCCAAGGGAGCATCTCTGGATTGAGAGAGAGCAGGATTCCAAAAGATAGATGTATGCATTTGGGAAAAATTCATTTTTTTATCTTCAAAGCAACTTGAAATCCTATTCCAAGCAAGGACCATGTTTCTCATAATAGGTGAGATATTGGGGGGCAGGTTGAATAATAAAGAAAACAGAGGAGGGAAGATGATGATCAATAGAAGGATGACCTTTGAGTTTACAATTGCTCAACTAATATCTAATAAAAACAGTAGCATAATTGTTTTTTTTTTTAAAAGGGCTCTCCAAATATATTTATCAACAAGAGCAGAACCTTGCAAGAAGAGATTTTTACAGCCGATTCCACCCTTTGATTTAGGCTTGGTTACCTAATTCCAATTGATCAGATGCTTTTCCCCCTCCTGATGATTTTCTCTAATTGAAGATAGATAGATTTGGGAGCTAGCAGAGCAGAGGAGAAGTAAATGTGTGAGCTGGCTATAACAGCATTTGCAATGATGGTCCTACCAGCAAGAGATAGAAAGACAGTTACCATAGTTGTTCAACTTCTTCTTGGTTCTGGAAATAATGGGATTCCACAGGCCTTTATATTATTGTCTAAGAAAAGAGGCATTCCCAAGAGGTTAGTGGCTTGAGAGGAATTGAAACATTCAATTCCCAATATACTTTGCTATTCTGCCGGAGGCTGCTTTACGTTTGTGCTCATATCTTGAGCTACAGATCTCGGATTACGGTGTTTTTTGGCTCGTTGGAAAGCTCATTCAGAGCTCTTTCCAACGGTGTTAACATCACAGGTTTTAGGTTCCGGCTGATAGCCTTTTCGGCCCCGACAGTTTCGGCTCTATGGCGTCAACTTCCAAGCTGCCTGCAAAACCTCCTGTATTTATGCCGGTGCAGGGGGCAAATTTGGCATTGCATGTTAACCCTCTGGCTTATAGTGAGAATGTCTTTCAAGATGGTGATTTTCCTGTTTTGGCACCTTCGGCTGGTGCACCGAAGAGTACAAGTGTTTTGAATAGCGGTAATGCTTCTGTGGATGGTGCCTCGGCGCCAGCGGGTGCCAATTCTAACAAAGATCAGTCTCGTCCACTTTCTCGTCCACTTCCTTGGAGGTCCCCAACTTCTGGAGTAAATGCTAGCAGGGAGCGCTTTAGTGATTGGATCAAGAAGGACTTGTCATCAACTACGTCTGTTGTGCGTGTTGCTACAGCTATTGATGTGATGATTCAGGATAATAAAAGAGATCTCAGTAATATTTTGGGTGAGTTGCGAGCAAACGAGACTCAGTTGGAACTTCAGTTACCTTCTGTTGAAGTTTTCTATCAGCCTGAAATGTGTAAGAATACTCTTCAAGCGTCGGGGTACAATGTGGTCGAGATTGATCATGACCTGCACAAGAAGTGTATTAGTAACTTGTTGTCGTTTAGTGTGGTTAGTCAATATACTGAAGCATTTCTTGATAGTAGGAAGCTTGGCTATTGGTTGACTGGACATCTTCGGAGATTAGGGTTGCCACCTTATCGTACTTTAAAGATGCTGGATAAGAAGTTCTTTTTGATCGCTTTTTATGATGTCAGGGGTATGGAGCAACCGGGGGCACGTGGTGTGGACCCAATGTGGAGTGATTATATTTTGTACCAGCCTTACTCGCCGGATTTTCTCCCCGGCACGACTCCTCGCTCTTAGGATGCCATGTTGGTTTTCTATTCCTAATCTTCCTCCCGATCTCTTGGTGCCGAGTTTCTTATCAAAGATTGCTAATGGTCCGGGGTACTCATCCGCCCATTCTATTGTTGATGGTGCTAAAATTTGTGTTTCTCTTCCTTCCGGGTCGTGGGCTTCCCCGACCGTGTGGTTGTGAAAAGTGGCCCTATCTTTCTGAGTATGCTTTGCGCTTGCTCAATGGCCCTCGCCTTGCTTGATTTATTTCCTCAACTTGCTTTATTTGCAAATTTTCGTGCTAAGAGAGATCGCTCAAGAATGGTCCCTTCTTCCTCCTCAGGCCTCCTACTTCTGTTGTGTCCCCTTTACCCTCTGTTGTCCCTTCCGCCAATGCTATCAAGACCTCTCTGTTGTTGCTACTCCATCTCGGCCGCTAAAACCACTATCCCACAGAAGATTGTGCATACTCCCGAGAGGATGCTAGGGCTAAGTTACAGAAGATACAGGAATTGCAAGAGCGGCATGAAAGTGTTCAAGAACATCATGAAAATGCCCAAGAGGGATGGACAAATGTTAATTGGAAAAGAGCTGCACGCAATAAGGCTAGTCAACATGTGTCTCATGTCATGAGCGATTCTCGATAACTGCATGGAAGGGTGGAGCAGAGGAGGCTCTCCCTGCCGCCACCCAACAAAATAATGGGGGTAGAGCAGAGAGGAGGCTCTCCCTCACCAAGTCTTGAACAAAACAATGGAAGGGTGGAACAGAGAGGAGGCTCCCCCTTGCCAATTTCCAGAACGAGGTGGGCTGACCTCCCTTCAGAACCATGCGAGATGGACATGGTCGAGGCTGGCTCTATTGGTATGGAGGTGGAACATAATATTTTGGCCACATGAACCTGTTATCGTGGAATGTGAGGGGAGTGGCTTCTTCCCAAGTAAAAGAAGCGTGTTGTCTCTTTACCCCTGCCTAAGTTTTCACGACCTTTTGTTGCCTCCAAGAGCATAAATGCCGCCGCGGTGATGTACATAAAGTAGCTAATGTATTTGGACGGACTATAATGTCTTGGTGTCTCACACCGATGCATCTAAGGCTGGTGTGCTTACCGCATGGAAGTCGCCCTGTGGATGTCACTTTTACTCAAACATAGGTTCTAGGCGATGGATAATAATCAAATGGAAAGATAAGGGCCAAGAATGGGGTTTGATAAATGTGTATGCTCATAATAGACCTCGTCAAGATGGTGCTTTGTGGGCAACTCGAGGAGGAAAAGTTCTCCAAATTGGACGAATGTTGCATGGTTGCTCGCTGGCTTACTTCAATATGGTCGAAGTTGGAAAGAGATAGAAGTGGTCGCTGCTCAAGTGGTGCAAGGATTCGAAAGGAGAACAATGGCTACGCCTTTACACGATGGTCGTACTTTATAGAGATTGATGGTGATCAGTCCTTTACGTGGTGTAATGGTTGGACAGAGCTGGCGAGCTTATGCAAGGCATGATAGAGGATACTTTAATACTTGTGCAAACCGCTCGGCTAGCGGATTTTCGCCGCTCAAATCTTCCTCGATAGTTCTCAGTTCCATCATAATCCACAACTTCTAACTAATGATGTGGCTAATTGTCATCGACCTACCAGACCTACTTTTTAAGCTTAATTGCAAGTATCCGGAGGATGATGAGTTCAAACTTGGTCTGTAGTCATGCTTGGTCTCGCCTTCTCACCTCGTAGGGCATGTTCGGGGTTGTCGCAAATAAGTTGTTCCGGCAAAGGAAGTCATTTGCAAAAGAATATGGGAGAGTCGAGTCTGCTGCTTGAGAACGATTGACCGCATTGTACCAGAATTAGAAGTACTCCGTGGTTCGTGGCCATACTAGTGGAGTCGAGAAAAGGAGTTATTATCTCGCATCAAGGCTATGGAAACTGTAAAAGTTACTGAAGCCAAAGTGAAGGCAGGGTTGCAGTGGTTCAAGGACGGAGATAGATGTACCCGGTTCTTTTTTGCGGCTGCAAGAAGAAGGAAACTCGCCACTTCTATTCATTCTTTAGTGTTGCCAGATGGCGCTCTTATCTCCGATCCGGTGAATCTTAAGCAATATCTTCATCATCACTTTTCTTCATTCTTTGCACAACACCCATTGCCCTTCGTAAGGACATGCAATTGGTCGTGTTGACTAAGGTGCGCCGTCGATTGTTTCAAGAGCGTAGGTTGCTTCTTGAGTCTAATATTGTGAAGGAGGACTTAAAAGCACCGTGGCTCTCTTGAAAAGGACAAATGCCCGGTCTTGATGGCTTTCCTATTGAATTCTTCGTGGGCCGGACCGGTTGGAGGATGACATATATGATGCCTTTTGTGAGTTTCAAAGATTTAGAGCCTTGATAAGATTTTGAATACAAGTTGTATCTCTCTCATTCCAAAGAGCAAGGAACCCAAGACTATTTCATCGACCGGCGACCTATTACATTGCTTTCCTCTCAGGTACAAGATCTTTGCTAAGACATTGGCGTAAAGAGTCCGAGACATCTTGGTCGACACTATCTCGCCGACACAATCTGGTTTTCTCCCTCGCCGCTGTATTCTCAACAACGTACTGCTGCATATAAAGGAATATATTGGGCCCGGGTTCTGTGGTCATAGAGCAAAGGTATCTTAAGCTTGATTTTGCTAAAGCTTACGATAGTGTTGATTGGGGCTTCTTGGAGAAGTGTCTTCTTGCACTTGGGTTTGGGGAGTCATTCACAAGGAATGTCATGGCTCCATACATCAGCAAGATCTACTGTCCTTTTCCAGGGCGAGCCATCGGATATTTTTGTAGTGGGTAGAGGAATTCGACAAGGTTGTCCCTTAGCACCCTTGCTTTTCACAATTGTGGCAGAAGTATTGTCCCAGCTCTTCTCCGTGGCTACCCAAGATGGCGTTATTCAAGGCCTCCCAATGGACGATGGTTCTCAAGAGGTATGTAACCAATATGCCGATGACACTTTTTTGTTCCTAATGGCCGAGGCTGAGAATCTTCGTAATGCTAAGCTATTATTAGACATATTCTCCTTAGCATCAGGAGTTCTTGTAGGATGGCAAAAATGTACAGCCTTTGTGGGACGCTTGGACACCCCATCCCTCCCCAGATTTTGACTATCCATGGAAGATTCTTCCTGCATGGCAATACCACAAAGTTGCTTGGTATCCCAGCTTGGAATTCACGCCTCTGCTTCGATGCTTGGGATGAAATCATTAATGGGTTGCAAAAGCACTTGTTTTGGTGGAATACAACCTAAACCGGCCCATGCCCTAGAATCACCGTGGGCTAAATGTGTTCTTAGTAATACTCATGTCTACATGGCGCCTCCGCTTCTATTAGCTCCACAAAGGTGTAAGATAAAGGAGATTGTGCGTATTGTCGAAATTTTATTTGGGGTGGAAATGAGTTAGGAGCAAAGGGTCAAGGTAGCTTGGGCGAAATGCATTAGACCTAAGGCAAACCGGTGGTCTTGGTATGTTGGATTTTCACCTCCAAAGCAAGGTAATGATATCAAAGTTCATTTGGAGGATTTTCATTGGTAAGGATGATTCTCATCGGCCCGAGGTTGTTGGTGCGGTCGATTCAAAGATTGTCTCCCATTTCATAAGGCCACCATTAAGCCCCTCCTTCCTTGGGCTTTGCTTTATCATATGCATCCGTATCCTAATGCTTCTCCCTTTCTAAAGGGGTTGCTTGCCGCTGGGGACACCGTCCGCCCTTTTTCCATATTAATCCCGAGGCATGTCTTCGCTTGTCCACTCCATGCCGGGTGGATTCCTTTGCGACACTCCGCAGAATGTGCCTCTAAGTGTGGTTGTTCATCCAAAGACACAACGACGATGGGTAGCACCGGTATCGACTATTGCGGCTTTGGTATGAGTCCGGTCATCTCATGTCATGGGAAGCATTTAGAACAAAGTTCTTGTTGTACGATGGGACAGAGTAACTGAATCATATTGCTGCATTGTTGCCACAAGATTCTCGTCCACGATTGAGGTAGCCATATGGGGTTGCCATCGATATCCAAAATGTATGTTTGTGTCTTCTCGTATAAATTGCTTTTGCATTCTCAAATCCTGCCTCCATCTAATAGGTGGCATCTTCGTGTCTCTCACCCACAATGGAAAAGTGTTTGGATATGGGTATGGGATAAGTTTGCTTCATCCCAAAGTAGTAGTTTTGTGGTGGCAAGTGATCCATAGATGCCTCAGAGTCAACAGATTAGTCCATAAAATGGATAATCGGATTTCGAGCTCATCCCTTCATGCCAGCAAAAGGGTTGAGAGTATTGAGCATTGTTTTTCTTGTGTGAGCGGCTTGGCAGTGCATGGTCTTGGTTGTTGACCCTTTTTGGCATCGCCTCGATCTAGCCAGCAAATTTTGCTTGCTATCTATCCCGATGCTTGGCCCAAACTACGGAAGCGAAGCTTTTCATCTCGCATGTGGCTCGGCTTTTATGGTCAATCCGAAGAGAAGGAGGTTGTTTATCTTTAAGGGCTTAGATACCGCAGATGAGATTGTTCTTCGGGCGAAAAATAAAATTGTTATGGCTTACAATTGTTCTTCTCTTGGTCAAGAGAAGAAAGTACTGATCTGGCATATTTACCTTCAGATTCATTCTTTTGCATAGGCGTGGTTGTGCTCGCTTGGATCGGTTTGTCCACCGGGTTATAATCCTGCCTTTTGCATTTTATGTTGCTCGTTTTCAGTTGGTGAATAAAGCTTGTCGTCCTTCAAAAAAAAAAAAAAAAAAAAAAAAAAAAAAAAAATTCCCCAATTATACTACATTTGTTGAGATTGAGAGAAATACCAGATGCAGCTCCAAAGCTTGTAATAATATTCAGGTAGGCAAAGATATTAGAAATGTCATTTTTGAGGAAATTAAAAGAATCATTAGCATATTGCAAGATGTTCATATTAGCAGTATTATCTGGTAGAATCATTCCCTTGATGTTCCCTATCTGATGTTGATGATTAATAACTCGAGCAAGGATTTATGTGACAGCAATAAAGATGTAAGGAGCTAAGGGGCAACCTTCTCTTACCCCTCTGGCTAATGGAAAGAAGGCCCTAGGAAAACCATTAATTAGCACAGTTGACTAAAATCGTGAATTTAAACCATGAATCAATTGAATGATTTTTTTAGAACAGCCAATTTTGTCTAGGGCATAATTTATGAAGCTCCAATGGACAGTATCAAAAGCCTTTGAAAAATCAAGCTTCACGAGGATACAATCTTGCTTAATATACTTATTCCAGTAGAGACCTTCTATAGCAGCAATATAATTATCCAAGATATATCTGTTTGGAAAAAAAAGCAGATTGACATGCCCTAATATTATTTTGAAGATACCCTTTAATTCTATTTGCAATAATTTTAGCACATACTTTATATGAAGTATTAGTCAGGGAAATCGGCCTCCAGTAAAAAGCACTAGGATCTTCAGCTTTGGGAATGAGAGATATAAATCCAGCTGAGATAGCAGGTGAAGATGATTGGATCTAATAAAATCAGATTGCATAACATCTCATAAGTGCAAGTAAAATTCAATTGATAAACTATCAGGGCCCGGACGTTTTTCTTTTGCCAAAGATTTAGGAGTATTATAGACCTCTTCAAGACTATGGGGAGCAATAAAATTGGCATTCATCTTCCTACAATCGTTTTGAATCAGAGCTTGAGTCCACTATATCAAAGAAGTCTTTAGCTTTAGAAGCTGATAAGGGGTTGCTGGGTTGATCAGAGAATAAATCTCTATATTTATTAATCAAGAAGTTGGAGATATCAGAGTGGTTGTCAAGAATGACATTGTTATCATTAGAGACTTTTGAAATATTAGACTTCAAAAGCTTATTTTAGCCACTCTAAAAAAGAATTTTGAATTTTCCCTATCCATATTGGAGGATTGGGACGAAAGGTGGAGACCTTGGAGTAGCAGAAGGAATAAGTAGTATAACCGCGGGCGGATTTATGGGAAGGATGATTGAACAGATAGAAAATACAGTTGGCAACGACGACAAAAAGCGATGAGCCGCAAAAAGGCAGTGAACTCAGGAGACCGAAAACCAACTTCGGGTAAAATAATCAGAACGAGCGTGGACAACATGGTAACGCTTGAATCTAAATAAGAGGGTGGCGACCAGAAGAATAAACAAGACGAACTAATGAGATATATAAAGAAGGAGACAACCTAAGAGTTATGCGTAAGGGGAAGTGATTGGACACATAGGCGGTACACATGGACTACAGCAGAGATTGGAACCATACAGGACAGTTTATAAGAGTAAAAGGTGGACGGAACAAGTTACGGGACAGAGAGGCTCAGCCTCCGCCGTACACCAGGATAGCGAGGGCTAGACCCACCAACTGGTAATCTGGACCACCAAAAACTCAATAAATCATGAGAACAAAAAGAAAACTCTTGACAATTATATAGTATCAGTTGTGAAAGGACACAACGGGTATGTATACAAAATACTTCTACAGTAAAAAAGGAGAATGGGATACGCTATGGACTGAGGGGTATAACCCCCGCCGTAGGCCAGGATAGCGTGGGCACGACCCCCAACTGGCTCCCAGATCACCAAAATGACACAACAATAAAAATGCATATATGCATAAGTGCATGGACACATAACCAATCCGGTAGGCAACTACCGAATCTGGTATTGGCTCAGAGAGGGTCACCCCCGGCCAATCAAAGGAGGTGGAAATATGGCGAGATTTGCAAGGGCGGATCGAATAATAAATGAGGACAGGCAGAATAATTAATGATTATGGCTATTTCAAAATTCAAAGTTAAATGGTGATTTCGAATAAAAAGACCGTTTTTTGGAGATAGAATATATACTCCTTACGAAAGTAGTACAGCTACCCTACCAGAAGAATTCCATCACGGTAATCCAGTCACGAGTCACCACAGTATACTGTAATCAGGAACGATGGCGGAGAACACCAGCAGCAGCCAACAAAAGAGAACAGAGGCAGCAAAGGCACCCGTGAGCCAGCAGGATCTTAGAGATTTCCTAGCTCAGATGAACAAGCAGCTAGAGTCGAGGATTCCGAGCATGGATGCACTCAACACGCGGAAACAGCAAACCGCAACAAAATAGCCATCTCCAATGAGGATAGGAGGGGTCGAGAGGTCAAGCAAGGAGATGCAACGCAGGATAGACGAGATTGAAGAAGAAAAAGCTAAAATTATGCAGAGGTTGGTTGAGTTAGAAAAATTAAATGTTGAGTTAGATGCATGGGAGTCATTTGATAGGATAAAATACATATCATGGAATTTGAGGAGCATAATAGAATTAAGCATGACGTGAGGTTGATAGGGGTTGCAGAGAAACCTAATGAGGACACATATCGAGTGACTGCAGAGATAATAGAAACAGTCTTCAAGGAACACCGGAGCATCATTGTCAAAGTAGTGCGGTCAGGCCAATGGAGAGGGCGGTCGAGGCACATAAATCTGACACTCAGGGATCTGACGGCCAAAGAGAGGATACTGCGGATGGGATCCAGGCTGAGGAATGGGATCAAAGTACAGGAGGCCCTAACAGTCATGCAACGCCAAGGGCTGCACAGGGAATTGGCCAAGGTCAGGGAACTGAATCAGGCAGGGATACATGCGGGTGTCAGGAACGGCAAAGTGTATCTGCACAAGAGGGCAAGGGAGCAAGCGATCCTGATACAAGAACAGAATGTGGGGGCATAGAAGTGGAGACGGAGAATATCAACCCCTTGATGGTCATGCCGCAAGGGCAGGAAAGCAGAGTTTTGGGGGGGGAGGGGGGGCGCTAAAAGCGATAACCCTAGAAGGGAGTCAGCACAGAGGAGCAGAAAGAAGTAGAAACGGGGTCGAAGAAGACCGAACACCCCAAGCGGGAGCCATGGGCCCGACCCCGACAATGAAGACCAGAGGACGACCAAGAAGAGCAAGCAACGAGGCAGAATACACAGAGACCCCGAAGGAGCAACCTCGAGGGAAGAGACACTGACAATATGGTACTGGAACTGTACCGGATACCCGTGGGATGATGGAGAGAGGCTGGAGGGAGCCCACAACTGCGACATAATATGTCTGGTAGAGACATGGGAGCACAATGTCAAGAGGCTGCCGGAGGAAGAGGGGTACCAGCTATTCACATGCTAGAAAGATAAGGATTTCAAGATAGAAGGGGAAGTGCAGGCTTGGCCTGCTATGTGAAGAACAGTGTAGCTAATAGTGCATGTATGTGGTCGGCTGATACGTACTACAAGAACACATGAATGGAAAAGGGAAACAGAGGACAAGGCAGAGATCAATACCAAAGGTGAATTATTGCTCGAAGTATGTACGGCAACAGGGGTCATCATAGCTAATGGGGTACAAAAATGGGGAAGATAAGGGAATTTCACGAGCCAGAATACACACGGGAAGAGTGTAGTGGATTATGTGATTATGAATGACCAAGCAGTGGAAATCGTCGCAGGATTTATGCTACTAGAATGGCCGACTGAGAAAAGGGAAAGCCACAGACCCATATAGTTAACACTCGAAGGGGGCGAACCGACACAAACTGATAGCACACAGGAAAAGGAGAAAGAGAAGGCGAAGATGAAAATACAATTTCAGGAAAGGTATGCAGATACATTCATACCATAGCAAAAATGGGAAAATGAGAATGGGGAGAGCATAAGGCAGATGAGAACGGCAACATCCTTAATGACATTGTGGTTAAAGTGGCAACAGAGGTATTCAGAAAAAGAAAGAGACCGAGGAAGAGCAATGCTTTTAAGGCCTCCGTATGGTACGATGAGGAATGCAGGGAGCAAAAAAGAAAGGTCAGAGCACACATAGGAAAAGAGACGTATCAGACAGAAAGAATGGCATACCTAAGAATGTTGAAGTTAAAACGAAACAGAAACCTGGTACAACATCAATGGGGTCTGGCCAAACTGCTAAAAAGGCAACCCTGAAATTTCTGGAAGGGATTTAAAAGGAAGGGAGATGGAAATATGAAAACCGAGAATGGGCAGGACACCATTGGAGTAGCCGAATGGGAGAAATACCTTGAGAAACTGTACAGGACGGGGGCATCCCCAATGCCAATGCCAACATTGCAAAACATGGATAAGCCGTGCTTCAGCATACAGGAAGTAATGATAGCGCTAAACAAGATGGCCAACCACAAAGCCCCAGACCTCTACGGACTAACAGTGGAATTACTAAAGTGTGCTGAAACAGCAATAGGGAAACAAGTCACCGACATTTTCAATGGCATAATATATGCAGGGCTCCCAGACAGGTGGGCATACAACAGGGTCATACCTCTACACAAGGGGGGCAGCAGACAGGAACCCGAAAACTATAGGACAATAATGGTGAGCTCGATCTTCACAAAACAGTCCTGGACAACAAATTGAAACAATGGGCAAAAAGGGAAAATCTGAGAGCACAGGGGCAAGCAGGCTTCAGACCTGAACACTCGACCACAAATCATCTAGTAACCCTCCGTATATTAATAGAGCAGAACAAAGTACAGGGAAAGAAAATAATATGCTGCTTTGTAGACTTCAGGAAGGCATTTGACACAGTCCCGAGGGAGAAGCTCCTACAAAGGCTGGTAGATATGCAAGCACCAAGAGACATGGTAGGAGCGATTGCAAGACTGTACCACAGGGTATATGCGAAGATGGAACAGGAAGGACAGGCAATAAACTGTGACACAGGCGTCAAACAGGGGTGTCCCCTATCTCCGACTTTATTCGGGATATACATAGATGCATTACAAGGATACATAGCAGAGCAACAGGGGGACGCACATGCCCCTACATTAGGAGACACAAAAGTACCTATTATGTTGTACGCTGATGATCTGAGCATGATGGCCACAAAGAATAAAAGGATGCACAGATTACTAAAGATACTAGAAACCTTTTGTGAAAAAACAGGGCTGACAGTAAACCTGGCAAAAACCAAGATAGTCATCTTCGGGCATAAGAACAAGCATAGACCTTTCAGATACATGGAGACAGAAATAGAGGAATCAACAGAATATAGGTATCTGGGGTATGATGCACACGGCACGGGGAAATGGGCTAAGGATGCAGACACGAGGTTTCAATCAGCCATTGGGAGCTATTTCAATATGAAGAATTTCTGCAATAAAAGTAGAATAATTGACTGGGACATCAAATGTTACTTATTCAGTGCAGTAGTAGCCACAACGCAACTATATGGGGCTGAGGCTTGGGGGCTAGGTTTAACAGATAAGAATTGGAACAAACATGAAGGGATCCTCAGACAATGGCACAAACAGGAATTTAAGGTGCGGGCAAACACACCGCTAACAATCATGATACTCGAAACCGGGCAGAAACCAATGGAGGTGAGAGCATGGGAGAGGACTATCAGATACCTCATAAAGGACAATGCAGGGGGTCACCAAGGGAAGCTATCAAGTATTCAGCAAAATCACACATCCTCATAGGCAGTGGGTGGTTTAGGGATGTGGCGAGATGGACCAGAGAAATGGGTATGAATTTGAGTGACATAGTAAACGAAGGGAAGTGGAATGAAGAATGGGCAGATAGAGCTACAAGAGCATGGCTGCAAAAACACACAGGACCCAAGACACTCTGGCTCATTGCAGTCTTCAACCCAGAACAGCAGATAGGACATCAGACGTACCGAGATAACCTGCTAGGAAAGTACAGAAGAGACATCCTGGCAAGATTTAGAATGGGGAGTCACGATCTAAGAATTGAAAAGGACAGGTGGAGGGGAATAGAAAAGGAGGATGCAGAATCTGTGACATTGGGGAAGTGGAAGATGAGAATCACATGATCAATGAGTGTCCGATATACGAAGACATCAGAGACAAGTACAGAAATATAAAATGGGGGCATTCAGTACACACTGTGATGACAAGGACAAAAACAATGAGAGACATGGCAGACGCAATCCAGGGAATGACGATCAGATATTGAGAAGTACACAAAGAAAGAGGGCATGTAATATGAACTGACAAAAGGCGATTCATAAATGCCCACAAAGTGTTCAGCTAAAAGCTGATTGATAACGACGCACCACCGCACGGCCACGACGCCGATGTAAAGCGGGGTGCCGGTATTAATAGAAATAAGGAAGCCTTCAAAAAAGGCTACAATAAATCAGCGTGATGTGCTAGTAGCGCCCTTTCAGGGAGCTCGCCCATGCTACATAAGTCCAGGGGCCTGAGGGCACAAGGGATAATAATTTCTGTTCTGTTCTATTCTATTCTATTCTATTCGAATGACATTTCAGTTTGTATCTGATTGCAGCACCTTTGGCTTCAATCTCTTCAGTAACTTTAATTGCTAATTCAAGATTACCTTTCAACAAGTGAAGACTAAGATTGAAGAGGTCTTGTTGAAGCTGAATTCTCACATGTTTGATCTCATGAAAATATTTTTTTTCTCCAGTTTTTTTTTTTTAGCACACCAGCCCTACCGGGCCTACAGCCTTTCCTCAAATTCTAGCCTATCCACGTGTAATTTCCATGTCATCGAAATCTGATGTGTCTTGGTTTCTACCATCGGATCTCTGCTTTTTCAAATCTACGGCCAGGGAAATTAGAAAATAGGCTAAAAAAAAGAAAGGGTATTCACGGAGATGGAAAAGGTCGCGGCACTGCTTGGGTCGAGCCGAGCCTGTGATTTCTTATATCAGGCTTTGTCGGATCTGGAAAGGACCAAGACACCAACCGCCAATAAAGCTCTGGTTCCTGAACTTCATAAGCTCTGTCTTTCGTTTGTTAGTTAAGATCTGCTGCCCGTCCTCCTTTGCCGTGGGTGTTTGTTATCTGTTGCCCATCCGAGGCCTTTTGCCCTGCATTTCGTCTTTTTTCGTGCGTTTCCGTCCTTGTTAGAGTGTTTAGTCTATCTTTGCCTGGTTACTACATTTTACCATGCTCTTTCATCGCTTTTAAGGCATTGCGGCCAAGTATGAAGACGTTTAAGTCTTTGTCGCCTGTAATCTATGTTTGATCAAGCTTTTTCTTATTGCCAAATTCGTTTACATCTCTCCATGTTTTTTCTTCCTTGGAGCCGTGTACCTTTTGGCTTCTGGCTCGGTCCATGCACCCTTAATTAGACAGATTTCACGACTTTGGGAAGGTTTTTTCTGAGCGTCAAACAACAGATTTACACATGACTTTGACTCTGATTAGGCAGATTGTTGGTAACAGGTAATATTAACTGAGGCTTTGTGCAAATTGTTTGTTGAGCTGGTTTTTTTCTTGAACGGCAAAGCTATGGTGACTATCACGGATTGACATTTCTTCCTTTTTGTTGCTAGCATTGTTCACTTTAGGTCTTTCTGAGCTTATTGCAAATAGAACATGCTTAATTTCGGCTTTGCTATCCCATGGCTGTCTTTGGCACTTCGCATGTTCCAAACCTTACTCTGCATATCCGAGCTTTCCTCGCTGCAAATGTACCTTCATTCTTTTCCAGCCCAATGTTTGATGTAGCAATGGCAATTTGCTTGCACATGAACTTGGCAATCATCCCATTTCTTGGCGGTATACCAAGGTATGGTCATGCGCTTTTGTTTACGCTTTTTCGTTCAGCAGTTTTCATCGACTGTTAAAATGCAAGGCCTTCGTTGAGTGGCATTTGGAACTAAAGAGCACTGCACTCCATCTCCTCGCAAGAATAGGACTAAGGACTTGATGTAAGCCCCAAAGAGAACTTTGCATGACCGGTCTTCTCTGGGAAATCGGTGTACTATCGCCTTCCTACTTTTTGCTCTTTTCCGATACGGCATTAAGCGGCCTATTCCCCAACTACTATCCCACATATCAAATGATTCCTTGCAAAGATGTCTGTTATCATAATGATGCTCGGTGAATGCAATGCTATCTTGAATGCCTTAGATGCGTGAATTGGGATCCAAGGCTTTGAACAATTTTTCTTTACAGGAGATCTTCCTCATGTTGCCATGGAGTCCAAATTCGAGTCCTCGTGGTTGGACTCGACATTTGCCCCTGGTTTGAGATATAGGTGCTTGTCGGCCGCTTGTACTCTGGTAAGTTAAACGTAAGAAGACCTGATGACTGCCTTGATTCCCTGCCTTTATTTCACAGCAACGAGGGAATTTGCCCTATACTTAGTGCAAATAGGCTTTGCTTTTGAAGGCTTTTGTGAAGAATGGATGCACATGATTGTCGTAAGCATGTGGTTCTATACTCTTTTTTCTCTTCTACTATCTGATTCATGCGTTGCAGGAACCCAATTTACCTTCTGGAGCTTGAACCAATTGAACTGTATTGCATGTGCAAATTTATTGTCAAAAAGGTTAGCTTCTCACAGTAGATAATGCCATCTCTTTCTCTTCTTAAATTTCATAGAGTCCAGCTTATTCACAAAGTTATAATCACAAAGAGGTCAACTCTTGGGATGTCAGAATTACTCCCCTTGATCAATAGTCTTGCCATCTCGATTCTTGGAAGCTGTCAAAACCTGATATAATTTACTATTTTGTCCTATGGGGTGTAGAAGCCTTCTGTGAGCACAATCCAGCAGAGCTCCTTGGATCAAGGATAAACATATGTGTACCAATGTCTTGGTCTTTTAGTTTGATAATGTCTATCTTTGTAAATTATTGCCATCTCTACATAGTTTCTTTCCACCTGTTAAGGAACAAATATACTAATAATTACTTTTGCCCATTATTGCACATGTGTGTCTCTATGTTTCTCTTTTTAAGTTTGATAGTGGCATGATGTGTGTCTTCATTTAGCATAGCCCATTCATATAAGCGACACATTTGGAAGGATTTGAACTCCTGTGGTTTGTGCAAGACTTTGTTTTTGCTCTTCAATGCTACCACTTCTAAAAATTATCCTTACCAGGTATGCCTCCTATAAAGTTAAAATAAAAGTAAGTTTATCATTTGCCTACTTCATCATGACCAGATGCTGAAATATTTACTAGCAATGGACGGTGAAGGAGACGTTTCTTCCGGAAACTTAATTAAAACATATAACAATGCATAAAAAGGAGGATAGTACTTACATCCGAAATTTGCTTGCAAACTTTTGGGATGACTTCTATGAGAAGATCTGTACCCTTTCTATACACCAATCTGCTTATAACAACAATTACTACTTTATTTGATAGACGAGCTGCTGGGTCAGGCTTGAATATGGCTGTGCCTACAGATTAGGTATCACAAAAACTCTATCTGGAGATGGGCCTGATCTCAAGACCGTACTTTCCTTGCTTGTGCGTGACACATAGATTGCTCCTTGCACATCAGCAAGGGTAAAATGAAGCACCTTACATGTGACTGCTGCCAAGATCGGCAAAACCATATAAAAAGTGATCTGTAAATACAGTCTTATACCCCATTGTCCTGGCATGCATAATTGCCTCATGACAAAGGGTAGAAAATGCCTGATGTCCATGCACAACAGTAACGCGTCCCCGAAGAATGATGTTACGAAATATGGGCAGAGTGCCATAGAATGTGCGCAATGTTAAATTTACCTTTCTATGTTAAATTGCTTTGTTTTGAGTTTGGCCTACACATAGGATGCTAAGTGCAGTATGTTCAAAAGCAACTTTGCCAAGTTCCATTTCTAGAATTGAAGCAAGTGGGTGCTCTGTTCCTCCTGTAAAATAAATTGTTTTTATTGAAAGGTGTTTCTCCCACATTAAGCCTTGCATTTTATTTTACAAGTTGAAGTATCCAAGATCTTCAATTCCTTTTTATTTTTGTAGGGGTCTTGACAACAATTGAGAGGACATCAGCAGCATAAGCCCTACCCTCGGTTTTAACATAAAAACCATGCAATATAAGAAGTAAGGGCCATCGTTGCATTTCTGTGGTTCAATTGCTTAGCTCATTTACGAGTTCTATTTCATTTTCTGGTCTTATCTGATCTGGCAGAGATAGGTAAATAATTTGTAACATTCCTACAATATGATGATGTCAAAAGCTTCCACAGAATTTTTGCTACAGTAATGGGTAGCTTTTGATTGTTTAAATGGTTCTTCAGCATACATATTCCATTCAAATCAAAGGCAGATACATAAAGTGAGAATGTGCTTAATAAAGCTTCAGCCTTACGCTTGAGGGGTTTGACCTTTCAGATTGAACCATTTGCCAGGATTAAAATATCCCCACTTATAACGGGTTTAAAGAAAGAGCTTTATAGTGTTTTATAATGCTATGCAAATGCAACAAGAGAGATTCATCTGAATACCCTTTGGCTATACAATTGTCAATCAGTTACATTGTTGAAGGCATTTTAGCATTTTCTCCCTTTCTCTCAGAGAAACTTTACTGTTTGGATGTTGGTGGACAAAACACTTTACGATCATATTGGAGAAATTATTATGAACAAACAAATGGTCTTGTTTGGCGTCTTGAAGATTGCAGAAAAGAACTACATGGTCTTTTAAAAGAGGAGGTACTCTACTCTCTAATAACCATATTGATGTTTTCGTGTTGATAATGCAACTTTTGTGCCATTCTGGATCTTTTGTCACAGTTTATCATGGTGTACTTTGTGTGCCACTCTTTAAGATGATTCCTCAATATTTGCAGGCAACCAGAGATGCAGCAAATAGGAGATCCAATTAAGGAATCACAAAAAAGATATTAGGGTCACATGTATAAGAAAGGTGAATATGGAAACATTTTTTGTTTCGAAATGTTTTGACACTTTAAAGCTGGAAATGTTTTGACACTTTAAACATTTTGACACTTTGGTTGTTCTACGCTGGAAATGCCATTAAAGGAACTATGCTCCTACACAAATGGGCATTTCTGTTGAAATATGTATAAAAGCATCATGGCAAAGACGAGACGCCTTACCGCCCCTTGAAACAGTTTGTTTGCTTTCTCTACCATATAGTGTTATGGCAAAAAGAAACCTGGAAAGGTAATCAAAACAGAGGCAATAGACATTAAAGGGCAAAATTTACATAAAAATAACACTGCAGCTCATAGCAGAAAAATACTAACTTTAATATGACGCATTTGTGGCTCATCCACTCTTCTTCTTCTATTTGCTACGGAATTTTATATTTAACGGTTAAAAAGTGATTCTATATTGCCCCCAAATAAGAAATAAGATGAAAAAACACTTTCCGCTTAAAGCAAGAAATAGTCCTCATATTGTTGTTCCTACTTAAAGTTTTAACCTTGTTCTACATTTAATGCTCACTATATTACCTGGTTTTAGCTTTGTACCAAAAATGAGAAATAATCTTCCCATGCATAATGCATGTCTTGTGTATTGCACATCCTTATGTGTTGATGTGTATAAGGATGGTACGTTATCGTGCAACACACTCATCTACTACACATATTTACATCCCTTTTAACCTTATTTTCTATTTTATATTTTGTATTTCCCATTAATATTATCATAACGCAATAAGATGCTCTCCACTTGCTAGACCTTCTAGACATGGTAAACCATTGCAAGATAAAACATCAAAATGTTCACAAACACACTTTGTGCATAGGAAAGTTTAAACTCGAACTAAAACATAGACCACGCTATAAATATACATTGTATAGAACCATATGACATGAAGCAAAATTTCACAACTAAAAAATGCTAAATAAAATGAAATACAAAAACAAGAAATATTGCTTCTAAATGAAATACAAAAGAAGAAGCTTAGCCACCAATTGCAGTCTACTAATACCAAGCATAAATAAAAACCTAACAAGTCTTATCTTGCTAAAGCCTTCTGGTGTGCCTTTTGCTATTTTTTTTTTTTTTTTAATTATTATGAAAGACTTCATGTGCCCATTATGCACCACACGCACAAAAAAAGGGCTTTTGTTGTGAGCCATTGGTTGTTGACCATTGAAAAAAAAAGGCTAAAATCAATGGCTCAGAAATGGTGCACTCTAGATGTACGCATTAGTACATCCATTTGAATACATCACGAAATCATAGGAAAACCTTAGTGAAAAGCATACAAAAACACAAAGAAAACCCCATGTTATTATGCTACATATTCCTTTGAGATTGTCGTAGATTTCCTAATGTTTTATGCATATTCTACTAGATAATCCAAGGTTAGTTAACGCTCGCTAAGATTCTTTAATGATTTCCATAAATTCACTAAGTTTCCCTAAAGGTTTCTCTAGATTCCATAAGGTCCATTAAGATTCCCGAAGTTTAAGATGAAAGTTGATTGATTTTGTTATTAGATTGTTGCTTGCTAGAGAGTTCAAAAAGGCAAAAATTTCATGCACGAAAACAACCTCAAAAGTGAAACTCAAACCACATAGTCCTATCAAAGCCAATCCATGAGATGAAGAAAATATATAGCGTCAAGGTGAAGATAAGAAGCCAAAGTCAATTATAAATGAAGACTTCTATGTTTGCAGCCATTTCCATTGATGCATCTATTGCCTGTTTTACTAATTTCTATCTGGATTGATGGCCCAATCTTCTAGACCAAAATGCTATTGATCTTTCTAATTCTAGAATTTCAAATGGAATTATCCCTATTTCATGCAGAGCTATTGATATAGGTGTCGATCTTTTTATCCGTAATTCCTTGCACTGGAAGTTTTTTATCACCACCGAAATATATGAAACTTCTCCCTTCTTCAAACAAATATGCATTTTATAAGTGAAGAAAGAAAAATGGCCGTAGAAAATCATTGAAAAATGTCAGGCCGCATATAATATGTGACGCCCGCGATCTGAGCAAACCGTGTTGCACACGCAACTAGAATGTCCATGCCTTGTAGGCGAATGTGACAGCAAAAGCCTTCTAGATGTTGGGATCACTAGTAGTAATTCACTGGCTTTGATTAGAGACAGTGAGACATATGCGAGTGAGTTGTTCCTTTGCTTATATAGACTACTAGTTAACTATATCTTATTAACCCCACCCCAAAGGTCGATTGGACAGAAGTTTTGCAATGGGCGATGTGGGTGGTGCTTCTTTTACTCGTGCAGTAGGAGTAACTAGAGCTAGTAAAAGTCGTGCCAAAGCCAAGGAGGCTCGTTGTGAAGGTAGAAAACCTAGGATTGAGTCATATAAGTTTTGCGGGCACATTTCAAGGAATGGAAGTGCTACTCAAATCCATGCCCATATTTTGGAAGGGGCACAGAAAGGCGACAAAACTAATGGAATAACACAATCTCAGGCCCCGAAGGAAGTCTATAAGGATGCATTGAGAAGGTTAGGATGACTTTACGCCATCCGATGTCAGAAGAACACAAGTACAAGAAGGGTGGAAAGTGGGTATGGAAGGGATACTAGGGCCACTGTAGGACAAGAGAAAAAAAAAAAAAAGCTCCACACATCCATCCTGAAGACCTGGCTATATGCACTACGGCAGACATCATCCAATATTACGTCCACAATGTGACGTTCCACGTATTTATACGGTCTACTATACGGGACACGTACAAATACAAGCACGTCACTCCCTAAAGGTACGCTACCATGGGGGTATGGGAACTTAATTGCAACCTAGGGGATTACCTTAAAAAGGATTAAATTAGCTATGCTAATTTAACACATTAATAATAACTAGTTATGGTGCCCGGCGTTGCCGGGCTTTGGTAATGATTTGGAAGGGGGGTAAATATGTGAAGCGTCTTCTAATGTCTAGCTACAATGTATTATGTCCAGAATGACATGTAGTAACCAGTGGAAGTGTTTGTTTGGTTGCTTTGTTGCTAGAGAGAGATACCTATAAATGCAGGTATTATATGGAAGTGTGTCTTTCATTGTGTTGTTGCTAGAGAGACATGAGTATATATCTGAACTATTGAGCTATTGTTATTGTTATAAATTTAAAAGATTTATAGCTGAATTGAACCTATTGGGTGGGAGGGATGCATTTCATCTTTGAATCATTGCGCATGTTTAATATGGTCTTCGTGGCATCTTGTTACAGAGGAAGTTCATTTCATTGCATTGTTGCTAGGGAGAGAGGACTGCAAATCTAAACTATTGAGGGCGAGAGATAAAGTGTTATGAATGTTTAAAATCTTAAAATTGAATTGAACTTATGAAGGGAAGGATGCATTTCGACTTTGAAACATTGTCAATATTTAATGTAGTGCACATGGATTCGTAGTTATTATTGTACGACATGCAAGAAAGTAGCTGAAGGAGACGTGTAACAACCATGTTCTATGCGTTCGCCCTAATCATTGTGCATATGTTGCTACAAATAAATTATGTTCCCCATTCTTTGTGTTCTATATGCATATAAAACGCAATGAATGTCTTCCATAAGCATCATCTTCTTAGAGAATTTCAGACATTTGCAGAGATGAGAAATTTTGCAATCCATTTGTCTGTCTGTTTTGTCTTCTTTTAGCAGCAAATGGGATACATTTATGTAAGCGATTACAACTTAGGATGATCAGCTCAACATAGTTAGACATTGCTAGCTAATAAGTAATGGCATGAGATCACAGGCAACTAAATTGATATTGATGCACATGGTTGTCGGGACTATTTAATGCTTGGGAGGATTGCTTATAAGGATCTGCAATATAGAATAACACATTAATAGATAGAACAATGTAAGTGTGCGATGACAGAATGAGAAAATCCTAATGTCTGAAGACATAGATTGTTAGAATACTTCTCTTTAATGGTAAGCAGAACCAACTCTTATGGGGTAACAAATGTGCTACGACCTAGAAAAGTCTTATAGAAAAGAAGTTATGAACTCAAACTTCCATCTACTTATGTTGTAGAAATGTATGTTTTTGCATGCTACAAACTGCAATCACATCATATAACATGCATTTAATACAAAAGAGGAGGGCGACATTCCATGCCCATAACAATGCCTGTAGAAAAGAAGGCTTTTAAAGACATCAAATTAGGATGCTATTCAATGAAGAAAGTGTACAACAGGTTTGATGAGATAGATAGATAGATAGATAGATAGATAGATAGATAGATAGATAGATAGATAGATAGATAGATAGATAGATAGATAGATAGATAGATAGATAGATAGATAGATAGATAGATAGATAGATAGATAGATAGATAGATAGATATGTACAAAATCATATAAGATGCATTTAATATAAAATAGACGGCTAGCATTCTATGCCAATTGCCGAGTTTATTAATACAACGTCGAACATAAATACGGTTTCTACGATGGATTGCATAGGAATTATGTTTATGTTTATGGGTGGTCAATTGGGATGTTTAAGGACTTGGTTTGTTATATTCGATCATATATTGAGTTTGAATAAGGGAGGATAACATTTGGCATGGAAGGTTGAAATAGGGGATGATGGTGTGGTTTGAAAAAGCAAAGGATAGTGTAAAATAGTTTATCGATATGGCTTTGTTCTGGCATAGGAATCATGTTTGTATCAATTAGTTTGTTTGGATCATAGGAGGATGTGAAGCTAGATTCTGATGGCATATCAAAGTATAAAACGATTGAAAGTTATGTCTAAGACCTATTAGAGGAAGAAATCCAGATGAAAGAGAACATATCTACAGGAGCAAGAAGAGCATACATATGTGTAGTGTATAAATCATCTGTGTGAAATGGTTTGCCAGAGCTCTAAGAATGTATTGCACCTAGGGATTTTGATCACATTGTTGAAGAGCAAAAAATTGTTGTGAAGTGCAAAAGGTAAGTGAAGTTAGAACTGCCTTTATTTCCTCAAGGTTCATATATCTATAAGAATCTATTGCTAGCTTGCAAAAACGTTGTTAAATGACATTACAATTTGGGCATCCAGTAAACAATTGCCAATAATAGACGGTAAGACTTGGGCAACCATCCAAATGTTGTAGGATAATTAAACTTGCTAAATACATGTAAGCTATAATCATGAAGAGTTCAATTCCGTCAGCAAGAATGATACTGAGGTTAAATAAAAGTAATAGACATGAAATGAAAAAGTCTTCTATGGTCATCAACGCTAGGGCAGTTGCTGCCTGTGGAAGATGTCCATGATGGCTTCTATTCACCTATTGCGATGAACTTGGTAGGGGTTTCCAGAATCTTCATGTGCTATTTAAACTAATGGATTTTGCAAGAATCATATGGCATTTTCACTTATAATCTTTGCTTCTATTCATATGAGAGCTTTATTTCTTCATATGGATTAAGACTACCAAAATGTAGTAACACAGCAGAGGCCTGCAATAAATAACAATGCAGTCAATTGAAGAGGATGGACAGTGAGAGAGGCCTGCATCAGATCCATAATTCCTCCCACTGAATTACTGCAGTTAACTACAATCTCATTATTAAGAATTGTATAATGTTACTTCACGATGGATGGGCTCTCTCATTGCTCCTGGATATCTTAATGGAACATCTGCATTAAACATCTGCATATGAAAAACAATCTTGTGTGTACCTTCAGAAAAAGATGTAGAAGAGGCTCATCTTCACGTCAGTAATTTATGTGACATTGAGTTCCATTGGATTTGATTATCTAATAAAGCATAAAATTGCACATGGCATCTCTTCTGACCAATGTCAGGCCTTCTAGACATTCATATGCCCAATGTAGAAACACCAAATGGTTTGTGCATTGCACTATTTAACATAAAATTGACGCATGGAACTGGCTTTAGATTGAGTTAGAAGGGCAATAGACATTGCTAAACTAATATGCTCCCACATAATGCCTAATATCAACCCATTCATGTCATCTCATCCTGCAAGTTGCTGGAGGTAAATTTGAATCAAATGTTCTTCCCAGTCTTGAGAGTTAATTTTGTGGCAGGAGCATGAACTCCTTCAAATTCTTTGGTGCTACACACTGTACATGTTCAGATGTTCAGATCCAATCCATTCTCTGCAGAGTATAATTACAAATACCACCCTGAATGGCTCCAACTCCTCCAACTCCTGCTTTTATTTTGCTAAGCATGTTGTTCCAGCATTGCACTGATGGAATACCATGTGAACTTTCAAGACCTAAACAATCTAAAAGGCCACACTTTTAATCACAAGCCACCCGAAAGCGAAGCCCCGGCGCATCTTTATAAGGTCGCCATTCATCTCCAAAGATTGTCTCGGTCCAAGAGTTTTTCCGTGTCTTCTCAGCGGTCTTGATAATTGCATTTGCATATGACTGCATAAGGAAATAAACAATAAGCATAAAGGAATAAAAGAGAGATTCATGGCTGCAACTGACTGCATAAGGAAATAAACAATAAGCATAAAGGAATAAAAGAGAGATTCATGGCTGCAACAGACATTTACGTACATGAACAATTCTAACAACACGTTCGAATATGTTCATTTGGGCTCCCAAAACTCCTCCATGTTGGCCATCCCCGATTCCCATTGCAATTGCTGCAACATCAACTACAATTTGGATGGCACACATACATATTAGAACTCAATTCGTATTATGTATTCCATCTAACATATCAAGATACAGTTTTCTATAATTAATCAAGATATGCATACAATGTCACCAGATGGGATTGCATATAGCCATCCCGTGCTAGGACCAGGCCAACTTACCGGCGTGCTAGAGAAGACTTTCTAGGAAGTAAGCATTTAACCAGACAAACGAAAAAGATGGACATGAAATTGATGATATTGAACTATTAAAGCCAATGAAATGCGTCTGACAAATTCTTGCAGCATTTATCATGTATGATCTCTAAATATGTCACATTATAACGCCCTTCTAAATATTACGGAAAGGGCGCACAAATGAAATCTAACTGCTTTTAAGATGGATACCATGATCACACAAAATGGATTCGCAGCCTTAATGGTAGCTCGTAATCAAAGGACCAAATTAGTGGCAAACCGGCATTTAATTTACAGATTCAATTGGCAATACAACATATAGCGCTTGAAGCAAATGAAAATAGGGAAAACACAATGCAGTATGAGATGGCCTTAGATCCCAATTTTACTATATTCAAAGACTCGAACAAAGTTAAAACATTTAATAAGCCCGCATATTGATGAAGAAACTTACATACAAAGTGTCCGCCTTCAAGTGCAAATCAACCTTCTCTATGCCGTAATGGCATTCCTTTGTTTCGATTGCCTCAGAGAACCCCAATTGGTGGAACAAATTATAAAAAGGAAGAAAAAAGAATGGGGTATAATGGAACTAATAAATTTTGCATTGAGCGCCAATCGATCAATCATCTGCTGTTGAAGATGCAAATACAAAAGAAAATGCCGCATGCACGGAAAGATCTAAGAATATGAACTTGTCTCGCATCTATGCTCTGATGCAACATCCAGCAATATCACCATGCTCAACATTGACATCAATAATAACATTCTGAGTATAAAAACCAGGCATAGAATTCCTTATCCTAAGCCACAACAAAGATATTGCAACGAAGAACTAAATCTCTGGCTAAGCTCATGGTCTTAAATTTTCATGCATTCTCGCGAAGATGCGTAATGCAAGGTCTCTTTGTTATAAACCGTGTTATACTCGCCCATTTAAGAATGACCTTGGCAAATGCAGATAGTATGATTCAATTTGTAAAAAATTATATCGATAACAACTGAGCTGGAATGGATACCTTGTGCTGGCCTTGTGAAACGTTGATCCAGCAGTCGCAATGATACATATAAAGGCCAACCCACAAACTTTAGAGCAACACCCTTGTAGCATAGTCGATAGCGAGGTGGATATGTTTGCCATGAAAGAATCAAATATGTGCTTGAGCTGTTTAATGATCAAGTAGATGAAACTGCATTCCTTTCTATCCTTAATGATTGCAATTATGTAGATGAAGAACCAAAAATTACAAAATTCTCTAGAAGTTAATCTAAGTCATTCAGAACAGTCAAATATACCTCAATGTAATTTAGATATATAGAACAGTATTCAGACCTCTATTTTTCTCCATCTTTATGAGCCACTCAAGACTCCTTAACCATATTTATGTTGTCTTCTCTATGCCTACACTCCATCTCCATCTCTGGGTGTGATGGTCTGTAGATGCTCTGATAGTAGTTATTGAATCTCCCATCTGGCCAAATTGTCAAAGTGTAAGCTGCATCATATGAGGTCTTCACGGTTTCAAACACTGGTGTAGCTTCCTGTACAAAACACATAGAATTTTAAGGGAGTTGTAGCAATAATTTTAATGTGTTAGAAGTAAATGAAATAAACATCTTAAAGCTTCATAGATTTACCTATGAAATTTGTATGCAAAATCAAAATTATGCAACTTACGAATCATTCTACTGAGGAGAAGACATGCATCAACAGATAATAGCAACTAAATAACTTCTATCAGCTTGGAGAATCTAAGATTCACGAAAAGGGACATATTGCCACAACCTAAATACCTCAGTCCTTTGATGAAATCGTCTGTTACAAAAACCTTGAAAGCGATAACTCTCCTTTAACTTACCTGCCACAATGAAAAAAGATCGAAGTTCCTTATAACAAAATTGTCTGTCGTGTGATTTTGGAAAGTAACAAAATCAATGCGCAGGTACTGCACCAAAATGCTCCATGGAGGTACCTAGCTAGGCCACTATAAAAAATATGCCTCAAATCGAAATTTGTAAAAGAGGCAAAGAGAAATTCGAATATTGGTTCTTCGTCTGAATCCACTGAAGCTTAGAGCATACTGTTTGCAAAAGATAAAGAGGCTCTGACACCCATTGGAATACAACAGAAAACACCGGTCTAAAACATCCTCATGGAACACGGGAATACTTTAGAAGGCAACCTCTGGACAAATATGGCAATCATAGCATGCAACCTTCTCGACAGCTTGCAATCCGATGGAGAGCTAGAGGAAGAATCAGATCGAAAATACCAAATTCCCAAAACCCAGAATAATTTGGAAAACTTTAAAGAAAATGTAAACCCTAAATGCTTTCACACCTCCAACCGTATTTGATGAACTGATCACCTGCATGCCTTAAGAAACCGTGGCATGGATTCCCCTCGCCAGGTGCATCTTCCAGCACATCGCAAACATAGGGAGCCCAAAATTGTAGTACAAAAAGTTTCTTCGATTTTTGGCAAATCGGGAATTTTTTCTGGCGTCGAGACTCTTCAAAACCTTAGGAAAACACCATAAAAACAATTCCAAAAAGTTTTCTTCCATACCTGAAAATCCCAAATTAAAAGAGTTGATAACCTATAACCTAGGAAATTAGGCTAATTACCATTTGGGAAGGCGCCACCTGCCCCAATCAAGTGGGTAGCATGGGGATTGCCAAGTTTGGATGCCAACTTGACCCCTATCCCTGGGATTGACTCCTCCTAATCGACCAAGGAAGGCCAGGAGCTGAGCGCCATCGTACACCTGCAGAGAACCACCATACCAGTCGTCCCTGTGAAGCAGCAGCTGAATTCTCAACTCCCAGAAGATGGAAGCGCCCCATGGAAACGAGTCCAGCCAGAATTCAGGTAGGTGGCTATGTGAATTCTAATTAACACTTGATTGTGTCCGTCTCTCTCTATTCTCTTTGTGAATCAATCATAGAAATTAACCCTTGATTGTACAAACAAGTTCTCTTTATATTCAATTCTTGGTCTTATTCTGAAAGGATGGATTGTTAGTTCTTTGTTTAATCCGACAAAACGGGGATTACGGGGGTAGAGGCCTCTGAACCGTGTATTGTAGTATGCTCCTAGATAGCGCCCTGTAGAGTCCCATTTGATGCGGCCTGTGCACAAGAACCCACCGGGTCCTAGATGCTATGGTCCGCTTAGCACCGTGATAAGGAACACAAATGCAGTGACATGAGGGGTGGGGTCTTGCATGAGCATACAAGGCTCCCCGAGACTCCTACAGTGGGCTAGGCCCGATAGCCGGTCACGCTGAGGGGGCGGGTATGGGTCCGACACACCCCGGGTGTAGTGGTGTGATCCGTATGGAGCACCATGCACTTTGAGTAGATTTAGGTGAGTAAGCTCTGCACGGATGCGGGGGTCGCGCTGATGCGCACGATTCTCTAGCTCACCCATGGAACCACCGTGGATTCTCGAAGGGGACGCCTCCCCGACCGCCTCATCTGGACCAAAGCGCCATGAACCTGGAGTAGGCTCAGAGGGTGATGCCCTGAGTTTGCGTCTCCGGAAGGCTATAGCAAAGCCATAGCATGAATTGACCCATCTGCAAAGTGTGCACAGGAGGGGCGGATGGAGTGGACAACCCTAGCCAATGCTCTATGCCAGCCAACGCCATGCCAAGACTCCTGGCCTCACTGATCTCTTTGAGGCTCACCCGGCCACCGATCCTCACCGAGTCTGAGCTGGGGTAGAACCTGGGTTCTGGGTGTTTTCGTAGGATTAGATGCATATTCTATGCCGTTGGTATATTAGATGGATGCGCCACCCTTCGTGGTGGTTATTTATGTATATTCATGCTGTGTGCTAACCCTTGTATTCATGCTTCCGCGACGTAGGAGTCCCACTGAAGGCGTGGGCCGAATGACCCCTTCGTGTCCTTCTTTCGGGCCTCATTTCATAGATGGACCGGAATAGACGGAGGGCCCCGCCATGGTGAGATGATTGCCATGGGAGGGAAAGTCCTCGCATGTATACGCCCCGAGGGTCGATATATTCTCGGGAGCCACCATGGTATCGTCGAGCCGTGATTTCGGTTGTTCGAAATCATAGCACTGGCCAAACACTAACTCGTAGCACGGTAGTTAGGAGGAGGCTAAGTCAATGTGTCGTTAGTTCTCTTTGTTGTTTGGCTTGGTGTTAGGTTAAGTTAAGAAATTGTAGCTTTGAAGTGGAGGGGCCAAGATTGGAGGCTTAACAGGTGTAAGTGGGTAGCTCAATTGACGAAGGAGATGGTTTCCTTGGATCGGGCGTACTTGAATTACCCTAGAACAGTCAACTCCAGGCGAAAAATAGTCAAGGGCAGGCCCAAAAACGAATTCGGGCGCCGCTTGCTTTTTGTCGCTTTGCAGTCAAGTTAGAAGCGCCCAAAATGCCGTTTGGCCACCGACCCGGCCGGGACTGAAGTCAACGCTGGCCCGCCCAGTCAACTCCCTGCGCCGCTTGCATTTCGATGACACCCAGTCGAGGCAGAAACCCGTATAATGCCATCGGCCGACCGTATGTGGCGCCAGATTTCCGCCAGATAATTTTTTTAATAATAAAATTTTGAAGTTAATAAGAAAAAATTTTGAAATTTTAAAAGTTAATTGGCCGTTTAGCAAACCATATTCTGTCATTTGCTTTTGTTTCTGCGCCTCCAACCGCCTGAGCCGCCCTCCGCCATCGCCACCAGACCGGACCTTGATCCTGCGCCCTTGTGCTTTGTGCCTCTTAGCGCCCCCTTTGCCATCCCTTTCGCCGCCAGCGCCGCACTACCCGCTATGGCTATTACCAAGAGCGCTCCGGATCCGTCCACCATGAGCATCGTGGAGATCTACGCCATGATTGCTAAGCACATGGCTACTGACCCAGCCCTCATCGACATCTTGTTGGATGAGCTGGTCAATAGGTTTGAGAACAACGATAGGATTCCATATCCTGTCTATCACTTCTCAGAGCCATTCCTCATCCGGCTGAACCTACGCCAGCTCCCATATACCCTTGTTGAGCAACCTGATATGGTAATGATGCTCATCAAATTTTATCCTCCCGAACAGGAAGGCCATACGGAGGAGGAAGATGTCAGGACGGAGGCCGACCGTATTAGGGGTTTTGCCAGGGAGGACGACCACCGGGAGATTGAGCGGGCTGACACCGCAGCAAATGGGTAGGGAGTACCGGTATTCGGGACGGCTTTGCCAGCCATTGATGGCAGAGCTATTGAGGTTCCCCATACCAATCGCATGAGGGTTCCAACAGCTTTGTCTGGGGAGAAATCCCCGACATTAGCATAGACTATCTGACCACTATTCAGATAGATATGGGTCTGCGGCCACAACGGTACCATGCTGAACTTAATCGCCGTGTCCGCAGCCCCCAAAACTTTTGCTCGATCCAAGAAGACCTAAGGAGAGCTCGGGAAGAGCGCGAAGTTGGAGCAAGATGAGCGGACCGACAAGATCAGCCGACCAACAGGAGGAGGTGCATCCGGGAGTGGCTCGAACCCAAAACCCACGATCCGAATCGCTAAGCCCAAGGAAGGGAGTTGCCCATAAGGCCGGCAGTCAATACAAGGATAAGTTAAAGACCGCCGGGGCTTTTGGGAAGAAGACCAGTTCCACCGGAGGCGCCAGAGAGTGGATAACTCCCGCCGGCTGTCGGGCTAAGACGGTGCCAACATCGCTCGGGGCCTCGCCCACAGCCGAAGCCTCATCGGTTCCGACCCGGCATCGCGGGCATTGCGGGAGATCCGCAAATTTCGTAAGTCCACGGACCTTCCGGATCGTGAAGTCGCCTTTTCGTAGGCGGTACGGAGATCGCACGTTAAATTTAAGACCGATCTCCGCTTCCGCACCTTTGTAATTTTGGCGCCCAAGAGGTCACCGGCCCTACTTGGTAGCACTTTTTGGTGATGCCAATCTTGCGCCTATCCACGCAAAGAGGGTCACCATAATGCCTAAGGATTTAGCCCCTCACCTCGTAGGATACGGGGAGCAACCTTAGCCTACTTAAGGGATCCGCTTTGTACATATTTTTTGTGATAATTAATAAAAAGGCTTTTATTTTGAATTAAAAGTTTAATGTTTTTTTTTAAATTAAAAATGCCGACGCCGCCTTTTAATAAGAGGGTTTAAAAGGGGATTGTAAGGATATTTTAAACGCTTTCTTTTCCTCTCCTCCCTTCTAGCCCATGGCTGTCACCCACGACCTTTGCCGCCTCGGGTACCTTGATGGAGAGAAATGGGATCCACAGTTCCCTTCGACGACCGCCGCAGCCTTTGCTATGCCAACGATAGATCTCCTTGCCAACATGTAAATGGGCATCCTGACTACGCCCGGCTTCCTTGACTTTTTACATGGAGGAAATGCTTCCTCTGTATTCCTCTAGGGATCCTCCCCACCAGTATTTGGAGCGGAGATAGTTCGGCAGATGCTAGGAGGGGACACACATGCTTATGATGTCCCAAGGGGAAACTCCGATGGGGTAAACACCTACCAGTGGTCCAAAGATCGTGGGCAGCAGTCCCGGAAGCTACTTTTGCTCTAGCCATCCTCATGGACCAATACGCTGAGGATGAAACCTTGCCGGCAGAGAAGGGCAAGCCGCCGTAATCCTCCGAGGAGGGGATGACGAGCATATCGGAATGGGCTTACTTTTGCCCGCTGGAAAGAGCTAGCAGAGGAGTTACCACCGCTACGACCCATCTATAGGCTTGTCGTGGTTAGACGGCCTTCCGCTTATTTATCACCGTAAGGCAGGAATACCTTCTCTTGGATGATATTATCTGGACGTATCACGTAGTGGCCGGATTTCGACGCAAAGCGCAAAGACCATGTACTCTACGAGCTTGCGGAGTATTGTATGGATGATTTCATCGACTTCACTTCTACCGAAGCCCTCGAGGTGCACCAGCCTCCTTCAGCCTCCGGCCGAGACTCTAGAGCCGGGAGACTCTACTACGCCTCCGCGGACTTCGCGATGCAGAACCAGCCGCAACTCCGCACTGCATGCCTTCACGGGCTATGGGACCTCACGCCCCAAACATTAATATGGTGGAGGTTCCTCCCACTCGATGATGAGGGTGAAGACTTATACCATAACCCTGTGCACAAGAAGGAGGAGCAACAAGAGCTCAAGGAGGAAGAAGTCCCCATGGACCTGGATAAAGAAGTGGCAGCATCTGAGGCTTCGCAAGGGAAAGTGCTGGGTAACCATCTTACCCGTTTCTTTTTGTCGGCCTTCAAATACGGACAAGTCCTCTTCATAGCCCGAGATCTAGCGCCAGAGGCTGAAGCTTCATGGTGGGCCCTCCGTGCACTCTCTACACTAGCCGGCCACAAGAAGCTTCCCTATCGTACGTTTACGTATGTACTCGTACGACGGGATCTTGCCTTGACGGCCTTGGGTCGTGACATTGCGCCTTGATGGGCATGAAGCTCCTCACGGCAGCCCCATTGGCCGCTGCCTATCCACCGAGGTTGCATCTCTAAGGCGGCTGCCACAAGAGACCCCAGGGTTACTCCACCTCCAGCTAAGGATCCGACCGCCTCCACCACCTCCTAGGGCTAAGGATCGAGGCGTGGCCTAGTTCCTAGTATAATTTTGCTATGAAAAATGTATATATATATATATGTTTTGCTAGTTTCTTTTCTTATATATTTATATATGTGTGTTCTGGGATTTTCGGTTGGCAATTGAATGGACCATATTGACAAATGGTGTACCTTATTTACTTATTAAATACAAAGTTCTCTTGAGGAGTATTATTGAATTGTGTGTTTTTCTTTATGACATCCTCTTCAAAAGTATTAAAACTTTAGAATATAATGGAATTACAAAATGTTCTCTATTTATTCCAACTATGTTGCAGAGGAAAACATTTGGGAATATGAGGAGAGAATCACCGATATGGTTAGGAGGGACGATCCCGGGCCGCCGCACTGTGATTATGGCCGAGATATGGTGAATATCCGTGAGTGGGAGGAAGGCTATGAAACCAACCACCGCCACCGGGAAACTCTACGACCACGACAAAGGGCTAGAGATAGTTAACATTCTCGTGGATCGAAGCCGAGGATCCGAAGATGACCCCGTGGTCGCACTGGACTATTGGAATATGACCAGCACGGCCTTCGAGGACGCCAACGACCATCTTTGGCAACTCTTTTATGCGATGCGGCGGCTCTTTAACCTTCGATTTATCAGCCCAACATGGGAGTACCAAGCAATCATTGTCCAAGCCCGGGCACGCTTATAAACTCGTCCGAAGCCGTGACGGGAGAGTACCGCCACGCGATCCTCAGACTCCCTTCGCCAACCCCTAGGCTTGGTCTCTTCCGCTGTGTTTTCGTTGTTGTGGTTACGCCAGGTGCCAAGAGAACTTTAAAAGTTCCCATTGTATCATACCTACTTTTGTCTCAATCCATGTACCAATCAACCCGTTGTTATAATCAACTTGAATGAAATACAAATATTGTCTTCGCTTGTATATACTTTTGTTTCGATTAACTTAAAAAGGGATTGTACATTAATGTAAATCGCTTATATATTCATGAATGATTCCTATAGACGGTAATGTAACGCTTTGGCAAACACCCTCCAACGCCAAGAGGGCTCACCCCCAACAGAATTGATGTTAATGAAAAGGCAACTCGGGCGAAGTTACAGTGCTTATGTGTTGCATACCAATCCACCGCCACATACTCGAGGAGGACGGACCGAATTACCTCCGCGACCATTGAGTCCACTCAAGAAAACAGCCATCTCCTCCCCAGAGCTAGCCCCCCACTGCATGCAGGAGGACTCATGCTAAGCGCCATCGGTTCCTCTAAGGATAGCCGCTTCTCACATTCAACCACTTCAGTTCTTCGGGTCCTCGCTATCGAAAGGACCATTCAAGGCGAAGGATAAGGAATACCAAAACCGCCGATACAAATTATTATTAGTAGTATATGGAAGAACCGAAGTTGGCTCAGTTTTGATGGGAAATCCGTGAGGAGGCTTGAATGCGGAATCTTGGTTGGACGAAATGAAGGAATTCGGGAAGTCCTATGGAATGACGGAGAAAGATACAGGGAAGGTCGCCACCACTTAACCTTACACCGAGCTGCCTCAGATTTGGTGGAAGGGTTACGCCGCAGCTAAACACCGGATAGGAGCAGATGCAAGTTCGTGAAGTTTGCTAAGGCTTTTAAATCGCATTACGCGGCCTCGCGGCGCACAAATGCCAACAGATTCGCACCTTCTACAAAGTTGGAACAGAAGGGCATGTCCGCAGGCCTACACCGACGGCCCTCATGCGCTTGAGGTTGTAATGCGCCGTGAATGAATGAGAAAAGAGCAAGAGGGGCTACATTGAAGGGTTGGCCCCATCCATTAAACGAATGGTCAAGGCCATCGACCCAAAGTCAAGAGCGCGAGGCGAAGCTAAGGCATTAAGCCTTGAGGAAGACACGCCAAGGAGCCGCAGATCCGCGACTGCCTTTACTCGCAGCCACGGCCGCCCACACCTTACAAACCCCGCTCGCCAAGTCCGGGGCCCTCTCAAAGACAATTCTATGGACGCCAAGAGAAGAAAGTTGCTTTTAGCACGCCGGATAAGCGTAACAATGCCGGTAAGGAAATTCGGGCCTCTTACACCCATTCCTAAAGAGGCCGTGAGAACAGCTCCACGGATAAGGCATGCTACCGGCAGATGAGGCCCGACACTTCATGCACTGTCCGTGACGCCACGCAGACGCTTCAACCGCCATGGCCGACCTGGATTGGGAAGATTTGGAGTCCAATCTTGCCGCAGAGGACGAGGCTCCCCAGTACATTCATGGTGCGCCTCATATTCTTGCCGCTATAGAAACAGTAACGCCGAAAGTCACCTTCTCGTTATTTCTACAATAGGCCAAGTAGACAAGAAGCCCTTCATAATTTTGATGGACACGGGTAGTACGCATAATTTTGCTTCTCCTAGAATGGCCTGTGTAATCGCACTGGAAACGCTTGAGATCCCGACCTAAGCCACCACATTAGCTAGCTGTAAGATCGCATTACACTCATGGCCACCAGATAACCTTAAAATGCAAAATGCCGTGCACCAGCCTGCCTTGGGTGCCGAATTAATGGACATTGGCAAATATGATCTTATTGTGGGAATGGAGTTTTTAGCGCCCGCTAGGGCCCACATAGACTGTGAGAAACGGGAGGTCACCTTCAACGCCGCTTAATGGAGCACGGTGACGATAAAAGGTGATTCATTACACTCCGCCATGCAAATAATGTCAATAAAGCAAATAGGAAAAGCTATACGCCAGAATGAACTCCTTTGCCTCATTAAACTTGCTTCCATTGAGTCGACTCCAAACAAAAGCTAGAAGTAATCGACGCCTTACCATCGGACATTGCTACCCTTCTCCGAGAATTTAGCGATCTTTTTCCGTGATGAGATCCACAAGCTTCCTCCTTTCGGAGGGTGGAATGTGAGAAACTCTTGAACCAGGTACTAAGCCTACCAAAGAAAGCCCCCCGCATCAATGAGTCCTCCTAATTAGCAGAGCTTAAGAAACAAATACAAGAGTTACTCAATCCGGGGTTTATTCGCCCAAGAGCCACCATTTGGCGCCCTATTCTTTTGTCAAGAAGAAAGATGGCTCCTTAAGGATGTGTATTGATTATAGGCAACTCAATAAGCATACCATCAAGAATCGCTATGCTTTGCCTAGGGCGATGATCTTATGGACCAGCCACAAGGAGCAAAATATTTCTCAAAGATAGATTTGGCGCCCGGTACCATCGATAAGGATTAAGGAAGGGGACATCCATAAGTCCGCTTTTACGTGATATGGGCATTATGAATTCACCGTCATGCCTTTTGATTGACCAACGCCCCATAACGCTTATGCGGTTGATGAATGACATCTTCCGCCAATACTTGGATGACTTTGTTGTCATTTTCTTTGATGACATTCTCATCTATAGTAAAACCCTCGCAAAGAACATGAACAACATCTTCGATTAGCTTTGCAAAAGCTAAGGCGCCATCAGCTCTTTGCCAAATTCTCTAAATGCAAGTTCGCCACTTTCGAGGGTAGACTATTTGGGGCATATTATCTCAAAGAGAAGGAATTGCTACAGACCCAAATAAAGATAGAAGCAAGAAAGATTGGCCCATTCCAGCCTAATGTTTCGTAGGTCCGAGTTTCTTGGGACTCGCAGGATATTATCGAAATTTGTTAAGGATTTTGCAACAATTGCCGCACCTCTTACTAATCTCACAAGGCATGAAAAAGTAAAGGATTGATGGAACATTGGAAAACAAAAGTCCAAGTCGGCTTTCGTAAGCTCAAAGATGCCTTAACATCCGCACTCAGTCCTTACCTTGCCCGATCCTCGAAAAGGATAATCAAGAGCCACCGACGCTAGTAAGATAGCTACCGGTGGAGTTCTAATGCGTGAGGGGGGAGAGTTGTTGCTTACGATTCAAAGAAGATGAACGATGCAGAGCAAATGATACCCTACCCATGACCAGAATTGTCGGCGGTTGTTCGTGCTCTCCGTATTTGGAGACACTACCTTCTTGGTAGAAGATTTCAGCCGGATACGGATCATCGTAGTCTCCGCTATTTATCCACCCAAAATAAATCTCAAATCTCCGCCAAATAAGATGGATGGAATTCCTCGAGGAATATGACTTCGAGATTGTATATAAAACCGTGGAAGCACAATGTGGTTATGGATGCTTTGTCACGCCATCCCTTCATAACCCGCACCCATTGTAATGCCATTTCCACACTCACCAAATGAAGTTTGGGAAGCAAATAGAACAGACCTTGGTCACATCCCCCGAATTCTGTAATATTTGGGAAAGTTTGGGTAAGGAAGCCTGCACAGATAGAGAACGGAAGCATTCCGCTCATATAAGAAGGAGGGCAATTTATTATATTACAAAGATAAGTTGTGTGTTCCAAATGACTTCGGGGGTGCGAAAGCCGATTCTCCATGACACACACAACAGCCCTATAGCAGACATGCGGGTTTTATGAAAACTTACTTTAAGATCCGCTCCAAATATTTTTGGCCTTCCATGAAGAGGGATATTGCTAGGTACATCAAATGCTGTCGTTTGTCAACAAACCAAGGCTGAGCAATTAAGAGTTCCCGAGTTGCAACCTTTGATGTGCCCAACGCCAAGTGGGAAGTCATAACCATGGATTTCATTGTGGGGCTTCCACGCACTCTTCGCGGGTATGATGCCATAATGGTCGTGGTCGATAAATTATCAAAGATGGCTCATTTCCCCGCCATGTCGCACCACGGACACCGCCGCCTTCGACACCGCCTTTGCTCTTTGCAAAGGAAATTTTCAGGTTGCACGATGCCGAGAGTAATTGTATCGGATAGGGATCCTAAGTTTGTCGCTGCATTCGAAGGATTTCTTCGCCACCATCCGCACCAAGCTTGCCATGAGTACAGCCTACCATCCTCGCATGGATGGTCAAACGTAACGTGTCAATCGTATTATCGAAGATATGCTAAGAAGCTATGTATGGAGTAAACAAATACAATGGGCGGATTATATTTACTTAGTGGAATTCGCCACAACAAAGACAAAGCGTGAGTCTTCTAGAATGTCTCCTTCATGATAAATTATGGCTATCAATGTCTTACTCCGCATGGTATAATCCTGCTTCTAAAGTGGAGGTCTCTCAACAACTCCTTTTAGAAATGCAGCCTTTGGTGGAAGAAGTTCGGGTTACTTATTGGCCGCACGCAAATGCCGAAGAGTTTAGCGGATAAGCACCGAACCCCACGAATCTTCCAGTGGGGCGAATCAGTTTGGCTTAAGATCAAAGTAAAACAAGCCAAGCTTAAAATTGGTAATCAGAAGAAGTTGGCACCCGATGGGCCGGGCCATTCGTGATTACCGAACGTGTGGGAGAACAAGCATATCGCTTGGACTTGCCACCCCGCTTGAAAATCCACAAGGTCTTTCACGTGAGTCTTCTAAGCAACATACCCCTGATCCGCAGGAGGTTTTGGATACCCCTACCCTCCTAGAAATGACCAAGAGCAGCTGAAATAGTGCCCAAGCTCTTCTTGATCGAGCTTACAAAACGTACCGGAAGGACTCAAATGTTGCAATACTTGGTCAAGTGGAAGCACTTACCGTTGAAGATGCTACCGGGTGATGAAGATAGACCTTGAGAAGCACTATCCGGACTTCATGCGGGAATCTCAAGGCAGCACCATCAACGATGTTATCAACCCCGCCCCCCTGGTAAGCTTGAAGGCTTGATTGACCGAATCATGTTTTAGAGGGGTAGATGCATCATATATGATAATAATAACCGATGATGAGATCACCTTCGTGTTCTCTAGGACGTGGTGTATTGTTGATGTTGACATGACCGCGAACTGCTAGGAAGACATCTAGTAAATAGACTGCTTCATTCCGCTATACGGGGAACTCCACCATTCTTTATGCCACAATGAATTGCAAGCCGCATTACATGATAGATTCCCTTCTAGATATTTTTTTTTTTTTTTTGTAGGGGTGGTCCCTTCAACCACAACTTAATCATATTATTAACCTACGGTATATGGTTATGTGCAAAAGCCGCTGAACAAGTCGCCACCGCCTTTGTATAGAGGGTTGCCGATGACCCAACTTTTCCCCGTATTGGTTTTGTCTACATGTGTGATTTTTGCTGTCAGAATGTTTTAAATGGGACTTCGGTCCTAATCTTCCTTGATCATAAGTTTGTATCGGGCACCTTGGTGCTTATACTTTGATATTTTAACTTCAATGTATTATTAACGTAATTACTATAATCTCAACGCATTAATGTTATATTCTTAACTTCCTTTTCTAATTCAAAGGCTTTACGATATGTATTCAATTAGTTAACCCCAATGCCGAGGACAAAGATTATTTTTTAAGGAGGGGAGAATGTGACGCTCCAATGATTTATACGGGCCTACTATACCGACACGCATAAAATACAAGCACGCCACTCCCCTAAAGGTACGCTACCATGGGGGTATGGGAACTTAATTGCAACCTAGGGGATTACCTTAAAAGGATTAAATTAGCTATGCTAATTTAACACATTAATAATAATAACCTATAACCTAGGAAATTAGGCTAATTACCATTTGGGAAGGCGCCACCTGCCCCAATCAAGTGGGTAGCATGGGGATTGCCAAGTTTGGATGCCAACTTGACCCCTATCCCTGGGATTGACTCCTCCTAATCGACCAAGGAAGGCCAGAGCCGAGCGCCATCAGACACCCAGAGAACCACCATACCGCCGCCCCCCTCGTGGAAGCAAAGAAGCTGAATTCTCAACTCCCGTAAGATGGAAGCGCCCCCATGGAAACGAGTCCAGCCCGAATTCGTAGGTGGCTATGTGAATTCTAATTAACACTTGGTTGTGTCCGCCTCTCTCTATTCTCTTTGTGAATCAATCATAGAAATTAACCCTTGATTGTACAAACAAGTTCTCTTTATATTCAATTCTTGGTCTTATTCTCGAAAGGATGGATTGTTAGTTCTTTGTTTAATCTGACTCAAAACGGGGGATTACGGGGGTAGAGGCCTCAACCGTGTATTGTAGTATGCTCCTAGATAGCGCCCTGTAGAGTCCCATTTGATGCGCCTGTGCACAAGAACCCACCGGGTCCTAGATGCTATGGTCTGGCTTAGCACCAGATAAGGAACACAATGGTGACATGAGGGGTGGGGTCTTGCATGAGCATACAAGGCTCCCGACTCCTACTCGGGCTAGGCCTGATAGCCGGCCACGCTGAGGGCCTGCATGGGTCCGACACTCCCTCGGGTGTAGTGGTGTGATCCGTATGGAGCACCATGCACTTTGAGTAGATTTAGGGTGAGTAAGTCGGCACGGATGCGGGGTCGCCAATGCGCACGTATTCTCTAGCTCACCCATGGAACCACCGTGGATTCTCGAAGGGGACGCCTCCCCCGACCGCCTCATCTCCACCAGCGCCATGAACCCGAGTAGGCTCAGAGGGTGATGCCCCGAAGTTTATGCGTCCTGGCTATAGCAAAGCCATAGCATGAATTGACCCATCCGCAAAGTGTGCACAGGAGGGGCGGATGGAGTGGACAACCCCTAGCCAATGCTCTATGCCACCAACGCCATGCCAAGACTCCTGGCCTCACTGATCTCTTGAGGCTCACCACGTCACCGATCCTCACGAGTCTCGAGCCGGGTAGAACCCGGGTTCCGGTGTTTTCGTAGGGGATTAGATGCATATTCTATGCCGCTGGTATATTAGATGGATGCGCCACCCTTCGTGGGTGGTTATTTATGTATATTCATGTCGTGTGCTAACCCTTGTATTCATGCTTCCGCGACGTAGGAGTCCCAATCAAGGCGTGGGCGAATGACCCTTCGCGGTCCTTCTTCGGCCTTATTTCATAGATGGACCTAATAGACCTGAGGGCCCCGCCATGGTGAGATGATTGCCATGGGAGGGGAAAGTCCTCGTATGTATACGCCCCGAGGGTCGTATATATTCGAGCTGCCACAAAGGCACCTTGGTGCTTATACTTTGATATTTTAACTTCAATGTATTACTGTCAGAATTACTATAATCTCAACGCATTAATGTTATATTCTTAACTTCCTTTTCTAATTCGCTTTTACGATATGTATTCAATTAGTTAACCCCAATGCCGAGGACAAAGATTATTTTTTAAGGAGGGGAGAATGTGACGCCCCACGATTTATACACGGCCTACTATACCGACACGCATAAAATACAAGCACGCCACTCCCCAAAAGGTACGCTACCATGGGGGTATGGGAACTTAATTGCAACCTAGGGGATTACCTTAAAAGGATTAAATTAGCTATGCTAATTTAACACATTAATAATAATAACCTATAACCTAGGAAATTAGGCTAATTACCATTTGGGAAGGCCCACCTGCCCCAATCAAGTGGGTAGCATGGGGATTGCCAAGTTTGATGCCAACTTGACCCCTATCCCCGGGATTGACTCCTCCTAATCGACCAAGGAAGGCCAGGAGCCGAGCCCATCGCACACCTGGCAGAGAACCACCATACCGCCCCCGGAAAGCAAAGAAATGAATTCTCAACTCCCCGTAAGATGGAAGCGCCCCATGGAACGAGTCCAGCCCGTAATTCGTAGGTGGCTATGTGAATTCTAATTAACACTTGGTTGTGTCCGCCTCTCTATTCTCTTTGTGAATCAATCATAGAAATTAACCCTTGATTGTACAAACAAGTTCTCTTTATATTCAATTCTTGGTCTTATTCTCAAAGGATGGATTGTTAGTTCTTTGTTTAATCTGACTCAAACGGGGATTACGGGGGTAGAGGCCTCCAACCGTATTGTAGTATGCTCCTAGATAGCTCAGAGTCCCATTTGATGCGGCCTCGTGCACAAGAACCCACCGTCCTAGATGCTATGGTCCGCTTAGCACCGGATAAGGAACACAAATGGTGACATGAGGGGTGGGGTCTTGCATGAGCATACAAGGCTCCCGAGACTCCTACAAAGGGCTAGGGCCCGATAGCCTGGCCACGCTGAGGGCCGGGTATGGGTCCGACACTCCCCTCGGGTGTAGTGGTGTGATCCGTATGGAGCACCATGCACTTTGAGTAGATTTAGGGTGAGTAAGCTCTGCACGGATGCGGGGTCGCCGATGCGCGCACGTATTCTCTAGCTCACCCATGGAACCACCGCGGATTCTCGAAGGGGACGCCTCCCCGACCGGCCCCTCATCTGGACCAAAGGCCATGAACCCGAGTAGGCTCGTGAGGGTGATGCCCCGAGTTTATGCGTCTCCCAAGGCTATAGCAAAGCCATAGCATGAATTGACCCATCCGCAAAGTGTGCACGTGGGGGCGGATGGAGGGACAACCCTAGCCAATGCTCTATGCCAGCCAACGCCATGCCAAGACTCCTGGCCTCGCTGATCTCTTGAGGCTCACCGTCGGTCGATCCTCACACTGAGTCCGAGCCGGGTAGAACCCGGTTCCGGTGTTTTCAGAGGGGATTAGATGCATATTCTATGCCGCTGGTATATTAGATGGATGCGCCACCCTTCGTGGTGGTTATTTATGTATATTCATGCCGTGGTGCTAACCCTTGTATTCTATGCTTCCGCGACGTAGGAGTCCCATCGGCGCGGGGGAATGACCCCTTCGTCCTCCTTCTTCGCCTTATTTCATAGATGGACCGAATAGACGGAGGGCCCCGCTCATGGTGAGATGATTGCCATGGGAGGGGAAAGTCCCCGTATGTATACGTCCGAGGGTCGTATATATTCTGGGAGCGTCACACACAAAAATGCTGGTCCCTTCATCAACAAGAAATCTGATCTACACTGTGGCTTAAATAAACCAAGAACAGAGATAAAAGCGAAGATATCGACCTTATCTTTCCACATCCAAATCTGTTCTAAGACATAAATGAAACCACACAGATTACCAGCAACAAGAGAGCATAATAATCATGGTTGCAAGGATGCGCCAGACCTCCAAATTTTCACCTTAGAATCAAGAAAAACCTTTCTCTTTCGATGTGTCACACCTATTGCTCTAACTTTTTTCATAGTGTAAATGCATATAAAATACATATATGTTCTCATCTCAAGGGTAAATTGAAAAAGAGTATTTCTTCATATATATTCTTTGCGCATGAGATGCCTTAGGCTTCCACAACATATTTACCTGAGTTGAAGTCGTTTCTGATGCTTTTTATATGAACTTATGTATTAGTCCTTTTGGCTTTTGTTACAATTTCTTTTTTGACCCACGCATGAAAGTCCTTTTTAGCTAGGGATCTTATAGCGATGCAACATTCAATTGTTTCTCTTTTTTATTTTCTTTTTTTATTGTGCTAGATTACATGACTAATAATACACAATAATTAACACATGTGTTAAACATAAAGCATAGTCTGATATTCTAGTAATGACCTTAAGAATCACCAAAGTTGATATATATAACATTAACTTAACCATTTAAGCGTACACACAGTAATACTCTCTTTGTAATTGGAGAGGGCTTTGGCCTAGCAGGGTCAAAATATAAGCTGGCATGCAACACCACGGTTGTGAAATCATAAAATATTTTACTAAGGCACAAGGGAGATCCTAGACGATCAAAGAACAAACAAAAATTGGCACAAGAGAGCTCCTAGGCAATTAAAGAACAAAGAAAAATTGCTAGTGAGCAAGAACTAGAAGAATGATGACGAAAACCAACATATCTCTAACATATAATTATAATAGAGCAGATTCTAGAATATTCCTTGATATATACTTCCCTTCTCACCTCGAACCCGACAACAATAGCCTTCCAATGGCTTGAAATAACATTTCTCCTGCCTTTGATCACCCGGTGAGGACCTCTGAGTGGCGGTCGGATTGTAATGAAGCTCCCAAGAAATATATTGAAGCAGCCGAAATCGTTCTCAGCTATGTTAGAGGTAATCGCCATCTGAAATGAACCGGCAAATTAATTAGATCAAACAGTCTGAATCAGATGAGCTCGCAGAACTAGAAGGATTGAAAGCATTAGCAAACCTGGATGGAGAGGCGCGAAAAGACGGGGAAAGGGGGCCGCTGAGGGGGGTACTTATAGACATCCCAACATTTAAGCGTAATTCGTATGGAATAATTTGTAATTATTGATTCCTCACCAATCAACCTCCCAGGCGTGTAGATAAGGATAATGCCAAACCTCAACCTTGACGACACCGGCATGGGAAGGCAGCATGGATGAAGAAAAGCCCTGCACTTCGCATTCTCATTGGCCGCGCGATTTCCATGCTGGCATCGAGGTTGGGACAATAAGTGATCCCAAAAAAACTCTAATGCAAGCTTTCAATACTTTATACAAGCTTTCAGTATGCAATCATAAAATGTTTCCATATACAATCATGCAAGCTTATTCATGTTCACGCACTTATAATTTAACTCTAAATTCATGCTAAGTTCCAAAACAATCCTACTACATCACCCAATTTTGCTATGCTAGAAAACCCCAGGTGTAAGGCTTGATCCCCACCTGGAGTCCCGCTTGCTTCTTCTCAGACTAACACGCCCCCCCAGAGCTCGCAGACGCAACTCGCCCTTCAAAGAATCCCTCCTCGCAATCTATCTCCTTTCCAATGCTTCTCACTATACTTATATTTATTTTTTTAACCACCAAAGATTCTCATCCAGATAATCTCTACATATACGACGTATTAACTCTGCATGCGTGATATTTTAATTATTATTCCTTTGCATCCTTTAATAAAATAATTCCACAATGTACCTCAAAATTCATCTTATCAAAAATTCAATGTATGCGTGGACGTAAAAATTCATCTTATCTTATCTTATCTCAAAATCCTAGGTCCGTTACAGGATATTAAGCTCTGTAAAAATATCTGGCTTTCTTATTGTCCCTCTAAGGTCTTTTATTTCATCTGGCTTATGGCCAATAAAAGTCTCCCAAACATGAAGAGTGTTGCAAAGCATTTTAATCCTAATCTGGTCTTGTTTCTATATCCCTAATTGTATTCTCTGTGGTAATTCAGCTGAATCTATGGAACATATCTTCCATTGCAGAAAGTTAAGTGGCCTGTGGATTTGGTGTGAGGAAAATCTTCGAACTAAAAAAACAAATTATTTTGTTGATTTTTTTTGCGGAATGATGCTTATTATAACACTATTTTCTTCACTATTTTATGGAATATTTTGAAGCATAGGAATAGACGCCTACATGGGAAGCACTCCATCTCCATTCCATGGATTAAAATTAATATTATAGATATGACTTGCAAAATGCTGCTACTGCTCACTATAATTTATTTAGATTGCATTGTTTACATACTAATACCAATTTGGCTGATGATTCTGCTAGAAAATCTGGAGTTCTGCAAGAGAGACCTGGATACTAGTCTTGACTACAGTGAGGCAGTCAGATATTTGAGGCAGATTAACACTCAAGTGAATGCCTTTGAAGACTTCTACTGGAAATCTAAAAGACCAAGTAGACTACTTCCAAAGCTTGAAGATTTTCCAGTCTCTGAGATACAGTGGGCCTATGAATTCTGCAAGAGCACATATCAGATGTACACACTCGTTTGGGATCTGGAGACTATTAACATGCAGATGACAGAGATGCAGTTTCTATTCTACAGGGAGTGTTATTATTATCATAGAGGAAAGGCAGATGCTTACGGTAATCTATTGCTCGTAATGGCTTCTTCTTGTGTTTCTGATTTACTGAAGGCTCTGGACTGGGAAAAGCACACAAACTTCATCTTGCAGCCTTCATTTTCTGATCAATTCTCCTATCACTGTATTTGCTTTCTCTTAACATAAGTTTTTTTCTAGGTAATTGGCTTCTTTGTAACTTCACAGGAATTAAGTCAGATTTTCCTATGCACAGATACTATGGTTTTACTTCAAAATATCTCATTCCCTCAAAAATATATATATCTGCACGCCATATGTCCACGACTACGCATCATTGTGCACAAGTTTCTAGTAATGATTATTTTCTTTGATGGCTTGCGATATGTATGGGCTAGAATTTGATGAGATAGATATGAAATTTAAGCATCTCTTTTATAACAATTTCCATGGTCTAGTGGCATGACCTTAAATCACCACATCCATGATCATGGAAACCTAATCTTATTTTTAGCTTTACTTGGTTTTTTGGCCTTATTGAAAAGATGCAGGCAAAAATCCGATGCTCATAGACGGCTAAGGGATCTGATCTTTAGATGAAATTAGTGTTGCCTTTAGGACAGTCGGTATGCTCTGCCCTAACCTAATCTATTTAATGAGCAAATGCATAAAGATAAAATATCATGCCCCCCTTGCTCAAGCTTGCTCCATGGCCATCTGTCCCGTTTTTACATAAGCAAGAATCTCCTAAGAAAGATGCAGATCAGAGCAATAAGGCTGAAAGTTGCATGGGATCTCAGAACGTTTTCTGTACCCAAGAATAGAGGGCAAGCTTGAAGATCTAGACAAAGCCATTGACAACATGCTTCCTTTTCAGGTTTGGAAAGGTTTTACAATTTTAACAGTCTTGATGCTTGAAGTAGATTTACATTGTTACATTCGGTGAATAGCTTGTTGATCTACTTAATTTCATGGGCTTATTGGAGATCCAACTATCTAGTATAAGGATTATGCAATCGTGAATATTAGGACCTGCATGGTTTATCCTATAAATTTTATGTTTCTTCAAATTAGTTGTGTCAACTTCTCATGGATTATAACTTGACATATTATAGATCTGTGATCTGCAAAGAGCTTGGCCATGACCAGTTACTATTAGCTGCATTTGGACTTTACATTTAGAAAGTTGGCCAGTTATTACAATTTTTATCATCTAAGCAAAGAGCTTGGCCATGACCAGTTACTATTAGCTGCATTTGGACTTTACATTTAGAAAGTTGGCCAGCTATTACAATTTTTATCATCTAAGCTTGACATGCATTAAATTGAATTGCAGATGTAGTTTGTAGATGCATTTAGACTTTACATTTAGAAAGTTGGCCAACTATTACAATTTTTATCATCTAAGCTTGACATGCATTAAATTGAATTGCAGATGTAGTTTGTCTAGAGATTGATTCACTTGACATGCATTAAATTGAATTGCAGATGTAGTTTGTCTAGAGATTGATTCACTTGGTCTATCTGCTTTATAATTTAACTAGACTATGTATATGCATGAGAGGTTATATGACCTAGGCCCTGCCTCCAACCAATTTACATTGAATATGTGGGATTTGATGCCCAACAGTTCAAAGTGTGAGTGTGATTCTAGGTGGTCTCGAACTCGAGATCTATAATTGCTAGAACTAGTGTGTTACCACTAGATCAAACATCTATATATGATGAATAAGATGATGCTTGTTTTGTAATTTTGTAATCTGGAGAGAGATGCTGGAGTAGTAATAGGCCTCCTCATCCAAACGAAGAAAAGAAGATGAAATAAAATTGGGATGCGAACCTTGGATAGTGGCATTAGGCATAAAATTATCACTTATGCGTGGCTTATAGCTTGATGTACTCTGGAATGACAGTCCTTGCATGTGGCAGTGACTGCATAATGGATGCATGTTTATCATGTGGTATTATAACTGGAAATAAATGACCTGGTCTTGCCTATATGCATAAATATTTCACTGACTTTGTACATGCAGCATTTTGACTATAGATCTTGTTATTATGAGTAAGAATTCTATTATCCATAATCTAGACTATACTTACTGCAAACCTTTTGGATGGTTGTATCCTATAAAATGTAAACTAAGCTAAGTGCAAATTTGTCACACTATTTATTTAAGCTTAATTGTTTTATTTCCATGTTCTCTTTGCATGTAGTGTATTTATTGCACATGCATGGTGGAAGGAGATAATCTTAAAGAATCCCATGACACCTGCTACTCTCAGCATGATAACCATTTTGTTTTTGTTGTTTTGGTTGCAGGTAACAGGATTCGTTACTTCATGTTATGTGTTTTCGCTACAAATTTTGAATTTCCATAAGATTACAACATTTGACAAGATTACAACCTTTGTCGAAGTCCTCCAAGTATGATTTGGGATTTGAACAATATTTTTTCATTGAATTAAACATCGCATATTATGGTTGCTATTGGATATGTAAGTTATGCTTGTAAAGAACATTTGTAAGTAAGTCCTCAAGGAAATTTGTTGTAAACCTGAACAATCTGATGTATATGATTTGTAATGCAAATAGTACAGTTTTTGTACTTATTGGGTCTTAGTTGAACATTTGGGAAATGGCCTTTGAATAAAATGCTGAGTAAACTTATTGGTTCTTTACATGGCCTGATATTAAGTTTATAAGGCTTGCAGAACTTGTTTTTCAAGTGATATAGAGTCTACTGGCCATAGGGTACAATTTAAACATGATAACCGGTTCAGGGCCTAAGTACTAATGCACCTGGTTAGTCTTATGGCTGCCTATTGAAACTTGTTGGTTTCTTGCAAAGAGGCATCAGGTTTAAAGTCTGGTAGCAGATTTCAAAAGTTTTTTTTTTATTTAATTATCTTGATGGTATATTATTGTATTATATTGGGTCCAACTGGCCACATTGAGTTGCGTCATTGATGTTTGGATTACAATTATTGTTGAAGTTGTTGGCTAGACACTCATTAGGAAATTTTTTCTCGAGAAATAGACCTTAGTCCATAGCCATTACTCCCTAGGAAAGGATTATGTGTTTTGTGAGGGGCCGCAATAAAATCCAAAAACAATGCTAGAACAAACGGGTTCCTAGGCGATGTCTGCTTTGTGACATACTGCAAGATATCCTAAAATGGATGCTACCAATGAAATGCAATGACATAAAAAGAGAATATATTTTCCACGTCTCTCAGTGTATGCATGATATGCCCTTCTTTTATAATAATGTGTAAGAAAATGAATATGAATCTTGGCATGCTTCCAATGAAATGCCATGATGTAAATAGAAATAACACTTCATTTCATTTCTCTTAGTGTGTGCATGATATGTACTTTCTTTTATTGTAAAGTGTAAGAAAAAGAATGTGAAAATGTAGAAATATGGATACCATTATAGTCATATTGATGAGTTATTTTGAAAGGAATAACCCTGATGTAGTCGGTTTTAAATGCAAGATTTTCCTGAGATTTTATTAAGAAATAAATCCATGTGATTGGTAAATGCAGTTCTAGATGCTTTTTAGGTTTGGCAATAGATTGGACAACTTGAGTACAAGAAGCCGTACAAAAGACATGTAAATGGCCTTTTTTGGTATATTTTGATATTTGCTAGACCCTCGAGGTAAATAACTGATTATATTTAAATTTTTATATAAACAATTATAATCATAGAAAGGGAAGAAAAATATAGGATAAACAATTATTATAGAATTTATGTAACGCTAGCACGTGTGGTACTGGATAATTTGTAGTAAATATACGTTATAGGATAGATAATTATTATAGACTTTACGTAACGCTAGAGTCTGTATTATTAGGTTAATTAGTACTAAAAATACGTTTTAATTATGCACGCATTATTAAATTATCTTCTACTCAAGGTTTAATAATGGTGCGGATCATCTGTCACTTGGCATCGACTTGAAGTTCGACACGATGACATGTCACATAAGGCTACCAAACAAAGTCAAAGAACCTTAGAGTCATTTAGGAACTAACTGTTAACACATAGCCTCCAAGCTACATATAACACAATGTCTTAATTCTTAGGAGCCCTTTTGCATTTTATGTATTTTTTTGGCACAATAAATATCCAAACAAGTACTAGAATAGTCTCTAGATTTCTTATTTACTATAGTTGTTTGTTAACCTAGGAGTCCAAAACGTAGACACGTCACCCACTTGTCATGTAGCAATCAAGCACACTCACAATAGAATGCATTATTGTGAGCCTAGCCAGTAAATGGCAAACAATAGAGTAGAAGAAGCGTGTAACAAAATTCCGCTTTCAGGGAAATCCAATGTCACAATTGATGTGTTTGTTTGAAGGGGGGAGAAGGCATCACTTTCTGGGAGGAAGGGAAGTCCATTTCCAGGCAAATAAAAACCACTAAAGGGACGCAACTTGACCAGAGATGGCAATAGCGTACCCAACAATTACACGAGAGGTGGAGTGCAAGGTTGAAACATGAGGTTTGAGAGGGAAGGTGAGGCTCGAAGGTGAGAGACTGTGGGGGGCCAAGGAAGTTACGGGTGCGCCGCCGTTGCAATCTCGACAAAAACGCAGCCATCAGGGCAACGTCCCTCTATACACACTCCAACAACTCGAGCCCCACAGGGGGCCGCAAGAGAGAGACCGGTCCAACAAACTCTTGATAGACAATGATAAACTTCCTAGGCAATGATAAACAAAACCTAAAAAGGAGGGGGGGACGGGGCGAGCTTTGTGTGGAATGAGCATAAGCAGTGGGGGGTTAAGCGTCACCAAGGTCCCACTGGGAATGATACTAAGGGATCTATCCTTTTTGGGCCAAGGGACATCTCTCCATGTGTTCAATGGGGGAGCCATAGGTCACATCTTAGAGGTTCAAGCTTGGTTTTGTTTTTGGACTTGTCTCTACCAATGGTTTTTTTTTTTCTTCCTTCCTTCCTTTTTTTTTCATCTGCAATTTTTTTTAGCCCTTCATTTTTCTTTCATTTCCTTCTTTCTTTACAATGTGCCTGAACAATCCGTGCGCCTGCAGAGCCAGAGGTGGGGAGAGAGGGTGCCTCGTCCTTTGGCCATGTCTCATAGTATATAATGGCCTCGTCTGCCCTGCCGGAGGCCTTCCATTAAGATAAGATTTTTCTGTACTCCTTGTTTTTTTCTTCTCAGCCTGGGATCCTGCTCTCGGCCCCCAATTGGCAGCATTTCTCTGACTCATTGCAGCATTCTGGCCCTTTTTGTTTTGCACATTTTGTGCAACTTGAAAGTAGCTTGGATCAGCAAAAAGAAGTTGTGGTGTCACATTTGAGTCTTCTTCTGACAAAAATTGTCAAAAAAGAATATGAACTGAAGGTGGACGGTTGAGTGAGAGTGAAGCTCAATTCAAGCTCCCAATCAAACTATGTGTGTGCTTGAGAAGCAAGGCGCAGGCGAAGGCGGAGCCGAAGGCGCGGCCGAAAGCAAAGACACAACCTTGAGCCTGTTTTGCCACCATAAGTTTGAGCAGCAAGAACACATCAAGGGTTCAATGAGCTCTTCATCTAGCAAAATTGATATCAAAGTTGATATCAAAGTTGTGTCTAGATCATCAGTCCCGGCAGGACATACTTCAAAGTCTGAGTCTATCATCCTAGACAACATACACAATGTTAAGGATGATGATGATGATGTTGGTGATGGTGGTGCTGATGATGATGAAGAAGAAGAACCTAAAGAAGAGGATGATGAAAATGATTATGACGATGATGACCAGAAGCCTCAATGGATGTTGCAGCATAGTAGCCCTCGGAAAAGACCGCGAATTGGCGAAGAAAATGCTGCAGATCATACATCCTCATATGAATTGAAGGATCATTCATCTTGTGAAGAAACAGGAACATCTCCATTCAAGGAGACTAATGATGGTGGTCAATCTAAACTATGTCCAAGAGGTCATTGGAGGCCAGCAGAGGATGAGAAACTGCGGGAACTCGTAGCGCAGCATGGACCCCAGAATTGGAACCTTATTGCAGAGAAACTAGAAGGAAGATCAGGTATGTAACTAACTGTATGCATCTTTCTGTTAACAACTAATCTCCTATTGTGATATGATACTGTTGCTATTCTTGGTGGGGTTGTTACTAATTAGCTTGTGAATATGCAGGCAAGAGCTGTAGGCTGAGGTGGTTTAACCAGCTTGACCCTAGAATCAACAGACAACCCTTCACAGAAGAGGAGGAGGAGAGGCTTCTAGCTGCACATAGGTTCCATGGAAATAAGTGGGCTCTAATTGCTAGGCTCTTCCCTGGAAGGACAGACAATTCTGTTAAGAACCACTGGCATGTTGTCATGGCCAGGAAATTCAGAGAAAGGTCAAGGTCCTTTGGAAGAAGAAAACAATCTGCACCTAAAAGAGGTGCCAGCACCTTTGAGGCTTCAAATTCTGCTTCATTTCCTTCCTTTTTTGAGAAGTATGGAGATGAAGGACCAGCAGGCAATTGGAGCCCTTTTCCAGTATTTTCATCTCCCAGCTGCAGGAAGGAGAACCCAAATCAGGTGGCATTGTTTGGCCAACAATACCATCAACCAAAGCTTCTTATTGGTATGTTTTCAATTCTTCTTCCTTAAGTTATTTCCTTTTCTTATATTGGGTATATAGTTATGCTGTCTCTGTTCTTGAGTTGTAGTTGAAAAAACTCATTCAATAATTCAATTCATTCAGTACAGCTCAGTGTTGATAGAAAACAGCTGCGTTAGGTTCAGGTTCAATGTTTGAATTGAGAACAATTATGATTTGAAAAGAAGTGCATCTAGAATTCGATTTGGTTCAATTATGAAGGGAGAAAATGGTCTGACGGTTTGATTGATGTTACATAACAGGAAGCAAAACCGCTATACCAGTGATGGAATACAATTGGGAGAGCAAGGCAGCATTTATGCCATACCACATGGCCTGTGATACGTTTGGTAAGATGGAACAGCATGGACAAAGCTTGTCGGTTATGAAATCATTCGAATCAGGTCCCATCAGAGGCTCAGAGTACCCTTTCAATCACCAAATTGCCGCTGCAGCAGGCCTGGCACGTCAAAGGCAAATGATGGAAACAGGGCCCCCAATTTGCCACAATTCACACTCCCATATATCCAACATATCCCATCCCCAAGCTCTTGGCTATGGCTATTCTAGCAATTTTTGGTTAGGAAAAGATCATGAGGACAGACTAGAGTATGCAGAAAAGCATAAACCTGCTTCGAATGATCAGACCTATGGCGATAATGAACAGAGGCGTGATTTGCCCTTCATAGATTTCTTAGGAGTTGGTGCTGCTGCTTGACAATGCAAAAAATAACCTCTCCAATTCATTCTTCGAATTTGGCATGGATAAACAGAGCCTTTTTTCTGTAACTGAAACGTCAGGTTCCGTCAGTCTTTCCTCTTCCAATTCTGATTCTGATTTGCTGAGGACAAATTTGTACAAATAGTTATAAATGGCCCCTTTCCCTTGCCGGCGCCGCACGCAGTGCCAGATAAGGCAGAAATTGTTGTATTATAGCTTTGTAATCTTGCAAGATCTCTTACAGAGATCTTCTGTATAAGAATATACAAATTACCCATCAATAATTCTGTCAAAATATGCAAAATTCTGCACTCAAATTGGCCGGATCTGATTTGCAAGCTGTGATTTTATCGGTTTAATCACGACCCAAATCAGGATTATGCTTAAAAATCTCAAATCAGTGATGTTTGATCGCAACCCAGATGAGGATTATGGTTAAAAATCTCAAATTACTACAAACCAAATGTAAAAAATGCTTAAAAAATCAGGCATTGTTATGAATTGAGCAAGAGCAATGCAAGTGGAAGGAAAGGGTAGGTGAGGCATTTTGGATCTGTGCGTGTCAGAGGTGAAAGATCAAAGGGGCAAACATTATTTTAGTCGAGAATTGGAGGGGACGATTCGCTGCCGATTCTGGGGTTGATCGATTCAGCAGGCAAATCCTGTTTGGTCCGGTTGTTGGCGTCATCCAGGGCTGACCAGAGGGCCCAGGCAGCAGTGTGGATTGTCGTGTCTGATGCAAAGGGCATCATCCCTCAAATCTGTCCATCATCAGAGAATGAATGAAAACACTTTGCAAAAAAACAGTGCCCTGTTTTTCGGGGCCTGCAGTACAAAAATAAGATTCTGGTCTCCCTTTTACCCTCTTGCCTTTTTCCCCTTCTATTTATGTCTCAAAGTTTCCCCTTTTCTACTTTACTCCTTGTAATTTATTTTCTCAACACCCTCTTTCTTCTCCAGTCTTATATGCCGATTGGTCTCAGTGGACGATAAAAATCATTCATTCTTTTTTTTTCTCGTGATGAATCTAACGCCTCTATGTGAAAGTGGCCATGTTGTAAGCTATGATTTTATCATTCTAATCACAACCCAAATCGAGATTATGCTTTAAAATCTCAATCACCGATGTTTGATCGCAACCCAAATGAAGGTTATGGTTAAAAATCTGATGGTGGGGCATAACCCACTTCAGCTATGTACAGTGAGGGCAGAACCATCCACCTATGTTATAAATTGCCCCATAATTTGACCTTTACATGTCTATCTATCTAAAAGTTGTTTTTTCTTCCCTACCAAGGTCCAAAGTCTAAAGTAGTTTGTTCAAGTTAGTTGTAAAAGAACATTCACCTTGGCCCCCCTTGGTGTCAACCTTACAAACACATTTAACATATTCTTTGCCCTACCACTGTTTCCACCTATGTCCCCGGCACATTTAACATAATCCCTTTGTCCGCTCTTCCATTTCTTTATTTGCCGATTCCTTCCTCCCTCCCCCCTTATCCCCTTGTTATAAAAAATCCCCAGAGCTGGCTGACACCACATTTCCGTGTTCTTGTCAATTTGCCTCCTCCTCAGCCCTACCTTCTCCAATAATGAATCATGATATTGATGCTTTTGACTCACTTTGTTATTCTCTCATCAAACTTCTACCTTCCCTGATTAACTGTCCTTCTCTAAACCCTACATTTTCAACCTTGTACGAGCATTCTTTATCTTTGTTATGTCTTCAGAGTAAGAGTAACGTGTCACATGCTATTAAGTCAAGGTTTTTAATTAGGAATTGTTTATGCAACTAGTCTTCAATTTCTGCTTTGGCGACATTGTTAGTTCCCTCTAAAGGGGACTATGGGCTGACATAGTTGCAATTAGACCCTAATATAACTATACCAAGAAGATAAAAGATTCCGTGCCACAATAATCTAGGCAGGAAGAGAGGATTTCAAGACAAACACTGATTATTCCATTTCTAGTATATCGACTCATTCTTTTTGTTGGCAATGTGCCCCCACGCCATTTATAATCTCAGAATATATGGCTTGTATGTGGTAAACGACAGTATTCTATAACAACTTGGGGCCGCCAATTCTTGCTTGTACGCATTTTCAACTATGAAAATCCTTCAATACAGATGGCACAATCTTCTACTTCAAGAAAAGGGTCTAATTCTTCTACTAACACTCCATATACATCATTTTCCATTATTCGATGCACTACACGCTGCTACTATGTCGTGCATAAACAAAGATTCCTGCTTATACAAATGCATACTTATATAGATCATTGTCCATGGCTACCTTGACAAGCTGTCAACTTAATAGTTTTTAGTAAAAGCCCCTACCTTAACTTCGAGACCAAACATTAAATGATATTCTTTGTTGTTATACTAAGTTCTATAAAAGTGGACCATATATTTAGGTACCTTGGTGTTGTGTTTTATGTTAAATATAGTGTCAATGCTACTATGTGGTATATAAATAAAGGTTCCTACTTATACAAATGCAAAGCCACCATATATATAGACCATTGTCATGGCTACCTTGACAAATATATTAGCTGTCAATTGATAGTTTTTAGCAAAAGCCCGTAACTTAACATCTAGACTGACCATTAAATAGTATTGTCAGGTGTTGTTACGCTGAGGGGTGGACCACATTTAGGTATCTTTGGTTTTGAGTTCTGGAATTAAGATATAGTGTTGTATAGAACTATGTCAAGTTGCCACCGAAAGGAGAACCTTATAAAGGTTATGTTGCATGTGTGAACGATCATATTGCTAAGAAAAGTACATTATGGACTAGGATATACTCTACCAATTAAAAATGGAAATGTCAAGCGTTGAACCACCTATTTACGGCATACTTGACCAATAAGGACAATAGCTTACTTGATCATAATGTTGCAATAGTGAAAAGATAGCATCACTAACCTTATCAGATCCTACTTACCATCTAGTTTAAAGGAAAATCTAAGGGGGAATCAAAGAGAGAGCAACAGAGGAATAGAAGTTATAATGGTAGAAATAAGAATTGATTGTAGGGCACTAATAGATGTCTAAATTCTTGAAAACATGTTCTTGCAAATGGAGTGATGTACACTTTCCTATGTAGCCATCAACTTCATCAGCTTGTCTTATGTCATGCTTGATTGTATAGTGAAAATATAGCTTCTACCACTAACCTTATCAGATCCTACTTATTATCTAGTTTGAAGGAAAATCTAAGAGGGACCAACGAAGAATGAGGAGTTATAAAGGTAGAAATAGAAAATGATTGTAGGCATTGATATATATCTAAATTCTTGAAAATATATACCTTGTAAATTGAGTGATGTACACTTTCCCATATAGCCATCTAACAATTTTGTCATCTTGTCTTATGTCATGCTACCTGATGCCATCATGACATATTGTTGATATTGTGTCGTCTTTTTAAAAAAAAGCCTTATTTTGTTTAATAAAATATTCAAGCATTGTTTCATTAATGATGGACTTTGACTTGGTCCATGAATTCCTGAAATTGCCACAGAGGGTAGACTTGAATTGTGAGAAATCGATGTGAGAAGACAACTAAAGAATAGAATGGAATAGAATAGAATAGAATAGAACAAAAATATGATATGAAATTAACATTCAAGTATGACCATCCAGTTACCTTGATGCAAAACAAACATATAACACAAATCATTACATTGCACGCCTTAAAATTAAATTCCCCCTTAAACCCCCTTTTGTTTGGGTGCGTATTCACACGGGGGGTGACTGTGGGCAACGAGAGCTATTGGATAGGCATATTCACCCCTTATTCCTTAATCTACACCGTACACAAAGTTCCTCGTTTGTGGGGTATGGATGTATAGAATTTGTTATAATGTATAACAAGATTTGCAAAATACTATAAGATTTCAGGTAATATACTATATGGTGTTGATTTTGTACGTGCGAGGCTCTCGCTGCCCTACGTCACCCCTCGTGTGAATATGCACCCAAACAAAAGGGGGTCTAAGGGGGAATTTAATTTTAAGGCGTGTAATATAATGGTTTGTGTTAATGGTTATGTGTTACATCACACTTGGATGAGTTGATGTTATGTTGTATAATTAATAATATGTCGGATGTAAAACATGTAGCAATATCTAGCATTATAACAAATAAAAACAAATACTAATATGAAGAAGCATAAGTAACAAACTATAATATTATAGTATAATGTAATTTAATTACATACGTTTTAAAAAACATATTATTTATAAATTTATTTAGTCATTGGAGATAGTAAAAGTAGTATATCAATTTTCAAGCATTCAATATGGATAGCGACTTAAGATGCAATACACATCTTCGTTGATTTGCCTATCAAACAACTTGCAGAGGGAAGTTAGCCTATTTATTTGCGCAGGTAATTGCCTCCGCTGGTCTATGTCCAAACGACTGTGCGCATCAAGAATGAAGTTCTCGATTGAGTTCAGTGCATTACGGATTTGTTGCATAGACGAGCGCATGTCATTGATGTATCCAACTATCCACAGTGATATAACATCAACAGGGTCCTCGCCATGTGGAGGTGGTGGTTGTGCTAATGGCGGAGGAACTAACTGAACTTGAACTTCAACTGTTGGGCTTTCTGGTACTATGATAATTTCTGGCTCCACATTATTGTTTACTTCAGGAATGACGAGGATGTCACGTGGAGGTGATTCATTGACCTGCATGTTAACAAAACAAATTGATGAGATTGAGCAAATGAAAACGTAATGAAATAATATGTTATTGTACTAGACATTAAACTAGATGACAATTACTATAGTGTTCTATTCAATACCCATAAGTGTCACTTTGCCGCAAAAGACGAGTTCCAGTTGGTGAGGATAATTTTGTTATCATCCAAATCTCCAACTACAATTGTATTTTGGAGTCTATCTGCAACATGTGCTTCAATGATTTCGTCCGGATCTTCGTTAACAGGTTGGTGCTCGTCAAAGTACCTTGGGGGATTAGCAAATGGACTACTGCTACGAGCTCTTGACGGGTGTGCTGGATCATTATTCGGTGGCCCATAAAGAACTAACAATACTTTCTCACGGGTTGCTTGGAATGGGTTCATCATTAGATCATATGTAGCTTCAACTTTTCTTTGGTCTACTTTTTGGCCATTAGTAGGTATAGCCCATTGTGTGCTGAGATAGAACTTTCCTGTCTTAATCATCTCTGTGATTGTGAATGTCAGTGGTGGCTTACGACGATTGGCCATGCGATAATTTGCAAAGTGACGGACTTTGATGAGTAAGTGTTTAGGATCTAGACAAACCTCATCTTTGATTTCTCCTGCTCCATACAACGCATATTTTTCTTTCCCTCTCATCAGTTCTGCTGATGAGACATTATGCATGCGCACACTGAAATGAGGCTTTCCAAAGTCCTTCATGCAATAACCTAACATACCTCCAAAGCAATGCAGCTTTGTGTCCTTTAGCGTCCTGCACATTATTTTGGCTCCAGCTGGCTTTGTGGTGTTCCATCTCATAGCTACTTTGAGTAATGCTGCAGCACCTCGGACTCCTACTGTTTTGAGTCTGGTTGTGGCTTGGAAGTGCAAATGATCTAGATTTGATCCACGCTCTGTTGCAACTAATCTTGCATGACAATGCTCAATAAAAAACTCTAGGATATTGTCTATCAATTTTGGGTCAATGCTCCCAATTCCTATCGTTATGGATACATCTCCACCAACTGGCCCTTTAGTTTTGCATTGTTGCTTGTTCTTCCCTTGCTTCTTTGTTCTTTTTCTTTTTTTTTTTCCTTTGGTTATTTTCAGAATAATCTGTGTCACTTGGGCTAGACGTATGAATGCAAATCAAATCTGTATCATCATCTTCAATAAGAGGTTGCTTTTCTTTTCTTGTCTGCCTGACAGAATTGCAATCTCTAATAGGGCTAGATGGTCCAGGATCTTGACGTGGCAGAGACTTATTAAGATGTAATGTGTTGCAAAATACCTCGTCACGTTCATTGATTTGGGCCTCTTCAGCTTCCATGACATTTTCCTGTGCAGGATGATTTATCTCATACATGATGCCTTCTGCCTGCATGACTCCCGTTCGTGATGCTGAGTGTGGGCCTCGTCTGTTTTGTGCCATTCGTCTCATTGTAATATCTAGATCTAATATCTAGCATTAAAAAAACAACACAATTTAATAACTAGTAATGGTAGTAATAATATGAGTAATACAAGCTTCTAATACTAGTAAACCATAAAAGATAACATAGTCGATGTTATAATGTTAGATATTGCTAGATATTGTAGGATTTGATTTTTGCATACAAACTTAAAGAATGGGCATAATGGTAGATATTGAAAGGAAGGGCGAGAATTTGAATTTTAAAGGGAAATAGTTAAGGAAGCAAAGGTCAAGAAGCAGGGTATTTTCGAGACAGCCGGATAGTAGGGCAACATTAGGGTTTGTGCATTCGAACACGACAGCTGCTTCCAAGAACACATGCAAAGCCGATCGAATAGGGCTGAATATAACTCTGCTATTGCTAGATGTTGAAAAGACACAGGTTCCAGAGGGTTTACAGAAAAAAAGCTCAGCAGATCTGGATATGGCGGCCAATTTGTGCGAAGCTTCCAATGGCAGAGGTTTGAGCCGGATTCAGAGGTTCTTAGCATCGAAATGGGGATTTGAGGCATGAATGTTACAATGGCAAAGCTGTGATCCAGATTGCTGCTTTCGACAACTCCATAGGTTGAATATCTGTCATCAAACAGCTGAAAAAACAAGAAAACGCAATAAGGCTTTTGTTACAGCCATGAAACTTGTACTGGCAGACCTCTGAGTCGGATTCATGTGGATGATTGCTGCAACCGAGAAAAACAACATAAAAAACAGGAAAACACAATAAGCCTTTCTTTCAGACAGTTTTTTTTAGAGAATAAAGGTTTTGTTATGTGATGCTTTTAGCCGGAGTGAGAGGCAGGATCTCATGCTAGATATTCATCTTGCATGAACTGTTAAAAAGAATGAGAAATGAATATCTAGCATTTTCCAGGAAGCCTTCTGAACAATTAACACTGTAAAACAGAATGAAGATTGAATAGAGAATGAATGCTTTTTCGCTATGCTCACGCTACATATTTCAAACACGAATAAAACAAAAAAATACAAAAAAACATATTGTAAAACAATATTTGGCATACCAAATCTGTAGAATAAAGAGAGAACAAGACGGATCGACAGCAACACCACCAAAAACTTTTCAGAGAAAAGAATTTTTGTGGCTTCAAGGATATGAATGAAGTGCTCAGAATAACAACCGTTAGATCGTTGAAGCTAATCCAGATTAACGCTCCAAAAAAGGCGCACTCTAGAAATACTATTTAGTATGGCACAATGAATACAACACTAAAATCATAGGAAAACCATGTGTGACGTCCCCTACTCGTATACGATGCACTCATCGTATACAAACAGGAGTTCATCCCCTATACCAGCTCCACGCTGATACAAGGCCCTCCACACATCACTGCAATCCAGTGGGAAGAATGAAGGTGTCATTTACCCTGTCTCCCTCAGGGCCTACCTAGCTGCGGAAGCGTAAACATATGTAAGTACATATACATCAAAGCACATCATGACCATCTCGAAGGATGGCTCACCACATATCTGCATAGACAAAGATCAGCACAATACAAAGGAAGTTCCTACCCAAGGCTCAGACACAGGGATAGACTGACAAGCTTGGGCCTCCAGAGTTTATTGCGCATGAGAATCATGACAATGGATTGGGCTGGCATAAGATTGGGTTGTCCACTCCATCCGCCCCCTCCCAATGCACTTTGCGAGTAGGTTGAAAAGTGTTGGGACTGACCAGAGTTCACGGGGTGCATAGCCAAAGGGGCTATTCCCGGTTACATCTCCCGGTCCCGATGGGGCGTGTAGGGATCGCCCCTCCGAGATCTACATGCTTTTAGGTGACTAGAGGGCCACCCCTTATTCGACTTAACCCACCGGAAGGTGAACACCACCCCACGGTGTGTCGCCCACCATGCCTTACCCACACTCGGTGGCAAGCCATTAGACCTAGTCACTCGATCCCCGGTGGGCCTTACACACCGGAGGGATCGGGTCAAGGGTCGAACACGAACCTCATTCTAAGCCGGTCCCGGCCCCTTCACCCACAACCAGGTGGGCTCACGTACCTGCAGCGAATTCTAGTAATGCACTAAGAGGGACTAGCTAGGAGCATCATCTACTAAGCTTTAAGTCTCTACCCCCCTTCTTAATACAATGAGTCCACAGAATACATCCGTCCATCATATCAACATAAGGAATAAAGAACTAATCTATCTCATAGAGTTAGGTTCTTTAGTTAGAGTCAATCTTGGCTACTAAGGGTGATTTAATAGGCTAAACCTACTTGTTTCGAGGTTGGAATAAGGTTTATGCTATTCAATCGACCAAATACGATCCCCTGGTTCACTCCTCTCGATCCAAAGGCGTCCATGTCTACGCTTGCCTTCAAATGCGGTCGGGAGGACGATCTGACAAGCTGGGGCACACGGACAGATCGTGGGAGTTGGAATTGACTCCTCAGGCGCGCGAATCGGAGCTTGGAAGGTCTGTGGGTGAAAAGGGAAAGTTAGGGTTTGGTGCCTTATGTAGGCTATCAGTTAGGTTTAGGGTTTCCATGACCCTTGGTCTACCTTTAATGGGTTAAAGGTCTAAAAGTGCGCGCATTGCTAAGTGTGCGCACCATTGCAAGTTGCCCCCTAGGGCGACCTTGACACGCCGTCGGCATTACATGCCGATTGGACGGCGATACGCTGATGGTGCAAGACGGGTATCGTCTTGAGACCGTATATCGTACTGGAACGTCACATTCTCCCCACCTTGAAATGATGCTGTCCGCAGCATCGTGGGTCTCCCCACCTTGGAATCTTCCTAACCTGCAATCAACCTGATGCATACGATATACTACTATAATACTTACACATTTATTAAGATTACCTTAAGGTAATATTTTTAAATCATTATTACGCCATTACATTATCAAATAACTTGTCAAATCGTAACTTCTATTAAAACAAGGTACTTATTAGTCTCCGTTATCACAACATTTAGTTTATCACAATTTAACACTTTCATATACAATTATTATTTAAGGTACTCTTCATTCCTTGCAACATTCGCACCTTAAAATCCTGTATTAATTTTACAATATCTATAATTACATACTTACTATCTTAATTATTAGAATTACTCTAAGGTAATGTTTAAGACATTACTGTACTATTTCATTATCCAATTAACTTATGATTTCATAACTTAATCCACGCAAGGTAATTATTAACCTTACTTAATACAACATTTAAGTTTATCAAAGTTTATCAATTTCATACAAAATTTACACTTCTAAGGTACTCTTCATCCCTTGCAACACGTTATAACAAAATTTGTGTTGCAAGTCTTCGTAGTTCGACCTCGTGGCCCTCCAGAGCGCTCTTATTGGCCTGCAGGTCAACACTACGTTATTACCATTTATATTAATTAAAATTTTGGTTATATGGTGACCACCCCACCTATCTACATGAATGCATGGCTAATCTCCCGGCGTAGGAAGAGGATGATTCTTCCATCGTGGCCGAGGAGACAGCGCCCTATAATGCCTATATGCCGCTCATGCCTACACCTTTAGTTGCCCAACGTGGAGCATAGGTCCTTCCCGTATATGGGGCGTGAAGGCCAGATTCCTCCTATCAAAGCATATATGGGGCTAGAGGTGCTTTTCCTATCAATGCATTCCTCAATGACCTCCTTTCTCTCGAGGTCGCCTACTTAGTGGACCAGTAGACTTTCCAAGCGGAACCGCGGTCATGCCTACATTGACATTACACCACGTCCTAGAGATCACCGTAGCGGTCTCATCATCGGTAACAACGCATGCAACCCATACCTAGCATAGGTTGCATGCGTAGATTAATCTTAACTATACAAGCATTTAATCTACACACAAAACGACATGCCTGAGCCGATTTTTTTTTGCTGGCTCCTTTAATGCATGTGGCTAACATAATTACCCTAAGGTAATATTTATGAATTAACATTATCATAGCATCAGATACATTACTTCCGATAGTACAATTATATTTACTCTGAGCTTTACAATATTTAATTACTTTTAGATCGCGATTATTTAAACAATAACCCTGATTTTAGACCTATTGTTACATAGAGAAGGTTTTAATTATCATACACAAGAATTAGATGTGCTTCTTATTCTCTTCCTTGGGTCTTGCATTACCCTTGGAAGTATATCCCTAAGATACACTTAAGTATATCTGAATTTCTATTTTCTATTTATATTTCTAAGGACCCGAGGTCATATAGCTATCCTTGGAAGGAATTGCATCCTTGCGAAGGATTAATTAACATGCTACCTCGCATAACCATTATTATTTAACTTATTTCCCTATGATATATATACGTACAACAATTTCTATGCAGTTATTGGGATCTATATTTAACTTATCAATAAGACATATTAAAGCTTATAATACATGCACACGCCTTACCTAAGGCTAGAATGCATCCACCCATTGAGCCGACGTCGAGTAATTTGGAGATGACTTGGTCGTTGCGTTGCTCCCATAGTTTTGCTCCATTCCTTGGTGTAGTTAGCTACTACGTCGGTCTCGCACGTTGAAGGCCACCTGAGCACTAAGGTATCTATCTAGCTTACGCTCTATTCTCTTCGGCCATTGCCGGAGTGAACTCTATTCTACGGGTCGCTCAATTTGATGCAAATACGTTCAATCATAAGATTGAGCCCTCCCACTTTCTTTGAAAAGAAAATGGTCCTGCACTCCTTTAATGACGTTGTACACAACGTCATATCTATTCTCTCCCCTTAAGAGGTTATACGCTTCTTACTTAGCGCATTAATTTACTAGCCTTAGCTGACATATATAATCATCTAAGATGGATGCACATATTATGTTATCATTTATTTCAATATAGTTATGGGTAACCTACTTAGTTAGAACGATTCTAAACCACAAGGTTTTGTCATCATGACAATTCTTTTTGTCTCAAAAGACTATTTGATTACTATAATTGTTATTTTAGATGTATCTTACATGTACTATTCTTTTATATTCTAGAGATTCCCCCTTTCTTAGTTATTTAAACTCTTGGAATATTCCTACCAATCGAATTGATGTCATCCTAACAAGTTGGCCGGACTTGTTAGATTACTTCTTTTCTTTCGGTTGGATTATTCTTTTGGAGGTACTAGATTTATACATGGTCAACAATTATCCTAGTAATGATTCCTTCTTAGCGAGGTGATCAATCTCACCAAGTGGTTTCAATATGTTGGATGTCTCATAACAATGGTATAATTTTAGTTACTCCTATGCGTTTCCTTCCCAATATTTGACGCTTAGCTCAATATTGGGGCAATCCTTTCAAATGAGGATATCCGAAATGCCTTCTAATCCCAATATGGATGTTACCGTCCATACATTTAACCTACTAGGCCCCATGGCCTTAGATCCTTGAGCTTGCTAGAAGCTCATCCACTTTCGTTACGCTTGAAGTAGCAAGGTAACGTTCTTCCGAGTCGCTCGATACTTCAGTCTCCTTGACGGTGGCTCCTCTTTGATGTAGAGGTTGCCTTTGTTCGTTAGAAGCCTCTCATTGCTTGTGGCTTGCTGGTGTAGTTGATCACTTGAAATCTTCCATGCCGCTTTTCAAAAGCCTGAAGGTGGCGCCATTGAAAAAGGTCTTTCATCTTGAACTCTTTGTCTTGGCAGCTAACGACTCTGTATCCGATATTGTTTCTTCGACTCCATCGATGTCTCATACGTCGAGTCCTCTTGTCGTTATCGTGTTGCCCGAAGAGTGTTGAGGATGTGGATTGCTTCACCCCCAGAAATTGCCCGACATCTCTTCTTTTGATCCGTTATGCTATGGGAGGGAAGGAATAACAGGGGAACTATTCATGCAAAACATATAGCTTACATAATTACAATTACTACTAGCGCTATTAGGTCCCCCTTATGCCTCCCTTCGAGTTGCACGCCTAGTCCTTGGCAATGTCATCGGTGTTCCTCCCGGTGCAATGGTGTTTGACGATCTATATCCTCCTATTTGTACGTTGGTCGTACTCCGGGGTAGTTTGTTGATGTACTTGGGCCCTCCGATGTTTGTCGGCTATGGCACAACACGCTTTGGATCACATTCTAACTAAAGGTGTGCTGGTCGTTGATGCTTCAACATTTCGGGTCCGCTTCCCGATCCCGTTTCGGTAAATTATTCCCCCTTCATGATACTCGAAGGTATTTGAAGGCGCCTCTTGAGGTCCGTGTCGATTTCCTTTGGCTATACTCCTCGGAGTTGTTCTCTTCTGCAGTTGTTCTTTGAATCGTCCATCCTTGGGTTCACCAAGTTGCATGCAAGTCCACGTGCAAGTCATCGGCTTCGCCTCCTAAGTTGCTTCTCCATCGAGCTTCCAAACTTCCTTGTTTGATCCCCTCGATCACATGGCTTGGACGTTGTCATGTTCCACTATGCCGTCTTCTTGTTTTGAGGTACCTTCCGGTGGCTTTGATTGTCTCGTCAGTTTTTTTTTTTATCCTCCTGTTGCCTCTAGGCAGCTCGTGGAAGAAGTCGGTTGCTAGCACTTCTCCGCTTTCGATTCGACCTTTGTCCCTCTATGCATGTCGGTCTCTCACAAGTAAAGCATCATGGCTCTCCTCCCCTGCTGGCTATATTGTCGGGATGATGGATCCTTATATCTCTTGCGGCTTGACCCTTGAGTTGAAGGAGTACCGCCTTAAATATACTCACGTGGTTGAATAGCCTGGCTATTATCTTGAACTCTCTTTTTGCCGAAGGTGCTTCAGTTGCTATCCTTGTCGTTAAGGTGTCGAATGCTTCTACCTTGGGTGTTTGACGTGCCACATGTCGGAGGTATGATCGGCTTCTTCTCTTCTAATTACTGGTAGGAGTACCTGACGAAGCCATCACCTAGTTGTTGAAGGCATATCTCCTCGTCGCAGTGGCTTTCGTAAGTGCATCTCCATCTAATACACGTGTCATAGCGCATCATCCTATATTACCACAAGGTGGAATTATGGTTGTCGAGATGTTGCCTTCTTAGTTGGCTCGTTGTTGTCGGGGCGTTCCTCCTATTGTTGAGGCCACTCGTGTCATAAGTTCGTCAAGTGTTGTTGCTGTCACAAGAGGTAGTGTTGCATCCTGACGATGTCCTGGTGCAGCGCTGATGATCTTGACATGACCGGTGTTGTCTTTTGTTCTGACATTGGGTGGACGAGCGGTCTTCTACTTGAGGGCACTTCCGGAAGTGTTTGGAGTCGAAGGTTTGCTTGGCCTCCGGTCGTTTCTCCCTCGTACTTGCTCTTCCATTTTGATCTTGGGCTATAGTTGTGCTTCCTTGCTTCCTCTTTTGGTAGTCGAAGTGAAAGAGCTTCCTGATCCTAGTGCTAAATCCATAAAACATGACTGTACTCATGTTTCTCCACTATATCTGTGAACATCCGAGGTATACAATACACATATACGCATTTACATTGGGATTTTAATTCATCCACTTTTCCAAAACAACTACGAAGGTCTACTTAAATGTTTATACTCCTTTAGGGTTTCCCCTCCTCCTATCGCGTTTGATTCTTCGGTTTTGCTGCATCTTCTTCGTTCTGGTTGACTCCGGGATTCCTTGAGACGCTGCTACTATTGTTGAGCTTCATGTCTGATCCGAGTTAAATCACGCTTAGTTGGATTCGAAGAGTGTTTGTCGATGTGATCCCTTGAGAAAGATGCTCCTCCTTAATGTGTATATTCGTCGTGAGGAATGCGGTGACCGCTCAACATCCCTACATGCGGTGTCGTTGCAAGGTTGCCGTTGTCGCGGTGCCGCTTGATCGCTTGAGTAGGATCACCCGGCTGTTGCGGTCGGGCATTCTTGAATATCTTCAAGCTCTCGAGATCGTGGGTCGGTAGGCGGGCATTGTCATTCCTTCGCGCAGTTGAATTTCGAAAGTGCAACTCCCATTTGCTTGGGCTTTGCTCCATTCCGAGGTGCCTCTCTTGTGCCTGGAAGTGTGATCATCTTCATTGCACCTATCATAGCTCCTTTTGGTCGCCTTTGCGTGATTTGTACCTGCTGGCTAGGTCGTCTCCTCCGTCCTTTGGGTCCTATCCATTCGAGTCTCGTACTCCTGGGCTGACGTAGTAAGGTCGTCCTTCCTTTGGTTTCTAGGTGTTTCTGGGTCCGGAATTCTTGTTCGAGCAGAATATGCTCCCTCCTTGATCTTGCCCCTAATGCTGATATAGGCCTTCAAGTCGGAGATGTTCCTTCCCTGATATGCGTCTCCTCCCCCTCATGGTCTCCTACTTTTTGGAACCGATGAAAGTTCTCCTGCTGGTGCAAGGGAGCTGGAAGCTCGTCCTGGTCAGCCTTAGGTGCTTTGTGGTTGTTTCTTTTGTTGACGTTGCATGACATTCGCTTGAGCTACTGGGCTGCAAGGTCGTGGTGGTCTTCCCTCCGGTTTCTATACGCTCCTGTGTCGCCATGACTTCTCTCCTCGACAGAAGATTATGCCTTCTGGCCCTAGCTCGTGATGCTAATGCGGTGTCGAATCTAACGTCTTCCCCGCACCTCAGATTTTGCTGCCTTTATGTTCTTCCATTTGAAACTCATGTCGTCGAAGTTGGTGAAGGCGTCGAGATCCTCTTTCCGATGTGAGCTCATGGGCGTGGTAGCCGAGAGGTTGACATCTAGAAAATTCTTGATGCCGCTGGTTACCAAATATCCTTCCCATTTGATGAAGATTGATGCTAGGCCGATGGTGTCCTGTTCTACTCGTTTGTCAGTTTAGGTGTTTGTCGGTGTGCTTCCCTCTCTTGGTCTGCGCTTTTCGGTCTCCTCTCCTTATCCGCCCCCAGACGCCGGTTGGGATCTTGATGTCTTCAAGGGGTTGCGCCTACCTCTTCTCTTACGTGGCTCTAGCCCCGCCCTTTGAAAGTAACGCCAGATATTCTAGAGTCTAAGGTCTACTTGAAGGGCTCTCCTACAACATTTTGGGCTCTATAAGCAAGCAAGATGGCTCGAGCAAAGATTATCGAGACATATCTATAATCTCCAAGTCTATGGATATTAGGACGTGTGGTATGGCATGACATGAGGGTTGTTTTGCAAAACCTCCATGATGTTTGAGGCATACTCTAAGGTCCTAACAAAGTTGGTTTGGGGGAGTCCAATCTCTACACATGAGGTGACTTGGGCAGCTCTAGACTCTAGCTCCTTTCTAGGTATCCCGGCAATAGGGAGTGTCAATGTGGCGGCTAATAAGTCAAACTCTATTAGGAGGACACTGAATTAGGTCAAAGTTTATGCTTTTGGCATGACCAGAGGTGATGTACCAACAGTTGGACTTGGGTTGGTATGCTGAGGTCTAGATGACTATAACAAAGGGGTGTTCTTGGGCACTTCTATCTAGGAGTAAGGCATCAGCTTTGAGCCGAGAGCAATACTTAGGGTACTAATGGGGTATGCTTCTATTTACAAACAAACCACAGTTTGGAAAAACAATTCAAGGGTTTGAGGAATTTTGGTCATTTTGAGCTAGGGTTTGACATTTCTAGCCTAATTTAAGGTCATAAATGGATTCTAGGCTGTCTAACGGTCCTATTGCAACAATTTTCAGGCGATTTGGAGCTCTGTAGCTCAAGTTATGGAAGTTCAAAGTTTGGAGGTCTCACAGGTAGCGCCCTGCTCAAAAACTAAAGTTTAGTTCTTTGACCAGGCGCGAGCTGTGAGATCTTGCACATTTTTAAGTAATTTAAGTAATTTAAACATGCTATTCTAACTAATTCCTACCTTGGAACTAGCCTTACCATATTACTTTTCTCAAATTCATCAAGTTTAGTGTGTTCTTGGCTCGATGTCTCACGATTGCGCCTAAGCTCAAAAACTAAAGTTTAGTTCTTTGACCAGCGCTGAAATGTGAGATCTTGCACATTTTTAAGTAATTTAAGTAATTTAAACATGCTATTCTAACTAATTCCTACCTTGGAACTAGCCTTACCATATTACTTTTCTCAAATTCATCAAGTTTGAGTGATCTTGGTTCGATGTCTCCGCGCTTGCGCCTCGCTCAAAAACTAAAGTTTAGTTCTTTGACCAGTAGCGCCAAATGTGAGATCTTGCACATTTTAAGTAATTTAAGTAATTTAAACATGCTATTCTAACTAATTCCTACCTTGGAACTAGCCTTACTATATTACTTTTCTCAAATTCATCAAGTTTTAAGGTGTTCTTGTTCAATGTCTCATTGTGTAGCTACCGCTCAAAAACTAAAGTCTAGTTCTTTGACCAGCGCGCGAGCCGTGAGACCACCTTTGCCCGAGGAGGTTTTGGCTCATTCTTTTAGTCTTATTAAGTTCCAATTTACTTAATCTGCACTAGCTTAGCATAAACTACCAAAAATGAGAAAAAAAATTCCCACTTTTCGAGGCTTGAGGATCCTATCAAGTTAGTACTATCGAGAGCATGGTCGCTGCTTTGCTCTTGGTCTCCAAGAACATCGCCTCGATACCACCGTGGACGTCCCTTACTCGTATAATGATGCACTCATCGTGATACAAACAGAGTTCATCCCCTATACCAGCTCCACGCTGATACAAGGCCCTCCACACATCACCGCAATCCAAAGGGGAAGAATGAAGGTGTCATTTACCCCGCCTCCCTCGGGGCCTACCTAGTCATGGAAGCGTAAACATATGTAAGTACATATACATCAAAGCACATCATGACAATCTCGAAGGATGGCTCACCACATATCTGCATAGACAAAGATCAGCACAATACAAAGGAAGTTCCTACCCAAGGCTCGCATACAGTGGATAGACCGACAAGCTTGGGCCTCCGTGAGTTTATTGCGCATGTAATCATGATAATGGATTGGGCTGGCATAAGAACATGGCATTGGGTTGTCCACTCCATCCACCCCCTCCTGTGCACACTTTGCGCAGTAGGTTGAAAAGTGTTGGGACTGATCAGAGCCACGGGTGCATAGCCAAAGGGGCTATTCCCGGGTTACATCTCCCCATCCCGATGGGGCGGTAGGGATCGCCCCTCCGTGAGATCTACATGCTGACCCAAGGTGACTAGAGGGCCACCGCCTTTATTCGACTTAACCCACTCGGAAGGTGAACACCACCCCACGGGTGTCGAGCCCATGCCTTACCCACACTCGCGGGGCAAGCCATTAGACCTAGTCACTCTGATCCCCCTGTAGGCCTTACACACCAAAGGGATCGGGTCAAGGGTCGAACACCTAACCTCATTCTAAGCCACCGCCCCTTCACCCACAACCAGGGGGGCACCCTGTACACAGGCCAATTCTAGTAATGCACTAAGAGGGACTAGCTAGGAGCATCATCTACTAAGCTTTAAGTCTCTACCCCCCTTCCCAATACAATGAGTCCACAGAATACATCCGTCCATCATATCAACATAAGGAATAAAGAACTAATCTATCTCATAGAGTTAGGTTCTTTAGTTAGAGTCAATCTTGGCTACTAAGGGTGATTTAATAGGCTAAACCTACTGGTTCGAAGGTTGGAATAAGGTTTAGGCTATTCAATCGACCAAATACCTGATCCCTGGTTCACTCCTCTCGATCCAAAGGCGTCCATGTCTCTGTTCTGCTTCGAAATGCGGTCGGGAGGATGATCTGACAAGCCGGGCGCACTTTACGCATCGTGGGAGTTGGAATTGACTCCTCAGGCGCGCGAATCGGAGCTCGGAAGGTCTGTGGGTGAAAAGGGAAAGTTAGGGTTTGGTGCCTTATGTAGGCTATCAGTTAGGTTTAGGGTTTCCATGACCCTTGGTCTACCTTTAATGGGTTAAAGGTCTAAAAGTGCGCGCATTGCTAAGTGTACGCACCATTGCAAGTTGCCCCCTAGGGCGACCTTGCTTGGGTACACGTCGGCGTACACGTCGATTGGACGGCATGTACGCGTGATGGTGCAGTACGGTATACGTCTTGAGACCGTATATCGTACTGGAACGTCACACCATGCCAAAAAGCGTATGAAATTTCAAAAAACAAAACCCTGTTATAATGCTAGATATTGGGACGAGTGAAATTTAGATTCGCCATGACCAGGCATTACTTTTGCACCTAGATTATGCCAGACCATCTTCTAAGAGACCGCAGATCAGTCCTCCCAGCCGCCCAATCCAAAAACTTCCTCTTCTAGGACTGATTTTGAAGAGGAACAATTGTCGGACACGTCAACTAATCAGTTGGGTTCTAAGGATATCCACTCAAGGTATATGGCAAAAACATTCAACGTGAGGGAGAAGTCGAGTTTAACCTTGAAGAATATGAGTAGAGAGATCTAGATGAGATAAAAGCTTAGTTGGCAGAAGAGAACAAGCAAAGTACATTTCTTTCATACCCTAGTTAATATTTTCTTACTATTCCTTTCTGCTTAGCTTGTGAACTAATCAGTTTTTTTTTTAATTCTATTGTGCAGAAATAGGTGCGCATCAAGGTCCGCAGTGAAGTTCCTCTCCTCTATAAACCTTGATCAACATTGAAATTCCTCCCCTGCATGAAAAAACCTTTATTTTCCATGTCTCCATTTTATATAATTTTAATCTTCATGATACTTCAGGCCTCAATTTTAATTTTTATGAATGTTTTTTTTTTTGGAAGGACGAAAGACAAAAAGTCTATTAATCAGATAAAAAGTATAAAATTTATATGTCTCACTCATCTAACTGTGTAAGCACAAAAAGATGCCACAGGAGCATGAGCCTGGAGCACAATGTACTTACTCCAGAATAAGAGACTAATGATAAGAATCAATTCGAAGATACTGAATCCAGATGCGTTCCATCATTTCTGATTCAAGAGAGGCTGTCAATATCTTTTTCTGGACCACCGTAGTAACACCGCGTGCAGAAGAATTAATGGTCTAGAAGATGTAGTGTCTACGACGCTCCCATATCGACCATAGGAGCCAACCGGAACTAAGATGGAATGCCCTTTGTTTAGCTGAAGGCCATGCGTTGGGATAGGACGCCAAGAGGATGCATCGGCAGTCCAATGTCTAATTGCCTCGGACCTTATTTTCCTTGTATTATCAGTAATGAAATGAAACACATCACTTCTAGCAATCAAGCACACACATAGAATATTTCAATAGTGAGGATATGCTTTCACAAAGCTATTCAATTGACAACCTGATATTGTATTTCAATTCCCCTTAGCACGATTCTAACTATTGAATAATAGCACAACTTGAACTATTGAAATAATTTCAACTTCACTTACGAAACCATTGACTCTACTTGTTCTAATTCATTTCTAGTTCCCACTTATTTGAGTTAGAATGCATACAAGTTAAAATAGGGTACAATCTTGTCGGTTAGCAGCCAAATGAACTGCTCTGACGGTGCAGTCTTGCTGAACTGTTCAGATTTATATATGGCTTTAAGCCATTCGACGATATGTTGACTGCAATAGGAAACCTAATTTTCTATATTAAGCTTTCGACCTTCAAAATATATTGGAAGTATTGTAGCATTGGAACCATTACGTTACTGTTGTCATGAACCTACGCAAAAACAAAGAAAATACGAGGAAAATACGTCAAGATCGGCAAAGAATCTAATATTTGAACAGGAATCAAGAGTACAATGGCCTGAAGGCAAGCATGAAGACGTGACAGATGCCTAGAAGGCTCAAGACTGGCGTTCAACCGGAATGGTTCGACAAGAAGGAGGTGCCTCCTTATATATCTAGGCCAACAGTCAAGATTGCGCCACTCCAATGGATGAGATCACACCAAGTGTCACGCATGCATGTAGATTCTAGAATATTCTAGAACTTCCTGGAAACATCACCGCATATGAGAAAGACGCGAGGGAATGTCTTCAACAAGTATTGGTATTGCACTTGGCAAAGGTGTGTGACTTGCAACTAGAAGGTTGCAAGTTTAAATCCTGTCTTGTGAAACTACCCTTTTGCATTCATATGACGACCACCTTTTGAACATGAGTATAATATTCGTATGATACGAATATTCATATGGTCGTCACACCATCCCCCTCCTACGACGGCGTCGAGTTCTTGAGTTGAGGCCGGAGTACTCAAACTTGGCTTATCTGGATAAAGTCGGTGAAACTCTATAATTTTATCAGGAGCATTAGTGAGATTCTCAGCAGGCTCCCAGGTTCTATCATGTTGTGAGTAACCTTCCCAATCGACAAAGTAATACAATCACTGACGAAGAAATTTGGAGTCCAGAATCTCTCGAACCTCGAACTCCTCATGATCATCAATTTCCACTGGTGGTGGCAGCAGAGGAACGCGATCCGGGAAAGTATTAACTGTGTAGGGCTCCAATGGAGAAACATGAAATACTAGATGGAGACGAACAGCTGGAGGGAGCTCGAGCCAGAATGCCACATCGCTGATCTGAGCCGTGATCTGGTAAGGACCAAGGCGATGATAGTCAAGCTTGTTGCACGGACATGAGGTAGGGAGGTCCCTACGAAGACGTCAGACAAGCTCACCAACGTGAAATTTAGGAGTTTCTTGCCGATGCAAATCAGCATAATGCCAATCGCGTTCATGTGCTCGGTGAAGATGATGCTGGAGATCTGATTGAAGAGCCTGGAGTTTTTCAAGTCGAGACTCGGCACTAGGGTTGACAGAGTCGCCTGCCAGCGACATTAAGGGTCCTACGAGGATGCTGACCAGAGTTTAGAAAGAACAGAGTCTAGCCAATGAAAGCATGTACTGAGTTATTATAGGCAAACTCAGCTAATGGAAGATAATCGACCCAATCATCCTACTGATAACTGATAAATCACCTTAGATATTGCTCCAGTGTCTGATTAGTGCGCTCTGCCTGCCCATTACTTTTTGGATGATGATTGGATGTCAGTGAGTGGTCGATATGCAATAATTCCAAAAGCCGCTTCCAAAAACCTGCGACAAACTGAGGTCTACGATCACTGACAATAGTACCTGGCAATCCATAAAGTCTGATTACTTCATGAAGAAGAAGATCAGATGTTCCCTCACTGGTGATGGTGATGTAGGGAATAAAATGAGCCATCTTAGAGAAACGGTCAACAACAACTATGATGGCATCATAACCCCGAGAGAGTGGCAGCTTCAGAATAAACTCTACCGAAATACTCTTCCAAAGTCCATCTGGAACTATCAGTGACTGAAGAAGACCATGAGAAAGATATCTCGGAACCTTCGTTCGACAGCAGATGTCACAGGATTGAATAAAAGCTTCGACAGAGCGATACAGCCCAGACCACTAATACTCTTGATTAATAAGTTCAACAGTCTTGGTTACTCCAAAGTGTCCAGCCATAGATGAATCATGGCAAGCTTGGAGAACTAAAAGTTTTGAAGCACCATCTGGCACATACATAAGCCTATCACAGAACAGGAGTCCATCTCGAACCTCAAATCGATCATAGTCTGATCGCATTTGCTGAGAAGACGATGCAGAGCCAAAGTGTGAGAATATATCCAAAGTGTGGATCAGAAGGCAGAGATGCCCGAGCAGACTCCAACAAGGCCGTATCATGAGGCCTCTCGAACAAAGTGAAGGCTATAATATGGAACCAATCAGCCCTAGAATAACATGTGATTGCTAATCAACTGCAGGATCACCTGGCTTGAGCTCAAGGTAGGAGCGTCGGGACAAGGCATCAGGCTTCTCTTGGAGGGGTCTAGGACGGTACTTGACCATGAAATCAATGCGGGATAACACTTGAGTATGCCACTGGGCCTGCCGACGGTTGAGCACTCGAGCAAACTGAAAATACTCTAGATTTTGATGATCTGTATAGACTGTGACCTTATAAGGAGATCCCTCCAGGAAATGTCTCCACTCCTCAAAATAATCAACTATCGCAAATTCAGCAGCCTGAAACTTCCACGAGTGATAAGCGATTGGATGCAATTCATGGTCATTCCCCTCCTATGATAGGATACCACTAAGAGCAAAATCAGAAGCATCTGCTTCGACAACATATGGGCGCAAAGGATTCGCATGAGCAAGAACTGGTGCCGTGGTAGAAGCATGCTTCAGAGTAATGAAAGCAGATTCCGCTTCCACAATCCATTCAAATGGCACGTCCTTAACCGTGGTGTGTCAAAGGAAGGGCAATCTTCGAATAATCCCAAATGAAACGCCGATAGAGCTTGGCAAACCCAAGAAAACACTGAACATCTCGAACGTATGAAGGCGTTTGCCACTCCAGAATAGTGTTGACCTTTTCGGGATCCATAGAGACTCTATGTGGAGTGATATGATAGCCAAGTAACTCTACATTATCCTGTTCGAACTGACACTTCTTAAGTTTGGCATATAACCCATGCTCATGAAGCTTCTGAAGGACCTGTCGATCATGCTTCTTATGTTCTTCGGGAGTCTTAGAATAAATAAGAATATCATCCAAATAGATGATAACAAAAGTATCTAAGAACTCCCGGAAGATATCATTGACCATATACTAGAATGCTCCAGCAGTGCGTACTCAAAATGGTCATACCGAGTACGAAAAAGCTATTTTCCACTCATCATCCTCCCGGATCTGGATAAGATTGTAGGCACCCCGAAGATCAATCTTCGTAAAATAACGTGCACCTTGGAGTCGCTCCACCAACTCTGGGATCAGAGGAAGTGGATACCGATTTGACACTGTGATTTTACTGAGGCCACGATAATCAATGATCGGATGCAGAGAATCATCCTTCTTTTTGACAAAAAAGATACGCGCTCCAGCAGAGGACTTAGAACTTCAACTCAACGGGAGATAGACCATATATCGGACCATATGGCGACATTGTCTCGCAAAGGATTCGCATGAGCAAGAACTGGTGCCGTGGTAAAAGCATGCTTCATAGTAACGAAAGCAGATCCCGCTTCCACAATCCATTCAAATGGCACGTCCTTAACTGTGAGGCGTGTCAAAGGAAGGACAATCTTCGAATAATCCCAAATGAAACACCGATAGAAATTGGCAAACCCAAGAGATCACTGAACATCTCGAACGTATGAAGGTGTTTGCCACTCTAGAATAGTGTTAACCTTTTCGGGATCCATAGAGTCTCTATGTGGAGTGATATGATAGCCAAGGAACTCCACATTATCCTGTTCGAACTGATACTTCTCAAGTTTGGCATATAATTCTGAAGGACCTGTCGAACATGCTTCTTATGTTCTTCGAGAGTCTTAGAATAAATAAGAATATCATCCAAATACATGATAACAAAAGTATCTAAGAACTCCCGGAAGATATCATTGGCCATATGCTAGAATGCTCCAGCAATGTGTACTCAAAATGGCCATACCGAGTACAAAAAAACTATTTTCCACTCATCATCCTCCCGGATCCGGATAAGATTGTAGGCACCCCGAAGATCAATCTTCGTAAAATAACGTGCACCTTGGAGTCGCTCCAACAACTCTGGAATCAGAGGAAGTGGATACCGATTTGACACTGTGATTTTACTGAGGCCACGATAATCAACGATCAGATGCAGAGAATCATCCTTCTTTTTGAAAAAGAAGATAGGCACTCCAGCAGAGGACTTAGAATGTCGAATGAAACCAATGGCTAGATTCTCTTCAATATGATCCCACAAAACCTTCAACTCAGCAGGAGATAGACCATATATCAGACCATATGGCGGCATTGTCTCGTGCTGCAAATCAATAGAACAATCATATGAACGATGCTTTGGAAGCTTGTTGGCCAAGAATTTGTCAAAAACATTAGAGAAGTCACCACATTTATCTGGGAGCATTGGGGCAGACTTTACCAGTGCAGAGCTAGCCGATGGATGAACCTGGATTGCAAATACTGAACTTTGGATCTTTCCTTCTAGATTTAATAAACTCGTGAGGTGGAATCTTCGCGATACGAAATTGAAGGCGTGAGGAAGCCTCTATAGAAGTAGGAGTAGGGATAGGAGCAAGAGCAGGAGCTGGAGCTGGAGCTGGAGCAGGAGCAGGAATTGGAACTGGAGCAGGAGCAGGAGTAGGAGCAGGAGCAGGAACTCGAGCATGAACTGGAGCTGGGACATCATCGAGAATATGGCCAGAATCTGGAGCATGAACTGGAACAAGACAAGAGTCGAATCAGAACATGGAGCAGAAACAGGAACAGCAAGGACGAAATCGGGAGCCCACGATACTTTAGGACTGAAGTCGATGTTGGTGCAGAGGCCTGAACTGCAGATGAACTAGAACTAGAGCTAGAACCAGCAAATCAAAATGATCTAGTGCGCCAATCAATCTGTGGGTTATGTAGCTCGAGTCAGGGCAGACCCAAGACTACTGGCGCATGTGGGCTAGCGATGAAATTGAAGGAAATGCTATAAGAAGCTCCCTCGAACAAAACCTGAAGAGGCACAATAGATTCTATGATTGCACCCCAGGAGATCTCCTATCCATCAATCACACAGATAGAATTGGGATGCTCAATCTTGCTTTTAGGGATGGTGTGCTTACTGTCGAACGCACTATTTATAAAGCAAGCATTTGCACAACAATCGAGTTGCGCCAATGCTTCCAACCTTCCAAACTCTGATTCCAATGATATAGAGATGAAAAATGTCCTGCTGACCTTATCCGGTGGAATAAACATATCAAGAAATGTGGAAGGAGTCTAAGAAAAGGCGCATAGTCGACGAGAGACTCCTACTACTCAAATCGGCCAATGAAGTTTTTCGACTGATTTGGGCACTTCACAGGGCATCCACGAGCAGTTTGAGCACTTCATAGGGCATCCACGAGCAATATGATCAGCTCTTCCACAGTAGAGGTAAAGATTAGCCTCTCTCTGATGCTGCTTCTCGGCGGCAGATAAAGGTCCTCGAACTACCCGATCAATCTGCATAGGCTCAGGTCTGAATCTGCTGGATTCTATAAATGAGACCAGGTCAGGCGTAGCTACAGGCGCTTGTATGATTGGAAACACTTGACTACGACTCTCTCGCCTACGTTCGAAGAGCCGATTATCACAGCGAACTGTAAATCTGATGACTTCTTTTAAAGCCTGAGGGCCCTCCATAGAGAATAGCATATCTTTGACATTCTCACATAATCCTCTTCGGAAACAATCTCGAAGTGCAACATCATCCCAAGCTGTATCTACAGCAATTTGACGAAATTCCGATGCGTATACTGAAGCTGGATGAGAGCCTTGCCTTAGATTGTAAAGTTTTGTGACTGATGTGCGTTGACGATTGGTGTCTCCAAAGCATGCCTCGAGCTCTGCAGTGAAAACCGCAAAATATTGCAACTCTGGAGCTCCTTTCTCCAATAAGGGAGCAAACCAACTTAGAGCTGATCCTGTGTGGAGAGAACTAATCAGCCCAACTTGTTCCTGGGCCGTGGGATATCTATGAGGATGGAGCTGGATCACAAGCCTGATCTGATTCAAAAAACCACGAAGCTTGGACCGAGTGCCGTCAAACTTCTCTAGTAGGCTAATCTTAGGCCCTGATAGCCTCAATCCAGAGCTAGAAGCAGATTCATGTGAAGCAACACGCTCCTTAAGCTCTTTATTGTCCAACTGCAACTACTGGCATACTTGAACAAGCTGCTGGACCTGCTGTAATAAAGTCAAAACCTCCTCCGTCGATATAAAATCATCAAATATGAGCAAAAAAATGCTTAAGGTCAGAGCGGGCAAGAACCGGTAAGGGATCTCGATTCAAACTGTCATGAACCTACGCAAAAACAAGGAAAATATGTGGAAAATACGCAAGAAATATGTCAAGATCAGCAAAGAATCTAATATTTGAACAGGAATCAAGAGTACAATGGTTCGACGGCAAGCAAGAACACGAGACAGATGCTTAGAAGGGTCAAGACTGGCGTTGAACCGGAATGGTTCAACAAGAAGGAGGTGCCTCCTTATATATATATATATATATATCTAGGCCAACGGTCAGGATTGTGCCACTCCAATGGATGAGATCACGCCAAGTGTCACGCATGCATGTAGGTTTTAGAATATTTTAGAACCTCCTAGAAACATCCCCGCATATGAGAAAGACATGAGATAATATCTTTAACAAGTATTGGTAGCACACTTGGCAAAGGTATGTGATTTGCAACTAAAAGGTTGTAAGTTTAAATCCTATCTTGTGCAACTACCCTTTTGCATTCGTGCGACGACCATCTTTTCGTATGATCATCACAACTGTAGCATTTAAACCATTGATTATCGTGTAACCATATGGTTCAACTTGAACAGGGCATTACTGAACTTTAATTTAGAAAATGTTTATCTGACTATTGCAACATCCCCCAAAAAAAAAAAAATCAAATAATATTTCCTGTGCATATCTATAATAAGGAATAATCTTAGGGTTGTTTACAGTGCATGTACAATTGCTGCAACTTGTGGCAATAGTTTGTAACAGATTACTCACAATTTTTTCAACTTGTGTGTTAGCTATCTGTCTATAAATATAATTTCTCAAATGTTGGCGGAATAGCATCTACCTGTGCTATTAAGTTTAACTTGTATCAAGTGTTAACTGTCAACCTGCATTTCTTGTGATTCCAAGTATGCTCTTGAACTTAACAAACTTAACCTATCAGCCTGTAAATGATGTACTTCCATAAGTGTTAGTTGAGTAACATCTATCTATGCCATTATCAAGTGTAAACTGTCAACCTGCATTTCCTGTGATTCCAAGCATGCTCTTGAACTTAACAAACTTAACTTGTGTCAAGACTTTGGTAAGGATATATGCAGCTTCATCTTGAGTGCTAATATATTCAATAGTTATATTATATTTCTTGGCAACCATCTCCCTAATAGAATGCATATGCGATTCAATGTGTTTTCTCTAATGTAACACGGGGTTTTTTGTAATGGCTATGTAACTTTGACTGTCACATAATAGAATAGTTGCACTTCCTTGCATTATGCCTAACTCATTGAGTAGTATCCTAGACCAAACAATTTCTTTAGCTGTAAGTGTTGTGGCTGCATATTCAGCCTCAACTGAGGACATGGCTGTACTTGTCTTCCCTTTTTATTTCCACATTATGGCAGCTCCTCCAAGTAATAAAGAGAACCCTGAGGTGGATTTCCTTGTAGTCCAAATTAGAGGTCCAGTCTGCATCGCAGTACCCTATGAGTGTTAAACTGTCATTTGAATAACAGAGACCTTGCTCCTGAGTTCCGTTTTGAAGTCTTAAGATTCTTTTTGCTACTATCCAGTGTTGTTTGCCTGAGTTGCTTGTGTACCTATTCGACAGGCTAACTAACAATGCAATGTCAGGCCATGTGCAATTACTAACATACAACATACAGCCTATTAAGTTCCTATATGGTGTTTCTTCCATCTCCTTCTGTTCTGCAGCAGTTTTAGAACACATGTTCTTTGATATTTGATGTCCAGGTACTAAAGGAGTGTCAGCTATTTTGCAAGTGTCCATTCCAAAGCTCTGAAGCATGCCTTGAATATTGATCTTTTGTGTGAGTTGTTTTCTCTATCTCTATGCACTTCAATCCCCAAGAACCTTGCAAGTTCACCCAAAACAACATTTTGTATTTCTCTTTGAGTATTGCTTTGCACTTATTCGAGCATTCCATAGCATTGGCATTCATGAAGCAATCATCCACATATAGTGCAATGATACAATAGTCTCCATCTTGTCTTAAGATATAGATGTTTCCCCTCAGATATTCATCAATGCATATATACCATTGTCTGGGAGCTTGTTTAAGGCCATAAATAGCCCGTTTTAGCGTCCACACTAAATTACTTCCAACTTCAAAATTTTGTACTGTTCCATGAAGATTTCCTCTTCCAATGTAGCATTTAAAAAAGCGGTGCTTGCATCGATATGATGTATTCCAAGCTCTTTGGTAGCATTTTTATACTTGCCAATTTGACTATTGAAGAAAATGTTTCATCATAGTCAAATCCTTACTTTTGTGAAAACCCTTTTGCAACCAACCTAGCTTTATATTTATGTCTTTTCCCACCAGATTCTAGCTTCAGTTTATATTTGACAATATCTTCCCCAATAGGTCTCTCAACTAACTTATAGGTTTGTGTCCTTTGAAAAGCACTCATTTCTTCTTCCATGACCTTTTGCCAATTCAATGAATTCTTTGTATGTATTGACTCTCCATAGTTAGAGGATACATTAGGTTCTAGAATTTCCATAATCTGACTTTTGCTTTCATGACTACATCCATATTTGCTTAATTCAAGTTGCAAATCATTCTTCAATCTTTCTACCTCTTTTTCCTTTTTCTTTTGTCCAACGCATTGTCTACGTTTTCAACTTAAATTTGTATTCTTCTAGGTTCAGGCTGCTCATTGTTTTGTATGCATTATGTACTGTCATTATTCAAGCATGCATCATCAGAGAGGGTTGTCCTTGTATATTCATCATCTAGGTCTGCAAATTTCACCTTGCTTTCATTTGCACTTGGCTTCTCAATTTCATTTTGTTTTAGCTTCTCCCTATATAGTGTGTACATTTGTCAAAGATTAGATCTCGACTTAGAATAATCTTTTTCTCTATAGGCTCATGTAATTGATAGCCTTTTGCTTGCTCATCATAATCAATAAGGTAACGTAGATATGCTCTGTCATCTAGCTTCTTCCTAGCTTCTTCTGGCACATGAGCGTATGCTACACATCCATAAACTTTAAAGAATTCAAGAGAAGGATCAGTTCTATACTATAATTTATCGGGTGCTTCTCTATTTGTACTTCTAGTTGGTATCTTGTTTTGAATTTTCGCTGCAGACATGAGGGATTCCTCCCATAAATTTTTTGACAGACCAGCATGCTTAAGCATTGATCTTACTGCATTTAGCAGGGATCTATTCTTCCTTTTTGCCACTCCATTTTGCTGAGGTGTATGGGAGCATGTTAGTTGTCTTTTTTATCCCAAGATTCAAGCAATATCTGTTAAACCTGTGAGAAACAAATTTACCTCCTCTGCCAGTCCTCAAGCATTTAATTTTCATATCAGTTTGTCTCTCCGCTTTAGCTTGGAATAATTTGAAGGCATCAAAGGCTTGGCAAGGTGTAGCATTTTGTCTTCCTAGAAAGGTCATCTGTGAATGTGATAAAATACTTTTCCCATGCATGATCCTTACATTTAAAGGTCCACATAAGTCACTAAGCACTATTTCTAAAATTTCTTTTGCCCTTTTTGCATGCTTTGGAAATGGCAGTCTGGCTTTTTTTCCCAATAGACAGCCTTCACATTAACATTATTAACACAAACCATTGCATTTGATACATTTAAATTAAAATCCCCCTTAAACCCCCTTTGGTTTGGGTGCATATTCACACGGGGGGTTACATAGAGCAGCGAGAGCCCCAAAAAATTTACAATACATGTACAAAATTAACACCATTAAGTACATTCTCCCAAACCTTATAGTATTTTGCAAACCTTAATATACAGTATACAAAAACTTGTACATGCATACCCCACAAACGAGGATCGCTATGTACGGTCCAGATCTTGGAATAAAGGGCAAATATGCCCATCCGACAGCTCTCGTTGCCCGGAGTAACCCCCCGTGTGAATATGCACCCAAACCAAAGGGGGTTTAAGGGGGATTTCAATTTAAATGTATCAAATGCAATGGTTTGTGTTAATAATGTTAATGGTAGTTGTGTTAACTAAAAAAAATTTTGGCCCCTTCGGGGCCTTAAGGATGGTGTAGGGGTGCATGTAATATTGTGCATGGAGTTTCCTTAGTGCATGTAATATTGTGCATATAATATCTGTGCATGGAGATTCCTTAGTGCATATGAATCATAATAGAAAATGGTAGTAGAGCTAAAAACAAGCCATTACATTCGAAGTCCTAATATTAAGTGTGACATAATACCATGATAGATAATAGACAAATGGTAACACATTTAAAAAACAGAAAATATTAGTTCAAGACCAAATCTGAAAAGAACAAGTGCAGCAACAAAACTAAGAATTTAGAAACATGCTAATAATGACAAGGCGACCATCATGGAAATTTCTGTTTCTGTAAATATTTTGCCTATAAAATGAACCACCCGGGAAGTCAAATCACAATAACTGATACCTACCTTCTTCAAGCTACATATTCCATATACTGGATACAATAAGTTACCCAAGATAATATGTACTAAGGATACCGCTTGGAAAAGGAAGCATCTTCATGGCTTTGATGGCTTTGCACATAAGCTTGTACTTCCCACAAGAAATGCGTCAGTCTCTTCCTGACATAAATATAGTTATTCACTTACTGAGAGCAGCAGTTGTAGAAGCCACCGTTCTAACATTCTGTACAAATTTACCATTTAGACATAATCAGTCATACTCGTTTGCTCTCCTAGCCATTTCGGAACTTGTATTGTAACCCATGAATTAGAACCAGCAACCTCCTTGCATGAACTGGAAGCTCTGGTCGCCAGAAATGAGAGCCTCACCAGAGCCTTAACCCCCATTGTTCGGCCCGTTGATCAAGCAACTTAAGAACCTATTGGCCATCAATACAATCAGACTATATCATATACGATGGATCAAGGATTAACAATGCCTGCAGATCCCTGACAGCACCAACGTAATCTTGAAGAGCATTGTTAAAGTAAATCTGTAGCTTCAGACAACAACACAAGTATCTTTTGAGTCCTCTTAAAGCAGTTCTAGTTGCCTAAGGAGCCTTTATGCTTATAGTTTTTGCAGACAAGGAAGAATAACTACATGAATAAATTCTGATGCAATTTGTGTAGGTGACGGCCAGCTTGTGTTTGAACCCATCTTCTAAAGCACTTCTTCCATGCTTAAGAATAAAGTAATCTAGATCATTTGAAGAACATGAGGTAGAACAGGTTGTAGAACTGGCTGCTGCTCTACTGCTAAAGGTTGTTCTCATTGATTTAGCATGCGAATATGATCTGCTTATGCTACAAAACTACATAAGAACAAAAACGAAAAAGCCTTACCTTGGGCCACGTAGCAATGCAAATAATAGAATGTGAGCTTCAAACTCTAGAAGCAAAGGCATCAGTAAAAGAACATCATCGTTGTTTCCAATCTGTAAATGGGTTGTACAGGGGACATGGCAAAATCAAAGAGTGCCTTTACTCACCCCAGATTGATAAAGTCTCCACCGTTTTACCTTCTATAGCAAAAACCTCCATCAATAATAATATTGGCAAGAAGATGCTTGACAAAAAGATTGATATGTCTCAAAAACAAGCTGTTTTCCATTTCCACATATATAAACCTGCAACTATTTTATCCCTTTCACATTTAATATGCACAGCTCAATTCCACCGGATCAGTTCTTCCCTCAAACCATAGGCCTTAAGTTGCTCGGGGTCCCTTTTTTTGTGCAAACGGCCAGTCTTGGCGTTATGGAAAAAGACCAACTAACTCTGCTAATCGCCATTTCCAGCTACAATCTCTTGGGATTTCTACAAATCGCCCAAGCAATAACCTGTAAAGCAGGGATCCGCTTCTGAGATCCATTATCCTGATTGATAGACTCGGCCTTCATCTCATGGCGTTGATGGGAAGCCAGATTGCAGAATGCTCAATTAAGCCTAAAATAAACCTGATCTAACTTTGTTCGAGACCTGCCTCTCCCTTCCCCTCCCCGAGACCTGCCCTAAAGTATCCCTTCTTCGATTATCCCTAAAATATCCTTCTTCGAGCCTTGCAGGCATTCATAATCTGCCATGGCGAGAATTAACAAAAACATAGGCTAGTAGATAGATAAAATAATAGGATTTTAGCCTAGGATTCTGCAGTAGATTCCTCCTTCGACCTAGCAACCCTAAAAAAAACCAGATCAGACCCTAATCTACACAACCCTAAAAAAACCCTAAAACTAATGGGAGGATATTCACCACAGAATTTGCCCCCTTTTCTAAAATCAACGGCTAACAAAAGGGTGCACCCTAGAAATACTATTTAGTACACCTGGATGAATATGGCCACCAAATCATATGAAAACCTTAGAGAAAACAGTACAAAAACGCAAAAAAAACCCTGTTATAATGCTAGATATTTAAATTAGAATCCCCCTGAAACCCCCTTTGGTTTGGGTGCATATTCATACGGGGGGTTACTCCGGGCAACGAGAGCTGTCGGATGGGCATATTTGCCCTTTATTCCAAGATCTGGACCGTATATAGCGATCCTCGTTTGTGGGGTACGCATGCACAAGTTTTTGTATACTGTATATTAAAGTTTGCAAAATACAATAAGGTTTGAGAGAATGTACTTAATGGTGTTAATTTTGTACATGTATTATAAATTTTTTGAGGCTCTCGCTGCCCTACGTAACCCCCCGTGTGAATATGCACCCAAACCAAAAGGGGGTTTCAGGGGGATTCTAATTTAAATATGTTGGATGCAATGGTTTGAGTTAATTAATGTTAATGATATATGATTTGGTTGTTATATTAAAAAAAAAATTGGGCCCTTCAGGCCTAATAAAGCCCTTGGGTCATTTCGGGCACTAAGAATGGCATAAATGCATGTAACAATTCTAGAAACACTATTGCATATGCCTATTTTAGAAACATTCGTGCATGTAGTCCAATTACATAAGACAAGTCGTGCATGTAATCCAATTACAAGAGAGTTCTAAAATAAATACAATGACGTGCATTCTAGAATGGGACTCGCATGAAACCAACAAACCGCCCGAATACCAAAGGACTTCCTTACAAACTAGGATCGAGGACGAAGGTTACAGGACGAAGGCTAAAGGCCGGAAAAGGACAGCATGAAAGAAACGCCAAATTGGCCAAACCAAGCGGGAAGAAGCCCCTCCCCTGCCTGGAAAACAACAGGCTTCTCATTCATCTCAGCAGATTTTCTACAATGGTGGACAGTGGGTAGCCGCACACATGCGAACTACCCACGAAAAATAAAGGGAAAAATCCAATTATATCATTTGGACCCCAAAAAATACAATGTTAATAGATGAGTGGCTGACGTACCTGCCGAAAGCTTATCACCGGGATTAAAAAACCCCGCCCTTTCGGGTTTTCGAGGAAAAACCCTAGTGATAAGCCTTCGGCAAGGGGCTTGGACAAACGTAAGGCATAGAAATCGCTCCCAAAAAACCCCCGCATGGAGAAGTCAAAACAGATGCCGCTCGCCCCTGTACCTGCACATCACCAACACAACAAACGAGACAACACAAACATACCAGAGGATAGCATCACCCAGGGGGTGGAAAAAAGCATCACCCAGCGGGTGGAAGAAAAACATGATAACAGAAATTTGTGCACAATACAATAAACAAAGAAGGGGGGAGGGTGGGTTCAAAGAGAATAAGGTACTGCTGAGAGAAGAGGAAGCGCCGATGAGACGTTGATGCAGAACCGCGCCTAAAATAGCGAAACCCCAACCAGGAAGGGCATGCGCCGCATGCATGCATGCAAGACATGCATGCTCGCCCCATCCTAGAATGTCGATCCGATGTCTCGGATCGACGGGATTCTAGGATGGGGCTCGCATGAAACCAACAAACCGCCCGAATACCAGAGAACTTGCTTATCAAACTAGAATCGAGGACGAAGGTCACAGGCCGAAGGCTAAAGATCGGAAAAGGACAGCAAGAAAGAAACGCCAAATTGGCCAAACCAAGCAAGAAGAAGCCCCTCCCCTGCCTGGAAACAATTCAAAGAGAATAAGGTACTGCTGAGAGAAGAGGAAGCGCCGATGAGACGTTGATGCAGAAACGCGCCTAAAATAGCGAACTCCCAACCAGAACGGGCATGCGCCGCCCGCATGCATGCAAAACATGCATGCTCGTCCCATTCTAGAATGGCGATCCGATGTCTCGGATCGATGGGATTAGTTGCATGATGGGATGCTGTTACGAGCAAACACAAATCACATATGCTATGTATATCTACAAATTTTGGATAATTTTTAAGTACATCGTATAACTGGTTTCCAAAGGATATATCACATCTCCCCAGGGAATTGAACCCTAGATAACTCCATTAAAATGTGGGGAATCATTGGAACCTAATATCGGAATAATTTGAAGTGCTTTTGGAAATAACCTGCAATGCTTTTGCACATGTAGCTTTTGCTTGAGGGAATAATCAGAACGGTGCACGAACATAGGAAATGTTATGATGTAGAAGGTGAGAATCAAGAGAAAATCCAAATGTTATGGCATGATGTATTAGCGGCTGCAAGCTTAAGACCCTGTTAAATCTCCATAGCTCCTATAATGCCAAATCCGTTCCAAATGAATTAGTTTAAACCATGCAATACGTGTCTGTAAATTTGTAGTAGCTGAACAACTCTAGTGTTTCTAAAAATATGTAAGACTTTCCCACGGCTTGCAAAGCCTCATCAGTCACATTCATGCATTGCATATGCAATGACTTAAGCCTGGGACACCCACTTGCAATGGCAAGTATACCTTTATTTCTAATTGATTCTGAATCCAAAGAAAGCTTTTGAAGATAAGATGATGTAATTCCAACTGCCTCTGAGGTGTCTGCAAATCTCCACCAAATTGCCCAAGCAAGCAAAGCAGTCTTCCATTCTGTTTAACAATTTCAAAATTAGGACGAGGTTGTCGCATCTTCTGCTTCAGAGCTCCAGCTAGAGTCAGCAAAAGAAAGCCACAGAACAACCAGATTGTCCCAATAGTATTATGAACATCATCATCTTGAATGGAGCTGCTTCCTTGAACCTTTTGATCAAAATTGTCCTTGTAAGCTATTTCATCCTGCCACAACCTTGCATGAATTTACTGTTTTTAAATTTTGTATTCAAGAATAGATTCGTCAAAGGCATTACTACGGGAATGCCTATCATCACCAGAAGAAGAAAAAGGGGCAGAAGAAGAAAAAGGGTCTGTAAACAGAGAGAAAAGCGACCTGCCACAACCTAAAGACGGCGCCTACAAAATGGGTGTTAGATGACTGTATGCCACAGAATTCAAACCTTCCAAGTTCTACCTCCATTGCATCAGCCCGACACCTGCAAGTACAAATATAATCTGGAGGATTCGAACCCCTATGGATAGCACAGCTCCAAGCAACTTATCTGTCCTTAAAGGGTAGGGGCTATTCCGATGCATATGGAGATGCAACCACAGAGTCCTTTTTCCCATTCACTTTTTTTTTTTTGTTTTCCAAAGCTTTCTTCCTCAAGCAAGCCAATGCCGTAATAAATATCTGGTTTTGTACACGAACTCATCAAACGTTTTTTCTTGCCAATCCAAACAACATTTTCACAAAAAAAATCTTCTTTCTTTTACCGTTTTTTCCCATCAATGCAACATCCCTGAAATATATAGCAAGCATAAAACAAGCAAAACAATAAATAAAAAAAGCACACCAGTACCTAATTATCGTTTATTGCATTGTTGTGGCGTTTAGCCATACTATTTACCTGCCTCAATTCCCATAGAAGAAGAGTCGGGGCCAAATTCATGTGGCTTGCATATGCGCTTACATGTACTGGCACTCACTATTAGTAACCTCGACCTCCACCTCTTCCAATTCCATATGGGATACGACCTTCTCCAAAGCTGCAAACAACCTCCCCAGCTGCATCCTGAACAAGCAGACTGAAGCTGCGACAGATTCAGCAAGTGTGTTTATATTCACAATGCTTGAGACCACTTCTAGCATGAATTCACTGTTTTTTAAGTCAAGAATAGATTCGTCAACGGCATTACGGGAAAAAATAAAAGGGTTGTAAACAGAATAGAACCCATCCTTTGGCTCTGCGTCTTCGGCTCTACTCTGCTCTGCTTCTTCGGCTCTGCATTCGGCTACACAAATCAGAAAAAAGCGACCTGTATGCAAAGTTCCTTGGCCTTCTCGGGCCTTGCTTTAGTAAAGAAATTTTGCATGAAACCATAGAACCCTAAAATGGATTAGGTCGAGCCCTGCATGCTCAGCTTTCGAAATTCATAGATGAACCATTGGAAATTGGCACCAAAATCAACGCCAGCGTATGTGCACTCTAGATGTACTGATTAGTATGTCTCATAGAATACCGTCATCAAATCTTATAAAAACCTTAAAGAAAAAAGTATAAAAATACAAAAGAAACCCCCTGTTATTTTGCTACATATTTGACTTGTTCATTTTTATTTTCTTCTTCAACAATTAGGACCTTTTTTATTATCATGTAATTGATGTTATTTGTATGAGTGTGTCCCAACCTCTCATGCCACAATTTTAAAGTAAATATACTCACTGAATTAATTAGACCAGCAACATCATTATGAAAGCCAACAAGTTTGCCAATACGTCTCCAAGAAACTTAAGTTCATTATGCATCATCACTTTATAAAATTGTTTGTCAAAAACAAACTTGATATCTAAGATCTAGAAGCTGAGTTACTGAAATGAGATTTTTAACTATATTGGGTACACACAAAACATTTCCCAACATTACAATATTTTCTTCTAGGTCATAAAGCTCCAAGAGGTCTGCTCCTTCAACCTTCTCAAATTTGCCATCTCCCATTTGAACAAAATTGGAATTTTTAGGAACTTTCTTTTTAAGCCTGCAACTAGATTTCATCACGCTTCTTACAGCTCCACTATCTATTACAAATAAGTTATCACCATCCTCAAGATGATTTTCAAAAATTGAGAAAGCACTTGAAACTTTTACCTCAACATTTTATCTTGATTTCTTGGGCTAGAACAGTTGGCAACAACATGACCAAATTCTTGGCAATTAAAACACCTATTACCTTTGGATAAGTTGGGATAGTTAGTTTTAATACGACCATATGCATTGCATAGAATGCAAGATCCACCTCCTTCTTTTTCCCCAGCATAGGCTCAGCAAATTCTTCCATCTACCCATGAAAAAGCGCAGGGTGATTGCTTCCATTCGCACAGGTGCACACCACCTCCGCATTGAGGCAGGGAGATGGATTCGGGAGCCGTGTGAGGACAGAGTCTGTCAGTGCTGTCAACAGGGCGCCATTGAGGATGAAAGTCACGCCCTCCAGGCCTGTCCGGCGTACGAACATATCCGGGCTCGGTATGCTCGGTTAGTTGTGCCCCATCAGGCCTTGCATGAGCTACTGAGCACGGCCTCTGTAGGCTTGTTGGGAGGTAATGGATACGCGGACTCAGTTATGCCTCCCTGTCCGACATTAACCTCAGCTGTACTTGTGATTATGTATATAACTGTGCAGTATGTCAGCATCCTTATTGCTTCTAAGGTTTTTCCCCCGAAAACCCTTCGGGGCAGGGGTTTTTTAATCCTGGTAGTAATACGCCTGCTGCTCTCTCTTTGTACTTGGGTCCCATAGGCCAGTTGGTCTCCGTGGACGATAAAATCATATTCTATTCTATTCTATTCTGTCCTCAGTATATTTCTCGTCTTTGCTACATTTCTAATCAGTACTGGCAAGTATTTATTTGATGAGAAAGCTTTAGCTATAGACAAAACTTGGTATCTTTTATTGATTACAACTCCTACTTCATCTACGTCAGCTATTATGTTATCAAATTTGTTAAAAAAAATTCGGATACATCTTTATCCTCATGAAACTTTAAGTTTCTCACACTTTCCAGAACAACAATTTGTGAGGGGTTTTAGCTTCATAATTCTTAAGCAAATAACTCCACATTTGTCTAGGAGACTTACCTCTTAATTTGAACATGATTGTAGGTCCAACCTTGTTGCAGATAATCCCTTTGGCTTCCTTAATTTTGGCAATCCTGGATGTATTAAGTGAACCCCCTCCCCTCCCCCAATTTTGTTCTGCTCTTGAAGTTCTGGAAGAACTTTCTCCTCTCACTCCTCCAACTGTTGAATTACCACCTGCAATATTTATAGCAGAAGTATCCTCTGAAATGCTATCATCTCCATTGGGATCTACGAGTTCCGAAAGATCTTCAACCTCCAAGATGTGCATAATCTGATTTTTCTAGATTTGAAAACCAGGCCCTCCCTTGTACACTTCAAAGGCTTGCACCAAATCTACTTGCCATTATGATAGTGAACTGCTCTGATACCACTTGTTGTTAGTAATGAAATGAAACATATCACTTCTAGCAATCAAACACATACATAGAATGTTTCAATAGTGAGGATATGCTTTCACAAAGTTATTCAATAGACAACTTGATATTGTATCTTAATTTCCCTTACCATCATTCTAACTATTGAATAATAGCACAACTTGAACTATTGAAATAGTTTCAACTTCACTTACAAAACCATTGGCTCTACTTGTTTCAATTCATTTACAGATCCCACTTATTTGAGCTAGACCGCATACAGGTTAAAATAGGGTACAATTCGGTCAATTAGAAGCCGAATGAGCTGCTCCGACGGTACAACCTTGTCGAACTTTTCAGATTTGTATATGGCTTTAAGCCATTCGACCATATATCGACTCCAATAGGAGACATGGTTTCCTATATTAAGCCTTCGACCATATATTCAAAGTACTGTAGCATTGGAACAATTGCTTTACTGTAGCATTTAAACCATTGATTATCTTGTAACCATATGATTCACCTTGAACATGGCATTAGTGAACTTCAACTTAGGAAATATTTATCTAGCTATTGCAACACCCTGAACTCATCTTCTTTAATTTTAAGTAATTTTCTAGACTAGTAACTGGACCGCCAATTTGTGTATACAAACTAAATTTGGATAGTATGCTCAACTAGACTTTGACGCAAAATTGGGCTGCTCAATTCATGTACGAACTAAACTTAGGCAGTATATCCAACTAAACTAATCTCAGAGGCGCGTCCAAATTTGCCTCTAATAAATGATAGTATACTAATGGCGCGCCCAATCTTACCTCTATCAGATGAGATTAGACTTGACTAATCTCGGCATAATTCTAATAAAATAGAGGAAGAATTGGTTTCAAAGGGTAACATGCCTTTAAATAATTTAGAAATAAAATTGTGCGACCGCCCAATCCAACGAGAAGCCCAATTTAGACAACACATATTATTATTAAATTCAAACCCGAAACCGATTTGAGTGGTTAAAGCAAATGCCAGTCATTCGCCTATCAAGCTTGCAAAAACAACCCAAGATGGCAATGGGGGTAAACAACTCAGTGGATACAAAATTACTTGGCTTGTCTTTCTACCTATGTTAAGGCTCAAAGAAATATGAACGGTCAGTAACTTTCTAGTTCATGTGCTTTGTTGGCCAATGAACAAAGTGACTATCTAGCTGTATTGTAGCACATATATATGACCCAATCTACTTGCAAGTTGACCCACATCTAAAGTATCTAATCTGCTTGCAAGTTTACATCCGCATCTAGTATTGCACAATATAAATTGCAGGGATCTGCTTCTATCTGTGAAAGGAGTATTAGGACAGAGATAAAACAGAGGAAGACGTTGAAAGGAGAAGCAGAAGAAAATGTTGAGATCCTTTATGCAGGAAAAAGAAAAGACAAAAGCAAACGTGGACCTTGTTTCATCTGTAAAGCATATGGTCATTTAAAGATAATTGTCCAAAAAATGAGGGGAAAGATAGCAGATGTTATAATTGTGAAGGATATGGGCATATAGCTTCTGCATGCCCCAGTCCTAGAGGTTTAGGGAAGAATAAAAACAGTGGGAATTTTGTTAAAGGAAAGGGGTACAATTCTAAAGGTCAGAATGAAGGATTGGCCAGTGTAAATCCGGCACAAGAAACCAGCACTGAAGAATGTGGTGATGATGCTGAGGTAAAGATTAATACAATTTGTTCAATTTCTGAAAAGAGAACTAACAAAAATGATGATATTCTTGTGTTAGATAATGAAGTAGAGAGATCAGAAGTCGCATTTAATTGAAGTGGGTCACATGCGATTCTCACTTTTTTTGGAGCCCTGTTATTTTACATGAAAAGGACGAGCGAAAAGTTTTCGGCCTCTATAACTATCCAAAATTTGAGTATTTTTATGTTAGGTTGAGTCCAAGCATCCTATAACTTTCCCTCTGTTTTCTCGGATCCCGAATCAAGAACACCAAGAATACAACTCAAACAAAGGAATTTCATTACACATTGATTGAAAATAAAGTTATAGTTGAAAAAGAATTTTTATTAATAAATTATATAGTTACAACGTATTTTACATCGGATGTAGAGACCATGGCGGTCTTGCTGTCACTGCAGTTACATCATCATGGTAGGTGGTCCACCTTACTGGAAGAACGTGCGGGGCTTCTTCTTGCCGTCTATAAGCTTTGGGGGCAACCTGAAGAACGTGAAATGCCTCGCGAGGAGGTGCCTCGTGAGCCACCTGCTGGCCTGTCCAACTAATTTCTCCACCCTCCTCTCGCATCGTTTCATCAATCGTCGAGTCGAATATGCTCGTTCCCCAACCTCCGTGGATGTCATGCAATGCTTGCAAGATCCTTTGAGCTTTCTGGAGTTGCGAAATGTTCTTCCTCTCTTCCTCATCCCTTGAGGACCCATAACATCTGCAATCACGAGCAAGCTTATCCCAAAGCCCTGGTAAGAGTGTAGTCTGAGCAGAATTTGTGCCATGTGTCGAGCCACCTAGAATAAAGAGTCTATAATTAACAATTACGGTACTATTAGTCATGAGTAACAAAGAAAAGGATGCAGAATTCAAAATAGATTGGAGAGCATTCATTCCGTATAGGTGCATCCAATCACACACAGAAGCATACAAATGGTCTCATCATTGGGACAAGCAGAGTCGAGAAAGGCCCTAGGAAGTCAATGTACAAGTATTTTCATTACAGAATATAATACAATCGTTCACATTTCTTTCAAAACTTTACAGAATTCAGCTATCTGAAATCAGAGATCACTGATCTTGGTCACCATAATATTTCCCATCCATAGCCCTCATGATCGCGCTGCTCTCTGGATCAACCTGCTTGAGGTTCGGATAGTTCCTAACACATCGGCCACAAGAATGGAAACTAGAGATTCCGCCAATACTGGAACGAGATTGTAACACAACCACTTATCCGTTTCATGCTCTTCTGGTCGATAACTTTTTGCAATGATTGTATTGTCCGATTTATGATAGCACTTGTAGGCGGTGTCGTCTATGATCATCGTGTTGTGTTTGTTAAAATCCTGGTATGCTTCATAAACTCTTTCCAGCCTTTTCACCATAATAGGCTTCCCCTTCATGATGGCCGGATTGAGGTCTGACACATGCTCGACCCTTTTGTTTCTCCAAACAAACTTGAACTTCAAAACGGGTAGGCCGAGTACACCAAGGACATTGACAACATTTTTCTTTGCCATACAAGACCATATGACCACTTCGAATCCCCAGTCCATGCACCATTAAATAACCTCTTTTGCTTGAGGCTGAGGATAGACGATCTTAGACCCCTATTTTGTCGGCTTCTGTGAGGTGTTAAGCTCGAGGACATCTTCATCATGGTATATGCAGCCAAGACTCCATTCACGTCAAATAATTACAAGTTTGTGGGCTCGTTTGGATCCCAGTTCGAGTTTAGCTCTGACCAGATTTCTTGATCGGGATCCAGAGCCGGGATCTTTATTCTTTCAGGTCCTTTCTCGATAATCCCACTGTCTTGTACTGAACTACCTTTCTTGGATGCAGTGTCCTCCTGTGCAATTGAATCGCCAGCAGATCCCTGTGATCGTGACAATGATCCTGATTGATTTCGCTTGATGTCCCTGGAATGATGAAGGCCATCAGTTACGAAAGGAGATTCTCGACTCACGAGTCGAGAAAGGATTCATGTGAGAAATTGGAAAAAACATTAAGACTTGTAGGGAGAAACCCTCGGAACGGAAAATAAACTGACCTCAGTTGAAGATTCTTCATTATTTGTTCCACTACGAGTTTGTCTAGACCTTCGATATGTGAGGGTTCACCTTAGCTGTCATCTTTATCTCCGTCATCTTCGTCCTAACTACTTCCGCCAGTCTTTCTATCTTGAAAATGATAATGAAGCAGATCCAGATATGACGTAATGGTTTCAATCAGGTCCTTGTTCCCAACCACAGATATTGGTTTCATTCCATAAAGCATAGCCCCTTGAGAGAACAGGCCATTCATATACAAATCGCATACGATTTGATCTCCCTCGACCAAGCTTGTAATGAAGTACTTGATAACTCTCGGCCGGATAAGAATTCTATGTATTGGACCTGTAGCACCATCAGTGCTGACTTTGTCAAGTGATGGCACATCCTCCCATAAACCTGCCGCCCTTCCAGGGTTCCCTATCGACATAGAATAGAAAAATCAAGAATCGGCATAGTGGTGCTTGCTTGACCACCACTGGTCCAAATCTGCATTCGACCTTGAAACCAGAACCAAAATTATATTGGCAAAATTTGGTGCCTTTGGTAGGCCAAGTCTACACTCACATTCTACCTCATGTATTAATATTGGTATTAGTATAATATTATACGTCTAATTCTATGCAATGTTTTCGTTTCCATAATTTGAGCACATCTAGTTTGTTAGATTTGTGGGGCTATGATATACCATCCATCATTAGAGTATTAGGTAATGTCTATATCTACACCCCTACACCATCCTTAAGGCCCCGAAGGGGCCAAAAATTTTTTTAGTCAACACAAACCATTAATGCACAACTCACATTATTAACACAAACCATTGCATTTGACACATTTAAATTAAAATCCCCCTTAAACCCCCTTTGGTTTGGGTGCATATTCACACGGGTGGTTACTCCGGGCAACGAGAGCTGTCGGATGGGCATATTTGCCCTTTATTCCAAGATCTGGACCGTACATAACGATCCTCGTTTGTGGGGTATGCATGTACAAATTTTTGTATACTGTATATTAAGATTTACAAAATACTATAAGGTTTGAGAGAATGTACTTAATGGTGTTAATTTTGTACATGTATTGTAAATTTTTTGAGGCTCTCACTGCCCTACGTAACCCCTCGTGTGAATATCACCCAAATCAAAAGGGGTTTAAGGGGGATTTTAATTTAAATGTGTCAAATGCAATGGTTTGTGTTAATAATGTTGGTTGTGTGTTAATGGTTTGTGTTGACTAAAAAACATTTTGGCCCCTTCGGGGCCTTAAGGATGGTGTAGGGGTGTAGATATAGACATTACCTAATACTCTAATGATGGATGGTATATCATAGCCTCACAAATCTAACAAACTAGATGTGCTCAAATTATGGAAACGAAAACATTGCATAGAATTAGACATATAATATTATACTAATACCAATATTAATACATGAGGTAGCTGGATATCAGCGGTTGTCCAAAGATACTTCACTTTCGAGGGTTGAAGTTATCGCTCTCTTATCTGAATACTGTTTCATTAGCCATTTGTAAGACAACACTCATGAAGCTTCCAGTTTGATAAGGGAATTAGCAGCATGTGATAAATAATATTTATTCCACAATCTAATTGAAATGGATTCCCATGCTGCACATGTCAGCAATGAATGACTAGCTGAACCTTATATATGGATAGAAACTAGCCTTGGACTAACAGACATTTTACATTCAACATGCCAATATCAGCAGTCTTTTCACGGAACACATGCATCAGGATAAGAGAAGAAAGTTTTCAAGATCTGAATTCAATATAAGAAAGCAGGAACTTTGCAAAACAAACGATGATTATTGCATGCCCATTGCAGCATCCTTGAGGCACGACCTCATAGCCTTTCCAAGGCTTACACATGCTTCAACACACAACTCCAAACCTTCCGAAATCCTTTCAGAAGACCATTCGCCAATCATAGTAAGATGAGTAATTTCGTTTCTTGAAGTCATGTGTGCAACTAACAAGCTTCCATCTTCAGATCTCTGCGCATCATCAGTAGGGTCCAAAAGGATCGTATCCCTAATAAAACTTGCAGATATAGCTGACACAAGGTCATGCATGGCAATTCTAGCATCTGCAAGCGCAAGTGATGCGCAATTTATAACAACACTCAAATCCCCTCCACCAGATTGTAGAATCAATGCAAAAACATCTACCGTTGCCTTAGGAAATGAATGCAAATCGATAGCCCCTGCCAGAGATTTATACAGTGCACATGAATATTCTGCGGAGTCTAATGACTGATTAAGCTTCCCCCTAACAGCAGTTGCAAAGGTAGTAAATTTTACATGGCAATTGAGCCTACCTGTATTGCTGAATACTTGGGCTTTCTTACTTTCTCGTGGGCCAAATACAGAAACTATGAGTTTAGTTTGTCCAAACTCTACATATGCCGAACCTGCTGCTGCGCTTACTGCACCTGTTTTGAAAAATGCGGGCAATCAGCCATGCATTCAGCAACATCTTCAAGCCATCTTGGAGCTGCATAGCCAAACGATATATCATCCATCCTAGAAAATTTTAGAGAGACAATGAGATGCCCTCTTTGTGCAACAAACACTTTTTTGGCTTAATAAATGCCTCTGGATTTGGTAAAGCGTTGCACTTTGTGGCTTTAGCTGCAACCAGGAATTCTGCAAACTTCATCTGCAAGCGTAGCAGCAAACAGAGCATCTGTGTTTCCCCTACATCCAGAAGTTTTTAGAGCCATCTTAAGCGGCATTGTCCAGCAACCATAGTGCAAAATTTGCCAGATTATTCTCACCCAGCATGCTGCTCCCAAGCATGCCTTGCATAGATGCAACCCCACAATTATTCATCTTTGGTTTTTCTTGAGCTTTTACATTATGACCATCTTCCAACATATCATCTTCGTCACCAACTGCAAAACCATGGTCATGTTATGAAGGGCATAAAATAAACCTTTATGAAGAAGCATTCAAAATCTTCATACATTGTAGACCTAAAGCTTCTGGTCAATGCTGTTTCTCACCTGAAGAATCTTTGTGTCCAGAAGCGTGGTCTTCTACGTGCAGGAACAGGTCCGCCTCCTGCAACACCTCGTCTACCATCTCGATTTCTTTCCATTAGGTAGCCAGCGGAATGTTGGATCAAACTCTATACTCTTATACACAGCGGACGCACCTGATCAAAGGAAAAACAGTGCTTTCAACACCAATGTACATCTTTGCAACGTAGTACTGTCACTAAAATTTTGATGCAAGGAAGGCAAACGAAAGCTACCAAGTCAAAGTAGAAGATAATAAAACAACTCTTTGCCGTTTCATTTGGATCCACCCAGCGTAAGAATATCTTTGAAATCCTTATTTTCAAAGGGCCGAAACCCGTTTGTTCAATACCCCAAATTCGAGAATACCCAAAGTTTAAGGACGAATGTAATGGCACAGGAAGATATGCAACAGGAAACATAAGAGTTGCCAGAGGATATTTAAACAGATCCCAGTACATCTTGTAGAAAGCCAAGAGCCCATCCTTTGGCTCTGCTTCTTCGGCTCTGCTCTGCTATGCTTCTTCGGCTCTGCATTCCGCTACACAAATCAAAGAAAAGCGACCTGTATGCAAAGTTCCTTGGCCTTTTTGGGTCTTGCTTTAGTAAAGAAATTTTGCACGAAAACATAGAACCCTAAAATGGATTAGGTCGAGCCTTGCATGCTTCAGCTTTCGAAATTCATAGGTGAACCATTGGAAATTGGCACCAAAATCAACGCCAGCGTATGTGCACTCTAGATGTACCGATTAGTACGTCTCATAGAATACCGTCATCAAATCATATAAAAACCCCCTGTTATTTTGCTACATATTGGAATATAAGACTTTGTTGTTGAAATTAATATCCACTGCCCACTGTGAGACAGCAGTATGCAATTGCTAGATGCTCTAGCTACCTTTGGTAATTGGCATGACTGGATGACAGAGGAAGAGCAATTTGACCTGTTATAAAGCCAACGTTGTGTATAACTTGCTGATAGTTACTTTCAAATACATTGAAGCAATTAGCGGCCATAACACAGAAATTTATTACTCAAGATCAAACCTTGCTCTAATACCAATTGATACGAATCATCTGCAAAGTCACAACGAAACTAAGAAAATTCAATTAGTAGGGAAAAGCTCTATCCGCCCAATCGGATTCACCCGGAAGTCTTTATCATGGAGTAAGAATTCTTTATCCTGCGTAGACCAACAAGCTTGGCTATGGAGAATTGAAAGTAGAAGGGAAAAACAAGAGAGGAATATAGGTAGGGCTATGGCGATCAGACTTCATGTATTGTCCTTCTATGTGTGCCCCTTTATAGTCTCTTGAAAGGTCGTTAAAGGTAAATTCCCTTCTCGGCATGCCTAAACATTTTTTTCTTAGGTGCCCACCGCCCATCCTGGGTGCCAAGCCTCAGTAATCCCCTCGGGGGTTAGCATCGAATATTCAGCGGCAGCACAGGTTACAGAGCCAACTTTTGGATCTGGGCAGTAAATCCGTTCACATCAGGCTGGTTGCTCGGTTTTTGCTTCAAAGGATGAACGGCATCAAGTCAGGGCTCACCAGGTCGGAGGGGGCATTTCCATAAGGAAGTGATTAGCCTAACACAGTCCCAACACAGTCTCAGCTATTCCAGCTCGGCCCACCCGGATCGGTTCTGGTCCATCCAAGCAAACCCCTCCTACAACGTTCACGTTGGATTTGTGCCAGGCTGGATTCCCTTAACGGGACTCCCCTAGGCCTCACTTCACATGTGCATCCAATCTTCGGACATAAGTTTATCCATAGCATTCTTTCCCTTATAGAGCATTTTCTCCGTCTTTTGCTCCTCAGCTACACTTGCCTTTGGCCAATTAAATGGAGGCGACGAGCATTATATTGACTCATAATAAAGGCAATAACAAGGCTAATTTCTTAAGAACTAGTAAGTGTTGCAATTTGATGTTTCATATTATAAGATGCAGATAAAAAACAAATGAGTTCCTCATATAGCACATAAAGCAACATCCCATTGAAGACATTCATTTGGTTTCACTATGCATGGCTACCTATTAAATTTCTTGTGGAAATCTGATGTAGCACTATCATCTAGATTTTCAGAAGATGAGGATGAGTTTCTGAATGAATGCCGGGTTTTCCAACTTTCGTAGGGCTACAAAAGCCGATCTCAATGCATCATCCTCTTCCACTAAGAGTGGACTCAACTTCTCCAGCAGTAAACCATCATCCACTAGTTGTCTGGAAAGATACTGACCCTTAAAGTATGTGCAAATAGACCTTACCATTAATTCTGTAAGTTTTTGCCATGTAGAAATTCTTGAAAAAAAGTCTGGGATCTGATTTCAAAAGAAGGACAAATGCCCTGAATGTATCATTTACACGCAGCATTATATATTATATTCTGGGGAGTTCTTCTATATGATTGTGATTGCAACCCTGTAAAATAGCTCCCCTGCAGCTTGTTGCATGTGGCTTTTCATTAGCTTGGATCTGACAATTCAAGTGGTTGTAATGCATCATCTAATCTAGCATCATGCACGATGTAACTATAATAAGGATGCATTTTCCCAATAATAAATAAGCTATACCGATCCAAAGGGTAGGTGCCCAGCAAAATTCCTTCACACTAGAGGTTTTTAAATATGGGCTTATGAGCTATCTATTCATTGCAAAACCTTGAATGATAAGAAGCATTATCTGCTGAAATTTATGGTTTTTAAAATAATGATCTTGTTCAGTTTGCAAATTTCTTGATATGGCAGGGTGATTTGTCAAAGCTTGAGACTCTTCCAGCAACGTGGTAGGAATTCACACTTCATTGACTGTGCAACTGGTCGTTTGAAAGGGCCTATCAAATTTGTAAGTTAAATCATGCTTTGTCTGCTTATTTTTGCCTTTGATGTTTTGCTTTGGTTAATTCGTCAAATTGATTGGAATGACAAAGTTGATTTAATACAATGTGCATATACTGTGGGCATCCAGGAATTTATCTTCTTCTTGTACTCACAACTTCAGAGTACAGTTGATGGAGATTAAGAGATGCATGGAGATATACTTTGTTCCCCACCAGAAAACACACCTTAACCTTCAGCTTTTTTCTTTTTTTCACCTAAATTTTCTTCTCGTGATGACATTTATTTCACATGTGGAAATTCTTTGTCGATACAATGTTACAGTTCACATGTTTAATGATCTTCCTTGTACTATGTCTTAATTAGGTCTAGTAACAAAATGTTACTTAAACAAAAAGCATAAATAACATTCATGATTTTCCTTTTCATTACTCCTCAATTAGGTTGCAGCCTGATAGAGATTGAAATAATATAATGTTGCTTCAACAAATAGAATAGAGGTAGTTCATGAATTGTCTTTCTATTACCCCTAGTCGCAATATGATAGAGATTAAAGTATACAACCCATAAACCCCACTGAGACAAAACACCTATAACATCCCCTTTACAGTTTTAATGCGATCACCAACGTGAATGAGTTTCCATGACGTACACATTTGAACATAAATATACACTAGTAAACATGTGCCGGGTTTTACCGGGCTAATGTTCTGGCATGTGTTTTTACTTGGCCTTTTAACGTCCATATGTGTAACTTTTGACAACAGCACATGTTGATACTCGCAAAAATGAACATTACTTTTGTAATTATTTTTATTATTGAAATTGTGTAATGACAGTATCATCAATGTATTAACTTCGCGTTTATGAATTTCAATTGAGAAAATAATGCTTTATGAGGAGTGTGGAAGGGCAATTAATTTACTTTCAAAGACGAAAAATTGGAAAGACAGATCCAAAACTTATGCTCAAAATGTCACCCTTAGAAGTAGTTAGTTACATCAACAAAAAATAGGTATAGTAATTCAAAATGCAAAATTTTGTCTTGGATCATTGACGTACTTTAGTTCATGATGGAACTCTAGATATGTTGTGGTCTAGACATCACCAAGGGCCTAATGTTGTAATTTTTTTATGCTCCCGCTACTACTCTCCTTCCAATATTCTTTCTAGTGACAATCCTGATATCTATATTTGAAATAATATAATGTTGCTTCAACAAATAGAATAGAGGTAGTTCATGAATTGTCTTTCTATTATCCCTCATCTCGTCGCAATATGATAGAGATTAAAGTATGCAACCCATAAACCCCACTGAGACAAAACACCTATAACATTCCCTTTACAGTTTTAATGCGATCACCAACGTGAATGAGTTTCCATGACGTACACATTTGAACATAAATATACACTAGTAAACATGTGCCGGGTGTTACCGGGCTAATATTCTGGCATGTGTTTTTACTTGGCCTTTAATGTCCATATGTGTAACTTTTGACAACAGCACATGTTGATACTCGCAAAAATTAACATTACTTTTATGATTATTTTTATTATTGAAATTGTGTAATGACAGTATCATCAATGTATTAACTTCGCGTTTATGAATTTCAATTGAGAAAATAATGCTTTATGAGGAGTGTGGAAGGGCAATTAATTTACTTTCAAAGACGAAAAATTGGAAAGACAGATCCAAAACTTATGCTCAAAATGTCACCCTTAGAAGTAGTTAGTTACATCAACAAAAAATAGGTATAATAATTCAAAATAAAAATTTTGTCTTGGATCATTGACGTACTTTAGTTCATGATGGAACTCTAGATATGCTGTGGTCTAGACATCACCAAGGGCCTAATGTTGTAATTTTTTTTATGCTCCCGCTACTACTCTCCTTCCAATATTCTTTCTAGTGACAATCCTGACATCTATAACAGGTCTTCCCAACACACGTACAATGAGGTGGATGCCATTGTAGAGTCTCTTACTTGTAAAAACAGACCTCAATAACATGACAATCATGCCACCTTCAATGTCAATTGATGTGGAGGCATTCCACCCATTCAAACACATTGAAGCAGAAGACTTTTGAAGCGATCGAAGAAAAACTGTTGCTATTCTTTCACTTGACTTTCAACTTTAGAAACAGTGACACGTGTATTGGACAAAGAGCTAGAACGGCAGGTAAGCAGTCTTTTCATTTATATTGATGTGTGTGAATGTTCACGTAACTTTGAGTTGAATGTAGAGTTTATAATGTAGACCCAATCCTCTACACTTACCTCGATAATTGTTTGCATCATGTATCAAAAAGAAGATAGTCTAGCGTTTTTTTTTTTTTTTTTTTTTTTTTGAAGAACGTGTTTTACTTCATATTATACACTCAAAATATTACAAAGTACTTCCAGAAGTAAGAAATGTCCCTGAAGCATCAATCACTTTTAGATGATCACTCCATATTGGAATTTTAATACGATCAGGCCAATTGGAGATCTGAAAGCAATTATACAACTTCTTACGAATTTCTTGAAGCACCACCTGAGAAGAAATACGCTTATCATAAAAGACCTTTCTTCGCCTTCGCTTCCATACACTCCATATTAGCCAAGACTTTGCCATGTGAAATGCAATCCTTTTAGAAGCAGTCCACTGATTTGGATAAATACCCAAAAGAAAGTGCTGACTATCCAAAGATACTCCAAAAAGAGAATGCAGCCAGGACCTAAGACTACTCAGCTCTGCACACAAATATAAACAATGCTCCAATGTTTCAATGCACCGCTCACACATTGGGCAAAGTGGGCTTACTCCCGGCTTAAAGCGATGAACCATCTGATTAACTCTCAAAGAGCGATGAATCACCTGCCAAAGTAGAACATTTACCTTTGGAGGATTATCTAGCGTTTGTTATTGCTTCTAAACCTGATATATTTAAGAAAATATGTAATTAAACCTCTTTAACCTATGTTAGCATGCAACAAAGTGTTATTTTCAAAAGCCTCATTACAATTTTCTTAAACCAATGACTTGCCAACCAATGTAAACACGTTTGCAAATAGCATCTAGCATCTGACCCTTTATATCTTTCAACAACATCAAAGCCAAAACTCCCATCTTTGGGCCTTTACATTCTCCTTAACACCCTGCTCCTTGGATTTTTATGCCTAAAACAGTCATAATGCCTTAAGGCATTATCACGAAGGCTCATAACACCCTCGGAGCAGAGTGTTAAGGGAGATAACACCCTGGCGCTCGGGCATTAATGGGAATAAAATTCTCGGGCAATATGGCCATGGCCAAAATGGCTCCAGCATGCGCCCACACGTCCTCGCCATTTTGGCCATGGCCATGTTGCTCTTGAATTTTATTCCCATAACGCCCTCTGGCCAGGGCGTTATCTACCCCATCTTCTAAATATTCTTTTCGACCAACAACCAATGTAAACACATGTTTACATCAACCAATGGAAACATGTTTGCAAATAGGATCTGGCATCTGATCCTTTACATCTTTCAACAACACCAAAGCCAAAACTCCCATCTTTGGGGCTTTACATTCTCCATCTTCTAAATATTCTTTCAGACCAGTATTTGTTTCAAAAATCTCCAAGATTCATGTGAGAAAATATCACACCTGCAAAGTACAAGCTCACTTTTGTGCCATAAAAAATTCCATCCAAAGAGCTATGGGACAAATTGTTTCTTTGTGTAGGTTCAATGAAAGATTATGATGTTCAATAGGAGTAGGAAAGGACACATGGTTACCTATGTCCAAGGGTCTTTTCAAGTGCCCTTACCACCATCTTTGTGGGGAAAGATAGCCGGAAAAAAGGGTTTTGGCCGGAAAACATGTTTTTTTCTTCCAAAAGTCACACCCTGAAAAGGGCACACCGACATGAAAGAGAAAGTGCAAAAACATTTTAAGCAAGTAACTTTTGACTCCATGAGAGATAATAATATCTATATGATTACAACAGCATCGAAGATCTACAATTACCCAATCCATACACACACCCCTCCCCCACACACACACATGCACGCACGCATGCACGTGCACACACACACACAACTACAAAGGTTACAAGAATTTCAATATCAATTTCTTACAAATGTTTGCCATTAGAGGATCGATTGAAGTGGCTAGCATTGTAAGAGTTATCCATACGTGGCTACATGCAAACAAAGCACAATTGTCACAATCTACTGGTATGCCTATGCTCCAATAAAAAAAAGCAAGAGAAATCTCATGATCCAACTACGGTCCCTCTAATGTGCCTCTTTTCGCCACGTTATACTGCCCTTACGTGGAATGCCACGTCACCTTCACAGCAAAAAGAGCTGGCCATGCATGCTAGTTCTTGGCGATGGTCTATTCTCAAGCCTCGGATCAGAGATAGAGATGGACATGGAAAATCCGCATTTGTATATTAATTATTATGCACGCATAGGCTATGGCCACCATATCATGTCCATCTGCTCCAGAGCTCTTCAGACTCAAGAGGCCGATCCTATCCTTCGATTCTGGCATGTGAGTTCACTTCTAGAGCTCTCAATGATTTAATTTTGTGTCTATGTCATTCTGTCATTTATAAGAGATGGATATTAGGCTTATGGAGCAATGATTTCGAGGTCATATCAAGTGGCGCTTGAGAATTTAGAAGTGTTAGATGGCAATATAGAACTTGAGTACGCTGTGTTCGTCCTTAAGTATCAAGTTCAACAGAGATATAAAGGAATGAATACAAATGCTTGTACAGCTTTAGCTGAAGCAATTACAGGAATGGAGCCCAGAGCCTCCACTAAGGCTTTACTGCTTGCCATTAGTGTATATTGGCATCTTGGAGGCAGAAATAACCTACAGAAGGCCAAGAGTCTTCTCTTAAGGTTTGGTTTTTTACTGCGTAATTTCTACTGAATGTTTTGTAAAGTAATGCACCTGTTATATAGAATACCGAGAGGCGGGAAACATGATTTATGGGTACAAAATGTTGAAATATGGGTTTCACTAGCATCTATAGAACATGGAATCAACAATGATACGATGTCTCAAGATGATGGTGATCTGGTGAAACTGACGTTGGAAAAATTTGACCAAGTTATCGCTAAAGGAAACAAAGTTGAGGGCATTCTTGGAAAAGCTCATGCTTATGAGCTAATTCAAGACTATACACGAGCTTTAGATGAATTAAGTCAGGTTAGGATTTCCAGTCACTATGCCCTTGCTTACCTTTTTTTTAGATTTATTAAATGCATATTTACATGATTTTGCAGGCGATCATTTTGGAGCCATCATTTATCCCTGCAATTTGTGAAAAGGGCAAGCTGGCAATGCTGATTAATGACTGGGAACTTGTTCAGGAAATAGTGGATCAAATATATGAAAAGGTTAGCTTGAAATTGAAAATTAAGGTTTCTGTTTGGCCTTGAAGTCTTTCCAGAACATAGAAATATTTCAGCGATACTATCAAATATGAACCTGATGAGACCTTGTAATACACTTCAATCCTTCCATATGGTTTTTGTACTTGCAACAGGATCCAAAGGACATTGGTGGCCTGTGCCTTAAAGGACATGCAATGCTATGCCTTGGGAGCTCAACCTGCTTTGTCACAGATTTTATTGTGAAGATTTTCAAGGCCATTGAGCAAAGAGAACCTAATAATGCATCTATTTATTTCAAAGGTGCATATTTTTAGCCCCAAATCTTTCTTTTCCAACAAAAATTACCCAATGGAAGAAGTGTGAAGCTAAAAATCTTGCAGCTGCCCAGTTATTTGGGAGGATGGCAGGAAGAACATTGCCTGTTGTGCTAGAGAAAACCACTGCAATGTTAAGGAAAGCACATGACCTATGTCCTGGAGAGTGTTCATATGTGCTTGAATTGGCGAACCAACTATATCTCTTGGGTGATTTTGCAGAGGCAATGTCAAGCTACAGGTAATTATATTGATTGTAGCTAATATTCGTATAATTAATTTATTCAAATAATCGTTTATTGGACAAATAAGCACGCAAATCTAGCATAGGATTTTAATGCTCTAACATATGAAAGAGCAAGAAGCTTATTTTCGTCCTGAGAGCAATGCAAACTCCTTGCAAACTTGGTCAATATTTTCCTTTGCCCTCAGTCTTGAGAGGCAGATCATACTTTTTTTTTCTCCACTTTTGAGCAGCAGGTATTTATTAGAAAGGGCAACTCAATTGGTACAACAGAGCATTATGAATGGACTAAATATGAGATGGTTAGATATAAAGGTTGCTTCATCAATTGTCAAGCATTGCTCAGGCGTTGCTTGAAGACCCGTCTCTGAAATAAATAGCAGAGGAAGAAATTTGCAAGCTGGGTGTCTTTCCCTTTCAATATAAAACCTTAAAAACTTATATTGGCTTCTCTGTCCAATGGAATTAATGGAGAGCAATTAAAGTTTGGTCTCAAAGTTTTAGTTTGACTTCACATGAGTTGCATGGATAAGGAAAATTAGTGTTGTACTCTAAAGCTGGATTATTTGGAAATTGATGCATCACCATAATGGACACAGATTAGCATCAGAAATTGATCCATTCAACATAGATGCAAAGTTTGGCATGACTCAGTGTGCCATCGTTCTGAGGAAGTTTGAAGATGCTGAAATATGGATGCATGATTGTTCTGAAGCCTATGAAGTCCCAAAGCAACAGTCTACAATGTTGTATTTGAGAGCACAATTAGCATGGATAAAAAATAAGTCATGTGGTTGCTGTGTTGACCTTTTGGATAAAGCTGTTGATTCACATCTCAAGGTAGGTACAAACGATGTGGACGTTCTTTTGCAACTGCTTTTTTAACAGTTAATTTATGTGATACAGCTTAAGACTATTAATTTATTAACTACTACTACATGCTGTCTGCAGATATTAAGGAAGAAACATGACTATGAGTTTTTCATAGAGCTGAATCCTGACAGGCTTCTTGAATTGGTGCAATTTTATTCCGTGCTATCTAGATACACTGATGCAGCTGCAAATCTGAATCAAACCAGTCTTCTTTTAAGATCTGAGAGCATCCTAAAGCATGTCTTGGCAGTGATTCCGGGTTTGGTTATTGCGCACTTGTTTTTGGCTCGTATCCATCTGTCTTTGGGTAACTTTGATGCGATGCACCGTGACATACAGACGGTTTTAAAGCTGGACCCAACTTGTGCAAGCATTCATCTTTTGCTAGCTGAGGTGCTAACTAACTAGCTACCCTGTTTTTACGAATTGCATGGGCTACCTTTCTTCGTTGTTTTTTGGTTCCATGTCTCTGCTCCAGAGTTATCTAAACATCTATAGAAGGCTCATCTACTTGCATGTGCATTGTTTTTGCTTCTGGAGTCCATATCTACTGGGGGGCTTGACGTGAGATTTCCACCATTGGAATGTACACAAACCCCAAACATGCCCATACTTCCACATGTAAACAGATACACATGCCAGACGTGAATAATACCCCCAGAGTACCCAAACAACAGAGGATGTAGATGCAATGCGTTCATTTTGTTGTTAAATACTTGGGTTGTAATAATGACCAGAATTATGAAAACTAAGCTGCAGCTAATACGTCTGCATTTTTGCCAACATACTTCATGAGAATATTCTTTTTCTGTGATCATGTCTTTGTAGATTTGCTTACTTTCCTGGAGTAGGATCTGGAACTAGAAGTGGAGCCAGTATTGAGCTCAAATTCGAAGTAGAATGAGAAAAAGATCTGGAACTAAAACAGAAACCATCAGATAAGTCTTTCATTAGTTACAGCTTCAAGCTTGTGTGTACCACAGTGAACCCTGACGAAGATTTATGAATACTTTCTTCTGGTGTTCCTGAATTTTTTCTTATTGTTGTTGGCTGGACATGGGACTTTTGGGACTTTTGGACCAAGTGTTTCTGTTTCCTACATCTAGATTAGCATGCCACACTCCAGCATGTCATCGTCTATGTTAAATTTTGTTGGTTAAAAGAAAGAAAGAAAGAAAGATTATATTAACGTCTACGAGAGACCGCTTGGGTCTATGAGACCAAATATATATCAATCATGTCCAGCTAGGGGCGCATTTGTAGCCACCTAGAGATATTGCTTAAAAAAAGAAAAAGAAAACTAAAACAATGAAATTAAGAAACTTTTGTCTTCTTGGCCACGGGCTCAAAGTATAAAGTGAGCCAGACATGTTTTCTGGGAAGAGAACCTGACTTCCGTTTATTATCATTATCACCTCCAATGAGAAAGAGAGTGATCAGCCTTTGTGTAGGATCATTTTCATGTCCCACTCTTCCCCCAGCTTGCCCCTTCAATAGATTTCTTCTATGCACAGTCATTTGGTGAAGGAAAAGAGCTATACATTTCTGGTCCTCATAGGCGATCAGTTTGGAGAGGGAGGCAGGTTCCCGAAATAGGCAATGGAATCTGCCCCGTATTTCATAATAGACTGGACATGTGAAGATGAAATGTTCCTCAGACTCAATTACATTCAAGTGACACAGTCTGCAGATCCTCTTCGAGCTTGGGTCTACTAGCACGACCAGCTTCAATCTCAAGCTGATGAGATGAGACCCTGAGCTGACCAATAGCATGTCTCACTTTATGCGCAAGGTGAATATTCAAATATCCTGGTCGTTCGATGAAACCATCTTCATCGAATTCAAGGAAGTGATCTTTGTAAAATTGCATCTTGGTAGGAAGATCTCTTGGAGTTAACCATGTCTTTGATATGTATAAAATTTCCAGATCGTGCTGTATGAGCTGGTTCTTATCTTTTTCAAGTCTCTTTTTTGCTCCAGGTTTTATTGCAGTATTAGCTGCAGCCATGTTATGTTGAAAGGGAGGCAGGTTTCCCAAGCCAAATTCGGCAGCCGATTGCGATGCCTTTGCGTACCAGCATTCCTGCACTCCCTTTTCAGCCAAATCTTTTGAACTCTTGAGAGCAATCCATGGAAGCCTGCATTGGCCCTGCTGCGAGGACCCGAGTTGGTGCACTTTGTGCAAAAAGGATACTAACTGGAATGCTGCGTCCAGTTGCAGCGGAGTGGCTGAAAATTCTGCCAAGCGGCACATGCGCTTTGCTCATAATCATTTTGGACAGAAAATAGATTTGCAGTCTTTCTATATGACCCCATTCTTTGGCTGTCATGTCCATCCTCCACATCAAAGCTCTGTATAGAGCAGCTGGTCTAACTAAGGTATTGAAAAGATGAAGCTTTGCTGCGACATCTTGAAAAATTCGCTTTGAAACATTTCTTTTCTAGCATTGCAAGCGAGGCATATCCCTTTGTGAGTCTTCTATATGCTGCATTTTTCATGCTAAAGACAGGACCCTTAAATTGCACCCCAAGTAAGTATAATGAGAGACCACTTCCACTTGTTGATTCATGACAAAGATGACAGAAATAATTCTTAATGGTTAAGCACACATATGTGCTGACATGGCAGCCTATGTATTTACATAGGACCATGGTCTATAGTTTAGCATATATTTAAGTTCATGTATGCCCCCTAGGTTAGGTGTCAACGTGCTATGCTCTACACGTCACATATGTGACCATCTTCTGTAGCACCGAGAAAAACAACAATCCAATCCATCATATTCCTTTTTTCTGAGTTTCACTCCGTCTCTTTTCTCTTTTGTTTTCTTGCTGTTTGATTCTAGCCTAGATCACAAGTTCTGTCAAAAGAAGGGGCTGCGATGCATGCAAGCACGTGATGTGCTGAAAACCATCACTTTTGTTTTGTCGAAGTTCACTTTAAGCTCTCTTTGAGCGTAAAATTTCTCAAATGCCAATAAATGATGCTGAAGGCCTACAGGAGAAGAGGATATAAGTACAACATCATCCGCATATAGAAGGATGGATATGCATTCTTCAGCTAAAGCAGATCCATCACCTAGCGTTGCTACGATGGGGATCAAGAACAGATCAAGAAGATGGTCCAGCAGTGGAAAGCTTAATTGTAGAGGGGCCCTAGTTGTGTATAGCATGTAGGCAAAATATCTTGTAGAGTTTTCTTCTTTGTAGGCTTTGTAGGCAGAACTGTAAATATTTGTCAGCATTTTTTGTTGGGGATTATGCCAGCTATTTGAACTGTATTCATGGCAGCATTCTTTTTTGGCTGACAAACTAAAAGAGTGAGTGCCCGACAGGTTCAACTCAAAGCAAAGGATTTTGGAATGGTGAAGCAGCATCTTGAGCAAGCATTAAGCTACGATTTTGTAGTTCGTGAGTCCCTGCGCTATCATATTTTGCAAGCAGAAATACTTTTTGAAGCTCAGGACATAAAGCAAGCTCTTCAGGTGTGTAGTTGATGTCTTGTAATTATGAACATGCATCATCATGTTGGTAGGATCTCATTTTTTTACCTTTAAGATCCATAAATGTTACAAAATAATATTTTTCACTGCCACTCCTTGCGTATAGGGCCACAAACATCAGAATGAACTAATTCTAGTTTATTATTTGCACGCTTGACTTCCTTTAGAAAAGTTTCCTTACTCGTTTTGGCATTAGTTAAGCGATGGCATCATAAGCAGAAAAGACACAAGAAATATTAATATGTACTCCGTTCCCCATATATACATGCGTGATTATATTCACTTTTAAAATTCTTAGCTCTTCCCAATCACGGACTTCTCAGCATCATGAGCGCCCGAGTCTACAACACTGGAGTCGAACAACAAAAGAGTAATAAGATAAACGAGTTTACCTCTTTTCTCCCAATTACGATAACATTTACAAAAGCTTTAAAATATCTTCGGAAAACTTGTGTGCAAGAAGGAGAAGGGCAGCAAATCATGATACGTAGCAAGATGGACAATCTTGGACTTGAAGATTGTACTAACGTGAGGGATTACTTGCAGCAGTTCAAAGCTTTGAGAGAAAAATTCTTTGGAGCAGGAGGAAATATGGAGGAGATCTGTCTTATCATGTATGTTTTGAAAGGGTTATCAAGGAATATCAGCATATCATTGATCATTACTAAATGAAAGTTAAAATCAAGATTTCATTCAATCAACTTCAACAGAAGTTGCTGGATGCAGAATTGAATAGGAAGGGAAGAGATCACTATGAGCATGCACATTATTCTTTAAAATCAAGATTACATTATCAGTGGTGCTCTTTATCATATCAAAGATTACAAAGGTTACTTACAAACATATGGATATCAAACTCTACTTCATACGAGAGCAACTTGAAAATGGTTCTCTATTTCTTCTCTATTGCTCTACTCATGATCAAGCAGCTGATGGATTTACGAAGCCTCTATCAGGCAAACAGCTTCATAAGATGAAGATCTTACATGTTTTACCTCATGCTTCATCTCAAGGGGGATGATGATAGTTTTTTTTAAGTTGGGATAATTAGTGTGATTAGTAATAAGTTTGTGTAGCTCTTGTTCTCAACTGTGCTAGTCATCAGAGGGAAGATAGAATATTTCATTCTACGTGTCATGTGATGACGAGACACTTTTGCTGATGTGGCATGTCTAGTCATCACATGACACGTAGAATGAAATATTCTATCAATTATTAACAAGATTCTCCTCTCAAAAGAGAAGTTGCCTCCTGTCCTTTATGTACAGCTTGACAACACGACTATGGAGAACAAAAATCAGGTGCTATTTGCTTACTGTGCAATGCTGGTTGACTTAGGTGTCTTCAGAAAAGTTAAAGGTTGGTTTTCCGCTCGTTGGTCGCATGCACGATCAGATTGATCAAATGATTAGTCACTTTTGCTGATGTTGCATGTAGCACGCTTGTTGCCGACATGGCAGACCTTTATGAGCCATAGTCACGCATGTAGCTAGTTATCCAATTGGGAAGCTCAGGGAGGAAGCGCCTCGTTTTGTATCTTCTCTCTGTTTTCAATACATTGAAAACCTAAAGTCCTTCATGGTATCAGAGCCAGTTTTGAAAAGGAGAGGTAGTGTAATTGTGGGACGTCAAGCCTTTTTCTATATTTGAAGTTTTCCAAATAGCTTTATCAGCTAGAGCGGATTTGAGCAGGCTTTTTAAGGAGCCTATTCTTATCAAAATTGGATGAATCAAGGTTGTGTTCTTGCATTTCTTGCAAGGTTCTTGACATAGAGGTGGTTTTACCCCAGAATCCTCAGATTGTGGCCGAAATTTGGTCTTTCTTTGATGATCCCTGGAAGTATTTTACTCATCCAGTATTGGATGCAGAGAATTATTTTACCTGGAGGGATGCCTTGAGACGAATTTGAACTTGAGGGATTTAGGAGACGTTTTTCTTGGTACATGAAATCCTACCAGTACAGATGATAAGAAGAAGGATATGTATGCCTTGAATCATCTTACGCCTGCGTCTGCAGTTTTCTGTGAGATTAAGAAAAAAAAATGCACATTCTATGTATTCTTTATCTGCTGTGATTTATGGAAATAAAGATAGATCGATCCATAAGAATACAAGTGAGGAAAGCATTTTCAAACGATGCAAGCAATAAACTAAAATCAGTTCATTACATTGTTTGTGGTCCTATGCACATAAGGAATGGTAGTAAGGGAGAATCTTTAATGAATTTTTTGTGGAATGTTTCAGATAAGCGAAGTTGCAATGAGTATTCCAGGCTCCCGGCAGATTAGCCCAAGATTGCAAATGCTCTATTACACAATTGGATGCCCGCCATACATGGAAGTCCGTGATAATGAGAGGGCATGTTTGTACATTCTGCGTGCAAGATGTCATACATCTTTGAGTCAATTTAGAGAAGCACATGATGTTCTTGAAGAGGGCATGATTGAATTTGCTGGAACTCCTGATGAGGTGTTCGATTATGCTTTTTGTACATGCGTTAATATTTGCTCATCCTAGATCTGATTATAATGCTTTGCAGGATCTTCTTTTAATAGCAATTAGTGACATCTCAATTGCAAGGGGTCAGGTTGATTCTGCATTGAGGATACTTCAAAAGGTGTCATCTAATAGTTGCTATTTTGCGCAAGCACAATGCTCCATGGAAAATATCTATTCCAAGGTCAGGCATGACAAGCAACTGCCTGAAAGTTGCACTTTAGAGTTTGTAAGAAGATTTTCACATGGCAAGGTAAGTGCCTAAATTGTTGTTTTTCTAATTTTAAAGTATAATATTTGTGGATCCATTTTATGGTGAATACTCATTGCGTTTAAACCTTGATAATTCCTGCCTTACATCAGGAATTTTGTGGCAATTGGATGAATGCTCAACTTTTTTAGAATCGACTTAAAATACTATGAGTTTCTATAGTGACCTGGAAGGTTTAATCAGCAAGCTCATTGGGTAAAGTAACGCATCGGTTCCAGTTGTTCCAAAGGTTTAATGCTTCTCTATAACATGGTCCAACCTGAGGGTATGCAAACAGTTAAATGGGGATTCAAGCAGGTCTGGTCCTTGTTTCCTACTCTTTCCGGCCTTTTTTAACACAACAGACCCAACTACACATTCCATTTCAGGGATCAGCCAATTGAAGTCGTCTCCACATGCAGTTTAGATGGCTGCTTTAAAGCAAAATATTCAAGTTATCCAGCAAAGATCCATTTCTTTAATAATTTAAGGCAATCTTCAGAACCTAATGGCCAAAGAATAGACACATAATCTAAAACCCTTTTGAAGAATATTTTCCAGTACCTCTACCCCGCAGCTTGAACATCATGTGACCGGTGTTACAAATGCTAGAAACTGAGGGCAGGACCTGCTGGACGTTTCACAGTATTAGAAACTGTGGATGTAGGGTGTCGAATTCAGCCCTCCTTGCAAGCCAAGTCCTACCAGTCCTATTCTGCCAAATTGGCCCTTCTTACTGGAGTCATTATTGTACCCATTGTGACATAATCCAACGCAAAGGATACACCAGCTTGAACAAGCTGGAACAGGCATCTGTAGCTGATCGAGTGGGTAGTAAAAGGAATGTGGAAGCCCCTTTGTTTAATAAAACTCATAACAGATATGTAAACTAAGAGGATGCACCCAGGAATGTCTCCTCGGCCTAACAACAGTAATGCATGGCATGCAATAGATATAATTTAGACTTCCATTCAGCAGATGGAAACAGGAGAGGTTAAGCAGCCAGACCTGTGATTGACACATGGAGGATTTAGCAAACTAGAATCTGAGAGCAATATTATGTTATACCCATTGTCTCCTCTACTTTGAGGATCAGAAACGTAGCAGAGGAGAAAATTTGTCCGCAAAATTGCATGCTTGGTAATTAGCAAGAGTCATATCTTTGAATTCTCATTTTTGATTAAGTACATAATAACATATCACGCATTCATGCAGTCTGTCGAAGCGTTTTATCTGTTATAAATATAATACCTCACAAATAGACCCTCCCTCGTTTCCATTTTCATAACATACTTTGTTAAGTGCATTTCTTGTAGTCAACGAAAGCGAAGGAGGTAAACTTCTTGACTATCGTGTTAATCACTCATCACGTACAGAAATTTATTGATGACGTTAAAGTTAGTTTGCTCTACTGAACAAATGGCCTGTGCTTCTGTGACAGAATCATATAGTACTAGGGGACACTTTAATGGATGCACATGAAGTGAACAAGGCATTGGAAACTTATGAGGCAGGATGGAAGGACAACCCCAGAGATGTTGAGATAGCAAGAAAATTTGGAAATGCTTTAGTTGCTAATCATAAGTACTTCCAAGCTGTGGAACATTACGAACTTGCACTACACAATTTTAAAAACTCGGATGCTATGACATATCTGCAGTATGATCTTGCAAGTAAGGGACTCTGTTAATCTTTACCTCAAGCACCTCCTACACATTATTGAACTAAGTGAAATTGTATACAACTGGAGTTTGAGTTAGAATTTAGGATTTATCATGGCATACTAACACAGCTTGCCATGGAAACTAAGAAAAATTACCATAACAGCTAAGGAAAAAACATAACGAAGAGGGTGCTATGGTGCCAATCAGTCCATACAGTTCTGATATCTACACAACGTGAAGAAACTTTACAACTAATAAATTCAGGTTTGTGAGAACTTGTGATTTCAGAGAGTTATTTGGATGAGAAAACCGTAGCAGTGATTCCGGAGCGTTATTTGGATGAGAATACCATAATCAATTTCATCTGTTTCCCTCAGGTAGGTTTAAAATACCGGGTTCTTATGATCATGCAGATCTGACAGCAACACAGATTAGGGTTCATGGTTTCAAGTTTCTTACACACTGAACACTTATAGGTTGGCCAAGAGGCCAATGAAACAACCCAACATAGTATACATCAGTGGCAAGCTTATCAACTTCTTCTAAAGATAACAGTATGGTGCGGTATGACCTAGTTGGCAGGGGAACATTGACAATAATTACAGTATGATTTTTGGTAAGAAGTACTTACTACTCAGCATAAAGCCAGACAAAGATAGAGGAGAGCACTTGGCATGCAGGTGGGTGTGTACACAGTTCCTAGCTGGGTAACAAGTGCCAACAGTACTCCATCAAGTCTATCCAAGCCCTTTCCACCATGCACTATCAAACCTATCAAGCCCAGGAATTCTTGCTTGCAAGCCAAGTGCTCTACCATTGAGCTACTGGGATTGTGCACGTTCATCAACAATGGTCCCCCCCAAAAGTAAAAGGGTAGAACTGCTCTCGAGGTCCACCTTTATACGTCTACCTGTGTTCCTGAAGTTGGAAACCCCCTCCCGGCGAAAAAAAAAAAGAAACTCCAAGGATGCATCCCCAAAAGGCCCCCAATAAAGTTTTGTATGTTTTAACCCCAACTTAGATTTACCTGTCGTTATAGCACTACAAAGCCTGTTGTCTCAAATTTCATATCCCTCATACCCTTTCTCTTGAACTTCTAATTTTGCAGTACATATACATATCATAATACATAGAAGAACCCTCTCTATTTACTTAATGTTTCATACGACTCAATGACGTGAACCCCCCTTCAAAAATAGCCAGGAAGGTAAAGCATAAGCACACTCAATAGATTGAGAAAGTCAGCCATCAGTTTATGCTTGGCAGCTATCACTTCATGTCTGTACCAGCAGTAGTGGGGAGAAAAGTAGAACAGTTTTTGATGGTATTTTCAATATATTTAGAGTCTTTCTCTGATATGCACATCTCTAGGTGGGGTCTCATGGACTAAAAATTAGTCTCGACAGATGTAAATACAAGCTTTCTTTCCTCTTTAGATATCAGGAAATGGAATTCAAGGAATCGCATGGCAATTGCATATGTCAACTTCCTATGGAGTCATCTGCTAGAACATCCATTTCACATGACCATTGATGCTAGGTCACCCATTTAGACCATTAAACTTTGCTAAATGTGCAACTCAATTTGCCAGAATGGTGGACACGTGTTAGAATATGACCAGCATCTATTGATATATCAGAAATTGGTGGTGGAGATGGAACATCAGTTCTCTATTTGCATGTTTTCAGTACTCATTGAAGTATTTTTTTAAATTACAGACCTTCACTTTAAGCTAAAAAATTATAAACGAGCAGCACCAATACTGCGGAGCATTCTGGCAAAAATGGAGAATCAGAATCAAAGTTTTAACAATCATTTTGAAGATTATAATTTGGCTCTCGATTGTTTGTTACTTCTCTTCAAGGTGCAAAATGTTCAGGAGAAACGATCTTCTGGAGTCGAGGTAAAGATCATAGGTCCTGGAGTAATTCTTGCAAACGTTTTCCTAACTTGTCTCCTAAAAAACCTTACTCATTGGTGTACATTTCACAAAAGGGTCTCACTCAGAAGCTTCTTCGAACTTCAAATTGTCCTTTGAGAGCTCATGGGAAACAACGCTACGGAAACAGCATATTCTTCACCTGTGTGTCATTTGACGGGCTCCCAAATGCTCTATTTTTTGTCCTTTATAATATTAAATAGTAAATCACGGTGTAGAGGGATTTCTTTTCGAAAACCTGTGTGTTTATCAAAGTCACACACATGTAGAATCCATTTTGCACCTAGTGATAATGATGTTTTTCAAGACTTGGCCAGCTTCCAATCATAAAACATATATTGGCAGCTTTTCTGGCCGATAAGGAAGAAGGAAACAGCAAACAGCCAGCTAAGCTTCAGCTGTTTTTTTCCTTTGAAGATCCTGCATATTATTGCATTGCTTTGACTATTCTCGTGTCACTCATCAATCTGCTAATCTGTGCCTTAGAAGTTAGGTCTCTGCGACAGCAAGCTCATGATTACTTCATGTTGCAGGTCCGGACAAAACTGAAGGGATTCCTTTTAAAAGTTAAACAGAACGAGGAAGTTAAAAACCTTGCTGATATATGTTTTCAATTTGCACAAGTAAGCTGTGATATTGAATGCAGATTTCATTGCTCATTCCTTATTTCATTGAAGGTGATTAAAAGAACTTGTATATGTTGCAGGAATGTGAGCATTCAAAAGACATTGACAGTGCCATCATGTTCCTAAATGATGCCTTGAACTGGAATCCAGTCCACGTTCCAGCTATGGTGGCACTGGCTAGGATTCGTCTCTCCAGGTTTTAAGTGTTGTTCATTTTTTAATTTTCTGCTAAATGTGCAATCTTGGTTTTTATATGGACAAGTACGTTTTTACAGAGGAGAGGTGATTGAATGCGAGCAGAAATGTGCTTTTATATTAAAGGCCAATCCCCTGAACAATGTTGCCAATGACATTATAAACAGCCTTATGTTGAACAAGGACCTCTATGAATCCGCCTTCCAACATTTAAATCAAGTTCTTCAGAAAGAAGCAAATTGTTATTCTTCTCTTTCTCAGGTAAAATTTACACTCATATTTCTGAAACTGAGTTCTAAATATAAATGTAAGGCTTCTTGAATTGATGGCACACAGCAACAGAAAATAAGCTTCTGATGGGATTAGTCTGGTGAGAAGGAATAATCGTAAATGTTGGAAGTTGAACTAAGCCACAGTCAGATGGAAAGAATATAAAGATATGGCATATCCTTATTTTTGTAACCAATATGCACTTACATTATTAGCATTCAAGTACCATCTATTTATATATGCTTCTATGAAATTTCTACTTTCTCATGGTGAAGGATATGGTTAGTTTGGTCGTGCCTAGCAGTATTTGTACCTGTTTGTGATTAACCTTACGTGACAATTGCATTTTGCACAGCTGGTCACGTTATTAGAGAAATTTGGGCGCCATGAAGAGATAGTACATTATCTAGAAGCAGCAGAAAGATCACTATCAAATTCGTATATGCCTGCAGGTCTCTTCTACTGTAAGGGGTTACATGCGTGGTACTCTAAAGATCTTCATCAAGCCCTCAGAGTACTGTAACATTATGTGCCCTTCTCTATAAAAAAAAAGTAAACGTAAAATCAGATTCCATTCATTAGGTGTGGAAATTTCCTGTTGTATAATGTGATGAGTTCTATCTGAGCTCCTGTAGTCACAATTCTGCATTACAACTTTTGCTCCCGTGTTATCAAGTAGCCAGTTCCTTTCCATATTTATCAGTGACAAGTATCCATCTAAAAGATTTCAATCATGGCTGTTGTTCCACGGAAAAAGGTGAGCCTGAAATAGCAAATAGAATTGCTTGTCATTGAGGAAGGCAATGTAGCCATTCTTTCAGTAGATATTTTAGAATGCTATAGAAGAGAGAATATTCCATCCAATCACCACTTTGACAGCAATCATTAATATCATATTTAGTTACAGCAATATAGTCTACAACATTTACAGCCTCAATCCTAACAAAAAGGGTTATAACGTCTCTTTTGGACTTGAATTAGCGTGCTTCGATGAGGTGGTTATTCGCTTCGTCAGCCGATTCCCATTTTTCTTTTGAAGAATTATTTTTAGGATGCTCTATCTTTGCTTAGATATCTAACAAAATCTCTAATGGGAGTGCTTTCATATTGTTTTGCAATGTTAATAATAGGATTTTTCATGCTTTCAGATGTTTAATAATGCAAGAGCAGATAAGGAATGGGGACAGAAGGCCATCCATAATATGGTCGAGATATATCTCAGCATAAACAATGACATGATAAATGATGAGACGCATGTTGAGAATGATACAAAAGTGGGCGAAGAAGAAATGCATACAGCTTTGGAGCTCCTAGTAGAAAGCAGGTACAGATTTTGTTGTAATCTATGCTTCAAGCGAGCAACATAAAGAAGTTATATATAAGGTAAATTGATTGTTTTTTCACTATCTGCCAAATGAGTTTTGCCTAACTATGACCTTGTGATGCTTGAGACAATTGCTTATGACCTTATTTTCAGTTTCATTTGATTCCATAATTTCAATTAACAATCCACTTACAGAATGATCGATGAAACTTCAGTCAGGCAAGTGGCACTAGAGTGTTATGCATTAATGGTCCTGAAACGAAAAGAGGATGTTGAAGTGGCATTATCAAGGTTGCAGAACATTACAGGAAGTGAAAAGGACCATATAGTCATCAGATTGGCAATTGCAACAGCATTGGTAATTCTAAAACAATCCTCAAAAGCGAAAGGTGAATTAAGAGTCATTGAGCGAATGACATATCGGTGGGAGTATGGTGAAGATTTTGAGCGAGCTTGGCTAATGCTGGCAAACATTCACATTCAGGTAGATGTTGGTTTTGACTAAGATAAAAGCCAACTGAAAAACATGCAAAATTCCTTTACATCATTTTTTCCCATCTTTTTTCAACAGGGAGGAAAAACGAGTGCTGCTGAACAGTTATGCAAGAGTTGCTTGAAGTACAATAAGTCTTGTTCCAAAGCTTGGGAGTACCTTGGTTTATTGATGGAGAAAGCTCAATCTTATAGTGAAGCAATAAGTTTCTATGAGAAGGCATGGAAGTATCATAGAGGGACTTCATTGTCAATTGGTTACAAGCTTGCCCTATGCTATTTGAAAGCGAAGCAGCATATTGAAGCGATAACTGTGTGCCAAAAAGTGCTTAAGGTGTTCCCAGAATATGGGAAAATAAGAAAAGATATCCTTGATAAAGCACGGCAATGTTTACGGCCATGATGACATTTTTGGTTTGGTGGAGGCTGGCAAGTTATGACGCTGGTGGTACAAAAAGAGTGCCAATGTGGCGATATAGATACTAAAGCTGAAGGTACACGTTTATCAGTTGATTTTGGTTTCACAAACCCACGCTCAAACAAGCTGCTCATTTGACGCATAGGAGGGTATCATTTGCCCCTACAACATGTAATTTAGGAGGGTATCATTTGCTCCTACGACATGTAATTTATTGTAGTTTTCCATTATATTGATGTTGTCACAAGGATATGATCTAGTTGTATTATTGTGAAAAAACAAATTCAAGACTGGGGATAGGAGAAGATAGGAGAAGCAGGTGCTAAAAAAGTGAAATGTCGTTGCTTGTTCTTGCTAAACAGGAAAAGTGAACAGTCCAAATTGAAGGCTCAAAAGCATAAGTATAGAGATCATGTGCAAACTACATGTCCATGTTCCACGATTATAATGACATGCTTTTTTCTTTTTTAAGCATATTGATGTTCGTGCACTTAATTTGCATCATAAATAGTAACAATAAGAAATGGAGCTAATTTTATCTACAAGAGCTATTTGGTTAAACACTTCTTTTTGTTCAATTATTGGTATTGCCGCTGGTACCACCAAGAAATGTCCATGTGAAAAAACTATTTTTTAAGTAAATAGACTAGTAAATGTGTGTCCGGCGTTGCCGGACTAATGTCCTGGCATATGTTTTTACTCGGCCTTTAATGTCCATATATGTGCAACTTCCATGAACACCACATCTTAGCACATCTTGATATTCGCAAGAATGGATACTATTTGTTTTTGGGATTATTTTTGTTCTTGAAATTGGCTAACGGCAGTATCATCAATGTATTAACTTTGCGTTTATGGATTTCAGTAGAGAAAACAATGTTTTATAAGGAATGTGGGAGGCAATTAATTTTATCTCTAAAGACGAAAATTTGGAAAGACAGATTCAAAGCTTTTATTTAAAATGTCACCCTTAGAAGTTAAGTACATCAACAAAAAATAGGTACAGAATTGTCCTGGTTCATTTGTGTACTTTAGTTCATGATGGAACTCTAAATATGCATCTCCACATGGTGCACATCACCAAGGGCCTAATGTTGTATTTTTTGGATTCTCCCGTGATATCTTCACTTCCCCGATAGAGAACATCTTAGCCGAGGTAAAAGTGAAATGCACGTGCGTGCCATTGATTTGAATCGTCGATGTCTTACGACTATCAGCACATGAGACACTATCAGCACATGAGACAACTCATCCGAAAGACAGGGTCGTATAATAGAATCAGATACCGCCCCAGAACGAAACGATATTTGTAGACCCTAAAATGCGCTCCATTATATATCTAACACAGGTGAGTTCTTTTGCTACTGAAACGCCAATTTTTCAGTGCATAGTGTCATTTGTTATCTGATAAAAAAGACAAACAATTGGAGCTTGGTCAAAGCATGACATATAAAGAGGGTTTCAGTTTTTTGCCAAGGCGGCTATGGCAAAAAGACCATTATGCATTTCATTCTCGTCTTTATTTTTGGTTGGAAGAGGCTTGATTGTGATTCTCTGCTCGATTCTCTTTGTTCCTATACTTCTTATCTCATATTTTTTAAAGCTGCACAACCTTTTCTGCTCAGTTCTCTTTGTTTTTATGCTTCATATTCTTTTGGGATCTTTCTCGCCGTAGCTATATGCTCTGCTTGAATGACATCCGTTCGCACTTGCAATGGATCTTTTCATTTCCTTCGCCGGGTTGGAACAGGGCATTCTGCCATGGGTGTGTACCTGCCACATGTACGGCCCAGATTCTCTGTTGCACTTTAGTAGTTTTTTTGTGTTTTTATTTGTTTTAAAATAGCGATTAGGATGGGTATAGCAATTAGGATGGCCGAAAGAAAGCATTGACCTCCAAATTTAGACGCACCTGCAAGCTGTACAAACAAGAAAGCATTAACCTCCAAATTTAGACGCATCTGCAAGCTGTACAAACAACACGTCCTGTATGCACTTTGCAAAAATGCTTTTTTCAAAAATAACAGATCGTTTCCCAAAAATAATAGATCATTCACACCATGCCGAAATTTTTTACTTGCTTTAAAGAGTAGGAACCATGAAACAGACCAAGGAATAAGCCAAAGAATATCAAAGAATAACCACCCTCAAAAGCAGAAAGAAAATAGAATACAATTCCCTAACAGACATCTTTCGAAAAATGCCACCAATTTGCAAGTAGCTTGGGTTCCTTCCCTGTAATAGTTCATCAAATTCAATACTCTATTGAAGCACAAAAAATTGAAAAGATAAAAGGGACACAGTATGTGAAGCAGATTACAAATGCGTTTAATAAGATTAACAATGGTATGAACAGGCAATTAAACCCAATGAGGATGATATACACAAGTTCAATTCTGAAGATTGTGGAGCATCAACGACCTGACCATATGACTCTACATTTCCAACCTATTGGATATCAGCCATAAGCCATGCACAATAACAGCATGCATGGCAAGACAACAACTTGCCAGAAGAAACGAAAGATAGTAATTACTTGGCACTCTTAGATATCATTCACCACATTGGAGTCCAAGACATTCGGAGTGTGGTCAATGCCTGGTTGGTCACTCCCACTAGAATACCTTAATGTGAGCCGACCCCACAATCTGAAATATATAGAAAAAGCACAGAAAAAAATCACGAGTTTAAGAACTTTATATATTAGAGTACAATCAATTGCAACTAGCTTATGTTAAGATTAATGGAGGCTCTTAATCAAGGATTTGGTCCCCTGAGCTCAATGACATGGGTTTGTCCTAAATGATAGGAGCTTTAATGACAAGGCAAGTTAAAATGAAGGGCTACAGATTTTCTTCCTTTTGCCCCTTTCTCAAGCTCTTTGCAAATGGAAGCGAAAATAATTTGGTGGGGTAAGACCTTGGGCTAAGAATCTATAGCCTTTGATTGCAAAGCCCATTTTACAGTTTCAATTAGCCTAGGGACTTGTCGAATCCTCACACAAGCCTCCTGTCCCAACTTGATACAATACTATGTCCTTTTGGAGAAGTAAGAAAATTAAACCAGCCCTTAGGAATGATCCATCAAGGCTATCGGTTTTCTCAGATGAATCTTAACTTATTGGCCAGGCTACAAGCTCATTTTCTTACGATGACATCCCGAGAAGTTGAGCCTATAGAGGCTCTTGGTTGAATCTAAGCTTGTCTTTAAGTCTAGATTCAACCAAGATCCCCTCTTTTATCTCCAATTCATCAAGCTCATAGATGGAGTGTTCTTGGAAGACCTATGGTTCAAATGATCTGAAATAAGTTTAAAATTTATTTATTATTAGTAATTTCTCTCATTAAAGTTAGGGATTAATGATTCATTTCGGCCTTCTCACTCCATATTGTAGGGTGGATCATTCATTCAAGTCGCGAAGGATCTCCCTCCAAACCGTACATACGATTTTCATCGAATACGGCTTTCCACTTCACTATATACAATAGATTTTAAATCATACATTACGTATATTAATAGAATATCTATTTGTAAGTAGATTCATTTCAGCCTTCTCAGTCCATATTGTAGGGTGGATCACACATTCATCCAAACTGGACATAGGATTTTCACTGAATATAGCTTTCCGCTTCACTATATTCAATATTAATAGAATATCTATTTGTAAGTAGACTCTTAGAACATAGACGAAATATCTTGCTATGTGTTTTCGTGGTAGGGCCCTAGCGTTTCTTACAAGACACCTACTTGAGTGTTTTGTTTTTTACAATGGTATAGAACAAGAACCTTAAAGCTTTTTCACAAGTGGACAGAGACTCCAAATATAGGATGCACTCAAGTAACGAAAATCCAAAGGATAATGAAAACATGTTTAGTTGTTATTTAAAATCCTACCTCTGTCACTATGATCACGAGTATGGCGCCACTTGTAGGCAATACACTGAACACTGTGACAATGGTAGAGGCTATAATGTACTCCTAATGCAATGGTTGTCTCTGGCCATGTCGAATAAAGTTGTCTTGTGCTTCCCAACATACGCCAACCATAATAACCTTTCTATTTACTCATAATAACCTTTCTATTTACTTAAATAGATCGAACCCCCAAAAAAATAAGTGTTATGGAAGCCCATTATTAGACTCAAAGGCTCATATCAGGTCCCTATAATACATGATGCATTTCATAAATAAATAACAATAAAATTACAAGAAAATTCTTCCAACATGTGAGAAAAGAAAAGATTTTTTTTGGTAAGCTGATTTATTATAGGATCATCCTCCTATATGAATTATACATCTATATACAAGCAACATACAAGGTTATTTTATTGTATAATGAGGAGAAGGATATAATGTTGCAACAAAGCGAATTTTATTTTCTTCTGTCTTTCCTTTTGTCTAAAATTTAAGACAAACATACATATGAAGTTGTGAATGGCAACATAAAAGAATAGACTTATTATGGAACATGGATTGAGACATCAACATAAAATGAGTTCACTAAAAAAAGATCGAAGGGAGTTGGCATTTCACCAATGAGCATGTCCTGGACAACAAAGAATGTGTGATGATCCTTCTATTTTCTCAATAGAAACTAGATACATATATTCACATGCTCAATCGCCTTGTTTATTATGTAGATTCTAAAAGAACATGGATTCCCAAAGATGGGACGGATCGAGAAGGCCTTCGCCATGGCATGACATCTACTTGTGCTACCGAGAAAGCCAATAAAATTGTAGTATAGTAATCTGTAGGACTTTAGCCTTGAACTTTTTATATCTCAGAACCTTATTTTGGCCTAGAAACTCCAGATTTACACTGCTCTAATACCAGATGTTAGTAATAGAGTAACACTACCTCAGGCATCTGTTCAACATTCTTCTCAGGTTCAAGCTCCTATTGTTATTTCTTCATCTATTCATGATCAACCTTTGCCAGTTGCCTTGCATTCCTCGGCTATGGAAGATGCTCCACATACAGTTCCAATGGTATCGTCCTTAGCACCGTCAGCTGCAGCTATAGTTCCTACCACTCTCCCCGTTGTTGCTTCTGCTTCTCATGCTTCTGAGGTTGTTATGGCTGATGGTCCTAATCTTCAGTGCGCTAAAGAGTCATGGCAACAAAAGAAGGCAGCGAGGAAGAAGTCTGTTATATCATCTCACGAGGCTATCCTGCCTCGTACTATTCAGTGGCATGAAGCAAAACTCTAAAATAAGCCCTTTGCCACGAAAGACCTCTGTCTGTAATCTAATAATAGTGGATTCAAGAAGTGGCCTAGCTTTGTTTGATTAAAAAATAGAATCTCTATTTATTTTTTAAACATCTCTGCTTATCCTAGTTGTCTCAAACTCAAGCCCAAATATTTCATGCATCACATTTGAATCCTCAAGAAGTGCTCAAAGGCGTACCAAAAGAAAAGTATGTTGCCGATGGGACCCAAATGACAACAAAGAACATCCGGCCTATTGTTGTCTGGTATTGAAAAGCCCCCATCCCGAAGGGTTTTCAAGGGAAACTTAGTAGTAATAGGCATGCTGATGAATTGTACATTTGTACATGTCAATGCAATTATCAAGGGCACAATTGAGCACTCATATCCTTTCTCCTGATTATCGAGGGCACAATTGATCCCCATGTCCATTCTCTTAAAAAGCCCTCATGTACTCATCATTGAATATAGTGGTTGGTTAGGTGTAACCAACCCGTCGTATCCTATCTTGTATATGTGAAAATATTGGGCAGTGCTGAAGGGTGTGGCCTCCACAATGCCTTTAAACCTTTTGGAAAGATAAATAAGCCACTTGATTCTCCCATGGAATATGCAAAAATATGGATACATACATGTGTATAAGACCACAATCGCCTCAAGCAATATGTGGACGCATGTTCCCTAAGTAAGCTTTGGGATAATAGTGCAGTAAAGACATCCCACTACAAAAGCTAGATTAATCCTACCCTTGCCTAGGGTTTGCAACAGTACTTGCTAATACATTTGTCCATGAAAAAACGTAGAGCGATTGCATCCATTTGCACAAGAGCACACTACCTCAGCATTGAGATAGATAAATGGGCCCGCGATGAGTGAGAAAACAACGTCTGACAATGCAATCAGTTAGGATATTGAAGATGCGTGCCACACCCTTTCACTCAACATTGCGTAGGCAAGGTTTTGCAAGTGGGGATCTCCCATGCTTAGCACTTTATGAAATTAGATAATGTGAAATTCTAGAACAGCTATTTGCAGAGGCAGAAAGTCTTGTGCAGAAGAATTTGATATAAGACCATGGGGTTAACTCTAGGTTGCTCGAGTCAGAAAGGTCATTTGTACCTATTCCAAGTCCTCCCAAGTAATAAGTAATATCACTGGCCACATACTTCCACTCCATACAGAAGTACCGGCTCCACTAATTCCACTCCATACAGAAGTACCGGCTCCACTAACACCCTGAACAAGTGGGACTAATGTGACCATTCATAAAGCTCTGCTTTGTGACAGTCATTCTGCATTGTATAAAAGCCTTCCAGGCTGTCGTCACCTGTTGCCTGGTATAAGTATCCCAATATGTGGTAGTAGTGAACTCCACTTTCAGGTACTTGTAACTTTGTACCACTTCCACCTCCTGACCTTGGTAAGTGAAAAAAGATGGCCTCTGCGCCTTAATGATGGCACCAGGAGAACTTTGGTTTTGGCCAAGTTGATGCACCTTCCAATGGTTTCACAGAAAGTGCTCAAGGCATTCAGATGCTACTGTGCATACTCAATAGGGTGTAGGCTATGATGTCTACATCATCCGTACATATTAGCTGTCGGATGACCTGGTGAGCGAGCCTAAATCAAAATGTTTATTAAGAGAAAGAGCTGGCATTTTGACCATAAATCAAAAGATGTTTATTAAGGAAAGCCTTGACAAGCTAAACTCTTAAAACAACAAATATCTTAAACTTGAGATGCCACCATTTTCTTCATGATTAAATATAAAATAGAAGGAAAAAGAAAAAGATCGTAAGACCTGCACATGGAAGACAACACTGTAGCAACCCTCGAATTCAAGAAACAAAACCCTACATGCTCTAAGACGATTTTTAGATGATGCAATTAGACGATAGACGCTACACGAGATGCTTATAAGCACAAGCAGTGGTAGACATAAGCATAAGCAGCAGCAGACATATGTCACTACTTGAAACACATGACGGAATGGTCTGGAAGAGATGGCAAGACGCAAAATCCCGAAGAAGAAAACTCTTGGAAAAAAGGTTTGCACTTGCCACATGGGCTTTTGACGAATTTACATAGACCAGCTAGATTTGATGTGGTATTGACGTGGGCTTTCAAAGACGGCCATTTTATATATGCTACAGATGTTGATTTTTAAGCCAAATAAACCAAGTTCAGACATACAACAAGCACATAATACATGCCACCTATGCAACAGTAAGATCATCGTTATAGTAGATATGTATAACGGGAATATAGTAATAAGATGCTAATCCTAATTTCACAAACTCTTCAGATTCATCAGGAACTCCATTGTCTTGCAATGTTTTGTTCATGTCCACATCCATAAATTTGTCATCTGGTGTTTGACAAAGGGCCTTCCAAGTATAGCTAGTTGCATGGGCATTAAAAGAATGATATCTATCTATGATCTCATTGATATTCTCTTCTGATGGGACCTATAGAATCCAAAAAGGAGAAATATCAGAATCAATAACCGTAATTTATTTACCATATCAAAGGTAAATTCTAACACAAGGACTTTCATCAACTTTTTATTGTTGGCAAGGTATTTTGATTTTATTAATAATGGAAAAAAAATCAACAACATAGACTTTGATAAATTTCATGCAATAGTTATTAGAAGACTTCCATCAATTTCATCTCAACTCTACATATGCTATTTTATGTATGAGAGAAGTGATGACATTCGGAAGTAGCAAAAAATAAATATGTGATTTATAAATACAAGCGTTAGCAGTGCATAGACTTCCATCGATTTCATCTTGATTAAACCTAAACTATAACCATATAGCTATGGCTAATGGTTAACGGTTTTATGTACGGAAGATGCAATAATAATTTTGGATTAAGTTTATATTATGGAGATGACTCCATACAACCCATGGGATAAAACACTAATGATTGGTAGCGCGCATGATGGTGATGGCAACATGTGCATGCACACATAGATAGAGTAGTACAAACATCTTTAGCCATGTCTACCACCTTTAATTGCAATTCCAAGGGTAGATGATACGAATATTTTGACTTACCAGAAGCCACATGAGGAACCTATGTGATACCCCATTGAAAAAAACCTAACACTGCATGTTCTTGCATGATGGTGTGTATTGTTCGGTGTTGATACAAATATACACAAGTCGTGGTGCTGTAATTACCAAAATGCCCTTATGAGTTCTAAAATTACCAAAATATCCCTACACACCTACTATACACAAAGGCATTTTGGTAATTTTGAAACTCATAAGGGTATTTTGGTAATTACACAAACTCATAGGGGTATTTTGGTAGTTTGGGATCCCTATGAGTTTGTGTAATTACCAAAATACCCTTATGAGTTTCAAAATTAACAAAATGCCCTTGTGTATAGTAGGTGTGTAGGGATATTTTGGTAACTTTGGGCATTTTGGTAATTACACGAACTCATAAGGGTAGTTTGGTAGTTTTCCCTTTATTTTTTCTTACTCGGTCCAAGAAAATTTGATGCTACAACAACAGCTAACAGCTGGCAACTGTCTTTCCCACCTATCTTCCTAGCATTGGCCTTTGGTCTAGTGGCATTTGTTTCCTAGAATAGCTATAACTCGAGTTCTAGACTGCCCAAAATCGTCGTTCCGTCCCATGGCCCTGTGTGATCTCCGTGGATGCTAGAATAATTTGTATCTATCGATCTATATCTATATATTGATCTATCAGCTCTCTATCTTCTATCCCTATGGTTAATAGATAGTTGCAAACATGTAGCCTTCCTTGAGTGATGAAACAAATTCTTATGCATATAAGAGGTCTGACTCGTGTCATTAAATTATTCTATTATCAAGGTTAAGATAACAACGTGTTTGCTTGGTAAGAGAATAGAAGAACGTATAAGGTATGGTAAATATTAGACTATTTGGAAGGGAATGAAAAGACTACATCTATGGTGACATTGCTTGTATCTTCTTGCATAAGTCTTGTAAATATCTTCCCATACATATGATTACTAGGAAAAAAAACAACGACAAAATGCAACAATGGAATTTGAAAAAAAGGAACTAAAATGTTTTTGGACCCAATTTTTTTTCCAATAATGTTTCGCATTGTGTATGTGAAATGGTAAAAGCATCATTTAGCAACAAAAATTCACTTCAATTTGAGAACATACCTCTAGAAGTATTTCTTGATCAATAAGCACATTCTTAATACGAACTAATCTCGTCTTCTTGCTAAGCTTTCCGATAACATATTGCGGATCTTTCCACCAAGGAAATCGGTAATCTGTATTCCAATCACTTTGGGGGCCCTTCGGTGGAACATGAATAAACCTACCCTATAGCAACAGAAGAGGAATATTTGTAAAGAACATTCTTTGATACACACAACTAGATTCTAGGGGTTTGTTTCTAACTAGAAAGAATGGTGTGAATATTATATTATAAACTAGTTGATGTTCATCATGGATGCAGCCAATTCAATTTAATTATTTTTGCCCATTTCGTGAATTCCCATAAGCTCTGCCTTCATGCAAGCCACAAGCTTCTGGTTCTTAGCGAACATTGAGATACTTGTCTGGATTTGTGCATGTGTGTCTCTAGATGTGTTCCAACTATGAGCAACTTTCCCTTTAAGTGCAAACATTAACCATATGCAACTAGTCAAGCAATTGGCTAATATTAAACATGTAGCATTTCCCAATTCAAAGTCATTTTAATTTTATAACTTAACGTTAAGAATTAAAAATTTGTACCTGGGGTATGTCAAAGGTGAGCACATGTTTTATAGGATCTATAAATGACTTCAAGTCCCATGTAGCATTGTCAAACCAATGGCTTATATCACTCCCTGCTTCCAAGATAATTGGCTGCACATACGAACTTGAAACAAGAAACAATTAAGTCATGTTAGTTGTGCATAATAGAATTAAGATTAAATTAAAAAGCTACGTATCTAAGGCCGGAATCACACGAGCAAACCCAAACTATAATAACCTCCCATGTGGATAAAATAAACACCCAACATATCACACTATGTTGCCTAAAGTATGACGTAGCTTTTAGTAGTTTTGGCATGTATTATTTTATTGCCACTTGAACAGAAGACGATCTTGCCCATTAAATTTTAGATCTTACCTATTGTAATTCAAATTATTTTAGTTTGGACATTCTCCAATGTGATAGGGTATTGTTGGACAATTCCGAATGGGTGCCTTTTCAAAATTTTATATGTTTGGGCATGGGCACAAGTGTGATTTCACCGTAACTCATATAAACATTATAGGCTCTCTCCAAAACATGAGACATACCTCTTTTTTTTAGACACCTTTTCGGCTAGTTTTTAAGGCCTTCAGCATACGATACACTACGTTCAGTTAGTCCCGCCTAATCAGCCACTACATGTGCTGCTAGACATGGCCTATGTGGAACTACTGGGATCTTATCTTCAAGAAATCATGGATACACGCACTCAGCTACGTCCTCTGGCATGGCACTAAATTGTACCATAATACATCATTGTATGGCTTTGTACAGTTTGCTAGCATGCCTATTACTGCCAAGGTTTTTCCCACAACTTCTTTTTTTTTTTGGGGGGGGGGGATTTTTCTTAATCCTTCTGATAATACACTTGTTGTTTTTGTTGTTTGGGTCCTATAGGCTAATTGGTCTCCGTGGACGATAAAAATACATTCTATTCTTTTCTTTTTTCTGGATACACTCCTCAGATGTAGCTCTGCTCTATATGGCCGAATCAGTTAGAATTTTGAATGGAATGGAATGAGGTTTAAATAGGATTTGATTGTTGCACAGGAGATGGTCTTCAGGGGAACGTATACAATGGCCATTTTAATAGAGTGGATAAGGGCAGAGATGGTGCTAAATCCTGCAGTGCAGAAAAGAGCACAAGAAATGTGTTGTGGTAAGAATTGGACAGAATCTACCATAGCCAAGGTGCCAAGTTTAGCAATGGTCGTCAAAAGCTGCATCCACTAGCTTCTCTATTATCCTGGGCAAAGCTAGCAACCCTAGACACAAATCTGGCAGGTCATTTCATTCCATCAGGAACTACAACTGTAGTGAACATATCGGCAATTTGTCAGGACCCTGACATTTGGGCAAACCAAAAGGTTTATGTCGAAAATTTTCGGGGAGCCAAGAGAGTATACATATTGTATTTGGCCCCGTTTGGAGCAAGCAGAAGGGCTTGTTCCGTTAGAAATCTTAGAATTGCCCATCTCTGACTCGCCTCCTTCGTAAATATGATTGTATAGTTTTTTCTATCAAATCCTGGGACCTTTGTTGATGCTGAATGTACCATATGTTCATAATATAGATTAAAAAGAGCGGCTCTAAATTCTCTAATTCACGAAGTCCATCAACATTTAGCATTGACAGAGCATGGTGGGAAGAGGATGTTGCCTTGCATATCCATCTCCAGCACCTTCTGAGCACTATGTGCCAAGCATGTTTGCAAAGGAAGAAGTTCTGTAGCATCCAAGATCCACTTTGACTAAAGACCCAATTCAGTAATGGCGAATTTGGTTTAGAATTGACACTCCAGTCTATAATTGCTTTTGTTTAACCTTGTGATTGTGTTTGTCCAAGATTTTAGTTCTAGCAGTGTGTTTCAAATACATCTTGAATAGTTTCAAGCCCAAAAAGAATAAGGATATAATTGCAAGCCATAAAGCTTCAAATCTGAACAGAATAAACAAACTTCAGACCTTCTGTCTTATGAGAATGTTACAAAGGCAACGCAAGGTACTCGTTATGGGAGTATTGAAGTAGTTGGTTGAAGTTGTTAGTTGTGGCAGGCACTTAAGCAAATAATTTTCTTTGGAAAATAATTATAGCCTCAAGGCATGTCTGCAATTACATTCCTAGCCATTCCAACTGCACACATATAGCATCTTAATTCATGACTCACAACTAAATCTACTACAGCACATAGCATTTTAAATTATGACTACCATGAACACAACTAGATCTACTACAACTATTTCATTGTGAACCAGCATTCTAGCCAGTGAGTTGGAAGAGAGAAATGTATAGGCAAACCACTTCAATACATAGAGGGCATTCAAGAAAGAGAAATGTTTGCGGCAGCCTTGGCCGCTGCAATAAAATCTTGTAATTATTATAGCTTTTGAAAGAAGTCGAGCCATAGTATAAATAAGACTAGGAAGCTTTCTTACAAGATGTTGCCACAAGCGATCGAATGTCATTTAGGGGGTGTTCTAAGATCAACGACAAAACGTAGTTGGGTGTGGGATGCATATTGCATAGTTATAGATCTAATACAATGTCTACATAGCCATGTACATTTTATATTCTATTGAAATTGAAGCTTCAAGCATTGCAACACATATCACATTTCTATAGTCTTGAAAGAGCATTATTAATATTGCAAAACTTAGTTTAAAAGAAATATCTTCATTTGCTATCTCAAAATTTGACAAGATGAACTAAATTATTTTAAAATTAGGGGCCTTTTCTTAACTATAAAGATACCAAGATGCATACTTACTTTCTATATACCTAAAGCTATGAAATATAAATTACCTTACACAGGAAGTCCGGATGATTGGAAAAGATAGGGGTGAGGTCATAAACATATCCAAGAAGCATGACCCAACAATCCTCACGAGTATTGTGTTGTGAAACCTCTGTTGGCGTATACCAGCCACTTCTTCGTTTCGGACTAGCCATGGTTTTGCTTCACAGGCCTATATTATTTTCAATGTTCATTATTTATGCAGGAAAAACTATAATAATCATCAAGAGCATCATATAAAAATTTTGTACCCAAGATACTATTAAAACTTATTATTACAAGAAAGTTTAATATACATTTGTGTCTTGTGTTTTAGTGGCATTTTAACTGCAAGTTACATGAAGGATTTTCTTAAGATTCCTCTCGATTCTAAGATTCTTCAAATATTCTCTAGAAAGCCCTCAAGATCCTTGTTAATTCTCTAATCAAAATCTCCTGAAATCTCAAAGATTTCCTTAGATTCTCTCAGGGCTATTGAGATCCTCCCCATGCTCCAAGATTCCATTGAATTCTATCAATGTTCTTTTAGATTTCTTTGAAATTCCCATAGATACCATCAATAGTCACTAAATTCCTTGTGCAATATGACCACTCTCTTGAAACATCTCGACGAGCTGGTGTCTGGCTCTACCCAAAGTCCCTTAAGATTTTCTTAGATTCCATCAATTCGATTAGGTTCCTCAAGCTTCCATTAGATTCTCCAATATTTTATGAAGACTATTCAAGATCTATGAAGATTCTATATTCCCTCAAATTTGTCAGAAAAATCCCTCAGATTCCTTCATAATCTTGAGATTCTCTTTAGATTCTCTTAGGTACTCTTGAACCCGATGACACGATGTTGCACTCTAATGAAGTAATACCAAACCTCTACTCTTCCAAATGCTCTCAATGAGTTGAGTCCAAAGACGCCAGTCCTGCTTAGTTCTTACATATCCATTATCCAATGCAAGTTACATGCGTATGAAGTAGTTTAGAAGGACGCATTTAATGCACTTAATTGCTATATGACAGGTCATTCAAACATTAAGATGTCATAAGATCATTACGTATGACATGTGTCATAAAAATGGTGCCATTGCCCTTCGTTAATTGCCAAACTTCAAGGGCTAAAATTTCTCCTTCCCCATTTATCCTAGAGTTGATATTGGCTACAAACTACCTCATGTGTGAATGTGTTACCTCTTATATTGACATCACATGGGCTTGCATACATTAATTGTTGTCATTAATGTTCCCATAGGTGGCGCTTTTTTCCATTTTATTTTGTTCTTTTGCCCACCCTATTTTTTCCTTTGAAACACCATAGGTGTCTCTTTTATAAACAAGCAATCAGATGAGAATATTCAAAGGCTTCTTTCTAAAATAAGCATACATGTTAAGAAAAATATGTAAAGGTTCGTACATGTGAACCCCTTGTGTTCGTTGCTAAGAGAGGAGTTGCATGTTCCTTGACACCATTGCTATTTACAATTGTGGCAAAGCTTTCAAAATTGTTCTCTCATGCTATTCATCATGGCTTGTATAAGATGCACCTCAAGATGCTTGCAACCACCATGCAAAAGAGAAAATTTCATAATAAACTTCCAAAATATTACTTTGGCAAAAGTGTGCCTGCTAGGGACATTTGATAATTTTGTGTCTACTATGGACATTTGATAATTTTGTTTCTTGTTCTTGCTTACCATTGGAAAGTGCTTCCTAGTAGTAAGGCTTATGGTACTCCCATTGAGAGGTATACTGCTATCTAGGACTGCCTCAACTACTCTTTGCTTTCCAGTCTAAATTCTAGGAAACATTGGCATTATTAGAAATAAATATGTGGATTGATAGTTAAGAAATGGTGTCATAAAATTGCTTGATTTGTGTGTATCAATGTAAAACCTACGAATGGCTTGGAATCATTTGGTTATGATCTATAAGTTCATGGCTCCTTATATGGGTAAGAATGATTTCCCTTACTAGTCTCACAAATATTGCCTTGTGTTTATCGAGAGATTTTTGAGACAAAAAACTGGTGTTTGTACTTGGTTGAATATAATTACTTCACTTTGCTCTATAATGCATCCATTTGACTCACGTTAGAGCCTGGGTAGAGTTGAGGCTTTGAGACTTGATATATTTCTAGCTTCATATTGCTTTATTGATAAATACCATTGGAGAATAGCATGTCATTTTGCTACAATGCAACCATTTTTACTCACGTTACACGTTAGAGCCTGGGTGAGTCTTGATGAGATTCTATTTGTTGCCATGAAAGGTCTTCTACATGACATTTTTCAATGGGATATGGTTGTTGACTGCTATCTCTTTTACAATCACCTGCTTATGTGTAAGATGAGTCTATCACCAACAGATGCAAGACAACCTCAAAGATATGCGCTGACAGCATTCTATGGTATGAAAATCCCTTTGTTTTGCACAAATTTAAACAAGTGGAAGCAATTAACTGTTACCTAGCCTGCAATCTAAGACACAAATATTTGGCAATTTCAGCAATAGTAATAAGGGCAAAATCTTTTCCCACTTTCAACTGGCAAGTTAGGGCAATATCAGAGAATGTACATTGACTAAGTCTGGTTTGATGTACGCATTCTCTGGAATATAATTTTACTACACATTTTCTTGGGCATAATTACTACTATGTTGAGACGATGTAGACAACTATGTGTCAACATCTAGATCCATCTGCTTAAATTTATCTGGGGAGATACTTAGTATGTATCAAATCAGAGACTACGGCATGTGAGGAGAGTGATCCACTTTCAACATATTTATATTGAAGTAACTTAAATTCACAAATTCACAATACCTTGTCGGCAGTTCAAGATATTTCGTTGGGAATTGATGTAAGGCATATATCTCTGTAAAAAGCATCACAGTTAATACAAATGGAATTCCAGGGACTTCCAAAATTATGAAGAAACGAGCCTCATGCTATAAGTTCGTTTGTTGAATGTACACATTCTCTGAAACACAATCATCCCCATGTTTAACACATCCCCAATAAATTTATCTAGGCAGCAGCTAGTTATAGCAGGTATCAAATCATAGATAAGTCCAACGATACTGATCCACATCCATTGTATCTAAGTAAATTCTAATGGCAAATCCATCATACCTTGTCAAACAACTCAAAATTTCTTGTTGGAAATTGATGGAAGGCATATTGTCTGTAAAAATCATTACAAGGCAGTTATCATGCATGGGATTAGGGACTTCCAAGAATGAAAAGCAACATGCGCCATGCTATACTTATTGCTGCTTCTCAAATATCCTTCAACGAATGTTCCATACACGGTAGATAAATGTTAACAGTCATTAGAAATGGTTTCCTGGAAGCATCTATTAGCAATGTGCGGGTCGGCTAAGGCATGCAAGAATCATGCACACACAAGCAATGAAATTGGGGGGCGCACTAGTGTAAATGCATGAAGAAAGGAACAGCAATCTTGCTTATCCAATTACGACTTGGCAAACCCCAGCCTCTCCTTATAAGTTTGTTATCATGTTACTATTATTATGTTGACCCATCTTTTCTATTAGATTTGAAATGAAAATGAAAATTTTATTCACTATCTCACAGAAATTTGTATAGCATTACAATAAAAGTTTGCTGAAGATGTGAAAACAAGCCCTGGCTATAACTTTTAAATTTGGTGCTGGAACATTTCAATGCATAATGGATTAACTTGGACATCTTAGATGGGTCATGTTATTGAGCTATAACTTCCAATGCATCCGTGCTGTTTAATTTGATTAAGTCAGGCTAAATCTTCTCTGTGCTGTTTAATTTGATTTAGACAGGCTAAATCTTCTCTGTTCACACAGGGTATCGAGCAGTTATTTGAAATGAAGCGTGTGATGAACATGATAGTGACATTGGCAAATGGCAATCCACACATTCCTCTGTAGCTTCTATGTAAAATAAAAAGGAGTAGACCCTTTTGGTTCTTATAAAATGTCAATGTAACAGAATAATTTCATTTTTTTAGAAGAATGCATGCAGCATGCTAGTCAGATTGCACTTTGGATGGCTTGCATTATTTCTGTCAATGGGTTGGTTATGATTCATATTTTGCCATGTGCATATAGGCTTATAGGTTTTTCCGGTGGCCCTCAATGTCTCTCGTGGTCATCCTGGAAGTGAGACAATCGTCTGGATACTACACACTGGTGAATTGTGTGAACAAGAAGTCATCTTACTGTAGGGTCATGGATTATTGCAAATTGTGCCACATTTTGATCTAGACAGATCCACAGAACAGGCTTTGGCAAGTTTTATTCTTGCACTTCATACCTTAATACCCTATAGGCATCTATTATGGACCCAGCTTGACAGTAGAAGTTGGAGACAACTATGCCAAGCAGAAACAAAGGAAGATATGTTGATCTTTTATGCTAGGAAACTGGTGGAGGTCCTCTTGTTATCTATGTTAAATACAATAGGGTTCTAATTGGATACAAAGTTGACTGATGGTGAGATAAAGCTAACGCGGTTTGACAGCATGCAAAGAAGGCCAATGCGTTTTTCTAGGATTTGTCAAGAGTAGAGAGATATAAGTCTGCAACCACAATTTTGTTGTTTCATTTCTTTCACACAAGGAAAATTAAAGGAGGATTATAAAGGACACTACTATGAACCTCCTTAGAATGCAATGCTGTTTTCAGATGAAAAAAATGTTTGTCCACTACAGGACTCATGCACTTTTTTAAGTTGGAAGCGACAAGACTTTCTTGAAAGGATGCGAACAACTAATTTTCAACATCATTTAGCTAAACCGGACTAAGCCTAACCGAGAGAATAATTTCAAACAAACAAATTAAATAACGCCAAATGGATACTAAACTGTTCCAAAAAGGAATTGTCAATTCTATTGAATCCGTCCTCCTTGGGAAGCTTAGTCAATAGTTTAAAGGATCCCTATGCAGAGGTACCTAGTTGTCCTACATCATAGCAAAGGAGAACGTTTTGGTCCTTCAAATTCCAATAATTAATGTAAAAGAGTCATAGCCATATGCTGGTGCATTGAGTTCAAATCGTTCCTTCTTATTTGACGCATTGAAGGCAGCCGGCAACTTAAGAGACACTTGTGTTGACGAATTAAAAACCATAGACTGTATAATTGGCATACAAGGGCTAGCACCAGAGAAGTTATCACTCAGGCCTTGTTCATCAGATAAAACGTTTAATCATGTCATGCAGAGGTTCTTACTGAAGAATGCATTGCACGTGCATTTGCAGCCAGTGGATTTTACTAGAGAATGCATTGCACATGCCTTTGCAGCTAGAACCGACGCCATCACATCTAAACATCAACTTGCACAGATTACAGAGCAAACTCTCGCAAATAGACATGTTGGTCCCCATACCAAAGTGAGAACCCGATATGCAAATGGCATGGCAAGGTAACTCACGTCTCAAATGCCAGGACGTCATTATTCTGTGATGCCGGAAACTATAATCTTGAATATGATCTTAATTAAGCCAGGGTAAAGCTACGATAAATAGGAGCTAGAAAAACCCTGATTTACCTTTGTAGAGCATATTCTGACCTAGCCATAGGCGACGATCCATACCTTTGTGGAGCATCTTCTGATGTAACCTAGGCGACGATCCAGAACGGCCATTGAATTCTAAAAACAGTCTATTCTAGATCATGATCGAATGGCTTAAGCCACATCCAACTCAAACTATCCTGTGATCCGGGAACTATGATCTTGAATATGATATTGATTAAGGCTGAAATAGAGATACGATAAATAGAAGCTATAAAAAAAACCTGATTTACCTTTGTGGAGCATCGTGAGGCATCGATTCATACCTGTGTGGAGCATCTTCTACTCTAACCTAGGCGACGGTCCAGAACGGCCATCGAGTTTTAAAGACCGCCTGGTACTGTAGATCATAATCAACCTTAAGCCATAACCAGCTCAGATTTTTTGACACGTGGATAGGTTAGCCTTCGAGGGTTAAGCCATAACCAGCTCAGATTTTTTGACACGTGGATAGGTTAGCCTTCGAGATAGGGGCCACTTGGGCACAAGGTGCTGCGCACAGTGGGTTGCCCTCTAGTTGCTTGAGGGTAAAGTGGCCTAAATCAAACCATGAAGTCATGTTTTGACAATCTATATGTAAATTAAAGTAGACCCCTACGATGTTCTACATCTACAAGCCCATCCACAACTGCCCCTCGATCGAATTGTGTATGTAACTAAGTAGTTGAGCGTTCTAAAACTGTTTGTACATGTTTTATGCCTTCCAGACAAAATGTCAGCACTTCCCAGTGCTCACAATAGTTTAAGCTATAGGTCTCATCTATAGCACCATTGAACGAGTCGCACTACGTGGCTGTATTAGATAAGGAAATAAACGTTTGACATTATATGGTGTTTGTATGTGCCATATAAAATACAAAATTATTTAACTACTATTATGATTGTGGAAGCATGTATCCTCACTTGGGTATTTGGATATATTCCATACATGTTTGAATTGGAACCAAATTATTAGGGTTACAAATGGCATATAGCAGAATGTGCAATGTGCAAATAACCAAATATGTTTGAGGAATGCAATTGGAAAAATCCGAAATGCGAGTGGAGAAATCCAAAATGCAATTGTAGAAATTTATGTGGCAAAGATGTAGATAAAGCTTGTAGCGTTCGGAGTATAGTCTCACAAACAACCCACTTTTGGAATAATGAGGCTTCCTACTAGGCTTATATTTCAAGATTGGAAGCAAGTAGTACAGAATGATGACATCCATCTAGACTTTGACAAAGTGTAAAGATCTTTTGATAAAACTTTGGATGGATGGTTAAAATGGTCCCAATTGTAATGCAATAAAGAGACAAACGAAAAAGTAATTGTAATGATGAAAGAATTATGTCTCCAATGACGTGAAATACTATGTTAAAGAAAAAGTTGAGTATTAGAATATAGAATTGTTCACATCTTTTAGTGAAATTCAGGATGATTTTAAGCTAGCTATCTTGTCCAACAAAGGTTTAGATTACGTTGATCAGTCATTGGGAGCAAACGTTTGATCTGTGCTTCTACTCCTCGATAATTTGTTAGCACTAGTTTCACAACTTGTTTGTTAAAGACGAGATCTAGACTTCTCAGTTGAATCTATCAGTAAGTGTAAATTGGCTTTCTTGAGTGCCTTTTGAGTGCAACCTGTTTTAGGGTTGTAGGCCTGATATGCACGTAGATGGCCAATGATAATTAATTTCAAATTAACCAATCGAAATTTGAGAAAGGGCGATCAGATGCTTACTTGAAGACGCTCATTCTGCTCAAGCAAATGCTGATGGGACTTATGCTCCTCTTGAAGCTCCTTTTCATAGGACTTATGCTTCTTTTGGAGCTCCTTTCTATAGAACTCATGGATAAGCTCAATGTGATCATGGATAAGCTCAATCTGCTCATGCAAACGCTGGAGCTCCTCTTGACGGGAGTTACGGGGCTAGGTATGGAGGGGCTTGGGGGTAGCAGACCTGGGTTTTGAAGCTCTAGGGGGAAGGGCTCTACTTGCGCTAGCATCTCTACTATCTTCCCTATCCCTGCCCTTATTGCTGATGTCTCTCCTATCATCGTTAAGCTTGTGCCGATTATCATTCTTTTCCTTGCCTCTGTCATTTGCCTGATTTTTGCTATTTTCTTTATCCTTGCCTCTAGTTTTAAGTCTGGGACACTGTCTGCTCTAGGGCCAAGATGCATCACCACTGCGGGAAGGGAAAACAAGATGTTGCAATGCAGCCTCGAGCAAGGAGCACCGGTTTTCCAGTTTCCAGATTGCCTCTCAAGCAATAGGGGCAACCGACATTTTACAGGCTATGATGGGTTTTGGAGCAGTCATGGATATATTCTAGGTATATATTGGCATATACATAGAATATGCCACAAACCCACCTCAACGAGGGGCAACCCCAAAAAAAAAAAAATCAATATCCTTCGACTAGGATGTTCGTGGCATTGTGCCACATCCACGGCCACTAACATTTTGCCAAGAAAAACACATGCCATTTCCTATGGTACAACGGAAAATTTTAAACCATGGTCTGAATCCAATAAGCATGAGGCAAGAAATTCTCTGGCCTCCACTCACACTGTGGCGATACAGATCTACGTCCAACCGAAGAATAAAATAATTTGGATAAATCGCCAAGAACCTGGGCTGGAGGAATCGAACCTCCAGGCCATACCGGCCTCACCAGAACCCCTAAAGCACTTAGAAATGTGGCTGCTCCTTACTATCACAGTTCCTTCCCTGCTTCATGGGATAATCTTCGAATGCTTTTAGTACCTCTATTCACACTCAAACCTGTCTGCCTTGGCCGGGTTCTATGCAAAGACTACTCTAAATACAGATTCAACTGGTCTACTCCTGGATTTCGAATCGGCAGATTCACCAGCCTGTACCTCAATGCCTAGCCTCCATCTGTGCTAAAACGAACCTCTGCCAGCTTGCATCTGTGGAAAAATCGAATTGCCAGCCCACAACAAGCCCTCAAAAAGCCACGCCTGTGTCGTCCTCATAGCAACCAGATTCAGCCCTCTCTCTTTCACACTGCCATCTGCCTTGTTTCTATCCTTCATCAGCCCTGTTTCTATCCTTCATCTGCTCAGACAACAACCGGATTGCTGCAACTGCTCAAAGATTGCACACCTTTCTCTGGAACCGACAAGAATGGCATGCCATCCACACCTGTCTGCCCAACAGACATGCCCATGTGTGCATTCCATGCCTTCTATCCTCGTACCATCCCTAGAAACGCCAAGAAAAAACATGCCCACAACCCAATTTGGAACATCTACCTTTCTTTCTGAGCCAACAAGAGCAGCTCAAATCAGCTAAAAACTACAGTTTCACTACGTTTTAGCATACAATACCGGGCGAAATCTTGGCAAAACCATGCCAGAAATACCGCCCCCAAATACCAAACAAAATAATTAGAACATTGTAACACCTGTTTAAGGAACTTGCTATAAGGGAAATAAGAGATACGGTAAGGTTAGCAGTCTGGCCGAGGCTGATAACTAAAAATACGTGGCCGAGGCTGCATGTTCGAGGCTAGATATTTGGCACGTAAGGCTACGTGCCAAATATCTGGCCGAGGATGTACAAACGAGGAAATGCATTTTTTGTTATCAGTCGAGGCAAAGACCGATAACCACCTTATCGGTCTTATATGGGTGGAATAATACTGATAACTAGTTATCAGTACTTCTTCAGTAGTGATAACTAGTTATCAGCCTGCACCAATAATGATAACCAATAAACAAGGACTCTCCCTTTACACTAAAGATTCTGATAAGATTGTACAAAGTGTATGAGAACATACAACTGATTCTATGCTTTAAGTATTAGGTTGCCCGAAGGGCTAACCCTAGGTGTGGAGTAGCAGAAAGAGGCATATTCTAGACATGTACCAAAAAGATGTTGCAGATCTTTGTTGAAGTTACGGCTGGGATTGACTATTGGAAATATACCGTGAGAAAAGCCATGAACAATAGAGAAGAGGGGCAGTTGGGTTGATTGTATGTATGCATGAAGGGTAAAGTGGAATCAGAAAGCCGACTGTAGAAAACAAAGTGGGGTAAGCGTGAAAGAATAGATTTAGATAAGCGGGCGAAGGTGGAAAAGAAGGCAGTTACTGATGTAACGAGAAGAAGGATGTGCTCATGAAGCAAAGCGAAAGGTGTGCTTAATGTCGAAGAGGTGAGTGCATCTTCAAGCTCAACAACGCTGGTGTCATTGTAGACTTCGCTCCTGAATGATGTTCTTCCTCTCATTGTTCACTTCTTCTTCATAGTTATTTTTGTTTCAATAACTGAGCTTCAATATGTAGCAAAATAACATGGGATTCCAGGGGGATTTGATATAGATGTAAAAATAACAATTCCTGAAACGATAGACCATATATCCCTAAAACAATTAAATCTGTGTTATAAAAAAAAAAAAAAGACATAGGTTCAAGATAAAAAACAATCATATTAGCTTACTGGGTATATTGGTTAAAGTTGTCTATTTTGGTAGAGGTTCCAGCCCCCGTATTTCATATTATAAAATCTTATAGAGGTTCGACATTCCCTCAAAACCTTAGGCAAAATCATATTTCATATTTCAAAATCATAGGCGCCTCCAATCATAAATGACTATAAGCGAAAAGAGAGGTGCCTAGAGGTCCCAACATACGATCTGGGTCGTAGGATCGACGAATCCGACGACTGTGGTAGTCCAGGGTGCACCTCGTTTAGAATATGTATTCACTTCACAAGCTCACATTTGTTCTTAGTAAATCTCTTCTACACTTTCTTTAATTCTTGTCTTCTCATTCCTATAATAATTTTTATTCATTTTTAGCTGTCATTCCAATGTCTTATTCCTGTTCCATTATAGTGAGACGTGGACACAGTCTATTTCCTTCTTGCATTATACAACTTTGGATTCTTTACCAATTACTACATTCAAATATATTTTGTTGTTGTAAGATCATGTCTCCTTAGTCAATTCTACTCTTAAACTCTATGTCTTTATTCCAACATAGTATTGTACAATTCTACTTCGGCAACTGCAATTTCATTCATCATTGATTTCTTCCTTTTGCAAACGTATAAGTATGCATATTTTTCTGGTTCGTTGTTTTTTAACCTGCTATGGCGTGGCATAACATATTCTTTATTGCTTTTCAAGCTTATCTTGTGTATACTGTTTACCAATTACCACATTCCTTCTTGCATTATGGAACTCCGGATTTTCTTTTTACCAATTGCTACATTCAAATATATTTTGATGATGTAAGATCATGTCTCCTTAGTCATTTCTGCTCTTAAACTCTATTATCTTTATTCTAACATACTATTGTATAATTTTACTCCTAATATCCGGCAGCTGCAATTTCATTCATCATTAATTTCCTTAACCAAACATATGAGTATGTATATATATTTCTTGTTCACTGCTTTTTAACCTGCTACGACATGGCATATATTCTTATATTATTTATTGCTTTTCAAGCTCATATTGTGTATACTATTAACAAACTTCAATTACTGGTAGTGCTTTTTTCCATTTCTATCTCCCAGCTCATCTCTCTATTTACATTTCTGAAAGTTATGAGAGGATTTACTTACATACAACAGTATTTCTGCACTTTTATTTTCTAATCACTAATACTATTCTCGAAGATTATTCCATAGCCTAATGTTTTTCCCTTCAGGGCAATCCTTTGTGCGCCAACATCTTATTTAAAATATGTCTTCTTCTTCATCATAGCTTCCGATGCCATGTGGGAATAAAAAGCAAACATGCATACTTCTAATGTCAATCGCAATCCACATACTCTATTGTCTATTGTTGTGCCAGTTAATGTCAGAGCATTAGTGAAAAGTGTTCTACCTCCTTGACTATACCCCAGAATATTTTGGTGGAGAGTTACTACATAAACCTATGCAACTGCCTATTAACATCTTTGTAGACAGGCAGAGTTGTTAAAGTGCGTTGGACCTTAGGTTGTTGCAGTCCCAATTAGTCTGTTCAATAGAGCCCTCCAGGAAGGCTTTCCTTCGCAGTGGATCGCCAGCAGAATGATTCCCATCTATAAGCAAATGATCCTCATTGCCATGCCAGTTACTGCACAATCATGTTCGTAGCACCCAATCTGATATGACCATGCACTGCAAACTAATGACAACGACTGACTCTCCTTGAACCAATCCACACCTGCGCCAAACTACGCTGCACCAAGCCGTAGGCCGCCAATAAATTCAACCAAAATTTGCCATGAAGAACTTGCTAGTTTACTAAGAAAACACGAGAGAGAGAGAGAGAGAGAGAGAGAGAGAGAGAGAGAGAGAGAGAGAGAGAGAGAGAGAGAGAGAGAGCTATGCACCACAAAAGAAGACACATGTATTGAATGATATGTATTACAATATATAGGTACCATAAAAGGTATTTCCTATGGAAAAAGGTGAAAGATAAAAGTAGCTATGTTGCATTTTTCTAAAGGCACACTGTCTTCTTAGAATAGGCAGCCTCGCTAATACCCCACCTGCGACTTTGGTCTTTCACCAAATAAGATAGAGAAAAATATTGTGTCTAAGAAAGAAGACCAAATATTGCAACTCAGATAATCTCCCCACCTGCAAATTTGGTCTCGCACTCGGATGAAAAAAACCTTCGGTGGTCACAAAACAAAAAACCTGAGTGCTACAATTTTCTAATATCTATACTTATTCCCAAGGACACCAAGAGCTTTAACATTGTCTTGATGTCTCTTTTCACCTAGAGGCTTAGTGAAAATGTCTGCAACCATAGCTGTAGTTGGACAATATTCCAACTTAAATACGCGCTTTGCAACTTCAAGCTTAACATAATGATAATGTAACTCGATGTGCTTGGATTTGGAATGCAGAACTTCGTCTTTTGATAAAGCTATAGCACTTTGATTATCACACATCCGGATACTCGGTCCATCTTGAACTTGTCTTACCCCAATCTGCATCTGTGTATCCAGCAACCTGAAATCATCCAAAGCTGTCTGCTTACTATATGTGACACCATAATGAATAGTGCTCTTAAAATATCTCAAAACACGCTTAGCATTGTGCCAATGTTCTTTGCCAGGATCAATCATGAATTGACCAAGAGTATTGGCAGCGTAACTAATATCTGGTCTAGTTGTATTTGCAAGATACATAAGAGCTCCTACAAGACTTGCATGAGTACGCGATCCTCACAAGTTACTGTACATTGTCTCTTCGACATTCTTGTTTTCGTGGAACCAACTGGATGGAGTAGGTTGCTCTTTAGCAGAAAGTAACCCAAATTTCTCAAGAAGTGATTCAATGTACTTAGACTGTGAGAGTTGAAGCAGACCTTTGTCTTTGTCTCGTTTGACCTGAACACCTAAACATGAGTGTATTTCCCCCATGTCAACCATCTCAAATGCAGAAGATAGTCTCCTCTTGACTGCTTGCAAGTATTCGAGGTTATTAGATACCAAGATAGTATCATCCACATAAAGTGCAATCACTACAAAGTGTTCTTGACTTCTCTTAAGATACACATTGGAATCTGTAGAACTTGGTAGAAATCCATCAGAAATAAGATAAGAGTTCATTTTCACATACCAGGCTCTAGAAACTTGTCGTAGACCATATAACGCCTTTCACAAGCACCAAACCAGTCTCTCATTACCACATACTTCAAAACCTTCTGGTTGACTAATGTAGATTTTTTCACTAAGATCTCCATTGAGAAACATAGTTTTGACATCCATTTGATGTACAAACAAACCATATTGAGCGGAAAATGCTAGCAATACTCTCAACCTAGTGAGACGAACAACAGGTGAGAAAGTTTCCTCATAATCGATTCCGGCCACTTGCGAGTATCTTTTCGCAACTAGTCGTGCTTTGAACTTATCAAACGAGCCATCTGCTTTGTACTTGAAGCGAAAGATCCATTTACATTTAATTGGCTTTCGTCCTTCAGGAATTTCAACAAGCTCCCAAGGACCTTTGTTGATAAGAGGTTTAAACTCTGCTTCCATGGCCATGCGCCAATTGTCAGCTTCTGACGAAGACATAGCCGCTTTCACTGTAACTGGATCTGCACTAGTAGCTAAAGCAGCATGATATTCCAAGATCTGTTTGGTGGGCTTCCATTGCCGTCGTATTGGAGTCTCATCATCAAGAACCCCAACTTCTACATCAAGTAGATCATCATGATCCTCGTCATCACCATCATACAAATCAAACTCCTATACAAAATCATCTTCCACTTCAGGATTTACAAGCCCATTCCCAACACGAACAAGGTGACCTAGCAATTGTACTAATGACCTGCAGTTGCACTAATAGAAAAAGATTCCCAAATATTCTTTAAAATTATGCTAGTTTTGGGGTCAATCTGTAAAAAATACCTTCTTTTCTAAGATTGTGGTGGCATTTTAGGAGGGTCGAGACTAAAAAAAGGGTCACACTTTAAAAATTAACCTTCATTTCAGTGGTCTTCCTACTAAAAGTTTTTATGAAAAAAACTTGTCCCCCCAGAAAAGCACATAGCTTAAAGAGTATAAAAATGACATAGCTCAGAAATGTCATAAGATAAGATAAGATAAGGAGGATTGTGATTGCATAACTCAACAATGCACATCATTGCAAAAAGCAAAAACGAGGTTCTCAAACACGACGTTTATATGGTGTGGTAAAAATGAAATGATCCTATGATGGTATAGCACATTGATTACACAAAAAATGTTTAAGAACATCTTGACCACAAAATTGAACAGGATATAAAGAATAGCAACTAGGGCATTTTCACAACATATAAAAGATGACTACAACAAAAGTTGTCAACTAGCAAGCAGGGTAGGGTCTGGTATATCATCGTAATCATCAATGCCTTCAATTTTGTTTGGACTTGTATCAGAGACCTCATTTTTGCTTGAGGAGCTGGAGGAGCCCTCTTCATCACCTACTAACATCTAACAAAGGAAATAAAAATATTAAATAACTACAACGTATATTTTATTGCTTAATATTATAATATTGCTTGTTGATATTATATATTATTATAACTACAACTAGTAAGAATAAGAATAGGAACTTATATTGCTTAATTCACAAAGGATATTAACGGCTAAGTAAGCGTTAAACAGTGCATTAGGAACAACTGGTTCAACAGGGTGAGCCTATGAACAAGGGTGAGCCTATGACGGCATGGCAAAAACTTTTCTTTTATAAAAACTATATGCTATGATGGCATACCAGAAGATGATTCAGTAGAGCAAAAACTTTTTTTTATAGAAATAATATGCTATGACGGCATAGCAGAATCAGTAGGCCGATGTAGCAAATGGACATGTCAAGATTCAACAAAAGACAATTCATCAAGGGGGTTCAACATGCCGAATTACAAGGCATAAGGCATAGGAGGTCGTTTCATCATAAGGCAGGTCGATTCAGAGGTCGATTTAGCAAAAGGGATATTAGAACACTACATAGCAGATGAATCGAATCGGCAGAGTAGCCATGGCATAGCAAATCAAATTGAGAGATGAAGCATGGCATAATAGGTCGATTTAGCATGAGGCAAGACGATTCAGCATAAGGCGTAGCCAGGCATTTAGCAAAGGCATTGCAGATGAATCAAATTGATAGATGATGGGGCATGGCAAAAATGAATTTACAGGAATTTCTAACATAGCAGTTTGCTATGAACAGCATAGCAAGGGCCATCTGCTTGAATTTTATAGTCAGGAGTGCATAAAGATTTTTTTTTTCTCATTCAGATGCATTAGGAGTTACGGAACGCCTCGCTGTGCCTTAGGAGTTTGGATCTTTCTGCACAAAATTATGGCTGGAATCAGGTAAGTAATTTACCATTTTTCTTGCATTTTCAGTTTATTTTTAATTTCTAAGTAGGTTATTTGCCACATTTTGAGATATATTAGACTCTTTGCAGACATGTTTTAATGCCTTTTATATTGGTTTTTTTCTTAATTCTCTTATTTTTTAGCCTCATTTTGTAAGCTCTTTTGTTATGTCTGCATAGATTGGAGGTTTGTTTGTGGCTATGAGTTGTGTTGTCTTTGTATATTTTGAATACAGGCTTTTAACTGGTAGGGAGTAAAGGTTGTGTGCATATTTCAATGTCTTGTGCTATGGCGATATAAGCGTAGCTTGATTTTAAAAAGGCGTTTGGATATTTCAATGTCTTGTGCTATGACGCCATAGGTATAGCATATTTTAAAAAGGCGTGTGCACACGTCAATGTCGTGCAATGGCAGCATAGGCATAGCATTTTTTTAAAACACATGTACATATTCCAATGTCTTGTGCTATGATGGCATAGGCATCGCATGTTTTTAAAAAGGCTTTACCCATAATGTTATAAACACAGTACATCTTAGTATTATGGTCTGAGGCTGAATAATTTTCAGTATTGTCTTGTGCCTTGACATTAGAGACATGATACAGTATAGCTGTCTAATTATTCAATTTCTTGCTTTTTTATTTGAGGATTTAGGATTGTCTTGTGCTAGAATATTTGTTGGAGCTTTTCTATTTAAAAAATATTAAAGATGCCTATAACGTATAGACAAACAATTGTTTTGTAGGACATATGTTTTTAGTTAGATACACTATATTGTTTTTCTAATCTCTTGTTCATGGCATTGCAGGAGGAATGAAACTGAAAGGGATGATGCCGGTGGTCGGGGATCTATGCAGCTTCTCAAGATGAAATCTCGTAAGGAAGATGAATCCAACACATATTCTTTTGAAGACCAACAATAGCTTTTAGTATGGAGAAGTGGAGACTTGGTAAGCTCCATGTACATTTACATATGCTCTATCCTGGCAAAGATAAACAATTGTTGATTCTTTATGTGGAGTTGCTTGGAATGTGCTACATAAAGTGCACCTTGTTGATCATAGAAAGCAGAGTGCATTTTCTATTGATGTTGGATACTTCAAATTGAGCATGTGTTCTTTTGAAAACCTCCAAGAGTACATTTTTTTTAATGTGAAGACCTTAAGAAAAGTGAGTATTTTGCATTGCCATGGGTTCATAGCCTTCATACTTCATAAATTACTTTTGTAGTATGTTTTTCATTACTAGCAGGTTCTGGATAAAAGGCTTGGTTTTGTAGAGCCTGTTTTCTTCCTAAATATATTCCCCTTGACATTTGATGATGACGTTGTTGACATTTTGCCTTCCTAAAAGCATTGTTTTTTAAGTCGAAAACAAAATGTTTATTTCTCTTTTGTTGCAATTGTGGCTCAATCTTTTCTTTTTTTTTGGATGTATGTTACATTTATTGGTTGTTTTTTCTAGAAATGCTTGTTTTAAATTGCAACCTATTAGTATAACAAATATTTTGAAATCGTAATCTCAAAACAGGCTAAATTCTCATTTAAAAAAAAAGGGAATCTACAATTGCACCACAGGTTTTTAGTGCATTTGCTAGGTCACCTTGTTGAGGGTGTAAAGACCCGTTATCCACATTAGGATTCACAGCTTGAAGATGAGGAGGCATATCGACATCCACATTAGGACTTCCACTATCAAGTAGCTGAAAATCACGAAGAATAACGTTAGGGTCATGATGTTAGCCATAGTAGACTCATCAAAAACTGCATCACGACTAATAATGACTCTTCGCGTAGCAATATCATAAAATCGATATCCATGTACCTAGACAGTATAGCCTACAAAGATGGCTTTGAGGCCGACTGGATCAAGCTTCTTTCTCTTCTCTTTTGGAACCAAAAACTCGCAAATTTTGAACATTTGGTTTTACTCCTGACCATAATTGCAATTACGCCTTTTAGAGAAGAGGTTACTGTTCGATTTTGTACATAAACAACAGTAGCCACAGCTTCTGCCCAAAATGACTTATCCAAACCATCATGAATAAGCATACATCGAACAACATTGATTATCGTACGATTCTTGCGCTCAGCAACACCATTTTGCTGAGGGAAATAAGGAATGGTATGCTCACGAGCTATACCGTGCTCGTCACAAAAACACTTGAATTGAGCAGAAGTAAATTCTCCACCATTGTCAGTACGTAATCTCTGAATCACTTTGCCAGTCTGAGTCTCCATCACGAACACTTGGAATTTGGTGAAGACTTGGGACTTCGTAGAGACAAAATACACAAAAGCGCTACGGGAAAAATCATCCATAAATAAGATGAAATATCGTGCACCACTCAAAGCATAAGGTAGTGGGCCACATATATCAGCATGCACAAGCTCCAAAAACTGTGTTGCACGTTTGCCTTTCACATTGAAAGGATGGCGATGTTGCTTTCTAACAACACATGCCTCACATACACCCATTGATGCAGTGCTACTCAATGATAGACCATCCACGATTCTATCAGAGCCCATGTCCAATAAATATTGGAAGTTCATGTGTGCAAAACGACGATGCCACAATGCGCTCGATCATCCCCACTGGCAGTCATAAGATTCACAAAATTATCGGTCAACATAAACTCGTAGAGATGACCTTCTCGTGGAGCAACTTCAAGTGCACATCCATCTTGGATAAATTTACACTACCGTCTGTCAAACTGAATGAATATCTAGCATTATAACAGGGTTTTTTTTTGTGATTTTATACGCTTTTTGGCATGGTTTTCATATGATTTCATGGGCGTATTGCACGACGCATACTAATCAGTACATCTAGAGTGCACCAAGTTTTTGCATGCAATTTGTGCAATTTTTGTTTCATCCTCCTCAATGGTTAAGATCAGAGGGCTTACAAAGAAAGCCCTCTTTTAATTAAAAAAGATCCAAGGGCTTATAATGAAAGCCCTTTTCTCATCTAATTTGAGACAGCCGGAATTAGGGCACGGTTATTACAAAGAAAGCCCTCTTTTAATTAAAAAAGATCCAAGGGCTTATAATGAAAGCCCTTTTCTTATGAAATTCGAGACAACTGGAATTAGGGCACGGTTAAGGTTTGTGGAATCGATGGTGGTTTGTGGTATTTTTCTCTTGGTCGCATTCCGGGCTCCAAAGGCAGAGTGTAATCAGTGATGCTGATAAGGACCTGAATCAGGGATGTATGCTTGCATATTTACGGCCTTTTAGTGGAGCTTGCAGTCCCCAGTTTCTCCTTTTCATGGACAAGTGCCTAATTTTTGACTAGCATCATGTCAAGCCATTGTATCTCTTGCATGTTGTTAGAAGTTTCGTTTACAAAGTGTGATTGCTTCAGGAAATGTATCAGGCCAAGAAATTGTCAACTACGAACATGGTTCAGCAGAGGATTCGCACACCGGATCAAAGGGGTTTTGTTCCATCGGTTCCAACAAATTCCGCAAGTAGTCCTGTTCCATCTTGGTCAGATTCGCAAAAAACAAATAGTCTTCGTTGGACCCAGCGTGAGTCGCATGATCGTTTTGTTGATGCTTTGTTGCTCAACTTGGTGGTGCGCATGATGAAGTTGCTATCATTTGTAATCTACGTCTCTAAACCCCCCACGCATTCATTAAATCTTCAAGAAGGGTTCAGATAAGCCATAAATTTTTTAGACAGCAAGTAGGTGGTCTTATATTGAACTCTTTCCTTTTGAAAAAAATATGCTTCCTTTGAATAGCACTTTCCAAATTGGTCGACTCTTTATCTCTGCTTTTAGCATTGCCATGGGTGGCGATTATGCATAAAACCTGCTGATCCATATTACTCCACAGGTAGAAGAAAAGGTAGAAGTTACCCACAGAGTTTTTTTTGAAGTAGATATTGATGGCCAGCGGGCTGGAAGAATAATAATGGGTCTCTATGGTGACGTTATGCCCAGGACAGTAGAGAACTTTAGAAGCCTTTGCACTGGAAAGAAAGGAAAAGGGAAAAATGGGAACAAGCAGCATTACAAGGGAAGCATTTTCCATCGGATTATACCAGGCTTTATGATCCAGGGAGGAGATATTACTCATGGCAATGGTAAGGGTGGAGAATCTATATATGGCGACAAGTTTGAAGATGAAACTTCTTCACTAAAGCATTCTAGCCCTGGGACCATATCCATGGTGAATGATGGTCCTAATTCTAATGGTTCTCAATTCTTTATTACTACTGTCAAGGCCAACTGGCTACATGGTGAACATGTTGTGTTTGGCAAAGTTTTGAGTGGGATGGATGTTGTGTACATGGCAGAGGGTTCTGGTAGCTACAGCGGCCAGCCAAGGAAGGTTGTGAAGATTGTTGATTTTGGCAAAATCTGTCGCAGCAAGTGGGAAGAGTAAATCTGTAGCTAGGGAAACTAATCCTGTTATTCCAGCAATGATATCTTACTATTCATGGCTCCTAGGTATGAGATGAGTTTTGCAATATGTCGCTTGATTTCAGAGCTTTCTTGTAGCTGTACTTAAAGGTTAACGCTCCACAAATGATTACTTCATCATTGACATAATTGTACTTCATCATTGACATAATTGTTGAAGTCCTTCTGTGGAAAATGTATTTGAGTGTAAATGCAGCTATTGTGTTCAACATTGGCATTTGATGATGTAGAGATAGAAAACATTTTGAGCATGAGGAACATTGGCATTTTGTTTGGAGGTTCAGAAACTTGTACTAGCAATTTTGTTTGTTTGTACTTTTGACTAGTTAGCTATTGTCTGGTGGTTAACTGATTGAGTGAATGGTTCTCGCACTCCCTTATTTTGAGGAAGGAAGCAATGCTCCAAAGGACCTTTGGAGGATATAATTTGTCATCAAGTCAGTTCTAGAGTATAGCATTATAATTGATCCATCATATGAGCTCACGGCACCTGCCCTCTTGTATTAGTGGCGTGGAAATATTCCTTTTCTGGAGCTAGATTCTCTACCCTGCTATAAAAGGCCCATCATTTGATGCATCATATGAGCTCATTGCACCTGCTACTCGGGATTTGCTTCATTTAATTGCTTGTATGATATTATAAATGTGTATAAGAGGTGCTTGAATCATATGTAATGTGTTGAAGAGGTCCTAGGATACAAACCATGTTGTGTTGCATGTTCAAAACGATATGCCAACGACTTGGTTTATAATAAGCAACCAAGACCCAATTTTTTCTAAAATAAATACAATTTATTACATTCGGCCCTTTGGTTTGTTGAAGGCCCCGAAGGGGCCAAAAATTTTTTAGGCATAACACAAACCATTACATTCCACACTTAAAAATAAAATTCCCCCTTAAACCCCCTTTGGTTTGGGTGCATATTCACACGAGGGGGTGACGTAGGGCAGCGAGAGCCCCTAAAATCATGTTATACATGTACAAAATCAACACCATATAGTACATTGCCTCAAATCTTATAGTATTTTACAAACTGTGTTATACAGTATACCAAAACTTCTACATGCATACCCCACAAATGAGGATTTCTATGTACGGTCTAGATCGAGGAATAAAGGGCATATATGCTTATCTAACAGCTCTCAATGCCCGGAGTCACCCCCCGTGTGAATATGCACCCAAACCAAAGGGGGTTTAAGGGGGAATTTTATTTTTAAGTGTGGAATGTAATGGTGCCAAGATCTGCAATATAGAGACCGAAACAAGATTACGGTGCAAACCAGGAACATGTAAAATACCACACAAGACTTGTATTCCATTAGGAGTATCAATATGAAAATCTCTAATGCCTTTGACCTCATGGCTTGTGTTATCACCAAGAAATACAAGCTTTTGGACTGAAAGTGGGCGATAATTCTTTAACCAGTGCTTATAGAATGTCATATGTTGTGTGGCACCTGAATCAGTCATGAAAACAACAGTTTCTGTAGAGAAAGCGACTTTAGAAGCTTCATCACATGCAACACTAGCATGTTCATCTCAAATAGGAGGTCCATCTTGAATTTCCTGAAGTAAATTTTTATGCTCATTCACAAAACGTTTGTAATAACACCCGCTTTCTACATGATTTGGCTTTTTACAATAGACACAAACAATCTCTGATTTAGGTTGCTCAAGTCTAGCCAATTGCTGATTACCACCACCACCACGGCCTCGGCTACGGCCACGACTGCGCCTAGTATCAGTAACAAAATCCTTTTCATCTTCTCGACCTCGTTTCTTACTATCAACAAGTTAAAGCTTGATCTTCTTGCATAGATTGCCTTTGTAATTTTCTTACTCCATCTTTTAGAGATTCACAAGCTCGATCTAAGGTCATAGATTTTTTATTGGCTAGAACTGTCGTAAGAGTCTGAAGCTCTTCCGGCATGGATTCCAGAAAATGAATAACATGTTGATCATGCGGAATACTAGCACCAGCTGCAGACAGTGCTTCTAGAAGTGCTTTAAATTTATCCACATGTTCGTCGAACGAATCATTCAAACGATACTGCAATGATGTAAAATCCTTGCGAAGACTAATCACTTCATGCATGGTCTTCTTCATATAAGTTTTTTCTAGATACTTTTATACTTCACTAGAAGTAACAAAATCCTTAGCATCCATTAAAATGGATTCTTTGAGAGCATAGAGATTGATTATTGAATTTTTGATCTTTTCCATTCCAGTCATCTACATTCTTAACCCAAGCTCGTATGCAGCACCATTCTGAACAAGATTACCGGTAGTTGCGTCAACTAGCTGCACCGGAGGAAGGTTATTTCCGGTAATCTTGTTCAGAATGGTGCTGCATACGATGCTTGGGTTAAGAATATAGATGACTGGAATGAAAAAGATCAAACAAATTTCGTTAATCGATTCTCTATGCTCTGATACCATGTTAAACTTGCTTCTTTACTAAGAAAATACAAGAGAGAGGGGTATGCACCATAAAAGAAGACACATGTAATGAATGATATGTGTTACAATATATAGGTACATAAAAGGTATTTCCTATAGAAAAAGCTGAAAGCTAAAAGTAGCTATGTTGCCTTTTTATAAAGGCACGTTGCCTTCTTAGAATAGGCAAAATCGGTAACAATCGCCCGGCACCACATTCGCAGATCCACTGCACAAAACTTCCAATTCTGCCCGCTGCAAATCCGATCGTTCCATATGAAGCACGAGGCCTATTCGGACTGCCAGATAATTTTGTTAGAATATTAGAATATTCTGCTCATAATGTTGTATATATATACCATTAACGGTAATACAGAAGTAGTTCTTGCTATTCCCGCTTATTGTTTGTTATGGTATCAGAGCGCCTAGGCGTTTCTTGATTCTGGGCAGCAGTGTTCTTTGTTGAGGCAGCAGCGGTGATTGTGGTTTTTTCAGCAGAACTTCAATTCTTTGGGAACAGGGAAACTCTGTATAGTTGATCCTGGTCCTTGAGTTGAGAACTCTTCTAGATTGGAGGAGAGAAAGGTACAAGAAGTACCAAGAGCGGTTTTTGCAGCACCATGACAAATCTCAGCATGGATCTCAAGTACTTTGACAAATTAGACCGGAATAATGCTACTGTATGGTTCTGGAAAATGCAGTCAATACTTGAGGAGCGTGAAGTATGGGATGTGGTATCAGGTGCTGAACCAAAACCTGGAGGAGAGAGGGACGATGATGATTCCAGTGATTCTGGAATGGAATCAGATTCAGATGAGTCAGCAAGCGCAAGTTCGAAGCAAGGAGAGAAGGCCCCGGCCACAGATCCAAAGAAAGCTAAGAAGAAAGCTACTGACTCAATAGATCCAGCCAAGTTGCAAGCATGGATCAAGAAGGATAACAAGGCAAAGACGACGATCATCTTTGGCCTTAAAGATGCACAAATACCACTTGCGCGATTGAAGAAAACATCCAAGATTGGATGGGATTGCTTGAAGAAGACCTACAAGCAAAGAAATACTTCACAGAAGTTATTTTTATGGCAGAATTTCTTCGCAGCAAAGATGCAAGAAAATGAAGATCCTGAAGAACATATTACCAAGATGCAGTCTTTAGCAGATCAATTGGCTAATCTAAAGCATCGAGTACGGGATGAGGACCTTGCAATGGCGATTTTGGTTAGCCTTCCAGAGAAATATGATTCCCTCAAACAAACGATGGGGTGTCAAAATGGGAAGTTGAAATCAGATTTGGTTATTGGGGCAGTATTACAGGCTTCTGTTTTTCAAAGGAAAGGTGACGAACAGGCTTTGATAGCTAAAGCAAGCTCTTCAAATTCACAAAAGCCTGGATTTGAATGCTGGGAGTGCGGCAAGAAAGGCCACATTGCCCGCAATTGTCGATCAAAGCAACAGAAGGGAGAAAAATCGACAAATAAAAGACAGAAAGGTGATAAGACATAGGAAGGTGACAAAAATTCTGCAAAATCTGATGCAAGGGATTCACCAAGAGAAAAGCGGCAAGGGAGGAAATCATGGTCGAATGACCGGACTCATAGATCAGCGCATGTTGCGGAGGAGCAATCACCAGCAGAGAGCAGCGAAACTGAAGGGAATATAGCTGTTGTCTCAGAAATTGGCGGTGACTATATGCATGATTTGGAGGATGCCATGTTGAACCAATGGGCAGACGCCACTTGGGGAGTTTCAGATGATGCTGTTGAAGAAGATGATGTCACGTTGCACCAAACTGATACATGGGCAGGAGATACATGGAGGGAACAAACTGAAACCACTGAAGGGATTTCTGGTTTGCATGCGGACTTTCTAAAGATGCGATGGACACAAGTCAATGATGCTGCGGGAGTCACTGTCTATGATGAAGGAGCTGTGACAGAAGGCACGGTCGATTCAAAGGCAGTTGCGGAGACCTGTAAGCATTTAGACCCGGTAAGCAATGATTTAGGTGACATCAAATGTTCTCCAGAAGCTCTGATTGGGGAAGTATTAGCCTTGGGAGCCGAGACAAGAAAGAACACCAGGGTCTGGACTCTTGATTGTGGCGCTACTCATCTAATGACCTCATGCAAAGAATGGTTCAGCGAGTTGAAGAAGGTTTCAGAAAACAAGTTCGTGAATGGCATAACATCTGGGTTGCGGGTTGAAGGTGAAGGGATCATGAAACTCATATTTCTAGATGGACCTAGAATTTTGAAGCAAGTATTGTTTGTTCCTCAACTTCGCCGGAATCTGTTGTCTTTATCCAGATTATGTGATGTTGGGGTAAGCTCATTCATTACTTCAAGCCAGACACTAATGTTCAATGCTCAATTGGAATTGGCTGCCAAAGCCTCTCGCACAGGCAACTTGTATACTTTGGTAGAAGGTGCAAAATCTGATACAGAGGCATGCGTGGCCCATCAAGCTGGAAATAATCTGGGGCTTTGGCATCGAAGACTTGGTCACATCAGTGTTGACAGGTTGAAAGCAATTCAGACATAAAACATGGTCACGGGGATCAAACTCAATGTTGGGGATCGGTTGGCCTTATGTGAAGGATGTGTCATGGCCAAACAGCACAAAGCAAGTCGCAGCAAGATTCCTGGCAAATCGAGTTTTGGGATTGGTGCACATTGATGCGAGTGGATACACAGCTATCTCTACCAAAGGTGGTGCTCATTATTTCTTTGTGATAGTAGATGATTACACACAAAAGGTCTTTGTCTACTTGATGAGCACAAAGGACCAAGTTAGAGAAAAATTCAAGGTGTGGAAAATGGCGGTTGAAACAGAGACAGGGCAGAAATTGGCAATGGTTCGGTTGGATAATGCAAAAGAATATCTCACCCCGGATTTTCAGAAGTATTTGGATGATTCAGGGATTAAAAGGCAGTTTATTGTTCCTTATGAGCATCACCAAAACGGCGTGGCTGAGAGGAAAATCCGGACACTTCGAGAATCTGCTCTTTCCATGCTCAAATTCGCTGGATTAGCAGACTGGTTTTGGGGTGACGCCATTGAAACAGCAGCTTACATACAAAATCTAGTACCCACGGTGGCGGTTAAAGGGAAGACACCCGAGGAGGCTTGGAGCGGACGCAAACCGAGTGTTGCACACTTGAGAATCTTTGGTTGCCCAGCGTATGCTTTGATTCCTGATTGCCAAAGAACCAAATGGGAAGATCATGCTCGAAAATGTATTTTTGTTGGGTATCCAGAAGGCACGAAGGGATACCGTTTGGTAAATGCAACCACAAGGAAATACTCTGTTTGTGCAAGTGTGGAATTTGATGAAGAGTCTATGCAGATCCAAGGTGTTTTTCGACAACATGTAGGGGAAGGCTTATTTCAAGCACCTGGAAAATCTCAATTGTGGCTCGACCTTGCATTAGAGTCACCTGCACCACCATTGGTACCAGCCCAATCAGAAAACTCAGGTGAACAGGTTTGTGCGGATTCCGACCATGAAGGTGACACCCCAGATCTTCCATCAGAGATACCGACGCACAAAGAGATAATTCCAGAGATGGCGACTCCAAAAGTTCCTGATATGAATTCCAGAAATTCAAGTGGCAGAAAAAGTAATGATATGGCAAATTCACAGCCCATTGTCCGTCGTACATCAGCTCGTACTCCGAAGCCTACACAAAGATGGTTAGAATTGATGAACAAAACTGCTCATCTTGCTCAGTTGACCGCAGTGGAAGCACATATGGCTGAGGAATATCGGTCCTGGTGGGATGAAGATGTGATAGAGTTGTGTGCTATGGAAGCCTTTGTGGATGATCTCGTAGAGCCACTTACAGTACATGAGGCACTTCATGGATCACAAAGCAAATCATGGAGACAGGCCATGGAGGAAGAAATGGAGTCTATGCGCATCACAGATGCTTGGGAACTAACGGATCTTCCTCAAGGGCGAAAACCAGTAAGATGCAAATGGGTATTCAAGGTAAAAACTAGTGCAGATGGAAAGGTGGACCAATACCGTGCTCGATTGGTGGCAAAAGGCTTCTCGCAAATTCATGGTATCGATTACGATGAAACATTCTCACCGGTAGCAAAAATGACAAGTATCCGGGCAGTTTTAGCACTAGCAGCACAAGAAGATTTCGAGATTGAAACCATGGACGTCAAAGCAGCCTTCCTGAATGGAGATCTCGAGGAAGAGATCTATATGTCTCAGCCAGAAGGGTTTGTGGCTCAGGAAAAAGAAGAAAAAGTATGCAGATTAAAACGGGCACTTTATGGATTAAAGCAGAGTCCGCGGGTTTGGTATAAAAAGATTGATGCTTTTCTTCGTCAACAAGGATTCAAGCGTTGTGTGACAGAATGGAATGTGTATGTAAGGTATAGCTCCACAGAATTCATGCTGATAGTAGTATACGTTGATGATCTTATTCTAGTTGGGAATAGTATGGAGCTCATAAAAGAAGTCAAGGCAACACTAGCAAGCACATTTCGAATGACAGATTTAGGCCCAATTCAGACATGTCTAGGTCTTCAGGTAGTCCGCAATCGGAGCAAGAGAACCTTACTAATCCATCAACAGAAAACCATTCTCAAAGTGTGTAACAGGTTTGGGATGATGCATGCTGCTGTGAAGGAAACTCCAGCACCACAAAATGAGAAACTCACGAAAGATATGGAACCAGCAACAAGAATGGAACAAGAATTGATGGAGAAAATACCTTACCGTAATGCAGTGGGATGCTTACTTCATATCATGGTTAGTAGCAGACCTGATATAGCAGCGGCGGTTAATGTAGTTAGCAGATTTATGCAGAGGCCAGGGGTGGAACATTGGCGGGCAGTCAAACGGATATTTCGTTACCTTTGTGGCACACATGACATGGGAATTTTATATGGTCCAGACACTAATGATCCAGAGGTTACCTTGGTCGGGTTTGTTGATGCTGATTGGGCGGGCGACCCAGACACAAGACGATCCACAACAGGTTTCTCTTTGCTGCTTCATGGCGGTGCAATTGCATGGACCAGCTGCAAGCAAACCAGCGTGGCCCTATCTTCATGCGAAGCGGAATATATGGCAACTTCAGCGGCTGTGCGTGAGACAATTTGGTTGAGACAGTTCCTCAAAGAGATTGGATATGAACAATCAGATGCAACAGTACTCTATAATGACAATAAGAGTAGTATTGCACTTACTGAAAATCCAATTCTCCATAAGAGGTCCAGTCACATTGGCATACATCACCACTTCACAAGAGATCAAGTTCAGGCTGGTAACATAAAAATGCTGTATTGCAAGACCTCGGAAATGCCAGCAGATATTCTGACCAAACCTTTAGGAAGAGAAGCTTTCTGTCGACATAGATTAACTCTAGGCTTGTTCAGAGTATCCAAAGATCTGAATTTTTGATGAACCAGTTTCAGCTTATAAGAAGAACTAGGGAGGTAGTGTACAGATTTCATTTCAGAGTTAGAGGTTTCGTTTTGTTCAAATTCCGAGCAGAACAAGGGAGTGTTAGAATATTAGAATATTCTGCTCATAATGTTGTATATATATACCATTAACGGTAATACAGAAGTAGTTCTTGCTATTCCCGCTTATTGTTTCTTACTATCAACAAGTTAAAGCTTGATCTTCTTGCATAGATTGCCTTTGTAATTTTCTTACTCCATCTTTTAGAGATTCACAAGCTCGATCTAAGGTCATAGATTTTTTATTGGCTAGAACTGTCGTAAGAGTCTGAAGCTCTTCCGACATGGATTCCAAAAAATGAATAACATGTTGATCATGCGGAATACTAGCACCAGCTGCAGACAGTGCTTCTAGAAGTGCTTTAAATTTATCCACATGTTCGTCGAACGAATCATTCAAACGATACTGCAATGATGTAAAATCCTTGCGAAGACTAATCACTTCATGCATGGTCTTCTTCATATAAGTTTTTTCTAGATACTTTTATACTTCACTAGAAGTAACAAAATCCTTAGCATCCATTAAAATGGATTCTTTGAGAGCATAGAGATTCAGTGCTCGAGCTGTTTGATCTTTTCCATTCCAGTCATCTACATTCTTAACCCAAGCTCGTATGCAGCACCATTCTGAACAAGATTACCGGTAGTTGCGTCAACTAGCTGCACCGGAGGAAGGTTATTTCCGGTAATCTTGTTCAGAATGGTGCTGCATACGATGCTTGGGTTAAGAATATAGATGACTGGAATGAAAAAGATCAAACAGCTCGAGCACTGATTCTCTATGCTCTGATACCATGTTAAACTTGCTTCTTTACTAAGAAAATACAAGAGAGAGGGGTATGCACCATAGAAGAAGACACATGTAATGAATGATATGTGTTACCATATATAGGTACATAAAAGGTATTTCCTATAGAAAAAGCTGAAAGCTAAAAGTAGCTATGTTGCCTTTTTATAAAGGCACGTTGCCTTCTTAGAATAGGCAGCCTCGGTAACACTGCCAGCACCACATTCGCAGATCCACTGCACAAAACTTCCAATTCTGCCCGCTGCAAATCCGATCGTTCCATATGAAGCACGAGGCCTATTCGGACTGCCAGATAATTTTAACCAAAAAAAAATGCAACAAACTGGCCACAAAAAGTCATTGGGTAACCTACTCGATGACACTTATTTAGGCTACGTGACTTGTTTTGAAATTTGATTAGCAGAGCAGAGCTGATATACAAATTGATGGTTTTGTATTCTAACTAGTAGGCTCCGCCAATTCCTGCCTGTTAATATAGCTATAAGAACGGGCGCAAATCAGAAAATAGCCAAGATTGACCAAGGAAATAAGAGCGATAATCCAGAAGAAAAGATCCAAGCGCCCTTCATTCAGGTTATCAGAGATCCATTCAGTATGCCCATTTTTTCCGCTAACCCTATTTGTAACAGCGACCAAAAGCGAGCTTAGATAATTACCAACGGCCACAGCAGCCATGGCAAAGGCACTTCCAAGTCCTCGAACTCCGTCAGGTACTTGATCATAGAAAAATTCTGTCTGTGCTACATAAGTAAATACCTCTGCCACTCCTGCAATGGAGTATTGAGGCACTTGCCAAAATATGCTCATGGGTACGTTTGCATATTCATCATGAACCAAGCCATGACTTTTTACAATCTGCAGCCTCTTCATCTCCACAGTGGCTCCTGTAGCTATGGCACCTAATATGATCACAAGTCCAATTCCCATCCTTTGCAACATTGTTATACCTTTCTCGAGGCCAGTCAATCTGCGCATGATTCGAACAAACAGGGTTTCATACACAAGTGTGGCAACAATGGTGGCTATGGTGTAGAACGTGAAGAGAGATGCAGGTGAGATGTCTATTGATCCCATTTTAGTGTTCATGTAAGAACCCTGTTCCACAAATGTGGTGGTTACTTGTGCTAGTACCATTTCATGTATACATGAGCAGATCCATATGGGGACCAATAGGATGATGCATTTGACTTCCTCTACTTGTGTCACTGTACATAGCTTCCATGGATTTGTTGCTCCTTTAACAAGCTCGTCGTCGTCTGTGGGTGTTGCGGCTTTGTCAAGGAATCTGTTTTGAAATAAGTACTTGTCAGTTCTTTTTGCACAAAGATCTTGCTTTGAAGAACTTTTTGACGTAGAAGCTTTTAGTCAATGATTAAGGTAGATAAATTGGTGGTGAAAGCTGGTATGGTCAGTTAAAGTACCAAAATGCTCCCCTTTTACTCAACCTGTTCACAGACTATTAGAAAACAACAAATAATTATTCCTTCGAGTTACCATATATTCCATCCATCAGTATGGACAAGTTGTTGATGTTCAATATAGTTAGATGTTACAATCATTGTTATCTAGCATTATCTTAATCATTTGCTTAGAGTTACCTCAACGAATTTGTGTGTAACATCCTCCTTGGCTGCCCTCTTTTGGCTTTATTTTCCTCCAATTCATGAAGACTCTCACTATCAGATGGAATAGCCAACTTACGCTTCCTTACTGCTGCAACTATAACCTGAAACGCACGAGAAAAAGGGTTTCCCGAGGGCCTAAAATGCCTGTAATATCGCACTCCAGCAACAAAAAGAAGCCCTGCAATTGCAATTGTTATGCTGCAGACGCCAAATCCTATTGCATAACTGTAACTTTCCTCCACATAGGAAAGAACAATGGTCACAAACAATGAGCCCAAAAGTGATGCAATGAAAAAGTAGCTGAAATACGATCCTTTCTTTTTAGCTTCAGGTGGGTATTCCTCATCGAATTGGTCTGCACCCAAGGCTGTCATGCATGGCTGATGGCCCCCTGCTCCAAGAGCTGATATGTACAATGCTGCATACACAAAGGCCTTCTGCCCCATTGTAGCAGGCTGACAGTTAGTGGCATCCAAAGAACATTTCTTGGGCCTTAAAGATGGCATGGCTGCCTGCATGGTCAGGAGTACAGTTCCCTGCAAATTAGAACCAAAACTTAAAAGGTCGATCGATGTGCAGGACACATCTGAAGTAAAACTAGATGTTGTATTTGACGTGTCCCAACTTGATTTAGAGACCAATTATGTACCCTGATTTTTATTCTGATATTAGGCATGAGCTTCTATGCTAGATTGAATGTCAATCTCTTAGATAAGGCTTGAACAGCTAGTTACCTTTTATTCCATAACAAGATTCTGAACAAATTTGTCTTGGGTGCTATAAGTTTCTTAATTCAGATAAAAGCGACTCACCAAGAAATGTATCCCAACAAAGAGGACCGATGCCCAATATCTCCCAAGATATGCATCTCCAAGGAAGGCTCCAAGCAGAGATGTTGCATATGATGTCCCATACCAGTTTGTTGCTGTTGTTGCTGCTGCAGCATTGCTCAGATTCAACATCTCCATCAAATACAAGACCAGATTTGCTGCAACCCCAAAATAAGTGACTGTCCCCAATGCTTGATAAGCTGGAATTAAAGATGGTTGTTAAACAATGTCACCACATACAATCTGAAAACAAGTTAAAAACTTCCTCTCGTCAAATTGGACCTAATACAAATGATGCAGATTTCCATCCCCCAGTCTTTGATCTTCTCGCTGGCTTCCCAAAAATGTCTAGAGATCCATCGTTTGTAAGATCCAAGTCATCCTCTGAGGATCTGCCTTCTTCAGCCTATGAAACAGTACATTAATAGGGTTGGATGTTCTTAGACATGTAAAGGTTATAAGAATTTTGAACTTACTTTGGATTGGCATTTCAAAGATTTTTGAGTTTCTAAAGAGATTTCATTGACTGATTTCTGTTTTGTTACTGAGATGCCTTCCATTGAAGAGTGCGCTTGCAAAGGGCTGTCCATGACACTTAAGTCCCTTAAATTATTTGGAAAGTATAGAGGAAGAGAGATGATCCAGAGAGGATGAGTACCAAATACAACCCAGATGAATGGATGAAGTTGTGAAGCATTTTTCGCAGAAACTGGAGTTAAAAGTGGAATGAGAGAAACTGATGTGCTGAAGATTAAAATGCACGTAGGAAAGAGCAAACTGTGAAGAACCCAGTAGAGAGCCTTCTCTCTTTTGAAAACAAACTTTGTACGATCTTAGCAGGAGCAGTGCTATTTCAATTGTAGAGCTCAAGGGTGGTTGGCAGCTGTCTGAACATCTTTCTACAAGAGATACGCGTGATATACGCCCCCTGTATCACCACAGGTATTCGGCCAGTTAAATACGTATTTCCACAAGTACATTGAAACCTTTTCGGTTCGTGCCTATCAAGGAGACAAAAACTCATAAACCAGACTTGACTTCCAAGTTTACAGCTTTCACACCCTACTAGTGAAAATAATGTCAGGTCAATTCACAAGCGTATTCATTGCCTTGGCCAAAGCAACCATATTGTCTTGTCCCATATTGTCGTTTGTTCCATTCCAAAACATAAATGTGGTAGCCAAATGTTAGCCAGATGTGTAGGAGCTTTTAGGAAACGATGTAGGGGGTCGGTGGTTGATAGACTATGGACTACCACAACTTCTTCGTCATCCATCATCACAGAGTTTCGTAACACTCAACATTTTGTCACATATATGGAAGACAATGACATCATCGTGACGAATAGATGATATCATAATATGTAGCATTATTATTATGCACATGGAAGTTTATTATGCACATGGAAGTTTTATAACTAGGCAGGATCTTGTATCTCATGCTTGGTTGTACTTAATGAATTGAATCCATTATTCACAGCCTGCATTATGTACTACCTACAAAGGGGATTGGCTTTATGAAGGTTTTTAAGTTGAATTAGTTGCATGTTGCATGCAATTACCTTTTCTATTAATTTACTATGCCTGTTGGATTTCCATCCTCTTTGGCACCATTGTTCCCAAGGAACGCTATGCTTTTTATCAACTATTATTATCCAAGCATACCTACTTTCGCTGTAAGAACAAGGACACTTCACTACTATATGAACCTTACGTCGTGGAAGAGGTAGAAAATGAAAGATCAATAGTTTGTTTTTTAATAGCTATATACATTTGTTGGCATATATTTCAACTACATGCTTTACAAAAGTGTAAATGTCAAGCTGCTTCCTTTATAAACAAGTCGGTCCTAGTACAGGTTAGGTTTATATTTTGATCGTGTCTCAATAGCCCCTATCCTAAGGAATCATGCTTACATGATAATCATATAAGATCCGAGTGATTTTGAAAGGGACGAATGTATGCCCTATCATGGAAACAGTTAACAATGAATGCAAGCATAGGGCACATTCAATTTGATGAAAAAACCTATATTGGATGGTAGACTGTTGTGGAATATGGAAATGATGATGAGAACATCAAATCATTTTTTTAGTCAAATCTCATTATTAAGTAATATAGCCAAATTTGATTATAGCCAAATTTTGGCCATTGGCCAAGAACATAATACGAATACGACATACGCTTAAAAAGACACAATCTTGGCCACTACCTTTGATACCCTAAATTCAAAATACCCAACATAACAAAATACGAGAAACCCTAATCAAATGGCAAAATACACCATGGTTGCCCCTATATTCTTATACACATCGAATATGAATATGGTGTGCTCATTGACCATTTTTAAGAAAAAAAGGCGCAGTACGAAAGCATTTTGACCATTGGGAATAATTTTCCACATACACCATTGATAATTACATGTAAATTTAGAGGAACCATTGCAAAAATAACAAAGTTATAGACCATAGGACAATAACAAAGCTTCAAACCCTTGAAATGTATTTAAATCCAAATTAAAAAAACCTTTAGAAAGTACAAAACCCGCCTTCCAGAAGCCGAACCTGGATCATACCTTATCTGATGGTCCATGCGAATGCTGGAATAAAACCTCTAAAAAAAATACCTGTGCAAGTAAATACAAGACAAAGAGCTAAAGGTCATTAATTGTCCAAGAGGAAACAATGTCCAAACAGAGCATATGGTGTTGGTGCCATCACCTCACCAACACTACATTACATTAAAAAAAAAAAAAAAAAAAAAAATGATGATGGTGTCGTCATCGCTTTCTTTATGGTTCGGGTTTACGTTGTTATTTATGGACCTTCAGATCACGGGAGATTCCATGGAACCTCCCACATCAAAGACCCACGTTTTTCCTTAAACTGCCACACCCGAGGTCACGGGTTCAAACCTGGCCAATATCAGTCTAGTAATGGGGACCTTAAAATCCATTGTCTCGAGGTCATGGGTTCAAGTACGACCAACCAATCCTGTGGTAGATACCTTAAACCTGCCATATGTATTCAATAATCACATGCAAAGCAGCTCCTAGTATATCACGCCTAGGTAGTGGATTGACTTCCACGTGATATGTAGAGTAAAGTGATGTAGAATGTACTCATGATGTGATGATGAATAGAATGACGTCCTTCAATAAAAAAACAAAAAATATTTTTCCAACTGTTAAATCTCTTGCACGGATCAATGGTGCAACAAGACTATATACCGTGCAACAATTAATACTAAATCAACTGGCACAACTATGATCCTTTCATACTGACATATGATGCCTCTTGGATTTCTAAAGCATGGACCACAATCATCAAGAAACAAACTTAACTTTTAATGAATCAAATTTTGTTGAATTATTGTACATGAACAGGTGCAACGTCTGTTATAATACATAGATTACTAGTAACAAGGACACGCATCACAGAGAACATATAGAGACCAGCATTACATTGCATATACTATCTAATATCACATATTCTCATACATAGCATTATGGCACAAAAGCTCTATAATCTATTATAGAACACAAGACTAGACAAATCGTGAGGCCCTCACATAGCCATCCTCTTGTTCGACTCAACAACATTTGGAGCATGACGGCGTTTGATGCATTCTAACTCTCGGAGTTCCTTCATCAAGAGAGCCCTACATAAATTTGAGTGGGAATGCAAGACAACTTTCTATAAGATAACATAATTGATGCTATGGTTCTCCAGTGTCTGTATAGTTTCCTCAATGCGGTCAAACTGTTACCAAGAGCCACTGAAAGTTTCTGAATAGCAAAACAAACATCCTTCATGGCTTCTTTAGCCTCCATTAATACCTGCACCATGTCAGGCTTTGTTCTTCCACCATTGAATCTACCACAGAGTCTTCCAAAGAATTCCGATCCTCCAAATTGTTACCGATGACAATCACCCCATGCTCGTCGTCAGCTTCCACTCTTCCAATATATAGCATAATAACAGGGGGTTTCTTTGTGTTTTTGTACGCTTTTCACTAAGGTTTTCCTATGATTTCGTGATGTATTCAAATGGATGTACTAATGCGTACATCTAGAGTGCACCATTTCTGAGCCATTGATTTTAGCCTTTTTTTTCCAATGGTCAACAACCAATGGTTCACAACAAAAGCCCTTTTTTTGTGTGTGTGGTGCATAATGGGCACATGAAGGGCTTGAAGGGCGCATGTAGTGCAGTTCCCCCGCCGGTAACACATTTCTTATCATAACTTTTGATCCAGAGCTCTGTTTGAGATGATTTTTATTGCGTTGGAAAGCTCTCTCCGAGACAGCAAATTATATATGTATGATATGGATATGTTTGGTTAAGTTATCTATGCTAAAACAGCAATTTTTCGGCCGGGTTTGGTAGGCTTTCACATCCTACCAGCTGATTAATACAGGATTGCGCTATTGGATATTGTTTTATGGCTCATTCCGAATGAAGCTTGCAAAAAATTTGAGGCAGTTATTAAGCAAATTCCAAGGCTTCTAGATCCTTGTGCTAACAAGCAGTGTGTGTGGTGCATAATGGGCACATGAAGGGCTTGAAGGGCGCATGTAGTGCAGTTTCCCCGTCGGCAACACATTTCTTATCATAACTTTTGATCCAGAGCTCTATTTGAGATGTTTTTTATTGCGTTGGAAAGCTCTCTCCGAGATCTTTTTTATACTGTCTGATATGGATATGTTTGATTAAGTTATCTATGCTAAAACAGCAATTTTTCGGCCGGGTTTGGTAGGCTTTCACATCCTACCAGTTGATTAATACAGGATTGCGCTATTGGATATTGTTTTATGGCTCATTCCGAATGAAGCTTGCAAAAAATTACCATGCATTTTAGATTTTGAGGCAGTTATTAAGCAAATTCCAAGGCTTCTAGATCCTTGTGCTAACAAGCAGAAAAGTTTTCCACTTTGGTTTCTCACCACAAGAATCCATGGAGGCCAAAGGCTGCTGTTAAATTCCAGTTGAAAAATGTTTGTGTATGGGTGTTGCAAACTTTATGATGGGATCAATCTGCTCTATCTTTATGGTAACTTTTACTTATGTTCTATTTGTTTTATTGTGATGAAATTCAAAAGCTACAGGTGATGGAAAGCCTCAAATGAATTCTAGTTTTTTTCTGGTTTGAATTCTAAAATTTTTGTCACACCTGGGAGGGAGGGGGGGCGAAGGGGCCAAATTTTTTTTTTTTGCAACACAAACCATTAACATCCAACATATAAAAATTAAATCCCCCAACACATAATAACCAACACATAACAACCATTGACATTAACAACCAACACATAACTACCATTGACACTAATTAACACAACCATTGGGTCCAACACATTTAAATTAAAATCCCCCTTAAACTCCCTTTGGTTTGCCTGAAAATATTTTTACCCCGGTTATCGTGATTCCTTCGCAAAATATTCTTTCCCGCAGAATCACGAGGCCGGCCCAACGGGCTCCGTTCTGGAGACCTCGTTTCCGTACACTGACAAGGTCACGTGCGCCTACTGATGCATCCCAGCCGTCGGTCAGCCGGGTCAATCCTGGTCGTCTGTTTCGAAACCTTCCAGCGGAATCACGACGGAAAGAACCCGTCGGATAGAATCACTACTGTTATATTCCACTAGAAGGAATCACAACCGTAGGATACCGCACCGCAGAATCACGGAATTCTGAATCCACTCGAAGGAATCATCTTTAGACGATTCTGCCAGATGGAATCACATTCTGTGGTATTCAACGTGGCGGAATCACCACAGAGAGATTCCGGCGGACAGAATCACAGTCTTCTGATTCCCCATTCGACAGAATCACCGAATTTTGATACCCCTCCGCGGAATCACCGAATTTTGATTCCACTCGACGGAATCACGTTAACGCGATTCTGCCAGATGGAATCACATTCTGTGTTATTCAACGTGGCGGAATCACATTCTGTGTTATTCAACGGGACGGAATCACAGTTTTTTGATACCCATCCGATGGAATCACCTTAACAGGGCGACGCATCCTGACCGCTAGATTTGTCGTGGATATTTTGGCTATTTTAATAATGTCCTAGGATAATTATTATTATTAAGTAGATTTTATTAAGGGTTTTGAATTCTGGCGACTCATAATTAGGGTCGTACAGCGTACCCTGACAATGTCATGATTGAAGCCGGCTCCGCGTATCAGCGTCGTCCACGTCAAGCCTATCTGGAACTGCACCCATCCGAAGGAATCACACATCGCGCGCCAAAATTTCCCTTTCTCTCTTTCTGAACATTCGTTTTCTCACAGGTTCGTTCCGACGGCCCGTTCTTCCCGGCGCCCCCTTTTCTGCTGGCGTCTGTTCTTGTCTTTGTTCTTGTCTTTTTGCTGCTTCAACCCCTTTCCAGATGGCGCAGAGTCTTGAAACCTCGCTGGGCGAGAACTTCCAGGTTGAATCCGATGCAAATTCTGCTTTTGTGTTCCCTGTGAACAATCCATTGCAAGAAGAAGCTCTTGATTCGGAGGTGGACTCCCCTCCCGGTAAGGCTTTTGCAGGTGAGGATTTTGGGACAGATGTAGGCGCAGGTGTGGAGCCGCAACCGGATTCTGTTTGTGCTAAGCTTATTGCTGAAGCTTCTCGTAGGTTCCCAAATATTTGGGGGGTTGCAGATGCCCCTGATATTTCTGTTCCAGTGCCTCCGGAACCCAAATTTGAGGAAGTTGATTGCAAAGATGCAGAAGCCAGCATAGAGTGCGAAATTGATTTATGCACTGATGCCGTGGAAAACCCTCCCTGGGAGAATCTCAGAAACATGGCAGAAGTTCCCAACTGGAAATTCGATGCGGGTGATGGTCGGTGGTACTGCCAATTCAACAACTGCGACCGAAGTTACTCCAAGAAGTGGGATTTGGAAATCCACAGGTTAGCCAAGCATAACATGACCGGAGATTACAACCTGCCAGCAGCAAATCGGGGAAGGAAACCCAATGCCCCTGAGTCAGCCAAGAAGAAGAGGGATTTTGAATTGGTGAGGCTGCAGCGGAGTGCAGACAAGGATTACCTGTGGCAACACAACCTGAGACGGATTTTGGCAAGGGCCAGGCGCAGGGCTGAAGCTATGGCAGAGGAGCAAATAGAGCATGGGATTCTGAAACCGGCAAACAAGGCTGCTTGGGTCATTCAGCAGGTGGAGATAAGGCGGATGGTGGAGGAGAGTTTGGAGGATCAGAAGAGGGCAGCAATAAGAAATAACATTGCTAAAAGATTCAATGTTACTGTTGAGGAGTTGAGGGCCGACATATCTTACGCTAGAGAGCAGGAACAGGTCGACCGAGATGATTTCAGTTTGGAAGCTGCACAAGCAGAAGGGGAATTTGCATCCCCCCCTCCCAACAAAGCATGCAAGCTCCCGGTCAGGAGTCTTCCGAAAACACCGAGGAAAAAGAGGGGTGCAAATAAAACAGAGGATTGCATAGCTCCTAATCACATTGTTTTTGAGACGTCCAGCTATATTCAAGGTCTGCGCGATGCTATTCAAACAGCCGGTCTTCCGAATCCCTCTGCTACGTCGGAAGAGGAAGGGACAATTATTGAGATTCCCATGATGCATAGACTGGAGGCCACATTTTTTTATTCTGTTTTTGCTTACCAATCAGGCCTTGTTTCCAGGAATTGGACCTGTAATTTTACATTCAAGTATCCACTGACAATCTGCAGCACAGCAATTCGGGTAGGGAAGAAATCGGCTGCATCTGAATTTCGGATCTATGCCAATTTTGCCCAGGATTTCATGACAGTGCCCGGTGTTTTAGACGATGTGGACTGCAGAATCAACGAGGAATGCGTTGGTGCCTATCTTCTGTGAGTTCAAGGTTGATTTTTTTTTTGGTTTCACAATATCATTCACTGACTGTAGAATGCCCTTCACAGAGCCTTAATACATGCCATCCCCCAGAACAAGAGGTCCCAGCATGTTTTCATCCATCCCGCGGCCTTCGGCCTGTTCTTGCAAAACTCTTTGGAGGGTCAGTCAGGTGCATATGAAATTTTCGGTAATCTAATCCCACCCAAACCTTTTAGCAGGCAGAATTGGCGGATGCAAAATGTCAGTTTCTACTACTTCCCAGTAATGAGCAGGTATACAATTCGATTTCGAATTCATAGGTAGCCAATTCGATTTCATAAAATTGTTTTGCAACAACCATTGGAGCCTGTTTATTTTGGTATCCAACGAAGAGGCAAGCCGGAGGCTTCAAACCCCATGCCCGGTGGTGCTGCATCTAGATTCAATGGCGCCCATGCACTCGAACTTAAGATCTTTCGGGACTATGTAAGATGAATTTTACACTCTTCATATCGAATTTGCCTTCCCTGATCCAAATGTTTGCGCTCAGCTTCATAACAGACATTATGAAGAGATGGAATTTTGAATCCCTGAGACTGCACAATGCCCCCTGTGTCCCCTTGAATGTCCCCCAGCAGGAGAACACCCAGGATTGTGGGATATACACAATTTGTTTTGTGAAGAGGTTCTTGCTGGACATTTGCAGCTCGAAAGATCATTCTGTGAGTGTTATGTGTGCAATTTTTACCTAATTTCGTGATGTTTCATTCTAAATCGCCTGCCTGCAGGTCATTGACACGTCCAAATGGTTTGGGCGGAGGGAAATCGACATGACAAGGTCGACATTTGCAGTGATGCTACAAAAGTTATTTAACTGCGTTCAGCAAAGGAAAAGCACATTTCATCTGCCCCAGGGAGATGGGACTGAGGAGGGTGGCTTGGTCACCCGTCTGAGGAGAAATGGCCCCTGATTTCAAACTTGCTATTGAACAGAAAACAAGAATTCCCATCTTTGCTGAATTCGAATGTATATGAGTTCCAATTGCTGAATTCCCACTCTGTATGATGTTCTGATGAACATTTTTGAATTCGAATTTGAAAGATTTTCGAGCGGGAAATTATTTGAATTTGAATTTGAATTATATGCTCCTTAATATTCCGTGGAATCACACGCGGGTGATTCAATGATGTAGAATCACACGCTTGTGATTCAAATCCGTGGAATCACAAGTCCGTGATTCAATTCCTTGGAATCACACGTCCGTGATTCAATTCCGTGGAATCACACGGACGTGATTCAATTCCGTGGAATCACACGTCCGTGATTCCATTCCGTGGAATCACACGTACGCGAGTCGTCGACGTGAAAAGACGTACGTAATCATTGCGAAACCGCAGGCATCTATTGTCGTCACTGCTTGGATTCGTGCGAAACTGAACTGACGGGACATTCACGAATGCATGGGTGCCACGTTGGCACCTGCAGTGACAGCGAATTTAGCAATTCTGGGTGATTCCGCCGGGCGGAATTTCGTAGAGCCTTGACGCTCAAGCTTCTGGCGCTTTGAATTCAATGATAGCTTTAGGTTTTGGTTCCGGTTCCGAGCTGCAGTTCCGGCGCTTTGATCCGATTGTAAGGCGCCAGCTGCTAGCGATACTTCCGGGAGCTGCTACTTTGCTGTGATTCGGTAAGGAATTTCTTGGCCTGCTCTTCGCCAGGTATGGCGGACTGTCCCCCGATTGCTATAGTGGACGAGTTTCTCGTGATTGACCTCCGTTTCTTGGAGGATTTCCAGAACTACAGGCTCGAGAGCCTGCAGGATCGTCTACGAAGTCGCGCGCTGGAAGAGGTGCCCCCGCTTTTCGTCGCCATACCGAGGGTAGAGGGCTGCGAATGCATCAGAGTACCTCTGAGGACCTCCAATGGTTCGAGAATCCGAGTTAAAGTATCTAGGGGGTCAATGGTTCGAGAATCCGAGTTAAAGTATCTAGGGGGTCCAGAATTCCTGGTCACGAAACGTTAGACGACGAATGGGCCAAGAATTTGTTTGCCTTTCTTCATGCTACTCGAAAGCCTACTGCATGCGGATGTTCAGGTCGATCGAGGCCTTTCAAGGACGAGGTTGAGTTTGATGAACTAGAAGATGAGGACTTCGTGTTTCCCTGCTGCAAAGACCCAATAACTGGTCGAACTAACAGGTCCGGCGCCAAGGTATGCCACCTGCGCCTCTTACTTCATGCTATTTTTTATTTTCACTAGATGTAACTGAGTGCATGCCATGCAGAGGAAGCGTACCAATGCTTCCACTGACTGTCCCCACTGACTAGCTGCCGAGATTGAATGAAGCAGACACCGTTTTTTTTTGGGCTGTGACCATGAAGGGGTTCCTTGTTTTTTTTTGGGCTGTGACCATGAAGGGCTTCCTTGTTTTTTGTTGTGTGACGGTTATTTATAAATATGAACCGAGCTGTTCAATCTGCAAGTCTTAGTGCGTCCATTATCATGCATTCAAGTATCTCATTCCATGCATGCATTTCAATTGTATTTGCTTCTATGTTTCTGGTTGTGATTCCAAACGAGGGGTTCTTGTGATTCCACGGGATGGTGTATACTCACTGTATTTACAGTGTATTTCTACATTGTGTAATTACAGAAAGCAATTACACATGTGAATTTTGAATTTATCCATGGAGTATAAACGTGTATAACAAGTGAGTATTTGTACTTGAAGTATTATACATACAGTATTGTCTACATGCTTGCAGTAATTCTATAAAGAGTACTTATATATTGTGTATTTATACACAGAGTATTTATACTTATAGTATTTTGTACACATGGTATTTATACACATAGTACTTCTACATAGAGTACTCATACATTGACTATTTGTATTTATACGTTGTGTATTTATACACAGAGTATTTATACTTATAGTATTTTGTACACATGGTATTTATACACATACATAGAGTACTCATACATTGACTATTTGTATTTATACGTTGTGTATTTATACACAGAGTATTTATACTTATAGTATTTTGTACACATGGTATTTATACACATAGTACTTCTACATAGAGTACTCATACATTGACTATTTGTATTTATACGTTGTGTATTTGTACACAGAGTATTTATACTTATAGTATTTTGTACACACGGTATTCATACACATAGTACTTCTACATAGACTTCCTATATATTGACACATGGTATTTATACATTGTGTATTTGTACACAAAGTATCTATACATATAGTTTTCTGTACATTGAGTACATAGTTTTCTGTACATTGAGAAACCAAGCTATTTGTGCAAAACACATCAAATTACAGTATGTAAATTGACAATATGCATAGCAAAAATAGTTTGTATGCATGGACAAGTTGCCTGTGCTTGCAATTTGAAGCTAACTGGAGAGATTGAACATCAAGTAACTTAGATTTGTATTCTCAAAACAAGGCGGATGCACAGAAAGGTGTGTGGACAGAAAAAAAAGGACGCTCCTCCTCCATTAATCATCGCAGGCTATGCACTGTAACTGGGTCGGGCTCGCTTTTTCTGCGTAGTTCATGCAGTGAGTTAGCTGCCCCAAAAAAAAAAAAAGATGAAACTTCAAACGAATAGCAGCGAAAGAAGTCACACCTTGTTGGTAGACCAGTTAACCCTCTCAGAACTTGGGTCCTTGGAGCAGGCAACCGGGAACTCAAAATCACTGTCATCTGGCTCATCCTTGCACTCCTCCTTCACTCGCTTTGAACCAGCAGAATCTTTGCAGCCACATTTTCCAGAAAACTCCTTCGGCGCTTCCGGTTCGTTAATGTAGGCAAACAGATTCCTTGCCCACTCCTGGTCAAGCGTCTCGTGCCCGGGGATGCGTGAAACATTGGAAACCTTCACAGGAATCCTGACGCGCTCACAACCATTTCCAGAAGGTATGGCGATAGAAATTGGCGGCACCTCCACCAGTGCACGACTCCGGAGACGGTCCTGCAAACTCTCAAGCCCGCAATCCTTGAGCGCTTCCAGAAAACCGAGGTCCACCACGAGGGTTCCGTCGAGTATGGCTATTGGGGGGCATTCCGCCATGGCTGACAGAGACGAAGATCGAAGCGCCTCAGAGTAGCGTCTTCCAGGGAATTCTGAGTGAATGCGAAGAGACTGGTGCTGTTCCGACGGTCAGGGGTTGATTCTGTGCCGTGGAATCACCCCTTGTGATTCTGTGTGGCGAAATCACCACCCGTTGCATGCGTCAGTTAGCCGTCCGACAGAATGGCAGGGATTTGACGTGAAGAGGCATTATAGCCTGCGGCATGCAATGATGACGGAAGGGATTCCACGGCACGGAATTACCATTTTGTGATTCCACCGGATAGATGACGACTTCATAGATATCTTTCCACCATTGGGCAGACAAATAGTTCTCTACTTTTTAATGGAATTTGGCATTTACACATGTGAATTTCGAATTTATCCATGGAGTATAAACGTAATATACATGGGAGTATTTGTACTTTATGCATTATACATAGAGTATTGTCTACATGCTTGGAGTACTTCTACATAGAGTACTTATACATAGATTATTTGTACTTATAAGTATTCATACATGGTATTTACGACACACGGTATTTGTACATGGAGTACTTATACATAGAGTATTTATACATGGAGTATTTGTACATAGAGTGTTTGTACATAGACTATTTATACATAGAGTATTTATACATAGAGTATTTCTACGTAGAGTATTTGTACATAGAGTACTTATACATAGAGTATTTATACATAGAGTATTTCTACATAGAGTGTTTGTACATAGAGTATTTGTACATGGAGTACTTATACATAGAGTATTTATACATGGAGTATTTGTACATAGAGTGTTTGTACATAGACTATCTATACATAGAGTATTTATACATAGAGTATTTCTACATAGAGTATTTGTACATAGAGTACTTATATATAGAGTATTTCTACATAGAGTATTTGTACATAGAGTATTTCTACATAGATTATTTGTACATAGAGTACTTATACATAGAGTATTTCTACATAGAGTATTTGTACATAGAGTGCTTATACATAGAGTATTTATACATAGAGTGTTTGTACATAGAGTGTTTGTACATAGAGTATTTATACATAGAGTATTTGTACATAGAGTACCATTGATTCTAATACATTCAACATTCTACATAGTATACTTATACACAGAGTATTTATACACATGGTATTTATACACATAGTATCTATACATAGAGTACGAGTACACAGAGTATTTAAACACTCATGATATTACAAACCATCTAAGCAAAACTCATGATATTACAAACCATGGTATTTGTGCAAAACTCATGACATTACAAACCATCTAAGCAAGGCTCTCCATTTCAACTTCCTTCCAACTCCGTTTTTTTTCTTTTGGGCCCCTCTTCCCTATTTCCAAGAGTGGCTTGACCCTTGCAAGGCTCGTTCCATATGCCTTCTCTTCCTCCAGCACTGACAAAGACGATATAGTTGTGTCATAGGCCTCTTCGTCCATCCTCTCAAGCCTGGTGTCAACTTGTCTCATCATCACCTCTGTGGCTAGGAGGAGGCTGGGATCCTTGGAGGCCCGCCCCATAACCCTAGCAACACACGATTGTAGTGAGGCCCTAGCTTCCTCTACGGTCAACCCAACTTTCTTCATAGGGAGAATGTCATCCTCTAGACTAACTATCTCTTCGGGTGAATCTCGAGGGGTGACCCCAGGTGTACATGGGCGCAAGTGCTCCATGCCACCATAGCATTTCCATAATTGGAACCTAGAACCTTCAAGATGTCCTGCTCTCTGTAACTGTCCATTAGTTGGATAACCTTAACTTGGTGTTTGCAAAGGTTACCTTTGGCACCCCATGGGCAATCACAACTCGCCCAATTCCTATGTGCCCCACTCACAAAGTACGGTTGGCGGTTGAGATCAAGAGTTTGGACATATGCCTCCCCTCCTTCAAGGTCTACAAAGGTGACTGCATCATCCAGAATGCGCCTCGCCCCTCGAATAGCCGACTCTATAATTTTCTCTTGTGATGTGTTTATGACAAAACCAGCCTCTTTCATCCCCCTGTGTGCTTGTAAATGAAACAACGTGGAGTGTAAGTGCCACGTAAATATACAAAATACGTTCTCTTTTGCAAATTACCTTGGGTATGTCGTGTGTGTCTCAACTTCATGGACAAGCATGTGTAGTAGCCAATCCATCCTCCTGCCCTTTAGTTGTGATTTGGAGACCCCCAGGCGCATCTTTAGTGTCTTGTGCCAACCCTCTATTGCAGCATTGGTTTCTTGGTTTGAATGGGGGAAGATTCTAGTGGCCAACACCCATTCACATATATTGCGAGTCCACTCTCGACTCATGTAGGAGGCCAATTTCGGATACTGAGGATACTTTCCTTTCAGGATTTCCAACTTTCTCAAAGCTTCTTCTTTAACAGCCTCATTGTAATCCTCTCCATAGTCATTGTTACCTGGGGGACACTTGATTCCATACATGATCTCACCCAATTCCTTAAACATTTGGTTCCTTATCTCCTTGTTCTTCACGTTCTTGACTAACCACTTCAACCAGTCTCTTCTCACATGCCAAATGCAAAGGTTCAAGCGTACGCTAGGGTAAACCTGAAGTGTAGAGGGATGCCACATGCTCAAGATGGTGTGCAAAATGAACCACTGAAAATTGCTCGTAGTGGAAACATTGTTACCTTTTTAATTGCATGTATTTCGGCATCACAAGAATCGGTGATAAAGCATGAGGGCTTCCAGGTTGAGTCATGGCGTTCAACCCACACTTTCATGGCTTCTAGCCATCTTGCTATTGCATATTTCTTCTGGGAGTTCGTGATAATCCAAGCCAAAGGCATCCCATTGAAGTAGTCATCGAATCCAATGTTAGTGAAGAGGTAGTACCTTTAATGTAAAATAGCAACACAACTTAACAATGTTAGCAAGGAAGCAACTTAACAATGTTGACAACTTAACAATGTTAGCAAGAGGAGCAACCCTACCTCATCCCGTTTGTCTTGTACGTGGAGTCAAGACACAATGCCCTATCCTTTCCAAATTTCAACAAGGCTGCTCTTTGGGTGGGAGTCATAACCCCCAATTGGAAGATGTCACCTTGCTCATAGTGGAAAACACTGTCAAGGTGTTGTTGAACCCACATATGAGTGCTTGTAGCTTCATCTTCATGCAACTTCCAAATATTTCTACTTACTTCCTTTTCAATGTTGTAGATTTCATGCATCTTTAACATGTCATCTCTCGAAAGCCCCTCCAAACCAAGTAGTTCCTTCTTCAAGCTCACTCTTTCTTGGTGGATATTCATCACCATTCTAGGTGCAATGTAATGCAATAGCTTTTGTTTGATCCATTCTCTCTTTTCATCCGTGAGCCAGGACGCCAGCCTATACCTCAACCCTTTCTCAACAGCTAGAGCTTTACCGTGGCAAATTTGACCTTCCTGGTTCACATGATCCCATTTGTGGTAGGTAATTTGAGTGGTTTCCGGAAGAAGGTAGAGCTGTCTCAAAGTGAAATGACATTGGCATCCCCTTCGAACACTCTCCCCCCTTTGAACCCTCCTCCTCCTTTGCTCTGGAGGAGGAGGTCGATCTTCCACAACATGGGTGTTCCCAGAATTGTCTTGGGGCCCAAAACTACACCAGTACCTGCTTTCCAGCCAGCATTGAGGATGAATCAACCATGCTTTAATTTCCATGTGTAATGTAGAAAACTAAAGAACTGCATACCTTTTCAGAGAAAGATATGTCCGGATGCCTGGTTTTAATAGCCCCTTATTCATTTGAGAGCTTCTTATATAGAAGTTGCAGGGTGCATCCCCATTTTTTTGCTCCCCAGCAATGAAATCCGGAACTCGTGACGTGGGAATATAGAAAACCCACACCAATTGAGTGCCTCCTTCATCCAGATCAGGACCCTGGTGCTCTAGAACCATCCAGGGCAGCCGACTATGGTCAAAATGCCCTCTGCAGGGTCTGTTTGCCAAATCTCTGCTTGCACCTGCCACAGGAAACGTAATTAGAGTTTAGCCACAACAAAGAGATGGAACTGGAAAGTGTTCCAGGCACTGGCCTCCTCGATCTTCTCCTCGAGGTCCATGTCAAGCTCCGCTGAGAACTCCTGGCCGCTGTGATCGAGGAGTTACAGGGCCAAACGAACGCAGGTGATTCCGTCCGGTGGAATGCACAAACTTACGTCCGCAGGCCGGACGAACTCACGACGCCACAATGGCCGTCGACCGGTTTGTGTAACGGGCCCATGGTAGACCGCTCGAGTATTCGAACCTTGAATGTGCCTGTGCGGCGTTCCCGAGACACCGGCATAAATGGGTAGAAGCGACTACTCATAAACGTCTAGACGGTTTTGCCCAGTTGGTTAAGGGCATGCCGGTTAGGAACGTTACAGTTGGTATCAGAGCAGGTCTCGAGTTCGAGTCTCCATGGGTGCCTATATGCATGGGTAATTTGCAAAGACTTGGTAATCATTGTGATATGGTATGACATAGACATGGTATAGCCTTGGATGCTCGAGGACGTGGGAGAGACTGTAACGGGCCCATGGTAGACCGCTCGAGTATTCGAACCTTGAATGTGCCTGTGCGGCGTTCCCGAGACACCGGCATAAATGGGTAGAAGCGACTACTCATAAACGTCTAGACGGTTTTGCCCAGTTGGTTAAGGGCATGCCGGTTAGGAATGTTACAGTTTGCGCCAACGGACCGGATGCATCCACCTGTCGCTCCGGCAGAATCACCTGCGTCGGAATCGTCTGCATCACGGAGGAGTGATTCCATCCTGCAGAATCACTCCGGATTGATTCAATGCGACGGAATCACTAAACAGTGATTCTGCCTCACGGAATACTGTTGCTGTGATACCGTCCGGCGGAATGCATTCGTCGTGATTCCATCTCGAAGAATCTTACATTTGTGATTCCACGGGGCTAAATCGCATGGTCGTGATTCCTTCTGGCGGAATATGCATGATGTTGTGATTCTATCCGGCGGAATGCATTCGTGGTGATTCCGTCTCGAAGAATCTCACAGTTGTGATTCCACAGGGGTGAATCACATGGTCGTGATTCCATCCCGGGGAATAGCCATGAAGTTGTGATTCTATATGGCGGAATGCATTCGTGGAGATTCCGTCTCGAAGAATCTTGCAGTTGTGATTCCACAGGGCTGAATCGCGAGGTCGTGATTCCATCCGGCGGAATAACCATGTTGTGATTCCACCTGGCGGGATGTGTAAGTGCTGATTCCATCTCCCGGAATCAGACGTTCGAGATTCCATCTGGCGGAATAGCATGGTTGTGATTCCGTCTAGCGGAATAACAACGTTGTTCATGATTCCTTTCGGAGGAATAGTTTTGCGGAGTGAGTCCGTCCCGTGGAATAAGTCGGGGTGATTTCGTCGCAAGGGAGAATACGGCTGTGATACCACCGGAAGGTATATATCCCCTGAAAGCGACCCTGTCAGGTACGAAAAACGAGGCTTCGGGTACGGATAACGGGGTTGGGGCCTGGTGATTCTGCGGGGGGGAATATCTTGCGATGGAATCACAATAACCGGGGTAAAAATATTTTGTTCCCTTTGGTTTGGGTGCATATTCACACGGGGGGTGACGTAGGGCAGCGAGAGCCCTCATAATTATATTTTGCATGTACAAAATCAACACCATATAGTATTCTGCTTGAAATCTTATAGTATTTTGCGAATCTTGTTATATAGTATAGCAAATTTTATACTTGCATACCCCCCAAACGAGGAACTTTACGTACGGTGTAGATTAAGGAATAAGGGGCGAATATGCCTATCCAACAGCTCTCGTTGCCCGGAGTCACCCCCCGTGTGAATATGCACCCAAATCAACAACCAACAACCAACCAATGACAAGAATAAGAAAAAAACATAGACATAGTTCAATCAATTCCTCACACAATAGCACACTACACTCCATCACTGCACATCGAAGTCGTAATTGTGTTGGATGCTTCTTATCATCTCAAGCTCTCATGAACTTTCTAATTAGACATTTCAAATTCAACTATTATGAGAGAATGGAAACTACATCAACAATGACAAGGAAAATGGCAATATGGACATATAGCAGAGGATTATAATTCTAGATGATCATAAAGTAATAATGTGGCATGATTCTTTTAGCTTTAAAAGATGACGAGACATGAACGATGATAGAATGGAGAATATTCTATATGCTTTTAAATATTACAAAATGTAAAATGCCTTGTCAACATAAAGTCGTACAATATGAATATTACATGTTTAAGAACGATAACATCGAATAACATGCAATGCATACTACACGCTATATGGGCTAGGCATTTGGAAATATTATTGGGTAGAGTGACTAAAAAGTTGATAAGTAAGGTGATGAAACATTGTTCCTCATCTTTGTAATGGTACTTTGGTAGTAGGTCGCTTTTCTTATGGTAATAAACATATTATTCACCTAGATAATAGTAGGCATCTATTATGGTGTGTACGTCATTGTGCTAATTAGTGAATCTATCATACTTTTCCAGATGGACGTATTTAAAGTATGCTTCTCGGTCAATATTCTTGTTCGGGTTGTACTTCATTATCTAGGTCTTCTCATTATTTTTGATGATGACACAAAAGAGCCGATCCCACAGTGGATGCATCCTCCTATTTTGGCATTGCGATTTAACAAAGGCAATGTAACATTGTCCATGTAAATTATGTCATGAAAGAATGTATAGGTGAGACTGTCTATGTACTTGTCCAAGTTGGTCCTTTCTCCTCTACACATCTTACTAAGGGCAATGTAATGTTGTCTATGTAAACCGTATTGTGAATCAATCTATACACGAGATCATCTATGCATTTGTCCAAGTTGGGGCTTTCTCCTATCACAACTTACTGACTCTCCATAAAGGTTTGTCATGGTCTACGTTGCATGCTCAAGTTGTTCAGTTGTGCTATGGTGGAGGCACTTAAACACTGGTGATGGCGTGGTGCCTATTGGTAGAGGAGGTCTTTCAGAGCGGGTTAAGGCAAATCAGAGGAAATAATTATGACAAATGACATGATGAAATGATGCACTTCTATATACCTTTTGGCCCAATTCTAAAAGAATTCCTGCAAAAGCAAGAATCGAACCTCCCGCCAAGAGATTGAATCCCCTAATCCCCCCCACCCAACAAAAAAAAAAAAAAAAAAAAAGCATTACCAATCACTAATCGTGGGCATTGTTTGTGCTTTGCGCTGATCCTTTGAACTTGGTTGAGTATCCAAGCATCCCTTTGCTATCCAGAACCTTCTTCCCTACACCCATACTCTAGCCATAGCAACTCCTGTGATATCGAAGAACCAGACGAGCCCTGCATCCCTTCAACCTATATGTGGACGGCGTGATGCGCAGTCCCCTCCACCCCAGGCCAACATGGCAGTGAGGTTTCTCTTGGGGGAATACATAGATGCCATCTCCATATGCAGACTAAATGACACGGGCAAAGTTAACAGGCATACAGTGAAAAGAGAGGTGTGAGCAAAGTCTCGTGCAACAAACGTAATATGTCAGGCATATAGCGGATACTTAGCAGCAAGTCGTACCCGTTCCTCAACACTACCAGATCAGCCTGAGGAGCAAAAGAAATATGTTCAAGCAATGGAGAGGGAATGCAATTAAAATTGCCAGATTGACAGAACAGATACAGGTCTCTACACTCAAATTGCTCAAAAAACAGCTAGCTATAGAGAAGCGGCGTGTTTCTATTATGGAGACCTGTGTGGAACATCTTGAAGACTGCCTTCACCTACCATAGTATGAAAGATAGCATGATAGAGCAGGATTTGCTAATCTCAGGGTCCGTCTGGACATTCTATCCACCACCATTGATACCATGGCTCATGACGAGGAGCATTTCAAGCACGCGACTTGTGACGCTCCCCGAACCTATACGATGCTCCCATCATATAAATACGGGAAATCCCCTCTTCCATGGCGACTACACCACCATAGAAAGGCCCTCCGTCTGACTCGGACCACTTGTGATGGGCAAGTGTCCGGGTGAAGGACACGGAGGTGTCATTCGTCCCACGCCTTCTATGGGAATCCTATATAGCGGAAGCGTACATACATGTTAGGAAAAGATGAAGAAACTGGATGGCCGTTGAAGTTCTTGGCGCCTGCGGCTAGGGCGGCGACGGCAGGGAGAGGCCGCCCTTCTTCCTACCTTTCCAAGACTTCTGCAATTTCCTCAGACCGCTTAGGATTGAGCCAGCCGCTAGCGGGGATCGGGGGCAAACATCTTTTCCTGGTCGGATCTTTCATCACCGGCTGAAGAATTTGTGGCCTTTGAAGCATCTTCTGGGCGGTTTCTTGATCTCAGGTAAACCACTAACGTGGTATTTCGTTCTAATGCTCCTAGCATTATAATCTTTCCTCGCATCTTGCAAAGATTACACGAAATAGCCCCGAAGCTTATAAGGTGGAATGAAATCTTGTGAGTTCTTGAACAAAGGCGTTTCTTGGCAAAAATTTGGCGATCTGTTCTTTCTTTACAAAACTTGGAAAATTGTTGGCTACTTCCGTCATTTACTCTTCCCATTCTTTCTTACTAGCAAGAAAGATTCGGGTTATTCATGATAAGATCGAGAATCCGCCTTTTATCATGAAGTCTTTATGGAATTCGGAATTATTAGAATGGATCTGAAGTACGTGAAATGAGATCATCTAGGGGCCGAGCTAGGGACATCGTGTAAGCAGAAGAAGCTTTTATACCATAAACCCGGACTTTTGGGAGGAGTCTTGGCGGCTGGGCTAGTGGGTCTAGCCTACTTAGGTTTGACCGTTTTGCATCCCAACAATGCAAAGAACTAAACCGGGTTTCATATTATGGTACTTCCTTCTATGTTCAGTGGTTCTAGATCTTCCGCTTTGGTTCTTCTATATGTAAAAGAAAGCTTCGGGAGCTATTTTTCCAGTATCTTCTTGTCTATCCTGGTTACCAAATGGGAGATTATCATGCGCTTCATGTATATATCAGCTTACAGAGCAAAGAATAAGTTTCTACGCATAAAGGATGAAGATGTTGAGGCTTCTCCTGTAGTAATCTTTTATATGTTTGAAACATTGTACTTCTTATTTTGATAAATATAAAAAACACCCCGTTCTCTCTCAAAAAAAAAAAAAAAAAAAAAAAAAAAAAAAATACATACATGTTAGCACCTGGCAACAATACAAATAAATAATATACCACCACGAAGGGTGGCCCATCATCATCAATACGAATATAGCAGAATACCAACATAACAAAAGAAATACACCATAAATAAGGGTGGTCTCAGGCTCATGGGGGTCGACTGACAGTCAAGGCCTCCGGATAACAGCAGACAGAAGTATAACATGGCGTTGACTGGCATAGAACAATGGCTAGGTAGTCCACTCCATCCGCCCCTCCTGTGCACAATTTGCAGATAGGCTGAAACATGTTATGGCATGGTTGTAGCCTTCCGAAGACGCAATCCCATGGAATCACCCTATGGAACTACTCCAGGTTACACCTCACCAGTCCGATGAGGCAGGTCAGAGAGGCGTCCCCTCCCCGAGTATGATGGGTCCTTGGATGTGCTAGAGAACCGGTGCCACATCAGTGATCCCTGCGTCCGTACCCGACTTACTCCCTAAATCTAAAGGCGGGCTCACCTGCCCGTTCGAGTCCGGGGCATCCATATAGGCACGCCACCTACGACCCAAGGAGTGTTAGACCCATACCCGGCCCTCTATGTGACCGACTATAAGGCTAGCACACTATAGGAGTTCTGTAGCCGCGCTAGGCAGGACCCCACCCCCGATTCGTCATCATACTCGTTATTTGATGTTGGATCACATCATAGCATCCACAGCCAGGTGGGTTCTCGTGCACAGGCCGTATTTAATGGGATCTAAGTGGTTCTAGCTAGGAGCATCACTAAATCTAGATAGCCTTTAGGTCTCTACCCTCCTTAATCCAGTAGAATACAGGAGGAACAGAAAAAACAACAATCCTATACAAACATCCATCATCATCATAAATAGATCATAGAATAGAATCTTATCATCCATCTACTCAAACAAGGATCAGAAGAATACAAGCTACGCTAAAACTAACCGGTATTATAGCTATCCCTTTGGTTCTCCATCCTTCTGGCTGGAACCAAGGTGAGCTGCAGCTCCTCCTCCACCAATCTCTCCCAATTCGAATTGGGGCAAATTGGGGTGGAAGCCCCAATTTGGGAGTCCCAAGATGGCAGGTCTGCCTTGCCCAATCAATTTGGGCCAGGTGGCAGTTCTAGATTAGTTATCCCTAATTAATTAATATTTAAGCCTTTTTAATATTAGGTTAAGCCCTAAATTCGAATTAGGATTTAAGATTAGGTTTCCACCTTAATAACTAATGATTAACATAGCTACCCTTAGCTTATGAATGATTAATGCACCCTTTAATATTCATAGTGACGTGTCATGTATTTATACCCAAAGGGCATATAAATAAGTGGAACGTCACATTCTCCCCACCTTGAAAGTGATGTTGTCCTCGGCATCAAGACTGTTCTTGCTCTGGGCCAACACATGACATGTTGGAAGCAAGTCTTCCCACCTTAAAGAGGTAACTCGAAATTATAAGTCAAACAAAAGTTGTCATGTTCAAGGTGATCAAGTTTGAAATGACGCGTAATGTGCAATTTATAACTCAGCGAAAGTTGAACGATAATTAATGGAACAACGTTATGTGGAAGGGGAGATACCGATTTATGTTATTGTCAGCATTTGCATTAGGCGGTTAACTTACAAGGAAAATTAAAGTATGGAAGGTAGAGAGATTTAGGTAGGTGATATATAAAAAAAAATACGTATATAGAACGTACACTATCATCGTGTAGGACCATAGTCCTGTCAAAAGTCGACAGTCAAGATATACTAGATAGCAAGCACACTATCGGTCCATGGTGGACCGTAGCCTATAGGGCCTAGCAGTGCAAATAGAAAACACATATCACAACAAGGACATGGGCCCGTAATGGCCCTTAAAAGAAGCTGCAGGCGCCAAAGAAAGCGCTTTTGGCCTGCAGAATCACAAGACATCAGTATTCACAAAATAATTTATATGTTGTGGTTGAAGGGACCACCCTCTTTGAAGAAGAAAAGGAAAAATAAGGGGAAGCCTATCATGCCTAAGGCTTGCCATTCGTCTCGGCATAAGGAATGGCAATGTTCCCATTATAGTCATAGACGAAGGCGTTCTATTATGAATATATGCCCATTTTCATTCCTAGAATGCATCTAGCCCCGTTGCATGAAAGCTAGCCTGCATGATCCCTGCCAGATCTAAGTCTCACGAGATACCAGTTGGTGGCTGTAGCACGCACTACTTTGCGTCGAAGTCGGAGTTGATGGCGTTGTTGTTGGCATATGCATGGCATTTCCGCAGGAAATCGAGATAAGCCTCAACAAAAATCTCACTTGAGGACTGATGTTGGACCTTTCTTTGGTAAGTGATTCCACTTAACGAAGTAGGACATGATATGGCTGTCCCATATCTGCTTGTATGCACGATCGAGAAGAGCGCGAGGAACTAATTCCACTTGCTTGTCCGTCGGCCAGGACGTCTGCGGATGAGCGAGGAGAAGTAGCTTATAGGCCCGTGGGCATACTGGCTAGATTATCTAAAAGGTTCTACTCATCAAGGTGGCAGTATCATGCAACATCGAATCTTAGGCTGAGCCCACTAAAAATTAATCTTCAACCAGACGAAGTCTGGAAGCCGAATCCTCAACAAAACGTACATGTCAGTGAGCAATCTGGAGTCGAATGCTCGTAATCATGATGTTTTAAGGCTCTGTTGGAACGCTTCTGGAATCCATCACTACTCACTTCTCCATTTCACTATACTAATCAATACATACCTTTCATTACTACACTAGTCATTCATGTTATATTCTTAGAGATATACATTATACTGACACTATATCATAATGTATTCAACTTAGAAATCATTCTTTACTCACACATAGTTAAGTGATTATATATTATACACACGCATAGACATAGAGAACATCTATTTCCGCATTTAATATAAGATGCACTTATAATTCTGAAACGGTATAGTACAAATTCATTCTAATTATATTAACTTTTTCTTCTTTCCTTTTTTTTTCTTTTAATTATTAGGGTTATATTGTCCAAACGTTTGCGTGATAATGTGTATTGGCCATGACCAGAAGGACCAACATGGCATAAAATAATGGGTATTTATCCCCGAGAAAGCATGGTTTGACTATGGTATGTCAAGATATGGATTTTCGTATATAATAAATCTAACACTGCAGTGTATATGGGATTTATCCTCTCAGGACTTAGGGCAAAATGAATCTGTATGCCAGTGTGGTGCATGATGCCGTCGATGGTGAACGCACAGAGGGAATCATTTGCACGATGGAGCAAATAGGTATACACTAAACTGACGATGCTAAGGACAAGAGCTTAATGTATAATGGTATAAATATGGGCTTATCTAAGCCTCACTCCTACACTGTAATAGATAGATTATCCTGGACGTGGTCCTGCTGCCCGGATCCCAGCATGCCAAGGAAGAAAAGCGACCTTAACCTAGCTACTAGAAAAAGGTTGGCCGATGAGAAGAGCAATGAAGGGAATACAAAAAAGATCTACCAATTTCGTAGATCTGTTGTTGCTCAATGCTCAAAATCCAGCCCTGCAAATGTTTCTGAGAAGGATCCTGGAGTTAACATGTTTGGATCCACAAATACAACTGGAGACATCGGATCTGCAAAGGGGATTGATGCTGAACATATGGAGAACAGTTCTAGTACCATTAGAGATACTAGTGGGAATCATATGGGCATCACAAAGGACATCATCATAATCAATGATTGTGAGCAGAATCTAAGCAAAGGAAAGGATGCCATAGTGGAGAAGGAAAATGCTGCATGCCACAAAAAGGTTTGATAGATTTAATATTTACATGATTTACCAGAGAATGCAAGATCCATTGAGGTTTACATTAATTTTGAATAATATTATAGATCTAGATTGGATACATTAGTATTGATCCTGATGGAAAGATATTGTTTATAGCCATTGGATATATCAATATGGATGGGAACTTCGTATATCTCAAGCGAGATGTGGTTAATGTGGCCAACCAGGCCACATTAACCACTGGTTAATGTGGCCAAAAAGTGGTTAATGTGGCAAAAAAAGTGGTTAATGTGGCCAAAAAAGTGGTTAATGTGGCAAAAAAACCAGGCTTCAAACTGCGCGGCGGGGGCAAAAATTTCAATCGGCTGGTTCTTTCTGCTCTATGGGCAGTTTGATTTGATCTAAAAACCATGCCAATCGCTTTGTCTGCTCCTTTTATGCTAGATTGCTGAAGAGAGGAAGAGATTTGAGGTAGAATGGAGCCGGATCGACTAAAAAACGCCAAAAACAGTTAGTTTTTGGGCTTCAAACCGCGCTGTTCTTCGTGGCTGATACAGGTGGCCACATTAACCACATCTCGCTTGAGATATGCGGCATTCCATATGGATGCATGTAGATGATTAAACTCTCTATGTTCTCAGGTTCCTTATATGATGATCATGGATTATAGGCAAACAAGTTAATGAGTAAGCTTGAAAGAGATCTAATTACTGACTGCATTCAATGCATCTAGAAATTATGAAACCAGCTAGTTGGGATACATTCTTGGACTGTATTTTCTTGCTGCTCTAACTATTAAATACTGAATGAGCTGGTTGTCCAAAGGATGTTTTAAAAGTAATCTTACCCTGTATTCACTGTTGAATACAAGCTAGGTGAAGGGAGATGACCTCAAGTTTTTCTATGACGCCTGCTATCCCTTTCAATCTCAACCATACTAATGCGTGTCAGGCTTTCGTGCTCCTAGCTCTTGTATTCATCAAATTCTATTTGTAAACATCAAGTTATGGAGGAGACTATACAACCTGATTGTTAGATTGGTTATCTCCTGTGGATTTATGATATATGACTGGAAACAAATGTTTTCTTAAATCTCCATGGTATGTGAATGACTTTTGATTATGAGGAAAGCTGTTGTATCAGGCAAGTCTAATAGGGTAGAACCCTACTTGTTAAAAATCGTTAAGCTTCTTTTAATAGGAAAATGGTTTGAGTATAACATGTCAAACATTTGAAATAAGCTCATATTGGTATAAATGTAACAGTATATTGGTTAAAAGTGTTTCAGATTTTGTTTACAATGATTTATTGTTACTCTGAAGTTTACCATTTCAAGGCTGAAATATTATTGTACCTGATAGTGTTTTGGGTTGTTAATAGACTCTATTTACTTCCTTGCAAAGGCTGTATGTAGGGTAATTATCTGGTCTGGCTGTCCAGGACAAATAATAAAGGTTTTTTTTTTTTCCTTTTATCTCTATAACATGCTCCATTCACTTTGCAATTTATTTTATTACACGCTGTCTTAAGTTTTATTTATTATCAAATGTTTGTCTTACTTCTTACATTGTTTTGAAAATTTATATATTGGTACTCTCATTCTTATACGTACCCATGAGATTTATAGTTATACTATTGTATACCATACACACACATTCTTTTATCCGTTATAGCATGTAATGGACATATATATTCGACTAGATCTCCCAGTGTTATATGCATACTTTAATTTTAAATACACACACGTTCTCCATCATTTATTATTCAAAATCTTTTTATAATCATAATCTCTCACTATTCGTGGTGTCAGACCCATACTCGGCCCTCTCAGTGACCAACTATAAGCCTAACACACTGTAGGAGTCCTGTAGCCGCGCTAGGCAAGACCCCACCCCCGATTCACCATCATTTCTTTGGTGCTGAATCACATCATAGCATCCACAACCAGGTGGGCTCTTGTGCACAGGCCGCAACTATTGGGTTTTAAGGGGTTCTAGCTAGAAACATCTCTAGTTCTAGGAAGCTTTTAGGTCTCTACCCTTCTCTTAACCCCCAATATATGGAAGGAGCAGAAAGAAAGAATATAAACACCATCCAAATATCCATCATCATCATCATAATACATATAAAAAGAATTTAACTATTCCATCTACTCAAAGAAGTGTCAGCAAAAATACAAGCTATTTAGGGACTAACCAGTCTCCTGGCTGAATCCATTATCACGAAAAGCCTCCATTCTTCAGGTCTGTTTACAGCAATTGGTGGCTGGTCTTCTTCTCCTTTTTCCCAAATCGATTTGGGGGCAGAACAGGTGGTGCTTTCCTATTGATTTCCTTTAGCTAATTATAACCTAATTAGTCTAATTAGGTTATTTATCCACTAATATTTTTTGGCATAGCTAATAAAATCCCTTTTAGGTGAACCCAAGTTATCCCATATTGACCCTTAGGGGTCTAGTTAGATACTGGTGACGGGTCATAGTATGCATACGTATACCGTATAAATTCCTGGAACGTCACAGATTGGATACTGGAGATATCCATTTATGGCAAAAGTTTTGGGCGGTGGGTACAGACAGAGTTTCGATCAGCTCAAAGCTTGCAGGAGTGTTGAAGGATCTAATATTCGTGCCATAAATTCTAGAGCTTCGTGTTCTGCAAACTTAGAATTTGCAATCAGGGATGCCCTCTCTCCCCAACATTGTTTGGGCTTTACATTGATCAATTGGAGAGCTGGCTTGCTGATAATGGGGGCGACGGGGCTCACCTTCTCTACCAGATCATCAAGCAGTTACTATATGCTGATGATGTAGACCTCCTAGCTTACACACCAGCAGACATGCAACGACATCTCGATGCCCTGGACACGTTTTGTCAAGCGACTGATATGCACGTCAACTTGGCCAAGACTAAGGTGGTTTTTATATCATCTTCACGACAGCCGAGGATCCCCTCCTTCAGTTACCGAGGGCAGAATGTGGAAGTAGCATCCACATACAAATATTTGGGAGTGGAGTTTCCTTCTACTATGCACTGGGACACATCCATACGGCTATGAGTTACGGCGGGCTGGAAGGCACTATATGCAATGCAAAACAATAGTCATAGAGGGGAGTTGTATGATTGGACCCATCAGTCACACCTGTTCAAGGTCTTAGTGGAGCCTGTCCTTTTTTACGGGGTTGAAGTATGGGGCCCAGTAGTATCCCTCGCTACTTGGAATGACTTGGAGCAGGTGCAGAAAGCCTTCTTGGTACGAGCACTAGGGGTGAAGTTCACAGTCCCATATCAAATTCTACTGCAGGAGACATGATTCTTGCCTCTTCAGAGGACAGCCCTTGATTGCCACATTATCTATTTTCAGAAGGTGGTCAATATGGACGATGCTCGTCTCCCTAAACTAGCTTATATCATGGCAATGGGGCCACAGCGCCTCAAGGCCTGCTGGAGGGAAAAGAGAGCTCAATGGATGGCTAGATGGAATGTGCAGGAGCACAGGTGCATACATGTGCAAACAGAGGTAGATCGCCATAGCTTGAGGCAATATCTTGACGCTTGCTTCATCAGGAAGCTTTGGGATGCCAGCGCCCTTGAACAGGTCAAGACAGCACACTACCAGCGCCACATAAATCCCACATTGGAACGAGGCCCGCAATGCTACCTGCGCACCCACTTGCCCATGATTGCCTCCATTCGCACAGGGGCACATCATCTTCGAATTGAGACAGGCAGATGGATTGGTGAGCCACGTCAGGACAGGCTCTGTCAATGCTGCCAAATGGGAGTCATTGAGGATGAATCTCATACCCTTCAAAGTTGCCCAGCATATGCTCAAATCCGGATGCACTATGCTGAGTTGGTCAGGCCTGGCCAGCCGCTATATGTGACATTGAGCACGCATCCGTACGGGTGCTAGGATCATACCTTCAGGAGGTCATGGACATGCGAGACGACGTGGTAGAACTTAAAAGCCTATACGTGTCCTCCACTTTGGCTGCCGCAAGGCGGTGGGATAAGCTAGCTAGTCTGTACAAGATTAGTCTAGTATGGACCTTAAACAAAGTAATAAAAAAAATTTGGACCATACACATTTATTTCCTAATGATGTATACTTGTACAGTTTGACAGCATTCTTATTACTGCCACGGTTTTTCCCTCGAAAACCCTTCGGGGCGAGGGTTTTTTAACCCGGACAGTAATAAGTTTGATGCGCTTCTTCTGGGTCCCATAGGCCGATTGGTCTCAGTGGACGTTAAAAAACTATTCTTATTCTTATTCTTAATGAACGGATCAAAAAAAGCAAGCCTAACATTTTGTAAATCACATGGATATTATTTCCATTGAAGCATATATAGAAGATTTGCCCTAGCCCGATTGGGCTCCGTGGACGTTAAAAGTTTCTTCCTTCCTTCTTCCTTCCTTCCTAGACCGTGAAGACAAATCCAAAATAGGCCACTGATAAAATCATTGAAAACATAGTAAAGGCTCTGGTCAAAGCAAATACACTATTTTGCAACGTTGAACAATCATGCGCACCTTTGGTCTAAAGTGAATTCACTATTGTACCTGCTATGAGGAGAATTTCTGACATAACATGCACAATAGGTAACATTGATGGATATTATATTTGAGTATGTTGAATATCCTAGCTAGAGATTTTTTTATTATCGTCCAGCAGAAACGAACCCTGTTGTAAAGATCTTCTGTTGTGAATGTCCCTGGAGGAATTGAGCAGGAGATACAACTTGAAGGCTTGTCTTCAGAGTCCAGTATTTGAGATGCTTGACGTTATTGAAATGTCTTTGTTGCATGCTATAGGAAGGCATGTCTGTAGATGGCATCTGTAGATGGGTTTATTGAATATGCATTCCTCTCTTGGTGTCATGGCTATGGTATGTTTTGTAGATACGGGGAAGAAAGGAGCACAACTAGATGCTGCCACATTTCTATGCCTTTGGACTATATGGAGCCATACATCAAAAGGAAAAGAATGTTTGGAGATTTGGCATTAGTCCATCCAAGACCATTATATTTGCATCATTGTCCTTTTTGTATGATCAAGATATCTTATACGATGCAAAGATGCAAAAAAATTGAGAAGAACTACATTATGCCCTCCAATTGAAGAATGGTTGGCATTGCTTAAAGCCTATAAAGTTCAAGGAAACAGGTTTAGAATTTAAATGCTTCCAACAAATATTAGAGAGAAAACCAGAAAGTGCTGCTTGTTATGTGTTGCTGCATATATGCTTATGGTTTAGATATTAACGTGAGGGCCATAGCCGCCATCAGGCTATATTGTTTTTCTGGATTTTTTTTTTTTTTTTTTTTTTTTTAATTTATATTTGGTTTGGGTGTGTTATGGATGTTGCCACTTCTTTTTTGATTTTTTATTTTTTTTCCAAACCGGAAAAATCACTCGAAATAATAATGTGTCCGAAATTGGAATTGGTATATTTATAACTTAAGGTTTGTGAAGGTTTTATGGGGGTATTCGTATGTGATACCGTATATTGATGACGGTGGCAACTGGGATTTCTAACCCTAGAATCTTGGGCGGGCATATTGGAGTTCCAGATGCCTGGTTGGCTGGAACTGGTGGTTCCTCCTTGGGCTGCTGCAGGGATGGCGGAGCTCCGGGTGATGTGTCGGCTGTGTGTTTTGTTTCCTTATTTGTTTCTGTGGATAAGCTGGGGTCGCGGGTGTTGGCGGGGAGCGGAGGTGCAGTATTGAAGAAGACAGAGGTAAGATTTTTTTCTGTGCCATTGTATTTATATCTGCCATGTCTATGAAGAGGGCAGCCAAAAAGGGTCAGAGTGGTCGTTCCTCTGGCCCTGCTTCTGTGAGCCATGTCTTGAATGTGAGTTCTTCCAATTCCCAAGAGAGAGGCCAGGATTTATTTGCTGATCAGGATTGGAACCTTATAGATGTCAGTGTTACTCTAGGTTTGTCTGGGCAGGATGTCCCTGTGAGTTTTTATGATGGCCTTGTGGGATTTTGCAATCGGAGGTGTGTTGCTGGAGCTGTGGCCATGGAAAGGGGTGCTACTGTAGACCATTTGCATTGTCAGGCTATCTTTAGAGCCCGTTTAAAACCCCTAGGGCCATGAATGATGCCATAAAGAAGGAATTTAATTGGGCTTCTAAGCCTCCTGGTGTGATCTTGGTCTGTAAAGCCTTGAAGAATACTCGCCTTCATTGTTTTGAGGGTATGATTGGTCATTGTATGAAGGATGTGGGAAAGGTTCACTATGTCTGCCATCTTCATAATGTTAGTGGGTCTGCCATCGAGAAAGGTAAGGATTTGTATTTGAGATGGGGAGCTGGTGATACAAAAAACTTAGTTGTTCTTGATAATAAGAATTTGCTGAACCGTACTGCCCATTATGTTAACTATCATGGCAACCGTAAGTTGAGTGCTAGCCTCTTGTTTACATTGGCCAGAATGATTCGTTCTGGTAAGTTTACATTATCCAGTTCTTGGATTATCCCTTCCAATACTGCCCACATTAATGAGCACCGTGCCCGGGCTGCATGGAGGGTGCTGCTAAATCCTTCTCAGTGCATGCCCTCGGACATGGGAACTATTTTGTTTGGGCTGCCTGCTGGGTTCGTACCTGTAGAGCAGAATGGGCCTGGGAGGAGGCAGTATTGGGATGATGCCATCCATGTGGATGAACAAGACAATAATTTCGAGGATATTTGTGATGAGTCTTATAGTCATGACAGTGATGATGTTGTTGTTTTGGAGCCTGGTGTGGATTTCATCCCTGTGCACAAGGGTGATTGCACCATGGCTGTTGGGTGATGATGTTGGTTGGCTTTGGACTGTACAGTTTGGTTTTTTTTTTCATGGGTTCGTTTGTTTTTTAGTTGCAGGTAGTAATGGAGACTGATGGGGAGCCTGTTGCTGGGGTGGAGCAACCTGCTGTATCTTTGCCTGACTCCTATATTTCTTCTGCTGTTGAAGCATCACATCCAGATCCTGTTGTGTTCTCGGCTGAGCCTGAGGCAGTTTTTTGTGCTCAAGAGTTTGTTAATAGCATTATCCAGGTTGGAACTGAGGCGCATAGGATTGCGGCATCCTTGCGCTTGCTCAGGCGGCAGCTTAGAGGGTTTTATGCCTCAATCCAGAATGCTATTTCTGCTGTGGAGTGGGATCAATTGGGGGTGCCTGTCTCTGAGTTGCATGTCCTGCGCTATCATATGAGCCTTGCTAGGGTTTTGCTTGTCCAAGAAATTCGCCAACTGGATGAACTTATTAGGCATGCAGAGAGTGGCGCGCCTATGAACTAAACTGTTTACATCTTGTTCTTTCTGTTTTTGTGTGGCCTGACAGAACTGGTTATGGTTTTATAAATAACAGACTTGTTTATCTTCTAAATGTGTTGTTCAATTTGTTGCAGCTTCGCCTTCATTGACAGGTATCATTTTGACACGTGTTGAGTCTTTTGCATCAGGCTGCTGTATAATCCGAATTTGGGAATGGTTTTTTGTTTGGAATAATATGCTGATACTAACTTCTTTTATTTCTTAGTGGACTTCGGCCCCTAGGTATACTAGGGATCCCTCCTTTGGGATGCCTAGTATGCCTGGATGAGCATGGGATCTTGTACTGGGGTTCGACTCCCCAGGCTCATCATTCTTTATTTTCATTCCTTATTTTGTTTGGCTGCTAATTGTCAAGTATTCTATTTATTCAATGGTTTAATGAAATATTCTATTTATTCAATGGTTTAATGAAATGTTAGGGGTAAGTCAAAGATGGGGTTTTTGACCCCATCTTGACTTGCATTTGAGGGCTGCAAATTCGCCCCATGGCATATGCTATGGCATATGCCAGCATCCAATGGTCCCAAATAATTTTTAGACACCCCAAACTATAATACACCCCAAACTATAATATTACGACAAATGTGAAATTGTAGGCTAGGGGCATTTTGATAACTTTCCCTATTTTTTAAGATTGTATAGTGAAAAGCCACCCTAAAAAAAATGACACGTCATTCTTAATACACAGGCTGAACATTTAGCATCTGATTAGCAGAGCAGGCACGCCATTCTTATGACGCTTGCTTATTATGTGAGCATTTAGGATTTGATTAGCAGGGCAGGCTGATATTGCAAGTGGCTTGTATGCTAACTGGTAGGATCCGATAACTCCTGCCTGTTGATGTATCTATAAGCACGGGTGCAGATCAGAAAATAGCCAATATTGACAAAGGAAATAACAGCGATAAGCCAGAAGAAGAGATCCAAGCGCCCTTCATTCAGGTTATCAGAGATCCATTCAGTATGCCCATTTCTGCCGCTAACCCTATTTATAACAGTGACCAAAAGCGAGCTTAGATAATTACCAACGGCCACAGAGGCCATGGCAAAGGCACTTCCAAGCCCTCGAACTCCGTCAGGTACTTGGTCATAGAAAAATTCTGTCTGTGCTACATAAGTAAATACCTCTGCCACTCCTGCAATGGAATATTGAGGCACTTGCCAAAATATGCTCATGGGTACTTTTGCATATTCATCATGAACTAAGCCATGATTTTTTACAATCTGTAGTCTTTTCATCTCCACGGTGGCTCCTGCAGCTATGGAACCTAATATGATCACAAGTCCAATTCCCATCCTTTGCAACATTGTTATACCTTTTTCGAGCCCGGTCAATCTGCGCATGATTGGAACAAACTGGGTTTCATACACAAGTGTGGCAACAATAGTGGCTATGGTGTAGAATGTGAAGAGAGATGCAGGTGAGATGTCTATTGATCCCATTTTAGTGTCCATGTAAGAACCCTGTTCCACAAATGTGGTGGTTACCTGTGCTAGTACCATTTGGTGTATACATGAGCAGATCCATATAGGGACCAATAGGATGATGCATTTGACTTCCTCTACTTGTGTCACTGTACATAGTGTCCATGGATTTATTGCTCCTTTAACAAGCTTGTCGTCCTCTGTCGGTGTCGCGGCTTTGTCAAGGAATCTGTTGAAAGAAGTATTTGTCAGTCACTTTTCCACTTTAAAGATCTTCTTTTATTCTCTTTTGAAGACTTTCTTTAGAAGCTTTTAGTCAATGTTTTTATGTAGATAAGTTGGTTTATTTTAATGGTAAAAGCTCCCGGTTTACTCAACCTGTTCACACACTGCTAGAAACCCTTTGAGTCACCATCTATTCAAACCATCAGCATTGACAAGAAGTTAATGTTCAATTGTTATTAATCCAGTTATAGTTAGATGTTACAATCATTGTTATTAATCCATCAATAGGGTCTAGTTGTTAAATGAAGCTGTTATAGTTAGATGTTACAATCATTGTTATCTAGCATTATTTTAATCATTTGATTACTCATTTACTTAGAATTACCTCAACGAATTTGTGTGTAGCATCCTCCTTGGCTGCCCTGTTTTGGCTCCATTGTCCTCCAATTCATGAAGACCTTCACTATCAGATGGAGCAGCCACCTTACGCTTCCTTACTGCTGCAATAATAACCTGAATTGCACGAGAAAAGGGGTTTCCCGAGGGTCTAAAATGTCTGTAATATCGCACTCCAGCAACAAAAAGAAGCCCTGCAATTGCAATTGTTATGCTGCAGACGCCAAATCCTATTGCATAACTGTAACTTTCCTCCACATAGGAAAGAACAATGGTCACAAACAATGATCCCAAAAGGGATGCAATGAAAAAGTAGCTGAAATATGATCCTTTTTTCTTAGCTTCAGGTGGGTATTCCTCGTCAAATTGGTCTGCACCCAAGGCTGTCATGCATGGTTGATGCCCCCCTGCTCCAAGGGCTGATATGTACAATGCTGCATACAAAAAGGCCTTCTGCCCCATTGTAGCAGGCTGACAGTTAGTGGCATCCAAAGAACATTTCTTGGGCCTTAAAGATGGCATGGCTGCCTGCATGGTCAGAAGTACAGTTCCCTGCAAACCAGTACCCAAACTTAAAAGGTATGATCGATGCACAGGACACATCTAAACTAAAAGTAGATTATTGGTTGGATGTGTACCAACTGATTCAGAAACGAATTATCTACCCTGATTTCTATTGTGATATTAGGCATGAGGTTCTATGCTAGATAGTGTTTCAATCTGGTGTTCATGATAACAAAGTTGTAAGGACACAGGGAGTGTATTATTCAGATCCTGGATAGAAAGGCTTTGAACAGTGGCTACCTCCATAAAAAAATTCACAATAAATTTGTCAGAGTACTAAAAGTTTCTCAATTCAAATAAAAGAGTGATACTCACCAAGAAATGTATCCCAACAAAGATGACCGATGCCCAATATCTCCCAAGATATGCATCTCCAAGAAAGGCTCCAAGCAAAGATGTTGCATATGCTGTGCCATACCAGTTTGTTGATGTTGTTGCTGCTGCTGCATTGCTCAGATTCAACATCTCCATCAAGTACAACACCAGATTTGCTGCAACCCCATAATAAGTGACTGTCCCCAATGCTTGATACGCTGAAATTTAACATGGATGTCAAACAATGTCATATGTGATCTGAAAAGCATATTAAAACTTCCTCTCATATACATTGGACCTAATACAAATGATGCAGATTTCCATCCTCCAGTCTTTGATCTTCTTGCTGGCTTCCCAAAAATGTCTAGTGATCCATCTTTTGTCAGATCCAAATCATCCTCTGTCGATCTGCCTTCTTCAGCCTATGAAACAGTTACAATAAATAGAGTTAGATGTACTTTAGATGTAAAGGTCATAAGAATTTTAACTTACTTTAGATTGGCAATTCAAAGACTTCTGAGTTTCCAAAAAGATTTCATTGACTGATTTCTGTTTTGTTACTGAGATGTCTTCCATTGAAGAATGCCTTTGCAAAGGGCTGTGGGTGACACTCCCTTAAATTCTTTGAAAAGTATAGATAGATAGATGATCCAGAGACAGATAGATAGAGAGGGGTGAGGTCTAAATAGAGCTCAATGACAACCCAGATGAATGGATGAAGTTGTCAAGCATTTTTAACAGAAGCTAGAGTTAAAAGTGGAATGGCTCAAAATCCATGTTTCATAACATGCAAGTAAGAATAAGCAAACTATAGACTCTGCACGATCTTAGCAGGAGAAGTGCTATTTCAATTATAAGCCAGCAGCTTTCTAGACATCTTTCTTCAAGAGATACGCGTGATATGCACTCCCTGTATCATCCAAGTTTTCCATTACCGTTTTTCTTCCTGCCTATTAAGACAAAACTCATACCAGACTTGACTTTCACGTTTACAGCTTTCACACCTAGTGGTGGTGAGAATAATGTCATGTCAATTCAAAAGCATGTTCATTCATTGCCTTGACCCAAGCAACCATATTGTCATTGTCGCATGTTGTCGTTTATTCCATTTCGAGAAAAAACACCCCGTGCTATTGCCGTAGACATAAAAATTCATCTATCTGTCTATTAAGTTTTTTAGAAAGTGAATATTTTTTATGCATTGTCTATTGTGTGGGCGAAAAATTGCAACGCCATTTTTTGGGCCCCGCCTCACAGTGCCCTGGCTTTTTCACAAAATCTTCTATTCCATTCTATTCTATTCTATCAACAAAAATTTATTTATTCCAAAACACAAATGTGGTTGTCAAATGTATAGGAGCTTTAGGAAACGAGGTAGTAGGTAGGTGGGTGATGGACTTGTAGAGGTGGAGCGACAAGCGCTCATGAACTACTACAAGTTCTTTGTCATCCATCATCATAGAGTTTCGTAACGCTCTGCATTTGTCAATACATGGAGGAAGGACACATTATCATGACGAATAGATGATATCATAATATGAAGCACAACGAAGTTTTATAATCAGAATTAGGTAGGATCTAGCATCTCATGCTTGTTTGTATCAATGAATTAGGTCCAATATTGACCACCTATGTCATGTCATGTGTGCATATCATGGACCCAGCTATATTTCCTTTACTAGCTAGCCAATGAAGTGAATGGCCAATTCTATTTGAAAGAGACAGATCTTTATTTTAAAGAAAAGATATTCTAGAAAGGGTGTCTAAAGTTGTCTTTGTAGATCCTGTATAGTGTATGAGGACAATAATATAATATCCTAGTCCACATAATATCCTAGGTAATGTTTTCTACATTAGTTGTTAATATAGATGAGTGCAATATCACTCATATAAAAACAAAGTGGTGTCGCACAAAGGGTTGCCCTTATGGAGAGGCATAGAGGAAACAAAGATTTTGTATGTGTTGAGGAATAGACTGATGTAAAAGTTGATAGGTTTAAAATATTAGATGTATTACGCGATCTAGTAGTCACGATTTGTTGAAGAAGTAGGTGTTTTGAAGTATGAAAGTACATGTTAAAAGAAAAAAATAGATGTCTAGAGACATCTTCACGAAACAAATGGCGAATGAGTTATAGAGAAGAACTATGAGAAGCCCAAATTATATTGCAATTTAATAGTTAAGAATTTTTTTACAAGTGGTGGTAAATGAAGTGTAGAATGTAGTTTTCCATAAGAAATTGCATCAAAATTGCATTTACGAAGGTTGCATCTAAGATGGGGTCACAATCAGGAGCAGCTAATCTTTTCATGTACGAATATCCGATTGTTAAAAATAATGTTATTTTTAAGTAAAACACTACCTCCACATTTCAATTACTGCTTTCACATTGCTAAGCTAGGATATCAGGAAGCATTATCGCCTTTACACTTACATGTACTCCATTTGATTTGAATGGACCCTTATTCGAGTTTAAAGACGTTATACCATCATTGAATGTTTTAATGCCATAGCTGCAGGCCAGGCAAAAAGTAGAGCCTAAATTGTGTATGTAGGAGAAGTTGTGGGCAACGATTGCATATGCTACAATCATGGAATTCTTTGATAAAGTGATCTATCTTTCCCTTCATTGTTTATCATGGAGAAACTCCTTTTATATCACTAAAGATCGACTTCTCTAATAATTTCGTTTCAAGTGTTTTTCGTTTCAAGTGGACGTTAAAACATATATTCTATTCTATTCTATTCTATTCCTACCATTGATTTTGGCACGAAAGCAACTTATTTAACGCGATCTCACAATACCCTTTCAAAACTTTCCCTGAGATAGTGGTGGGTTATCATGCATTAGGATGCAATCTAGATGTCTAAGAAGATGGCATATACTATTGAATCATCAAAATGTCATAGGAAGTGCTTAGACCTTAATTGGGGATGTTTTTGAAAGGAAAAAATGGTGTCTTACTTGTAATTTTTAATAGTGCAATTGGACCTTATTTTAATATGGTGTTCGTTGGATGGTGTGCTTTTCACCTAAGGTCTATAAACATCATGTTGTAGATCCGACAATTGTGCTTGAACTTGTTTCCTTGCTTTGCTGAGTGGGAACATGGTTTTTGCCCTATGGTTCAATTGCCCATCACCTTCTCTTTGGTGATACATCAAAATCAAACATTTTTGTGAGGGCTTATCTGAAGATGGAGGGCCAAAGCACATGCCTTAAATCTTCTCTTCTCATTGTTGCCAGTGTTGGGCAAACTTTTTAGGTCCCATCGACAATTTTCTTATGGTTACTTTGACCAATCATATATTATATGTTTAGAGAAGGAACTATTGTCTTAATAGAAAACCATAAAAAAATTTGTCGAAAAAATTCTTTGTCGAAAAAATTCCTACAACACACTAACTTAACCGAAAAAATCGCAATTTCAACCGATTGGTTTATGGTATTCCTCGGACTTTGCCCAACACTGGTTGTTGCTGTTAAGGCCTTTTTCCACAGTAATCGCAAAATATGGCTGTCATATATAATATGCGACACCATTTGTGACTCCAAGGCTAAAAATGAGATACACAAATTTAAACTTGTTTTTCCACTGCATAGTAGTCCAAATATGACACCACTAAAATACTAGTGGAAAATCATGAAAAAAATAAGACACATCTTCTTTCTAGTTATATTTTCAAATAAGACTAGGTGTCTTATTTTATGGCGGGGGGAATTCCCCAGAATAAAATAAGACTCCAGTTACAATCCAAACCTATTCCGAACCTAAATAAGACATGTCTTAAATAGGTGGCCAAACATCGTTTGATAAAATATGACTTTTAGAAATACGACTACCATGGAAAAAGGGCCTTACTTGGTTGCATCGGGTGTTTTTTGCTGGCTTGGATCGATTCCCCCATTGCTTCCCCTCTGTTTTGCTTTGCTTGCCACGTGTATGGCATCCACTTCTATGCTGAAATTCAACGATCAATTCAACAACTATTGTTTAGCACTTTTGCACAAACACATGTCCAAGGCTTCGTGCATTCTGAGGCTATCTACATTGCAGCCAGGTAGGTTTTTTCATCACGTGGATACCTTGGCAACCCTTAGCTTCATCGATGGCTGTGAAAATTCAAGGAAATTAGAGTTCATTATTTGGAGCGGCTTCGACAAACAAAGAACGTTGTGACTCTTTGACTATATGCTATCACAAATTGTTAGGATCCCTGCCTTCTTCCTTCTAATTTTATCTAGTAAGTTAATGCATTAGCATCACTGAAGGCATGTTGTATTCTGTTCAAAATGCTTGCCACTTGTTCATGGTGTTATTATGTAAAGTAGAAAATATGGGTTGTGTTTGTTGCAGATTGGTTTGGGGATCAGGCGCATCAAACATTTTCTGGCATCAAGTTTGGCAATTTCTTAGATGCTTTTGTGTTTTGAGAGGATATTATAACAGGAAACGAAAGAAGTTTTGTGAGAAGGGTACAGTGAAAAATGCAATGCAGAAGGAAAAACTAGCATATCTACTCTAATTTCTAGTTTGAAGGCCGCATGCATAGAAATAGGGTAGAAACTCCATGCTTCTGCTATAAAAAAGGGGGTCGCTTTAAATGTCTATGTGGCAAACATATTGATTGTTATCTATGGTAAGTTTGAAAGCATGGCTGATGCCCTCTACATATTTGACAGGATGACATATCATAATCTAGTATTATGGAATGTGCTGATCTTGGATTATGCCAAGATGGAGAGGATCATATAGCCTTGCAATTATTTGAGAATATGCAATGGATGAGCTAAACACCTCTTGCTAGAACGTTTTTCGCTTCAATGATAGCCTGCACTTGTCTGGCAGCAAAGGAAAGTGGGAAGCAAAATGATCTAAATTTGTTTTAGATTTCATCTTGGGGCACAAACGATCACTAAGTTAGACAAGCGGTGGTAATGACTAAGAATATCAATCTTGTTCATTTGAAATTTTCCGGTTTGGTGGAAAATATTTTTGGAATTTTTCTTAACTTGATTTCCTAAGCTTTTGAGAGTTCTGACTGCCGAAACAATTTTTGATTTCCTAAAAACCATAAGATTTTTCCGCATGATTTTGGGTCGGTCAAGTTTCTCATCACCAAAGATTTTTTCGTATGATTTTAGGTAGGCCGAGTTTTCCATTACCATCTCGGGATGCATGCCAGCGATTCAAGGTAATCCGACATCTGCTATTTAGAGGAGTTGAGGATTTTTGAGGATAGAGGATTTTCGGACTCCGCTATATTACAGAAGGCATCCTTGGAAAATCCAACAGAGGACTACATGTAAGTCATCCGATGCTAGGAGGACAATTGTTAGAATGCCGAACTAATGGAAATTTGTCAGTCTTGCTTGCACCGACATTGAAGAAATTCTTTTAATCTTGCTGGAAGTTGCGTCTTTGGTCATAATATAGGATTACGTACTAATGTTTTGATAGATTGCATTGAGAAAACATTGCTTTGTGATGGACTGGCTTCTTTTCAAATTGCTATGCTTTGAGGAAGTTACGGGTACACTCCAAATTGTCACAAAAATGTTGTAGCTTGCTTTACAAGATTGATTACACTTTTTGGGAGATCATCAATTCGCTCCAAATTTCTATTCATTTTGACTTCCTCTATGTATGGTTGGTCTTGGTTGTAGGATTTTGCTTTGTTAATCTTTGCAGAAACTTGGGAGCATGAAAGCCGTCCACTTCCATGTCTGAGAGAGTTTAAATTGTTAAACCATGTTTGGAATGAGAAAGAATCTAGTGGTGGCAGAGGCTTTGGAGGCATTGTAGTATATTAAAAAAAAGGTTTTGAACATGTGGTAAAACCAGCATCAAATCATAAGTTTAACCAATATGTTTGGTTGAAGATCACGCAGCAAAGCAAGTTAATTCATCTTGTAGCATGTTATTTTGCTCCCTTTGCATATGAAAGTGTACAGTGGGCAGGATATAGATCCACAAAATCCATTCCATGATCTCAATAAAGACATCTTGATGTATAAAGATTCAGGGGAAGTAAACTTGGTTGGGGATTTTAATGCTCGGACCTGTGGACAATAGACCATCACTTTTGACAATCTACATGATGCTAAGCTTCCTGAGATCCATGAGATTGAACTTGCAAGAAGATATACAGATATTTCAAGGAACCAAATGGTTGAGTTCTTGTTGGAATTAGGTGCCATAACTAATCTCAAAATTATGAATGGTACAACAAGTTTTCGAGACACTTGCATTTTTACATGCCATACTCCAATGGGATCCAGTGTAATGGACTGCGTTCTTTGCAGTGCAATATGCTCTATTCAGAAATTTACATTGCTGGATAAGCTCCTTGAATCAGATCATACTCCGTTGTCTTTTATATTAGACTGTTTTGTTCAACCACAGACCAGTGCAAGCTCCTTTAAATCTAAGATTAAGCTAAATTATCGTCTAGATCAAGTGGATTGGTTGGGTGACATTAACAAGGACTTTGATAATCTTACACAGATATTGATCATGGCAGCAAATGATATTTTTGGATACAAAGATAGGTATAAAGGCAGATTATATAATAGTTGGTGGGACTCTGATTGCATATAGGCCAGATAGTTAAGCCAAAATGGTATAAAGCTCTCATCCGTCATAAGAAGAGAATGTGCTACAGAGAGAAGAATTAAGCCATATCCCGTTGGTTTCATAGCCATTCAAAAGCTTTTTGGAGTATATTTTCGAAGAATACCTCATATGGTAATCTAGATTCCGACGCCGTATTGCCTATATTATGTGGAATAGGCCGATGGCATGAGATTGCTAGATGTTCAAGATGATTTGTTCACCCCAACGGACGTGAAAGAAAAACTCAAAAGCATGAAAAATGGTAAGGCAGCTGATTTAAATGGGCTAAGTATTGAGCTCCTCAAATGGGGTGGTCATAAAGTAATTGAGGCAGTTACCAAATTGTTTAATGCTGCAATAAGGCAAGCATTACCCCGGCCTTGGAAAGTAAATAAAGTCTCCCCAATTTGTAATCATGATGGTGTCCGCAACTATAGAACAATACTTATTAGCTGCATGTTCTCAAAGCTTTTAGGGGGCTTGTTGGTGGTAAAGTTGAACAACTGGGACGAAGAAAATAACAAAAGGGCAATATATCAACCGGGATTCTGGAAAGAGCATAACACTCGTGATCATATCCTAACATTGAAGGTTTTGATTGATAAGGCCAAAGCTCCTAGAACGATGCTAAACTCTAAATAACAGATTGTCTTGTCAACAAAAGATCTAGAAAATAACCCCCGCCACGGCCAAGCCATGCCTCCACGCAACCAATTCTTTCCTTCAAAAACTGTGACAATCCAAAAACCTTTCGGAAACCCCATACCATGCAAACCCTATTTTTTGACATGATCAATGTACGATGAAAGCCAATGGTCATGCCTTTGAAACTCCTATTCCTTATTAAACCCCCTTTTCCCAACCAAAATTTTTCTAAAAAGCATTTGCAAACGTAATCAATTTAGGTATGATTCAACTACAAAGTTAATGTCCAATATGGCCTTATAGTTTATTGTATTTATTAGTTACTAGAAACGTGTGCCCGGCGATGCCGGGCATTTGTCATTGACATGTGAAATAGAATATGTAATGGGAGTTTATAGGGCATTAGATGCAATGCCGGGCATTAGTCGAGGATGTGCGAGATGCAGGCGCTGTTGTCCAACTTCTTAAATTACTTGAATATAACAATAGGTGGTTTCAGTTTGACAATTCATGTTGTTTTTTTACATTTACAAAATTGGCATATCTACATTGAAATTGTACTATAATTTAATCATGTCAAGGACCAATTGTGTATCACATTGGGTGTATAAAAACCCACCCTAGTCAAATTAGTTCAGAGTCATACATAGGTCATTTCCAAAACCAAGTTAAAGTGGTTAAAAACTATCTTTCTCTAGAGATGTTTTTGAGAATGGGAACATGCAAGATCATAAATATATATTGAAATAAATACAAATACTACAACCTATGTTCATTGTTGTACTTAGAAATGCATTTGTGAGGAACAAACACAACTTGAAACCCACTTATACTACATATACATACTAAGACAAACTCATAATCATTTCCACTCAAGGACAAATCTATGCCCATGTATTGAAAGGATGCAATGAAGAACATGCATAGCATTATCCATCCTTTTTATTGATCTTTCTGGATTTATTCTCAGGGAAAAGATGTTTGGAAGTCCATACCACAAAAAATATTTTCATTGGCACAAAAAATGCATGACATGTTTAGTGGCTCTAAGAGGAGTATCATTTGCGCGGAAAAATAAGATTGATTATTGGTTCTTATCCTTTGCTTCTTCCATTACACATGAGACTGCACCTTTTTATTTATCCAAAGTATAATAGGAAAAGGTTAAGCAAATGAAGCTTTACATTGTCATCCCGTTCCACTTGCACCAAATATTCTTTCTTACCATGTCATTTACAAATTTGCAACATATAGTTATGTAAAGAAACACACTATTCCATCATAGCTCCACATTATATGATACCATATCTTCCAGGGATGTTAGCACAACATATTGCTTACCATTTATCATGTTGATAATGCCACCACTTGCAATGTAACAGTCTGTATTGGACTATGGCAGTGGACCCTAACCTGCAACACATGAAGAATATCAAAACAGCAAGCACATGGGAAGCACATGCTATACTCAGTTCCCAAGGAACGAATTTATTGATAAATAATATGATCCTCTCTTTATTTTTTGAAGCAAGAAATAACGTGATTTTAAGAAACAGAGATGAATAAGATTAATGTGATGAATTTTAGTATAGATGGCTCAGTGCATTTGATCTCTGTCTGCACGATTTTGCAAAGGTCTAACAGTGCTAGCCACAACTTGGCCTATTGCATAATAAAACTGCCTAAAACTGAAGCCGATAAGCTGATTGACTTCCCAAGAGACGAATTTAGTGATAAATAACACGATCCTCTTTTTATTTTTTGAGCAACTCCAAACTAAGAAGTGGAGATGAATAAGAGTAGTTGAATGACATTTTAATATTGATGGTCAATGCATTTTTAGTATAGATGGATCAGTGCATTTTTACCTCTGTTTGCACAATTTTGCAAAGGTCTAACAGTGCCTTAGAAGACATGAAAAGAGAGAGAAGACTGAGAAGAGTGAATCAGATGCTAGCCACAACTTGGCCTATTGCACAATAAAAATGCCTAAAAACTGAAGTGGGATCTCTAAATAGTAGAGTCACATCAAAGTTGATCTCGTCAAACTCAGACATGTAAGGATAGGATCTGGTTTCGAGGCATATGTAAGAGAATATGCCCACATCCAAGGGTCCAACCTTAATAATAGAGGGGTACAACGTATTAGCTGAGAATTGTAGCAAAAAAAGCAACTTTGGTCTCCATTACTTGTATGTGTAATGATTGTTTGAGTTTGTATCTTAATTTAAAAATGATATATGTTAACAAAAATCCCTCACAGATTGTGCCTAGAGCAATTTGCTTCTTTCCAATCCATATCATTGCATTTGGCTTGGATGCTTTACGTATTGATACAATATTTATCATAGCAGCAAAAGATGAAAATATTAATTCATCATACGTTGTCAAAATAATAACTACTTCTGCAACCATAACTTTGGTTCACATTTCTGTTTAAAATACAACAAAATCATGATCAAAGTGGCAAGCATGCAATTAACAATTATTGTACAGAAATGGGCTGAAAGAACTGGAAATTATTTTCATGACAGGACCTAAAGCTAATAAACAATGCAGACTCCTCTACTCAGCAGCCCTCCCAAAATTGCTTTTTAACCGGTCCGGTGGAGCCTTTATTCTTTGAGTTACCTTTCATTTCTTGTAGGCCTCCATAAGCAATATTGGCTTTAGATGGAAGAGATCTCTGCTTTGGGCTTCCTTCCAACATTGCATTAACCTGGGTTGCATAAACCATTGCATAAACCATAGGCTGCTTATCTTGGTCACATGCTCAACTAAATTAAAAGTTTCATGCAGCAAAGTTACAGTCCAGCTCTAATTTCTTCCTAAGCTTCTGAATAAGTGCTGCTTTCTTGATTGCAATTACTAATCAAGAGAATCATCATTGTTGAGTACCTCTTAGCACATTCTACAATTTAATAGAATTCTCCAGCACTGCCAAACAGCTAATTTCGGCCAGTCCTGCTTTATGCAAAGCTGCATAAGTTGCGAGCCATGGTTTAGAACCCATAACAATTCGCCACCAGCAGCTGCAACATATAGCTACGTAAAGAAATGCACCATTGCATCATAGCTCCACATTATGTGATACCATATCTTCCAGGGATGTTAGCACAGCATATTGCTTACCATTTATCATGTTGATGCTGCTATGGCTTGCAATATAACAGTATGTATTGGACTATATGGCAGTGGACCCTAACCTGCAAGACATGAAGAATATCAAAACAGCAAGCACATGCCATACCGAGTTCCCAAGAAACGAATTTAGTGATAAATAATATGATGCTCTCTTTGTTTTTTGAAGCAAGAAGTAGTGTGACATTAAGAAACAGAGATCAATAAGAATAACATGATAAAATTTTAGTATAGACGGATCAATGCATTTTATCTGCACGATTTTACAAAGGTCTAACAATGCCTCAGAAGACATGAAACGGAGATAAAGCTGCGAAGAGTGCATATTCAAATGCTAGCCACAACTTGGCCTATTGCATAATAAAACTGCCTAAAACTGAAGCCGATAAGCTGATAGATGGATGTACCTTAGCGCACTGGCTATGGCAGTGGATCCTAACCTGCAGCACATTAAGAATATCAAAACAGATACTATACTGAGTTCTCAAGAAATGAATTTACTGACTGCTGATTTACGTCTAGCCATGTTATCTAAAGTTAAAAAAAAAATGTTAAACATGGAAATTCTAATCACACAATGAGAGAAAATAGATTCGGAGGAAGAATTCTTGATCAAAGGGCAAGAAATAAGATCTGCAAATGGATCTAAAACTCGATCATGGCTATTCCTCCAAGTCTGGCGCAATTGCATCTCTGGGAAAGTGAAGGATAGAAACAGCCTGAGGAAGTGGCTGATGTGGGCATGGTAGATATTCTTAAAGGAATCATCTCATGCTCATCTACATTCTTGACATCTATAGCGTCTACCTCTGGCTGAATTGATTAAGATTAAATAATGTTTGGCCAACGGGAGGACTTCTGGCTTGCTCGGATTGTTCATAGGTGCTAGTATCTGCTAGATCAAATGAACCTGTTGAACCTTTCAAACAATCTTCATTCATGTAAATCTAACATGCCATGCAGAAGATACTCACATAGAAGACAATAAGAAAGACTGATAATCTTTATTTGGAATACCTTAATAGACTTTTGCAACATTGAATCACCTTAATAGACTTTTTTCGCAAAGAAGCTTCTAATGCACGCAGTAGCCGTCCAGGACTTCTACCAGTCCACTAACGCAGCAAAGAAACTTCTACCAGGAGAAGTAACAGTCCACAATATATTTGATCCTACATGAAATAATGGGAGGAGATTAGTGGCCAGATCAAATATAAAGAAAAAAAAAATCTAAAGTGATAATCAAGAACATGCCTTGCTAGTGTGCCTCCATTAAGAGAAAATCAGTTGCTACAAAATGAAGTCTTCAGCCGCATAAAATCTGGTCAAACAAATGACGAAACCATATGTGAGCATGATGCAAGGAAGGCAGGATAACAGGGCCAAAAAAATGCGCTTTAGACCTTAAACCATGAGCTATTTAAGCGAAAACATCTACCATCTTACAAATCTAGAGATTAAAAAACACCAATACCTCGATCTTTTCAGAATCTCATCTTCATCTTGTATTCTGGTTCTCCCTCTCAGTGGTTCCGCTGTAAGCTTTGAGGCTAAGAAAGCTCAGAAAAGAAGCCCATTTACATCACTCGAACTTGAAACAGCACAATACTATAAGCTGATATATAGCTGGAAAAGGGGGATCAGAAATATTGCTTAGATTGAGTCCTTGGCAAGAGCAAGTCCATTCTTCCAGAAATAATGTGAAGCAAATAATGTGAAGCTGTGGTGCTTTTCCTGTGATGCTCCCTGAACATATACGACCCTCGGACGTATACATACGGGGACTTTCCCCTCCCATGGCGACCAACTCGCCATGAGCAGGGCCCTCCGTCTATTTCGGGCCACCTATAATACGATGCCCGAAAGAAGGACACGAAGGGGTCATTCGGCCCACGCCTTCAATGGGGCTCCTACGTCGCGGAAGCGTGAATACAAGGGTTAGCACACAGCATAAATCACATATAAATAACCACCACGAAGGGTGGCATATCCATCCAAATACCAACGGCAAAGAATATGCATCTAAACCTAAGAAAACACCCCAAACCCATGGTTCTACCCCTTCGGACTCGGTGAGGATCGACCGACGGCTAGGCCTCAAGAGATCAGCGACATGAGTCTTGACATGGCGTTAGGCGGCATAGAACATTGGCTAGGGTTGTCCACTCCATCCGCCCCTCACATTGCACACTTTGCGGATGGGTCAATTCACGCTATGGCCTGCGCTATAGCCTTCCTGAGACGCGGGCTCGAGGCATCACCCCTGGCGAGCCTACTCCGGGGTTCATGAAGCCCCGGTCCGATGAGGCAGGTCGGGAAGCGTCCCCTTCCAGATTCACAAGTGGCTCCATGGGCGAAGCTAGAGAATACGTGCGCATCAGCGACCCCGCATCCGTGCGAACTTACTCGCCCTAAATCTACTCAAAGTGCAAGGTGCCCCATACGGGTCACACCTTCCCACCTGGGGAGTGTCGGACCCATACCCGCCCCTCACGTGGACCGGCTATCGCCTAGCTCGCTATAGGAGTCCCAGGAGCCTTTTATGTTCGTGCAAGACCCCACCTCCACTTCACCACACTGTGTTCCTTGTCCGGTGCTAAGCCGACTACCATAGCATCTATGACCCTGGGTTCTTGTGCACAGCCGCATTATTGGGATAATACTGAGGGCTTTATCTAGGAGTATACTACAATATATGGGCTCGAGGTCTCTACCCTCCGTAATCCCCCATCTCGGGAGTGCTAACTAAGCAAAGAACTATCAATTCATCCTTTGAGAGCAAAACCCGAATCAAAATATAAAGAGAACTTACCTTTTCAACCAAGGGTTAGTTCCTACGAATAAAAGTACAGAGAAACATACAAGACAACACACAAGTGCCCAAAAGGGGCTACCCTAGAATATCGACCTATACTAGCCACCCACCAGATTCCCCGCTTTCGACCCGTTATCGCTTTGGTGCCTCCATCCTTCAAACTTCGATGCTCAGCTCGATCACACAGTGCAAGTACTTGGGCAAGGTGGCGCCGGCTCAATCCCAAGGTAGGCGCCACCAGTCGATTATGGTGGATACGGGGTGGTGATCCACCTTATGGGTCCAAAATAGCATTCACCATCTTTGGCCAACCAGGTTTGGCCAGGTGGCGCGTTTCCAAAGGATAATTAGTTTAATTATCCTTTATAAATAATGATCCCTTAAATGTAGGTTATTATCTTTAACAATTAAATTAGCATAGCTAATTTAATCCTTTTTAAGTCAACCCCCTAGGTTACCATGCCCCATGGTAGCGTATCTATACTGGGTGACGTGTCAACATATTTATACGTATACCGTATAAATACTTGGAACGTCACATTCTCCCCTCCTTAGAATTAATGCTGTCCTCAGCATTGGGGTTAGTTGAAGATATACTAATAAAGAAAACACATTATAAAGGAAGATAATCCCTTGTTTCCGAAGGTAATATATTAAAACTTTTGAAGTTCAAAACAGTTCAAGCACTAAAGTGCATTTCAGATGATTATCATAATCAAAAAGTTCAAGGACCCAAGTCCAGTATCAAAAGCAGTGTAACACTAAAGAACTATGTGTAAACACCATGAAAACGGAGAAAGTCGGGTCATCAGCAACCCCCTATACATGGGCAGGTCACGTACTGCTCACTGGCCTGCACATGTCACTATATCAGTTTTCATAGATAAAAAAATAATTAGATTGTGGTTGAAGGGTCCACCCCCTATAAGAAAATAGAAGAAAATTTATCTACAAGGGACCTATCATGCCTATAGTTCGCAGTTCATTGTGGCCTAAGGACTGGTCAGGTTCCTATTATAGCCAATATGAATGAGCGGCTATGAACTACATGCTTTACAAGCGGTTAGCGGTCATGTCCACATTGACAATGAGACCACGCCCTAAGGAACACGAGAGGTGATCCCATCATCTGATGCTTGTTGTTAACTTCACGATGCATCTACCCCTCTACTGATTCTCGGCGAATCAAGTCTTCAAGCTTACCGCCGGGAGCGGGGTTGATAGCATCGTTGATAGTGCGGCCTTGAGATTCGCGCATGAAATCCGGATAGTGCTTCTCAAGATCTGTTTCCATCACCCATGTAGCATCCTCCACTGGCAAGTGTTTCCACTTGACCAAGTATTGTAGCATTTGAGTCCTCCTGGTCTGTTTATAAGCTCGATCAAGAAGAGCTTCAGGTACTATCTCTAGCTGCTCCTCTGTCATTTCCAGGAGGGTTGGGGTTTCCAAAACCTGCTCTGGATCAGGGGTGTGCTGCTTTAGAAGACTCACATGAAAAACCTTGTGGATCTTTAAGCGGGGTGGCAAGTCGAGGCGATATGCTTGCTCCCCAATACGTTCAGTGATTTTGAACGGTCCAGCCCATCTGGGTGCCAACTTCTTGCAATTACCAATCTTAAGCTTGGCTTGTTTTACTTTAATCCTAAGCCAAACCGATTCGCCCACCTGGAAGACTCGTGGGGTCCTGTGCTTATCTGCTACACTCTTTTGACGACTGCGGGCAGCTAGCAAGTAACCACGTACCTCGTCGACCAAAGCTTGCATCTCCAGGAGGAGTTGTTGAGAAACTTCCACTTTCGACACGGGGTTGTGCCATGTGTCAGGAGTAAGACATTGATAACCATAATTTATCATGAAAGGAGACATTTTGGAAGACTCATGTTTCATACTGTTATAGGCAAACTCTACTAGATAAATATAGTCAGCCCATTGGGATTGCTTACTCCACACATAACTTCGTAGCATATCCTCTATGATACGGTTGGTACCTTCTGTCGACCATCCGTCTGAGGGATGATATCGCGGTACTCATAGCAAGCTTGGTCTCGTATGGTGGTGAAGAAATCCTTCCGAATGCACTTACAAATTTGGGATCCCCGCCGGATACAATAACCCGTGGCATTAAGGTAATCAAAGATCTCCTTTTGCGAAAAGCAAGGCGGTGTCGAAGGCGATGTTTGATTGGTGCGACATGGCAAGAAGTGAGCCATTTTTGACAATTTGTCGACGACCACCATTAATGCATCATAGCCACGGAGAGTTCGTGGAAGGCCCACAATGAAATCCATGGTTATTACTTCCCATTTTGCGTGGGGCACATCCAAAGGCTGCAGCTCTCCTGGAACTCTTAGTTGCTCCGCCTTGGTTTGCTGACACACTTGACACTGCTTAATGTATCTAGCAATATCCTTCTTCATGGAAGGCCAAAAGTAACTAGAGCGGATTTTAAAATAGGTCTTCATAAAACCCGCATGTCCAGCTATAGGGCTGTTGTGCGTGTCATGGAGGATTAACTTACGCACCCCGGAAGTCAGAGGTACACATAACTTATCCTTGTGATACAACAAATTGCCCTCTTTCTTATATGAACGGAAAGCTTCGCGTTCTTTATCAGTGCGTGCCTCCTTACTCAAACTAGCCCAGATTTCACAAAACTCGGGATCCGTGGCCAAAGTCTGTTCTATCTGTTTCCCAAACTCACTGGTGAGTGTAGAAATTGCGTTACAATGGGTTCGGGTTACCGAGGGATGGCGTGACAATGCATCCGCAACCACATTGTGCTTTCCAGGCTTATACATGATCTCAAAATCATATTCTTCAAGAAATTCCATCCATCTCCTCTGACGGAGGTTGAGGTTCGGTTGGGTGGATAAATAACGGAGACTTTGGTGATCCGTGTCCAACTGGAACCTTCTACCAAGGAGGTAGTGTCTCCATATTCGCAAGGCGCGAACAACAGCTAACAACTCTTGATCATGGGTAGGGTATCGCTGTTCCGTCTCGTTCATCTTCTTTGAATCATAAGCAATAACCCTCCCTCCTCATTAGAACCCCACCCGATTGGCGATTTTACTTGCATCTGTGGCCACTAGTTTATCCTTATCGAGGATCGGGCACGCGAGAACGGGGGCTGAGGTTAAAAAGCATCTTTAAGCTGCTTTGGAAATTTCCCCTGAACCTTAGTCTTCCAGTGCTCCATCCAATCCTTCACCTTTTCATGCTTTGTAAGGTTTGTAAGAGGTGCTGCAATCCTTGCAAAATCCTTTACAAACTTTCGATAGTATCCCGCTAATCCCAAGAAACTTCGGACCTCAGAGACATTTTTCTGGAATAGGCCATTTCCTTCGGCCTCTATTTTTCTTTGGATCTCAGAGCAATTCCCTCTGCAAAATGATATGGCCCAAATAGTCAACCTTTGGAGTGGCAAACTTGCACTTAGAGAACTTGGCAAAAAGCTGATGACGTCTTAACTTTTGTAGGGCCAATTTAAGATGTCTCTCATGCTCTTCTAGAGTCTTACCGGAGATGAGAATGTCGTCAAAGAAAATGACAACAAAATCATCCAAGTATTGTCGGAAAACATCGCTTCATTAACCGCATAAATGTTGCGGGGCATTAGTTAATCCGAAAGGCATAACGGTAAACTCATAATGTCCATATCTAGTCGCGAAAAGGATTTATGGATGTCCTCCTCTTTAATCCTTATCCGATGATATCCCGCGAAGGTCAATCTTTGAAAATATTTGGCCCCTTGCAACTGATCCATTAGATCATCGCTCTCGGCAAAGCATATAGCGATTTTTGATGGTATGCTTGTTGAGTTGCCGATAATCAATACACATTCTCAAGGAGCCGTCCTTTTTCTTTACAAAAAGAATAGGGGCGCCAAAGGGCGAAACGCTAGGTCGAATAAAACCTAGGTTTAGCAGCTCTTGAAGTTGCTTCTTAAGCTCTGCCAACTCTGGGGGACTCATCCGGTACGGGGCCTTGCTGGTAGGCTTAGTGCCTGGCTCCAAAGCTATCTCACATTCTACCCCTCTAAAAGGAGGAAGCTTCTGGATCTCGTCTGGGAAAAGATCGCTAAATTCATGGAGAATACTGGCAATCCCCCGTGGCAAGGTGTTGATTACTTGGTTTTGCTTAACATCTGCCTCAATGGAAGCAAGTCTAATAAGGCAGAGGAGCTTTTGCTTGCGTATAGCTTTATCTAACTGTCGAATGGACATAGACTGCATGATAGGGTTGAATGGTTCACCTTTTATAGTTACACGGGCTCCATTAGCTGCGTTGAAGGTAACTTCTCTCTTCTCGCAGTCTATGTTGGCTTTTGCAGATGCCAAGAATTCCATTCCAACAATGAGGTCGTATTTGCCAATATCCATTAATTCGGCACCCATAGCAACTGGTGCGCCTGGCAAATGCATCTTAAGGTTGATGCGACGACCATGAGTATGTCTAATCTTACCACTGGCTAAAGTGACAGGTCTCGGTCGTGACCTTAGGGTTTCCAGTTGGAGGACCTGGGCCATTCTAGGAGAAGCAAAATTATGTGTACTCCCCGTATCCATAAGAATTACAAAAGGCTTACTGTCTATTTGGCCTATGGTGGAAATGACAAAGAGGTGGCTTTCAAAGATTGCCGGTTTCTATAGCTGCAAGGATATGAGACGCACCGTGAATGTACTTTCGGGGCGCCCTCGTCGCCGGTAATGTTGACTCAATATCGCCCCATCAAAGGTCGGCCATGGCCACCGGCGTCACGGGTAACATATGGGCAATTCTCATGAAGTGTCCCGCCTCATACACCAGTAACATGCCTTATCCCTGCCGCTGTTCTCTTCGGCCTCTTTAGGAATGGGATCGTAAGAGGTTTGAACTTCCTTACCCGCATTGTTCGCTTATCCGGGCGTGTTAAAAGCGACTTTCTTCTCCCGGCGGCCGTAAGAGTTCTCACGAGAGGGCCCCTGACCGGGAGAGCGGGGTTTGTAAGGTGTGGACGGCCGTGGTTCTTGCGGTAAGGAGCGGGGCGGGATATCGATTTCTTGGTATGTCCTCCTCGAGGCTCGGTTACTTTAGCCTCGGCTTACGCAATCGATTTGGTCGATGGCCTTAACCATCCGGTTTGATCGATGGTGCCAAACCCTCAATATAGCCCTCCACCCCTTTTCTCATTCATACCAGGTACATACAGGTCAGCGCATGAACTCATCCGTGTAGGCTGTCAGCGGACATGCTCTTCTCGCTCCAACCTGTAGAAAGTCTGGATCTGGCGGCATTTATGTGCCGCGAGGCACATAATGCGATTTGAAGGCCTTGGCAAACTTTCTCGAAGTTGCATCTACTCTGTCCGGATGTTTGGCTCGGCATAGCCCTTCCACCAAATACGGCAGCTCCGGTGGGTTTGTGGTGGCAACCTTTCCTGTATCCTTCTCTGTCATGCCATAGGACTGCCGAACTCCTTCATTTCGTCCGGCCGAGGATTAGGCATTCAAGCCGCCTCTAGATTTCCCATCAAAGCGGGCCAATTTCCTATTCTTCCATATACTAGTTATGGTCAGTATCAACCGCCTTTGCGGTACTCCTTATCTCGGCGCTTTGCATGGCCCCCGATGATGATCTTGATGATGCGAGATGACACCGGCGGCGGACTTTGAAGAGGTGGCAATTGCTCTAGAGGAGCTCCGTCGGCGTTTAGAGTGGGACCTCTTTACGCGACGTGCGGGACTAGTTCGTGGTGGGGGCGCTGTGTGTAGGTGGACTAGGTGGTAACGGAGGTAACTCCGGTCGCGTCTGTTGTACATCTTTGTGGTGGGTTAGCATGCAAGGCGTAGGCACGTAATTAGCCTAACCGTCTTTTTCATCAAAGATCAATTCTTGTTGGTGTGTTAACCTACCGGCGTTTGAGGGTGTCTCCGCCAGCGGCATTAGTGCACCGCCTATATTAAACATACGATGATATAAGAAAGAGTACGATAACGATAAGTGTTATAACAAAGTCATTACGAGTAGTATCAAGAAACACAAAGTGAACCGCGAAAAAGGACGGAAGATTCAATTTACAAAAGTAGATAATAGCGGTTACATCAAAGAAGTTTATATGAAACACAGTTATAAACTTATAGTTATATAATACACAAAGAGGCCCGATACAAGCCATTTCCTAGCCATGGCGAAGCATAGGAACACACAAAACTGGAAATTGTGGCTTAAGGGTTTGCGTAGGGATACATGACGGCATAGCGCACACTCTCACGCACAGCTCTGACGAGCTTGTAGCGTGCCCAAGCCTGGATAATAACGGGTTGATAATCCCAAGTGGGGCTAATAATCAGAAGGTTGAAGAGCCTTCGCAGTGCGTAGAAGATTTGCCAGAGATGATCATTAGCATCATCAAAAGCTTGATGTGGGGTCATATTCCAATAATCCCAAGTACGGGAAAGAGTCCATCTCAGATCATCGTAAGCACGTTCTCGAAGAAGAGTAACTACTTCCATGCCCTTGTCAGGATCATAAGGTTGTTCCGGGACCCTAAGCTCCGCTATGTCATCATCAACTTCCCGTTCAGGATACTCGTTGTACCGTTCCCCATAGTCCTGTTCAGGAGGTCCCTGTTCATCCATTCTTATCAGATCGGTGATCCTGTCCTGGTATTCCTCAAGTGTTTCTTACGCAAGGCAGCGGGAATAATTATATATACATTGAAAACAATTTCCTTCCACTCGAGCTTTAAGGAAAATCATTAATCATTGAAAGAAGAAAACAATGAAATGGTTTTCAACAGTGCAAGAAACATAAGAAGATATCTTGAATATATATAAAATTGAAACAGTACATAGATTTCGGTGTTGGCCCACTAGAGGTAATGCCAATCAAAATTAACAAAATTTCATACGATGACCTAATGAAACCTAAAACTAAGAGGTCGATCGGTCAACATCTTGTGCTTGAGTATCAAACTGGGGCTCACGGTGCGATCTTTGTAGGAGTAACACGCTAGGATTAACTGATGAGGCAGCTGATGAAGCTATTTCTGGAGGAACATTTGTAGCCAATGGCGCCGCAACCAGCAGACTCATGTTCATCCAAGAACCAATCTCATGGTCAAACACTGCAATGGCAAGATCACGGTTCACTAGGATGATCTGCTCAAGGTTAGGAGCTAATTTCTTGTGGCCCGCTGTGGTGGAAAGTGCCCTTAATGCCCATACAGCCGCCTCTGCTTCAGGGGCAATTGCCTTAGCAAAGAAGAGAACACATGCGCTTGTGAAAGCCGGGAAAGAATCGAGTAATATGGCATTTCAACCCCTGAACCATCGGATGGGTTGAAGAGGCCAACTCGGACTCCAAGTTTCGGGGCAGCTCCTCCTCCATGGCAAAATCCTTCTCTTCCTGAGCATACTGACTCTCATCACATAAATCCTCCATGGTTGGGTCGTCTTCCAGCTTGACGACGACGTCGTTGATGTTGGGCACATGTGGCCCCGTAGCCTGGAAAGCCGATTCAGGAACTGAAGATGGGGTACCCTGAATCATTAACTGGCGCAAGGACAAGAGTGTGCTGATAGGCTCAACATCAAGAGGTTGATAGTTGAGCGGTGATGTATCTCTCGGCGCATAATTGGGGCGAGAGTAATCAATGAAATCATCTGACCCGACAATATTCGGCCAGCTCATAGAGAAGGTGAGCGGTCCTCACTTACCCTTATTGGCGATATCTTGTCGCCCAATCGAATGTCGCTCAGCAGCAAGTAATCCTGATCCCCAACCTTGATGGTGGCAAGCGAACTCAATCCCACAAGTGCTTGGCCCTTACTACGAGGTAAAGGCCTCTCTTTAGCTAACTCCTTCCATCGTACAAAATCAGCAAAGTTGATCTGCTCGTCCTCCTCTGGATCTGGAGGAAGTGGGGCCTTAGCTTGCTCTAAAGCGGTGTCAGTACCATCTACATACCTGTCCATAATAAGAGCAAGGGCGAACTGGGCTTCAAAGTATAGCCCATTAGAGCCACAATCGATAATGGGAGCGTGCTTAGCACGTCTGATGATGCCCTTGAGAATGTCATAGCTGTGGCGATCATCTCCCAACATATGCTCCACAATATCTCGTGGAGATAAGGTTGGGGCGTTTCCCAAAGAATTCGCTTCGAGGCAATATCTCCTCATCATAGAACTCTACAAAGGTCGCATAGTCGGGGGGCGCCAAGATATTGTCGATGAGGGTCGATGAACTCGCAACATAGGATCCAAGAGAGGGTAAGGAACCTGGGGATCCCATTGCTCGCCTCCCATGTACCATGCGAGTCGGCCAGCGTAGTCCATCACTGCAGGCGGAAGATGGGAGGAAGAAGGAAACAGGAGTAAGAAATGATGAAACCCTAAAAATGAATCTGAGTATTTAACTTGCTGGGCACGGCGTTCGAGGCGCCAGCTCATCATCTCTTTTTTTTTTTTCCCAGTTATTATTATTATTATTATTATTATTTTTTTTTTTTAATTGTAGGAAAATTCACAATTCAAAATAAGAAGTCAAACAGTTTTGTATTAATATATATACCGATTTACAGAGATACAAAATTGTGATGTACATAATTATGACCGTTCCCCACGGATCCGGCGTGCTAACTGTAGGTCTTTTGTCATGATGGTTACTCGCTTGGCATGGATGGCACATAGGTTTGCATCGCCAAAGAGGGCCACCAAGTAAGCCTCGGCCGCCTCCTGAAGTGCTAGGATGGCATGAGTTTGAAAACGAAGGTCCGTCTTAAATTCTTGGGCAATTTCTCGGACCAAACGCTGGAAAGGAAGTTTTCGTAACAGAAACTCAGTGGATTTCTGGTACTTCCTTATCTCTCGAAGTGCCACGGTACCAGGCTTGTAACGATGCCTCCTCCTAGGTTGGGGTGCAGCTCCGGGTAGAGTTTTCCCTGCTGTTCCAGGATGCCGGGCTTTACGGATGATATTGTCCCGCCGGTTATCCCCTGCAGCCTTGGCGATTCCTCCTCGAGCTCTAAGCTGGTCCTTATACTGAGCACCAGATCTTTGGGGTGTCTTCTTTTGTCTTCGGCGAGGAACACGGGCTTCTGCGGGTGGTTGCTCTTGCCGATGCCTTTCTTCCTCTTCCTTCCTCAGTCGCTCCTTCACGGCTTCGGTTGCCTCTCTTGCTCTTTCCTCTGCTTCTTCCTGCATTCTCTTTAGATTCTGCTCTTGTTCTACCTGTTGCTGATGAATAGTATCCTCACGAAGCTTGGCAGCCTCCTCCGTCAACTGTGTTGCTTTCTGTGCTTGCGCCCGGAGTGTGGCTTGCTCCTCTGCTTGCTTCTCTTTGGCTATTCTAATCTCCGTTCTTCTTGTGAGCTCTATGAAGTAACGTGGGGGATTAGCTTGCATGTCTCGTTCAACAGCCCGCTGGAAGTGATCTGTGAAATACGAGGGTGATCCTGCTTCCCAAAGGATACGGTTGGTCTCCTCTTCATATGAAAACAATGGAAGAGTATAGGCTCCCCCATCAAAGAGGCACATGCCGTTTCCTAGGTAGCGGTATCCTGAAGCCGGATCATCCAATGCCAACCACTGCAGATCCGCCTCTTGGGCCATTTGCAAACTGTTCTGGGCCTGCATTTGTAAGGCCTCCTCCTCTGCTTGGTCATCCCCTGCTGGCGGAAAGAACCGGGCATACTTCTGGACGCCATCTTCCTGTTCCACTACCATGCAGGTCTCCCGAATAGCGTTGAGCTTGAACACAAAGCGCTCATTATAGCAAAAGAGCGGGTATGGGATTCTGACCCCTTCGTAGAAGCGCTTCACGAAATACTCCAGTATTTCTTCAGTCTTCGCTTCTGCGTCTGGCGCTGGGTCTCGTTGTGGCAGCAATTCAGCCATTATAAGCTCTATAGGGGTTTTGGAATAGCGAGGCTTACGCGTATAAACTTGCTTGGGTGTCTCCATCCTTATAGAGTAGGCGCTAGGTGGGCGCTGGGCAGGCGCTTGGGGGAGAAAGGTAAGGGCCGAGGTTTGGCTATGGCAGAGGGAAACTTCTAGTTCCGGCGGCTATGGCGGCTAGGCGGAGCTCAAAAGGGCGCTAGGTGGTTAAGAAAAGTGAAAGAAAAAGTCACTTTTAAAATTTTAACCCTAAAAAAACTTTTTATGAAAAAGTGACGGGGCGCGCTTTTCGAGGTGGCGGGCACCCCCTACCTCGACGTCGCTACGGGCGCCAGCGGCGTCCGGGTACCCCCTGCCCGCCACTTAGGGTTAGGGTTTTTTTTTTTTTTTTTTTTTTACGGTGGCACCCCCCTACCCCGGGTTTCTACTGGCGCCCACGACACCCGTACCCCCGCCCCACTTAGGGTTAGGGTTGGGTACCGGGTACACCCCTCTCAATTACAATTAGACCACACTAAAGCAAGCATGACGGCATCCATTACACCACCCAAAAACTCGTACTACTCCAAAATCCTCACTCTCTAGCTAACGATCTATCGAGTTAGTATGTGGCCCGGTCAAATAGTTTGGCTTCCCGAACCATGCTCGATACCACCGTGGACGCTCCACGAACATATCGACCCTGGACGATATACATACGGGACTTTCCCCTCCCATGGCGACCAACTCGCCATGAGCAGGGCCCTCCGTCTATTTCGGGCCACCTATAATACGATGCCCGAAAGAAGGACACGAAGGGGTCATTCGGCCCACGCCTTCAATGGGGCTCCTACGTCGCGGAAGCGTGAATACAAGGGTTAGCACACTGCATAAATCACATATAAATAACCACCACGAAGGGTGGCATATCCATCCAAATACCAACGGCAAAGAATATGCATCTAAACCTAAGAAAACACCCCAAACCCATGGTTCTACCCCGGTTCAGACTCCAGTGAGGATCGACCGACGGCTAGGGCCTCAAGAGATCGCCAGACAGAGTCTTGACATGGCGTTAGTCGGCATAGAACATTGGCTAGGGTTGTCCACTCCATCCGCCCCTCCCATTGCACTTTGCGGATGGGTCAATCCACGCTATGGCCTCGCTATAGCCTTCCTGAGACGCTGGCTCGAGGCATCACCTCGGCCGAGCCTACTCCGGGGTTCATGAAGCCCCGTCCCGATGAGGCGAGGTCGGGAAGCGCCCCTTCCGATTCACAAGGGCTCCATGGGCGAAGCTAGAGAATACGTGCGCATCAACGACCCCCGATCCGTGCATCTACTTACTCAGCCCTAAATCTACTCAAAGTGCAAGGTGCCCCATAATGGGTCACACCTTCCCACCCCCGGACCCATACCCGCCCCCTCTACGTGGACCGGCTATCGAGTCTAGCTTCGCTATAGGAGTCCCAGGAGCCTTTTATGTTCGTGCAAGACCCCACCTCCACTTCACCACTGTGTTCCTTGTCTGGTGCTAAGCCAGTACCATAGCATCTATGACCCGGTGGGTTCTTGTGCCTAGGCCGCATTATTGGGATAATACGGGGCTTTATCTAGGAGTATACTACAATATATGGGCTCGAGAGGTCTCTACCCTCCCGTAATCCCCATCTCGGGGAGTGCTAACTAAGCAAAGAACTATCAATTCATCCTTTGAGAGCAAAACCCGAATCAAAATATAAAGAGAACTTACCTTTTCAACCAAGGGTTAGTTCCTACGAATAAAAGTACAGAGAAACATACAAGACAACACACAAGTGCCCAAAAGGGCGCCACCCTAGAATATCGACCTATACTAGCCACCCACCAGATTCTTTCCGACCACGCTATCGTTTGGTGCCTCCATCCTTCCAAAACTTCGATGCTCACCGATCACACAGTGCAAGTACTTGGGCAAGGTGGCGCTCAGCTCAATCCCAAGGTAGGCTTCACCAGTCGATTATGGTGGATACGGGGTGGTGATCCACCTTATGGGTCCAAAATAGCATTCACCATGCTGGCCAACCAGGTTTGGCCAGGTGGCGCGTTTCCAAAGGATAATTAGTTTAATTATCCTTTATAAATAATGATCCCTTAAATGTAGGTTATTATCTTTAACAATTAAATTAGCATAGCTAATTTAATCCTTTTTAAGTCAACCCCCTAGGTTACCATGCCCCATGGTAGCGTATCTATACTGGGTGACGTGTCAACATATTTATACGTATACCGTATAAATACTTGGAACGTCACATTTCCAGTTCTTGCAGAGCCTCTAGTTCTTTAAAGACAATTACCACAGGAAATTTTGAAAGCATTTACATTACTCGAACTTGTAAGAAAATAACTGTAGAGCAGTATCATACTCCATATTTTCCATATAGCCAAATATCAGAGCATTCCAAGACACCAAATCATGTTGACATATCTTGTCAAAGGTCTGCCTTGCTTTCAACATGTTGCCACATTTGGCATACATATGCACCAGAGTAGTGGTTGCCAAAACAATGTTTTGATCATCCCCACTATAACTCAAAAGGGAATGAATTTCTATACCTGTTTCTAAGTCTCTCAGGCTGACACATGCCTTCAATGCATCAATTAAGATGGACAAAGTTGGTCTGAGTCCACTTTGCAATGTTTCTTGATAGACTATGAGAGCTTTTCTAGCTTCGACTTTTGCATTTAAAGAGCCACCAGTTGGTCTCTTGCTCCTCTGCAAAGAAGGCGTTGCAATTTTCCTGTGATGTGCCCTGACAGCACATCCAACAGGGTACTCTAAGCATTCTTGCTTCAATAAAACAGAATGATTCATGAGAGTCAATCCAGAAGCTGACATAGGTAGAAAGCCCGTTGGGCATTCTGGAATCGTTTGCAAGTTATGGACCCGGATGAGGTGCCGGAAATGAGAGCTGAGGCGTCTAGAGATTCAAAAACATCTTCATATTTTATTCTGGTTCCCCCTCTCAGTGGTTCCACTGTAAGCTTCGAGGCTAAGAAAGCTCAGAAAAGAAGCCCATTTACATTACTCGAACTTGTAAGCATGGAAAGAATGGAAGAAACCAAAAGGAAGAATGGCTCACCTTTGCAAGCTATGGACCCGGATGAGGTGCCGGAAATGAGAGCTGAGGCGCCAAGATGGAACGGAGGAGGATTGAAACAGGAGGAGGCAATTTTGTATAGGCCTGGCAATTCAAATTTGCCATTCAATTTCTCTCATTCAATTCTGGCGCCTTTGTTCGAGATCTGTGATCTGGGAATTTCTGGCATTCAATTTGGCCAGCCTGCGTCCCGCAAGGGGGATCGAAATTAGAAGGGAACGCCGCATCCGGTGTAACATGCGGCGTTCCCTTGCACAAAACCCAATGACCTCACAAAATAAAAAAGAAGATGCACTATAATATTTAAAATGCCCCTATACATTTTGTATTTACCAAAATACCCTTACATAAAAATACATCTCTCTCTCTCTATAAAGATAATAGACCATTTCTATAAGACACTACATATCTTTTTGTCTCAAACGCCTTCCATTTTAACAAATTGCAAAAGTATACAAGTTATATTGCATTCCTACAAGTTATATTGCACTTCTACATGTGCGTCTGTTATGTCCAGCTTGAGGACATGTTTTACAATGCAACACTTTTTTCTCTTCCCCATCCTCATGATTAGAACGAATTCGACCTTTGAAGGACATCCAGGGAGACGAGAAGTTGCAGGAGGCAACATATTACCTTCTACAAGTGGGTTCTCCTCTGAATAATGCAACACAAGTGCAATTACTTCTGATAATAATAATAATATTTTATTAACGTCCATAGAAGCCCTTGAGCTATGGGACAAACATGCCGAATATAATCAAGCAGTATTGATAAACTCAAAACAAATCAAACAAATTCTGCATAAGTAGCACAATAAGCCTAGAGAGAAAACCCCCTATGTGCATAAGATTACACTTTTACTTTTTATGAAGAATAGCTCCAGCAGCATGAGCACAAAGAATTCTAGATCATGCAAGTGCAAGTCCTGCTTTTCAGATCTACATGTTCATGCTTTTCTGTCAAAATGTGAAATTTCCATTGAATGGATGATGTCACCCTATAATGGCGAGCCCGGGTAATGGCAAAAGCAATGCCTGTATTAGTCTCGTCCACTAATGTGACAATGCTTCCTGACCAACTTTCCAAGCCAAATTCCTCTGTATCCTTCGCTCATAGAACCATGTCAACATATGCAAATGATGTGCGGTAACGACAGTATTGTTTTATCTCATGCCTCCAGTAGCCATGCATTCAATGACTCTACAATGTTTGAGATAAGATGGCCAAACCTTTGTCCTTGTGACGCTCCCCAAATCCATACGATGCTTCAATCGTATAAATACGAGAAATTCCCCTTCTGTGGCGAATCCATCACCACGAAAAGGCCCTCCGTCTGACTCAGACCACTTGTGATGGCCAAGTGTTCGGGTGAAGGATACGGAAGTGTCATTCGCCCCACGCCTTCTATGGGAATCCTATATAGCGAAAGAATACATACGTGTTAGCACCTGGCAACAATACTAATAAATAATATACCACCACGAGGGGTGGCCCATCATCATCAATACAACTACAATAGAATAGCAACGTAACAAAGGAAATGCACCATAAATAAGTGCTCTACCCTGGGCTCAGACTCATGGGGATCGATTGATAGTCAAGGCCTCCGGATAATAGCAGATAGAGGTATAACATGGCATTGGCTGGCATAGAACAATGGCTAGGGTAGTCCACTCCAGCCGCCCCTCCTGTGCACACTTTGCAGATAGGCTGAAACATGTTATAGTGTGGTTGTAGCCCTCCAGAGACGCAATCCCAAGGAATTACCCTATGAACTACTTCGGGTTACATCTCCCCGGTCCGATGAGGCAGGTCAGAGAAGCGTCCCCTCCTGAATCACAACAGTTCCATGGGTGTGCTAGAGGATACGTGCCACACTTGCAGCGCCCGCATCCGTACCCGACTTACCCCCCAAATCTACGCAAAGTCCATGACGTCCATATAGGCACGTATCCTGCGACTTAGGGGGTGTCAGTCAGACCCATACCCGACCCACACGTAGTGACCGACTATAAGCCTAGCACACTGTAGGAGCCCCAGTAGCCACGCCCAGCAAGGCTCTGCCCCCACTTCATCAATTTTGTCCGTTATTTGGTGTTGAACCACCTCATAGCATCCAGAGCCAGGTGAGCTCTTGTGCATAGGCCGCATTTACTGGGTTTTAGGGGTTCTAACTAGGAGCATCTCTACTTCTAGATGGCCTTTAGATCTCTACCCCCCTTTTACCCATACAATGCAGGAGGAACAGAAAGAGAACTACCATTACACATTCATCCATCCATAGCTTCGAATAGAATATAAAATAGAGAAGAGATAAGGGGCATAGCTAGATCCACTATCTCTCCGGTTCTCCATTCTTCTGGCTGAGACAGGGTTGAACAACAGCTCCTTCTCCACCAATCTCCCCCAATTTGAATTGGGGCAAATTGGGGACCCAATTTGGATGTTCCAAGTTAGCAGGTCTGCCTTGCCTAATCGATTTGGGCCAGGTGGCAATTCTATATTGGTTGATATTAATTAATTTAATATTTTAACCCCTTTTAATATTAGGTTAAGCCCTAAATTCGAATTAGGGCTTAAGGTTAGGTTTCCACCTTAATGATTTGCATTGCTAACCTTAGCTTATGAATAATTAATGCACCATTAATTATTCATAGTGACGTGTCATGTATTTATACCCAAAAGTCATATAAATACATGGAACGTCACATTCTCCCCACCTTGAAAATGATGCTGTCTTCAGCATCAAGACTGTTCTTGTTTTGGGCCAACACATGGCATGTCGGAGGCAAGTCTCCCCACCTTTAAGAGGTAACGCGAAATTACAAGCCACACGAAAGTTGTCATATTCAAAGTGATCAAGTGAGAGTTGAACGGTAATTCGTTTGAGCAACGTTATATGGAAGGGAACATACTGTTACATTCGGGGTGATGAGTTCCGCAATGGTCAGAACTCTTCTGGAATCCATGACTACTGAGTTGTTCATTTTACTATACTGATCAATCTATACCTCTCATTACTAGAGTAGTCATTTATGTTATTTTCTTATACATTGTAGTGACACTATATCACAGTATACCTAATTTAGAAATCATTCTTTACCACACACATGAAGGTGATTATATATTATACATGAGCATAGACATAGATGACTTCTATTTTTGCTAATGCCGTGATAGCAAGCACCCATGTCTTCTTCTCTTCTGCCATTGTTGCTGATAAAGCCTCATACAAGCTTATTGAGTCTGCCATTAGGAAGTTTATATGGCAGGGAGTGCACAAGGTAGCTTAGTCAGATATGATCAAATCTAGGAAACAGGGAGCCTGGGATGCAAAGATCTATTTATCCAGGCCCAGGCTTAGCTGCCAAGATAATATGGAGAGCTGTGCACACACTCAGACCCTCCCCAGCACTCAAACTGATTAAATACTAGGTTGAAGAATCATTACTTGTTGGTAGCAGAACTCTAAAGCATCTTCTCCCTGACTCGGCATTCTTTCAGGTAACCCCATGCTCAAATACTCCAGTATAGTAAGGAGAATGATTGATGCTTGGAACCAAGCTGCCCTCTGTTTCAGGCCTCCAGCTCTGGATGCCAGATGTAAAAACATTAATTTTTCTGGCACCCTGACTTGGCACCAGAAAACTGTCTAAACCCTTCAACATCCTCACAAATACATGCAATGGCTTCAGGCTGGATTCAGAACTTTTGGAGACTTAATAGGTGGATGACTTGGCAGGAAATAGAACCCAGATTCAAACTTTAGAAAAAGAAGTAACCAAGTCATCTAAGTTTATATTGACCAACTTTGAATTTATAAACCCTCTTACCATTAGATTTTGGTATAGTAGGAAATTCCACTACAAATAAATGAGAAAAACTAGGTCTCGTCCAATAGTGACCACCAAACATACATACCATCATCTACATTTAAATAAAATCATGGTATTCTATAATATGCCCTAAATCCTTGTCATTAACTCATCTCTCAACAATAGCAACAAAAAGCAAACAATTGCACATAGCATTTGGGCTATCCGTAGTGCATTGGCACCTTGTTCTATTACTATACCTTGTTTAATCGGCTCATATTTAGGGCAGGTCATAGGCCTGGGGAGTCTTGTCCAGTGTTGGAAAAAGTCCGCAGAACAATATAAACCAGCCGGTTGAAATTGAATTTTTTCTGATGAAGTTAGTGTATTGTAGGAATTTTTTGGGCAAGTTTTTTATTAATGGTTGTCGATCAAGACATGGAAAATTCGGGCTATGAATACAAGATATCTGAATGACAAGTAAGGATAAATTTTTCTCCAATGGGACCTAAAAAGTTTGCCCAAACATTGGCCATGTGTAACACATGTCGGTGCGCTTGTATGAAGTCATGCGGAGCTATAGACACGTAGCCTACATTCGCCTATCATTGTTTAATAGATAACATTAGGACGAGCAAGAAAAAGGACATTAACAAAACAGGGGTCAAATGTTTGGGTCTTTTAAGAAGAAACCGACCAAGGGATGCGCGTTTCATTTCACACGAGATATTCCGTTTTGGAGCCCACATAAAAAGGCGCCATAGCCATAGCCATGTCCAAGCAAAGCAGCACAGCAGAGGCAGAGACAGAGGCAAGCAACGGCTATGGAGATAGTACCCCTTTTTCTGATCCTTCTAAGCCTCCCCTTAGCTTCATGGGCAGGTGAAATTCCGACATACACACCAGGAGCTTCTTCGGAGGACCAAGAATTCGGCAATTCGGGAGTATTCAAGAGCAATGTCATAATCCCGTATTTGGGTACTTCTGGAGAGCCTGTGTTGTCCATTGACGTTGCAATTCCAGAGAATAAACTCGCTTCCTTTGAAGCCTTCCTCAACCTTGCCGATGCCGACCAGCATACATCCGTTAGCCGCCCGGAATTCGTCGGATCCTTTATCCAAATGGCGAGTTCTTCCCCTTCTGTTCGTCACATGACTGTCCGATTCGGCATTGGCGACAAGATCAAACAGTTTTCTTTGAAGGAAAATGAACACGTTCCTGTTTGCTTGACCCGCCCTGCCTCTCAGGATGTTCCCATTATCATCAAAGGTATGAGCATTGGTGTCGAGACCTAGATGGTGCTTGTATTTTGCTCTGATTGACTTGTATTCTATTACATACTGTTCAATATATACATGACTATTGTCTTGTCTCAGAGTTTTGAGTCCATTCACATTTTGATGATAACATGCATATAAGATGTAAAGTGATTTGGATCTCCCAAGCTAATTGTCTCATCGGATGTAACAAAATGCAAAATGCTCTTCTTACTCTTCCCAAAAGCATAATATCATGAAAGCACTCAAACCAGACTTTTGAAAGAAGAAACTACGCTACGCGAGCCATTTCATGTTAGATGGGTGGATTAATTTAATGTCAACCCATAATCTGCCTTTTGCCCTTGCGATTTATGGCAACCATACAGAATATGTTGCCATAAGAAATGCGTCAGACAAGGCTCTCCTTATTTATTCTCATATTAGCAGTAGCAGAGATTACTCCGCAGATGACATTTTTGTTGTTGAGTAATTTATATATTTGATACTTTTATCAATGGTCTTAGGAGCATTTTGTTGTTTTAAAGGCTGAGCCATATATTTGAAAATTACTTGCGATGGTCTTACGGAGTTTGGGGACACAGAGTTAAGCTGAACGTGGAGAAGGGCAGCATCCTCTGGGACGAGGAATAAAAATTATGGAAAACAATGATTGCATTTCTTTGCTTGGATTACTACTAACATGAAGAAAGCAACTTGAACTCCCATAGTGAATAGGATTAGAAAGAAGATACATTCCCAACTTGTCGTTTGCATGAAGATATGTTTGGGCTGGGATGCAATATGTAGCATGGAATGGACTCGTTCATACAAAAGGCAATGGAGGTCTTGGTTATAAATCCCTTCTATGGATTCTGTAAGGTACTTCATTAAATTTTAAATCTGTAGGTAGAGGTTCGCTGCATCACAGTCTTCCCTGACTCATCATTCCAGGCTTTGGTTGCCTGGTATTCTGCAGGTGATTGAAGCAGTGTGGCAAATGTGACATTATGCTGGGAACATTGCTTCCACATTCTTTTGAAATAACAATTAAAACAACATGTTGGTTTACTTTGTCTAGCTTTTTTTTCATTATATAAATGCTGGCTGAAGCCATTTTATGTGGGAAAAAGAATTACATGTGCAGCTCTCTTTGGTTTGTATAATATTTCTGGTATCTCTAAATTCTTTGTTTGCTTAATTGGTTTTTAAATTCCTCAGCTCATTTTGCATAGCTTCTTTTCATTTGTGAGCATCTGGTCCCACCATGGCCTGTTCCACAGATTTAGGCCACATTATGAGAATCAAATACAAGCAGGGTAAGCCTTTTGTTCCTTACTATTCGTTTCTGCGTAGGTATCCTGCTGATAAAATTTCCTTGCTGCCATGAAATCTTGGGAAAGAAGCTGTGGGAATTCCTAATCTGGTAGTAAAGTCTGTGAAACCTAAATGCAAAACATAGTCTTATGGGCAGAATGAACTTAACTCTCCTGAACCTCAGAATTTACAGGTTTTATGGACACCTCTGCGCCATTAAAATACTTACATGCTATAAGAAGATTAATATTTTGCTTGTGGTGAGTGAATGAGGAAGGGCTTAATTATGTTATAAACAGTGTCTCTACCATTAGGCTAATGCTTAAATATCTGATCCGGCCGACATGCACATTGCTCAAGCCATGAATATGGCTGATTGTAAGGACCATTCTCTCAAATGTCTGTCTGGCACATGCTGGACCAACTTCTCGTCACTCATAGCACCCTCGCCTGGTTAGTGTGGAACTTGATCTTTAAAGCTGGTTGATAGTAGGAAAGGAAACGGTCATGAGCTTTATTTGATTGGCTTTATCCAACACGTTCCACCTGCCTGCCATGATTGTACTCTTGACCAGCAGCCATGTAAAAAGTGAACCTCAATGCCGACATCTTTCTTAATAAATTCGTTCAGTTTAACTGCATTCTCAATCTGTAACCCATGATCAGCTGCAAGTCTTGTTGTTTACAGTCAATAATTGGAAACTTAAGTCTTGCCCCTGTTGAACCTGAAATCAAGACTTTTTGGGCCAACCGAACAAAGGGATCCGTATTTGAGTTGGTATGTTCTATTCTGAATATGTCATTCCTCTATAGCAACTCTCAATGAGCGTTACGAGAGGATGCAGTGGAAGCAATGAGCACTTTCATTTAAAGATTATTGGGTGGTACAGATGCTGCGGTGCTTGAGGTTTATCATGAACCAGTTCCATTTGAGAACTTTGTTAGTTTTGTACCAGCATTCTCAAATGTTGTGTACAGATACGTGAAAATATACTTTGTGATTGATGTGGCGCTTGCAGAGAACTGCAACTGAGACGACCCAAAAGAACTTCCTGAGATGAGATGCTGTTAGTGGATCATGGTTGTTGGTTATAAACATTCAGATCCGCCATGACATGGAGCATGTTCTTGAAATGCCTGTGAAATTAACCGACTAAGCCATTTAAGGAGCAACGAATGGTAGTAGTGCGTGCTTCTACTACTCTACAACACCGAATGGTAGGATTATTTTAAATAGCAGCAACACTGGACGGTAACAAAGAGTACATCCACAAACTTTCCCTACTTCTTGTGCATTCTTATCCCGTATGCCATTGGAAATTATTATTTTCAGTCGCAACAGCATTGGATGGTTAACAAAAGTACATTCACAAACTTGCCTTAGGGCCACTTCACACCGAGGGGTTAAACTCCGTTATGTTAGAAAAAGTTAATTAATTGGGGTTCACACAGCTGCCGTTAAGACATGCCGTTAAGTTAGGAGGGGGTTAAGAAATAACGGCTCAGTTAGGCTAACGGTGCCCTTTAACTGTGCTTCATGTTACTATTATATTAGGTTAAGGTTTAACAGTTGTTAATAGACCCTAAAAGAGATTTGAAGCTTGCATCCGACCTTCCAATTTGTAAAGTGTTTCTTAAAAGTAAGCAATCGATTCTTTTCATATCAAGGACGATTTTCTGAATCATTTTTAGTAGGTTTTGAATGATCACATCTTCTGTCTGTTCTTTCCTCTACCATTTTATTATCAGATATTTTTCCTGTATTATTTCAAACAGGGTTTTCTTTATCATCCTCTCTTTTGTCCATTTGTTTCAGAATCAATTGGTATAATTACAGCACACTTGGGATTAGAAAAGGAATCAAAATGTGTGGGGGCAGCGTGACTAAAAAAGTTGAGATGTTTGGTCATTTCAGTTGTCTTCATGGTGTATTTATTGTCAACTCATCTTCATGTGCCTCATGTCTAGAACAGGAAATATAACTGAAAAAGGTTAAATGCACAAATAATTTCAATATCCTTGCTACTCTAAATGATAAGTTTTTTGCAGATATTGGAGAGCCTAATCTGTTACCCTCTCAAATTTCGCAACACTCGATATTCACTCATAGCCAGTTACGACAACCAACCAACCAACACCTTAAAGACTTTATTGTCTTCTTTAATCCCACTTCTTTACCACAAATGAATAATCATCACAATGGTTTCATTTCTCAACACATGACCAGAATAATGGTATCATTGATTCATAGGAAAAGAATGGGATAGATTTAGTTTGTTGCTTATGCATGAATAGAGAGAGTTTGATAAGTAAAATAAAAGAATCAGATACCCATTGAAGCATTATGGGATAAGGTAAATACAACATACAGAATAGATCACAGTGCTAAAATAAGTATAGACCAATTGGACACTGAAATGGTTCCTTTATCAGTTAACTTGGATTGCAACGTAGACATCAATGGCACGAAAGGAGAAAACCATAAGCAAGCTGACACCACCTTCCAAGCAAGATCTAAACCTTTCTCGTCTTTTATAGAATAATAAGAATAATAATGCTAGTGATCGTTGTCAATTGCTATTATAATATTGATGAAGATGAAACCTCCTACCTATAGGATTGAACCCCCCAAAGCCCCCCATGCCAACCACTAAGAGCGAGCATCATTTATGCTTTGCTTTCATCCCTTACAATTATTACGGATCCAAGAGCCTAGTAACCGCTTCCCCATTTACCCCCTTTCCTTCCCATCTCCTTCTAGACCCCTGCTATAGTCATGACGACTCCAATGGCCCCCTTCCCCTATCAGGGTTTACAATCTCTCTCTAGCCCCGAAAACCCCAAACGCCCAAAAGGTGCTCTGCCTGCCTTTCTGAGTCCCCAAATTGGATTCTAAGCACCTTCTAGGCAGCCAGAGACCCGTCCAACCTTGGCACCCTTTAACGTTGCCTTGTTCTCAGCATGGCCCGTAAGATCAAATGTATGGCGGGGAGACCCGTGGGAGAAAATTTCATTCGGTACTTTTGAGCGATCCGTCCGACCCTATGACCCCGATTGCGCCCTACGCCGGACGGCCCCATCATTTTGGGCCCCGGCCCCCTCTTACGGCACCACCGGTCCCGATGCCTCTTTAGGCTGCGACTTTGGACATCCTTGATGCTCGGCTCCGGTGCTTGCCTCGGGGGGTACTTGATGGGATCCCACGGTCGGTGCCCTTTGCCACTCTCTCGCAGGCGTCGCCCGATTGCCAGCGGCGGGCTGGAATCGATTACTAGAATTGCTTTCGCTTCACGGTGCGTGGGGCCGCGGCCGGCCCGGTTCGATGGTGGGTCACCCGGCCCGGCTCTGAGGCCCTCCCATGCAGGCGGTGGTGCGCCTATGACCCGTGACCGCGATCTCCATGTGCGCGACCTCCTCCGGAGGATTTGCAGCCCCAAATCGGTACTTGGCCCGAGGTCCTGCTCCCCGTCTTTGAGTGCGGCCACGGGTCACTCACCGACCCCCTTTCTGCGTGCATTGTGGGCCTTGCGGAGGCGGGTGATTTGACCCCCACCGGCGGCGGCCTCTTTTTTGCTCGGGAGATGCACATCCATGCCGGCGGCATCCTTTCATCTGGCCGGGTGGGAGCGGCCGCGTCCGTAGCCCGCCATCTCTTGGTTTGCTTTCAAAATGCTCTTTCCGGTACGTCTTGCGACATGGCAATCATTTGAAGGGACCACCTTCTCGGTCTGGGGAAGATTTGACTCTGGTGCGGCTCTGCCGAGCGGAAAGAGGAATTATGCGGGTCCGTGAGGCCCTTCTGCTAGCGGCAAATGGGCAGTGTACAAAGGCGGTCGAGCTATCATTAGGGATCAATGGCCAACTGATCCCTGGGCAGTCTTGGTCTAGCCCTGGGTTTTGAGTGATAACGGGGCTTTGTCCCCATGTTTTGTTGTAACGGGGCTTCGTCCCCATGTTTTGATTGGTTTTTGCTTGGGCTTCGGCCCACGGTTCTGTTGGGGCTTCCGCCCCCTTTGTTTGTTCTGGTCCCATAGCCCGATTGGGCTCCGTGGACGTTAAAAGTCTCTTCCTTCCTTCCTTCCTACCCCAATGACGTGCATATTAATGGAGACACCCATCAAACCCCACAACCCCAATTCGAGTCACCTCCAGACGGCAACATGACAGCCACCCAATCAAAGTCACTGCCAGACGACAACATGGTAGCCATACTTATCTTGGAGAAACACATAGAAAAACTCCCACTGTGCAGAACAGACAGCAAAGTCAAGCCAGACAAATTTACCATGAGAAAAGAGGCTCGCTCAAAAGCTTAATCAACAAATTTGGCCCACGAGCATCTGGCCGGTATTTAAATCTAAGCGAGAAGTCGCTCGCGCACACCCAATCAGAGAGCTGGAAACAAATCTAGGCATTGTTGGTTGAGGATAATACTACTAGGATTGCAGGCCTAGCAGAAGAGATACAGTCTTCGATACTCATGTTGCTCAGAAAGCAACTAGCTACAGACAAGCAACACGTTTTTGACATTGAGACCCACATGCAATAGCTCGAGGATAGCCTTTGCCTAATGTATTCTAAAATGCAGCAGGATAAATTGGGTTTTGCTGACCTACAGGATTATCTAGATACCCTATCCACCAGCATTAACATCGTGGCTCGCGACAGGGAATGTGTGGGGCATGAGATGAATGCAACCGTATCCCACTTTGGTCAAAATTTGAAAAGAAGATTGCCACCATTCAAAGCGATGCTTAGATCAACAGCAATGTCAACACATCCAGACCCTCCCGGACAGGGCCCTCACTCTAGAGACTACATCATCTCTTGGGAACATAGAGGCTACTGCTAGACTTCAAAGATTAGAACAAAACTTTGTTACGTGAGATTTTGATATGTGAGAGCTACGTAATGCAATATCTCAACAAGGGAAGGGCCTTCATGGCGATGCTCATGAGGAGCTGTGCCATTGCATGCGCGATATAGAATGGCAAGAGGTGCAGCAGCAAGCGCTAAGCTCTCAGATCCAAGTATTATAGGCTAGGCCAATTGCGGCTGCTGCCCATGATCATTCGCCCAATGCGCCAACCCAGAAAAATAAATGCTACTCAGCGACGGATGCCTATATCGCCTCATATCTTAGCAAGGCAGCATAGGCAGCCCCAAATAGGACCCTAGGGACATCCGATAGAACTTGCTGCTACCACCACCCACTGCGTGGTGGACATTGCAATGCAGCTCAGGGAGCAACAAAAGCAGAAGCGTAGAGAAGTCGTATTTAATTAAAGTGGGACTCATTCCATTCCCATTTTTTTTCGGAACCCTGTTAATTTACACAAAAAGAAGCACCCCCAGGCAAAAACCGCCATAATTGGAATTTTTGTCTATTAGTGTGCATCAAGCTTTTCTTCCAATTTTCTTGGATGGCGTGTCGAGAACAAGAACGATTACAGCATAAACATGCATTAGACCTATCAAGTTCTAATTGAAAAAGATTCTTAGTTGAACATTTTGGCTCTATTTTTTTCTTAGGTGGGTAGACAATAGATCACAAATTCCAACAAAAATTATGCAAGTCGTTTACTTAATCACCCAAAATACTAGTTTTGAGATACATTACGATTGGGTGAAGAGACCATAGTGGTCGTATGGGCACAATCATTACACCCTCTTCACACATGAACCACCTAGTGCAAAGGGTGCGTGGAGCTCTCTCCTAGTCGCGGAGCAACTTCTGAGGCGATAGAAATTTGTATGAGGAGCTCCTTTATAGGCCCGTGTGCTTGTATGTCCAAGCGATGTCACCACCCTCTTCTCGGCACCTTTCTTCAATGAACTGATCTTTTCATTGCTCCCAAGCATGTACTATCTGGTCGAGATGAGGGCGCAAGAGACAAAATCAAATTAGTCAAGTGATGCTACATGCAAAAAAAATAAAATAAAACCACAGTTCTTAGGGCCATTTTGGAAAATACAGCATGAGAAAGGCAACTCGTGAGGGAAAAATCACAAGTTAAGGTCTTTCTCAACTCACAGTCGAAAGGCAGCTCAAAGCTTAAAACGCAAGTTTTAGCCGGGGAGTGCCTTTCTCAACTCATGAGTCGAAAGGCAACAAAGCGAAAACGCAGTTTTAGGTTGATTTCGCATCACAGTCGAGAAAGGTACCAAAGTAAAAACGCAGAGGTTTCGGGATGGGAGGCCTTTCACTCGCGAAATGCAGAAAGGCGCCTCAAGGCCGTAAACGCAGTGTTTTAGGTTAGGCCTTTCACTACAGTCGAGAAAGGTACCAAAGCAAAAACGGGGTTTTAGCCGGGAGGCTCTTCTCGACTCGAAGTCGAGAAAGGCGCTCAAAGCCAAACGCAGGTTTTAGGGAAGTCGGGACGTTCTTCTTTACCTCGCGAAGCCGAGAAAGCCACCAAAGCTTAAAAATGCAAGTTTGAGGGGCCTTTCTCGACTCGCGAGTCGAAAAAAAGGCAGCTTCGAGTAAAAAAAAGGCAATTTCAAAGCTCGAGTCAGAAAGGTCGAAAATGAATAACCTTCAAACATCCTATGTATTTTCTATGAAAAAATACCCTCCCCATAAATTTCCTCATTATTTTCCATGAAAAATAGACCCTCCCCATGTATTATCTAATGGACACATATCTAATGGACCCTCCCCTTTCTAATGGACCATACTATATAGCTATATGAAGGGGACCATTGGGCTCATATTTAGCTATGTAAAGAGTAATGCCTAATGCACATGTAAAATGACAATATATGCACCTATAATGCACATTATAACCTATAAGAGCCTATTAGACCTATGCATTAAATCTATTAATATGCATTAGACCTTTTAATATGTACTTGTCCATTTTGTGTCTTGAACCTTCAAAATGGGTTAAAGAAGGTGTAAATTATATCATGATCTTCCCACTTAAATTTTTACCTTAGAATAAGAATATATGCCTAGAAAACATGCATCATGGGAACATAATGTTTAACGTGTGAACATAGTAGCAAACACATAAAAAGAGGAAATTGGGGACACGTCAAATTATAATATTAGCATTTATTTTACACTTTCTTTTTCAATGTATTATTTTACCCTTTTTTTCTAATACCCCGCCCTTTTTTCCCGCCCATGCTTGAATTTTAAAATCATTTATTTTACACTTTCTTTTTCAACGTATTATTTTACCCCTTTCTTTCTAATACCCCGCCTTTTTTTCCCGCCCATGTTTGAATTTTGAACTTTGGTACATACCTTTGAGACAGAAGTTCATTTGTACCGCTTGGAAGAAGCTCCCAACGCCATAGCTCCCACCGGCTTGCTCCGGAGTCCTGCCATCGTGGATACCATCATCGGCTATGGCGTTCTTCAGGCTATGGCAGAACCAGGCCGGCTGCATCATGCTAGATATGGCAAAAAAACATTACATGGATGGATAAGATGAGGATGGCTTTTTTTTATTCCGCTCATATGTATCTCCCGGAGTGTTGCATCTTTCCTGTTGGATCTTGCAGCTCTATTATAAGAATGGGCATCCGAAGTTCGATCCGAAGGCGGAAAGGGATACGGAGGAGGAGGAAAGAGATACGGAGGAGGCGCTGGCTATGGCGGAGGTCCTGGCTATGGAGGATCAAGCGGAGGAGGCACCAGCACAGTGGAATGCTCTGCTCCCCCTGCTCCTGCTTCTAACAGACGAGATGAGCAAAGCAAAGGCAGCAGCAGTGCAGCTTCTGACGAATCGAGCAGTCAGAACTTCAGCGACATTAAAGTTTGTGAGCTCAGATCTTCGGCCGCAGCAGCTATAGCGGAACATGTGTGTGATGTGGGCACTCAGACAGAGCCAAGCTCCACCAGCTGCAGCAGCTATGCCAGTGAAAAGAAAGTAGTGCACCAGATTGTTTCTGCGGCCAAAGAGGAGAAGAAAGCATCGAAAGGCAGACGGAAGCTGAAGCACCCATCTTGCATGCTTTTGCACATCCTTTCATACTGCGGTGGCGTAGACACTAAAACGCAAGGCACCTCCTCTGAAGCGGCATTTTCTGAATGCTCTTCTTACCAGGACTCTCAAGAACACCCCTCCATATCCACCCCCAAACCCATCCCCCCCAATTGCTTGAAGACCCAGATTTGCTCCAACAGATTGGTCTCTGAGCCCCTGGTGCAATACAGCTCCGAATTTTTTGACATCAAGGAAGCCGTCACTGCTAATTCTTCGCCTGTCCATGATAAGTCCTCCGCAGACGTCAGCCGCTGCTCTTCCTCCTAAAAAAGAAAGCGGAGATTGAGATTGTGATCAAGCGGAGATTGAGATTGTGTCCTCCTAAAAAAGTCCCAAAACCGCCCGGCCCTTGGGAGAATACACCACAAATCGGTGGAAGAGTTCAGCGATACAGAGCTTAATGCTGCAACTAGAGGCTACAACGCCACCATGTTTGTGAGCAAAGGGACTTTTGGCACTCTCCGTCGTTGAATCCCCACAAGCACTCTCCGTCGTTGTAGCTTCCGTCCCCATATGAGTAGCGGTATTTGCAGCTCTCAGACCCGGAGCTCTCAGACTAGTGGAGAAGAGAACAATGAGGGGATTTATGTTTTTCCAATTCTCGACTCACTAGTCGAGAAGAGGAGAATGCTTTATATTTTTTTTATTAATTATTTATTTAATTAAATTAATTAAATTATTTATTAATTATATTTTGATAATATGTATTTTTAATCTCAATGATCGTTCCTTGCCCTTGCCCTTCTTCTCCCTTGCCCCTTGCCCCGTCCCTCTTGCCCCTTCTTCTCCCTTGCCCCCTTCCCCCTTGCCCCTTCTTCTCCTTGCCCCTTCCCTTGCCCCTCTTCTCCCCTCCCCTTGCCCCCCTTCCCCTTGCCCCTTCTTCTCCCTTGCCCCCTTCCCTTGCCCCTCTTCTCCCTTGCCCCCTCTTCTCCCCCCCTTTCTCACTCCCGTCTTCCCCCTTCCCCTCCCCCTTTCGATCTCACTTCGCTCAACTTTCTCAACTATTTATTTGGAAATTCTGTAACAAAATATTATGAACCACTCCTTGTTATATGATGTGAAATTTTGATGTCAATATGAGTCCCATTTTCAGTCCGAGTCCCAAAATTCAAGATTTGTCCCACTTCAATTAAATACGACTTAGAGGTCATAATGTTGTAGTTCGAGACCTTATTAAAGAAGCAGGAGAGAACCTCATTGATCGGCTCCGGACCGTGGTCCTCTCCAGGATGAAGTTTCATGCTCTGATGCATATTCTCTGGGTAATTCACCCTCATATTCAGCGGCTAGATCAGCTACGTATCGTGAAATTCAAGGTATCGGATGCATGGATGAGAGAGGCTTTGCTCTATCAAGGCATAACCCTCGTATGAAGACTATGACCTCTCCCTGCTGCAACAGGAAGTCTGTCGGAGAGAGCTAGCTCGCATCAGGGACATAAGAGATGGAGGTGTCGTTGCACTGGTCCAAGATAAGGTGGGAGTTTTCTGCCCTCAACACTCCAAGGTCACAGATCTTGCGGCAAAGGGACTGCAATATCTCGGGGTGCTACAACTAGTGCTGCTGCTACTTCTTCAACATTTGTTGATGCTGCTGCAACCTCTCGGGGTGTTGCCACTGTCGCTGCTGCTCCATCTGTTGCTGATGATGCTGTAACCGCTTGAGTTGCAGCCACTGTCACTGCGGCTCCACCAGTTGCTGATGCTACGACAACCCATCGGGCGCTGGTGCCCCTATTCTTGCACTGCCTTGGGAGGCTCCCCCGTTGCTGCTAATACTACAACTCCGTGGGAATCTACATCTGGCACCCCAAATAGGGATTGTACTTGCATATGGTATCTTGGAATTACCCGGGCTTTCCATTAAAAAAGGGGGTAGTTTGAACTCCATAGCTAGGGATGTGGATTTTATCTTCCTTATGGAATTCTAGGAACATGCTGGACATAGTCTATTGGATTTGTTGGGTTATTAGTACTACTCATTAATGAGTGCACATGCAAACGGGGATATGGTTGCATAGCCTGCTACTATTGGACTGCCTTAGCACCTTCAGCCTCCTCCACAAGACAGACAAATAGACATGATCTTTATATGTGTGTATGAGTGCAGAATCATAATGGGACCTCATTTTATAGCAACATGTTACTTCTCGCATGTAGATTCAAACTTCTATCGTCGGCACTTAAACGTGGATAAGTTGGACCCATGTACGTCGACCCTTATGATGACATACAACAGCACAAACAGCTGGGGGCATGTGACGTCCCCTACTCGTATACGGTGCACTCACCGTATACAAACAGGAGTTCATCTCCCATACCAGCTCCATACTGATACAGGGCCCTCCACAATCACTGCACCCGTAACGAGTCCCAGTGGGGAGAGTGAAGGGGTCATTTTACCCCGTCTCCCTCAGGGCCTACCTAGCTGCGGAAGCGTAAACATACATGTCAGTATACAACATAATCACATATCCACCTCGAAGGGTGGTGCACCAACATCTGCATAGACAATGATCAGCATCATACATAGGGGTCCTACCCAAGGCTCAGACTCGAGGGGATGACTGACGGCTTGGGTCTCCAGAGTTCATTGCAGACAGAATTCATGGCAATGGATTTGGCTGGCATAAGAACATGGCTTAATGTTGTCCACTCCATCCGCCCCTCCTGTGCACACTTTGCAGAGTAGGCTGAAAAGTGTTGAGACCTGACTGTAGCCCGCCGGAGGCATAGCCAATAGGGCTATTCCTGGGTTGCATCTCCCCAGTTCCGATGGGGCAGGTAGGGATCACTCCCTCCAGAGGTCTACATGCTGACCCAAGGCGACTAGAGGGCCACTGCCCTTATTCGACTGAACCCACTGGAAAGTGTACACCACTTCACGGGTGTCGAGCCCATGCCTTACCCACACTCAGTGGTAAGCCATTAGACCTAGTCACAATGATCCCCGGTAGGCCTTACACACCAGAGGGATCGTTCAAGGGTCAGGACACGAACCTCCTTCTAAGCCAGTCTGGCCCCTTCACCCACAACCAGGTGTGGCTATTGTGCACAGGCCGAATGTATAGTGTGCTAGAGAGGCTAATCTAGGAGCATCTACTACCAAGCTTTAGGTCTCTACCCCCCTTCCCAATACAAGGAGTTCATAGAGATACATCATCCATATACATCACAGAAGAACTAAAGAACAAGAGCTAATCTATATCATAGAGTTAGGTTCTTTAGTTAGAGTCTGGTATCTAGAGATCTAGAGGGCTGCTATGGGCAATTTAATAGGCTAAACCTACTGATTTAATGACTAGAAGAAGGTTTAGGCTATTAAATTGACGAAATACATGATCCTTGAGCTCCTCCTCCTGACCTGAGCTCAACCATCCTGCTGAACTGCTCGAATCAAGGGAAACTAATGGGGCAATTCGCTCAGACAGAGTCTGGAAGGCGGTTTTGACCCCTGGGGCAGTCAAAACAGAGCTCTAAAACCCTAGAAACGAAAAATGGGCAAGTTAGGGTTTCCCTTCCTAAATAGACAAGGGGGGTGGCTAGGGTTTCCAATTATCCCCTTTAGGCATGTGGGATAATTGGGAATGGGCCCACTTGCCTTTAATGGCTAGGTGGCAAAATGTGCCCACATGGAAAGGTGTGCCCCTTAATAAATGTGCACATTAATTGCACACTTGGGTATGGCCCACTTGGCATAAAGTGTCCACATGGGAAAATGTGCACCTAGATAAATGTGCACATGGTTAAATGTGCACATTAATAAATGCACACTCCTTGCAAGTTGCCCCCTAGGGGCTACCCGCCTGGCTACACGTCGGCGTACACGTCAGTCGGAGTGGCGTGTATGTGTGACGAGGCAGTACAGTATACGTCCTGGGACCGTATACTGTGCTGGAACGTCACAAGGCATGTGATGCTAGTTGAAAAATTGAATCCCCGCACTGGAATAGAACAGTTAACGTTTGATCCCTCGGCCCGAGGACATGTTGTAGATTCATCCGCCAGAGACTTCTTGGTCATGTATATTGGATGACACAGCACACCCAATCACGCACTAGGACAAACAATTGCTTCACATGTGCAACATCTTTGACTTGGTTATCTGCAATGGTTTTACATCGGCTACACTTGTCGACAGAGAACGAGGGGGCAACTACCGCGTAGTCGATTACATGCTGGAGACTGAGCGGGATCTGTACCTTGCCATACAGCTGTGAACAACAAAAACAATAGAGATGACGAGGTGCATTCAGGCCATCAATTTCTCTTCCTTGAGATAACATAGTAGCCTATTCAGATCCCTTTGCTTGCCTCAGTTGTGCTTCGACTATGATCATATGTAGTCCTATGCTAAGATGCTCACCGATGAGCTAATGAAAAACTTGCACTTCCCTACATTAAAGCAACAGATTGACCAGTTGATCACTATATCCCTGGCTGCTGCTGAGAGATGCTTTGGGAGTCTCGCCCACAGAGGCTCTCACACGCAGTAAGCTTTCCTCGAAGCCAATGGTTTGATGCTGAATGTAAGGAATTTAAATGCTTGCTTCGGCTAGCCACTGACTATGCTTTGCGAGTGCAAGCGATCAAACAACAATACACCATTTACCTCAAATGCATGAAAAGAATACTATAGAAGCCTCTATAGCCTACAGAGAACATCTCTTTCGAACAATGAATATAGTACTTGATGAAGCTTTACGATCCGCTTGGAATTCAACCCGAGATACTTCACAAATGTGTTGGGCACTAGTAATCACAGGGGAAGGGGTGGTTTAGGGCTTGAAATGTCTTGCCAAACACCAAGGCTACAGATTTAAAATGCATGCAAGTAGAGCTGCTCAAGTGGGAGGGCCATAGATCTTTTCCCTTCTAACTGAATTGTTCAATAGAGCACTTCAGGAAGGCTTTTTCCCACAGTGGACCACCAACAGAGTAGTTCTCATCGATAAGGCAGAAGATCCTCACTGTCCATCCAACTACAACATGATCATAGTTAGTTCATTGTTTGCAAAACTGTTGGCTGGTATTCTGAAGTAGCAATTGACGGCATGGACACAGGAAATAGAGGTCCAGGCCCTTATACAGACAAAGTTTAGACCCAAACACTCCACCATTAGTCCTTTTTTTGCCTTGCTGGCCTTGATAGAAGATATTAGAAAGCACCAGAAGGACATATATTGCGCTTTCTCAACTTTGCAAAGGCTTTTGATATGGTACCTAGGGAGCAGTCTTATGGAAAAGCTTTTTGGGATGGTGGGTGGGCAAAAGTTGAGGAGCAAGATACCAGAGCTAAGGGGCAAGCAATTTTTGTGCAGGTTATTCCACTATAGACCATGTGGTGAAAATAAGTGTAGCCATTAAGAAGTCAAAGGCAACATTTACCTCCTAAAGCTTGCCTATGCCATGGCATAAGGTCCACAACGTCTCAAAGCTTGCAGAAAGAGCTAATTGGCTCTCAAGATGGAATGTGCATAAGCATAGATGCATACGGGTAAAAATTGAGGAGAATCACAATCATCTGAGGCAGTATATTGACGCATGCTTCCTCGACAAGCTTTGGGATGCTGGGGCTTTGGAACAGGTAAAAACTGCACACTACAAAAGCCAGATCTATCCTTTGCTTGAACGGGGCTCACATAAGTATCTGCAAACATATTTACCTCTGAAGAAGAGCAGACTGATTGCGTCCATTTACACAAGTGCTTAATGTTTCGGAATTGACGCAGGCAGATAGATCTGAGAAGCGCGAGAGTATATGCTATGCCAGTGTTGCCAACTGGGAGTTATTGAGGACGACTGCCACACTCTTCAGCGCTGCCCATCATTTAGATCTATTAGAGTGTGCTACGTTGAATTGTTCCTGCCTAATTATTCGCTCCATATGATGCTGCATAGAGCTTTGATGGGGATACTGGAATTGAAGCATTTACTTGTGAGATCACCTTCTAAGCTTGACTGGTAAGATTATCCCTGCAATTATCTTACATGACAGTCATACTTTTTCGCTTTGAAGATTAAACTTCGATGTTTTTTTTTTTTTTTTTTGAGGGTAAGAGTATGTATTAATATATAAAAATTTACATAGGATATCCCCAAATGGGATTGATTGAAAGAATTATCACAAAGCGGATATAACTTCGTAAGTGTCAAGGATTGTACTAAAACTACCACTCCAATCTTCCCTACCCACTGGATTACTATAGGAAAAACCATCTTCATCCAGGGCTTAGATACTATATGGAGTTAGCGGCCAATTCCAAGCAACAAGAACTTAGGAGAAAACCCCCGCTGAAGGCGAAGATCCTCCATCCAACATCGATAGATGTCGGACGGTCATAAACCCTTACTTTGCCTTTGCTTAAATCCGGATCCAGTTACATTTGAAAAATGAATAGAATCCCCTTATCTCGCCAATTCTATCCAAGTTCTTGTTATAATTGCGGCCAAACTTCTGTGGTGGGCCAAGGCCATGAGGGCTACCTCCATGTTGAAGGCGTTACGAATCCTTGTTCTTGGCGGTCGGTCCTCCAAGAGCTACACCACACAGGTGTTTCCAAATGCACCACAATGATATATTGGTTAAAGTGAGTTGAATAATATACGCACCTATCTTGGCTAGAATGGCCGGCCATGATAGGCCCGACACATTTGTAGCCCAATAATTGGACAAACCCACCTCGAGAGTCTCCTATAATCGGACAAAAGAAAAAGATGATCCATTGTCTCGACACTCCACATCCTAGAGGGCGAGATCATGTTGAACAACACCCTTGTTCAACACCATGTCATAGTGTATACACCTTCTTGTAGGCTGATCCAAAAAGAAAGAATTGGATCTTTTGGAACATAAGGAGACCCAAGACCTTGTCAATAGACCCTTGGTTTCTGCTTGATCTAATCCCAACACATGCTGCGACCTTTAATGGGGACTGTGGCATTAGCAATCCATACAACTTTTTGACTTTATATTACGCCCCATCCCCACACAACCACCTATCTTCTTCCCCTACAATACCGAGAGGCCATATTGACATTCACCATAATCTTCCTAAAGACCTTCCTATCACCTTCCCCAACACACGGAACTAGAGCTTTAAATCTTGTCCAAGTAATCCATCTATCATTTTCCCACAAGCTGCCCAACCTTACAATTCACGCAACACGCCATTTAGTAAACACTTGAGGGTGTACAAGTGCAAGAGGCGGCATCCCTCTCCCAAATCCTAGTGTTCCAAAATATACTCAGCCCCCACCTCCCCAATGAGCATCTCGCTATACTAAAGAGACTACGCACATCACCCAAGCTTCTAATATCTTCCTCATTCTTTGGGGAAGTACCTCGACCCATTGAGAATTTATGAAAGTAGGAGCTAACCTCATCTCTAGGGGTAGAGGGTTTCCCCTTTATCTTACCCTGCTGAAGCCAATAACGCACAAAGGCAATAGCTGGGGATGTATCCCCTTGGATAGCCCTCCCGACAAACTTAGGCTGCCGGAACCTTCCCACGGACCATTGGGTCTTTACATCCCAATCCCCATCCTTCCTACTTGGCACATTTGACCATGCAACCCCCTTTATCTTCCCTCCCCGGATGAATTTGCGAATGATTACTAATAGCGGTCATATATATACTTCTGCTACAATGGCCAGGAGTAATAAATATGAGTCGCATTAAGGATTGCATTGGCTACTGTTACTCTCCCCATAGTGGACAAGGACTTACAAGACCAGAGGTTAACCTTCTTTCGGATCCTTTCTATAATTGGCGCCCAAAGACCTTTTAGATTTTCTCCAAGGTTAAGTGGCATACCCAATAGCTTAGTCGTCTCTGTAGCTGCCACTATATGATAATTCCATGCCCTGACCCTTGTATCAATGTCTTCTTCAAAAGGCCATATTACATCACATTTAGCGTGATTCAGCCCAATACCCGATATGGAGTAAAAAGAATTTAAAACTGTTGAAAGGCGGGAAAACTCCCATCATCATTACCTTAAGAAAAGAAAGGTATCGTCTGCATATTGCATAATAGTCAGATTTAGATTGGAACCTGGAAGAAGTAACCCATTCAGCAAACCCCTCGTCATCAAGCTTTTCACCATACAAGTTAAGAGATAAGCCATGATTATAAAAAGGTAAGGAGCAAGGGGACACCCCTGCCTAATCCCCTTTCTGAGCTCAAAGAGACCAGTCGGCTGACCATTAACCAGAACAGATGCTGATGCCATCTTGTTCAAACCCATAACTAACTCTATAAAGTTTATTTCAAAACCCATGTGAGCCATCACATTTTTTAGCCCACTCCATCTAAGAGAGTCATAGGCTCTACGAAAATCCAGCTTCAGCATTACACAATTCTGGCGAGAAGACTTGCACCAATGGAGCCCCTCTAGCTGCCAGATAGTTGTCCAAAATGTTCTGCACGGGAGGAAAGGCATTTGTTCACATCAATCAAGCGGGTTAAGATTGGCTTCAAACGGTTAGCAATGACCTTCATGATTACTTTGTACAACACATTGGTTAGTGCTATTGGTCTCCATTCATTTAGCACCTGGGGCTTATTAACTTTTGGAATCAAGGAGATAAATCCAGTTGCTAGGGCTGGGTGAAGGTATTTGACCGCCCATGCTCCCTTGACTGCAGCGGTGAAGAATGGCCCAAGTATATCCCAGAATTCGACATAGAACTCTGGAGGGAACCCATCAGGTCCTGGCGACTTATCAGAAGCTAAAGAACACAGAATCTTGTAGATTTCTACATCACGAGGCTCTTGAAGTAGAAGTTTATTTTCTCCATCAGTCACTATCTGGCCTTGCCTTAAAGAGGGGAGCCACTCAGAGCATTGACTGTAATAGTCACTTGGAAGGGGATCTTCTTTGAACAACCCCTCATAGCTGTCCCTGAAGAAGGATTTAATTTCTGCCTCCTCTTTAAGAACCACGTTCTGATCATTAGTAACTGAAGTGATACTATTCTCAGCCAGCCTTGCTCCTGCCAATCTAAAAAAACATTTAGAGCTTTCATGATCAACCTCCGCATACCATTTGGTCTTAGATCTAATAGCGGCCCCTCGAGCCTCTTCCTCTTCTATCGCTTTTATTCTGACCTCTAGCTCTTCCTCAAGTGCCTGATTGGCAATATTAAAGGGATCTAGAATCAAACCTTGTTTAACTTGTCGAACTTGGTTGTATAGGTCAACCTTATTCTCCCGGAATTTGATAGCCCGTAGTTTCCCCCACTTTTTTATCCAATCCTTCATATCGGCATTTTTCTTGATCCAGGCTTTCATACTAGGAAGACCCTCTTCCCTTGACTGAGCTAACAGATATTCTTTGAATGGTATACAAAAGAGATCCTTCCCTAGGAGCCCTGTATTGAATTTAAAGGGGACATTTCCTTTTCGCCTGGCAGAAGGAAGATCTTCAAATACTAGTTTTTGTGGGATATGATCTGACTGGGAAAAAGAAAGGTCCCCTTCCACATAGCACCGATCCATAAAGGGGGCTGACTTGTTAGCCACATAAAATCTGTCTAGCAGACAGTAAACTCTGTCCATTCCTTTTTGTTTATTAGACCATGAATAGGGAGTATTCGATGGTGGGAGGAGAACGAAGCCACAATTGTTGAGAAGGGAATCCCATGCCAGTCGCTCCTCCCCCAAGAGGTTTCTATACAGGCCAATCTTTTGATCCCAAACATCCGTCATATTGAGGTCACCACCTAGTACCCAGTTGGCCACCGGCTGACTGATCACCCAATCCATGATTTCCTTCCATAGAATGGCTCTTTCCGCAGGCTTATTTGTTGCATAAATATTAATCACTCCCCATTGAATCCCATCTGTATCAAATTGCACAGCTTGCCACCTTCCATCTGTCCCAGCATATTGCAGCTTACTAGTTAAACCCTTCCATAAAGTTCCCGTACCCCCTTTAGTGCCCCTGGCAGCACAGGTAAAAGAGGAATACTGGCTTCCTACCCAGGCACCTAAGGAACTGGCCTCGAAGTCAGGAAGTCTATGTTCCTGTATAAGTAGGATATCTGCGCTCATCGATCTCATTGCTGCTAAAACTCTAGCCCTCTTTAGAGGTCCCTTGATACCTCGAAGGTTCCACGAAATAATCTTCATGATTTTTCTATTTGAGTAGCATCATCCCCTGTTACGTACCCCTTATCATTTTTGGTGATACCCAAACCCCTCCAGTATCGTGTACCCTCAAACTACTTCCCAACAGGGTTGAGTTTGGCCATACATTAGGAACCATTGTATTTATCATCACCATATGGTAATGTTCCATGATACATAAACTTTTCTCCCCTTGACAGGGTGGCAGAGCAAGTTGCTTTCAATTGTAGAAATTACAACTAGAAGAGTCAATGGTTTGTTGTCAGCTCGACCTAGCCATCCTCGATGCGTGTCAGTTTGTTTCCCTTGCAGGACTCCTTGTGAAGGCATAATATCACCATATTGGGTAAGCTTATACCATAAACAGAATTTTTTGAGGGGTGACCCTTTTGCCAACCCAACCCATAGCGTCAACACTATTGCTCCCCATCCAATTGAAATACCCTTGTCCCAATCCAAAGCGGAAGGAGTAATATTCAATCCATTGCATCGAGGTTTAGGTAGCCCACTATCTTGCCAATAATGCATGGACGTCCCTACCCCACAAAACCCACGAGACCTTTTGCCCACCCGAGTTATTAATTGTATAGCACCTCGACATGTTTTGAGATCCTTATTTCCCATTACCAATATCCCAATATTTTGCACGATAAAAGCCCAAGTATCATAATCCTTTACTTGTTTTTTGACACAGCAGAATGTAAACCATAGCTTGAGCAGCATTGTTCCATTGTTTGACCTAATAGGGCGACTATAGTCAATTGAAATTGCATTTTTTGTAGACCACACAATACTGATTAATACACCATGGGACACTTTAAGGTACAACACCATGTCTTTGATTGCAAAAGCATTAACAGTTACAACATTTGCATGTGCCATACTTCCTGGATCATGCCAGAATGTACACCAAAACCTATCACTCATTACTGCATTTTGGTTTGCCAAATCCATCAGAATATTTGGCCGGTATTCTCTCACTGTTTCACCCTTTATCTTCCTGTAACCATTCTGTCCAGCTACCTCCTTTCCCATATGGTGGGACTTTCCACGTGAAGAAGGCATAAAAACTACCCTATTTCCCAATTCATTAGGATTCCACATTGCAATTTTGCCTATTGTGCCAATCTTATGATCATTCTTGGTCATATTTTTGCTGCCATATAATACATAACACTGACCAGCACGATATATACTGTCCCCATGGTGCCATAAACCAAGGTTTCCAATCACAAGCACCCTTCTAACAAACGTTATTGATTTTAAAACATATTTGAACTGTTTATAGGAACTATAGAATGGAGACAAACAGAAGCAACTGCAGGTGCAAAAAGTAAAGTACTGACCGCTTATAAGAAATAAGGTTCCCAACAAATAGACCATTTCAATCTTCATCTCAAAACCAGGTAGGATATAAGCAGACGTCTTCAAGTAAAGCCCGCTCCAGATTCTCCATTTACCCCAAGGATTCAATGCTGCATCTACCAGGCCACTTGAGAGAAATTCGTAGATGCACATACCCTGGTTTGCAAGTACCAGGAATGTTCTCCAGGGAAGCCTCTCAAAGGAACTCCATTGTTTCATACCAAACGGAAACAAAAGTTCTACCGTGGCTGCATCAATCAGGCCACAGGAAACTAGTTCGTAGCTGAAAATAATCTGCTGTGCAACTATTAGGAATGGACATGGCTGTCGCCCAAACCCTCGGTACTCATTTCTCCTTTCTGACACAGATGTCCTCATACAATATCCTTCCAAATCAGATGTTTTATAGCCAACACCGTCTTCATCCAAGTTCTTCTTGCTAACACCTTCAGATACTTCTGATCTAATCCTCCAGAGAAACCAGAGAAACCTGTCTACGAAACTTGGAAGCAAGAGAAACCAGAGAAACCTGTCTACGAAACTTGGAAGCAAGAGCCCCACCGTGACTGTATCTGCCAGGCCACGGGAAGCATAACCAGAGGGGCACATACCCTGCTCTGCAAGAAACGGGGGCGGCCATGGCGGCCGCCCTAACCCTAGCCGCTCACCATAACTCGATGTTTTTTACTTGTGAACTTTGGGTAAAATGGATCAAAATAATAAATAGAAATCTTAATTCTATTTATGTTGACATTAGTGTTAGCCAACAAGATTTCCAACTCAAACAATTTAACTCATGGCTTGAGGGGTAACACCAGGAGAGCATACTGGTGCAACCATGTAAGATGATGAGGAATTATTGGCAAGATAACGACTCTGAAACTGAAAGAACACTTTTGAAATTTTGCAAACAATCAAAATAAAGTGTTCTAAAATGTTCCAGATGCTTGCTCATAACCATCTCAATCTAAATTAGAAAGTTTTTTGAGACTTTGCAAATAGTCAAAATAGGATGTTCTAGAATGTTCTAGATTCTTATTTTCCAAAATGTTATAAGAAGAGTGCTCCTCATGGACGATACTTTGGAATTTGTAGTAGGTGCGAGTAAACTTCTCATTAGTGATGAAATTGGCAGTAGCTGTTGGTAGTAGGTGTGAGTAAGCTCCTCACAGATGATGCTTTAGAATTAGTGTGTCGTGGAGTGAGTATATGTGAGTAAGCTCCTCACAGGTGATACTTTGGAATTGGTAGTAAATGTTAGTAATCTCCTCATATCATAAACTTTCAGGTGAAACTTTACCAATATTTTCCATTAGCTTTGGCAATAAAACGAGGGCAACCACCATAAACCCAAACATCATTCCCATTGGGCTCTTCAGCAATCCAATTAGGGAAAAGGATTCTCGTCTCTGTATCGAGATCAATGAATATTTATCTTGTATTTATTTTTTTGCAGTAGATATAAAAATAACTACAAACCTCAAAATACTGTTCTTGCTTCAGGGGCTCCAGCACCAATGTATCTGACAACACCCGATCAGTATCAACTAAGCTATAGCCCGTATCTATCCATGAAGTCTTGCGCTCACATCAATGTGTACCTTGCCAAGGAAGTTATGGTGCAAGAGCTCTAAAAAACCAGCTTAGAGGTAAAGCACAGCCTCAAATACATGGTGTACGTGCGAATACAAGCAGGTCCAAATCAGACAGCAAGACATTGCACAAGACTTTTTCTTTTGCCATAAAGCGATTGATCATAACAGATAAAATTACAAAATACAATACAAATCAACTACAAGGAGAAAAAGACAAATTAAAATCCCCCTTAAACACACAACTACCATTAACACGGGGGGTTACTCCGGGCAACGAGCTGTCGGATGGGCATATTTGCCCTTTATTCCAAGATCTGGACCGTACATAGCGATCCTCGTTTGTGGGGTATGCATGTACAAGTTTTTGTATACTGTATATTAAGGTTTGCAAAATACTATAAGATTTGAGAGAATGTACTTAATGGTGTTAAATTTGTACATGTATTGTAAATATATTTTTGGGGCTCTCGCTGTCCTACGTAACCCCGCGTATGAATATGCATCCAAACCAAGGGGGATTTTAATTTAAATGTGTTAAATGCAATGGTTTGTGTTAATAATGTTAATGGTAGTTGTGTGTTGATTGTTATATTTAAAAAAAATTTGAGCCCTTCGGGCCCTAACTAAAGCAAACATAGGTAAACTTTATGGGCCAGTTAGCCTGTTTATATGTAAATGTGTAAGTGTGTGCGTACACTATAGAGGTTGTTTATGTATCCAAGGCTTACACCTTTTTCATGTATAACCATGTAATACCAGATCTCCTAATTTGATATACCAATTTAATTTATAAACAAAAGTAGAGGGCGCAATTAATGTGAAAGGTTCCATGACCTTCAAAAGCGCTTTTACATGTGATGCTATGCTTTGGTCTTCATGTAGCCAAATTGAATAATAGAATCCTTGATGGAAACCATCACATAAACTTGCAGAAGTTGCATAGTATGCATTGCTCCAATAATACCAATCACTGTAGAAATAAATGGCAGTGTTCTTACAAGCACTACAATGAAGAATTTCATCTGTACGAGAATGAGAATTCTTATTGATATTAGAATGCATTTTCAGCAAGAATTCAAAATCAACAACTTTTGCTTACCATTTATAAGAACTCCATCTATAAAAACTGGCAATCTAGCTTACTATATGTTCACAGTAGAACATCTCTCACAATGCTAAATAAGAAATAAGATATGGCATGCATGGCCACACATTAAAACCTGCAAGTCAGCTATGGCAAGAATTCCCATCTAGATTCAAATGCGACGGATTCAAAAGAACCCAAATAGTGTATAAAAAACCCAGATATTGGCCAGAATTGGATCTGACATAAACAAGCAATCTGATACCTAGTTATACTCGCGTGCTTGTCTTGTTCATAAGCCAATCGAAGAGAGTTTTGCAGCATCCTACAATCTAAGTCTACTTTACTTTGGAGTTGTTCCCTTTTAGCTGTATTACAAACCTCTATCAACTTTATACAAAACTCACCTGAGCAGAATGGAAACGAAAGCTAGATTTGCAGGATCTTCATCTGTGCATTTCTGAAGGAGGTCCAGGCCTCTTTTCAAAACCCTAAACAGCTCTTTTCCTTCAGCCGACCCAATAGATCCAAGCGATGACTGTGTGCTACCAAATGGCCAGATTGACCAATGCTTTGTGGCCTGTTCGGAGTTTCTACTTGCTTGATCAATCCAAAAATGTTTTATATAACGTGCTGTAGAAATGAACTTGGCCTTCGTTTTATAAAATTTCGACCGGAGCCACCGCAATGTTACAGCCAGGCTCCAGAAGCAACCTCGGCTCCAGAAGGCCCACCCCTAAATGCACGAATTTTCAGAAAGAAGCTACATACAGGAGTTGTTCAGCCATATATCTGATCATCACATCCTAAGAATCACACTTCCACGAATTTTTTGACCCTAGATGCCCTAAAATGCTATCCACGAGGTTTGCATGTTCAGCCCCTAAAATAAAAAGAGGGCTTTTGTTGTGATTTTGGTTTTCCTGAAGGCCCCAGTCAGCTCCTATCCACGCACCTGCTATCTACAATCTAAATAAACACAATAGGACCTGAATACCTAAAGTCTATAATTAGGCAACATATTTGAAATGAGTCCCCTCATCAACTTACCTTGAAGGCTAATGTAACCTTTTAAAAGAGTATGATGAAACGTTGTATGTATTTGATTCAAGTGGTAAATCCTATTAGCTGGAACGTGATATTAATGCAAGACTATCTTATGGAATTTCGAAGAGCATTCATGCAGTGCTTAATAGATTTACTGCTGGCTGCTTTTGAACAGATCATATTGGAATTCAGAAATATGGAACAACAGAAGCAAGCGAGAAGAGAGTAAGGTGGAGATCAAATTGAAAAGATCCAAACAAACAAACATAAACTTCAGCAAGAAGTCCAAGAAGGGTGCAACATAAAATGGTCAAGTTTTGATTTTGTTCATAAAGGTTTCATGTTTAATAGTAATGATTATGCTGCAGGGATGTAAGGTTTCATGTTAGTGTTTGGCTTGTGCCTATGGTCAAACCGATGTGGTTTTGTTGGTAAACTTAAGTACTAGGTAATTGATGAGCAGTAGGGTTTTAATCCCTGTAAAACCATGAGGTGGTCGACGAGCGTGACCAAGTGTAATGCATAGTTGGGGTGCAATTACGCGTCGATGAAGAAAAAAGCCACAATGACGATAAACCCTAAACCTTTTATACCATTTTTTGGAAACCTCCCCTAGTTTCTTTGGAAAGATGGCGAGGTTTCCATAAAATATTAAAAAAAAAAATAGTAATAATTAATTTATGCAACCACCGAGGTGGGTGACGCCTCTCATTAAGACGCACGAGGATCAAGGCTTCTTTTTATTTTTATTTTTATGGAAACCTCCCCTATTTTCCGTGAAAACCTCCTTTGTGTTGTTAATTGGAAACCTCTCCAGGCCGTGCCAAGAAAATGGGGGAGGTTTCCACCAAAAGATGGGGAGGTTTCCATGGAAACCTTCCCTGTTTTCTAATATGGAAACCTCCCCAGGTCGTATCAGGAAAGTTGGGGAGGTTTCCATGGAAAGTTGGAAAGGTTTCCAGGAAAATGGGGGAGGTTTCCAGAGAAAGTTGGGGAGGTTTCCAGGGAAAGTTGGGGAGGTTTCCATTGAAGTCCAACCCAACCATCGACGCTATGCAGGTGAGCAATAAAACTGTGGCTTCTTGGCAATAAAACTACTACTATGGAAATCTTTCCACTCTGATATGGGCCTTTTTGCAAACATTTGAAAGGTTTGCTTTTCGTTTTTTGGGCCTTTTTGCAAACATTTGAAAGGTTTGCTTTTCGTTTTTTGGACATGAAAGTTTCCAATGGCATACAGGATATAGGAATACAAAACAAATAAAGGCCACTCCACACTGGCCATTATGTTAGGTTAAATTTTTAATCTAACGGATGCTCCTTTATGTTAAGGTAACCTAACTACAAAATTTCACATCACACTTTCCATTAGATTAAAAATTAGCATAACGGAAATCGTTATAAAGAACTTCACACTGCATGACACCGTTAGATTAAATTACACCTAACATAACGGAAACCGTTATAAAGCTCTTCATACTGCACAATTCCGTTATATTAGATTAAATTACATTACTTCACACTGCAATATGCAATATGACAAATTAGCAAAATGTGACTTTCAACATTTCAAATTCAACAATGCCACTGCAAATGGGTTATCTCATGCAAATGGGTTATCTCATACACCTGCCAAAAAGAAATTATCATGCAGCAGTAGTAGTATAAGGAAGGTATTACATATCCATTGCCATTGCCTTTTATTCACAAATCGTCACTCATCTTACAAGACTATAATTTGGTTAATATACATCATAGACTTGAGCAAATGAATAGATTTGTAATCTACAATCTCGACTACTTGTAGTCTTCATTCCATTGTACATTATACAATATAGTATAACAAATTCTTTATGCTCATGAAAACTTATATCACTCTTGCTCTGTGAAAACTTCAAACGATCAAAACAGTTATTTAATTTCTATTTCTATTTCTATTTCTGAGGCATGCACAACGCTAGAAGTGCCCAACGCTGGAAGTGCCCAAACTGCACTTTATGATGGTATCAGTTTTGAAGCAGATTTCAGTACAGATTTTACAACATGTATTTTGTGGAGAACAGCTTTGAAGTATGCCAAGCACCTCAACTCATTTAGGTGCAGCACATTTTTATTCCTATGTTAATCCCATTGTCTTGTAGTTTATACAGATTTGCAGTCAATAGGATGGAATTTACAGACTTATCTTAATAAGATTTGTTTTATACATTTACTTTGTGGAGTTAGTAAGATACCTGTTACAACATACCTTCGTTTGAGCTTAAGTCCACATTGCTAGCTTAATCTCATATTGTTATGAGTCGGAAGGCAGTAGCTACACAATAATTTAACTTCAACAGAATGAACTAGTCAAAAGGGAACATAATATTGGGCCTCCACCCAATAGGTGTACCAGGACTTCCACATTTGACCTAGGTCTACCAAATGAACCATATTTACATCTTTGGTCATCTACGTTTATACAGACAAGGTTTTAAAATTGGCCAATTATATGTCAAACTTCTCTTCTGATCCTGCACATAGTTGATAACAAAATGATTAAGGGCACATGAACAAATATCTTAATAATTAACAAGAAAAGGAAAAAAAAAGAAAGAAAAAGGTTATATTCATTGCCTGCTTCCTCAAGTACAGCATCATAAACATTTTATTTGAATAGTCCTGCAATGCAATACATCCTCCCAAGAGTCAAACCTGTACATTCCAACTAAATATATAATGCAGTACCTCTTTAATTAACGAAAACCCCAAGGATTTCAAACCACCAATGAAGCTTTTGCAATCTGCCCCACCATTTTCAGAGTCAAACCTACTTCTCACTTCAGCAATAAGCAACCATCCCCTGTACATTTGCCAAGTTTGGGTTGTTATACATTTGATCGAGCATGTGATTCTTATTCTCCAAAATATTAATGGCCCAACAGATATGAAAAAACTTTCAAGCTAAGTAAATATACCGGGGCTTCAAAACACGGTTTGCTTCAGCAAGATATTGTGGATAATCTGTGCCCATTAATGATAACGAAAAGACGGCTACGTCCACGGAAGAATTGTCCAAGGGTGACTACAGCATCATAATAAAGCATTACCATCCTTGCTTTATTTTCAGCAATGCTGTTTGACTAGAATGTACTTACATGGGCCATGTTGCAGGCAATGACTGAAGAATCAGATGCAATGAGATCCAGTGAAAATACTTTGTTTTTCACGCTCTTTGCCAATCTTGCATCACCTGTGATACCAGCTTTGAACTTTGAGATAAGCAAGCATATACAATATTACAAGCTTAACAACCGCAAGATTCTAACAAAGGTGACTATACCGCATCCAAAATCAGCAACAATGAGTGCCGAGCTTTGGGATTTCAGCCACCCAATTACAACATCCACTGGTGACTTTGGCCATCTATTCATCTGCTCTTGATACCCTGCATGATACTAGACATTGAAACTATTACACATATGGTGGATTTACAACATAATCAAAATAACAGGCACGTCAAGAATAAAAAATAGTTCAGCTATCCAACTCCACTGGTGACACTGAAATCATAGGGAACTATCATAATACTAACTGCATAGATATAGGCTCCAATAAAGAAAGTCTAGAATAGGATGCAGAAAATAAAAAACACGTCATTCCTGAGAATGTGATATGCAATGATTTTAACGCATCCACCCGGTTTGTAAACTCCAGCACTCCAGATTTGTATGAAAAATAGTTGTCCTGTTTTTGTGTCTTTCTTTTACACAACTTTGTTTAGCTCTGAGACTTCTGTCTTGCAACATTAGCGATAGAAACTTTTGTTTAGACTACTCTAAATCTAATTTTTCTGATATATCATTGCCGTTCCAGTGTGCATTTTGCCGAGGTATCACTTATGGCAGGGTTATCCTTTTGCCCAGTTCTACTGTCCCAGCTGAACTCAGAAATCTAACACTAACGAAATCATATCTGTAAAGAAATACAATAAAATCTCGAAGTCTATGAATGCTTAACTGAATATAAGCAAATGATGAGACGGTATATTGACAGCCATAAAACAAACACAACAAACCTTGGAATGAATATAACTAGTGATTGTATAAATGCAGGGAGGCAACTTAATTTAATTTAAGAAAGAAAACTAATGATACAAATGATAGTCATTGGGCAGTGACCTTACTAAAGAGAACGCTTGAGGATCTTCTGTAAAATAGTTCTTTGCATCGTTCCCACTAGCACCCGACAAAAAAGTAAGCAATTGATCTTATTTATAGACTAACCATCAGTTACAATCCTTACTTGCAAGTGTAAAGAATCTCATTTATGTTTCGAAATTGCCCCCCAGCCAACCGTGCTCTCATCTGGATACATATATGGTGTGAGTTGTTGCTCATCTTGCATTACAGAACAAACAAGGAACTTCCTCAAACTACAGTTTCTATGTAGCTAACCTTGTCAAGCAAACCCAGCGGCTTCTTTTTGGGACCTGTCGAAACTGGGATGACATTAGATTGGTTTGAACCATTTTTAAGTCCTCCATCTGCTACCGAAGTATGGCATTCTTTACAATTATGTTTCTGCTTCTTTCTCTTCTCTTTATTCTTCCTCTTCTTCGTTGGCTTGCCGGGTTTAGGCGCATGAGCGACCATCCCTAACTAAACCCTAAGTTGTGTTGGGTTGGGTGTCAAATGGTGTTTGTGAGTCGTACATGAGTTGCGGACTACTAGCTTGAACTTTTCTAGGGGGCCTTGCACAACGGAGACCTGCTTTTATGTATCAAAACGGAACAATATTTTTTTATGGACTATTGAATTAAATTGAATATTCTAGAGCTAATCTTATCGGACTCCTTGTGCGCTAAAAGTAGAGTCCTTGTTTCTTGATTATCACTACAAGAAATTTGGCCGGCGCGAACATTTCTTTGGGTCCTAGCATGTTTAATTAGATCCACTATAATGTCAAACATTATAAATTTCCAATTAGAAAGCTAACTTCTGGACCGTTTCTTTTCGTTTAAATACGTGCAGTTAAACTCATTATTAACGTCATAATCCTTCTAACATTGCTCGTTTAAAGTTTAGAATTGCCAAGATTACTCGATATACCAATTTAAATAGATAGTTTGAAAACATGCAGTAGTTGAACCCGCACTACTGCCTTATGTTTTATGCCCGTAGGATAGATAAGTGCTATAGTCGAACACCATGGGATTCCCACTGATGTTTGTCCCATCCTTTTTTGTTTCCAGCATCCGATGACAGTCAATGGGTTTTAGGCCTGGGGGAATCGCCCATTACCAATGCTTTATCACTAGGATGTCACCGTGATGAATGTTCTTCTTATTAACCCCCCTCCCCCTATTTTTCCTTTTCTTTTATGTGCATCCGAGAGAGTCAGTGGGTTTTGAGTTTGGGTGGGGATCGCCCATTACCAATGGCTTCACCACTAGGATGTCATCGCGATGAACATTCCTTTTGTTATTCCCCCTTACCCTCCCTCCCTCCCTCCCTCCCTCCCTCCCTCCCTCTCTCTCTCTCTCTGGGGTGTTTGGGTCTAGTGGTAACACACTAGTTCTTGCAACTATAGATCTCGAGTTCGAGATCGCCTGAATCGCACTTTCTGATCATTGGGTGTCAAAACCCACAGACGCAATGTAAAGTGGTTGGGGGCAGGGCCCAACTGAGCAATGTAGTGTGGTGTGTGGTCACATGTCCAGTTGGATGCTGCTTAGTGGCGTGACGTTAAAATACTATCTAAAATACTATCTATCTATCTATCTCTCTCTCTCTGTGCATCCGATGATAGTCAGTGGGTTTTGGGCATGGATGGGGGTCGCCCATTACCAATAGCTTGACCACTAGGCTGCCACCGCGATGGTTATTTTTTTGCGACTTTTTTTTTTTTTTTGGTTCCTCGCAAAGATGCGTAAGGGGAATCCCATGGTAATTGAATAGCACATCTATCGTACAGGCTAAAAAGTGTTTTTTTTTTCTTCTTTTTTATTAACGTACCTTATATGGACAACTCCAACTTTTTGTATTCGATAGTGTCATTTGCAGAAGGATGCTGGAGAAGTCATGTGCACATGTGCAAGGAATGGTCGAAGAAACGTGCATGCGATAACTATAAAAGTTCGAGAGTGCGTACCTTATTCGAAGTTTAATTCTTATCATTTTCTTACGAGACCTGTATAGAAAGGGATTGAGGGAGAGCATACATTATCAACATAGCAACTCTTTATAAACCACGTGTTTAGTATAAGATGAGCACATCTTCTCTTGTCTGTGTGCGACAAAACGCAATGTATAATTGGCCATGTGCAAATACATGGGTACGTAAGTCAATAACTACATGGTCCAATGTTAATCCTTGACAGCTGTTGAAGGTGGTTGAATAGGATAATCGGAGGGGTAATTGCCATCTATGTATAGTCCAGGGTCGATTCTCTGGTTGATAAAAGAAGTATGTTCTAGAGATTGGGTATATGCATGCATCCTCTTGAGCTGTATCATCTAATACTTTTACCATCACGAATTTTGCATAACTCTTGCATTTTCTACTAGACCTTTTTCCATGTCTAATCACTTCATAATGTGACATATAGCGCCTACTTTAAGCTTTAGTTCGTGGTTAGATATTCCAGAATGGGTGAAGTTGTTTAAAAATTTTGATGTCGCATAAGGATGGTCATATATGATCTCATGTTGTTCGATGATGAGATCATGGTTATAATATGGTTTGTCATAAGTACAAAGTCTATTAAGAATGTGACCATGTAACGAACCTAGTGGCTTAACTTATTTCAGTATAAGATTGTGTAGATCATCTAAAGGCCTTGTTGGTATGTGTCCATGGGTTCATGCTAGTGGTATTATTTAAATATAAAAATACAGTAGCTAAGGTTATTTAAAAACCTTAATTTATGAATGGGTGAGAACCATAAAAATAGGGCAACAAAATCGTGGCTGTGTTGAGAGGTATTAGGCAGGCAAATTAGGCCAAATAAGGCCCGATCTTGCAGGATTCGACTTGTAGCATGCCGGATTTACACCTGGCAGGTTCTTCTGGCAGCAAGATAGCTTGCCAGGTGCTGGATATAAACGTATATAAGAGGACAGAGGGGCTGGCCGAATTGAAGAAGGAGATGGAGAAGACAAGAGAACCGGAAGATGGATGCAAAGGAGGCACATATCGATTTGGAGCAGAGGCATATCTGAAGAACTAAGGTGGAGCTCGGATGCATGATTTATGGCTTTTAAGGAAGCAAGATAAAGGAATAACAGCTAGGTCGAAACTGTGAACCCCTCTCTGTAAATCCGTTTCTCATGCTGACAAATACATCTGTAGTCTGGAACTCGGTTTAGAATCCGCCTTGTGATGAATTTTGGCCTGTTCCGTCTACATCCCGGCCAGTTTTGATGTTGTTTCCCAATCCGACAGTATCTCTGTGCAAAAGAGATCCTCTGATATGTCTTTTTGGTTTGCAAGTCAACCGTTCTTGATGTTCTTTTGCTCATTCTTATAGGCTAGTTGGTTAGTAGTTGAGCCTTTTAGGCCATAGACCCAGGTTTGAATCCAAACTCCGGCATATGTTTTTGCATAATTCCTTTTGACCTTCTCTTATTTAAAAGGGATACACGGGTTAGGTAAACCGTGCAATTATATTAGTTATTATCTAAGGTTTTGACCACACTATAATATATCTTCATGTTTTAGAATATGGACCATGCTTTATTGGGACAATAGAGTTCATTCTTTATAGACTTAGTCTTGCATGCCCTGCTAGGGACAGAACCTGAAGCCACTCTTGAATAGTTATATATGGGTTCCAAAGTCTTGACCTATACTTGTTGGTGGTGGAAGTTATGGAATCATGCATAGGTAGTACTATTGGTGGTGGAAGTTATGGAATCATGCATAGGTAGTACTATCTGGAGTGGGTCTTGACTAGACCGAGTTATGTCAATCATTTATTCTAGACCAAATCACGGTATGGAGCCAAGGGCACGATAATACAAAAGCTAAGGGGAGAAATTTGAAAATGGAATGACATATTAAAATAGTTAGAGGAATAAATGACACACCATCAAGTGCATAATGCTGAATGAGGAGAAGAGCTTGCGGGCTTATCGGTAGTCCTAGACGTAGTTCAGCCATGGGACCATTATGGCTTAGTAAAGATGCATAAGTATGTCTAGCAAGGTAAATAAGTTGAGTTAGGTAGTGGGATGCACCATAGATATGTTGATATATTCTAACTATTGAAATTGGCTTTAGGTTACAGTTAGGTGCCAAGCCAAACCATTGTGTCAGGTCTTGGATTAGCAAAGAAGAAGAAGAAGAGATTTTAACGTCACGCCACAAGGCAGCGTCCTATCGGACATGTGACACTTTACAACACACCCAGATGGGTCCTGCCCCCACCACTTTACATTGCTGAAGTGGGTCCTTCCCCCACCAACTTTACATTGCATGGCCACTTTCACAACGAGGTGTTGAACCCGTGACCTTGGGTATGGCATGATCGATCGTTGTGTGGCAAGCCAAACCATTGTGTCAGGTCTTAGATTAGCATGATCGATCGTTGTGTATGTATCTCCCTGCCACTGCTGATAACCTATCTGCCTTGATCCGTATACTGGCCATGGTGCCATGTGTTTTCATGTCCGTTATATTAAGCCTAGACGGCTAGTATTTGAATTGAGTATTATGAATCTTATGAACCTTTTAAGTAGTGTGATTATAATTTGGGGCCCTAGAGTTTCCTTGGTAGTAGGTGGGATATTCCATGCAACCTTTATGAATAGTGGTCAGCTTGATAACTGTACCATAGAAGGGTATATCGCCAGTACTTTTGTTAGAATAGAATAGAATATGATTTTATCGTCCACGGAGACCAACTGGCCTATGGGACCGAAGTACAAAGAGAGAGCAGCAGGCGTATTACTACCAGGATTAAAAAGTAATGTGTGGATTCTATGATGCTAGATGGATGGAGTATGAGCGTTGCATTATATTTGCTAGGAATATGCTATGGCCTATCTAGTAGAGATTCTGAGTGATAGTCCATCTCATGAGTTTAGACCTCAGGATGAAATAGAATATGTGAATTGTCTCTAGGACATTAGTGTAATTATGGTATTACCTGGAAGTTATGGTTGCTTATATGTTAAGGAAGTCATGTTCTTGCTTTGAGATGTGGTGATGAGATGTTGTCACTGGGTTATGAAATATCTTGGTATGAACCTCATTCTATTGTATTGCATTGTTTTGTGGTTGTTCTTGGAAGTAAGATGCATGAGGATTCTATGATATCTCGTATTGGATCAACCTGTAAGGTTATTGGTGATATTCTATCTTGTAAAGTCATGATGGATGATGTTGCATCTTGCATTGCAAACGGACCATCTTGGGAGGGGTAGAATGGCCGTGAGACTCCGCATCCGTTCTAGATGGCTAGACGGATAGCATGTTGCATTTACGGCCCACCTTCGGAGGGGTGGGGTGGCCGTGTAACTCCGCATCCGAGCCAGATGGCCTGACGGATGAGTCAAACCCTGTACGTACAGATGGAGAGAGTGGTCTCCTTGGGCGTCGCAACCCAAGGATTACGCTTGACATATGTGCATGCATACATATGATTGATGAGAATGTAAACATGCTTGTAGCCTGAGTTCTAACTAATGCAGGGGCGTAGTGGAGCAGGTAAAATTGTTGTTGTTCTTATCTTTGATGGGTATGCTAGATTACTTTGTGGATGATGTTATACGCTAGATTGCTTTGTGATTGATGTTGTGGATGCTCCCGAAATTTTTCCTCCCCCACTTAGTCCTTGTGGACTAACCCCCTTGTGTTGTTTGTGTATGTTTAAGATGGTACGTCCTGAGCTGGAAATGCAGTATTCAGATGGAGAGTTTGGGAGATGAGGTTGCTACGGAGGGACGTTTTCTGAGGCCCTGACGAGGTTGGAGTAGGAGATATAAGCGACCTATGGGGCCAGTGGAAGTTATTGGAGCACCAAGAATTTGAAGAGCCAATTTCTTTTTTTTTTTTTTTAATTGAAGGCTTAGTATTTGTATTAATTAAGATTTAGGTGTACATATCGACATATGTATATACATATGTTTACAAAAGGCAACCAGATTGGGTAGGGTTGGTTGTTTAGACCCTTCAACATAAAACAGCAACAGAAAATTTTCAGGCCTATCATAAGCCTAAACCATCAAAAGTTTCCTTAAGTTATGAGATCAAAGTTCATATGACCGAATCCTGAGAGAGGTCATTCCAGAAATCTTCTTTTCTTGGGCTCATTCTCGGCATGGTCTTTTCTCCCCATTCCTTTGGTAGCCAATATGAATAGACAGAATTGACATTTGCATAAGTGAGCTTTCCCCGGATTAAATCTTCCTTTTTTATCCTTAGCCTCGCATAGGATATGCCTTTTTGCATCATATGCCAGACATGAACACCGATTACATTGGCATAGTCCATCTTCATGAATTGTTGGAATCTCGACCCCAAATTGAGTAAGCCACAGTGCATTAGAGTGAAGGTCGATTCTTCTCCACTTCAGCTTCTTTACCAATATCAGAATGTTACCTGAGAAATTCAAAGTAAAGTTAGAAACAGATAGGTAGAATTCAACTATGAATATCAAAGATTTCCTCAATCCAATTAATATCATATTTGGTTTGCTCGATGATAGCCTGAGGCCAAATAATTTCCTCTTTGAAGATCAGGGAATTCCTCCCCTTCCACATTCTCCAAAGGAGAAGGTAGATACGCCAATTCGATGGGTTCTCTGGAAGAAAGAAATCAATGGAGCTCATAGTTCTAAGATCAGACAAATCAAGCTCAATTTCAGCTAACTCCAGAGTCCATTCAGCCCATAAACAGTTCCTAAAGAGGTGATTCTCATCTTCCTGATCCTGCATACATCGAACACAGATGTTAGAATCCGCCATATTCATTCTCCATCTCTTCATGTTTGTTGCCAGAGCCTTGTGCCAGAGTTGCCATATGAAGGCTTTGACTTTTGGATGGATCGGGCTCTTCCATAAAAATATGAGATTCCTTTTGATTCTCAAAGGATCCGTGTTCCATTTTCTGTGGACTGTTATGGCTTGATCCTTATTAAGGAATTTATAGGCCATTTTAACCTTATAACCCTTGTATCCGTTTATATGCCACAAGTCTTCCGAATGGTGCCACTGTCCATTATCAAGTCTCTGGATAATACTATTAAACAAGGTCTCAGACTCCTCCCCTAGATCACATAAAACCGAGCTATGATAGTCGAAACCATTAATAATATCCCTGATAAAAACAATTCCCCTGTTAGTCCATTGTTTAGTGAGGACAGGAAAATGAGAGGCCAAGCAAGTGTTGGGGTCATCAAGAATAAGAGATGGACTCCAGAAGATAGGCTGATCCTGAGAAAGGCCTTCCTTCCAAGTGTACATTCCCTTGACTTTAAACCACGCCCTGATCCACTTCTTCAATATCAGAGGGGTGGAATTGGGGATGGAAAAAGGAAAGAAAATGCTAAAAGGGAAATGCATCTTAAGCCCTCTCCACCCGAACCCGGGGGTTTCACCTACTATAAAGGTGATACGCCACGTGCGTTAATGGGGTCAGCAAAAAACCCTCCGTATATGCCTTGTCCAACCTTCTAAACGCCCCTTCCCGTATACATATTACACTGGATTCCCCCCCAGAAAACCCCCTAGCCAAGCCCCTATCCGTATTTATACATACGGTTTAGGGTAAAAAAAAACCCACCCCTTTCACTCACATGGTATATACGCCTTAAACTATATGACATCCCCGGGCACCCGAAAGGATGGCATCTCCCAATGTAATGCCTAATCAGAGCTTTGACCGGATGATTAATCTGATCTGTACAGGCCCTGTAGAAATATTTTGCTGCCAAGGCAGTTGCTTGCTTCTCAATATCAATAACTCCCAATCCACCCATGCTTTTGGTCTTACAGCACTCGTTCATGGAGACTGGAATCCAGCATCTTCTGTTAGTTCCACCTGCAATGAATCTACCAATAATACTTTGCATTTTAGAGTAGACCTTTTTAGGGGCCATGATAATGGATGATTGATATACCTGAGAAGAGGAAATGACAGAATTTGCAAGAATAGCCCTACCATTCTTAGAGAGAAATTTGGAGTTGAGGGAGTCCACCTTCCTATAGAATTTATCCAAGAGGTCCCCCCACAGATCACTCGCGTTCACCCTAATAGCATAGGGGATCCCCAGAATTTTGGTTTTAGTGGTGGGAGAGAGGTACATACATCCAAGAGATAAAGCTGCTTGCTCCCCCTTGGTCTGGTCCCTTGAAATTAGCTTTGTCTTGGCCGAATTGATGTTACAACCTGAGCATCTTCCAAAATCTTCAAGGATCTGTACATTTGTGTAGCTTGGATGGATTGATTGTCAGATTCATAAAAAGGAAAGTGTAAATCTGCAAAATGAACATTAAGAATATCCTCCATCTCTTGATTAGGGGAGTTTTAGCCCTTTGATCTCATTGAGATTCCTAAGCTTTTGAAAGTTACCGTCTTGCAGACCTTCCATGACAATTAGAAACAAGAAAGGTGCCAGGGGTAACCTTGCTTAACTCCTCTCTTTATGTCAAAGAAGGGACTGCACTCCCGTTAATTAGGACAGCCGATCTTGAATTTTTGAATAGCCATGAAAATTGAAATTACCTCTTCCGAGAATCCCGGACTTAGGCAAACATTCTTGCGAGAAATTTCCAACTTACCGTATCGAAGGCCTTGGTGATATCCGTTTGAAGCCCTATGTTACGTTTGGATTCCTTGGCCCGACTTATCCCCAAAAGATGCTTCTTTAATACATTGTCCAAGATGTATCTCCCTTTCAAGTAGGCACTTTGAGTTTTACTTATGATGTCATCAAGGATAGGCTTGATTCTAGCTGCAATTGAACCTGAAATGAGCTTATAGACCACATTGGAAAGTGAGATAGGTCTGTGTCTGAAAAAAGAAATAGGCATATCATTTTTAGGGATGAGAGCAATAAGGCTAGTATTGATCCTGCAATTCCAAACTTTTGGTTAGTAAGAACTCATTAGCAATGGAAACCACAAAATTACCCAAAAGCCCCCATGCCTTCTTGAAGAATTCAGCAGGGAGCCCATCTGGCCCAGGAGTCTTGCCATTCTCCATGTCATTGAGCACCTTAAAAATCTCATTATTGCTGAAAGGTCTAGAAAGGCTATTATTCATATCATTAGACACTCTGGCCTGAATGTCAATGAAATTGTTAATATCACGAGTTGGTGTCTCTAATGGTACCCATAATTACGACAAAATGTTCTTTAGCGACCTCCTTAAGTTGGTTGTCATCTTCAATGTTATTTCCCTCCCAAAGGACACTATAAATGTGGTTCTTCTTAATCCTTCCTTTGGCCTTAATGAAAAAATACTTGGAGTTAGCCCTTTCATCTTCCATCATCTCCTTGACTTTGGCTTTGATCTTCCATCCTTTAGCAATCTTAATTTCTTCCCTTTCGATTTGAATCTTAAGATCTTCTTTATTCTGGCCCTGGGCTGTCCCGTACTGATTTCTCAAATCCTGCAAGTGAAAAGTCTTTTTCTGGTAGATCTCCTTACCCCAAACTTTTAACCAGCCTTTTATGTTCTTGGCAGTCCTTACCCACCAATCCATCCATCCAATATCATTCTTGGGTTTGTCTTCGGATCCATCACACGAGCTAACTTGGTGAGGAAATCCTCGATCCAAACAGTTAGTGTTTAGCTTAAAGTAGGAGTTCCTCTTCCTTTGATTATTGTTGGCCCTAAATTTAATAAGCTGAGGGTAATGATCAGAGATGGTGTAATTTGAAAGATTGGAAACCCTAGAGCTGCTGTTCCATAAGGATTCACTAAGGTAGAACCTATCATGAAGGCGACAAATAGAATTTGGACTCTATGATCATTCCAGCTATAGGAGTGGGGGACCACTCTTGCCATTTTAAGTGGTGGCTGTAAGTAGCGTCATCCACTTATCATTCTCCTCCCCACTAAGTGCCACAAATTAGCACTCCTCATGTACTCATGAGTAACCATATTGAAGTCTCCCCCAATAATAATCTCGTCATAAGGGATACTGTTCAAGCTATTATTTATAATATTCCAAAGCTGAGCCCTTTCAACTGGCTGATGATAAGCATAAATGTTCACTAGAGCTATTTTTATATTACCTACATTACCATGTAAAATCTGCCACCTCTTGCTACCATCATGCATCATCTGAATATCACCTAGATTAATCCTGTTATGCCAAGCAATGGAAATGCCAGCCGAAGAGTTATTAGCTTTGAGAGACCAGTGGTTAAAATTGGCAGGCAGAACCTCTCTTATCATATTATCTATCTTTGTCATCATGAATCTTATACTCTTGAAAGAAAATGAAATCTAAATTCATAGAAACAAGGCAGGACTTTCACTCTCCCCTTTTGGATTAGAGTTAATACCACCGCAAGTTCCAAGTAATACCCTTAAGATTTATATCCATTTAACTGGGGGCTTAGTCTTTCTTGGGGATCTTCTTGGTGGCCCCATGATCTTATACCTTTCATTTCCCTTTCCCTTCTTTTTTCTTCTTGAAACTAGGCTCCAATCCTCATCTTGAAATTGATCATGGTAGAGTCACACGTCGAACTTTGAGTCCTCATTCTGAATCTAGTGTTGGGGACTACACCCCACAGTCTTGATAGAGGAAACAACAAAGTTAGCGGATCAATACATATGACCCAAAAGCAAAGTTGCAAAGGGGAATAAGGGAAGGTAGTGATAGCAACAAGGAAATTGTGGTTAAGCAAGACCCTACTAATCCTCCTACCCCTCTTCCTTTACCTACCCCTAATCCTATTCGTGGATTGATCAGAGGGCGTAATAATTCTCGCAATTCCTCCCAAGCTTCTCATATGTATTGATCCCGCTAACTTTGTTGTTTCCTCTATCAAAGACTGTAAGGTGTAGTCCCCAACACTAGATTCGTAGAATGAGGACTCTTGAAAGTTCCGATCGTGATCTACCATGATCAATTTCAAAGATGAGGATTGGAGCCTAGTTTCAAGAAGAAAAAAGAAGGGAAAGGGAAATGAAAGGTATAAGATCATGGGGCCACCAAGAAGATCCCCAAGAAAGACTAAGCCCCCAAATAAATGGATATAAATCTTAAGGGTATTACTTGAACTTGCGTGGTATTAACTCTAATCAAAAAGGGGAGAGTGAAAGTCCTGCCTTTGTTTCTATGAATTTAGATTTCATTTTCTTTCAAGAGCATAAGATTCATGATGACAAAGATAGATAATATGATAAGAGAGGTTCTCACTCGCCAATTTTAACCACCGGTCTCTCAAAGCTAATAACTCTTCTACCGGCATTTCCATTGCTTGGCATAACAGATTAATCTAGGTGATATTCGATGATGCATGATGGTAGCAAGAGGTGGCGATTTTACATGGTAATGTAGGTAATATTAGAATAGCTCTAGTGAACATTTATGCTTATCATCAGCCAAATTGAAAAGGCTCAGCTTTTGGAATATTATAAATAATAGCTTGAACAAAGATCCCTTATGACGAGATTATTATTGGGGAGACTTCAATATGATTACTCATGAGTACATGAGGAGTGCTAATTTCGGGCACTTAGTGGGGAGGAGAATGATAAGTGGATGACGCTACTTTACAAAGCCACCACTTAAAATGGCAAGAGTGGTCCCCACCCTATAGCTGAATGATCATAGAGTCCAAATATTTGTTTGCCGCCTTCATGATAGGTTCTACCTTAGTGAATCCTTATGGAACAGCAGCTCTAGGGTTTCCAATCTTTCAAATTACACCATCTCCGATCATTATCCCTCACCTTTATTAATATTAGTGCCAACAATAATCAAAGGAAGAAGAGGAACTCCTACTTTAAGCTAAACACTAATCATTGATCGAGGATTTCCTCACCAAGTTAGCTCAGTGATGGATCCGAAGACAAACCCAAAGAATGATATTGGATGGATGGATTGGTGGGTAAGGACCGCCAAGAACATAAAAGGTCGGGTTAAAAGTTTGGGGTAAGGAGATCTACCGTAAAGAGACTTTTCACTTGCGGGATTTGAGAAATCAAGACGGACAGCCCTGTAATGTAATAAAGAAGATCTTAAGATTCAAATCGAAAGGGAAGAAATTAAGATTGCTAAAGGATGGAAGATCAAAGCCAAAGTCAAGGAGCTGATGGAAGATGAAAGGGCTAACTCCAAGTATTTTTTCATTAAGGCCAAAGGAAGGATTAAGAAGAACCACATTTATAGTGTCCTTTGGGAGGGAAATAACATTGAAGATGACAATCAACTTAAGGAGGTCGCTAAAGAACATTTTGTCGTAATTATGGGTACCATTAGAGACACCAACTCTCGTGATATTAACAATTTCATTGACATTCGTGCCGTGAGTGTCTAATGATATGAATAATAGCCTTTCTAGACCTTTCAAAGAATAATGAGATTTTTAAGGTGCTCAATGACATGGAGAATGGCAAGACTCCCGGGGCCGATGGGCTCCCCGCTGAATTCTTCAAGAAGGCATGGGGCTTTTGGGTAATTTTGTGGTTTCCATTGCTAATGAGTTCTTACTAACCAAAAGTTTGACCGCAGGATCAATACTAGCCTTATTGCTCTCATCCCTAAAAAATTATATGCCTATTTCTTTTTCGACATACAGACCTATCTCACTTTCCAATGTGGTCTATAAGCTCATTTCGTGTTCAATTGCAGCCTAGAATCAAGCCTATCCTTGATGACATCATAAGTAAAACTCAAAGTGCCTACTTGAAAGGGAGATACATCTTGGACAATGTTGCAAAGAAAGATCTTTGGGGATAAGTCAGGGCCAAGGAATCCAAACAACATAGGGCTTCAAACCGGATATCACCAAGGCCTTCGACACGGTAAGTTGGAAATTTCTCGCAAGAATGTCAGCCTAAGTCCGGGATTCTCTAAGAGGTAATTTCAATTTTCATGGCTATTCTGAAAAATTCAAGATCTACCGTCCTAATTAACGGGAGTGCAAATCCCTTCTTTGACATAAAGAGAGGAGTTAAGCAAGGTTGCCCCCGGCACCTTTCTTTGTTTCTAATTGTCATGGAAGGTCTCACGACAAGAACTTTCAAAAGCTTAGGAATCTCAATGAGATCAAAGGGCTAAAACTCCCCCAATCAAGAGATGGAGGATATTCTTAATGTTCATTTTGCGCATCTACACTTTCCTTTTATGAATCGACAATCAATCCATCCAAGCTACACAAAGATCCTTGAAGATTTTGGAAGATGCTCAAAGTTGTAACATCAATTCGCCAAGACAAAGCTAATTTCAAGGGACCGCACCAAGGGGAGCAAGCAGCTTTTATCTCTTGGATGTATGTACCTCTCCCCACCACTAAAACCAAAATTGGGATCCCCTATGCTATTAGGGTGAACGAAGTGATCCGTGGGGGATCTCTTGATAAATTCTATAGGAAGGTGGACTCCCTCAACTCCAAATTTCTCTCTAAGAATGGTAGGGCTATTCTTGCAAATTCTGCCATTTCCTCTTCTCGTATATCAATCATCCATTATCATGGCCCCTAAAAAGGTCTACTCTAAAATGCAAAGTATTATTGGTAGATTCATTGCGGGTGGAACTAACAAAGATGCTTTGGATTCCAGTCTCCATGAACGAAAGTGTCAAAGACCAAAAGCATGGGTGGATTGGGAGTTATTGATATTGAGAAGCAAGCAACCCCTTGGCAAAGAAAAATATTTCTACAGGGCCTGCATGCATCAGATTAATCATCCTAAACCGTCAAAGCTCGATTAGGCATTACATTGGGAGATGCCATCCTTTCGGTGGAGAGGGCTTAAGATGCATTTCCCTTTTAGCATTTTCTTTCCTTTTTCCATCCCCAATTCCACCCCTCCGATATTGAAGAAGTGGATCGTATGGTTTAAAGTCAAGGGAATGTACACTTGGAAGGAAGGCCTTTCTCGTGATCAGCCTATCTTCCGAGTCCATCTCTTATTCTTGATGACCCCAACACTTGCTTGGCCTCTCATTTTCCTGTCCTCACTAAACAATGGACTAACAGGGAATTGTTTTATCGATATTATTAATGGTTTCACTATCATAGCTCGGTTTTATGTGATCTAGGGAGAGTCCGAGACCTTGTTTAATAGTATTATCCGAGACTTGATAATGGACGCTGGCACCATTCGAAGACTTGTGGCATATAAACGGATACAAGGGTTATAAGGTTAAAATGGCCTATAAATTCCTTAATAAGGATCAAGCCATAACAGTCCACAGAAAATGGAACACGGATCCTTTGAGAATCAAAAGGAATCTCATATTTTTATGGAAGAGCCCGATCCATCCAAAAGTCAAAGCCTTCATATGGCAACTCTGGCACAAGGCTCTGGCAACAAACATGAAGAGATGGAGAATGAATATGGCGGATTCTAACATCCGTGTTCGATGTATGCGGATCGTGAAGATGAGAATCACCTCTTTAGGAACTGCTTTATGGGCTGAATGGACTCTGGAGTTAGCTGAAATTGAGCTTGATTTGCCTGATCTTAGAACTATGAGCTCCATTGATTTCTTTCTTCCAGAGAACCCATCGAATTGGCGTATCTACCTTCTCCTTTGGAGAATGTGGAAGGGGAGGAATTCCCTGATCTTCAAAGAGGAAATTATTTGGCCTCGTGCTATCATCGAAAAACCAAACCAAATATGATATTAATTGGATTGAGGAAATCTTTGATATTCATAGTTGAATTCTACCTATCCGCTTTCTAACTTTACTTTGAATTTCTCGTAACATTCTCGATATTGGTAAAGAAGTCGGTGGAGAAGAATCGACCTTCACTCTAATGCGCCGTGGCTTACTCGATTTGGGGGTCGAGATTCCAACAATTCATGAAGATGGACTATGCCAATGTAATCGCGTTCGTAATACTGAGATATGATGCAAAAAGGCATATTCTATGCGAGGCTAAGGATAAAAAGGGAAGATTTAATCCGGGGAAAGCTCACTTATGCAAATGTCAATTCTGTCTATTCATATTGGCTACCAAAGGAATGGGGAGAAAAGACCATGCCGAGAATGAGCCCAAGAAAAGAAGATTTCTGGAATGACCTCTCTCAGGATTCGGTCATATGAACTTTGATCTCATAACTTAAGGAAACTTTTGATGGTTTAGGCTTATGATAGGCCTGAAAATTTTCTGTTGCTGTTTTATGTTGAAGGGTCTAAACAACCAACCCTACCCAATCTGGTTGCCTTTTGTAAACATATGTATATACATATGTCGATATGTACACCTAAATCTTAATTAATACAAATACTAAGCCTTCAATTAAAAAAAAAAAAAAAAAAAGAATTTGACGAGCTTTGTCTCGCATATAAATTTATGATTTAGTGAGACTATAATTTATTGGCGAGTATATAAGTCTCATGACTGTTAACTTAGATGCTAACGTGTCGGTGCAACGGCCTAGGCCAAGGGGCTAGGTCCGTTTCAGTTGGTATCAGAGCCAAGTTCCGACACTTTTGGGCCATGGGAATTAGGGGCTAAGAGTTCAAGAGATTCTACTATAAAGTAGAATGGTTTGGTGATTGGTAGATGCACTAGCCAAGATGAGTTAAAAGGAACAAAAAAACGAGCATAGGTCTAAGGGATTGATAGTATCTTAAGTTTTGATTATTATTCTATGTTATGTAAGTTAGAAAAGCTAATGGAATGCAGTTCATCAAGGAGCTAAATTTGGTCGAAAGTTACCAAACATAGGATGAAATGTTAAGAAGGATGTTTTCTTGCGAGGGATGAACAGCGGGCCATGATAATTGTGAAGGTATGTTACTACAAATTTCGATAACTGGTAGATTGTCTAATGGTGGACCACGTTGCCGCGTTATTTTAAAGCAGACCATGTGTAGGGAGCTGTAGTTCAGCAAAATCAGTGCTAGGGTTGTGAGGGCCCATGAACAGTGCTTAAACAGGTAAACTCAAGGGTATAGGAAGTTGTTAACTATGTTGAGTAGGTTCTTTTTGTGAGAAGTCACAGTAAACTATGTTCATGATCTTTTAGGTTCCCTTGAATTTACTTGTGCGGGTTGTATAGCCATAAGATACACAGATGGGGGATGTGATTATATTTTTATTCGTCACTCTTGGATTTGGCCATCCAAGATGTGTCATATGAATACATATCTAGTCCGAGCTGAGTATCTCTCTTTCCATGGTGGGCTTAGTATTTCATAGTGCGCTATTTTATCCTTAGTAGGAAAAAGTAGATTAACTCTATGATGCAGATGTTTGCTACGTTAGCTTGGACATGTATAGTAAATAATTTATACGAATTTAATTATAAGTTTAGTTCCAAAGTTTATACATGCTAGTGACAAGGTTAATGCACTTAGTTGATGACGAAGTTGTTGTATAATGTGGAAGGGTATTGGGAATACCCATGTCCTATTGCTATTGTGGCAGAAATATGCAATTGAAGAGACTGCATCAGAACATAGCAGTGGCTTATAATCGCGAAAAGCCATATGTGGATAAGAGATGTAAAACCCTAGAGTTGGCTAAAGGTTAGTCTTTTACATTTAAAAGTGATAGAAAGTGAGCTCCTAGGTATGTCAGACCATATGAAGCGTTAGACTGCATTGAAGAAGTGCCTTATGGATTAGAGTTACGCCACATATGAAGGTTAGAAAAGCATGAATATTGTAAGTAACATATGAAGGTTAGAGAATGTAACAAACCTAGTGGCTTACCTTGTTTCAGTATAAGATTGTGTAGATCATCTAAAGGCCTTGTTGGTATGTGTCCATGGGTTCATGCTAGTGGTAGCAATTAAATATAAAAATACAGTAGCTAAGGTTATTTAAAAACCTTAATTTATGAATGGGTGAGCACCATAAAAATAGGGGAACAAAATCGTGGCTGTGTTGAGAGGTATCAGGCAGGCAAATCAGGCCAAATAAGGCCCGATCTTGCAGGATTCAACTTGTAGCATGTCGGATTGCCCGATCTTGCAGGATTCAACTTGTAGCATGTCGGATTTACACCTGGCAGGATCTTCTGGCAGCAAGATAGCTTGCCAGGTGTTGGACATAAACGTATATAAGAGGACAGAGGGGCTGGCCGAATTGAAGGAGGAGGTGGAGAAGACAAGAGAACCGGAAGCTGGATGCAAAGGAGGCACAGATCGATTTGGAGCAGAGGCATATCTGAAGAACTAAGGTGGGGCTCCGATGCATGATTTATGGCTTTTAAGGAAGCAAGATAAAGGAATAACGGCTAGGTCGAAACTGTGAACACCTCTCTCGCGATGGAATGTACAGGCACACAGATGTGGACCAGTGCATACACCGAAGGAACGCGCTGCCTTGAAGCAGTACTTGGATGCTTGCTTCATGGCCAAGCTTTGGGATGCAGAGGCCCTGTCACATGTCAAGGTGGCAAATTATCGACAGCAGGTTAATCCCATGCGCACGAGGGGACCACACCACTACCTGCGCACCCATCTACCCATGAAAAAGCGCAGGGTGATTGCTTCCATTCGCACAGGTGCACACCACCTCCGCATTGAGACAGGGAGATGGATTCGGGAGCCGCGTGAGGACAGAGTCTGTCAGTGCTGTCAACAGGGCACCATTGAGGATGAAAGTCACGCCCTCCAGGCCTGTCCGGCGTACGAGCATATCCGGGCTCGGTATGCTCGGTTAGTTGTGCCCCATCAGGCCCTGCATGAGCTACTGAGCACGGCCTCTGTAGGCTTGTTGGGATCGTACCTCCGGGAGGTAATGGATACGCGGACTCAGTTATGCCCCCCTGTCCGACATTAACCTCAGCTGTACTTGTGATTATGTATATAACTGTGCAGTATGTCAGCATCCTTATTGCTACTAAGGTTTTTCCCCCGAAAACCCTTCGGGGCGGGGGTTTTTTAATCCTGGTAGTAATACGCCTGCTGCTCTCTCTTTGTACTTGGGTCCCATAGGCCAGTTGGTCTCCGTGGACGATAAAATCATATTCTATTCTATTCTATTCTATTCTGTAAATCCGTTTCTCATGCTGACAAATACATCTGTAGTCTGGAACTCGGTTTAGAATCCGCCTTGTGATGAATTTCGGCCTGTTCCGTCTACATCCCGGCCAGTTTTGATGTTGTTTCCCAATCCGGCATTATCTCTGTGCAAAAGAGATCCTCTGATATGTCTTTTTGGTTTGCAAGTCTCGTTCTTAATAGTTCTTTTGCTCATTAAGTGTATTGAAAGCCTTGTAGGCTAGTTGGTTAGTAGTTGAGCCTTTTAGGCCATAGACCCAGGTTTGAATCCAAACTCTGGCATATGTTTTTGCATAAGTATTCCTTTTGACCTTCTCTTATTTAAGAGGGATACACGGGTTAGGTAAATCGTGCAATTATATTAGTTATTATCTAAGTTTTGACCATACTATAATATATCTTCATGTTTTAGAATATGGACCATGCTTTATTGGGACAATAGAGTTCATTCTTTATAGGCTTAGTCTTGCATACCCTGCTAGGGACAGAACCTGAAGCCACGCTTGAATAGTTATATATGGGTTCCAAAGTCTTGACCTATACTTGTTGGTGGTGGAAGTTATGGAACCATAGTACTATCCTCTGGAGTGGGTATTGACTAGACCGAGTTATGTCAATCATTTATTAATACAAAAGCTAAGGGGAGAAATTTGAAAATGGAATGACATATTAAAATAGTTAGAGGAATAGATGACAAACCATCAAGTGCATAATGCTGAATGAGGAAAAGATCTTGCGGGGCTTTTTGGTAGTCCTGGACGTAGTTCGGCCATGGGACCATTATGGCTTAGTAAAGATGCATAAGTATGTCTAGCAAGGTAAATAAGTTGAGTTAGGTAGTGGGACGCACCATAGATATGTTGATATATTCTAACTATTGAAACTGGCTTTAGGTTACAGTTAGGTGCCAAGCCAAACCATTGTGTCAGGTCTTGGATTAGCATGATCGATCGTCGTGTGGCAAGCCAAACCATTGTGTCAGGTCTTAGATTAGCATGATCGATCGTTGTGTATGTATCTCCCTGCCATTGCTGATAACCTATCTGCCTTGATCCGTATACTGGCCATGGTGCCATGTGTTTTCATGTCCGTTATATTTGAAGGAAATTATGATCATGTCATCTGTAGATTATACTTACATGGTTCTATGGTTCTAAGGGGTTGATAAGAATTCATGTGGTTCTAAGGGGTTGACAGTTAACCATTGAATTAATAATGCCAGGTGGCCCGTAAACCATTGGACCGAGATAATTACATGGTTATAGAAGTTTCTAAACGAATGAACTAGTGCCTAGTTTGGATCCGAGATTAGCAGGCTCGAAACCGACTGAAAAGTCCGGTGAGCTATCTGCTATATGGATAAACCTAAGCAGTATACTTATTTGTGCTTGACAGTTGAATTATTGGCAGATCCGGCATGCATTTCAGAGTTATCCGATGTCTTTTTGTTCTATGAAATGGTTTCGGTATTTCATTGATTCTACAGTTAAAGTTTAAAGGTTTATTACCTTGATAAGCTGATTTTAATAGGCACTATATGTTAAAGGTTTTACATTGAATAATATTGTCGATCACTCAATATTGCATTCAACTTCTAACTCTGATTGTCTAAGTTATCATTTGGTAGCAGAGCTATGTCTACCAGACTGGGAGCATCACTGTTAAGTGGAATTGAAGTATTTCAAGGAGACGCTGGATTCCAAGCATGGAAAGGCAGAATGAAGGATGTATTAGAGGCAGAAGGTTTGTGGGAACATATTGAAGGAACGAATAACTTTGATGCTGAAAGCAGTACTGCAAATTCAACCAGAGGACCTGAAGGATCTGCAAGTGTAACTGGAGGTCAAAATGAAGGCAGCCAAAAAGGTAAAATTCAAGAAGCTCGTGTCATTATAAGCAGCAAGTTAAGCTCAAATATTATGTTGAAATTAAAATGCAAAACACCAAAGGAAATGTGGGAGTACTTGATCAAAACATATGAAGTTAAAAATACTTCTCAGCTGGATATGCTTGATAGGGAGCTTAGGAAGTTGAGATTTCAACAAAATGATAATCTGACACAATTCTTTCAGAAGTTTGATAACATAATAGCAGATATGGAGGCTGCTGGAGTTCCCATCACTAGAGAGTTTCAGGTATTATCTCTAGCAAGAGCTTTTTCAAAATTTGGAGAACTAGGGACTCTCATTAGGACTGTGGGAAGAAATAGGGAAAGGGCTGAAGCTCTTATAAGAACAGAGATAGAACAGAGGAAGTTAAATCAAGAAGAGGAAGAGGAACATGTTGAAGTGCTATATGCAGGAAGAGGTAGAGGAAGTGGAAAAGTTGGTCCATGCTTTATTTGCAAAGCATATGGACACTTGAAAGCTAATTGCCCAAAGGCAAAGGATAGCAAATGTTTTAACTGTAATGGCTATGGCCATATGGCTGCTGCTTGCCCTAGTCCAAAGGATTTAGGCAGAGGAAGGGAAAGAGGAGGCTACAACGGTAGTAGAGGCAGCTCAAGTGCTGCTAGAGGAAGACAAAATAGAGGAAAAGGGGAAGGAATTAGTAGTGTTAATTTAACACAGAGCGCCACTGCAGAAGAAGAAGATTCTGAGGCTGAGGTAAGTACTTCAACTGCTTGTGATAGTTTAGAAAAGAAATCTAATGATGATAATCTTCTTGTCATAGATAGTGGAGCTGAGAGATCAGTAGTAAACTCTACTGATGCTCTAAAAGAAAAGAGAAGCAGGTCTGCAACTTTTGTGCAGATGGGAGATGGAGAATTACAAAGAGTTGAAGAATCAGGAATGCTGGAGCTTTTTTACTGCAAGGAAGAGCAGTTAGTTTAAGCAATGTACTTTGTGTGCCAAACCTTGTTAGGAATTTGATTTCTGTAAGCCAGTTGGCTGATTTGGGCTTTAAAGTTTGTTTTGACAAACTATGTTGTAAAGTGTTTCTTGACAATGAATTGAGATTTTATGCAAAACGAGTTGGAAAGCTCTATGGATTTCATAATAATGTATTGGCAGGTTGTATAAATACTGTAACATGTCCAACTTTGAAAGTCTGGCATGAAAGACTTGGGCATACAAATTTAAACAACTTGAGAATGATGGCAAAAAGAGGATTGATATCTGCTACAGATTTGGATGACTTTACTTGTGTTGGATGCATGATAGGGAAAAGTACTAGGCTGTCATTCAAGAAGTCAAAGAAAAGGGCGAAAGATCTACTTGAATTGGTACACAGTGATCTATGCGGTCCAATCAATATACGAAGTCTTCAAGGGAGAAGGTATTTCATAACTTTTATAGACGACTATTCTAGGAGAACTAAATGTTATTTCTTAAACTCCAAAGATCAAGCATTTACAGCTTATAGAATGTATGAAGCAGAGGTCGAGAGAGATACTGGCAAGAAAATTAAATGCTTAAGGACAGACAGAGGAGATGAGTTTATGGCAGGGGAATTTAGAAAATATTGCATTAAAAAAGGGATACGAAGGCAAGTAACATGTAGCCATACACCACAGCAAAACGGTGTGGCTGAAAGGAAAAATAGATCCATACTTGATTCTGTCAGATCAATGCTTAAAATGTCTGGGCTACCTAACTATTTATGGGAAGAAGCAGTCAAAGTGGTCGTGTTTATACAGAATAGGATTCCTACCTCAAGTTTAAATGGTAAAATTGCCGAAGAGATTTGGACTCAAAGAGAAGTAACGTATGAATATTTTAAAGCATTTGGATGCCTTGCTTTTGCCCATATACCAGAAGAAACTAGAAAGAAATTAGATGACAGAGCAGTGTTGGGTTTTTTAGTAGGATATGATGACATGTCCAAAGCATATAGAATTTATCAATCGGAAAACAGAAAAATTATTGTAAGTAGAGATGTCAAATTTGAGGAGAGCATATTGTATAAAAACAGGAAAGAAATTGATAACAGGGCTGATATTGTTAGTGAGCATGTTCATAACAGGGCTGATTTTGTTAGTGGGCATGCACAAACAGGAACTCAACGTGAACAAGTTGATCTAGAACATGATGAGCAATCTGCCAATGATGAGCAGTCTGCCATAAACAAGAAGGTTGAGAATGGTGCAAAGGCTGGTACAGCAGTAGAACAGAATGTAACTGAGGAACAAGAGATTGTTACAGGTCAAAAGATAAGGAGAAGAAGAAGAACAGAGGCTGAACTGCTCAAGGCGGAAATGCAAAACATAAATGAAGACGATTTTGGAAGAACAGAGCTTGGAACTAGTAAGAGACTAGAAAATCTTAAGATTCATGATATACTTGCATTGTTGGAAACAAATGTTCCTAAATGTTACAATGAGGCCATAAATTCTGAGAATGCTGATAGGTGGCGAGCAGCAATGAGTGAAGAAATGCTTTCTTTTGAGAGAACAGGAACATATGAGTTAGTAGAAAGACCAATGAATAGAAACATAGTTGGTAACAAATGGATATTTAAGCTAAAAAATGGAATAGATGGTGAGCACAAGTACAAGGCAAGACTTGTTGCTCAGGGATTTTCCCAAAAGAAATGAGTTGATTATGAGGAGACTTTTTCGCCAATAGTTAAACTAACAAGCATCAGGGTGTTACTGGCTTATGCAAATGCTCATAATCTACTCATACATCATATGGATGTAAGTACGGCATTCCTAAATGCTGATTTGGATGAGGATATATTTATGGAGCAGGCCAAAGGTTTTGAACGAGGAGAAAATATGGTCTGGAAATTGAAAAAAGCAGTGTACGGGCTGAAACAGTCACCAAGGCAATGGTTTATGTGCATAGACAATTTTCTTAGAGAACAAGGGTTTATGAAGATGCAAAATGATGGAAATTTGTACATTTTCAGGCATAATGATCAGTTTTGCATCATTGCTCTATACGTTGATGATAACATCATGGTAGCCAATCATGTTGATTGTTTGAATTATTGCAAAAGAATCCTCAGCAGCAGATTTAAGATGACTGATCTTGGTGCTCTAAAACTTTGCTGCATAGATTTGGCATGATTGATTGCAAAATAGCTTGTTCCCCTTTAGCTACAGGACAGAAGTTATCATTGGAGCAAAGTCCTAAAACTAAAGAAGAGATGAAAGAAATGGAAAAATGCCCATACAGGGAATTGATTGGCTGTCTCTTATATGTGGCAAACACATGCAGACCAGATATTGCATTCAGTGTGAATTTACTAAGTAGATTCTTAAACAATCCAGGAAGGCAGCATTGGCAAGCTGCAAAAAGGGTGCTCAGATTTCTTAAAGGAACACAAAACTATGGACTAACCTTTTTCAATGATGATCTTACACTAACTGCATACTCAGATGCAGATTGGGCTGGAGACTTGGACACTGTGACATTCCAGGACAGTATACGGTCCCAGAACGTATACTGTACTGCCTCGTCACGCGTACACGCCACTCCGACCGACGTGTACGCCGACGTGTAGCCAGGTGGGTAGCCCTAGGGGGCAGCTTGCAAGGAATAGGTGCAATTATTAATGTGCACATTTTCCAATGTACACATTAATAGGGGCACACATTTCCATATGGACACTTGATGCCAAGTGGGCCATACCCAAGTGTGCAATTAATGTGCACATTTTCCAATGTACACATTATGTGGGCACATTTTGCCACCTAACCATTAAAGGCAAGTGGGCCCATTCCCAATTATCCCACATGCCTAAAGGGGATAATTGGAAACCCTAGCCAACCCCTTGTCTATTAAGGAAGGGAAACCCTAACTTGCCCAATTTTCTTTTCTAGGGTTTTAGAACTCTGTTTTGGCTGCCTCAACAGCCAAAACCGCCTCCCAGACTCTGCCTAAGAGATTTGCAACATTAGTTACCCTCGATTCGAGCGTTTCAGCAGGATGGTCGAGCTCAGGTCAGGAGGAGCCACTCAAGGATCAGGTATTTGGCCAATTAGATAGTCTAAACCCTATTTCAGTCATAGAATCAGTAGGTTTAGCCTATTAAATTGCCCATAGCAGCCTTCTAGATCGCTAGATACCAGCCTCTAACTAAAGAACCTAACTCTATGATGTAGATTAGATATAGTTCTTTAGTTCTTCTGTGATGTATATGGATGATGTATCTCTATGAACTCCTTGTATTGGGAAGGGGGGTAGAGACCTAAAGCTTGGTAATAGATGCTCCTAGAGTAGCCTCTCTAGCACACTATAGATTCGGCCTGTGTACAAGAGCCACACCTGGTTGTGGGTGAAGGGGCCAGACTGGCTAAGAAGGAGGTTCATGTTCTGACTCTTGAACGATCCCTCTGGTGTGTAAGGCCTACCAGGGATCATTGTGACTAGGTCTAATGGCTTACCACTGAGTGCGGGTGAGGCATGGACTCGACACCCGTGAGGTGGTGTACACTTTCCAGTGGGTTCAGTCGAATACGGGCAGTGGCCCTCTAGTCACCTCGAGTCAGCATGCAGATCTCTGGAGGGAGTGATCCCTTCCTGCCCCATCGGAACTGGGAGGATGAAACCCAGGAATAGCCCTCTTGGCTATGCATCCGGCGGGCTACAATCAGGTCCCGACACTTTTCAACCTACTCTGCAAAGTGTGCACAGGAGGGGCGGATGGAGTGGACAACCCTATGCCATGTTCATATGCCAGCCAACTCCATTGCCATGAATTCTGTCTGCAATGAACTCTGGAGACCCAAGCCGTCAGTCATCCCCTGGAGTCTGAGCCTTGGGTAGAACTCCCCATATGTATTGTGCTCACCTTGTTTATGCAGATGTGATGGGCCACCCTTCGAGGTGGATATGTGCTTATGTTATATACTGACATGTATGTTTATGCTTCCGCAGCTAGGTAGACCCTGAGGGAGACGGGGTAAAATGACCCCTTCACTCTTCCCACTGGAACCCGTCACGGTTGCAGTGTTATGTGGAGGGCCCTGTATCGGCATGGAGCTGGTATGGGGGATGAACTCCTGTTTGTATACGGTGGGTGCACCGTATACGAGTAGGGGACGTCACACTGGTATCAGAGCAATGTTCTTGGCGACCAAGAGCAAAGCACTGACCATGTTCCCAGTAGTACTAATTTGATAGGATCCTTAAACCTCGAAAAGTGGGAAAATTTTTTCTCATTTTTGTAGTAGATGCTAAGCTAGTAACAGTAGAAATAACTGGAAACATAATGAAAACATAAAGAGACTGAAATTGGTGAGCCAACATCCAAAAAGTAGGGTGGTCTCACACGTCGCGCCAGGACAGGAAATGAGATTCTCATTTTCGGGCTGGGCGCAACGTGTGAGACATTAAGCTTTAAACATTAAGAAATGTTATGAATCACAGTAAAATAACTTGACAATCCTAATTTTAAGCTAAAAATCAGTAGAACTGGCATGTTACATGTTTAAAAAGTACAAAATTTAGTAGTGGGTCCCACCATGTTTCACACGTCGCGCCAGAACAGGAAATGACTTTTTCATTTTCGGGCTGGGCGCAACGTGTGAGACCTCGCTTAATTAGGTGTTTTAGATGTTTTAGACAACCCAAAAAGGTAATCTAAAAGTGACCTAAAAATCGACCCCTATAAATAGACCTAGACCCCTCCCATTTCCGCGTTCTTTCCTTAGAAGTTTGCTCGTGTTCGCCAAGGCGATCTTCTGGCGCTTAGCTCCGATCGACGAACCATCAAACGATGGCCCGCACAAAACAGACTGCTAGGAAGCCTCGCCGAAGCGAATCCTCCAGCGCCAGCGGTCCTGGCCTCTTTCAGATAGTCCTTCAAGAACGCCTTTTCCAAGAAGGCGACTTCTTTTCGAAATAAGATGCGGATCGGATCTGAGCTTACCATACTGAGATCATAGAGGACGACCGCCGCATATCATGCATCAAATTCTCGGGAGATCGCAGAGGAGGAGGGAAGGAGCAGGGAGCAACGAATTATCGGCGCTAACAGCCGAGCAACTCCGGACCGAGACCCACCCGCAGGAGGAGCAAGGGAGAGAAGAGGGGCGTGACGCTAGCCCGCTAAGAAGCGATCTTGGCGCTTCATCGCCGGTACGAAGACAGGAGAGCCGCCGAGCAGAGGATCGAAGAATCGGAAGACGACCCAACCACAGAAAAGAAGAGGAAGGCTAAAGCCATTAAAGCGGGCAAAGAAAGGTTGTGAAGGTTGGTTTAGGGACGGGCCCCCCGCCGCCAACGAACCATCGTGCAAAGAGACCCCGCTTTCTACTGCATCGACTTCGGACGAAGACTACGCGTCCCGCACGTAGGGGAGCGAAGTTCGCCAAAACCCCGCCTGAGAAAAGGAAGCGCCCAAAATAGTAGCACCCGAAAGGTAGCACAGAGCGAGAGGAGCCCGAACAGCGGCTCCCCCACCTTCCCGACGTGGGATAGAGTTAAAGCCCCGCTGACCTCAACGAGAGGCGCACGTGATAGACCCGGCCAAGGTCTATCGAAGAGGATCGAGAGCACAACGCTTTACATGGAGAAGTGGGAGGCATACAATGCCTATTACCGAGAGCACGTGGTGAGAAACGATTGAAGGCGACACCCGACAAGAAGCCGAACCTCGGCCGCCACCACCGAAGCCCAAGCCTCCCGAGCACCAGGAAAGAAGCTGGCCTACAGAAGAAGTTGGAGAACGAGCCCTCAAGGAACCGGCACTTCCGCAGAAGTTACGGACTCTTGATTCCCCGGGCGCCGTTTCAACGTTTGGTCCGCGAAGTCATGCAGGAGTACAACACGGACATGCGCGTGACCGATGAGATGTTGTTGTGCTTACAGGAGGCAGTAGAAGCGAAAATAGTGCAGCATTTTGAAGATTCGACGGCCTGCACGGTACACGCAAAGAGGGTCACCCTCATGAGGCAGGATATGTATCTTGCCAGGCACATCAAGGGGGAACGCCCTTGAGATTTTGTAAATAACAGAAATTTTTGTTAATATGAAGAATTTTGTGAGTGAATAATGTGTCTGGCCTAGCTTAATTAAGTTAAGTTATAGAATTCTAGTCTTTTAATTTGGTTAAATTGGAATTTTGAGCAAAATTGAGACGATGTCTCACACGTCGCGCCAGGACAGAAAATGAGATTCTCATTTTCGGGCTGGGCGCAACGTGTGAGACCATGCCCAAAAATGTCCAAAACAACTCCAAATCGACCAAATAAAGAGCCAATTCTGCCTAACTCGGCGAGTTTAGTAGAATTACATCCTTAGATTATCCAAATTGATTAAGTTTAGCCCATTTAGAACCCATGTCTCACACGTCGCGCCAGGACAGAAAATGAACTTTTCATTATCGGTCTGGGCGCAACGTGTGAGACCTCGTACCATTTTCTTCACCAAATGATCTCCAAGTTGTTGCAATAGGTTCATTAGTTGTTCTTAGCATGCTCAAACCCTAGAAGTAGTCTTCAAACTCGTAATTGCACCCTTTAATAGATCAGAATCATCCAATCTCAGTAAATTCTAGGTCATCCAAAAATTAGGGTTTTCCCCTTTTCTATAAATAAGTCCCCCATTTCTCATTTAGCACCCTGCAAGCTTGCTCTCCACTGCTTAGGCGATCTTCCAGCTCCCTGAGGCGCTTCTGCATCCGTTTGATACTCTCTTCTTCGCTAGATCAATGGCCACTGCTGACTTCAGGCGATGGTACAGCGCCAGTGCCCATGCTGCCGAGGCGGATGTCAACGACATCTTCCAAGTCTTTGGGAAAGAAATTGATATCCAAGCTACGCTAAATGCAACCCCAGCATATAGGCAAGTGTTAGCAGAGTTTCAAGCTAGGGTAGGACCCTCCCTTGTTCAGGTCCCCCCTTGCATAGGATATTTCATTCCCCGGCCATCCCTTCAAGCAGCCTTGGGCGATGTCCCCAACATCGCCAAGTACCTAACTAACAAGGCGCAGAGGCTGCCAGACTACATGGTCCTGACAGCCAACAGGACCAAGTATTTCTCTTACACCGCCGCCCTAGCTATGTTCTTATCCCACCGCGCCGAAAACCCCATGGGGGCAACCTCTATCCCTCCGATGGAGGTGGACCCCATAGCAGTCCAAGCCGAAGAGCAGATGCTTTTGCAGTACCAACAAGAGCAAGAAGGAAGGGAAGATGAAGAGGAGTCGGACGACGAAGAATACACTGAGCTAGACTCAGAAGAGGAACGGCAACAAGCAGAACAGGAGCTGGTCAACTTCGAGCAGAGCCGGCAGACTATCAGAGTTGCTCCCCCACTTGGGCTAGGCATCACAAGCCTAGCCCCTATCATCATCGACGGAGAGGAGTATCTACTCCTCAGCGACATCCAGAACCTCCCCGAATGCAGGGAGAGGGAGCTCCGATTGGATGAACTGCTCCACCAACTGCGGCAGATCGACATGGACGACTTCATCGTCCGGGGAGTCTCAGACTTTCCGCTTCAAGTCAGGGAAGCCGACACATACACAGGGGAAGCGACTTCCGACATCCAGGCATACAGCAGCATAAGGCAGGTCATGGAGACCGGAGACCTGCCATCTGAAGAAGAGTTCCTCGCCATTCAGGAACGGATGGGGATCAGAGGCAAGACCACTAGCATCCTGATGCCGAGTCCCTCAACACCACCTCCAGCAAGAGGAGCAGGAATCGACCTCAGGCGAGTCGACTCAACAATCGAAGACTACCGGGAGCTCACCGAGATCGAGGTCGACGATTATGCAGGGTGGCATAGAGCAGGAGGCCAAACAAGTGGGGAATCATCCGCGACGCACAACGACAGGTCGCTGAGGTACTACCTGCCACTGCTGCTAGATGGGGGAATAGCGGTGGTACACCGCAAATTCAGCCTTAGGGGCAAGGAAGGAGTGTTCATGCTGATTGCACTCTCAGGCTTCGGCAGGCATGCTCGAATAGCAGCAAATGTCGACTATGCTGTCCTAGTCAAGAGAGCAATGGCACTCGACCTCTTCGACTTCGCCATACCTCATCGACGTCAGGCGAGATTAGCGGTGGCCGCGGCCCTCACATCTGACCGCAGAGTGGATTTGGCGAGAGCATTGCAGGGCGGCTCGTCAGCAAGCGTCTTCAGGAACTTGGGTCATTCGGTAGGAACGGCCCAAGTTAAGAAGTTCCTCGAGGACAACCCGTCCTACCGACGATTTCAAGACTAGTTAGACTCTTGATCCCGGAGACTTTTTGTACCAAAATATTATATAATATAAATATAATTTCTTTTGCACCTTAAATGTTTTGTTGATATATATTTCGTTCCACAACTATGCCAACAAACCACATATAATGCAAAGGAACAAGTAAAACTAACTATATAGCGATGAACTATTTGTGTATGCAGTTAGAGGCCTAGGCTCAGGGGAACGACAATGCCAAGACCTTAGGGAAGAACAGAGTCCGCCCAGGCCACATCCGGCAAGGAACCTGTTTGAGGAATTTGGACCCATGACCCCAGAAGAGGAAATATCCCAGATGAGGACAGACCTTGAGCAGATAAAGGCCTTGCTGGCCGCGCAAGCAGGAGCAGGTTCGGTGGGCAACGCTAAGTTGCCACAAGCATCAGCTCGGAGAGCAGGAAGGGACAAGAAGAGGAGTAAGAGAAGGAGATCCTCCAGCCCGGAATCTTCCGACTCAAGCTCAGATTCAGACTCTGACTCCGAGGAAGACGAAGAGCAGGCCCAGGACCGAACAGACGCAAGGCAGAGGAACACTGCAGATGCAAGGCAGAGGGACGCCATAGAGGGACGACAAAGGGACACCAGGGCCTCTGACTACCAGAAGAAGGTAGATTCCGCACTGGGCAATGTATGGAAGGCCCGGAAACTGGAACAGTTCTCGGGGGAGAACAGGTCAGGATTAGAAGCAGAGGCATGGCTGGACGAGATGAGTGAGTACGGCAATGCTTATGGCATGAAGGATAAAGACAAAGGCAGAGTGGCAACAACGAACTTGAAAGGAGCCGCCCGGATTTGGTGGAAGGGTTATGCAAAGGCACATGGCTTAAGCAGGATGCTTGTAAGTTCGTAAAGTTTGCTAAAGCCTTCGTTTCCATTACGTCCCGAGGGAACATAAGTCCAAGATGATGCAGCAGCTCTACTGTGTTGCGCGAAGGCAACAAATCTGTCCGTGAGTATACGAGGAATTCATGAGGTCGAGGTCAGATGTACCAAAATTGGGTGAGAAGCATGCAAAGAGAAAGCTATATTGAGGGGTTGAATGAGGAGATCCGCAAGCTTGTGACGGCAATAAACCCTAAGACAAGATTATCGGGCGAGTCCAAGGCAATAAGCTTGCAAGGAACGGACCTCGTAATAGCCGCGAGGCAAAGCAGCGGTTTCCGTGGATAAAGGCAAGGCGACAGAAGCTATAGCCCTAGGGCAAAGAAAATCTGTGTCCAAATAGAACCCCATATGGTGGCAAACCGTGGGAAACAAAGGGGAGAAGAAGCAGGTGTCCTTCAAGGACAAGCGTGAGGGGTCAAACTACTCCAAAGCAAAGGCGATCCTTTTGCGTGCAATGCCCAAGGAAAAGAGAGATGAGTGCATAGAAAAAGCAGCTTTGCTTCAAAAGCCTTCAGCGAGCCATAGGACGTGAACCCGCCTTTACCGCCATGAGTGCAGCCGCCAGCGAGCTGGGATATTGGGACACTGTCTTCGACGATGACGGCGAGGGAAGCCCGCGACTACATTCGTGGTGAGTGTCATATCTTTGCCGCAATAGATACGTAAACAAGCAGAGCCAAGATAAAGTAATCTCCACAGTAGAGAAGGCGGCCAAGTCCTTCATAGTCTTGATAGACTCAGGAAGTAGCCATAACTTTGCATCCCCCAGAATGGTTCAAATGTTGAAGTTGAAACCACTAAAGTCAAAGCCAAGGCCCGTTGTCCTAGCAAGTGGTGCAAGAAGGCGCATCTACAGTAAGAGAATTAACTTCGACATCGACTTGCCGTGGATTAATATCCGTGATGGGGGCAGAAGTAATGGGCATTGACAAGTACGACTTGATCATAGGAATGGAGTACCTTGGACCAGTAGGGGCCATTATCGATTGTGGAAAGCGGAAGGTGACCTTCCCAACACCCGACGGCAAGATCATCGAGATCACATGTAAAGAAGTTGTTCCCATCATGCAGTGCATGTCTTCTAAGCGGCTGTTCAAGTGCATCAAGAGCGAGCAGGTGGCATACATCTTCAAGCTTGAGATTGATGAGCCAGAATCAGAGGAAAGCAAAGAAGACAGGTGCTCGAAGTTGCCGGGCAAATAGCTCACCGATCACGGAGTTCCATGATCTCTTTCCGTGATGAGATCAAGCAGCCCCTCCTTATAGGGGAGTCGAGTGTGAGATAGCACTCGAGCCGAGCAAAGCCGACAAGCAAGGCTCCATACGAATGACGACGCAGAGTTGACGAGTCAAGAAGCAATTGCGGTGAGTTGCTCGACTTAGGCTTCATTAGACCTAGTGTCTCGCCATTTGGAGCCCATTCTCTTTGTAAAGAAGAAGGATGGCGCTTTAAGGATGTGCATAGACTATAGACAGCTTGAACAAGCACACCATTAAGAACAAGTATGCGCCCCCGTGATCGATGACTTGATGGATCAACTCCAAGGTGCAAAGGTCTTCTCCAAAATCGACTTTAAGGTCGCTATCATCAAATCGGGATATAGGAAGAAGATATCCATAAGACCGCCTTAACGCCGATATGGGCATTATGAGTTCACGGTAATGCCTTTCGCTTATCAAATGCCCCCGCGACGCTCATGAGGCTCATGAACCACATCTTCGTGGAGTTTTAGACACCTTTGTGATTGTATTCTTTGATGACATTTTGGTGTATAGCAGATCCCTTGAAGAGCACGCATAACACTTAAGGAGAGTGCTAGAGAAGTTGAAGAGGCACCGGTTAGGGGGCCAAGTTGTCGGGTGTCACTTCGCAATGCAGAAGGTGGAATACCCCGGGTCATGTGATCTCATCGGAAGGAATCTCGACGGATCCCCGCCAAGATTGAAGCCGCCATTCATTGGGGTGGCCTACCAAAGAATGTGCATGAAGTCGGTTTTCTCGGCCTAGCAGGGTACTACAGAAGTTCGTGAAGAACTTTGCTAAGATAGCGCCCCATTAACGCACTTGACGAGGGCGGAGAAAGTGAAAGATTGGGCGAGCATTGGCACAAGAAAGCCCAAGCTGTGGTTTGAATTGTTGAAGGAAGCTTTAACAACCGCCCCCCGCCTTAACCCCCCGCGGACCCGGAGAAAGATAAGCTTGTAGCAACAGACGCGAGTAAGATAGCTACAGGGCAAAGGTGCTCATGCAAGAAGAGCGCATGAAGCGTATGATTCCGTGAAGATGAACGACGCCAAACGCCGCCACCCCACCCACGATCGGAATTGCTTGCGGTTGTCGGCATTAAGAATTTGGAGGCACTACCTTTTGGGAAGGAAGTTCCAGCTGGATACGCACACCATCGAGCCTCCAAAGATGTATTCACGCAACCACACCTCAACCCGAGGCGTAGAAGGTGGATGGAGTTCCTTGAAGAGTATGACTTTGATATAGTCTACAAGCCGTGGAAGCTCATGTGGTAGCGGATGCGCCAAGGCATCCCCGACAACTAGAGTGCATTGCAATGCAATTTCGACGCCTCCAAATGACTTTGGTAAGAAGATTGAAGAGTCCTTGCCAACGAATGTAGATTTCAAGGAAGTATGGGCAAGCCTCTCTAGGGAGGCTAGAACAGATAAGGAGCGGGAAGCCTTTAAACATTATAAGAAGGAAGGCAACCTGTTATACTATAAGAACAAGTTGTGCGTGCACTCAATCATCGTGTGTAAGGAAATTGATCCTCCATGACACGCACAACAACCCCAATAGCCGGCCATGCGGGATTCATGAAAACATATTTCAAAGCGCAGCAGCCTATTATTGGCCAGAATGAAGAAGCAAGTAGCTCGCTACATCAAGGAATGCCAGCTATGTCGCCAGACAAAGGCGAACAGCTCAATTCTGTGGGCCTTAGAGCCATTAGCGGTGCCAAACGCTAAATGGGAGGTGATTAGCATGGATTTCATCACAGGACTCCCAAGGACCGTAAGAGGGAAAGACGCTTTGATGGTAGTAGTCGACAAGTTGTCGAAAATGGCACATTTTGTGCCTTGCAGGACCACAGATACGGCTATGGATACAACGAAGCTCTTCACCAAAGAGATCTTCAGGCTTCATGGCATGCCAAGGGAGGTTATCTCCGACAGGGATCCGAAGTTCATGAGCGCCTTTTGGCAAGACCTCTTTGCAACAATTCAGACGAAGCTATCCATGAGCACGGCATATCATCCTCAGACGGATGGCCAAACGGAGCGGACCAACAGGATTTTGGAGGACATGCTACGGAACTATGTCTGGAATAAGCAAGGTATGTAGGAAGAATTTATTCACTTGGTGGAGTTTGCCTACAATAGCACCAAGCAGGAATCATCCCAAATGTCGCCGTTTATGATCAATTACGGCTATCAGTGCCTAACTCCAGATACTTGGCACAATCCCGTGTCAAAAGTAGAGGTTTCGCAGCAGATGTTGGCCGATATGCAGCAGCTCGTGGAAGAAGTTCATGGGTATTTGCTAGCAGCAAGAAGTCGACTACAGTAAGAGAGTTCAAAGTTGGAGATAATGTTTGGCTCAAGATCAAGGTGAAGCAGGCAAAGCTCAGAATCGGGAATTGCAAGAAGCTTGCTCCAAGGTGGGCTGGACCTTTCAGAATAGTCAAGAGAGTAGGTAATCAATCCTACAAGCTAGACTTGCCAGCACACCTAAAGATTCATAAGGTCTTCCACGTGAGTTTGTTGAAGAAGCACACTCCAAATCCAGACGAAGTCTTGGACTCTCCAACGTTGTTAGAAATAACGGAGGAGCAGCTGGAAATAGTTCCAGAATTGATTCTTGATAAAGCTTTCAAGAAAACAAGGAGGTCGGAGTTCCTCCAATACTTGGTCAAGTGGAAACACTTGCCAGTGGAAGACGCGACATGGGTACTTAAGAAAGATTTAGTAAAGCAGTACCCACAGTTTATGGAGCAATGGGACGGCAAGGTCATCTCCGAAGAAATCGGCTCAGGCATGTCGATTTGTGTAGATTATTAATCTACGCATGCAACTTATGCTAGGTATGGGTCGCATGCGTTGTGACCGATGATGAGACCACTACGGTGATCTCTAGGGCATGGTGTAATGTCAATGTAGGCATGACCGTGTTTCCGCTTGGGCGAGTGGAAGGTAGATTAGAAAGTCTACTTCTGTCCCACGGAAGTAGACGACCTCGAGAGAAAGGAGGTCATTAAGGAATGCACTGATAGGAAAAACACCTCTAGCCCCATATATGCTTTGATAGGAGGAATCAGGCCTTCACGCCCCATATACGGGAAGGACCTATCCTCCACGCTGGGCAACTAGGATGTAGGCATGAGCAGCATATAGGCATATAGGCGCTGTCTCCACGGCCATAATGGAAGATTCACCCTCTTCCTACGCCGGGAGATTAGCCATGCATCCATGTAGATAGGTGGGGTGGTCACCATATAACCAAAAATTTTACTAATAATTAAATGGTACTAACGTAGTGTTGACCTGCAGGCCAATAGAGCGCTCCGGAGGGCAAAGAGGTCGAGCTACGAAGACTTGCAACACAAATTTTGTTGGAATGTGTTGCAAGGAATGAAGAGTACCTCGGACGTTAATCTTAATTTTGATAAACTTAATTGTCTTGATAAGTGAATTATTGAGTAACCTGTTTTAAGGATGTTGTGAACCGATAAGTTATTCCATAATATAACGGCGTAATAATGTCTAAAAATATTACCGTAAGGTAATCTTAATAAATGTGTAAGTATTATAGTAGTTTATCGTATGTATCAGGTTGATTGCAGGTTAGGATGATCCCAAGGTGGGGAGACCCACGATGCTGCGGACAGCATCATTTCAAGGTGGGGAGAATGTGACGTTCCAGGACAGTATACGGTCCCAGAACATATACTGTACTGCCTCGTCACGCGTACACGCCACTCCGACCGACGTGTACGCCGACGTGTAGCCAGGTGGGTAGCCCTAGGGGGCAGCTTGCAAGGAATAGGTGCAATTATTAATGTGCACATTTTCCAATGTACACATTAATAGGGGCACACATTTCCATATGGACACTTGATGCCAAGTGGGCCATACCCAAGTGTGCAATTAATGTGCACATTTTCCAATGTACACATTATGTGGGCACATTTTGCCACCTAACCATTAAAGGCAAGTGGGCCCATTCCCAATTATCCCACATGCCTAAAGGGGATAATTGGAAACCCTAGCCAACCCCTTGTCTATTAAGGAAGGGAAACCCTAACTTGCCCAATTTTCGTTTCTAGGGTTTTAGAACTCTGTTTTGGCTGCCTCAACAGCCAAAACCGCCTCCCAGACTCTGCCTGAGAGATTTGCAACATTAGTTTCCCTCGATTCGAGCGTTTCAGGTCAGGAGGAGCCACTCAAGGATCAGGTATTTGGCCAATTAGATAGTCTAAACCCTATTTCAGTCATAGAATCAGTAGGTTTAGCCTATTAAATTGCCCATAGCAGCCTTCTAGATCGCTAGATACCAGCCTCTAACTAAAGAACCTAACTCTATGATGTAGATTAGATATAGTTCTTTAGTTCTTCTGTGATGTATATAGATGATGTATCTCTATGAACTCCTTGTATTGGGAAGGGGGGTAGAGACCTAAAGCTTGGTAATAGATGCTCCTAGAGTAGCCTCTCTAGCACACTATAGATTCGGCCTGTGTACAAGAGCCACACCTGGTTGTGGGTGAAGGGGCCAGACTGGCTAAGAAGGAGGTTCATGTTCTGACTCTTGAACGATCCCTCTGGTGTGTAAGGCCTACCAGGGATCATTGTGACTAGGTCTAATGGCTTACCACTGAGTGCGGGTGAGGCATGGACTCGACACCCGTGAGGTGGTGTACACTTTCCAGTGGGTTCAGTCGAATACGGGCAGTGGCCCTCTAGTCACCTCGAGTCAGCATGCAGATTTCTGGAGGGAGTGATCCCTTCCTGCCCCATCGGAACTGGGAGGATGAAACCCAGGAATAGCCCTCTTGGCTATGCATCCGGCGGGCTACAGTCAGGTCCCGACACTTTTCAACCTACTCTGCAAAGTGTGCACAGGAGGGGCGGATGGAGTGGACAACCCTATGCCATGTTCATATGCCACTGGAGACCCAAGCCGCCAGTCATCCCCTGGAGTTTGAGCCTTGGGTAGAACTCCCCATATGTATTGTGCTCACCTTGTTTATGCAGATGTGATGGGCCACCCTTCGAGGTGGATATGTGCTTATGTTATATACTGACATGTATGTTTACGCTTCCGCAGCTAGGTAGACCCTGAGGGAGACGGGGTAAAATGACCCCTTCACTCTTCCCACTGGAACCCGTCACGGTTGCAGTGTTATGTGGAGGGCTCTGTATCGGCATGGAGCTGGTATGGGGGGATGAACTCCTGTTTGTATACGGTGGGTGCACCGTATACGAGTAGGGGATGTCACAGACACTAGGGAGTCTACATCTGGATATGTATTAAAGCTTGGAGGCACATGTATATCATGGCGAAGCAAGAAACAAGGGTGCATAGCAATGTCAACTGCAGAGGCCGAGTACAATGCAACATCATTGGCAGCAAGAGAGATTGTCTGAGTAAGAAGAATTTTAGACGAACTTGGTATACTGCAAACAAAGCCAACAGTTCTTTATACAGATAGTTTGAGTTGTCTTGCAATTACAAGAAATCCAGTCCTTCATGAGCGGACAAAGCATATTGAACTGCAAGTTCACTTTGTGAGAGATATGGTGTCAAAGGGGAAAATTTCAGTCCAATATAAGAATACTGAAGAACAAACAGCAGATGTGTTTACTAAAGTTCTGCCAGTTTACAGGTTTCATGAGTTACAGCAAATGCTAGGAGTAAAGGAAGTCAAAACAACAGATGACATGAAGGGGAATGAAGGAAATTGTGATCATGGCATCTGTAGATTATACTTACATGGTTCTATGGTTCTAAGGGGTTGATAAGAATTCATGTGGTTCTAAGGGGTTGACATTTAACCATTGAATTAATAATGCCAGGTGGCCCGTAAACCATTGGACCGAGATAATTACATGGTTATAGAAGTTTCTGAACGAATGAACTAGTGCCTAGTTTGGATCCGAGATTAGCAGGCTCGAAACCGACTGAAAAGTCCGGTGAGCTATCTGCTATATAGATAAACCTAAGCAGTATACTTATTTGTGCTTGACAGTTGAATTATTGGCAGATCTGGCATGCATTCAGAGTTATCCGATGTCTTTTTGTTCTATGAAATGGTTTCGGTATTTCATTGATGCTACAGTTAAAGTTTAAAGGTTTATTATCTTGATAAGCTGATTTTAATAGGCACTATATGTTAAAGGTTTTACATTGAATAATATTGTCGATCACTCAATAGTGCATTCAACTTCTAACTCTGATTGTCTAAGTTATCAATATTAAGCCTAGACGGCTAGTATTTGAATTGAGTATTATGAATCTTATGAACCTTTTAAGTAGTGTGATTATAATTTGGGGCCCTCGAGTTTCCTTGGTAGTAGGTGGGATATTCCATGCAACCTTTATGAATAGTGGCCAGCTTGATAACTGTACCATAGAAGGGTATATCGCCAGTACTTTTGTTAGAGTAATGTGTGGATTCTATGATGCTAGATGGATGGAGTATGAGCGTTGCATTATATTTGCTAGGAATATGCTATGGCCTATCTAGTAGAGATTCTGAGTGGTAGTCCATCTCATGAGTTTAGACCTCAGGATGAAGTGGAATATGTGAATTGTCTCTAGGACATTAGTGTAATTATGGTATTACCTGGAAGTTATGGTTGCTTATATGTTAAGGAAGTCATGTCCTTGCTTTGAGATGTGGCGATGAGATGTTGTCACTGGGTTATGAAATATCTTGGTATGAACCTCATTCTATTGTATTGCATTGTTTTGTGGTTGTTCTTGGAAGTAAGATGCATGAGGATTCTATGATATCTCGTATTGGATCAACCTGTAAGGTTATTGGTGATATTCTATCTTGTAAAGTCATGATGGATGATGTTGCATCTTGCATTGTAAACGGACCATCTTGGGAGGGGTGGAATGGCCGTGAGACTCCGCATCCGTTCTAGATGGGTAGACGGATAGCATGTTGCATTTACGGCCCACCTTCGGAGGGGTGGGGTGGCCGTGTAACTCCGCATCCGAGCCAGATGGCCTGACGGATGAGTTAAACCCTGTACGTACAGATGGAGAGAGTGGTCTCCTTGGGGTCGCAACCCAAGGATTACGCTTGGCATATGTGCATGCATACATACGATTGATGAGAATGTAAACATGCTTGTAGCCTGAGTTCTAACTAATGCAGGGGCGTAGTGGAGCAGGTAAAATTGTTGTTGTTCTTATCTTTGATGGGTATGCTAGATTACTTTGTGGATGATGTTATACGCTAGATTGCTTTGTAAATCACTTGTTGCACAACCCTTGGGGGAAGGCACGTGTCCTGGAAGATGCAGGTCATGTAGGATGGAAAGGTTTGCCAGTGGCACGTGCTATAGAAACTGCATGGACTACTGCTTTAGAGGATATCTCTTCAGCCTCTTGGCGGGCTGGAAGACATGATGCATTAGTCATAAGATATCAGGCTCCTACTGACATTTTGAAGCTAGGGCATGAATTATGAGCCATGCTCATTTTCAGGTGTGTTGTATTTATGTCCACAATATAAATATATCAACCATTTGTACATGAAAACCTGTCCATTTCTTATCTTTGCCATGACTGAAACTATTTTTAATGTTTATGCAGTTCAACTTTCTTATGTTCAATTCTAATCAACTTACACTTAACAAATTTTTATAATATTTCTGGAATGTACAACAGATGTACATAAGATGTACATCTATTGTACGTCTTATGTACATTGATGTACCTAATGCACTTCTGAAGTAGTCCATGTCATGTACAATGAAAATTTGTTCAGTTCTTATCTTTTATATGAACAAAGTATTACAATATTTCTGGAAAGTACCACAGATCTGACTTAGTCCATGTCATCTACAATTGCTTGAAGTTGTGATAACAATGTCTCATGGACTTCATCTGGCAAGTGAAATGCTGTGCTTGCCCCCTAAAGCTTGTGTTTTACTTTCTTGAATGGGATTCGAACCCCAATCACAGATTCTGCAGGTACCAAAACATTCTTAGTAGGAAGCAGTTTATACTTATTGTGGCAGCCTGGGATTAGTTCATAATATTGTCCTTCAATGACACTAGTGCCAGCAGAGTATTCATTTCCATAGTCATCAATTGAATCTTCTTCCAATGCATGCTTTTCCCTGGTGCACATGAGAACATAGTATGAAACACCTTCCACATTGTCTGGTGCTGCAAAAGACACAAATACATTTGAAACAAATGCAAGAAGTGTCATCTAAACCAGCCTCCTCTTACGCATACAAAACATCTACATCATTTTCAGCTTCAACACGAGAGGCAATATGATCTCGTGGGCTCCAAACTTTTAGAGACCATTCTCCACAATGTTTAATGTTCTCACAATTCAACCAATTGAAGTTCATGCAAGCATCACAAAAGCACGAGAGTTGTCTCGCATAGCAACTTTGTTGGATCTCGGCTGGGTTTATAGTTGACACGTAATGTATCTGGCCGAAAACCGTAAAGTCTTGCAATTGAATGCTTGCTGCCTGCTCACATCTATTTTTCCAACCTCCCAAAACACCCTTTCACAATCCGATTCCTTGGCCCTTAAACCACAAGTTGTTTTACAGACTGCCACCGGCATGCCATTTTGTTTTCTCTGCGCCGCTCTCAAGCCACAACTTTGCTATACCAGCCTTCGCCATCATGTGTGCCTTTTCCCATGGCCGATCCAAAGAAATTCCATATCACTTTCAATTTTATTTTCAACATGGTATCTACACAGATTCCATACCATGCCCGTGTAGATTTGAATTGAGATGCACAACCATCCGACCACACATAATGAAGGTTTATGTGTCCACCTCCATTATTCTTAAGCCACCCCAAATGTAATTTAAAACTATGTTGCACAAAATGAGTGTCATGCTTCCTCACATCCAAAACATAGAAATGCACTGCTTTTTAAGCTTACCTTCTATTTTCATCATTGAAATATGGACCAAAATACTAATTTGATCGATTCCAATGCTCGGATTGCACTTCGTCCCCCGGTTTCAATCGTAGTTCTCTCAAAAAGTCAACAAATGCATAAACACACTATTATCCGGAGTTTCTCAACACATCTTTTAAACTGCTTGCTTTCTGCCAAGGTCTTTGTAAAGTTATGATCCAGAAACTTAGCAAGTTGATTTTTCATGTTCTTTAACAAAACAGATGCTTTGTCATTCCGATCAACTAATCTAAGCCTTCTGGATGTACCTTTTTTGGATGGCTCATTGACATATACCTTTGATGCATTTTAGTTTATGCCATTCATCCGTCACATATTTCTCGCAAACTGTTGACCTCCACAAGATACTAACATTATCAAAAGTCTTCTTGTTTGCTTGACATAGTCCATTGTTTTGTTTGGGATGCACGTATTGACCGCAGCAAAGAGTGCAATTAACATGTAGGGATCTCCTCATATCATTGAAGGCCTTTCTCAGACAGATCACGCTTGCTCATGTTTGACACAACAACATGTGTTTCTCTCCTTCAATTTCCTTATGCAATTAGGTTTCAGATACTCGAACCGGCGGCAATTTTTGTATCGAGGATTCTGATATACAAACTGTTGATAAAGCTCAGACTGCAATAACAAAAGCATTAAAGACCATGTTAGCAAAATGATGTCGGCAACCAGATGCCAAAAGAGTATTGAACTATACTATTGTACATTTAATGTATGTTCTATGTACATAAAATGTCCATCCAACAGTTCCACTGATCTGTTACTGTACATCTAATGTACATCTAATGTACATCAGTACGTCTAATGTACAGCCAACAGTTCCACCGATCTGTTACTGTAGATCCAATGTACATCCAATGTACATTTAATGTACATCTAATGTACATCTAATTAATGTTCCAATACTAGTACATCACATTAATGTTACAATATTAGTACAACTAATGTACATATGTATGATTTGTTTGGCTTCATTACCTAAAAGTACACTAAAATGTAAAATGATGTAATTTTGATATTCAAGTACATGTAAATGCAGCTGCATGGACATGTAAGTGTTAATGGATGTACATCTAAAAAGTACCTAATAGCACATCACTGCAAGATTTCTGCTACTATGTAAACAATGTAAAAATGTAAAATGCAATACATTTCATGAAAACCATGTGTACTCATTAACAGGTCACTCGGAACAGAACTAGAATGTACAGAAGAAAGTCATGAAAGAATTTTGGAAGAAAACATAATCTCCAAAACTGAATTGATTCAATTACAAGAGCAAACCTGTGAGATATCAAGGTATTGTATTGCTTGTGTTCTCCTCTTCATGACATCTCTAACCTTTGGTGAAACTTTGGTATTATCAAGCCAAAATTCACGAACCTGACATTTGATTGAATCATCGATTCTATTTGATCTTGGCATCCTTCCTGCCAAAGCCCATACATTTGCTCCACTTAATGACATTATCTTCCTTCTTGCTGCAGCTTTGGATAAATTTCTTGGTCAGATCTTTAGCAATTTTGAAGAAACATTCTTGTTTATATCTCCTTTTTTTCCAACAATCATTGATAACAAATGAATGTTTTGCAGCCAATTTATCTTTGCTATTAGCGTACTTTACTTCTTGAAGCCCATCTTTCAAGTTTCGATCATTGATTTCATAACAATAACTTCGAAGGATTTCCAATTACAGTTCAAAAAGAAAAAGCCCATCATCTTGCAACAAACGAGCACAAAAACTAATCTTTGATCCGACGAAGCGCTTGCCAAAGAATCGAGGATGCAATCCACCGACACATCAAACACGCTGCTTTATTTGTTTTATGGCATAACACTGGCCAATGTCGGCATACTTGCGCGTAGAACCATCACTTCCATTGGAATTCTCACCCTCCATGAATAGATTGAAATTGATTTGTATTTCTTGCAGATTCAATTGGCATGTGTTTGCTTCTGGAATTCGTTCGGTGTTCGTCCTATGAAAGGGGGGAATTTCGGAAAGGGAGGGACGGATCCATTCGAATTGGTTCGGTGGTTAACCAAGAATTTTGGGGGCACTGTCAGGGATGATCTTGCAATCATTGCAAACCTGACACAAAACGACAAACCAGAGTATCTTGATGTATATCTAAAATGTACCCCAAAACAGCACAAATTTGTCCTTCAATTCAGTACGATGTATGTACACCCTTTCATGCTTTTACCCTTATCATGTTATGCAGATATATGATGTTGGTTGATCATGTTTGCTCCTCTTGTATTGGGAAGGAGGTAGAGACCTAGTAGCCATTATTTAGACGATGCTCCTAGTTTAGATCCCTTAGTTCCTATTAGATGCAGCCTGTGCATAGGAACCCACCTGGCTACAGGGGCTATGGAGTGACTTAGCACTATACAACGAGGCTAGTGGCAAAGCAGAGGGAGGTCCCTACTGAGCGCGGCTACTGGGGACCCATAGCAGGCTAGGCCTATAGTCGGTCACTTCGTGTGGGTCGGGTATGGGTCAATGGTGTCACCTTGACTCTCAAGAGTTGCAGATGTCGGTCTGGCTCTTGTTTTGGGGAGTTCAGTCTGGTACGAATGGTGTGTCGCCACAATTCTCTAGCCGCCCATGGAGCCTCTAGTCCTCGGCAAGGGGAGATGCAACCCTTCCTACTGTTTGGGGTCTGGGTTCGGGAACTCCTGGAAGACAGCCCTCTGTGAGGACCCGTGGATCTAACAGGAGAGTCCGGGGGACTATGTCACGCGGGATTTGCAAGAAGAGAAGAAGAAGAAGAAAACAGAACAAATGAGAGGAAAATGATAAGCTTCCTTGATATCAATGATGAACATACATGAGCTCTCGTAATAGAGAGAAAAACTGAAAGGAGACAAGACTCAAAACTCATCTAGAACTCATATGCGAGCTCTAGTCATATATATAGTACAATAGCCTTGGGCCCAATATAGACACTCTGACTGATCTCGGTGCCGACTCCTGGAAGGAGGCCTGATTTGCAGGAATGTTGGCGGTGCCTCTTGAAATGCCTAGAATCACGCTGACGCTGACACGGGCGGTGACGGGTCATCACTTGTCTGAGCGGTGCCTCTTGTTGACGGACGCAGGCTTTGATCAAGTGGTCTCCGCTTGGTCTTCACTGAGCCTTTGATGGCTGACCCGTGTGCTGAGCCTTTGATGGCTGACCCGTGGCTGACTGAGGATCCTTGAGCTTGACCTGGTCTGTTGTATGCATGAATAGTCCTGTACCAGGAGGCACAGGACTAACACTCCCCCCCACCAAACGACACTCAGAGTGAAGAAAAGGAGGAAGGGTTTCGAGGGCGGAAGCCATCCGGTCGAAAAGTGATCCCCTTACGGAGTGAGGACGGCACACCATTATGGTACTGGCCAATGAGATCCTAGCGTGTTTGAAGAGGGAGGAGTGTTTTGGCCAAGGGCGTGATCTCATCAATAAGAAAGCGAGATCGCACCATGTCTTTAAAGGGCGAAAGGCATGGGCCAAGAAATATAATGACATTCCATGAGGAGGCAGTCCCGAGGCCAAAGGCACCGACACCGCATATTCGGATTGCAAAGTGAAAAATGGGACGCCGCCGATTTAAGGAGCCGAGCAAAATGCATTTGAGAGCAAAGACAAAACCCCGCTTGAAGATGGACCGGCGGATCGTGAGGTGGTGGCATTCTCGCAAGAAGGTGTCAAGACCATGAATCGCATCCGCCCGCCGCTGCCAACCACGCCATTAGCAATATAGATCCACTGTGGTGGTATCCGTAGTGGCACCTTCTTCCCAATGTGTGCGCGGCGAACAAAACGTGGATCCCACCGGAGATCCGGCGAGATCCGAGGGTGGAGTCCATCCGCATGACCATCCATGACCTTGGTCCAAAAAGGAGGCCAATCGGAAGTCAGAACTCCGGGCGTGGAGGTACCCCAGGAAGCATAGGGAGAAGGAACCATGCCCGTATGGGTTGCTTGCGGTCTCCCCGAATTGATCGACAAGATCCGGATCAAGAGCTTGACACCAACGATCCCAAAGAGAAGCGAGAGTTGAGAGTTGACAGAGGGCTATCCCATCCCGTGGGGACCGCCTTGCTATCCAACAGAGCCCGTAATTGATTATAACCCGCGAGGTGCCGCATATAAATTTGTGCATAGGGAAGATCCCTCGGGATGTCCTAGATACTTCCTTATTCATTGCGGCCGCTTCCGCTTGCCGAGAGATAAATGATTGGCAAGCTCGGGCATGTACTCCCGATGAAGAGTGTGGTCCCGAGCATGATCCGCAAGATATGCATTGTTATCCTGAAGCACCCATTGCACAATTGGGGTCACCCCGAAAAGAGCGGGCGTGGCCCATTTCGAAGTGTTCCTGTATCACCCGGATAGAAATCATGAAATATGTAAGCCATGGGCTGAACAACTCAAGGTGATAAAGTCCGATCGGGCACGCGATGGATGAGATCAAAGACCACAAGGGCACGCAAAGACAACCCTTTGTCTTCAATGGAGAGTTCGCCAAATCTGAAGAAAATCTGCGGTGCTTTCGGGGAATATCCACAGTCCATCCGCCGCATGCCACCGAAAGGAAGAGGTGGCGGCGAGCAACCACATAATCGTGATAGCGTGGAAGGAACCGGAAGTCAACAGCATTCGGCTAATAATGGCGGTATGGCGCAAGTTTTGCTTGAGCCTCATCGCCAGACCAATAGCTTGCTGCAGCGGTTGTTCAAGATCACGGATCCGGTTGTCCTTTCTAGCAGCAGGCGTGGATTGGTCACGGACCCGCTTCTCGGTAGAAGTGTTGACTGGGAGGAGGATTTCCCGAGTATTGAGACGGCACACGGCAATCTCCGCGGCCATCAAGAATCTTCAAGCGCACCTCGTAAGCCGATCTTGAAGAGAGGTGAGCCGAGAGGTTCCCGTAGAAAGCCGAGCCGCCAAGGAGGCAATTTGAGCCGCCCCGGCCAGAAGGTTTTGAACTTGAGTGCTGAAATTTTCACAAAGTTCGAGTACAAGGCGTTGAGCTTGGCAATATCTGGCCCTTGGTACCCGGGATAACTTCGTGGACTTGTTGTGCTCCAATAAATTCTGAATTTCAGATTGAGCCGAGCCCTGCTGATCTCGCAAGTTGGCTGACTTGATCTTGTGCACTTTTGAGATCCGTATGAGCCCGTAAGAGAGCTCGCGCTTGTCTTGAAGTTTGGCCTCCAAAGTTGCAACTTGGGCAAGTGGCAAAGGTCCCTGTGTCGCGCATCGAGGGCCTCTAGTACCCGCTGAACCCCGCTCATAAGAGCATCTTGGGATTCTTGTAACTTGAGAGCAGCAGCTTTGAGCATCCTGGCCGACATCGATACAACAACCCATTTAGGGTGTTGTGGTGGTGGAGCCGGCTGTTGCCTGGTTTGTGATGTTTGGGAAAGATGGTGTGAACTGGATGGTGTAGCGGAGGAGGAGACAGTGACATGGGTGTGCGGACTTTGGACATGACCAGTGGAAGAAGGGCGTGAAGTGCCAGCTCGGTTAGTCAGTGGAAGGGACCGGCCGAAAGTGGAATTATGAGAATTTTGTGGTGTGGGAGGGAAGTAATGACGGATGAGGGCTTGAAGGTGGCCTCCCACAGAAACTTCAGAAATGGAAGTGGCACCCCGAAGGCGGTCCACTTCTTGGAGAAGACGATAGAACATCATTTGGGGCCAATCTATGTGGTGGTTGGAGTGTGTAGCAGTGATGACCAGATTATAGAAAGGCTTATTGATATGGGTGTTCTTGATAGAATACCCAAGGAACTTGTGCCACAGAAATTTAACAAAGGTTTCGTGGAGGCTTGTCGATATTGGTCGGGCGATGGACATTGGCATGATAAGGAGGTGCACCAAACTCGCGGACATCTAGATCCCCGATAGCGCACTGGCGATAAACAAGGGGTGTGCAAGGGAATATGAAATACCCTAAATCAAATGTTGAGTCAAATAAATGGTGGTGCCATCGACCACGCTGGTGTAGCCATGCGTCGTTAACGATATTGGCTTATGAACCGCCTGGTCGATTTGAGCCTAAGTTCCATTTGAGAGAATTCAGAAAGCTTTTGTCGCTCAACTTCTTTATTTGGGCCAACAAGGGCTTCACGGAAAAGTACGCCAAGAAGGATACGACGCAAAAAGAGCCGGATCCTTGGGAGCAGTAGCTTGAAGTGTAGAAAATCTTGGTGCAGCCATGGTAACGATTTGCAGAAACGAAGAGTGATTCAAAGGCGGAGGGCAGAGAACAAAAGACTAAGGCGCCGAGAGACGAAAAGGTTTAGGGCGCGCAAAGGTGGGCTGGGGGGCATGATAAGGGCTAAGCCGCAAACCGCTTGATGGTGCCAGTGTCGAAAGATGCCAAGGAGGCGATTTGAGAGGTAAAAATTTGGCTAAGTCCCCAAACAACAAAGGGGGAAGGAATGAACGGTGGAGATGAGGCGTGAGAGAATGAAGGGATGTGACAGGTGGGCAAAGGACACACATTAATGTCCGACGGGCGTGAAAAGAAGAAATGGCATTCAATGCCGGGTAACCTCAAGTGGGATATCATTAAAAGGAATGTGTCGGAAGGTACCATGGCTAGATATGCGGCGAGAAAAGATTCTCATTTTAGAAACAAAATTTGCATTGCAAACACGCTGGCGATTTGTGTGATTGGTCCACGCCGACAAGGAGTTCCTCGCCTTTGCTATATAAGACAACCGAGTAAACGGCGGCATCCGATGGCGCCGGCATGGCGTTTGCTGGTTTGAACGAGGACCGCACTATGCCCAATGAACCGCCGAGTGGATTACCCGCAAGATGAATTGTCCGACCTTCGGGCGCCGCCACAACCGGGCATTCAGAATGGACGGCTGGTGTGCGGGATGGTGAACATCCCGACCGAAGACCAACGGGATGGAGGTGGTTCGCACCTTCGCTGGGATCCCGAAAGCGTAACCTCTACCATCTCCTCGCGCGATCACCTCTGCTCCGAACCCGGAGTAGAGGGTTTTTCATCTTAGGACTTAGTAGATAGGGCTCTGAGCCCGTTTTTGTATATAGGGCAGTGCCCATAGCGGAAATAGCTGGGCTGCGCCCACATTTTGTAAAACATCTCCACCTATAATATAATATGTCGCCTTTCTAGTCACTTTCTGTGGTGTTTGCTTCTTGAACTGTATCTGTTTGTTGATTGTCGCTTTCTGTGTGATGAAATGTTTTGAGACGAAAACCATTAACCAATGTAGGTAATGGAGTGCCATCTAACTCTGCCAGTTGGAAAACGCTGGGTCTAACCACTTGAACAATTTGATAAGGGCCAAGCCAACGAAACTTGAATTTACCCGGAAAATTTTTGTACCTGGAATCATAAAGAAGAACCAAATCGCCTTCTTTGAATGTTTTTGTCTTCAGACGTTTGTCATGTAAAGATTTTTGCAATCCGTTGTCCATGAAGAACACGAATATAAGCATCCCTTGAAGTTCATCCAACCGTTCTAATTGATAGACCCTTTCTTTGAGTGCGGCAGTGGATTATGAGAGCGAGCTGCTTGAAAACTGAGTGTTGGAAGGATGTATTCAAAACGGCATGAGAGCTTCCTAACCATAAACCAATTTAAAAGGAGGTGACTGTAGCAATCTTGAAACAAGTATTGTAGGCCCAAAGAACAAGATGGGAAGTTTTGTCCGATGCAATGCGTATGAAGCGTCACAAATTTTCTTTGAGAATGGTGACCGAGTTTTGTTGGTGCTTTCTGTCAAACCATTACCTTGAGGATAGTAAGGTGTGCTCTTGTGATGATGTATCGAGATAATCCGCCGGCTCCTTGATAGTATGATTGATGAAATGGACACCACGGTCACCACCAGCCCGGTGGGGCAGCCGAATCGCGGATAATTTGTTGATAGAGGACCCTAGCCGTGCTTGCTGCGGCAAGTTATGCGGGACGGCGCAAGGGAAGAGCATCACGGGCGTGGAGCGCCCCCACCGGGCCAGCGTCACGCGTCTTGGGCGTGGCGTGAGCATCTTTGAAGAGCGTGGGCCAATAATACCCAGCCTAGAAGGATTTTTGCGTCGTGGTGTCACCATGAAAATGACCACCACCTAGCCCTTGATGAGCTTCGCGAACAATATATCCGAACTTCATGAGGTAGAACACAGAAGGATGGTGTCCTTACCCTTTTGTAGAGATGTCCCCGCAAACCATGGTGTAGTCACGGACCTGGAGGAGAATTGATGGCGGCGGGATTGTCGCCATGCGAGAGAGCGCCTCGTCTTACGGTGGAAGAGCACCTGTGAGGAGGTACCGCTGAAAATCATGGAACCAATGTGGTGTTGCCGCGACTAAAAAGAGCCGAGCATCATCGTGAAAGGCGTCTCGAGACTCCGGTTGAGGGATCATCCGCGGTGGATGCGAAAGATAATCCGGGGCGACATGAGATTTGCCGCCTTATGAACGATTTCAAAAGGAGCAAATTCTTGGAGAAGAAGGACCCAACGAAAGCAATGCGCCCGTGGGCGGGACTTGTTGATCAAATAAAGGAGTGCTTGGTGGTCCACAAAGAACTTGATTTGACTGCCCAAAAGGTAGTGACGGAAGTTGGACACGTAAAATGAGACCCAAAGCTTCACGCCTGGTGGCGGCGAATAGTTGCTTCCAGCCTTGAGTTTTCTATTTGCGTAGCGATTGGGTTTGTCGGTGGCGATCATATTCTTGAGAAAGAACAGCTCCAATAGCAAACGCCGAGACATCTACATGAACATGAAAGGGCTTGTCCCATTGAGGAGGAACAAGAACCGGTGCCTGAGTAAGTAAAAGCTTCAGCTGTTGGAAAGCAGCATCCGCCTGGGAATTCCAAGCCCAGGTGGATTCGTCACCCGTGAGTTTATGAATGGGATCTGCAATGGCTGCTAGTCCAGGTATGAAGGTGGAGTAATAATTGACCTTACCCAGGAAAGAGCGTGTCTCCTTGATATTGGCTGGGTGCTTGAGCCTTGAGCACACAACCCGATTTTGGCGGGATCGCGGTGATACCGCTGGTCGACAACATGGCCTAACGTAACACGGAGGTGACGAAAAGGTGCATTTCTCAGATTGAGACTAATGCGGACTCATCACATTTCTGGAAGACGAGTTCCAATTTATCCAAATGGTCAGCCATGGAACTGTAGGCAGAGAAGTCATCTTGAAAAATTTGCAAGAAGGGATTTTCCTTCATGAAATCATGAAAAACTGAGAGCATGATGCGTTGAAACGTTGATGGAGAGTTTGATAATCCAAAAGGAACCACCTTGTAGGCAAAAGTGCCCCACGGGGTGGTGAAAGTAGTCTTGAGTTGATCAGATTCTTTGATTGAGATCTGATTGTAGCCAGAAAAACCATCCATGAAGGAGTACATCTCATGTCCGGCCACCTCTTCGAACCTGGTGCGTGAAGGGAAGTGGAAAAATGATCACGCCCCGTGGCCTGATTGAGTTTCCTGTAGTCCACAAGCCCGCGGATCTTACCATTGTGTTTGAGGGCAATGACGATGGGGCTCACCCATTCGTAATGTTTGACCTCATAGATCAAACCCGCAAAGAAGGAGTTTGTCAATTTCCGCCTTGACGCGATCACGGTAATTAGGGTTGAGCCGGTACTGTCGTTGCTAAACTGGGCGTGCATCAGATTTGGTAGGAATGGTGAGTTCCCCCAAGCTTTTGTTGATTCCCCGAAGATCTCTCAGTAACTCCGTGCTAAAATGTGTTTGAATTTTTGAACAGCTTGACGGCCCCTGCGATATAAGGGGCCGGAAGATTTGCAACAATGCGCGACGAGGTTGATTGCTGCCCACGTCCACAATCTCGACTTCGAGTCCGAATATGGGGTATTACTTCAGTATCCTGGACAATGTGTGCGGAGGTTGGAGCATAACCGGATCGCGTGGCACTGCGTGGTGAAAAAGAGGGGTTGCTTTCGGTTTCATCCAGCCAGAGGTTGCTTCATGACAGCGTGTACATCAGCGGGGAGTTGCGGAGGTTCAAATCTGAATCAACACGTTGGATTCGATTGCAAGGAGCCGTAGGGTCAAGCGAGCAGCCACGGCCTGGTCCCCGATCAAGAGTCATTCTCCCAAGGATCGGCATATTCGGTAGGATGACAGAGGCGCATCTGCTGGTGGAGCCCTGAACTTGATAAATATTCTCGAGCTTCTTCCGAACTGCGTATCCGAGAGAGGGTTCCGCATGTTCAACAGAAATGATCCCCCCTTTGCAAAGTCCATGGTGGCATTGAGATGACCATCGGTGATGACTAACTGGTCCGTGGCCCAAGAATGGATACTCTTGGCCCGGCGGGAGAAAAGGTCTGCCCGACCAACATTTCATAGTCACCGGATCTTCGCCCAGCCTTTCCAAACTCCAAATTCCATGGGGAAGCGGAGATCACCGATGTTGATGTGAAGAAGAGGTGTGACGCTTTGAGGTCGCGGATATGGCCATTAGCCAACTTGATGTCATATGGGGCACGAAAAGAGTTGTGTGATGCCCATTTGTTTGGCGAGTTTATCCGTGATGAGATTGACCGCTACCTCCATCTATTTGAACATGGTTGACTTGTCGATTTCCCACCGTGGCATGGACCGCGGGTGTAGAGGTAGCCACAGCCCCAACTAGGACGGTCGGAGTGGTAACCGGTCCTTGAGAGAGCAGATGAGTTTCAAAATGGTTGCCAAGCTTAAAGGAATCTTGATCTTGGCTAGCTCCTCTTGGAGTTCTAGAGGCACATGAGAAAAAGGATCTGGCCGGGTTCCACCGGTGTTTGGAGTGCGTGGTAGTGAAGCGGCAAACTCTTTGAGTAAGTCAACCTCTGCAGCAATATTGGGATACGCCCGAGAGCATGGAGGCTGAGATGTGGAAGGTGTAGCTTGTCTTTGTTGAGCTCGGTGGTGGCATGAACATTTGCCAATGTGCGCCTTCACAGCTTGCATGAGGTTCAAAATGCTTTGGCTTAACTTTTGGCATGACATGTGGCATGAGCTTCTCCAAGTCAAAAAAGTGAACCTTTTTTTCGGCCCTCATGAGGAATGGTGTCAACGGCAAAGGCGCGTTGCGTGCCATTCTAATAATGGTCAAGGGACGGATGCCTTGGTCCGCAGCGTGAAACTAAACCAACCCAATTTGACGGGCCGGATCGGAGGATTAAGTGCCCGAAAAATTTCCTCTTGTGCTTGTTGATCCAAATGAGGTTGATTTGGTTGGAGCTGGTTGATAGCGTGATTGCCGAGGCGCCTTGGTGGCTTCTTAAGAACTGATCTCGGGCCTTGTTTGCCATTAGCAATCCGAGTTGGTAAGCCGTGGAGGCGGACCGATGTGGTCTGATTTGTGCCGTGAAGTCATGCACTGAACTTGTGGAAGTTGAGGACACGCCATGGTGGTATGACCCATTCTTGACAAAGATAACACCGAAGCTTTAGAAGGATCAAAAGGAGCACGCGGGTTGGGTCCCCGCTGTTTGCTCCCTGCTTGATAGAGTTGAGTGGGTTGCAACCGAAGTGGTGGTCACGATAGTCTGCGATTGTTGCCGAGGTGTGGTTTGCACTTGATAAACCATTTTGTTATGGAACGGTGTGGGATGAGTGCGAGTGCACTCTTCCGTGGCATGATTGCACATGTTGCATCGCTTGCAATGAGGCGGCCATTGGTGGAGTTGCACTCATTTGCCAAATGGCCTTGGTATTTGCAAATATGGCACCAGATCTCGACTTACTTTGTGGATTAGCGTGTTGAGGCCGAACAAACACCGTCGTGGAACCATGACAGTGGAATGAACGGAGCTCTTGAAGAGCCACGCCTCGGGAGGAAACATTGATCGAAAGTGATTGACAAGGTCGATAGCCTGCTCCAAAGTCTTGGGACGCAGGTATTCACCATGAGTCGAATAGCCGGAGGAAGTCCTTGGAGAAACCGCACCAAAATCTGCCTCGCGGTGGGGTACTCCTTGAGCTTACTTAGCGTAATGTGAAGTCGATCCGCGAAAATCCCTCGCACTCGTGGGCTCTTGTTGAAGTTCATTGAGTTGCTTGAGATGAAGTTGATCATCATCCGTGGTCCCATAATGAGACGTAAAAGGTTCGATTTCTCGACCGCTTTTGTTTCCAATGGCTTTTGTTGGACATGAGCCATTGATGAGGAGAGCCACGCAGGTGGTGGAAAAGATGTGGAATTTCAATTGAGGTTGCGCATGACCATTTAGGACAGCTAGAGCCTCAAATTCTTCCATGTGGGCCCGAGCACTTTGGTCTAAGGGTTTGCCTTTAAGTGTTGCCAAAGGTGGGATAAGTCGGGCCGTGAGTCCGAAAGGTAGATGTGAAAGTGCTTGGCCGACAGAACAATATAGTGAGGATATTGAGGTTGAGTTGGATGGGCATGGTGCCCGGCGATCCCTCGGCGAAGGGGTGATCGCGTGGAGGAACCGGGGGTTGCCGAGCATTGGTTTTGAGATCCGTGAAGGTTGTAAACAGGAAGGGCAAAGTGGGAAATGTAGGGAAAGGATATTCCCCGGTAGGCATAAAAGAGACGGGTGGATATCCTTGGCCACCCGGGAGATGATGGTTGTGAAGGAAGAGGGGTATGGCCTGAAGAATGATGGATGTAGGCATGTTCAGGGTATGAAAGTACGGTTGAGAAGGTTGAGCCCGATAGGGCCCGACGATAGTGATGATGAGGTGACTGAGGTTGTGAGCAATGTTTGCACGCTTTGGGGCGGGAACCGGGGCGCAGACAGACACGAGGGGTTGGCGGCGCCGACCGAGCTCCCTAGACCAAGATGGCCTCCCTATGTCATAAGCAGATCCATACATGTCTCAACAGTTTCTGATGCCGATGGCGCCTCCCAAGGGATGCCGCCTGAGAGAAAGGAGTTCTTCCCTCGCGGAAATTTGGACGCATATGGCGCATGTAAAGAAAGTAGGATTGAATCGGACCCGCAACGGGCGATGTTGTTTGGGGTCCGGGTTCGGGAACTCCCGGAAGACAGCCCTCCGTGAGGACCCGTGGATCTAACAGAGAGTCCGGGGACTATGTCACGGATTTGCAAGAAGAGAAGAAGAAGAAGAAAACAAACAAATGAGAGGAAAATGATAAGCTTCCTTGATATCAATGATGAACATACATGAGCTCGTAATAGAGAGAAAAACCGAAAGGAGACAAGACTCAAAACTCATCTAGAACTCATATGCGAGCTCTAGTCATATATATAGTACAATGGCCTTGGGGCCCAATATAGACACTGACCGATCTCTTGGCCGACTCGGAAGGAGGCCTGATTTGCAGGAATGTTGGCGTGCCTCTTGAAATGCCTAGAATCACGCCGACGGCCGACACGGGCGGTGACGGGTCATCACTTGTCCGAAGCCGGTGCCTCTTGTTGACTGGGACGCAGAAGCTTTGACCGCGTGGTCTGGCTACTTGGTCTTCTGCCGAGCCTTTGATGGTCTGACCTGGGTAGCTGGGGAGGATCCTTTTTGAGCTTGACCTGGTCTGTTGTATGCATGAATAGTCCCCGTACTGGAGGCAATGTGACTAACACCTACCGTGATCGAACCGAGAGAGATGCAACCCGTGGTGAAGTCCCAAAGGATGATGCCAGAAGACTGTGTCTCTGGCAGGTTATAGTCACGTCAGAGCCCGATTTAGCCTGTCTGCAAAATATACATAAGAGGGGCAGATGGAGTGGTCAACCCTAGCCATTGTCTATAGCCAGCCCTGCCATTGTTATATCTCGGTCTGCTCTATCTAAGCCCAGTCGTCAGTCTGCCTCCCTTATTAGTCTGAGTATGGGTAGGAGCTATTCTGCTTTATGATGTATTGTTATCTATGATGAATCTATGGATGGATAGATGGTACTATTCTTCGAGGTAGCTGATTATGTTATTATTGCTAGTGCGGATGTTTATGTTCATGCTCCCGATATTATGGGAGCACATAGAGGAAGGGTGCGCAAGACATCTTCGTACCCCCTTCCCCCACCATGGCCATCCCAGGTGCAGGATAAATGGAGGGCCCATGCGGTAGATGTGTTGGATAGGGGATTTCCCGCGAGATGTACGAGGGTGCATCGTATATTTGGTGGGGACCACCACAATGGTATCAGAGCAATAATCTTAGTTGACCAAGATCTAACTCTGGCCATGACCCTAAATAGGTAGATTAACTGGCCTAGTTAAGAAATGGAATGAGAATTCCAGTCTTGAACCATAAAAAGTGGGAGAAAATTTTTTCCCATTAGCAGGGTCATAATTAGATTAAGTTATAGTCTAAGTGGTACAAATAATACAGTCAAAAGAAACCTTCTAGTAAATTGAGCCCAAATTGTTCATGAACTGCATTTTTCAAGCGAAAATTGAACGAGAAATTGCTCAAGAGGAAGCTTGAAAGAAAATGGCATGAAATGACCAATATTTGGCCCAAAAGAAATAGGGAAATTTCGAGAAATAGTTAAGGTGATTAGAGAAAGTACCTTAATTAATAACTCATAGTTCTAATACATTGACTCTTAAGAAAAGTGGCCACTAAAAGCTTTGGAAGCACCTCTACTCTTTAGAAGTTCCCAAATTGTAGCTTGAACCTCTCCTTTGTCCTTGTAAAGCAAATCATAAGCTAATCTCTGAAGCTGTCTTAGAGTGTGCACCGAACGAATAGTCTGCAAGATCGACCGGAAGGTGCCACGAATAGACACAGTCGACCATCAAGGAAGGAAAGAGCTCCCAAAGAGGCCACCGTCAAAGAAGCCAAGTTGTTGGGAGGACCAAACAGGTAGCAAAAAAAAAATTGGAAGCCTCAGCTTGCACCTGAATGTTGAAGCACTTGCAGCAGGCAGTGGCAAACAAATTCCTCAAAGCCGCGGTGACCTAGGCCAGCGACAAACTTAGTTACTCAAGCTCTTCGCATTTAATCATATCACTCTCGTGAGGAGTGGCGACTAGCACTTCTAAAAGAATTCAAGGGTATAGAATAAAATGAGGGTGAATACAATGATATCAAATACAAGTATGTCCCTCAATGAACCCTCTCAAGATGTAGCTAGTGAAGAAAATGACCATTCGATCGACGATTTGCAAAAATGTGGATCTATCTCTCGCATTTACCGTGTCGGGGCTAGAACTTGAAACTTGATAAGCCTGCCACAACTATATCCGAGGATTGGTATTAAGTGGATGCGAGATTGAACGATGCACTTCAAAAGACCTTAAATCTCCATCTCTTCCAAATAGAAACCACCAAACATGAAGTACTAATTTTCATTACGTATATAAGCAAACTTACATCTAGTAATGAAGGTAGTTGAAATTGCTTGTTGAAGGCTTCATGCCTTTTTAGATTTGGAATCTCCATCTCTTCCAAATAGAAACCACCAAACATGAAGTACTAATTTTCATTACAGATACACGCAAACTTATGTCTTGTAGTGAAGATGCTTGCAATTGCTTCTTGAAGACTTCATGCATTTTCAAAGGAATCTTCTCTTCAATGAGAGGACCATTCAAAATTAAATTCCTTGGTCTCTACCTCAAAGATAGAGTAATTTAACTATCAATTGTTGAAATTATTGCAAATTATTTGAAATAGTTTGGTTAGCTTTACTAAGGAGGACAGATTTTAAAATAGTTTCAACATATATATGACCTATGAGTCACATTCTCTAAAAATAAACGACATTGTCAAGGTATTTAGAGAATCAAGATTGGTGAAGTAAATAGATGTTGAAAGACGAGAGGTTTGCCAAAAGGCTTTGTACCTTGAGCTTCGAATATTCAATTTACATTTCAAAACAAAGGAAAAAAAGGTTAGGTGCTATAAAAAGCCAGCATCGGAATCATTTGATACACAAAGAGTAAGGACTTTTGTTAGAATTTTTATTACCATACATATAGAAATTAGTGCACAAATCGTAGAAACAACAAACAAGAAATGACTAAAAATTGTTTTGTCTTGTATGGCATAGACATCATTTCGGCATCATTATTTCCAACTGATCTTGCCTTTCCAAATGTGATACATTTATTGTCACGAAGAAAAATATAGACTTGTATTTGCAACATAAGGCGCGACATGTCAAAAACGTCAATCTTGCAACTCGCTGAAGCTCAAGAGAAATGGAGATCGAAGGCCCATTTTGAAGATGAGGAGGCGCTAGGAACAACCTCGGTAATAAGAGCAACCCAAAGAGCTAGAAGAGCGCCAAGTTTGTAAGCAATGCGGAAGAAAAAGAGCAAGGAGAAGAGGTCGCAGGAGGAAGAGACATAGGCAAGAGAGAAGTGAACAAAGAGGCGGAAAATAGGTGGATGGGGAGGTGTGGTTATCGAGAATCACAACCGATGAACTGCAGGAGGATGAGTCCGAGGAGGAAGAAGAAGACGAGTATTGCTAAAGTAGCGAATCTTCTTGGCCCGAGATCTGGCGAGGATCGGATCGGGCGACCATCTGAGAGATCATAGGGCGGCCAGAGCGGACATCATGCATCAATTCTCGAGGAGATCAGCGGAGAGGGAAGGAAGAGGAAGGGCGAGGGGAGCCGCGAGGAGCAGAGGCAGGCTGATCCAGCGGTAGGGGCAACTCGGGCCCGAGACCCACTGCGGGGAGGGCAAAGGGAGAGAAAGAACAGCGGCGTGGCCTTAGCCCGCTGAAGAAGCGGTCTTACTTGGCTTCGCCGGCAAGAAATCTACCCGAGCGAGGCCTTGGCGTAGGGCGAAGGACGAAAATCGGAAAGCGGCCAACCTCACATTGTGGAGCCAAAGAAAATAGAAAGCCATTGGCGGAGCAAAAGGTTATGTGAGAAGGTTAGTAGCGAGGGTGAGGCCCGTCGTCCTTGAACCATCGAGCAAAAGAAGACCCGCCTTCCTGACGGCTTCGAGGGCCGAACTCGTGCGGCCACGGAGAGGAAGCGGGATTACGTCAAAACCCCGCCTGTAGAAAGGGAAAGCCCGTAGTAGCACCCGGCGGGTAACACGGGGAGGCGGGAGAGCCCGAGCAGGCGAAGCCCCACGCTCGGCGTGGGATAGAGTTAAAGCCACAGCGGCCCCAGGCGTCGTGATGAACCGGTCAGGGTCTGTCGGAAGAGGATCGAGGAAACTGGCAGCTTACATGGAAATTCAGGAGGCATCCTGATACCTAATACGAGAACCTGGTGAGAGCGATTGAAGAGGCGGACACAGAAATGAAGCAGACCACAGGCCGCCACCACCCCAAAGCCCAAGCCTCCCCGAGCACCCGAAGGAAAGAAAGCGGGCGGCGGGGAAGAGTTGGAGAGCAGGCCACTCCGAAATCCGGCACTTCGAGGAGAGTTACGGACTCTTGATTCGAGAGGCGTTTCCAGCGTTTAGTCAGCGAAGTCATGCGGGGTACAACGGACATGCGTGGCCAGGTAAGGATGTTATTTGTGCTTACGGGGGAGGCAGTAGAAGTAATGAGTGCGGCATTTTGAAGGAATTCAGCGGTACACCCGCGTTTTCGCATAAAGAGGGTCACCTCTTTGAAGCGGGGATATGTATCTTGCGAGGGCACATCAAGAGGCAGCCCTTGAGATTTTTATAAATAACAGAAATTTTGTTAATATAGAAGAAGAATTTGTGAGTGAATAAGTAATATACATACAAGCTTAATTAAGTTAAGTTATAGAATTCTAGTCTTTTTAATTTGGTTAAATTGGAATTTTTGAGCAAAATTGGGCGATGTCTCTACGTCAGCGCCGGGGCGAGAAGAATGAGAGATTCTCATTTTTAGGAGCAGAAGCATAACGTGAACCACGCTTAAAATGTCCAAAACAACTCCCGTCGACCAAATAAAGAGCCAATTACGCCTAACTTCGTGAGTTTGGTAGAGATTACATCCTTAAGATTATCCAAATTGATTAAGTTTGGCCCATTTAGACCCATGTCTCCTGCGTCAGCGCGGGACAGAAGAATAGACTTTTTCATTGTCGGTGCAGGCAGCGTGAACCTCATCTCATTTTCTTCACCAAATGATCTCCAAGTTGTTGCAATAGGTTCATTAGTTGTTCTTAGCATGCTCAAGAGCCACAAGAAGTAGTCTTCAAGAGCTGCGTAATTGCACCCTTTAATAGATCAGAATCATCCAATCTTTCGGTAAATTCTAGGTCATCCAAAAATTAGGGTTTTCCCTTTTCTATAAATAAGTCCCCCATTTCTCATTTAGCACCACAAACACTCCTCCAGCACATGGCCGATCTTCGGCTCCACTGGCCGCATCCGTTTGATACTCTCTTCTTAGCTAGATCCAATGGCCACTTTGCTGACTTGAGGCGTTAGTACGGCGCCCGGTCACCCATGCTACTTAGAAGGATGTGGCGACATCTTCCAAGTCTTTAGGAAAGAATTGATATCAAGCTTCACAGCTAAATGCAACCCCAGCACTCTGAGGCAAGTGTTAGCGAGAGTTTCAAGCTAGAGGTACAGGACCCTCCCTTGTTCAGGTCCCCCCTTGCATGGGATATTTCATTCAGGCCATCCCTTCAAGCGACCCAGCAGGCGTGCTCCCCAACATGTAGAGTACCTAACATTTGAAGGCAATTTGCTTGGACTACACATGGTCACGACCAAGCGGGGACCAAGTATTTCTCTTACACACGCCCGCCCAGCATGTTCTTATCCCATGGCGCGAAACCCCATGAGAACCAACCTCTATCCCTCCGTGGAAGTGGACCCCATAGCGATCAAAGCGAGAAGAAGCGAGATGCTTTTGCGGTACAACAAAGAGCAAGAAGGAAGGGAAGATGAAGAGTGGACGACGAAGAATACGAAGCTAGACTTCGAGAGAAGAGGAAGCGGCAACAAAGCGAGCGAGGGAGCTGGTCAACCCGGCGGCCCGTGACTATAGGAGTTGCTCCCCGCCCAGGCTAGGCATCACAAGCCTAGCCCCTATCATCATCGGCGGAGAGGAGTATCTACTCCTGGCGACATCTGGGGCACCCTCGAATCACGAGGAGAGGAGCTCCGATTGGATGGCTGCTCACCAGCTGGCCGGTCGGCATGGGCGACTTCGCCGTCAGGGAGTCACCAGACTTTTCGCTTCAAGTGAGGCAAACACATACGAGAGGCGACTTCCATCCGGGCATACAGCGCCAAAGCGGAGTCATGGGGCCGGAAGGGCACGCCATACGAAGAAAAGGATTCCCTGCGCCATTGAGGCGGATAGGGATCGGCCAGACCACTAGCATCGTCACGTCCCTCAACACCACCTCCGGCAGAGGCGAGAATGCGACCTCGGCGGGATTGGCTCTCAACATCCAGAGACTACGGGGGCTCACGGGGGCCGAGGTGCGGCGATTACTCGCAGTGGCATAGGCGGGGGAGGCCAAACAGTGGGGAATCATCACTTTGGCCTGGCAGTAGTCGGTGAGGGTACTACACGCCCTTCTTTGCTAGATGGGGAATAGCGGTGGTACACATAAAGTCCCGACAGGGGCAAGGAAAGTGTTCATGCTGAGATTGCACTCTGAGGGCTTGGCGGGGCATGCTCGAATAAGCGGCAAATGTAGAGCTATCTTTGTCTAGTCAAAACAATGGCACTTTCGACCTCTTCGACCGCCATACCCCTCATCGGCGTCGGCGAGATTGCTGATGACCATGACCCCTCACATCTGACCCTTGAGGGTGGATTTGGTTGGGGAGAGCATTGCGAGAGGCGGCGACCAATGATCTCTTGAGGGAACTTAGGTCGTGGTAGGAGCGGCCCAAGTGCAAAAATCCTCGGAGGACACAACCCATCTTGCAGCGATTTCAAGACTAGTTGACTCTTGATCAGGAGACTTTTTGTACTAAAATATTATATAATATAAAATATAATTTCTTTTGCACACTTAAATGTTTTGTTGATGTATATTTGTTTCCACAACTATGCCAACAAACCCATATAATACAAAAGGAACAAGTTAAACAACCATATAGCCATGGTGCTGTGTGCATGCGATTAGAGGCCCCTAAACTTCGGGGAGCGACAATGCACCAAGACCTTAGGAAGAAGCAGTCATGAACCCACCCGGCAAGGAACCTGTTTGGCGGGATTTGGACCCATGACCCCGAGGAAGAGAAATATCCCAGAGATGAGGCCGGACGCCCGAAGCGGAGATAAAGGCCCCTTCTTGTGGCATAGCGAAGGCGAGGTTGATTAAGGCAGCGCTAAGTTACCTGAAGCATCGGCTGGCGGAGGCGAGGAAGGGACAAGAAGAGGAGTAAGAAGTCACTCCAGCGGAATCTTGGAGGCTCTGGCTTCCGGTCGGACCTACGACTCAGGAAGGCAAGCGGGGCCCGGGACGAGCAGGGCGCTTAAAGGCGGAGGAACACTGCGAGATAAAGGCGGAAGGGGGCGCCATAGAGGGGCGACAAAAGGACACCGGGGCCTCACGACTACGGGAAAGAGTAGATTCCGCATTGGGCAATGTATGGAAGGCGAGGAAAGCTGGAGCGGTTCGGGGGCGGAGCAGTCGGGGTTGAGGCGAAGCATGGTAGGGCCGAAATGAGTGAGAATGCGAAATGCTTATAACATGAAGGATAAAGACAAAGCGTGGCAATACTTGAACTTGAGAAAAGGAAGCGCTGATTTGGTGGAAGGTTATACAAGGCACATATGGCTTAGCGAGGGATGCTTGTAAGTTGAGAAGAAAGTTGCTAAAAGCCTTCAAAGCGCCAAATACGTCCGAGGAACATAAGTCAGGTACGATACGTGATTCTCACGAGGGTTGCGGCAAGGTAGCAATCATCGGGGAGTATCTACGGAGGAATTCATGGTGAGGTACATATGTACCAAAGTGGGTGAGAAGCATGCGGTAGAAAGCTATATTGAGGGAAATTTGAATGAGGAGATGCAAGCTTGGCGGCAATAAACCCTAAAAGTGATGCTCCAGGCGAGTCAAGGCAATAAGCACAAAGAGCGGGACCTGAGAATGGCGAGCTGAGAGGCATGATATTTCCGGGGATAAAGGCAAAGGCGGCGAGGAAGCTATAGCCCTAGAACGGCGATCCAGTCCGGCTAGAACCCCATATATGGTAGCCGAGAGGGAAGCGGCGGAGGAGAAAAGAAGCGGTGTCCTTCAAGGACAGCGGGAGAGGTCAAACTACTTAGCGGGTGCGTCCTTTTTCTGGCGAGCAATGCCCAAGGAGAAGAGGCGAGGTGCATAGAAAAGCAGCTTTGCTTGGTGCTTCCGGCCGAGGCCATAGGGCAATGAAGCTGCCCCTACGTCATGATGCGGCGCTAAGCGGAGGCTGGGATATTAGGACACTGCAATACGGCGATGGCAATGAGGAAGCCGCTGACTACATTGAGGTGGAGTATGCCTCTTTTTGCACTTAATAGATCTGAGAACTAAGCGGAAGGCAGTGTCAAAATAATCTCCCTGCCAGAGTCCTTCATAGTCTTGATAGACTCGGGAAGTAGCCACTTAACTTTTGCATCCCCGGAATGGTTCCAAATGTTGAAGTTAGAGCCACTAAAGTCAAAGCCAAGGCCGTTGTCCTGGCAAGGTGGTGCAGTAAAGGCGGACGGCAGGTAGAGAGTGCCGACATGCGACTTGCGAGGTTAATATCCAGATGGATGGGGAGGCGGTAATGGGCGTGACAAATACGACTTGATCATAGGAATGAATTACCTTGGACCCGATGGGAGCCATTATCGATTGTGGAAAGCGGAGGTGACCTTCCCAACACGGCGAAAGCGAGATCATGAGATCACATGTAAAAGTTGTTCCCCATCATGCGGTGCATGTCTTCTTGGCTGTTCAGAGTGCATCAGGAAGCGAGCAGGGCATACATCTTCAAGCAGGATTGATGAGCGAGGAATGGGAGGAAGCAAAGAAGGCAGGGTGCTAGAAGCAAGTTACTTGCGAAGCAAATAGCTTTCGGTGATCACGGAGTTCCATGATCTCTTTCGGATAGGATCAAGCGGCTCCCTCCTTATAGAGTGAGTGTGAGATAGCGCACCGAGGCGAGAATACAAAGCCGACAAGCAAGGCTCCATCTGGAATGGCGGCCGCGGGGAGTTAGCCGAATTTGAAGGCGCAATGCGGGGAATTTACTTTCGACTTGAAGCTTCATTAGACCTAGTGTCTACGCGCCATTTGGAGGCGCCCATTCTGTTTGTTAAGAAGGATGGCGTTTAGGATGTGCATAGACTATAGGCAGTTGAACAAGCACACCATTAAGAACAAGTATCGCTCCCGGATCAGATGACTTGATGGATCAACTCCAAAGGTGCAAGGTTTTCTCCAAAATCGACTTAAAAGGTCGGATTATCATCAAATCCGGGATATAGGAAGAATATATCCAAAGGGCCTTCAGCAGCGATATGGGCATTATTCCCGCGGTAATGCCTTTTCGGCTTAAATGCCCCAGCGGCGTTCATGAGGCTCATGAGCATTTATCTTGAGGGATTTTTGGAACACCTTTGTGATTGTATTCTTTGATGACATTTTTAGTGTATAACCAAATCCCTTGAAAACCGTTACAACATAAGGAGAGTGCTAAAGTTGAAGAGCACCGGTTGCCGCATGAAGTTGTGGAAGTGTCCGCGCCAGGAAGGAAGGTGGAATACCTAGGTCATGTGATCTCATGAGAGGGTCTACGTGGATCACACTTAGGAATTGAAGCCCGTCATTGATTGGCGGTAGCGAAGAATGTGCATGAAATTGAGAGTTTTTCGGCCTATGCTTGAGGTACTACGAGGAAGTAAGTGAGAACTTTTGCTAAGATAAGCGGCCCCATTACTTGAGACTTGTGGCGGAGAAAGTGAGGGTGGGGAGGCGAGCAGTAGCACAAGAAAGCCCAAGCAGGAGTTTGAATTGTTGAGAGCTTTGCTGCTTGATCTTAACACTGGGACCAGGAAAGGAAGATAGAAGCTTGTAGCCTTGATAGCGTGAACAGCTCTGAGGCGGTGCTCATGCAAGAAGCGTCTGTTAGCATTATGATTCGAGGGAAGATGAGCTGGCCTTAGAAGCAGCTACCCCACACCTGACTCGAGGGGAATTGCTTGCGGTTGTCGAGGGGCATTAAAATTTGGAGGCACTATCTTTGGGAAGGAAGTTCCGGTTGGATCTGAGACCATGAGCCTCCGGTATGTATTCCGCACAACCACACCTCAACACGAGGCTGAGAAGATGGATGGAGTTCGCTTGAGAGGTATGACTTTGATACCAGTCTACAGAAGCGAGGGAAGCTCAATGTGGTAAGCGGATCGCTTTCAAGGCATCCCGACAACTGAGTGCATTTTGCAATGCAGTTTTCGGCGCTCTCGAAGCGACTTTGGTAAGAAAGATTGAAGTCCTTACCAAGCAGTATAGGTACAAAGTATGGGCAAGCCTTTCTACAGGAGGCTTCACGGCAGACCAGGAAAGCGAGGAAGCCTTTAAAACATTATAAGAAGGAAGGCAACACAGCCCATACTATAAGAACAAGTTGTGCGTGCAGATCATGGTGGCAGGAAATTGATCCTCCATGACCCTTTTAACAGCCCAATAGGCTAGCCATGCAGGATTCGCGAAAACATATTTCCAAAGTGCGTGACTATTGTGTAGCCGAGAATGAAGAAGCAAGTAGCTTCGCTACATCGGAATACAGTATATGTCGGCCAGACAAAGCGGAACGACTCAATTCCGGGGGCCTTAGAAGCCGGTGCGGTGCAAAGCGCTAAATGGGAAGTAATTAGCATAGATTTCATCACCCAGGACTCCCAAAAAGGCCAAGAAGTAGAGAGGAAAGAAGCCTTTGATAAATTAGTAGTATTAAAACAAGTTATGTGAAATGGCACATTTGTACCTTGCGGAGGACCAGTCGGCTATGGATTACCGCTTGAAGCTCTTCACCAAAGAGATCTTAGGAGGCTTCGCATGGCATGCCAGGAGGTTATCAGGCGAGGGGATCCGAAGTTCGCCTTGAAAGCGCCTTTTGGCGAACCTCTTTGCAACAATTGAGCCCGAAGCTATCCGCCCAGGCACGGCATATCATCCTCAGTGTGAGGATGGCAACTGGCCAAGCGAAAGGCGGACCAGCGAGTTTTGGAGGGGCCTACTTTCACGGAACTATATATGCAGGAATAGAAAAGCAAGGTATGCTTAGGAGAATTTATTCACTTGGTGGGTTGCCTACAATAGCACCAGCGGGAATCATCCCAAATATGGCGTTTATAGGCGTAATTCACATTTCTCCGATTACTAACTCCGAGGATACTTAGCACAATCCCGAAATTATCCAAAGTAGAGGGATTCCTTGGCAGATGTTGCTTGATATGCAGCAGCTAGAGTGGAAGAAGTTCATGGAGTATTTACTAGCAGCAAGAGTAAAACTCTGATAAGAGGGATTCAAGTTGGAGATAATGTTTGGCTCAGATCAAGGTGAAGCTGAGGCCAAAGCTCAGTCGGGGTGCAAGGAAGCACTCCAAGGTGGGCTGGACCTTTGGAATAGTCAAGAGAGTAGGTAATCAATCCTACAAGCTAGACTTACTTGCACTAAAGATTCATAAAAGGTCTTCCGCGTGAGTTTTGTTGAAGAAGCACACTCCAAATCGGGCGAAGTCTTGGACTCTCAGCGTTGTTAGAAATAGCGAGGAGCAGGCTGGAAATAGTTCGAATTGATTCTTGATAAACTTTCAAAAGAAAACAAAAGAGATTAATTCACGCCAATACTTGAAGTCAAGTGAAACACTTGCGATGGAAAACGCGACATAGGTACTTAAGAAGGCCAATGCTTGATACCCTGATTTTATGGAGCAATGGGGCCAGTCATCTCGAAGAAATGAAACAGGCATAGCCGATTTGTATGGGTATTAATCATGCCACAACTTATACTAGGTATGGAGTGCATGCGTTTGCGGCCGATCGATGAGACCACTCGATCTCTAGGGCATGGTGTAATGTCGATGTAGGCATGGCCCAGTATTTGAAGTGGAAGGTAAGATTAGAAAAGTCTATACATCCCGCGGAAGTAGGCGACCTCAAAGGAGGTCATTAAGGGAATGCCCGATGGAAAACACCTCCCTAGCCCCATATATGCTTTGATAGGAGGAATGTCCCGGTGCTTCGCCCCATATCACGGGAAGGACCTATCCTCCGCGGCCCAGGCTGACAGGATGTAGGCACTTAGGCGACATATAGGCATATGAAGCCCATCTCCGCGACCATGTGATTGCCTCTTCTCAGGGTGTGCGTATCATATAGATAGGTGAATTGGTCACCCATATAACCAAAATTTTACTAATAATTAAATGAGTACTAGCGTGGTGTTGACCTGCTGAATAATAGAGGCGCTCAGGAGGCAAAGAGGTGAGAACTCTGAGACTTACCTTACAAATTTTATTTGGAATGTATGTTGCAAGGAATGAAAATACCTCGGACGTTAATCTTAATTTTGATAAACTTAATTGTCTTGATAAGTGAATTATTGGAAGTAACTGTTTTAAGGATATTTGTGAGCCAGGTAAGTTATTCCACGTAATATACTTGGCGTAATAATGTACAAAAAATAATGCAAGTAAAGGTAATCTTAATAAATGTGTAAAGTATTATAGTAGTTTATACGTATGCTCGAGGTTGATTCTGAGGTTAGGATGATGATCCCAAGGTAGGGGAGACCCACGTCTGCTTGGTGACATCATTTCAAAGATTAAGAGGAGAATGTGGCGTTCGGAAGGACGGTATACGGTCCCAGAACATATAACATCTTTGCCTGTCCAGCAGCATTACGCCACTCAAATAGAAAGCGTATGCAGCAGAAGCGTGTAGCAATTACCAAGGTAACCCTAGAAGGCGACTTACAGGAATAGAGTGCAATTATTAATGTACACATTTTCCGTATACACATTAATAGGGGCACATTTCCATATGGACACTTGATGCCAAATTAGGCCATACCAAATAATACGAATTAATATACACATTTTCAATAATACACACATTATGTAGGCACATTTGCCACCTAACCATTAAAAGACAAGTGGGCCGTTCCCGAAAGTCTATCCCACATGCCTAAAGGGGATGGTGGAAACCCTAGCAACCCCTTGTCTATTAAGGAAGGGGAAACCCTAACTTGCCCAATTTTAGTTTCTAGGGTTTTGGGAGAACTCTGTTTTGGTACATCAGCGGAAGCCAAGGCATACTCCAGAACTGCGCACGGGGAGATTTGCAGCATTGGTTTCCCTCGATTGAGGCGTTTGGTCGGGGAGGAGCCACTCAGGATCAGTGTTGGCCAATTAGATAGTCTAAACCCTATTTAGGTCCTTAAGTCCCATTAGGTTTAGCCTATTAAATTGCCCATAGCAGCCTTCTAGATGCGCTAGATACGACCTCTAGCTAAGAACCTAACTCTATGATGTAAGATTAGATATAGTTCTTTTAGTTCTTACGTAATGTATATAGATGATGTATCTCTATGAACTCCTTGTATTGGGAAGGGGTAGAGACCTAAAGCTTGGTAATAGATGCTCCTAGAGTAGCCTCTCTAGCACACTAGATTAACTGTGTACAAGAGCCACACCCGGTTGTGGGTGAAGGGGCAATCGGGCTAAGAGAAGGAGGTTCACCGACTCTAGAACGATCCCTCCTGTGTAAGGCCTACGAGGGATCATTGTGACTAGGTCTAATGGCTTACCACACCGAAAGTGCCAGGGTGAGGCATGGACTCGACACCCGTGGAGGTGTACACTTTCCAAGGTTGGTCAGTCTGGGCGGGGCCCCCTAGTCACCTCGAAGTCAGCATGCATTTCGAGGGGAGTGATCCCTTCACCATCGAACCCGGAGGATGAAACCCGGGAATAGCCCTCTTAGCTGTATGCATCCCGTGGCCTACGGAGTCAGAACACTTTTCAACCTACTCGCGAAGTGTGTACCGTGGAGGCGGATGGAGTGGACAACCCTATGCCATGTTCATATGCCAGATCCCAAATCCACTTGATCATCCCCGAGTTTGAGCCTTGCAGGTAGAACTCCCCATATGTATTAATGCTCACCTTGTTTGTCACGGATGTGATGGGCCACCCTTGAAGGTGGATATGTGCTTATATTATATCTTACGACATGCGGCAGCGACTAGGCAGACCACGAGGGGAGCGGGGTAAAATGACCCCTTCACTCTTCCGCTGGAACCCGTCAGTTGCGGTGTTATGTGAAGGAGCTCTGTGTATCGACGTAAAATTTGTTATGGGGGATGAACTCTGTTTGTATACGGTGGGTCTACTTGCCTTGCATTATCTGATAAAGTATCCACCGAACAGAGTCTACATGGAATCTCATATTCAAGCTTGGAGGCACATGTATCATCAAAATGAAGCAAGAAACAAGGGTGCATAGCAATGTCAACTGCAGAGGCCGAAAGTACAATGCAAACATCATTGTGAAAGAGATTGTCCTCGAAAGTAAGAAGAATTTTAGATCGAACTTGGTATACCGCAAAACAAAGCCAGCAGTTCTTTACTCTGATAGTTTGTCTTGCAAATTGGCGCGAAATCAAATCCTTCATGAGTCGACAAAGCATATTGAACTGCAAGTTCACTTTGTGAAGAGATATGGTGTCAAAGGGAAAATTTCAGTCCAATATAAGAATCTTGAAGAACAAACGGCAGATGTGTTTACTAAAGTTACACTTGGTTCTGAGTTTCATGAGTTACAAAATGCTAGGAGTAAAAGTCAAAACAACGCATGACATGAAGGGGAATGAAGGAAATTGTGATCATGGCATCTGTAGATTATACTCTACATGGTTCTATGGTTCTAAGGGGTTGATAAGAATTCATGTGGTTCTAAAGGGGTTGACATTTAACCATTGAATTAATAATGCCGGTGTGGCAGTAAACCATTGGACCGAGATAATTACATGGTTATAGAAGTTTGAGCGAATGAACTAGTGCCTAGTTTGGATCCGAGATTAGCGGAGCTCAAACCGACCGAAAAAGTCGGTGAGCTATCGCTATATAGATAAACCTAAGCAAGATATACTTATTTGTGCTTGACGGTTGAATTATTGGCGGCATGCATTGAGTTATCCGATGTCTTTTTGTTCTATGAAATGGTTTTGAGGTATTTCATTGATGCTCTGATTAAAGTTTAAAGGTTTATTATCTTGATAAGCTGATTTTAATAGGCACTATATGTTAAAGGTTTTACATTGAATAATATTGTTTATCACTCAATAGTGCATTCAACTTCTAACTCGATTGTCTAAGTTATCAATATTAAGCCTAGACGGCTAGTATTTGAATTGAGTATTATGAATCTTATGAACCTTTTAAGTAGTGTGATTATAATTTGGGGCCCTCGAAGTTTCCTTGGTAGTAGGTGGGATATTCCATGCAACCTTTATGAATAGTGGCCAGCTTGATAAATCATACCATAGAAGGGTATATACGTGTACTTTTGTTAGAGTAATGTGTGGATTCTATGATGCTAGATGGATGGAGTATGAGCGTTGCATTATATTTGCTAGGAATATGCTATGGCCTATCTAGTAGAGATTCTGAGTGGTAGTCCATCTCATGAGTTTAGACCTCGGGATGAAGTGGAATATGTGAATTGTCTCTAGGACATTAGTGTAATTATGGTATTACACGGAAGTTATGGTTGCTTATATGTTAAGGAAGTCATGTCCTTGCTTTGAGATGTGGCGATGAGATGTTGTCACCTGGGTTATGAAATATCTTGGTATGAACCTCATTCTATTGTATTGCATTGTTTTGTGGTTGTTCTTGGAAGTAAGATGCATGAGGATTCTATGATATCTCGTATTGGATCAACTTTGTAAGGTTATTGGTGATATTCTATCTTGTAAAGTCATGATGGATGATGTTGCATCTTGCATTGTAAGCGGACCATCTTGGGAGGGGTGGAATGGCGTGAGACTCCGCATCGTTCTAGATGGGTAGACGGATAGCATGTTGCATTTCACGGCCCACCTTCCGGAGGGGTGGGGTGGCCGTGTAACTCCGCGATCCGGCGGATGGCTGACGGATGAGTTAAACCCACATGCGTCTGGATGGAAGTGGTCTCCTTGGGGCCAACCCCAAAGATTACGCAACATATGTGCATGCATACATCGATTGATGAGAATGTAAACATGCTTGTAGCCCCGAGTTCTAAACTAATGCAGGGGCGTAGTGGGCGGTGTAAAATTGTTGTTGTTCTTATCTTTGATGGGTATGCTAGATTACTTTGTGGATGATGTTATCACGGCGATTGCTTTGTAAATCACTTGTTGCACAACCCTTGGGGAAGGCACGTGTCTGGAAGATCAGGTCATGTAGGATGGAAAGGTTTGCGGTTGGCACGCGTGCTATAGAAACTGCATGGACTCTTTGCTTTAGAGGATATCTCTTGACCTCTTGGCGGAAAGACATGATGCATTAGTCATAAGATATCAGGGCTCCTCTTGACATTTTGAAGCTAGGGCATGAATTATGAGCCATGCTCATTTTAGGTGTGTTGTATTTATGTCCACAATATAAATATATCAACCATTTGTACATGAAAACCTGTCCATTTCTTATCTTTGCCATGACTGAAACTATTTTTAATGTTTATGCGATTCCAACTTTCTTATGTTCAATTCTAATCAACTTACACTTAACAAATTTTTATAATATTTACGGAATGTACAGCGGATGTACATAAAGATGTACATCTATTGTAAATCTTATATACATTGATGTACCTAATGCATACGAAGTAGTCCATGTCATGTGTACAATGAAAATTTGTTCGGTTCTTATCTTTTTATATGAACAAAGTATTACAATATTTACGAAAAGTACCACCTGAGTCGACTTAGTCCATGTCATCTACAATTGCTTGAAGTTGTGATAACAATGTCTCATGGACTTCATCTGGCAAGTGAAATCTTTGTGCTTGCCCCTAAAGCTTGTGTTTTACTTTCTTGAATGGGATTCGAACCCCAATCCGCAGTTCTGCGGTACCAAAACATTCTTAGTAGGAAGCGGTTTATACTTATTGTGCGACACAGGGATTAGTTCATAATATTGTCCTTCAATGACACTAGTGCCGGTGAGTATTCATTTCCATAGTCATCAATTGAATCTTCTTCCAATGCATGCTTTTCCCCCTGGTGCACATGAGAACATAGTATGAAACACCTTCCACATTGTCTCAGTCTTTGCAAAAGACACAAATACATTTGAAGCGACTCACATGTCATCTAAACCAGACCTCCTCTTACGCATACAAAAACATCTACATCATTTTCATTTTCAACACGAGGGCAATATGATCGTGGGCTCCAAACTTTTTAGAGACCATTCTCCACAATGTTTAATGTTCTCACAATTCAACCAATTGAAGTTCATGCAAGCATCACAAAAGCAACGAGAGTTATGCGCATAGCAACTTTGTTGGATCTGCTGGGTTTATAGTTGACCTGAGAATGTATCTGTGAGTACCAGTAAAGTCTTGCAATTGAATGCTTCTTTGCTGTTCACATCTATTTTCCAACCTCCCAAAACACCCTTTCACAATCAGATTCCTTGGCCCTTAAAAGCTTGCAAAATTTGTTTACTCGCAATGCCATGCCATTTTGTTTTCTGCTTCGCTCTCAAGCCACAACTTTGCTATACCAGCCTCGCCATCATGTGTGCCTTTCCCATGGCCAGATCAAAGAAATTCCATATCACTTTCGAATTTTATTTTCAACATGGTATCTGATTCCATACCATGCCGTGTAGATTTGAATTGAGATGCACAACCATCCGACCACACACATAATGAAGGTTTATGTGTCCACCTCCATTATTCTTAAGCCACCCCAAATGTAATTTAAAACTATATTGCACAAAATGAGTGTCATGCTTCTGTCATCCGAAACATAGAAATGCACTGTTTTTTAAACTTACCTTCTATTTTCATCATTGAAATATGGACCAAAATACTAATTTGATCGGGATTCCAATGCTCGGATTGCACTTCGTCCCTGGTTTCAATCGTAGTTCTCTTGCAAAGTCAACAACAGACAACACACTATTATCAGGGAGTTTCTCAACACATCTTTTTAAATTGTTTTGCTCTCCCGATTAATGTCAGTAAAGTTATGATCTGTAAACTTAGCAAGCTGATTTTTCATGTTCTTTAACAAAGCGGATGCTTTGTCATTCTGAATCAACTAATCTAAGCCTTACGGATGTACCTTTTGGATGGCTCATTGACATATACCTTTGATGCATTTTAGTTTATGCCATTCATCCGCATCACATATTTCTACTTAATGCATTTTAGTTGGCCTCCACAAGATACTAACATTATCAAAAAGTCTTCTTGTTTGCTTGACATAGTCCATTGTTTTGCTGGGATGCCGCATTAACCTTTGACGGCAAATGCAATTAACATGTAGGGATCTCCTCATATCATTGAAGGCCTTTTCAGACAGATACGCTTGCTCATGTTTGACACAACAACATGTGTTTCTCTCCTTCAATTTCCTTATGCAATTAGGGTTTTAGGATACTCGAATCTGTCCGGTTTAATTTTGGTATCGGGATTACGATATACAAACCCCATTGATAAAGCTCGATTTGCAATAACAAAAGCATTAAAGACCATGTTAGCAAAATGATGTCGGCAACCAGATGCCAAAAGAGTATTGAACTATACTATTGTACATTTAATGTATGTTCTATGTACATAAAATGTCCATCCAATAGTTCCACTGATCTGTTACTGTACATCTAATGTACATCTAATGTACATCGATGCGTCTAATGTACATGACCAACGTTCCACCGACTGTTCTTGTAGATCAATGTACATCAATGTACATTTAATGTACATCTAATGTACATCTAATTAATGTTCAATACTAGTACATCACATTAATGTTACAATATTAGTACAACTAATGTACATATGTATGATTTGTTTGGCTTCATTACCTGAAAGTACACTAAAATGTAAAATGATGTAATTTTGATATTCAAGTACATGTAAATGCAGCTGCATGGACATGTAAGTGTTAATGGATGTACATCTAAAAAGTACCTAATAGCACATCAACGCAAGATTTACGCTACTATGTAAACAATGTAAAATGTAAAATGCAATACATTTCATGAAAACCATGTGTACTCATTAACGGTCACTTTCGGACGAACTAGAATGTACGAAAGAAAGTCATGAAAAAATTTTGGAAGAAAACATAATCTCCAAAACTGAATTGATTCAATTACAAGAGCAAACACAGAGATATCAAGGTATTGTATTGCTTGTGTTCTCCTCTTCATGACATCTCTAACCTTTGGTGAAACTTTGGTATTATCAAGCCAAAATTCCACGGACACGACATTTGATTGAATCATCGATTCTATTTGATCTTGGCATCCTTCACGCCAAAGCCCATACATTTGCTCCACTTAATGACATTATCTTCCTTCTTCTTTGCGACTTTGGATAAATTTCTTGGTTTGTATCTTTAGCAATTTTGAAGAAACATTCTTGTTTATATCTCCTTTTTTTCCAACAATCATTGATAACGATTGAATGTTTTGCGACCAATTTATCTTTGCTATTAGCGGACTTTACTTCTTGAAGCCCATCTTTCAAGTTTCGATCATTGATTTCATAACAATAACCGGAAGGATTTCCAATTCTGAGTTAGAAAAAAGAAAAAAGCACATCATCTTGCAACAAGCGAGCACAAAAACTAATCTTTGATCTGGGCCGAAGCGTTTGCGGACAATCGAGGATGCAATCCACCCGACACATCAACCACGCCCTTTATTTGTTTTATGGCATAACAGCGGCCAATGTCGGCATACTTAGCAGCATAGAACCATCACTTCCATTGGAATTCTCACCCTCCATGAATAGATTGAAATTGATTTGTATTTCTTGCTATTCAATTGGCATGTGTTTATACGGAATTAATTCGGTGTTAGATCCCCATGAAAGGGGAATTTGGAGGGAGGGACGGATCCATTCGAATTGGTTCGGTGGTTAACCAAGAATTTTGGGGGCACTGTCAGGGATGATCTTGCAATCATTGCAAACCTGACACAAAACGACAAACCAGAGTATCTTGATGTATATCTAAAATGTACCCCAAAACAGCACAAATTTGTCCTTCAATTGATGCGATGTATGTACACCCTTTCATGCTTTTACCCTTATCATGTTATGCAGATATATGATGTTGGTTGATCATGTTTGCTCCTCTTGTATTGGGAAGGAGGTAGAGACCTAGTAGCCATTATTTAGACGATGCTCCTAGTTTAGATCCCTTAGTTCCTATTAGATGCAGCCTGTGCATAGGAACCCACCTGGCTACAGGGGCTATGGAGTGACTTAGCACTATACAACGAGGCTAGTGGCAAAGCAGAGGGAGGTCCCTCTTGGCCCAGCTGCTTTGGGGGACCCATAGCAGGCTAGGCCTATAGTCGGTCACTTCGTGTGGGTCGGGTATGGGTCAATGGTGTCACCTTGACTCTCAAGAGTTGCAGATGTCGGTCTGGCTCTTGTTTTGGGAGTTCACCGAGAATGCGAATGGTGTGTCACACAATTCTCTAGCCGCCCATGGAGCCTCTAGTCCTGGCAGGGGGAGATGCAACCCTTCCCTCTTGTTTGGGGTGCAGGTTCGAACTCACGGAAGACAGCCCTCTGTGAGGACCCGTGGATCTAACAGAGAGTCAGGGGACTATGTCCGCAGGATTTGCAAGAAGAGAAGAAGAAGAAGAAAGCAGGGGACAAATGAGAGGAAAATGATAAGCTTCCTTGATATCAATGATGAACATACATGAGCTCTCGTAATAGAGAAAAAACCGAAAGGAGACAAGACTCAAAACTCATCTAGAACTCATATGCGAGCTCTAGTCATATATATAATTACAATAGCCTTGGGCCCAATATAGACACTCGACCGATCTCGGTCTTGGACTCACGGAAGGAGGCCCCCTGATTCTTGAGGAATGTTGGCGGTGCCTCTTGAAATGCCTAGAATCACTTGTGCCCGGCACGCAGCGGTGACGGGTCATCACTTGTCCGGCGGTGCCTCTTGTTGATGGGACGCAGGCTTTTATTTGCGTGGTCCGGCCGCTTTGGTCTTCTAGCGAGCCTTTGATGGCTGACCCGTGTCTTGAGCCTTTGATGGTGACCTGTGGGTCGGTCGAGGATCCTTGAGCTTGACCTGGTGCATTTGTATGCATGAATAGTCCTGCACCGGAGGCACAGGGACTAACACTCCCACCAAACGACACTTTCGAGTGAAGAAAAAGGAGGAAGGGTTTCGAGGGCTGGAAGCCATCAATGTCGAAAGTGATCCCCACGGGAGTGAGGACGGGCACCATTATGGTAATGGCCAATGAGATCCTAAGCGTGTTTGAAGAGCGGGAGGAGTGTTTTGGCCAAAGGCGGGATCTGCATCAATAAAGCGAGATCGTACCATGTCTTTAAAGGGCAAAGATGGGCGTCTCGAAGAAATATCTTGACATTCCATGAGGAGGCAGGTCCGAGGCCAAAGGCGACAATCGCATTCGGATTCGCATGAAAAATGGGGCCATTTGCCGATTTAAGGAGCCGAGCAAAATGCATTTGAGAGCAGCACAAAACCCGCTTGAAGATGGACCGAAGGATCGGAGGTGGTGGCATTCTGCAAGAAGGTGTCAAGACCATGAATCGCATCCGCCGGTAGTTTTGCCAACCACGCTCATTAGCAATATAGATCCATTGTGGTGGTATCCGGTGGCACCTTCTTCCCAATGTGTGCGGCCCGAACAAAGCGTGGATCCCACCGGAGATCCGTCCGAGATCCGAGGTGGAGTCCATCCGGCATGACCATCCATGACCTTGGTCCAAAAAGGGAGGCCCAATCAAGTCGGGGAACACAGGGGAGTGGAGATGTGCCCGGGAAGCATAGGGAGAAGGAACCATGCCCGTAAGGCGTGGGTTCTTGAGCCGTCTCCCTGAATTGATGACAAGATCCGGATCAAGAGCTTGACACCAACGATCCCAAAGAGAAGCGGAGAGTTGAGAGTTGGCGAGGAGGGCTATCCCATCCCGTGGGGACCGTCTTGCTATCCAACGAGCCCGTAATTGATTATAACCTGCGAGGTGCTGCATATAAATTTGTGCATAGGGAAGATCCTCGGGATGTCCTAGATACTTCCTTATCTCAAGTTGCGGCGCTTCCGCTTGCCCGAGATAAATGATTGGCAAGCTCGGGCATGTACTCGATGAAGAGTGTGGGTCCGAGCATGATCCATAAGATATGCATTGTTATCCCGAAGCACCCATTGCCGCGATTGGGGTCACCACGAAGAGAGCGGCGTGGCCCATTTCGAAGTGTTCACATGTATCACCCGGATAGAAATCATGAAATATGTAAGCCATGGGCTGAACAACTCTGAAGGTGATAAAAAGTCCGGATCGGCCTGATGGATGAGATCAAAAGACCACAAGGGCACAAAGACAACCCTTTGTCTTCAATGGAGAGTTCGGCCAAATCAAGAAAATCTGCGGTGCTTTCGGGGAATATCCATTGAAGTCCATCCGCGCATGCCACTTCGAAAGGAAGAGGTGGCGGCGAGCAACCACATAATCGTGATAGCGAGGAAGGAACTGGGAAGTCAGCGGGCATTACGGTAATAATGGCGGTATGGAAACGCCAAGTTTTGCTTGAGCCTCATCGTGATCAATAGCTTTGCTGCAGTTGTTGTTCAAGATCCGCGGATCCGGTTGTCCTTTTCTAGCGGCGAAGCGTGATTGGTCCGGGACCCGTTTGAAAGTGTTGACTGGGAGGAGGATTTCCCAGTATTGAGGCGAAACACGGCAATCTCCGCGTCATCAAAGATCTTACGTTTACGCACCTCATAAGTCGATCTTGAAGAGAGGTGAGCCGAGAGGTCCGTAGTAGAAAGGCGGGCGTCAAGGAGGCAATTTGAGCGTCCCGCTCTGTAAAGGTTTTGAACTTGAGTGCTGAAATTTTCACAAAGTTCGAGTACAAGGCGTTGAGCTTGGCAATATCTGCGTCCTTGGTACCCGGGATAACTTCGTGGACTTGTTGTGCTCCAATAAATTCTGAATTTCAGATTGAGCCGAGCCCTGTTGATCACGCAAGTTGGTGACTTGATCTTGTGCACTTTTGAGATCCGTATGAGCCCGTAAGAGAGCTCGCGTGCTTGTCTTGAAGTTTGGCCTCCAAAGTTGCAACTTGGGCAAAGGGCGACTTGAAGGTCCCTTATACCGCGATCGGAGGCCTCTAGTACCCTTGAACCCCGCTCATAAGAGCATCTTGGGATTCTTGTAACTTGAGAGCGGCAGCTTGAGCATCCTGCTGATACTGATACAACAACTGACGAGGGTGTTGTGGTGGTGGAGCCATTTGTTGCCTGGTTTGTGATGTTTGGGAAAGATGGTGTGAACTGGATGGTGTAGCGGAGGAGGAGACAAAGACATGGGTGTCGCGGACTTTGGACATGACCCGGTGGAAGAAGGGCGTGAAGTGCCAGCTTCGGTTAGTCGATGGAAGGGACCGGCCCGAGTGGAATTATGAGAATTTTGTGGTGTGGGAGGAAGTAATGACGGATGAGGGCTTGAAGGTGGCCTCCCACGAAACTTGAAATGGAAGTGGCACCCAAGGCGGTCCACTTCTTGGAGAAGACGATAGAACATCATTTGGGGCCAATCTATGTGGTGGTTGGAGTGTGTAGCAGTTGATGACCAGATTATAGAAAGGCTTATTGATATGGGTGTTCTTGATAGAATACCCAAGGAACTTGAACTTGTGCCACGTAAATTTAACAAAGGTTTAAGTGAGGCTTGTCGATATTGGTCGGGGCGATGGACATTGGCATGATAAGGAGGTGCACCAAACTCGTGACATCTAGATCCTGTATAGCAGAGACCATGATAAACAAGGGGTGTGCAAGGGAATATGAAATACCTCGAAAATCAAATGTTGAGTCAAATAAAATGGTGGTGCCATCGACCCGCGGGTGTAGCCATGCTTGGTTAACGAGCGATATTGGCGATGAACCGCTTGGTCGATTTGGAGCGGAAGTTCCATTTGAGAGAATTCAGAAAGCTTTTTGTCGTTCGTGACTTCTTTATTTGGGCCAACAAGGGCTTCACGGAGGAAAGTGGGCGTCAAGAAGGATCAGACGCAAAAAGAGCTGGATCCTTGGGAGCAAGGTTTGAAGTGTAGAAAATCTTGGTGCAGCCATGGTAACGATTTGCGAAAACGAAGAGTGATTCAAAGGCGGGCAGAGAACAAAAGACGGCGCGAGAGAGGCGAAAAAGGTTTAGGGCCGCAAAGGTGGGGCGAAGGGGGCATGATAAGGGCGAGCCGCAACCGCTGATGGTGCCAGTGTCGAAGATGCCAAGGAGGCGATTTGAGAGGTAAAAATTTGGCTAAGTCCCCAAACAACAAAGGGGAAGGAATGAATCCAATGGAGATGAGGCGTGAGAGAATGAAGGGATGTGGACATTGGGCAAAGGACACACATTAATGTCCGTGAGCGTGAAAAGAAGAAATGGCATTCAATCTTTGGCAACTCGAAGTGGGATATCATTAAAAGGAATGTGTCGGTTGGTACCATGGCTAGATATGCGGCGGGAGAAAAGATTCTCATTTTAGAAACAAATTTGCATTGCAAACCAACACGCGATTTGTGTGATTGGTCCACGCCGACAAGGAGTTCCTCGGTTTGCTATATAAAGACGAACCGGGAGTAAACGGCGGCATCCGATGGCGCTCGGCATGGCGGTGGCGGTTTGAACGAGGGATCGCACTATGCCCACGAATCGGGGAGTGGATTACCCAGATGAATTATTCGGACCTCTGGCGCTGCCACAACCGTGGCATTGAATGGGCGGTGGTGTCTTAGGGATGGCTGAACATCCCGACCGAAGACCAACGGGATGGAGGTGGTTCTGCACCTTCATTGGGATCTGGCCGGCGTAACCTCTACCATCTCCTCGCATCACCTGCTCGCCCAACCCGAGTAGGGTTTTTCATCTTAGGACTTAGTAGATAGGGCTCACGAGCCCGTTTTTGTATATAGGGCGGTGCCCATAGCGAAATAAGGGTCAGCTCTTCACATTTTGTAAAACATCTCCACCTATAATATAATATGTCGCCTTTCTAGTCACTTTACGTGGTGTTTGCTTCTTGAATCTGTATCGCTTTGTTGATTGTCGCTTTACGTGTGATGAAATGTTTTGAGACGAAAACCATTAACCAATGTAGGTAATGGAGTGCCATCTAACTCTGCCCGGTTGGAAAAACGCTGGGTCTAACCACTTGAACAATTTGATAAGGGCCAAACCAACGAAACTTGAATTTACCCCGAAAATTTTGTACACGGAATCATAAAGAAGAACCAAATCGCCTTCTTTGAATGTTTTTGTCTTGAGACGTTTGTCATGTAAAGATTTTTGCAAAAGTTGTCCATGAAGAACACGAATATAAGCATCCCTTGAAGTTCATCCAACTGTTTCTAATTGATAGACCCTTTCTTTGAGTGCGGCAGGGTGGATTATGAGCGTGCTTGATTGAAAAACGGAGTGTTGGAAGGATGTATTCAAGCGGCATGAGAGCTTCCTAACCATAAACCAATTTAAAAGGAGTGTGACCTGTAGCAATCTTGAAACAAGTATTGTAGGCCCAAAGAACGAGGGAAGTTTTGTCGCGCCACCAGCAATGCGGGAAGCGTCACAAATTTTCTTGAGAATGGTGACCAGAGTTTTGTTGGTGCTTTCTGTCAAACCATTACCTTGAGGATAGTAAGGTGTGCTCTTGTGATGATGTATCAGGAGATAATCCGTCAGCTCCTTGATAGTATGATTGATGAAATGGACACCACGGTCAACCCACTCAGCCCGTAGGCAGCCGAATCGCGTGATAATTTGTTGATAGAGGACCCTAGGCTGTGCTTGCTGCGGTGTTATGCAGGGCGGCGTCAAGGGAAGAGCATCACGCGTGGGAGCGTCCACCACGGGCAAAAGCGTCACCACGCGTCTTGGGCGTGGGCGTGAGCATCTTTGAAGAGCGTGGGCCAATAATACCCAGCTAGAAGGATTTTGCGTGCCGTGGTGTCACCATGAAAATGACCACCACCTAGCCCTTGATGAGCTTCGCGAACAATATCTGGAACTTCATGAGGTAGAACCACACGCCACGAAGGATGGTGTCCTTACCCTTTTTGTAGAGATGTCCCCGCAACCATGGTGTAGTCACGGACCTCGCGGAGGAATTGATGGCGGCAAGGATTGTCGCTTGGCGGAGAGAGGCGTCTGCCTCTTACGGTGGAAGAGCACCGTGAGGAGGTAATGCGCTGAAAATCATGGAACCAATGTGGTGTTGCCGTGACTAAAAGAGCCGAGCATCCCGGAAAAAGCGTCGTCGAGACTCGGTTGAGGGATCATCATGCGTGTGGATCGTGAAAGATAATCCGGGGGCGACATGAGATTTGGCCGGCCTTATGAACGATTTCAAAAAGGAGCAAATTCTTGGAGAAGAAGGACCCAACGAGCAATGCGGCCCGTGGGCGTGGACTTGTTGATCAAATAAAGGAGTGCTTGGTGGTCCACAAAGAACTTGATTTGATCGCCCAAAAGGTAGTGACTAGGCGTTGGACCTGAGAAAATGAGACCCAAAGCTTCACGCTCGTGCGGGAAATAGTTGCAGCCCGAGAATTGAGTTTTCTGGCGCGTAGCGATTGGGTTTGTCGATTAATGCGCATCATATTCTTGAGAAAGAACAGCTCAATAGCAAACGCCGAGACATCTACATGAACATGAAAGGGCTTGTCCCATTGAGGAGGAACAAGAACCGGTGCCTGTAAGTAAAAGCTTCAATGTTGGAAGAGCAAAGATCCCTTTGGGAATTCCAAGCCGGTGGATTCGTCACCCGTGAGTTTATGAATGGGATCTGCAATGGTCGCTAGTCCGTATGAAGGTGGAGTAATAATTGACCTTACCGGGAAAGAGCGTGTCTCCTTGATATTGGCTGGTGCTTGAGCCTTGAGCACACAAATCCCATTTTTGGCGGGGATGCGTGGTGATACCGCTTTCTTGACAACATGGCCCTAACAACACCGGAGGTGACGCAAAGGTGCATTTCTCGATTGAGACTAATGCCTACTCATCACATTTCTGGAAGACGAGTTCCAATTTATCCAAATGGTCAGCCATGGAACTCAGTAGGCAGAGAAGTCATCTTGAAAAATTTGCAAGAAGGGATTTTCCTTCATGAAATCATGAAAAACGAGCATGATCGTTGAAACGTTGATGGAGAGTTTGATAATCCAAAAGGAACCACCTTGTAGGCAAAAGTGCCCCGGGGGGTGGTGAAAGTAGTCTTGAGTTGATCAGATTCTTTGATTGAGATCCGATTGTAGCGAAAAAACCATCCATGAAGGAGTACATCTCATGTCCAACCACCTCTTCGGAACACAGTGCGTGAAGGGAAGTGGAAAAATGATCACGCCCGTGGCTGATTGAGTTTCGTGTAGTCCACACGCAGCACGCGGATCTTACCATTGTGTTTGAGGGCAATGACGATGGGGCTCACCCATTCGTAATGTTTGACCTCATAGATCAAACCTGCAGCAAGGAGTTTGTCAATTTCCGCCTTACGCGATCCGCGGTAATTAGGGTTGAGCCGGCATGTCGTTGCTAAACCGGGCGTGCATCGATTTGGTAGGAATGGTGAGTTCCCCAAGCTTTTGTTGATTCCCGAAGATCTCTCGTAACTCGGTGAAAATGTGTTTGAATTTTTGAACAGCTTGACGGCCCCGCTACGATAAGGGGCCTAAGATTTGCAAAAAATGCGACAAAGTTGATTGTTGCCCACGCCCACAATCTCACTTCGAGTCCGAATATGGGGTATTACTTCATTATCCCCGGACAATGTGTGCGGAGGTTGGAGCATAACGGATCGTGGCACTTTGCGTGGTGAAAAAGAGGGGTTGCTCCGGTTTCATCCAAACAGAGGTTGCTTCATGACAGCGTGTACATCAAAGGGGAGTTGCGGGAGGTTCAAGATCTGAATCAACACGTTGGATTCGATTGCAAGGAGCCGTGTAAGGTCAAGCGTAGCAGCCAGCCTGGTCCCCGATCAAGAGTCATTTCTCCCCAAGGATCAGCATATTCGGGGTAGGATGACGAGGCGGACTCCGTGTGGAGCCTGGAACTTGATAAATATTCCGAGCTTCTTCGGAATCCATTAATGCGAGAGAGGGTTCCGCATGTTCAAAAGAAAATGATCCCGCCCCGTTTGCAAGTCCATGGTGGCATTGAGATGACCATCGGTGATGACTAAGCGGGTCCGCGGGCCCGAAGAATGGATACTCTTGGCCTGGCGGGAGAAAAGGTCCGCCCGACCAACATTTCATAGTCACCGGATCTTCGCCCGGCTTTCCAAACTCCAAATTCCATGGGGAAGCCGGAGATCACCGATGTTGATGTGAAGAAGAGGTGTGACGCCTTGAGGTCGCGCGGATATGGCCATTAGCCAACTTGATGTCATATGGGGCACGAAAGAGTTGTGTGATGCCCATTTGTTTGCGGAGTTTATCCGTGATGAGATTGACTGCGCTACCTCCATCTATTTGAACATGGTTGACTTGCTGATTTCCCACTGTGGCATGGACCGTGGGTGTAGAGGTAGCCACAGCCCCAACTAGGACAGTCGGGAGTGGTAACTGGTCCTTGAGAGCAGGACAGAGTTTCAAAATGGTTGCCAAGCTTAAAGGAATCTTGATCTTGGCTAGCTCCTCTTGGAGTTCTAGAGGCACATGAGAAAAAGGATCTGCTGGTTCCACTGGTGCTGGAGTGCGTGGTAGTGAAGCAGCAACTTCTTTGAGTAAGTCAACCTCTGCAGCAATATTGGGATACGTCTGAGAGCATGGAGGTTGAGATGTGGAAGGTGTAGCTTGTCTTTGTTGAGCTCTGGTGGTGGCATGAACATTTGCCAATGTGCGGCCTTCAGCAGCTTGCATGAGGTTCAAAATGCTTTGGCGAACTTTTGGCATGACATGTGGCATGAGCTTCTCAAGTCGGGTGCAAAGTGAACCTTTTTTTTCCTCATGAGGAATGGTGTCAACGGCAAAGGCGGGTTGCGTGCCATTCGAATAATGGTCAAGGGGCGTGATGCCTTGGTGCGGCGTGAAACTAAACCAACCCAATTTGGCTACTGGACCGGAGGATTAAGTGCCTGAAAAATTTCCTCTTGTGCTTGTTGATCCAGTGAGGTTGATTTGTCGGAGCTGGTTGATAGCGTGATTCTTTGGCTCTTGGTGGCTTCTTAAGAACTGATCTCGGCCTTGTTTGCCATTAGCAATCCAGAGTTGGTAAGCCGTGAGGCGGACCGATGTGGTCTGATTTGTGCCGTGAAGTCATACACGAACTTGTGGAAGTTGAGGACACGCCATGGTGGTATGACCCCATTCTTGGCCAAAGATAACACCGAAGCTTTAGAAGGATCAAAAGGAGTACGTGGGTTGGGTCCCCGTTGTTGCTCCCGCAAGGCTGATAGAGTTGAGTGGGTTGCACCTAAGTGGTGGGCTGCCGATAGTGCGATTGTTGCCGAGGTGTGGTTTGCACTTGATAAACCATTTTGTTGCGAACGGTGTGGGATGAGTGCGAGTGCACTCTTCCGTGGCATGATTGCACATGTTGCATCGCTTTGCAATGAGGGGCCATTGGTGGAGTTGCACTCATTTGCCAAATGGCCTTGGTATTTGCAAATATGGCACCAGATCCGGATCGCTACCGGTGGATTAGCGTGTTGAGGCTGAACAACACCGTCTGTGGAACCATGGCGAGTGGAATGAACGGGAGCTCTTGAAGAGCCACGCCTCGGGAGGAAACATTGGTGAAAGTGATTGACAAGGTCGATAGCCTTGCTCCAAAGTCTTGGGGCGCAGTATTCATCATGAGTCGAATAGCCGGAGGAAGTCCTTGGAGAAACCGGACCAAAATCGGCTGCGTGTGGGGTACTCCTTGAGCTTACTTAGCGAGAATGTGAAGTCGATCCATAAAATCCCGAGGCGCACTCTCAAGTAGGCTCTTGTTGAAGTTCATTGAGTTGCTTGAGATGAAGTTGATCATCATCCGTAGTCCCATAATGAGGCGTAAAAGCGATTCGCATTTTAACCATCTCTTGTTTCCAATGGCTTTTGTTGGACATGAGCCATTGATGAGGAGAGCCACCTTGGTGGTGGAAAAGATGTGGAATTTCAGTTGAGGTTGCGCATGACCATTTAGGACAGCTAGAGCCTCAAATTCTTCCATGTGGGCCCGAGCACTTTGGTCTAAGGGTTTGCCTTTTCGTGTTGCCAAAGGTGGGATAAGTCGGTTTAGTCCGAAAGGTAGATGTGAAAGTGCTTGGCTGGACAGAACAAAGATAGTGAGGATATTGAGGTTGAGTTGGATGTGGCATGGTGCTGAAGGATCCCTGATGAAGGGGTGATGCGGTGGAGGAACCGGGTTTCTTTGGAGCATTGGTTTTGAGATCTGTAAGGTTGTAAAAGGAAGGGCAAGGGAAATGTAGGGAAAGGATATTCCCAGGTAGGCGCAAAAGAGACGTGTGGATATCCTTGGCCACCCGGGGAGATGATGGTTGTGAAGGAAGAGGGGTATGGCCTCAAGAATGATGGATGTAGGCATGTTCGTGGGGGTATGAAAGTACGGTTGAGAAGGTTGAGCCCGATAGGGCTCCGGATAGTGATGAGGTGGATCGAGGTTGTGAGCAATGTTTGCACGCTTTGGGGGGAACCGGACGAGACAGAGGACCACGAGGGGTTGGCGGCGCCGACCGAGCCCTAGACCAAGATGGCCTCCCTCTATGTCATAAGCGGATCCATACATGTCTCGAACAGTTTCCGATCTTTGATGGCGCCCAAGCGGGATGCCCGTCGAGAAAGGAGTTCTTCCGCGTGAAATTTCTACGCATGGCGGCCGAAGAAAGTAGGATTGAATCGCACCCGCAACGCAGCTGTTTGGGGTCCAGGTTCTGGGAACTCTGGAAGACAGCCCTCTGTGAGGACCCGTGGATCTAACAGAGAGTCCCGGGGGGACTATGTCACGGATTTGCAAGAAGAGAAGAAGAAGAAGAAAAGCGTAACAAATGAGAGGAAAATGATAAGCTTCCTTGATATCAATGATGAACATACATGAGCTCTCGTAATAGAGAAAAACTGAAAGGAGACAAGACTCAAAACTCATCTAGAACTCATATGCGAGCTCTAGTCATATATATAGTACAATGGCCTTGGGCCCAATATAGACACTCGACCGATCTCGGTGCGACTCACTCACGGAAGGAGGCCCTGATTCTGAGGAATGTTGGCGGTGCCTCTTGAAATGCCTAGAATCACGCCGACGCCGACCCGCAGTGGTGGCGGGTCATCACTTGTCCGAGCGGTGCCTCTTGTTGACGGGCCTTGCAGCTTTTATTGCGTGGTCTCGCTTTGGTCTTCTCATTGAGCCTTTGATGGCTGACCCGTGGGTGGACCGAGGATCCTTGAGCTTGACACAGTTACATTGTATGCATGAATAGTCCTGTACCAGGAGGCACAGGACTAACACCTACCGCATCGAACCGGAGAGATGCAACCCAGAGTAGTCCCAAAGGATGATGCCAGAAGACTGTGTCTCTGGCAGGTTATAGTCACGTCAGAGCCCGATTTAGCCTGTCTGCAAAATATACATAAGAGGGGCAGATGGAGTGGTCAACCCTAGCCATTGTCTATAGCCAGCCCTGCCATTGTTATATCTCGGTCTGCTCTATCTAAGCCCAGTCGTCAGTCTGCCTCCCTTATTAGTCTGAGTATGGGTAGGAGCTATTCTGCTTTATGATGTATTGTTATCTATGATGAATCTATGGATGGATAGATGGTACTATTCTTCGAGGTAGCTGATTATGTTATTATTGCTAGTGCGGATGTTTATGTTCATGCTCCCGATATTATGGGAGCACATAGAGGAAGGGTGCGCAAGACATCTTCGTACCCCCTTCCCCCACCATGGCCATCCCAGGTGCAGGATAAATGGAGGGCCCATGCGGTAGATGTGTTGGATAGGGGATTTCCCGCGAGATGTACGAGGGTGCATCGTATATTTGGTGGGGACCACCACAATGGTATCAGAGCAATAATCTTAGTTGACCAAGATCTAACTCTGGCCATGACCCTAAATAGGTAGATTAACTGGCCTAGTTAAGAAATGGAATGAGAATTCCAGTCTTGAACCATAAAAAGTGGGAGAAAATTTTTTCCCATTAGCAGGGTCATAATTAGATTAAGTTATAGTCTAAGTGGTACAAATAATACAGTCAAAAGAAACCTTCTAGTAAATTGAGCCCAAATTGTTCATGAACTGCATTTTTCAAGCGAAAATTGAACGAGAAATTGCTCAAGAGGAAGCTTGAAAGAAAATGGCATGAAATGACCAATATTTGGCCCAAAAGAAATAGGGAAATTTCGAGAAATAGTTAAGGTGATTAGAGAAAGTACCTTAATTAATAACTCATAGTTCTAATACATTGACTCTTAAGAAAAGTGGCCACTAAAAGCTTTGGAAGCACCTCTACTCTTTAGAAGTTCCCAAATTGTAGCTTGAACCTCTCCTTTGTCCTTGTAAAGCAAATCATAAGCTAATCTCTGAAGCTGTCTTAGAGTGTGCACCGAACGAATAGTCTGCAAGATCGACCGGAAGGTGCCACGAATAGACACAGTCGACCATCAAGGAAGGAAAGAGCTCCCAAAGAGGCCACCGTCAAAGAAGCCAAGTTGTTGGGAGGACCAAACAGGTAGCAAAAAAAAAATTGGAAGCCTCAGCTTGCACCTGAATGTTGAAGCACTTGCAGCAGGCAGTGGCAAACAAATTCCTCAGGCCGTGTGACCTAGGCCAGGCGACAAACTTAGTTACTCAAGCTCTTCAGACGAATCATATCACTCTCAGAGGAGTGGCGACTAGCACTTCGGAAAGAATTCAAGGGTATAGAATAAAATGAGGGTGAATACAATGATATCAAATACAAGTATGTCCCCTCAATGAACCCTCTCAAGATGTAGCTAGTGAAGAAAATGACCATTCTGATCGACGATTTGCAAAAATGTGGATCTATCTCTCGCTTTACCGTGTCAGAAGAACTTGAAACTTGATAAGCCTGCCACAACTATATCTGAGGATTGGTATTAAGTGGACAGTATTGAACGATGCACTTCAAAAGACCTTAAATCTCCATCTCTTCCAAATAGAAACCACCAAACATGAAGTACTAATTTTCATTACAGATATAAGCAAACTTACATCTAGTAATGAAGGTAGTTGAAATTGCTTGTTGAAGGCTTCATGCCTTTTTAGATTTGGAATCTCCATCTCTTCCAAATAGAAACCACCAAACATGAAGTACTAATTTTCATTACAGATACACGCAAACTTATGTCTTGTAGTGAAGACAGTTGCAATTGCTTCTTGAAGACTTCATGCATTTTCAAAGGAATCTTCTCTTCAATGAGAGGACCATTCAAAGAATTAAATTCCTTGGTCTCTACCTCAGTATAGAGTAATTTAACTATCAATTGTTGAAATTATTGCAAATTATTTGAAATAGTTTGGTTAGCGACTAAGGAGGACAGAGATTTAAAATAGTTTCAACATATATATGACCTATGAGTCACATTCTCTAAAATAAACGACATTGTCAAGGTATTTAGAGAATCAAGATTGGTGAAGTAAATAGATGTTGAAAGACGAGAGGTTTGCCAAAAGGCTTTGTACCTTGAGCTTCGAATATTCAATTTACATTTCAAAAACAAAGGAAAAAAAGGTTAGGTGCTATAAAAAGCCAGCATCGGAATCATTTGATACACAAGAGTAAGGACTTTTGTTAGAATTTTTATTACCATACATATAGAAATTAGTGCACAAATCGTAGAAACAACAAACAAGAAATGACTAAAAATTGTTTTTGTCTTGTATGGCATAGACATCATTTCGGCATCATTATTTCCAACTGGATCTTGCCTTTCCAAATGTGATACATTTATTGTCACGAAGAAAAATATAGACTTGTATTTGCAACATAAGGCGCACATGTCAAAACGTCAATCTTGCAACTCGCGAAGCTCAAGAGAAATGGAGATCGTAGCGTCCATTTTTGAAGATGAGGAGTAAGCAGCAGGAACAACCTCGGCAACAAGAGCAACTCCAGCAGCAGGAAGAGCAGCAAGCGGAGTAAGCAATGCGGAAGAAAAGAGCAAGGAGAAGAGGTCGCAGGGAGGAAGAGACATAGGCAAGAGAGAAGTGAACAAAGAGGCGTGAAAATAGGTGGATGGGGAGTGTGGTTATCAGAGAATCACAACCGGATGAACCAGAGGAGGATGAGTCCGAGGAGGAAGAAGAAGACGAGGAGGAGGAAGAAGACGAAGAATAGACAAAGCCTACACTCGACCACCATATCTAGTGCGGTCCAAGCCACCCAAGAAGAGAGCCAAGGAGTACAAGATGAGCGAGAAGCCATTTACGCAGAAGCAAGATATTGAGTACGAGAAGAAGAAGGCAGCATACAAGATATATGTCTGTCGATGGATCCGATATAATTACTGATACTGCAAGTAGAGTGCTGGGATCCGTCAAAGGCAGTCGACCAGGTTCGAAAAGCAAGCCTCCACTACCTCAAGCCAACTCTTTGAAGACTGTGACGTCCCCTACTCATATACGATGCTTGCACCGTATACAAACAGGAGTTCATCCCTTATACCAGCTCCATACTGATACAGGGCCCTCCACATATCACTGTGACCGTACTGGGTCCCCAGTGGGAAGAGTGAAGGGTCATTTTACCCCGTCTCCCTCAGGGCCTACCTAGCTACGGAAGCGTAAACATACACGTCAGTAACATAATCATCATATACCCACCTCGAAGGGTGGCATATCAACATCTGCATAGACAAAGATCAGCACAACACAAGGGGAGTTCCTACCCAAGGCTCAGACTCCAGGGAATGACTGACAAGCTTGGGTCTCCAGAGTTCATTGCAGACAGAATCATGACAATGGATTTGGCTGGCATAAGAACATGGCATTGGGTTGTCCACTCCATCCGCCCCTCCTGTGCACACTTTGCAGAGTAGGTTGAAGAGTGTTGGGACCTGACTGTAGCCCGCCGGATGCATAGCCAAAGGGGCTACTCCTGGGTTGCATCTCCCCAATTCCGATGGGGCAGGTAGGGATCACTCCCCCCAGAGATCTCCATGCTGACTCAAGGCGACTAGAGGACCACTGCCCTTATTCGACTTAACCCACTGGAAAGTGAACTCCACTCCACGGGTGTCGAGCCCATGCCTTACCCCCCTTCCCAATACAATGAGTCCACAGAATACATCCGCCCATCATATCAACATAAGTAATAAGAACTAATCTATCTCATAGAGTTAGGTTCTTTAGTTAGAGTCAATCTCAGGATCTGCTTGGCTACTAAGGGTGATTTAATAGGCTAAACCTACTGGTTCGAAGGCTGGAATAAGGTTTAGGCTATTCAATCGACCAAATACCTGATCCCTGGTTCGCTCCTCTCGATCCGAAGGCGTCCATGTCTCTGTTCTGCTTCGGGATGCGGTCGGAAGGGTGATCTGACAAGCTGGGGCGCACGAGCAGATCGTGGGAGTTGGAATTGACTCCTTAGGCGCGCGAACTGGGCTCGGAATGTGCGTGAACGAAAAGGGAAGGATTAAGGTTTGGTTACCTTACATAGGCTCTTAGTTAGGTTTAGGGTTTCCATGACCCTTGGTCTACCTTTAATGGGTTAAAGGTCTTAAGTGCGCGCATTGTTAAGTGTGCGCACCTTTGCAAGTTGCCCCCTAGGGCGCCCTTGCTTGGGTATACGTCGGCGTATACGTCGATTGGAGCGGCGTGTACGCGTGACGGTGCAGTACGGTATACGTCTTGAGACCGTATATCATACTGGAACGTCACATTCTCCCCACCTTGAATTGATGTTGTCCGCAGCATCGTGGGTCTCCCCACCTTGGGATCTTCTTAACCTGCAATCAACTTCATGCGTACGACATACTTATTATTATAGTTATACATTTAATAGGATTACCTCAAGGTAATATTTATAGATCATTATTATACTATTATTCAATCCAATCCTTATCAATTCTGTCATTACACAGTAACTCATAATGTTTCGGTTTATCATTATATACACAATTATTCTTCGAGGTACTCTTCATTCCTTGCAACACATTACAACAAAAATTGTGTTGCAAGTCTTCGTAGTTCGACCTCCTAGCCCTCCGGAGCGCTCTATTGGCCTGCAGGTCAACACTACGTTAGTACCATTTTTAATTATTTATAAATTTGATTATAAGGGAACCAACCCAACTATCTACATGAATGCATGGCTAATCTCCCAGCGTAGGAAGATGATGATTCTTCCATCGTGGCCGTGGAGACAGCGTCCTATCATGCCTATATGGCGCTCATCCCTACACCTTTAGTTGCCCAACGTGGAGGATAGGGTCCTTCCCGTATATGGGGCGTGAAGGACAGATTCCTCCTATCAATGCATATATGGGGCTATAGGTGCTTTTCCTATTAATGCATTCCTGAATGACCTCTTATCTCTCGAGGTCGTCTACTTCCGTGGGACAGAAGTAGACTTTCCAAGCGGAACCGCGGTCATGCCTACATTGACATTACACCACGTCCTAGAGATCACCATAGTAATCTCATCATCGGTAACAACGCATGCAACCCATACCTCATAGGTTGCATGCGTAGATTATACCTAACTATACAAGCTATAAATCTACACAAATCGACATGCCTGAGCCGATTTCTTCGGAGATGACCTTGCCGTCCCATTGCTCCATAAAATGCGGGTACTGCTTAATCAAATCCCGTTTGAGTACCCATGTTGCGTCTTCCACCGGTAAGTGTTTCCACTTGACCAAGTATTGGAGAAACTCCGATCTCCTTGTTTTCTTGAACGTTTTATCAAGAATTAGTTCTGGAACTATTTCTATCTGCTCTTCTGTCATTTCCAACATCGTTGGAGTGTCCAAGACGTCATCTGGGTTGGGAGTATGCTTCTTCAGCAAACTCACGTGGAAGACTTTGTGGATCTTTAAGTGTGCTGGCAAGTCTAACTTGTAGGATTGGTTACCCACTCTCTTGACTATTCTGAAAGGTCCAGCCCACCTTGGAGCAAGCTTCTTACAATTTCCGATGCGGAGCTTCGCCTGCTTTACCTTGATCTTGAGCCATACATCATCTCCAACTTGGAATTCCCTGACTGTACGATGTTTTTCGGCAATGCTCTTTTGCCGACTCCTTGCTGCTAGAAGATACCCTCGAACTTCTTCCACGAGCTGCTGCATGTCGCCCAACATTTGCTGCGAAACTTCCACTTTTGACACGGGGTTGTGCCAAGTGTCTGGCGTTAGGCATTGGTAGCCGTAGTTAATCATAAACGGCGACATTTGGGATGATTCCTGCTTGGTGCTATTGTATGCAAACTCCACCAAGTGAATAAATTCCTCCCACATACCTTGCTTGTTCCAGACATAGTTTCGTAGCATGTCTTCCAATATTCTGTTGGTACGCTCCGTTTGCCCATCTGTCTGGGGATGATAGGCCGTGCTCATGGATAGCTTCGTCCCAATCGTTGTGAAGAGGTCCTGCCAGAAGGCACTGATGAACTTCGGATCTCTGTCGGATATAATCTCCCTTGGCATGCCATGGAGCCTGAATATCTCTTTGGTGAAGAGTTTTGCCGTGTCCATAGCGGTGTCCGTGGTCCTGCAAGGCACAAAATGGGCCATCTTCGACAACTTGTCGACCACGGCCATCAAGGCATCCTTACCCCTTACTGTCCTTGGGAGCCCTGTTATGAAGTCCATGCTGACGACCTCCCACTTAGCATTTGACACCGCTAACGGTTCCAATGCACCTGGAATCCGAAGCTGTTATGCCTTCGTTTGCTGACATAGTTGGCATTCCTTGATATGGCGAGCTACCTGCTTCTTCATTCCTGGCCAATAGTAGCTGCTACGCACTTTGAAGTATGTCTTCATGAATCCTGCGTGGCCAGCTATTGGGCTGTTGTGGGTGTCATGGAGGATCAATTTTCTTACTCCAGATGATTCCGGCACGCACAACTTGTTTTTATGGTATAGAAGATTACCTTCCTTCTTAAAATTTTTGAAGGTTTCCCTCTCTTTATCCGTTCTCGCTTCCTTGCATAAACTTGCCCATACTTCCTTGAAGTCTACGTCCGTTGGCAAGGTTTCTTCGATCTTTTTCCCGAAATCGCTGAAGAGCATCGAGATTGCGTTGCAGTGCACTCTAGTTGTCAGCGGATGCCTTGAAAGTGCATCGGCTACCACATTAAGCTTCCCGGGTTTGTAGACTATATCAAAGTCGTACTCCTCGAGAAACTCCATCCACCTTCGCTGTCTCAGATTAAGATGTGGTTGCGTGAATACATATTGGAGGCTCTGGTGATCCGTGTCCAACTGGAACTTCCTCCCTAAGAGGTAGTGCCTCCAAATTCTCAACGCCCTGACAACTGCTAGCAACTCCTGGTCGTGCGTCGGGTAACGCGTTTCGGCGTCGTTCATCTTTCTTGAATCGTATGCTATTACCCGCTCTTCTTGCATGAGCACTGCACCTGTGGCTATCTTGCTTGCGTCCGTCACCACTAACTTGTCTTTTTCTGGGTCGGGCAGGGTTAAGACGGGGACGGTTGTCAAAGCTTCCTTCAACAATTCAAATCCCGCTTGGGCTTTCTTTTTTTTTTTTTTTTTTTTTTTTTTTTTTTGAGGAAACGGCAGAGATTGTATTACTGTATAGGAAAATTACATGATCATACAAAAAAACCCAAAGTAGGAAGTACTACTTCTGGGAAAAAGTGGATAGCTATTCGCTATCATAGACCCTTCATGAAGGGCACTAAACAGAGTTCAAAATAGAAAGCACTTTAAACTTAAAGTTAAAGTTCAGAAGTATATCTACTCAAAACAGAGACTACTGTTTACAGTATATCCGGCACTCCCTCCAGTGATATAATTGCAAAGGCCTCATCTGTGTAGATGAACATCATGTCATCTAGCTCATTTGGACCATAGCCAGTGGAGTCCAGCAGGTGCATAATCCAGGAGTCACGGGCATCTTCATGGATTTTCTTTTTGGCCAGAAAGTATGGCCTGATTTCCTGATTAAACCTCCAGATGTCTTCGTCTGCCAGCAACCTCTCAAAGGTTATACAGCTGATAACTTCTGTCTTGACCCAAAACAGAGCATCAATGACTTCTTGGTTGGAGAGTGGAGCTGTGGCAGGATCCACTAAGTGTTCATGTCCCCCCGCATAGTGTCGCTTCAGCAGAAATTCTGTCAAGAACAGTATCCAAATCATTAAATAGAATTGCAAAAAATTGAAAGAAACCATTGAAGGTTCCCAAGGAATCCCATTTGCGATCATATTTTAGACCCTTGTTTGCCCTATGTGCCATGGCTGCCTCAGCTAGGAGGATCTGAAAAGAGGCTTTAAGATCAGATAGGCTCGGGGCCAGTCCTTCGATGGCCACTGCATTTCTATGTTTCCAAATAGCCCAGCAGGCTAGAGTTTTGAGAGTGCCCTTGAAGGATGCTGCATTGTTGAGAAACTGCAGCAAGGAGGCATCATCTGTGGGAACTTGTTGTAACAGGGGTCTAACCCATTGCCAGAATGGGGCTAACCAGGGGCAGGTGAAGACGTGGGGGCTCGTTTCAGCCTGACCACAGCCTAAGGGGCACATGCCAGATATGTTAGTGTCAAACTGGGCCCTATAGCTATTGGTTTTGAGGCTTTGGTTAAGTAAGAGCCATCTAAAGAAGATGACCTTATTTGCACACTGAAGCTTCCAACCCTGTCTGATAATCTGTACAGCTGTATCATGTTGACAACTCCATGTTCTGCAAACTTTGAGTTGACTCTTGTCAAGTAGCAGACTATAGATCACAGATACCTTATATCCCTTACCATCAGAAATCCAATTATGGAGACAGATATCATTACCCCTGGGATGCCTGGTGACTAAGGAATAGATTTTCCTGTTAGTCTCTGTATCAGGCAACCGAGTAGTTAACTCCCCCCATTCTCTCCAAGTCTCATTATTCCTTAGGGAGCCTATAGTGTGTAGCCCAGCCAGGCACCATTCCTTGTATTTGAGAGGGTGCTTGAGGGCCAAACAACCTTCATCCTCATTTACCAGATCCTGATGCCAAAAGAAACCATGACTGTCATTGACCGAGTCCAGCTCCCTTGCTCGAAAGCATGGAGAGACCAGATTCCAGGCTGAGAAAATACGTCTCAGAATTTTGGATGTGCCAGGGGTGGGTTTAATCTGGTAAAAAGCTGAGTCCGGGAGTTGATGAGGAAGAGAAGGGGCACCTACTATGGTTGTGGTCCCTAACCAATATTTCACAAGTTTGAGAGCAGGTGATGGATTTTCAGAAGTCAGGGATCTCCAGACTATTTTAGCAGCCAGAGCCTGAGCTTGGGAGAATAAGTCTTTACATCCTAATCCACCTTCCTTCTTTGGCAAGGTCAAATTATCCCAGGAGACCATTCTTGCTCCCTGCCAAATGTATTCCCTCATAGCAGTTTCCAATTTCCTATATGATGCCTTATCAGCTATGATTACCGAGGAAAAGTAGATGTGTGTGCTGGCAATCACACTGTTAATTATCCCCACACGCCCTGCTAAAGAAAGAGATTTAGAGTACATCTGTATCTTCCTCTTCATCCTGTTTACTATTGAGTCCCATAGTCCAGGTAAATTCATATTGACAGCCAGAGGCAACCCTAGAAGTTTTGTGGCAGATTTGTGTCCAATAACTTTGATGCCATGCAGCTCATCCTGATCAGTTTGCATGACAATGGTGCTCTTATTCTTATTCAGGAGGACACCAGATGCATTCCCAAAAAGTTGTAGCATATTTAGGAAATTAGGAAGACTTGATCCATCATTCTGCAGAAATGTAAATGTGTCATCAGCATATTGCATGATGACAAAGTCTCCCATACCTTGTGGAAGTTGGAGGCCCTGGATCTCTTTTGTAGCTACCATATTGAGTGTGGCCCTGGTAACCATTTCTGCAACAATTAAGAATAGATAGGGCGCCAGAGGGCATCCCTGTCTAACCCCTCTTTTGCATTCAAAGAACTTAGTAGGGGATCCATTGACCATGACTGCAGAGCAACCAGCATCATTAAGGCTGTGCACTTTCCCTATCACTCCATCAGAGAAGCCAAGCTGTGTCATTGCCATGTAGAGGAACTTCCAATTAATTGTATCATAGGCCCGACTAAAATCCAACTTAACTAACATGCAGTTCTGCTTGGAGTGAAGATTCCAATGTAAACCCTCATGAGCCCCTATGAAGTTATCCAAAATGCTCCTTTCTGGCAGGAAGGCTGATTGCACTGGATTTATTACCTTTTGGAGAACTCCCTTGATTCTGTTTGCCAGAATCTTGGCCAAGATTTTATATGAAGAGTTTGTAAGTGATATTGGCCTCCAATCAGAGAAGGCAACAGGAGCATCAACTTTGGGAATTAGGGCAATCAGGCCAGCATTTATGGCTGGATGTACCTTTGGGGCAGCCCAAGCTCCCTGAATGAATGTAGTTAGGTCCTGCTTCATGATGTCCCAAAAGGCCACATAGAATTCCGGGGGGATTCCATCAGGACCAGGGCTCTTCCCATGAGCCATACCTGTGAGAGTTTTCCCAATTTCCTCTGTAGAAGGTTGCTGTAGCAGATCACCATCATCAATTGCTTGGTCAGCTGGACCAATCTTATGAAAGAAGTGCTTAAGGTTGGCCTCATTCACCTGTGAGTCAGCAAACAGGACCTTGTATTTAGCATGGAAGAAGTCCAATAGATTTTCCTGCCCTGAGATCTTTTGGCCTTCTTCTGTAACCGAAATAATGCCATTGTTCATGATTCGCCCTTTTGCTGTCCTGAAGAAGAGCTTGGAGCTACATCTGTCCATGCAGTTAACATTGATGCATTTACTCTTGATGATAAGACCCTTAGCTTCTGTCTCTTCAATGTTTTTGACCTTTCTTTCCAGGTGTTCCTCCTCCTTATGCAGATCCACATTGTATGGATCATCAAAAATCCTTTGCCTAATTTCTTTGACCTGAAGATAGATGTCTGTTTTTTCCTTTTTCATATTTCCATTCCATTTTTTACCCCATAGTTTCAGCCAGTCTTTTATCTTTCTCATTTTGTTTACAAACCCCTTCATTGATCCACTCTGCTGCAATGGGGGTAGAGATCTGTAGAAGTCCTGGAATTCTCGACAGAAGACTTCATTGTTGAGAAGGCTGGTGTTCACTTTAAAGGGGGTGTTAGCTCCCCCTTTGACTGAGTTGCCTACTTCCATGATCTGTGGGAAGTGGTCTGATATTGAGTTGCTGTGATCCCCATTTATAATTATTTGTGGCCACATACTGACATCTTTAGTGTAAAACCTGTCTAGGAGACAAAACACCCTATCATTCCCTGCCCTTTTGTTACTCCAGGAGTACACATTAGTTGAGGAGGGGGCTTGGTACACAAAGATATCCATAAGTTTGTCCCACTGGAATCTTTCATTTTTTGTCATGTTCAACTTTTTGCCAACCTTCTGGTTCCACAAAGGGGTATTGTTAAAGTCTCCACTCAACACCCAGCTGTCTGCTTGCATGGTAGGAATCCAGTCAGCCATGTCCTTCCATTGTCTTTCCCTCTCCTCAGGTTCTGTGGATGCATATACATTAATTATCCCAACTTTGTCTTCCCCTACCTTAAGGAAGATGACATTCCATCTACCAGAGGGGTGGTGATATGACCCTAAAGGAGAATAAGAGTTCCATATTGTGCAGATCCCCCCTTTGGTACCATCAGCTGGTGACCATATGGACCCTCCATTAGGCATAACCCAGTTTCCCAAATTTGAGGCTTCAAAACTTGGAAGCCTATGTTCTTGAATTAGGACAATGTCAGCCCTCATTTCTTTCAAGGCAATGATGACTCTTCTTCGTTTCAGGGGCCCTTTGATCCCCCTTACATTCCATGTGACAATCTTCATGTCTTCTTGGATCTGGTGATTGGCCCATAAGGATTAGGAGTATAGACCTTTCTCTGCCTTGTTTTCTTGGTTGTTTGGGGGGTGAAAAAGGACTCTTCCTGAGTGTCTTCATCACTGCTATCTTCATCATTCCAGAATTTTCCATGCAGGGTGTCCCCCATTTCCAATTCCAGTGAGCATGAGACCCCTTGGATGTCATCTCCCTGTTCAGGAGCCACCTGTGCCACTTGTTCCAGCATGGGAGAGTTATTTATAATTAGATCAGTGGGTAGAACCATTTCTGATTCTTGAGTCCCCTGATCTCTATCTGCAGAAATATCTCTTGTGAGGGGGTTCAGGAAATCCTCCTCAAAACCACCCTTGTGATTCTCATCACCCTGAGTGGTCATATACTCCTCTTCACTTGAGGGAGCATCCTTAAACAGCTGGATAACAGGGGGAGAGGAGAGGGTTTTAGAGGGTTCTCCCTGTTCTAAAAACTTTCCACCCGAGTCATCTGACTCCGAGTATTCATTAATAGGAGGCCTACTTGGTTCCTCAATGGTTAGCACCCTAGCTCTGCCTTCATGGGCTGGGGTAACAATCAGAGCATCTGGATCTACCACTTCTTTCCCCTTTGCCTTGTTCAAGACCTTTATCTCCATGTCTTCTGTTTGGAATCTGACCTTCTTCCTCCATTGCCTCTTTTGTTCTTTAATTTTTTTCTCCTCCTGATTCTGCTGCTCCCGGATTTCCCTTTGTTTTTGTTTCCTTGCTTTCCTCTTTGCACTACCATTCACATTCTTTTTTTGTTTCTGGGCAGGGGTATTTTGATACCTCTGAGCTCTCCCCTTGTTAGGAGTGATCCATTCCTCCTCCCTTTCTATTGCCACTTTTTGCTTAGGGATCTCTGTTTTTGACCCTTTGCAAATGCCTCCACCATGTAATCGAAATCCACAGATAGAACATGGTTCAGGCAGACCATTCCAGGCTAGCTTTAATATTTTGGGATTCCCAAAATAATCAATGTAATGTATGCTTTCAGGTACTGGTTTCAGGAGGTCTATCTGAGCCCAAACTCTGGGGGCTCGATCAGTTGTGATCTCCATAGCAATATAATTACCTGTATTCTTGAACAAAGAATACAGAGACTGTTCATTCCAGTACATGGGGTTTAACCCCCTTGAGGGGCGACCAGGCCGGATGGAAAAGTTCGATAAATTACGGGGTCAAATCCGGGATACCATTTACGGAAGAAAAGTCGGGGTATTGGCTCTACGGTGATTGTTCCTTTTTTTAGGAGCACAGTGGCAGAATGGGAGTTCTCACATTCTGCTATGAAGAATGGGAACTCAGTCCAATACATATTCTTGATTAAGATATCTTTGTCTTTTTCCAGTTCAGCTTTGAGGTACTGTAAGCGGACCCCTTCGTGTCGGACACAGCCAATGAGGCCCAGGCTGGATAGATATTTAAGTTTATTTTCTACAGCTGGGTTTTTGAGCTTACCAACACAGGCGGGGCGTGCTGGTCCTTCAGTTCACGCTTCACCACATTCTGAATCTCATTGGCATAGTCAAGAATCGGGCCGAACCACCCGGCTTTTTTCTATTCACCGGGCCTACCCCGCTCCGAAAGTGTTCACCATGTTTGGGAGGCGGGTTAGGAAATCTCCGAAAAGCAACACGATCCGGATGCTTGTCCACGCCGAGTTTGATCAGCTCTTCCACAATCGCCCTTGATTGCTCTCGACCTCTGTTCTTTGAGCTTATGTAATCAGTATCAATAGTCTCTTTTCAGTCCCCTGTCCCAATCCATCCTTTTTCCATTACTTGTCTCAAATGTTATGTCCTTTATCCCAATATCCAAGGCCTGACCTTCTGCCTGCTGCACGATTCCCAATGCAATTCCTGACATTCCCTTTTTTCTCACACGGCCCCACTACCCACTGAACTGCCCACTGAACTACAACTATTTTTTATTTTTTCCTTTTGTCTTCCTTATTCTACCTCCACCACCCTAAGATTTGCTCAAGACTTCCTCTAACTATAAACCCTAACAGTAATCTTATGTTCTAACCAAGAGCAGAACGGGTTGAAGACTCCTGCTGCTGACATATTCTTGTCCCCTGCATACTCACCCAGCCAAGATTCGATAATCTGCACTTCAAGGTCCCCTTCTACTGAGATGAAGGGAGAGATCTGGTGAAAGAGATCATCCGGGAAAAACTGGTGAAGCACCAAGTTCCTCCATAGGGTTGCATCTTCTCCCACCAGCCAGCCACAAGCAATCTTCGATCCTTCAGAAAGGATGGCGAAGTGCCTCACAACCATGTTTTAGGGTTCGAGCGCCAGCGTCCATTGGGGTCTGCGCTTTAACCCCCAATTCTCCGCTTGGGCTTTCTTGAGCCAATGGTCTGTCCAATTTTTCACTTTTTCTGCCTTTGTCAAGTCTGTTAGTGGGGCTGCTATCTTTGCGAAGTTAGGCCAAGGAAACTTCTGACTTCGTGGACGTTCTTTGATGCCGGCCATTGAATTACTGCTTTGATCTTCGCGAGATCCGTCGAGATTCCTTCTGCTGAAATCACATGACCGAGGTATTCCACCTTCTTCGTTGCGAAGTGGCACTTTGACAACTTGGCATACAACTGATGCCTTTTTAACTTCTCGAGCACCTTTCTTACGTGTTGTGCATGTTCCTCAATGGATCTGCTATACACTAGAATATCGTCGAAGAACACCATGACAAAGGTGTCCAAGAATTCTCTGAAGATGTCGTTCATGAGTCTCATGAACGTTGCTGGGGCATTTGAGAGCTCAAATGGCATTACCGTGAACTCGTAATGCCCATACCTCGTCGTCCTGAAAGCCGTTTTGTGGATGTCTTCTTCCTTCATCCTGATCTGGTGATAGCCTGACCTTAGGTCGATCTTGGAGAAGACCTTTGCTCCTTGGAGTTGATCCATCAAGTCGTCCGATCTGGGGAGTGCGTACTTGTTCTTGATGGTGTGCTTGTTCAATTGTCTGTAGTCTATGCACATCCTCAAGCTGCCATCCTTCTTCTTGACAAAGAGGATGGGTGCCCCAAACGGTGGGACGCTAGGTCTGATGAAGCCTAGGTCGAGCAATTCTTGCAACTGCTTCTTTAGCTCCGTCAGTTCCTGTGTCGTCATTCTATACGGAGCCTTGCTCGTCGGCTTGGTCCCTGGTTCGAGTGCTATCTCACACTCGACTCCCCTGTAAGGAGGAAGCTGCTCGATCTCATCTGGGAAGAGATCGTGGAACTCCGTGATCAAGTTGGCTATTTGCTTGGGCAACTTGCTGAGCACTTTGTCTTCCTTGCTTTCCCCCGACTCGGGTTCTTCAATCTCAAGTTTGAAGATGTATGCTACCTGCTCGCTCTTGATAGACTTGAGCAGCTTCTTAACAGACATACACTGCATGCTGGGGACAACTTCTTTACCTGTGATCTCAATAACTTTACCGTCGGGCGTTGTGAGGGTCACCTTCCGCTTTCCACAGTCAATGATGGCCCCTGCTGGTCCAAGATACTCCATGCCTATTATCAAGTCGTACTTGCCGATGCCCATTACTTCTGCTCCCATCGGGATGTTAATTCCCGGCAAGTCAATGTCGAAGTTGATTCTCTTTCCCGCCATTTGTCTTATTGCTCCACTTGCCAAGATTACTGGCCTTGGCTTGGACTTTAAGGGTTTCAGCTTCAACATGTCAACCATCCTTGGGGAAGCAAAGTTGTGGCTACTTCCCGAGTCTATTAGGACTATGAAGGACTTGGTTTTGGCCTTCCCTATTGTGGAAATTACTCTATACTGATTCTCTGCCTGTTCTGTTTCTATAGCAGCAAGGATGTGGCATTCACCCTCAATATAGTCGCGCGGTGCCTCGCCATCGTCGTCGGACGGAGTGTCCCATCCACCCAACTCCGCTAGCGCTGAGCTCATAACAAAGGGGCAGTTCGCCGTTCTGTGGCCCGGCTGGAAACATCTGAAACAGAGCTGCTTCTCCATGCATTCCTGTCTCTTTTCCTTTGGCATTGCCTGTAAGAAGGATCTCACTGCTTTTGAATAGTTGGATCCTTCCTGCTTGTCCTTGAAGGACACCTGCTTTCTTTCCTGATGTCTCCCCTGGTTGCCATTGTATGGGGACTTTGCTGGACTTGGGCTGGCTGCCCTAGGACTGTAGCTCCCTGATGCTTTGCCTCTATCCTGGTAGTAAGGCTGTTTCTGTGCACTGTTTTGAGGCCCCGATCCTTGCAAACTAATTGCTTTGGATTCTGCCTCGGATACTGACTTGGGGTCTATTGCCCTTACGAGTTTCCGGATCTCCTCGTTCAGCCCCTCGATGTAGCTTTCCACTGCATGCTTTTCACTCAACTTCGGCACATACAGCCTTAGTCTCATGAACTCTTCAGTGTACTTCTGCACCGTCATGTACCCTTGCTGCAATCTGTAAAACTGCCGCATCATGTTTGACTTGTGTTCCTGAGGAACATAGTGGTGCTTGAAGGCTTTCAAGAACTTCTTAAATCTGCACCCATCTCTGCTCAAGCCATGGGCCTTGGCATAGCCCTTCCACCAGATGCATGCTGCTCCCTTCAAGTTGGCTGTTGCCACCCTGCCTTTGTCTTTGTCCTTCATGCCATAGGCGTTACTGTACTCGCTTATTTCGTTGAGCCATGCTTCTGCCTCTAGGCCTGATCTGTTCTCGCCCGAGAACTGTTCAAGTTTCCGGGCCTTCCATACGTTGCCCAGTGTCGAGTCTACCTTCTTCTGGTAATCCAGGGCCTTAGCATCCTTCTGTCGGCCGTCTCTGGTGTCCGGCACTTGCTCTGCCTCTTTCTCGGATTCCGAGTCCGAGGCTGAGCTTGAGTCGGAGGTTTCTGTGCTGGGGGACCTCCTTCTCTTACTCCTCTTCTTGTCTTTTCCCGACTTTCGGGGTGTTGTTTGCGGACCCGATGATGCCTGTGCCGCCAGTAGGGCCTTTATCTGGTCCAGTTCTGTTCGCATCTGCGACATCTCCTCCTCTGGGGTCATGGGACCATATGCTTCGAACAGGTTCCTTGGGATGCGTTATCTGTCTGGGGTCCCTTCATCTCTGTCGGGCCTCCTGTTTTGCTCGATCGTTCTATGTTCCCTATCTGCATACACAGTTGGTCATCACTTTATGGTTAGCTTTACTCACTTTATTGTACTCATGTATTTGCCGTTTTATTTATGGAATCAAATACACTCAACAAAGTTTCTAAATATTAGCACAAAATGTTTTTTTTATTATATAATAATTTCAAGTACAGATCCTCCGGGATCAAGATTCTTAATTATTCTTGATAACGCCGGTAGGATGGGTTATCCTCTAAAAATTTCTTGACTTGGGCCGTTCCTACTGAGCGTCCCAAGTTTCTGAGGACATTGGTTGACGTCCCGCCTTGCAAGGCTGTCACCAAATCCTCTACTCTGCGGTCAGAAGTGTAGGCCACTGTTACTGCCAATCTTCCCTGCCGTCGGTAGGGCACGGCAAAGTCGAAGATGTCCAATGCCATGGCTCTCTTCACTAAGACAGCATAGTCGACATTTGAAGCTATTCGAGCATGCATGCCAAAGCCAGAGAGTGCTATAAGCATAAACACTTCTTCTTCGCCACGGGGGCTGAATTTGCGGTGTATCACCGCTATTCTCCCGTCCATCAGCAGGGGCAGGTAATATCTCAGCGACCTGTCGTTGTGTGTCGCTGATGATTCACCGCTTGCTTGGCCTCCAGCTCGATGCCATCCCGCGTAGTCATCGACTTCTACCTCTGTGATTTCTCGGTAGTCTCTGATTGTCGATGTCACCCGCCTGATGTCGATTCCTGCCTCTCTTGCACGAGGCGGTGTCGACGAGCTCGGCATCAATATGCTTGTGGTCTTGCCTCTGATCCCCATCCGCTCCTGAATGGCGAGGAATTCTTCTTCAGATGGCAATTCTCTGGTCTCCATGATCTGCCTTATGCTGCTGTAGGCCTGGATATCTGGAGTCGACTCACCTGCATAGGTATCGGCTTCTCTTACTTGAAGTGGGAAGTCTGAGACTCCCCGGACGATGAAGTCGTCTAAGTCCAGTTGCTGTCGTAGTTGGTGCAGCAACTCATCTATCCTGAACTCCCCGGGAGGTTCTGGATATCACTGAGGAGCAGGTACTCCTCACCGTTGATGATGATGTTGGCTAGGCTGGTAATGCCTAGCCCTAGCAGGGGAGCGATTCTAGGTGTCTGCCGGCTCCGCTTGAAGTCGCGTAGTTCCTCTTCGGCTTGCCGCCGTTCCTCCTCCGGGTCGAGCTCCATGTACTCCTCCTCTTCCGATTCTTCTTCTCCTCCTCTTCCTTCCTGCTCTCGCTGGTTTTGCAAAAGCATCTGGTGTGCCGCTGAGGAAGCGATGGGGTCCACCTCCATGGGGGGGATAGAGGTTTCCCCCAAGGGGTTTTTAGCACGGTGGGTGAGGAAAATAGCCAAGGCAGTGGTGTAGGAGAAGTACTTGGTCCCGTTGACAGTCAGGACCATGGGCTCGGGCATTCTCTGGGCCTTGTTGGTTAGATACTTGGCGATGTTCGGAACATCGCCCAAGGCCGCTTGAAGGGATGGCCGGGGAACAAAATATCCCACACAGGGGGGAAGCTGTACTAGGGACTGTTCTACCCTAGCTGAAAACTCGGCTAGTACTCGCCTATACGTGGGTGTTGCATTCAGGGTGGCTTGGACGTCTATCTCTTGCTGGAAGAGTTGGAAGATGGTATTGACGTCAGCTTCAGCTGCGTGTGCACTGGCGTTGTACCATCTTCTGAAGTCACTAGTTGCCATTGCTCTAGGGGAGATGTGGATAACAAACGGATGCAGGAGCGCCTATGGGAACTGGGAAATCGCCTCAAAAGTCACGAGCAATCTTGTAGGTTGTCAAGTGGGAAATGAGGTCCTATTTATAGATATGGGCAAAACGCTAATTTTTGGGTGACTTCGAAACCTATGGGAGTTGGGCAATTGTGACCTATTTGGGGGTCTAAATGAGGATTTGAAGACTACTTTTGGTGTTTGAGCATGCTAAGATTAGCTAATGAACCTATTGCAACAAACTGGAGGTCATTTGAATATGCCATGGTGAGAAAATGCTGAGAGGTCTCACACGTTACGCCCAGACCAATAATGAAAAGTTCATTTTTGCTCCTGGCGCGACGTGTGAGACATTGGCTCAAATTGGGCTAAACTTGTCTAATTTAGGTGATGTAAGGGTGTAATTCTACCAGACTCATCGAATTAGGCAGAATTGACCCCTTATTTGGTCAATTTGGAGCAGTTTTGGGCGCTTTTGGGCATGGTCTCACACGTTGTGCCCAGGCCAAAAATGGAAAATCCATTTTGAGTCCTGGCGCGACGTGTGAGACATCTCTCCTTTTTTATCCAAAAGTCATTTCTAACTAAAACAATAGCCAGGAATCACTATCTTGACTCAATTAAGCAAGAAATATACATCATTCTATCACCAAAAACTTTTTATATTTAACAAAAATTTATGTACAAAAAGTGTCTAAGATCTTTCTCCCTTGATGAAGCTAGCAAGATGCAAATCTTGCTTCATTTAGGGTGACTCTCTTTGCATAGACGGTGCAAGCCGTTGCATCTTCGAAATGTTGTACCAACTTCTGTTCTGTTGCTTCTTGTAGGGCCAGCAACATCTCGTCCGTCACCCGCATCTCTGTGTTGTACTCTTGGATTACTTCACGTACCAAGCGGGCGAACGGTGCTCGTGGAATCAAGAAGCCGAAGCTTCTCTGAAAATGCCTGATTTCTTTCAGGGCTTTCCTTTCACTGGCCTCCTTAGTGGCCCTCCTCTTGGCTGGCTTCCTTGGAGGCTTGGGCTTCTCTGGGGGTGGCTTCAGTGTATTCTTGGGAGGTACTCCACCTTCCACGAAGCGTACCCTGTTCGCTTGGTAGTATTTATTGTATGTCTCCCACTTAGCCAAGTACTTGTTGTAATCCCCTTCTTCTGATAGACTTTATGGGGGTCTATCACATAAGATTCCCGCTCGGTTCGGGGAGCCTTCTTCTTGTCTAAGGTCGGGTAGGGAGGGGGTTTGGGTGGCTGCTCTACGTCAGGTACTGCTGGCTCGTCCTCGGGATTTCTTGAGGGCCCCGCATCCTTGTCATTCGGGTTGTAATCATCGTCTTCAGAATCATCCGAGGAGGATGGGGGCTTGTCTGCATCTGGCTCTTGAATGACGACCTTTGTGCGTGGGGTCGCCTTCGTTTTCCTGGGGGTCGGTGCCACGCCTTTCCCTTTGAGCTTCTTCTGGAACTCTTTGATCCATGCCGCCAATTCTACTTCTTCTTCTGGGTTGAGGGTCGGCTCTCTCTGCTGGTCCTGCTCATCAGTCCGATCTTGGTCTTCTTTCTTCTTCCTTTCCTCCTCCTCTACTTCATCAAGAATCTTCTGCATCACATCTGGCTCCTCGTTATCGATGACCTCCGTACCGGCGTTGGAGTGCGCGTCCTCCTCTACTTCTGTCTCATCCCCTTCTTGGTTGTTGTTGTTGCTAGGGTGCTCTTCGGACTTTGTTGCCTCGCTGGCTGAAGATTGACCTCCTTCTTTAAAGAGGCGCTCACGAAGCATCTCGTGGATTAGGGCGCTGGGGGTTTCGCCTGGGCGGGGCTTCCTGGCAGTTTGTTTCGTTCGGGCCATGGCTGACGGATCTTCGATCTGATGTCGGGCGCCAAAGATCGCCTTGACAGGTGAGAGTGCCTTTCTAAGGAGGAACGTGGAAAATGAGGGGTGTTCTACATCTATTTATAGATGGGCAATTTTAGGTCAAATTTGAAACTACTCTTTTGGGTCAATTAACACACTTATTATCTTACTACATGACTAAATTTAGACAATCTAACCTCATGGTCTCACACGTTGCGCCCAGATCAATAATGAAAAGTTCATTTTTGCTCCTGGCGCGACGTGTGAGACATGGTGAAATTTTGATGCTAAAATTTATACATCCTAAGCTTGTTTTTAGCAAGGTAACATGCTAATTTAGCTAATTTTAAGCTTGGAATTCACATTACCATGTTACTTTTAGAAGATTCATCATTTTTCATGAAGTTTTGGGTGCAATGTCTCACACGTTGCGCCCAGGCTAAAAATGGATTTTCCATTATTGCTCCTGGCGCGACGTGTGAGACCATTCTGCTTTTGAAGGGTTTGACTCACTCTTTTTAGTCTTTTTATGCTCTAATTAACTTAACTATTACTAGCTTAGCATTTTCTACAAAAATAAGAAAAAAATTTCCCATTTTTCGAGGCTTGAGGATCCTATCAAGTTAATACTACTGGGAGCATGGCCAGTGCTTTGCTCTTGGTCTCCAAGAACATAGCTCTGATACCACTGTGACGTCCCCTACTCATATACGATGCCTGCACCGTATACAAACAGGAGTTCATCCCCCATACCAGCTCCATACTGATACAGGGCCCTCCACATATCACTGTGACCGTACTGGGTCCCCAGTGGGAAGAGTGAAGGGTCATTTTACCCCGTCTCCCTCAGGGCCTACCTAGCTGCGGAAGCGTAAACATACACGTCAGTAACATAATCATCATATACCCACCTCGAAGGGTGGCATATCAACATCTGCATAGACAAAGATCAGCACAACACAAGGGGAGTTCCTACCCAAGGCTCAGACTCCAGGGAATGACTGACAAGCTTGGGTCTCCAGAGTTCATTGCAGACAGAATCATGACAATGGATTTGGCTGGCATAAGAACATGGCATTGGGTTGTCCACTCCATCCGCCCCTCCTGTGCACACTTTGCAGAGTAGGTTGAAGAGTGTTGGGACCCGACTGTAGCCCGCCGGATGCATAGCCAAAGGGGCTACTCCTGGGTTGCATCTCCCCAGTTCCGATGGGGCAGATAGGGATCACTTCCCCCAGAGATCTTCATGCTGACTCAAGGCGACTAGAGGACCACTGCCCTTATTCGACTTAACCCATTGGAAAGTGAACTCCACTCCACGGGTGTCGAGCCCATGCCTTACCCACACTCAGTGGCAAGCCATTAGACCTAGTCTGCTGGGATCCCCGGTAGGCCTTACACACCAGAGGGATCGATCAAGAGTCAGAACACGAACCTCCTTCTGAGCCAGTCTGGCCCCTTCACCCACAACCAGGTGTGGTTCTTGTACACAGGCCGAAATCTAGTAATGCACTAAGAGGGACTAGCTAGGAGCATCAACTACTAAGCTTTAAGTCTCTACCCCCCTTTCCAATACAATGAGTCCACAGAATACATCCGTCCATCATATCAACATAAGTAATAAGAACTAATCTATCTCATAGAGTTAGGTTCTTTAGTTAGAGTCAATCTCAGGATCTGCTTGGCTACTAAGGGTGATTTAATAGGCTAAACCTACTGGTTCGAAGGCTGGAATAAGGTTTAGGCTATTCAATCGACCAAATACCTGATCCCTGGTTCGCTCCTTTCGATCCGAAGGCGTCCATGTCTCTGTTCTGCTTCGGGATGCGGTCGGCAGGGTGATCTGACAAGCTGGGGCGCACGGGCAGATCGTGGGAGTTGGAATTGACTCCTTAGGCGCGTGAACTGGGCTCGGAATGTGCGTGAACGAAAAGGGAAGGATTAGGGTTTGTTTACCTTACATAGGCTCTTAGTTAGGTTTAGGGTTTCCATGACCCTTGGTCTACCTTTAATGGGTTAAAGGTCTTAAGTGCGCGCATTGTTAAGTGTGCGCACCTTTGCAAGTTGCCCCCTAGGGCGCCCTTGCTTGGGTATACGTCGGCGTACACGTCGATTGGAGCGGCGTGTACGCGTGACGGTGCAGTACGGTATACGTCTTGAGACCGTATAACATACTGGAACAGCACAAAGACGGTCCGCTATGGGCCGAATTCCAAGCATAGTAGAGCTTCTCGGGAGATTTGGCATTGCCAACAGTGCACCAATTTGATGATTCGGAAAGCCTCTTTTCAGTGCTTAGATCGAGAGATTATGCAGGAGTTTAAGATGAACTATCGAGTCACACCAACGATGGTGCAGTCTTGACAGGAAGCGGCCGAAGCGGAGCGGACTCAACTTTTCGAGGAGGCCAAGACCTGTGCCATTCAAGTCAAGAGGATGACCTTATGCTCAAGGACATGAACTTGGCATAGAGGTTTAGAAAAGAAAAAAATTAGGAATCTTTGCATAAAATTTTGCGCTTGTATGTATATATCTTCCTAGAATTAATGGTAGAATTAGAGAGAGAAAGAGAGAAAGAGAGGAAAAAAAAAGTCAACTCGGGTCAAACCGCACCAAAGGCCCCTGCATCGAGAACGCAGAGTCATTCCGTGCAGAATAATCCGAGTTGACTTGTTTGTACTTAAAATTTGATAAATTGCTAGATAAACTAGAATTGTCCCAATCTTGCATCTTAGCACTTTGAAAATACCAAAAATGTTGCCTAGAAAAAGTTCTCCATGCACATTTTAGCTATCTGCCATGCATTCCAGTGTTTTATGGCAATCCATTCTAGCTTTTCAATCCATTTGAACCTCATCTTTAAAAAATTTCCACAACAACGAGATTCGAACCTCTAACCCATAGGGATGAATCCCCCCAAACCCCCCTAAACCGCCCGTGCCAACCACTGAAGGCAAGCATCATTTATGTTTGAATTATTATCCTTTAATTTAAGCTTTAATCATGTTGGATAATATTAATAGCCAAGACCCTCAGAGTTAGAACCAAGACCCTTATGCTAGATAGAGACAGCATCTTAGATGCACCACCATCAAGTGTCTCCCGCCATGCCTTTGTATCATAGATAATTATCTAGAAATTCATTTTACCTAGGTAATTTAGTCCAACACACCGAGTACACCTGTAAAATAAGTCTCCGTATATTACACCATGACAGTAAATAAGTACCCTTCTCAGTGCCTAGTAAAGTGCCAAATGCCAAGGGGGTCATTTGGGGTTAGAGTAGATGAAGGCATAAATATGGAGACATAAATATAGAGATTGTAGAGTAAGTAGACATAAATAATTGTTGTTATGGTAGTATTAACTGCCATGTGCACTTTAGGGCAGTCAAATAGGTTAGAAGAACCTTCGTTGCAGATCCTCGAGTCCTCGATACGGGAGGCACTCGACAACATCGACGAACTTGAAAACAGAGGGCAACCTTATGGAGGAAACTTCAGCAAATGAAAGGCCAAGATGATGTAAAGAGAAGCCCAAACACAAATAATAAAAATGAGCCTACAGGAAAGACGATTGCGACATCAAGAATAGATACAAGAGTTGCCAAGAAGGGCTATGCAACACCAATGGGCATCATGGCACTTACACAATTGATCACATTAGGAAGGAACATCTCCTAGCCAAGGATATTCTCCAAGTGCCATATTGTCTCGAGGAAGGGCCCCACATCGACGTTACGCCACAGCTACGCCACCAACAAGTAGATGACTTCATCGACTAGTCACATCAAGAGTTTCAAAAAGATGAGACTGGACATATCTCCTAAGAAGGGCAAGTATCTCAGATATACAGGCCCATAGTAGTATCAGATTTAGACTTCAAGCAAAGATGCTTTGACTAAAAAGGAGTTACAAGCCAGCGAGAATGGGCTGCTCAGGAATAGGTATATGGCCAGACCGCAATCAACTTCTTCCTCATTAGCCCCGATACTTCAGAGCAGCTACATCAGCCTCGACAGTACCATCTCAAGATCATGCGATCTTCTACCCTAGCGATTGGAGGTCGAACACCAACAAGAAGAGACACCATGGAGGACCAAATACCAATATTATTAACTGATCAGTCAAGATAATAGTCCTGCATGTGGGTGAAAATAGACTTTTCTCCGGAAGAGAAGTTGCACAGTTAGAAGTGGTAAAACAACCAACATTGTCATCAGTGTTAATAGCAACAACATGCGACTGCCAAGCTGGAGAATCCAATCGACAGGGTCAACAGCATACCAATTCAGGGGTTAGAAAGATCATCCCCAAATCTTGTAACCTCCAAGGTAGATGAGTCAACATGAAAGATTCTACAAAGTGGAGAAAATTACCTTCAAGCTTTTGAAATGCGACACCAACACCCTACATTGTCCACTACATCACCAAGTCTACTAACATGGATACCCTTAATTAACATTGAGGACGAGCAAAATCAGAAAATGTTCGACAAAAAGAGCAGACCACATGAATCATTATATAACAACTCCAAGGAGATCAGATTTTTCAACAAATTTGTGGATCATCGCCTTGATACCCCAACGACTGACGACTACACCAGCTTTTAGCAAGCTAGAGGACCTATCAGATAGTTGAATATCTTAGAATTATGAGCGATAACATCCAATTGAGCAAAGTTTCAAGGATTGGGAAGAAAAACGTGTGGAGTACTAAAATTATATATATTCGCGGACAGATATCCAACTTATCGGAACTTCTTTGTGAGCTTGACCACCTTGCTAAGCAGGATTCAATAATAGGATAACCGTTGACCATGTATACGACAAGTATCTCCACAACATAAGGACTAATCTGACCAAATGAAGAGAAGCAATCTAACAAGTCCGGCCAACTTTTTGGATGGCATCAACTCAAAGGTGGGACTATTTCAAGAGGGCAACAATTAAGAAAGGGAAGATCCTATAGCGTAGATTAGATCTAAATCAAGAATAATTATTTACTTGCTAGTTTTGTATCCAAAGAAAATGTCATGTTGACTAAACCTTGTGGCCATAGAATTTATGTAAATAATTCTTTAACCTGTAACCTTGCACCTCCTAGATGGCAAACATCATTAAGAACAAGATTCGTAAGTCTAAATCTAGGCCAGTAATTATGTTAAGGCTGAGTAATTAGCAGTATCAAAGGAACAAGAGTCAAGTTTGACATCAACCTTAAGTAGAACAAAGTGAAGGATTGGCGCCAAGTTATGCAAAGGCAAGTATGACCTCATAAGAGACATGGAATATTAAATTTGGCTAAGGCAATAAGAGATTATGTGACGCTCCCAGAGTCTATACGATGTTCCCATCGTATAAATACGGGAATTCCCCTCCCATGGTGACTACATCACCATGGTAAGGCCCTCCTTCATACTCGGACCACATGGGATGGCCAAGTGTGTGGGCGAGGAACACGGAGGTGTCATTCGTCCCACGTTCTCTATGGAAAATCCTATACAGCGGAAGCATACATATACGTTAGCATACAATAATCATGCCAAAATAATATACCACCATGAAGGGTGGCCCATCCATCATCATCACGGGAAAGATAATACATCCATAACAACACGAAATAACACCATGACAAGGCGCTACCCTGGGCTCAGACTCCGAGGGATCAACTGCCGGCCAGGGCCTCATGATATCAACAGACGGAAGTATAACATGGCGTTGGCTGGCATAAGACAATGGCTAGGGTAGTCCACTCCATCCGCCCCTCCTGTGCACACTTTGCAGATAGGCTGAATCATGCTATGGCGTGCTTGTAGCCCTCCAGAGACGCAATCCCAATCACCCTACGGGACTACTTCGGGTTACATCTCCCCGGTCCGATGAGGCAAGTCATAGAGGCGTCTCCGTCCCGAGCATGACGGATCCCTGGGTGTACTAGAGAACACGTGCCGCATTAGCGACCCCCGCATCCGTACCCGACTTACTCCCCTTAATCTAAAGGCCGGCTGACCTGCCCGTTCGAGCCTAGGGCGTCCATATAGGCACATCCCTCTGGCCCAGAGAGTGTCAGGCCCATACCCGGCCCACACATGGTGACCGGCTATAAGCCTAGCACACTATAGGAGTCCTGTAGCCGCGCTAGGCAAGACCCCACCCCCGATTCACCATCATGCTCGTTGTCTGGTGCTAAACCACATCATAGCATCCACAGCCAGGTTGGCTCTTGTGCACAGGCCACAATTATTGGGTATTAAGGGATCTAGCTAGAGACATCTCCACTGCTAAGAGGCTTTTAGGTCTCTACCGTTCCCTTAGTTCCCAATACATGGAAGAAGCAGAAAGAAAGAATATCAACACCATCTAAGTACCCAGAACAACATACAAAAGAGAATTTAATCATTCCATCTATTCAAAGAAGTGTCAGCAGAATAGAACTATCTAAGGACTAACCAGTCTCTTGGCTGGAGCCGTTGTCACGGAAGGCATCCATAGCTCGAGGCTGTTGGTAGGTGTTGGCAAAGACGGATTTAAGCTGGTTGGGATGAAATGGGAGATAGGACCCCTATTTCATGAACCAAAATGGCAAGTCCCTCCTGGCCAATCGATTTGGGCCAGGTGGCACCCCCTCATTGGTGATAATTAGTTAATTAGACCAAATTAGCATAATTAGGTTAATTATGCCACTAAAATCCATAATTATCCATTGGTTTTATTAGCATAGCTAATAAAATCCATTGTAGGTGACCCCCCACTTGGGCCCTTAGACCTATTACATGCTGGTGACGTGTCATGGTATGCATACATATACCGTATAAATACCTGAAACGTCACATCCCCCCCCCCTGAATTAATGTTGTCCTCAGCATTAGAGTTAGTGGAGAGTAATTATGGAAAAGATAAGTTTCATTTATTGGAAAACGTCAAAGGGTTACATATTCAAGTAGGAGGACAAAAAGTCTTTTTTTCAACATAAATAGTAAGAGATTACATTCAAGAGTACATTTCAAGCATAAAATTTCAAAAACACAAGTTGGCCTGCGAAATGAGGCCCCGGTTCTTCTGCAGCTTATCGGTACGGTCTACTGGCCTGCAGAAGTGAATACATTAGTGTTTAAGAAATAAATTGAGTAGTGTGGTTGAAGGGACCATCCCCTTAAATAAATACAAATATGAATGCAAGGATCCTATCATGTCTAAGGCTTGCATGTCGTCTCGGCATAAGGAGTGGCAATATTCCCATTATAGCCGTAGACGAATGCGTCCTATCATGAATGCCTATATGCCCAATTTCCCATCTAAGATGCATGTACCCAACCCCTAGAATGATCCCTGCCGGATCTCGTTCATATGACCCCTGTCACACTAAGAAAGCTATGCTTACCATTAGGGTCGGAGCTGATTGCATCTTGAATGGTTCGGCCCTGGCATTCTTTCATAAAGTCCGGGTAAGTCTTATCTAAATCCGCTTTAAGAACCCATGTTGCGTCCTCTGTGGGTAAGTGTTTCCACTTAACCAAGTATTGCAGAATTTGAGTTCGACGGGTTTGCTTATACGCCCGATCAAGGAGAACTTCCGGCACAATCTCCAATTGATCCTCAGTCATCTCCAGAAGTGTTGGTGTGTCAAGAACTTCTTCTGGATCCGGATGATGCTTCTTGAGAAGACTTACGTGGAAAACTTTATGGATCTTTAAATGTGCGGGTAGATTCAACCGGTAGGCCTGAAAACCTATCCTTTCGGCTATCTGAAATGGTCCCACCCATCTAGGTGCAAGCTTCTTGCAGTTGCCAATCTTAAGTTTGGCCTGCTTCACCTTGATCTTTAGCCAGACGGAACCACCGACCTGAAACTCCCGGGGAGTACGATGTCGATCAGCAAGACTCTTTTGTCGAGCTCTTGTGGCTATCAAGTATGCTCGAACTTCCTCGACTAGCGCTTGCATGTCTGTAAGCAGCTGCTGAGAAAATTCCACCTTGGATACTAGATTATGCCACATGTCTGGCGTGAGGCATTGATAGCTGTAATTTATCATGAAAGGAGACATCCTTGAGGACTCCTGTTTCGTGCTGTTGTAGGCAAACTCCACCAAATGGATGTAGTCTGCCCATTGAGATTGTTTGTTCCAGACATAGTTACATAGCATATACTCAATTATGCGATTAGTACACTCTGTTTGACCATCTGTCTGGGGGTGATAAGTTGTGCTCATGGCAAGCTTAGTTTGAATAGTGCGGAAGAAATCTTTCCAGAATGCACTAACAAACTTAGGATCCTGATCTTATATAATAGTACGGGGCATCCCATGCAGACGAAAGACCTCTCTCGTGAAGAGCAAGGCAGTATCCAATGCAGTATCCATGGTACGACATGGCAGGAAATGTGCCATCTTAGAAAGTTTGTCGACCACCACCATTAAGGCATCAAATCCTCTTAATGTGCGCGGAAGCCCCACGATAAAATCCATGGTAATAACTTCCCATTTTGCACACAGAACTAGTAAAATCGCTACTCGATTGCCACAGATGCTAGTAAAATCGCTACCGGTGGAATCTTAATGCAAGAAGGCCGAAAAATGAATGATGCAGAACTGTACAGCTCTTGTTTTTACAATGCCAGATTCTTAGGGTACCATCTTTTTTCTTGACAAAAGAGTATCGGGGCTCCAAAAGGTGAAATGCTGGGTCGAATGAAGCCTAATTTGAGGAGCTCCTGCAACTGCTTCTTAAGCTCGGTTAATTCAGGAATACTCATCTGATATGGGGCCTTACTGGTAGACTTAGTGCCTGGTTCTAAGGTAATTTCACATTCCACCCCTCTAAAAGGTGGTAACCGATGGATCTCATCGGGAAATAGATCATAGTATTCTCGAAGAACTACGGCTATTGCCGGAGGCAAGGCATCAAGGACTTCATCCTGTTTGAAATTAGCTTCCACTGAAGCAAGTCGAATCATGCCAGTGATCTGCGATTTCCTGAGAGCCCTATGCAACTGGCGTAATGAAATACATTGCATAATGGGAATAACCGGCTTACCTGCTATAGTGACTCGGGCTCCATTGGCTGCATTAAAGGTAACCTCCCATTTCTCAAAGTCAATGTTGGCCTTGGCAGCAGCCAGGAATTCCATTCCTACAATGAGATCATAGCGACCAATATCCATTATTTCTGCCCCTAGAGTAACAGGTGCTCCTGGCAGCTGAATGTTCAAATTGATGCGTCAGCCATGGGTGTGGCATATGGCCCCACTTGCCAACGTAACTGGATGTGGCTTGGACTTCAAAGGAGTGAGTTGTAAGGCCTCGGCCATTCTAGGAGATGCAAAATTATGGGTGCTGCTAGTGTCCATAAGGATAATGAAAGGTTTACAATCTACTTGGCTAACTGTGGAAATGCCAGATGGCTCGTGGTTGGCTTGACCCGTTTCAATGGCAGCGTAGATATGAGACCCACTTGTTATATAGTCAGACGCGTCATCCTCTGCAGCATCGTCCGACTGGTTTGGGTCCCTTGCGCCTTCCCAATCTAGATCCGCCAGGGCGGCCTGCACTGTCTGTGTAATATAAGGGCATTCTTGCGTACGGTGCCCCGGGCGGAAACACCGATAGCAAGCCCTATCTTTACATAACTGTTCACGGGTCTCCTTAGGGATAGCTTGGAGGATATCTCTGAAAGCTCCCGCAATATTGATAGACTTCTTTGGTACAGTAAAGGAAACTTTATTCTCAGTTTTCTGATATCCGGTGGAGGCAGGAGGCTCTGGAGTATAGGTGAGCGTCCCCTGTACGGTGTATACCCCTTGTTCTGAGTGAAAGATGAGGGTCGTAGTGGCTGGTACTTGGGAGTGTCCTCTTCTAGGCTAAGTGCTTTAGCCTCTGCTTCTACAACTGTCTTAGGATCTATTGCTTGAACTATTTTTCTTAAGGTAGGGGATAAGCCCTCTATATATCCTTCAACTGCCCTGTGCTCATTGATCCCTGGGACATATAAGCGTAACCTAATGAACTCATCCGTATAAGGCTGGACGGTCATGTTTTTCTGTTCCAGGCGGTAGAAGGTTTGGATCTGTCAACAACGATGAGCCTTGGGCACATAATGTGACTTGAAGGCTTTAGCAAAGACCTTATAGTGGCACCTTCCTCTCGTGAGACCATGGGAGCGGGCATATCCTTTCTACCAGATATGCGCTGACCCTGTGAGATTAGTGGTGACAACTTTACCGATATCTTTCTCGGTCATTCCATATGACTTACCGAACTCCTGCATTTCATCCAACCATGATTCCGCGTCAACTCCAGACCTAGTTTTCCCTGAAAATTGTGCCAGCTTCCGGTTCTTCCTAATGCTAGTGATGGCCAAATCCACTGTCTTCTGATAATCCTTCTTTTTGGCTTTTGTATGGTCGGCCTCCTTCTCAGAGGAATCAAAAGAGTCAGAAGACTCTGATGTAGCATCCGAGGAAGAACTAGGGCATGCCCTCTTAACAGGTGCAGGTGCGGGTGGCGTCGGCTGCTGATTCTGGGGAGCAGGAATCTCTGGTCCATACTCCTGTGGCATTTGGGGTGGATTAATTTACAGTACATAAGCATGGAGCTCAGTAAGCTGACGCTTCATGATAGTGAGCTCTTGCTCGAGGGTAAGACAACCCGGTTGCACGGGTGTCGCCCACGGAGGAGGGCGTGCACCGTCTAAGATAGAAACAAATTAAAGATAAGCACACTGATTCAATTAGTTATGACAAGAACTTTGCAACAGAGAAACACTTATTATTACAATGAAGACACGGTTACAAAAACATCTTGGCATAACATGCAAGAACTGAAGTTACATTTATACAAGGAGGATATTAAAACAAGCTCGCTTAGGGCTGAGTAAGGGGATAAAGGATAGAGTATCGAATACTCTCCCTTACTGCGCGGACCATCTTATACTTAGCCCAAGCTTGGATGATGACGTCTTGAAACTCCCAGGTTGGGCTGATAATTAAAAGATTGAAAAGACTGCAGAGCGCGTAAAATATCTGCCAAAGATGATCATTAGCATCGTCAAAAGCTTCCTGCTTAGTGCAGTCCCAATACGACCAACTTCGACGAAGCGTAAGCTTTAGGTGTTCATAGGCATGGTCGCGAAGAATCGTAACTATCTGAAAGCCCTTGGTTGGGTCGTACGGCTCTTCTTCTTTTCCTGTAAGAAGGCAAGAATAGATATACAATATATAAGTTATTCCTTATACTTCAAACTCTTGGAAGAAAGAGACAAGTAATGTAGGAAAAATAAATTCTTCTATTAAAAAGGACATCAAAATGACGATGCAATAATACATATGTTTGAGTGGCCAAAGGCCATACTCTATAATGCCGCTTATGCCTATTTAGGAGCTAGACCCCACATCCTGATCCATTGGTGTAGGTGGGGGCGGTGACGACCGATGGCGTAACAGGGTAACCCCTGGTCAACAGTGGCGGCTGCAAGGGAAGCAACCTCTGGTGGATAGGCAACAGCTAATGGGGCTGCCGTAAGGAGCTTCATGCTCATCCACGGTGCTATGTCTTGGCCCAAGGCGGTAAGGGCGAAGTCCTGACGCACCAACACATAAGTGAGGATGCGATAAGGCCACCACGATGCTTCGGCTTCTTGGGCCAGGTCTCGTGCCACAAAGAGGACCTGCCCTTGCCGAAAGGCTGATAAGAAGAAGCGTGTGAGGTGATTCCCCAACGCTACCTCCTTATCGAGGTCCATAGAGACCTCTTCCTCCTTGAGCTCTTCTTTCTCCTCCTTAAGATGAGTGGGGTTATGATAGAGGTCTTCCCCTTCCTCATCTGAATCGGAAGGAATGTCGACCATATTAATGTTTGGGACGTGAGGTCCCATGGCCGTAAAGGCTTCCTGAGGAGGCTGAGATGGAGGGTCTTGAAGTACAAGATCTCTGGGGCGAAGAAGAGTATCTGCCGGCTCTATAGCCTCCTGATGCAACTGGAGCAGCTGCCATACCTCCGGAGGGAGATCTACGGGTGTAAAATCAATAAACTCATCCATGCAATACTCGGCCAGTTCATAGAGCACCTGTACTTTCTCTTGGCCCTTTAAACCGACCACTACATGGTATATCCAAAGAATGTCATCCAACAGGAGGAACTCCTGGCCTTGGTGATAGATAACCAGAAGGGCATCCAATCCGGTCAAGCGTGCTCCCTGATCCCGGTGCGGCAGCATCTGTTCGGCCAACTGCTTCCACTGGACGAAATCATCCATCCTTATATACTCGTCTTCTTCCTCATCTGAAGAATCAGGGACCTTGCCTTTCTCTGCTGACAGGGTATCATCCTCCACATACTGATCCATGAGAATGGCCAAAGCAAAGATCACCTCAAGGTATTCCTGGCCCTCATGCATGACGAGGGTGGATTGCGGCCCCATCGGAGTTTGCCCTTGAGCATATCGTATGCATGGGTGTCTCCTCCGAGCATTTCCCTCACGACAGCTCGCTCTATGTAGAGCTGTGGTGGATCTCCCAAAGGAATGCAGAGGGAGAGCATCTCTTGGGTATAGAACTCAAGAAACCCAGCATAGTCAGGATGACTTTGCATGTTAGATATAAGATCTATCTTCTGGAGCTGGAAAGGCTGTAGGAGGTCGAAGGGAACTTGGGGGTGCCAGTGCTCTCCATCTTGATGCCATTCGAGTAGGGCTGGGGTGGTCGTTGGCGCTGCAAGGGATGGAGGAGGAGGACGAACAGAAAGGTAAGAGATAAGGAATAAAACCCTAAAAACTCTTAAATACCTTTTTTTTTCACTTTTAGGCTGACATCAACAGCCATATTTTAAATAATTATTAAAAATTATTTATTTATTAATAATAATTATTTTGAAACAGAGACTAAGTAGGCAAAATTTGGATTAATATTTATCCCTACAAAATTGTTACAAGGAAGATGCTTGAAAACAAGCTAAAGATGATCTCCCTGAATTCTCCGTGCAAGGGCCAAATCTTTAGTCATGATCGTGACCCTCTTTGCGTGGATAGCGCAAAGGTTTGCATCCCCGAAAAGGGCTATTAGATAAGCCTCAGCAGCCTTCTGGAGTGCCAAAATAGCAAAAGTTTGGAAGCGGAGGTCGATCTTAAACTCTTGGGCTATCTCTCGGTCCAACTTCTGGAAAGGCAGCTTCCATAATAGCAACTCCGTGGTCTTTTGGTACTTACGGATCTCCCATAAGGCCACAGTTCCTGGTCGAAACCGATGAGGTTTCCTCGAGGTTGCTGCTCTCTGAGTGAGTGTAGGCTTCTTGGGTAGAGTCTTGCCCCCAGAGACTGGGCGTGGTCGTGCAACATCCACTCGTTTCTGCCGACGACTGGAACTCGCGTGCTTCCCAACGCTCCCGACAGGCTTGAGCTTCTCCTTATATTGGCTCCCCGACTTATGAGTGGTGGACTTCCGCCGTCTCTTAATGGGAGGCTTGTCTGCTTGGTCGGGACCGCGCGGGATTTTCTTGCTCAGTGTTGGGTTGCTGCTGTTGTTGATCCTGGTTTTATTGTTGCTCCTGCTGCTGTTACTGCTGTTGCTCCTGCTAGGCTCTCTCAGCCTGTTCCTGAGCCTCACGAGCTGCAACCATATCTGCTTCTACCTGTGCAAGACGTCGGGCCGTAACCCTTCGAATGAGTTCCATACGATAGTGGTCCGACCGGGCTTGCATATCTATCTGAATCACTATTAAGTAATCCAGGTTGATGTGAGATGGGACCTCACCCCAAGTGAAACTTTAAGTAACCTCATCATATTCATATCGAGGAATATCAAGGGGTTTACAGTCGATGATGGCCCTCCCATCATCCAGGTAGACATACTCACGGCCCCGAGATGCTGTGTCTCCCCTCTCTATCTCTCGGATGTCATCTTCTTGGGCCAACCGAATCTCTCCTCCGAATGGCTTCTTCTTCAGGAACTTCCTCACACTCGGATGGGTAAAACTTGACCAGCATTATAACTTGGTCGGGCTGCTCAACTATAGTATATGACTGCTGTAACAGGTTGAGCTTTATCAAGAAGCGCTCGGAGAGGTGGAAAATAGGATAGAGTAACCTATGGCCGTCAATGAAGCGTTGCACCAGCTGAACTAAAAGAAGCTCGACCCGGTCGGGGTCGGTAGCCAAATGCTCCCCAAGCTGGGCGTAGATTTGGGGTATGTTGAGGGAGCCATAGCTCTGAGTACTCTTAATACGTGCCATGCTCATTGGGCTAGACAAGAAAAGGAACAAGGAAGAGGGCGATGTGCCGCGAAAAGGCGGGAAATAAGGCGCTGAGAGGTGGTAGTGGCAACAAGCGCAACCAGAGGCAAGGTTTTAGGAGCTTGGGTTCCGGCGGCTATGGCGGACGGCTAGGGTAGGCGCGTGGAAGGAGTAAAGCATAAACGAAAAAAAAAAGAAAACGTCTCTTTAACTTTTAAGTTTTAAATTTTTTTGAAAAAACCTTTTTTTTTTTTAAATTATTTTTATATGGCGGCTATACGCGCGTATACGGTCGGGCGCTAGTCCGGTTATACGTGCTTCTATTTGAATTCCAAGACGCCCAAACCCGAGCGGCGCCCGAGTTGGTTTTTGGGCCACTTCCTCGTCTGCCGGATGACGACTCCTCTAGGGTATTTGGACCACGCCCGAAGCGTTGGAGCAAAAATCTCGTCAATCCAAGCTACCTGGAGAAAGTTATGGCGCTTACAAAACTCCAACCTCTGGCTCCACCCTCTGACCTTAGCCGCTCCACTCTCCTACACCCTAGGTCATTCCTCTCGTAACTAGGCCAACTAACATGCTAACTACAGAGTTTGGCTACTTTAACCTAAGAGAAAGTACCGTCAACTAACGAGTTAGACTATGGCCAGTGCAGTGATTTTGGTCCACCAAAACCATGCTCTGATACCAACTGATACCACTGTGATGCTCCCAGAGTCTATACGATGTTCCCATCGTATAAATACGGGAATTCCCCTCCCATGGCGACTACATCACCATGATAAGGCCCTCCGTCATACTCGGACCACATGGGATGGCCAAGTGTCGGGGCGAGGAACACGGAGGTGTCATTCGTCCCATGTCCTCTATTTGAAATCCTATACAGCGGAAGCATACATATACGTTAGCATACAATAATCATGCCAAAATAATATACCACCACGAAGGGTGGCCCATCCATCATCATCACGGGAAAGACAATACATCCATAACAACACGAAATAACACCATGACAAGGCGCTACCCTGGGCTCAGATTCCAAGGGATCAATTGACGGCCAGGGCCTCATGATATCAACAGACGGAAGTATAACATGGCATTGGCTGGTATAAGACAATGGCTAGGGTAGTCCACTCCATCCGCCCCTCCTATGCGCACTTTGCAGATCGGCTGAATCATGCTATGACGTGCTTGTAGCCCTCCGGAGACACAATCCCAAGGAATCACCCTATGGGACTACTCCGGGTTACATCTCCCCGGTCCGATGAGGCAGGTCAGAGAGGCGTCTCCTTCCCAAGCATGAGGGATCCTTGGGTGTGCTAAAGAACACGTGCCGCATCAGTGACCCCCGCATCCGTACCCGACTTACTCCCCTAAATCTAAAGGCCGGCTCACCTGCCCGTTCGAGCCCCTCCTTCCGGCCCAGAGAGTGTCAGACCCATATCCGGCCCACACACGGTGACGGGCTATAAGCCTAGCACACTATAGGAGTCCTGTAGCCGCGCTAGGCAAGACCCACCCCCGATTCACCATCATGCTCGTTGTCTGGTCCTGAACCACATCATAGCATCCACAGCCAGGTTGGCTCTTGTGCACAGGCCGCAATTATTGGGTATTAAGGGATCTAGCTAGAGCCATCTCCACTGCTAAGTGGCTTTTAGGTCTCTACCCTTCCCTTAGTTCCCAATACATGGAAGAAGCGGAAAGAAAGAATATCAACACCATCTAAGTACCCAGAACAACATAAAAAAGAGAATTTAATCATTCCATCTATTCAAAGAAGTGTCAGCAGAATAGAACTATCTAAGGACTAACCAGTCTCTTAGCTGGAGCCGTTGTCACAGAAGGCATCCATAGCTCGAGGTTGTTGGTAGGTGTTGGCAAAGACGAGTTTAAGCTGGTGGCTGCTGCTCCTCTTCACTCTCCAATTCGAATTTGGGATGAAATGGGGGGTAGGACCCCTATTTCATGAACCAAAATGGCAAGTTCCTAGCCATCGATTTGGGCCAGGTGGCACCCCCTCATTGGTGATAGATAATCAGTTAATTAGACCAATAATTATGCCACTAAAATCCATAATTATCCATTGGTTTTATTAGCATAGCTAATAAAATCCATTGTAGGTGACCCCCCCCACTTGGACCCTTAGGCCTACTACATGCTGGTGACATGTCATGGTATGCATACATATACCGTATAGATACCTAGAACGTCACATTTGCTTAGCAATGGAGTTTTGGCAAGACTTAGTTCTCCAAAAACCACTACTACAAAAATAGATAGCAATGGCACAAAAGTGACATTTATCCTCCGCCTTTTTACAGAGCATAAACGTCACTTCTGTGCCATTTATGACATTTGTGCCCACCGCCCTAGCACTTTTTGGAATGAATGCATTTATAACATTTGAAGTGAGAAACTAAATTTGAGTTCATAACATGTGGGGACGATCACTAATTTTAAATGGCAATCGCTAATGCATAATTTCACTAACCATTACATAACTGTCCTATGTTACTATGCTTGCTAAGTAATTTGAACATATATAAGTCAGTGTTTCATTCTTCTTTTTCTTTTTTGTTCCTTGCTTTTTTTTTCTCCACTGCAATCGAAATCACTATTGGGAAGCCACGTTTTCACGAAATCACTGAGGAAATCTCTGTCATATATATGCTGGCAGTGCCATAGCCACACTGCCATAGCCAGCTATCCAGCAATATGCTGCTGCTTTTGCTTTGTGAATCGAAAGCTATGGAGAGTTAAGCCAGTGGATTCTATTCTCTGGCCAAAAAATAGAAAGCTCATCATTGTGTTCCTCCTGCTCCTGAAAACAGAGCACGATTGAAAGCAAGAGCCTACAAGCACAGATTAGAACAATGACTTTGAATGGTTTTAAGGTTAAGCAAATGCGTGAGAGTCTGACAGTGCAAGATTTTGTGGTGAGGTGATGAATTTATGGATTGAAGAAGCCGGGTTGCCGAACTGAGCCTTTATACAGATATGAAAAAATAAAGAAAATTCATTTAAGAAAGTGCCAGACCTTCAAGGCGTGGGCAAAACTTCAAGTAACAGAGCGAACCTGCGAAATATAGAAGAACATGCTTGAGAATGACACTGTTCTGCTCCTATGACACCCTGAATCGCTCCTAAATTAACAACCCTGAATTGCTCCCGACCAGATCTCAGCTTTTATTTTTTCATGCTCGTTCTGACTTCCATTTCACAAATACTGCTTAAGCGTAGACTCAGCGTTTAGATCTATTTTATTTAAGTAGGTCTTGCATATCGGAGTCCGAGAAATGTAAAACTGAGTTTTTGTTACGTAAAAATAGGGTGTCCCATTTTCTGCCCTATCCGCCTATGGCTATCTGCCACATGGTAGGGATTCTTTTCAAGAATCACTCAATTCTGAACTCAAGTTTCAAGGAATCATTCATTCTCAAACGTATGTATTTTTGCAGTTGATCAGACAGAAATCAAAAACATTACATAAATATTCATCGAATTTATTCAGAGAGTTTCACACAGACAAATTCACAGAGTCATAAAATTTTGCATTCATAAAATTGTTCAGATCATTAAACAAGTTATATGTAGCTGCTGCTTGGCTGCAAAGAAAAAGGTAGTATGATAGCTAAAAAGGAATACAGACTTAGAGGATGCTTCCAAATTCTGGATGAGTACAAAAACTTCTTCGGTATCCTGTCCAAGCTTCACAAAACCGACTCGGCTACAAAAAAGCATGACTCTGTATAGAAACAAGAACCTCCAAGAACCACCACTTAAAGACCACAAAGGACCTCCAAGAACAGTGGTGCTCCACTAAAAACGACATCAACGTGATGCCACTACCAAGGCACTCCAGAAGAGCTCAAGAATGCTGCCATCGCCTTAACCAAGCCTCTTGGCATCCAGACGATGCCATAGCTGGAGCCGATCCGCCATAGCTAGACCTCTATTTGTTGGATTTAGGCCCGCCCTCCAAGAAACCTCCAGAAAGCAAGAAAACCTCCAAGAACCTCTAAGAAACCTCCAGAAAGCAAGAAAACCTCCAAGAACCTCCGCTTAAGGACCACAAGAACCTCCAAGAACAGTGACGCTCCACCTAAAAACTAGGTCAAAATGATGCTACAGTCGAGGCGCTCAAGAAGAGTTCAAGAATGCTGCCATCGCCTTAACCAAGCTGCTTGGCGCCCAGACGACGCCATAACTAGAGCTCGGCGCAAATAGAAACAAAGAAAAAAAAATGACAGGCCAGCAGAAAATGGGACGCGCCTATTTTCATGTTACATCAATGTCCGTGTGTCGGGTATTCCAGCCAAAAAACTGGCCAGCGCATCCGCACGTCGGCCAATTTTCTAGGTTGGAATCCCCTCCACACGGACATTCCTGTGTACAAAATTTGTTTTGACACCTAATGCCTTGAGGAAAAACCGGCTCAGACGCTACCTCACCGCAGCTTAGCAATGCAAATTAGACGCTCACCAGCAAGAGCAAGAAACAGAGCATGGGCGGCGGTCACAGCGGCGCCCGCTTGGAAAAAAGGGATAAATTTTATGCATTATATAAAATTAAAAGAATATGATAGTTGTTTATTACATACGAATAGATGACATAGCATAAAGAATAAATACAAACAAATGCATGGAGAAAAGTATGGCAGAGTACACACAAATAAAGAAATGGAGAAAGGTTACAGACAAATAAAGAAATGGAGAACAAAGGATGACAGTCTGGAGCCTTGTTTTGATGTTATACTTCACACAGAAGGTGATGTGCCCTCTAACAGTATTATTATAAATATGTTAGATTAGAAATATATTAGCTATTTCTTGAACGTTTTGGTGGTAACCAATCAAACACTTTGAATAATTGTTCTTATAACCGATCGCCTCCTTTTAGAAATTTTGGCATGCAACGTTTAAAAGCTATCAAGGTGCAAGCCCTAGAGTGTAGCACTTTAATCTCTGCTCAAAATAACTAATTGATATCTAACTAACCCAGGCATTGATTTGCTATCTCAGATGTTACAACCTTTGTTTTTTAAAACGTGTTATCATATATTAACACCTTCATTTCTAAAAAGTATAACCAATCTTTTTAAACCAACAACAAGAAACCCCTTGGAGGCGCATATAAAAATAAAAGAAAATGATGAATTAACTTGCAAAAGCTTTACTGCATATATTCCTCTTTACCGACTGGCTTTTTTAAGCATAGGGAAGTCAAAGAAGAGAAATGTTGCCGCCGCGATAAATTTCTTGTATGTTATTATTGTTATTGCCAAATCATAGGTTCGAAACCGGGGCGTAATGCAGTGCTTGCTCAGCAATGGATTTTTTTTTAATAAGTTCATTCAATTGTAGAATACATTTACATATGGAGGGCACAACCCTTCAATATTATCGCCAGACTGTAGGTTTGAAAAATATCATTATATAACAAGGGCATAACTATTAAATGTCATGGGCATGCTTAAAAACCACATAGATAAATGATCTAGGCTGGGTGTTTTTAGCAGCGTGTTCAGGCCCTCATTATTGTTGGCATCGAGATGTTTCATAGCAATGGATCCTTATTAATTTAGACTAATGGGGAGGATCGTCGCCACTCAACCCTAGAGTTTTATCCCAAATCTGGAACATCAACTTCCAATTTTCATTTCCATTTTTGAATAAGGTTGTGGGTATGTTTAAAAGATGACAATTTAAAAAAAAAAAAAAAAAAAAAAAAAGGGGTAACGTTGCAATTATATGTTCACAATGATATAATTTATAGAATACTTTCAATATACAGAATTTATTGTGTTCAGACCCTTATCCATTTAATGTTGAAAGTGTTTGTGCCTAAACTGGATTGGAGTTGACTATATTAGGTGCAGTTCTCACCTTAGAACACCTTTACTAATAGTGGAAGGCAATTAAGCTGAGGTTAATGGACTCCTATGGTAATACAGGTTATGAATGGGTCACAATGGATGGACGTCTTCTATATTGATGGACTTTATGGTCTATTGTTGATAAGAAGGAAAATGCAAGAAAAATTATAGTCTATGTGGGTTCATGGCTACAATTTCTGATGCATCAGCCTATCAGACTCCTGCTTATAGTTCTCCAATTTCCCAGGGAATTGCAAATGATAATGATCCAAACAACACCACTATAAGTCTTCTTATTCCTAGAATTTAATCTCTTCAGTACACAAAGATCAAAGTTATTTTTCGGGCGTTTAAAGCTAATGCTATGGCTGCATTTAATCCATACAGATTTATGTGGCCTTATAAATGTCACTAGTATGACAGGGAATAAATACTTTATGGCTTTTTTAGACGATTTTAGTATAAAGAATAAATGCTACTACTTAAAAATAAAAGACTAGGGGTATGATGCATTGAAATTGTTTGTGGCAGATGTTCAAACTGAAACTGGAAGAAAGGTGAAGTGCATAAGATCCGACAGGGGAGGTGAGTATTTATCTCACGAGTTCAAAAGTTTTTGCGCTAACAATGGCATTAGGAGACAATTAACATGTAGATTCTCTTCTCAGGAAAATTGGGTGGCTGAGAAAGATAGAATTGTTAGATATTCAGAAATTGTTCATCATATTCTTAGCAGTTGCATGTTATATCAGTGAATATTCTTACAAACAATGGTAAGATCTTAAGCTACACGATCATATGTAGCCAAGGGGAACATTGATTTAGTGTAAATATTTATGTGAACCATGGTTGACATCAAAACCATAGGTTAAAGGTTAAAGGCATATTTAACCTTACTATTATTATTATTGCTAAGAATGTGGCTACCGAAATGGAGCCAATTTCTATTTGAAAGAAGCCAACTCAGGGTCGGCCGATTTGCATGGTTAGACCGCCGATTCTCCCTTGTATATATCTGTACAGGGATCGAATAAATGCAACAAGTAGTATTATGCAGATTTGAGTTCGTTTTGAGCTAATCCGATCATGGTTTTGCAGTTCTAACAGTTGGTCTTACTGCTACAGTGTTTCGGTCAATGACCTTATCTACAGTAACGTTTCCAATGGTTTAGTTCAAAGGTTGAAAATAAATAACTTGTTGCTTATGAATTACCTATGTTCTATAGTGTAATTGAAGATTGATCATATTGATTAAGTTGAGATACACTAGGTGTGTGTATGTTTTGAGATAAATCCATCATTTGGTATCAGAGCAGGTGTGTGCTTGATAATTCTTTTGCCAAGATGTCAAGCAGGTTTGGAGCTACTTTGTTAAATAGTGTGGATGTTTTCAAGGGTGGAGCTGGCTTTCAAGTTTGGAAAGACTCCATCAAACATATTCTTGAGGTTGAGGATCTGTGGGATCTTGTAGATCCAGAGGGAGCTGAAGTAGCAGTGGGAACTAACTCAACTATAAGGTCTGTGTCTGAAAGTTCTGTTAATGCTAATGATGAAAATACAGGAGACGGAGAAGGACGAGCTACAATCATTCAAAGCAGTGTCACTGGAAGATCAGGGTATGCCAAAGTTAAAGAAGCACAAGGGATTATCTCGTGCAAGGTAAGCCCTACTATCAGATTAAAACTAAGGGATAAAACACCTAGGCAGATGTGGCAGTATTTGTTATAGCAATATGAACAAAAAAGCTCATCTCAGATAGATCTTTTGGAAAATGAATTGAGAGGGTTGAAGTTACATATAGATGGAGATGTATCTGAATTCTTCAACAACTTCGATAACATTATTGCTGATGTATGGAGCTGGAGTGCATGTATCAGAAACAAGTCAAGTGCTCCAAATTTCTAGGGCAATTAAGGAAAATGACCAGCTGGCCTTATTCATTAGGAACATGACTAAAACTAGAGAGGAAGCAGAAAGGGTGCTCAAAACTGAATATGAGCAAAGGAAAATAACTAGGGAAGGAGAAGAGTCCTCTGAAATTCTATACACAGGGAATAAAAATAAAAAGACATGCTATTACTGTCATGAAACAGGCCATTTCAAAAATGAGTGTCCTAAGCTTGTGAAAAATGATGTAAACTGCTATAATTGTGGAGGAAAGGGGCACATAGCTTCAAAATGTCCATCTCCAAAAGAAAAAGGGAAAAATAAAGAAATCAGAAGTGGAAGATCTTATGCAGCCAGGGGACGAGGTGGAAGAAGACCCTCTGGTGTACACATTGCAAAGGAGACTGAGGGAGAGCCCAAACATGAAACTGATGATGAAAATGAGGTAAGAAAATTGCTGATTCATTCAAATGAAAATGCTGGAGCTAACAAAGTTTCAAAAATTGTTGTAGTTGATAGTGGAGCTGAAAGATCAGTAGTTCAAACTACTGATCTGCTCAAGGAGATCAACACAACAAAGATGAACAAAATTCAAGTGGGAAATGGGGAGGTGCAGCATGCTGAAGGAAGTGGCCTTCTACAATTGTTAGATTTAGAAGGAAATATTGTGGACATAGAAAATGTTCTATGTGTTCCAACTATCATCAAAAATCTGATCTCAGTTAGTCAACTTGTTGACTTGGGGTACAGAATAAACTTTGATTCAGAAGGTTGTAAGATTTACTTTGACAATAAATTGAAGTTCTATGCAAAAAGAGTTGGAAATTTGTTTCAAATGGAAAATGCAATGATAAACAGCATAAATGTCATTAAAATGAGTGAGGCAGAATTATGGCATAATAGGCTCGGTCATGTACACACTGCAATAATCTCAAATTCTTGGCCAACAAAGGATGGATAACATGCAAAGAGATCAAATCTGAAGGATTTGTTTGTGAAGGTTGTAAGCTGGAGAAAATTAATAGGCTACCATTTGGTAAATCAAAACACAGAGCAAAGAAAGTGCTTGAGCTTGTTCATACTGATATATGTGGACCCAGAAACAACAAAAGATATTTCATAAATTTCATTGATGACTACAGTAGAGTATGTAAAACCTATTGCTTGGAGAGAAAATCACAGGCCCTGCAAGCATTCAAACAGTATGTGGCTGAAGTGGAAAGGGAGACAGGCCAAAAGCTTAAGTGTATCAGGTCAGACCGAGGAGGAGAATATCTTTTATCAAAATTTAAATTGTTTTGTATTGCAAATGGCATTAAAAGACAAATGACCTGTAGATATAGTCCCCAGCAGAATGGTGTGGCAGAAAGGAAAAACAGAACTCTCCTTGATGCAGTTAGATCCATGATTAAACACAGTGGTTTGCCAAACTACCTATGGGAAGAAACCTTGAAAAGTGCAGTGCTCATTCAAAATAAACTCCCAAGTGCTGCATTGAAAGGGAACATACCAGAACTGTTATGGAAAAATTCCAGACAAGAAATACATTATGAGATGTTTAAAACATATGGATGCTTAGCTTATGCTCATGTACCATCAGAAATCAGGAAAAAATTGGATGATAAGGCAGAAATAGGGTACTTGGTTGGATATGATACTGAGGCTAAGGGATACAGGCTATACAATCCCACTTCAAAACAAATAGTAATCAGCAGGGACGTGTACTTTGATGAAAACACCTTATACAAGGACAGAGAAAAAGGAAGCAAGAAAAATACAGAAATAGAGAATTCAAAGGAAAACAGTGAAATAGCAAAAGAGCACAAGAATGCTGATTTAGATACTGACTCAGACAGTGAGGACTCAGATCCTAATGGATCAGATACTTCCATGTCAGAAAATGACACAGAAAATGCAAACAATCATGAAGAGGAGACTCAAGCTGAAACTGCTGTTGGCAGAAAAAGAAAGACACAGGTTGAAAAACTATTGGAGGATGCAAACATAGATACAAATGAGTATGGGAGAACTGACACAGGGAAAAGCAAAAGGATACATGCCACAGATATTGACTATGATCAAGTGCTCAACATCATTGAGGATACTGACATACCTAAGACATTTGAGGAGGCAATGGGATCAGTAAATAAGGAGAAATGGATTGAAGCTATGAATGAGGAACTTAGATCATTCAAAGACACTCATACATATGATCTAGTTGAATATAATGAAGGGATGAGTATAATAGGCAGTAAATGGTTATTTAAAATAAAGCAAACTGCAGATGGAGGACAAAAATATAAAGCAAGGCTTGTGGCTCAGGGATTCACCCAGAAAAGAGGAAAAGATTATGATGAAACATATTCATCAATTGTTAAACTAACAAGTCTAAGACTATTGTTGAGTTTAACAAATGCCATGGACTTAGATTTACATCACATGGATGTAAAGACAGCTTTTCTAAATGCTAAATTGGAGGAGATCATACATCTAAAATAGCCTACAGGTTATGAAGAAGGAAGAAATATGGTCTGGAAGTTGAATAGGGCAGTGTATGGACTTAAGCAGGCACCTCGAGAATGGTATAATTGTATTGACAATTACCTCAGGGAACAAGGATTTGAGAAATTAAAGAATGATGGAAATCTATATAGATATAGAATCAAAGATGATTTTTGCATCATTGCTCTTTACGTAGATGACTGTATAATGGCAGCAAACAGTCATGAATGCATGAATTATTGCAAAAGCATACTCAAAAACAGGTTTAGCATGACAGATTTGGGAGAACTTAAACAATTCTTGGGAATAGAGGTGTCAAGAGACAGAAAAGGAAAAATTCTGAAGCTCAAACAAAGCAGGCATGTTGAGAATATGCTGAAAAGGTTCAACCTTCAAGAAGCACATATTGCAAAAACACCAATTGTACCAGGTCATAGACTCACTGATGAGTTAGAATTGTCAGAAGAAGAAACTAAGGAGATGGAAGGAATACCCTATCAAGCTTTAGTTGGTTGTCTTTTGTATTTATCCAACAACACCAGGCCTGATATAACGTATGCAGTAAATGTTCTCAGCAGAAGATCTCATAACCCAAGCAGACTCCATTGGACAGCAGGTAAAAGGGTTCTTAGATACTTAAAGGGAACAAAGGATTTTGGGATAACATACAACTCTAATGACACATGTCTGCAAGCATACAGTGATGCAGACTGGGGTGGGGACCTAAGTTGCAGGAAATCCACCTCTGGATATCTCATAATGCTTGGAGGAGGAGCTATTGCCTGGAGAACTAAAAAACAAAGTGCTATTGCTATGTCATCTGCAGAGGCAGAATATGCTGCTGCTTCTTTGGTATCTAAGGAAGTAGCATGGTTAAGAAGACTACTCAATGAGCTAGATTGTATGCAGAATGATCCAACTCCAATATGGACAGACAGTCAAAGTTGCATGGCCATAGTTAAAAACCCAGTTGATCATGAAAGGACAAAACATATTGAACTAAATATGCACTTCATTAGAGATTTGGCTGGAAAAGGTTACATAAAAATGTGGTATATTCATACCTCAAAACAGATAGCAGACTGTCTTACCAAGGCATTAACAGAAAATAAGTTCACACAGTTCAGAAATGACATGAATGTCACTGATATACTGACTGAATGAATATTATGCACTCAGGTCAGAAGGATGTCTGGAAACTAAAGGTTGTGCAGCTCAGTCAGATATAAGAAATATGATGAAGGAGGAGTGTTAGATATTCAGAAATTGTTCATCATATTCTTAGCAGTTGCATGTTATATCAGTGAATATTCTTACAAACAATGGTAAGATCTTAAGCTACACGATCATATGTAGCCAAGGGGAACATTGATTTAGTGTAAATATTTATGTGAACCATGGTTGACATCAAAACCATAGGTTAAAGGTTAAAGGCATATTTAACCTTACTATTATTATTATTGCTAAGAATGTGGCTACCGAAATGGAGCCAATTTCTATTTGAAAGAAGCCAACTCAGGGTCGGCCGATTTGCATGGCTAGACCGCCGATTCTCCCTTGTATATATCTGTACAGGGATCGAATAAATGCAACAAGCAGTATTATGCAGATTTGAGTTCGTTTTGAGCTAATCCGATCATGGTTTTGCAGTTCTAACAGTTGGTCTTACCTGCTACAGTGTTTCGGTCAATGACCTTATCTACAGTAACTTTTCCAATGGTTTAGTTCAAAGGTTGAAAATAAATAACTTGTTGCTTATGAATTACCTATGTTCTATAGTGTAATTGAAGATTGATCATATTGATTAAGTTGAGATACACTAGGTGTGTGTATGTTTTGAGATATTCTAAATGCTGTTAGGTCCATGATCAAATCTTCAGGGCTTCCAAACTTTATCTAGAATGAGGCCGTAAAGGTTGTGTATGTTCAGAATCTGTTGCCAAACTCGAGCATAAGAGGAGCTGCTCTAGAACTGCTATGGTCAGGTAAAACACCCTTCTATGATTCTTTGAATGCATACGGTTGTTTGGCATTTGCTCATGCACCTGAAGAGTTAAGAAAAAAATTGATAATAAAGCATATATAACATATATGGTTGGATATGACTTGAACTCAAAAACATACAGACTGTATGATCCTGAAAAAATAATTAGTAGAAATGTTGTATTTGATGAGCGGCAATATTATAGGAGAATTCCAAAGGTAAACACAGAAGACAATCTTGAAAATAAAGATCCTGTTATAGAGGAAGAAGAGAAAAAGGGAGATATTGAAAAAGAGGAGAATAGGCAAAAGCAAGTTAAATTTGCAGATGATAGTAGTGATATTGATAATGATCTAGACCAAATCTAGACATATCTGGACCATTTACAGTACCAAAACTTGAGCAAGAAAAGGAATTTACAGATCCAAGGATACATGACAGGCCTGCAATAGGAACAGAGAAAAATATTGGTCCAGTTGAAGGGATTGAAATTGTGAACCTAGAAAGAGAATAGAAGTTGAAATTCTCGAGGATGAAAACAGAAAATTAATGGAAATGCATGGTAGATATTAGTTACTGGTATGCAATTGACTCATGTGCCTGATAAAGACAATATGAAACTTCCCTTCTCTTGCACATACCTATCATTTTTCAAAGTATCCCTCATTGCTTTAGAGCCTTTAGACATAAGACGAGCTGCTTCGTTAACCAAAATTCTGTATAGAGGAATAGGTGGTGGCTGGGCTCAATCTGACTACTCTGATCTCTTGCAAAATTTCATAAATCTACTGAACTGTGACCTTTCTAAAAAATTCATCTATCTCAGTATCCTTATTTCTTCTTTTTTCCTTTTATAAGAATGGCATTCTTTGAAGGACTATCTCCCGAAACCTCTTTTGGATCATCATCAATTGCATCCTCAAGTGTACATGGCTCAAATGGAGACATAGTGTACATGGCTCTATGGAGACATCTGGCTCAATGCATTCAGTATTTTGTTGCATGTCTTCCTGTGCCATATCTTTTCTTGCAATTCAGTATGAAAAAGCTTAGATTTCCTAGACCTTCTAGAGGGAGTCTGAAGAAGACTGTAGACAAACTCCTCTTTATGTTGTCGAGTTACAACCATGCCCTTCTATCAACCCGCCATTTCATCAAACGGGGCCAAAGGATAGTGTTTTCATTGCCCATTATCATGCAAACTTGAGAAGTTGAATGAATAGAAGAACATAAGTAGAAAGTTATTTGAAATACCTTGAACTCTTGAGCCAAGAAAAATAGTCACCAACATGCTCTTGTGCTTCATACAAGTCAGCTGTCCATTTTATTAAATGGCACCAAACAAGGAAACTGCATTTGATAATAAGAAAAAAAAAAGATATGTTGTAATGCACAAGATTTTTGATGCAGCTGTAAAATGATGCACAAGACATTATGCTTTTGCAAAATTGAATGGAAGAAGAGTTAGGGACATATCAAAGCCATAAACGACGCCGTTCAGTCAAACTACACAAGATCTTAGCTGCGGCAAACTAGAAATTATGCTTCTACTAATTCTGAATTTGAATTAAAAAGGGAGCTAAAAACATACTAAATTTATAAATGGCACCGTTCAGTCAAAATTGGATTCAAAGAGGAGCCCAACTGAACGAGATTTCAGCTGCAACAAAGTAGAAATTATGTTTCTACTAATTATGAAATTGAATATAAAAAAGAGCTAAAGATATACCAAATCCATATCTAATCCATAAACGGCGTCGTTGTTGGAAGATAAGAGTTCTTTCAATCATCTGAGATCAGAGAACCTACCTAGTTCATAATACAAGAATGCTCAGACACAGACATATTAAGTTGAAGACATCGAAAATAAAGAGACAACATATTTAACCTATGGTCTATATGACATTAGGTTATTCATAAGATGAAGCATGAGACCATTGAATTAAATATATGACCATTGGGTTTTAAATATTGATTTAGGGGTATGAACGATGGAGGGAATATAGCTTTGAATTTAGAAAGCTGATCAAGAGATAAGCACCGAGATGCTACAGTGATGGGAGCTGCAAAGCGGCCGGACCTGCACCATTCGGTGAGGTCTGGCCCTATAAATTAAGATGAAAATGAGAGCAAAGTATGCTGGAGATGTACTCGAAGATCTTTGTAATAGTATGCTTGTGTTGTCGGGGGTAAACTTCAGTATCTTAGTTAAGGCATATGAACAGTGATTTATTCCAATGGTCGATAGTATGATTTCTTAATCAAATTCATTTGCTATACCATTGAATTATAGAGAAGGTCTAGTTAGTCATTATCTAAGGTGAATTTAGTTGTTTAAACCATTGATTTCTCTTCAATTGGTATCAGAGCTAACAACTATGACTACTAGACTGGGTGCATCTTTGTTAAGTGCAGTAGAAGTGTTCAGAGGCACAGGGGGCTTCCAAGTGTGGAAGGAAAAGATCAAGGAGATCTTGGAGGTAGAGGGGCTTTGGCCCTATGTTGGTGAAGATGCTAGCAGTAATGAAGTGAGTGGCACAGCAGCTACAACTGTCTCCACAGCAGATGAAGGATCCAGCTCTGGAGAAGTTGAGGTAACCAGCTCAAACATTAATGCAAAGTTGATTGAGGCTAAGAGTATTGTTACAGTTAAGTTGAGTCCTAGCATCTTGTTAAAAGTGAGAGGAATGAATCCTAGAGCAATCTGGAAATTTCTTATCAAAACTTATGAAAATAAGACCTCATCCCAGCTAGATGTACTTGATAGAGAACTCAGAAATCTGAAGTTTCATGAGAAGGATGACATAACAGATTTCTTTCAAAAATTTGACAACTTGATAGCAGATCAAGAAGCAGAACTAATGGTTAAAACAGAATTGGAACAAAAGAAATTATTAGGAGAATATGATGAACAATCAGAGATTCTTTATGTTGGGAAGGCAAAAGGCAGATCTGAGAAAGGTAAAATGGGACCTTGCTATCATTGCAATACATATGGGCACTTAAAATATAACTGCCCTAAGCTAGCAAAAGACAATAGGTGCTTCAATTGTGATGGACTGGGGCATCAAGCAGCAAACTGCTCTAGCCCTAAAGATTTTGCAAAAGGAAAAGGAAGAGGAGAGACAAGGGGAAATGCAAGAGGAAGATTCAACAATAGAGGGAGAGAGGGGGGGGAAGAAATACCTCTGCTGTAAATTTAACAAAGGAGGTCAGCAATTCAGAAAAGGAGGAATTGGACGAGAATGAAGAGGTAAGAGAGAAATGTTTTAGCACTTTGACGGTAAATGAGACTAAAAATAATAGTGACTTGCTTGTTTTAGATTCTGGAGCTGAGAGATGCGTAATCAAACAGTCAACTTAAAAATAAGACAAGGAGAAGTTCAAGTTACATACAACTTGGAGATGGGAAATTGCAACAAGTAGAAGAAGCTGGAATGTTGGAGATTTTTGATTTGACTGGAAAGCCTGTAGAACTCAGAAATGTTTTATGTGTACCATCAATTATCAGAAATCTAATTTCTGTTAGTCAATTGGTGGATCTCGGGTACAAAGTATGTTTTGAAAAAACTCATTGTAACATTTTCCTTGGCAATGAATTAAAGTTTTTGGCAAAAAGAGTTGGCAATTTGTTTGCACTTGATAAGATTAATGTTGAAGGCAATATAAATTTGGTCACTGCTAAAGAATGGCATGAAAGGCTTAGTCATACTCACATGAACAACATAAATTATATGATTAAGAATGGGATGATTGTAGGAGAAGAACAAAAGGATCACTTCCTTTGTGAAGGATGCCTTTTAGGAAAGCATACAAGGCTGAGTTTTAAAAGGTCAACAAAAAGGGCAAAAGGTATTTTAGACCTTATACACACTGATTTATGTGGTCCAATTAATGTAACCAGCATGTCAGGGAAGAAGTATTTCATAACGTTTATAGATGATTACTCGAGGAAAACTAAGTGTTATATCCTAAGGCACAAAGACCAAGCCTTCACAGCATACAAATTATTTGAGCAAGAAATGGAAAGACAAACTGGAAGAAAAATCAAATATGTCAGGTCTGACAGATGAGGAGAATTTCTCTCAGGGGAATTTAAAAGACATTGCAAAACTAAGGGGATAAGGAGGCAACTAACCTGCAGGTACACACCTCAGCAAAATGGAGTGGCAGAAAGAAAGAACATGACAATTTTAGATGCAGTTTGATCCATGCTAAAACACTCAGGTATGCCAAAATTTTTATGGGATGAAGCAATTAACTGCTGTGCTAATCCAAAATAAAGTGCCTTCCTCATCTATCAATGGTAAAACCCCTGATGAGATGTGGAATGGCAATGTGCCTCATATGAAATGTTCAAAGTTTATGGATGTTTGGTGTTTGCTCATGTTCCCAAGGAACTCAGGAAAAAATTGGATGACAGGGCTATAAAATGTTTCTTAGCAGGGTATGACGAGCAAGCAAAGGCTTATAGACTTTATGATGAGTCTAAAAGGCAAATCATTATTAGCAGGGATGTAGACAGAAATAGAATAATAGATCATAGGAAAATGGAGATGACAGCCAAGGAAGAAGATGCACAAGGTAATGCAACTGCTGATATGGATAGTGAAACAGAAAATGAGGAGGCTTCAGAACAGAGAAATGAAATAGATAATGGAGACATAGAAACTAAGGAGACTGAACAAGGTGTTGAACAGGCTGGAAAACACAAGAGGAAAAGAAAATCAGAAGTGGAAAAACTCAAAGGGGAAATAGAAATAGATGCAGGTAAATATGGCGGAAATGAGCAGGGGAAAAGCAAAAGGTTAATAAATGAGGCAGTGGACATAAATCAGGTGATGGCAATATTTGAACCAAAAGCTCCATTGAATTATGAGGAGGCTTTGCAAGTTGAAGAATCAGAACTATGGAAGCAAGCTATGAAAGAGGAAATAGATGCATTTGTTAGAACCAACACATATCAGGTGGTGCCAAAACCTAATAATAAAAATATTATAGGATGTAAGTGGATTTACAAACTTAAAACTGGAGCAAATGGGGAGCAGAAATACAAGGCCAGGCTAGTTGCACAAGGATTTACACAAAGGAAAGGTTTGGATTATGATGAGACATTCTCACCCATTGTAAAGTTGACAAGCATAAGGATTTTGTTAGCCTATGCAAATGCAAACAGTTTGGAAGTGCATCACATGGATGTGAGCACGGCTTTCTTAAATGCTGAAATTGATGAGGAAGTATACATGAAGCAACCACTTGGGTTTGAAGATGAAAAGGAAAACATGGTTTGGAAACTCAACCGAGCTGTTTATGGCTTAAAGCAGTCACCAAGGTTATGGTATAAGTGCATTGACAAGTACTTGCAAGAACAAGAATTTACTCAATTTTTGAATGATGGAAACATGTACATTTTAAACAGAGGTGATCAGTTTTGCATCATAGCATTATATGTCGATGATAACATTATGGTTGCAAGTAACATGGATATCTTAAATCACTGCAAACAAATACTCCAAAACAGATACCAAATGGTGGATCTAGGGGAATTAAAAAGGTTTCTTGGGATGGAAGTAAACAGGGACAAAAGAAAGAAAAGGTTGACAATCACACAGACATGCAACATTCAAGGGATGTTAAACAGATTTAACATGGCAGAATGCAATGTAGCAAGGACTCCAATATCACAGGGACTGAAACTCTCATCAGAAATGAGCCCCAAGACTGAACAAGAAATAGAACAAATGGCAAATGTTCCCTATAGGGAATTAATTGGCTGCCTATTGTTTGTATCTAATAGCACAAGGCCAGATATAGCATTTACAGTGAGCTTACTAAGCAGATTCAGCAATAATCCTGGATATCAACATTGGAGTGCAGCAAAAAGAGTATTGAGATATCTCAAATATACCATGCATCATGGCCTCACATATTCAAATGATAATTTGACACTAACAGGATATGCAGATGCAGACTGGGGAAGCGATTTAGACACTAGAAAATCAACATCAGGGTTTTGCTTGATGCTAGGAGGAGCAACAATTGCTTGGAAAAGCAAGAAACAAACTTGTGTGGCTATGTCAACAGCTGAAGCTGAGTACAACTCAGCAACATTGGCAGCAAAAGAAATAGCATGGACCAGACGTCTTCTAGAAGAACTAAAGGTATGTCAAAACTTGCCTACAGTATTGTATTCAGATAGTTTGAGTTGCATAGCTATTACCAAGAACTCAGTGCTTCACCAAAGAACTAAGCATATAGAATTACCTGTCCATTTTATCAGAGATTTGGTTGCCAAGAACATTATTACAGTGCAGTACATTGGAACAAATGAATAAGTTGCAGATGTGTTGACCAAAGGATTATCAGAGATTAAGTTCTCAAAATTTAAAAGTGACATGGGAATTGTAGATTTTTTAGCTTTAAAGAAAGCTAACAGTTGCAAACAGTAATAGGTTGTCACTTGACAATTATATGCAGACTGTGGCAAGTATATGCAGTTGGAATATATTGAAAGAAAAGAGAATTGTTGAATGGCAAGAGCATTCTGTACAGGTGTATGTGCACAGTTGAATAATATTCTGAACAGGTATATGCAGTTGAATAACATATCAGATGTTTGAAAGAAAGGGGAATGTTGGAAGATAAGAGTTCTTTCAATCATCTGAGATCAGAGAACCTACCTAGTTCATAATACAAGAATGCTCAGACACAGACATATTAAGTTGAAGACATCGAAAATAAAGAGACAGCATATTTAACCTATGGTCTATATGACATTAGGTTATTCATAAGATGAAGCATGAGACCATTGAATTAAATATATGACCATTGGGTTTTTAATATTGATTTAGGGGTATGAACGGTGGAGGGAATATAGCTTTGAATTTAGAATAGAATAGATCAAGAGATAAGCACCAAGATGCTACAGCGATGGGAGCTGCAAAGCGGCCGGACCTGCACCATTCGGTGAGGTCTGGCCCTATAAATTAAGATGAAAATGAGAGCAAAGTATGCTGGAGATGTACTCGAAGATCTTTGTAATAGTATGCTTGTGTTGTCGGGGGTAAACTTCAGTATCTTAGTTAAGGCATATGAACAGTGATTTATTCCAATGGTCGATAGTATGATTTCTTAATCAAATTCATTTGCTATACCATTGAATAGAGAATGTTTAGTTAGTCATTATCTAAGGTGAATTTAGTTGTTTAAACCATTGATTTCTCTTCAACAAAGTAGAAATTATGTTTCTACTAATTATAAAATTGAATATAAAAAAGAGCTAAAGATATACCAAATCCATATCTAATCCATAAACGGCGTCGTTTACTCAAAATTGGATGCAGGGAGGAGCCCAACTGAACAAGATTTTAGCTGCAGCAAAGTAGAAATTATGCTTCTATTATTCCTAAAATTGAATTAAAAAAAAGAGCTAAAGACATGCCAAATCCATAAATGGCGCTGTTCAGTAAAAATTGGATTTAAAGAGGCGCCCAACTGAACGAGATTTCAACTGTGGCAAAGGAGAAATTATGTTTCTACTAATTATGAAATTGAATAAAAAAAAGAGCTAAAGACATATCAAATCTTTATCTAATCCATAAACGGCGTTGTTCAGTCAAAATTGGATTCAAGGAGGAGCCCAACTGGACAAGATTTTTGTTGCAGCAAAGTAGAGATTATGCTTCCATTATTTCTGAAATTGAATAAAAAAAGAGCTAAAGACGTACCAAATCCATCTCGAGTCCATAAACGGCACCGCCATTCAGTAAAAGTCGCTTGAGTATGGGAGCCCAAAATGCACAGAAGTTTAGAGTTTGAGAAAGAATTTAGGGGTCGATTTTGAAGAAGTTTATTACAATATATTTCTAAGTTCATTTGTTAATTTTCTTTTTCTTTTTTCTTTTTTTTCTTTTTTCTTTTTTAATGTAGGGAAAGTTTTGTAGTCGTTTCAACGGATACGTTCATGCGTTTCAAGAGTTCAATCTAAAGAAAGATTACCATTAATGTCTACTTAATTTGTTCCGTTGATTCGTTTTACGGGATTTGTCCAAAAACGACTACCATTTAGTCACTTTTAATTTTTTTTAAGTCCCCCCTTAAACCCCCTTTTGTTTGGGTGCATTGCATATTCACACGGGGTGACTCCGGGCAATGAGAGCTGTTGGATAGGCATATTCACCCCTTATTCCTTAATCTACACCGTACATAAAGTTCCTCGTTTGTGGGGTATGGATGTATAGAATTTGTTATACTGTATAACAAGATTTGTAAAATACTATAAGATTTCAGGCAATATACTATATGGTGTTGATTTTGTACGTGCAAAACATAATTACAGGGGCTCTCGCTGCCCTACGTCACCCCCCGTGTGAATATGCACCCAAACAAAAGGGGGTTTAAGGGGGGATTTAATTTTAAACATGTTTAATGTAATGGTTTGTGTTAATTAATGTTCATAGTAATTATGTTGATTGTTATATTATAAAAATTTTTTGGTCCTTCGGGCCACCAAAAAAAAAAAAAAAAAAAAACTACAAAATGATTGATGTGTTATTGCAAACCATATATTTTAAATTGCATGTGCTCAAATTGTCCTGAACATCATGAACATAATCTGGAAATGAAGGTACCCTAGTAGAAATAGCCAAACAAATTGAATCTAGAGGATGGTTGGCATGAAGAGGTTAGAATGGGAATGACTTACTGTTTAGTGCATCTCACTTGTTTCACCCTTTTAAAGTCATTCCAAGTGTTTGAAATAAACCGTGGCCTCAACGATATTACAATGTCTTTTTGTCAAGGCTTAGAGTACTTCATCTTTACAGCCTCAATATACATATTCATGCTGGGGTCGTTATGTATAACACCCTTCACTCAACGGACTAGTAACCAGCTGCATAAAAAGCATTTGAGTGCCACAAAAGGTAGGAGCAGACAGGCGCGCTATCAGTTGCTAAATTGCACCAAGAGAGCATTATCTCTTACGAACCAAAGACAGTGAGCAGACATTGTGCTAGACCTATTAAATTGCCAACTTTTTCTGTGCAGAAGTGTTTGTCCATGCTGAACATATGCTGTGATAATAGTGCTCCATGAAATAACATTCCAGACGGCCAGATCTGAATCAAATTCACAATTTACAATGCATGTATGTACCCATCTACCTACAGCTATAGACGAATTTGCAGCACATCCATCAAGGATGCTCACAAAGGTGATGTGATCCGCTTCAGCAACATCTTCCTGCATCTGCTGAAATAATTGCAGGGCTTCTTTAAAATGATTCTGCTGGGAAGAGGCTGAAATGAAGCCACTGTAGTAAGGGGGCACATAAGAGCAGCCATAATCTTCCTCTGTCACAGGGCTGCCAACAAGAAGCGGATCAACCGGCTCTATTGGACCATTCAAATCACAGATTTCATCAACATCTTCAACAATCAACTCATCAAATCCACCACCAATACTAGTTAAATCTGCAGGAGCAGAGGTTGGTCTGGCAGAAATATGTCCACAAGAAGCATAAATTGATGAACTCCCTAAAGCTTCCAAACTTGTCCCTGTCCCTGTTATTTGATTTGGAAGAAAAGCTCTAGGAAACCGCATTTATATAGGCCACGTATATGCTTCCACATAATGGGATATGTTCGGAGAATCCTTCAGAAATAGACTCAAAGCAGACAGGTAAGATTGTTGAGGATAAGCCATAACTGCCTCTGTTGCCCTAGAGCTTGAAGAATTAGGTCTAGAAGATGGAGTATTAGGGTTAGGGTTTGGAGGGGAAGAAGAATCGATCTGTTCATGGAGTCTGACGGAAACATTGAGTATGCCATGTTTACGGCCTGAAGATCTGCGCACACTATAAGCCATAAACTGAGTATTTGAGGCACTATTTTGCCTTGCATCTGAAGGGATATCTGTAAATGGGATTCTTACAGTTCCTACTAAATAATCACTCAGGGCTCCATGGGAATAAATTTCTACCATAAATGCTCCGCTTCTGTCTCGAATGCTTGAATCATCCACAGAAAACGTTAGCTTGCCATTCCAGACAGGATTGTTGCCTCCGTCTGCATCTTTCTGAATAGGGATTTGTTTTTCAAGGGTATGAAGATCTTAGTGCCAAATACTTGACTTGATCAAGAGCCTACAACTCACCAAAATGCTATCAAGCAGCTCCAAAAATGCCCAGACAGATTCAGTATGGCAACAAACAACACAGATCCAAATCTGTTTCCACTCTGATCACAAGAACATTAATTTTTTTGCAAGAATGCCCTGAAATGCTATCCACGAGGCTTGCATGTTCAGCCCTAAAATAAAAAGAGGGCTTTTGTTGTGAGCCCTTGGATGTTGGACCATTGCAAAAAAAAAAACTAAATCAACGACTAAGAAATGGTGCACTCTAGATGTACGCATTAGTACATCCATTCGAATACGCCATGAAATCTTAGGAAAACCTTTGTGAAAAGCGTACAAAAACACAAAAAAACCCCCTGTTATTATGCTACATATTCTACAATCGAGAGGATCTATGGGTAGGTAGGCCAATTTGAAAATTAAAAACACTACTATAAATGATTATTTAAATGTTCACCAAACAAAACATCATTTGTAATTATAGCACGAAGTACCTAGGATTAACTTAAAAAGACCCCAATGTTTCATTTTGTGAACTCTCATCTTGCTAATGGCGATGTTCTTGACTATTAGAGGATTTTTGAAGGAGCAGCACATAAATATTCCTTTCTGAAATGGCATTGCACTTGTCAAGCAGAGCTATCTTTGCCAAATCTTTGGATTTACTAATAGTTCCATGTTGCTCAAATGGATGGAGAGGATGAAGATGTACAAAGGACACAAAATTTGTTGCCAAATGTTGATGAGGCTGGAGAGCCAACGTTTCAAGTGGAAGAGAGAAATGGGCATTTAATAACAGTGTATGGATTGTTAGAAAGTTTCGCTACACCTGTTGAGTCCTCTACATCTCCAAATGTTTTAAGAAGAAGAAGAAGAAGGAATAACAATTTAACGTTCTACAACATTCTCAAAAATCCCAACAAGAACAAGATCTAGAAGATACTACAATATGTTGGAGAGGCTCAAAAGGTAAAATGTCTCCGCCCATTTTACAATGATACTATAGTATTTGAATTGACATCGCAAGCGGAGGCTGGTAGTAGTATAGAGGGAATGCAGCAAAACATGGATCCCCATGTTTGGACCCATCCCAACAATAGCACATACACCCATTTTTCTGGAACAGTCCGTTTGATGCATTGTGTTGGCCATTTGCTGTGCCAAATAAGGTGTGTGATCTTTTATTAGCCAAGCGAGTTCCTAATGAGTTACACTGGCGTGGAACACTCTATGAAAGACCAAGGCTTGGAGAAATAAGTGATGATATTTGTTCTTTGATGTGTGATTACTGCAAAGAGCAACCAACATGTATATCCAGTTGTGAAGCTATTTTATATTCCATACTTCCAGATAACATTCATGAGACAAGGTTAGTTTTCATCATGGTGTGCATAGACATCCAATAAGAATGGCTGAAAGTAGAGAAGGAATAGCTAAGTATAAGCAATTGATAAGTGTGTCAGCCAGGAAAGGTTTAACTTCTAATGGCACAAGAAAGTCTCAACATTTGCTTGCTATGGATGCTATTTGCAACAGTTTGCTTGATAATGAGACTATTGATGATGCTCAAATGCTTAATTCTGAATAATTGGATGAGCTTCTTACGAGACTCGAGCTATTATGCAATCAAAGAAGGTAATGAAGCAACTTTTTAAATGTTCTTACTTCTCATTTGTCACCCTTTCTAGTAACTCTTTTGTTTTAGGGAAGGTCATGGATCCTCGGTCCCATCATCCTTTTCTCTAGAAACACTAACATATAAGTAGGGAATTCTTGTAGGGAAATCCACATATAAGTAGGGAAATCTTAATCTCATTGAACAAATGTATTATATTAGAATTAAATTATCGACGAAATAATTTGCATATCCCCGCCTCTTTTTATCCTCCTTGTGAAAACCATGGATATACATTCGTTGTATCACTGAGTTTCTTGCTTAGAGGGGCGTATATTGGCTAAACCCCTTAACACTAGAGTTGTCCCGGGGACCATGGACCAGAAATGGTCCACCATACCCCCTGCCACTTAAACCGATATATCTCACAAGAGAAATTTTAATTTTAAAATATACCAGCACTATTTGAGTCTTCACTTGATTCTTAACGACCTGTGAGAATTTCATGGCCACTGGATTCACCTTTATATTGGTATGATTGTTAAAACTTTGGAGAATTTGGCAGTTTTTACAGCACTCTAGAATTGCATTCTTCAATTTTCTAGCATAAAAGTGTCTAAACCTTGCTAAATATGAAATTAATTGATATATTATGATAAAACATGTCAATTTGCATGTTTCCATGTTTTTCCACTATCATTTGATATTAATTGAAGTCGTCAAACCCTATTTTGCTTAAAAATGCTGCATGAGGTTCAAGAATTATTTCTCTCTTATTACTACAAGTTTTGACTTAATTTTTGTGACAATGTGTCCTTAACTAGACAAGCTATAGTCTAAGGAATTTTTTTTATGTTTATATGTTTTATTAGTATCATTATTAACGAAAGAAATTATTGTACAGAATTCAAAATAAAAATATGGATTAAAGTGCTTCAATAAACCCCATCTATAAGTCTCATAAGGATAGTAAATGATGCATTCTAATTAACTCTATATAGGAATTTACTTTATCAACATAAATATAGTGTAACTAGGGTATAACCATGCATTATCTAGATATAAACAAGATCTAATATAACAGGATGAACACAAAGAAAGGTTCCAAAGTGCATTGATTATACCCTTATAGGTCTAAAACTCAACAATAATGTAGGTAATGATGGTTATTGATGAATAGAGGACAATATCACGAAGTTTAGCCATGAATATAAATAAATAGATCAAAAGACTTTCCGTACCTATTTTTCTAGTTCATCTAAAATATTAACTTATTGCACTACATTTCTCACCCATAAGCCTTTTAAATGGCTCAATATATGATAAAAAGGGATATTGAAGTCCTTGGTGTGGTCTTATTAGAAAAAAAAATGAAGAAACCTACTTACTTTCCACTATTATAAAGTTAGACAATGTGTGGCTGCTCCAAAGTGTTGTAGTCTAAGTAGGACCATAGTACATGTAGATCAACTTTTATGATAAGCTATAATTTTTATAAATTTGAACTTTTGTTGGCAATATATATCTCAAATTTCATGTTAGAATAATATATTATATACAAGATTTGAATATAAATAAGCATGGACTACTTATAGGTCCAGGATTAAACCAACTGGATTGAGAAAATTTCTCTATTTATTTGCATTGGCTCTATTCATTTTGTCCCCTAAGGCAGCCGACCTCGATGGTATGCAGGCCGAGTTACTCAAGTGGGCAGGGCAGCCGCTTGTGCCGGTCCTCACTACCCTGTTCAACAGAGCATTGCAGGAGGGTTTCCCCCGACAATGGACCACAAGCAGGGTTGTTCCCATTCACAAGGCGGGCGACCCACCTTTGTCCGCCAATTACCACGGACGATCATGGTCGGGCTTCAAGATTTGCCAAACCGCTATCGGCATTCTCGAAAGCAAATAGCTTGACCCGGCTGGGCGGAGGCAAATGGATGTCGCGAGCCCTCACACAGGGCTTTGACCCCGCCACTCAACGATTGACCATATCTTTACGCCGGGGGCAATCGATTGAAGACGGCCTAATCATCTACCGGACTTGTATTGCTGCTTTGTGGACTTCGCCAAAGGCTTTTGATACGGTCCCCGAAAAGCCGTGGGCTAGATCTGCGTCAACCGGGGCTCCCCGCCGCCTCACGTAATGCCATATACGGGTTGTATGAGAGTTGTTTTGGCGGGGATGCGTACCGACGGGCCAAGCATTCACCGGTAGTATCGGGTCCGGACAGGGTTGCCCCTCTCGCCAACACTTTTTGGCCTCTACATTGATCGGTTAGAGCCCCGGCTTCGCGAGCATGGGGGATGGCATACGACTTTTGCACCGTGTCATCCGCCCACTCATCTATGCGGGGCGATGTTGGCCTCTGGCCCACCACCCCCTGCTATGCGGTCTCACCGGATGCCCTAGACACATTTTGTCGCTACGACATGCGCGTCAATCTGGCCAAGACCGGGTGGTTCTCATATCCTCTTCACGCCACCCCATGCCTCCCGCACTCACATATCGGGGGCAGCCTTTGGGACGCCACGCCCACCTACAAGTACCTAGGGGTGGAGTTCCCCTCCTCGCCTCGGGCCGAGGCGCCTATCCGCTTCTGGGTGACAAGTAGGCCGGAAAGCGCTTTTATGCCATGCAGAAACAACAGTCACCGTGCAGAGCTATATGATTGGGGACATCGGGCCACATCTGCTCCTGCACCGGTCGAAATTTGTCCTTCCAGACGGGTCGAGGTTTGGGGGCCCTGGCTGCCTCTTTGGCAACCTCGAATGACTTGGAGCAGGTGCGTAAGGCATTTTTGGCACGGCACTTGGGGTGAAACCTTCGGTCCCCATCGATTAGCCGCAGAAACCGGATTCTTGCCGCCGGGCCGGCAGCCCTTGATAGACACATCGCCTATTTTTCGTAAAGTGGTTACTATGGGTGATGCTCGGCTCCCCTTTTGGCTTACACTAATCGCGGGCCATGAGTCCCGGCGGCTTAGGGCCTGTTGGAGGGGTAAGAGAGATCGATGGTTCGCCCGATGGAACGTCGCGGGAGCACGGGGAGATCGCATCTGGTGAGGCGCAATGGTGCCGATCGTGGCGACTGGGGGAGTACCTAGATGCTTGTTTCCTTGGCAAGCTCACGGGACCCCATTGCTCTAGAGCAGGTCAAAATGGCCCATTACAAGGAGCACATCAACCCCGTGTTAGCCCTGGGCCCACAAATTTCTACCGCTCCCGGCCAAATACCGAAAAGCTGCCAGACTCATTGCCTCCATTCGCCCGCAGGTGCCCACCATCTTCGCATCGAGGCGGGCGGTGGATTGGGGAGCCCCGGGGGACGAAGCTCTGTCGTCTTTGTCAAACGGGTGCCATTGAGGATGAGTCTCACACTTTCCGAGTTGCCCGGCGTTCCTCCGCCAGTCCGGGCGAATCACGCCCCCTTAGTACGCGGCGGACGTGCCCTTTGCATTTGCTTGATGAACACACCGCCGTCGACGTGCCACGGGGTCATACATCCAGGAGGTACCGGACCTGCGAGGTCACCTTTGCCCCCTTTGGGTCATCACCGACTAGGCACTACGGGGGTGGTGCATGACTGTATATATTGGGATATTTCTGCATTTTATATGATTAGCATTTTTTGTCGGCCAGTGATTGTTTGCCACGGTTTTTCCTCGAAAACCCTTGGTGGGGGTTTTTAATCCGGCAAGACCGCTTGTCGCTGCTTTTTGTATTGGGTCCCATAGACCGATTGGTCTCCGTGGACGATAAAAGTACCTTCCTTCCTTCCTTCCTTCCTACAATGATATTATGATTTCTCGTCATCTATAGGATAATCTTTGAAAGGTGTAAGTGGACTTTCTCATACATTCAAAGTAGCCCTTAACTACTTAATTTTTGTGCTTCGATATCACCTTTTAGATAGACAATCCTCCCTAATCAACTAATGTTATCATATATAATGTGATATAAACTATATTCTAAAGAACTGATTAAGATGATGATGTTCTTGACTTTTAAATGAGAGGTCATCTGGACCAATAATTGGCATCAGCATAGCAGTCTATCTTGATCTTCTTTTGTCATACCTTTTCATATATTTCCTTAGTTCATCTTGCATTGCTATCTTAACTTTGAGAAGCTTTGAAATATGGTGTTTGAAGTTTATTTTTAAGGTACAAATCTAAAGATCAAATATGGAAAATATTTGATGATAACTTGGAAGTAATACTAAAAGTTTTAGCCCAAACCTAGCAATAGATATTTTTTATTAATAGAGGATCTCATGAAATACTAATATCCTAAAATTCAGCTTGAGATTGAATAAGGTAAAGAAGTTATTGATTTAAAATGAACCTGTGGACCAGTAATGGTCTTAGGTACAGAAACCTTTATTGATTTATCACGATCGTGCCTTTTGCTCTTTTTCTTTACTTGTTTTTTCATTGGTTCCATATCCATACAAGCATTCATATATGATTTTTTCAACGACATACTATTTCAATAAATTTCCTTCAAAAATAACAAAATAAACATCAATTAAAAGTGACTTAAAATTGTTACTATAAGTTAAAGCTGAACCTTCAAATTACAGGCGAACAAATATTTTTTATGCAAGAAGCAATTTGTCAACTACTTATATACCAAATTTGAAGTAAAAAATCATTTTCATGCAAAAGTTGTAGAATTTTAATTGAAACTGCCTTCTGGGAACCATTATTGGTCCACAGAAGACAGAAAACTGTTTTGACCCTGTCATGTTTGACTGACTATATCTTCCTTTCTAGACTTCAGATTGGAACAAGGTTTTTTGTGTATTCATCCTTATCTCGTATAGAAAAATACATTATAATGAAAAAAATAAAAAAAAATCCTTTTATTGAAACAGTTTTACATTATGTAAACATGAAGCAAACTGGACTTGACCTCCCTTGATTCACCTAAACATAACTTTCAATTTTAGGGGTATCTGTATTTTTAACTATTTTTCCTGTGCAACATGACTGCCATATATTAATGTGTAGAAAGGGTTTAATTGAATTTTATGTCATTGATTTTATATGAATTTTAAAGCGAACTGTACAAATGAACCATTTATGGTCCATCAAGGGACAACTCTAGTGTTTAAACATTTCATACAAAAATAGATACCATACTAGACTTTCAAGACTATTACTTATCACTGCTAAAAAATTCAGTAGCTTCAACTTCTTTATAATCAACTACTATGGATCACATCTCTACCCTTCATATTGCAATCATATCGCTTAGCCAGAGGATACGGATTTGTTTTTTACTCCAACTTTCATTCACTCTTAATAGTCTTGCAAATATATCAACCTCTAGAGCATAATCAATGGAAGTTGTCATGTGATTTAATTATAGAAAAGTTTATGTACGTCTGCCTACTTCTCAATTAAATAGGGACATTCGAAATTGTCTTCACATACAAATAGATTAGATAGGTTTTAGGTACGAAATTAACTCATAACTACTAATTTTCATTGCATAGTTAATAAGCCTTGCTCTTTGCAAGAATAATACTCTTCATTCAAGCCTAACTTACTGAATTTAAAAACATAGATTCCATCATCCTTCGAAACTCCTATTCACCTCCATATCTCATTTCCTAATCTCGACAACTTGTAGATATTTATTTTACTCGATGCCCCTATAGTAACTACTCTTTGTTTGATGCCCTTATAGTAACTACTCTTTGTTTGCTATAGATGTTCATATGCAATAGCTATATGATTCTTTTTTCTTGCTTACAATTCTCTATTCATCGCATCAATGCCATGTATAAATCTCACTCTCTCCATATTGCTATCACAGATCTAATGATTAGACAATGCTTCCATAGTTGTAGAATTTTTGCAATAATGGACATTGGAAAAAGTTTTACCACTAGTCAGGTCTGTTGAATAATGTCAAAATGTTTAAGAAGATGAAAAAATTGATTCACATGTAGACAACAAATAAGTGACAAATACAACTAGTACTTGTCTTGCTTTGATATCTAATATATGGAAGAACTCATTTAGTTGCCTCAGAATTTACGATAACAGGAGAGGAGATGGTTATGCACAAATTTTTAAGCAAATAGCAGTTGCAAACATGTGCAATACTACAAAATCAAACCGCATTAAATTATGTACTTCCATTTCTCCCGTTGGGCTGTTCAAGTTGGAAGGCTACACTGTGAGGCATGCCGCTCAGGTGGCTATGCCGTGGAAAATAGAATCGTTGGTTCCTGCTGTGAATCTGCCATAAAATAGTGCAGACAATGGACTTTGGGTATATTGATCCGTGCAAGAATTTTTAGGAAAGAAAAGATGTCTACACAAACCATTAATACACAACTACCATTAACATTATTAACACAAACCATTGCATTTAACACATTTAAATTAAAATCCCCCTTAAACCCCCTTTGGTTTGGGTGCATATTCACACGGGGGGTTACTTCGGGCAACGAGAGCTGTCGGATGGGCCTATTTGCCCTATATTCCAAGATCTGGACCGTACATAGCGATCCTCGTTTATGCGGTATGCATGTACAAGTTTTTGTATACTGTATATTAAGGTTTGCAAAATACTATAAGATTTGAGAGAATGTACTTAATGGTGTTAATTTTGTACATGTATTGTAAAGTTTTTGAGGCTCTCGCTGCCCTACGTAACCCCCCGTGTGAATATGCACCCAAACCGGGGTTTAAGGGGGGTTTTAATTTAAATGTGTTAAATGCAATGGTTTGTGTTAATAATGTTAATGGTAGTTGTGTATTAATGGTTTGTGTTAACTAAAAATTTTTTTGGCCCCTTCGGGGCCTTAAGGATGGTGTAGGGGTGTAGATATAGACATTACCTAATACTCTAATGATGGATGGTATATCATAGCCTCACAAATCTAACAAACTAGAGGTGCTCAAATTAGAAAACATTGCATAGAATTAGAGATATAACATTATACCAATACCAATATTAATACATGAGGTAGCATGTAATAATAGAATTTATTAATAATAAAATTGCACATTTTCATGCATATGCTAGTGCATATGGTAACATATGTTGGTATCAATGCAAGCCTGTTTTGCCATGGCAAGCATTGATAAGTGTATGGCCTGCAAAACAAATTTAATTTCACAAAGAGGGAGCAGCAATACAAAAAAAATGGCAATCATAACTGGCATTGGCAACCAAAACTCATGTTCAAAACCAACTTCTAAACCAGCTTCTGTGGATGGAACTGAAAAAACAAGGTCTATCGTTTTGAAGAACAACCAATCTAAAACAAGATTTATAGCAGATGATATAACCTTAGAGTTACCATCTAGAAAGGGCATAGAACAAATAGATGAGCATGGGAGAATGACCCGACTAGGCTGTCCCAAAGCAAAAGCTATTTTGAGAGTTCGTTTGTGCCTTCGTAATGAAAACCCTAAGTTTGAAAACCCTAAGTCGGCCTGCCAAATAACCGTGTTTCTGCTCTGCTCGCCTTGTTAGCTCTGCCCTGCTCGCCTTATTAGCTTCTATCCACAAAGGAGACAAGTTCTATGGCTGCAAAAGCACTGTCGTTAAACTGTGGGGGGAAATCTGGAGCTTGCCTTAGATAGTAAGAAAAAATTTCTTTCATGAAATAATCGTTAATCCCTAGATTGGAATATCACAGGAGCTTGATAAGTAAAAGAATGAATTGCATAACTGGAGGGGGTTGCTGTGCAGTTGGGACTCTGCTCCAAGCAATGACAAGGGTTTTCTCTCTGCAAACACTGTAACAAAAGACAGAAAAGCCTCTATAGTCCATACAAATCTGACCAGAACGAAATTTAGCAACTGGGCAGCCCCGAACTTGCCAGCCCACTTCTGTAAAATCTCATCCACTGACAAAAACTCGTCATCTTGCTCATTCTCTCCCAAAAACGGCTCGGCAGTTTCTTCAGAATGTTTCTTGGAGGCCATTGGCAGATCGGATCAGAGGCCTCGCAGCAATTAAAGATGCAGGATCTAATAGCTACCTTAAATCAGAAGCTTCTTCTCAGGCCCCATACCCATATATTTGTAATAGACCATACTAAGTGCCAGGAAGTGCTTGCATCTCTCTAGTGGTAACACACTAGTTCCTTAGCAATGTGGTCTCGAGTTCGAGACCGCCCAGAATCGCACTCGGTACTGTTGGGGGTCAAATCCCAACAGACGCAATGTAAGGTGGTTGGGGGCAGGGCCCAACCAAGCAATGTAGTGTGGTGTGTGGTCACATGTCCAGTTGGATGCTGCCTAGTGGCGTGACGTTAAAACTACTATCTATCTATCTATCTTTAAGAATGATTCCTGAATATTTGTATAGGTCATAGCTCCTGCTTCGACCTAGCAACTTCACAACCAAAAGACCACAACCCGGAAGGCCTCCTGCAAATCCAATCCATAGACCAGACCCTAGTCCACACAACCCTAAAAAAAACCCTAAAAATAATGGGAGGATATTCACACCCACCACAAAAGAAGCCTCCACCACAGGATTTGCCCCTTTATCTAAAATCAACGGCTAACAAAAGGGTGCTCTCTAGAAATACTATTTACTACACCTGGATGAATATGGCCACCAAATCATATGAAAACCTTAGAGAAAACAGTACAAAAACACAAAAAAAACCCATGTTATAATGCTAGATATTCGCACCAGGGCTTCTGTGGTTATTCTATCGCTTATGGAAGTTGCAAATCTTTGGAATATTACAGTTTTCCATCCATAAACTCATGGTTAATCCGAAGTGGTTAATAAGATTTTTTCTTTCATCTTAAGGAAATTTGTCAATGAACATCAGGGACCTTGGAAACCTTGCCTTTTCTCTGCGTTTGTGCAGTCTATGGTCAGCCAGTTCGGGAACCACTCTTTGGAGTGTGTGATGATGTCCCAACTGCTTATGATCTCATTCTTGAGCATAGAGCTCTGGTAGACTTGCTTTAGACTTGCGTTACGCTCAAATTAATTTTAAGAAGAAATCGTCTAAGATACAGCAAGCAATGACTTTTAAGTAACGTGATTGGGGGTAGGTGAGGATTTACGAAGGTCACTTTAAGAAGGTGCGCACAAGAAAGACCTTAAGTTGGCACTTCGGTTCCATGGATCATTTCAAGTCATTAAAGTCGTCAATGATAATGCATATAAGTTGAGATTACTTCAAGGTTTGAAAATACTCTCATTTTTAAAATGTTTATCAAGGAAAGGATTTGCCTCAAGTAGGACGGATAAGTGATACAGAATTGATTGAGGATTCTGTAGTTTTTTGAGCCAAAAAACAATTTTCAATAATAAATCCAGTAGTGGTTGGTTAACAGGAATGCCCAAGAGTTTAGTGGCCTTACCACGAGGGAGTACTTTCCACGGATATTCATAAATAAGAAGGAACTGCAGCATCTAAGGTCCATAAAGCAGAGCACTTCAACCATCCAACAAAAATCCCAGATGCCAATGAGAAAGAGTACGACAAAAGCTTCCCATTGTGTAGATTATCATCCTCAGCCATTAGAAAAAGAAATGTGTCATCAGCATACTGATTACAGACTTCTTGAGATCCATCCTCCATAGTCAAACCTTAAATTACGCCATCTTGCATAGCAGAAGAGAGCAACTGTGACAAGATCTCTGCCACAATAGTGAACAATAATGGAGCAAGGGGGCATCCCTGACGAACTCCTCTGCCTATAGGAAACACAACCGAAGGTTCTCCTTGGAAAAGCACAGTAGACCGAGCAGAAAGATGGAGCTTCATAACATCCCTGGTAAACGACTCTCTGAATCCCAGTGCTAGAAGACATTTTTGCAAGAAATCCAATTTAAGGTACATAATATGCTTCCCTTTTAAATGCACCCAGTGCATCCCCTCATAAGCTGCAGCCATATTATCAAGAATACAATGCTTAGGCAAAAAACCTGACTATGTGGGGGGAGATAGATTCTGCCAAAATATCTCACACTTTCTCTGGCAAGGCCTTAGCGAAGATCTTAACGCCGTAGAACGCAATGTTATGGGGCGTGTCAATGGGGTTGGTTAAGTTTGTCAATAAGGCTTTGGAGGATGCTTTATAGAGGTTGTGGCAATTTGTTAGAGGCCTACTTCGATATTTTTCAGGAATATAAAGACCGAAGGGACAAGGCATTGAGTACTAGTCGGCCTAAAAGAGGGCCAAGAAAGGACTATGTTAAGATGGCAAAAGGACTCTATTACCCCATCTTGGCAGCGGCCCACTATAGCCCCTCTATAGAAGGGGGCGTGTATTTGGCGTCATGGCCACAGAGGGCCTATCCCTTTTAGGGGTTGGGTTTGCTAGCTATAAAGATGTCCGTGTAAGAGCTCTAGGGGCATTCAGTATCTGTGTTGGGCTCATGGTTGGGTGGCGAGTATAGCCAGCACGTGATTTGTTCATTTCACTTGAGCATGAGTTTGTCTAACCCTTGAAATAATGCATTGACAAGCTAAGGCCTTGCAAATTTATACGACGTGAAGCTTTAAAGCCTCAGAAGGTAAGAAAAGCATGTGCCAACATTGTAGTCTTATATAAAAGACACGTCATAAATTATGAAAAGCATGTGCCAACATTGTAGTCTTATATAAAAGACACGTCATAAATTATGAATTTAGAGGAGAATGGAAAGTTGTTAGATGTTGCCTTGGACTGGTTATTTGTGATGGATACCAAAGGTTGAAGTGTGTTACCTCTTTATCTATTCCTATGAGATGGTGCCATGTGGTATGCCATAACAAATACTACCTATCTCTTTATTGACAAGGGAATGGGTGGGAGACGTAGAGTTACTAACTTGGTTGCATATCAACATACATTAAGCTACAAAGCTACAAAGAGTACTTTCTTCTCACAAAACAATATGTACGGCATACCCCTATAAATTTCTTTATCCTCACTCATACACTGTCCATCCGCGCTGTGTTTCCCGTTTGTAGATCGTGGTTTAGTTTCATTGGATGAGCCATATTCCATTTGGCTTTATAGTATGCGTCTTGTACACTCTTTTCTTTTTCTGGAATGCAAAAGATATTTTTCTTTTCATTAATAATATACATGTAAACAAATACATATATATCTTCTACTCTATTCGGGTTGATTGTGTTTTGTTTTATATATGTGGATACGCCCTATCTAGTTCTAAAAACTTCTACGAGAAGATAAAATTGTTAGGAAAATGTACATAGATAAATAGAATGGGTGGGGCCAAACGGTTTTGGCCCATCACAAGTACAAACTAAAGATATATAACCTTGGACAAATTACAACACAAACTTACCCAAATATAGACAGCAAACAGAAGACAAATGTATACACATTGCAGATGAAATCCACAAGGCTCTACTAACTACATGATGGAGCAACTGTTGGCATTTTCATCACTGAAGAGGTAGTCAGCATCACTTTTGTAGTGATAAGAGATGAAGGAGGAAGGCGCGGCGGCGGCATAGGACAGGCCGGGCTTCGATCGTTCGACAATGCTGGCATAGGAGTTCTGCTGCAGATGATTCTGCTGCTGCTGCTGCTGCAGAAGGTGGTGCTGCTGCTGCTGCTGTTGCTGCTGTAGTAAATGTTTGTCGGCGATCGACAACTTGTTGCTATTGTTGTTGTTGTTGTAATTGTTGCTGTTGCTGCTATTGTTGTTGTTATTGTTGTTGTTATTGTTGTTGTTTGTAGACATCAGCTCAACATGCTTGCCTGTCTTTCCCACCTTCTTCAACACATTCTTTGGATCTATGTGCCCTGTCACAGTTATCTTCTTTTGCTTCACATCCACTGTTATGCACTCCACCCCTGAAAAAAAATAAATTCCCCAATATCAGTATGTTGATACCAGGTGAGGATATCCTCCCCTGGCATCTTTGTGATACCAGGACACTGTATCCTTCCCCCCAGCATTTATATCCCCATAAACCCCACTAAAACCTTACCATCTATCCCAGCTACTGCTTTCTTCACTTTCCTTATGCATGCATCACAGTGTATCTGCACTTTCAGCACAATGGTCTGCAAAATATCGACCATAATATCAGTCTCAAAAGATTCAAACTTTACTTAACTAACAGACTTCTATTCCTCATATTCCTTTTCATGAAATCTTAGCTTAACTTACAGACTTCTATTCCTCATATTTCCTTTTCCTTTTCCTTTTCATAACATACCTGATATTTGAGAGCTCTATTGGGATAATATACCATATCCTCTCCGTTGTAGGACCTTCCCTTTCCCTTTGAATAGGCAGACATTTCGTCTCCATTATACCTCCCTTTCGGATAATACTCGTTGTAAAATCTAGGAGAGACGGAATCTTCATCCAGATCAAACATTACACGTCCAGAAGAATAGTCAGATGGTCCTCGACGAGATCCATCCCCCTTGTACTTCTTTTCAGATGATCTATACATCTCCATGGTTAAAAAAAAAGACAGAGAAAATCTACGCGAGAAGCTGAGAGCAAAAAAGAAACAAAAAACAATCTAGGCGAGAGCACAAGAACAAGGAAACAGAGAAGGAAGAAGAAAAACTAAGAACTGGATTTTGCGTCAAGATCACCTCTGCATATTTATAGCCGGAGGCAGAGGATCGGATTAAACTTAGCACAGTACCGCAACAAAGGCATCATCATGCATGTGCTGCAGTCCTTACCATGAAAAAAGAAACACTGGCAGGCATGCTGCAGCGGCTGACCCCATCACGGAAATATCACCAGAGCTCGGCATAGCCTTTGCTTCCTACTACGTTTCATTTAGCTCCATTGGATAACCCATTTTAAATCCTATTAGGGTTCCGACCGAATTTCCCTTTCAAATTCCTCTTCTAGAATCCATCTAGAATTCACTCCCTAGTATCTTCCCATTTCTTATCCATTCTATTCTATTCTATTCTATCTCCTAATTAAATTGTTCTTTTTTTCCTCCCCGCGCAAGATATTTTTTATTTATCGACAATATAAATTGTAACCATTGTAAAGCCCCTAGATTTGTCTAGATTGTTTCCCCCGGGTGGTGCATGGTATAGCTTCGGAAACAGTGCTTATATTAGACATGGTAGTTTCGAACAGAGAGCTCTTCGGGCATTGTCACAATGCAGGTGTCTCCTTGCCAGGGAAGAAACAAAAACAAAAAATTCAATTGTCAGTACAGACACAACCCTTTCACCACTTTAATAGCCCCATCTTTATCCTCAGGTGTTCTTTATTCTTTAGGATCTCAAATCAAATGTATGATCTGCTGCACTGGATAGTCCCTGTATTCAAAAAGACAAAAGACGTGTGTTGTCATCCATGGTGGTCTACTGCTAGTCCCATACACTTGACTACAGTTGTCTCTTTGATCTTTTGTACGAAGCAGTTTGTATAGTGTACTAGAGACAACCTGTTGTTTTCTTGTCTTATTTATTGAAAGCAAGCCATCTTCCTGCCCTCCTCTGCCTGTTCGTAACATTTCACATCGTTGTTCTAACATCACTTTCAATGAACTGGGCTTGTTGCTAGTTTATTGGACCAAGGCTGAGGATCTAGTTCTCACTTAACCCAATGACAATTTCATGGGGATGTCAGTGCTTTTTGCCATTTTCAATACATGATGTGCCATATTCACATATTTTAAATGACCAGCCCACCATGAGAAGCAATCGTACACTACTTGTTTATTCTTAGCATACATAAGTTAAATTTTAGCATATTCTAAACCATCCACACTTATATTTTTATACCTAGCATGACAAAGTATCTACTATTTTCTTAGTACCATTATTATCCAACTATCATACACGTTATTATATGAAAAATGCCACACGCTACATTGATTTTAAAATTCGAATGGGCACAAAAGAAAGGATACAAGATTATTATGCATCCAACTTTTACCTGTAATCCAACGAGTAGTCTCAATTATTTGAAAGATATTGGCATTATTTGGTCTTCTTTCTCTCTCTTTATTGTAATATATAGATTGTGATGCACAAATATGAAGACTACTTATGCACATCAATCAATGATATTCCTAGACCTTAACACATAAAGCAAGCACTTGCCAGTAAAAGAGGATAATATAAATTAGTCAAAGCTCCATGTTTTACATTATTATGTCAATACATTATTTAAGGAAAGTCCCGAAGCTCCACATAACACCACATAATCCTTTCTCTAACCTAGTAATCACATTGGCAAAGAGACTCAAATCTGAACCTTAAGCCTTGGCAAGGGTGCACAAAAGTCCTGACCCTACTCTAACTCTAAACCTTGAGCTTGTAATTCATCCCTAATGCAATTAATCGTCAAGAGAACATGGTAATGCTAACATTACTCTAACCCTAGCCCTAAAAAACCTAACTCTAATTTTGTCCACATACTAGCAGATTTCGGCAACGAGAGCCAATTCTTGATACCATCTCTAGCTTTTGCCCTACCTTGATCTTGATCTTGATCTTGATCTTGATCTTGATCTTGATCTTGATCTTGATCTTGATCTTGATCTTGATCTTGATCTTGATCTTGATCTTGATCTTGATCTTGATCTTGATCTTGATCTTAACCCTAGTGTTATAATCCAGTAACTGACCCCATATTAACTCCACTAATCCTTCTGTGACCTCCACAATTTTTTTTTTTGGGTAGAAACGGCAGTTTATATTATATTACATGCAGAAATACATTAATATACAAAAATATAGAGGAATAAAACCCCTATTACAAAATTGGCAGCAAGATAATAGCCGCCACCACTCGATGAGTGGATTTAAGCACACAAATAAGACACTTTAAGTCTACAGTAGTTAAATCAGAGTGAAGGTTCCCTGCTTATATCATGTCACATGTCAAGTACTCCATCCAATGTTATGATAGTATAGGCATCTCTGGTGTGTTCAAACATCACCCGATCAAGTTCCTGTGGCCCATATGTGGTGGAATCCAGAATATGTAATATCCAAGCATCCCGAGCAGCTTCATGAATCCCCAATTTCTCCTGGAAGAATGGTTTGAGTTCTGGATTGAATCGCCATATATCATTGTCAGCCAGGATCTTTTGCAAAGTTTTGCTCCCAATTACTTCTGTTTTAACCCAGTATAATGCTTCAATGGCTTCTTGTTAGTTCAGGTTAGCCGTGTCCGGAGGCACCTCCCGAGCATGTCCTCCCTCCATATGTTTTCTAATCAGATAATCTGTCAATAATACCATTAAGATTATCAAGATGAATAGAGAAAAAGTTGAAAAACCCTTGAAAGGGACCTAAGCTGTCCCAATGAGGATCATAGTTGGATCCTTTTAAAAATTCTGTGTGCCATAGTAGCATCTGTTATTTCCAATTGAAATGTAGCCTTCAAATTTGGATTTTTTTGGTGGAATTTGAGAGAAGACAACCATGTTCCTAAGCTTCCAGATTGATCATAGACATAGAACTCTAATGGTGCCAATGAACGGGTGGTTATGGTTCAGGAATAGGAAGACATCCCCGTCATTTCTAGGTACAGACCCTATATATGAGCTAATCCAATCCCAAAAGGGGCTAAGCCAGGGGCAAACAAAGACATGTGGGGTGGTTTCTTATTGTCCACATCCAATAGAGCATTGATCAGAAATTTGATTGTCGACATTTGTCTTAAGGCTCTGGTTGAGAACCAGCCATCTAAGAAGAATAACCTCGTTAGCACATTACAGTTTTCAACCTTTATTGATAACTTGAATTGCTTTCTCTTCTAAACATCCCCAGACTGAGGAGATCTTAAGAGAGTGGTCCTCCAACAACATCTCATAAATGGTCGCAACTTTATATCCCTTACCTCTACATAGCCAATTTTGATTACTATGCACAGGATTCCTTTGAAATTGCATAACTGCCAGATAGATCTGTCTGTTAGTTTCAATACCTGGAGTGACATATGAGATTTCTTGCGACGACTTCCATGTGTCATTGTTGTTGTTGTTCATCAGATCCCAAATTGTGTGAATTCCAGCCTGCCACTATTCTTTATATTTCAGAGGGTGTTTGAGGGCTAAACACCCCTCACCTTCCTGAGTCAAATCCTTGATGCCAGAAAAAGCCAAAGTCCCTTGATACCTCCGAGATAGATTTGGCTCGAAAGTAGGGAGAAGCTTGATTCCAAAATTGTATAATCCTCCTCATGATTTTAGAGGTGCCAGCTCCAGGATTTAATTGATAGAATGCAGACTCAGGAAGTTGATGTGGAACTGAAGGCACTCCAATCAAAGAGGTTCTTTGGATCCAATATTTAGTCAGCAGTAAAGCAGGAGAATAATTAGTAAAGAAGAGAGATCTCCACACCAGCTTAGCTGCTAAGGCTTGTGCCTGAGTGAACGTGTCTTTACATCCCATGCCCCCTTTACTTCTAGGAAAAATTAAATTTTCCCAGGCAACCATATTAGATCCCTACCAAATAAATTTCCTCATAGCTGCTTCCAGCTCTCTAGATGACTTTTTGTCAGCAACAATAACAGATGAGAAGAAACCATGTGTACTAGCAATGATATTGTTAACTATTTGAATTATGCCTGCCAAGATCAAAATATTTGGATACGTAATTAGCTTTTTTTTCATTTTATTGACAATAGGTTCCCACAGGCCATAGAGATTCATGTTCAATCCTAGGGGTAGGCCAACCAATTTTGTGGCCAATCGATGACCACAAACTTTTATCCCACAGATGAAATCTTTCCCGGAAACTGAAATAATGGTACATTTCTCCTTGTTCAGAAGAACCCCAAAGGCTTTACCAAAGATCTCGAGAGCAGAAATGTAGTTATCAATACTATTATCGTCCTCATTAATCAACACAAATATATCATCAGCATATTGCATGAGACCATTTCAGCTACAATTAGAAACAAATATGGGGCTAAAGGCCATCCTTGTCGTACCTCCCTATTGCACTCAAAAAAAGGGGAAGGAGCACCATTTATAAGTACTGCAGAGCACCCTGTTGCATTGAACTCTACAATCTTGCTGATCACTTTTTCAGTGAATCCCATGTATGCCATGGCTTTATACAAAAAGTTCCAATTTAATGTGTCATACGCCCTTCAAAAATCCATTTTGAGGAGAGCGCAATTCTGCCCAGATATTCTGTTTCAATGCAATCCCTCATAGGCCCCTTTAAAATTGTCCAGAATGCTTAGACCAAGAAGAACTTGACTGAACAGGTTAATTTTGTTTTGAAGGATCTTCTTCATCCTATTTGCCAAGATTTTGGCCAAAATCTTATAAGAGGTGTTTGTCAAGAAGATGGGCCTCCAATCAGAAAAATTGGAAGGCCTATCTACCTTGGGTACCAGAGCTATGAGCCCTGCATTAATTGCAGGATGCAGTTTATTTGCTTCCCAAGCACCTTGGATGAATATGACCATATTCTTACCAAGATCATCCCAAAAATTGACATAAAATTCAGGGGGGTAACATCTGGACCTGGGCTTTTATCATTAGCCATTCCTTTAATAACTCCTAAGATTTCAACTTCTGTGCGGTTACCAAAATTATCATCTATTTTGTTATCCTTAGGTCCCAAGAGATCAAAGAAAATTTGCAAATCAGCATCAATACTCTGATTTGTAGCAAATAATGCTTGGTATTTATGGTTTTGACTTTCATCCAAAATAGCAAGAATTCCATTATTCAATATCCTCGTTTTGCAGCTCTAAAGATGCAATTGATATATAAACTTCTACTCTTGATGGCAAGACTTTTGGCCTCACTCTCCTCAATTAGCTTGACTTTCCTTTCAAGGGATTCCTCAAGTTGTTGCAGAGCTAGTTTTTGTTTGTCCAATAACAATTATTGTCTAACTTCTTTCATCTCCAAGTAGATGGAAGTTTTCTCTTGTCTTTTCTTTTTACTCCATTCCCTTCTCCATTTCTTGATCCAACTCTTGATTTTTTTTTTTTTATTCTTTCAATAAGCTCTTTCATCGAGCCACTAGAATTCAAAGACTATAGGTTAGATAATACCCTTTGAAATCTTCACAGAATTCTCTATTATTTAGAAGCTGACATTCAGTTTAAAGGGAATATTATCCCCTCCTTTATGAGCCATATTTCCTGTCTCCATAACCTGTGGGAAGTGGTATGAAATTGAATTGCTACAATCATTGCTGACTATCACTTGACTCCAATCCTCCAAGGTGGATATATGTGTGTAAAACGTGTCGAAGAGGCAAAAGACTCTGTCAGTGCCTTGTCTTTTATTACTTCAGGAGTAGGTGTTGGACGAGGATGGGACTTGATAAAATTCAACATAAGCCGATCTCATTGAGCTCTTTCCTTTCTTGACATATTAAGCTTTTTCCCTGCCTTCTATTCCCAGGAGTGTGTGTTGTTAAAATCTCCACCCAAAAACCAATTGTTGGTCTTCTATTATGCCTCAATCCAATCTGCCATGTCTTTCCATTATATCTCTCTTTCTTCGAGGTTGATTGAGGTATATACATTGATTACTCCAAGTTTTTCACCTCTCACATCCAGATAGGCCACTTGCCATCTTCCAGAAGGATGATAGAAAGAGCCAAGCGGGTTGAAACCTTGCCATGCAATGCAGATTCCTACCTTGGTACCATCAGCTGGTGACCAGACAGAGCCACCACATGGAAAAATCCAATTTCCCAAATTAGATGCTTCAAAAGATGGTAACATATGCTCCTATATCAGAATGGGATCTGCCTTCATTTCCTTAAGTGCAATCAGCCTCTTTCTCTTCAAGAGGCCCTTAATGCCTCTCACGTTCTATGTATTCATTTGGATTCACATTTTCTAGTGAGTGGCTATGCTCATTAGGGACATAGACCTTCCTGTGTCTTTTGTTTTTATGGGGTAGAGGGGTAAAGAAAATGTCCTTTTCTACTTCTCCTTCCCCACTGTCATCATCTTCTTCCTCCCATAATTTACCATTTAATCTTGAGGAAGGATTATGCAGCTCCTTGAGTTGGGCTGCAGGAGTATTGAATTCTTTGGCAGAGGTCAGCTTATTTGGAGACTCACATTTAGCATCATTTGCCAAAGGAAGTTGGAGGTTCTCCTGAGACATTTCCAAAGTTCCCATTTTCTTCTGGTCCTTGACACCAATCTTGAGTTGAGATTCAGGACTGATGCTCTTTGGGGACTCACATTCAGCATCAATTGTCAAGGGAACCTGGGAGATCTCTTGTGGAGGCTCACATTCAGTGTCAATTGTCAAGGGGATCTGGGAGATCTCTTGAGGGATCTTCTGAGTCTACTGGTCCCTGACCTCTGTGTCATTCCCAACCTTATCATTACCAGTAACCTCAGAAAGAGGCTCAGATTGGTTTTCAACTTCATGTGAGTCAGCAATCTTTAAATTGGTTGGATTATTCTCAGTCCTACCTCCATATAATTCTAGAACTGGGAGATTAGCTGTGTGAGATCTTGCCACAAAGCTAGGGGCCCCTATCTCCCTATTATCTTCGACAAGAAACAAATGGGGACTGTACGGGCTTTGGATCCCATATGATATGAAATTACAATTTCCATGATCTTCTTCCCTTTGGAGTAAGGATTGTTCAGAACCTTAACCTTGGCTAAGTCTTCCTTGAACTGAACTTTTCGAATCCATTCAGTTCTTTCTTTTTTCCTATTACTTCTTTCCAGTTGTTGCTGTGCAGACTGCCTCACTTTTTTTGCTCTTGTTTTTTGTCTTCTGCCCCTCCTTTTGGCACTTCCATTTGTATATCCCCTGTTGTTGTTCTTTCTATTATTGCTCTTTTTGACAGGATCGACCCAATCCCTTCCTCCCATTGGTTTATTATAGAAGTTTGACCTCCAAAATATGCTCGCTCCTCCTTTTTACCCAAATAGACTCTTCCTCCGTGAAGTCTAATGCCACAAACTGAGCATGGAGAAGGGAGCCCCTGCCAGTATAATTTGAGAATTTTGGGATTGCCAAAATAATCAATTTTTAGTTTGTTTTCTACAACCGAATTTTTTAAACACTTACCCACACAGGCAAGCTCGTGGATAGACTGCAGTTCCTTTCGCACTCCCTCTTATACCTAGTTGGCGTATTCTAGAATGTTTTTCATGACTCCCTGTTATCCCTATAGTGGTCCCACTCCATTTGCATTCCGAGTATTCCGGATATGGAGGTAAGAAAATCTCTGAATATAACCAGATCCGTTACTCTCTTCCCCTGTTCTAGAGCAACTAGCTGACTAGTAATGTGTAACCCCGTTGTTTCTGCTCCTCAGCGCTCAAGGTACCAATCAAATTCAGTAAACCTTTCACATTATTTTTCATAACCTCCACATCATGTGAGCTTGACACTGCCCATGCCTCTTTTCTTTTCCGAAGGTCTGATCTCTGTACCTTCCCTTCCAGCTCCTGTCTAATCCCCTCTGTTTCAAAAGCAGTCCCCATCACTCCCATTTTGTGCCCCTCAACCACTATCTCGAACCCTGTCATAACTGCCTTATCCATGTCGACTTCTGTCCCCCGCCCAACTTTCGATGCAACACAATCTTTAACCGCCATGTTTACAAGACAACTCTCTAAGTGTATACCTTAACTACTATCCTGCACTCTATCCAAGAACAATTAACATGAAAAATACCCCCTGCTGATACATTCATATCCCCTACAAAGTCCTCAAGCTAGTACTCTACTAATTGAAGCTCCGATTGTGCAACAACAGATGCAATACATGTGAAGACTTCCTCAAGCAAAAATCTATGGTAGATCAAGCTTTCCCATAAGTAGGAGCTTTCTCCTTCAAGCCACCCACACGAGTATCTATCCCTCTGTATTACAATTGTGAAGAACTTCATAAGGAAGGATAAGTTAGGGTTCGACGTCCAAAGATGCTAGCCGCTCCTGCCATCCGAGTCCTCAGGCACATACTTGTTATTGGCTTCATGCTCCCCATATTCATCAAACAATTCCTCTTCTAGACAAAAGCCACAATTTTCAATTAGCTGCAAAGAGGGTGTGAGGCTGGAATCATATGAACAAACAAAATAGTTGCCTCCACGGATTTTGAGCCAAATGAGGATTTTGCTGCACGTACTCTTCACTCTCCCATATGGTCTTGGAGAGTGATTGACCTCACCATAAGATCAAGTACTCTGCAATATTCCGATTGCGCAAAGTTTGAATGCGAGTGTCTAGAATTGCCTCAGGAGTTACCAGAGCTAAGGGCTAGGGGTAGTATCGCCAGAGATATCATGTTGTCCATGGACAATATTGCTTTCTTGAGTTGGCTCACATGAAAAATATGGTGCATGTCAATTCCATCTAGAATTGACCAACTCGTACACATTTGAAGTCAATGATCATACGATATAACTCTGATCAGCATCAATACTCTGATTTGCAGCAAATAATGCTTGGCATTCATGGAAGAAGTATTGTTGGATGTCTTTCTGTTTGATGATCTGGTTCTGACTTTCATCCAGAACAGCAAGAATTCCATTATTCAATATCATGTGTTTTGCAGCTCTAAAGAAGAACTTCAAACTGCAGTCATCCGTGCAATTGATATATAAACTTCTACTCTTGATGGCAAGACTTTTGGCCTCACTCTCCTCAATTAGCTTGACTTTCCTTTCAAGGGATTCCTCAAGTTGTTGAAAACCCAGGTTTTGTTTGTCCAATAACAATTGCTGTCTAACTTCTTTCACCTCCAAGTAGATGGAAGTTTTCTCTTGTCTTTCTTTTTTACTCAATTCCCTTCTCCATTTCTTGATCCAACTCTTGATTTTCTTTTTTATTCTTTCAATAAGCTCTTTCATCAAGCCACTAGAATTTATAGGTTATGATAATACCCTTTGAAATCTTCACAGAATTCTCTATTATTTAGGAAGCTGACATTCAGTTTAAAGGGAATATTATCCCTCCCTTTATGAGCCATATTTCCTGTCTCCATAACCTGTGGGAAGTGGTATAAAATTGAATTGCTACAATCATTGCTGACTATCACTTGACTCCAATCCTCCAAGGTGGATATATGTGTGTAAAACATGTCCAAGAGGCAAAAGACTTTGTCAGTGCCTTGTCTTTTATTACCACAGGAGTAGGTGTTGGACGAGGATGGGGCTTGATAAACAAAATTCAGCATAAGCCGATCTCATTGAGCTCTTTCATTTCTTGACAAATTAAGGTTTTTTCCTGCCTTCTATTCCCATGAGTGTGTGTTGTTAAAATCTCTACCCAAAAACCAATTGTTGGTGTTCTATTGTGCCTCAATCCAATCTGCCATGTCTTTCCATTATATCTCTCTTTCTTCGGGGTCATTGAGGTATATACATTGATTACTCCAAGTTTTTCACCTCTCACATCCAGATAGGCCACTTGCCATCTTCCAGAAGGATGATAGAAAGAGCCAAGCGGGTTGAAACCTTGCCATGCAATGCAGATTCCTCCCTTGATACCATCAGCTGGTGACCAGATAGAGCCGCCACATGGAAAAATCCAATTTTCCAAATTAGATGCTTCAAAAGATGGTAACCTATGCTCCTATATCAGAATGAGATCTGCCTTCATTTTCTTAAGTGCAATCAGAGCCCTCTTTCGCTTCAGGGGGCCCTTAATGCCTCTCACGTTCTATGTAACAACCTTCATTTGGATTCACATCTTCTAGTGAGTGGGGCTCATTAGAGACAGACCTTCCGGTGTCTTTTATTTTTCTGAGGTAGAGGGATAAAGAAAATGTCCTTTTCTACTTCTCCTTCCCCACTCTCATCGTCTTCTTCCTCCCATAATTTACCATTTAATCTTGAGGAAGGATTATGCAGCTCCTTGAGTTGGGCTGCAGGAGTATTGAATTCTTTGGCAGAGGTCAGCTTATTTGGAGACTCACACTCAGCATCATTTGCCAAAGGAACTGGAGGTTCTCCTGAGACATCTCCAAAGTTCCCATTTCCTTCTGGTCCTTGACACCAATCTTGAGTTGAGCTTCAGGACTGATGCTCTTTGGGGACTCACATTCAGCATCAACTATTAAGGAAACCTGGGAGATCTCTTGTGGAGGCTCACATTTAATGTCAATTGTCAAGGGGGCCTGGGAGATCTCTTGAGGGATCTCCTGAGTTTATTGGTAACCTCTGTGTCATTCCCAACCTTATCATTACCAGTAACCTCAGGCAGAGGCTCAGATTGATTTTCAACTTCATGTGAGTCAGCAATCTTTAAATTGGTTGGATTATTCTCAGTCCTGCCTCCAAATAATTATAGAACTGGGGGATTAGCTGGGTGAGATCTTGCCACAAAGCTAGGGGTCCCTACTTCCCTATTATCTTCGACAAGAAACAAATGGGGACTGTTTGGGAGTTTTCTAGGCTCTTTTATTGTACGGGCTTTGGATCTCATATGATCTGGAATTACAATTTCCATGATCTCCTTCCCTTTGGAGTAAGGATTGTTCATAACCTTAACCTTGGCTAAGTCTTCCTTGAACTGAACCTTTCGAATCGATTCAGTTCTTTCTTTATTCCTATTACTTCTTTCCAGTTCTTACTGTGCAGACTGCCTCACTTTTTTTGCTCTTGTTTTTTGTCTTCTGGCCCTCCTTTTCGCACTTCCATTTGTATATCCCCTGTTGTTATTCTTTCTATTATTGCTCTTTTTGACAGGATTGATCCAATCCCCTTCCTCCTACTGGTTTATTATAGAAGTTTGAACTCCAGAATATGCTCCCTTCTCCTTTTTACCCAAACAGACTCTTCCTCTGTGAAATCTAATGCCACAAACTGAGCATGGAGAAGGGAGCCCGTGCCAGTATAGTTTGAGATTTTTGGGATTGCCAAAATAATCAATGTAATTTATGGTGTCTGGGATGGGTTTTAGAATGTCAATCTGAACCCATACCCAGGGAGCTTTATCTGGTAACACTTTGAATTCAATAAAGTTCCCAGTTTGTTGGAAAAGAGTGAGAAGGGACTGCTCATTCCAATACATCGGATTTAATCCATGCAAGGAGGTCCAAGCTAGATGAAATAGCTCAGTAAAGTTCATAGGTTCAAAGGAGGGATAGCATTTTTTTATAACGAATTGGGTATTTGTTTTAGATATCGTGCTCGGCTTCATGAGCAAGGATGGGGTTTGATTGTTCCCACATTCCACCATAAAGAAAGGGAACTCCGTCTAGTATATGCTCTGTATGGATGTCCCAGTATCCATTATTTCCAGCTCAATTTTAATTGATTGTAGCCTAACTCCTTCATGTCCGATATAGCCTATAAGTCCACGGGCCTTTAAAAATTTTAGCTTGTTTTCTACAACGGATTTTTCTACACACTTACCCACACAGGCAGGCTCGTGGATAGACTGCAGTTCCTTTCGCACTCCCTCTTACCTAGTTGGCGTATTCTAGAATGTTTTTCACAACTCCCTGTTATCCCTATAGTGGTTCCACTCCATTTGCATTTCGAGTATTCACCATCGCGGATATGGAGGTAAGAAAATCTTGAATATAACCAGATCTGTTACTCTCTTCCCCTGTTTCTAGAGCAACCAGCTGACTAGTAATGTGTAACCGTTGTTTCTGCCCCGCGGTGCTCAAGGTACCAATCAAACTCAGTAAACCTTTCACATTCTTTTTCATAACCTCCACATCTTGTGAGCCTAACACTGCCCATGTCTCTTTCCTTTCCCGAAGGTCTGATCTTTGTACCTTCCCTTCCAGCTCCTATCTAATCTCCTCTGTTTCAAAAGCAGCCCCCATCACTCCCATTTTGTGCCCCTCAACCACTATCTCAAACCCTGTCACAACTACCTTACCCATGTCGACTTCTGTCCCCGGCCCAACTTTCGATGCAACACAATCTTTAATCGCCATGTTTACAAGACAACTCTCTAAGTGTATACCTTAACTACTATCCTGCACTCTACCCAAGAACAATTAACATGAAAAATACCCACTGCTGATACATTCATATCCCCTACAAAGTCCCCAAGCTAGTACTCTACTAATTGAAGCTCCGATTGTGCAACAACAGATGGAATACATGTGAAGACTTCTTCAGGAAAAAATATATGGTAGATCAAGCTTTCCCATAAGTAGGAGCTTTCTCCTTCAAGCCACCCACACGAGTATCTATCCCTCTGTATTACAATTGTGAAGAACTTCATAAGAAAGGATAAGTTAGGGTTCGACATCCAAAGATGCTAGCCGCTCTTGCCATCCGAGTCCTCAGGCACATACTTGTTATTGGCTTCATGCTCCCCGTATTCGTCAAACAATTTCTCTTCTAGACAAAAGCTACAATTTTCAATTAGCTGCAAAGAGGGTGTGAGGCTCGAATCATATGAACAAACAAAATAGTTGCCTCCACGGATTTTGAGCCAAATGAGGATTTTACTGCACGTACTCTTCACTCCCCCATGTGGTCTTGGAGAGTGATTGACCTCACCATAAGATCAAGTACTTTGCAATATTCCTATTGTGCAAAGTTTGAATGCGAGTGTCTAGAATTGCCTCAGGAGTTACCAGATCTAAGGGCTAGGGGTAGTATCGCCAGAGCTATCATGTTGTCCATGGACAATATTGCTTTCTTGGGTTGGCTCACATGGAAAATATGGTGCATGTTAATTCCATTTGGAATTGACCAACTCATACTCATTTGAAGTCAATGATCATATGATATAACTCAAGTGATGTCTCATTGATCATTCTTAATAGTTTGAAGGGCACAGCATACCATGGCATCAATTTGGGAATCTTACCCTTGACCACCAGTTTCAAGATCCCAACCTTGATTGCCAAGGGGTAAACATTTTGTAGAAATGCATAACTCGCATTACTCGAAGGTCAACTCTCTACGATGTTTATTGGCATTTACCCTGGCTTGATCTTGAGCCTTCTTTAAATTTGCCTTACATATCTTACAACATATGGATAGTTGAATCAATTTTCAAAGTTGGTTTGTTCTAGTATATGATCTGAGGTTTCTATCTATCATTGCCATAAAGGAACTCATCTTGGTACTCGTATGATAGGCATTCTTATAAGCGAACTCTACACAAGGCAGATATTCTTTCCACTTGAAATGTTTCTCAAACACAAAACTTTTTCACATATCATCCAGGATCGTGTTAATTCATTCTGTTTGTCCATTAGTTTGGAAATAGTTTCCACTACTCATACTAAGTCTTATTCACAGCCCCTTCATAAAATCTTTCCAAGAATGCCCTATATTCTCATTCGCTTACAATTCTTCATGACAGATCAAATGTAGGGTACACAACCTTTAGGTATTCCTTTACCACATCTTGCCCAGTATCATCACCTTATAATGCTAAGAACTTTCGGTACTTCGTTTACAATCGACTATCACTAGTACTTGTGTGATGTTGATTGAATCAGGGAAGTGCAACTACAAATTCATACTTTACAAAATCCATACTTATCCCACCTTTCCAAAGGCATGGTAATCACGATAACAATCCTGACATCTTGCCATTGCTTAACATACTTAGCATTGTGTTACATAATATTTTACATCTTGTTTCATACCAGGCCAAAAGAATTGTCTTTTAATCAATTTGTATGTCTTCCATTTTCCCCCATGCCCTGCTTAAGCGATATTATGAAATTCGTAGAGAATCTCCTTCATAAGATTCTCTACTAAGGGTGCGTATAATTGCCTCTTATAAAACCATTAATTATCGTTTTGCTGCCAATGTGGCATGACGTAAAAATCTTTGGTATCATGCATGCATGCGTACATGCGTCTACCTTCTGCTTTTGCCTACCTACACATTTTATGCATGCATGCGTAAATGCGTCTTTCTTTCTTTCTTTCTTTTGGTTGAATCTTAATCCTTCTCATACTATCTATCTATGTTTTGGTTGAATCTTAATCCTTCTCATACAAATTTTTGATTTGTTGGAAGCGATCCCATTCTAGAGATATCATTTCATTGATATACTTTTGGGAAAGAGCATCTGCAACTGGGTTGTCTTTTACTGGGGTATGCTGAATCTTAAGTGAAATTTGCATAAGAAATTTGACCAATGTGCTTGTCTGAGACTTATTTCTATTCAACTTTGTAGAAATTCTAATGGCTTATGATCCGTGAACACGATAAACTTGCATGGCTCTTTTGTTGGTCCCCGACATCAAATAATGTCGCCAAGTTTTTAAATCATGAACTATTGCTAACAACTCTTGTTTATAAGTGGTATAGATCTTCTCAGCCGGATTTAACATACGATTTTCATAAGCCACAACATGCCCTCATTGCATAAGAGCTGCACCTAGAGCTTGTCCACATGCATAAGCATAAACCTCAAATGGCAAACTTAAATCCAAATTTCTCAATAATCTTCACTTGAGAGTATTACCCTTATTCCTTCAAAATCTCTCTTTTGCTCTTTTCCCATAAGAATTTTTCTCCCTTCTTAAGTAAATCTGTAAGGGTGCAGCTACCTTTGAAATTTTAGGAACAAATTTCCTATAGTAAGTGGCTAAGTAAAGAAAGCTTCTCACATTTGGCACATCTACCACGACATTCCCTGCTGGCTCGCACTTTGTCTGGATTAGAGGCTAATCCCTTATCCAAGATAATGTGTCCAAGATATGCCACTTATTGCCTTAGAAGCTCGAGACCACTTACTGCCAAAAACTCGATACAGTCTTACCTCCACGCTTTCAAATTTACCCTCTCAACCAACACTCCTACCAAGGATTTGGGCATCAATCATTTTAATTACAGGGTTCTAGGAAATTTTCCTATGTTAGAGTCCCAACTACTTAACGTTCTATTGAGTTAGGACATGGCCAGTGCAATGATCTAGTCCACCAAAATCATGCTCTGATACCACTCTGACGCTCCTAGAATCTATACGATGCTCCCATCATACAAATACGGGAATTCCCCTCCTGTGGTGACTATATCACCATGGTCAGGCCCTCCGTCATACTCGGACCACTTGGGATGGCCAAGTGTCCGGGCGGGGGTACACGGAGGTGTCATTTGTCCCACGTCCTCTATGGGAATCCTATACAGCAGAAGCATACCCACATGTTAGCATACAACAATCATGCTCAAATAATACACCACCACAAAGGGTGGCCCATCCATCATCATGAATGAAATGACAATACAAGCATAAATAACATAAGTAACCCATCATCACAACGGTTGCTACCCTCTAGGGTAGTCCACTCCATCTGCCCCTTCTGTGCACACTTTGCAGATAGGCTGAAACATGCTATGGCGTGATTGTAGCCCTCCGGAGATGCAATCCCAAGGAATCACCCTATGAGACTACTCCGGGTTACATCTCCCTGGTCCAATGAGGCAGGTCAGAGAAGCGTCTTCTCCCCGATCACAACGGTTCCATGTGTGTGCTAGAGGATACCTGCCACACCTGCAGCACCCGTATCCGTACCCAACTTACCCCCCTAAATCTACGCAAAGTCCAGGACGTCCCTATAGGCCATATCATGTGACCCAGGGAGGCCCATACCCGGCCCACACGCAGTGACCGACTATAAGCCTAGCACACTGTAGGAGCCCCAGTAGCCACGTTCAGCAAGGCTCCGCCCCCACTTCACGAATTATGTCCGTTATTTGGTGTTGAACCACATCATATCACCCACAGCCAGGTGGGCTCTTGTGCACAGACCGCAATTACTGGGTTTTAAGGGTTCTAGCTAGAAACATCTCTAGTTCTAGGAAGCTTTTAGGTCTCTACCCTTCCCTTAGCCCCCAATACACGGAAGGAGCAGAAAGAAAGAATATAAACACCATCAAAATATCCATCATCATCATAGTAATAGATAAAAGAGAATTTAACCATTCCATCTACTCAAAGAAGTGTTAGTGGAAATACAAGCTATCTAGGGATTAACCAGTCTCCTGGCTGGAGCCATTATCACAAAGGCCTCCATTCTTCAGGTCTTTTTACAACAACTGGTGGCTGCTCTTCCCTTCCTCTTCCCCAAATCAATTTTGGGCAGAGATGAGGGTAGAACCCCAGTTTCTCCTCCCAATTTGGCAAGTCCCACTTGGCACTTCCTTATTGGTTTCCTTTAGCTAATTATAATCTAATTAGTCTAATTAGATTATTTATTCACTAATATTTTAGCTTAGCTAACAAAATCCCTTTTAGGTCGACCCAATTTATCCCTTATTGACCTTAGGGTCTAATTATACACGGGTGATGTGTCATAGTATGCATACATATACTGTATAAATATATGGAACGTCACAACCGTATTTTTGGTTGGGCGGGGAGTTCGCCAAGGATGCCCATTAGCTCCATTTTTGTTCACAATAGTAGCTGAAGTCCTCTCACAGCTATTTGCTAAGGCTGTGCAGGATGGGATAGTGCAGGGTCTGAGTATAGCAGATGGTTCACAGGAAATATGTAATCAGTATGCTGATGACATGTTTGTCTTTCTTGTCTTCTTTCTAGTAGGCTTGCCCTGGATGGTTTGAGAAAAGCGTCCAGGGAAAAGAAACTAAAATTGTGGGATCCAATGCCCAGTGAAGGATACATGGGAAGGATGCAGCCATGCTAAGAAGAAAGGAAAAGGAAAAGGGAAAGCCAAATTATTTCAGCCAGGCAAGGATGAGCTCCTTATGTTAGTCTTAGTTTAATTGCAAGCTCGAAAGATATATAGATTGAGTCCTTTCATAAGACCCGTGATTTTATGAGAAGCAAGTGTTTGGCAAGTGGTGAAGTAGGAGCTGCTTGTTCATCTCTACTCGGACCAGCCACATGGAAACCCTTAGAGATAATGGCTCTAGCCAAGAAACATGTTAGTACTTAGATAGCTTGGGCTTCTAGCTAACCCTTGTATGTACAGTTGTATGATTAATCTCTATTTCATGTGCTCTTTGAAGTGGTGTTGTGATAGTTCTCTTTTTGTTCCTCCTGTCTTTGTGGGGATTTGGGGGGTGGGTTTTTTTTTTTTTTGGGGGGAGGTAAAGACCTAAAGGCCATATAGAAGTAGAGATGCTCCTAGCTAGAACCCCTTAAATCCCATTAATTGCGGCCTGTGCACAAGATCCCACCTGGCTGGGGATGGTACATTGTGGTTGAGCACCATATAACGGACATGATGGTGAAGTGGAGGTGAAGCCTTGCCTAGAGTGGCTATAGGGCTCTTATAGTGTGATAGCCTTATAGTCGTGCCGGCCGGGTATGAGTCTGACACCCCCTGGGTCATAGGATACGTGGCTATAGGGACGTCCTGGACTCAATAGGTGCGGCTGGGGTCAGCCTATGGATTTTGGGGGGTAAGTTAGACATGGATACATGGGTGCCAATGACGCCACAATCCCCTAGCCACCCATGGAACCGTCATGCTTTGGGAAGGGATTTGTCTCGTCCTGCCTCATTGGACTGAGATGACGAGCTTGAATCGGACATAAAGGTCATTCTAATAGTAGTAGTAATTCAAGGAATCTCGAACTCAACCAAAATGAGAAATATGCACCTAGAAAGAAGAATCAAATGCAAGGTGGAGAAGATCTAAAGGATTACAAGTCATTTAGTACATCTCTTTATTAAATCTAAAAGTGAATGAATTAAAATATCAATCTAAGTGTTTGTATGTTAAATGTCAGGTACTCACACATAGTGCAGACTTTCTAGTTCCATTTGCGAGTATCTTAATTGTATTTTCAGCCAAGAACTTTTAGAAAAGTTAATAAAACTTGATAGGCAGATACAGATGAGCTCAAAGAATCAAACATCGTCTTGAGAGATGATGGCCAATAAACTACATCACTTTAACTGCCAAAAGAATGAAGCAAAGAAGCAGAATTATAGCTCAATATCAAGACTTCTTACTTCGAATGGAAGAGCAAGTACGAGGGAAAAACACTTAGAGCCCAAGCAAAGATTCTATCCAAACACTTCGAGAAGTGCCCTCAAGCAGAAGATTGCTCGTCCAACACAGTCATGTTGAGAGACGACGCCGATCACGTCAAGATCAGTACCATTCCAGCATGTAGGTTTTTGTACACGGACATCTTCAGGATGCAATTCTAGCTATTGTGACAGCAGCAACACTTAACAGCCTCACGACATGAGTGTCCCCGACAATAAAAGGAGGAATGACCAGACATCTTAAGAACTTCAACGCGACCTCAAGCCGAAAGACGTCAAAAAATTCTTCAGGACGATCAGACATCAATGTTAGCCCTTTGGGCTAAACATAGAATACATAGGCATTGGTGGCATGGGCCACATATATGTATCATATTGGACTCCACGATCTATGACCCAGATTTAGCCTAGATCTGTGTGGTAGGTGAGATGTCAGTTAGGGTTAGGGTTTTACTCTACTGTTTGGAGAGAGCATTTCTCCTCATTGTTTAGGGTTTTGCTCGCGTTTTGGCGCACCTCCTTTTTGGAGCATCAGTATAATTTTGTTTTGTCCATTCTTTGAATTTTTTCTTGTTCTTTAAGTCTCTTCCCATCTTTTTTTGTTGATTCATGAGCATTTGTGGCAGACTTGTAGCATCCGGCAGTCATGGACTGCTGCTGCAAGGTGTATGCCAAGAACCCCAAAAATCAACACTGGCGCCTCATACCGGGGTTTCTTGGGCTCATGATCATTCAAAAGTTTTCAAGCAAAAAAATTGATTCTACATCGACACTTTCTTCAATCCTCATCTCTAATATCTCAATCCTGATCTTTGAAAGCTTTTTGGGACTGTTCTGGAGCAAAAGATATCAGAATGGACAGATCATCATGAGGTTAGAGCCTTTACCCAAGCTGGTTTCCGCACCCAACACTGTACAATAGATCATCTGAATTCTTGTAAGAGTCTGGCGAGAAAAATCCAAAGCCCGAAAAAAATGCAATGTATGGATGTTTAGTAGATCTCATAAAGCTTTTCGATCTGATGCCTAGAAGTAAATTGCTTCAAAGATTGATTGACTTGAACATTCTGGTTGAATTGCATACAACACTAGCAAGACTCTATGAACGAGTCATTGCACAATTGAGTTCACCGCTGGTTGAGATGTGTGATAAAACAATAATCAGCAATGTTGGCGTTAAACAGGGTTGCCCAGCTTCCCCAACTCTATTTGGAATCTATATGGATGATTTGGAAACATGGCTGATTAGGAATTGCCGGATGGAGCATTCATAGCGGGGTACCTAGTCAATTGCTTTTATCGCCGATGATATAGTGTTGATATCAAGAACTAAAGAGGGTGCGCAAAGGCATCTTGGGTTCTAGATGCATTTTCTTGAATCGGCAGGTATGTGGTGAAAATTTGGAAAAAGCGAAGGTCATGACATTTGGAACAAAGGCAAAAATATGTGTGCTACTTTAAAAGGCGGGGAAATAGAACATGTAAATAGCTATAAGTATTTGGAGTGCGGAATTATGAGATGATTACAAGTGGAATTTGGCGGTTGACAAAAGGGTGAATGGTGGAAGAAAGGCTTTATTTGCCATGCAAGCGAAGTGCAAAAAAAATCATATTAGAGTGGATCATGAGATTACATTTGTATAGAGGCTCGTGCAACCGTTTACTCTTCTGATTTGCCAAGTGTGGGGGCGGGATTAGTGAGGAAGAAATGGAAGGACATTGAGACAATCTGAAGCGTTTCTTGATAGGTGAATTAGGGGTAAAGATACAAACTCCATACTCCATGATCTTTGGCGAGAGACAAGCATGTTACCACTAGAGGGAGAAGCAATCTATCTGTTCTTCTCTACATTATGAGAATTAAAAATTACCCACGGGAAGGTTACAGTTCGGGCTATGTATGAGTCCACGGGAGGAGGGTGGTTTCATGAGAGAAGGAAATGGCTGCCGCGATGGAATATAGATATGATTGATCTACCAATACAACCCGAAAGCTATCGTGATCTAGTGAGAACAAAGGTCATTGATAAGATATGGGCAAATGCACGGGGTAAAATGGATATGTGCGGGGAAGGATGTTAACCCTATGATTATTTATCTGACCTGGCCCGGTATCTTACGGATCCTTTGCCACTCGCTTGCTAGACATTTATTTGTAGGATGAGGGTTAGCTCCCATCACTGCGGTCAGTGTGGGCGTTGGTAAAAAGTCCAAAGAGCATTACGGGCATGTCCTGTATGTGGTTCCACAGATGTTGAAGATGAATACCATTTTCTTATTGCTTGTCCTGCATACGAAGCAGTAAGAGCACGATATCATCTTCATGAGGCCGATCTAAGTAGTGTTCACACAGTGTTGCAAATGCCCTCTGCAAAACTAGCAGCATTTCTTCGTGATTTATTATGTGTGCGAGAAGCGCACTTAGAAAGACTAGATTTCTGATAACTCAAATTTGGAGTGTTCCTATGATTGTAAATATTTCGTCTCCTAGACCGCAGGGTCTATATGAGATAGTGAATACAATTTCATTTCATTTCATTTCATATTTGCCCACATTTCAAAGGGGGGCAAAAGTGATTTTTGCAATATAAGGTTCTTTTTTGTCACATTTGGTTCATTCTCGACACTATTTTTGGATATCCTCTGTTCCATGTATACAAGCAAGGAGCATATATCTGTTCCATCTTTCTGGGTTCATCATGGACACTATTTTTCTATCCTCGGTTGCAGTAAGCATTCGACTTCTTGCTACAGGCGGTACAACTAAATTTTTTGGGCGCAGACACACATGCCACAAATTTGTCCTCTATGATCTAGATTTTGTGAGTTTTGGGTCTCCAATCATGCTGAAGATGCCCTTAGAAACTTGGAGTAGTATCAGAGGGTGATTCCATGAGATTACGTGTCCGGAAGGCTATAACCACGCCATAGCAGATTCTAGCCTATCTGCAAAGTGTGCACAGGAGGGGCGGATGGAGGAGTGGACTACCCTAACTATTGTTCTATGCCAGCCAACGCCATTGTCATGATTTCGTGGATATCCTAATCTTCAGTTGACCCCCTTGAGTTTGGACCCAGGATAGAACCCTTATTTATGATGTATTTTCCACGTTATGTTGGTGTTATATTTTTGTTCATATTGATGATGTATGGGTCACCCTTCGTGGTGATGTATTACTTTATGTATATTGATGCTGGTGCTAACATGTATATATGCTTCCACTACATAGAATGTCTCATAGAAGGCGTGGGATGAATGACACCTCCGTGCCCTTCACCGGAACACTTGGCCATCACAAGTGGTCCGAGTTGGAAGGAGGCCTTCCCTTGGTGATTGAGTTTCCATGGGAGGGAAATTTTTCATATTTATACGATGGGAGCATCGTATAGGTTCGGGGAGCGTCGAAATGGTATCAGAGCCATGATCTTGGTAGACCAGATCATAACACTGGCCATGTCCTAATTAGCAGATTAGAAGTTTATGTGGGAAGAAATCCCCACGTATCTCACCCTTGACCTCCTACAACTCATTGAGCAAGATATGGTGGGGCCCTGCCCGACCAGTACAGAACTGAGATGGTTAGGAGGATCACTGTCTGTCAAGCGAAGGAGTGCCATGCCCAATCACACAAGTGGTCCGAGTTAGATGGAGGGCCTTCCCTTGGTGATTGAGTTGCCATGGGAGGGGAAATCCTCGTATTTGTACGATGAATGCATTATATAGGTTCAGGGAGCATCACACTTATACTCAAAATAATAGGGTTCACGTAGTATAGAGATTTCCAATGTCTTGCATCTGCCGCTGATATAGCAATTGTTATTTATGGTTCAAGAGAGAGTGTCAAGCCAATTGAGTGGATTGGTAAACACTATGAGATATTGGGATGATCATCATACATAAGGTTAAACAGAAGCATCTTTCAAAGATGGAGATCTCAGATACATATTTAGACCCACTAAAGAAACTCCCATAAATGCTAATGAGTCCCTCTCAATCTTGACAATTACAATAGTCTGTGACTTTTGACTATACATTATCTTTTTTATTATAAACTATCTTTTTGTTCTTTGCTCTTGCTTGTGTGTGTTTATCCTTTTTTTTCTTGTTCTAGGTACATTGTTTATATGCCCGTACAGAGGCTCGAGACCTCAAGGTATGTTCTCAACCCTCCCTTTGCTTGTGGTTTTACTCCAGGTTCAACTCTTGAAGAGTACGCATATCATATTATATGTCCATGTTGCATTATACATACTTGAGGTTCTAGATGCGTGCTTCATTTGCTACGCCATCAGCAGTCACCATGAACTTTTTTGTACACACTTATTGTGATTATTGATTGTCTAGTATGATCATCACTGCAAAGGTTTTTCTCTTAAAGACCTTTTGAGGCTGAGATTTTTTAGACCTAGTAGTAAAGGTCATACTAGTCTATTGGTCTTCATTCAATTCTTAGGCATTTGATTTGATTTGAATTGATTGACTATGTATTCTTCACAAAATCTATGTTTTTTTGGACCATGCACTATATCGCTAACAAGGTATTGGCGGTTTATTGGACCATGCACTATATTGCTAACAAGGTATTGGCTTTCACCATGTATTTGTACAAAATTGTGTACAAATTCGGTGCATACTGAAATATAGGGCCAACCATGCAATATCTATTTTTTTTCTTAGAAAACTTAGGTATTTAGACGTTTGGTATATTGAATTTATGGAACCAAAAGGGGTGGCTCAGATTGCTTGATTCCCAGCATATTATAAGTTATTTCCTGACCATACAGCAGGATTTAGCCTTAAAGAACCTTGGCGTAATTACAACCCTAACGTAATTACAATACATGCAGGCAGTTGACTAAATGAAACTAACTAACAAGATTGGTAGATGCATTCAACTTTGATCCAACCCCCCTTCTTTCACCCACCTGGCAATACAATTTAAATTGTGCAACATATGACATATTCAAACCATAAATCTTTGAAGCCACACCAGTTTTGAGAGTGCAAATTGCATTTGGTTCGTAAACAACCGTGAGACAAAAAGAACACCACAAAAACCACTGCCCTGCTACAAAGAGCAATCTCCGGAATGGAACTTGGGGTTCAAAAATGAACAGAATCTAAAATAAATGACAAAAACGACAAAAAGTTAGACGACCCAACTTCCATTTTGTTGGGGAATGGCATAGGGTCCCCCCTTTTCGGTTTAAAAGGGACCCCCTCCCGACTAACGCCCGGTCGAGGGCTTCAATCCCTATGGCATTCCCCAATACATCTTGTTTCACCTTACAAGCTAGGCTAGCAGCATCAGTTTTAGATATGTCATGGCAATACCTGTATTGAGCCATTGGAAGCACATCTTTTAATCCATGGGCAATGGTGTTTTATGATTTTTTGGAACACGAGGTTTTGATCCAGAAGCCCATGAAGTTGTGAAACGATTTTGGAACCCGAGGTCCTCCATAAGTAAGGTTCAATAGACCCAACAGTTATGTTTGTGTTGTCTAGACCCAACAGTTATGCTTGTGTTGTCTAGACCCAATAATTGTGATTCTTTTCTTTACTTTATTCAATATTTAAATATTTAATTTAAAAAATATTAATATTATTACAGGAAACGAGAGAGCTTGGTAGCTCAACGGTAGAGCCCTGCTTGCAGGAGATCTGAGGTTCAAGTCCCCAGCCCCCCATCCTAACAGCCTACAATTTTTTTAATACTCTAAATACGCATGTGACGTCACTAGAAAAAACAAAGCTGCGGATGAATGCGTGGAAAACCTTTGTTGCCATGGCAGATCGGAAGCAAAAGAATAGGCCGGAACTTTTTTATGCTCATCAGACCAACAGACCGGATTCGAAAACCGGACGGAAACGATCTAGCCCAAAGGGTAGGCCGGATTTAGAGACCAGACGATCCCCCTTTAGGGTTCCTAACTAGGGATCTCAAGTCTTATATTGTGTTTTGGCAGAATATTCCCATCTAAATAGAATCGCATTTATATGCATGCATGGATAAATCAAGTTTTGTTTTTTAGCACAAGGAGTTTCTTCTTTCGCAAACCATTTGGATGATTTTCTAAATGTGTGGATCTTTTCCGTGGACGATAAAATCATATTCTATTCTATTCTATTCTTTTACACTACATGTTGCTAGAACAAAAAGCATAGATCCGATGATTTATTGCTGTGATGAATGTTATTCACGTGTAAATGAAGAATAACAACGGGGATTGCATCTTCGAGTCTTTAATTTCAAGTGTCAAAGGAATGCTAGAGGATGCGACTGGCTAAAGCAAGGTATCTTACTCATTTTGAAGTTTTTGTATGTGAGATAATGTTGTGGTTAATCATTACTTCGAATCCTTTGTGCTTAATGGGTCGTCCATGTTCAAATTGGTTGGCTTGAAACCTAGGAAAAAGTTAAAATTGCACTGGTTCGGTATAGCATGGGTCTGCAGATTGACTTCTTGCATTACATACTTGTCTCGTGTCATTTGGTTTACAGCTCCTTTCAATGACCACATGTTAATGCTTATTGAGTGCAAATAGCTTCAGGTGGCATTTGCAGCCCAATCTAGAGAGCAAAGACAAACAATGTTACCCTGGTCTCTGATTATCAAACATATGACAAATTATACATTTACTAATGCATATTCTGTTTTAGGCCTCGTTTCTGATTACAAACATATGGCGTTCCTGGCACATATACCAACACCCTCCCTTTTTAATCAAGAAGATGGCAAATTATGCATTTACTCATGCATATTCTATTTTGGTATGGTGCATTTGTAGACAGATAATCAAAGATCTTTTAAATCTTCTTGCAATTGAAGGTCTAGATTAAGATGTACAAGTTCTTAAACACCAATTTTCTTAAACATTAGGATGTAGAGTGGGGCTTGAAGGCTAAGGTGACGAGGAGGGCCTCTTTCTTGGTTTCTAAAGGAAGTTTATCGTTCATTTTGATGATCATTTCTCCAATAGATCCTCCTCCTTCTCCTCTTCCCGTGAAATTTTGTTAATTTAAAGTTTACCACATTCGAAGGGATTCAAGAGTGATGTGTACTTCTATTCAGATGAAAATGGGTGTGCTTGATGAGGAACAAGGCGTTTGGCTAAATTTGTGATAAGATACTTGTTGCCCTCTTGAAATTTTTACTTACGCAGAAGGACGTGCCCTCTTGAAAATTTTCCTTACGTAGAAGGAACAGGGTAATGGAATTGAAGGTTAGTATCACTTTCTCTTTGGTCATGGTTTTTATTTAGACATTTTTTCTTTCTTAAAAATTCTTGCACGGATCAATGGTGCGCAAAGTCCATTGTCTGCACTATTTTATGGCAAATTAACGGCAGGAACCAACGATTCTGTTTTCCACGGTGTAACCACCTGAGCGGCATGCCTCACAGTGTAGCTTTCCAACTTGAACAGCCCAACAGGGGAAATGGAAGTACATAATTTAATGCGGTTTCATTTTGTGGTATTGCAATTGCGCATGTTTGCAACTGCTATTTGCTTAAATTTTTGTGCATAGCCATCTCCTCTCCTGTTATCGTAAATTCTGAGGCAATTAAATGAGTTCTTTCATATATTAGATATGAAAGCAAGACAAGTAACTAGTTATGTTTGTCACTTATTTGTTGTCTACATGTGAATCAAAATTTCATCTTCTTAAACTTTTTGACATTATTCAACATACCTCACTAGTGGTAAAACTTTTTCCAGTGTCCATTATTGCAAAAACTCTACAACTATGGAATCATTGTCTAATCATTAGATCTGTGATAGCAATATGGAGAGAGTGAGATTTATACATGGCATTAATGCGATAAATAGAGAATTGTAAGCAAGAAAAAAGAATCATATAGCTATTGCATACGAACATCTATAGCCAGTAGAAGGAGAATAAACACGAGTAGTTTTTTTAAGGGCATCAAACAAAGAGTAGTTATTATAGGGGCATCGAGTAAAATGAATATGTACAAGTTGTCGAGATTAGGAAATGAGATCTGGAGGTGAATAGGAGTTTTGAATGGTGATGGAATCTATGTTTTTAAATTCAGTAAGTTAATGAAGAATTATTCCTGCAAGGAGCAAGGCTTATTAACTATGCAATGAAAATTAGTAGTTATGAGTTAATTTCGTAAGTAAAACCCATCTAATCTATTTGTATGTGAAGAAAATTTCGTATGTCCCTATTTAATTGAGAAGTAGGCAGACGCACATAAACTTTTTTATAATTAAACCACATGACAACTTCCATTGATTATGCCCTAGAGGTTGATAAATTTGCAAGACTATTAAGGGTGAATGGAAGTTGAAGTGAAAACAAATGCGTATCCTCTGGCTAAGCGACATGATTGCAATATGAAGGGTAGAGATGTGGTCCATAGTTGATTATAAAGAAGTTGAAGCTATTGAATTTTTTTGCAGTGATAAGTAATAGTCTTGAAAGTCTAGTATGGTATCTATTTTCGTATGAAATGTTTAAGGGGTTTAGCCAATGTACGCCCCTCAAAGCAAATATCTCAGTGATACAACGAATGTATATTCGTGATTTTTACAAGGAGGATAAAAAGAGGCAGGGATATGCAAATTATTTTGTCGATAATTTAATTCCAATATAATACATTTGTTCAATGAGATTAGGTCCCTTTTTTTTTTTTTTTGGGGTGGATTTTTTCCCAAATACATTCTCGTTCTTCAAAGGCATTTGAAGAGTATCCTTATCGCATTTCTTGCCCCCCTTATATGTCACTTCTTTCTCTTTCAGAGCTTAAAATATGAGAGCACTTCCAACATCAACCCTGAAGAGCACGACTAAAAGATAAACATGGCAGCTTGATAAGCCCCTGTTCTCAAACGAAAAGAAAGAACAATAGTAACCAAAAGGCAATAAACAAGATATGAAAACTACCAACAAATTTACACAATTCAAGCTTTAATCACAAAAATGAATCAATTACAAATATCTAAAATTATTATATGGAAAATGAACTAGACATGTTTCTTAAAGTGCTACACTACCTATTGGTTACTTGGAGATTCTCTTAGCATGTGAGACATGCTAGAACCCCTCCACATAGATAGATAGATGCCAGATAAGGCATCTCTTCATATGGAAAAGACGGAGTTGTGCCCGACGGCAATCCACCAATAAGTACATATAACTAAACAGGTAGAAGGTCTTATCTTGATCTAAACGCAATAAACAAGAATTTCCTACTTATATCTTAGTGTTTCTAGAGAAAAAGGTGATGGGACCGAGGATCCAGGATCTTCTCTAAAATAAGAGATTACTAGAAAGGCTAACAAATGAGATGCAATAAGGCTAGGGTTCCACTTCCGTCCGCTCTTATCCTAAGTCCTCTAAGGACTAGGTCAAATGGCTTGAAGACTATGCCCGGGGGATGCACTTATACATAAAGGGGGTATGGCATCTGCGTTCGGAGGGGTAAACCCCCTTGTATACACATTTTTAAAAGACAATTTGACCCCTATGCTCTAGATCAGTGCCTAAAAACACCCTTAACCCCTAAGTATACGTAGGCAAATGGTCCAAAAACCAAACCTCCGTTGAACTCTCATGGGTTATACGCCAATGAAAGGTGAATCCCCCGGGAGACCACGTCATTTATGGCACAAGCACAACCCATAGTGCTGCCCCACAATTATGGACTTGAACCCATAGTAATGTCGTGAACCTACGCAAAACAAGAAAAAACTACTAGAAAATATGCGAGAAAGATAAACAATACGTTGAAAAACTTGATATACTGGATACAATATAGCAGACTACAGGAACTAGTGTTAGAAGACTCAAGATTGACGTTGAAGTGGACTGGCAACACGTACAGATCATGTCATCTCACACTTTCTGCATCTATCTGCTCATCTCAATTTGGAGGCAGTGGGCACCGGTGAGAATAGATGCAATGAGTCTGTGTTTCTTTAGAGATAAACCTTTGTGGATCCTGCTTAAACGTAGGATGGATCTGGCTTTTCTAGTATTTGGATTTATCAATTCTATAGCCTTAGCATCCCAATTCAAGGAAGCATGCATCGAGATTCTATTTGAGGTGGTTGTGACCCCCTCGATTTATATTTGTACGCACTTCTGCTCCTGCATGAAAGCCAATTGACTCACTTCTCCTTTTAGCAGGCTTTGAGGTGTTGTGTACCTATGGCCATGGTATAGGCGAGGTTTGGAAGGCGGGAGTTGCCCATACATGATTCAACATGATTCAAGCCTCATCATTGTAGATGTGACATGTTGGTTGGTAGTGCATTGAAAAAGTGAATTCCTATTTTCACCCCTTTTCTATGACTACATTGCCACTGATGTAAGGGACTACGCTGTTGTCTCAAAGAGAAAAGTGATTTATTCTAGATGTTCTAGCAGGTGCAATTTGGCAAATATTTAAAGCAAATACAACTCAGTTGTAAGACAAACAAAATTTTTAAACATTTCTACTCCTGCTTCAACTTTTATGCATTCTAACTGAAAGTAACTATCACAAGTTGTCAATTTTATTAACTGTCATGAGTCTACAAGCTAGATACAAGAAAGTGCAAGTGAACTACAGATATAAACTGGACAATGTACTATAACAAGGTAATATGTACAATGGTCCAAAGGGAAAATCAAGAACACATGAACACGAAGGCTCGAGACCATCCATGAGGTCAAGAGCAAGAACATAAGAATATGTGCAAGAGGAAGGCAGCAAGCACATGAGCAAAGCATAAGTTCGACACAAGAGAAGCTCATGCATAACTGGTGTTGAATCATAATGGTTTTGTCATCCTCAAACATCTCTCTATATAGTGCCCTATTATATGAACTCCAATAGTTTATTGCCGTCACCTAGTATAGGTGTATCGCCATTGGCGGGCATCTGCGAATATTCTTGTGACATTCCGCGTTATTTTATCGGTATACATATAAATACATTGACCGTCCCTTGTACATACATATGGCGATCATAGGGTATAGCTAACCTAGTGGGTTAACCCAAATGGATTAACTTAGCTATGCTAAATTAACATTAACCTAATTAATGGAGCTAATTAGCTAATTATTAATGCCATGTGGCATGATTTGATTGGCCAAGGGAGGGTTTTGCTAGTTTAGTCTATCCTAGGTTAATCCTTGACACGAGTCAACCCGGGAGCTCTTCAACCCGGGCGCTTCCCAAAACCCTGACAAGCGATATGGATCATCCTCAAGACAACGGCTCGGTCGATTTAACGGTTAGTCCAGGTAGGATTAAGTGTGATTAGTAGGATAAGCCTCGGGGCATCTCGTGTGTGAGGGGGTTCTGTTTTTCTCTGTGATTTAGCAATAGAGACTAACCCTTGTTTGAAAGGTAAGGCGTTCTTCTTTACGATTCTATACTTGCTCTGAAATGATGGATTGATGGTTCTTTGCATAGTATTACTCTGGAAATGGGGGAATTACGGGTGAGAGACCTACGAGCTTCTATATCATAGTATGTTTCTAGTTAAGCGCCCTATAAATCCCATTAGTTGCGGCACATGCACAAGATCCCAGAAATATTGGAATCTATGGCGTTATTGAAGCACCAGATAAAGGCCGTAGTGATGAAGTGTGGGGTGGGGTCTGCGCTGAGCATAAAGGCTACTGGGGACTCCTTTAGTGAGCTAGGCCTAATGGTCGATCACGTGGAGGGCGGGTATGGGTGGACACTCCCACGGGTGCAGGAGGTGTGACCAGATGGGGCATCTTGTACTTTGGCGATAAAATTGGGGGAGTAAGTGTCAGTGCGGAAGGAGATCTTTGAGGGATCTCCTCCTCTAGCTCACCCATGGATTCCTGCGACTGCAGGAGGGACACTTCCCGACCTGCCTCATCGGACTAGGGAGATGCAACACTGGAGTAGCCTCACGGGCCTCCCCCTTTGAGCCCTCGTCTGCGGGGAAGGCTACAGTGGCGCCATAGCTTGGTCAGCTCATACTGCAAAGTGTGCACGGGGGAGGCGGATGGAGTGGACAACCCCAGCCCTTCTATGCTAGCCCGCCATGTTATACTTGGTCTACGTCTCTTGAGACCCGGTAGTGAGTCTATCCTCATTGGAGTTTGAGCCAGGGTTAGAACACGGGTTTTGGGGTGTTTTCCTTAGCAGTAGATGTATCCTCTATGTTATCAGTATTGGGATGGAGGTGCCACCCTTCGTGGTGGTTATTTATGATGTGATTATGCTGTATGCTAACCTTGTATTCACGCTTCTGCTATCTAGGAGATCCATTGAAGGCATGGACCCGAATGACACCTCCGTGTCCTTCCCTCGAACATCCATCATATGGATGGCCGAGGTAAGGCAGAGAAACCCTGCTCATGGTGAGATGTTGCCATGGGAGGGGAAAGTCCACTGTATGTATCTGGTAGGGAGGCGCCATATATATTACGGGGGCGTCCGCGGTGGTATATCGAGCATGGTTTTGGGAAACCAAAGTCTTTGCTTGGCCACATACTAATGCGTTAGATCGTTAGTTAGTGAGGATAAGTTTTGGGAGTAGCCTTAGTTTCTTGGTAGTGTGGTAAATGATGTCTTAGTAATTTAGTCCGATTCATGTGTAAATCCTAGTTTTTTTTTGGTAAAAGTGGAAAATGCGCGGTATGAAACCCTAATCGGTAGGCCCTAATTTTTTTACAGGGGTTCCCTAAGCGCCGCGTGGCGAGTCGGGGTAATAGCTTCCATGAGACCTAAAAAAAAATGGTGAAACCTTAATCGGCGGGGGGGGTACACAGCTGGTTTTCTAGTGCACATGGGCGGAAGTGTGATAGGGCACGCGCTGAGACCTAAAAGCAGCCCAATTCCGCCTATTTGAAATTTAGTTTCATATCTTTTCATTCCAACGTTTTTTTTGCTCCTTCCTCGCTTCTCCTAGTCGCCATAGCCACCACCGGACTTGGAGGTCGCTTTCGCCATAGCCCATCTAAACTTGTAGCTTTGCTCCTTATCTTCCTAACCTAGGCGCTTTTCTCAAGCGCCACCTTGTTCATCATGGGGAGACCAAGCAAGTGTACAAGAGGACTCCCTCGGCTACACTAGGGTGTTCGGTTTAGCTTCCCTAATTCTTTGAGCTCTTGCCCCACCAAACCAATCGAGTTGAAGAACAAGCAAAAGCCGAAGGCATTTTGAGACACTATGCTAAGCAGCTTCTCCGAAGGGGCTAAGATACCATACCCACTCTTCAACTTCAACGGCGTTTCTTTTCAAACTTAACCAACAAGGAGGCCTATACCATAGTTGAGGAAGAAGGCGGTGTTTCCAAAACTATCTCTGCAGTTCTACCCCTTTGAAATGGACGGCGTTGAAGGCGAGGCCATTCAAGTCTGCCCTAAGATCATGCGGATGGCGCAGAGGCCGACCGTGATTAACCTACGATGACCCTCTTTGAAAGCAAGCTTTGGGATATCGCTACCTCGGTAATGGGATGTACCTTTTTATCCGTGGATCGTTTACCATTCCACCTTTTTCCTATTTTCGAATAGCCCAAGCGGCAAAGCATCACGAAAGCAAGCAAAGAAAGCGCCAAAAGGGCAACTCCATCTTGGAGGAGGTCGCCAAACTGCGTGAAAAACACCCCTCCTCAAGGCGATAAGCGGGCATCACAAGAGCAAGCCCGAGAAACAAAGGCAAGATGGAAGCCCGAGACCAGGGGATAGCTAAGGGAGGCGGCGGAATCTGATCCATAGGCGGCTTAGAAAGGAGCAAAACAAACAAGATACCACCTCACCCGTCGACCCTCGGGCCTTGAGAAAATGAAATATCTGGCTTTCATAAATCAGGTGAAACCGATTATAAGGCTAAGTTCAAAGCTTGGTGAATTAAGCTAAAAGGCCGCCGAGGAGAATCAGTAGGATGATACATCAAAGTAAAAGTAGCGACATCCCCGACTGTGAGGGAAATCTATTCGAGGAGCTGCTGCCACTAATAAAGAAGGGCACATGTACAAAGCCCGTACAGTGGCACTAAAAGGGAGATAAGAGTATAGGAAATACTTGAAGTTTATTCACGAAAACTTTCAATGCCTAGTTCGTGAGACCGCCCAAGAATACAAAGACGGATCTATGATTCCAGTACCACGCCGTCCTAGCACTTCAAGAAGCGGCGGGCCTACTTGGTGGCCCTTTTGGGGATGCCAACCTTTGTGCCATTCATGCCAAGTGTGTCACCATCCGGGTGAAGGACCTTCAATTAGCCCCGGGATCTGTGGGGAACAGCCGTGATGATATAATGTTGGAATATGTACATAAATTTTTTGTGTATCAATCTAAACTAAGTTTTAACTCTTCATTTCACATTATAACAGTCAATTTTTTTTCTTGTTATTATTATTCTAAAATTTCAAACAAAAAATCTAACAATAATAATAATAAAAAATAATTTTAAATATTTAACCTCGAACTCTGTGCCCATATATTTAAAAAGTGAGATTCACTTTAGGGTTTCATTCCCTTGATCTCTCTTTTCTCGTTTTGCTCCTCTTTTCCTCCCTTCTTCGTCATGGACTACACTGGACCTTGCATGGTATATGGGTGGAGAGCGTGGGATCCTCGGGCCCCTTACCCTCTTTTAGACCCCATGTTGTAAGGTGTAGTCGATCTTGTCGACAATATCGCGACATGGTTTCCTCGAGGTTTGGCGAACGATGATATCTTACCGGTTGAACTTTTTGGGAGGAGAGCATACCTTTATTCCACAGGGACATCTTTTATGGCAGATGTTTGGGGATGATCACCATGGCGATGCCATACTACTTTCGGAGGCATTGTCCAACGCCCGGGGAATGCCCCCCATTCTTTATCCGGGTCTAACCGATCTATTTCGAAGCCCGATTTGCTCTCGGCCTTCTCATGGATAGATATATTGAGAGTGGTGATAATGCTCTTAGAGCAAACTAAGACTCCGGTCCCCCAGATCCTCGAGGAAGACGAAAGATAAGCATCTTGCCACCGGGTGGAAGCGATTAGCGGCGAGAAGCCTTTTACCTGTGTAGTAAGGGCCAGCGGTTATCGGGTTGGGTACACTTCCCACCATAAAGGTTGAAGATCGGGATTATCTTTTTCTTGGGTGATATTCAATGGGCATACCCGGCATGTTTGCCAATATGGGCGGCAAAAAGCGGCTCATCTTCTTTATGAGTTAGCCGAAAGTATTGCCAAGGTCAAGATGACTTTATGGATTACTCTAGACCCGTACCTCCCGCCGGAGGTGCACCGATTGCTCAATTACCTTCCTTTTTTGATATTGAGCCCGTCAACACATTATTGTCTTTTACGTCAACTCATGATCCAACAAGCTCCTTCGCAAATACCGAGTCGGTTTTCCATGCTACAGCACCGCGTATGTTCCTAATATTAACGACCTTTGTGTTAAGATGGAAGAGGATCCAACAAGCTGAAGATCTTTGTGATGAAGCTCGGTGTGCGCAAGGAGAGAAGGATCTCGATAAAGAGGAATTGCCACCTAACTTTGAATCTGGAGGTTGGCTTCCTTAACCCATCTCGCGTCGAAGGTTTAAAGTGCCATATTACGATTCTTCTTATCGGCTTTTACAAGCAAGCAGTACTCTTCTTCGCCCAAAGCAATTGCACAGCCGAGGGGCATTTGTATGGGCATAGGGCACTTTCTCTGACGGCCGGTCATAAGAAGCTACCAACTAATCTCGAGCAAGTCATCCTAGTCAATCGTGATCTTGCCATTGCTGTTTTTTACCACGATTGGCTCTTGGATGAGCTTGAGTTTAATAGTTCTGGCGCCCTTAGCTACCAATGTTCCTCGAGGATAGCTTCAGCATTTGCTTCATCAATCAATCCTAGTCTTACAGCTTTACTGACCGACACAAACACGAAGTTTGATACCCAAATGCAAGATGTTGCGGGGCCAAGCTCTTAGTTCTAGACTTTTATCAAACTCTTGTATCCAATCTCTATAATTTTGATATGGCATTTTCAATAGCCATTTATTAATATAATATTTTTCTCGGGTTTGCTTGCATTTTTTGAGTATGCAATTTTTTAATTAGTATTTTTGTTCTTTGTATAAGACTTAGATCCTTATTTATTCTTTGCAAATTGTCTTGACGATGGGGCAATGGCCCATGGCATAATGCCTCGGGATGCGGGTCGTCTCACGCTGAACAGAGTTGATACTCATTAAGCGTGCTCAGTGATCTCAAGGCATCGTGTTGCAAACTAATCCTCCCCAAATGACTCCTGACTGTGGTCCCGAGATGCCACCTTTGCCGGCAAATCCACCACCACCACAGATACCGCACCTTTGCGCACGACACCCATGCATCGGACACAAGAAATGCCATGCCAAGCTGGCGTAGTCGCTACCGAGAGTGCTACGCCTTCCTGAACCGACGCCCGGAATCCTCATATTCATTCGCGACATCTGATGTCGCCATGCCAAGGCACATGATAAGGAATACCGTAAGGCAATGGACCACACTATCACTAGCATATGGAAGAACAGGAAGTTAAGCACAATTTGATGGTAAATCCAGGGGGAGGTCTTAATGTTGAATCGTGGTTGGATGAAATGAAAAGAATTTGGCAAGTCATATGGAATGATTGAGAAGGACACGAGTAAAGTTACCACCAACCTCACGAGTGCGCCGGGAATCGGTGGAAGGGTTATGCAAAGGCAAAGCATTTGGGCGGGGAGTAGGTGCAAATTCAGGAAGTTTGCAAAAGCATTTAAATCACACTATGTATGTCGTGCGGCGCTGGTATAAACAAATTCAAACCTTCTATAGGTCGGAGGCGAAAAAGCATGTTCGTTGACATATCTGAAACAAGTTTATCAACTTAAGGCTATATGTCAGGAATGAATGAAAAAAAGAGGCGGTTGAGGGATATATCGAGGATTGGCACCATCGATCAAAAGAATGGTGAAGGCCATAGATCCAAAGTGATGCGTTTTGCGGAGGCCGGGCTAAGGCATTAAGCCTCGAGGAGGACATTCCAAAAGAATCGTGTCGGCGTCCCGCTCCTTATGCTCAACCTCGCCCTTATACACGTTACAAGCCTCGTTCCCCAAGTCCACAGGCCCCTCGGCCAAAATTCGGGCGGATGATAGAAAGTTACCTTTAACGTGCCGGATAAAAGCCAATAACATTGGCGATTCGATTCGAGAACTCTTCTGATCTATTCGAGGCGCACCGTGAACAGCTCCACAAAAGATAAAGGCATGTTTCAGGTGTATCGCGCCGGACATATGATCTTTAGCTGCCCCTATGTGACAAAACCTTTCGGTTGGCAATGGCAAGAAGTCAATTGGGAAGATCCGTCTTCACCCCGGGCCGGGCGAGGAGGTCCACGATTATATACACGGTGCGTGTCACATTTTTGCAGCTATTGAAACCAGCAATGCTGATAGTCAGCCTGCCGTTACTTCTGCTATAGGCCAGGTAGACAGTAAGCCATTTGTTATTCTTATGGATACGGGTAGTACCCATAATTTTGCTTCTCCCAGAATGGCCCAAGTCTTGAAACTTGAGACCTTAAGATCTAGACCACGACCGGTTACCTTGGCCAGTGGGAAGATTCGACATACAAATGGCCGTCGTATCAACCTGAATATGCAGTTGCCAGGCGCACCCGTTGCTTTAGGTGCAGAGCTAATGGACATTGGCAAATATGATCTTATTGTCGGGATGGAATTTTTGGCGGTTATAAGGCCATATATGAACTGCGAGAAGCTTAAAAGTCACCTTTAATGTACCAATGGAGTCCGAGTTACTGTTAAAGGTAACTCATTGAACCCAATCATGCAGTCCATCTCTAGCAGACACTTAGATAAGGCCATACGCAAGGATAAGGTACTTTGCGTTATCAGACTTGCCTCAATGGAGTCGACGCTAAAACGAAAAGAGGTAGTGGATGCATTGCCGGAAAAGATTGCTAGTCTTCTAAAGGGAATTTGGGATCTCTTCCCGGATGAGATCGAAACTCCCCCCCTCCTTTGGAAGGGGTGGAGTGTGAAATAGCCACAGGCTGGGTACTAAGCCTACCCGATGGGGCCCGTGCCCAGTATGAGTCCTCGAGGTTGGTGAGCTTAGAAGCAACTCCAAGGCTATTGAACCTAGGCTTCATTAGGCCTGATGTTTCACCCTTTGGTGACGCCTATTCTCTTTGTTAAAAGAAGGATGGCTCCATGAGAATGTGCATCGATTATAGGCAATTCAACAAGCATACAATCAAGAACCGTTATGCTTTGCCAAGAGTGGATGATCTCATGGACCAATTGCAAGGGGGGTCAAATATTTTTGAAGATTGACTTACGCTTTCGGGGTATCATCGGATAAGAATAAAAGGGATGACATCCATAAATTTGCCTTTAAATGCGAGATCACGGGCATTATGAATTCCACAGTTATGCCTTTTGGCATAACTTCGCGCTCCCCACCTTTATGCGGTTGATGAGCGATGTCTTCCAAGAATACTTGGATGATTTTGTCGTTATCTTCTTGAGACATTCTCATCTATAGTAAAACCCTTGAGGAGCATGGCAACACCTTAGATTGGCCTTGCAGAAATTGAGAAGTCACCCGCTCTTTGCAAAATTCTCTAAATACAAGTTTGCCTCACCGTAGAGTACCTAGGGCATGTTATTTCAGCCGAAGGTATTGCCGAGATCCACAAAGATAGAAGCCCGATCAAGGACTACAGCCTATCCCCAGTAATTGAGAGGTTAGAGAGCCTTTTGGGCTTGTCGGGCTATTATAGGAGATTTGTCAAAGGATTTTGCGGGATTGCGGCCCCCTCAATGAGACCTTACAAAGCATGAAAGTGAAGGATTTGGTAGAACCTTGGAAGGCAAAAGGCCCGGCCAATTTCAAAAACTTAAGGATGCTTTGACTTGTTGCCAGTCCTCACCTTACGGACCGGAGAAAGATAAGTTAGTAGCAACGGATGCGATAAAATTACTCTTTGGGAGGAACACCTAATGCAAGAGGAGGGTTATTGCGTATGATTCTAAGAAAATGAATGAGGCCAGAACAACGATACCCCACCCACGATCGGGAACTTTTGGCGATTGTGTGGACTCTGGCATATGGAGACACTACCTTCTTGGTAGGAGATTCCAACTAGATCACGGATCACGAGTCTCCGTTATCTTTCTACCGACCAAATCTCAATCTCCGTCGGGAGAAGATGGATGGAGTTTCTTGAAGAATATGATTTTGAGATCATGTATAAAAGTAGGATAAGCACAATGTGGTTCTTGGATGCTTTATTCGCCATTCCTTAGTAACCCGCACCCGTTGTAATGCAATTTCCACGCTCATCGGTGAGTTGGGAAGCAAATAGAGCAAACTTTGGCCCTGGACCGGAATTGATTGAAGTGTGTGCGGAGTTTAAACAAAGAGCCGCGAGCAGGATAAGGGCGTGAGGCTTTCGCTCTTATAAGAAAGGGGCAATTTGCTTTATTGCAAAGACAAGTTGTGTGCAGAGACTTGGGAGTCCGAGTAAGCTTATTCTTCATGATACACTGGCAACCCTATAAGCTGGACATGCGAGGCTTCATGAAGAGCTACTTTAAGATTAAGCTCCACTATTTTTTGGCCAAGCATGAAGAGACATTGCGGATACATTAAGCAATGTCAAGTGTATCGACAAACTAAGGCCCGGCGGTTGAGGGTTCGGGAGAGTTACAACGTTGGATGTGCCCAACACCAAATGGGAGGTGATAACCATGGATTTTATTGTGGGCCTTCTGCGTACCCTCCGGTGGATATGGCCTTTAATGGTAGTGGTCGACAAGGATTGTCGAAGATGGCTCATTTCTTGCCATGTCGTACCCACGGACCCGACCTTGGATACAACTTTGTTATTCCGAAGGAAATCTTGGTTGCAGGGATGCCACGGTAATAGTATCGGCCGGAGATCCCAAGTTTGTAAGTGCATTACGGAAGGATTTCTTTGCCACCATTCGGACAAAGCTTGCTATGAGCACAGCATATCATCCTCGGCGGATGGACAAGCAGGCCGGACCAACCGCATTATAGAAGATATGTTGCGAAGCTATGTGTGGAAAAAGCAAACTTCGGTGGGCGGATTATATCTATTTAGTGGAGTTTGCTTATAATAGCTCTTCTAGAATGTCTCCTTTCATGATAAATTATGGCTATCAATGCCCTAACTCTAGACACATGGCATAATCATGTTTCTAAAGTGGAAGTTTCCGGCAACTCCTTTTGGAAATGCAAGCTTTAGTCGAGGAGGTTAGGTGGTTTATTTATTGGCGTAGCGTAGTCGAAAAAGTGTGGGTGATAAGCACAAAACCCGCGAGTGTTCAAATTGGGCGATTCAGTTTGGCTTAAGATTAAGGTTAAGCAAGCCAAGCTCAAAATTAAATAGCTGTAAGAAATTGGCACCCGGATGGGCTGGGCCGTTCATGATTATTGAGCGTATTGGAAGCGAGCATATCGGTTGGTTGTCCACCCGGCGAAGATCCACAAGGTCTTTCACGTGAGTCTTACAGAAGAGACACTCTCGATCGGAGGAGATGTTGGATACACCCACCCTCCTTGAGATGGCGGATGAGCAACTAGAGATAGTGCCCGAAGCTCTTCTTGATTCAGACCTATAAACTGAACCGAAGGACTCAAATGCTCAATATTTGGTCAAAGTGGAAACACTTCTTTGGTGGAGGATAGCTACGTGGGTAATGAAGATAGACCTTGAAAAGCATTATCAGAATTCATCTGCGGGAATCTCAAAGCGCCCCTCAGCGATGTCATTAACCTTCCATTCGTGGTAAGCATTGAAGGCTTGATTCGGCGGGGATCATCACGGTAACTGCGGGGTAGATGCATCTTAGATCAAAGTAGTTACCGATGATGCGACCACCTTGGTGTTCTCGGGCGTGGTGTCTTGTCAATGTGGGCATGACCACGGATTCCCGAAACGATATGTAGTTGAAGGGCCTTTAATCACCGGCGATAATAGGAACATGACCATTCCTTATGCGCTATGAATTTTGAACCCTAGGCATGATAGGCTTCCTGTTACTTTAATCTTTTTATTTTAATTGAAGGGATGGTCCTTCAACCACAACTTAACTATTATGTGTAAATCTTTGACGTATTGACGTAATGCGGGCCGTGGCCGGTAGGTGACACCGCATGTATAGAGATTCTTGATGGCCCAAGCGTCGTATTTTCATGTCTTCTTTTATCGACTTGCCAATGGTTTCATAATGTACGTTATTGGACTCCGGTCCTTGAATTTTCCATGTGATAATGATGTGAAATGCACATTGGTTAGTAAACAATTTTGTGATCTTTAAACCTTAATCATGTTTTATCTTCGGGGAATAAGAAGTTATTCTCATCTATTCATGTGTAACTTCTTTTGCATGTTAGCTATTTCTAACTAACCCAAATCTTGAGGGCAGCATTATTCCAAGGGGAGAATGTGGCGTTCCGCGTATTTATGCGGTATCATTATAAATACCTAGCGACCGTCAGCCCCGGCATATCTGTTGTCATAGGGTATAGCTAACCTAGTGGGTTAACCTAAATGGATTAACTTAGCTATGCTAAATTAACATTAACCTAATTAATGGAATAATTAGCCTAATTAAGCTAATTAGCTAATTATTAATGCCATGGGCATGATTTGATTGGCCAAGGGAGGGTTTTGCTAGTTTAGTCTATCCTAGGTTAATCCTTGAACCCGAGTCAACCGGGGAGCTCTTCAACCCGGCTTCCCCAAAACCCTCACAAGCAGGATGGATCATCCTCAAGACAACGGCTCAAACTACTTTTGGTTGGTCCGTAGGATTAAGTGTGATTAGCAGGATAGCGCCTCTGAGGCATCTCTGTGTGTGATGGTTCCTGTTTTTCTCTGTGATTTAGCAATAGAGACTAACCCTTGATTGAAAGGTAAGATGTTCTTCTTTTTTATTCTATACTTGCTCTGAAATGATGGATTGATGGTTCTTTGCATAGTATTACTCTGGAAATGGGGGAATTACGGGGGGTAGAGATCTCTGAGCTCCTATATCATAGTATGTTTCTAGTTAACACCCTATAAATCCCATTAGTTGCGGCCTGTGCACAAGATCCCACCGAGCTGTGGAATCTATGGCGTTATTGAAGCACCAGATAAGGGGCCGTAGTGATGAAGTGTGGGGTGGGGTCTGCGCTGAGCATAAAGGCTCTGGCAGGACTCCTTTAGTGAGCTAGGCCCCAATAATTAGGTCCGCGTGGAGGGCGGGTATGGTCGACACTCCCACGGAGTGCAGAGGTGTGACCCGAATGGGGCATCTTGTACTTTTGGCGATAAAGTTAGGGGAGTAGTTAAGTGCGGAAGGAGATGTTTGAGGGATCTCCTCCTCCTAGCTCACCCATGGATTCAACGCTACGCGACTATGGGAGGGACACTTCCCGACCCGCCTCAATGGACCAGGGAGATGCAACACGGGTAGCCTCATGGGCCTCCCCTTTGAGCCTAAAGTCTACAGGAAGGCTACGGTGGCGCCATAGCTTGATTGGCTCATACGTAAAGTGTGCACTGGGAGGCGGATGGAGTGGACAACCCTAACCCTTTGTTCTATGCTATGCGCCATGTTATACTTGGTTTCTTGATCTCTTGAGACCCGGTAGTCAGTCTATCCTCATTGGAGTGCAGGCAAAAGGGTAGAACACGGGTTTTAGGGTGTTTTCCTTAGCGATAGATGTATCCTCTCATTGCTCGATATTGGGATGGAGGTGCCACCCTTCGTGGTGATTATTTATGATGTGATTATATTGTATACTAACCTTGTATTCACGCTTCCGCTATCTAGGAGATCCATTGAAGGCATGGACCGGAATGACACCTCCGTGTCCTTCCCTCGAACATCCATCATATGGATGGCCCGAGGTAGACGGAGGGCCCTGCTCATGGTGAGATGTTGCCATGGGAGGGGAAAATCCCTGTATGTATAAGGCCGGGGCGCCGTATATATTCCGGGAGCGTCACAGTTACTTAACATAGGTATATGATAGTACATCTACATAGAGGAAGATGTTTCACATAACTCCATGATCATAGCGAGAGTCAACATGAATAGAGTTGATGACTTGCAACCAAAAGGAAGTTTGTTCGAAGTCCATCTTCAACCACAAGCCTCTTGCATATATGTGGATCATTGGTCGCCAAATTATCCCCTGCTAAACGATAATGTCCCCTCTCTTCACATTTATTTGAACTAGATCAATCTTATAATAGACACCCACCTAGACGTCAAAGTATTATATAGTGGCAGCGGAGCAGTTTCATCCTAGATGACTAGATAGCATGCGGAGAACCATCTGGCCCATAACTAGTTGCTACTTTGCTAAATAGGAATTTAAAGTCTAGAACTAGCAGTAATGGAAGTAGAGTAGAACTAGTAATAACGGGAGTAGAGTAGAGGAAGAATCAAACCGGGAACCTGATCTAACAGGAAAACTGGAAGAGGAAGAAGAACAGGGGTAGAAAGTGAAATATGGACTGGAGTAGAAGCAAGTGTCAGCTCAAGATCGGGACAGAGAACTAGATAGGAGGCATGATCAAGCAAACTATGAATTTGATCCAAAGTAAAAATTGGAAGATGAACAAGAACATGGATAGAAAATGAAATACGGATTGGAACAAGAATGTGAATAGAAGCAACAACTCAAGATCGAGACACTGAACTAGATCTAAAATTGGAGGAGCATAAAAACATAAAGGCATACTGGAAGTAGAATCCGAGCTCAATTTTGAATACAAGGCTGAACAAGTAGTGAAAAGTGAGGTCTCTGCAATATCAAGAAGTTCAAGACTCGTGCAACAATCCTCGTGCTCGTCATTGCTCTTGAACTCGAGATAGCATTGATAGAAGAATGCAACAATTTTCTCTACCTCTTGTATAATACTCGCTAAAAGATTTATGACTTGTATCCAAAGGGTCGCTGGATCGAAACCCATCTTTAACTTCCTTTTACATATGTGTGACGGCCATATTCATATTATACTCATATGGTTGCCCCATTATCCCCCTCCAAATGATGATGTCCCACTCTTCACATTCATTCAAACTAGATCAACCTTATAGTATAGATAAATACCATCCAGAATACTAGGCTCAAAGCAACTTTATTCTAGACTACCAGATAGCATACTGAGAACCATCTGGCCCATAACTAATTGCTACTTTGTTGAATACAGATTTAAAAATCTAGAACTAGCAGTAATGGGAGCAGAGCAAAAGGAAGAAGCAAACCAGGAACCTGATTCAAAGTGAAAATTGGAAGAGGAACAAGATCAAGATAGAAAGTAAAATATGGACTGGAACAAGAATATGAATAGAAGCAAGTGCTAACTCAAGATCAAAATAGAGAACTAGATTAGGAGCAGGATCTAAAATTGGAGGAGCATCAAGACACAAATGCATGCTGAAAGTTGAATCTGAGCTCAAGCTTGAACCCAAGACTGAGCAAGCAGTGGAGAGCAAGGCCTTTGCAACATTAAGAAGTTTAGGAACTAGAATTAGATCAAGACTTGGGACTTGGATAGGATCCTTACCCAGAAGTGTGGCTAATAGATGGCCATCCAACTGTCTTTGCCGTTGCTCCTCATGCTCGTCATTGCTCCTGAACTCGGGATAACGCTGATAGAATGATGTGACAATCTTCTCTACCTCTTGCGTGATACTCGCCAAATGATACTGGATGATAAAAGAAAATTCTTCGACTAGCTAGAACTAAATAAGTATTCCAGTTCAAAGTATCACGAGCCTATGGGCTAGATACAAGAAAGTGCAAGAGAACTACAGATATAAACTGGAATCAATGTACTATAACAAGGATAATATGTACAATGGCCTGAAATGAACGTCAAGAACACATGAACAAGAAGGCTCGAGACCATCCGCAAGGTCAAGAGCAAGAACACAAGTTTGTTGCTGCAACTCTCTTTCATTGTCTTTTTCCATGGTTTATACCTGCAAGGAACCCATCTGACAGGGCTTCAGCAATATCGTTCGCCTTTAAAGCATTCGTTGGGTAACCAGAAACATTCATTTTTTTGGGGGGTGAGGATCCGCCCAAGCTGGACTCACTCAGACAAGCTTTCAAGCCTAAAGTACTCATATTGGTTAATGGAGTACATGTGTTCTTTCCTTAGATTATATGCTTCTATTATGTAGTCCTAAAAGGATCTTATGATATATGCTGCAAGAACTTTAAACTCATAATCCATTACTGCAGGCAAGCTCTAATACAAGAGCTCAATTTGAAGAAAGTAGAAGATGCTAATATTACTTATTGCTTTAAAGAGCTAACTTTTTGGTTTTCTATCTTAAGGGAATCGTCTCCTGCCATCAAATCTTTCTCTGGTCCTTATAAGGTATACTATAGCTGAAGCTTAGTACCCAAACAGGTTAAAATCCCTCCCATGCCACTTCCAAGTGTTGTAATTCAGCATAATCTAGTAACTCTAGCAGCAGAGCTTGTAGATTATTTCTTTCTTTTTTTCCCATTTTTGTAGAGTGATTCCTTGATGGCGAACATGATTCTTGGCCTTAGAAATGCCTGGCCCTTATTAAAGGCACACTTGTTCAGGGCCTTGGTTGAACCGGTCCTCCTCTATGGGGCAGAAGTGTGGGGGCCAGTGATATCCCTCACCACTTGGAACGATCTAGGCGGTCTGAAGGCCTTCTTGGCCGGGCAGGAGTGAAGTCCGGTCCCATGCTCGGATCTTGCTCGGGAGGCGGGCTTCCTTCCATTCTGAGAGAGCATGGAGCGTCCACATTATTTACTTCGAAGGTGGTGGCTATGGATGGCTTGCGGTACGCCTTTAACTGGCGATGGCGTGTATGGGCCATGGCGATTCAAAACTTCTTTGGAAAGACAAGCAAGCCGATGGTTTACTATGGAATGGGGCACACCGGTGGACCGATGCATACCTGCAGAAGGAAACGTGCTGCTATGACGTGCGGATGCTTGCTTCATGGCCAAGCTTTGGGATCACGAGCCTGTCACATGTCAAGGTGGCAAAATTATCGACAACGAGGTTAATCTCATGCTCACGAGGGGCCCACACCACTACACTGCTCACCCATCACCCATGGCATGGGGTGATTGCTTCCGATACGCCGCAGGTGCACCACCTCGCGTGTGGCGGGGGGGGTGGATTAGGGGAGCAGCGTGAGGGCGATGCAGTCGTCGATCTTTGTCAACGAGCCATGTGAGGAAAAGTCCGCCCTCGAGAACTGTCCGTACCGACATATCGGGCTCGGTATGCTTTCCGGTTGATTTATTATCGAGCCTTTGCATGATGCGAGCGGCCCTACGTGCCCTGAGGCTTGTTGGGATCATGCCTGGAGGTAATGGATCTGCGGACTCGGTTATGCCCCGTCGGCGGTAACCTCGGTACTTGTGATTATGTATATAGCGTGCGGTAATCGACATCCTTGTTGCTACTAAGGTTTTCCCAAACCCTTGGTGGGGGTTTTAATCTGGTAGTAATCGCTGCTTTGCTCTTTCTTTGTGCCCAGGTCCCATAGGCCAGTTGGTCTCCGTGGACGATAAAATCATATTCTATTCTATTCTATTAAAGCTCTAATGGAACCAGTTACTACACCTCAAGCTTCTTGTTGTAGCTTTGTGGGGAGCTACAAAGATCCTGAAAGCATCAAACATCCAAGAACTCATACAAATACTCGAGGGAAAAAGACACTAATAATAGGCTTTAATAGGCTACGTTGCTCAGTCAACTCTTCCGGCAAGCATGAAACAACACAGAGAAAGCAAGCTTCAGCCATACAAATCACAATGTTCATGCATCTAAATGCGGAATGAGCCTATTGAAAGACAACCAAGATTTAAGCTTTTCACCGAAGTTTAAGCATCTAGAAACGCATGCGCTCGAGTCATTCTAGGCAATCTCTTACTCCTCAGGATATTCGCCCGAACTTCTTTTAGAAACAATTGGAGAAATATAATCTTTTTATTTTTCTCTTATCTATGGATGTCCAATTAGCATATTATGTACAAACTCTATCCTCTTCACAAATTCCGACCTATTTCAGATATTCTGCATACATTCTTGTTTCCTCGCTATCTTCCCTAGGGATTGCCTCTCGGGCAATCCAATGAACCCAATAACACGTCACTTTTGTCTTGTAACATGGTATGGCCAATGCACTTTTCAAACACTACTTAGATAATGGTAGATAATCTCAAAGCAAACATAGAACATGGCATGGAATGACACCTTTATTCATCTTGATTCATTTACAACTAATTAAACACACGAACTTGGTTGATATTATGATAGTTAGAAATGTATCACATATTCAAGAAAAGTGGGGCTTATTCAATATTTTGAAACTATAATGTTCCAACGTGTGGCTCTACTTTCATTTTATTATTTATTCAAAGTGGTGCAAAATATTACATAATGAAGATGAAGATTAACTTATGAGTAACGCTTATGAAAATAAATAAAGTCCTTTGAAAGTGAAGATGAACATGAGCTTACATTGAACCCTGTCAATGACTATATAATTCAAGGTGGTCTTGTACAATTTTGACAATGTTTTTTGGAATTTGTTGAAGGCAATTCATTGTCACAGCAGACTTTTTGGGTTTCCAAGAATGAATGACCGACATAACATCGAACCATTGTTGTGCATCTTGTGGATTACATTTCCATCTTTTGGTCCAACATTCATGATATTGAGCTTGAATTGTTTTTGCACCTCGACATAACGGCTTCCACCACCGAACATGAGCATATAAACCTTTTGTAATCCCATCTAGGTGTCTTATTGGATTTGTTAATGCTAATGTTGAAGCATAAGAAAATTGAACCTATATGGATCTCCATTCGCCCTTCCAAAAATTTGTTAGAGGAGGTAGAAAATCACCATATCATTGTATAAGTAATAAATAGAATTGATAATAATAATTAAAGAGATTTATTTCTATACCCAATTCATCTAATTATGGACCATAATGGTCTATGGCCATTTATATTCAAGTCTTACATATAATAGTATATTATTTTTAGCATCAAATTGGAGATCTATATTGCTGATGAAGCTTAAATCCATAAAAATTACAGTCTATCATGAAGGACAAGCTAAAGTTACCATTATTATACCTAAAATAGGAACTCCTAAGTAGCAAACACGTGTCCTAAGTTTATGATAGTAAAAAATAAGAAGATTTTATCGTGTGTTTTGCACTAAGATGATTCAAACTATATTTTGAATTTCTATCACATGTTTTGTCAATCATGAGTTGAAAAGGAATGTTATCTTGCTTTAAAATATGGCAAGCCTATGTACAAACTAGAAATGGTCCGTATCTATTTTAAATCAAATCTTCTAATATAATATGTTACTTTTAACATCAAATCAAGGGCTATGTTGCCAAGGAAGGGTCACATTCATAAAACAAAATTGCCTATGATAAAAGATGAGTTTCTTATACTATTAGCTTAACTAAACCCCAATTTTATGTACTGGCAACCACTTCTAAATATAAAGAATACATGGTTATTCGCCATATTTAAGCTGATAAAATTCTTTATTGTGTAGAAATAAGTGGAATGTATGGAGTGCATCATTTGTTGCCCTTAGAAAGCTTATATATGAGTTTAATTAAACCATTTTAGTTCTATTTTTGTCCTGGATCCTGTATCGAATATTCTTTCATAAAAATTGAGATCAACATGACTTATGGACACTTCAAACAATTATTAGATTATAGCTCCCAGAGTTGACAACTTATGGCCGCAAGTCTTACGTCAAAACTTTTTATAGTAAAGAAGAAACAATTTACAACCTCAAACAGCTTTTTTGAGCTAAATATGGTTTTATGGCTTCATATAATGTTATCTAAATAGCAGGGAAACATGAAAACATGCAAATCAACATGCTTTATTATAAAACATCAATTACTTTCAATTTTAAAAACATTTGAACCCTTTTATGCTAGAAAGTTTAGAGAATACAGTCACCACATAAAAATTGCTGAATTCTATGAGGTTTGGGCAATCACCACAACATATCAAGTAAATCTATTGGTCATGAAATTCTCCATGACCATAAAGAATCGAGTGAAGATTTCAAAAGTGGTGGTGTCTTATGAAATGGAAATTTCTCTTGTTAGACACCTGGGTTTAAGTGGTAGAGGGTATGTTGGACCAATTCTAGTGGATGAACCTAGAATAGTTCCAGTAATAACTCTAGTGTTAAACATTCTGAAAAAGCAAAATATAATGGTTTGTAAATCTTTACTGAAGGAACACCATGATTTTAGATGCAGCCAAGAAACAATTTGTCAGTAGTGATGTTAACAATTGCTCTGATACCATGGAGGCTAAAGGTGAGACTGCTTTAGCAGGATTCCAATTTGAGCATGATATCCTCTCTTTCAGATTCCAATTTGAGCATGATATCTTCTCTTTCGTATGGCCACCTCCTGCTTTTGAAATCCTTGAATTCTCATTTACTAATCACGTAGAAAGAGCTGTGACAAAGAAGGACTCTAGCCACATCTTGTGGTAGCTGTAGCCGCCAGTCCTTCCCTGTATTAAAAACACACCACCTTCTCCTTTAAAACTATGCAAGTTTTTTGAGCAAAAATAGTGGATCTTTTTGGCAAGTTTCTCAAGCATAGCACTGACAAAGATGAGAAGTCATTTACCCTAAGAAATGCGGCAAATGCTCAAAAATCATTTTCCTTCTTTGCTTTAAGATGAGATCAGATCCCTTTTGGCTAAGATTTCCGGGTTGACCACGAGCATGAGAGGGTTGAAAGGCTCTTTGGAAGGCCATCTTCCGAAAATGCGCTTTGCCATTACCATGCTTGGGCTGAATATGGGTCCCTACGGTTTTACGATATTCGGTCGCAAATTCGAAGTAAACTTTGGGCGGGGTCTCGAAGTAGAGTCTACAGGGTGAAAATCAAGCTCTGCGATAGCCCGAAAAAATAAAATCGCGAGAAGATGCATGTAGGAGATGCATCCGTGGGATTTATTGGGTGCAGTTTAAGCAAAGAAGTTTATACATATGATACATACCTCCCATGCCACAAAGCGGAAGGCCCGGGCAGCCAGCCTTCTTTGGAGGATTACTTATCTTTTCTTTCCTTTGCACTCTGGGAGATTTGTGCACATTGAACCATCATTAGATGCGGGCGTCAGATCTAGAAACAACTGGTCTAGATGAAAGCCAGGAAAGGCTGACTCACAATTTGAATTCAATGTATATCACGTCCGTTAAATGGCGAACAACACACACGAAACAAGCTTATGCAATCATATCTATGACTCATTTATTCTTGGGAGCAGAAACCTACGCCTTCTACATAGGCACTTTGAAGTTTGGGCTCTTGAAGCGCAATAACGACCTGAACTCATATAACTAAATGGTCGCGTGAGAAATTTGCTTAATTTGCCCTTTGCACGATGTCATTAGAAACCATGAAATTACTTCAAATAAATTCATTGCGAACAAAAAATGTATCTGCATTTATATATGAGTGATAACTTTAAAATGTAAATTTATTTAATCCGTAAAAACAAGGATGTGGTATGCATGTGTATCGTATCAACATGCAATTATAGGTCGTACTTAATACCCGGAGCATATATAAAATAGGGGAGGGTGCCCTTCTTTCACCCACTCCCCTTCAATAGCCACTTTTTGCCCCTTCATAGGTCATTTTTTACCCTTTGATAGCTCACTTTTGCCCTTTAATAGCAGCACTTAGAACTATTAAAGAAGAATTAAGCTAAAATCGTAGTCTATTGATGGGGCGCAGTGCGTAAAAATCGAAATATAGTGATTCCATTGAAAGACATTTGGAAATTGGTATCCAAAATTAACATATGAAAATCTTTATAGCAGCCTTTCAATTTGTGGCTTCATTCAGGTTAGCTAAACTGCCAAATTTCAAATGTTATTTCAAAATAAGAGATCCGGGCTCCTGACCCATCATCGTAAAGAGATTGCGCTTTTGGCTTGGAAAAAGCAGCCTGGGCACCACCCTCCCACACTAGAGAGGTTCATCCATTCTTGCCCAATAAATCATGGCCAGCCAGTCAGAAGCTAAAAAGAATTGCATGCTTTCGGTTATAGGCCCAAGGATGGCCTACGCAGCAAAGCTACCACATTCAACTTGACAACACCACCTCAGCCTTGGGGCGCAAGTGGTAGGAATTGTGGTGCCACCAAGGCGAGATGGCGGCCCCATAGGCCTGGGTTACTTTTGAAGGATATGCAAATACTTGAAGAATATATTTTATTTGGGAACAGACTTCAGATTTAGCAACTCAAAAATACGAAATGAAGATTTTAACAAAACAGTCTTAAAACTTAAAGGCAACTTAACTCAGCCATGCAGATCTGGCGAGCTTTATCCCGAGGAATTGCTCTGAACCCAAATAGCAAACCTTAGAGGTTTGCCAACTCTCAAAATGAGAAGAGTGCATTTCCGTGATGGGCTTAAATTTCCAGATAACCTGCGGTTGAAAATAATTCAAAGTGAAGCTTTTGCTTAGAAGCGCATATGCTGCTGCAATCAGCTAAGATCCAGCTTGACTTCAATAAAATCTCCTTTCCTTCGAAACAACTTTGATCCTTTGTTTATGGTCTAATGCACTAGTACGATCACCATATCCGCGGTAGCACATCACCGTTGGTTTTAAGAACTTCATGTTCTCCACAGAATGAAAAACATTAAAGAAGAAGTTTCGGTTACCTGATTTTTTGTCTTGCTGTTTGCTCCACTTTGCCTTCCGAAATTATTCCTTGGCAGATTCCTCCAATTTCTTAATAAAACGGCACCACAAGTTTGGAAAACGACGATCAAAACAAACTAAAGAAACAGCCACCCAGCCATGGTTTACTAAGACGAGCAGATGTGGGAGAATGGCATACCTAAGCCCTCTCTGGCGTAACAAGCTATGAAACCGGGAGCCCTCTCTGGTCGCCACAGGAACCGCATCAGTCTTCACCAAAATCGTAATAGAAACCCTAAGAAACCCTTAGCAGCCAATCCGCGTGCGCCACGAATCAAAAATCATGGCCGCCAATGGGCAGGCGCCGCGAATGGCGACCCTCCCCTAAATAAGAGAACCATTAGAATTCTTTTTATCGAAACTATATGATGTGATGGGGGGATTCGTTATCCACCGTACGTACGCAAAGGAATCTTTAACCGTTCATTGCCAGGACCCCAACGGCTTAGATTGCCAGAAAGCAAACGTGAACTCTAGCGAGCTTGCAGCCTGATCTTTCAGCTAAGTTTTATCGATCTCAAGTAAATTTATACTGCGTTACTCTGTTTCAGAGCTAAACCAGTTCCTTCATCGTGAAATGGGCGCCTTCAAAGGTAGGCCCACAACCATTTCTCTTCTTCCGCAGCTGCATTTCAAGATTTAAGCTCTGTATCGTTTCTTTGAACTTCTGAGCTTCATATTTCCACCCGAAGAAGGATATAAAACTAAATTATTCTACAAATCGAAGGCGAGCTTGCCATTTCTTTCTCCTTGAAGTACCACTTATCTGTTTTGCCTGCATGCATGCGATTTATGTCTGTAAATTCAGTTAGTAATGCAATATTACGTCTGTATTTCTGTAATGTAGCATATTCCTAATCATATTTGGTGAAAAAAATCCAGAGAAGCAAGCGATATCACGTAGAGAAAGTGTACAAGAAGATCCCAATAATGATGGCGACGATGAGGAAGAGGAAGAAGAAGGTCCCCTGTTACCTTGATCATTTAAAAATATCTACTAAGAAAGATTATGTACTATGTTCTCATCTATCTGCTTGCAGGGAAGGATGAATATGAGAACGATGGCTTTGTCGTGGATGAAGTTGACGAGGAAGAAGTCCAGCATATGGAAAAAATTAAGAAGAAAAAACGCAAGAAGCGGTAAGCAAGAATGCTTCCTTCTTGGACTACATCTTCTTTTACTTCAACTTGCACCCCCATTGCAAGGCAGTGCAGCATGACACGCCTATATTTTTGTTAAACGTCGATATTATTAGGTCTTTAGTATTTAATCGGACCAGGAATTGTTCCCACTTGTAGAGCTGCACTATATGTTTTCGACAATAAAATCTGTTATGGACAAAAGGAAATTGCATAAAGGTTTGAAGGAACTCTAGGGCTGAAGAGGTTTCACAAGCGATACAGAGAAGGATCAGCGGCATTAATAACCTTATAACGACCAATAGGATGCTTAAGATCCTTGATGTGCTTATTCCATCCATTATCAAGTAGCTCCTCAATATTGAACAGCATACATTTGGAGGCAAGAAATTGGATCACTTATTAGGCAATTAGGGTGGAGTTAGATAGCCAGAAAATCATTACATGGGACACGATCTTGCATTCAACTTCTTACATATGGAGGATTTGTCCAAGTAATAGACAATTCTGGACCCACCTTCCGCAACTAAAATCCAATGGCATCGAACATGAAAATGACGACCTATGACGATCTTTCATAATTTGTGCTGTAGACAAGTTCAGCACAAATTATGAAAGATCTTTCCAAATAAGGATATATCTTTCCCTAAGTCGTCACAAGAGACTATAAGGCATTGATCATACTTTCTAGCAAGAAAGCAAGATTTCATTAGAATCACCACATTTCCATCACAACAGTTTAGCCCTCCTGATGGTCTTTTAGAGATCTTTCCATGCTTGTAGTTTAGGGTAGTCATCCCATTGTGTACCTTTTGATTACCAACATGCTTTTAATGGTCTTGTAGCCACTGGGCCTGTGAAGAAGCTGATGCCATAGATGATTCGCACCTGTTTGTTTGGAACATAAGTATAGTCAGTTTGTGTCCTTTTAAGTGTCTTTCCACTTATGTCCCCTCAATCTCATTAGCCCCAGACAAATGAACTGGCTTAACTCTTTGCAATATCTTGAGATTTACCTTCCAGCTTTCATTTTGCACCACCACTTTCATTTTGCAGTTCTCGTTCTTCGCAAAATTTGCGAGGTGCTTTCTAAATCCTTTCAAAGACAATGTTTAAATATCACAAAGACCAAGATAACTCGCTTTTGACTTTGTCATATTTATGATATCCCATTATAATTTGTTTGCCTTCTCTTCTCACAGCCTATGTTATTTCCAGAATTGTGTCCTTAAATGTTTAACCCAAATAAGAACTATCTATTTGTCTTCTCATTGATATAGATGCGAGCTTCAAGAATGTGATAATCATTGTTTTCAGTTTCTTAGGATTACTGAAGAAGCATATCAGCTTGATGAAGAAGACTATGAGCTTCTCCGAGAATCAGGGCTTACATACCATCGGCCTCCAAGATCTGTAGGCGTCTTTTGTGTTTATCTTAACCCTTTTCCAATTCAGATAAGACTCCATCTCTGATTTAGGTTGGGGACAAATTCAAGAGGTTGAAAAGAGCTAGTGCAGATATCCCAGGGACTCATGCTGCTAAACAGTATAAGCAAAGGCCAGAAACTGCAGAAGACCGTCTAGCATTTACCATTTTTGGAGATGATGAAGGTAAAGCTCATTTAACAATGCGAGAAGGTATGTTGTTGTGGAAATAAAATTCTGATGTTGTGTCTTTAGAACCAGGAGATTCTCCTATAGAGAATGAACAAAAGGAAATCGAAGATGAGGATGAGTTGGAAGAGGCTGATGACTTGGCAGACTTTATCGTTGAAGTAGACGAAACACTAGATGAGGATGGCCATCAGCCTAGGTAATTGTATATTACATAAGCAAATTTTTTGTTTCAGACAGCAAGACAATGCAATTGCATACTTTTGTTCATTTTGAAAGAAGGCGAAGAAAAACAAGAAACAAGACTCCAAAAGCCATTTCTGGAACATCAGCAGCTGCACTGCAAGAAGCCCATGATATCTTCGGTAGTGTATCAGACTTACTGGAAGATCAGTGGTCTTATAACAGGAAGTCATTACCTGTAGACGAAGATCAGCATCCTTTGCGAATGAAATTGCTTGAAAAAGCCTTTGAGCCCAGCATACTTGAGGAAAAATATTTGACTGAATATGATGATCACGTTCGAGATAAGGATGTGCCAGAACGATTTCAGGTTGTCATTCTCAAATTTTCAAATTCTACTTTATAAGTCTCTGGATCCTTCTAGTCATGAAGATGCGTCTGATGCAGATATGCTGAAGTGTTTACCTATCCAAAGTACAGTCTATGTGCAATGTTAGCTTGATGTTTGGAATGTCTTTGTCTAGATAGAACTTTGTTTCTGTTCTACCCTTTCCTGTTTATCAACCACTAATGGACATTTTTTTTCTATCCTTAGTTGCTAGCAGAGGCAGTGGGTTTGGTGCAAGGGCATGAACTTGCAATTAAGGAGGCAGAATGGATATATAACAAAGTCTACAAAGAACTCAACGTTCATGCTGAAGGAAGTGATAGGACGGAGTTATTGAACCAAGTAGTAAATGTTTTACAGCTAGTACATGATACAAAACTTGAGGTATTTGATCTTTAAACTTCATGTATATAAAGACTTGTCCAATGGTGAACCAAATATTTTGTGTCCAATTTTCAGATACCATTTATTGCAATGTATAGAAAGGAGTTATGTCTGGCCCTTATACATAACCCTGCAAATACAGTAGAACTAGATGCTGAAGAACAGAAGATTAAATGCTACAGGGTATTGCATTATTATTCTTTCTAGTATGTGCAGGTCTATTTTGATAGGTTAGTGACGTGGTATAGTTCACTTATTCAGGGTCTATGGGAAATTCATCATTGGGATAAACGTTGGAGAGCCCTGCAAAAGCGGAAGTCAACTATTGCGCAGAGATTCAAAGCACATGCCCATCTAGATGGTGGAGGAAAAACACAGCTTTTGAGTACATTCTTAGTGAAATTAGAGGCTGCCCAGTCCGAGGAAGCAGTGGAAGATCTCAATGCAAAATTCAGGTTACATTTTTATTTAGAAGAAGTGGAAGGGGGAAATGGCCAATTTAAAAGACCAATAAGGCGTTCATTCTATTACATTTGCCTAAAATCCGGTTTAGAGACCGTCAGTGGCTATTTTGGCCTAACTGCAGAGCAATTTGGTGAGAACTTATCCTCGTTGTACAAGGTAAGTTCATATTGTAATCATTTCCAGCTTACATGTAATGACTTTATAGCCCATCGCAGAGACATGAGCCTGATGATCCTCTATATACACCCGAGGAGATCGCCAATATGCATCTCAATAAAGATTTTAATAATTGGCAATCAGTGTTAAAAGGTGCCCGTCACATGGTGAGTAAAAGCTATTTCCTGGAAGCTAGTCCTGTTTTGATAAGTTGCTATATTCAAACTCTCTGCAGATGGCAATTCGGATGAGTGTTGAACCTTCAGTAAGAGATCACATCAGAAGTGTCTATGTAGAAAATTCAGCAGTGTTTACATCACCAACAAAGTTAGGAAACAAAGCTATTGACTCGTCCCATCAATATGCAGGAGTCAAGTGGTTGCACCAAAAGCCCATAGATAAATTTAATGACGGACAGTGGTTGCTAATACAAAAGGCTGAGGAAGAATCTCTTCTACAGGTACATGTTGGCCTACCACAAGATTATAAGGAAAAGAAGCTACTGCCAGAGCTGATATCTATGTACACAAGTGATAGGGTGAGTAGCACGGCTAAGCTTTGGAATGAACAACGCGAACAAATACTGAAAGATTTATTGGACAGCTTTCTTAGTTCATACATGGAAATAGAAATACGAAAGCTCTTAACTACCCAAGCAAAAGAGTGGGTTGCTAAAAGGTGGCAGGAAGAGTTGTGGAAATTAGTCTGTGTTGCCCCATACTACCAGCCATTTAAAGAGGGGGATTCTGATGGCATAGCACGAGTGCTATCTTGTTGTTGGGGACCTGGAAAACCAGCCACCACGTTTGTTATGCTGGATTCTGCGGGGGAAGTGATCGATACGCTTTATTCTGGCTATCTAACTATTTTTGCTAGAAGTCCTCAGCAGCAGCAGTTGATGGCTGCTGATAGCGAGAAATTGCTGCAGTTTGTGAGACATCACAAACCTCATGTGGCAGTTTTAGGTGCAGCAAATACTTCTTGCAGACGTTTACAAGGACGCATTATGGAGGTACGCCCACCTTTGATGAATTGTACCACAAAATGTGCTTATTTTGCCCATGATAATTTGCAGGTAGCACGTGCAATGATAAGCACATATCCACGAGACATGGCTGAGGGTCTAGAGGACACTATGCCTGTCTTTTTTGCAGATGAATCCATTGCGCTGCTTTATGAGAATTCCCATATTTCTGAGGACCAGTTTCCAGATCAGCCTGGTTAGTAAAGAAGAAGCTGCTTAGGAGGAAGAGAATATTTAGATAGGAATCTTACTGTTGTCATCATTGTTGCAGGTATTGTGAGGCGTGCCATTGCTCTTGGCCGATATCTTCAAAATCCTTTGGCTATGGTTGCAAATTTGTTTGGCCCATCCAGAGAAATTCTCTCTCTCAAGCTTCATCCTCTGCAGCAGCATCTTTCATATGATGAGCTTTACGATTATGCAGAACAAGTGATGGTCACAGTAACAAATCAGGTTGGTATTGATGTAAATTTAGCAGCAATTCATGATTGGCTGCTCGCCCCATTACAGTTCATATCCGGTCTTGGGCCTAGAAAGTCTGTCTCCATTAAGCAATCGTTAAAACGAGCTGGAAGGATCAACTCGAGGAAAGATTTCTTGAACTTCATGCGGCGCAATACTTTTGTTAATGCAGCTGGGTTTTTACGTGTCCGAACAAGTAGCTGTGATTCAGTGGCTATGCTGGATCTTCTTGATGATACTAGAATTCACCCTGAGTCTTATCATCTTGCCAAGAAAATGGCCATTGTTGCATATTGTGAAGAGAAAGGGAAGGAGCCAAAGGAAGTAGATGAGGAAATTGCAGAAATGGCCGTTCAGCATGTGAGGGAAAATCCTCATGTACTGAACAATTTACTTGTTGAGGAATACTGTAATGTAGAGCAAACTGGTAATTCTGATAACAAGTTACAAACTATGTATGATATAAAAAATGAGCTTTTACATGGATATGAGGACTATCGGCCAAAGTTTAAGGAGCCTACCGAAGATGTCTGGTTCTATTGGCTTTCTGGAGAGACTAAAGAGACTATTCATGAGGGGAAAGTTGTAAAAGTATTCGTTCGTGATGTCGTTGGAAGCAAGATTCTATGTAACTTAGAATCAGGATTGCTAGGAGTGTTACAGAAAGATGATGGCTCAGATATTTCAGAAGGTAGTATGTTGACCTGCAAGATATTTCAAATTAGAGCAGAGTCATGTTCCGTGGATTTAGTGCTCTGTAATGATACAACTATGGAGGAGATGGATCAAGATCCATATTACAGGGAAGATAAGTCTCCATTGGATAATAACCAAGTGCGAGAAAAGAAAAAAGTTGAGGACACGAAGATCAAACCACGGATGATAGTGCATCCATTGTTTAAAAACTTTTCCATGCAAGAAGCTACTCAGGTAAATGTATCAGCACTGTTATGGAGTCATGGGTTTAAATGATTCTTGGATCTAAATAATTGACCACTATTTCTATGCAGTTCCTTAAAGAAAGGGAGATTGGGGATGCTGTGATTTGTCCAAGCACTTTGGGACTTTCCCATCTTTCTTTGGTGATAAAGATTTATGAAGATATATATAAACATATCTATATCGTCGAACATGGTAAGGATGTCGCCAATATTCTACATCTTGGGAAAATCTTGAAAATTCGTGATGAAACATTTGAGGATCTTGACGAGGTAAACATTTTTAGGATGTCCAGAATTTTAGCTAAAATGACTAATAATATTTAATCTACTTGGTAATTCAGATAGTTGCACGTTATATCGATCCTCTTAAAGGGTTCTTGAGGATAATACTTCGACATCGCAAATTCAGGAAGGGGACGAAGGATGAAGTTGATGATATGCTGCGTAGAGAAAAGGCACAAGAACCCATGCGCATTGTGTACTGCATATCTATTTGTTATGAACATGCAGGTGGCCTGGTCTTGTCTTATTTAAGGACTTCTCGTGTTCATCACGAATACATGTCAGTGTCTCCCACGGGCTTTTGTTTTCGGCAACTGGTATTTCAAAATCCAGATAAACTGATAGCATATTTCCAGAAGCACATAAACGATCCAGTGCTTCCACCTGTGGCCAAAGTTTCTACTGCGAAATCTGAAATGAGAAGTGATGGTTGGGGAGCTACACCAAATAAAAATAGTGGATGGGGAACTACATCAGATGGAAATAGTGGAGCTGGATGGGGAGCTACACCAAAGGGAAACAGTGGATGGGGAGCCAAATCTGGTGGAGGGTCTGATCAATGGCATCAGCAGGAAGGGCAAGAAGACCATGACGGAGAATATCGTGGAGCTGGAGGAAGAGGAGACAGATCTGGAAGAGGATCAAGCGGTTCAGGGTGCTTCAAGTGTGGAGAAAGTGGACACTTTGCACGGGAATGTCCAAGCGGTGGAGGATCGGGTGGTTCAGGCGGTTCAGGATGCTTCAAGTGTGGAGAAAGTGGACACTTTGCACGGGAATGTCCCAGTGGTGGAGGATCAAGAGGTTCAGGCAATTCGGGATGCTTCAAGTGTGGAGAAATTGGGCACTTTGCACGGGAATGCCCAACTGGTGCTGATACAGACGGTTGCCACGGAAGCAGAGGTCGGGGGCGCGGGAGAGGACGAGGGAGAAGAGATTCAAATAACAATGAATGGGGTGGAGGAACAGGGTCTGAATGGAACAAGCCCAAAGAATCAACTGAGTGTGGATGGGGAGGAGACCAGCATAATGCTTCTGGTGATATTGGTGGTTGGGGGACTGCATCAAATGAAAATAAACCCAAAGAATCAACTCAGTGTGGTTGGGGAGGAGACCAATATAATGCTACTGGTGACAATGATGGTTGGGGGACTTCATCAAATGGAAATGGCGGTTGGGAAGGAGGCAATTCAACAAATGCCAATGCATCCTGGGGTACTGCTTCCACTAACAATAACAGCACATGGGAAATAACAAATAATAAAGCTTCAAAGATCAATGATTCTTGGGATATTCCTTCCAATGACAATAACACATTAGGAGTAACAGATAATAGGGCGTCAGTTGGCAATGATGGTTGGGGAGTGACAGATAATACAGGCAAGGATTCAAAAGAAAAAGATAGTACAGGCAAAGATGGTTGGGGAGTAACAGATAACAGAGGCAATGATACATCGAATGTAAGTGCTGGATGGGGAGCTACGCCAAATTTAAGTGCTGGATGGGGAGGAGGCGGTGAGGGATGGTGAAGAATCCACCGGGTTTGGATGGTGAAGCTCGGAATAGATATACCAGAAGGTATTTCCATACAAAAAGGTTTTTGTACATATATCATGATTACAGTTTATATTTTGTAACTTTTGCAATCCCTACAGGCTGATGGCAGCTCGTCCTTGTAACTCCAATTTGTTTTGTTTCCTCTGTGTATATTAGTTTCAAGATGATGCCTGGTTCTTCTAAGTTGACTATTGTAATGTATTTGCATGTCCTTGCTCTAACCATGGTAGTAGAGATAACAAATGTCGTGTTTGTGTCTAATTTCATTTGCTTCAAATTTTCATTTGCTTGTTTGTGTCTAAGCATATTCTCCATTTTATGGCATCTTAGCGCAAACTTGTACCTCTTCAATTAGATTCCAATTTGGAAACATCCAACCATTATTTGGGTTGGTGATTTCGACGTGGTCCCTATGTTTTTGGGAAATATGATTCCTTTTGGAGGTGCACTTTTTGTTTGTGCTTGCTAACATGTTTGTACCATAACTTATTTATCAGCTTAGATAATGTTTAGTTGTATGTTTACTAAACAGATTACTTGGTAACTCAAAAGGAAGGAATTTTCTTAAATAGTCTTCAATTTTAATATTATGCTTGTAACATTCTCTAGGATTTTTGAGCCTTAAACAAATGAATCAAATGGAAATTATCACTAGGGCCAACTTAGGCCAAAGGAAGGTGACTAGATTCAATACATGCATGCTCAAAGCTTCACAATATAAATTCTTCTTTAGCATATTTGTTTTAACCAAGGTTCTTTAAATTCTAGCCCGTTCACGTGTTTGCCACATCATCAAAATTTTAATGTGGCACAACGGGTGTCGTTGCAACTCTTTATTTTTTTTAATCCAGCGGTCAGGAAAAATTAGAAACCATGTGGAATTCGCCTTTGGCTTCTCTTATGAAAGATCTTGGCTAGGTTTTAACAGTCATGCTATTAGTATTTCCTAGGACAGTTTTAATATACTCATTCACCCTAATTTACCAAGCCTTCTCATTCACCCTAAGCCAAGTAAAGATAAAGATAGATAGATAATAAATTCACCCTAAGCCAAGTAAAGATAAAGATAGATAGATAATAAATTCACCCTAAGCCAAGTAAAGATAAAGATAGATAGATAATATTTTTACGTCATGCCACATTGGCAACGACGTCCATGAGGACATATGACGAACCCCCAGAGACTTGAACACAAGTTCTCTTAATTGCGAACCCAATGGACTAGCCAATAAACCGAACAAGGAAAGTCACAAAAGTTGGGAGAATATTTTTTGAGTTGAATCTAGGTCCACATTCTGCTAGTTAGAGTCAATTTCGATGTCAAGAAAACCAATTGCTATGTGTTCAAAGGGGCCTTAAGTAATATGTCACCTTTTCAAAACTATATCTATGGATGACATTATAGAACATCAAATTATGTAGCTCATCTTATGCCCAATATCTTGAAAGGCAACTATAATACCTCATGAATTATTAAGTAGATGCTTGGAAAATAAACTACAAGAATGATTGTGACTTTATATGTAGCAACAATGTATATCGTTTTCTAAGGATTTATGCCATTTCATTTTTCCTAAGACAAACTCTGCAATCATTAGTAGCATTAATTGTTAGATCTGAAATTTATCGCTTGACCTTCTTTCCCAACCCACGTATTGGCATGGGCGTGAATTCGGCAAGGAAAAATATTTGTGCGTGGCGCCAACTTTTCCTCAAGCCCCAGCACTTTTCGCTAATTTTTTTTTTTGCGATTGGACATGGATCAATTTGAGAATACACATGTTTTTGAAGTCTCATTATTCACCTCATCTCTTACGGTGTTGTGGCCCGGATGACCATAAGTGTTACATTGGGGCTGACCATTTACCATGTTAGTTCCCACAATTGACTCCAAACCCAAGAGCATACCTAAATCATCCACCGAACTTAGTCGTTGGGACTTCAAAACTATTGTGGACTTAGTTGTCATGACTTAAATATATCATGGATTTATTCAGTGACTAGTTCCAAAGGGATTGTCTCAACATTGCCAAATAGTTTATCAAAAACATCCAAAGTGATAAAGCCTAAGGTGATAAGGTGATAAGGCCTAAATTTCAAGGTGATAGTTAAGGAGGAATACACAAGGTTTAGAATGAGAATGAGAATGAGAATAATGATTTTTTTATGTTACTGAGGGCCAATGCGGCCTATGGGACCCATAAGGGCTGACAAACTTATTCTTGTCAGGGTTAAAAACCCCGCCACGAAGGGTTTAGAGGAAAAACCGTGGCGTGTAGAATGTTGTCAAAGCGTACAAAGTATACATCAATGTATATATACATGTCAAGTGTGTTGCAGGGGACATAGGCGATCTCGCATGTCCATAACCTCCACAAGGTATGATCCGCTTACCCGTCTACGGATCTTTGTGCTCAATATCATATTTGGCCGGGCGACCAGCCTTCGGCATAAGCGTCCGAGATTTGATCATATCTTTGTGCAACTTTGAAGTATGAGATTCATTTTCAATGACTCCCATTTGGCGGCAGTGTGAAGGCAAATCTGGCGTGGCTCCCAATCCATCTGCGAAGTCTCAATTCAAAGATGATGTACTTGTGCGAATGGAAGCAATGATGCGCCTTTTCATGGGCAAGTAGGGTATAGATGCCTAGGTATTCTTGGGCCTCGTTCCAATGTGGGATTTATGTGGCGGTTGGTAGTGTCTTTCGTCTTGACATGTTCAAGGGCATTGGCATCCCAAAGCTTCTTTGAGGAAGCAAGCGCCAAGATATTACCTCAAGCTATGGCGATCCGATCTATTTGCACATGTATGCGCCTACGTTCTCCTCATTCCATCTAGCCAACCATTGAGCTCTCTTTTTCCCTCCAAAGAGGCCTTGAGGCTGCATGCCCCCATTGCCATGATATAAGCTAGTTTAGGGAGACGAAGCATCGTCCATATTGACCACCTTCGAAATAGACAATGTGGCTTATCAAGGGTCAGCCTTTGAAGAGGCGTAATCCCTCTCCTCGCAAGAGAATTTGATATGGGACATGGACTTCACCCCTAGTGCTCGTGACTAAGAAGGCTTTACGGACCCGCCCAAGTCATTCCAAGTAGCAAGTGATACCACCCCATACTTCCACCCCCAGAGGAAAAGGACCAGGGCTCTACTAAGACCTTTGAACAGGTGTGGACTGATGGGCCCAATCATACAACTCAACTCTATGACTATTGTTTTGCATTGCATATAGTGCCTTCCCAACTGCCACTGTCACTGAGTCGTAGCAGTATGGATGTGTCCCGGTGCATAGTAGAAGGAAACTCCACTCCCAAATATTTGTATGTGGATGCAACTTCCACATTCTGGCCTCTAGCGGAAAGAGAGGACCCTCGGCCACGTGATGAAGATGATATGAAAACCACCTTAGTCTTGGCGGGGTGACGCGCATATATCGCTTGGCAGAATGTGTCCAGGGCATCGGAGATGTCGTTGCATGTCCCACTGGTATGTAAGCTAGGAGGTCCACATCATCAGCATATATTAACTGTCTGATGATCTGATAGAGAAGATGAGCTCCATCGCCCCCATTATCGACAAACCGACTCTCAATTGATCAATGTAAAGCCCAAACAATGTTGGGAAGAGAGGGCATCCACGAGGAACCCCGATACTACTATCAAATGGTTGGCTTGATCTAGCCGCAATCGAATCGAGCATCTTTCATATAGCCTATACAAGACCGCATTCTGCAAATTCCACAGGATCCCCTTTTACCAAGGTGCTGCCTTGCCCATAGTTTTTCCCCGAGGCACGTCGTCAAACGCCAAAAATCCACAAAGCAACAATATAGATCCCGACGGTTCCTAGCCGTCTTCAATCGAAGTTCGCAATGTGTAGTGGTCAATGGTTGAGTGCCGGGTCAATCCCCGCAGGTGAGGGCCCCCGCACCTCTGTTGCCTCTCGCCCGGCCCGTCAATCGCCGCCGAGAATCCCGCCAGCGGTTTTGCAAACCCGAATCAACTGACCATTGTTAGGTAATTTGGGCTGGGCAAAGGTGGGGTCACCGCTTTATAGATGGGGAACAACTCGCTGTTGGTCCACCTGCGATTAGAAGCCTTCCTATAATGCCTTGTTGAACAAGGCGTCAGCATCGTATTATGGACCCCCCGCCTTTACTCTAAACAGTGCCCTCGCCGCATACCATCCAAGTGCAGGGCTTTCCCATTGGCAAGGCCAGAAGCCTTGTTCCACGTCCAAATCCGGGATTTCAGCACCTTTGGGCCTTCTTGCGAGGTAATGCCGCATGTATGCACCGAGGGTCGAGATATAGTTGTTGCAAGTATTCCTCCACCGCTGGGGAGTGATATTCCCCGGTTGTAATGGGGTTCTAAGAACCTTTTCCTCCCGGGGTGACGTTCGGGAGGTAAAACATTTCTCCTTTTGATGCGCGTAATGTACCTGGCTTTCTTAGCTTTAAGGAAGATGCGACTTTCGATCCATGTGTGGGCGTAAAAGCGTGGTTCAGACTTGGCGGAGCCAGCGTTTGTGTTCCTTGCACTCTGCATCAAACCATTGATTACGTGGGCAGGTGCTTTGTACTCAAAGATGAAAGCATGATATAGCCTCCATTGCCTATAAAAGCAGCAATTTTGCCATCCGATGCCAATTCAAAATTCTGTAAGCTTTTCTCTTCCCTCCCCACAAGAGGAGTGATTCTTTCAACTTTTCCACCAAGCAGATCATACAGGTAATAATATTTCCTTCTGGAAGCTGCAACAACCTTTGTCCCATCCTGGTAAAAGACGCTTTATGTATGGGAAAATTATCCAGAAAAATACTCTGAACTTTTGGATTGTGCTTTCCATCAATGTGGAAAAACCTCAATCTTTTGTCAAATCCTGCAGTCATCAGTACTTGAGCATTCCTATGGAATTCAACTGACTGCACTACAGCATTACCTCTATCTTCAGCATTAGCTTGACTAGATACAGACATGCAAACTGCCAAAAACATGAGATATATTTTAAATTCTTATCCACAGGAAAAAAAAGGACAAATGGGAACGTGTTACTGATTTCTGACATCTATATGTCTCAGGTGGCTCTTCATGATATTGTGCAGAAAGTCACATCCAATTGCAAATCCTTTCTCCAATCTTTCCAGGTAAATGCGTTAACTTCTTTGCATTTCTATTTATATTGCTAGATTCTTACTTTTTTCATCAAAAATTACATTCAAACGTATTCAATTAGTCTGCTGTCATGCTAAAGAATATGGGCAGCCCCTTCATACTTCTGTTAGCTTCTTCCTCATATTAAAGAGGCATTCCTCAAGGACCTGATCCATAGTGCCGTGATCATCATGAATAAATCTGCCATTAACAACTTCATGCTGCAAGTATACAATGGATCAGAACTATGAATTTCTTGCAGCAAATTTAGGCTGTCAGGTCAAAGTAAATTAGAGTACTCCATGGGCCCGCTGACTTCTCAAGCCTTCGACTTGATTCCAAAGACTTCCAAAGAAAACAGAATGATCAGCGTAGATTTCAGGAACTGAGAGTGAACAGCCCCGGGGATACCACTTAGTGTATAAGGGATACGCCATGTGCGAGGAAGGGGACATAAAAAACCCCTTCGTATACGCTTTTTTTAAGGTCTAAAAAACCCCTTTCCGTATGAAATACATCACTAGAGATTGGATTTTTTAAGGTCTAAAGAACCCCTTCCCGTACGTATTCGTACGCTTTAGGTTAAAAAAAACCCCTTATCGTCCACTCACATGGTATATACGGCCTACACTATGTGAATCCCCGGGTGAACAGCACCAAACATCTTAGATTTGCTGATAAAAGCAGACTTCTTGTTAGCATTCATCTTCTTTGGATTGTTCTGTCCAAAAGAATCTTGCTGCCATTGTTCTTGCCATGTACTTGTTGATTATAAAGCCATTGTACATAAACTAACACGAACTTTTATATGTGCCAGGTGAAAATGCAAGCTGATCACAAGACTATTTTTATTTTCCTAGACGATGGATCAGGAAACAAAACTGAAATTGGATTTGTTAATGCGAGAGAGGGTGTGTCCTATGCTGAGCTACGTCATGAAATAGAGAATGATGAATTGGAGGCACTAGTGGACAATAGCTTTGTGTTTCTTGGTGAAAGGAATTTACCATTGTCTCGCAAACAGGAGGAAAGGCATAAATTCAAAGACAATGAAGTATCAGTAAGGTTGAGTGATGCACCAGCATTGAAGAAGAAAAAGAAGGTGATAGTAGAAGTAGATGAGCAGTTAGAAAGTGGATTCTACGATGGTGCCATGAACCAAGATGCCAAGAATTCTACTGAGTTACAATCCGCTGACCTACCTTCTTGTATTTCTGTTACAGAAGGCAGATTACAAGCCAAGTTGGCTTCTAAAAGACAGCTATGGAAATGGCAAAAAGACTTAAAGGTATATACTGCTAAACTAAGAAATGAAGGACGGAAGGATCGGTTTGAATTAATGTCTTCTGACGTGAATGGTAAAGCTGTATTTTATATTTGGTGCATTGAATGCAATCAGCGATATGGCAGAGGAGGACCCGACACTATGTACAACTTTGTTGCGTCTCATTGCACGTCGAAATCTCATGAGGAAAATTACCATATGAACTTTCAAGATAACCAGGCAGCCAATACAAAGGAAGATGACATCATTGCTCGAAACAAAGCATTAGTTGAGCAATGCTTAACAACTCAGGTTGCATCTTTCACACAGGAATCTGGAGTTGCTTTTGAGTTATATGAAGCCAGTGTTGCAGGATACACAGAACTTAGTAGCATTTGTGTGGTCTGCGTTTTATGCCAAAAGCCTATTCGATTATTTCCAATAGCAAATATGCAAGAACATATATTGTCAGCTAGGCATGTGCAACGTGTTCTAGGAAATGAAAGCAAAGCCAAGAAAGCTGAAGAGTCAAATAAAGGAGGACGTCCTAAAAAGAGTGAGTTGGATCCTACACAAAAAAGTTTATTGGGATTTGTCACAAGGGGTACGTGTCTTCTAGGTATTATTTTTTTCTAGTACAAGTTCAATGCTGACTAGTTGACGATGTACTTTTCAGCTACCTCTTCTAAAGCAGATGAACTTGATTCAAGCGACAGAAACGGTAAGCAATCTAATGCCTATCCTGAAGTAGTGCATTTAAGAAATATGTAGATTTATTTTCTTATGTATACAGGAAATACTTGTCTACAATTTTTATGTTGGGGTTATTGGCAAATGCAATATCGTTATGGGGATAAAGTGCGAGATTTGAGACCCTTTTTAGATGAATCCAAACCAGGGGGTCATTGGTATTGTGAACCCAAACTTAAAGCCACATTTGAGGTCAACGGGGAATGTGTTGTTATTGATGGGGCATTTAGACACACAAATTGTTATCGGATTTCTAGTAGTAACAATAAGTTCATGAATTACCAATGTTCGCGTTGTGAACAAGGTTTAAAATGAAACGCACTTATTTAAGAAGTGCGTTTGAAAGATTCCTTCTGAAAATTTATAAAATTCTGAAATCCCTCTAAAAAGAGCCTTTTTATTACCTTTAGTCCAAAGATTTATAAAATTGCTCGTGAAAACAGACATTTTAAGAAGACTTAGTATTAAGGAAAAACACACACACAAAAAAAATCCCATTGTAGAGGGTGAAAGAACTACAATGAAATTCAAAGATTTACTATGGGGCAAATTCGTATGAAGAAATTAGATGCTTTTGTACCTTGTCCCTGAAATTTTTTATATTAGTTGTTTTAGAAGACAGGAAATTTGTTATTTCACAACCATTTTGACTGAACATCCTAATGGACCTTAAAACACATTGGGAGGCAATTGAACAAACTTCTTGAATGACAAACCATTGTTTTTGCATCACATAGTATTACAATTACCAATACATCCACACGATATTTTGTAGTTAAGCGAAGTTTTAGTTGATGATGCAAAGATAAATTTATACCGAGGATACAAAAGTTGAAGTAATGAAGCCATGTGATTACATGCCCTCCTTTTTTATTCTCGGAGATGTATTTTTGAACGCACATACCAATCTACAACATGGTGATGCTCAGGAGATAGTCAATCTCCTTAGCAATGTTGAGCATATTCATCACAATTACATCATCTCAGTTAGATGGGCACCATGCACATTTCTCGGCGATTGAAGTATTCGCCCCGCCTTACCCTTTCCTAAATATTTTGTAAATAAATAGGTAAACTTCCAGGGGTTGCTACTCCTCGCCCCCCTCTGGATAAACCACGTGGTTTCCTTCTAGTCAAACACTGCGTGTCACCATAATATTTTGGAGTTCTTTGCCTTTTTAGTAGCAATTTTTTAGTCACTCAAGTGAAGTTCGCATGTATGTAGAGAAAAAAAAGTAGAAATAACAACATGATTCGACTACTTTATGCTCTAACATTGCATTACAAGCTCAGAAATTTTAGAACCGTTTTAGAACTTTTTAGACTAAAAAACTAAGAAAAGTGTGTAAAATTATCCCTTATGTGTGTTACTTTAGTAGTTTTCAGTTGCCAAACCCTTTGGCAAGTAAGAAAGACCCCAAAAGATTTTACACGATATATTCTTTACCTCTGGACTGCATATCTACTCTATATATGTTCTTATGTTTGTCGCGCTTAACCGACCGCCCGTTCGAGATCCGACGGCTCACGTGGGTTTGGGACATATCCTACGGCCCAGATGGCCTGGGAGTTTACATATAATATGTGTACCGCGGTCCTACGGTCCAGATTGATCTGATCCTGACCGTCGGTCTGAGATCCGACGGCTCACGTGGCTTGGGGACACATCCTACGGTCCACGTGGCTTTGGGAATTATATGTAATAGATCCTACGGCTCATATTGTTTTTATATGGTGAGATCTTGATCGTTGATCGAGTCTAAGATCCTAAGGCTCATATTGAATGCTCGTTTCTTAAGGAAAGGTTTTAAAAATTTTTATGTTATTGGGGGGATTCGAACCCTGGTCCTCAGCCCCCCAAACCCCCCACTCTAACCACTAAACCAAGCATTAATTCTAGGAATAATTTAGAGAAATTTCAAATATACTTAAGGGTAATGTTCTAATTAACATAAAATAGACTATAATATTCTAGGATGTTTTGAAAGTTTCAAAATGTTCCAGAAAGTTCTAGAATGTCCTAGAAACTTCTAGAATGTAAGGGAATCCAGGAGAATTAAAGGGAATATAAGGACATGCTAAAACTAGAACAATGCGCCGTAGGACGCATTAATTTTCTTGTATATATATATACATATATATATAAACGTTTTATATATATATGCAATTCGGTATAAATTTATACCGTTTCTCCGTATAGATTTATACCGCAAGAGTTCTCTTTTCTTCGGATATATATATGTAAGTATGTATATATATTATTATATATATATATACACATATATGTGTATAAATTGATTGTCTGAAGGTTATCTGCGGTATAAATTTATCTTGAGAGTCGCCATGCTGGTATAAATTTATACCGAGAGCTCTCGGTATAATGAGGGGAGCTCTCACCCGATAAATTTATACCGTGGGAGCTCTCGCAGTTGAATCGAGAGATCTCAGCGGTATAAATTTATACTGCTTCGAGTCCTATTGGCGGTATAAATTTATACCGCCGAGTCCATTTGCGGTATAAATTTATACCATGCGAACTCTCGGCATGTTATATCCGCGACAAAGACTACCTATTGTGGTATAAATTTATACCACCCCGTGAATTTATTTTGAAGACGTTATGTCCACGCATTGTCCTCGCGGTATACATAAGTCTATAGCAAGACGGATGAGCAAATAAGAGCAAGTATATAAGACGAAGAGCGAGCATCTTCGACTTCAAAGTGTAAGTTTGTTCAATGAGGCATACTTTCATGTGAAAATGTTTGCTTCAATGAGGCAATGTCAAAATGTGTTGCATTTTTTACAGTTTTGTTCATAGTTTTGTACTGATTTTGAAAAATTTGAATAAAATACCTTTTTGGCACTTTAGTGTGCTTGCTGTTTTTTTCAATGTCTATTTTTTTTAGTTTTTGAAAATATTACTATTTCTCAAACCAAACTAGGGGGGCCAAAAAGGGATGTCAAACAATTTTGAATGGAAGCTAAGTTCGCACCCCCCCTCAAAAATGATGCCTAAAATTTTCAAATTGTCACACTTGTCACAAATATACCATGAAAAGGGACCTTTTTGGGGGGATTTTAGGGAATCTTTCAAAGATTCCTTTTGAAGTGCGTTTGGAGCAAATTAGTGCGTTTCATTTTAAACTTTGTTTGTGCCACAATACCTAAGGAGAGAGACTTTTATATGAGAGTTCATAGGCAAAGTGAAGATAAATTGCCGAGAGGATCTAGAACAACACAAAGGGGCATAAGGGTTGATTACTTGACTAGTGCTGAGAGACTCAAGGTTGCTCAAGATACATGTCTTCAATTCAGAAAATTGAAAAGAGAACTTTTATTCACTAAAATGAGAGTCCTGGCACTTTCTGTAAGGACAAGATCACTGCGTGAAAGTTTATGTGAGTCTATGAATCGAAAAGATGTGAGAAAGTTTTGTAGTGACATTGCTGAATCCCATTTCCAAGGTAAGTTTGATGGAAAGCCCGGACTATGGAATTTTTTGACTGACATTGCACAAAATATTATAAGACCAGGTCATAAAAGAAGATACACAGAGACTACGAAGCAGCTATTTAAGACAATTAAAATTTGGACAATCGACGTAATATAAGATCGCCAGGACCAACGTAGGAATCCAAAGAGGACTTCTGAGACCCTAAAGTTCCTTCAAGTATTCCGAGGCAAATGCCCTGTAGACATCCACTTATCAGGTATCTGATCTAACATCCATATCTGCAATGACTCAGTAATTTCCAATTGCACTAGGAAAATGTAGCCATAGAGTTCCACAATCCAATATGAACTTTCCATGTCTTCATGTTATACGGTATACGTATAAATATACTGAGACATCACGTAGTAGGCATACGCCACCATGGGGTATGTTAACCTAGGGGGTTGACCTAAAAGGGATTAATTTAGCTATGCTAAATTAATAAAACCTAATTAAGGGTATTTTTGTCTTAATTAACCTAATTAGTTTAATTAGTTAATTAATGACATGCCACCTGGCCCAAATCGATTGGGCAAGGCAGGGTTTCCAATTGGGACACCCAAATTAGGGCTTTTGGGCCCCAATTCGAATTAGGAGCAATTGGAGATGGAGGAGGAGAAGCAGCAGTCAAGCACCCTTCAGTTAGTCGAGATGGAGCAGCCCAAGACCGATTTGACGGTTAGTTAGTAGGTTACTTTGTTGATCTATAGCATAGCGCCTCTCTGTGGTGTGTTCTCTCTCTGTTTTTCTCTGTGGTTTACCTGTTAGGCTAACCCTTGATTGATGTGGTGAGTATTCTTATCTCTAGTCTCCGTATGTGCTTTGGTTGATGGTTTAGTAGTTCTTTGCTTAGTTAGCACTCCGGAGATGGGGATTACCTGGGGAGGTAGAGACCTCCTCGAAAGCTCATGTATAGTAGTATGCTCCTAGATAGAGCCCTGTATTATTCCCATTAGATGCGGCCTGTGTACAAGATCCCACCGAGCTGTGGAATCTATGGCATCATTGAAGCACCAGATAAGGGGCCGTAGTGATGAAGTGTGGGGTGGGGTCTCGCCTGAGCATAAAAGGCTACGGAGACTCCTTCAGTGAGCTAGGCCTAATAGTCGGTCACGTAGAGGGCCGGGTATGGGTCTGACACTCCCTGGGTACAGTGGTGTGATCATCCTGTACTTTGAAGATAAAGTTAGGGGAGTAGGTCGGGTACGGATGCGGGGGTCGCTGACGCGGCACGTGTCCTCTAGTTCACCCATGGAGTCACTGTGACTCTGGGAAGGGACACTTCTCTGACCTGCCTCATCGGACCGGGGCCGGGGAGATGTAACCCGGAGTAGTCCCGAAGGGTGATTCCTTAGGATTGCATCTCCGGAAGGCTACAATGGCGCCATAGCTTGATTCAGCTCATCTGCAAAGTGTGCACAGGAGGGGCGGATGGAGTGGACTACCCTAGCCACTGTTCTATGCCAGCCAACGCCAGGTTATACCTCTGTCTGCTGATCTCTTGAGACCGAGCCGTCAGTCCATCCTCACAGGAGTCTGAGCCAGGGTAGAACCTGGGGTTTGGGGCGTTTTCCTTAGGATTAGATGCATCTCCTTTGTCGTTAGTACTTGGATGGATGTGCCACCCTTCGTGGTGGTTATTTATGTATGATTTATGTTGTATACTAACATGTATTCACGCTTCCGCGACTTAGGAGTCCCATTGAAGGTGTGGGCCGAATGACACCTCCGTGTCCTTCACCCGGGCATCTTTCTATGGATGGTCCGAGTTAGACGGAGGGCCCTGCTCATGGTGAGCTGATTGCCATGGGAGGGGGAAGTCCCTGTATGTATACGTTCGGAGCGCCGTATATATTCAGGGAGCGTCACAGTGGTAACCAGTCATCATCTTATATAGAATAGGTCCATAATGCATTTGAATAGATCTATAAATGGGTCCCTCCAACACCCATTTATAGAATCAAAAACTAGTATTTCTGACAGAACCACAAACTTAAAGTTCCTGTTTGGCTTTTCAACTAGCACACTAGTACCTTTGATAAAATCAAGGCAAGGCATTTGGCCAGACCGTTTCGACAGCAGATCGCACGCAAATAATCCAAGCTTGAACATTCTCGAGGCTCGAGATCAAGGAATTCTTGAATCTGGAAATACAGTAAGCAACTAAGGTAAGAAGGAAACTCGGGAAGAGTTACCCATGGTTGAGATTGGGAAGCTGAGAGAAAAAGCTTAAGAAATCTAAGGCAATAGCTCAAGAAAGTTCAGCGATGGCAGAGGTGGAAAACTCTAGGCAGCACAACCCTTCATGCTTTTAAATGTAGAACCCATGCCTCTATCAAGCTTTGAATTCATGAAAAAAATTGCCATAAAAAGTGGTCGAATTCCATACCTTTATGTAGCAGACAACTCTGGATGTAAGTTTAACTCTTAGCAATAGGTCTTCAGAAGCAAACCACGAAGCCCTAAATCAGGATAGCATACATGGCTAATGGGCGAGGCCATTGCAGCCCATAATGCAGTTGTCTCGATCCTGCTTTTTCTTGTATTCTTTTCTTTAAGGTGCAATTTAAAGAGGGAAGGACTTGGAGCAGCAATATTTCCATACTCGAAGCTCGAAAGACAGAGCAAGACTTCAAGAAATTGGAAACCAAAAAATTGCCCATAACCCTGCCATATCTTGAGCTTCCCATCCGACTGCCGCTTGAGGATTCAGTTTGCTTGAATGTAAATAGTTCGAATGCGGTGCTGGCGGATCTGGCTTGCTTGCAGAGGAAGAAACTCGAAGTCACAGATATGATTCAATGCCTCCTAATCTATTATATTCTACATTACAAACGAGTTTTGTTGTATACTCAGAGAGATGAATCTGCGCCCTGCAGATTCCAGGAGTTCCACATAGCTTCAAATGTGGAAATCTCAACTATGGGCTTGCGCACTCAGATGCAGAATTTGCAGTTATGATGGACGCTAATACGATCCTTCGCCCTTCCTTTTTGCAAATCCTTTTGCCACATATTGTCTACAATTCGCATGTTTCCTTTGTTCAAATTCCTCAATCATTTTACAATCTTCCTGCAGGAGACTCACTGAATGATGCTTGTATTTTTGGGTACGACAGAGTCATGGTTCACAGGAATAACTTAAACTGTTCTCCATGTGTAGGAACAAGGGCCATATTCCAGCGAAAAAAATTAGACGAAATTGGAGGATTCCAGCCCCAGTCCATTACAGAAGACACCACGACCTCTTATGCTCTGTTTAATGCCATATTTACATCTGTCTACCTTAACAGAAAGCTTCAAATAGGTCTAACACCTTAGACCTTTGAGGGCTACATAAAGCACGGCTTTTAGAGTAGTAGATCTGAGCAGCAGAAATGGTGTAGAGCGATCACCATCTTGTAACCACATGCACATAAAAATTTGAATGCGGCCACTTACTCGCCCCTCGTGCTAGTTGGCTGTAGCTTGTTGTGGTCGGTCGGATCCTTGGGCGCATAGTGCCAGGGATAGGGGATGGCTTGCATAGCAAGAAAGACAATGAAGTGCAAGCTCCTGAGGGTAAGATACAGGCTTTGGATAAGATTGTTCGAAATTTTGTGTGGGGCGGGGATGATGAAGGGGCAGTTGTTAAAGTGGCTTGGTGGAAGTGTCTCCCCCCCGGAGGATGGGGGCTTGGCCATTCGGGATTTGGCTGCATAGTAAGGTGTTGGTCTCCAAGTTTGTTTGGAGCATTCTCGCAGATGGAGCATCTTCTCTCAGTGCGACCTTTTTGTTGCGCCTCTTCGCCATTGTGTGGCGTTTGGGAAGCCGTCTGTGCATGTGGAGTTGCCACGGCACCTTGTTGTATAGTCTCCTGCCTTTCCCACATGCATCCCCTTTTCTCCACGTGAGTGTTGCGGGCTTGGGATCATGTAATGCGTGTGCTCTTCCAGGCTAGATTATGCCTCGGTTTATCACCACTCTTCTACCCCCTGCGCACTTGCCCTTGGGCATGCTCTGACGTGTGTTCGGTGGAGGCGTTGGGCTGTGCTCACCTTGGAGGATTGGTATTGGGGTGGTCAGCTAGCCGTTGGGGAGTTCTTTTTCGAGCTCGCTTTTATTTGGGGCAGTGACCGGGCTATCAGGGAACACGTCAGCGGGGTATTCCGCTATACATACCTATAGTCCCTCGGGATGATGTGGTGGTGCGGGTTTGGAAGGTTCATCCGGATATTGTGTCTTCTTGCTTTGTGCGGTCTTCTTACCGGTCTTGGCTATTCATGACACACCGGGCCCCCTCGTGGGCAAGTGGTCTCTGCGGCCTTTCGGGTTCTCGGCGGCACTTTCGGTTTGGGCGTGGACATGGAGCTCACTTCCCCACCAAGGGTTAGGGTGCTTACGGGCGGTGGTGCATCATCGGGGGTGAATGCCCTTGTGAGTCGGTTTTAGGCGGTGTGAGCCCTCTCTTGCCCTTGTTGTGGCCTTCATCGTTGAGGCGTGGAGCATTATGCGGTTTTATGCCCTCACTTGCGTTGCACGGGATTGGGTTAAGGCTCGGTTCGGGTGAGATTGACTAGCCCGGCGATTCTTTGCTTCATGTGTATCATGGTGCTTGGCGCTCTTGCGGCGGCAAGCCTTGCATTTGTCGTGGCTTGGTTGGTGTGGCTGATTTAAAGCGGCGGTGGGTGTGGATCTTTTTTCGGGGGATTTAGCGACTGCGGCCTCTCCCGATTCCTCGACTCAGGTACAAGCTATTTCAAAGCTTTCTGGTGTTCCCGGGAGTAGTAGAGCGGAAGTTTGCCATTTGGCGGGACTTCTTGGGTGTTGTAGATGGTGATGGTCGGTTTGTACAGTAGTAGAGTTGCAGTTTTTCTGTGAGTTTGTTGTGGAGTGTCGAGGTATCGCTGTCTCTTTGGGGTAGTTCTCCTTCCTCCTCATTTGCGTTGTAACATTACCATTCTTTTAATATATTGATGACACAGTTCTTAAAAAAAAAAAAAAGTGAGAATTGCAACGCGTGTCAGCCAGAGAGCCATTTTCAAAGAAAATACATCAAACAAAATATTGAGGACAAAAGATGAAAATGCATTATATAAGAGTGATAAGAAATTTCACATGGATGCAACGTTGTTAAAAAAAACATGTTTTTTGTTCTTAAAGCACCTTTAAAAAAGCCCATACATTTTTTTATAGGATTTTTATAATTTGATATGATCAGAAGTAAAAAAATAAAAAAAATGCATACATCGTTTTATTGTACATTTTTGCTACTCTTACTATCATGTTTTCGCTACTTCTTATTGCATGGTTTCATTCTTATGGATTGATGTTTTGACACGTCAGGTTACCAAACTTTCCATCATTATGGCTCGCACGCGAAATAAGCCATGGTGAAAATATACCAAGAATAAACTAAAAACAAGTTTAGTTGGAGTTTATAATTGAGATTGTACACCTTGTTGCAAACATTGCAGTGCAAAAAATGTTCCTCGTATTGATGGACTAGGAGATTATGGCAAATTAACATGTCAACAAGTAAATCAAAAGCTTGTGATGCTATTAGAAAAAATTAAGTACAAGTACAAAAATATCATAACTATTTTGCCATGCAACCCAAAAACATTATAAAGGTTAAGAAATATAAGAATTTCATATACCAGGATAAATAAGTTCAAGAATATCATATATTTGGATAAAAAAGTTACAGTCTAAAGACTTTTAAGGACTTTAAAGATTTTTAATGTATTTTATATAAAATATGTACGTTTTAAAATCTTCAAAAAGATCTTAAACATTAGAGGATATATGGGATCTATAAGAGGCTCTCTAAGGTTATCTTGGGGGGTTGCCACATAGGATCTCGATCTTAATCTTGATCTTACAGTTGCGGCAACAGGCCATTCAGGACTATAGGGCATTCTTGAAATCCAAAAAGCATGCGTACATTGCAGACCATCAGCAGCGCATGTTTGATTTGTTGATGACTGAGCCGAAAGCCTTCTGGCGTAGGGTGTTGTACAAGAGGCATCAACCACCCGGCAATATTACCGTAGACCAGTGGATGCATCGCTTGGAGGAGTTGTATGATCCCCCAGGAGCAGCTGCTGGGGTTCCAGATCAGGTAGGAGAAATGCTGCAGCTCACGGAGGAAGACATCCAACAGGGCCTTAGACACCTGGCTAATGGCAAAGCGAAGGCCTTGCAGGGACTTCAAGCCGAGTTATTGAAATGGGGTGGGCCAGCTTTGCTAGGGCCTCTGACAGCGATCATTAACCAGGCCATAAGGGAGGGCCTCCCGGGAGAGTGGATGGTTAGCAAGGTCACCCCAATTCATAAGACAGGTAACAAGGATGATTCGGCGAACTACCGCATGATCATGGTGAGCCCATTACTCATAAAAGCTTTTAGCGGTGTGGTGGAGAAGAAGTTAACTTCGGCTGAGGAAGGCTGGAGTGCGTCTGCAGTTGGCGGCGGCGGGGTTTCGCCCGCCCACCCAATCGACCATATATTCACTCTCGAAATCCTTATGGAAGCTACTGCTTAATGCGGCGTGACTGCTTCTTTGTTTTTAGATTTCAAGACGGCATATGATACGGTCCCTCGGGACCTGTTGTGGCAGCATTTGCAGGCGCTGCATGCCCCACAGGACTTACAAAATGTCATCTATAGACTCTATGATGGGATATATCTTTGCATTGCCCGCATCCCGATCATGAGTGAGTTGCTAGCACCATAGGGATTAAACGGGGGATGTCCGTTATCTCCAACGCAGCTCTTTGGTCTCTACATTGACAAGTTGGAGACCTGGATGCAAGAACATGGGGGCGGTGGCCCGCAGCTACCGAGAGGCATACGGTATAAGGCAATTGCTCTATGCGGGCGATGTAGACTTGCTATCCCATATAGCCGAGGAGCATCTGCAAAGGCATTTGGGCGCTCTTAGTGGGTTACGTGACACAACAACAGAATGACGGTGAACCTGCAAAAAACTAAGCTCCTAGCGGTCTCTCCTCGCAAAGATGATATCCCGGATCTCTATTGCGAGGAGGGGCCGAAAGGTGGATGTTGTAAGGACCTTCAAGTATCGGGGAATCGACTTTTGCGCTAGCATGTTATGGGGTGACTGTGGAAAGAGCGGGTTAGCGGGATGGAAAGCACCGTGTATGCCATGCGCAATAGCTGCTATAGAATAGACCTATGTGGGCGGGCACGAGAGCACACTGCTTGAGCACTCGTTGAAACCAAATTGTTGTATGGGGTAGAGGTCCGGGGTCCGAAGAATTAGCAAGAACACACAGGATAAGCTAGAGAGGGTGCAAAAGGCCTTCTTAACATACGATCTAGGTATCAAGGACACGGTGCCTTATCAGATTTTTGCTATATGAGACTGGGTTCTCGCCCTGCAACATTCCGCTATCACCTTGCAGACATCTTGCATATTTCCACAAGGTCACCAAAGATGGATGCACAACGCCTTCCCGAGGGCTTTGTTATTGGCACAAGAGCCACAACGGCCCAAGAGAGTATGGGGAGCACCGCCGTGGTGGTTCGCGAACGTGGTCTATAGACTACCGCCAGTGTGGCTATGCGATGCCCGGGACAGTCACACACCGAATGGCGCTTTGCCACCACTGTGGGATCACGACCACTGTGCAAAGCCTAAAACAGAAAGCACTACCACACGCAAGTTAATCCAACACCGGAACATGGCCCACACCCGGTGCTTGAAAGCGCATATCTCTATGAAGAAAAACGAGAGCTATTGCCTCCGCGGAGGGCGGGTCCCATCATCTCGAATTGAAACAGTCGTTGGACTACGATGGAGGGCGAGAGAATCCCCGGCATGAGAGAATATGCCGATGTTGCCACATGCGGACAATAGAGGATGAGCACCATGCTCTGCAAGAGTGTCCAAAGATATACGCATATCCGAGCAACACATGCGCGATCTTAGATGCTTTCGAGGCACCCCATTTGCATCAATTGCCGGCATCGCCAATGGTTGCACGCCTCGCATCCTACATTTTGCAAGTCTCTACCGGTCGAGAATCCCTTTACAGGACAAAGGATCCGAGAGCCTACTACCAGGGTTTTTCCTCCCATGTGGGGGTTTTTTCATCCCAGTAGTAGGGACACATTGTATAGTAGCATTTGTCTTTTTGGTGTGGTTTTATCTGCTTTGTGTACTGCATGTACCGTCTCATAGGTCAAATGTTTGGCCTCCGCGGACGTTAAAATATACTTCCTTCCTTCCTTCCTTCCTTCCTTCCTTAATTTCCCTCGCTCCCTACGCAATTTTCACTATCCCAACCCAAAATTTATGCAAATATTACTTTCTAACGACCACAAAATTTTGATTCCGAGTGTTAATTTAAAGTGCAACTCCCAAAAGGATGCTTGCATTACAGGAATAAGTTCACTTGGAAGCAACCAATAGATGAAGATGCATTGTGAGCTTCCGGAGCGATGAATATAGATATCTGGGCTGAGAACAACTGTATCTCCGTGATCCTTTCAGCCAAGCCCATCCAAACTTCAACTCCGCATCTGGTCTCCTGAAAGAGAAGTAGGATGAGAAATTATTTTGCTCGTTTAGGGGCAGAAACATGAAACCCATTCTCCATGCAAATAGAGGTGAGAGCCGAACTTTGGCGCCACAGCCGAGGGCTAAGAACAAAGACTTTGTGCACCTATCACCCTTCCTCAGCCACGAGAGACATGCATTCATTTTGTTTGCTTTGATACTTTTGAAGTTCCTGGATCTCTCTGACCAACTTTGCTTCCCTAGCATAAAGACCTCCCTGAAGTCTAGTCTACCCCAGCTTATGTACGTTTGGTTAGGATTTTTTCTGTTGCATAAAATCCTTACCCCTTCTTGTAGTTGGAGGCCAGATTTGCAAATGTGATGGATCATCCTGGCCAGGGCATATCCTACTAGGCCTCCAAGAAATTGGCATGTCCTCTCCCTGTTCTGCTTTGAAGCTTTATGTTTTGGGGGTTAGATATAGAAAGGCTTCTAGAATACATAGCTAGTATTTTGGATTCTTGTGTTTTGCATTTGAGTTGTGTATTTTACTGTGTCATTTGGGACTCTTGTTGTCTGTGTTTCGGATTACTGCAAAACCTTTTGTTGCTGGTTGGAACTTCCATCACAGGTGCTTCTCATTAATGGCAGAACCCATAAAAATTAGTAAGACAAAGATTTTTGGTGGCTTCGACATGCGATTCTAGCAGAAATTGACTCATGTGGTTGCCCTAGAAAAAAGTGCATGTAAGTATTTGTAGCTTATTATTATTGTCTGGTTTGTTGCATGTCTTTTTAGGGTTATCTAAAATAACCCCATCTAACCTTGGGCAGGAACAATGTAGTAAGTGGACAACGTATTGTGTAATTCTCTAGATATGTAATATTCTTAACAATCAATGGATTATTAAACTCTAGAATGAAGGAGAAGGTTTGTTGAATTGTACCCTAATTTTTATTGTACAGTCTATCATGATACTTATTATTGCCAAGGCTTTTCCCTTGGAAACACTTCGAGACCGGGGTTTTTAAGCCTGACAGTAATACGCTTGTTGTTCTTCTTGTTTGAGTCCCATAGGCCAATTGGTCTCAATGGACGATAAAAATCCATTCTAATCTATTCTATTCTATTTACATCTTAGGTGTGAAGCCTACCTAGTATATCTAACCATTTTATAGACACTCATTATGATTCTTTTACCTTGATATTAGGAACACTTCCAACCTAGTAATGCTTCTTCATGTCCTTTAGAACTTCTGAGAGGAGAATAAAAGTTAGACACATTTCTTGTGGGTCATGTAACTAACTGTTTCTAATAGCCCTTAAAGCATATAAATACGGTAAGCATGTATGCCCATTGAATCTAACCTATGTGAACCCAGTCTATAACATGCCCTTTAGCATTGGCAATAAAGAGACTCGAAGAACTGGTAGACTTCTCCATTTATTTTCAGGACACCTTTAGGTGGTAGGGAATTTATCCTTCAGCTGATAACAAAGAGAAGCGTTTAACATTGTTACAAAATACCATACTAAAGTACTAGAGCAGAAGGTGACTAATCTTACATCAAACAAAAGTTAGAAGATCTTACTTATCCTCCTGCACCAGAAGTGGTTGAATTCACTAAGGATTACAAGGCCTTCTGTACCTCAATCTGATGTCCTAAAGTGCTTGAAAAGTTATTTCACACAGTCTTGGAGAAAGACAAGATTTTGAGACCATCTGTTCTGTTTTGGAGCACTTAAAAAGAAAGATCTACTATCTCAAAATGTTTGAAGCCTAATCTTTAAAGTAAAAACTCAATAATATATTAGCCCTTGATGCTGCGGACCTTCAAAACTCCAATGTTAGAGAACACTTGTGCACCCAGACTGCAGATGTACTGTAAATCAAATTCCTGTAGAGAGATCCATGTGGAAACACTTGTCCGAGCATCTCAAATATTGACAGTAGATCGAAGTGGTAGCTTGAGATAATGGATTGCAGAGACTGAACTGGCCATATAAGATGAAGATGCTGCAAATATGAAGCAAGGTTAAAGTTTCTTGCGAAGCCTAAATCAAAACTGAAGCAGTACGGAGCTAGGGGGCACCCTTGTCTGATACACTTCCTTAGCTCAAAAAGCCCTGATGGCTGACCATTTACCAGAACCGACGTAGATGCCATCTTATTCAGACCCATAACTAAATTGATAAAGTCTACCTCAAATCCCATATGAACCATTACCTCTCTTAGCCCACACCACCTTAGAGAATCATAGGCTCTACGAAAGTCAAGCTTAAACATAACACATTCGTGATGAGAAGACTTACCCCAATGGAGCCCCTCTTTAGCTGCCAGATAGTTATCCAAGTTATTTCTTCCAGGCAAAAATGCTGATTGTTCACACCCAATTGATCGAGCCAAAATTGGCTTAATATGGACCGCTATAATCTTCATGATTACTTTGTATAAAACATGTGTAAGTGCAATTGATCTCCATTCATTAAGGGCCTGGGGTCTACTGACCTTTGGAACCAATGATATAAATCCAGCTGCCAAGGCTGGGTGGAGGTACTTAACAGCCCAAGCCCCTTTGACAGCTTCGAGAAAGAAGGGTCCCAAAATATCCCAGAATTCCACATAGAATTCTGGTGGGAAGCCATCTGGACCTGGAGACTTTCCAGAGGCAAGTGAACAAAGGGCCTTATAAACTTCTGCATCTACTGGGACTTAAGCAGTGACCTGTTGTCTTCATTAGATATCCACTGAGAGCATTGAATAGAGTAGTCATTCGGGAGAGGCTCTTCCTCAAAAAGTCGCTCATAATTATTTCTGAAGAATGATTTGATTTCAGCCTCCTCTGTAAGGATTTGTTGTTGGTCATCCTTAACTAAGGTAATGCTATTATCTGCCAGCCTAGCCCCTGCCATTCTAAAAAAACATTTGGAGCTTTCGTGGTCCACTTCAGCTGCTCCTCGAGCTTCCTCCTCCTCCACTGCTTTGATTCTAACAGTCAATTCCTCCTCAAGTGTCTGATAGGCAGTATTGAATGGATCCAACATTAAAACCTGCTTAACATGTCGAACCTGATCATAGAGATCCACCTTAGTTCTGCGGAACTCTTTAGCCCGTTCTTTTCCCCATTTTTTTATCCAATCCTTCATCTTAGCAACTTTCTGAACCCAAGCTTTCATACTAGGGAGCTCTACCATCATTGGTTGAGTCATGATAAAATTCCTAAAGGGAATACAAAATGCATCTTTATCAAGGAGGCTCATATTGAATTTGAAAGGGACGTTACTTCTACATCTAGCAGTAGGAAGATTTTCAAACTCTAGACTTTGTGGAACGTGGTCCGATTGAGAGAAGGACAAATCACCCTCCACGAAGCACCTGTCCATAAAGGGGGCCGATTTATTGGTCAAATAAAATCTATCCAGTAGATAATAGACTCGATCCAAACCACTCTGATTGTTTGACCATGAATATGCTATATTAGATGGTGGGAGAAGGACAAATCCACAGTTATTGAGGAGAGAATCCCATGCAACCCGCTCCTCCCCTAAAAGATTTCTATGTAATCCAATCTTCTGATCCCAGACATCTGTCATACTGAGGTCTCCTCCTAAAACCCAGTTATCCACTGATTGATGGAGCAACCATTCTTGAATATCTCTCCAAAGCACTGCTCTCTCTGCCGGCTTATTTGTTGCATATATGTTTATTACCCCCCACTGGATTCCATTTGTTTCAAATTGAACTGCTTGCCATCTACCATATGTTCCCACATATTGAAGGGTGCTAGTTATCCCTCTCCACATAGTCCCCGTACCCCCTTTAGTGCCCCTAGCAGCACAGGTAAGGGAGTAGTATTGACTACCCACCCATCCACCAAGTGATCTGGCCTCAAAATCTGGTAACCTATGTTCCTGTATGAGTATAATATCTACATTCATTGATCTTATGGCTGACAGCACTCTAGCCCGTTTCAAGATGTCTTTAATACCCCTGAGGTTCCACGAGATAATCTTCATAATATATAAATTAATCCATCTCCTTTACTAGTCCCCATATAGAACAAACCTAAGGTCAACCTCCCCTGAAGAGAAAGATCACACCTTTGTCCCAAGGATTGGCTCCCCCTCAACTTGTCCTTTAGTGGTTGCTTTTTATATTTCTGTCCTGAGATGTAATTTTCCCATACCTTATCTTCCTTCATTATTAATATTGTCTTAAAAGGCTTAACTTCCATATTGTATAAGGAAGATAGACCAATAGGACGCACTCCCCCACTCCCACCCATTCCAGGACCCCTTCCCCCCTTATGTAAGTCAATCTTGCCCATCTACTTGTAGCATAACTAGCTTCCCCTGCCCTTTGGACCCCTTGACCCAAAGTTGTATATGAATAATACATCTAGACCTTAATGGTGTGCTGATGGGTATTCCAATTATTGTTTTCCATGATTGCAAGATAACTGTCTAACAAATGGCTTGTGCATACCAGATTAAGATACAAAATAATGTTTGATGTAACAATATACTACCAAGACATGGCGGTACTTCGACCTTTTGCTGCTGCCATGAATTAGAGAACCGATTTGGCTTTCCCCGTATAATGATAGATTGCAAAATTACTACTGAATTTACCCAATTATCCCAACAAACCAAGCAATGCGGGTCATGGCTGACCGACATTAAGATATACATTAGTCCTCTTTTTTTCAAACTTGTCTACATTCCTTGTATTGATTTTTCAGGTCTGTTTACAGCAGATTTACATTGGCCTTACAAAATGACATCAGCCATACAAGGCCACTTCAGGGGTATATATGGAAACCTGTAACACATCTCAGACCTAGTAACATTTAGCCTTATCTTGTATCCACCTTTTTCTGACATAACATGAAAGTTTAGACATGCCTTTCCCTTTAAGAACTTGCAATGCTTCAGAGCCATGCTTTCAAGCTTTTACCGAGCTTCATTACCAACCCATTCTGACCTCGAAACCACATACTGATATAGCTGCCAACTTAATTGCAATGCTGTCATAAGCACATATAATGGCCATACTGTCACTACCATGTTCTTTACAATTTATCTCTGCTTTCCTTTTGAAGGGACAACACAATCAAGATGCTCTCCGTCCATCCAATCCAAACCCACTAACATAGTGTTATGCTTAGTCTGGGTCTCTAATGCAGACAAAAAAAGCGGATAAGAGTTGGAGATGGGGCCAAAAAACTTACCTCGTTTAAGAGATAAGGCTCCCACTTCAAACACCATAGATATAGATCACGCATAAGGGATATTTTCCCTGCTATAGGTAATAGGAGGCACATTGTATCACGCTGATTTCTTCCCCTCTCGAGCACCCTCTGACTTAAAGTGCTTATGGAGAATTTTAGCAACCATGCCTGGATCAAAGGAGACCTTCGTTTGTAGCTTCCCCTTCTTTTTCTTAGTCGATGCCTCCATCAATGGTTCCTAATCAGTTAAAGATAACTCAGGCTTTTTAGACGATCCATAAACCTGTTCACCAACTTCCTCATTTGCTGCCACAAACATTCCATCTGATTGGCAGTCCAACATCCCTGTCACAGCAGTAATAGTAATTACATTCCCATCAATATCACAGCTTGTTCCAATACCATCACTTTCCACAATGGTCTGCAAGGTAGGCTCCTCAATGGTCGTCTCTACTTCACTGTTTCCTTCTCCTTTAGGCTATGAACTTCAGAGTGACCTGAGACCAACTCAGTATTGATGAAGTCCACCTCAGCAATGGTCAAATCTTTTTGGCTGGTCAAACCTAGGGTGGATGGTACACATGTCATTCCCCCAGCTAGTAAAGGGTCCACGTCTGGACCACAAAGGGTAATGGAAAACCAAAGATTTCTCAGTATCATTTTCAGATTCTATGACAGTCCCCTGCTCTTGCTTATGTCCCTCTTGCATATGTCCCTTTCTGGAGGATATATTAATATCTTCTAGTATCATTGGACCTTGACCCAGACCATCTACATTACTACCATCATTGGACAATTCTTGTAGGCTGTTCATAGAGTTAGAACATTCACCAACAAGGAAATTTGGGCCAGGGCTTCTAATGGAGAGATTGTAACTACCTCGGCCTCTCCGAAGATTAAAAAAGCATTTTCCTTTACCTCTGCCAGCTTTTGATACCGATGTGAACCCTTCTTCATCCACTATCTCTTTCCCTTTTATGGTGTCAGCCTTCTGATGGTGTTGCTCCTCAAGAATAGTACAAAGGGCAGATGCATGGACCATTGCACCACATATAAGACAAGGTGGATGTAAGCCCGAGGTAACAAGATTGAATAATATTTTTTTGCCCGTGTAACCTTTGAAGGGGACATGGTCTGGGATAGGCTTCAGAATATCCATCGAAATACAAATCTTAGGAGCCTCCATGTTACTGCTACCCATCGAAATGAACTCTCCCAATGAAGCTGCAATGGACTTAAAGGCTTTATCTGTCCAGTATTCTGACTGCAGACTGCTTAAAGAGACCGAGACGAGGTAGTAAACTGCATCCGGATTGAAGGGGTCAAAGTCTTCTCGCCATCTTTGAAGAAGAAACTGGCCATTGAGAGATGAAATTATACCTTTTTTGAAGAGAATATTGGCATCACTTTCTGTAACAGTAGTGACTAAGAAATAGAGATTTCCAAGCCAAAGCACTTTAGGTGGAATCTTGGCTCTGCAGACCCTTTTTAACACCTTTGTGATCTCCCCTAGATTGGGATTGCCCCTGATGATTTTGCCAATAAAATCAAGCTTATCCAGACGATGAATACGATCAGCAACCTCTGGGATGTGCAACGAGACACAATCATCTCGAAGGTCAAAGGGAGGGTCATCGAGATCAGACATACAAGGGATAACCTTAGGCCCTCCTTCTTCAGAATGTTGTTCAGACATATTTAATAGAGCTCCAATTAGTATTCACTTTCTAGCCAGACATGACGTACAACAGATGCTTGAGCAGGCTGGATAGCTGGATCAGCAAAGAAAAGAAACCTGATAGTGCCTCTAACAAACGCTGGATCCATTTGAATATGTAAACCTCTTACACATTGAAACTGATTAGAGAAAAGTGATCTATTGTCTACCAAAGTTGCCCACAGTTCCGACACAGGGCCCTCAATCCAAACCCACCACAAATAGATGTCGTTAGTTAAGATCACTGAGCGGAAGATAAGTTCAGATCTGCTGGGAGAAGTGGCAGTAGATCGATTTGACTGATAAGGACTAGAAGCATTAGATATGGAAATATCAGCCATTCAATACTTCATCAGACACGGTAGACTTCCAGGAAGACCATCTCACCAAAAGAGTGGTAGAAAACTGAAAAGAGAAGTAACTAGCCGATCTACACCAAGATGGGCTATCTTGAATTCAATGGCAGTGGCCTGCTCGTCCAATGAGATGGAAGACTAAGCAACTGAGAAATATAATTCAGGGAAGATATGCTCATCCACTAACATGCACCACAACTCAGAAGACTGACCCTCAATCCAACCACAGCAAACTTCATTTGAAGCAAAAATTATCACAAAATATTTGCTAAGGACAAGGGCTGAAAGAGGTGAGGATACCTCGTGTTGAGGGGGCGACAAAGCAGGAGTTGCACAAATCACAGCCAAAGGTAAAGGAAGACCCATGAAACAAAGGGAGATGATGAGATGAGAAGCTCCAGAGCTGGATATATATAGAAGGCCATGGATATATACTTATTCATAGTCAGTTGTGCTTTTGGTGATATTTACTCTCACCTTTTCTATGTGATGTACATGGTGGGTAGTTTTGCTCTAGTGGTCATTTTCTCCACTGGGTTTTGAGTCCCCCATGTACTCTTTGTGTTCTTTTGAGTAATAAAAATCAACTTTCACACACACGTGCACACACCCACACAAGAGCGCACACACAGGTGCACATATAAACACACACAAAATTACAAATAAAAATGAGAAAAGTGAGCGAGAAGAGAAGAACAAATGGAGCATCTAGAGACAACCCATTTAAGGGTTCTGAGGCCATTGATTGTAAATAGTAGCCATGCCCCCTCCCCTCCCCTTGCCTTTTCTGTATATTGTTCATCTCTCTGTACGTCTCATTTCACTCAAAATCAACACCATATAGTATTCCGCTTGAAATCTTATAGTATTTTGTGAATCTTGTTATATAGTATAGCAAATTTTGTACTTGAATACCCCACAAACGAGGAACTTTACGTACGGTGTAGATTAAGGAATAAGGGGTGAATATGCCTATCCAACAGCTCTCGTTGTCCGGAGTCACCCCCGTGTGAATATGCACCCAAACCAAAGGGGGTTTAAGGGGGATTTTAATTTAAATGTGTTGGACCCAATGGTTGTGTTAATTAATGTCAATGGTAGTTATGTGTTGATTGTTAATGTCAATGGTTGTTATATGTTGGTTGTTATGTGTTGGGGGATTTAATTTTTATATATTGGATGTTAATGGTTTGTGTTGCAAAAAAAAAATTTTGGCCCTTTGGGGCCTTAGGGGGACTATGGTGTGACAAAAATTTTAGAATTCAAACCAGAAAAAAAATAGAATTCATTTGAGGCTTTCATCACCTGTAGCTTTTGAATTTCATCACAATAAAACAAATAGAACATAAGTAAAAGTTACCATAAAGATAGAGCGGATTGATCCCATTATTCTGAAAGTCATAAAGTTTGCAACACCCATACACAAACATTTTTCAACTGGAATTTAACAGCAGCCTTTGGCCTCCATGAATTCTTGTGGTGAGAAACCAAAGTCGAAAACTTTTCTGCTTGTTAGCACAAGGATCTAGAAGCCGTGGAATTTGCTTAATAACTGCCTCAAAATCTAAAAATGCATGGTAATTTTTTGCAACCTTCATGCGGAATGAGCCATAAAACAATATCCAATAGCGCAATCCTGTATTAATCAGCTGGTAGGATGTGAAAGCCTACCAAACCCGGCCGAAAAATTGCTGTTTTAGCATAGATAACTTAACCAAACATATCCATATCATATACTATCAAAAAGATCTCGGAGAGAGCTTTCCAACGCAATAAAAATCATCTCAAACAGAGCTCTGGATCAAAAGTTATGATAAGAAATGTGTTGCCGGCGGGGAACCTGCACTACATGCGCCCTTCAAGCCCTTCATGTGCCCATTATGCACCACACACACAAAAAGAGGGCTTTTGTTATGAGCCATTGGTTGTTGACCATTATGCACCACACACACAAAAAGATGGCTTTTGTTGTGAGCCATTGGTTGTTGACCATTATGCATCACACGCACAAAAAAAGGGCTTTTGTTGTGAGCCATTGGTTGTTGACCATTGGAAAAAAAAAGGCTAAAATCAATGGCTCAGAAATGGTGCACTCTAGATGTACGCATTAGTACATCCATTTGAATACATCACGAAATCATAGGAAAACCTTAGTGAAAAGCGTACAAAAGCACAAAGAAAACCCCATGTTATTATGCTACATATTGGATATCGAGATGAACTTGGTGTTTGTTTGCAGAATATGATCCCCAAAGTTTCTATTACTTCATTCCCCAAATGTCTACTACTTCAAAAAAACCATTTTGACATCTATTTTCTCACAAAATCGTGGTTCAATATTGCCTTTGTTTGTTCGGTAGAAACTGTTCAAAATTGCCTGTGAGAAGTTAGCTTCTATGCAACCCAATAAAAAGAAACTAGGACATCTGAATGGTATGACTGTAAAGCCAAGAATTTGTGGTCATAACAAGTTATATATTCTGCATAGATAATTCTGAAGTATTTAGGATTGCATCCTATTCCAAATGCAAAAATTTGAAGTGAAGGTTTGTTCTATATTTACCTCTGAATTGTATTATGATGAAAATAGCTCTTATACACTGCAGAACTTATGAATATTGTACTTATTGCAAGAGGATATTTTCCATTAAATTGAAATTATATGATATATTTCTTCTTCTGCATGCTTATGATGAACTTTGCATCATGATATCTCTTGGTCTTTGGGCATCCATATGCAAATATTCTTCTATTATCGAAATTTTTCTCATTTTCCCTGTGCAAACATCCTCCTAAAATGGAAACAGTTCCAACAAACTGATACTGATACATGTAGAGACACAACAGCCGAATGCCCCTTTTATGTGGATTATCTAAGTAGGAGTAATGGCATCATAAAGGCTAGACATGGTTGACATGTTTCATCCCAATTAGATGCAGCATTAAGAGGTGGCCATATTCCTGAAGAGGCTGGATGAAGCTTATCCCTTGCCAATGTTCCGAACTCTATTATGTCTAAGCATTCTATTTTGCCCCATAAAATCCATTATTCCTACCCATCCCCACCTAAGGCCTGACACTCTGTTACATCTATAGACACCACTACATTTAGCGCTTTTTTATTACACCTAGAGACTCCCTTATGTCTATCCATTCCACACGTTCACGACTAATTGATATGGAGCATGCTAGGGGGAGTGGTCCAAAATAAGGGATTAAGGCAATTGGGTTACAAGAATTGGCAAGAAATTACCCTCAAATGTTACAAGCAAAAATTAGGGAAAATATCCTTCATGCAATTATATTAACAAAAGGGGACGGTATTTTAGAGCAAAAGATAAGGAAAGATCATGCAGCTATAAAGATCATGCAGCTATTTTCGTAAAAAGGAAAAGGCTGAGATTAGGGGAGGGTGCCCATATATGCCACAGTTAGTCTTAGAACCTTCATAACTCTAGATTCCTGCATTAATTTTGGACGAATGAGACATCATTGGAAAGAGGACGAGCTCAGCTATCTATCGGTGAAAAAAATTTCAGATTTGGAGTTCCTGAGAAGAAGTTACGAGCCTTGAAAGTAGGGTAGGTTACCTGCCCATCTCCCCGCACCAATTGCCCATCCACTGCGCACCAAGTAGCCATTAATTGTTTTCGAGGATTCCTGAGGAGACTGTAGTGCCAACGCATATGAAAAGAAAGTCTTGAAGAGAGCTTTCAGATGCACCAATCCACGTGTCAATCCGACATTGGTGGAGAAAGTTACACACAGTTGAAGGGCAAGGTATGCGCAATTCAGGGGGATAGGGCTGTGGGATCAGTGGGCAAGAGTGCGGAATTGAGCCGCGCAGTAGTTGGGCACTGCGTTGATAGTGGGCACCCTCCCCTAGAATAGTAGGAGCAGATGTCGTAGAAGGCAAAAAAGGGAGCGAACAGTTATAAGGGAAGTGGGTCGGCACAAATCCGGGAGGAGAAGACGTCTGCGACCAGATCCGGCTCCAGCGAAGACCAATCTTGGGCTGTGGCCACAAAACCGACCTGCTAGGGAGCTAGAGAGAGCTGCTGCTATTGAAATCGGTCCTCCCAGTCCAGCCATGACCTCAAATCCGAGCTCTGCGACCCTGATCTGATCAAATCCGGCAGAAGAGAGTCTCCTAACTGCTTGAACGTGGAGTTCGGGCCGGATTTCAAAGCTGTTGCTGGCCCTTGTGAGCTATCAGAGCTGTTCTTGCCATATTTTGACAGATCTTAGACTGTGATAGAAGAGCCTGTGTTCAATTTGCTTGCCAATTCCTGGAAACCGCCTTAATCCCTGGATCCGGTTGGGTGGAAACTGGATGCTCCATTGCCACGCTGTGGAAACCTTGTACAAACGCTCTTGAGAAGAGCTGTCATATCTACTTACTTAAATTGTGTGGGGGTGTGTCCTCCTTTTTCCGGCCGCCGGTGGACATCGAAATCCGGCAAAAAAGCGAAATTTTGGGATCAGAAATTTAAAAATCCGGCACGTAAAATTTCCTCGAAGGCTTTTTTTTTCCAAGCAATTTTTTTTGGCAAACCCTAAGCGGGTCAGTGCTGTGACACTGTAATTTTCGGCTAATCTAACGGATGCTTTCTAACGGATTTCTGCTCTGAGTTTCATCATTCCTCCTATGATCTTGGTTTCATGATGGCAGGCTGGGTTTTAATACAGTCGGCTGGTTTGTGTTAGAAAGCAAGACGGGTACGAAGAGGGGTATTTGCATTTGAGTAAATCAAAAGGAGCCTGGAGGTGCGGCGGTCGATGACATTATCTGCGCCCGATCTAAGTTAGAAAATCGAGAAGGGAAACCTAGATTGGGTTCGCGTTGTGGAAACCTAGAGTGGTTAGGGGAAACTAGTCTAGGTTTCCAATAAAAGATACTGCTCTAGGTTTCCTTGGGATCCATTAATTGCCGGGAAAAGGGTCTTACAGGGCTTTAAATGGTGTTACAGACTTTAAATTGCCATTTAAGGCAAGAAATCGTCAGGATTTAAGGCCATTTAAGGCATGAATTTCGTTGCACCATTCTTCTGATTCTTCTGGCGGCAAAATTGGAGCTCAGAAAGAAATCGAGGATGGTCGGGATCCGGCATCCGCATCGGGCGCCCAGTGGAAGCAGCCCACATCGGAATTGATCTAATTGCTTGAAAACAAAGCGAAAAACAGTATGGCGGATTGATGATGGCGCTGCTATCGTTGCATGCTCGATGTGCCAATCGTTTTAAAATAGAAAATTATGTTCGTGATCCATAGCCATGCAAGCTCCGCGGGCTTTGAGCAAAAGGCCTCACAAATCTTCATATTTAAAAGCACACAGACAGGATTTGCAATCTGTTTGAGAAAAAAATCTGCTTAAAATCTTCATATTCAAAGCCACACAGGCCGGAATTGGGGTTTTTTTGAAGATACATTTCATTGCAGCAGTTTCAAAATTCTCACGCAGACCGGATTCCTTGGTATAGTTTTCTCGATTTCATGCCAACATAACTTAGTTTTTCAATGTATTCTGAAAGAAATTCCTTGTTTTTTTAATGTCCCTAAACTAAATGTCTTATGAACAAAATTCCTTGCAAATCAAAAAAGGAGTATTGTTATAGTGATTATTTAGTAGTATAGCACAATTTGTTGTTATGTCAACTAGTCACTCATATGTAATTGTGCCATCTTGCTAAGGTCTTCAAATATTTGGTGTTTCGAGTTAGTTGGTGTTTCCAGTTAGTTGCTTATTCCTCTAGGGTATCTAATAGTTTAAGTTGATGTTGCATAGATATGGCTGAAGACGATGCACCAGGAGGTAGGAAAGAAAATGTGCCTCCCAGGCACCACATGTTTGCCGATGATGAGTAAGTGTATTAGCCCTCCCCAAAACATAATCGATGTACTCAAAATGTGAACTTTTTCTCCAGGGTCAGGCATGGAATATGGAGTATACGTCGTTTAGTTACATCTATTCCAGGCTTGCCTACCACTTCACAGGACAGGTGGTTTTGTGTGCACGAGGGATGCACTCATACACGAGATCGTGGAGAGGGCTATGAGGTGACATCCTGGATAAAATTTTGACCATGACTGTGGATCCTCTCATGATGTATCTCTTGGCACGTCTCAATGTACCTCTTATTGCATATAACTGTCATAATGCTTTCTGTTACTATTCTATACTTTGATTTTAGGATTTGTAAAGAACCATATCATTTCATTTGATGCTTTGTAAGTAACCATTTAACTTCGGTATGACTGCTTCTTGAGAATTTGACAATAATTCTAAACAAATATACATCCTAGCATCCATGTCACTCAAACTATTATGGAAATACAACACGTACTGTAGACCCTCCTCTTGGTCTGCCCCTGGATTGAATGGGAGGTGCTTGTCGGCGAGGACCGGCATCCCCAGAGTGGAAAAGTGGCATTCTAGCCACAACTTGTGATTGTGCATATGAGCCTTTGAAGTTCATAGGTGTTGGTTTATCGACCGTTCCTAGCAACCTAACATCTCGCTCTGACATCCCGATTATGTGTTGAAGTTCCTCTTCTCCCGCCGACATCCACATTGGACAGCCTGCCAAAAGTTGTTTGCATCCACTTCTCGCCGCCTCACGCTTTTTTGAGCAATTGAATGGCGATGTCTCATAGAGTTCCAACATTATTTGCGTGAACTTGCTCCTTGTATTCATCCCTACCACACCCTTGCTTCTCCCGTTGGATGCAACTGCTCATAAACATGAGGATAATGCCTTGCAAGGAAGTACTTACGGCGGCTAGAAGATGTTTGCATCGAGACAAAGGGGCTTGAACAACCACAATAAGCCTTGCAAGAGAACTTGATATCGGCCCTAGAGTGGACTCGCATTATCATCGAAAGTGCAATTTGTTCAGATCCTCTAATATAATGGTGTCTCCTTGTGCTTTTGTAATTTGCACAGACGCCTCACCGCGACTAGGGCGCTTGCCACAATCTCGACGCGGTAAATCTACCACTTGCATCTATCCAAAGTTACGACGACTTAGTATAACACAAGCACAATTAAATACAAAGGGGAAAACGAACAATTGAAGGACAACTTACCAAGCTCTTGTCGCTGCATACATAGATCAACCATCGCGGCCTCCTGCTGGCACCCTCCATCCGGGTAGCCAATGAGGGTCGATATAAGGTGGAACATGCGAACATTGACTTTGGCGCTGCAAAAAGTTGGACCTTAAGAATTCGCCAAGGCACTTCGGGATGTTAGTGGTATCGCATTGGAGTGGGGAACATCCTAGCATATCTTTGCCATTTTTCGCCCCAAAGACCACCGAAAGCACCCCAGCCCAGACGCAAATAGCTTGTTGAATAAAATTAATAGACCGAGGAAAAAAATGGAATAACATATGCCAATAAAACAACAAGGTTCTATCCATACCTTAGCACTTCCTTTGTTTTCTTGGTAGGCATCAATGAGATCATGTAATTGACTAGTGTATTCCTGTGCATTGGTGCAAGTCATCATCGAGGTGAGACGCTTAAAGAGATCCTTCTTTGGCTCGCACCTTAAACCCGAGAAGCTAATCCACGATTCAACCCTAGTGGACATACCAAGACAATTCGACTCCAACATACCTTTGGGAGCAAGTACTTCAGCCATGAACGCTTCGGTGAAACCAACATGCGAGAATATGATATGCGCCTTTATACAACCAATATCGTGATCAGAAGTAACACAAAGAGCGAAGGGACGACTCCACCAGGTTTCCCCTAGCCAACAATGTGCATCCTCCCTAACCACGCCCTCGAGAGCCAAACGCCTACTTTGTCGAGATCTATAGTGATGGCTCTTGGTCTAATAGTCTCCATTCAAGGAACACAAATACAAGGCAATACCAAAGGGCAAGCCTCTCATGATGTTGACCAGTGCATCGCCGTACATAGCATATAGAAAACGGGAATACCCATCCCATTGCGGTTTGGAACATGTGCACTATATAATGGACACCCATACATATTTGTCCCGAAAGTTGAATCCATGGTCCATGCCGCATTTTGGCTATATCTAATCAAGCTTGCTCCAAAGATCCATGGATCTTGAATAACTACAATCCATGGACGTTTTGTTGATCCTCATGGGCAAAGCAGAAAGGGCTGGTGGTAAATTACCCTTGTGACCCTATCCAACTATCCATTCCACTCTCTACTTCATCCCAATCAGACCAAATGATGCCACCTAATATATATAAAACCGTAACCTTGAGGTCACTCAAGCTTGTAGGGAACAAAACACACCATTACATGATATATGTGAAACAAAAAACTTAGGGGAGTGAATGATCGCATTAACTTAGGCTAATTGATATCCAAGGCTTTATGTCCTCATGAGCCATCTTGAAACGGGTACATCACTTTATCTCAGAGGTTTAATGACATTGTTACATATCTCCTTTCCCCTCTTCATCATGTTACCCCAAACAAACTTGAAAATCCCTAGTCCCTAATAGCATACTAGTAGCCTCTTCCAACATAGATGGATGTAAGGAGGGACCATTGGTCATCCTCGCACCATGGATTGTGGCCATTATGACCAAGCATGTATAAGTATCTTGGCAATGCTAGAACCATCCCGAAAGCAAGATTAACTGGAGAGATTGTACGTAAGTCTAAATCCACATTGTGCCTTGAAACTTCGCCTAGTTTGCCTCTCCCTTGCAATCCGCACCTTCTAACTTTGCCTCCTCTATGGCATATATAGTCAACACATTGCATATCATTTATCCACACCCTACAATGGCTTAATTTAAACAACCTAACTCTATGCTCTACTTGCAATTCCTCCAAGCGAGCATCAAAGGAGGCAATGGGCACGCCCTCCTCGTAATTAAATAAATCTGCATTCTTAGTGGGCATCACATGCTTGGTGTTGCATTTGCATGCCGATATGCATTGCCCGATATAAAGCTCCTGGGATGCCATGGAACTTGGCACCAACTTGCCATGTATTCTTAATGTTATCCAATGTAGGTGATATTGGAAGATGCCCTGTGCCTTCGTGAACATGGGCTCTAACAATGATATCTTCCCAAATATTAACCTAGGGAACATATAGCCATCTTCCAAAGGTCATACGTGCAGAGAAAACCAAAGATGTGTATCCATTTGCGCTTTTTTCGAAAGGACACCCACCTTGTTATTACTTGTGTCACAATAAAAATAAAATTCAAAGGAGGCACACAATGCAAAACGCGGTGCACCCCGGTGGATGCTAAGGAGTGTGGGAATCGTGCACCCCGGTGATGCGATGGAGTGTGGGAATCGATGTCTTTCTTTATGTACGCGGAAAGATCTCTAAGCAAGGTGGCGGATTTATTGCTACCAAGGGAAACCTAGATGGGTTTTTCCAAAGTGAAACCTATATAGGTTTTATTCGATGGAAACCTAGACTCAAGTTACTGCGTGAAGGAAACCTAGAAAGGATTATGTGGAAACCTAGGGTAGGTTCCACAAAAATGGAAACCTAGAGTAGTTTGTTGGAAACCTAGAGTAGTTTGTTGGAAACCTAGAATGGTTTTATGGGAAACCTAGAGTAGTTTTATGGAACCAAGTCTAGGTTTCCATTAAAAACCTCTCTAGGTTTGATCGGGCGTAGATGGAACCATCGTGCGGCGGTGCCACATTCTGTATTTCTCTGATCCGAAATTTTCCACCATTTTCTTTTGCTCATTCCATCTATTACATTTTTTTTTTCCCTCATTCTATCTCTAAGAGGAGTACTTCCTTTCCGGTTTTGGATCAAAGGGATAACGTCAAAGATCCTGGCGGCTTATTTCTATTCCAGAGGTCTTTCAGCGTGCTGCCTGCTTCTAGATTTTCCACTGCATACAGAACTCTTCAACAGAGGCATGTTTCAGAATGTATGATTGTTTCAAACAGAGGTCTTCAACCCTTTCTGCTGCTTGCAAGAAAAGTATGGTAAATGTAATAGAGGCTGCTTACGTGCCTTACTATTGAATGGATATGCTCCAATGCCCAGAATTATAGTGCGGCTATGGGATTCAGCCATCACTCGAAGCATTCCGATGACATGGAGAGATCCAACACTATCAAGCACAGAGGCTGGTTCGTCAAGGAGCAAAATGGCAGGATCATGCACAACGTCTACGCCGATTAAAACCCTGTTTCAGTCTTCTTTGGCGCCTTTGCCCCTTTCTTCCCTCCAAGGCTTTTCCTTTCCAAGAACAAATTGACCTGCAAAACTGCTGCAAACTCAAATCTGTTGCAAATCTGTTGAAGAATCTGCAGACCCATTGAAGCGCCTCCAGGGCTTTTTGCTTTGCCGTAAGTCCTTTTATTTTTATTTGGCCGTGAGACATGATTGTTTACATAAGATTTAAGTCTAAATGTAATCTAAGATCATATCAATTTACTGTCCGTTCTTTTAATGCAGTCTAGGACCCATGAGCGATTCAATAAGCAGATGAATATCAAAAGCCCTTGCCAGATGCAGTTTCCTTGGAGCCTAAGTTCAGCTTTTGGTGCATAACTACATCTATAGTACTGGTATCATTTGCATTACTATAGTTCTGCCAAGTTGGATACATAATGCTATAGCAGAAGCATGATTTGAAGTGCATCATTGAAGAAGAACCAATGTTGTTATGCCCATAGAATTACATCATTTTACTGTGAAGTTCTTGGATGTATATAAGCAATGTGAAAATACTAGAAGTCACACATACTATGGTTTCATTCTGCACATAAAATAGGTTTGATAAACAATCTGTTTCTCAGTGCTTTTAGAAAATTTTCAGCTGTAAATTGTACATATCATATTGATAAGCCCTGCCACATTCACTTGGTTGCAGCAGGAATAAGACTGGACTCCCCGCCCAGTAGATCTTCGGTAGAGATTTTTGGGCTTAGAGACGGTTCTGTTTTCTTGGTTTTCTGGTTTTCTGTTCTTCCACCATTTTGGTTCTTGCTTCGCTTTTATCTCGGATTTGTTTCCATCGGATCTGTGCATGTGATTTAACTGCATGTGCCTTGCTTTCCAGAGAAGAAGCAAATTGTAGACTTCAAAGTAATAAAAATTGTCAGCACTTTTTTTGCAAAGTGAGCATTAATTATATTGAGCTGTCAATGCTTACTCTATGTTGGAATGGAATTGGGGTACAATTCCCCTGTAATTTACTGCTATATTCCTATTGTCATGTCTAGAGCACATTAATGTGGCTGGAGCTGGTATTAATGTCCTTTAGAGAATGGTTTTTGTAGAGCATTATATTTGTGGCAGTATTCTTGGCCAATAGTCACTCATCTATACCTCTTCAACTATCAATTGAGATAGAGTTATTAACTTCACATCTTCAACTATTAATTGAGATAGAGTTATTAAGTTCACTCAACAAATAATATTTTAATTGCATCATACTTTATAAAGAAAACTCTTTTCTCATTCCCAATACATTATGGCCACAATGCTTTCGCCCTGCAATGGTGTATTTTTTAAACCATGATTCTTAAGCCGGAAGTACATTAAAAACCTTGAAAATGTTGAATGTCTTTTTCTATATTTTGGCAATAATTATTTTACAATATTTTCCATTGTTGCAATTTAATCTCAAACGTTACTACATATACCTACGTTAAAATAATACCATTCATATATATATGACCCTATAAAAGGGTATGATGCCTCCCTTTTGTTGGACTAACATTCCAAATGTGTGTCCGCATCATTGGACACACATTGCGCTCATGATAAGTATACATATGTAGCTTAGGAAGCAGATGTGCATCCAACAACTTAACCACCAAAGAGATACCCTCAAGTTATATCGTGCATCCATTCCGCAATTGGGTTGAGAGGGATAGGTGGAGAATAACTACAAGGTTTGAACTGTCTATGTGTGTGTGCGCGCGTGTGTGTCTTATTTCTCTATCATATGATGCTCATTCATTACACAACTTAACACCTAAAGATGAATAACTTACTAGAGTGTAATAAAATATAGATCCATTTTTGCAAACTTGCACATATATGGACGTTAAAAGGCCAATTAAAAACACAAGCCAGGATATTAGCCCGGCAACGCCGGGCACACGTTTACTAGTAAGTCTTAAGATTTATCTCTTATGTTTGTTTTTATCTATTAAACTCTGTAACAAGTGGGTATTATCTTTAGGCATCACCGGGCACACATTTCTAGTCATAATTAATTAGATGCTAATATTTTGAAGCCCTGGAATTTAATGCTATAAAACGAAGATGTAGACCTTTTTCTCATCCATTCGAAATTACAAATACCACATCACTAAACAATGAACAACAATTTTATTTTATTTTTTGTTGAATGGATAGCTTAAAGTTTATTGAAAAAATAGGCTTAATAAAAATAAAAAATTTTGTTTTCACTTCTTTTCCACTAAATATGTTATTATTCAAATAAACATCCCAATATCTCACAGAGTCTACTTCATGTTTGTGAAATTCTTCACATAGTTGGCAGAAGGCCTCAATCAACAAGTCTTTGCGGGGCAAGTCTAGCAATTGCTATTGTATTTTATAGAACTCATAGAAACATGTGGACCTCAATCAACAAGTCTTTGCGGGGCAAGTCTAGCAATTGCTATTGTATTTTATAGAACTCATAGAAACATGTGGAAGGTTTTGCTTTCTGCTTCACTCGTTTAAAACTACTTCCAACCCTAAAAAGAACACATCTATGGCCAGTCCTAGTGGTAGATGTGATAGTGTTTGAGATGTTCATGTCATAAGATCAGCACACTATCACAAGCCCCTTGCATTCCAAGTCCGTTGCTTCTTTGGCCATAAAACCTAGTTCTATTGATATGATATGATGATATGATATGATATGATATGAATTTATCAAGCCAATTAGGCCCTTAGCCCCTCTATGGCAAAATAATACAAAAGTTTGAGTAAAATCAAAGTGCACTAATACAAAGCACTAGTTATGCATTAAATTATATGCATCCGGTTCTTGCAACTAATATGTGACAACAAAATGTTCTTTATAATCGTATAAAGAATTAATCTCAGCTAGGTAAAACAATTTCTTTCTACTGCCTTTATCCCCAATTTGCCAAAATTTACTAATTGCTCTTTCTGTCACAAAGAGATATTGTTGCAATGCCAAATAAGGAAGTCTATCATGATGCATTGCCAACACTCTATTTATGTAAGTGATTATCCAAATCAAAGCTTCAATTTCTGGTGGCCAAAGACCCGACTCAACAAGAAACATGCAATATGGAGTCCGAGGCTTAATTCCACTAGCAAGAATCTTTTCTTCCAACATTTAAGAAAAAGCCCAGGACCTCAAATTGGGCAGCCATAAAGAACAACAGGTCTTTCTTGAATATCAAATAGCAATCTCCGAATCTGCCAATGCTCAAAATTGTTTAAGTTGCATTTATGAATCATGCTATGAAGAGCTTTCATCCAGTGCGGCTGTTACCCATCCATAATTACTGGTCATGTCAATTTCAAGATATTTATAGGCATTTATCTTTCCAAGCGCTATCCCTCCAACCTCAAAGACTGTATTATCCGTACATCCAATGACCATTATTTTCAATTTTTGCAATTTTTTTCTGCCCACATGAATGGTGGATTCTGAAACATGGACCTCTTTTGGTCCCAGGGGTCTCACCTATATGGATATTGGATATGCCATCTGCAGAGATGGGGTCAGCTAAAAACCCCTTATTTACCACTATTTTAGCAGAAAACTCCTTTTCCTACTCCAATCCATCCCTTTGCACGTATACCCCATAAAATATTTCTATAGGCAAACTAGTAAGCTGTTATATGTATTCTCTGGCCATATTCAACTTTCTTACATATTTTCATACATATTCTATACCCCTTAATGTATTTCTCATGCAATTAAGCCTATACTTGCGTAATTTGTTTGATACATAAGCTTCTAAAAGGATCCTCCTAGGTTCTCATATGATTCCTTTAGGTTCTCTAAGATTCTATGAAGATTCTCGCATCTCCTAAGATTCCTCTAGATTCTTGAAGATTTTATGAAGGCTTCTTAAGAATCCTTTATATTCTCTAAGGCTCTAGAAAGATCCCCTGATGCTCTTGAGATTCCTCTTGATTACCCAAGATTTCCATAAAGGCCCCCCTAGATTCTCAAAGATCTTATGAAGATTCTCTATATAAGGATTCTTTAAGATTCTCTTAAGATTCCTCTAGATCCTCATAAGCTTCCTCAAATTCCCTGAGATTCTATGAAGCTTCTCCTAGATTCTCTCAATATTCCTTAAGATTCTATGAAGATTCCACATGTCCCCTAAGATTCCACAAAGATTCTCAATTTCGATCGCATTGGCTTATCTCGATGAGAAAAATCCAATGACGCAGGCCTCGTCTTGATAGGAGATATGGACGTTTGAATTCGAGACACAAGCAAGAAGCTTCATAGAAAGCTATGTAATAAATGCAACATCACCTCATTTCTTTCCTGTGATTGTAGTGCACATAATTTAAAATTCCATTGTCTACTTTTTGGAATAAAATTGTTGATAAAAATTATGAGGTGAATTTCTAGCAAGCAATCTCTAAATCGTCTAATACTTGTCTTAGTTGTTAAAATTCATAGTATTTTTTTCCCATATCTTTTTATATAGGTGACGATCCTTCAACCAATACATTGACCTTTTTTTTACCCTTAAAAAAAAGCCCTATCTTTTCCTCATAAACCTACATGTCATTTTTAGGGGGAAGCATCAATCAAAAATATTCTAAAAGCATATTTCTATCACAATTTATATATGTTTAGATAAATGTGCAACCCCCTTTGCTTTTGGTTTGTTGATGTCATGACATAACACACTTTGTTTGCATGTCTAAGGTCTTCTCATACTGTACCAAATATTCTATGGATAGAATATATTGAATAACTAATATAAATAATTGAAATCAAATACGATCTTGAATATGCCTCAGACGTCACAGTCATTGCATGCCAACAATAGTAGGAACGAGAGCTCTCATCATTCTAGAAACAACAGTGCATCTACTAGATTTGTAGTTGAATTATCCTTCGACACCAAAAGTTAACAACATGTAGTTCACCCAACCAACCATTTTCTTAGCAGACACCCTATTCTTAGAATTAAGCCATATAGACCCCTTGTGATTCATAATAGCTGCATGAAACAATGGTGTTTTCTAGCAGTTCCATCACTATCGGCCTTAGGCACAACCAAATGCTCATCCAATTGCCCAGAAGTGAGAACTATATAAGCTTCATAGCACCTACAAGGTCTTCTAAATTGTTCCTCGAGTAATGATTCATATCCGTGTTATTATTAATGGCCTCATCACAATCAACATCATCTACGACATCGAGACGATCATCAACAGACGTCAAATTATCATGCCACTAAATAGTACGAGGTAGGATAGGCTCATGAGATGATATAACAGACTTCTTCCTCGCTGCCTTTTTCCAATTGACCTGTTGCCATAACTCTTTAGCGCACTGAAGTTTAGGACCATCAGCCATAACAGTTTCAGAAGCATGAGAAGCAGAAGCAACAATGTGGAGAGTAGTAGGAACTATAGCTGCAGCTAATGGTGCTAAGGAGGATACCATCGGAACTGTATGTAGAGCATCTTCCATAGGTTACTTGTTTCCTCACTATATTTATGCAATTCCATTCCATTTTCTGACCCAATTGAAAAATCAGACATAAGAAACTGATGCATTTCATCTTGACCTCGAAATAGCAAAATCTAGCCATACAGTAGTAGAGAAATCTCTTCTACAAACCTTCAAGATGATAAATAGAATGATCTACATCAGCAAGGAGTAACTACTCACTTCCATAAGATATTTCAACCACTTTCTTCTTTTTCTTGCACACCCTTGGAGTATTTCTAGACGTCTCATGGCAGCTACACAAGTAAAGTCTTGTCCTCTGAAAGATGGGAGATTCTTTAATGCAAAAGTTTGATTCTAGACACTCTAGTATATACAATTCTTATCTTTTGATATCTCCTAATGTTGGCACGAAACTTTCGAAACATATCATGCAGCCTGCAACAAACAATAGCTAAGTTAGTATAACAATCAATTAAGTACTATACTTACAATTCTTGGGATAGAATGATCCTTGCTTACCTTTCTTGAAAACTTGCGTTTTAAACTTCTCTAATAAAGAAGCAAACACACGAAGATCCAACTCCTCAATAGTTTTTTCCAAAGAAATTGTATAGGCCTGCCTCCAAAGGTCAAACTCATTTCTAGCCCAAGCAATTTTAGCAATTGATCTGCTTACACCTCGAGCATCTACCTCTTTCTATAAAGCTTCAGCTAACTAGACAAAAGAAAGTGTACTACCACTAGCATTGGTCACATTATAGGGACAACTTCAACAATAACATCTCTAGTCTCTAGTATATGTTGCAATAGCTTCCTCTTCAAACTGAACTCAAATAGTAAAGCATTCTCAAAATCAGTTGAACTCTTATTATGGTCATCTGAAATGGTGAGACCAGCAAGCTTGCATGTCTGCACCTCCCTTTCGGCTACACTATTAGTAATGTCATAAAGAACAAGCTCCTGAAGATCAAAGCTACAAATATCATAAACCACCGGAAAGCGAAATTCCTCGCTTTTTTCATGTTTGTTTAAAATAGGTAATTTTTGCCCTCGGGTTTCTCGCCGGCGCCGCTTAGAGCGCCGCCACAAGTCTATTTACAGTTATTTTACAAGATTTAACATTGCTTTACACAGATTTAACACTGCTTTACACAGATTTTACACAGATTTAATACGGACCGGTTAACAATAAAACCAAGTATTCATTAATCATCAAAACGTACATATATTTCAAAGAATAAATCCTTGTTATGCAAGCCACTGATTTGCTCGAGTCTAACAGCTACCACATCCAAGCTTTTCTCAGATAACATTCCATCTGTAAAAAAGCATAGCTCCAATTCCCTATAAAAAAACATAGCTCCGATTCCGTTTCTTCTTTAAGCGAGCTTGTAGAGTACAGAAAGTCCGCCATAGCTGACACCTTGAAGCCTGAAAAATAAGGCAAGTCTCCTTATAAGGCATAAATGCATATCTATTGCAAGGAAAAAAATGATGCTATACTGCCACCGGAACTCAAGAACCTGTAAATATAAAAAAAATCATTAGAAGCTTCTCCATTTCAAGGAATGACGGCATCAGGATCCCTACACAGGGAATGAACTCAAAAAACAAGAAAATCTCCAGAACTGCTCCATTTCAAAAGAAAAGTCGCCAGACATGTAGCCTCAACTATCAAGTCCTCCAAAAACTCACCAAGAACTCAAGCGTTTTGGCGAGCATGGAGAGCGCCATGGGCGAAGCTTCGGAGCTCCGCCATAGCCGATGCAGAAAGAAAGAGAAAGTAAAAGTACAGCTGAAAAAAAAATAATATTTTCTGTCTCCTCACCGGAATTTCGCTTTCCGGTGGCTTATGTGAGGGAGCCGTCTGGTTCTCGGGATTTTGGGCAGTAAACCCCTCGTACCAGGCGGTTCCCTAGCATATCCATCATATAAACCTACAAGAAACATTCCATAGCTAGTAACAACAAAGAATCAACAAAAGCTTGTATAAAACATGGGAAATTCTTGTCTTCTCGACAAAATGCTTCAAGAAACCACCTGGATAAAAAGGAAACCTAAAAAAGAAACTCTGAAGCTCATCCTAGAGGCTAGATCCATGATTCCAAGTGCATTGGAACATAAACCAGGAACCTAAACAAGATAGGAAGCATAAAACTTTGACTAGAGGACCTACACGCAAGAAAACCTCACAAAAAAGTCATTCTGAAGGTCTTGAAACTTGGCCTAGAGGTCGGAAGGCAATGGCGCACAAAACTTCGACCAGAGAAGCAACGTGCAAGCAAAAAGATCATCCAAAACTTCTTGACACTTGTCTTAGCAAAGCAATGGCAATGGTGCAGGTGAAGATAAAGTTACCCCAGTTTTGGTAATTCCGCGGCAAAGATATCCCTTCCAGCGGATTCACCAAAATCACACAGTAACCGCGCAGTCACGCTGACTGCATCTGCCCATTAATCATTTTTTCCTCAGATCTTTGAGCTTGAATACCTCGGTCGGTCGAGCTCCAAATCGATTCGGATCACTTCTATGTGGGTCGGAATGAGATGGGTTAGAGGAGATCATCCATGCAAACCAAAAATTAGATCGAGCGCCTCCAGATTCAGCCAGTTTCAAAAGGGCAAAAAGTTGCCCTCAAAATGCGCGAGCTATCGCTGCGTTACTCAAAATCGCCAGCTATTGGCGTTCATCGCGAAGTTTGGGCGAAGTGATTCGGGGATCTAAATTTTTGTGGTGATTCCTCCGAAGGAATATCTCAACCGCGGAATCACCAAAACCGGAGTAACTTTATCTTCACCCCCAATGGTGCCACCAGAAGGAAGCACAACGATGACGCCATTGAATGGATGGCACCACCGGAGGGAAGCAGGGCGACCGCGATGGCGCTAGCAAGAACACCCCCCAGAATGAAGACTAGGTACAAGTAGACTGACGGGAGCCGGGCGGATGGCGCTGGCAGGAGGGAGGCGCTCGAACCCTAAACTGAAGACATGAGATACTTTGCCATTCTTGAAGAAGGAAGGAAGATCTCATGTGGGTGGTTAGATGGGGATGATGCAATCTTATGGAAGAGCTTGGTTTACCACCAATTCTTTCTAGACGAAGCCCTGCAGCTGGGGTTTTCAACCCTTTCTGTTCTTGGTCTGAGGGCAGGATCTTAGTAAGAATTTTTGTTTGAGTTTGATTGTGTGGTGCGTGGTAGGGTGGTAGGGTTTTGGCTTGACAAGAAAAAATATTAAAAATGGAATGTGGGGCCGTCATGGAGACAGATCTCGGGAAAAGGTGACAGGAATGAGAAGGTAGATGGTACAGTACAGGGGGGAACAGAGAGGACAGACATTGAAAGGACAGAAATTGAAAGGGCATTTTCTGGGCTGTTATGCAAACTGAGCCGTAAAGGGAAGGATCAACTGAAACAGATTGCTGAGGTGCTGATCAAGATCGAGAACGGACAAGGGGTCGCTAAGTCGCCACTTTGAGATTTTTCTTGCTTGGTCGCCCAACATGGTGAACACACCTGGTCGATCTGGGAGTGGGACCTCCTCACGCATAAGCCAGGGAGTGATTCAACCCATCTTGACTATGGAATTCGAGGTAGTCAAAGGGAGTTGAAGGACCAAAGATGCTCCAAAGGTGGGGTAAGCTCAAAAATCCTCGCTCTTGAAAAATAAACTAAAATATCTTTCCGCTTTGGGTCTTGTTGGTCGTGTTCGACATGAAGGAGGCGCTACATGCCTCTTAAGGTAGAGCTTGAAAAGGATAAGGGTATTTCTATCAGAAACATTTACTGGATGGAATTTCCCTTTTTCATTGCTGAATGTGAAAATCTCCAGACACCTACCTTGCTCTTAAAAAAGGGAACAATCACTAAAGCTAACACCCAACTGTTCTTCCAAAAATGGTATCCTGGGTTTGACCCACAGAATCTAAACGAGTTTTTCCATCCAGCTTGGACTTCCTTGGGTGTGAGTTAAATCCCATGTATTGGAATGAACAATCCCTTTTATCCCTTTTTAAAGACACTGGAAACTATATTGCTTTGGAAGTTTCCCCTGATAGAGCACCCAGAGTCTGGGCCCAAATCGACCTTCTTAAGCCAATTCCCAGTAATATTCAATACATTGATTATTTTGGGAATCCAAAAACTCTGAAACTGGCATGGAATGGTCTTCCACAGCCTTGTGGAATATGTGGTATTAGGCTCCATGGTGGAGGAATTTGCAGGGGAGCTCGGGAAGTGAAGGCATACCATCAGGTGGAGCAGAAGAAAGAGGATGAATGGATCACCCCTAGGAAAGGGAAAACTCCTAGCAGGGCTGCCCAGAAATTTAAAAAGAATACAAATGGCAGTGCAAAAAGAAAGGCCAAGAAATTAAGGGAGAGACAGTTACAGGAGGAAAATCAAAAGATACAAAAGGAACAGAAATCTGAATGGAGGAAAAAAGTAAGATTCAATGAAGCAAATGCAGTCAAGGTTCTCTACAACGCCAAAGGGAAAGCTATTATTGACCCTGATGCCTTGGTGGTGGCCCCGGCCCATGAGCAGAGAGCTAAGGTTCTCACCATTGAGGAACCTACAGCTCCCCCTATAAATGACTTCTCAGAATCGGATGATTCTGGGGGTAAATTCCTTGAACAAGGAGAGCCCTCCTTTAAAGCTTCTCCCCCTCCTGTCATTAACTTGTTTAAGGATCAGATCATTGATCAGCCTCCCAAGGAAAATGATCAGGAGTTCCAAGAAATTTTTGGAAAACTGCAAGAGGCAGACCACCTACACCAGGGGATGGACTTAGGCTCACAGGACATTCTCCCTACTGCTCTAATTGTTCAAAATTCCCCTGGTCTGTTGGAACAGGAAGATGAATTCCTCCCCCCACAGCATTTGGGAACTTTGGAAAACATGGAGAATGAGGTAGTTCCTTCCTCTTTGGAGTTAGAAATGGAACTGGACACCCCTCATGGCAAGTTCTGGGATGATGGGGGAAGTACTGAGGACGAGTCTGAGGCTGCTGTAGGGGTCGAGACTTTCTTCACGCCTCAAACAACCAAGAAAACTAGGCAGAGAAAGGTCTATACTCCCAATCTGTGACGTCCCCTACTCCTTATACGATGCCCGCAGTGCTTTCGAAGGAGAGCATCCCCCGGGCCGCCTTTGCGGCGGGGGGGCCATCCACCACTCCACTCCCACATGGGCGAGCTAGCCAGGAAGGGAAGAGTGGATGTGTCATTCATCCGCCTTCCATCGGATCGACCTATCTGCGAAGGCGTAACAAACAAACGTGAGAGCACAACTAATAATATACAACACAATCACCATAACAATAGCAACATCACGAGTCAGCAATACCTTCATAACAATAATACAAAGGAGGGATCCTACCTGTGGTTCAGACTCAAGGGGATGACCAGATAGCTAGGCCTCCGAGTTCATTGCGCATGTAATTCATGGCAATGGATTTGGCTGGCATAGAACATGGCTTAGGGTAGTCCACTCCATCCGCCCCTCCGCAAGCACACTTTGCGAGAATAGGCTGAAAAGTGTTGGGACTTGGCCGTAGCTGCCGTGTGAGTAGCCGGAGGGGCTACTACTGGCCGGGTTGCATCTCCCCAACCCCATGAGGCAGGAAGAGAGCTGCCTCCCTCCGGTATCCATGCTCATCGCCTTGCGCTAGAGGGCCACCGCCTTATTCGACTTGAACTCACCGGAAGGTCATATCCACCACCCCACGAGTGTCGAGCTCATGCCTTGCCCACACGCGGTGGCAAGCCATTAAGCCTAGCCAGCAAAGACCCCGATAGGCTTTACTACCGTAGGGGTCAGTCCGCATGAGACAAGTTCCTCCTTATCAACCGCCTTGCCCCTTCACCCATAGCCGTGGGCTCCTGCACTTGCCGCACTTACGGGGAACTAAGGTGCTATGCTAGGAGCATCTTCTACACGACCTTTAGGTCTCTACCCCCTTCCCACAACAAGGAGATCACGAGTAGAATACACGCAATATCACGTAACGTAGATAGAGAATCATATCAATCTACCTTCTTAACATCCAATGTTAGGTTCATTCGTTAGAGTCTCAGATCTAGGGATCTACAAGGCTTCCAGAGATGATCTAACATACTAAACCGTCATATTGCCAGGCCTAAAGACGGTTTTGCACAACAGAACAACTAGATACCTGCTCCTTGGCTTGCTCCTGATCCTTGGAAGGCGTCCATGCTCCTGATCTTGCCGAAGACAGCTGCTACTCAGCAACCTGTTGTGCAAATCCGACTTTTCGGAGCCTGGCAATGCGATTTCGAGCCTTACCTTGGCCGAATTGGCCCAGGAAAGCCCTAAATGCGAAAGAGGAAAGGAAGCTCTAGAAAACCCTAATTGGCAAAGTGAAAGGAGAGCTAGGGTCTAGGGTTTTAGCCCTTATATAGACCCTATCTAGGTTAGGGCATCCACATGGGCAAATGGCTTTAAGCCATTTGGAAATGGATGAACAAGGAACCTTTTGTTGTGTATGTTTAATTACATACCCAACATCCAAGGTTGCCCCCTAGGTGCAACGTTGTCCTACTCTCAAGTACATGTCACTTGTGACATGTACGTGTGACGTGGCAGTATAATATACGTATTAGGGCGTATATTATGCTGGAACGTCACATTCTCCCCACCTTGACTTGATGCTGTCCTCAGCATCACGCGTCTCCCCACCTTGGGTACCTGCATATCCTGCAATTACAACACTTACATATCCATATTATATTAATCTCCTCAAGTAATATTTATAGTTTACTGTAATTGTACTATGGTGAGAGGCTCTTCCGTCCTCTACTTCATAATCGACTATAACAAAATTAACGTCAATTATAGTTTTAAGGTTTTAACTAAAAAAACTTCCTCGTCGCCTCCTCACAACACATTATGGCAAAACTATGCTTGTGAGTTCTTGTAGCGCCACCCTCCCGCCGCTTTCGGTCCTTCTAGTTGCCTCGGGATGTGCGCTCGTTAGTATATATTTAATTATTATTATAAGGGTTGGTTGTAAGGGAACCACCCATTAAATACAATTATATGGATGCAAGGCATATCTCTTCTAAGATATGAAGATTATGTTTCTCCCATCCTCGGCGAAAAGATAGCCTTATATGCCTATATGCCGCCATGCCTACACCTCTAGTTGCCCAACAGGAGGATATCCTTCCGGTATATGGCGGAAGGATAGATTCCTCCTATCAAAGCATATATGGGGCTAAAGGTGCTTTTCCTATCAATGCATCTCTCAATGACCTCCTTTCTTCGAGGTCGCCTACTTCGTGACAGAAGCAGGTAGACTTCTAATCTACCTTCCACTCAAACAAAGCGGAAACGCCATTAAGGGTCATGCCTACATTGACATTACACCATGCCCCTAGAGAGCACCGTAGTGGTCTCATCATCCGTATAACGATGCGCCCATGCCTAGCATAGGCTGCATCGCGTAGATTAGCCTTAGCTACACATGCTTAAATGCAAACCCAAATCGACATGCCTGATTTCTTTCTGTTGTTGCTGATGTCGACTACTTCGGTGACGAGCCGACCCTTGCATTGCTCCATAAACTCGGGGTACTGTTTCTTAAGATCTGACTCAAGTACCCACGTAGCGTCTTCCACTGGTAAGTGCTTCCACTTCACAAGGTATTGGAGGAATTTTGACCTTCTTGTCTTCTTATAAGATCTATTAAGAAGGACTTCCTGAACGATTTCAATATGCTCGTCCGTCATTTCTAAAAACTCGTTTGTCTCCAATATTTCCTCGGGGTTTGGGGTGTGCCTCTTTAGCAAACTTACGTGGAAAACCTTATGTATCTTAAGATGTGCTGGCAAGTCCAACTTGTAGGATTGGTTACCTACTCTCTTCTCTATTCTGAAGGGTCCAGCCCATCTTGGAGCAAGCTTCTTGCAATTGCCGATGCGGAGCTTGGCCTGCTTGACTTTGATCTTCAACCATACTTTGTCTCCCACTTCAAATTCTCTTACCGTCCTATGCTTGTTTGGCGATGCTTTTCTCTCGCCGCTTTCTTGTCGCAAGGAGATATCCTCTCACTTCCTCCACCAAGTCTTGCATTCCGAAAGCATCTGGCGGAGACTTCCACCTTGGACACGTGGTTGTGCCAAGTATCTGGGGTAAGACACCGATACCGTAATTATTATCATAAAAGGACTCATCTCATGATGACTCCCCGCTGGTCTTTATTGTAGGCAAACTCTACTAGGTAGATGAAATCATCCCACTTGGATTGCTTGTTCCATACATAGCTTCTTAACATATCTTCGATGATCCTGCTTGTCCTCTCCGTCCGCCGACCATCCGCTTGGGGATGATATGCCGCGGCTCATCGAAAAGCTTCGCCCTGATGGTGGTGAATAGGTCCCGCCAAAAGGCACTCATAAACTTGGAGTCTCTATCCGGAGATTATCTCCCTTGGCATGCCATGGAGCCTAAAAATCTCCTTAACAAATAGGTTGGTCATTGTTAATGTCGTGATCTGTTGTCCCCGCACGGCACAAAGTGTGCCATCTTTGACAACTTATCTACTACCACCATCAAGGCATCTTTGCCCCTTGTCGTTCTTGGGAGTCCTGTAATAAAATCCATACTTATCACCTCCCACTTAGCATTTGGCACCCGCAATGGTTCCAAGGCACACTGGATCCTGAGTTGTTCCGCTTTTTGTCTGGCCGGGCATATCCGCACTCCCTAATATATCTTGCTATTTCCTTCTTCATGCCGGGCCAATAATAATCGCTTCTAATCTTGAAATATGTCTTCATGAACCCCGCATGCCCTGCTATGGGACTATTGTGTGTATCATTCAAAATAAGCTTTCTAACTTGCGTAAGATTTTGGTACACACAATTTGTTTTTATAATATAGCAAGTTCCCTTCCTTCTTATAGTGCCGAACATCTCCCTTTCCTTTGTCGGTCCTGGCCTCTTTGGAAAGGCTCTCGCCCAAACTTCCTTTGAAGTCGAGGTCCGGCCGGCAATGCTTCCTCAATCTTCTTGCCAAAGTCACTTACAAGTGTTGATATGGCGTTATAATGAATTCTCGTTGCCAAGGGCTTCGAAAGGGCGCCCCGAACCACATTGAGCTTCCCGGCTTATAACTTATCTCAAAGTCATATTCTTCCAAGAATTCCATCCATCTCCTTTGCCTCAAATTAAGGAGCTGCTGCGTAAATATATATTGGAGGCTTTGATGATCTCAGGTCTAATCGAATTTTCTTCCCAATAAATAATGCCTCCAAATTTTAAAGCCCTTACTATAGCCGGGAGCTCCCCGATCATGCGTTGAGTAGATGCCGCTCTGCGTCGTTCAACTTTTGGAATCATAGGCTACTACTCTTTCCTCCTCGCATGAGGATTGCAAGCTTTGTCGCTATCCTCGCTAGCATCCGTTGCACAAGCTTATCTTTTTGGTCGGATCTCGCAAGACCAATACCGGCGCCCGTCGTCAAAGCTTCCTTTAGCGCCTCAAATGCTTTCGGGCCTTGTTTTGCCAATGGGCTGCCCAATCTTTTATCTTCCTACCTTTTGTGAGATCCGCTAATGGCGCCAAGTACCTTGGCAAAATTCTTGACAAATCTTCTATAATAGCCCCGCTAGCCCTAGGGAAGCTCCCGACTTCATGCGTATTCTTTGGTGCCGCCACCAGCCGATCACAGCTTCTATCTTCGCAGGTCTGTGGAAATGCCTTCTGCCAGTGATCACGCGTGCCCCAAGTACTCCACTTTTTCCGCTATGGCGGCACCGATAACTTCAAGAAAGAGTTGATGCCTTCTTAACTTTTCAAGCACCTTCCTCAAGTGTTGAAATGCTCTCCACGTACTTGCCTGTAAAACCAAGATATCGTCGAAGAAGACTATGATGAAAGAATCCAGAATTGCGGAAGACGCCGCTTCATTAATCTCATGAATGTTGCTGGTGCATTAGACAATCCAAAGGGCATAACCGTGAACTCATAGTGCCCATATCTTGTCCTCGAACGCTGCCTTATGAATGTCTTCCTCCTTGATCCTAATGCGGTGATATCCTCGATCCGAGATCTATTTTGGAGAAGATCTTTGCTCCCAGAATCGGTTCATTAAGTCATCTAACCTAGGCAAGGCATACTTATTTTTGATGGTGTGCTTATTTAATCACGGTAATCAATGCACATCCTAAGGTCGCCATCCTTCTTCTTCACAAAGAGAATAGGGGCTCCGAACGGGAGACACTAGGTCTTATGAACCCTAGGTCTAGCAATTCTGCAATCGCTTTTAACTCACAACTCCTCGGTTGACATCCTATAAGGTGCCTTGCTTGTAGGCTTCGGCCCCGTGTTCAAGTGCTATTTCACACTCGACTCCTCTATAGGGCTTTAGTCGCTTATCTCATCGTGGGAACAAGTCGTGAAATTCCTCGATCAACTTTGCTATTGGCCCGGGAAGCTTGCTAGATTCTTTGATCTCTTTATTTCTCCGCTCTGATCTTGGAGCTCAAGCTTAAGGAGATAGGCCACCACGCTTTCTTATGCACTTAAGCAATTTTTTCGCTACTCATGCATTGCATGATTGGGGTTACTTTTTACCTGTGGATTTCGATGACTTTGCCCTCTCGGGCGTTGTTAAGGTCACCTTACGCTTCCCACAATCGATGATTGCTCCCCGCTGGTCCAAGATATTCCATTCCAATAATGAGATCATACTTGCCTATATTCATGACTTCCGCCCCAACGCAACATTAACACCGCAAGTCTACATTGAAGTTTATTCTCTTCCCCGCCAGATGCCTAATTGCTCCATTGGCTAACACCACCGCCCCCGGGCTTGACTTTAACGCTTTTAGCTTCAACATGCTTACCATCCTAGGGGATGCAAAATTATGACTCGCTTTCCGTGAGTCTATCAATACTATAAAGGATTTCTCTTGGCTTTTTCCTGGCCGTTGAGATTACCTTGTACCGACTTTCATTCCCTCGTATCAATAGTCGCAAAGATGTGACACTCACCATGGATGTAATCCCGCTTTCGCCGCCGCTCAAGGTCCGATGGTGTCTCCCATCCCAGCTCGCCAATGCCGCATTCATAATCGTGGGGCAGTTGTTGGTCCTATGCCCTCGGCCGGAAGCATCCGGAAACACAAAATGCTTCTATACATTCCCGCTTTTTTCCTTGGGAATGGATGCAGAAATTGCCTCACCGCTTGGGAGTAGTTAGACTTGGCTCCTTGCTCCTTGAAGCTTACCCTTTCTTTTCCCCGCTTGCCACTACTTGTGTTGCCTTGCTTCCCATAATTTGAATTGTACTTGCGTCTTGCTAGCTACTCGGCTTGCCGCCTTGGGCTATAGCCCCCTCGTGCTCTTCCCCTTATCCCGGAAATATCGCTGCCTTGAAGCCCGCTTGTGGACCTGTTCCTTGCAAACTTATGGCCTTTTGCTTCGCCTCGGCTACGACTTCGGGTTTATTGCCCTTACAAGCTTTATGGGATCTCATCGCTCAAGCCTTCAATATAGCCTTCCACCGCATGCTTTTCACCCAACTTTGGCACATAAAGCCTTAGTCTCATGAATTCCTCCGTGTATTTCTGGACTGATTTGTTGCCTTGTTGCGACCTTATAGAACTGGCGCATCATGTTGCACTTATGTTCTCTGCACATAATGATGTTTGAATGCCTTGGCGAACTTTCGAACTTGCAATCGTCCCTCGCCCAATGTGCTTTGGCATACCCCTTCCACCAAATTCGCCGCACCCTTTGAGGTTTTCTTTTGCTACCCCGCCTTTGTCTTTATCTTTCATGCCATAGGCGCTGCCATACTCACTCATCTCATCCAGCCATGCCTCTCGCTTCCATTCCGATCTGTTTTCCCACGAAAACTGCTCTAACTTCGGCTTTCCACACATTACTAAGAAGATCGACTTTCTTACGGTAGTCGTGCGTGATGCATCCCACTGCCCACGGTTTGGATCTTCTTGGGGGACCTGGAGTGCCTCTTCTTCCAGCTCTTAGATCTAAGTGCGTATCCAGAGGCGGGCTTGAGGATCGGGAAACTGGGAGATCTTCTCCTTCCTTCTCTTCCTTGGATTTGCCTTTGTTAGGCCCGGTGGCGTTTCCGGCAGGGACATTACGGTCTGTCCTCCCTTGCTGCTTTGCCCACGCTTCAATGCCCTTATGTCGTGGATGTCGGACCTGATTTGGGATAGCTCCTCCTCGGTGTTTCGCATCAAATTAAAACAAAAATTCACCAAATTTGGGCGCCTTGGTGGGAATGCGTCCTTGTTCTCGCTGCACAATGTGTTCATCAAGGTTTCTAGGTACTCTAGCTGCATGCACATTAGAGTACATTCGATCGTTAGTTCTTGTTTTGTGTGTTACGTTGTTTTACTTGTTTATACAATTTGAGGGAGCAATTATATACAAAAAGAAATATATATTATATTCATATATAATAAGCTTTTACATGCAAATTAATAAACTTTTACTCTTCAAACTTCTTGAGGTAATCGTGGTGGTCCTCCAAAAATTTCTTCACTTGGGCCGCACCTAATGATCCCGTTAAGTTCCCGAGGATATTTGTTGACGTTCCTCCTTGAGTAACGCCTCCATGTCTTGAATTCTCCTATCCGATGTATACGCTAAACTGCCACTCCCAATCTGCCTCGCCTATAAGGGATGGCTAAGTCGAAGATGGTTAATGCAATCGCTTCTTGATCGACAACATGGTCGATATTTGGAGGTAATCGCATGGTGTCCAAACCTCGAGAGGGCGATAAAGCATAAAGACCCCTTCTTCACCCCTTGGGCTAAATTGGCGTGAATAACCGCTATTCTTCCGCCCCAACAAAGAACGGCAGTAGTATCACGAGCGCCTTATCATGCCCTCGCTTCTTTCCGGCAGACGAGGAAGTTGCCCTGTGCCTTCCCCGAAAGTCATCCACCGGTATCTCCTCTAGCTCTCGAGTCTTGGTGCACCAGCCTCCTTAGGTTGATAATTGCCTCCATCCGCCTCGGGATGGGTGTTACAGCTCGGGTAATAATGCCGATGTGGACTTGCCTTTGATGCCCATTTGTTCTGAATTGCCATGAACTCCTCCTCCGAGGGCAATTCCGTTTCGGCCATCATCTCGGCCCCGATGCCCAAGTAAGCCTCTATATCTGATGATGTCTCCCGGTGAAGGTCTTGGCTTCTCTTATGCCGATAGGGAAGTCACGGGCTTCTCGATCGATGAAGTCGCCGAGATCCGCCCGGCCGTAGAAGGTGTAAAATCTCATCCACCCTAAGGCCTCTGCCAGCATACACCGGGAAGATTCTTGATGTCGTGAAGGGTTAGATATGCCTCACCGCTATGAACACCGGTGTCAAGCTTGTAATGCCCCACTTTGGTGGTGGGGCTCTTCTTGTTATTCGCATGATCCTTCTTGAAGCTTTGGATTTCTTTGATTACGCTTGTCGCCTCTCTGTTCTAGATCCAAGTCTTAAGATCCGATTCGTATTCATCCTCCTCCTCTTCTTCTTGCTCGTGCACGAAGTCGCATCCTCCTCCTCTGCTGCGACCATGGCTATGGGTTCAACTTCTAAAGGTCGCATCCCAGGGTTCCCCCTATCTGGGTTTGACCAGAAAGAGATAGAAAGATGGCTACAGTGCCGTATAGGAGAAGTACCTCCTCCTATTGACGAGAGATGGACATATAGTTGGGAAGGCGGACTGCTTTATTCTCTAAGTACTTATCTACATTTGGGATATCTTGCGGGCTGACTTGAGGGCGTTGTTAGGTGCAAAATACCCCACGCAAGGTGGGAGTTCTACCGAAAAGGGTCCTATCTTGGCGTGGAATTACGACATGATGTTCGGTAGAAGGGAGTGGCGTTGATGGTGGCCTCAATGTCGAGTTCCCTTCTAAGACACCGAAGACAGATTCGATGTCGCCTTCACCACATGAGCCGTGGGCGTACCATCGCTTGAATGAAGAAGTGGCCATGAGCACCGAGGAGCCGGGATGACAGACATGCGTGAGCGCCCTAAGGATCGTGGAAATCGGCTTGGAGCAGAGAGCGAGGTTGGAAGGCGCAAATGACACTTGGGTTCCTTTTTATAGGCAAAACCCTAATTTTGGGAAAATTTTAGGTTTACAATTCTCTGACTTTCTGAGGTCTAGAGGTATGATTTATAGGCTAACTGAGCTTGGAAATGCTCCTAAGGGTCCCTAAGCAATGATTTTGGTTCGTCTAAGGACAACTTGGATCAATTCGGACGAGACCACTCACACAGTGCGCCAGGGTGGGATCGGTTTGCAAACCGAACTGGTTGGGGCGCACTCTGTGAGGGGTGGGCTGTTGTTTAGGTCACTAATGATGCTAAACTAGAGAACTAAAGACATAATCCTGGATATCTCATCGAGATAGATAGGATTGAGCCTTTATTCGCCTTATTTGGGCAAGTTGTTGTGGAGTTTGGGGTTCGACCACTCACACACAAAGTCCTGGCGAATCGGATTCCAAACCGAATGGGTCCGGGCGCACTCGTGAGGGGTGGAGCTCCATTTGACTCGGCGCTACAATTTGGACAGATTAGGGGTCAATTCCTACTAACTGGGATGAGTTAGGTCGAATAATATACCTACTTTCTGCATTTAGGCAAGATTTGGCACCAAACCATGCTCAACCACTCACACAGTGCGCCAGGGTGGGATCGGTTTGCAAACCGAATGGGTCGGGGCGCACTCTGTGAGGGGTGGAATCAAAATGCCTGGTTTGTTCCGAATTTTTGCTATTTCTAAATGTAGAATTCGGTAATACACCCTATTTAAACTCGATTCGACTTATTTATTTATCAAAATTTTAGACTTATACCAAAGAAAAGGTCATTTACAATAGTTCAGGGGCCCTCCTTCTTAATAAACTGAGCTAGTCTAATATCCTTGGGCATGCAAGTCACTCTCTTAGCGTGTTGAGCACACGCAAAGCGTAGTCTTCGGTAGTGTACAATGTGTTTCCCGACGCCTCTGCAGCGGCGAGCAACATGTCTTCCCGTGACCCGCTTTGGATGGGTCGAACTCCTCGCAAAATCTCCCTCGTTAAACGCGTGCAAAGGGGCTCGGGAATGAGGAAGCCATAGCTCTGCTGAAGTGTTTAATTTCTTGGGCCGCCCTTACTTGAATTTTGAGTCTGTGGGGTCTTTTTCATCGGCTTCTTGGAGGGTTGGCGCCTCCGGTGGCCGCTTCAACGTGTTCTTCTTCGTCCGGGCCTCCCTCAATGGTCTTCACTTTCTGTTTCCTCGTAATATTTGGAGTATTCTTTGTGCATTTTCATGTAATGCAGCGGATACCTTTTAGCTCCTTCCGGTCTTGCCAAGTCCCCTCTTCGGCATAGGACTCCCTCTGCTTGGCCTTGGTTTCTTAGTCTTTGTATTTGGGGTGCCCCGAGACGACCATTTTAGGATAGGCGGTTGCATTAGCCACAGGTCTTCATCCTCCGTTATTGGATTCGAAGGGCCCGAAGTCTCTCTGCTCGTGTCCTCCAAAACCCCTCCTCGGTTGGTCGGACGAAGATGGGGGCTTCTGGGGATCCCGCTCTGTATAGTTCTTCTTAGCGTACGGTGTCTTCTTCTTCTTGGCTTCTCAGCCCGGCACTTCGAGTCCTTACCTTCTCTGCTCTCACCCTCTCCCGCTCCTCTTTCGCTTCCTCCTTTCTTCCCTCTTAATTTTCTTCTCCTCCCTCCTTTCTGCGCTCCTCCTTTTCCCTTCGCCCCAGCTCGCCTTAGATTTCTTGGCTCACCTTCTTCTTTCCCTCTTCTTCTTCTTGGTTCCTGCTCTGGTTCTTCATTATCACAAGATCTCACTTTCGGCTCCCTCCGCCCGCTAGCCCGCCGCCGTCCTGCTCCCAGTCGAGGTGCTCCGATACTGCATGCCTTGGGTTAGGGTTAGGTTCAACCGGGTGCCTCCTCTTCCCGATGTGCACTCTGCCTCGTTCGCCTTACGTCACGGACGGCTCGCTCTGAAGCTCACATAACCAGTGGCATAACCTTGCGGCAGTCTGTTTCGTCCGCGCCATGCTTTTGTTTGTCGGCTTCGAAGCTTTGGCCGAAGATCGCCTTCTTGGGCAGCTGTTCTCCGGGAAAGGTGGGGGTAAAATGGAAACCCTAATTTTCTATTTATAGGGAGGTGGGATTTAGGGTTGGGACCTGCAATTCATATGGGGGAAAAAAAAAAACTAGGGCATTAGCGAAGGTACGAGGCATTCATCTGGGTTCACCATACTCCAAAACACCCACCACTCACACAGTGCGCCTGGGCCAGATTGGATTACCAACCGAATGGTGTCAAGGCGACTCGTGAGGGGGTCGATCGCTCCCCGGGCTATTTTACAATTTACAGGGAGGTTCTTAGTGTTATAACATACAAACCTATCTAGAACTAAGGGAATAAGCCAAACTACACCAATATCTTAATTAATTGGGACACCTAACTAGGTCAACGGAGGTCAACCACTCACACAGTGCGCCTGGGCGGAATCGGTTTGCGAACCGAATGGTGCTGGGCGCACTCTGTGAGGGGTGGCCTATTTTTTTGGCAATTTAGGTTGGGAAAGATGCTACACTTCACTAGCAATCTATCATGGAGCTAAAATCTACCCAAAAATTGGAAATTTTCCCAATTGTTCGAAGCTCTTGCTTGGGTGGCTATACCCCAAGACTCGAATCTACGGTTAGTCCTAAAGGGAAATGGCGGCTCTCGATCTTGGATGCCAAGATCATGCTCGATACCACCGCGGACGCCCCTACTTTTTATACGATGCCCGCATCGCATCGGGAGGAGCATCCCCCGGCAAAACTCGCGGGGGCCATCCACCGACTCCACTCCCACATGGGCAGAGCCAGCCAAGGGAAGAGTGGATGTGTCATTCATCCGCCTTCCATCGGATCGACCTATCTCAAGGGAAGCGTAACAAACAAACGTGAGCACAACTAATAATATACAACACAATCACCATAACAATAGCAACATCACGCAGTCAGCAAGAATACCTTCATAACAATAATACAAAGGAGGGATCCTACCCGTGGTTCGGACTCAAGGGGGATGACCCACTCGGCTAGGCCTCCGCAGTTCATTGCGCATGCAATTCATGGCAATGGATTTGGCTGGCATAGAACATGGCTTAGGGTAGTCCACTCCATCCGCCCCTCCCGCACACTTTGCGTAATAGGGCTCGAAAAGTGTTGGGACTTGGTCAGTAGCTCGCCGGGTGAGTAGCCGAGGGGCTACTACCGGGGGTTGCATCTCCCCAACCCCGATGAGGCAGGAAGAGAGCTGCCTCTCCTCCGTGAGGTATCCATGCTCATCGCAGCGCTAGAGGGCCACCGCCTTTATTCGACTTGAACTCACCGGAAGGTCATATCCACCACCCCACGAGTGTCGAGCTCATGCCTTGCCCACACGCAGTGGCAAGCCATTAAGCCTAGCCAGCAAAGACCCCCATAGGCTTTACTACCGGGGGTCGGGCCGCGATGAGACAAGTTCCTCCTTATCAACCTGCCTTGCCCCTTCACCCACCCGGTGGGCTCCCGTGCACACGCCGCACTTTACGGGGAACTAAGGTGCTATGCTAGGAGCATCTTCTACACAAAACCTTTTAGGTCTCTACCCCCTTCCCACAACAAGGAGATCACAGAGTAGAATACACGCAATATCACGTAACGTAGATAGAGAATCATATCAATCTACCTTCTTAACATCCAATGTTAGGTTCATTCGTTAGAGTCTCGCATCTAGGGATCTACAAGGCTTCCGTGAGATGATCTAACATACTAAATCAAGATATTGCCAAAGCCTAAAGACCGGTTTTGCACAACGTAACAACTAGATACCTGCTCCTTGGCTTGCTCCTGATCCTTGGAAGGCGTCCATGCTCCCGATCTTGCCGAAGACAAATGTAAGTACTCAAGAACTTTGTTGTGCAAATCCGACTTTTCTGAGTTCGGGTAATGCGATTTCGAAGCCTTACCTTGGCCGAATTGGCCCGTGAAAGCCCTAAATGCGAAAGAGGAAAGGAAGCTCTAGAAAACCCTAATTGGCAAAGTGAAAGGAGAGCTAGGGTCTAGGGTTTTAGCCCTTATATAGACCCTATCTAGGTTAGGGCATCCACATGGGCAAATGGCTTTAAGCCATTTGGAAATGGATGAACAAGGAACCTTTTGTTGTGTATGTTTAATTACATACCCAACATCCAAGGTTGCCCCCTAGGTGCAACGTTGTCCTACTCTCAAGTACATGTCACTTGTGACATGTACGTGTGACGTGGCAGTATAATATACGTATTAGGGCGTATATTATGCTGGAACGTCACACAATCCGTATGGGCCGATTACTAGATCCAAAAAATTATGAAGATAGTGACCTGGAATCTTAGAGGAATCAAAGGCCCTTTAAAACATAAACGTGCAATTATAGCTATGAAGGAGATGAGGGCTGATATTATCCTAGTCCAGGAACACAGGTTGCCAAGCTTTGAAGCTTCAAACTTTGGAAGTTGGATAATGCCAAATGGAAATTCTATTTGGTCCCCTGCAGATGGAACCAAGGGAGGGATCTGCACTATCTGGAACTCTTTCCCTTATATTGGGTCCTACCAGGATCAGACTGGTAGATGGCAGGTAGTCTTTCTGAAGATAGAAGAGGAAGTAGTTGGTATCATAAATGTGTATGCATCCACTGATCCAGGAGAGAGGGAGCGGCAATGGAAGGAGATGGCTGATTGGATCAACTCCCAAAAGGCTGATAGCTGGATTTTGAGTGGTGATTTCAATAACACACCCCAATGGGACCAGAAATTAGGCAAAAAGTTGAATATGTCGAGAAATGAAAGAACTCAATCTATCAAGCACCATCCTCCTCCAATGTGTACTCATGGAGCAATAAGAGGGCAGGTAATGACAGGGTTTTCTGCCTCCTTGATAGATTTTACACAAAGGATTGTACCTGGACTCAAATGATCATTAAAGTAGACCACAGTAACTCTATTTCAGATCATTTTCCTCAAAGCTTGGAGCATGGAAGCTCCTTCAAGGGAGGGGCAAACTCTCCATTCAAACTGAATACTGGCCTGCTAAACAATGAAAAATTTTGTCATGACTTTCAGGAATATTACAAAGCCTTGCAGCCTCTGTAGCAAAGTGGTTCCATGAATGGGTTTGTTGTTAGAATGAGGCAAATTAAGAAATGGCTAAAGACCTGGGGCAAGAACTGGAATGAACAATTGAAAAAGGAGAAAAAGGATGTATATCTTCAAGTAAAGGAAATCAGGCAAAAGATTTTTGAAGATCCACACAATATTTTACTGCATCAAGAGGAAGGAGTTCTTGAAAGGAAAGTAAAGAACATAGAGGAATCAGAGGCCAGAGGATTGATTATCAAGAGCAAATGTATTAATATCAATTGCATGGATAGATGTAGCTCCAAGCTGTTCTTCAAAACTGCCAAAGGGAGAATGATGAACAATGGAATCATCTCGATCTCAGATGGAAACCAAATTATCTCAGGGCAGGAAAGTTTATTGGAGTTTTTTCATGAGAAGTATAAAAATCTGTTTGCCCATGAAGAGGTGGATGAAAACAGCTTTCAGGTCTTCTTTGACAAGCTGGGGCCAGCTGACAAGGTATTAGATGACACTCATCTCCTTCAATGCCCTTCAGAAGGGGAGATTGAGAAGGTCCTTAAAGGTATGGCAAGTGGGAAAATCCCTGGCCCTGATGGTATCCCCCTTGAATTCTTTGTTACCTTCTGGGATATCCTAAAGCAGGATGTCACTACCTTCATTCAGGGGGCATGGTCTGCTCCAAAGCTTCACCCTGCAATAAATGCTGGGTTAATTGCCCTCATTCCCAAGGTAGATGCTCCTGCCTCTTTCTCTGACTGGAGGCCAATCTCCCTTACAAATTCCACTTACAAGATCCTGGCAAAGATTCTAGCAAATAGAATCAAGGAGACCCTACAAAAAATCATCAACCCAGTACAATCTGCATTTCTTCCAGGGAGAAGTATTTTAGACAACTTTATTGGAGCCCATGAGGGACTGCACTGGAATCTCTTCTCCAAACAGAATTGTATGTTGGTCAAATTGGATTTCAAACGTGCTTATGATACCATTCATTGGAGATTTTTGTATAAAGCAATGACACAGTTAGGTTTTTCTGACAAAGTTATTAGCAGGGTGCATAGTTTGAATGTTGCTGGCTGCTCTGCAGTTCTAGTGAATGGTACTCCAACAAAGTTTTTTGAGTGTAAAAAAGGGGTTAGACAGGGTTGCCCCTTGGCCCCCTATCTTTTTCTGATAGTTGCTGAAATGGTCACGAGGGCCACTCTGTCTCTTCTGGCTGCCAAAGAAATTAAATGTCTTCAACTGCCACAGAATTTGGGAGATTTCTCAATAATGCAGTATGGAGATGATACATTTGCCTTTCTCCAGAATGATGGAACCAGTCTTCCAAACTTCCTGCAGATGTTAAATCTTTTTGGGGGTGCCTCTGGAGTTCATCTGAACAAAAATAAAAGCACAATTGTCCTGCAATCAGAGGAAGATGAGATTCATGGTATAAAGGTCACAGGTCACAGTACTGCCACTAAATTGCTTGGCCTCCCTTTGGCAGTTAACATGAACTTGGCAGGGCTGTGGGACCCCATTGTTAACAGGATGAAGAAAAAGATACAGATGTATCCTAAATCCCTCTCTCTTGCAGGAAGAGTTGAGATTGTCAACAGTGTGATTGCAAGCACACACATTTTTTTCTCTTCAGCCATCATTGCTGATAAATCCTCCTATAGAAAACTAGAGTCAGCTATGAGGGACTACATTTGGCAAGGTGCTAGAATGGTTTCCTGGGATAATTTGACTCTGCCCAAGAAAGAAGGAGGCCTGGGCTGCAAAGACCTTTTTGTCCAAGCACAAGCCTTGGCAGCAAAGCTAGTTTGGAGATCTTTAATATCTAATGCCCCCTCTCCAGCCTTGAAATTAGTAAAGTACTGGTTGGGGGTTACATCTCTAGTGGGGTCTCCTTCTCTCCCTCATCATCTTCCTGACTCGGCCTTTTTTCAGCTCAAAGCTGCCCCAGGTACATCAAAAATTCTGAGAAGAATTTTCTCTGCATGGAATCAAGCATCATCCTGCTTTAGAGCTCGGCCTCTAAGTTCTACAAGTGACGATTTTGGCTTCTTTTGGCATCAGGACTTGACTGAGGAAGAGGAGGGATGTTTAGCCCTCAAACATCCTCTTAAGTATAAGGAGTGGTGCCATGCAGGTCTTCATACCATTGGTTCTATGAAGAATAATGATAAGTGGAAAGATTGGGGTGACCTTACCTCAGTATTGCCTGACACTGATACAAATAGAAGCATTTATGCTACTCTAACTCGAAACCCAGTGGGGCAAGCAACTTGTGCTCAAAACTGGACGTGTGGTGGGCTACCATATAAGGTTTCCAAAATCTATAGTCTGCTTTTGGACAGGTCTCAACTAAAAGTGAGCAGAGCCTGGAGCTGCCAGCAGGACCTAGCCATCCAAATTATAAGACAGGGGTGGAAACTTCAATGTGCTAGCAAAATTGGGCTCTTCAGGTGGCTATTGTTGAACAAAAGTTTAAAGACAAATGGTTTCAGAGCCCAATTCAACAATCAAGTTTCTGATTTATGTCCAATGGGCTGTGGCTTAAGGGAGACAAGTTCACATGTCTTCCTTTGTCCCTGGCTTTCTCTTTTTTGGCAATGGATCCAACCTTTGGTACAACAAACACCCTCTGATGAGGCATCCTTGCTACAATATTTAAATCAGAACTCCCCTTTCAAAGGGACCATCCGGACCCTTACCTGCTGGACCATATGGAAACATAGGAACGAGGTGGCCATCTCTGGATTGGCCCCAAGTTTGAATAAGCTAAAAGCTTCCTTTCAGGTCCTCCTAGCTGAGGCTGCCATGGCTCACAAGGCAAAACAGGGCTTGAATTATGACAGACAATGGGACTCCTTGGGAACCTTCAATGGTTTCTTTCAGTTTTTTACTTTGCTTTTTAATGATGTGGACTCTTTGTTTGACAGAGCTCCTGCTGAGGAGGCACCATGAGGGAGGACATGCCCGTGAGGTAGATCCTGCTACTGTTCCTTTGTCGGCTATGGAGACCATAGATGCACTTTTCTGGCTCAAAACTGAGGTCATCAGCTGCATTACCTTTACTCGGCTGCTGGACGATGAAGATCTCTGGAGGTTCAATCCGGAGATAAAACCTTATTTCCAAGCCAAGCTGAAAATTCATGAAGACGCTCGGGACGCCTGGATTATGTACCTCTTGGATTCAACAGGCTATATTGGATGATCTGATGTTCATCCATACAGAGGAGGCCTTTGCTATAATCAATCTCGAGAGGGTTCCTGATATTATGTGAAATGTTGACCAGAATACTAGACTAAGTCTTTTCTTCTCTGAACTATTTTAAAAGTGATCTTTTTTTGAGTGGGTATCCTTCCCTTAAAGGATTGTGATGGTTTCTCCAGCCATCACCATTTTTCCATTGTAAGGTTGATCCCTGCAATGGTTTTTTTGTATGTATGACTATGTAATTTTCCCATACATTAATACAATCTCTGCCGTTTCTTCAAAAAAAAAAAGAAAAGAATGAAGACTAGGTTAAGTTCTGGGAACAAGTGGCGGGGAGTATTCCGCTACACATACCTATAGTCTCTCAGGGTGATGTGGTGGTGCAGGTTTGGAAGGTTCATCCAGATGTTGTATCTTCTTGTTTTGTGCGGTCTTGTTACCGGGTGTTGGCTATTCATGACACTCTGCCCCTTCCAGGGCAAGTGGTCTCTGCAGCTTCCTGGTTCTCGATGGCGCTTCGGTTTGGGCGTGGACATGGAGCTCACTTCCCCACCGAAGGTTGGGTGCTTATGTGGCGGTGGTGCATCATTGTATCGGGGGGAATGTCCTTGTGAGTCGGTTTAGGCGGGTGTGAGCCCTCTTGCCCTTGTTGTGGCCTTCATCGTGAGACCCGTGGAGCATTGTGCGGTTGTATGCCCTCATTTGCGGGTTGCCCGGGATTGGGTCGGGCTCGTTTGGTGAGATTGAATAGCCAACAATTGCTTTGCTTCATGTATATCCGGTGTTTGGCCACCAGAAATGCGGCGGCAAGCCTTGCATCCGTCGCGTGGCTTGGTTGGTGTGGTTGATTTGGAAGGGCGGGCGGTTGTGGATCTTTCGGGGGATTCACTGCGCAACCTCTCTCGATTCCTCGACTCAGGTACAAGCTATTTCAAAGCTTTTTGGTGTTCCCGGGATTAGTAGAGCGGAAGTTTTCCATTTGGCGGGACTTCTTGGGTGTGGTAGATGGTGATGGTCAGTTTGTACAGCAGTAGAGTTGCAGTTGTTGTGGAGTGTCGAGGTATCACTGTCTCTTTGGGGCAGTTCTCCTTCCTCCTCACTTGCTTTGTAACATTACCATTCTTTTAATATATTGCTGACACAGTTCTTCAAAAAAAAAAAAGACTAGGTTAAGTTCATCATTGGGCAATGTCACTTTTGTTGACATTCCCCTGTGCGAAATGTCAACAAAAGTGACATTTCCCTGTACAAAAATCTTGCATATACGGATAAGAAATGTTTAGCTTTCACACAAAGACAAACACATGAATAGACATGGAGTACAAAAATCTTGCATATACGGATAAGAAATGTTTAGCTTTCACACAAAGACAAACACATGTTATAGAATAGACATGGAGTTGTGACGAAAGACACACATTCGTGCAAAATATGAATATGGGGTTTTGTTTTTCTATTCTGCTGGACTTGGGTTCTGTTTATACAAAGACGAAATTTTTACAATTAATAGCCCGTCCAACCCATCGTGCTACAGCACCTTGTTCATTTTGGGATGTGTCTCATGGAGTCTTGGATGTAGGCCAAGCAATTTTCCCCTTTGTCAGTACAACTTTTTGTGACGGATACTCTGCTGCCATTCTTTGCTGGTATCCGACATTCGTGTTTTTGCATTTGGTTGGACGCAAATGTGTGAGAGAATTCTTGGGCGTCCGAATGCCCTGCCCAGGAATCCAAATGGATTATTCTAACAGGGTTGATTCCACCCTTTTAATTGGATTATCCAAATGATGGTGTGGTTCCACCCGTTTAGTTGGAGGAATGATGTTTGATCGACGAACTTGACAATTCACATCTGTTAAAAATGGCCATCCTTCTATCCATGGAAGTTACAAGATTGCAATGGTCAGTTGTTCAACTTGCACACCAGCTGGAAGGCTCTTTTGTTGGCTTTGTTAATCTCCTTTGAATAAAGTTAAGGAGTCATGGCAGTCGTGGGAAAGGCTGCAGTAAAGAACATGGTATTGGAGATTATGGGCACAGCTCCCATCAACTGGTACCCTGGCCATATGGCTGTTGCTATGCAGGACATTCGCGACCGATTGAAGGCGGTGGATATTGTGCTTGAAGTTCGAGATGCTCGGGTGAGTAACCTTAATTGTTGCTTTGTCCTCTGCTTGCCTGTAGCAGCATAATACAATCTTATATGTTTATACATGTTAGAAATAATATTAGATTTTATTAGTTGATGCCAGTTGCTTTCATGCATTTTAGCTCGAATGCATATATGTATCGTATTGTATGCTATGTAGGCTGCTTTCAGCACTGCTTTCAGGACATCTTCCTTTCCTGCAGCAGTGGCATGCCACTCAACAGAACAGGTTTTTGTTTAAGATGTTCTCCTAAAATTATGAAATCTGTAGTTTAGGTTGTTAGATATAGTTATATTTTACTTATTAAAAGACTAACTATTCGCACTATGTTTTGGCCAGATACCTCTTTCTTCAGCTAATGAAGACCTTGAAAGATTGTTGACTCAAAAGAAGCATTTAATTATTTTGAACAAGATGGATTTGGCTAATTCGAACTTGATGAATGTATGATTATGATTCCTCACCTGTATTGCAAGTTTATGTAGATCTGATGGAGTTGTTGATATATTTTTTGAACCATGTGCTTTTATTTTAGTTCATTTATTATCCGTTTTGTTATCAAGGATCACTTCTTATTTGAGTGTCACTTGACAGAAATGGGTGTTTCTATTTTAGTCTCTTCTATCCAAGTCTTGCATGACGTCTCCAAAACTGTATCATTTTTCGCTGCCTTGGTAGACAGGTCAGAAACATGGAGAACTAGTATAGACAGATCAGGAAGTTGGAGAAGCGGCCTCAATTTCTCTGGATGGTAGTTCCCCTTGTAACTTATTACTATACGCATGATCTCTGCCATTTCAGCATCGTTTGTTCATTAGCAAGTAATTAATTTACCTTGTCTCAAGGAAGTCTGCATCTATTGAATGCCGGATGTAGTTGTCATTGATACATTGATTCTGAGCATGATATATGCAGCTTCTTGAACTCATTGTAGATTGGCTCCTAGTTTATCAGGGGACATATGCCAGCAAAAGTTATGAATTTTTTTGTATATTTAATGTATCACTTATGCATTGCAGAAATGGAAGGAATACTTCAAGAGATTTGATAAATCCATAATATTTGTCAATGGTCATAACAAAGACTCTGCTAAGCAAGTGAGCCTTCTCCACGAATGTTATCAACAGTTCAAGTCCTCTGTCTGATTTTAATTCTTCATATCTGAGATAGAGGCAATTTTGGTGTTTGCCTGTGTAGGTTCTTGCTGAAGCCAGAACCTGTATTTCTGATGCACTTAATAAGCAACCAACCTTGCTTGCAATGATAGTGGGAGTGCCTAATGTGGGAAAGTCTGTACTTACGAATGCTTTGCATCACGTGGCATGCTCTTCTTTAGGAGGTTAGTTCATTCTTGCTATTATTAAGGGGAATTTTTCGTAATTACATGATTCTACTTTTGGATAATGCATGTTACACGTTTGGGATTGTGCAACTACACGATTTTTATTCTTTTCTTTACTCAATGGCATCTTGGAATGAGTTTAGTCGTTTGTAGTAGTACTTTGTTGACATGGACTAAGAAAAATTTACAGCATATATTTTCTGTTTTTAGTAAGTTAAATTCACCACAGATATTACTTTGAGCACGTGTTACTAAGAGGAGATAGAGAAGATTGAGAAAAACACAAGAAGGGGGTAAACTTTATTGATAGAGATACAGCCAGAGGATTGGGTCATTTTCAGCCGCCCGTGGACCACACTCAATAGAATAAGCACACTAGCCCAAAGGGTAAGCCGTGATCTGCCCCTGTGCTATGCTGACATGCTAGGCGAGGAGAATGAGTGAGAGGGAAAGCTTGGAAGCGAGAAAAGTGATGTCTTTAAGCTTGACCACCACATCTTATATACTACTAGTAGGTTCTGATCATGCATGTGTCATGCAAACACGTGTAATCATATATGCAAGTGCATACCTCCATCTCCCGCATATATATCTGTGTCTTATAACACACGAGTCCAGATGTTAGCATATTTTCTGATCCTCCACGGCTTGCTGAGTGTTGGCACGATGGTAGAGTGGCTAGCTTTATCATCATGGCTGTATTTGTCTCTTTGAGCAATTGGATGCTCCTACAGGTGCATTCCCTTTACATAATGTATTTTCTAACAAGAAGATTCTAGCGGTGGGCCTATTGAGCATTTCTAAACACATTCTTAAAAGCAGAATAGTAAGGGATCCTTGGGTAGCTGGTTTAGGCAAGATGGTCATGGGTATCGCGGAGGAAGTTTGCATCCCGTATTATGTGATGCAGACTTGAATTGTGATATCACGTGATGTCTAGACTTCAGATGTTGTGGACGGACAGTCAGGAAGCTTCAAAGGTAGTATTAATGGGCCTGGGACATTTATGATACTGGCACTCTTAGATATTAGCTAAACAATACTGAACTAAGACCCAAACAAGTTCATTGCTTAGTGTCTGGCCTGGACATTCCATGGTCATCAAGGCGAAATTCCACATGGTGGTGAGGACGAATTGATGATATGAGCTTCCAGTGTGGCACTGCCATGTTGACGATTAAGGAGCCTGTCTAGGATTGATTGTACAAAAAAATTTCACATTCTTCTATGGAAAAGCAGAAATTTTAAATGCAGGAAATAGTGGTTTATGTGAGAGTATAATAGACCTACAAGCTTTTTGACTATTGTATGGTACTAGCATGTGCTGTCTTTCTTGTCGATCATTTCCCTTTTTCTTTCTTTTCAGTGGAGGGGAGATTGAAAGCTGGCCAAGTGGGTCCTTTACCAGGTGTTACCAGGCAATTATCTGGATACAAGGTAAATTACCTCTTTATATTTACTAGCGTCTTTTAGCAGTATGGTTAGTTTGTTCAGGATGCTATATACTTATTGAGGGAAAAATGATATTATTTAGATTGGTCATTCCCCAAGCATATATTTACTGGATACACCAGGAGTTCTACTGCCAAACATTTCTGATATTGAAACAGGATTAAAACTTGCATTAACTGGTAAGTCCTCCAATTAAATAGAATGCTTGAGTTAACTAAACAAGTCATAATGGAAATTATATTCCAGGTGCTATAAAGGATTCCGTTGTTGGAGAGGAAAGAATTGCCCGTTATCTTCTTTTGCTTCTTAATAGTCGGCATTCCAGTTATGCAAAATGGAAAGTGGATGCTGAAGGAGATGTAAGAATGTTTATGTGAATTGCATCAAGTAGAAACTGTTACCGCCTAATTGATTGAATTACTTTTGTTTCAGCAAACATTTGAAACCAATGTACGAAGAACAATTGCTTCATCTTTTCTTGAATATGAAGGTGATTATGAGGATCCATCTCATATGGGCAGTCTTATTGAGCATCAAATGAGCAAACTACAAAGAGTATTTGGGATTTCTCCTGGTGTAGATGATGTATTTGCAAGGGTTGCAAGGAAGCTGCTGCCTTTGTACAGAGCTGGGAAACTTGGGTCATACACATGGGATACTGTCCCTGAGCAATCCAATTCTTGACTAGATACTTACAAAAGCTCAGCTGAATGCTTGCACCTAGATATCAGGTCTCGTGTCCGCAAATTTTGTCGCAAGTAATCTCAGAGCCTTGAAAAAAAATCTTTCTTTCCGATGAGTCTTACCACTTCCAGTTCAAGTTTGTCTTTTGTTTCCAAGGTGTGACAATTGAACTCAAGGATCGTAAGCTAAGTTGTTCATAAGGTTGGAAGGTACATTTTGCTATATTAAACTAGAAAAAAGGCCGCCCCTTGTCAAATTTGAGGAGTTTACATATGTCACAACTTACCCATGTCAACATCCGTTGGTGGTTAAACTATGGAGAGCTTACTCATATCCACTATCAATTCCACGAGGACACATAATAACAATTTCAAAGTACAATCTCTATGCGTTTTAAGGAAATTACCCATGTTGCTCAACCCATGAGGATCTTACTCACAACTAATATCAATTCTAAAGTACCACCTATGAGGAGCTTACTCGTACCTACTACTATAGATGCCCATACGTGCACATACATTATTCTTGACAATTTTTGGGCTTTGCCTATGCTAATCAACACTTGTATGTGTTACTCAACACCCATTAGTCGATCTATAAGGAGCTTATAGCCACTTGCTACCAATTATAAACTATCACCTATGAGGAGCTACTCGTGCCTATTACCAATTCCAAAGCACTTTTTCTGTCTATCTCCCTTCTTTATCCCATCTCTTTTTCTTTCTTTTTTTCGGGGTTGGGAAAACCTTAGGGATGGATGTGTTGCAGAAGGTTAATATTCTTTCTCAATGGTCAAGATTATAAGGGGGATATGAATTGAAGCTAAGATCACATTAGAGCTAAGCTCAATTTGAAAGACATGAATACCATGGATTTATTTGGAGTGGTTTAGTTCACATGAATGCAAAAGAGGCATTATCTCTGTCTTTCACCACTTTCCTCCTAATGTAAGCTGAGGCAAGCTAATGCTGTTTAGAGTTCTATCTGAAATGCTTCCAAATTTTCTACGATCCTGTAAGCGGTTTGATTTCCATCCATTTTATACCTATATATGTAAAAGTGTAGATTATAAAAAGACGAAAATCCCATATTTTCCTTCTGTAATTATGCAGCAGATGACCAATGTCCTTTTCATGTTCAAACTATCTTATCTTTTGTTTTTTCACAGAACTAAAGAGTGTGTAACTAGGAGATAGATCTAGTAGTTGGATATGGAATCCAACATAAATCACTATAGCCAGTTTTCTCAGGGCCAAGTTGACAAGGCATTTGAGATTTTTCAGAAAATGCCAAAAAGAAAGGTCTCATCTTAATGCTTTCTTATCGGCTTATATTTAAGAAGGAAGGTTTAATTTAGCGCACAAGCTCTTCCATGAGATGCCCCAACGTGATTTAGTTTCTTGGAATTCGGTGAGGAAGCTGGCCTATATCACGATGTAGTTGCTGCATATAGGCGAGTTGTACTCAACCTATGGAGCTTGGGCGTTGAATGTTTTGGACGTATTCAAAGGTATTTTGTAGAGTTTATATTCCTTTAACTTAATAGAATAAAATAGAATAGAATAGACAACTAAAAAAAAGTTAAGACGCCATAAGCAGAGATGTATCTTCCTTGGTCTAAGAGCTTTTAGTAGCTAGTTTTATCATTACGCAGTTGTTTATTTAAAAATACAGTTAGGAATAAATATTTCGTTTATGCAAGATACTGTTGTCTTTGAGGAGCAATGTGCACAAGAAAACCATTCTGGAAAATTTGGACTTATTTTGTTTTGTTTAGATAAAGTTGTGGATGGGGGTAAGAAAGGATGAATTTGGACTATTTGTACTTTTCAGCATCACAAATTTGAATATAAATTTTATAATTTATTTCATTATCTACTGGAAGCAAATGCAGTTGTGATTGCATCAAGAGTAGCTATGGGTGATGCCGATGCAGATGTGCCTTTTACGAAGCAGGTATGTTTAATCCCGCTTTATAAATAATGTCCATTGAACTATTTTGAAATGGACAAGTATGCAGGCTTTTGAAATCGTGTGCACTCATCTTACTAGCTTTATGTGTTGAAAATAATATTTTTGAGTTGTTACCAATGAGTTCTCAAACTAGACCCATTCTCGGTCTGAAGCATGCGAGGCCTTTTGTGCATTTGCAAGTGAACCACATTTCGCATGCATGCTGGTTAATCCATGTTGCTGTAGTTAAATAGGTGGCCTTGTTACATCTAGAATTCCACAAACTTTTCAAAGTTCAAATATCTTCCAGAGTCTCAATCTTCTCCAAAAAACATCTAATTATGGCATATTATAAGTTACTATTTGTAGGATATCACTAGCTAGTGCTACAGTTGCAGCAGTGGCTCAAAGCATTAGATAATTGGGATCCATTGTATCTATAGGGTGTAGAAACTACAATTTAGCATATGTTCCACCCATGTCGCTCTTGTTAAATAGGTGGTCTTGTTATATGTAGAAAAGTTCCACAAACCTGCCAAAGTTCTAATATCTTCCAAAATTTTCATCAGAGAAAGACCAAGAAACATCTAATTGTATATTGGCAAATTGTAAGGTACCATTTTTATGATATTATTGGTTAAGTTTTGACAAATTCTAAATTATAATCCTAAGGCATGCAAGAAGCATGGAGTCAAAACCAAGCAGAAAATTAAAGGCACGAGAGAATCAGGATTTCATCAAGATCTGCTCAGGCTACAACTTACTGTCTATATGCATGTGAGCGTAATTTTATTTTTATTTTTTTGGAAGGACGAGAAAAAGCCTATTAATCAAAGGTGAAATAAGCATAAAAATGATTGGGGGGTCTAGGGGGGAAATGACTGCATTCTCTAGATAGGTTCTATGTCAATAACTTAAGCAATGATTTCTGGAATAATTGTCTGGTCCACAATGATAATTGTACTTCAATATCTGATCATCAACCTCAATTCCTTGCCACCAAACATGTTCTTTAAAAGACAAAGGAACTCTCCTTTCAAATTGAATTGTTCCATTCTGGAATCCCAAACCTTCTGCAATGAGTTCATTCATTTCTACAATTCTCTGCCTAAGGTTGGATCTACTAACTCTATGAGATCCTTTTATTCCAATATAAAAGAGGCCAAATCTTGGATTAAACAATGGATTAAAAATCTTCATGATCATAAAGTTGCAGAAAAACAAGCTTACATGCATAAGATGAAAGAAGTCAGATTGAAGCTTCATGATCCCCTTAATGTTGAGCTGCATTGGTTAGAAGGTAATCTAGAAATGGCTATCAAAACCATAGAAGAAGTGGGAACAAAAGGAGCTGCTATCCATTGCAAACTTAAATATTTTTCCAATATGGATCATGGCAACTCGAAATTTTTCTTCAGAGTTGCTAAATCTAAACTGTTAAAGAATCAGCTATCCTCAGTCATTACTGATACTAGAAATATTCTTAGTGACATCTCCATATTTTTCTGCTCCAAATACACTAAGATCTTTGCTCCCCCATCTGTCACACCCTGCAAACTACTGAGGCCAAGCATTTCACAGATCTGATTGATAATCTTAGCTCTCAAAATCTGAATACTATCACTAATGATCTTGATGCAATTCCTATGGAAGAAGAAATTCTTCACATCTTAAAGAGTTTAGCTAAGGTAAAAGCCCTGGTCCTGATGGTGTGCCACGAGAATTTTATTTAAAATTCTGGGATATTATCAAGTTTGACTTCATTCACATGATCAAGGGATTCTGGAATTCTGCTCATCTTCATCCTGCTATCTGCGCAGGCCTGATTGCTCTAATCCCAAAAGGCTTGAAGGGTGTGACATTCATCCTCAATGACGCCATGTTGGCATCTTGTCCTCACGTGGCTCCCGAGTCCATCGCCTTGTCTCAACGCGGAGGCGGTGCGCACCCATGCGAATGGAAGCTATCAATCTGTGCTTCTTCATGGGCAAATAAATGCGTAAGTAGTGTTGTGGGCCTCTTGTGAGCATGGGATTGACTTGCTGCCTGTAGTGTGCCATTTTAACATGCAGCAGAGCATCTGCATCCCAGAGCTTGGCAAGGAAGGTAGCATCTAGGTACTGCCGCAATGCATTGTCCTTCTTCTTTGTCCGTACCTGCCCGTATCTGTGTATCTGCACATTCCAACGTGAGAACCACTGAGATTGCTTGTCCATCCAGCGGGCTTTGAGGCACTATGGGCCCATTGCTACAGACAATGTAGGTTGGGCAGTCAGGCATCACCCATACCAACTACCTTCTGAAAGTAAATGATATGGCAGTGCAGCCCTTTGAAGGGTAGAAAACCCGTCTCCTAGAGCATGATCTAATATGGAACTGTGGATTTCACCCCAAGTGCCCGTGCTAAGAAGGCCATCTGTACCTGTTCCAAGTTATTCCAGGTGGCGAGGGATATCATCGGATCCCACACCTCTGCCTCGTACAGGAGAACCGGCTCGACCAAGGCCCTGAACAGGTGTAACTGGTGGCCCCAGGCATACAACTCTGCCTTGTGGCTATTGCTCTGCATGGCATATAGTGCTTTCTAGCCTGTTGTGACACGCAACCTGATAGAAGCATCCCAGTGCGTGGTAGTAGAAAACTTGATCCCTAAATACTTATAGGACGAAGCTACCTCTACACCTTGTCCCTGATAAGTGAATGAAGGAAAACACACCTAATACCTATACATGCTTGAAATGGGAGACATTTTCCTACTCGTCCTGCTTGTTAGACCAAGTGAATCTCGAATTTGAGGAGGGCATGTGATGGAAAAAATGATTATCCAGGAGGAGGTCCCATTTCTTCCCAACTTTAAGATCCCAGGCATGAGTGTTACTATGTAGCAAAATAATAGGGGGTTCTAGGGGGATTTGATATGGATATAAAAATAACAATTCTAAACCATAGACCATATATCCCTAAAATAATCAAATAAGTTGTTAGAAAAAGAAAATACAGGCTCAAGATAAAAAATAATTGCATTAGCATATTGGTTAAAGTAGTTTTAGTTAGAACATTGAATTATTTTGGTAGAGGTCCGAGCTCCTATATTTCATATTCTAAAACCTTAGGCAAAGTCGTGTAGAGGTTTGATATTCCCTCAAAACCTTAGGCGAAATCATATTTCATATTTTAAAATCATAGGCGCCTCCAATGATAAATGACTATAAAACGAAATAAGAGGTGCCCCGGAGCCCCAAGATACGATCTGGGTTGTAGGATCGACGCATTCGATGACTGTGATAGTTCGTTGTGGCCCTGCATTTTTTTTTCTCAATTTGAAGATTGGTACGCCTATTTGTACCTCTCTCCCCCACACTCTTTGGCCTATACATTGATCAGCTGGAAGATTGGCTCTCTGAGCATGGAGGTGCGGGCGCACATCTCATGCATCACACAATCCGGCAACTCATATATGCTGACGATGTCAACCTCATGGCCTATACTCCAGAGGACATGCAACGTCACCTGGATGCTCTTGACACTTTTTGCCAATTCACTGGCATGCGAGTTAACTTGGCCAAACTGGTAGTTGCATCATCCCGTCAGCCAAGGCTTCCCACATTCACTTACCAGGGGCAAGAGGTAGAGGTGGCTCCGACCTACAAGTACTTGGGGATTGAGTTCTCAACTACCACCCATTGGGTTGGAAAGCACTATATGCCATGCAGAACAACAGCCACAAGGCAGAGTTGTATGCCTGGGGCCACCAGTCACATTTGTTTCGGGCCTTGGTTGAGCCGGTCCTTTTGTATGGGGCAGAAGTGTGGGGTCCGGTGATATCCCTCAACACCTGGAATGACCTCGAGCAGGTGCAGAAGGCCTTCTTGGCACGGGCCCTGGGGGCGAAGTCCACAGTTCCATACCAGATCCTACTCCAGGAGACAGGCTTTCTACCCCTTCAACGGGCTGCATTGGAATGCCATATCGTTTACTTCCAAAAGGTGGTCGCTATGGCTGATACACGCTTGCCCCACCTTGCTTTGGCCATTGCGATGGATCCCCAACGCCTGAAATCCTCTTTGGAAAGACAAGCAAGCTCGGTGGTTCTCCTCCTTGGGGTGTCGCGCGGCAAAACAGTCGTCCGTCGGTCGGGACAAAGAAAGATCGTGAGGCACTTAAACCGTACCTAGATGCTACTTTCCTTCGCAAGCTCACGGGATCTGAGGGCTCGGCGCGACGTTAAGGCGGCACACTACCGGCAGACAAGTCAATCCTAGGCTCACAAGAGGCCCACACCAAAGCTGGACACCCAAGCGCCCATGAAGAAGCCTGGACTTATAGCTTCCATTCGCGCGGTGCACATCGCCTCCGCATTGAAACAGGGCGTTGGGCTCGGGAAGCACGAGAGCAAAGGCTTTGCCAGTGTTGCCACCAGGGCGCGATTGAGGATGAATGTCATGCCCTCCAGATCTACCCAGCATTTGCCCATATCCGAGAGCGATATGTTCGATTGCTAGTGCCTGGCCAGCCGTTGCATCAGTTATTGACTACGGCGTCAGTAGGTTTGTTGGGGTCATACCTCCAGGAGGTTATGGATGCGCGGACTCGTTTGTGTCCTATGGGACGGTATTGAACTGTCCTATGCAATTGTATAGTCTGCCAGCATACTTATTACTGGTAAGGTTTTTCCCTCAAAAACCCTTCGGGGCGGGGGTTTTTTAATCCTGTCAGTAATACGCTTGCTGCTCTCTTTTTGTTTGGGTCCCATAGGACGCTAAAAACCTATTCTATTCTATTCTGAGCATTTTCTTTTAAGAAAATACCTTTGTTAATAACCTTGACTTCCATTTGACTTTCAAGAGAGGAGGTAGTGATGGAACTCCAAGTCTTGTTGGAGAAATACTGATCTTGTTTTCTCAACTCTCTTTGTTTCTGAATTCTTCTGGTACTGGAATTAATTTTTTTTTCCAATCTCTAGAGCTCTCAGGTAAGACCATGGCTGATTTTTCTTGATATGGATTTACCTACTTTGTGGGATGATTTTTATCATTCTAGTATGCTGTAGAATCTGATTGCTTGTACGATCTTTCACATGTTAAAACATTGTCCGAACCTCTGAATGAGGTATCTTTTCCACTTTCTAGAATATATCCACTACCCAAATTATGTCTCGAGTTGCATTTATGGCAATGATTTGGTAAACCTACCCATCTATGTTGTAAGGAAGATTCTTTACCAAAGAAATCAAGGAAAGAGATGGCTGTGGGAATAGCTTTGGTGATGTCCAACTGAATATAACATTTTGGTGGTTTATATGGCAAGTATTCAGTAGTTAGGTAAGTGCCAATAGAGTTGAAAATAGTGGAGAAACAGTCCTCATTCCAGTATATTGGGCTAAGCTCATTCATGGTGACAGAAGCAACATGATACTTCCTGAAATCATTGACTGGTAAAGTGGCATGCCATTTTGGAAAGGATAGTTGAAAAGTATCACATGTGGAAGAGCCAAGCTTAAGAAGATAGTTTGAAGTTCGAGAGCGCCACAATCAACAAGCGGATGGAGGTAATTTAGCCAGTAAATTGAGTTTATTATAATGCCTTTGTGAAGTATCAAAAGATGATCCCATAACTTTTCAATTTTGAGACCAATAGCATCTACTTTTACTATGACAGCAAGTTTGAAAAGAAATTCTATTTTTGAAGCAACCAGAGGCGAATTTAGTCGAATACCTCTAAATAGCTGATTGCTTGTAGGAGCACCGGATTGTTGGATCTCCAAATCAATGGCAAGTTGTTCATCTGAGATCACATGAATTCTTGGCCGAGGATGTACTTGAATTGGCACTCCATTTGCATCAAGGGCTGGCAAAATGTGATTCCCTCCTGGATTGGATAAGGTATTCCAGTTTGATGGATAGAGACTGAAATGATGCATCCCTTTAGCAATAGGATCCAGGTTAGAGAAATACCCAAATTTGATAATCTTTGTAGAATCAGAATGAAAAGTACTTAACTGGGCAAGAAGATCGCTCCTCTGATTCCCAAGAAAGAGCATAAAATTGTGCAATAGAGATAAAGAGTTTGAATTTAGGGTTTTTGAATCGAATAAAGGCGAATTTGGGGTAATTTTAGCCTTAAATGCGAGGGGGTATGAAAGCAAAGAAAAAACAGAGGAAAATGGAAAGATGAAATGGAGATCAATTGAGAGGAAACATAGGTGGATAGGGGAAGGAAAGAACCAATTCAACAGCTAAGAAGGGTGAATAGACCAAAAGATTGCCATATTTTCATTACCTTCATCGAGATCATTCTGAGTAAACCTTGACCCGAATCTTTATATCTGACCATCCCCAAAAGACCTGAAAGATTGCAGTAGCCGAAATGTTTCTTTTCCCTGTAAATTCTAATAGCCAAGAGTCCACAATTTCATTCTCAAAATCTTCTTAGGTACACAAAAGTATTATAGAGTGAATAGCAAAACCCGGAAAGAATTGCTTGCATACCAATTGATCCCATAGTTCATCAAATGGCCCTTTGAGAAAACCACAATTAATTCTTTGGTCCTGTTTCAAAATTATGAAAAATCCAGATTTCATAAGAAGCAAATAATGAGATTAATTCAAATTTTGCTGGGCCTCTACAGGACCAGCAGTGGAATTGAAAAACATAGGCGCTCATGATGAATGGGTCTCTCTATCAATCTCTTCGCAAATTCTATTCGTCTCCCACCACTTTCAACTGTAAAGCTCTTTCATTAGCCTTAATAAGAGTAATTATTAGTGTTATTAGACGTTCTCGCAATATACACTCGATGCGCATTGTGGTCACTAATTAATTATATTATATTTTATTTAATTATAGTTATTGGGTGAAAGCACAATATTGGGGGGCAAAAATGCACATGGCAAGCACCACCCCCTCTTTTTTTTTTTCCCCTTGCGTTCTTGCTTTTTTTTTCGAAAATCCTAATGGCACACCTTTTCTGCGTGAAGACGGAGCTATGATTTCATGCTATGATTTGAGGCCAGAGCTATGAATTTCTGCTGCCAATGAATCACTGGTACTTTTTCATAATTGCCATGCCTGCTATGATGTTGCCGCTGGGTACAAACCCTGTAGAGGATTTAGTTGAAGATCGGCGTCTCGGCAAAGAACCAAGCAAACCGCCAACCAAAGAAGAGGTAAAAATGTATATCTGTATGTTCTGCCCTGATTTTTCTGTTCTTTTTTGAAGTTAAGAAAGATTCAAGATCTTTATTTGTTTTGTTCTTTTTTAAGTTGAATTGCCTAACTTTTCTGATGCTTGCTTTGCAGATGAAGAAAGCTTACACAGCCCAACAATTTGTAGAATATCGTGGCTTGTGCAATGAGGGCAAGGATCCAAGCACTATAACTTGGGCAGATTGCACCAGGGGTGATTTTTTGACAGTTTGGACTGGGGAAGTGAAGAAAGATAACAAGATAAAAGTGTCAGCAATTAGGCCAGAGTTTGAACATCGTTTGAAGAATTTGATTAACAGGGTTTATCAAGATGGTTTGAAAAACAATGAGGCCAGAACTATTTTTGCCCGTGCATTTGCTTAGCAGCACACTAGAAGAGCTGAATCGAACCCAAGTAAGTATTTGTTGGATTGGAGTACCTATCCTTTTGAAAGAATTGAGATTTCAAACAGGAACAAGAGGCATAAAACAAATCAAGTAGGCACTACTTTGGAGAATATTAATATGGGTATTTCTTATTTAGAAGCGGACTACTTAGCTTTTGAAGATTCTATTAAATCTCTGCAGCAGCAAATCAAAGAGGTTGAAGTTGAGAAAATTAGAAATCAGGGCTTGCTTGCAGGTTTTGATGAGGCTGCAACCTCTGTCTCGAAGTCTTTAAAATTGTGACACTTGATATTGAGCTTCTGGTTGAAGATTTTCCACAAGAGGATAATGTTATTGCTAAGCTTTGTGATGATGAATCTAAGCTTGGTTTGTTTTTGCTCACAATTCTGAAAAGAAAAAAAACAGGCTGACAACAGTAAAGCAATGGAGGAGAAGCTAACAGAATTGAACAATGCTTTGCAGGCCAAAACTTTAAATTTTTCTGAATACAAAGAAAAGGCTAAAAATTTGCAACATCTTCGTGAGCACTATGCTAGCAGAAGCATTATTAGACTGAGTTATGGTAAGTTGACAGTGATTAATCTTCTTTCTGGTTGTCAAGTATGTGGTTTTGATTTCAATCTAGATTATACATTACGTGTTGAATTGAATTGTGGACACAAGTATCACTTGTTCTGTTTCCAAGTTTGTATGGAGAACCTTCTTTGCATTGTTTGCAAGAGAGAAGTACCTACAAAATTATATGTTGAGCTTGGCTACCTGGATTCCTTACCTAGCAACAAGAGTGAGAAAGAACCTCTTGCTCAAAAAGAAGAGGATGAGACATAGAGGATGAACAACTATCTGAATCTGAACCTGTGAAGGTTAAGAGACGTATGACAAGGTCTATGACATCACTCGAGAAAGGTTAGTATGTTGATAAATGTGTATATTAATTGCAGTTTAAAAACCTTACAGCCTTGTGTTTTTTGCAGTTGCTGCTAAGAGGAAGAGGAAGGGAGAAGAACATGCTAATCTTGTAGCTGCTAAGGATCAAATAGATCCAGGGATTTCTGAGACTGAACCTGCACCAATAGTAATTATAGAATCCTTACCAATTGTAGAAGAAGTTGGACAAAGAAAACTCCCTAATGTTCGTAAAGGTAGACCTAGTAAATGGAATGCACGTGAACATGTATCTGCAGTTTCTGGTGAGTGTCATAGCTATAAAATAATGTTAAATTTGTTTGTATTTCTAACTTAGTTACCTTACAGATAAGCCAAAGAATACAAAGAAGGCTGGACCAAAAAGTAAGAAGCAAGTGGTTACCAAAAAAAATTATGGGCAGAATACACCTGCCAAAGAAGTGCCAAAGGATTCTAAGAAGAACCCACAACAGGATGCTCCCACAGGTATGTGCTACATTTGATTTCAAATAATTATGTGCTATTAATTTGCAGATAGTGATTCTCATTTTCTGCTGTTAGATGATAGTTTAAGCAACCAAGTTGAGTCCTTCAACTCTAGCCAGATTGCAAATATGTGGTTTGAACCAGCATCATCTACAATTGCTGCTATACAACCTTCAATTGCTGTTGCACCTTCATTTCCAGCACCTTCAACAGCCCCTGTAATTGCAGTACCTCTAGTTCCAGCACCTTTAGTTCCAGCACAGGTGGAAGCCACTATACCTTTAGTGCAAGCTCCTTCACTTATCTCCTCATGTTCCTCTTGAAGTTGTAATACCGTTAGTTGAAGCCCCTTCAGTTCAAGCACCTTCAAGTCCATCTCTTCCTGTTCCTATCCAAGTTGCAGTACCTTCAATTCCATCTGTTGCTGCCAAAGTCGCTGATGCTCGTGATGATGAGAGTGATGAAGAAGCCATGACACTGAAACAGTTTGTTAAACAGAAGAAGATTTCTTTACACTTACCAGGTTTGCAACTTATTGATCTTGCAACTACAGCTATGTGTATGTTAATTCAGTTTCATATTTCAATTATGCAGAGTGAAGATCCCTTTTGGAATGCACATGAACTTCAATGTTCTTTTTGTACAGCATGATGTCAATCCATTGACACTATGTCAATGATTTTGTATTGCCTATTTTGTAAAGGCAGAAAGCTTGAACCTTTTACAATGTAAATAACTTGTCAATGAATGCAATATTTATGGTTTTCAAATTTGTGAGCAGTCTTCTTCATTAATATGTGGTTTGCAACAGGTTTAATGTGTTGAAACTTCGAGGGTTGGCCTTGTTTACTTGAATACTTGTTTACAATAGAATACTTGAGCATTTAGCAATTTGAAATGTAAACACAAATAAACACTCAACACGAGACAAATACTACAAATATTGAATTGAACACTTAGAACATGCAATTAAACACTGAATATTGAATATATTGTAAGCATCCATTGGCGATGCGACGGCGACGGCGACGGCGATGGCGAATAGCGAGGTCGATGGCGAATAGCGAGAAGCGGGGGTTGGGAGGTGAAAGCATTGCACAGGTCAGTAATATGTGATTTGTGTCTCAATCAGTGTTTTCTTCATTACAATTAGGATACTGGACTAGTAGAGGGGAATCGGGAATGTCGTTCTCCATTCCTATCAAAAGATGTTAAAAAATTGCCGGAACAGTAAAAGCTTTGGTAACCGGGAGTTTCAGAATTCTAGTCGTAGTCTTATAAGGGAAAGAGGATGATAAAATAAAATAGAAATAGGAGGGTCACGATCCAGAACACCATAGCTAACAGAGCTATAGGTTGAGGCCGCCTGGGACAACAAAATCGGAGGCATATTCGATAACGGACACACAACGGTCGTGAGAAATTCAAAAATCCAAACCCGTGTATTATGACATGTATTGTGCGCCGGGTAGGGCTAGGAAAGCATGTGGAGATACACGACCACCAATTGGACTTGCCGGCATTACGTGGCCACTTAGATTGGATGAATAGACACGTAAGACAGTAAGGGGACCATCATAAGCTGCAGATGACGCGTATGTAAAAGATTGCAAATATACATGTAACCAACGTACCATAGGGTGGAAATTCGGGAAAAATTCAATAGGGATCAATTTAGGGCAGACTGGCGTAATAGGTCGAGGATGCAGGAGCATAAAGGGGATGGCAAGTACACGACATTAAGAGCTTACGGTGCAAAATAGGATTATATTTAGGAAATAACGATAATAGTAGTAATAAGAATGAATAATAATAGGAATTAAGGAAAGATAAGACAAGTATTAAAGACGGGCGGGGGGGTAGTACGAAAAGTCGTGAGAACGAGAGACATTCCAGAGAATATTCCGGGGGCGTATAATTACGAAATTAATTGGGCAGTGCGGACGGGACTGGTCGTAAGACTCCAGCGTATCCGAGAAGATGGCGGGAATTCCGCTAAAAACCCTAACTACACATACGCCTACAAAAAGGCATCAGAAGCTCGGGGCTCCGAGCGGAGAAGGAAGCGCCTGGAGGATCCCGGTAGTATTAGTTTCGTAGAGCTAGAGAATAGATAAGAGTGCGGAGCCGGACGTTGAGATGGACAAAGGCAAGAAGGTAATGGAACAGGATGGAGCCACTCCTCGGAAGCGCCGAAGGTCTGGAGGTCCCGGAAATGTTACAGTGCCATGGAATCCTGAACTTGAAGAGTTCAATCCATGGTGTATATGCGAGGATAACTGCAAATGTCTGGAAAAAGGGTTGGAGTCATGTATAAGCTGCGGGCGGGTGCATTGTCTATTCTGTGATCGAGTACATCACATGCAGACCATGAAAGATATGGGATACAATCTGAAATTGCTGGAAGTGATGGGGGTCTTGGCGGACAAAAATGATGAAACAAGGAAACAAGATAGGCTGAGGGTCCTCCGATGCTTCAACCGACTACAGATGGAAGGGGAAATGCAGAAATCAACAAGTTATCAGCATGATCTGATTGTCACTGATTTTGGTAAGGTATGCATCAATTGTGCTGAAAAAAACCTACAATATCTCTGTAGGGCTCTTATGGCCAGGAATGTAGAAAAGAGGACTATGGGAGAGACATCAGCAACAATGAAGAAGAACTGACCTATGCAAATGAAAAGGGGCATGAAGCGGACGCAGCAACAGGAATAGTTGGGTACAACCGCCGATTTTCTAAATTATATTTCTTAGCAATTTTTCTTTTTAGGTTTAAACTCCGATCGCAATTAGTCTTAGGATCGGCTTTAGTTCAAAAAGTGGTAGAATTGGGTGAACAGATGCAGGTTGCATGACGGGTTACCCGTGGGTTAACAGTAGGGAAATAGCAGTTTTAGAAAAAAGGGAAACACACCGCACAGGCGTGATTATATGACTGCCTACAATTTTGTAAAGATTTTGTAAAAATGATTGGTGTAAAAATGTAAGGCAGAGTTTTCTTAAATTGGAAGGAAGCAATCTTGTTGCAAATACGGATTAGAGAGGAAATACATAACATAGACGGTATTAGAATAAAAATAAAGGGATTGCTATAACAATTAGAACAAACATGGATGAAAGACAACTAGGATAGATAAAGGTTGGTGCATCGTTTTAAACGGGCACGATAAAGGAATAAAGGAATAAAATAAAATAATAAACAAGAAAAGATTAAAAGAAGATAACGTACAGTAAAACAACCTTCCTAATAAGGGGCAAAGTCGTCAGCCAAAAAGACGGTTGATCTGAGTTTGATTGCGAAAAATAACGATATTGCAGGAACCAGATTTGGAAATTGTGCGATCAAGGCAGGAGGTAGAACGACAGCAGATTACGTCCTACTCGAAAATCTGTAAAATTTTTGTATAAAAATGCAAAGAAGCATTGCGGAAATGAGTAGTAACAGTTCTGATGTATGACCGATTAGGAACAAATAGGAATGGAAATAATGCAGACGAGAGTAAGAACAACCTTAAGCACGAAAAGGGGGTATACGTAGTAATTCAGCGGAAGACAGGCAAAGCACATGGAACGAGGGACAACAGGTCAACGGGTGGCGAAAACACATAAGAGCCAACACATAATACATATAAGGTAAAGGAGTATAAATAAAATAAAACAAAATAAAATAAAATAAAATAAAGTAAAACAAACAAATTATCATATGAATAGGATTTATATTGAGGTAAAGGGACAAGCATAGACGCACAGGCAGAGATGTGTATGAATAGGATGGTGATCAAAAGGGTACATAAAGTTTGCGGATCAGAGAGTTTCAACCTCCGCCGCACACCAGTATAGCGAGGGCCAGACCCACCAACTGGTTAAGTGTATCAGCATGTTAGCCCGAAAACATGAGTAACAGAGGATCGCAGGATCCAAAGAGTAAAAGGCGGACGGAATAAGATACGGGACAGAGAGGCTCAGCCTCCGCCGTACACCAGGATAGCGAGGGCTAGACCCACCAACTGGTAAATCCGGACCACTATAAACTCGACAAAGACACAAAAATCGCAAAGGTGCATAAAAGCATGTTGCGAGACTGTAAAGAGTATAAAGCGGACGGAAAAGATACGGGACGGAGAGGTTTCACCTCCGCCGTACACCAGGATAGCGAGGGGGAAAAAACCCACCAACTAGTATCCGGACCACTAGTCACTCAAAAATACAGGGAAGAACAGCAAAATACAATGAAAAAGGTAGGTTATGACCTTCCAACTAACCCCTAGGGAGACTACTAAAAGACAACTGCCAAATCCCACAGCAAGGTGGGAGGAGATCAATCATAGCGGAATCATCATAGAAAGACACCCAAATGGGCGAAACGAAAATAAATGATGGGGGTAGGAATAATTAAGGGGGGCCATCCCAATACTTTCGAATTCAAAGTGGGATTAACGGTGATAATTTTGAATTAGAGGACCATTCAGCAACGCAATATATAGACCGAACGGAATAAGGATACCAACCCTTCCCAATCGAAGTTGGCGCAAGCGCCTCGCACAGCACAGCAGAAATGATTCGCAAAGCAGCAACAATCAATCAGCGCCAGCGAAAAGAAACTCAAGAGCAATGGCGAAGCAGCCTCCTCGGCCAAAGAAAAGAAAAACAAAATGGCAAGGGTACCGGTAAGTCAGCAAGACCTCCAAGATTTTCTTGCTCAGATGGACAGACATCTGGAGTCCAGAATCCCTCGTATGGATGCTCTCAACACACTAGCTGAAACGGCCAACCGTAATACGGTAGCCATCTCCAACATGGACGTGAGGATAGAAGGGGTGGAGAAGACAAGTGAGGAGATGCAGCGCAGGATGAACGAAATCGAAGAGGAAAAAGCCAAGATATGGAAAAGGTTGGTTGAATTAGAAAAAGGAAATGTTGATTTGGATGCATGGGAATCTTTTGATAGGATAAAACCGCATATTATGGAGTATGAGGAACAGAATAGAATTAAGCATGACGTTAGGCTGATAGGGGTAGCAGAGAAACCTAACGAGGATACGCACCGAAAGCTACCGCAAGTGATAGAGACGGTGTTCAAGGAGCATCGGAGCGTCATTGTCAAAGCAGTGCGATCAGGACAATGGAGGGGGCGGGCGAGGCATATAAACCTGACTCTCGAGACCGACAAATCAAAGAGAGAATATCGCGCGCCGCGGTTCCAGTCGAGAAATGGGATCATAGTTCAGGAAGCTCTAACAATCATGCAACGACAAGGGTTGCACAGGGAACTAGCCAAAGCCAGGGAACTAAACCAATCAGATATACAGGCAGGGGTCAAGAATGGCAAGGTGTTCCTACACAAGAGGACACGGGAATTTGCTGGGCCGGGACAAGAACAAAAGGAGGGGATGCAGGGACCAGGGAAAGCGACCGAGGGGGGGAAGGAGAACATCAACCCAATAACGATACCAACACAAAGCCAGGAAAAAAGGATATCAGGGGGAGCACTAACAGCAATAGTGCTCGAGGGGAGCCAACACAGAGAGGGAGAAAGAAACGAAAAAGAGGAAGGCACAAATCGAGGACCCTCAGGCGGGAGCGCGGGCACAATCCTGGCAGCAAGGACCAGGGGGCGACCGAGAAGAATGGTGAACGAAGCAGAGCAAACAGAAACCCCGAGAGGGCAACTGCGAGGAAGGAGACGCTGAAGATATGGTACTGGAACTGCACCGGGTACCCGTGGGACGACGGAGAGAGGCTTCATGGAGCACACAGCAGTGACATAATATGCCTAGTAGAGACATGGGAGCACAACATAAAGAGGCTACCGGAGGAGGAGGGCTACCAGCTATTTTCCTGCTGGAAAGATAAGAATTTCAAAATGGGAAGAGGGAGTGCAGGCCTAGCCTGTTATGTCAAGGAGAATGTAGCAAATGGTACATGTATTTTACACTCGGATGTCAATAAAAGATACATGGTACTTAGTATTCAATTACAAAATAAAAAAGATCTAATACTGATCATAGCATACTATCCACCAAGTAGTGACAAACTAGAATTGTTAGAACTAGGGGAAACCCTGATGAAATGGAAGGAACAGGGACCAATGATACTAATTGGTGATCTAAATGCTAGAACAGGTCAGGAGCAAGCGCAATACACAAGCATAGACGAAACAAATGGGCAATGGAACCAAACAGCAAGATCAAAAGAATGGAAATGCATAAAACCGAGGACAAGGCGTAAATCAATGCTAAGGGGAACTGCTGTTCGGGTATGCACGACCACGTGGGGACCATCATAGCAAATGGAGCACAAATGGACGGGATCGTGGAAATTCACAAGTCGGACGCATTGGGAGAAGTATAGTAGATTACATAATACTAAACGAACATGCAGCAGGCATGGTATCAGAAATTGCGGCACTAGAATGGCCAATTGGGAGGAGGGAGAGCCATAGGCCCATGCAGCTGACAATTACAGTGGGGAAACCTTTGCAAAATGAAGAACAGCATATACAGGAGAAAGACAGGGGGAAGCTGAAAATACATTTCCGGAACAAACTAGCGACACGCTCGCAAAGCCATCAAGGAGGATATGGGAAAGTGGAAATGGGAGGAACACAGTATGGATGAGAATGGAGATGCGCCAATGACATAACAAAGGAAAGTAGCATTAGAAATTTTCGGAAAAGAAGGAAGAGGAAGGAAAATAATGCCTTCAAACCTTCAATATGGTACGATGACGAATGCAAGGAACAGAGAAGGAAAGTCAAGGCACTTAGAGGTAAGGAAACATATCAAAAGGAAAGAGCGATATACCTGAGGCTACTGAAAGCAAAGAGGAATAAGAATCTGATGCAACACCAATGGGGACCGCCAAGCTAATCAAAAACACCCCGCAAGTTCCGGGGCGGATTTAAAGAAAAGAAGCGAGGGGATAGGGGAAGTGAAGACACACGAGGCAGCATTGGAGCAGCCGGTTGGGAGAAATACCTTGAAAAATTATATAAGACAGGGGCATCCCCAGCACCAATACCTGAACTACAAATGATAGATCGAATCGCGTGCTTCAAAGGTACGTGAAGTGATGAAAGCATTAAATGGGATGGCCAACAACAAGGCCCCAGACCTATACGGATTAACGGTGGAAGTACTAAAATGTGCAGATACCATTTTAGTAAAGCAGGTGACAGAGATATTCAACGGGATAATACACACAGGGCTCCCAGACAGATGGGCATACAACAGGGTCATACCCCTACACAAGGGGGGGAGTAAACAGGAACCTGGAAACTACAGGACAATAATGGTAAGCTCCATTTTCGCAAAGTGGTACGGAAAGGTTCTAGACAATAAATTAAAGCAATGGGCAGAGGCAGGGAATCTGAGAGCACAGGGGCAAGCAGGCTTCAGACCAGAACACTCAACAACAGACCATCTAGTAACTCTCCGGATACTAATAGAGCATAATAAGGGCCACGGAAAGAAAGTGATATGTTGTTTCGTGGACTTCAGAAAAGCTTTTGACACGGTACCAAGGGAAAAGCTCATACAGAGGCTCATAGACATGCAGGCACCGAGAGACATGGTAGGGGCAATTGCGAGATTGTACTATAAAGTATATGCAAAGATAGAAGAAGAGGGATAGGCGATAAACTGCGACACAGGAGTCAAACAGGGATGCCCTTTATCACCAACATTGTTTGGCATATACATAGATGCCCTACAGGATTTTATAGCAGAACAGCAAGGGGATGCGGACGCCCCTACATTTGGGGGAACCAAGGTACCGATCATGTTATATGCTGATGATTTGGGTATGATGGCCACCAAAAACAAAGGAATGCACAGGTTGTTAAAACTACTGGAGATCTTCTGTGAAAAGACAGGGCTAACAGTGAATCTCACAAAAACCAAAATAGTCTTTTTTGGTAACAGGAATAGTCACAAACCGTTCAAATATCTAGGGACAGAACTAGAAGAAGCGACAGAGTACAAATACCTAGGGTATGATACGCACGGCACAGGGAAATGGGCAAAAGGGGCGGATGCTAGATTCCAAGCAGCCAAGGAAGCTATTACAACATGAAAAACTTCTGCAATAGAAACAGAATAATAGATTGGGAAATCAAATGCTACCTATTCAAAGACGGTAGTCGCCACAACGCTAAATTGTATGCGGGGCGTAAGCCCGGGGACCGGGTTAATGCACAAGAAGTGGGAAAACAAGAAGGTATTTTCGCACACCGCATAAACAGAATTCAAGCCGAGAGCAAACACGCCATTGACAATTATGGTGTATGAAACAGACGTAAACCTATGGAAGTGAGAGCATGGGAAAGGACCGGCCGATACATCATAAGAAATAATGCGTGGGAAGTCGAGAAGTTAGCAAGCATCGCAATCAACGAAGTCAAGAAGGGCACACATCACCACAAGCAATGGGTGGTTTAGAGATGTAGCGATATGGACAAGAGAAATGGGGATGAATCTGAGTGAACTGATCAATGAAGGCCAATGGAATGAGGAATGGGCAGGTAAAGCTACGCGGGCATGGCTACGTAAACACACAGACCTAAAACACTCGCTCATGTCAATATTCAACCCGTGAGCGGATGATAGGACAACAAATGTACCAAGATAACACGCTTAGGGAAACGTAAGAGAGATACCTTAGCAAAAGTTCGGATGGGGTGCCATGATCCGAGAATTGAAAAGGACAGGGAGGAAAATAGACAAACAGACCGGACTATGCGAGTCCGCAGGGATGAATGGAAGTAGAGGACGAAAACCACATGCTCAATGGTTGTCCAACATACACAGACATCAGGGAAAAGTACAGGAGGGTAAGATGGGGACAACTGGTACATGCCATAATGGCAAGGATAGAAACAATGAGAGATCTGGCAGACGCAATACGAGAGATGCTGAACAGGCATCGGGAAACACACGAACAAAAAGGGCTTATGATATGAGTTGCTCAAGAGGCAAATCATAGATGCCCACTAAATGTACAGCTTAAAGCTGTTTGATATAGACGCACACCTGCACGGCCTAGACGCCGGAACAAAGTAGGGTGCCGGCATTAATAGGAAAAAGTGAGCCTTCAGAAAAGGCTACAACAAAAACAGCGTGATGAGCTAGTAGCCCCCATCAGGGAGCTCGCCCATGCTACACAAGTCCAGAGGCCTCAGGGCACAAGGGACAATAATGTATTCTATTCTATTCTATTACACAAGTTTTGAACACTTTAAATTACAAACACAAACAAGACAATACAAATACACAAGTTATTGAACTCGAAATATTTAAACAACATCACTTGATGAAATAATCAAGACGCTTAAACATTATTATCAACACACTTAAACATTATATAATGACTGATCTAGGATGATAGGAAATAATGGACCTGTTTACTTGTAGAACTTCATTATTTAAACACTTGTTCACTTCATTATTTAAACACTTGTTCCATACACTTGTTCCTTACAGTAGTTGACAATCCAATCACCCAGCAAAAAAAGCAAGAAAAAGCAAGACACTTGATCAATATTGAAACACTTGATATTAAAACACTTTGAACACTTGATAACAATGGTTGAAACAATATGGTTCTGTTATTATTGATAGAAGAAAAAGGTTGAAACAACACATGAACCATATGGTTCTGTTACCAGCAGCCTATTCACATACAGAGTTCACTCTTTTGATAGAAGAAACAGTTGCACAAGTTTACAATGTTATGTAATATGCATATATGCAGAAATCTGCAACATTTGATCTATTTCACTGCATCAATCCTCTTCTGTATTAGGGCTGGCAGCGAGTGCCTCGGATGAAGGAGGAGGCAAATATTCAATAATCTGCTCATGTGCATCATCTAAGAGGCAGAACACACCCTTTTCACCATGTGCAGACTGCAATTCAACGTTTGCACAAACTACAAGGTGTGTATAGCAAGTTACATCAGGCATATTGTCTAACAGCTCATACTTACCATCTCCGATGAACTTGTAATACTTACCTGACAAGACAACCTCCTACCTGTTGAACTTAGACCCCCAATAGTCCTTAAATGCATGCTGCAATATGTTTAGGTTCAGTGCACTTGATTATCCAGAAATCCACATTCTTTTTTTTTTTTTTTTGAAAGTAAGAGTCTGTATTTTCTATTGATGAAAAAATTTATATACAGTCATGCCCAAGACAGAAAAGCACTTCCCATGCTTAACTGCTCAGACTTTAATGACATTTACAAGAAGTAAATTCGATGCAATAGCCTTCTCAACATCTTCCCTTCATGAAGGGTACTATAAGAGTTAGCTGCCCTCTTCACTATAAGGTAGGTACTAGCAACAGCTTCCTCAATATCTTCTCCTACATGATGGTACTATTGGAGGCAGACTACTACTTCTCATAGCACTCATGTAATTGCCTTCAAAAAATATTGGCCTAAGATAGAAAGTGTCAAGCACATGCCTTGAATGTCATCCAAACCACAATACAACCATGGAGAAGCAATGATCCACTGCTAGATACCGGTGCAAAAGTCCGATGATGTTCCTTTTCCAAAAGCAGCAATCCTGTCAGTCCATTGTTCAATCTACTAGACCATAGATTTTGTCATTTCAAGACCTTGTTTCCAACCGCGCGAGGTTGGAGGTCCCTATTTTTAAAAAACCTTGGGGCTATCAGACCTTGCAATGCATAACATGACTGCCTCTAGACCCAAACACCAACATCAAGCCCTTGTGCATCTGACTACTGCAAGTCTTGCCTCTTGCAAGTTGTCAAGTGTAGAGCTTATCCAAAGTCTCCCGTCTTTGGGCCCCGTGGCTTCAACATGATTGAACCCTGGATCCTACAACAAATCAAGGCCCCCCCCGCTGGGATGGGGAATCACGACCAAACTGAAATCCATCAAGCTACCATTCCTGATCTAGTAAATTCTGAGATAAACTTCCCACATCTGTAATCAATGAGGAGCAAGCAAATTGGTTGAAGTGAATGAACCAGTACTTTGAAGGGGACTACGATTTTCTTCTTCCATGAAACATTACTACAAGAGAAGTACCCAGTTCCACTGTAGACAGAACCATAAAGCTCCCCACCTGAAGATATATCTGCCTCAATGTACTAAGGATTAATTCACACCATCTTCTTGCTCCATAGAGTACTATAAATAGTAATCAAATTCTTTCCTGAATATCCTTCCCTTTAACCACAGAAGCCCATCTTGATTATAAAGATAGGACAAACCCCTTTCTATAGAAGTTAATCACCTCCATGGAACCAAACTAGATACCTTAGAATGAGCATAGACGGACCAGCTAATGAGGGCTACAAATAGTCTAGAGCCAGCAACACAGAAGCCTTTTAGTTATGTGACCATAAGCCCCTTAGTTATGTGGCCAAAAGAGAGTGGATGTAAACAAAAAGAAAGGGAAAATGGAAGGGCAAAACAGAGAGTCGAGAAGAAGAAGCCAAAAAGGGCGAATATGCACCCATATATTAACAAAGAAATAAGAAGTATGGAAAAGATGAGAAGAACGGGGAAAAAAAAGGATGGGTTTGCAAGATATAAAACATTAAATCGAAAGGGGTAAAGCGGAGGAGCATGATAGAAAACAGAAGACAGGAATGTAATGAGAGGCAAGATACAGGATGTAATAGAAAAAATACTATCAATGGTCTACCGTAATTAGAAAGCCAGGTTTCCAATTCTTGTAAAGGCTGAAAATTTTGGCCCTCACTAATGGTATCCCATATTGCAAACGTGCTAGCAATTTCAAGTAGAAGATATCCTTGAAGCCCAACTCCGCAGCACACTATTCCTCCAGCCCCTAATCCGTCTCTCAAAAGATTGCTCTCGGCAAGGCTTGACTGGTCAACTATGGCATAATATTGAAGGATAACGGACATGACATTTTCTAGTCACATCACATTCTCAATCATTATCTTCCTCTGCATTCACAACAAAGTTATCACCTACTTCAATTATTTATGTTTTTCATTGATTGTCCCCCTCATACTGCACATCGTGGACAGGAGACTCCTGCTCGAAGACCATAAGAATCAGGGTTGATAATGAATAATCTCCAAGCCGAGATGCATGTCTACATTTAGACCATAATTCTCTCCAACAAAATCTGCAAAAGCATGAGAGATGCCTATGTGCCATTTTAGTTGGCCTATCTTGGCAGTAAGGCCTGATTGTGTGAATCTTTTTTGTACCTGCTAAAGTATCACATTCATATGGCAAATCTCTGTTCACATCACCCAACTTAACAAGCCAAAAGAACCTAAAATAAAAGGTTTTGGGTATAAGAAAGAATTTCAGTATAACACTATGGAATAAAACTAATACCTTTGTATGTTGCTTTCCTTTGAAGTTTGTTTGCAACTGAAATAAGAAATAAGAAAGTTGACAACATCTTCAGCATTCCTCAAGGGTGTGCTGTCCCTTTTAAGCATTTCACTCGTCAATATTCTTTTGATGACAGCTCCAGCCCCGTCATGTTCCCCTTTACCATGTGATGTGGAAAAAAAGTTCCACTGCATCTTAATCCCCTTCAGCTTGTAGAATCTGCCTAAGAAGTAGAAAACTCTAGAAGATTTGAACTGGGAGGCACATTCATCAGACCAAAACACATGTTTTGACAAATTAACTCCCTTGCTCAACAAAAACTTGTGATGTTTTTGCAAACAATGCTGGACAAATAAACTGTCATGTTTCTTGTCGTCTGATATGTAGAAATGTATCTCTTTGACAATTTTTCTGTCACCAATCTTGATGTGTGGGATTTCAGAATCTAAAGCATGTCTGTAAGTGATATGAGCTAGGATGGAACATTGGTCATTATGCCAATGCATGCTTTGGATTTTCTGTTGAACTTTGAAGGAGAAATTCTCGGCAAAATCTATAACAGAAACCACAGTACCTTTTGGAAATGTTCGAAGACATTTCTTAAATTGTTCTGCTTGCCACCTAGCTGTGTAATCATGTGGAATGAACTGCCTGATAACAGATTCAACATGAGACATGAACTCTTTCAATGTTGTTGTTTTGTAAACTTAGCCTCATGATATCCTTGATCTTCTCCTTGATGGAACCATCCTTTCCCATATTCCTTTTTATTGTCTCTTTAACCTGCAGTAACAAAATACAGTTTCAGATTGATAGTTTCAAATTTAGTTTGAATCAGTTGCATGTTTTTTCAAATATTGAATACAAATGCGAACACAATGTACATACCTTCTCAAAGATCTTCCAATCGATTGTCCGAAGAGCGCTATTCTCCCTTGGACATCTTTTGAATTTTCTTATTCCACATGAGCTACAATCAAGTTCAAGACAATTTGCTTTGTGCCAAAGATTCTCATCTGCCTTAGAACACACCAGTGACCTCCATAGTTTACTAACACTATTAAAAGTCTTCTCCTTTGCTTCACAAAGGTCTCCAGCACCACAAATTGAACACTTACACTTACAATTTGTTCCATGTGTGTTTATGTTTCTTCTAATTCTATTCAATGTCTGTCTCACAAATTCCATCTTCATGTGATAAATGCACATGCAAGTTTCACGATCTTTTAGTCTCCTAACAAACAAAGGCTTAAAACACTCAAACCTTCTCAAACCTATTTTGATGTCAGGATTCTGTTTCTGAAATTTTTTGTAGAAGACAATCAGCAGGTCAAGCCAACACAAATTGTAGCCATAATATAAAAGCATATTCAACAACCACAACATTTACACTTCAAGAAATTTGTCTGATCTTCATATGTAGCAGTAAATTGACACTACTAAGAATTTCAAAACTAAATTCTTTTTAGACTTCATTAACCTGAGATTCTTCCAGAAAGTGGATGGGATGCAACCTATATGGCTTCAAAATCTTGACTCCTTTATTGGTTCTCCTAAGCTTCACAACTTGTTTCTTGTTGGGAGATACTCTTGTGTTAGAAAACCAGTAACTATATATCTTCTCTCGATCTTTAAAAGAGAGCTTATCACTTCTATCCTTTCTCTTAAACATGGACCAGGGCCCACCAATTGCAGCTGCTTTCCTCTTGTCCAAAGCAGCATACACAGTCCTTCTCTTTATGTTTAAAGTCTTTGCAACTTGAGGCTTGTTGCTAGCATTATTAACAGCCATTACAAGAGTAGATTTGCTTGTGTCATATCCTGGTTCCTTCTTAGTTTGTTAGTTTGAAGACTGCTCTTCACATTATCAACAACTTGCCTAACTGCAAACAATTCCTTGTGTCCCATGATGCCAATTTCTGGCAATCCCTGACCTGTTCTTGCCAAGATTTCATCCCTATCATCTTGAAATAAATTCTTGCATACACTATGAATATTATCCAAAATACCATTTGCCAACTTTTGTTTGGTTCAAGTGGCCAGTCTGTGAGGACTGGATGCAGATTCAAGTGCTAATCTTTCTGCTCTTCTCTTTCCCTGCATCCTTCTTCTAGCAGACATCATTCTCTTGCAAGCTGTATTTGGTGAGATACATTTGCATTTCACTTGAATACATGGACAACAGTTATGGCCAGTAGGACTTTCTTTTTCAATTATAGGGGAAACTACATTATCACAAGGAAAAGTTGAAGGATGCTCTCCTAAAATTGATAATTCTTTTGCTACCATAACACTCGATGCCTCAACTTCTGGTACCACAAGTTCTGGTATATCAGTTTCAAGATCGAATCCCAGCTCTTTTGATATAAGTTCCGGATGTGCATCTCCAAACTTTGCTTGAAATTCAGCAGCATACCGCTCAACCAAATCCATATGTTCTTGAAAAAAAAGAAGAAAATAAAATGCAGCAAATGCAAACTGGAATTTGGAGGGAGAACCATATTTTGGGAAGAGATTCTTGGCGGGCTACCGATCTCTCCTTAATTTGCTCGAGTTTTTTCACGCTCGAGGCTGTTCTTCGTTAATGGACCCTAAAATTAGAAAAATAGGCATATAGCACCCCCAAAGACTCTTTCGGTGACAAAAAAATTGCCCTCCAATATTGTGCTTAGACCCTATTGTACCAAAATGCGTACAAATTAAATATATACTCAATAATACGATCAATAATTGTATGTATATACTATCAATAATATTGGTGCGTATAAATAGAGCATCCAATAGTTGAGGGCATCAACTTTAGCATGTGTTGCTTGTTATAGCTAGATAGCATATTGCGATCCTAATTCAACAGATCATGATTCCATTTCCTGCCAGATGAATCATGACAACCTCTATAGATGTTGCTAGTGAGTATAGTCCTTGAAGACTAGCTGACTATTTGCTATCAATCCTAGATACAATTGTCCTAATTACTACCATGTTGTCGATGCACATTGTGGTCACTAATTAATTATATTATATTATATTATATTATATTTAATTATAGTTATGGCACCAAAATGCATACAAATGAACATATACTCAATAATACGACCAATAATTGTATGTATATACTATCAATAATGTTGTTGGGTATAAATAGAGCATCCAGTAGTTGAGGGCATCAACTTTAACCTATGTTGCTTGTTGTAGCTAGATAGCATATTGCGATCCTAATTCAACAGATCATGATCCCATTTCCTGTCAGATGAATCATGACAACCTCTATAGATGTTGCTAGTGAGTATAGTCCTTGAAGACTAGCTAACTGTTTGCTATCACTCTTAGATGCAATTGTCCTAATTACTACCATGTTGTGGTCCATCATATATAGAATGGAGAGTGTGGTGCATATAAGGTTGAAAGGATCTCTAGACCACATGCTCACAATGAATAGTATATGTATATATAACCACATTATTATTATTTTTTTTTTTGAAGGTAAGAATTTTTTGTATTGAACATATTGGAAGAATTACAATACAAAGATCCCTCATGGATCAGATATGAATAAAGTATAAAGGATCCCTCATGGATCTGAATCATGTCTGCAGCTATAGTACTCATACGGCTCTCTCAACCTCTTCTTCTATCCAACTAATACTACAGTATGAACATCTTCTTAGCTAAATAGAATACTACAGGAGTTAAATCCGCATTTTCCACAAGTTGTAGACAAATCTTGAATGCTTCAAGAACCTCTTGCAAATTTAGAAATGAAGAGAAAAAGAGACAAAGGGTAACTGAACAATCTCCCTTCCTTCTTTAAAGAAGCTAATATGCTTGAACTATGATCCAATTCTCGCAGCTTTGCTACCAAATGTGAGATTGAAATGAGATGTTTTGCATTTTCATCCCTAAGTGCCGATCCAAACAACTTTGCAATAGGCTAGACACACGAATAGTATACCAAAACTCCCCTAAAGTTTGGCTCATGATATCCGGTCTTGATATGGAAGCGTCTTCACGGACACCAACAGCTCCCTAGCTTCGGCAATATCAAACAATCGACATCCTTGTTTTAAAACTGTAAAATTGTGACCAAGAACTTACAATCGCTCTTTCCAAGAAAACATCCCTAAATCTTCCCGCTAGCAAGAAAGAGCAAAGAGGAGGGGAAGAAAACCATCTTCGAGGATCCATCTAAAAAAGACTCTTTAAGAAGACAAACACTGCTTTCTTTCTAATTCCTTAAAATCTGCTTCACCTTATAGGCTCCAATCCAAAGTGATTTGCTTAAACAAAATCATCATTCTTGTTAAACATTAGAGGAAATTTGAAATCCATCATTTCATCCTCATAAGAATCCTCCAAAATGGAATGGCTTACCCTCTAACCATATTTTTAATTCTTAAGACCAACAACTTTATTGTTCTTGTTTTTTCCCATAAACTTTTGATCCACTTGTCAAAATGTTAGAAAAAATTTGTTGCATTAGGCGAATGAAAAGATCTTTCCAAAAATATATGGTTATGATGTATTTCAATATGGTCATATTCTAACCCTTAAAAATATGATTTTTTGCTTATTTCTTATATATTTATATCGTAAAGATGTATGAATGGGTTATCACTAGATAGATCTTTGTTAGAAAAACCTATTGCTTCCTTCAAAGAAGAGCCAGAACCCGGAATCATGAAAACCATCGATCAAAAGATATAATGAAAAAATGATACTAAGAAGACAGTTAGTTGCAATTTCCTAATTAATTACATGTTGTCGATGCATATTTGGAATGAGATATACCGAGCTCTTTATTGGACATTATATTTAAAAAGCCGACATGGCATTTTAAGCATTTGCTTGGGACAAAATGTGATCATTTTTTCCTCCCAAAAGATTGAAAAGCAAAAAGGCCAATGTTAGTGGCTTACCAAACACAAACCGTTGAGACCGCCTTTGAAGCCGCTTTTGTTGTAGAATCAAAATCTGCAAATTCTTTCAAGAAAGAAACCCCATGGCCATTGGCAAACCCCACTAGCATCAGATTAGGGATTCGGTCCGCAAGATGGGTACATGTTTGCGATAAAATTACCGGGCCGAGGAGAAAGAGGGCTAATCCCCATGTTGTGGTCCATCCTATAGCCAAAAGCGGTGCATAAAGGTTGAAAGGATCTCCGCCAAGAAACCATTTTTTCGTTCTCTATATAACCACATTATGCTGGATAATTATATTAGTCTAGTATTACTGTTATTTAGCTTCCATTTGTGTGATTTCTACTCTTGAATGCGTTAATTAAGAGATCACTGTCTTGTGTTTATTTGGGTCATGCTTGTTGTATTTTTATCTTTCATGTGCATATTTCTCTTTAATGTAAAGTGATGTATTCCTATACATGACTCTTAGACCACTCTAGACTGAAAGTAGTCAAGTAGCAATTTACAAATTAGCAGCTATCGGTGCAACTGCAGATCTCTCCATGCATTTCTGTGATGACTATACCGGATGGTAGATGGGAATATAAGGAAAGGATTTCTAAAGTAAATTTGGACATAGTCTACAACGCTAAGTATAGGATTAGATGACTTTCGATAAAACGATTCTGCACACGATTTTTCTTGTAAGGCGTACAAGTTTAGGTGACTAACGACCTGCCACAATTCAACAAAATGGTAAGATTTCTATGTGTATAGATAGATACGCAATATGGATATTCACCCAATATAGGGAAAACGTGACAGCAAGCGTGACAGTAAAGAAGTCCACTCAGAATACAGGAAAGGTGGTAGCATGCAAGACAGTAAAATATTAGTTAAACAATATAGCAACCCCAGAACACAGGAACAGGTACACAGGAATAATGGAAAACCCAAGTATACAGAAACAGTAGGGAAGACAGAAGACAGATACTCATAACAGCGGACAGATTGGGGAAAATGTTAAAAATGTTAAACAAGCAGCTGGAAACAGGGGGATGCTAAAAATATATACCAAGGCCAGAATGTACAAGGGCAAAGGATAAATAAACAAGGGGGAGCCACAGAACCAACATAAAGCGAAAAGGACAAGGGTGGTAAACTCGGGATAGACTCAAAAACTCGAAAACTGATGGGAGTAAAGTAAACAGATGAGATCCGAAAACAACAAAGTGTAAGGCCGATGGAGAGCAGATAGAAAAGAACAGACGCATTGGACGGACAATGAAAACAAGGGAGAAAGGCAAATCAAAGGGAGCAAAAGCGGACAGCATAAAGTGCGGAACAGAGAGTTCCAACCTCCGCCGCACGCCAGTATAGCGAGGGCTAGACCCACCAACTGGTTAACTGAAGTACTACAAATCTAGAAAAGGTAAAATATATAAGGTCCCAAGACCGTATGAGTAAAAGGTGGATGTAATAAGATACGGACGAGAGGCTCAAAACCACCGCACACCGTGATAGCGAGGGCTAGACCCACCAACTGGTAAATGACCACTATAAACTCAAAAAGCAAGTGCAAATGCACAAACCATAAAATGCAAAATAAGAGTAAAAAAGCGGACGGAATAAGCTACTGACGACAGAGGCTCACCACACCGTATTGACCAAAGATAGCGAGGGCTAGACCCACCAACCGTATCCGCCGCCCACTACAAACTCAAATACTCAAAGACACAAGCGGCCACGCAGGTACATGGACAAGCACATAAATAAATGGACGTGGAAGGACGGGAATCGAATCCCATGACACAAAAAGGGGATCATCGCCAGACAATCATTATAGAAGGGGATATTGAAATACTCGAGGAACAGAGCAAATATTAAATAATGGAGGCCGAATAATTAACGGGCATTCCAATATTCAAAATTCAAAATCAGGATTAACGGCGAATTTTTGAATTAACGGACCGCTTGAGGCTTTCGTATATATATACCGGACCAGAACGAATATAGCAAAGATAGCATCGCATGGAAAGCTGCGCTGATCACGCTTGACGACGAAGAACACAGCGGCACAGCACATCCTCAAGCTATGGCGGAAAGCATCAACCTTAGTCAGACCAAGAGAGCAGAGGGGGCAAGAGCACCAGCGAGTCAACAGGATCTCAAAGATTTTCTAGCACAGATAAACAAGCAGCTGGAGACTAGGATACCCAGCATGGATGCACTCAACACGCTAGCGGAATCAGTCAATCGAAACAAGGTAGCCATTGCCCCAAGATGGACGGAGGATAGTAGGAGTGGAAAAGACAAGCGAGGAAATGCAGCGCAGAATGGACGAGATTGAGGAGGAGAAAGCCAAGATCCTGAATAGGTTGGTTGAATTAGAAAAAGGAAATGTTCAATTGAATGCATGGGAGTCATTTGATAAAATAAAACCGCATATTGTAGAGTATGAGGAACAGACTAGAATTAGGCATGACGTTAGGCTTATAGGGATAGCAGAGAAACCTAACGAGGATACATACCAAGTGACTGCAGAGGTGATAGAGGTGGTCTTCAAATAACACAGGAGCATCATTGTCAAGGCAGTACGATCGGGTCAATGGAGGGGGAGAGCGAGACATATAAACCTGACACTCAGGGATCGATCAGCCAAGGAGAGGGTATTGCGGACAGGATCCAGGCTGAGAAACAGGATCAAGGTACAGGAAGCACTAATGGTAATGCAAAGGCAGGGGCTACATAGGGAGCTGGCCAAGGCCAGAGAACTGAACCAGGTGGGGATACAGGCGGGGGTCAAAAATGGCAGGGTGTTCTTGCACAAAAGAGTACGAGAACTGACAGGAACGGGACAGGACCAAAGATCGGGAGCTCAGGAGCCAGGGAGGTTGACGGATGGGGAGATGGATGTGGAGAAGGAGAATACCAACCCACAGGGGGGCTCTGCACAGGTGCACGGGAACACAACGGTGGCAACAGTAGCCCCCGACACGAGTCAGTACAGAGGGGAAGAAAGAGGGGGAAAAGGGGCCGGCGTAGACCGAATAGCACGAGCCGGGAATATGAATCCAACCCCGACCATGAAAACAAGAGGGAGACCAAGAAGATTGGGAAACGGAGCAGAACACACGGACACCCAGAGAGAGCAACCTCGAGGAAAGAGACGCTGAAGATTTGGTATTGGAACTGCACTGGGTACCCTTGGGATGATGGGGAGAGGCTGGAAGGGGCACACGGTTCTGATATAATATGTCTGGTGGAGACGTGGGAGCACAACATAAAAAGACTGCCAGAGGAGGAAGGGTACCAACTGTTCACATGCTGGAAGGACAAAAACTTCAAGATTGGAAGAGGGAGTGCAGGATTAGCCTGTTATGTTAAAGAAAATGTAGTAAAAAGTGCATGTATTTTGCAATCGGATGTCAATAAGAAATACATGGTCTTGAGTATACAATTATAGAACAAAATAGAGTTAATTCTGATTTTAGCTTATTACCCACCAAACAGTGATAAACTAGAACTGTTAGAACTGGGGGAGACTATGATGAAATGGAAAGAATAGGGTCCAATGATATTAATAGGCGATCTGAACGCCAGAACAGGGCAGGAACAGGCACAAATCACGAGTATGGAAGACACAAATGGAAAATGGACTAGCGCGACAAGATCAGAGGAATGGGACAGGAGTACAGAAGACAGAGCAGAAGTCAATGCCGGGGGGAGCTACTACTTGAGATATGCTCGACTACAGGGGTCACTATAGCCAACGGAGTACAAAAGTGGGAGGGGTCAGGGAAGTACACGAGCCAGAATGCACAGGGGAAAAGTATAGTGGATTATGTGATAATGAATGACACTGCAGCGGAGATAGTATCGGGATTCATGCTCCTAGAATGGCCGATCGGTAAAAGGGAGAGCCACAGACCTATACAGCTTTCACTTACGGAGGACGAATACACCCCGAAAGACCGGCAACAAGAAACGGAGGAAATTAACGGGAAACTGAAAATACAGTTCCAAGAGAAACAAGTAGATGTATTCGTGCAGTACGTCCAAGAAGAAATGGGGAAATGGAATTGGGGGGCGCACAGGGCAGACGAAAATGGAGACAGGCTTAATGATATAACAGTAAAAGTTGCAACTGAGGTTTTTGGAAAGAGAAGAAGAAAAAGGGGGAGGGATGCGTTCAAGGCCTCGAGCTGGTATGACGATGAGTGCAGAGAACAGAAAAGAAGGGTCAGAGAGCAGAGAGGAAGGGAGACATATCAAACCGAGAAAAAGGTATATCTGAAAATGCTGAGAGCAAAGAGAAACAAAAATCTGGTACAACACCAATGGGGACTGGCTAAACTCCTGAAAAAGCAACCCCGGAAATTCTGGAGAGGGTTTAAAGGGAAAGGACAAGGGAACCAGAAAAATGGCAGCACACAAGAGGATATTGGGGCAGACGGATGGGAGAGATACCTGGAGAAACTGTATAAGACTGGAGCATCCCCAGCACCAATACCAGAATTACAAGGGATGGACAAGCCATGTTTTAACACACAGGAAGTGATGATGACATTGAATAGAATGGCCAATAACAAAGCCCCAGACCTATACGGGTTAACAGTGGAACTATTAAAATGTGCAGATTCAGTAATCGTGAAACAGGTGACAGATATTTTTAACGGCATCATACACACAGGACTACCAGCTAGATGGGCGTATAACAGGGTGATACCCCTACACAAGGGAGGGAGCAGACAGGAACCTAGAAATTACAGAACTATAATAGTGAGTTCCATTTTCGCAAAATGGTTTGGAAAAGTTTTAGACAATAAGCTGAAGCATTGGGCAGAGGGAGGGAACCGGAGAGCACAGGGACAGGCAGGGTTCAGGCCGGAACACTCAACAACAGACCACCTAGTGACTCAGGTACTGGTAGAACAGAACAGAAACCAAAGGAAGAAAATAATATGCTGCTTTGTGGACTTTAGGAAAGCTTTTGACACAGTTCCAAGGGAAAAACTAATACAAAGGCTTATAGATATGCATGCACCAAAGGATATGGTAGGGGCAATTGCAAGACTGTACTATAATGTATATGCGAAAATGGAAGAAGAAGGGAAAGCGATAGACTGTGACACGGGGGTCAAACAGGGGTGCCCACTATCCCCCACATTGTTTGGAATATACATAGATGTATTACAGGATTTTATAGCAGAACAACAAGGGGACACAGACGCCCCTATTCTAGGGGACACCAAAGTACCCATCATGCTATATGCAGATGACCTGAGCATGATGGCCACAAAGAACAAGGGGATGCACAGGTTACTGAAACTGCTGGAAAACTTCTGCGAAAAGACAGGGCTGACAGTTAATCTCGCAAAAACCAAAATATTCTTTTTCGGCCACAAAAGTAGGCATAAACCGTTTAAATATCTTGGAACAGAACTAGAAGAATCAACAGAATACAGGTATCTGGGATACGATGCGCACGTCACAGGGAAATGGGCTAAAGGGGCAGATCAGACAGCCATCGGAAGCTATTACAATATGAAAAATTTCTGCAACAAAAGCAGGATAATAAGCTGGGAAATCAAATGCTATCTGTTCAGCGCAGCAGTAGTTGCAACTACACAGCTATATGGGGCAGAGGCCTGGGGGCCGGGCCTGACAGAGAAGAAATGGGAAAAGCAAGAAGGAATTTACAGGCAATGGCATAAACAGGAATTTAAGCTGAGAACGAATACACCACAGACAACTATAGTATATGAGACAGGGCAGAAACCGATGGAAGTAAGGGCATGGGAAAGGACCATCAGATATCTCATAAGGAACAATGCAGGTGGAAAACCGAATAAGCTAGCGAGCATCGCGATCAGTGAATCAGCGAAAGCCCACATAATCGAGAGCAACTGATGGTTTAGGGATGTAGCAATATGGACAAGGAAAATGGGGATGAGTCTGAGTGACATCATTAGTGAAGGAGAATGGAATGACGAATGGACAAACAAAGCCACGCAAGCTTGGTTGCAAAATCACACGGGGCCCAAGGCAACATGGCTTATGACAGTATTCAACCCGGGGCAACAGATAGGACAGCAGATGTATCAGGATAATCTACTAGGAAAAGCCAGGAAGGATATCCTAGCAAGATTCAGAATGGGAAGCCACGACCTAAGAATTGAAAAGGACAGGTGGCAGGGAATAGAGAGAGAGGATCGGTTATGCAGAATTTGTGACAGAGGGGAAGTGGAAGATGAAAATCATATGCTAAATGAATGCCCGGTATATGAAAGCATCAGGAACAGGTACAGAGATATAAGGTGGGGCCAGCCCGTACACACCATGATGACAAGGCCAGAAACAATGAGGGATCCGCGTTTAATAATGAAAAACGGCAAGGCACCGAGAGGTACATAAAGAAAAAGGGCTTCTGTTATGAAACGCCTGAGAGGCGCAACATAACCGCCCTGAAAACGCTCAGCTCAAAGCTGATTGATAACGACGCACCCGTGCACGGCCATGAAGCCGATCCAAAGCGGGGTGCCGGTATTAATAGAGAAAAGTAAAGCCTTCAGAAAAGGCTACATTGTAAACCAGCATGATGTGCTAGTAGCGCCCGTAAGGGAGCTCGCCCATGCTACATAAGTCCACGGGCCTCAGGGTACAAGGGACAATAATGTATCTATCTATCTATCTATCTATCTATCTATCTATCTATTTCTCATCCTAGTCATGGTACAAAATGTGGGCTTTCTATATGTGGATTCCCTATACCACGGTGTGAAATACATACCCAATTTAGTACCAATGCAACATTTTGCACCGTGACATAAACACATATATGAATATGTAGCAAAATAACAGGGGGTTCCAGGGGGATTTCATATAGATATAATTCTTGAAACCATAGACCATATCCCTAAAACAATTCAATGGGTTATTATAAAAAAAAACATAGATTTAAGATAAAAAATAGTCACATTAGCTCACCCTTAGATTGGTTAAAAGTCGCCTTATTAGGACATTGAGTTATTTTGGTAGAGGTTGTCCCCTATTTCATATTCTAAAAGCTTAAAATAAAACCGTATAGAGGCTCGATATACCATCAAAACCTTAGGCAAACTCGTATTCGACATCTTAAAATCATAGGCGTCCCCAATCATAATTGAGCATAATCGAAACGAGAGGTGTCCAGAGGCTCCAACATACAGTCTGGGCCATCGGATTGACATATCCGACGACAGTAAGCTCTTTTAAAATAATGAATTCTTACACAAATCACAAGCCCTCAATGCTGACATATCTTTTGCCTTGTCTACATCTATTAAATCTCCACTCAGCAACTGTTGAATTGTGCCAGGCTTGTCTCTTATTTTCCTGATGGGTTCTTTGTCTATGCAACTCAGCGAGGGTTGATTCATTTTGGTTCCGCAATTTCTTGTCCCAACCCTCCTGTAAAAAGATCGATACATCTGCTATAAGAAGTTGCCAAGTGAACATCTATGTTGAGTGAACTTGAATAATGCATTTTTTGCTTGCTTATGGGCCTATCCATTCCTTATGTATTTCAAATTCAAAATGACTTCCATATTTTCTGATACGACACACACCATGTGCAAAGAGAATGTGAATATGGTGTGTCAAAGTGGCTTCACCCCATGCGATGTGGAAAGATACAGTGAAATTTGTGATGTCCTCCTAGAATTTGAAGACAACATTTTTTTGTACGACCTTTTCTCTCTTTTTTTTTTTTTTTTTTTCTTTTTGCATTTCCTTCTAAATCCTGCTATGCTGTGGGTTTCTACAAGCATGATCTACCACAATCATTTCGATCATCTTTAGCTGCCAGAAGATCCTTGTAAGCATCCCAAATACCAAATGAATCTTCTTTTGCGAAAGGCAAAAACTCTTAGCCTTTGGACCACCTATAATGCACTTCAGGGGACTATCCGAAAACTTTTAGATCTTGAAGTATTTTATAGTGCCTGCCATGAAGACCTATATGAGACTTTCTCAACCTCGTGCATGATAGGTTCTCTAGAGGTTTGGGGTGAAAGAAAACATGATACTCATGTAAACCATCTTGTCTATCATTCTTAAAAAAACATGATGGGTGCACATGTGTACTCTTCTTAACAGAATTGGAAGAACTAGTATCAAGATAGCATCCTTGTCTTCTTTATTTGGTGGTCCACTTTGGGCACACTCTAGAGTATCTTTCTAGTTTCATCCAAATCTTTTCTCTTGCATAGAGATTATAGAAACAAGCATGAGTAGTCTTACATTCACCATGCTTCACCCGATACTGATACATGCATTTGATTGTTTCTAAAGTGATAGCAAGACGCTACTCAACCTCATACTTGCAATATTCAGGAACTGCAAGCTTTTCTCCAATCTCTGAGATGCAATTATAGTAGGAATGGGTGTTTGATAAAAAAACACATTTCGGCATACTGTGATTTTCCTCTGATACCTGAAATAAACTAAACCCTCAAATGTGATTCAGGCTGGACTTAAAATATATTATCTTTATTTAACTCTTCATTAGATAATGTATCCAAAGCTCTGTCATTAGAGTCAGTGAAACCCTCTTGTACTTCTCGCCTTTCACCAATTCTATCTCATCCAACCTCAACACACTTCTTAATTTACCAGTGCACTCTTCTACCTTCATGTCATAGAATAGGAAGAAAAGAAAGCTGAAGCATTCTAGGTAAGTCTATTCAGCAATTGTTATTTTTAGTAAGAAAGTGTTACCAAAGATTTCCTTCTTCTTACCTTTAGTATGATATGGCAATGTATCCAAATTGACACTGCTCTTGCATTTGTTTGTTTCACGATGATCTACAAGCTCTTACACTAGTCATCCATGGTGGTAGATTAATTTTGGTGATGCCTTGCTGTTTAAGGCCATTCTGCAGGCATCTAAGCAAAGCAACATAAGCCTATCTACTTATTTTGACATTATCACATAGTTCTTGCATTGATTCTGAGGTTTGACTGTTCCCCAAAACCTGCAACACTTGTAGTACAACTTTGCTAAGAAGTCGTATCTAGTTAAAGTGGGTCTCATTCCATTCCCACTTTTTTTTGGAACCGCATTATTACTTTAGAAGATGCCTGTTTTCCTGTGTGAAAAAAAAATGGTAAGGAAAATTACGTGGTCTACTTTTCTCGGTTAAAGAGCACAACTAAAACTAATGAAAATGCTATCTCTCTGTAAACAAAGTGCTGATCTGCCCTGAATTTTTATTCATAAAAAAATTCATTAGATTGTATTTTACAATGGTTGAAGATACCATGATGGTCGGGCTGGCACAAATAGAATAGAATAGAATAGAATACATTTGTATCCTTTGTGCCATAAGGCCCCTGGACTTGTGTAGCATGGGCGAGCTCCCTAAAAGGGTGCTACTAGCACATCACGCTGTTACAATGTAGCCTTTTCGGAAGGCTGACTTTTTCCTTTTAATACCGGCACCCCGCTTTTACCTCGGCTTCTTGGCCGTGCAGTGATGCGTCATTATCAATCAGCTTTTAGCTGAGCAATTTGTGTGAGGCTATATGAGTCGTTTTGTACGGATCATATTACAAGCCCTCTTTCACTGTGTACTTCTCTGTGTCTGGTCGTCATTCTGTGGATCGCGTCTGCTAGATCACTTAGTGATTCTGTCATCTTCATCAGCTTGTGGACTGGTTCTCCCCACCTTATATTCCTATATCTGTCCCTGATGTCTCCGTATGTCGGGCAGTCACTAATCATATGGTTCTCATCCTCTATTCTCCCCCCGTCGCAGGTTCTGCATATCCTGTCTTCCTTGTCTACCCCTCTCCACCTGTCTTTTTCGATTCTCAGATCATGGCTTCCCATCCTAAATCTGGCTAGCGTGTCCCTTCTGTTTTTCCCCAGTAAGTTATCCCTGTATATCTGATGTCCTATTTGTTGGTCTGGATTAAAAACCTGTATGAGCCAGTCTGTCTTGGGTCCCGTATGCCTTTGCAGCCATGCTCTTGTTGCTGTGTCTGCCCACTCCTCATTCCACTGCCCCTCTTCTATTAGGTCACTCAGATTTAATCCCATTTGTCTGGTCCATGTTGCCACCTCCTTAAACCATCCTTTGCTTTCGAGGATATGTGATTTTGCTGATTCTGTGATTGCAATGCTGGACAGTTTTCCTTGTATGTCTCCCGCGTTATCTCTGAGCAGGTATCTTATAGTTCTCTCCCATGCTCTCACTTCCATTGGTTTTACGCCTGTTGTTTCGAGGACCATGATTGTTAGTGGTGTGTTTGTCCTCACCACAATTCTCACCTGCATTGCCATTGCCTAAGAATTCCTTCCTGCTTTTCCCGGTTTCTCTCATTAGACTGGCCCCCCATGCTTCGCTCCTCATATAAGCTGGGTGGTGGCTATTACTGCACTGAATAGATAACATTTGATATCCCAGTCAGTTATTCTACTTCTGTTACAAAAGTTTTTCATGTTGAAGTAGCTTCCTATAGCTGATTGAAATCTGGCATTGGCTCCTTTGGTCCATTTCCCTGTGCCGTGCGTGTCATACCCTAGATATCTGTATTCTGTTGGTTCCTCTATCTCGTTACCTTTATATTTAAAAGGTTTATGCCTGTTCTTGTGTCCAAAGATGACTATCTTAGTTTTTGCTAGATTCACTGTCAGCCCTGTATCCTCACAGAATTGTTCTAGAATTTTGAGCAGTCTATGCATTCCTTTGTTCTTTGTTGCCATCATACTAAGATCATCCGCGTATAGCATTATTGGTACCTTCGTCTCCTAAGCGTTGGGGCATGCTCGTCTCCCTTCGTTACGCTATGTATCCCCAGTCGTCTATGTATATTCCAAACGGTGTTGGGGATAACGGGCATCCCTGCTTTACCCGGTGTCCTGCAGTTATCGGCCGTCCTTCTGTTCCATTTTAGCATACACCTTGTGGTATAGTCTTGCTATCGATCCTACCATATTTCTTGGGGGCTGCATGTCCATCAATCTCTTTAGCGACTTCTCTCTCGGAACCAGTGTCGAATGCTTTTCTCGAAATCTACAAAGCGCCATTATTTTCTTTTCCCACGCAATTTGTTCTCTCTATCTATTAATATCCATTAGGGTCACTAGATGATCGTGGTTGAGTGCTCCGGTCTGAACCACCGCTTGCCCCTGTGCTCTCATATTTCCTTCTTACGCCCATTTCTTTAGTTTATTATCCAATACCTTTCCAAACCATTTTGCGAAAATCGAGCTTACCATTATTGTTCTCAGTAATTCCCGGATCTTTTCTATTCCCTGCCTTATGTAAAGGTATGACTCTCATTGTATGTCCATCCGTGCGGGAGTCCCCGTATGTATGATGCCGCGAAAAATGTTCGTAACACAATCTGCCGATTTCTAATTCGGCACACCAATGTTTCAGCGGTGAGTCCGTATAAAATCCGAGCTTTATGATTGGCCATCCTGCTCAGGGCCATCCCTACGCCTAGCAAGTTGAAGCATGGTTTGTCCCGATCATCTTTGTAGTGGTATCGATCTTTGGAGGTGCCCCTCGCCTTGTATAATTTATCCAAGTAACTCTCCCATCCCTCGGTTCCAATGTCATCTTGTTCGTTCTTTGCTTTCACATTACTTCCCCCTCCTTTATTTTTGAGTCCTCTCCAAAACCTTCGGGGCTGTTTTTTCAGCATTTTCCCCAAGTACCATTGGTGCTGTAACAGGTTATTGTATCTCTTCTTCTTCAGTAATCTTATGTATGCTGCCCTTTCTTCTCGGTATGTCTCCTTTCCCCTATGTTTTCTTACTTTCCTCTTGTATTCCCTACACTCGTCATCATACCATACTGAAGCTCTAAATGCCCTATTTTTCCTGATTTTGATCTTTTTCCCAAACACCTCTGTTGCTACCCTTACCATGATGTCATTTAGGGTGTTTCCATTCTCACTTGCGTTGTGCTCTCCCCAGTTCCATTCTCCCATTTCCTCCTTGATCATTTGGGTGAAGGTTTCTGCGTGTGTCTCCTGGAACTGAATCTTCACCCTGTCTTTATTATCTTCCTTTCTTTCTGTGCTGTCTTTTTGTGGCGTCTCCCCTAGCCCGATTGTTAGTTTAACTGGTCTATGGCTTTCCCTCCTCCCGGTCGGCCATTCCTGTAGCATCAGCCCTTCTATCTTTTTTGCTGCTTGTTCGTTCACAATTATATAATCCACTATGCTCTTTACCATGTGTGTTTTGGCTCGTGGAAGCCTCCCCGATCCCCTCCATTTTCCCACACCATTGGCTATAATCATCCCTTGCCGTGCATACTTCCAAAGGCATTCACCTCTAGCATTGACCTCCTGCCTTATCTTACAGTATCCCTCTCGCCACTCCTTGCCCTCATCATTATACACCGTCCGGCCCCTATCTCATCCGGTGTGTGTACTCATGCTTGTTCTGTCCGGTTCTAGCATTTAGATCTCCTATTATTATCAATCGGTCCTTGTTCCTTCCATTTTAGTTATATTCTCTCCCCGGATCTAGCGGGTTCTAGTTTATCACCGTTCGTGGGTAATATGTAATTATCGAGAACCACTTCTTGTTTGTTTTTCATTTGGATACTCAAAACCATATATCTTTTATTGATATCTGAATGTAACATACATGCATTGTTAATCGCGACTTTTTTTTTTTATAACAAGCCAAACCAAACCCCCCCCCCTATTTTAAATTCCACCTTTTCCAACACGTTGAGCAGTTGGTATCCTTCCTCCTCACGGCGACCTTTTGGCGTTATGCTCCCAAGTCTCTGTCCGGGCATATTATGTCACTGACCTTGGGCACCTTCTAACCTTTCTCCATCATCCCATGGGTACCCGTGCGGTTCAGTACCACAATGTCAACGTCTTTTCCCCCGAGGTTGCTCCTTCTGTATCTCTGTGTTTTCTGTACCAATGCCCATCCTCCTTGGTCTTCCCCTGGTCTTCATTGTCGGGGTTGGCCCTCCGAACCTTGCTTGTGTTGCTCGCTCTTCGTTTCCCCCGTTTTCGTTTCTTCCTATTACTGCATTACGGTTTCCCTTCTACCCGTGCACGCTCTTAGAGCTTCCTTCTCTGATCGTTCTCCATTTACGATTTGTATAGACATCGGTATATTTTTCCTTCTCTGCCTCGGTTGATTTTTCTATCCCACACACCCCTGCGGCCCACCGCAACCCTGCCGTCACGTTCTGCTTGGTTGAGTCGCTTGTTCTCTCCCCCTCTTGTGTATATAGACCTTGCCATTCTTGACCCCCGCTTGTATCCCTGCTTGGTTCAGATCCCTGGCTTTGGCCAACTCCCTGTGCAGCCCCTGTCTCTGCATCACCGTTAATGACTCCTGTACCTTGATTCCATTCCTCAATCTGGGTCCCATCCGTAGGATCCTTTCCTTGGTAGCCAAATCCCTTAACGTCAAGTTTATGTGTCTCGGTCTCCCCCTCCATTGGCCTGATCGTAGGGCTTTGATGATGGCGCCCCTGTGCTCCTTGAACACCGTTTCTAACACTTCTGCAGTAACTCGATATATATCCTCGTTAGGCCTTTCTGCTATCCCAATTAGCCTAACATCATGCTTAATTTTATTTTGCTCCTCATATTCCCTTAAGTGTGGCTTTATCCTATCAAATGACTCCCATGCATCCAGCTCAACATTTGATTTCTCTAATTCAACCAACCTTTGCAGGATCTTTGCCTTTTTTCTTGATTTAGTCCATCCTCCATTTGCATTTCCTCATTCGTCTTCTCCACCCCTCCTACTCTCGAGGTCCATGCTAGTGATGGCTTTTTTGTTCTTTGTTGCGTTTTTGGCCCGCGTTAAGTGCATCGGGTTGGGATCTTTGATTCCGGCCGGCTTATCCATCTGTGCCGGGAAGTCCGTAGGTCTGTTGGCTCACGGGGGCTCTTGCCACATCCGACCTTCTCTGCTGCGGCTACCATTGGTGCTTTGTCGGCCCATGGTCCTCGTTTGCAAGATAATCCCGTGCCCACGGGGACTCGCGTGGTGGCTCTTAGGCGATCGCTTGTGCTTTCGGCTCTCAATCGTAAGCTAGCCGCCGTCCCCACTATGACTATATATTCCCTAATTCTAAATTTTATTTTTATTCGTAATTACCGTTTTGATTTGAATTTCAAATTTTAAAAACCTAATTAATTTCGTCCATCTCTTTTATTATCATTTACCTTCTTTCGACTGTTGCCCAAGGTTGATCCTTTTGGGTTTTTCGAGGCTGCTTAGTTGGGTATATGTCACTTTTGCATTAATTACGTTGGTATCTCGCCCATAAGGAGATATAAGGTATTATAATGAGTTTTTAGTGGTCCCGGTACCGGTTGGTGGGTCTAGCCCTCGCTATCTGGTGCACGGGAGGAGGCTTGGCCTCATTTGTCCCGTAACTTGCCCCGTCCACCTTTTACTGCGGCCGACAGAAAGCGATGGCGGGGTATTCTCCATACCTCTCTAAATAAGTCATATGCCGTCCCCCCAGGCGCTAATGAGTTTTTGGTGGTCCGGGTTACCAGTTGGTGGGTCTAGCCCTCGCTATCCTGGTGTACGGCGGAGGCATAGCCTCTCTGTCCCGTATCTTGCCCCGTCCTCCTTTTACTCTGATGTTCCTCTGTTCTCTGTTTGTTCCCCCGTTGATCTCATTTTGTTTGTGTTTCTACGCGTACGGTTCCGTGTGACCAATTATTCCTGTTCCTTGCCTATCTGTCCAATATGTGTTGCCCCTCCACTTGTATTCCTTTTTTGGTGCGTTCGCCACCTTCTCACTCCCAGTAGATGTCTCCCATGATATGATCCAGTTTGTCTAATTTCGCATGTTATCCATTGTGTTCTGCTGTGTTCTATTGCCCACTGAAGCCCGGTGTCTCCTGTAATGCTTCCCTGTTTGTATATATATCTGCTGGTGGGACTTACCAGTTGTGAACTCCCTTAGTAGCCTTCCAGTAATCTGTTTATAACTTCCCATATATCCGTGCCTTGTCTTCGTGTGGTATGCTATGGATCAGGATCATTTCATCATTGAGGCGATTTTTAGAGCTGTACCTTGAAGCTAATTTATCAGTAACATATATTACTTTAGATTCATTTGATTTTATTGATTTTATTGAGGCTACTTTACCCTTGATAACCATTACTTCAAAACTGCCTTCATTCAGAAATTTTCTCCCCATGGAGGTATTACATAATCAACACATTACATTAACACCACTACATTAACATCATGTTCAGGCCTTCAGCTACAGTTAATTCTTCTTTTCTTCATCTATGCATTCTTCTTTTCACTGCCGTCGTAACCTCTTCTGATCGGAATTATCTATTATATATATATTCTTGGCGGCCTCCCGTCTGTTAATGTCGTTGCTGGCTCTAGATAATCTGATCTGATCTTGGTTTATCTTAAACAAAAACAGGACATAACGAGACACGATAGATTAAAAACAAAAATAGAAAGAAAAGGTAGGACCAAAAACCCTGACATGCATCCCTATTTCTTGGGAGGAAAGACTAATTTTTGGGTTTCTTTTTTAGAAGATCCCCCGATCTTCTGGACCTTTTCCAGATTTCTCACTATGTACGCCCGGCACAGAAAATCAACGGGGTTTTTTTCACAGCAGTAGATACAGACTTTCCCGGCATCACATATCAGCAGATTGTGTTGGAAATTAGAGCACCTTTGTATAGCAGCTTGGACCTGTAATCTGTTGAAGCATTGCATGGTTCGATCTATGTCTTGGCGTCTTCACGATTAATGGTTCTTGTCGCGCCCAATACTCGGAGAACTTCCAAATTCCTAGAGTATAACCACTATCTCGCATGGATCGGTGCATGATGAATTCGGTCCACAGATAAGCAATGAACGCTGCGGCGCAATCGATGCATGATGGTAGACCTCTGCTTAAGCACCTACAGCCGTCAAAGCAGATGCACCAAGGATTGAGCTCTTCTAAATCCGGGTTGAAAGGCACCGTGAGGTTGCCTGGAGCGCCAGAGCTTGGGCGCTTCTTGCCGACCTTTTCCTCCCCACATACATCAATCACAACTTTCTTACCCTTGTCCTTACTCTTGTCCATCCTTTTGCTTTAGAGCTAGGATCTGGGCCGGAGGCTGAGATTTTTTGGTGGCGCTCCCCCTGTAGGCCTAATTCTCCGGATTCCAATCACTAAAGTATTTGGAACAATCGAGGCGCTGAAGCAATCGGGCAGCCGGAGATGATCTTCACACTCACTTTTCCTTCGTCCTCACTGTTATATAGATGTTAGGGTAGTTTAGGGTTTACGAAAGTTGTCAGCTTTTCCCGCCTTATTAATTCCGGCCGCCTGCCTTAAACGCCAGTCTTGTCCTATCCTGTCCCGAGGGTTTTCGTCTGCTAATCCCTGCCGCATATCCTTGACCCGTACTCTGCCATGTGTACCTTCTCATATTTCCTTTGCATTTCATTATTATGGCTACCGTAATTGTCATGATTATTATTATCCGTCACGCTTACTTATACGCGCTAATTCCCGGCGCTTTATATTTTATATATGTTTACATATTTTAACTATTGTCCATACGTTTTTCTTCCTTCTTCCGCCATACGTGTCCCGTCTCTCATCGGTGTTCTATTTTATTATTCCACGTCTCGAGCCCAATTATTCTCCAAATTAGTTTCCAAATTTTACTGGTTCTCAAAGTTTTATTTCATTTTATTTTGTTTTATTTATTTTATGGTATTTTACTATGTCTTACTCATACGGCTGACATACGGCTGTTTCTTCAACGGCTCTGAAATTTTGAAATTCTGATAAGCCCATCACGGAGCCTAATCTTGATATGTGGGTCTTCATATTTCTATTCTGCTACACTTATACTAGCTCATGCTGATCATTTTCCACACCCCTGCTATCCTACCTGTTTACCATCTTCATTTACTAAGATCTAGCACTCCGCTGTTATGGTTAGGCTCAGTTAATCTGGCAGTTCTTGTTATATCTCCTAACGTCTTTGACAGAAATATGGCATGTTCTTAATCTAATCTTTTATAGATAAAGAATACTAATGCACTAGGAACCTTTATCTAATTTCCGGGTGGTACACTTATCTGGTCATCGCTATGCTCCCCAAAAACCCCGTCCGTCGCCCTCCCCCTCCGTCGCCCTCGCACATAGACCACCTACTCGGAACAGCATGCAGAGCAAGGTCTGAGGAGTTCCAAGCCACAAAAGCAACTTGAAGAGAATAGAAATCTGAACACGCTAGCCTGAACATGCATGTCACCAACCTCTTCTTGTCCTCTTTTGTCAATGAATGGGTCTTTCCATGTCTCCCGATCATGTCCTTTCTGTTCGCAATCTGCGCTGGGAAAGGCAAAACCAAGTTAATGCAAGTGATGCTACAGACAATACAAATAAGAAGACAACCAGTTCTAAGGGCCATTTCCGAATAAAGTAGGTCTGAGTAGCTCAGAGTGAAAACGCAAGTCTGAGGGCCTTTCTCGACTCGCGAGTCAAGAAAGGTCAACTCAGAGTGAAAAACGGAGGTCTGTGTGGGCCAATTCTATGCAACAAGTGTGGCAAACCTACTTGCCTACAAACATAGTTTCTATCTCCAACTTTATGGAGCACAAATCATGACTAATTGGACCATATTCTATGTATTTTCTATGCATTTTCTAATGCACACCATATCCTATGCATTTTCTATGTATACATATAGAAAATGAATGCAGGCTCGAAAAAAATGGGACTTTATTAATAGGATGAGCTAGACAATACAATATGATCTAAAATAATATAGACATTATAATATCCCATTGGGCTTGGATAAATATCCCATTGATGCCCCGCTTTTTTTCTGCTTGAAAAAAATGGGATTTTAATAATAAGACGAGCTAAACAATATAATATGATCTAAAATAATATACAACATATGGCATTAGAATTTATTTCATTAAAATTTATATTCAACATTTTAATCCATACCCATATGCTATACCCCGCCTTTTTTTGTTACATACACTCTATATCCTGATTTTTTCTCCCATCCATGCTTAAATTCGAAATTTGAAATTTAAAAAAGGGGGGAAAATTTGAAATTTAAAAAAGGGAGGAAATTTGGTACATACCTTTGAAAAAGATGAGATTTAGGACATGTGTCACTGCCGAAATTTGGTACACGCCCAAAATCGTGGCTATGGAGAATGCCCAAAATCCTGGCTATGACATCAAGCTCCTGGGGTGTCTGCCTTCATCCTCGACTCCTTTCTCTTCTACCGTGGCATTGTGGTAGAGAAGCGCCTCAAGATTTTTGCTTTTGCAGTGTTTTCAGCAATCAGCAAGCATCCGGCAACCAGCAACTAGCATCTTGAGGCGTAGAGCAAAACTACCCGGCTAAAAGGACCGATTAAAATATTCGGGCAGGGAGCCAGGAACTGAAAGATTCGGCAGCAACAAGCGATTCAAACAGCACAAGCGATTCAACAAGCGATTCAGCTGAACTGAGCTTTAGGACTTGAGCGGCCTACAAAATGGGGCGGCTCTGCTCTACTTTTCTGTTCCTTTCTGTTTGCACTTAACCTAGTTGCTTGATTTCTCAACTTATTACCTTGTTTGATGCTCTCAGCTATAGCTATGCCGACTTCAACTCTCAACCCGAATGTCGGAATGGTGGAAGCTTGTACACACATGCCCTTTCTTCTGCCCTCCATTTTTCCTCCCTCTCTTGCCTTATCTGTTCTTTTATTTGCTCTTTTCTCTCCATTGTCTCCAACAGGTCTATGAAGAAACGATGTTGCTTGGAAATCACAGTCTCCAGAAGGCTCTGGACAGCTGCGAGATCTGTCCCAGCGATATACTTGGTATTCTCTGCCTCTTCTTGGGAGGATTATAGTTATGCACTGGCTGCTCTGTTTATAACCCCTGCACTGTATATTAGGACGGATGAAAATAACGAACAAACCAGAGCAGCAAGCGAGCAATATCCTCCACTAGGTACAAAGAAATTAGCAAAAGAGCTCGATTCGGTCCATCGTAAGGGAACATCATATTAGAAAGCGCAGCGCTAACCCAGGTCTGCACATCATTAAGTTGTGCAGAATGAAGAGGATAGCTCCAATTAGCCATAGATTTATAAGAGAGTCTAAGGCCGTCCAATGCCATGTCTTGCAGATCAACACAGTCACTGAGAGCTGCCTGCAATTCAAAATTGTGTATGGCATTGGCCCATTTGAGAAGGCGTGCTGCACGGGAGTCCAATTTTTTGACAGTCTGGCAGAAACCAATTCTCTAAGAAATCCAGCCCTAAAGCTGCCGGAACAACTAGAATAGACAAATTGGGACAAGCCCAATATCGAAATTTCGGAAATCTAGAGTAGAACCTTATAATGTTAGTGGGCGGTGGCCAAATGCAAGCTAGGAAAGACGGAAGGGCGAGGGAAATGGCGGAGAAAACAAATGGGTCGGATTTGGATGGATGAATAAGGCGAATATGCGAGGGCTGAAATGGAAATGGGGCCGCAGCAGGGCGGATCGACGGAGATGGGAAGATGCCCATTCTCGCCTCGTGACGCGAGAAAAAAAATCTCTTTGTTTAACTATTTATTGTTTAATTAATTAATTATTAAACGATTTAATTTTATTATTTAATTAATTACACTTATTAATTGTCAAATGGTTGTTTAGCTATGGCACCCCTCCTCCCTCCCTGTCATGTCCCCCTTTGCCCCTCCCCATATCCCACCCCTTTTGCCCCTTTTGCCTCTTTGCTCTCCCCTTTGCCCCTCCTCCTCTTCCCCCCATGTCCCCGCCCCTCCCCCCCTTTGCCCTTCCCCCCCCCCCCTCCCTCCCCATTTGCTCGACCCCTCCCCTTTGCCCTTTTGCCCTCCTCGTGCTCCTTTGCCTTTCCCCTCCCTCCCTCCCTCCTGTCTCCCCTTCCTTCCTACTCTTTCTCCACTACCCCCCTTCATTTTCTCGGATTGTCGTATGCAAATGTTGTTCTTATTTTATCAAAGAAAAATCTATTAATGATTCAATGGCAACTTATTTTTTGTTTGCACGAGTCCCATTTTCAGTCTGAGTCCCAAATTTCGAAATTTGACCCACTTTAATTAAATGCGACTTTAAGTTGAATTTTCCTGGAACCTTTAACATTCTCAACATATCATCTTTAATAACTAATTTCTTTAACTAGCAAAAAGGCGCAATATGAGGCTTGGGCAATTTTAAGCTTGGATTTACTTTTTGTATTTGATGAGGCAGATTGCTTTGTTCTTATCCTGTTTGATTTGTCTCATGAGGAGACCAACTGTCTACTAAAGAGTACAAGATAAACATATGCTTCAAAAAAGCCCGCAGCTGATCTAAAGGAAAACTTGATAGTGTTACAAGAGATCAATAATAATCTAGTGGATAGATAACAGATGGGAATATAATGGGCGTACTTGATCTATCTATCTATCTATCTATCTATCTATCTATCTATCTATCTATCTATCTATCTATCTATCTATCTATCTATCTATCTATCTATCTATCTATCTATCTATCTATCTATCTTATCGTTGAAGGGGATCAGAGTTATGTAAAGGTTTTGGATCTTGGAATGATTCAAAGATCTAATAGAAAAAAAGATAATTTAAAGCAGCATAATAACCTATATTCTTATTCATCATTCTATTGAGCAGAAATAGTTCATATTGCATATATATAAAAAAAAATTACTTGAACTTTGCAATATAATTGATATGAACAATATCTACATTTTTAAATTAAGCATGTTATACTGTCTCTATTATCTAGACATGATGTCTGCTATTCTCAGCTCTGCCATACAAATTGAACTGCTGATATACTGGAAAACAGATTCAAAATGATTTTAAGCCACCTTCTACTTCCTACAATTGAGGTCACGTCTGAAGACTCGCCTATTATGATATAGGCAACAATTTCCCACAATGTGAAAGTAGAAAAAAACTAGTAAAAAACTCCAATCCAATGCACATTTCTCAAAAATGATAAGACATGTACTTGCTGGCCTGATGTGTTTACATGCATGTTTGTTGCATGCTTTTCAAATTACCAACAAAGTCAAACTTGGTTTGACAAACACATACTGTAAGAAGATAAGAAAGGAGAGGTGGGTAAAGAAGCAAGCAAGCTGCCAACTAGTAATAAATGTGTTATGAAAAGCGAAAAGCATGTTATCTGATTCTAAACATACCATTTTATCCAAGAAAAGCATCTAAAGTCTCTCAACACATCAGCGGCAAGCACATATTGAAAAAATGCAATTCTAATAACATAATACATGTGTCAAAATGACTGAAAATTAAATTTGCTTTACCTGCGGAGATCACATTGCTAGATTGCAGAACCATAAATCCATTGACTACACCACTTCATGAGTTGACTTAGGCAAGTGCAAGGGGTTTCGCAAATGTTATGAAGCTCATCCAAGAAGCTATAATACAACAATGATAACTTAGCTGCCATTGTAGAATCTGCCTGTGGAACAAATCCAGGACATCATGTCCCAGCATCAATATAATCCACAATAGATTATCTTTATAAAGATTATCTTTGCTTGCTTCTCTAAAGATGCATTTTCACTGAGCTGAGTTTTGCGAAAAAGGAAGTAGAAAAATTTGGATATGCAACACAAGTCTGGCATCGAAAGGGCTTGTGCATAATTGTTGGTATTGAAGATGTTCTCTTTTCTAATCAATCAAGTTCGTTCCCAACGCAAGTACCAGCTAAGCAAATATAACAGATAAATCATCAAAACAACAGGCATGATCTTGAAGAATTCATAGCCAAGGTAATTGACTAAGAAACATCTGCCTTTAGCCTAGATGCAATAATGGAAAACTGAGAAGAAAACTATGATGCTGACAGACTATGGAAAAGGAGACCTCGAGAGATGGATCATGTATAGCTATCGAGAAAGCTTTTTTGTGGAATGCTGAGTATAGAATAGAATAGAATAGAAAAAGAGAAATAATAAGAAATGTGACCTCGCACCATGTAACCTTAGTGAAGCTAATCATATTTCATACAAGAAAATCATCTTAACAGTAGAAAAATTGCTCCACAAAGTAATAAATGCCCTCACCTCCATAAGCCAGGAGTTCAAGAGCCCTATCTTTGGATCAACAAAGATCAGAACCTAGTTGGCTCCAACACTTAGTTCTGACAATGCAGGAAAATGCTCTGATAACTTATCTGTAAAATGAGTTTTGCTCCTTTATTCTAATTCGAGGCTGCTGAAACGTGAATCCTAGTTTTCACAATTATAAATTTTAAGCAGGTTACTGCATAAATATCAGAAGTTATATAGAAAAACAAGTTCCTGTATGTTGAAAGAATAATACGTTGAAGGAATAATCCATTCAGTTTTTCAAGATAGTCAGACAAATGCAAAGTAGTGCTTGAAACATCTGTGCTAAAGTAATAAATGGTGCATTGTGGCTGGAACAAGAACTCTAGCTGAAGCTGCAACAATTTGCAACATCAGGGAATATTTACTAGATATGATTACATATGTTTGTTGCTTATTATATAATATGCATGAAGAAGACAAAAAAAACGTTTTTAAAATACCTAAGCCCAAGTCTGATGCTCCATTTTGAGCTTCAAAATCTGGCAGCAAAAAAGGGACATAAAGAGGGAGTAAAGAAGTAAGAATGCGGCTACCGAAAATCATGAGCCCCACTTACTCAAAGAAAAGAGGATGCTTACTTGATTGCTTACTTGAAGAAAAGAAATATTTAAAAAGAGTATTTGAATCGATTCTTGAAGGAAAAGAGGTTACAAACAGGCTTGGTAGGCCGGGAAATAAGATTAATTGACAGGGCAATGACTTTTAAATAAGAGGGTGCCAAAAGGAGGAGGATGAGAGCCCTAATCCGACAGCCTAGTAACGGGATAAAGGGAATCTAAAAGATGAGAATAAACAAGTAGGGAGCTAAGTTTGAGAAGTTTTCGTTCCGGTGTCTAAGTTTGAGACGTTTTCGTTCCGGTGTTCGAATATGGAAATGGCAATATTTTTATGCGGTGGAAGCAGAGGCAACGATTCAATATGGTAATTTTCTTAGCCCTTCGTTTTCATAAATCAAGATCTAATGGTTTAAGGTAAGTCAAGTCAAATTTTAGGACACGTGGATAGGCTAGCCTTCAAGATAATGTGATACCCAGGGTTAGGCTGTTGCGCTAAAAAAGAGAAAATATTATCAGGTTTTCTCTTCTTTTCTTTTGCAAGATTTGGATCCACAAGTTTTTTAAAAGTGTTGATCCCTCTTTTTAGCCTTCACCCCTCAGGGGCTAGTATGTTTATGGACTTCAAGCCTCTTGCCCTTTTTCCTGAATCCCAATAGAGTTTTCTTCATTCATTTCACTCTATTGTGGAGGGAGTCATTTTCTTGCGCAACCCTCTTATTCTTTACTGTAATGACTTCATCTCCGTCACCAATTTCTAATTTTGCACCTCGAATTCAAGTGTCTTTCGACATTGTTGAGACAACAAGTAGTTTGGCTGTTGGAGTTGACTAAATCTAACAATTGCAATTAAATCCAGACAAGTGGTTATACATTGCATACAATTGTGGATCAGAATTACCATTATCCAGATTATAATAACCAAGTAAACATTGCTGACCCTTGCAAGCAAATGGAATATATCAGAAATTGTCTTAGTTGGATAAGATACTTAACATGAGTCTCGTTGCCCTGATCCCAACGATTAAGGAGCCTATTGTAATTTCTTACTGGAGATCGATTACCCTCTAGTAGTGTACAAGATCATAGCAAAGGCCTATGCAAAAAGGTGAAGAAAATTTTGACACTCTCAATCAATGAAGAACAATTGGCTTTTTGCTTGTTGGCAGACATATTCTGGCTAACGTAATTGTAGTGTATGAGGGCTTGTATAGAGCGTGGAGTAAACTCATATGCCCAAAAAGAGATGGTGGCCTAGGTATGTATGACCTCAAAGTTCATAGTAAACTTCTTCTTTCCAAGTTCCTTTGGCAGATCTTGTTGGGCCATGTACGTTTATAGGAAGGTATCTGCTTGTTATGTCATTGGAGCACGTTGCTGCTTTTGGCAAACCCGTAGTTAAACGGGCTCTCTTTTATCCCCTCAAGCCTTTCCAGCATGCATCTCCCTTCCTGAAAGGTCTATTTAACGTCTGGCAAGCCGTACCACCTTGGTGGCCATTGACCCACTGCATTGCATGCAAACCTCTTCCCCCTCTCTTTGGCTTTCTTTTGATCATCTCCGCATGTGGCCTCTATGCACCCAACAACACAGAAGAGGTAGCAACACACTGATGTTTTCACGCTTGACACGTGTACTAGAATGAAGAACTTTTCTCTTGGCCATCTTTGAATGTTACATTTTCGTGCTTCATGCCCCAACATCGGGGAATCACATCGGGGTGCAAACAATTTTGGACTACAGGTTGAAGCGGTCATCAAAGACACTCCTCCAGATATGAACTCCGGTAGATCCTGCGTAGCACCTCGCATCAAGCTAACTTGATTGAAACTATTTTCCCCCAAGTGTGATGCTGTGTAACCCGGTCGATGCTAAACTTGGAATCACGTCCCGATTAGCATACCATACGAGAAATAGGAGTAAGGGTGCTTTCCCATGGGCAGAAAACCTCCAGGTTTTTGAAGGTCTGGTCTGCGATTTCGATGTTCCCATGAGCTAAGAAGCTGAGTGGCTGAGGTTAAGAACCTCATTTGGAAAGTAATTCCGACGATTACTTTTGGACCTGGGTCTGGGTCTGACCTCATCCAGGTCCGCCCGGCCATGGGAAAGCACCCTAGGTATGCTGGAGATACTAACTTCAACCTAAAAAGAGTCAAGTGGGAATCTAAGTGATAAGTTATGCTGAATATACTGCTCACTCAACGTTTTCTGCGCCATACGACTCACGTCATGTGATGGCGGGACCCGTTATCCACCGTACGCACGCAGTAAAATCTCCGACCGTTGGTTGCCAGAACTCCGACGGCTTATATTGCCAGAAAGCAGACGACGGATTTAATTGAACTCTGCGCCTTACCAAGCGTGATCATTCAGCTAAAATTGATCGATTTTCAAGAATTTATACTGCATCACTACACTGTTTCAGAGTTACCCATTACTTCGTTGTGAAATGGGCGCCATCAAACGTAGGTTCATAACCCCATTCCTCTTCTTCAGCAGCTGCATTTAAAATTCAAGCTCTGTATCGTTTGTTTGAGCTTCACATTCCCACTAAAAGTAGGATATAAAACTGAACTATTCTAAAAACCGACGTTCTTGCCATTGCTTTCTCGTTTAAGTACCATGCACATGTTTTTCCTGCATGCATGCAGTTTATGGCTGTAAACTCAGTTAGTATTGCTATATTATTTCTGGGTTTCTGTAATGTAGCACATTTCTAATTATATTTGGTGAAATAAATGTAGAGAATCAAGTAGCAGCACGTAGAGAAAATGTACAAGAGCATCCCAATAATGATGACGACGATGAGGAGGAGGAAGAAGAAGAAGGTTTCCTGTTAACTTGATTCATCTAAATATCTTCTTAGATAAATTCTTACTATGTTGCCATTCATCTGATTGCAGGGGAGGACGAGTACGAGAGGGATAGTTTTGTCGTGGATGAAGTTGAGGAGGAGGAAGTCCAGCATAGTGAGAAAAATAAAGGCAAGAAGCGGTAAGTAAGAACGCTTTCTTCTTGTACATCAGAAAGATATTTCATATGCAACATAAGTGGCATAGTGCCAATTCACGCTGATCTTATCTGAGACAGATGTCTTCTGTTTCCTCAGTGATATGGGTATGAGCTTGATGAATGTGATTTTTATTTTTCTTAGGGTTACTGAAGAAGCATATCAGCTTGATGAAGAAGATTATGAGCTTCTCAGAGAATCAGGGCTTACATACCACCGGCCTCCAAGATCTGTAGGCGTTTAGTCTCTTTATGTCTACCTTAATCTTTTTCCAAAAATGCAAATAAGACTTCCATCTGATATAGGTTGGCAGCAAATTCAAGAGGTTGAAAAGAGGCAGTGCAGATATTCCAGGAGCTCAGTCTGCTAGAAAGAATAAGCGAAGGCCAGAAACTGCAGAAGACCGTCTAAAATTTACCCTCTTTGGAGAGGACGATGAAGGTAAACCTCGGTTATTAATGCAAGACAATACATGGTTGTGGGAATAGATTTCTGACTGTTTTAGCACCTTTAGAAGCAGGAGATTCTCCTTTAGAGAATGAACAAAAAGAAATTGAAGATGAGGAGGAGTTAGCAGAGAGTGATGACCTGGCGGACTTAATGGTTGAAGAAGATGAAACACTAGATGAGGATGGCCATCAACCTAGGTAACTGTGCTACTTAAACAAAAGATTACTTTAAGACAGCAAGCTAATGCAGTTACTATGTTAACAAAAGGCAAACGAAAACAAGAAACAAGACTTCGAAAACCATTTCTGGAACATCTGCAGCTATACTGCAAGAAGCCCATGATATCTTTGGTAGTGTATCAGACTTACTGGAGGATCAATGGCGTTGTAAGATGAATTCACTACCTGTTGATGAAGATCATTATGGTTTGCCAATGAAGTTGCTTGAAAAAGCATTCGAGCCCAGCATACTTGAGAAAAAGTATTTGACTGAATATGATGATCATGTTCGAGATACGGATGTACCAGAACGATTTCAGGTTGTCATAGCTTATTATTCTCAACTTTTCAGATTCTAGTTTGTAAGTTCCTGGATGCTTTTAGTCATGAGCGTTTGATGCATTCTTTATCATCTTATATTTATATATGGGTTCACTTTGGGCATCTGATGCCCGATATGCTGGAGTGCAGTCTGTGTGCATTGCTAGCTTGATATTCGTAATGCCTTTATCTAGATAGAGCTGTGTTTCTGTTCTATCCTTTTCCTGTTTTATCAACTACTAATAGACATATTTTTTTCTATGCTTAGTTGCTAGCAGAGGCAGTAGGTTTGGTACAAGGACATGGGAGTGCAATTAGGGAGGCAGAATGGATATATAACCAAGCCCACAAAAAACTCAACGTTCTTGTTGAAGGAAGTGATAGGACAGAGTTATTGAACCAGCTAGTAAATGTTTTACAGCTAATACATGATACAAAACTTGAGGTAGTCAAAAATTTAAACTTCATGTGCATAAAGACTTGTCCATTGGTGAACTCAAATATCTGGTGTACAATATCCAGATACCATTTATTGGAATGTACAGGAAGGAGTTATGTTTGGATCTTATACATGAGCCTGTAGACAATGTAGAACAAGATTCTGGAGAACACAAGATTAAACGCTACAAGGTAATACTATATTATTATTTCCAGTTACACAAGGCTATTTCATAGACTAATGATGATGTGGTATTGTTCATATATTTAGGATCTATGGGAAATTCATCATTGGGACAAAAAATGGAGAGCTTTACAAAAGCAGAAGTCAATCATTGGAGAAACATTTAAAGCACATGCCCATGTAGATGATGGAGGAAAGGGGCAGCTTTTGAATGCACTGCTAGTGGGATTGGAGGCTGCTCAGTCAGAGGAAGCAGTGGAAGATCTCAATGCAAAATTCAAGTTACATTTTCAGCTAGAAGAAGCAGAAAGGGGATGTGGCCAATTTAAAAGACCCAAAAGATGCTCATTCTATTGCATTTGTCAAAAGTCTGGTTTAGAGACCGTTAGTGGCTATTTTGGTTTAACTGCACAACAATTTGGTGAAAATCTATCGTCACTGTACAAGGCAAGTAAGCATTCATAATGCATTCATTTCATTCTTACGCGTAATGACTTTATAGCCCATCACAGAAACACGAGCCCGAGGATCCTCCATTTACACCCGAGGAGATAGCAAATATGCATCTCAACAAAGATTTTAGCAATTGCCAATCAATTCTAAAAGGTGCCTGCCACATGGTGAGTAAAAGCTATATATTTTTTGTCCTGACTGATATAATTGCAGCATAGATGTCTGAGATAACTTCAATAAAGTTTTCTTACGTTTTGTCGGAGCTAGCCTTGTTTTGCTAAGTCGGCTATATTCAAACACTCTGCAGATGGCAACTCAGATGAGCGTTGAACCTTCAGTGAGAGATCACATCAGAAGTGTCTATATAGAAAATGCAGAAGTCTCTACCTCACCAACAAAGTTAGGAAACAAAGTTATTGACTCATCCCATCAGTATGCAGGAGTGAAGTGGTTGCACCAGAAGCCCATTGAAAAATTTAATGATGGACAGTGGTTGCTAATACAAAAGGCTGAACAGGAATCCCTTCTACAGGTACATATTGGTCTATCACAAGATTATGTGCAAAATAAGCTACAGAAAGAGCTGATATCTATGTACACAAGTGATAGGGTGAGCACCACGGCTAGACTTTGGAATGAACAACGCAAACAAATACTGAAAGAATTATTAGAGAGCTTTCTTATTTCTCACATGGAAATAGAAATGCGAAGGCTCTTGACTACCCAAGCAAAAGAGTGGGTTGCTAAAAGGTGGCAGGAACAGTTCTGGGAATTGGTCTGCACTGCCCCATACTACCAGCCATCTCAGGAGGAGAATTTTGATGGCATAGCACGTGTACTAGCTTGTTGTTGGGGACCTGGAAAACCAGCTACCACGTTTGTTATGCTGGATACTGCAGGGGAAGTTGTTGATACTCTTTATTGTGGTTATCTAACTATTTTAGCTAAAAGTCCTGAGCAGCAGCAAAGGATGGCTGCTGACAGTGAAAGATTACTGCAATTTGTCAAACATCACAAACCTCACGTGGCAGTTTTAGGCGCAGCAAATGCTCGTTGCAAATATTTACAAGGACGCATCATGGAGGTACAACCCCAACTTTCCTGACTTGTACCACATAATGCGTTTATTTTTTCCTATGATAATTTGCAGGTAGCATGCACAATGTTAAGCATGTATCCACAAGACATGGCTGAAGGCATGGAGGACACTATGCCTGTCGTTTTTGCAGATGAATCCCTTGCACTACTTTATGAGAATTCACACATTTCTGAGGAGCAGTTTCCAGATCAGCCTGGTTAGTAAAGAAGAAGCTGCGGAAAGAGAAAATATGATAAGAATCTTACTGCTATCATTCTTCTTGCAGGTATTCTGAGGCGTGCCATTGCTCTTGGCCGATATCTTCAAAATCCTTTAGCTATGGTTGCAAATCTGTTTAGTCCATCTAGAGAAATTCTTTCTCTGAAACTTCATCCGCTGCAGCACCATCTTTCAAATGATGAGCTTTATGATTATGCAGAACAAGTGATGGTCACAGTAACAAATCAGGTTGGTATTGATGTAAATTTAGCGGCAACTCATGATTGGCTGTTGGCCCCACTACAGTTCATATCCGGTCTTGGGCCTAGAAAGTCGGTCTCCATTAAACAATCATTAAAAAAAACTGGAAGAATCCACTCAAGGAAAGATTTCTTAAACTTCATGAGGCGAAATACTTTTGTTAATGCAGCTGGCTTTCTACGTGTCCGAGCAAGTGGCCGTGAGTCAGTGGGTATGCTGGATCTCCTTGATAATACTAGAATTCACCCCGAGTCTTATCATCTTGCCAAGAAAATGGCCTTTGTTGCATATTGCATAGAGAAAGGGAAGGAACCGAAGGAAGTAGATGAGGAAATTGCAGAAATGGCTATTCAGCATGTGAGGGAAAATCCTCATGTGCTGAATAGTCTTCTCGTTGACGAATACTGTAATGCAGAGCACAATGGAGCTTCTGATAAAAAGTTGCAGACTATGTATGATATAAAAGATGAGCTTTTACATGGATACAAGGACTATCGGCCAAAATTTAAGGAGCCCACTGAAGATGTCTGGTTCTACTGGCTTTTTGGAGAAACTAAAGGGACTTTGCACGAGGGGAAAGTTGTAAAAGTGGTAGTTCGTGCTGTAATTGGAAGCAAGATTCTATGTAATTTAGAATCAGGATTGCTTGGAGTGCTACAAAAAGATGATAGCTTAGAAGGCTACGATGTTTCAGAAGGTAATAGCTTGATCTGCAAGATATCTCAAATTAAAGCAGAGTCATGTTCTGTGGATTTAATTTTCTATGATGATACAACCATGGAGGAGATGGATCAAGATCCGTATTACAGGGAAGATAAGTCTCGGTTGGATAATAACCAAGAGGAAGAAAAGAAAAAAATTGGGGACACAAAGATAAAGTCACGAAAGATTGTCCATCCACTGTTTGAAAACTTCTCAGTTCAAGAAGCAACTCAGGTAAGTGTATCAGTACTTTTATGGAATCATGCTTAAAACGTTTGCTGCATCTGAAAATTCAGGAAACTTAACCATTATTTCTATGCAGTTCCTCAAAGAAAAGGATATTGGAGATGCTGTGGTTTGTCCAAGCACTTTGGGATTTTTCCATCTTTCTTTGGTGATAAAAATTTATGAAGATATATATAAGCATATCACTATCATCGAAGGTGGTAAGGATGTCAGGGACTTCGCTAATATTTCACATCTGGGGATAATATTGAAAATTCATGATGAAACATTTGGGAATCTTGATGAGGTAACAATTTCAGGATGTCCAGAAAGTCAGTTAGGATGACCTAATGATCTTCCATCTCTTGGTGATCCAGATAGTCGCACGTTATATCGAGCCGCTCAAAGGGTTCTTGAGGATGATAATTCAACATCGCAAATTTAGAAATGGTACAACTGATGAGGTGCAGGATATGCTGCGTAAAGAAAAGGCACAAGAACCCAATCGCATTGTTTACTGCATATCTATTTGTTATGAAAATCCAGGTGCCCTGGTTTTGTTTTATTTAAAGACTTCTGAAGTTCATCATGAGTACATTTCAGTTTCTCCAAAGGGCTTCTGTTTTCGGAAAGTGATATTTCACAATCCAGATAAACTTATAGCATATTTCCAAAAGCACATAAATGATCCAATGCTTCCACTTGCGGGAACAAACAGTTCTGCAGACAATGACAGTCAGCAATACTATGGACAGGGCACAGACCAATGCGGTGATGGAGGCCGAGGAAGGGGTCGTGGACGAGGTCGTGGGCGTGGGAGAGGACGGGGAACAAGGGATTCAAATGATTTCAATGGTGATGGTTCGGGCGGTTCAGGATGCTTCAAGTGTGGAGAAAGTGGACACTTAGCACGGGAATGCACAAATGGTGGAGGATCGGGTGGTTCAGGCGGTTCAGGATGCTTTAAGTGTGGAGAAAGTGGGCACTTTGCTCGGGAATGTCCAAATGGTGATTCAGACAGTTGCTACAGAGGCAGAGGTCGTGGACGAGGGAGAGGACGAGGGAGAGGAGATTCAAATGACAATGAGTGGGGTGGAAGAACAGAATCTGAATGGGACAAGCCCAAAGATTCAAGTGAATGTGGATGGGGAGGAAATCAACATCATGCTACTGGTAATAATGATACAGATAACAGGGAATCAGGTGACAATGATGGTTGGGGAACTGCATCAAATGGAAATGACGGATGGGGAGGAGGCAACTCAAATGCCAATGATTCTTGGGGTATTGCTTCCAATGAAACTAACACATCTGGAGCAGATAATAATGGAGCACCAGTTGGCAATGATGGTTGGGGGATGACACCAAATGCAACTGCTGGATGGGCAACCACGTGTAGTGGAGGAGGTGGTGAAGGGTCTGATCAATGGCATCAGCAGGATGTGCAAGAAGGCCATGGCAGAGGAGGATATCATGGATCTGGAGGAAGAGGAGCTGGTGGTTCGGGCGGCTCAGGATGCTTCAAATGTGGAGAAAGTGGACACCTTGCACGGGAATGCCCAAGTGGTGGAGGTTCGCGCGGTTCAGGATGCTTCAAGTGTGGAGAAAGTGGACACTTGGCACGGGAATGCCCAACTGGTGCAGGATCGGGTGGTTCACGTGGTTCAGGATGCTTCAAATGTGGAGAAAGTGGACACTTTGCACGGGAATGTCCAAGTGGTGATTCAGACAGTTGCCACAGAGGCAGAGGTCGTGGACGTGGGAGAGGACGAGGGAGAAGAGATTCAAATGACAATGAGTGGGGTGGGCGAACAGAATTTGAATGGAACAAACCCAAAGAATCAACTGACTGTGGATGGGGAGGAGATCAACATAATGCTACTGGTAATAGTGATACAGATAACAGGGGATCAGGTGATAATGATGGTTGGGGAACTGCATCAAATGGAAATGACGGATGGGGAGGAGGCAATTCAAATGCCAGTGATTCTTGGGGTATTGCTTCAAATGATAATAACACATCAGTCATAACAGATAATAATAGAGCACTGGTTGGCACTGATGGTTGGGGAACGACACCAAATGCAAATGCTGGATGGGGATCCACATGTAGTGGAGGAGGCGGTGAGGGCTCTGGAAGCGGATACTGTGGATCTGGAGGAAGGGGAGGCAGATCTGGAAGAGGATCGGGTGGTTCAGGATGCTTCAAGTGTGGAGAAAGTGGACACTTTGCACGGGAATGTCCAAGTGGTGGAGGCTCGGGTGGTTCGAGTGGTTCAGGGTGTTTCAGGTGTGGAGAAAGTGGACACTTCGCACGGGAATGTCCAAGTGGTGGAGGAACGGGTGGTGATGGGCAAGAGGGCCATGGACTGAGTGGCAGAGGTCGTGGACGAGGAAGAGGGAGAGGAAGAGGAAGAAGAGATTCAAATAACTCCAATGACAATGAGTGGGGTGCGAGAATCAAGTCTGAATGGGACAAACCCAAAGAAACATCTGAGTGTGGATGGGGAGGAAACTGGCAGAATGCCCCTGGCAACAATGATACAGATAACAGGGCATCAGGCAATGATGGTTGGGGGACGGCATCAAATGGAAATAGTGGATGGGGCTCTGCTGCTGCTAATGACTTAGTTAAATCTGCAGAAGGTGGATGGGGAGGAACTGCTGGCGCAGCATCCAAAGATGGTATGAGTATTTGTTTTTCATAGTTGCATATCTTATAGCATCTAGGATGTGATGAGTGCATTTATATGAAGATTCACAAAAACCTAAATCTGCAGATGGTGGATGGGGAGCAACTGCTGACGTGGCATTCAAAGATGGTACTGAATATTCATTTTTTATAGCTGCCTATCCTATAGCATCTAGGATGTGATTAGTGCATTTATCTGAAGATTCACAAAAACCAACTCATTATGATGAGTGGAATTTGGTTTGTTTTCTTATAAATAATCTGTAGATACATCTCTCTCCAGTGATAATTCTGTTTTAGGGTGGGGCACTCAAAACATTTGGAAAACAACGTGTTTGGGTATTGGACTTTGGGTATATTGCACATAATTTGTCGTTTGGTGCATATATAGGTCCATCTAACGAGGAAGGAAACCTACAAATGACCAGTCAGGACAAGGACCCATGGGGTGCTTAAACTAAGGTAGATTAGATATGCAGATTTTCTCTCAGCAAATGTGTAATGAATGGTGTGTTATATATAACATAGATGTTGCAGGTAATGACCACGATTTTGGCTGTCTTGTTAGCAGCTGGAGGTATAAAAAAAAATGGGGCACCCAAAAGGTAGTCTAACTGTTATTGTAGGTGTATTTGCATAATATACGAATATTCAATCTAAGCTGAAATTCATTCTGTTAATTACCTTGCCACAACATTACTGAACTTGAAGAACTGCCCTGCCATCGTTGCTGTCGGAGAACACTGAATGATGTCATCTTTGATTATAAAGTTTACTGCTTTCTGCTGTAACTGCAGTCTGGTTTCTCTACACAGGCTTTGTAGAACAAGATGGCTTTTAAAACTTTTCAGTTGTGTGCGCACAAGCAAATAAGGTTCTAGAGATTGACTAGTGGGTTATGTATGTCTGCAGGTGAAGATAACATCTGTGCGGTGGACAAGCTAGCATCTGGTCCGCTGGTTGTACAATTAAGATGGTAGCTTTGTCATGCTCGTTAGTGTGGATCTTGTTATCCAGATTTTTACTCTTTACTATGACCAATATAGAACCTAGCAATGGTGCTCTTCAGCGAATCCAAATATTGGTTGACTGAATTTTGATTAACGGCGGGCACCGTTTCATTCGTAATACGCATTGTCATTCTGCAACACAGAAAAACCTACTACAATACAAAAACCTACTAAAATAATCCATCGAGCCTCTTAGATTACTTACCATACTTAAAACCCTTCATTCACTTGGATGTCTTTTTCTTGACCCTTGATTCATGGAGATGATCCATGCACATCCCTTCATCACCATTAATGTTCTTGTTGGCAACTTTGGGAACGGGATTATGCTAGTAAGGGTGGGTTCACACTAGGGGGTAAATTCAGTTGTTAAATTTTTTTATGTTAATTCACCATTCTCTTTTTGGGTTGCCCCTAGGGGGGCAATCCCTTGTTTATGTGGGTTTTTGGCATATTCATGGTATATGCTAGCATATACCTAAAATATGCCAAAAAGCTACTAAAACCTTTGTAAAGTCAGAATGCTAGGTCATCCTGTTGCCGGTAATTTCTTTGTGCATACCGGCTAACCGCAAGTTAGGATGCATGGAGGCCATCGGCATTAAGATTGCATTGTTACTGCCGGAGCTCGGCAGAGAGAGGGCGAATCCAGGCTTTCTCTTGGAGAGCGGAATATTACCCTCTACAAATTTATCATACCCGAGCTTGTTCGCCATAGCCCAAATGCAATTGGATCTGCTGACCCAAATTTCGTGGAAAGTTTCTGGGTTTCCTTCAAACAGGGTAATTGGAAGCGGAACTAATTTGGATTCATCAAGATTTCGGTTTTTGATTGCAGATCGGCTAAATGTGAACGCCCAAAATGTGCATGCTTATATTGTGGGACACGGGGATCCGATAGAAGCTACAACGATGGTCTTTGCATTTCAAAGGTGTGTGTAAAGTTTTGGATCCACCGATTCACTTTTATGCTTTGTTACAGAACAAGTTCAAGCCATGTAATCATGTGTTATTCATCATACGCTTGATGCAGAGCTTAGGTCCGCAACCGCGAGCCTTTTTTTAGGATGGATAGACTCGTAAATCCAAACAACCTCGCTTTATAAAAGTTCTCTAAATGTAAGGGCCCGCGGTGTATGTGTGTGTGTGCTTGATTCTTCGAAGCTTGCGGAAGGGGAGTTTATCCGTGTCCACCACGGATCGTAGAAGGAATTCATACGGTTGGGCACTCTTAAAAATGCCGGATTCTTTGCCCTTCTCAAGATTTTTTGCTCATTCATGCATCATCACGCCTTTACGCAGAGGAATCCGGTAATGATTTCAACAAAGATAAAGAGCTGGTCCTACATGTTACATACATGTCTCATTTCAAGAATGTATCTTTGAGGTGCATTTACAATTGGGCTTTTGAGCTTTTGGTTGATGCATTTTGACTATAATCCTCCAAATATAGCTTCAAAATTCATGTAGATTACAGAGCAGTATGCAGATATTTGAAATGAGCAGAGTTTGCTAATATTGAACTCTCTTTTGCAGCTTCTAAGTCTTGGCTAATCTATTTTGTTTATATAGCTGGAAGCATCTACTTAAGATTCAAGCATAATTACCTTCCTACTCCTGATATCTTGCGGGGAGCATATTAAATATACTCTCCTTATTCTCAAGCAACTTGATTTTTTGAGAAATCAAGAAACGTAACAAATGCCCTTTTCGATTACTTTTTTCATGCCGCTAAAGTGTTACCATAGATGATACATGTTGTTATCGAAGCTAGAATATTTGCTTGGAGCAGCTCTAGGTGCACAAGCTCTTCTTAGGTAACATGTGAACAGCCCAACCATTTTAGAAAGGATGCATGAAAGAAATAAGATGTTGATGCAACTTAACTATTCTTTTTGCAGAAGCAGTATGGAATGCCAACCTTGCATGATACTAAGGATGGTAGCTTAGGATGATGGTTGCACAACCAGAAAGGTGAGCTCATTTTTATTCTCTGTTCTTTTGTATTTGATCTCAGCGTTCCTTCTTTCTTTTATTTGTCCTCATTGATGAATTCATTGATTGGCTATGCATTCCGATTATTTGGAAAATAATACAGTGCCAATGAGAATCGGGTTTTTATTTTGTAGATCGACATGGTGAACATTTGGTAGACGGATGCATGCGCACATATATAGTGCTAAAAAATAAAAATACGGCTCTTAATTTCTGGTATTTTCTTATAGAAGGGACCTTTTGTTTTCTGTTTTTCTACAATGCTTAAAGATAATCTTTGCACCCTGTACATATTTTTAGCTAGGGCAAATCAATTATAGCAGAGATGATCTATATTGGAGGTCATATTGGATGGAGACTTCATTCTTCCAAGATAGTCATTCTTTGGTGCGACCATAGAAGTAATAATCTATGCATGTTGGAAGAGATGCAGAGTGTTCTATTGGCAACGTGCAATGCTTTGTTTCTTTAAGATCTGAACTAATTCCTTTGGTGCAGAAGAACAAACAAAGGGCAACGCATGTAATCAATAATCTACCATTGATTTTTGAGCGTTTTGATGTGCAATTAAATTTGAAGACTGCATCAAGTGGCATTATAGAGGTGAATAATGATTCTTTCTTGCCTCTGTTTAAGAAGCTGGAGATAAAGATTGTTGAGCAAGATATGTACAAAGACCACTGTTGCGTATTTTGCAGTGATGGAACGTTGCATTTGCCTGACTTTTTCATTCAAATAAAAATGTAACTTACCATTTCCGTCTTTGCTCTTTTGAACAAATTAAAGATAATATGGGGTAAGATGGTTTAATCTTACTATTTAAAAGCATACAAGACAAATATTAGTCCAAAGTTGGATGCTCGACCGGAATTTAATTTATGATTTCTCACATTTCTCACATACTACAAACAAGTTGTCTATAACAATTTTCTTCATTAGCTTGCATCTATAAGCTTGAGATAGATAAACTAACAACTACCATTATGCTTGTCTATAACAATTTTCTTCATTCGCTTGCATGTGACCATTATGCTTGTCTATAACAATTTTCTTCATTCGATTGCATGTGACCATTATGCTTGTCTATAACAATTTTGTTCATTCGCTTGCATGTATAAGCTTGAGATAGATAAACTGTTGATATTGAACTTTGATGTGTACAACTAAAAATTAGATGCCTAAAAATATGAAAAAAATATTAATTCCCCTTTTTTTTGGGGGGGGAGGGGAGGAGGGGGGGTTGCCCCAGGGGGGCAAACCCTTGCTTATGTGGGGTTTGTGGCATATCCTAGGTATATGCTGGAATATACCTAGGATATGCTGGTGACTGCTCCAAACCCATTGTTCCCTATAAACTAGCGGTCTCGTGCATTCTAGATCGCAGATGTTGCAACCGGGCAACTGGCAAAGTAGACCGATCTGACGCAACTGCAACGAAACAGGTCAAACATGTCTTATAGCAAGCTCTGAAGGCTTTCAATGGTGCAATACCCACTTCCTTTTCCAAGCTTACCAAGCTCGAAAACCGGTCCATTTCTGATAATCCCATTCTCTCCGACACGATTCCGGCATTTCTTAGTTCGTTCCGTGGGCTTAAGGAATTTTTGGCATCCAATACATAGCTCAAGGGTCCCATCCCTGCGGAATTCTTTGGCCTTTCTAATCTCAAACACTTGGATCTGTCTTGTACAAGTTCCACAGATGGGGAAGATTTGTGTGGGCTTGGCGGTGTTTTTCCATCAGATTTTTCCAAGCTTGCCAATTTTGAAATTCTTAATTTATATTCCAGTCTCTATTCCGGGGGGATTAGGCAACCTAACAAATCTCCAAGAGTTATCTCTAGGTTCCAACGAATTATTCGGCACCATTCCGACGACATTGGGGTTGCTGAAGAATCTAGAGACCTTAAGTCTGGAACCAAATTTCTTAAAGGGGAGCATTCCTACAACGCTGGGAGATTTATAAAAGCTCCAAATACTGCGGCTAAACTACAACAATCTAACAGGGCCATTGCCCAGTATGTTAGGTAACATATCAAGTCTGAAGATTTTGGCCCTCCACAACAATCCTGGCATAATTGGTACAATCCCTGCCTTATTGTGGGTATCATACACAGGGCTTTCCGGTCCAATTCCTGATATATTCAACAAAATGACGGAACTAACATATATTGATTTCAGGAAGAATGGATTCACGCTGCTCATTTCCGCCCTCTATGAGGCTCTCCGCTCTAGCCCGGAGGAACTGTATGCATCTAGTAACTCCCTCTTTGGTCCAATTAAGGAGGATCCGGCGGTTTGTGGAACTTGGTGTGGCTTGATTTGAGATACAACAAGATCACGGGCATATCTGCTTGGATTGCAAGGGCCCTGAATAATTTGCTAAATTTTGGACTGTCATGCAATAAATTGAGTGGCAAAATACCTCAGGTTGGTGTTCTGGCTAACTTCAATGCATCTAGCTATGCCGCCAATGCTGGTTTGTGTGGATCTCCATTAAAGAGCTTGAGGATTAATGTGCATTTGATATTTACAACTTAATGAAAACAATGTATGTACATGTACAATAACATACTTGTCAAGAAATATACCTGATCTTTGATGTTTGTTTAGTTGTAACGAGAAGTAGATCAATAATATTTAAGAGAGTAGATTAGAACAGAATACATTTCTTAAAATCCATGTACATTTTAAAGCTGTCACAAAATAGAAGTTGGGTCGACCAATTTTTCTGGCATGTATTTCTGTTGCGCCACTAGCATCCTTCTACATCACAGAAAGGAAATTGGCCCATCGATTCCGCTTAGCAGGTAAGAACAGAGGGAGGAACTGGTAAGATCAGATGTATAGAACCAGTTTACCAGGTAGGATTTCGCTTCTACCATTGCTTTTGCTCTTGAATAGAATGCTCTGTTTCTGAAACAAAATGCTCTAGGGTTTAGATTCTTTCTACCACTTTTCCTTTTCCTATCCTTGCTTTTCTGCCTTGAATTGATTGTCAAAACATGACTTTGAACTATGATTAAGCCACTTCACCCTCCATCTATGGAGGGCAACCCTCCGTGCGCAGCACCTTGTTATAAAATCCCGTTAGGCCTGCGGGAGTTAAAGGGGGATTAATTTTAAACGGGGTTAATTTTAAACGGATTTAGTTCCATTAAAGTTGTGTTTCACACATAATTTTGTTATGTTACAATTTAACAAATTCTTAAAACAAAATTTAAAATTTGTAGTGCAAATGTTAACCCTTCCTTAGTGGACACTTAAGATGGTTAATTTTTTTGTTCACCCGTTAACATAATAACTTATGTGTGAACCTAACTTTAACAAAATCCGTTACGTTAGCCAATAACATAACTATTGGTGTGAACCTCTTTCTAACTGAATTCGTTATATTAGTAACTATTTGTATATGTGAACTGCAAAATAATTTAGTCATAATGGGTAAGATGTTAAGTATCCTCCTTTTTTCCGGGTAAGGTTTGATAATTCTACAGCCAAACCTTAACCCGTGGAAACCAAAAGTTAAATTTTAACATAACGGTAGGTGTAAACCTACCCTAAGGGAATGATACTCCATGGTGATCTGCAGCCTGGTCATGTAGTCTTTTGTTGAGCTGATTTGAATAATCCAATTGAAAAGGTTTGCAGGAGATAATGTTTGCACTAGATGTTTTTCGTCGGTTTCTTAAAGGTAGGAGAGGCTTTTTAATCCCCCTCCCCGTTTTTTTCCTTGTTTTGGCAAAGATCTTGTTTTAACGAGACCATCTTTTTCACATGGGGTCTTTTTTCTTTTGTTGGACGGATAGCTTCCATATGCAAGTCTATTTCTGGCCGAACACCTCTTTTGTTTGCAGATTGGCCTCTTATACAGGTAGTCGTCTGCAGGGTGATAGCGGCTAATTTAGTAGTGTTGTAATTTGGTAGCAATCATAGATAGCTGATTGTTAATTGCGAACTTTTTGAGACGATTGGTGAGAGGGTTGTCGGGGAAGAGAAGTTTGGATGCAGAGGGACCTTCGGTTGAGAGTAGTTATGTTGCAAAGTGCAGGTTTTTATAGTGGGGGCGGCTCTTTGGTGATGTGAATTTCCACAGTAGCTTCTTCATCAAGCAAGTCGAGACTGTTGTTCGAGGTGGGCATGACATTGCACAGTGCTGATGATAAGCATGGACGAGAATTTGTGGAGCCACTGTATGTCTTAGAGGACAGAGGCCTTAGAAAGCAGATCTTTAGAGGAAAAAAACTTCATGTGGTTGATGAGCAACAGTCAAGTCATAGATGTATGAGAAGGGTTGTATGTTGGACTGTATAAGGTTTCTGGGGTTGTCAGCCAAGAATGTGGATCTGAATTAGACCACCTGCATATTCAATGTTGTTTATCCAACAACAGTAAATATAAAATTGAAAATCTATCTCAGATGAGGCAGTCACAAACCAGCTAGAGCAGTTATTATTTGCAAAGGTTTAGAGGTTACAAGACTCCATTGTTACGAGAAGATGATTGGTTACTGCATTCCAGACTTAGGGAAGATGCATTATAGGAAACACATGAAGGGAGTTACTGTAGATTAGATAGAAAGAGGCAAGGATCTTTATGCTTTATATTTGGTGCTGGAGACATCAAGTTATGTATGATCTTAGATAACAACCACATGCTCATGAATGCACACCACTTTGTATTATATCATAGGAGAAGGCAAGTCTCAGCCACACGAGAGCACGCTATAACAACCATGTTGAGGATCCAAAAATTTGTGCTTAGGAGTACTTGGGTGCTGCCTATAAATTGCGCGTCATCTAACATATAGAAGGGGCTTGAAGGCTCACTCTAATTCCAGCCCATGCTAGTGTTCGTGATGTGAAATCTGTACTCCACTAAACATTGTGCCTGTGGAGAAATAGGGAGAAGAAAAAAGAGGTTTTGGGACAAGCAAGAGAATATTGAAGATGAGGATGAAATAGAGAATGGAGAAAGAGACGATAAAGTGATTGCAGGCTTTTAAAGCTCTGAAGCCCCTGCAAGCACTCCATTTGAGCCTTGTCCAAATTTCATTCGATTGATTGCTGTGAATTACGTAGTCAAATGTGCTGTTGTGTTTTCATTTGTCGACCTGAACGTAGTTACTATGAAATTACACCCTTTTTAAGTCACAAGATTATAATACTATTCCTACAAGGTATAGAGGCATATGCATAAGACATATAGGAAATTTATTGCAAGGCCGCCGCAGACATTTCTCTTTTTCGACTCTTATTCTCTTTTCAACTCACTTACTAGCTAGAGCAACGAATGTGTGTCAATTGGGTATACTTGAGGGTAGTTCACACTAGGGGGTTAACTACTACTTATGTTAGAAAATAAGTGTTGCATATAGGATGTCATGAAGAGGTTACTTTCAACTGATTGTGTGGGTAATGTGATGCATTACCAACTGTCCCTAATGCTGTTTCAGTCTTAAGTCATCCCTTAAGTGGCTTTAGTGGTTAGCAGTCACTAGTGAAGTTAAAAGGAATTCTAATCTAATTAATTAATATGTTTTTGGGGGTGGATGTGAGGTCTTTCCAGTCGCCAGTAATAGTTTTTCCGGTGTCAAAAATCCAGAAAAAAGAAAACTTGCACTATCCTATTAAACTATTTTTTATTTTGTTCTTTTAAGTGCTGCATTTCATTATGCGTTATATTGATAGAACTTTTGCCTGGCTAATCATCCAGGATGCGGCCTCCTCCCATAATTTGTTTCCAATCCATTCTTGGACGTCGCCTTCTATATCTAGGATACCTCTTATGACATCCCCTTACCCTATATGATGCTCCCATCATATGAGATCCCCTCATGACGGCTCCGCTAGTAAGCAAGAGCCATCCACATGATGTCGGTTACTGGCTAATGCTCCAGAGGCAATGTGGAAGCAAAGATGTGTTATTCCCCCATGTTTGACGGGGTCAAACGCAATGTGGAAGCATAAATATGTAGCAAAATAACAGGGGGTTCAAGGGGGATTTGATTTGGATATAATTCCTGAAACTATAGACCATATCCCTAAAACAATTCAATGGGTTATTATTAAAAAAAAAAAAAAAAAAAAAAAAAAAAAAAACATAGATTTAAGATAAAAAAAATACTCACATTAGCGCACTTGTTAGATTGGTTAAAGTAGTCTTATTAGGACGTTGAGTTATTTTAGTAGAGGTTCGAGCTCCCATTTTTCATATTCTAAAACCTTAAACAAAGCCCGTATAGCCATCAAAACCTTAGGCAAACTCGTATTTGACATCTCAAAATCATAGACGCCCTCAACCATAAATGAACATAAGCGAAACGAGAGGTGCCCAGAGGCTCCAACATATAGTTTGGGTCGTAGGATCGACAGATTCGACGACTTGGTAGTCCAGGATACACCTCGTTTAGAATATATAGCAAAATAACATATAAGCACAAGCAACATCCACATATAAGCATATAAATACTCACCACAAAGGGTGAGGCTTATCACTACATCATCGCATAAACAAATTATCTATAAACAAGGATAGAAAAGCAGCTTGGGTCAGATTGTTCTGCAGGGAGGTTTTTCAAGTCTATTGCATGTTTGACTTCGTCTTCATCTATCATTACTACATGTTAGAAGGACAGTTCACAAGATATAGAGAATTGTACTACACTCATAAACTCCTGGCAGATTTGTATGGATCCTTGCTGTTGCTAAGTGAAACTAAGAACCTTGACTCCTCCTTTGATGAAGCTGTTGATCTGACAGTTGATCACTATACCTTTGACTCTGCAGACTCTTTTTACTCTTTCTTCAATGCTAAACTTGACTCTCTTTCCTTATAAACTAACTCCCTTGCCTTCTTTTTTTGTTATCCTTTGGAACTCATGCCCTGCCACTAACTGCTCAACTTTAACTCATCATCTTGAAATGGTATTTGGCTGGCCAATTGTTTTCCAGGTTTTGGTCAGTTATGGCATTGGAGTTTGGGACTCTTGGTTGGGGTTGAGGTTGGAATATTGAGCTTTGAGTGCTCCTGCTCACTTTTGAAAGGTCATATTATGTATTACTTTCTAAGTTAAGCGCGTTGTCTTTCCATTTTCCAGCTTAACAATAAGCCTCTTCCTCCTATGGAAGGAAGGAAGGAAGGAAGGTATTTTTATCGTCCACGGGCCTTTTACCAAGACATTTTGGCTCTTTTTTCTTGGATAGGTAGACAAGAAGTCACAAATTCCAACAAAAATTAAACAAATTGTTAATCACCAAAAAATTCTAGTTTTGAGATACTTTGTATTTATGAATGTGCTCATTAAAATATATATCACAGTGAGTGAAGAGACCATAGTGGTCGTGTTGTCACAACAATTACACCATCTTGACACACGAACCACTAGTGCGAACCTCATGTGGAGCACTATCCAAGCCATGGGAGCAGTTTACAGACGACATAGATTTGTACTAGGAGGTCCTTCATGGGCCATGCATTGGTCTGTCCAATCGATGTCACCACCCTCTTCTCGCTTGCTTTCTTCAATGAACGGGTCTTTTATTGCTCCCAAGCATCTACTATCTGGTGGGGATAAGGACTGCAAAAAACAGAATCAAGTGATGCTACATGCAAAAAGAATAAAATAAACTGAGGGCTATTTTGGAAAACACAGATCTGAGAGCCTTTCTCGACTCACGAGTCGAGAAAGGTAGCTTGAATGAAAAAGGCAAATCTGAAGACCATTTTTCAAAAAAATGCGGGGCTGATGGCTTTTCTCGACTTTCGAGAAAGGCAGCTCAGAGTGAAAAACGTAGTTCTGAAGGCCATTTTTGGATACTTTAGGTCTGATAGCATTTCTCGACTCGCTAGTCAAGAAAGGCAGCTCAGAGCGGAAAATGCAGTGCTGAGGGCCTTTCTCGACTCGCGAGTCGAGAAAGGCAGCTCAGAGTGAAAAAGGCAGGTAAGAGGGCCTTTCTCGGCTCGTGAGTCGAGAAAGGCAGCTCAGAGTGAAAAACACAGTTCTGAAGACCATTTTTTGGAAACTGCAGGTCTGATAGCCTTTCTTGGCTTGCGAGTCGAGAAAGACAGCTCAAAGTGAAAAATGCAATGCTGAGAGCCTTTCTCGACTCGTGAGTCGAGAAAGGCAATTCAGAGTGAAAAACGCAGATAAGGGGGTCTTCCTCGACTCATGAGTCAAGAAAGGCAGCTCATAGTAAAAAACACAGTTTTGAAGGCCATTTTTGGAAACTATAGTCGAGAAAGGGAGCTCAGAGTTTAAGACACAGTTTTGAGGGCCATAGGTTATTTTTGCAGAGTATCATTTTAAAATGGTTCACAAAATCTATTATACCTATCTAAACCTATGCATTAAATCTATGCAAGCTATGCATTAAAACTATGTAAACCTATGCATTAAACTTATGAAAGTACATTGAAATGATTAAATCTATGTAAATCTATGTATTACACGTATTAAGTCTACGTAAACCTTTTGCAACCTAGTGTTAGGAACTAAGATGACCATGTGCATGAAAGAGTATCTGTCCTAATTTTGTATCGTAAATATACTTTCAACATGGGTCAACAAACTTTAATGTATTAAGTTCCCAAAATGTTGTTTGGGTGTGGTGTTACATAATATTTCCTAAGGTTTTTGCATGTATCCGTAGCCGATTTTGTTATAAATCTGACGTCAGTATATGTGTTTCGTTGTTCCAGTGGTCGTTAGGTTTTTGTTTGAAAGTTGTAGTTTTTAGAAGGTCAGTGGTGGCGATGGCTTCGCGTCCGCGTGGAGCGGATGGATCAGAGCAGAGGGAGTTCCGGCCAGAGCTTAGGAGCTCGTCGGTCGTGTTGCAGTATCAGGTAAGTCTGCTATTTGTTTGTGGCGATGTCGTCTGGGAGTGGGGGTTATTTATGTGGTGTGTGTCGAGCCCCGCTCGCAACCCGAGGAAAAAGTAGCGCTGTGCAAGAGACACACCAAGAAAACTAGAACAAAAGATCAAACTTTATTGCACACTTTGCTGGTTGGAAAAACCCCAACCGTGGTTCACATATTTATACCCTAAGTACCCCTTCGCCACATCATCGCCACGTCATCGCACCCCTTGGATTTTGTATGCCACCTAGGCGGGTCGCCAACATGGCGCCTACTGCATCACTACTGCATCATTCACCCTGCCACGTCATCAATTCTTACCACTGGTCACGCCACGTCATCACGTATGCCACATAGACATGCCACGTCACCCATTTGCCACTGGTCTCTCATATGCCAACTCATCCTTGCCACGTCACCACGCAAAAAAGATGCGATTTTGTGGTTCTTCAATCCTTTGGCAAAAAGACTTGGAACGGAATTGAACCCTGCACCTATCCATTTAGGAGGCATAGGTCTTACCAACTCGCCTGCCCATGATATTTTAAATCAGTTAAACTTCTTTATTTTCTTAACAGTCTTTTTCTTCATTAATTTTGTTCTCTCTCCTTCTCTGTTCTTCACGGCGGTCAGAGATGCGTCGGCTTTTGTTTGTAGAATCAAATCTTATGGAGATGGCTTCGATACTCCAATTCCGGCCTGCCCCAAATCCTTTTGCACTGTTTAACTTGTTGCTGCCGGATCTTTAGCCCTTGACGGCCTTCTGATTATCTTAATCGGCTTGACACAGGCCCAATTTCTCCAAGATCGAACCCTGTGGAACAGATTTCTTCATTGATTTCTTCAAATCCGGCAACTTCTTCTGCAATTTTCTCTGATGCCAGAGTCTTCAGCCCGTTTTCTTCAGAATCAAAACCCTGGCTCCAATTTTTGCATCGCCATGGCGGATTTAGATCCAATTTCGGCCTATTCCTCTGTGAACCTGCGGATTTGCTGGCGTTCCCTTCTATATTTCGTCAGCAAAAATTCGGCCGATTTGCCCTGCTCCAAGTTCTTCGAAGCGATCCGAGTTGAACCGGCATCGGCCTGGCCGTTTCTGCAAGTCGCCATGTTTCGTCCACGCTCTTATTTTTGCTCAACAATTTATTTATTTTTATTTTCTTTCCCAATGGTTCATATATCCACTCTGTCTTTTGCCCTATACCCAGCATTTTCGTGTTGCTCCTTGGAGGTGCTCTATTTGATTTTTGTTCCTTGTGTTGCCTTCAACATCACAATATAGAAATAGGGTCGATTTTTTTATTGTTGGTGCATTTCTGGCTTGACACGTGTCACAGCCAATATCCCGGAATGGCAGTTGGGTGCCCTAATTCCGCGTGACAGGTTGAACCAGTCACTGCCTGTTTTTTCACTTCTAAATTTTTTTCAAACAGTTTTAAGTTGTAAACATCAAAGTTACATCAAAGTTCATATCAAAGTTACACATCAAAGTTCACATCAAAGTTACAAACATGAAAGTTACAAATCTCAGATTATCAAACTTAGATTTCAGTACAAAACTTAGATCATCAAAGTTAGATTTCAGTACAAACTTGGATTATCAAAGTTATCAAAAGTAGCAGATCAGCAACAGTGAAAGCTATCCCAACAGAGTACTCAAACTTAAGACACTAAACATCAAAAGTTAAAGATTTACAACACTGAAAGTTATCACAGCTCATTAGCGCAGTTCAAACCAGAATCAAGTCCCAATTGCCTCTTCCCCGTACTGCAAATTCCAGACACTCCACTATCCACATTGCAGCTGCACCCTCATTTCCTGCAAAGCACAAACAATTAAAACCAAAGATTATATAAAGAAACCAAGAAAATTATAAAGAAAATACTTACAAAGATTTTATAAGAGATCCAGCTTCAGTTAAACTTCCCACATGAATCACAATATTCTCAATTTTATTACCTGAAATACTCACGCTTCCAGATCCAGCAGCATTCTCTACAGGGTCAGAGAAATATTTCTTCAAATCAGGCTTCTGTTTTAGCACCAGATCCAAGTCATTCATGTATGAATCGTCTATTTCAACCGGCACTTGACTACTAGAACCCGGAGTAACGACACGCATAGAACTTGAAGCACTCTTGCTTTGTTCGTGATATCAATGCAAAAGGATTTCCAAACGACGAACATAAACTAGCCGCCTTCTCCGGATTCCCACACAATCCAGCATTCAAGTTTTTGACATTATTCTGAAAAGACTCTACATATGTCTTACCAGAATTCAGAACATCCATAGCAGAAGCTCGTGCGACAACCCCACTCTGATCATAACACTGATATGATTCAGCATTCTTGTGACCCGTAATCTTCATGCCAACTTCAATTGGCACACCAGCGACATGACATCTCTGCGCGTATTGCGGTACTCCTGCGCACTTTTGTTAGTAAAATTTCCATCTATCCCACACACCTCAACCATGTCTTTTCACCAAGTTGACATGGTTTTCGATGAAAACATGATTAAGTATTATACCATATATCTTTTAAGGACGATTAATAGCACGCAAGAAGAAGAACTCCACCATACTTATCCTTCACCTCATACTTTGGTAAACGATATTCTAAATGTCTCGGCACTCTATCACATCGGCTTTGGCATCGGCCGGGCTCCACGAAATCTTCAGGGCTTGCACTTGTTAATTCCATACGCCAGGTTCTTCTTGGTCGTCTCCGTAATTCTAGATCTTGATTCACAAAGTCTTTTCCAATATAAAAACGAAAATCTCGATCTTACATAATTCCTCGCCCCCACAATTAAAAAACGACATACAATAGAAAGCAAACCTCTTACTAGGTCCCAAATTATTGCTCACTTGATGTGCTGGATGTTGCAGAATTTTGGATTGGTCTTCCCGGCTCAATATATCTGATTTCTTCCTCTTCGGAGTAAACCCGGCAGCAACAGATTCCTCCATCGCAACCTCCAAAGCTTTACGAGCTTTCATGAACTTGACATCCTTATAGATGTCAATTACTTTCTCTTCCTGTCGAGTATTCATGATCCTAGCATCCCATGTGCGGCGTAAAAATTCTATCGAAACCACGGAACAGATTCTGCAACCTTTCTGCACAGCAGAAAACATGTCAGAATAATAAACTAATAATAAACAATAATAAAGCAATAATAAACAGCTTACGTGTCTGGTGGATATGGCTTCCCGTCGATTCGACGCACACAAAGCATGAAATCTTCCAAATACTCAGCAAGAATGTCCAATTCCATGTCTTCAATTTTAAGATCAACTGGTTTCCCAACATGCATCCGCCATCGTCAAACCTGCCCTGACCCATTAGTCCTTTGTTTCCAAAGGACTTGCAAAACATTAGTCACCCTAGTAACAAGCTCGGATTCAAATCAACAAAACCACCAAGCTTCAATGGCTTCTTTCCACGACGCCGATCAACCACTAAATCTGTCATATTCATACTCCCATCGTGCATTATTTCATCTGTACTTAAACTTGAACCACCTTCCTCTATTACCATACTGTCTACAATCAAACTGTAATTCTGGCCACCGTCAAAACTAGCATCAACTGCCGCCTCACAAGTTGGGCCTACAATGCCATCTTTAGGAGTAGTCTCAAAAGGACTACCAAGACTAAATGATGGACAACCAACACCTACACATAAAGAATAATAATTAAAAACTATCAAAAGATAAACAATAGATAAGAAAATTACCTGACTCAGATCCATTCAAATGCTCCTCCGAAGACACAATCACTGTTGCAGGTATAACATCTCCCACTGTTGCAGGTATAACATCTCTCACTGTAGATGCATCTGCAAAAAAATTAAAGATATTTTTAACAGAATATACTCCAACATTATTTTTAACAGAATAAACACATGCAGACTACCCTACTACACATGCATACTCACCTAACACACATGCAGACCCACAACCTTCTACGCTCCAAGATTTACAACTCCACAACTATCTGCAACAACATTCCGAAAAAATTAGATCCCACACTAACTTATACCTGCATCCATGAAAATTTACCTCCAAAACCGAGCTGCTCTGAAGTATAACCTGCTTCTCCAACAAGCCTCGAGCATCCAGAAGAATCTGTGACAAAAGAAGAGCATATAATCAAGAAAAAACCTTGCATGCACGAAAAACAGAAAAATCTACAGCCAAAACACAATTAAATCTATACCTGTTAACTCTGAACTAACTTTGGAGCTTGTTCCCGAAACAAAACTTCGAATTTTAATCGACCCTATTTCCTTTCCTAAACACATCAAACAAAAAAAAGCAGTTAAAGATTGCAAAAAACAGCAAGAATACATGAAAGTTTCACAAAAACCTTGAACATTTGTGTTTTGCGCTCCAAGTCCGGTAACACTAACGTCTGATACAACTAAGCAACAAGAATCAGCAACAAAAAGTCGAACTGCTACAAAAATCTTCATGAAACGAAGAAAACAAGCCAAAATGCCTTCAAAACGCTTCTTGCGAGCAAGCGCCTTCATCCTGGCCGCTTTACTCGACGGATCTCGCGGAGGTCTACCCGGGCGCCTCGAAGAATCCATGGCGCAGAGAGAACAGAAAAAATGCGAAGAAGAAAAGGGAGAAAAAAAAATCTCCCCTATTTCTATATTGTGGGGGAAGGGCAAATGGTCCTTGATTCCGGTTTCTAGGTGACCCGCTCCCGGCTACCGCCGGTCGTGGGACCCCACCTAGAAACCGGAATCAAGTCCCATTTGCCCTTCCCCCATACAACACCATAGCTTTTGTGCCCCGCCTTGTATAGGATTTTTCTCCATAACTTGTTTCAATCGGTTTGTTATGGTTATTTCCCCATATCCTTGAGTACCTTTCTCCTTCTATTCTCGTGACTTGACCCCTTGCTTTGGCCCACATTACTTGCTCCTTATCTCGCCCAACCATAGTTATTCCTTTAAATCTTGGCGCATTCTTGATCCCGTTCTCTCCATCATGATCTTATTGCTTTGCCCTTGCTAGGATCTTCACTCCATAATAATTTATTGCAACCAATTTTATTTGGTTTCATTCAATCTCGCACAAGTATTTTTCTTTCTTAAAGTCTCGTGGCTTGATCCCTTAACTGTGTTTCCCTTTCTTAGTGCTCCCTTGCGTCCCTTGCAACCTTCTTTCTCCTTTTTGGTTTTAATTTTCTTCTGACCTTGCCCATACGGCTACGTCAATCCTCTTTCCGTCTTCCATGGTTATCTCTATTTCCATGGTTCTTCCAAAGGTTTTTTTCCCTTTTGTTCTCGTGACTTGACCCCTTTTCCTTGAGGCCTTTATTCTGCCACGTTATCTCCATTTACCACCATAGGTATTTTTCTTCTATGGGGTTCTTTTCCCGACAACCCTGTTGCCATATCATTCCTTCCCATATTTTTCTCATGGGTAATCCTTCACGTAGCACATCTCTCGGCTACTTGCTTCCTCTTTCCAGATTTGCTTAGCTTTCTTCGCTAAGCTAGCATGATTCCCCGAGCTATATTCTTATCAATCTGCTTTTTGCAGATTTTCGCCTCGATTTGACAGACGACAGTGTGAATGGCCTGCTCTTGGCAAAGCTTTCGAGGTCGCCTTCATCGTTGCTGTGGTTGTAGCTGCGTTTTCTGCTTGTGGTGTTGCTGCTGCAGTGGACTTTCTCTTTCGGCTGTGGTATTCTGCAACCCAGGTAACATGCTGAAGAGGGCAGCTAGATGTAGAAAACAAACGTTGCCTCCTGAAGCTAAATTCCCTTGTGTTGAGGATGCTTTCTCTGTGGGGGATAGGGAGGGCACGTCCAAGGGTAGGGGTAGAATAGAGGGTGAGGGCACCGGCCTGTTGGATGTGAGCCTTACTTTGGGTTATGCTGGGACTGATGTTCACCTTTCCATGTTCCACAAACTTGTGGATTTTCTCAAGACCCAGACTGTTGCTGGGGCTGTAGCCCTTGAAAGGGGATCAGACCTCGACCATTTGCACTGCCAGGGGGTGCTGAGGAGCACCTTGAAGACTCCTCGTGCCGTGAATGCTGCCATCAAGAGGTTTTTTGGCTGGGGATCTCGAAGGCCGGCTGGGGTTCTCCTGATATGCAAGCCTCTTAAAAACACGAGGATGCATTGTTTTGAGGGGTTGGTGGGATATTGCAGGACCTTGGTAAACTCCATTTCAAAGTTTGCTTGCACAATGTTTCTGAGAGGCAGATCGAGATGGGGAAGGATCTCTATCTGCTTCATGGTGCAGGTGACCTGAAGAGTGTCATTGTCTTGGATAACAAAAACTTATTGCACAGGGCCCATCACTTTGTTAAATACCATGGTAGGAAGCAATTGTCTGCTTCCCTTGTCTATACTGTATGCCGGATGCTCAGGACTGGGAAATTCATTCTCTCTAGTCAATGGATCTTACCTACTAACTCTGCTTTTATTTCAGAGCATCGGGTGAAGGCAGCATGGAGAATAACTCTCAATCCCTCACAGGCCATGCCTAGTGACGTGCGATGTGTGATTTTTAATATCCCTGCAGGTATGCAACCTGTGGAGCGAATAGGTAAGGCACGGAAGAGATACTATGACAATGTCCCCAGTCCTGGAGATGGGGATGAGGGCTTCGTGGACATTGCTGAGGATTAATTCAGGCCTGTAATGGAAGGAACTTCCGAGCAACCCGATTACATCTCCTTGGATTGTGCTGATTACACAATGGCCGTTAATTGATGCAATGTTCCATTGAGTTCTGCAATTTTCCTTTAAGAATGTTATTTCGAATGAATGGCATGTTCCATTGTCTCAGTTTTTTAACATCTTTGCTATGGTTGTATGTCTTCTTTTGCAGCAGCCTTGGAGTATTGACCTCGCATGCATGCAGGAGTATACCTATGCCTTTCTCTTCCGATGCTGAAATGGAGAATGGGCACCAAGAAGTGGCTGATTTTCCTGCACCTCCTGATAGGCCCCCTGAGCCTGCATTGCCTCAATCTGCTGCCCCTCAGCCCCCTTCTGTAGAAAGCCTGATTTCCAATGGTCTGCCACATTCTAATATAGCATCTCCAGATGCAGAACATGCTCATGTGGCATCCGAGTTACTCACTAGCGTTGTCAACATAAACACGCTTGCTGAAACTGTTGCAGCCTCTATGCATTTACTTCGGATGCAGTTAGGTCGTCGTTTCCATGAGCTAGAAGAGACTATTGGCACTATGGAGTGGGACGAGGTTGCAGTGTCCACAAGGAAAAGGCAGGCCCTTAGGAGTCATATGAACTTGGCACGGGCGCTCTTCCTGTGAGAACTCAGGCATATTGACAGGTACATCCTTAGGATTTTGCAATTTGCTTCTCATGTGTTCTATCTGTAACAAGTTCACAGGCGTAGGACAGGCTGGCGGAGGCACGCGGAGGCACTAAATATTACTACGAACTGATGTCAACTGCTGTGTTGTTGAACTTTGAACACTTTCATGCTGCTATTTTCTTCTTGTAGTTGCATTGCATAGTGTGCATGATTTAAAAATGTTTTACTGAATTGTTATTGCATATGCATTGGTGTGGCTGAGCATTTGCACGGGAGTAGCCCCCTGCCATAATGGGGAGCCCTTTGGGGAGCCCCATTATGGTTGGCGAAGCATCAGGGTACCGGCTTCGGTCGGTGGGGTTCAACTCCCCATGCTTCGTTATTATGTTTGCTTGTTTGTTGCTGTGGGAAGCATGACAGAGGCTGCAAGGGAGAGCCACTTATCCATGTAACAGGTTGACCTGCTTTTCAGATTGACCCCAACCTTTGGGTGACGTGGAAATGGGGATTTGACCCCATCTTAATTTGGGATGGACGGTGGTGCTCATTGGCTTTTGGATATGCTCGGGAATATACCTTTTTCCAATGTATATACTGCACGATCTTTGAAAGTTTAATTTTTACCTTAAAATAAGAATTATATGCCTTAGGCACATTAAAAAATGTGCACCTAAAATGGCAACATAATGTGTAACGTGTGAACCTAGTAGCACACTTATAAAAAGAAAAATTGGGGATGTATAAACATGTATGTCAAATTATAATCCCATATTAGTATTTATTTTATATTCAATCTCTTTTCTATGTCCCGCCCTTTTTTTATACTCCGCCCTTTTTTTATGCCCCGCCTTTTTTCCCCCCATGTTTAAAATTTAAAATTTGGTACATACCTTTGAGTCTCTTCTTTTTCTGCATCGTGATTCCAGATTGCTGCATCTCACTGTATCTCAAGGTTTTCACTTTGTTGAGATTGCAAGAAGGAATGTCACAGAATGCCTGGATTTGCTATTATTCGGAGAAGGGAGAGCCACATCCGGGCTAAAGACATTATCAGGTGCTCAATAAATATATGATAACAGCACCTGCATCAAGGTAGCTGAAGCTTATCTCGACGTTATGGCCATGTTTTCTGGGGCTCACAATTTGAACGCCCCCTGTTATTTCAATATCAGGCTCTAGAGGGGTGAATGCAATGGTGGTGTTTTCAGTTTGTAGCTCTGCCCATTTGCATATTTTACAAATCACTATATTTCAATCTGACGTAAAAAATGGGGTTCTGTAAGCAACTTCTTTTCAACATCAAAACAAACTCACCTCCGGCTGTGATTTAGTCTTTTGACCTCTATCCCAAATGTTGGCTCCAAAAACTCTATGGATTTCTGCGCAGGAGCATCTGGAACAGACAACGGGCACTGCGGAGGGATTTTTGCCATTGGATCCATCCCTGAGAAAAAAAAAGGCTATTCTTGGAGCCTGTTTGCTGGATCTTGAAGCCTGTTCTTGGAGTCATATGCCATATCTTCAAGCCCGTTCATGAAGCCTCCCCTGTAAGCCGGATTCCTTGACCTGTTTTCAGGTTTTCTAATAGATCCGGTGGTGTGGAATAACATTCGACCTTCTGGTTGTGCTAGGAGCCACCATGGAGAGGGCAGAGCCGCCAAGGAGCAGAGAGCAGGGCCGCCAGATTTCTTCATTCACTCTGATCTGCAATCTATCCAAGATAGGGCGTAGCAGTCCCTATGCCGGATTGAAGAATTCCTCTTCAGGCTCAAGACTCCCTGGCCTCCCATTTTTCCTCTATTATTATTTAGCCTAGAGCCGGATTTGAATGGCAAAGATGCAGGGCGAAAAAAGAATGGCAAAGACTGCCAGATTTGAGCATGTGGGCAAAGATGCGGGGCCAGAGAATGAACATGGTGTTGGTTGGCTGTTGATCCGGAAGGACAAGAATACCAAAGGGAAAATCATGGTACCAGAGGGAATCCATGTTCTGAAGCTCCCGATCAGCTAGTCGACACTACTCAAGGTAAGCTGAACTTCCAAATTATGCATTCCTCTACTTTAGCCAAGTTCTAAAAGAATGGCAGAAGATGCTTCAGATGGGGTTAGTCTGTATGAAAAAAAGATGCTTTAGATGGGCAGTCGATCCGAGCAAATCACTTGATTCATCCCATTCTCGATTGAATAGTCGAGAATGTTTTAATACTAATTATTTTTACAAAAAGATCCACTCCCCCTTTAATTTTCGTTGGCTCCTCCCTTCCCCACCCAACTTCCCCCTTTGCCCCTAACTTCTTGCCCCCTTCCCATCTCTTTGGGGCGTGTCCATCCTTTATTCCAAAATCTCCTTCCCATATCGCTTTTTTCAAACTTCCCTTTCACCTCCCCCTTTGCCCCTTTGCCCCTCCCCTTTACCCTTTGCCCCTTGTCCCTCCTTGTGAGCCTCCCTCCTCCTCGTGAACTTTCGAGTTCTTTAGAGCTTTCTCGACTGCTCGTTTGTGAATTTTATGAGAAAGACACAAGATCGGTTGTGGTTCTATGATGTGAATTTTTTCTAATGATTCAATGCAAAAATTAATTTCTTCTATATGAGTCTCATTTTACTGCTGAGTCCCAAACGTCAGAATCTGCCCCACTTTAATCAAATGCGACTTTTGACCTTAATCTTAAGCCAAACTTTATCTCCCAAGTCAAACTCTCTTGAAGATCTATATCTATCTGCTAGACTCCTTTGGCAAGTCCTCGCTACTAAAAGATACCCTCGAACCTTCTCAAGAAGCTGTTGCATATTTGTTGAACGCTGCTGAGATACCTCTAGTTTCTGTAATCAATCATAAAGGGAGACAACCTCGATGATTCTTGCTTCGTGCTATTGTATGTAAACTCCATTAAGTGGATGTAATTGGCCCATTTGAATTGCTTATTCCAAATGTAATTTCTCAGCATGTCCTACAAGGTTCGGTTGGTGTGCTTCGCCAGGCCATCGGTTTGTGAAAGATGAGAAGAACTCATCCACAATTTGGCACAGATCGTGGCGAAGCAATCCCCTCAAAAATCGCTAATGATCGAATCTCCATCGGAGATCGCTCTGGGCATTCCATGCAATCTAAAAATCTCTTTAGTGAATAGCAAGGTGGTATCTAAAGTTGTATCAATGGTTCGACATGGCAAGAAATGTGCCATCTTAGATAGCTTATCAACCACTACCATTAAGACGTCATGGCCCTTTCTTGTCCTTGGGAGACTAGTTATGACCTTCCATTTGACATCTAGAATACCCAATGGTTTCAATTGGCTTGGAATTTGGAGTTGTTTCGTCTTTGTAAGTTGACATAGCTGACATTCACGATGTACTTCGCGATTTGCTTCTTTACACCTAGCCAATGATAGCTGAAATAGGTTTTCATAAACCTGTGTGGCCCATAATTGGACTATTATGCATATCATGAAGGATCAAACCCCTTACACCAAATTATTCTAGAATGCATAGCTTATCTTTGAAGTATAATACGTTACCTTCCTTCTTATACTGTTTGAAGATTTCCATTTCCTTATCTGTTCTCGTCTTCTTAGAGACGCTTGTCCACACTTCTATAAAATCTTTATATGTTGGCACGGTTTCCTCTATTCTCTTTTGATACTCACTAGCAAGGGCCAAAATCGAGCTTACAATACACTCAGATGCAAAAGAATGTTTAGACAAAGCGTCTACAACCATGTTAAGCTTTTCTAGTTTGTATGAAATCTCAAAATCATATTCTTCCAGGAACTTCGTCCATCTATGCTGCCTCAAATTGAGGTGTGTTTGCATGAAGATATACTACAAGCTCTGGTGACTAGTATCAAATTGGAACCTTCTTCCCAACAAATAATGCTTCCATACCTCTAAAGCTCTCGTTACTACTAGGAGGTCTTGATCGTGCATTGAGTATTGAATATTGGCATCATTCATCTTCCGAGAGTCTTAAGCAATTACTCTATCTTCTTGCAAAGAATTGTGTCAGTTGCAATCTTACTTGCATCTGTCGCCACCAACTTATCCTTCTTAGGATCTGGAAGAGTGATCACTGATGTCGTCGTCAAGAGCTTATCAAATCTTGCTTGGGCTTTGCACTCCTAGTGATCCTTTCAATCTTTTATCTTCGCACTTTTGGTGAGATCTGCAGGCGGGCTATCAACTTTAAGAAAGTCTTTCATGAACTTTTTGTAATAGCCCGCTAGTCCAAGGAAGTTCCTCACGTTATGGACGTTCTTTGGGGTTGATCATTCTGCTATTGCTCAGATCTTTGCCGGATCGGTGGAAACACCTTATGGTGAGATAATATACTCCAAATACTGTACTCAGTTGGTTGCAAAATAACATTTTGACAACTTAGCATAGAGTCGATGTCTCCTTAATTTCTCAAGGATTCTTCTCAAATGATGGACATGCTCTTGCAAGATTTTGTTGTAGAATGAGATATCGATGAACCAAAGTCTTTTGTCATGTATCCCATTCTTCAAATCAAATAAAAAAAGAGGAGGGGAGCAACGGGACTCCCGACCACCGTTAAAGAAGAGCCTTCACGTACATTTTTCGATCACCATCTGACACCCACTGATGATATAGATCAAGTCGAAGAAGATGATTACAATATCATTGAGGATTTCGTGCAAGACATCATTCATAAGTCTCATAAATGTTGCCAAAGCATTAGTTAGTCCAAAGAGCATGTGTAAATTCATAGTGGCCATTTGTTCTGGAAGCAGCCTTATGAACATCTTCCTCCTTGATTCGGATTTGATGATATCCCGATCACAAGTTGATCTTGGAGAAGAATTTTGCTCCTTGGAGCTAGTCCATGAGGCCATCCGCTCTAGGAAAGGCATACCTATTCTTAATGGTGTGCTTATTCAACTGATGATAGTCAATGCACGTCCTTACACTCTTATCTTTCTTCTTGACGAATGGGGTGGGCGCTCTAGAAGCTAGGTCTTATGGATCCTAAGCCTGGGATTCTTGGAGTTGCTTCTTTAGCTCTGTCAATTTAAAAGTGCTCGTCCTGCATGGCCTAGTATCTGGTGCAAGAGAAATCTTGCATTCTACTCCCATACAAGGTAAAAAAGCTCCTTAATTTTGTCCAGAAAGAAGTCATGGAACTCCATAACAAACCTTGCCACATGCCTGGGGAGCTTGCTCAATGCCTCCTTTTTGGTGTCGCCTTTGGTATCGGGATCTATTGATTCCAATTTAAAGATATATGCTTTTTCATCTATCTTTATGCACATAAGTAATTTTTTACTTGTCATGCATTGCATTAAATCAGGGTTCGCTCATTATCTTTGATTTCTATCTTGTTTCCATTGGGAGCGGTTAAAGTCAGCTTTCTGTTGCCGCAATCAATCAATGCCTTAGCTAGTATTAGGTATTCGATTCCAACTATAAGGTCATAATGCTTGATATTCATTACCTCAGCATCCTCAGCACCTAAATCCACGGAGATGTCCAGCTTGAGGTTCAACCCCTATGTGCCAAATAGTGCCACTTACTATTAACACAGGCCTGGGGTTAGGCTTCAAAGTCCTCTTAATCATATCTAATAGCCTAGAAGATGAAAAGTTATGCCTCTATGAATAAGGATAACGATAAGTTTGCTAGCTCTTCTACTGACCGTTGAGATGACTTCGTACTTAGTCTCGACACTTTCAAACTCTGTTGTGGCAAATATGCGACACTTACCTTCTATGAAATCTTGTTGGGGGTGTCATCTTCTCTCCCCCCCCCCCAAAAAAAAAAAAAAAAAAAAAAAAAATAACCCTCCCATAATTGCACCCTAGAATCCCTCTAAGCCAAATGTAACTCAATTATCCCTTTATCGTATAACCACAAATGCCTAAAACCTTAGATTGCTCCTTGCATCTGTAAAAGGCAATAATATTTTCCAAAATAACTTCATGCATGACAATGTCCATGTCCTGCGATAACTCAACAAACAATGTTAGACTAGCAAATCCATCCAAGTTGATGTGGCTCCTCTGGTTTGTTGCTTATGCCATTAACTGCATCATGTTCTCTTATCCACTATGACTCCCATTACCACCATACCATCAAATCATAATCTCAACTTATACCATGTCAAGACTTATTTTTTTTCCAAATATCACAATCCAAATTGCTTCTGGGCAAATAAAACTGTTAATACTTCCTACTAAGTCAAATATCAATTTTTTCGAAGTTTTAACATCTATTCCCAAAGACATATCAGGCTTGAAAGCCACTAGTGAAGGACTTGGGCCAACTTGTGAAGGCTGGCATTCGGGCACCAAATTAGGCAAGCACCTAATTTGGTCTTCGAACCCACTCGTGAAGGGTGGCATTCGGCACCAAATTGGGCGGGTGCCAAGTTTTGGTGGTGAAGGATAGACCTGAACTCCAAATATGAGGGGGCGCCCAGATTTGATTCCCCCGCTGGCATATGTTGAATCTGGGATTCGACCACTAAATTGGCACCTAATTTGGTCTTGAAACTCACTTGTGGAGGGTGGCAATTGGGCACCAAATTGCGTGGGCCCAATTTGATTGCCACTTGACCTTGTAAAGGATAGACTTGGCCCCCAAAATTGAGCGGGCACCCCGTTTTGGTTCCCATGCTGGCATTATTTAAGCAGAAGTCTAGCTACCAATTTGGACCTAATTTGGGCTTGAAACTCACTTATGGAGGGTGGACTGAGGGCGCCCAATTTCGTTGCCACTTGGCCTTGTAAAGGGTAAACTTGAACCCCAGTTCCAATTGACCCATTTGATTTGCATGGAATTTTTATTACTATTACTCAGGTTTAACTTATTCTGAAATCCTTACGCAAGTGGTATACCTCTTCAAAGATGGTCATCTAGTCAGGAAAGGGGTTATGGGGCAAACGACACAGTATCACTTCAAGAATATTCCAGATGGAGTTGTGAGTGTCGGTATTGAAGATGTGTTCGAGCAGAACCATACCCTTCCATGGCCCACTCTAGATGCACAATTGAGGAAGCCAAAGAGGCCCTTCGTTCTTTGGAGAAGAGAAGACGTGAATGGACCAGACGTCTAAGATGTTCCCCAAAAAAGATAGCAGATAGAGGACAATAAGGAAGCACAACCGCTAACAAGATATACATTTCTTGTAATGGACTGTGAAATTTGCCACTTTTGTGATACCATTATTGTCGAAAAAGGTTCCATATCATTCATTAGCCCTGATGATGCAGTGTGTGACCAATTTTTAGGTCTGAAGTCCATCAGAGTGTCTGTTATTGAGGGTTTCCCCCTCCCTTCAGAAGTGAATATCCATTGTTAGAGATATTTGCAGGTCCCGAAAGTGGGCATGCTTGTAAGGTAGAATAATGATTTTATTCGAGTAGGTGGAGTAAAGATCTCCAAGATATTGACTGCAATACCACAAGAACAGATAGATATTGTGTCCATCCAGGGTAGTGCAGAGCTTAAGAACCACCCAATCTTTCAGAAACGCAAATATACATCAACCCAGGAAGCTTCAAAGGCTGCCAAAGATTGACCCTCTTACTACTGAAGATGCTATCCTTAATTATAGGAAGAACGTGTGCTGCAAAAATAGGTGTTGTGGGAAGTTCTCCAGGAGTCAAGTTGTGAATACGCGAAAGGAATTCCTTGCAATAAAATCCAGTGACATGGTTACTTTTGTTTATGACATGTTTGACAACAATATGAAAGGTAGATGAGTGGAATGGCTAGTGTTGCAAGGCAACCTTGTTTGTGAGAGAGCTTGGTATCTTGGTCTTGGTATCTCAAAGTCAGGGCATTTTAAATGGGAGGTGCAGTCCCTTGAGGGTGCTCGCAAAGTTAAGCACGGTAACTGTGGCAGCATGAAGCCTCGTTCTTCGACCCTGCTCTACGAGGCTATGTTCTCTATGTTTGTGAGGAAAAATTGTAGGGTCAAAGCATGGAGCTGTGGGGCATTTTTGCGCCAACCAAGCACCCCCTAAGCACCTAATGCGGGAAATTTTACTTATTTTTATCTTTTTTTCTATAACTCCGATGAAGCTGAAATTTTGTATTCCAAGGCGTAATATGATTGCGTTTCAGGGAAAAATATCAAAAAAATAAAAGAAAAATATTTTTTAAAAATACAAAGAAAATAGCTCAGGAAAGCACCCCCTAAGCACCATCTGTCGCTGACACAAAAAGTGTCCCCCACCTCCATGCTTTGCACTGTAGCCGAAGGAACAAAGATGGGATTCGGAAGAATGTGAGAAAGTTGCCTGCAATGTTTACGAAGTCCAGCATACTAGAGGAGGTCAATGCAGAAGTTATGGCACTAATAGGCAAGAAGTTCTTGCCGACTGGGTTTCATAAAATATGGAGGTAGAGCTTATAATAATACACAGCTAGACCGGACAGCTAAAAAAAGCAGCTTTATAAAATCGACTACATACCTATTTATAGATGTTGTCAACTAGAGAAGTTACCATACAAAAGGTGGCATCACTATCATAACTTTGTTCTGTTATATTTTATAAAATCGAGATGAAGACCCTGATGATTTCAATTTTGTTGTATATTCTCATTCAAATCAACACCAAATAATATCTGAACAGTTATGTGGTAATTCCTAATGGAAGTTCCCTCCTAGAAAATATAGATGTTAGCAACATAGCAAGAAACAACTTAAGAAGGAGATAATTAAAGATAAAGTATAAATTATGTCTCTAAAGTCCACATCAGTACCAGTGATCAGAAATAGGGTCATATATAGACCATCTTAGACTAATCCTTCTAACTAGCTAAGACATCCAAATAATCCCCGATTATTGGATTTATCTGACCCCCAATGGGGAGGCTTTAGAGACTTTTGATATTTTTGCTTAAATAAACTTATGAACAGCCTTCTTAAAACATGCGTATTCAAATAGTTCTAAAGGACTTTAACAAAGCAATTGAATAGACTTTTCAAGTGGTCCTATTGAGTTTTATATTACTGGCTTAAAGAGGAATAGAAAATGGATTCCATTGATTATGAAAGACAAGGTCTTGTAAAGTTCAATTCTTTATGCTACATACTAGAGAAGATAATCCTAAAATATTATCATATATGCATGATGTTAAAGAAAATGGTCCAATAAATGCTTTAGAGACACCAGTCCGATGCAAACTAAAACAACTTGTGAATCAATAAAGGGAAGCTTTAGGGTCTACAAAATCTTTAAGAGATACAACAAGTCTTTATATATCAAGGACAATTGTAAGAATTAGAGCTCAGAATTAACATGCCCAAAATGCAGCTTCATGATTCATTGGTTATTTGCGGAAAACAAATGGATTATTTGCAGAAAACAAATGGATATAACCAGATAAATAATCCATTACTTGCATTATAACATGCAAAAAACCACATACTTCATCAACCCATCTTTTATGCTAAGTTGACATGGCCAATACTTGAAAGAGAAAATGCAATATTTCTGGAAAAAGATCATAATCTACAAAACAGTCATGACCTGGATAGAAATGAAGAGATTGTACCTGATAGAAGTATTCAGAACTATATCTTATTTACATCAGAAAATCTTTAGAATTACAATTCAGAAGTAGAGCTCCTCAATGGAACATTCTTCAGTGTAGCATCCACACCAGACTGCAAAAAAATAGAAGAAAAATGTTTGGTTACCTGCAGCAGCATGTTAGCCTAAAGGGTAATTGCACACCTGCTAGCATAAATCTTGGCTTATCGTCCTTTATCCACTATCGCAAAGAAAATTGCATTCTCCAAATGTGATATATGTGAGGTTATCCGTACAAAGTTGTTGAAGACTAAGGATGAGGCAAAGAGGAGGATATTGCATGATCAAAGAAGCACACATAAATTAGAATCGACTTGATGTCACACCCAGTACTGGTCATGGAGATTATACACGACAAAATGGACCAGGCAAACTATCTTTGTATTATTCACAACAAAATGGACGAGGCAAAGACAATGATTCTGAAATTGCAACAATATGTAAAATCTCTTTGGAGACTGGACACAAGTTGAAAACATCATTGACAGGTGCAATCACTCATGAACATGGAAGGAGGAGCTAAAGAAACTTTGCTTTGGGTCTATAGTCAGACGACTCGAACTTCTATGTAGGTTCTCTGAATAGCATTTTGAAAAGACTAGAGATGGTTCATAAGTATCGGTTGGGTATCAACCTTGCGTGACACCACGACTCTTGCATCAAAGTTATAACTATCCAATAGCAGCATCTCCATTAATTTGCGGCAACTGGAGGAACCTCCAATGAAGCCGCTCCCCAGAAAATGTCAGTTACAACTAGACAATGCATCTGGAAAAAACAAGAATAGGTATGAGTTCTCATATCATTCATACCTAGTATATCTTGGTGTGTTCGAAGATATTGAGTTAGGTTTCATGATGTCTAGTCATACACAAGAGTATATCAATGCTTTATTTGGTAACTTCTCATCAAATCTAAAGAAGTCCGAGCCTGAATTGCTTTATAAATTCCATACATGCAACTTGAATGCACCTATACCCTATATTATTGACAAGGTGCCAGACTAGAAGGGGTACATAGAAGGGTATGTTCCCATTGAGGATGATAGATTGACTGGTCACACTAGCCCTCTAACTTTCAGATTCGTAATGAATGGTGACTGGTCCGTCATGTACTACAAAGCCCGTCCTACTTTCTTGGAGTGGTTACCCTGGCAGAATAAAAATGTGGAAAGAAGAGGATGACAGAAGGCTCTTAATGCCAGCTAGAAATCCTAAGCAAAACAATATCCACAGGCATATCTTGCATTGGGCTGCAATCTCAACAAGTAACAAGGGCACTCCAGAGACAGCCAAGTACTAGGCACAATTTACGTCCACAATTGTATAATGGATGATATTCTTAGAGGAGATAGGGAAGATCACCACTACCGAAGGCAGTTACGAGGACTTTTGGCCACGCACTAGACAAGAACGAGCTCATCTATCTGATATGGTGGCAGTAGTGGAGCCAATTGCAAGCATCACTCCTCCTTATGTTGGTCCGTGGAAGGACAAACCTATACTGGAATTCAATCTATTCAAAGATTTGAAGAAGGGCATGTTTATTATGGGCCGTTCTAATGATATCTTGGACCTGAGTAGGGTACGCTATGAAGAGGCCCAAATGGATGATAAGAAGAATGAGACTATTCACGTGACTTGGTGGGATCCTGTCCTTGTGAGAAACCAAGTATACCCATCCAAATATATAAATTTTTGGAAGAAAAGATGGAGGCCAACAATTGCTAGTGACCGCATTGAGATAGAGACTATCGACTATGCTTGGGCTTCGTAAATAGGATATATATGAAAATTGTCATTGAAGCAAGAATTTTAGAATGGTCCATAACTTCAGGCACTGTCCAAAAATAATAAAATTGTGCTTGAAAAAAATGTTTTGAAATATTCTTGAATGCTCATAAGTAAGCACTTCAGTCTAAACATAGAAAGCTTTTTGAAATTTTGTAAACAGTCAAAACAGAATGTTATTCGAATGTTCTAGAATGTTTTAAATGCTCATGGGTAAGCACCTCACTCTAAAATGGAAAGTTTTTAGAAAACTTTGCAATCAGTCAAAATAGAATGTTCTAGAATGTTCCAGATGCTCATGGGTAAGCAACTTAGTCTAAGAATAGAGAGTTGTTTTTAAACTTTGCAAAAAAAAAAAAGGTTCTAGAATGTTCTAGACGCTTATTGTAAGCCCTTGAGTCCAAAAATAGAAAGGTTTTTAATCTTTGCAAATAGTCAAAATAGAATATTCTAGAATGTTCCAGACATGTTTACCGCAGTCTAAAGATAGTAAGATTTTGCAAACAATCAAAATAAAGTGTTCTAGAATGTTCCAGATGCATCTCAATCTAAATTAGAAAGTTTTTTGAGACTTTGCAAATAGTCAAAATAGAATGTTCTAGAATGTTCTAGATTCTTATTTTTCAAAATGTTATAAGAAGAGTGCTCCTCATGGATGATACTTTGGAATTTGAGTAGGTGCGAGTAAGCTTCTCATTGGTGATGAAATTGGTAGTAGCTGTTGGTAGTAGGTGTGAGTAAGCTCCTCACAAATGATGCTTTAGAATTAGTGTGTCGTGGAGTGTAGTATATGTGAGTAAGCTCCTCATAGGTGATACTTTGGAATTGGTAGTAAATGTTAGTAATCTCCTCATATTATAAACTTTCATGTGAAACTTTACCAATATTTTCCATTAGCTTTGGCAATAAAAAGAGGGCACCATAAACCCAAACATCAGCCCATTGGGCTCTTCAGCAATCCAATTAGGATAAAGGGTTCTCGTCTCTGTATCGAGCTCAATGAATATTTGTCTTGTATTTATTTTTTTGCAGTAGATATCAAAATAACTACAAACCTCAAAATACTGTTCTTGCTTCAGGGGCTCGAGCATCAATGTATCTGACAACACCCGACCAGTATCAACTAAGCTATAGCCCGTATTTGTCCATGAAGTCTTGCACTCACATCAATGCGTACTTTGCCCAGGAAGTTATGATGCAGGAGCTCTGAAAACCCAGCTTAGAGGTAAAGCACAGATGCAAAGATTGTTCCTCAAATACGTGGTGTACGTGCGAATAAAAGCAGGTCCAAATCAGACAGCAAGACATTGCACAAGATTTTTTCTTTTGCCATAAAGCAATTGATCATTACAGATAAAATTAAATCAAATACAATACAAATCAAATACAAGGAGAAAAAGATAAATTAAATCAAATACAATACAATTCAAATAGAGTAATGCAAATATGAATGTTTGACAGTAGTTTAATATTGTCTCAAGAGAATTCTCTTTCCTTCATTTGTTATTGGCACCTGATTAACATAATTGCATGAACCCAGATGCAATAAACTTGAAGTGCACTCGCTGCTGTAGCAGCAATCTCTAGGTTTTTCTCCTTCAATGCAAATTGCTTTTTATATAACCCATTGCATGTTTATTTTTTTAGCATGCAAATCCATGCTCTCTTGCCTTGATCTCCACTCTATCCTAGTGTCCTCACTTTTTTGCATCAAATTAATCCATCCATCTACATCACTAGGTACCCTTCCTCTTTTTTTACCTGAACTATGTTCTTGTTGCACATTACTCCCATCACCATCGGTAGGACTCTCATTGTTAATATCTTCTTCTTCCTAAGTGATATCTGGTTCATTTCCTTCACAATTGAAGCATACAAAATGGATTAAGCACAAACAATCAAAGCTGAAAGCTAAAAAACATAAAACAGAAACTAACCTGACGGTGTAGTGAAAGAAGCTGGAACAGATGACTCTAAAACTAAGTCGCCGGTTTTACAACGGTTTTCATGCCATACCATCGGTCCATAGCTTCATAAACATTGGAGAAGAAGTTTATTGGAAAATTGCAATCCTTGCGCTCAAGATTTGCCATCTGCCAATAACTACTTCTACCACTTGGAATGTGCCTTTCATAGTCATTGATTTTTTTGAAGTCTGCTGCCAAAGATTCCGACTTGCTCATGCATGCCTTGGCTGACCTGCGCACATTATTCCTCCAACAATACTCTTCTATGTCATTCCATCTAACTTCTTTCTTCTTCATCTTCTCTCTTCCCCCACCAAATAGACGAAGTTCATCATCTTCTTTCTTGGCGGCTTGTAGAACCAATAATTCATCATCTGTCCAATGTGTGCTAGCATATTGCCTTACAGTGGGAATGGCAGACGTGGGATTTGCAGCGTGGTGACCAACACCAAATGCAGCAGTAAGTATGTCATGGCATCCCATGCCTTGAGTTTCATGCACAATTTCATCTTCAGACTCATCTAGCATCCTGCTGAATGAGTTCTGTGCAATCATAATTTAAGCATTTTAGCAATTTCAACAACTATACAGACAATGGAAATAAAAAATTATGTGAAAGTAATTTGCAATACAATGTAAACATTACCTGGTGAAACTGTTCATACTGTTGTGCTGTAAAAAAATTAAAAGCAGACCCAACACCGTTGCTTCCTCTCATGGCTCAAGGAAAGGGTTCCGGTTGTTCTCTGCTTCTCTCAGGATGGAAGAAACTAAAGAAATGGTGGAAATTGCCATCTACAATGACGAATTTGATAGCGGCAAGTTCTGTTGCTACTGGAATCATGGGGTAACAGGCAGATCAAACCCGCCAGATGTACACAAAACGACAAACTCGATTCGCAAACGGAAAATTCAGAAGTGCTCGATGACTTCTGGAAAAAGGGAAGGTAACCTGGCCACATCATCCAAATTCAGAAAAAAAAATGCAATAGGAACATAACTTGCAGAACTGGGTTCGCCATATGGCAAAGGCACCTTGAATTTTTTGGCTAATGGGGATGGGGCCTAAAATCCGACTAGGTATGAGAACTCCATTCCATAACGAACTTCCAATTTCTCTAATTTTCATGCCCCGTAGATGCAATTGAACGACCAAACATCAACCACCTGCTAAAATAACTCAGCTGGCGCAACGTGGATAGCCTCAGAATGCTTGAAACCCTGGACCAGTATTTGTGAAAAAATGCTAAAAAAATGAGGATTTAAGATAAAAAATAATCACATTAGCTGCTGGTTATATTGGTCAAATTAGTTCTATTAGTACATTGAGTTATTTTAGTAGAGGTTCGAGCCCATAGATCGCAACATACAGTCTGGGTCATAGGATCGATGGATCCAATGACTGGGGTAGTCCAGGGTGCACTTTTTTTAGAATATGTAGCATAATAATAGTGGATTCTAGGGGGATTTGATATAGATGTAAAAATGACAATTCCTAAAACCATAGACCATATCCCTAAAATCATTGAATCAGTTGTTATAAAAAAAAAACAAACATAGATTTAAGATAAAAAATAGTCATGTTAACTCACCGGTTATATTGGTCAAAGTAGTCTTATTAGGATATTGGGTTATTTTGGTAGAGGTTTGAGCCCTTATACTTCGTATTCTAAAGTCTTAGGCGAAGCCATATAGAGGTTCCATATTCCATCAAAATCTTAGGCGAACTCGTATTTTATATTTCAAAATCAATAATAAATGACCATAAGCGAAACGAGAGGTGCCCAGAGGCCCTAACATACGATCTGGGTCGAAGGATCAATGGATCCAATGACTGTGGTAGTCCAGGGTGCACCTCGTTTAGAACATGTAGCATAATAATTATAAGATATTGCAGAAATAACCTTCAAATTATAATGGATATATCTTTGCTGCTGTAGTTGTTCTAAAGCCTTTAGACATTCTTTTAGAATTATGGCAATAATTTGCTCCGCAAAGCCATCAGAAAAATCATGTTCCATAATGTGAAGATCCATGTGCGGCATGACAACCCAGAGATGCCGACTGAAACAAATGAACAACTGTAAGTTTCTATGAGCATGCAATGAAAGAAACAATATAAGTCTTGGAAAGGGCCTATCGTGTATCTACAAACCAAACAAACTAATGCTAGTAGGTGATCAAGAAGTATTTTTCAGAGAGCTAACCAACTTAAGCTACTCTCCCACTTATTCAACCAGAAAGGCATGTTTTATATATGTTACAATGCTATAAGCCCATCTAGAAGCCTGGGTAATGAATGATGCATCCTACTTATACTATATAGGAGGTAATCATATCAAGTCAAATATAGTGCCATTAGTATGTAATCATATATTTTTTAGAGTTAATCGAGATCTTTGCAACATGATAAATATATTTCTAGTGATCTTTATCCATGGCAATCAATCATTAGACCAAAAATAAATAGATAGATAGATAGATAGATAGATAGATAGATAGATAGATAGATAGATAGATAGATAGATAGATAGATAGATAGATAGATAGATAGATAGATAGATAGATAGATAGATAGATAGATAGATAGTATTTTTATGTCATGCCACATTGGCAGCATCCTTGAGGACATATGAGAATATTTATGCCTGTTTTTGAATTTTGTAAAAGAAATTAATTTCTTTATATTACATTTCTTTCATAAGTATTTTGAATGATTCAAAATGTTATAAGAGACGTATATATTCGTTGGAAACATATATTTCCAATTTCATGCTGAAATTCACAAGAATGCAGAAAAGAGTTTTGACCCTGTCATGTTCGAATGGTCCTATCTCCTTTCCCAAAACTCAAATTAAGGTGCAGGTTTTTGTGTTTTACTCTTTTTCTTGTCTATAAAAATACAACTAGTAAGAAGGCATGCCAGAGGCTATAAGAAATAAAGCCGCAAGGAAATTAGGGCAAAGTTTGAATTAAATTGGATACCAAAAGATATTTGAAATGCCATTTACGTCTTTTTCAAACTATTTTAAAGCATGGCAAAGTGATATAAATTGAATTGAATTTTATTGTCCAGGATACCATGTTGTGAACCATTTCAAAGTACAAATGGCATATGTTGTTTGCATACTTTAGATAATGCTCCTACATTTAAGGTACCTAGTTTTGGTAATGTTCTTTGGCATTGAGTTTAAGATACTTTGGAACTGGTAATAGGTGTGAGTAAACTCCTCACGGGTGATACTTTGGAATTAATAATAGGCGTGAGTAAGCATAATGGGTTGAGCAAGAGTAACATGGGAAGTTTTTTGGACATATAGATGTTGTACTTTGGAATTGATAGCAGGTCTGAGTAAGAATGTGGAGTGTTTCGGAGTGTAGTGGGTGTGTAAGATCCTCATAAGTGATGGTTTGAAATTAGTAGTAAATGTTCGTAATATCCTCCTGGGTGATACTTTAGAATCGGTAGTAGGATGTGTGTGTAATTTTTCTATTTTCTTGAATGTATTAGAGAGCATTTAGTCTTAAAAAAAAATGTAAAATCCAAGTATATCCATGTAGCTCATGTCTACCTATCTCTTTTGGCCATGTCATTTCTAGAGAGAGGGAAGGAAATCTTGATTAGGGTTTATCAAATCAGTTCGCATGCTTTAGTGAGATCTCGGGCGTGTTTGTGAGATCGCCCAAATCAGTTTGAGTGCCTGGGGTATTCCCAAGATAGGAGCTGCACGATTTTGAACTTGAGATCCAAGGTTTAGGATTCCTGTGGAGGTTGTTTACATACAATTGGAGATGCATTATTTGAATTCCAATTTCCCTCATTGGAAGTGCTTGGGACTTTGAACTATAATTCAACTTCAAATTTCCCTCATTGCAAGTGCTCGAAAATTTTGAATGGTAGTTCAAATTTGAATTTCCCAAACCTAAAACTTTTGAATTCTGTATACATAAGAACAGTAAATCTTTTGGGATGGTTTGTGCTAGTTGTATCATTGCCCTGGTTCAATTTAGAATTACCCTGCCTACACCAAATTTTGCAAAATCTACTATTAGCAAAGGACATAATGCTTTGAGATTAAGTGGAGCCAAGCATGTTGAACAATCCTTGTGAGGTTTGTTTGTGCGGGAAAGTCTGGGTTGCTAGGCTACTGTGAGAGCTTGGCACACAACACGATAACAATTTATAATATTCCTTGCATTTGAAAGAGACAGAGTTATGCAAGTTGAGTAGGGAAAAGGTTAAAGAAATAAGTCAGCTAATAAAAAGGAATTCTCAATTGGAATGATATATTGTGATGTTTGAGCAATGCGCCAAGCAAGCGCAGGTTACAAGAAATTCAACAACAAATGATGTTAGAAAGAATATGAAACAGTGTCGTGTCTTACAAAAGAGATTAGAGGCGTCAAAGAGGATTGTTCTTGGTACTCGAGAAAGAGTAAAGGAATTCAAGCCAATTGAGACACTTAACAATATGTAGCATAATAACAGGGGGTTGGTTTTGTATTTTTGTACTATTTTTTCTATGGTTTTCATATGATTTTGAAAGCGTATTGCATGGGGACTACTAATTAGTATATCTAGAGTGCACATACGCCTGCATTAATTTTAGTGTTTTTGTTCAATGGTTTAGACCCATGTGCCATGTTGTATTTTTCCTCCATTAGCTCGTTGACATGCAACCCTCGAGCCATTTAGAAATAGGGTTTGCTAGATGGGGTTTGCTAGCTGAAGGCAGAGGTGGAGCACTGGTACTCTTAGGCGGATGTGAAGCAGAGGTTAAGCATCATCGAACATCATTTCTTTTGATATGGGATGGCGGCCTCGTTGTATCCTCCTATCTTCGATTATGCAGATCTGATGCTCTGTTGTAATGATACGGAACAACCCACATCGAGAAATCTGATTGCAGCACTTGGACCAGAGGGACCTGGTCTTATAGCAATGACAGGTCTTCCAGGCCTGGCAGATCTGCGACGGAGGCTTTTGCCCCGGGCCAGAACTCTTGCTCTCATGCCCTCCTCTCAAAGGCACCAGCTTCTCAAGGTACTATCTTTTTCCATTTCCAGATAACGGTTTATTCTATTCTATATGTTCATCCTTTATGTCTGACAATAAATAGGGACAAGGAGGAATCCAAGAAGTTAATGAAGCTGAGCAAATAGGCGAGTTAGTCAAAACCCTTGGTCGTCTATTTGTTAAAACAGGACTTTTAGTTGCTCATGTATGTGATGCGGCACATCCTCACATTGGCCTTCAAAAGGAGATTCTTAATGCTGGAACTTCCAAAGGACGGTTGATTCATTATCATTCACTGAATGAAAGAGCACTCCCGTCTGTTTCAAAGAAAGGAGTTGCAGTATAAAGAAATTTTGTGCTTGGAGTTGAAATGCCTTTACATTACAGCCATAATGCAGCCGTTCTGCATGAATATCTAGCATGATGGGTCTGGTAATGAAAGAGTTATAGTTGACATTGTTGTGCCTAGAAAGGACCCTATTCATGGTAATACATGCGGCGTCTGAATATTGCTAGGAAGACTTCTGCAAAGCAACATGCCCGATTCAAGCAATAGTGCAGTAGTTCATAGGGCCTGCAGGCCCAACTGTGTCTGTATCAAGCCAGCGCCAAAGCATTGGAGATGCTCTGATAAGGCTTAGAAGGCTGGATTCAGATTTGTGTTTCAATGTAGTCATGTTCAACTACTTGCCATACATAACTGTTTGCTTGCTCTGGCTTGCTTTATGTGGTGTTGCAGTGTAAAGAAATTTCGTGCTTGGAACTGGAATGCTCTTACATTACACCCATAATGCAACCACTCTGCATGAATATCTCGCATGATTAAGACCGAAATCTGAGATGCGGGCGATGAATGACCCCTGAACCATTAAATCAGACAGATTCTTACATGGCAGGCCAGTTTGAGGCATGAATATCTAGCATGATTAAGGCCAGGGCATTGGATATGCTCTGATAAGGCTAATAGGCTTAGAAGGATGGATTCAGATTTGTGTCTCGACGTGTGTTCAAGAACAAGGATGATTTTATTTAATCCAACATGTGATACCATTTCATCTAACATGTTGTAAATCTATGCTAGGGTGCCATACATAACTATTCGCTTGTGCCCGCTGCTTTATCAAAGCTGTTGTTGTAATGTAAAGGAATTTCGTGCTTGGAGCTGAAATGCTAGCCTGAATGCATGCTTGGAGCTGAAATGCTAGCCTGAATGCAGCCGCTCTTGCTCCATAATGCCTAATATAGGAATTTTGCTCAAGTTTTCGTCACTTGTCATTTTACAATAGTCTATTGAGCTACCTTGGTATGCAATGGAGAATGGGAATCTCATGACTATTACTATGCTACCAATTCTGAATGTTTATAATTGGATATGTTCACCTCAATGGATGTGAGAATCTACAGTGGTGTAGTTAAGCGGTGTAGTTGTGTCCTAACCTTTTTATCCTTATATTAATTCGACTTAGTGGAAAATTAGTGGGAAACTAGATACACATGATTCTTTTGTTAACATGATTTTTGTGACGTTGCTTACATACTTTTTTTTCCCTCTTCTAATAGTTTTTATATTTCACCTGCAACCAAACTTAATCATAATCTCCTACTTTTTTCTTTGGTTAATCTCTTATTCTTTTTTCCTTAGTTTTTTCTCTTTGCTTGGAGACATCATCACAAATGTTCTCTACTTCGTTTACCTATGTTTGATTTCATTAGGGCCCGAAGGGCCCAAAAATATTTTCTAATATAACAGCCAACACATAACTACCATTAACATTAATTAACATAAACCATTACATCCAACACATTTAAATTAAAATCCCCCTGAAACCCCCTTTGGTTTGGGTGCATATTCACACGGGGGGTGACTCCGGGCATCGAGAGCTGTTGGATGGGCATATAACACCTTTATTCCTCAATCTACACCGTACATAAAGTTCCTCATTTGTGGGGTATGCATGTACAAATTTTGCTATACCGTATAACAAGATTTGCAGAATACTATAAGATTTGAGGTAATATACTACATGGTGTTGACTTTGTACGTGAAATATAATTTTAGGGGCTCTCGCTGCCCTACGTCACCCCCCGTGTGAATATGCACCCAAACCAAAGGGGGTTTCAGGGGGATTTTAATTTAAATGTGTTGGATGTAATGGTTTATGTTAATTAATGTTAATGGTAGTTATGTGTGGGGCTGCTCAAAGGAGAATTTATGCTATGACGCAAGTGCTACAATCAAGTAAGGCAAAGAAGGGCATGAGGAAGAATGTTGGTAACATTCTGAGAAGCATTGCCATAAAAGATGAGATAATATCAATGTTAGGTTCACCTGAGAATTTTGATTTGAAGAAATCTGTTATGGACATGCTTCTTAGTGAAGTGAGTTCTAAAATGGATGCAAACAAAATTCAACTGTATGTGATTCTGCTGGAAGTAATACATCACCTTATAGGTTGCTCTTCAAACAATTCTTGGATGCATTGAACATGGTTGGAACAAATAAACTTATGGTTCCAAGGTCGTATCATGTGAATCTTGTCAGAGCAAGGAGATACAACATGGTTGAAGAGATTCTTGGAGGAATGCATTTTATTAAGTGTGAAGCACCATTTTCTAAATTGGTGCCAAGATCTCACAAAGGAAGGAAGGAAGGAAAGAAGAAAATTTTAACGTCCACGGAACCCAATCGGGTTATGGGACCAGAACAAACAAAGGGGGCATAAGCCCTAACAGATCAGAGGGCCGAAGCCCAAAAAAGTAGCACATGGGGTCCAAGCCCCGTTTCAACATAGAAATAACCAAACCAGAACGAAACAACAAAAAAAAAATACAGAGCTATACAGTAAGTGCCCATGGATCAGATGGCCACTGATCTCGAATGATAGCTTGACCTCCCCTATAAACAGCCCACTTCCGGCAGAGGTGGCGCAGCCTCTCGCACACGACATAACTCTTCTTTCCGTCTACAGAGCTGTGCTGGAGTCAAGTCTTCCTGGACGGAGAAGGTGGTTCCTTTCAAATGGTTGCCATGTCGCAGGATGTGCAATCGGGAAAGAGCATCTTGAAAGCGCACCAAGGGGTGACGAGGACGGTCAGACCGCACTGCTCCAACCCGCTGGGCCGAGACAATACCATGTGCTTGGATATGCATCACTTGGGTAAAAAACTGTGTGGCTTCATCTGTAGCAAGAGAATCACCCGTCTCCTGAATACCCACAATACGTAGGTTCAAGTATGCATCCTCAGGCAAAGTATGTGTGGATCCTCGTCTGGCCGGCATCATCTTTAGGCATATCATTCACATGGTCGGGCCCGGTATCGTGGATCCATGTACTTTCTGTTATCAGCCTCGTGCCTATCATTCACATGCTCGGGGGCATGCATTGTGCTAGACACCCGAAGCAAAGACTATGATCTATCAATGGTACGGGCCCAGATTGTAGCAACAACTCTAGAAGCCGCACCCCGCCTTTGTAAGGGTAATGAAAGCGGACATTCTTTGTGGCGGTGTGATGAGAAAGCATACCGCCCAGCTATCTTTGGCTAGGATATCTGGATCTTGCCTATCATCGAGCATCAAGCCTATCTAGCGCGGCATTCAGGGACGCATCAGGAACTGGTTGTGGATCCGGCTGGGACAGAATAGGACGTTGGGGCCCAAAAGAAGGGGCTGCCTAGAGATAGGGCTCTATCGTGGGATCATAAGGCTTACCAGATGACACAGGTACCGTGATAAGGTTCTTTGCCTTGCGGGTCTCTCTGGCCATACGTTTGATTGTACGGGTCATGCTGAACACCTTTTGGGGGTGCCAAAGTTTGAGGGGTCTCTGGCTGCCTGAAGGGTGCTTAGAATCCAATTTGGGGACTCCAAAAAGCGGGCAGAGCACCTTTTGGGCGTTTGGGGGTTTTGGGGCTAGAGAGAGATTGTAAACCCTAGAGAGAGGAAACCCTAGAGAAAGGTAAGGAGTCTATGACAACAAAATTATAGGTCTCAATGAGAGAAACAATTTGTGGTTTGACCTTGAGAGTGTTTTAGAAATTCATGGTTGTCTTCTATAATATACATGAAGTTATCATTCATAACAGCCAGTTGGAGGTATGTTTATAACTTGATGAAATCCCATCGATCCGAGCCATCGGATCGACATTCTGGGAAGGGACGAGCGCCTATATTAGGCCATTTCTGTTTTGGCTCGGTTATCGGCGTCTTCTCACAGCAGCTCTCCTTATCCTCTCGTAGCTTCCCTCCCTTCCCGCCCTGCTCACGGTGGCGCATGCGTCTTTTTCATTTGTATTTTTTTGTTGTTCATGCCTCTTTGTTGTTCTCCACCTGTGAGTGTTGCTATTCTTATATTGCTGTTCCATCGCCCTCTTGTTTTGTTGTTCTCCACCTGCTGGTGATACTGTTTATTTTCACCTCGAGGGTGTGGCATATTGTTACATCATGGTTCTCCACCCGCTGGGTGATGCTTTATGCTGTTTATTTCCACCTCGAGGGTGATGCATATTTTTACATAATGGTTCTCCACCCGCTGGGTGATGCTATCTTTTTCTGTTATGTTCTTTTTTCCTTTGTTTTCATTTTCGACCTTCTTGGTGCAAATTTGTGCTATTTATTTTCTCGACCATTTACGGGTGTTCTTTTTTGGGAGTTTTGTTGGTATTGCTTGCGAGGATTCCGCCGTTTTACGCCGTTCTTTGGGGTCTTGCTCTATTTACGTTCGCTATCACCCCTCTCCTTTGGTTCTCCATGGATACGTCGCGGGGAGGCTTTTTGCCGGATTTCTTTGGGGTCGTGCTCTCTATTTTGGCGTTCGCCATCAACTCCTTTTCTTTGGGTCGTGCTCTATTTTATGTTAAGCCATCAACTCGTTTCTCTCCGTTCTCCAGGCAACGCATTCAAGGTTGTTGGCGACCATTTCTCATTAGGGTTTTCCTCGAAAACCCGAAAGGGCGGGGTTTTTTATCCCGATGAGAAGTTGTCGCCATTACCCTTTTATTTTGCCTTGGCACATTTCTTTTTAGGGGGTAGTCTGATATTGTTCCTATGGTCGGCTATCCCCTCTCTCTCTCCCTAGTTTTCCACACATTGTATACTGCTGCTGTGATGAATGACAAGCCTATCTATCGGCCAGTTTTGTGTCTCTCGCGAGTTCCTTCCCAGAATGGAAGTCACTCATAAAGTCACATACGAAAGAGTGTCTTTGACACTTATGAATCGGGTTGGCATATATGCGCACTCTATTAATTTGCAGGATATCCACAATTATTGCAAGGTTGAAGGTGACTTTAGACTTCTATAAAACACACCAGCAGAACGTCAACTTAGTATTATTTAATTTTTATAATTAACCACTCCTTTCTGGGGAGTGTATATCACAAGGCCCTTGCCTCAAATTGTAGAAGATTCAAGCTCAACATGGTAAATTCTAACATTTTTGTTAGATGCTTAAGTGCAAGGGAGAATGAGGATCACCATTTCAGAATTTGCTTATGGTCTGAATGGATCTTAGAACTGACTTCGAATATTTTTTGCGATATAATCTTGTAGAGCTTAGATGACTAAATTTTATATGCCAACTAATCCTGCCGATTGGAGAATTTATGTTCTCATTTGGAGGATATGGAAAGGGAGAAATACTTTTGTCTTTAACCATGAGATCATCCCTCCAAAAGGAATCATTAAGCAATCTCACTATGATGTACAGAGGATTATTTATTATTCTATCGTCCTTGTGGGGTCCTCTTTATGCTGGTGAGCTGGCTTAAATGGTTAATAATCAATCTATGCGTAAACAAAGACAGGATGAATATGTGTGGGCTAGCCAATATTTTTGGCCATGAGGATGGTTGATGTGACTAAAACTTCAACATTTAAACCAATTTTGTCAGAGAAAGGATGTAGGGGGGAGATTCAATATGGCGAAAGCACAGACCTGCATGTGTAATTTCTACACCTTTATTCTGGTTGTTAAGGGCAAAGCAAGGAAACAGGTACAAAATTAGAGAACTCAATAAACAGAGTGAGATTTGACTCTAAGGCTTTAACATGTATTTCTCTTTGTCGACTTAGTTATAAAGGTCTATATGAAAGTTTGTTAATCTACCGAAGGTTACACTTCCCTTGAAAAAAGATTTTAATATCTTTCTTCATACTGTCAAGAATATATAATTCATATTATGTCATAGGGACGTCATGTGGTAGATTTTGCATAGTCTAATGCTTCCAATGTTGTTAAAAAACGTTTTTTTATTTTATTTTTAAAGTACCTCTATAAAAATCCTCATGTTTTTAAAAGGATTTTCATGACTTGGTATGACAAAACAAATGCACATTCTTTGCACTCCTTTCTTGGACATATTTGCTATTGTTAAAATGCACATTTTTGCTACAAATTATAAGACATAGCATGCTAACAAGTAAATCAGAAGCTTATACTACTATTAGAAACTATTAAGTTCAAGTATAAAGATATCATAGCTGTTTTGCCATGCAACTCTTAAGAAAGTTCAGAAAAACATTATTATAGAACATTATTATATAAGAATTTCATATCCAAGGATAAATAAGTTCAAGAATATCATGTATTTGGATAAAAAAAATTACAATCTAAGGATTTAAAAGATTTTTAAGGAGTGTTAAGGATTTTATATGAGATACGTTTTTAAAGATCTTTTTCCAAAATTTTTAAAAATCTTAAAAAATGTTTTTTAAATGTACGGATTTTGACGTACTTAACAATATCGAACGCTTCACACATGGCTTTTTTTCTCGGACTTCACTTTTTTTTTCCAGAAAAAAACTTTGTATCGACATAGCTTAATACTAGGGGTGAGAATATGAGGGGTGACGTAAAGCAACGAGTTCCCTTTTCTTTCTCTCTCTCCCTTCGATATATGTATCAAATTATCGCCACTAAGTACAACTATTTTAAATCTTATAGTGTGTCATTAATCTCGATATATGGTATATTTCAACTTGTTGGTGCATATCTCATGTATATGGTATTTAGATTGCACCATGGTGTATTTGACCATTTAATTTAGATTTTCTTGAGTATATTTATACATCTAGTACTTTAACATTAGATATGTCAAGTTGATGGTCACAATGCTAGGGTTGTGAGCATATTTTAGGGTATCCCCTCGGCCGACAGCCTAAGATTTATCCATAAAGCAGATTTATGTGAAACCAAAATAGATCAATTAGGTAGCCAACAATCGAATGCAATGATAGCATCCTTATAATGCAATATTTGAACGCAGAATCCACACTACATCTTAATTGCATTTGTATTGACTATGCATTGGAGGTGCTACCTTCCGTAAATCCTAAAGTATCACAACCCTAAACTAGTACCCTAATATTTCATCCCATGCTTTCCACTTAAACTCCAATTCAATTCAATTATCCAGGATAATGCCCAACATTCTATTGCATTTGCAAAACTTATCAGATTAACCCATTCCACATATCCTCAAAAAATGTCTGCCATTGGTTGGGCACACGTTTCTAATAAAGTATGCAAAATATAGCAGCCTTTAAAAGCAAGGATGTCAATTTCATTGTCCTTCAATCCTTTTACCTTATGTTTTGTGTTGCCCACATTAAGGTAGGTCATAGGGAGTCTAGGGTAATGCATGTTGGCCATGCCCAAGTGGCATAAACAACAAATGCTTAGAGTGCTTTCCCATGAGATTGGCCACCTGAAAATAGATTGCGAGGTCCAAAACCTGGGCATTCAGAAATGCTTGAGGATTACTTTGAATTCAGGTCAGAAACCTGAATTCTTTGGGTTGAGGTGCCCATAGGAACCTGCATGCCAAGGTCTCCTGAATTCTTTGGGTTGAGGTGCCCATAGGAACCTGCATGCCAAGGTCTGGACCTCAAAAAAAACCTCTAAGTTTTCGTCCCATGGGAAAGCACCCTCACCCATAATATAATGGTCTAACTCTAATGGATAACATTTAGAAAAAAGACTAATAAAACAGGGGTCAAATGCTGGCATTGCTGGGGTCATTATCGTAGAAAGTTAAAGGGAACCGACCTAAAGCAAGCGCGTATACTCGGATTTCATTTCACACGAGAGATTCCGTTTTGAAGCCCACATAAAAAGCCACCATAGCCATAGCCATGTCCAAGCAAGCACAGCAGCACAGCAGAGGCAGAGGCTATGGAGATAATTCCCCTTTTTCTGATCCTTCTAAGCCTCCCCTTAGCTTCATGGGCAAACGAAATTCCGACATACACACCAGGAGCTTCTTCAGAGGACCAGGAATTCGGCGATTCGGGAGTATTCAAGAGCAATATCATAATCCCGTATTTGGGTACTTCTGGAGAGCCTGTGTTGTCCATTGATGTTGCAATTCCGGAGAATAAACTCGCTTCCTTTGAAGCCTTCCTCAACCTGGCCGATGCCGACCAGCATACATCCGTTAGCCGCCCGGAATTCGTCGGTTCCTTTATGCAAATGGCGAGTTCCTCCCCTTCTGTTCGTCTCATGACTGTCCGATTCGGCATTGGCGACAAGATCAAACAGTTTTCTTTGAAGGAAAATGAACACGTTCCTATTTGCTTGACCCGCCCTGCCTCTCAGGATGTTCCCATTATCATCAAAGGTATGAGCATTGGTGTCGAGACCTAGATGGTGCTTTGTAAATTTTGCTCTGATTGGCTTGTGTTCTAATACATACTGTTGAATATATACATTACTATTGGCTTGTCTCAGAGTTTTGAGTGCTTGTAAATTTTGCTCTGATTGACTTGTATTCTAATACATACTGTTGAATATATACATGACTATTGTCTTGTCTCAGAGTTTTGAGTCCATTCATATGATGATAACATGCATATAAGATGTAAGAGCTTTGGATCTCCCAGGCTAACTGTCTCATCCGATGTAACAAAATGCAAAATGCTCTTTCTAAGACATAGTATCATGAAAGCACTTGAACCAAACTTTTGAAAGAAGAAACTAGCTATTTCATGTGCACCCTGCAAAATAGCTTGCTCAAAGCAATTTACATAACATAAAATGTGAGACACAGCCAAAATATTGTTGATTCCGACGGCTCAAATGATTCTAAATAACGCATGGAGGATTGTCCAGGATACTCTAAATTTGCAAAACAACTCCCACCAACGTTTGTGCATATAAAAAAGTTAAGTTGAAGATGGTAAATGGCAAGAGCTTTTCGTAGAGCAGTATTGCAACATATATTATTACGTATGGATTTGTATATTTGAACCACGCTATGCAGGTGAGCAATAAAACTGTGACTTCTCACCTGCAGTGCTCTAAATGAGAAACATTGCAAGTTTGGCAATAAAACTACTACTATGGAAATCTTTCCACAGTGTCGGTATCTTAGGAAGTTCTTTTGGTGTCGTCTCAGTTGCAGCTCTATGCAAGCACCACATCAATCACAAAGTATATTTTCACATATCTGCACACAACATTTGAGAATGCTGGTACATAACAAAGTTCTCAAATGGAACTGGTTCATGATAAACCTCAAGCACCGCAGCATCTGTACCACCCAATAATCTTTAAATGAAAGTGTTCATTGCTTCCACTGCATCCTCGGTTCAACAGGGGCAAGAGTTAAGTTTCCAATTATTGACTGTAAACAACAAGACTTGCAGCTGATCATGGGTTACAGATTGAGAATGCAGTTAAACTGAACGAATTTATTAAGAAAGATGTCGGCACTGACTTAAATGTGCCTAGCAGACCACATTTCTTGGCATCATTAATGGAAGTGGTACCGTAACCACTTCCTTGAGGTTCACTTTTTACATGGCTGCTGGTCAAGAGTACAATCATGGCAGGCAGGTGGAACGTGTTGGATAAAGCCAATCAAATAAAGCTCATGACCGTTTCCTTTCCTACTATCAACCAGCTTTAAAGATCAAGTTCCACAGTAATCAGGTGAGGATGCTATGAGTGACAAGAAGTTGGTCCAGCATGTGCCAGACAGACATTTGAGAGAATGGTCCTTACAATCAGCCATATTCATGGCTTGAGCAATGTGCATGTCGGCTGGATCAGATATTTAGGCACTAGCCTAATGCTAGAGACACTGTTTATAACATAATTAAGCCCTTCCTCATTCATTCACCACAAGCAATATATTAATCTTCTTATAGCATGTAAGTATTTTAGTGGCACAGAGATGTCCATAAAACCTGTAAATTCTGAGGTTCAGGAGAGTTAAGTTCATTCTTCCCATAATACTATGTTTTGCATTTAGGTTTCACAGTCATTACTACCAGATTAGGAATTCCCACAGCTTCTTTCCCAAGATTTCATGGCAGCAAGGAAATTTTATCAGCATAATACCTATGCATAAACGAATAATAAGGAACAAAAGGTTTACCCTGCTTGTATTTGATTCTCATAATGCGGCCTAAATCTGTGGAACAGGCCATGATGGGACCAGATGCTCACAAATGAAAAGATGCTATGCAAAATGAGCTGAGGAATTTAAAAACCAATTAAGCAAACAAAGAATTTAGAGATACCAGAAATATTATACAAACCAAAGAAAGCTGCACATGTAATACTTTTTACCACATAAAATGGCTTCAGCCAGCATTTATATAATAAGAAAACTAGACAAAGTAAACCAACATGCTGTTTTAATTTTTATTTCAAAAGAATGTGGAAGCAATATTCCCAGCATAATGTCACAATTGCCACACTGCTTCAATCACCTGCAGAATAGCAGGCAACCAAAGGCTGGAATGATGAGTCAGGGAAGATTGTGATGCAGCGAACCTCTACCTACAGATTTAAAATTTAATGAAGTACCTTACAGAATCCATAGAAGGGATTTATAACCAAGACGTCCATTGCCTTTTGTATGAACAAGTCCATTCCATGCTACATATTGCATCCCAGCCCAAACATACCTTCATGCAAACCACCAGTTGGAAATGTATCGTCTTTCTAATCTTATTCACTATGGGGTTTCAAGCTGCTTTCTTCATGTTAGTGGTAATCCAAGCAAAGAAATACAATCATTGTTTTCCATAATTTTTATTCCTCGTCCCAGACGATGCTGCCCTTCTCCACGTTCAGTCCCCAAACTCCGTAAGACTATCGCAAGTAATTTTCAAATATATATGGCTCAGCCTTTAAAACAACAAAATGCTCCTAAGACCATTGATATAAGTATCAAATACATAATTACTCAACAATAAAAATGTAATCTGCGTAGTAATCTCTGCTACTGCTAATATGAAAATAAAATAAGGAGAGCCTTGTCTGACGCATTTCTTATGGCAACATATTCTGTTTCTGTATGGTTGCCATAAATCGCAAGGGCCAAAGGCAGAATATGGGTTGACGTTAGGACTCATTATTTTCAGCAAGGGAGGGTGATTGCCAATATGATTCGCTCGTCCCCTCCAAAAAATCCCATCAATTAATTACTCTTTCACAATCCTTATTTAGAATCACTTTTGAGCCATTGGAATCAACAACATTCTGGTTGTATCTCACATTTTATGTACGTGAATTGCCTTTGCAGGGTGCACATGAAATGGCTCGCTTAACGTAGTTTCTTCTTTTAAAAGTTTGGTTCGAGTGCTTTTATGATACTATTGTTTTAGGAAGAGTGAGAATAGCATTTTGCATTTTGCATTTTGTTACATCCGTTTAGACAATTAGCGTGGGAGATCCAAATCACTTTACATCTTATATGCATGTTAAGTATCATCAAAATGTGAATGGACTCAAAGCTCTGAGACAAGACAATAGTCATGTATATATTCAACAGTATGTAATAGAATACAAGTCAATCAGAGCAAAAATTACAAGCACCATCTAGGTCTCGACACCAATGCTCATACCTTTGATGATAATGGGAACATCCTGAGAGGCAGGGCGGGTCAAGCAAATAGGAACGTGTTCATTTTCCTTCAAAGAAAACTGTTTGATCTTGTCGCCAATGCCGAATCGGACAGTCATGTGGCGAACAGAAGGGGAAGAACTCGCCATTTGCATAAAGGAACCGACGAATTCCGGGCGGCTAACGGAGGTATGCTGGTCGGCGTCGGCAAGGTTGATGAAGGCTTCAAAGGAAGCGAGTTTATTCTCCGGAATTGCAACGTCAATGGACAACACAGGCTCTCCAGAAGTACCCAAATACGGGATTATGATATTGCTCTTGAATACTCCCGAATTGCCGAATTCTTGGTCCTCCGAAGAAGCTCCTGGTGTGTATGTCGGAATTTCGTCTGCCCATGAAGCTAATGGGAGGCTTAGAAGGATCAGAAAAAGGGGTATTATCTCCATAGCCGTTGCTTGCCTCTGTCTCTGCCTCTGCTGTGCTGCTTTGCTTGGACATGGCTATGGCTATGGCGCCTTTTTATGTGGGCTCCAAAATGGAATATCTCGTGTGCCCTTGGTCGGTCTATTCTATTCTATTCTATTCTATTCTTTCTTTCAACAATAAAGACCCAAACATTTGACCCCTGTTTTTTTTATGTCCTTTTTCTTGATCGTCCTAATGTTATCTATTGAACAATGATGGGCGAATGTAAGCTGCGTGTCAATAGCCGACGTTTGTTCTTATGCCACTAAGGAACTTCATACAAGCACACCGACATGTGTTACACATGGCCAGTGTTTGGGCGAACTTTTTAGGTCCCATTGGAGAAAAAATTGTCCTTACTTTGGTCATTCAGATATCTTGTATTCATAGCCCGAATTTTCCATTGTCTTGATAGAAAACCATTAAAAAACTTGCCCAAAAAATTCCTACAATACACTAACTTCATCGGAAAAATTTCAATTCCAACCGGCTGGTTTATATTGTTCCGCGGACTTTGCCCAACACTGGACAGGACTCCCTAGGCCTATGACCTGCCCTAAATATGAGCCGATTAAACAAGGTACAGTAATAGAACAAGGTGCCAATGCACTACGGATAGCCCCAATGCTATGTGCAATTGTTTGCTTTTTGTTGCTATTGTTGAGAGATGAGTTAATGACAAGGATTTAGGGCATATATAGTATAGAATACCATGATTTTGTTTAAATGTGGATGATGGTATGTATGTTTGGTGGTCACTATTGGATGAGACCTAGTTTTTCTCATTTAGTTTTCAAAATATTTGTAGTGGAATTTGTAAGTCTACGATACCAAAGTCTAATGGTAAGAGGGTTCATAAATTCAATTCTAAAGTTGTTATGCTTTTCGATCATTATACTTTGTATCAACTACGGTATGTACAACGACATTACATATATGAATTGGCATTATATTGATGTGCTCAAAAAGAATAATACGATGAGGCACAACAACCCTTGAAGCCCCTTTGGTTTGGATGCATATTCACGCGGGGGATGACTCCGGGCATCGAGAGCTGTTGGATGGGCATATTTGTTCTTTATTCCTAAATGTGGACCGTAGATAGTGATCCTCGTTTGTGGGATATGCTTGTACAAATTTTGGTATACTGTATAACAAGGTTTGCAAAATATTATAAGGTTTGAGGCAATGTACTAAATAGTGTTGATTTTGTACATGTATTATGCGATTTTAAGGGCTCTCGCTGCCCTATGTCACCCCCTATGTGAATATGCACCCAAACAAAAGGAGGTTTCAGGGGGATTTTAATTAAAAAGTATTGGATGTAATGGTTTATGTTAACTTAAGGCCTTGGGAACTGTGTAGGGATTGCTGAACAAAGTAAAAAAATCGTTTAAGACAAATCATAGAAAGTGATGATTTGTGTTATAGAAAATTTTTTGGTCTCATGGGGTCTTGGAAGTGGTATTGTAGATGTGGAGAACCAAAAAAACAATTGAAAACAACACATAGAAGTAGACAAAGCAAATGTAAAATATTTAGTGTTACAAGAAATTTATCGCGCCGCTGCGAACATTTCTCTCTCCCGCCTGGAGCTCTGTTTGATCATAAAAAATGCGGGGTTGGAACACCCAACTATTGCCTTATGTTTTTGTGCTCGTAGATTAGATGAGGCGAGGTTTTTTTTTTAATCTGTATGGCAAAGGACCTTTTGTGCTCTTATGATAACATGACTCTATAGAGCAATCTAGACAACAATGTTAAGGTTGTATTTAGCAACCTTAACCACAAGTTATTTTGAATCCCACCGTTCCCCGCCATCGGATCCAGATTGGATTATATCCAAAAACCTTCCTGATATTCGTGTGTTTAAAGGATATTCCATGAATTATTACCTTGGAATGATTAGGTTAACATAAGTGTAGGGTTTAGATTTAGCTAGATGTAGGGCTCAGATTTGCGGTCCACACTATATTAGACTAGAGCCTCTTCAGATGTACTCAGGTTTTATCTCAAGTTTGGAGAGCCTGATTTGGCACACGTTTCCTTCACTCTTTGTACATATTTGTTTTTCTTGTTCTTATTTTGTGACCATGAGCATGGCAGCCTTGTAGCATCCGGCATTCATAGACTGCTGCTGTCAGGGTGTATGCCAAGAACTCACAATTAACTCGAATAATCCTTTCTTTCGCCCCGCTCTGCTCAGATCTCTCATGATTTTTTGGCGCTCAAGCTTAAGCTGGTCGTTTGCCTTGGTTTTTATTAGATATGGAAAAACAATGATAACATGAACTGCAAATTAACATGTCTCAATCCTTTTACATGGCTTGCTTCTGCCAGAACCAAGGCTACTGCATCTCTTCTCGACAACTGGGTAGGATTTTGTTGGGCAACTGGCCAGGATTTCAAGCTATATTTGGTAAACCTCAAGCGTGTCCTGCAACTTTCTTCATATGTTGCTAAGGCCTTTTCGTTTAAAAGACTCCAGTACTAAAAATGCAGATGGAAGTCATGCTTACATGCGACGGGATTTAGACAAGCACATTGGTAAGAAGTTAAATGAACTTTGCATATATCTAAATTTCTTTCTTCTTCATAGATAAAACTGTTGTAATATCATGCAAATTCTCTAGTAAAAGTCTAGACATGTGCATCCAGATCTTGAGAACCATGGGATAAATCCAGAGCACATGATACATAATTTCCATGGTCTAAGGAACCATAGAATAAAATATGTGTATGGTTCTATGGTCGGTTGATTTATTAGAAAGAATGGCTTTTATAGAAAGCCTTAAATATTCATTGCCTTATAAATATGTCGGCCCAATTATTTGGAGCCAAAAGATCATATGAATTCGTTCGGTATGCCTATACCGACGGATCAATCTGTATATTGATCTGCTAAATCAAATGGTCTGTGCATCAAACTTGCCGGATCTTAAGAAATCTCCAATAAGGATCTAACAGTAAGTCTCTAAGGTAGAAATGAGATCGATTGCATATCTTGTGGTTTAATTGTGTATTGCTGTTAGTTAAAATGCTACAGTGATAATAGTTATATGAACGGGTTATGTATAACCTATTACCATTGTAGTATAAAGTTGTGAAATTAAAACAAAGGTTGAAATGACATGAAATCATAAGGATATATTGCCATGAAAGATTTTTGATCTAACTAAGTTGTCTTAAATCTTCGAAAACTATATCATGGCCAGATTGAATGAGAGTTGGAGCTTTTACTGTAGTTGAAATGAACTACTTGGCACAGAGTGATTACAAGAGCCTATACCTTTTTTCAAACCTGAAAAATGACGAATTATCCTCTAATATCTGTCATATTCCAACATAAACTCGGCATCTGGATAGCATGTCAGTCAACAATTTTAGATATATTGGCATTACAAGCAGAATAAGTTGTGATTAAAATGTTGTTTATACCCAGATTGCATCTATAAGTTGCCATGTTTGCCAAGAACCAAGTCGTGAAGGTAAATGGATAATTTTTAGGTGTATTATATGGCATTTGTCTAGGAATTAGAGATTTAAGATCAAAATTTCTGTTTGTTAATACAGGAACAATGCAAACCTTACGTACAAGGCACTAGGAGCTTCTCTCAAAAATTAGGTATGTGGATGGGACTTGGGAATACGAAGAAGTGAAACAATACCATATATTAAGCCAATTTAGAACAGATGGAGCAATAGTAGATGCAAGTCGGGTCAATGAAAATCTAATACTTCTAAAAGTGGTTATGTGGTAAGATTAAACTTATTACCCTAATGTATACGATGGATTAGTTCTGATAGGTGAGCTTCTTTCAGTTGCCATCCGGTTGTACAAAGCAAATGAAGATCTTCACTATCCATTATTTTTTGACGTAATCCATGGTGGAATAGGATGCGAGCACAAGTTTGCATCTAATGTAATTAATGTAATTTCTTTGCCATAGCTAATCAAAACTGTAAGCATTCACCCGATGATTAGATCACTGAAAATCGTTACACAAGCATAAGGGTTTAGGTTCAGGTAATGAAGTATACACATGCATCAAAAGATTAGAAGGTTATGAATAGTTTTCTATATAGCTTTCTACATCTTTTGAACTCCTTCCCCGCATGACTAAAATGTTGCACAATATTCTTACTACTCTTATTCTCTGTTCTGCAATTTTCCAGATTATGAGCTTTAGAATCGCTTATACAATGTTCTAAAGGACCTGTTGTGGACTTTGGTAAGCATGGCAAGTAATGTTTTTTTCTTAGAGTTTATTTAGCATGTTTTATCCATGCATCAGATGTCATAAGTAATTCTATGCATGCAGCTTAGCATACAAATTTATTGCAAGCAGAACTACTTCATAGATTCTCTTCTATTTTGCAATGAACTTTGAACTTTGTTGCATACGAATCTTCTTTTGATCATTTGTATGGCCAGGTAAACTCAAGAAACCATATTCTCTCTAATTTTATTTTGGTTGTTGCATATTTCTGTTTGATATAGAAATGGGTGAATGCTTAGTTTAGTGGCACAATAATTATGTTATTAGGTGCAATTGAACTATTTGCTGCTGGTTATAAGCCAACCTCTATCTCTTGAGGTTGTATGGGTCCCATGGCCTATTAGTCTCCGTGGACGTTAAAAAAACTATTCTATTCTATTCTATTCTATTCCTTAAGTATATGTGGATGCAGCAACTCATTGTCCTATGTCAACTCAGCAGGCATTGAATGTGCACTTACTCACTAACCCTTGATTGTTTTTATTTTATTGAATGGATATTTTGTTTAGTCACAAGTAGGATAACTACTGTACCACTTCATCAAGTACTTGATTGGCTATCACAAATATATCTATTCTTGCTCTGGACATGTCCATGATAAATGTACAGTTAAGGGGAATGGACCAGTGGACCATGGTGCACTGGGGTCTGATATTACCATGGTGGATGCGTCGCTGGGTTTTGGAAGCGCTTTATATCACAATCTGGAATTCTATTAATGGGCTATTTTGAGTTCTTTGATTATAGTAAAAGATGGGTTGTAGGTGTGATGGTTGTTGATCATCAAGCATTTCTCTTCCAACTTTAGTAGGCCTAAAACTAATCTAAATCTGTAAATTGTCATTGAAAGCCAATCAACTTTCCTTGTGCCATGGCCTGGTTTGGTTACATTTGTCTAATGTATTGTCACTAAATGAAATTTTCTCAAACTTTTTGTTAGTCTCCCATGCAAATTAGCTTGGTGCAAAGCGGGTAAAAATAATAGTATCATCCCATTAGAAATCCTACTTTGATGTAATTCTGGCAGTTCTGTATGTCCAGGCCATTTTCCCTTACCAATGTGGCCAGTTATCTTTGCATTATATTTGTATTTGGAGAATAAGTTTATAGATATATTCTCGTGACTTTTGCATATCAGCAAAGTTTGCCTGGCTGGACCTTAAGCTATGCACGTGCACACAAGAAATGATATGGCTTGTTTCAAGGTCTACATGTCCCACTTTTCCATATTATTCTTGGATACCTCATGAGCTTCACCCAAACATTATAAGGAATTCCTTGAGAAAAGAAACTACACCGTAAGATGTTGATATTTTGGGATGATTTATTAACAGGTTGTACCATATTGACTTTAGGTTATATTGAGCCCACCCTTGGAAGGATATTTGAAGCATCTCTTGAATCCCACTATTTGATGAGGAGCAAAGCCAGTGTGGTATGATATGTGCCACTCTTTGCATGTGGCAATGTGCTTGCTATCTGTAGGCATTTTGATATATTTTGAAGGCATGGAACTGCAAAGCTAAGCATTGGTCTACAGTTGCAAAAGCATTGTAAGGAATGTGAAGCATATGGTCGTCCACTATAAAATCACATCATGAAATTTGAAGTCCAATGGGAGGAATAGACAATGGTGCAAAGTGAAAATAAGTTGAACTGACTAAACTTATAAAAGTATCACCCAAAGTAGTAATTCATGCATTAAGCCTTGATTTAGATTTGAACTCGCATACACTCACCACAAATGCCTATATCATAAACCTTAAGGTTATGAACCATTTACAATGGTTTTTCTTTCTTTTTGTGTTCAATACCCTTCTAGAACACATTGACGAACAAAAAGAAACACCGATGAATCACATCAACACTCACATGCATCCACATCAATAAGTTACTATCCTCTTGGGTTCACTGGACTAGATTGTTACAAATCCACATATAAGAACATAGCCACACATTTCTTCCATATTTCCACACATAGTTCATTGGACTAGATTCTTACATGCATAAAATCCACATACAAGGACATAGCCACACATTTCTTCCATATTTCCATTCATACAGAATATCCAAAACTTGCACGACACTTCACATGCAATTGTGTTGACTATGCATTATATTCTCGGTCCTCAACAAAACCCTAAACTATCACATCCATCTATTCCATACTATGCATTCCATTATTCTTACACATTCCGCGTGCTATGACTAATGCCCGACATCCCTAAACCCTTCACACTTGGCCCTCCATTACACCTATGGATACATTTACATTTACATTTACAACTTTTTATTCTACCTACAAATTTCGTTACATCTTGATATGGTTTAGGTGCCTGGGGGTATGGGATCAAACCTCATAGAGGTTGGGGCTCATGAAGGATCCGCCCTTTTGATTTGTTGGTTATCACTAGAGTTGCTAATACGTAACATTTGGTATCAGAGCCAAGGTTCAATCCCTCGTGGCAACATTGGTGTGCTCCACATCTCGAAGGGGAGGAATTGATATGGTCTTGGTGCCTGGAGGAAGGGGTAAATCCTTGTAGAGGTTGGGGCTCATGAAGGTAAAGCCTTATAGAGGTTGGGGCTCATGAAGGATCTGCCCTTTTAATTTGTTGTACTTTTTGAGAAAGGATGAGACTTTCTCATTAACTATTCCACTCAAGTCCAAAAGTCATTTAAGCCAATGCATTCATTATTAGCAGTGCCACTTGAATTAGTCACAAATGCCAACTGGGCCTTCTTCTAGTGTTGCCCAACACTTATATCTTACCAGAGACAAAAACATTAGAGACCTGAAATAGTGGCAAGAATAGCCAGAGGTTGAAGAAATATGTTATGGATGGTGAATCTCCTTCATGCTAGATAAATATGACAAAAAATAAAGGTTAGCAATAGAGTGCATGACACTCATGCTCAACAAAAGATGCAGGTACCAACGCGAGCCATGTTTTTGCATCACGAGAAATAGAAATTTAGGATCTTTGTATGTTATTTAAATAAAGTGCTAGAAGCAAGACACGCATGTACATCATTTAAATAAATGCAAGTCATGCAATAGATACCTAATGGTGCAATATTTCCGAGCATCTAACATATCTTATCCTTGCAGATATATGAAAACGAGAGCCATTCGACGTTGAAGCTTCTTATTCATCCTAAAGTTTGCCAGACTGCCCGATGTAGACCCATTGGAATTCCTCCAAGAGAAGTGCCGCAGTAGCACAAAATAACTTGGATCAACTCTATGCTAGTTCATTGAATAATGCCTAAGATTCAACCATGAAGATTCCTCTTATAGAGCTTCCAAACCTTTCATGGTTGCCTGTTAGGCAAAGCAGAGAACACATCATAATCCTAAAAGTTTTAGACATGTTCATTTCATCTCATTCCAGAAATCAAGTGTCTGCCACCTCAATTTATAGTCAATGTTCATACATCACATTCCCATAAATCTCGTGCTTCTGCAGTAAGATTTTAATTTCTAGTTTTAGACCGTACCCATAACTTAACTACAACAATCCAAAGATAAACTAATAATGTAAAAACAAATATCCAATTTGTCTTTACAAGCCACACCAAAGGAAGGAAGGAAGGAAGGAAGTTACTTTTATCGTCCACGGAGACCAATCGGTCTATGGGACCCAATACAAAAACGCAGCAGCGGATTCTTGCCGGATTAAAAACCCCGCCGGAAGGGTTTTCGAGGAAAAACTGCGGGGCGAGAATCAGCCTGGCCGACAAACCGTAAGCTAATCATATAAAATGCGTAAACATCCCAATATATACAAATCATGCACCACCCCCGTAGTGCCTAGTCACGGACAAACAAAGGGGGGGCAAGGTGACCTCAGTCCAAGTACCTCCCGGATGTATGACCCTGTGGCACGATCGACGGCAGTGTGTTCATCAAGAAATGCAAGGGCACGCCCGGCGCATTTAAGGGGCGTGTCCGCCCGAATCGATCAGGCGGGCAACTAACGGAAAGTGTGAGACTCATCCTCAATCGCACCCGCTTGGACAAAGACCGACAGCCCCTGGCGGGGCTCCCCCAATCCACCGCCCCCGATCGGGATGAAGATGGTGGGCACCTTTGGCGAATGGAGGCAATGAGCTGCGCTTTTCAGGGCCCGGTAGGAACGCGAGGGTAGAGCAATGGGCCCCCGGGCTAACACGGGGTTGATGTGCTCCTTGTAATGGGCCATTTTGACCGCTTCTAGAGCAATGGGGTCCCGTGAGCTTGCCAAGGAAACAAGCATCTAGGTACTCCCGCAGCATCGCCACGATCGGGTTGCGCGCCACCAGACGATTCTGGTGTTCTCGCGACGTTCCATCTGGCGAACCACCGATCTCTCTTACCCCTCCAACAGCCCTAAGCGGGCCGGACTCATGGCCACAGTGTAAGCCAGTCGCGGGGAGCCGAGCATCACCCATAGTAACCACTTTACGAAAATAGGCGATGTGTCTATCAAGGGCTGCGTGTGAGCGCAAGAATCCGATTTCTGCGAGAATCGATAGGGGACCAAGGTTTCACCCAAGTGCGTGCCAAAATGCCTTCCTGCTCCAAGTCATTCCAGTCGTCAAAGAGACGGCCGGGGCCCCAAACCGACCCGTCTGAAGGACAATTTCGACCGGTGCCCGGAACGGATGTGACCGATGGCCCCAATCATATAGCTCGCACGGTGGATGTTGTTCCGCGCATTGCATAAAGCGCTTTCCGGGCTGTCACCCATAGCGGATAGGCGCCTCCCCCCAGAGGCGAGGAGGGAACTCCACCCCTAGGTACTTGTAGGTGGGCGTGCCCACAAAGGCCGCCCCCGATATGTGAGTGCGCGGGAGGCATGGGGTGGCGTGAAGAGGATATGAGAACCACCCCTCGTCTTGGCAGTTTGACGCCAGCATGTAGCAGTAGCGACAAAATGTATCTAGGGCATCCGTGTGAGGCGCATATCTTAAAGGGTGTGGGCGGCGAGGCCAACATCGTCGCATAGATGAGGCGGGATGACCTGGTGCAAAAGATGTATGCCATCCCCATGCTCGATAAAGCCGGGCTCTAAGCCCGATCAATGTAGAGGCCAAAAAGTGTCGGCGAGAGGGGCAACCTGCCGGACCCCGATACTACTTGGTAAATGCTTGGCCTGTCGGCGCATCCTGCCAAAACAACTCTCATACAACCCAGATATGGCATTCTCGCGACAAAAATGGAGCCCGGTTGACACAGTCCTAGCCCACAACTTTTCCCCGGGGCCGTATCAAAAGCCTTTGCGGTCCACAAAGCGACAATACAAGTCCAGTACGGTGATTCCGTTGTCTTCAATCGATTGCCGCGGCGTAAAGATATGGTCAATCGTTGAGTGGCCGGGGTCGAAGCCCCTGTGTGAGGGCTTTCGCACATCCGCCAGCCTCCGCCTACGGGGTCAACTGCTGCTTTCGAGAATGCCGATAACGGTTTGGCAAATCTTGAATCGACCATGATCGTCCGGATTGGCGGACGGTGTGGTCGCCAGCTTTGTGAATGGGAACAACCACGCTTGTGGTCCATTGTTCGGGGAACCCTCCCGCAATGCTACGGTGAAACGCAGGGGTAGTGAGGACCGGCACAAGGCCGGCCCACTTGGGTAACTTCCCCATACCATCGGTCGGTCACCGCCTTCCCATTAGCTAGCCGCTGCGTGCCCTCCTCAACATCCTCATCCACGAACCAATGGGGCCATCCCATGGGGGGTATGGGCGACGTCCCCTGGGCGGGTCATAGAGCTGCTTTGCAACCGCTCCCATCGGGGTGTGATGTCCCCAGAGGTCGGGCCCTTCGAAGCACTCTGGCGCCAAAAGGTTCGAGGATGAGTGTCCAAAGGTAGAACATCTCCCCCGATGCTTGGCAAGGTACCGCCTTTGTGTCCTTCGGGATGGGCGCCAATCGCGTGTGGTGGCCTGGCAAGGTGCACGGATCCGGGATGTGGCGGAGCTGCGCTTGCGTTCTTTACGATCCGCATCAAACCATCGATTCTGGCGGGAATGTTCTTGACCCTGGCGGCGACGAAGGGTCTGCCCAAAGCACTGTCCGTACATCCCTAATAGCGAAGTCGGTGAGTACATCTGGCGCTCTAGTGTGGAGGTCTCTTGCAGTGCCGGGAGGGCGTTCATGAGCATCTCGGCGTAGTCCTCTGCTGCTCATAATCGAGTCTCAACCGAGGGCGGGGGCTGGCATAGTGGGGGTTCTGGCGGCTCGCCAAACCAGGTCCAAATAAAGTGGGAGGTGATCTGAAGTCGACCTCCTCATCCCGTATGCGTGCCCACGGGAAACGACCGATGAGATGCATATCTTGCGCAACTACAAGCACATAGTCCACCACACTAGACCCTCCCCGATTGTCCCGTCTGCATGTGCACTTGCGAGAATCGGACCTTTGTGAAAAGGCCATTGCAAATTATCAAGTCAAAATGCCACATAGCGAGAGCAACCGCCCGCCAAAGCGGTGACTGGGCGTCATCCGACCAGCGGCGGCGCTACTTCTGCGGGCGTGAGGCTGCGGGACATCGTCGGCGAGGGGGTCAAGTCGCATGGGCTGCTCTACTCCCCGTCCCGCATTGAAATCTCCAAGAAGGACGACCCTACCCAATCTGGCGATCTTTGCGTATGTCATCATATAGATCGACATATCGGGTCCATCCTATCCGCATCGGGGTGGGCTGCGATAGAAGGTGCCGCTCAAGTGAGGGAAATAACAGGCCGACGAAAAAGAGGGTTGCCACCGGTATTATGCACCACGAACCCGTAAGTGCCCGGGTTGTGTCATGCGATTCCGGAGGGTAACCGAATGTGCCAAGGTTGTCCGGTAGTAGCAAGCCACTCCACCATGACCCCTTGTCCCATGCAATTATTGAAGACCGAGAAATGTTGGTAACCCCAAAAATCGGTAGCTTTGTGTCCAAAGATGCTCCCATGTCTCCATGAGGAAGATGAGATCCATACCGGCCGCCACGGAGTTCGACCGGCCCCTTCGCCAAGGGAAGCCTCGGCAGTTCCATGAGACCACCCCCTTCGGACAATTCCTATTTGTCGGCGGGGATGGTATCTTGCGCACTGAGTCGCGGGGAGGACGGGAAGCAGAGGTCGAAAGAGAAGTAGATGGAGCGGAGGCAAAGATGTGGTCGAGAGGGTGTGGGCCGCGAGGGAGCAGGAGTAGGACAAAGTCGTTTTAAGCTCTAATGTTTAAACTACTTAACAGAGTCTTTAACAGACACTAGAGGAACATGTGCCTGGGGATGCCGAACATTAGCTCAGGACGTGTTGAATGGGTAGGCATGATGGATTCTGTAAGTGGGACAAAATGTGCATATTTGTCTTGTGTATTATGTAGATAAATCGTAGGGTGAAGATGGGTGAGTGATATTTTCTTCAATTGATGTTGAATTGGGAGGGAGAATGGATGGGAGAACATTCATTGTATTTAAGTAGGAACAAAATGTTGAAAATGAATTGAACTGATTTCTATCTAGGGGATGTACAAAACATATGGAAAAAGCTTTAGAAATTGTGAGAGTGAATAGTGGACGCTAAACGGAAGATGTTTGTCATAGCAATACATAAGTCAATATGGCATGTATTAGCATGGAATTTTGAACATGTATATCCATGTTTGAAGGTTCAATGACAATTGGATGTAAAATGGTAATTGTGAAATCTCTAACTGCTTTATATTCATATATCTATACATATATCTATCAAACAATATGTCTTTACCAATTTTTCTGCAAAGTCTTGCTCGTGCCTCGTATGCTTACTCCAATCTCAAAAATTGTGTAATCTCAGATATTGTGTATGGCTATAATGCTTTGCATATGTGATTGATGATATGCCCAGATACTTTATAGTTAAGTTGTGTGAGAGCCAAGTCTAAAATGTGGACCGATTTAGAATAATCTATATCAAAATTTTATGCTACAAAAGCATCCTATAAATGCGAGCATGAGCCTAAAACATTCAATAAAGAGCTCCAAAATTTAAATGTGACTTATCTGACGGAATGATGAGACTAGCAGCACCCTAGTTTTGGCCGCCTCTGGTAGTTTTCCAACTGAAGCCGAGGAAGACAAATCTGAAGCTGAGGAAGATAAAAATCTGTCTTGGCCTTAAAAAAATCATTCATTCAGTAACAGCCAATAACCCATGCCGCTTCAGATGCCTTTTCGAGAGTACCTTTTGGCATAAAAAAAAGTACACATGGCATGCCACGTGGCACAATCCGAGCCTCCCTTGGCATGCCACATGGCACAATCCGAGCCGTCCAAGTTTGATGCATCACATACTTACAGGATAATTTTATTATATAAGAAGATAGCAATATACATGTATAGTCTGCTCTATTAGAGAAAGTACAAAATGTCAAAGCCCTATCTCAAAGCGCTGCTTCTATTAAACATGCAATGTTGAGCATCTCAACATGCAACACAAAAGAAAAATGAAAACATTGCAATAAATTGCTCCGAATATATAATTACCGTTTGTGCTATAGGAATAACATTGCAAACAAGGGTTTCTAGATCAATTCAAAATTTTGAGAAGCGCAAAACATTTTGTAACATACATAAGCAAAAATAATTCATACCTTGCGATTTTGGAATGATACATAATAAGCAATGCTATGACTCTCCACATAAAAGTCTAGTTGCACAATATGCTTAAAAAAAAAGTGTATATAATATCTGTATACATAAAGGAAAAAAACAATAAATTCAGAATCATTGTATTTGCATGTTCTCATGTATTAGACGAAAAATTAAAACGATGAGAAACCTCCATTGCTCTATCCTTAGCAATCCAATACTCTAGAGGATGCTCAAAAAATGAATCTCGTAGAGTAAAAAAAGAACGAGTAACAGGTAACAAAAACAAGGTGCTGCGCACGGAGGGTTGCCCTCCATGGCCGGAGAGTGAAGTGGCTTAAGTTGTAGTTGTAGACAATAGAGTGTTTGAATCGAAATTGCTATTTTAAAACATTCACATTTTGTGAAGGTGATGGTTCGCATTTGCATTACTAAGTTCTGCTTAGGTGTTGAGGTCTTGTTGGAGTAGGATGCAGTTGGACATATAGGGTAGAATTACCCTATATTTCCAAAAATTATCCCAAGAAGCCTCTAGATTCTCCAAGATTCTATGTGATTTTATGAGACTTAGCAAGATTCCATGAAGTCTTCCCTGAATTTCTCCAAGATATTATGTATATTCCCATAGATTGACTTAGATTCTATAGTTTTGAAATATAGACCAAGTGTCATTGGGTCACTGTCGAACAAAAAGAAAAAATCAATATTTTTTATACAGAACTTATCTCTGAGCAGTGCAAGAATGTATGGGTTTCATCTTCAACTATATTCATTTCACAAACCTTGCAAAATCTCTCTTCCTCTGGAGTCTTCGATCATCTGCCTGTTTCCACATGTAGCCCGGTGTGAGTCACTTTGTTTCCACATGTAACTGCGTGAGTTGGTTCTGTGTATATTCATTTCACAAACCTTGCAAAATCTCTCTTCCATTGGAGTCTTCGACCATTTGCCTGTTTCTACATGTAGCCTGTGTGAGCTGCATGTTTCCACATGTAACCTGTGTGAGCTGGTTCTGTGTCTCGCGATGTATTATTTCAAATGTCTGAGGATATGAGCTTTCTAGTGTGTCTCTCGCGATGTATTATTTCAAATGTCTGAGGATATAAGCTTTCATGTAGTTTTGCTCAGTATACACCAATAAAGGGTTTATGTCTGAGATATATTTAAAAATGCCTAAACCCATGTAACCCTTGTGTGAGTTTGGTTACGTGTCTCGTGATGTATTGTTTCAAATGTCTTGAGGATTTGAGTTTTCAGGTAGTTTTGCTCAATATACACCAATAAGGGGTTTATGTCTGAGATATATTTAATTATGCGTGAACCCTTCTCCGCCCAAAGCCGATCTGCGATAAAACCCAAGTTCTAGGGTGTTACTGGTGGGTAACACCACTGCAACCAACGGTTGAGATTTGATTTCAGCTATAAAACTTGAGGGCCTGGTTGTTGAGGAGTTAAGCTCATTCGCTCTACAAGGTTTAACATGTCTAGAACTAGTATAAACTTCACTTAAATCGTGAGTTAAGAAAATTTAACATTTTATCTAAAATAAAAAGCTCTTTTTCAGGTGCCATTGCGTTTATCAAACAGTTTATCAAACAGGTGATAACTTGATGGTATAAACACATGTACCGCGTAAACGCCTAGTTAGGCTGTTAATAAACGTCCTGTTATATAAGCCATGTCAATCACCATTGGTAGCAACCTGATCAGCAAATGTGCTTGCAAATATTTTATCAGCATTCCCAACTTCAAATCCATCCCTTATGTGGCGCTCATAAACCTATAATTGAATTTTTCTTTGCACTAGTCAGCATCAGCATTATTACCAAATGGATATTTAGGTCTTGTTAGACAATATAAAGCAAAAGCATTCCTTTAGCACTTAACAAAGTACAGGCGTAAGACTGGATCCCAATTCTACTATACTTCCAACATCCAAAATCATTTACAAGTACAGATTGTTAAAAACAATTGCATACCTGGTCACTGGGCAGATGTTTATATTGAGCTAGAACTAGGCGTTCTGCAAATTCTATGTAAGAAGCTGGAACTTGTTGCGTGACTCCATCAGCAAAGCTATAAGGTAGCAAATCGGCAACTGAGGAGCTCTGCAGCCACCATCTGGACTAACTGTCATTGCAATGATGGGCCAAATTTAGCCATAATAAAACAACTAAATAATAACTTTCAGTGAGATTGGAGAAGTAACGCTACCGTTCAATGTGCCTCCTTCTGAATTCAATCTAATTTTGATCCTCTAGCAGCTCATTTAGCTTTCTTATTTTCTGAGGCTCACCCTTCAAACGATGTACAGATATAGTCAAATGGTTTAAGCTATAGCCATTCACTAAAGTCCATGCAGCATATTCTTTCTCTGCAAGTCATGATCATGGCTGTTTTATTGATATTATTAACACAGAAAGAACATCAATAGAACACTCCCAAATATTCAAGCGAAAATTAGCAACAAGTTGTACCTGGCAAGATCTAATAATCATCAGAGAAGAAGGAATAGGCCATGGCAAAGAATTTAGCACACCAAATAACCAAAGATATTGAGCAAGTGCGTTGTTTTGCGTTGTATATGTCTTTATTATTTGCTGATTTCAACAAAGCACACAAGTCTCAATCAGTATTTTACGCAAATCGTAAACCTTCAAATTTTTGAGAAATATTTTTATAAGCCCGGCGGGTTAAATAGAGAGTTGATAAACGGCATCTAGCTGAAATATGGCGGGCGTTTCATATGACCTATCCCCGCAAAAAGAAGCAAAATGGTTCCATGTGTACGAGGGCATAACATCCAAAGAAAGTGGAAAAGCATGTTATGGTTCCTCGAAAATCTCGAAAACCACAATGTTATCCCGGACAATGCATTATAAGAACCTTACCTCGGTAGATGGTAATAGCGTTTCTCCGCCACAATAGCCCTGTAAGAGTTAAACAAGATTTCTCTCCTTCCCTTTGATCACGAGGCCTTCTATTGGTAACCAAAAATACAGAATTTTATAAGCAGAGATAGAGCGCTTTGGCATGCACAGCATGCATTCCGAACACCATAGCTTAGCTCCATCATATGGTCAGTCCGAATCCAGGTTAGAAGCAGATCCCATCTACCATTGAAGCTCAAAATCGAATTTATCCGGGTCAATGGGTATCTTCATTTTACTGAAAGCAAAACATGAAAAGAAAAAGGAAAAGCCCGGCTCAGATATTCTCACGGTAACATATAGCGGACATAAGATCTTTTTGTGCCGCAATCATCGATTACATTTACAAAGGAGTTGCCTGCTTATTTGCATCGTGTACATGACAAATCAGGGGAAATAATTCCCTGTTTATCCGCTTCAAAAACATCTTATAAGAGATACCTGTTGATGCAGCCATCAATTCGCTCGAATCATAGACTGCCGCTGTTGGAAGGATTGCGTCAAGTAAAGCTTATGCATTCATAGTTTTAGATTTTCATGTTTGTTTGAAGCCATAGCTCGCTTGCAAAAGGTCTGGACTAGAAGCTCTAAGTGCCCAAAAAATTACACGCTTTTAGCTATGGCGGATCAGATCAAAACAAAGAAACAAATTTACCTAAAGAGATTAAATACTCACCGGATATGACGAAATCAAGTAGCTCTTTTATGAGAGCTCGGCTATGCCTCAAATACTCAGTAAAAGTGATCTACGACACCAATTTGAGGAGGATGTTTATTAGTCTCCTCAAAAACCGCTCTTATCTTGTCACCGCGGCTTTCAAACGGATCCCCAAGTTTGACGTCACGGTAAGCCTTTCATCTAAATGCTTCCATATGAAAATGTCGAATCAATACCTAGTCTTTGATTACAATGAACAGATTTGGAGCAGTTTTGGAGGCCTTGCGGACCCTAGCAAGGAAGAAATCTATGCGCTCCTTCCGACCATCTTGAAGCTCTTACTCTAAACGCATTGATGGAAACCTTTGCTAGTACATTCTCCAAGTCTGCTCATCTGAGCGTCTGAGAGTGCACACAAAAAAAAACCTCTCCGGTTAGCCGGTTTCCAAGAAAGTGGAAAAGCATGTTATGGTTCCTCAGAAAATCTCAGAAACCACAATGTTATCCTGGACAATGCATTATAAGAACCTTACCTCAGTAGATGGTAATAGCGTTTCTCCGCCACAATAGCCTGTAAGAGTTAAACAAGATTTCTCTCCTTCCCTTTGATGCAGACGCCTTCTATTGGTAACCAAAATACAGAATTTTATAAGCAGAGATAGAGCGCTTTGGCATGCACAGCATGCATTCCGAACACCATAGCTTAGCTCCATCATATGGTCAGTCCGAATCCAGGTTAGAAGCAGATCCCATCTACCATTGAAGCTCAAAATCGACTTATCTGGTCAATGGGTATCTTCATTTTACAGAGCAAAACATGAAAAGAAAAAGGAAAAGCCTGGCTCTGTATTCTCTGGTAACATATAGCGGACATAAGATCTTTTGTGCCGCAATCATCGATTACATTTACAGTGGAGTTGCCTGCTTATTTGCATCAGAAGTACATGACAAATCAGGGAAATAATTCCCTGTTTATCCGCTTCAAAAACATCTTATAAGAGATACCTGTTGATGCAGCCATCAATTCGCTCGAATCATAGACTGCCGCTGTTGGAAGGATTGCGTCAAGTAAAGCTTATGCATTCATAGTTTTAGATTTTCATGCTGTCGGAAGCCATAGCTCGCTTGCAAAAGGTCGGACTAGAAGCTCTAAGTGCCCAAAAAATTACACGCTTTTAGCTATGGCCGGATCAGATCAAAACAAAGAAACAAATTTACCTAAAGAGATTAAATACTCACTGGATATGACGAAACTGCTAGCTCTTTTTATGAGCTCGGCTATGCCTCAAATACTCTGTAAAAAGTGATCTACAGACACCAATTTGAGGAGGATGTTTATTAGTCTCTGAAAACTGCTCTTATCTTGCTGCCGGCTTTCAAACGGATCCCCAAGTTTGACGTACGGTAAGCCTTTCATCTAAATGCTTCCATATGAAAATGTCGAGAATCTGAATACCTAGTCTTTGATTACAATGAACAGATTTGGAGCAGCTGTTGGAGGCCTTGCCAGACCCTAGCAAGGAAGAAATCTATGCGCTCCTTCCGACCATCTTGAAGCTCTTACTCTTAACGCATTGATGGAAACCTTTGCTAGTACATTCTCCAAGTCTGCTCATCTGAGCGTCTGAGAGTGCACACAAAAAAAAACCTCTCCGGTTAGCCGGTTTCCAAGAAAGTGGAAAAGCATGTTATGGTTCCTCAGAAAATCTCAGAAACCACAATGTTATCCTGGACAATGCATTATAAGAACCTTACCTCAGTAGATGGTAATAGCGTTTCTCCGCCACAATAGCCTGTAAGAGTTAAACAAGATTTCTCTCCTTCCCTTTGATGCAGACGCCTTCTATTGGTAACCAAAATACAGAATTTTATAAGCGAGATAGAGCTTTGGCATGCACAAAGATGCATTCCGAACACCATAGCTTAGCTCCATCATATGGTCAGTCCGAATCCAGGTTAGAAGCAGATCCCATCTACCATTGAAGCTCAAAATCGACTTATCTGGTCAATGGGTATCTTCATTTTACTGAGCAAAAACATGAAAAAAGAAAAAGGAAAAGCCCGGCTCAGTATTCTCGTAACATATAGCGGACATAAGATCTTTTGTGCCGCAATCATCGATTACATTTACAAAGGGAGTTGCCTTTGCTTATTTGCATCGAAAGTACATGACAAATCGGGGAAATAATTCCCTGCTTATCCGCTTCAAAAACATCTTATAAGAGATACCGTTGATGCACGACCATCAATTCGCCAATCATAGATCACCACAAGAAGGATTGCGCCAAGTAAAGCTTATGCATTCATAGTTTTAGATTTTCATGCCGTTTTAAGCCATAGCTCGCTTGCAAAAAGGTCGGACTAGAAGCTCTAAGTGCCCAAAAATTACACGCTTTTAGCTATGGCGGATCAGATCAAAACAAAGAAACAAATTTACCTAAAGAGATTAAATACTCACTTTGGATATGACGAAACCGCTAGCTCTTTTATGAGCTCGGCTATGCCTCAAATACTGTAGTAAAAGTGATCTCTGACACACCAATTTGAGGAGGATGTTTATTAGTCTCAAAACTGCTCTTATCTTGTCACGGGCTTTCAAACGGATCCCCAAGTTTGACGATGCGGTAAGCCTTTCATCTAAATGCTTCCATATGAAAATGTCGAGAATCAATACCTAGTCTTTGATTACAATGAACAGATTTGGAGCAGTTTTTGTTGGAGGCCTTGCCAGACCCTAGCAAGGAAGAAATCTATGCGCTCCTTCCGACCATCTTGAAGCTCTTACTCTTAACGCATTGATGGAAACCTTTGCTAGTACATTCTCCAAGTCTCCGCTCATCCGAAGTCCCGAGAGTGCACACAAAAACCTCTCCTAAGTTAGCGGTTTCCAAGAAAGTGGAAAAGCATGTTATGGTTCCTCGAAAAATCTCGAAACCACAATGTTATCCTCGGACAATGCATTATAAGAACCTTACCTCAAGATGGTAATAGCGTTTCTCCGCCACAATAGCCCGTAAGAGTTAAACAAGATTTCTCTCCTTCCCTTTGATGCGGCGCCTTCTATTGGTAACCAAAATACAGAAATTTTATAAGCAGAGATAGAGCGCTTTGGCATGCACAGCATGCATTCCGAACACCATAGCTTAGCTCCATCATATGGTCAGTCCGAATCCAGGTTAGAAGCAGATCCCATCTACCATTGAAGCTCAAAATCGACTTATCTAGTCAATGGGTATCTTCATTTTACAGAGCAAAACATGAAAAGAAAAAGGAAAAGCCCTGCTCAGATTCTCCGGTAACATATAGCGACATAAGATCTTTTGTGCCGCAATCATCGATTACATTTACAGTGGAGTTGCCTGCTTATTTGCATCAGAAGTACATGACAAATCAGGGAAATAATTCCCTGTTTATCCGCTTCAAAAACATCTTATAAGAGATACTTGTTGATGCAGCCATCAATTCGCTCGAATCATAGACTGCCGCTGATGGAAGGATTGCATCAAGTAAAGCTTATGCATTCATAGTTTTAGATTTTCATGTTTGTCGAAGCCATAGCTCGCTTTGCAAAAGGTCTGACTAGAAGCTCTAAGTGCCCAAAAATTACACGCTTTTAGCTATGGTAGGATCGAGATCAAAACAAAGAAACAAATTTACCTAAAGAGATTAAATACTCAATTTATATGACGAAACTGCTAGCTCTTTTATGAGCTCGGCTATGCCTCAAATACTCTGTAAAAGTGATCTACGTACACCAATTTGAGGAGGATGTTTATTAGTCTCTCAATCGCTCTTATCTTGTCACGCTTTCAAACGGATCCCCAAGTTTGACGTACGGTAAGCCTTTCATCTAAATGCTTCCATATGAAAATGTCGAGAATCTAAATACCTAGTCTTTGATTACAATGAACAGATTTGGAGCAGCTGTTGGAGGCCTTGCTGCACTTAGCAAGGAAGAAATCTATGCGCTCCTTCCGACCATCTTGAAGCTCTTACTCTTAACGCATTGATGAAAACCTTTGCTAGTACATTCTCCAAGTCTGCTCATCTGAGCGTCTGAGAGTGCACACAAAAAAAAACCTCTCCGGTTAGCCGGTTTCGAGAGCGGCTGCCCACCAACAGAACTGACCGAGAGTTTACATCCAATCATAAGTTTGGAGCAGTCACCAGCATCTCCTAGGGATATTCTAGCATATACCTAGGATATGCCAAAAGCCCACATAAACAAGGGTTTGCCCCCATAGGAGCAACCCAAACAAGGGTTTGCCCCCATAGGGGCAACCCAAAAAAAAACCTCTCCGGTTAGCCGGTTTCGAGAGCGGCTGCCCACCAACAGAACTGACCGAGAGTTTACATCCAATCATAAGTTTGGAGCAGTCACCAGCATCTCCTAGGGATATTCTAGCATATACCTAGGATATGCCAAAAGCCCACATAAACAAGGGTTTGCCCCCTTAGGGGCAACCCAAAAAGAAGAAGACCAAGTTGTCCTATTGCTCAATTTGCTTCTGGGAGGCACTCTGGCCATCATAGCACAAGTTAAATTGATGGCATTGTAACAAAAAAACAACATGAACAAATTTATGGTCATAGTAGGAGCAAATTCGCCCTTTAAAAGCTAGAAGGAGCTAATTGAACTCCAACACTCCGAGATCTAGAGAAGCGAAAGTGAAGAAATCCCTAAAGAATTTTAAATGAACTCCAAATATAGATGTGCACCCATTGTCATATTTGAGGCCAAATAATAGAGGATCATTCTAAGCGTCCATGCCATGGCCAAATGGATTAAAATGTCATGCCATAAGAATCGACATGCAAAAAACAAAAAGCCTGCATAAACTCAGGTTCTGTAGCAGGAAAAATCGAACATCTTTGTGCAACCAAGAAATACATACAAACTTCCCGCATAACATACAATGCTCCATCATATCCTGTAGAAAATCCCCCATCCAACAGCGTTTGTCGTATAGGCCCTCCATCTCTCTGGTTCCTCAGTGGCCAGGACACGAGAGGAAAACACTGAGGTGTCTTGCGCACCCATCCCCTATGGACTTTTATAATGGAGGAAGCAACATATCTACATCAGCACTAGCAATAATAATAACAATCAACTACCACGAAGAGTAGTGCAACCCATCCATCCATCATGTCTAGTACATCAATATATGAGTACATCAACAAGACTCCTACCCAGGATCAGACTATAGAATAGAATGAGTTATGGCAATGACTTAGGGTGGCAATAAACAATGGCTAGAGTTGACCACTCAATCTGCCCCTTCTGTGCGTACTATGCGGATGGGCTAAATCGGGCTTTGAACTGACTGTAATTTGCCGGAGATGTAGCCCCTTGGTATCACCCAACAAGACCACTCCGAGTTACATCTCCCCTTCCTAGACTACAATGAATCTATAGGCGGCTAGAGATTGTGGCGCCGCACATCCTTATCTGACTGAACTCCCCAAAACAAGAGCCAGGCGAACACCTACAACTCTTGAGAGTCAGGTCGACACCATTGATCCAGGAAGTGTCAGACTCATATTCGAACCTCTCAAAGTGACCGGCTATAAACCTAGCCCACTACGGATCCCCAATATCTGCGCTCAGCAGGGACCTCCCTCTACTTTGCCACTGACTCCATTGTGAGGTGGTCAGTCACTTCATAGCCTCCATAGCCTGGTGGGGTCTATGCACATGCCGCATATAATAGAAACTAAGCGGTCTAACTAGGAGCTCCATTTAAATATTGGCTACTTGGTCTCTACCCCCATTCACAATACAAGAGGTGCAAATATGAGATCAACCAATATCATATATCAATATAACATGATAAATAACAAGAATAACATCTACTATTAATCATATGCAGTTAGGGTTCATTGATTAGGGTTCATGATTTGAACTGAGGGTTCTAAAATGACTCTACTAGAGATACAAGATGCTAACTCATCTGGAATACTAACTTTCAGATGATCTACTAAATAATATATTCAAAATACCTATTCCAGAGGAACTTCTACTAGCTCCTGGTGTCTCCATCACCTTGCAAATAATTCGAGATGTACTCTGCCTCTCCTGGGTACACTCATGTGGCTCCAATGAGATGTGTCCATGTGACAGGTCAACAATAGGATGGAGCCACGTGGAAATGGTTCTATACCTAAGTTTGGCTAAGTTATATAATGACTGAGCCATGCCCCCTCCCCACACATTAATGTATACAAGTCTACTAGGGTAGGCTTATATGGTTATGTGGCCTAAAATATGTGGAGTGTCAGGACTTTTTTCCGATGGCCAAAACTTTGAAAACCTTAGAAAGTCAATCTTAAAAAAATTCCAAACACTTTTTTGGCCATACCGGATAATCTCAAATTAAAAAGGTTCATTTATGCAGTAGTATAAAATAGTATCTAGTGTGTATAACTAGTACGACATTGGCATTTATTCTTATTGCATACTGCACTCTGAACAGTGGAATTGAGAAACAGAGTAATATGCTTGGTTTTAATGCAGAAGAACTAACAGAGGAACAATTGAGCACAATTTTTTGTAATCCACAAATTACTACTCCAACTCGGCAGCATTTCAAAAAGATGATGCATATGTTCAAATTTGGGGTATTCCGCGACTCGCATGAAAACAACAACATCCCAAAGTCGATGAAGAACTCTGCAATAAATAGTGATCCCCCAACCTGATGAACGGCCTAAAAATGCATGCGATGCATGCATGAGACGCATGCAATGCATGCATGCTCGTCTTGCGCAAGAATCTCGATCCGCTACGCGGATCGATGACATCATATTTTTTAGAGAAACATCACATTCTCTCCCCTTTAGCATAATATTGTCCTAAGCATTGCGATAAAGTGAACGAACCTATACCAACGTTAAACAATATTAACAATAAGAAATCTAACACTTAGAATCTTATTATAGCAATAAACTTCCAACAATTAATTATTTTGATAAATGCAAAGGCTATACTTACATATTTGTACAAAAATAAAATTTTTTAACAAGTTTATCGTTATAGCAATATAATATCATAATAACATACCTAGGAGTCATAATTAAGGACAAAATTTACAACTCCTATTCTCCTTGTGATATGTTCCCTTCACTTGTTGTCCCTCCTCTACTGGCCGCACATGTTAGTTTGATTAATAAATTATGTGGTTTTTACGGGAACCACCTCCTTATTTACCTACTTGAGGCGAACTACTAGCGCAACATTATATCTACTTACCTACATTGGCTATAAGGAACATTTAAGATGATCCCATCATGACTATGATCAGATGCCCACCCCTCCATGACTGTTCATATGATAGTCCCATCATCGTCTATGATCACATGCTTAAATGCCTTCATGACCTCCGGTCATGTCTACACGCACCGCATCATGGCATAGGAAAATTAAAGATGATCCCATTATCGCCCACGATCACATGCTTAAACACATATGCATCTTAACTACACTCAGATGCATAACACTCTCCCCACCTTAGCTTTAATGCCTACGCTAAAGCTCACATGCTCACCTAACAGGTCGACGTCGACTAAATCGGAGGTAACTTGGCCGTTGAATTAAATTGTGGATATTGTTTCTCTAGATCTTGATTCAATACCCATGTTTCATGTTCCACGGGCAAGTGTTTCCACTTGACAAATACTGATGGAATTCTGACCTTCTTGTTTTCTTGAATGCCTTATCAAGAAGGCTTTTGAGAACAATCTCAAAGTCGTTCCTCAGTCATTTCCAATAAAGTTGGAGACTCAAATATCTCATCAGGACTAGGTGTATACTTCTTAAAAAGACTTACATGGAAGACTTTATGGACCTTTAAGTGAACAGGGACGTCTAGCTTGTAGGATTGGGTACTTACTCTTTCAATAGCTTTAAATGGTCATGCCCACCTTGGAGCAAGCTTCTTGTAGTTGCCAATACGGAGCTTGGCTTGCTTGACTTTAATCTTGAGCCACATGCTATCTACAACCTGAAATTCTCTTATTGTCTTATGTTGTCAACCAAACTCTTCGGACATATTCTTGCAGCTGACAAATATCCCCAAACTTCTTCTACTAACTGCTACATATATGACAACTATTGAGAGACTTCTACCTTTGACACGGGATTGTGCCAAGTATCCGGTGTGAGGCATTTATAGCCATAATTAATCATAAAGGGGACATATGGGATGATTCTTGCTTGATGCTAATGTATGCAAACTCGACCAAGTAAATATACTCCTCCCACTTTGTCTGCTTATTCCACACATAGTTTCTCAATACATCTTCTAGAATCCTATTGGTCTGCTCCTTCTGGCCATCTGTTTGGAGGTGATATGGTGTGCTTGTGCAGTGGTTCATCCCGATGGCATTGAAGAAATCTTTCCAGAAGACACTCTTGTTGGCTGCAAGGGCAGCTGCTGTGGCAGGAGGTACATCCCATAAGAAGAAATGGTAAGGCCTAATTGTTCCAGCCTATTGATGGCAAGTAGATCACTGTCTCTGCAACGCTTTATTGTAGTGGAATGGACATTGATTTGTCATATTTTGAAAAGTAACAGGTTTTCTGAAGGCCATGTGTATGGTTGATGTGGTCAATGTAGAGAGAGGATCAAAATGACAATTTGCATTTACAAGATGTCATGAAGATTGCTTCTCACAATGTTGTTGCTGTGAATAGGTTAACTAAGTAATATCTGGGTTGGCAGGATGGAAAGCCAATTGGATATATTAATTTGCAAGGCATTGGAGGATTTACAATTGCATTGTTTTAAGGTGATGGTAGATTATTGCCTTAAGGATATTGGAAAATCACATCATGAATATGCTTTCCATAACATTATTGATGAGCATATTCTGAAGGAAAATCAGTTTTATGGTATGTATAGTGTAGAAGCGTGAAGAAAAATGTTATTTTTGATCACAAGAATTTGATTTTCAGAGCAATCCACTTCAGGAATTATCTGGTAAGTGGTAGATTAATCCTAGGTTAATTTACATTCTCATAAAATTGTTTAGGACGGGGACCTTTTCCTTCTCCACTGCTTGGGATATCCCTAGCAATTTTGCTTATATCCAAAAAAGAACCGTGTCCATACTCCATGGAGAGTTGAGTCCACATGCTGCTTCTGCTAAGGGCGTAGCCTGTGTTATTTATGTCTCAGGTGAGTGCATCAAGTCGACTGACAGGATTGAGAAGAGAAGACATGGGTATTGGGATGATGCAATTACAAAAATGAGATGAATGTCTCATTGGAATGTGAGAACCTAGCTGACATCTTTTGGCCAGAAGACTCGTCAAATGTATGCACACTCTAGAAATACTATATAATAGATCACACAAAACATGCCTTCAAAATTCTATAAAAACCTTAAAAAAAAGGTAGTACAAAAATTTTTTTTTGCACCATTCAAAAATATTTAAGGGTTTTGGTATTAGTTGAAGATAAATTTCATTATGTTGTTCAAAGTAGGAGGTTAAAAGTATTAAACTCATCATAGTAAAGTACTTATACTTAAGTGAGCAGTTGTACGGGGCTAGTGACATCACTTGTTACTTGGAAGGACTTGCAACGAGTCCAGAAATCATTTTTGACTCGAGCACTTGGAGTTAAGTCCATGGTCTTGTATTAAATTCTTCGATAGGAGATAGGATTCTTACCTCTCTAGCATATTGCTCTAGAACATTACATAATAAATTATCAAAATGTGGTAAACATGGGAGACACTTGCCGTCCAAACACCTTGCCTATACAATGGCCATAGGTCCACAACACCTTAAAGCCTATTGAAAGGAGAACCATGCCACTTGATTCTCTAAATAAAATGCACAGGAAGGGATGCACGAAGGTGCAGAACAATAAGGATCATAATCGTCTCAAGCAGTATCTAGACACATGCTTTCCTAGTAAATTATGGGATGCCAGTGCTTTAAAATTGGTAAAGGCGTCACATTATAAAGCCAAATCAGTCCCACACTTGCCAGGGCTTTGTACCCGTTAACACATTTGCCCATGAAGAAGTGCATAAGGATTGCATCCATTCAAATTGGGGCAGACTAGCCTCGAAATTGAGATGAGCAGATGGGTCTGAAAAGAGTGAGAATATAGGATTTCTCAATGGTGCCAAATGGGAGTTATTGAAGACGAGTGTCACAACCTTCAGAATTGCCCAGCATTTGCACCTCCGGGCACGATATATCAAGTCGGTTACACCTATCCAATCACTATAGATGATATCGCATACATCTTCAGTAAGGACACTAGCATCATATATCCTGGAGTGCGAGATGCGCGAGCTCAGTTGTATCCCTCACGACACTGACATGTGTACAGATGTATAGTTTATCAGTAAGCTTATTACTGCTAAGATGTTTCCCTCGAAAATCTTTTATGGCAGGGTTTTCTGATCTTGAATGATGATAGGCCTGCTACACTCTTATTTTTTTTGTTTGGGCCCCATAGGCCCCTTGGTCTTCCTAGATGATAAAATTCAAATTTTACATATATATATATATAAACTATAAAGCATAAAATTGAATTGAATTTATTTTTATCATCGAGGAAGCCCATTAAATCTATAGGACCCAAATGAAAAGCAGAACAGACGTATTAGCACAATAGACGTGTTATTGCTTAAGATAAAAAACACCCTGTAACCTTCAACATCTACTGAGTCCTTTAGATTACAACCTTTTTTATTTTCACGTGACTTTGAGGCTATTTTTCTGGCAGAGCTGTGGCGGCGCCACCAACAGAGTTTCTTTGCCCATAATTCTTCCTCTGCATCAGGGGTTGCATCAGGGCCCAGAGGTTTTACATCAGGAGCCACATCAGGTGTGATGAGCCTGCCGAGTTGACCCTCCTGGCAACTCGGGATCTTGTCAAAACTTACACATTCTAGCTTGTTAATGGTGGTGAAGAATTGAATTTTCCTTTTGCACAATTGAAACTTAAACCATTACTAGAAATCCATCCTCACTGAGATACAATGTATTCCCACTATCCATCAAGAATACAAATTCAAAGGATGTATTATCCACAATACTCTCAATGTATATGCATAAACACTGCTAAGCAAGCTAAACAAAAGCTTTTTAGCTCCAGATCACAATCACGATCCTCAGCTACATTGTTGCCACCCGTGCAACCACTGCCTTGCTTGTTCACTGCATATGCACTCATGGGGGTTAGTCCTCGTGACTAAGTGGGGATCCCTGGCTGCCATTGCATGCATGGAAATACTCTGGAATCTTGGATATAAAGACATAAGCACAAGCAAACAAAAGATTTTAGGTGAGTATAGTACTAGACAATGACAACATAATTCAAGGAAATACCAAACTCTGAGCAACAAAAGCAAAGAACATAGCCAGAATAACAAAACATCAGAAGCATAGCTCCGGGACAATGGGAAGCTCAGCCAGCCTACATGCAGGCCCTGTTAGCAGAGAAATGCCCAACCAGCTCACATTCTCAGCCCCGTTGGCGGAGTTGCTAGGGTAAACCTCGTATGCGCACACCCTTTCCAGCCCACGTCTGGCGCTGGAGGACCTGTTACCATAGAGTCACAAGAGTTGACGTAGCATCCTGATCAGGGAAAACTACGCCCGGTGTCACAACGCACAAGAATACCACAGAGAATCACAGATGAACATGAGCATGCCGGAGCAACCTAGGCCACCGAACCTAGAAGTCCGACCCCCGAGGTTCCAATAGACATAATCAAATACCAAGACAACGGTGGAACAATGCAAAGACTATGACATGTGGTGTTCATTAGAATGTTTACTATACATGTGCCTAGATTATACTGCTGTTGATGTTGCCCATACAACCTGCCCAAGTTGAAGTAGCTAGAATACCGAGGAAGATAATGATCGCAAAACACGTCGAGGAAGCCATAAGCCTAACTATCATTGATGTAGCTACGACAAGGAAAGATACTACCAATCCAGACAATACAAACCTTACCTCATAACCATTCTCCCATGAGGATAATCTATTAGCTATGATGCCTTTGATAAAATATAGTGCAACAACTTAGAAACTTACGGTGTACACCTAGAATAACAGTGCTCCACGCTATAGCCTCATCTAGACGCCCCATATGCCTCATATAACTCTCACTACCCAACTTCTAATGATCTCCAAGGTTTCACCATTTATTTATCTCTCACCATTATTTGCTAAGGTTTTTAATATTCCGATTAAAAACCCACTTTCCATAGCTAAGGAATTGAAACATATAATTAATGTAGAATCCCAAAATTAAATACTTCTGGCTTAAAAACCCCCAAGGTCTCACGACCGTAACTGCATTTAGCCTTTTCCACCTGATCTCTAGGCTAGCACAGGAGATACAGGAGCTCCGAGCAACCATTACCCAGCAAGGCAGGGGCCTCCATGCCGAGGTCCATGAACACTTACGGCAGTGCACGAATGAGTTGGCCAAGTAGCAGAGATTTCAACAGGAGCTAGGCTCTCGACTCTAGGCACCAGAGGCCGCAACACGGGGCCAGACAAGCACACATATTCCACAGCCCACCAGTCGCCAAACAGGCAGACAGACACCGCCTGCTTCATCTCGCACCACCCTGCCCTTTGCGGAACAAATTTCACACGCCTGTGCAACAAGCATCACCGATAGCTAATGTTGCCCGCGAACTCCGAGCGCATCAGAGGTATCACGCCAGCGCCATAATGTGGTGGCACGCGGAGGTGAGATTCACCAAGGAACGATTTATCTCGCATGGCATCGAATGCAAAGGCACATTAGGCGCGCTTGAAGGGGATTATTTACATGTTGACTGTGATTCTTATCCTCCAGGCGCTGAAGGGGACTACTATGTATGTTGACCAGATCTTACCCGACGCGAACAAGAGTCCCGATGGCGCCAGCTCTGGCTCAAGTCGGGATGTCCGCCGAGGGGGTGCCGGTGATGCCCGTCCGGCAGCAATCTTCGATTTTCAAAGGTCACCGAGGTCGCCGATGCAATGCATCGCCGCCGCCACTCAAGCACCGCCACCGCATTCTATCGCACTCTCCGCCCCACGCTTCCAATCGCTTCGCAATCGCCGCCAGTGCCGCATTAATCGCTCCCGCAACCAAACATCATCGAAGGCCTACATCACATGCCAACAAATAGGAACCGTGTACTCCTGATGGTATCTTTGAACCGCTTCTGGGCTTCCCCTTTGGTAGAAAGGGGAGAGTCTCAACTCTATTGGCGCCGTATATGGATCTCATTTTCCTCATAGAAACATGGGAACATGCAGGGCACAGGTTGTCGAACCTCCCAGGTTATCTCAGATTTCTGTTCAATGAGTGCACGTGCAAGTGAGGACATGGCGGGTTGCCCGCTACTATCGCTAAACCTTTGGGGTATTCTACCCTCGCTACACAAAAAAACGGCATGTGTACAATCGATACTTGTGGGTGCGCGTGCAACGCATGACAGTGGCAGCGTTCTCTTCATAGCAGCATGCTATTTTCCACATGCCGAGAGCAACTTCTATAACACTCATTCGGATGTGGATAGATTGGAGCCCTATGTCGATCTATATGATGACATACAAAGAAAGACAAACAGCTTGGGCAAGGTTATGTTGCTTCGGGCGAATTTTAATGCACGCACGTGAGCCGAAAGCAGTCCCAAAATTTGAGCCCCTGGCAGAGGACATCTTGCAGCTGAACCCCGCAGAGGTGGCTTGGTCAAGGGTGTCAGACGACAACCATATTTCGCGCTATGGCAGGCAGTTAGTTGTTGCTGGGTAGTATTTTTGACCTAGTTATTTGTAATGGGTTGGCACAATGGCCATCTTCCAGCTGCTGCACTTGTAGACAGGAGAACCAAGGGGGCGGCTCCATTGTGGTGGATTATCTGTTGGTTGAGAAACAGAATCTGCACATGGTTGCCCATTTTTCCATTGGAACAGTCACTCGGGACGAGGAAGTGGACTCGGACCACCAGCCCCTGTTCGTGCATCTCCATTGGCAAGCTCCTCGTGCATCTACTGCCTCAACACCCCAGTGCCTCGGGCCAGTGCGACTACCACCGCAGGATCTATGCCCACCGCTTGAGCATAACCTCGGCAAGACTGCCGCAACTCCCCACACTTCAACAAAGAATTGCCACAGACGGACTCACCGCTCGACAAATGGGCCGAGAGATGCTTTGGGAGAGGCCGCCACGGCCCTCAGCGCTACCACCTTCCCCGCAATGTGGTTCGATGATGAGTGCTCGGGAGCTCAAGCGACATTCCTCGAAGTCACCGATCCCACCTCCCGCCCACAAAGCATCATCAATAATACCGCCCTTCCTCAAGAACAAGAAAGCCAGCCTATCTCGCAGAGCATCGCCAATGTGATGTTTGGTCTCCCCGGATCGCACCCCAAGACATTCTCGAGAAGGGTCTTGAGCAAGACCGCATGTTCCCCACGTGAGCATCACCTCTGAGCAATGGGTACAAGATTTGCAAATGCCTTTTACTTAATTCGGGCGGGCCTGACACCAGTCCTCCATAGATAGGCATGGCTCGGGTTATCACAGAGGGGATGTCATCATGGGCCTACAACGCCCGCTAATGGGAAGGCAAAGCAGATTTAGATGGCATGCAAAGGAACTTCCGAAATGGCCTCGGGCCTTCACCGGTGTCTCGCTCATGGTGTTATTCAACAAAGCATTGCAAGAAGGCTTCCCTCCACAAAGGACCACTAGTAAAGTTGTGCCCATGTACAAGTGGGGGACCCTCAATGCCCGCCAACTATCGCATACTATTATGGTCAGCCCCTCTATGCAAAACCGCTGACCGGCATCCTTGAGCAAATGGGCCGACAATATGGGCGAGAGGAGGCGATGTGCGAAGCTCACACATGCGTTTTCGCCCGTGCATTCCACCATTGACCATATCTTCACTCAAGACATTGATTGAGGATAGCAGAATCACCGACAAAACCCGCATCGTTGTTTCGCGGGATTTTGCAAAAGCTTTTGACACAAAGGCTCCTCGACAAAGTTATGGGACGATCGCGGGCGTACCGGGACTCCCCTTGACTTGGAGAATGCAGTGTATAGGCTGTACGAATCATGCTCAGGCCGTATCACATTGTCGACACAGCTGCAATCGCAGAGTATTGAGTGCGTCAAGGTTGCCCCCACTCCCCTACACTCTTTGGCCTGTACATTGACCAACTGGAAGATTGGCTCTCTGAGCATGGAGGTGCGGGCGCCCATAATGTGAGGCTCCATCTTTGCATCTAATAAAATGTTGCTTGGCTTTAAATCCAGATGAATAACTGGAGTTGGGCAGCCAGAATACAAATACAGCAGCCCCTACGCAATCCCGTCTGCAATTTTGAGGCGCAAATTCCATGATAAATCGCATTTGGGATGCAAGAGGCGATCCAAGCTTAGGATCAGAATTTAGGCTTCCAAATTCGACAGATAGCCCAGAATTTTGGCGATGTTTCTGTGCCTTACCATTCTCAGAGATTGCAGCCCACAAGAAAAGATCTCTTTTTGCCGCGTGCTCCAAATTAAGCCGCTTTGAAAGCTAAAATCTGTCCTCGCTTTTTTCCCCCCTCAGACATACTGCCCTCGCGGCCTCACGCTTATTTTATTCTCATCACTGAAGTTGTGTGTAGCTTCTTCAATCTCTTCCATGCTTAATTTTATGAATTGGCCGCTCACGTCGCAGAAATTTATCTCGCAGGATTTTAATTGCCTGTCATGCATTATCTTCCAAATTGCGAAAGCACAAACCATGAAACAGATACACAGAGTGCCGGAACGTATGACTCTTCCCATGCTGAACAAAATCCTTGGTTTACATGCTGCCATGTCACAATCCTTTATGCTTTCTCTCGAATCACAGACCTGTTTTGTCCCAGAATACTTGGTCAAATCACCTTTGCTTTCCGCTGCATTGCTCTGATATTTAGGCCAGATTTTTTTAAGCAAAAATCACCGACAATGGTTGCCACATCCTTTTACTGCCACCTCATCTATTACTTTCAATATAATTTTGTGAATGCTGGATGACAATTTCTAACAAAGGCAACCATCCTTCATGCAAGTCTATATATAACTACCTTTGTAACCGTCAAACCCCCACACCGCTTGTGCATGACATGCTTTGGGTAACTCCCCCATTTCTCATGGCTCGGATTATAAATTGATCTGAGATGTCTCACGAAGATGCTTTATTTTCACCTTGGAGCTGGAGCTGGCAGTGTCGATGTCCTCACGGAGATCTCTGTTTTATAATCCGAGCTAGGGACCCAACAGGGGAACATTTGAGTGATATATGTTCTCCGACCTTTGCACATTTGCCACCGTTTTTTGGTTTGCAGGGAAAATAGAATGTGTCTTGCAGGTCAAATTTGGTCATCCGATCTGGCAATGCGCCGGCCAATTCTTCTGATCTGCAAAGCTAGGCGGATGGTTAGTGCAGGTCCGCATATGAGGCGACAGGCCATAGTAGAAAGACACTCTGAGACAAGGAAGAAAAGAGAAAAATCTGACAGGGGTACTCTGGCACCAGACTTAAGATATGGCCATATGGGGCAACAGGGCCATATAGTCGTTTTACCATGTTAAAGACCCGGATATACCCATGGTTTAAAAGTGATGGCATCTGATATTTACAAGGCTCCTCAAACTACTGGTAACACATTGCTACCCTATTGTTTGTGCACAATCACATGGAATGATCACAAAAGGTGAACAATCACATGTAAAGCCCACCAACGGTGGGCAATTTACTAGTATCTTCTCTGTTTATGTTGTCTTGAATACCATCATTTTTTGTTGTCCTTTTGTCCATGACTGCAGATATTGCATGTCAATGAAGAATTTATACCAAAGCATGGAAATTTGATGATGTTTCTTCTTTTCCAACCATCCCAATGATCAATTTTTGTTTTAATCATTGCAGTTGCAGAATTTGTCATCTACTTTGGGATACCATACATTATTTTGAAGCATATTCTGGGAAGGGACTCGCAAAGGACACAAAACCGGCCGATAGATAGGCTTGTCATTCATCACAGCAGTAGTATACAATGTTTGAAGAATAGAGAGGGGTAGCCGACCATAGGAACAATATCGGGCTACCCCGGAAACAAAAGAAATGTGCACAGGCAGTATAGAAGGGTAATGGCGACAACTTCTCATCGGGATAAAAAACCCCGCCCTTTCGGGTTTTCGAGGAAAATCCTAATGAGAAATGGTCGCCAACAACCTTGAATGTGTTGCCTGGAGAGCCGAAGGAGATGGGTCGATGGCGAAGCCAAAAAAAGCAAGACCTCTGAAGATGGCGTAAAACATGCAAGCAACACAAAGAACTCTAAAAAACACCCGTGAATGGTTAGAGAAAATCAAACATGTAGCAGAAAAAGAGAGCAGCACAATGATGTAAAAAGAAATATGCTACACGCGGATGGTCAAAACTGAACAAAAACAATAGAAGAACTAAAAAAAAAACATATAAGGGCGGGTAGGGTGGGAAGCAACGGACAAGGAAAGAGATGCTGCTGTAAGAAGACGCCGATAACGAGCCACAAGAAGGACGAGCACATATATAGCTGCTCGGCCCTTCCCAGAATAACGATCCGAGGGCTCGGATCGATGCTATTATTCTGGCAATGTTCAACCAACTATTTCTGGCAATTTGCATTATGTGAGCAAAGAAGTCATATGGTGTCTGCCACGCTTTCATACAACTAGTATGCTTTAAGTAGTATGTGCAATTTTCACTTGTTTTATGTATAAGTGGGCAAATTTTGCCATCTTTTGTTTGATATATGTACTTGAAATACTTCTTCACTAGGTACATGTCCATTCCAGGTTTCCCTTAAGGGACAAATTTTCGTAAAATTGCGATTTTTTATGAATTTAATAATTTTTAATGCTAAGGGATAGTAGGTTACCTCATTTATTAATATTTTTTAATTCGCCCGCCATTCTATGAAACGAGCCCCCGCCTTACTCAACTTCGCCCTACTCTCGAAGGCGAACTATTCGCCCGGATTTCTACCAGAAGCCAGGCATTGTTCATAGATTCGCCCTTCATACTTACAAGGATCGGAGGTTTTACGATTTTTGTGTTCTGCTCCAGAAATGCCCGCAGAGCTATTTCTTGGATGGGAGTAGGAACCTACGATTTTACTGCAAAGGAGGCGAGTCTTGCAAAAAATTTAGTGTTCAGTTCATTAGTTAGGACTATCTGCTCCTATGTGTCCTCGTTAGAGTTTCAACGAATGATCCTAAAGAGTAGGGTAAAGTTGAGATATCTTTCTTGGAGATTCTCGATTCAGAGTAACCAACAACAGACTTCCCCATTTGCTTGGCAGAGCAAAGATCATGGGATGGCAGCCCGCAACGTATTGTTCAATCCTTGTCTCAAAAGCTTGATTTCGCATCTTGTTGCAGAATCTTTAAGGATTTCTATGTGACAATTCCTGATTGTTGTTGTAATGTGCAATGTTTCAATGGACTCTCCTTACTAAAGCGGCAATGACATCGTTCAAATATTAAGGCATCTACTTTGAAGGGTCAGGTATGGAACCCTTCCTGTTTACATATTGTTTCTTCATTGCGCTAAGTCTTGAAGAAGAATGCATTGTTTCCAATATGGAATGCAGGTTTTATGGCTAATGCATTTGTAAGCCATGTTATGTCCGGTTGAGCTCTAGAATGTAAAGTGCAATTCTGATATTGCAAAATACAGAGTACCCCCGTCCAATAATCTTTATCAGTATTTGTATGTGACTATCAAGACAGGTTGCTCTCATAATGTATCCCGATTTAACTCTAGATTGTGAGTATTGGCCTTTGAATATGTCCCGTTGCAGTGTTTCTTTATCACTATTTTTTGTGTCATTGGTCTTGGCATGGTATCAAAGCTACTATGAATTTGTATCAAATCTATTGCATCTTCCTGGCACTGTTGTCTATACCTTGCATTATTGTCTATACTTCAGGTTATACATGTTTTGAGGGACTATTTCTTTTGAAGAAGCAGAACCCCTGTTTCAACATATAGTATGTCTAGTATGTTTGATAGATTGTAGATGTCGGAGTAGTGCTCCATTCTATGTAGCATACATCATGTTCATCTCTTTGTATTTGCTTCTTTGTTATATTTGTGCATGTGTTATCTAGTGGTGTTATTTAAAGAAGAGCTAGAAAATGTACCTACAATTCATGTAATATTTTAAGATGGTAAATGCCATTAGAAGTATCTGAAGCATCTGTACCTTATTTTTGCCTGAACATTTGCTTCTAGTATGTAACATAGCATTGTAATATCTGGAAAGAATAGCTGCAAGGCTCTCTTTAATTATCATTTGTGGGATTCATACAAGAACAAAACATAAGATCTGCCTTCTAATGAAGGAATATATGCACTATTTTACTCTACAGCATGTTATTGTGTGGACTGTAGCTAAATAGTATGTTGGAATGCCACGCTTAGCATAAATTGTCAAGGGAAATTCGTTTTGTTTTGCATCACTATTTCCATTGCCGTTCAGACGTTAACCAACAACCGTATCTGGAAACAACCCAAGTGATCTATATATAAACTTGACTCTAGGGATATTCCTGGAATTCAAAAAGATGGCATCACTTATACTCCAACATCTCTATCAACTATACGGATGCAATTCTTGGCACCATATCGCAGGTCTGCTCTCTACTTTAGTCTCTCTTATTAGCTAGAGGACATTTTGTATAGCATTTTACCACTATGTTTAGTTGATAACTCAGGTTTGTCAATTTCTAGTTTGAAAACATGCTATTCAAACCGGTTTGTCTCAGACATTCAGATTCATGTATTGATGCTGCGCTACCAGCAGTAGCTGCGTATCAACCTGTAAGTTGGTGGGCTTTGCGATTGCTTACAGTAGTGTGTTAACCACCTAGTGGTTAACATTGTGCACATGCTAGGTGTCAGTAGTGGCAAACAACACTTGGCATGTTTAGGTTAACTTAAGTATATGGCTTAGATTTAGCTAGATGTAAGGCTCAGATTTGTGGTCTACACTATATTAGACCGGAGCCTCTTCATATGTACTCAAGTTTTATCTCAAATTTGGAGAGCCTCATTTGGCCACGTTCCCTTCACTCTTTGTCCATATTTGTTTGTCTTGTTCTTGTTTTCTGATCATGAGCATGGCAGCTTTGTAGCATCTAGCAGTCATAGACTGTATGCCAAGAATTCACAATTAACAGTGGCGTCGTTATGCCGGGTTCGCTCGTGATCATTTTCTTTAGCCTTACTGTCTGCTGTTGTCTTGTTGCTCTCATGCTTCTCCGTTTTGAAGACTTTTTGTATACTATTCTCCACCCTTTAAATTTCCTTAGTCTGCCCAACCAAGTCGATTCATGTATCTGCTTGGAGGCTTTTCTTTTTCAAAACAGCTGATGATTTTGCCAAGCTGATGATTCTGCTTGATTCTGGAAGAGCATGACTCAGCCTGAATATATGTGCCCCCCCCCCCCAAAAAAAAAAGGGTGCAGCGTGGGCGTGCATGTGTGAGAACAAGGAGCGTGGCATCAGCGTGAGAAGCATGAATGACCATGCGGCATGAGTGGAGCGTGAGCTTGCGTGACTATCATAAGAGGAGTGTGGGCGATTTCAAAATGGTAAATGCAAAGCATGGATGCGAAAAAAGGGCACGGCGTGATGAAGCAATATAATAGTTGGGTCAAACTTTTTTGGGGTGGTGTAATCTCCAGTTGCCACGTGTCCTATGCCAATTTCATGGAATTACATTTGGGGTACTTAAATTCCGGTTTACAGGTTTAGCAGGTAAAACTTCCCACACAATGACATGTTGCAAATTTAGTGGAAGTTGAATTACAAACATACTGAAACTTCAAGTACAGATTATCACAGAGTTAACAAAAAAGGTAGACATGCAAGTTCTTCAAGTACAGATTATCACAGAGTTAACAAACGGCCAATTCAAACTTCAAACGGCCAATTCAAAAAGGTAGACATGCAAGTTCTTCAAGTACAGATTATTCACAGAGTTAACAAACTTCCAATTCAAGGTTCTTCCAAAGATACCAAGCAAGGCTCGCAACAACAAACCCTAAGGCCCGCAAAACAAAATAATGGAAATAACAATGTGAACAAAATAAACTAGAGCATAATTCTGCAATAAAGATAAGCACACACTTACGCAGAATTTTCAAGATTCTTTTTGGGTCGTAAAAATAGCTCAAAGTTGATGACTACCCGTTGAATGTGATTACCGTGACATGGATAATCCGCCCAATTCGGAGATGCATCAGAAAGTACTTCTTCAATTCAGAGATCCGCCAAGTGCTTTAATAAAAAGCTTATCAAAATCATCTTCCAAATTCATATTTGTAACATCCTCAATAATGGAGCACGCTTTGAAGTCTCAAAGAAAGATTAGAAGAACTAGCACCTAAACCAAAAATTTTGCCGCCCCCAAAACCATCCAATCCAAAGACTAAGATTCTTTACATTATTTGAAAAAGCATCATGGTAATTTTTCCCTCAGAGCCGTAACATCCATGGCACTTGCTTTTGCCACAACACCACTGATCATATCGCTTATAAGATCCCCTATCTCGATGACTGTTATTGCCATTCCAAAATCAATTGGAACATTAGCGAATTTTACATTTGAGTGATGGCAAGGGTTCTACAAGACTTATTTGTGTAATAGCCCTCAATCCCACAACACTTCACCATATCTTTCAACCGTAGAGATAGTGCCCACAAAGAACATGATTTCTATTAAACCGCATAAACGGATTTTGGGTTGTTGATAGCTTGAAGGAAAATGTACCATACATGTAAAATATAGTCAGCCAGACACTACGTAAAAGCTTTAAACATGCATAATAATTTAAGGGAGAATGTTACCGCCACCAATGTCGCCCTTAACTTCATAACTGAAGATGAAATACAAGCTCCTTCCACGCCTTAATAACATCTTCCTCGTAACATCCGACAAAGCTCGCGAAAATCTTCCGCCTTGTACTTGCTAAGAGTAGCCTTCCAATTCTTGCCGGTGGTCTCACAAGATTCAAGATATTCTCTTACAAAATCACTTCCAATGCTAAACATGAAATCTCTAAGATTTGCTAACTCCTTACCACCACGAACCAAGAACCTAGTCATACAATAAAAGGCAAACCTTTTTGCAAGCCAAGAGTCAAGTAACCCGATGCATTGATGCCCCAAGACAAGGTTCGACCGCCGACTAATAATCTCACTCTTCTTTCTTTCTTGATGGTACCGTGGTTAATCTCGATCGCTACCTCAAGTGCCTTACGAGCCTTTACAAAAATGATATCATGATACATATCGATCACCTTCTCCTCCTTCAAAGTTTTTAACATTATAGCTTCTTGCTTCCTTCGCAAAATTCTGTTATATGCGCGAAATAAATTATGCAATCTGAAATAAGAAGAAGTATAAGCTCAACAACTAAAGTAGTAAAATGAAATTAAAATTAAATCCCAATACTCACGATTCAGGAGGATACTTTGTGCCATCTATCCGCTGAACGCAAAGCAAAAAAGTCTCTAAACATTCAGCAAACTTAGCAACTGGCATGTCCTCAAGCTTAATGCTAATATCTTTTCCAGTATGATGACGCCATGCATCAAATCTGCCTCGAGCCCACTCATCCTTACTTGCAGAAGAGGGCTTCTTCCCACGACGTCTGTCAACTTTAACGAAATTAATGCTGGAACCAGCAAGAGCATTCTCAATATCGGAAGGACTATTCTCTAGGTTATCATCCGAAAGACCAATATCAAAGCTTGGTCCATCATCAAAACCTGGTACACCTAAATCGAACAAAAGATAAGAAGCCTATAACGTAAAATTAAAGTGTAAAAAACAAATGTAAAATTGAACTTACATGAGGAAGTGTTGTTCTGCACCGGATTCTCACAAATAGCAGCATCATGTTCTTGACTAGCATTAAAAACCAGAAGTGGCAAACAAGCAGGATCCACCAAGCCAGCTACTTGTGAGTCCAAAACTAGACAAAATTTGATGATTAGTTACAAGATTTTTAAAATTACATGCACAAGATGTACTTACAGAACAGTAGAATTATAAGAACCTATATGCTAGTTGTGCTATCTACAGAATATTAGAATTGCAAGGATCTAACACAAGATGCAGAATAATAGAATTAGAAAAACTTACATGCATAAGGTCTCTCCAGACAAGAGGGATTTTCCAAAGAAAGAATCAGATTCAAAGAAGAACTTCTAAGGATCTTCCATGGCATCGCTTTTTAGCCCCTTCTTGCTTGAAAATGTTGTCGATCAGGCTTCTTGGGATCCATTACAAAGATCTTGCATAAGAAAAAAAATGAGAACTTAGCATCAAAAACTAAGAAACATGAAAGAATAATAGAATTAGAAAGACTTACATGCATAAGATCTCTCTGCATCAGCAGAATTTTCCAAGAAAGAATCGTGATTCAAGAAGAACTTCGAAGGATCTTCCATGGCATCGCTTTTTAGCCCCTTCTTGCTTGAAAATGTTGTCAGGATCAAGCTTCTTGGGTCCATTACAAAGATCTTCCATAAGAAAAAGTGAAAACTAAGCATCGTAAAACTAAAAACATGAAAGAATTATGTTTTGCAAAAATGCGTAACCTTCTTGCTTGAAAAAGTCGCCAACAACAGTTTGATTTCCATTACAAAGATCTTGCATCAATCGAACACCATTACCCTCAGATGTCGGATTTGTAGCTCTAAAACCTGTTCTTGGAGAAGATCTTGCCTTTGGACGACGGTAATCAAGCTGCTCACGGCGTCTTCGACGTGCCATAGCTGCTGCCGAGAATGCTGGCGCCAGAGTGAAAACGCAACAGGGAACAGGGAAAAAGAACTAATAAAAAATTTTCCCCAACTATTATATTGTTAGGGTAACAAATTGGGAAAATTTTAAAAATGCCCTTGTATTTTTTCATAATTGTCAAAATGCCCCTGTATTTTATATATTTATTAAAATGCCCCTAATTTTTATACCACACTGTTTTTGGCCTCGATATTTTGGATCAAAAAGAGGAGTCGAATTTGAATTTGATCTGCCGGAATGCAAATGGAGCTGTGTTCTAAGGCACTGACCAGCCATAGCCACATCCAATGCCCCGCCCCTTCTTTCTCAAATTACAACACCATCTTCGAATCTCTGCTTCTTCTAGCTTACGTTCTGTTGTTCTTTTGTGGGTAGCTTTCCAAATACCATAGTTGTTGAAGAAATCCGGAGCAGATAGTAATTTGAGGGCATAACATCTATGCTATCAAGAAATGAACTCGATTCGAAGTTTGGCTTTTATGTCTTGATCCAATTGCATGTAACACAATGATTTGCCTTCTGCGATAAAAGCTAGAATATGATTCCACAGGGATTTTCACATATCACATAAACTAGAAGCAGGTGATTCTACAATGAGTTGATTTGTACAGACATAAGCCAGAAGCCTTTTTCCTTGAAGTTTGGTGAAATTTTGGGCCGATACTTGCTGCACCAATTAGCTGTTTCATTTCCGTGTTTGCTCAGATCTTGTATGTTCACCAGTGAGGAACTTGCGGCGCAATGTCTTCGCCGGAGAAGGTAGCAGCAATTCAGGCAAATGCTTCTACGCCATCTCCCCTGTGCTTATCAAATTCGTTTTTTTTTTCTGTGTGCTTCGTACCCATCTGCGATTTTTTTGTAGTTTTTGGTCGAGTTTCTGATCTCTTTGTGGTTCTTCAGGGGTCGAAGGTCCTGATGGTCGGAGCTGGAGGAATTGGATGCGAACTGCTTAAAACGCTGGTTTCGTCACAACTGGAGAAGAGAAATACATGGCAGAGACTTGGTTAGGGGCATTTTGACAAATTCGTAGAATATTGGGGCATTTTAATAATTATAGAAAAATATAAGGGCATTTTTAAAATTTTCCCTAACAAATTTGGTCCAAAATTCCCCCTTTATCCGGTAAACCGCTCCAGGCTACCGCCGGTCGCGGTTTAACCGGATAAAGGGGGAATTTTGTCCCAAATATGTTACCCTAGTACAATATGGCCCATGAGCTTAAAAGCATTGAGCGTGGGCATTGATGGGCGTGACTTGAGCCCCGTGAGCGAAAGCGTGAGCATGGACCAAAAACTCAGCGTGGCCCATTATCAACCTGTATAGATATCAAAACAGAAGCATGAGGCATTAAAAGGAACCTTAACAGAGCACAGACGGCCGGCGATGGCGGTGCTGCATCTTTCTATTTGCAGATGATATGGGGGCGAATGGAGCTGAATAGCTGCCTTGAAGTGCACATGCTGAAGATAGACTTGCAGAAAAGGGAATCCTGATATGGTGTCGCTGCAACAGGTCGGTGAAGGGTCGGAATGGAAGATTTGCACAACGAAAAAGCCAAGTATGGCAGCCAGATTTCTCTGCAATAGCTTTCTCTGCAACGGATTTCTCTGCAATCTTATTAGCTTATGCCCAAGGACGATTTGTGCAGGATTGTCGACGAAGACAAATTGGTTTGTGAAAGCTTGAATAAAGATACATGAACCGCTCTGTTTATTGTGTGCAGATACTTGCAGGACAAATGGTAGGATTTGCCCCAACTCATGAATTCTGAGCTCCCTCTTCAATTTATGCAGACCGTGCAAGTAGAACTGTGAAGTGGTGAAGGGCTTTGACTCCAATGTTTATCTATTTTTCCTGATATTTAGTGCAGATACCGAGCTGAGAAGAACAAGTGAAAAAGTGCTGCACCAATTCTTAACCCCTGTAAAGCCGAATGCTTGAAATAATCCCTGTGTGCGCTGCAAATGAACTAACCATAATCGGAACTGTGATGTATGGACTGAGGTGGGCTTCATAAAGCATGCTACAATGTTTCTTGTAACAGGGTATGAGGGCTAGCCAGAGTACTGGCCCTCCACAAAAATAAAACAAGAAAGCGCTGAAAACGTGTTCTGGATGCCAACAAATGAAGTGTTCCTACACAAAGCTGCCCCAAAGCATGTTTGCACAGAGCTGCACCAAATAAGATTGGAAATTTTTGATGTGCAGAACAAAGTTGTGCGACACGAATTTTTGGAAAAATATTGAAGAAAAAACAATCAAATTATTTTTAGAGTTTGCTGAGGAACCTGTAAGCAGGAATAAGAACGAGAATGTGGACGACCAAAACGGATCCAAATTTTGATTCAAGCTCTATACTGGGAAGAGACTGCTGGATCACTAAAACAGACACTTGACGTGGCATGCTATCTCACCACCCAACCACGAGCTCTCAGCCAAAGCACAGCTGCCCCAGAGCTCTCCCCCGAGCTACTATATAGCATGCACGCCCCCTTTGGTCCTTCTTTGGACCAAAGGCTCTCTTTGGACCATAGGCCATCTTTGGACTAAAAGCCATCTTTGGACTCCACGTCCTTAGCATATAGCATTCCCCCCCTCTTGACATTGCAGCGGTCCTCTGCTGCAAAAGGGTATCTAAATACCTTTAGCCATCCGAGCATAGTCCTTCCTTGGCCCTCGCTTAGGCCGGCTAGTAGAAGCCTGCCCTTGGACTTCTTCTTGTCTCTCAGCTTCCTTTGCTTTCCGATCTTTATATTCCCTAAGAATATCCGGATAAGCTTCTAAAACATTGCCACGCACCCATGAAGCGTCCTCCAAAGGTTTGTGAGCAAACTTTACTAAATATTGTCTTGAACCACTAGTGGATTTTGTCTTCCAAAATTGTTTCCTGATTCTAGAACTTTGGAAATACCAATCAATTCTGGCTCACTTAACCTCTCAATTGGAGGTAAGTCTTTACCTTGATAAACTTTTAGGAATCATACATTCACTATATCATACATTCTCTAACATTGAGGCAATCATAATTGATATGCACTCTCCTTGACCACTTATAACTTGAAATGGTCCATGGAAATGGAGTCGACACTTAAGACCTTTCTTGTGCGCACCTTTCTTAAAGTGTCCTTTATGTATCCTTATCCATATCCAATCTCCTTTGTTAAAAACCATTGGCAGTTGCCACTTAGATGATTTCTTTGGAAAAATAATCCTGAGCATCTCGAATACGAGCTTGAAGCAAGTCCATGAGATCCTTATGCTCAATAACTAAATCATCAAAGATCCGAAACATCCTTACACACTCCAAAAGTGTCTTCCGCGACAAAGCAACCATAGATCGCCTAAACATGTGTCATCTTTATGGTAGACTGATAGGCATTATTGTATACAAATTCAAATTATAGGCAAATACTCTTTTCAATGACCTTGATGTTCATTGACAAACCCTCTTATGATGGAACAAATAACCTTGTTCACCACCTCAGGTTGTCCATCAGTTTATGTAATAGAGAACCTTAACTCAGTTCCCAACTGCATAAGTAATGCCTTACAGAATTTACTGGTATACTTTGTATTATAATTAGATACAATATCTTTAGGCAACCTATGTAGCCTAAACATCTTCTTGATAAAGAGCGTGAGTCAAGCAGATAAGCTATCAACTTATTCAAATTGTCCAAACAACCATCCAAGTGCCAATATTCTTGCGAGGACTTGTGGAAACCCCAACACTAACATCTATAGTAATTGGCATCCACTTCGCTTCCTGAATACGTAAGAATAAACGAACACCAAGAGGCTTCATGTTCGCTTTCTTTATCCATTGGCAAATCTCACAATGACTAATACGAATGAAGATATCTCTTCGCAATCCAGGCCAAATAAAGTATGGTTCAAGCTTTGCCAAAGTTGCCCCCACACCACGATGACCCGCAGTAGGTGCATCATGGACTTCGCTAAGAATAAGTGACCGAAAGTTTTGAACAATGCATGGCTTTGGACCTTTATATAACGATCTTATATCCATATGCATTGCCACTTTGAGCCAACAACCAAATATCCTTATAATCATTTTCAATGGCATACAATGGCTTCATTGCCTCCAAATGGTTGGATTGTGCTATAGAAAGAGAACAAACTGCATAACGCCTACTTAAAGCATCTGCCACAACATTCTCTTTACCAGGACGATAATCCACTAAAAGCAACCCATTTCAACTGCCTTTCCGATAATGTTGTCTGTGAAACAATGTGCCTAATGCTTTTGTGGTCAGTCAAAATATGAACCGTCGACCCTAAAAGATAGTGTCGCCACACTTTCAAAGCATAAATGACAAATGTAAATTCTTTATCATAAACACTATATCTACTTTCCGTGTCGAAAAAACTTCCGACTTTCATAAGCAATAGGATGACCATCCCAATCAACATTGTGCCCAAAGCCATACCACTTGCATCAACACATAACAAGTAAGTTAGACCAAACTTTGGCAAACGCAGAACAAGAGGATTAACCATGGCATCCTGTAAAACTTGGAAAGCAAACTGATGATTATGATTCCATTGGAAGGAACATCTTTTCGTAGCAACAAATATAAATCAAGCTAAACGAGCAAAATTGCAGAAAACTTCCTATAATAACGATAAGCCCACAAAGGAACGCAATGCAAAGAATCGGTAGGTAATCGGCCAATCCAATAATTGCTTGTACCTTACCGGATCAACTTTAAGACCCTCAAGAAAAACAATATGACTCAAATATTCAATTTCCGATTGGAAAAAGATATTTTTCTTAGGAGTAAGAGTAATAGACTCCTCCCTTAACCGACGAAAAACCTCCCGCAAATGCAAGTAATGATCTTCCTCGGTCTTACTAAGAAAACCAATATGTCATCAAAGAAAACAACAACATAAACGCCATGCACATCTTCAAATATTTGCCCCATTAGCCTCGCAAAAGAAGCTGGCGCATTTGTAAGTCCAAATGGCATGACCAAAAAAAACTCATAGTGTCCAAACGTTGTCGGAAACATAGTCTTATGCACATCTTCGGGTGCAACTTCAAGTTGCCAACACCCGGACTTAAGATCAAGATGACTAAAAACTTTGGCACCTTGGAACTTTGGCGCCAGAAACTATCCTTTTTCCTTGACCAACAAGACAGGCGCAAGGTGAAAAACTATAGCGGAACAATCCAGCTTGAAGGAACTCATCAAGTTGGCGCTGAATCTTTGTTTGTTGGCCATGCATTCTCCAAGAAGGAGCTTGATTAGGCAATTCTTGTCCAGGAAGAAGACAAAATATTGCAAAAAGACAGGTTGACACTCATTCAATGGAGATGCACTAGACTAAGGACGCAAAACCACCAACTACACAGAACGAGTTTTCATTGCCAAACATTTAAACAACAACTTCAAAGGTCTCACTCCCGCTAGCCAAGGCGAACCCAAGGTACTAGTAACCCAATCAGCTAAAGGATGAAACTCGTAACACCCATTCCTTGGTGACAACCTAAGCAGCACCAATCACAATCGCACACCAGAGGAAAACTGCCCTGCATTACAGGACTAAATAAAATACTAAGAAAGACAACTAAATCCTACTGACCTTGAGGATATTGTGGATCTAAGAGATAACTTAGGCAATCCAAAACTCAAATCTTCTACTTAGCCAGAATGATTTTCTGTTGCTACCTCTATCATGTAGGGTCGAATGCCATAACCCTATGCTCATGCCACTTTTGTCCCTTTTGTCCGTGAGAATAGACATAGATATGTGCTATGTCTCAAAGGGAGCATCAATAAAAACATGAGGGTCTTTGGTGTGAGATAATAGTCCAAAAATTGGTACCAACTATCATGTCCTCCTTCCTTCCTTTAAGCATGGGCTTTTGAGTTGTACGGCAACCAACATGCTTGACCTTAGTATAGACGTGCTATTATTGTCTTTGTAGGCACGAAGGCCCCCTTTGGTATTTTGGTATATAAAGCACCACAATCAATACACGAGCTATTATTGTCTTTGTACAATAAAGGCCCCCTTTATTGACATCCTTTATGTGCTTTTATTCCTATCTTTTAATTTTTATCTTCATGTCATATCTTTTAACTTTGATATGGCAAGTCCTAATTGTTAGCTTTGAACACTCACGGTAAAGACATCTTTGGCCCAGACTATTCAATTAGTCTACCCCTTTGCCATCAAAAGAAAGACTTTGCCACCAAAAGGAATACGTGCCCTTAAGTTTTTTTTTTTTTTTTTTTGTGTAAAAACCCAATAGAGGCTCCCCTTTGTGGACAATCTTTTCTCGCCTTTATTCATAACGCGTAACTTTTTCCTTTATGTCATGAGATAACTTGCATGGCATATACTTGTTCTAGAGTGTGTCGTCTAAATGAGATATGACATAGACTTGGCCTTGGCCGTTCCTTATCTATACCATTCACATCCACACATTCCTTAAGATTATTGCCTTTTTAAGAATATCGCCACAAGGTCATAAACCAAGGGACATATTTTAAGTACTTTAAGACAAAAACCTCATTATCTTACATGCATAGTTCTATGCTTGCCAAGGCCGAAACCTCACCTACAAAACATAGCTTAGCCATACTAGAATTCATACTGCTTTGCCAAACACAAGTCGGGATCCATAAAATCCACAAATGTAACAACCATGAGTATGCCTTGCTTGGAGTTACTTGTGTAAGCACCAATCCCATCTCTAATGGAACACCCATCAAAACCTAACGCCTCGATACCACTAAAAAGACACTTGACGTGGCATGCTATCTCACCACCCAACCACGAAGCTCTCCCAAAGCACAAATGGCCCCCCCAGCTCTCCCCAAGCTACTATATAGCATGCACGCCCCCTTTGGTCCTTCTTTGGACCAAAGGCTCTCTTTGGACCATAGGCCATCTTTGGACTAAAAGCCATCTTTGGACTCCACGTCCTTAGCATATAGCAATCACAGGAGCATGTTGTTTATGAGGTACAGCCAGAGGCTAATGGAACAAAGCGTATGTTGCCGTGCCGCCACCGAATCGGCGTCGGCCACCGCTTGATCTAAAGATCGGGAGGGCCGTAAGGCAAGGCTGGAGCAATCAAAGGGTTCCACATTCGGATTTTCAAGCCATCCTAGAAGGAAGAGAGACCGGGAACAAATGTGGGTTTGGCGATGGCGGATTGCTGGAGGGGGGAATCCTTGGGCGCATCCTTGAGCAGCAGGATGGCTACCAGAATTAAATCTGCTTCAGATGGCGGCCATGGAGAAGGAAGGGGGAAATTATTAATGCTAGAATGCCTGCGTTTACACTCCTTTTGCAATGAACTGAACAGGGGATGCGAAAATAACATTGACACTGATGTCCATAACATTTCAAACGGATCCTTCTGATATTGTTTATATCTCACTTCTTATTCTATGCTTTCAGTATTTCTTTATTTCGATCTGCTTCCATCTCACCTGTTTTTTTACTCAAGCTACAAACATTTAGCCAATGACAAATTTTGCATTGGTCTCTCTAGCCCATCCAGAAATAAACTTGGTTTTGGAATCCTTGCAAACCGGCAAGGAAATCCACAAATGATATGGTATGCTGATGTCCTAGTAGAGCCAAGTTCTCGTCTTTTATTAAAACACTACAAGTGTTAGTTTTGCAACCAGGAAATAGCAATCAAACAGTCTGGCTGCTGGTGCAAATGTGGCAAGGTGGAAGTTACAGATATTGGAATTTTTGTTCCATATGATGTAGGATGGCAAAGTATGGTATCTGACTGACACTCTATTCATGGGGCATTACTGGCAATTGATTGTTGTCCAGAATCAAAGCCTTCAAATTCTTGCAGTTCCCAATCTCTGCAGGAATCTGACCACCCAAGTTATTCAGCCACATCAGGAGCTTCTCTAATTTATGTAGATTGCATATTTCAGGAGGAATGTTGCTTTCAAACTTATTGTAGCTGAGGTCAAACACCTTTATATTACTGCAGTTGCTAACCCAAGAAGGAATTTATACTGTTAAGGAATCGTCTGAAAGAATCAAGGTTTCTAAGGGAGAATTCTGATGAAAATGGTCCAGAAAGAAAATTGCAGCTCTAGGTCCAAGTAAATCAAATTTGTACAGTTTTGCAGAAACGAAGGGATCTGCCCAGTAAAGTTATTGTCTCCAAGGTCAGGAATTTGGAGCGATGACATGCTGGTGGGAACTTTAGGGATACTTTCGTTTAAATGATTAAAAGAGGCATTCAAAACTTGTAAAACTTAAGCAGGTGATGTAAGACTCTGTTTATTTCATATATAGACAAACTACAACAGTGTTTAGAGCTAGGACTGCATTTTTACAGAGCATCCCACTACCCATTCCTTGATACGGGTTTTATAGTGGCCAAATTTATCAACTTCATCATTGCTGACAAAAAAGGCAGCTACTATAGTTGCTCAGGTAATTCGAAGTCAAGATGAAAGGGATTGAAGCCATCCAATATACCAAAAGTAGAGCTGTCAGAAGCATCAAACAATTTGTCCTCCAGACTAAAGCTACCGAAAGATCTGCTAAAGTGCCCCCAATTTTATGGCTTCCACCCTGCCCCATGTTATGACCTCCGTCATGCTCATCACCACAATTTATCCAGCCATCCACGACCACCAGGAGATCGATTCTGTGGCGTTTTGGAGCAGGAAGGTAATCATCCAAGAAGCCAAGAATTGTTTTCTCAAATTTCCTCTTCTTCGAAGCCATCGTCTCCTCAAGCAGAAGGCCATTACCAGCAGCTTGTTTATATAGCTATGAGAGACGGATTGAATTGAATGCAAAATATTCCAACTTATTTCATGTACGGCACTCAGGCACCCAATCAAGAGAGGTTTTCCAGCCAGATTCATACTGCATTCTAAATATTCCATAGCTGGATTCTTCGTTTAATTCCTGCTTATCAGTTTTTATTGGAGACGTCCCAATCCGAAGGAGATTGAGATTCCAGACCGTTAGGGGTTAGGGTCTCTCACACCTCCCCATCTCCAGCATGACGTCACTATGATGTCACTGTCTTCATTAGGTTCCAAGATTTTTTGCATATACGTGTCACTAGAACACTTCAAAAAAAATAGCATCAAATAAATAGCTTCAAACAAAAAAACAAACTAAATTATATATGAGTGATTATAGGAGGATAGGATATATCTTACCCAAGATATACGAGACATATGTCATATATAACATTATACATACCATGTGACATATGACATACGCATGAGACATATGTCGTATATGAAATATACATATGTTATACATACCAGTATACATATTTTATATCATAATATTCTATATGACATGACATTTATGTTATATGTGACTAGTGTTTTATATAATAATATTTTATATAACATAGCATAACATTACACTATGTGACACATATCTCATGTGCTATAAATTGAATATATGATATATATAATTCATCACATATGTCACATGGTGTTTTATATCATAATATCTGATATGACGTGATATTACATATGTTACACATGCCCTCATACGTGTCTTACATCATGATATTTGATATAACTTGACATTACATGTGACACATATCATATATGACATTATATATACCATATGACTTATGACACATGAGAGATAATCACATGTGACATATATGTCATATATTATATTATATAGATCATATGATATATATCTGATTTATGGCATGTATCATGTAACATAGATCCGACTCTGAGATATGGTACATAATGAAGGATAGGTTACATACGTATAAAACTCAAATTCCTGAGGTATAAATTTGAAAATACGATGTTGATGTAACGAGATTGCAGGCCAATCCATGCCTTTTTATGTGACGAAAATGATTGCTTTAATATTTAATGCGTTTAAATGTTTTTGTGTTAAATCCATATTAGCAATGGTTGGTTTGCTCCAACAATACGGGAGTGACCCCTCTGCTCTACGAGGGTGTGACATGGAAATCGTCGCCCCTTGATCTGGCATATGTTTGGGATTATTCCCACATCTGAGGGCCACATGAATTTAAAATACTTGAGCGATAAAATGCCAAAAAAACGCCTTGCCAAGTTGCCAAAATACCTTGCCAAAAATATTTCGCGAACACTGTTTGTCCGGCGGGAAAGTCGGAGGAGGTTGCTCCTCTTCTCTTCCAAGGTAAGTTCTCTTCTCATTTGGATCTCTCAGTAGCTTTTGCATATACTTGAAGGAATTTTTGCATACTTGAGGCCAACTATTATCTTCAATGGGCTAATGCGCATTTTTCATCACACCATTTTCTTTTGGCAACATCCTTCGATGTCTTTTATATGCCATATTTTGTGCGGGGTGAAAGACTTGCTTGTCCAATGCAAGAAATGTGATTCTAGAAATTTGTTAGAAGTAACAATCATACATCAATATGAATGTGACATATATGAGAATTATTAGGAGATAAAAACTAGTGTAGCTATAGAGAACAATTTAGAAATAGAAATGATTCAAACCAAGCTCTTACATCTTGGCTATAGCAGTTGGAATGCTAAAGAACAAGTAGAGTTGATGAGATTGTAACAATAACTTCTCATTGCCATTTGTAGAAGCGCATCAATTACATAACCAATGGCTTAGTATCTTTATTGCTTTTTAATTCCTTTTTGCAACCTTTCCGCAAATGACATGGAGGCATTGAATATCAACATGGAGGCATTGAACCAGAAGGTAGACCTACTAAGAGAACAATTGAATTTGGTCGATACGGAGGTTAAATGGACCAAAGCCCAAATAGAGACATTACAGGATGAGGTCAATTTCTCCACCATGTGTTTTAGGAATAAAGAAAAAATTAGCTATTAATCCTTTGCTTTGCCATGTACAGGTACGCCAGCTAAACAGAATGGCAAGAAGAAGATCTAGGTGGTACCCCTTTGCTCCTTGTATGTCAATACAAACGGATTCAGGGCATGAGACAGAACTTCTCCATCGAATCGAAGCATTGGAATTCCAAGTTTCAATACTGGCTCAAGATGTAAGAAAATTCATTTGCTTGTTCATGTGATTTCTATAATTTACCAAGGTGATCACATTTACCTGGAGCTTTTACTCCCTCTGATTGCTATTCAAGGATTAGCTTTTGATGTCCATTTGATATGCTTCCCAACTCTGGTCTGTTGCTACCAAAACTTCAAATATCAAAGCATAATAGCATTTTTCTTTCTCAAGCACATTGGATATCTTCTTCTATAGTGGAAAATTAGAACGATTATTTCCTACATCACAATAAATGACCCGCACACAAGCTAACCACCTTTTATATATCTATTGTGCCAATATGAATAAGGCAGAGTTATATCATATCCTTGTTAAAATGGACAACCTTGAAAACCAAACCCAAATACCAAAAATGTGGTATAGAGTTTTTAATTGGTTTAAGTTCATGGTTAATTTATGGTTGTGTATAGTTTGTTGGTTTGAATATCGATGTCTTTTTCGGGAGAAGGCTTCAAGTTCCGAAATCGTTGAGAATCCGATGGAACATTTTTTCAATGTGGTTAGTATTTTTTTTTTTTTTTTTTCTATTTACTATTCTGTTTCTTTGACTGAAAAGTGGTTTGAATATCAGATGTCTCTCAAGGAGAAGGCTTCAAGTTCAGAAAACGTTGAGAGTCCTGTGGTTACATTTTACAATGTTAGTATTTTATTTTATTTTTTTTTCTATTTACTATTCCTTTCTTTTCGACCGAAAAGTTAATAACAAATTGTTTCCATGGCAGTTGAAATCTCTAAAAAGGATAACTGAGAAGTCCCTTTACCCCGATCCCTAGCTTTTGAAGTTAAAAACTACTACTTTATTGCGGATTTGGTGAAAAACAGCTTCCTATTTGTTTATGACAGTAAAGGAGCACTTGAAGATGTAAGGCAATTTCCTGGAACTTGGCAATCTGGGCCAGTTTTATGTGAGTAATGAAGATGTGAGGTTCAAAACGGTTGTGGTTTAGATGCCCAATGCACTCACAAGTTCTTTACCTTTTCTATATACTCATTTAAACATGAGAGGCTTTTGACATCTAAAGCACTAAATCCGACTGCTTTTTTGATGATTTAGTCGCTTGTTTCCTCATAGTCTACTTTGGAAGTAGTCATCTACTTGAAATCGTTGGCTCTTTTTGCTTTGTTATAATCAAAGCATAAAAGGATGCATTCTACTTCACGTTCTTGGGCATACTACTGTTTCTTCTTAAAAGTTTAAAGCATGATTTTGACATAATAACAGCTCAAGACAATAAGGGGCTACGACAATTGGCTACAACAATTACTTTCACATGGCTTGCTTGCAATGCATAATTCTTGCTCTAACATAGGAACCATTAAACAAAAGCTGAGATTGCAGCTGCATATATACAAACATGCATCTGGCTCAACAACAAAAAGTTACTCTCGAATGGAATTTAGATTAACCAAAGACCAAATAGAGATATTGAGAAATGAGTTATTAATGGCCCCGAAATCATCCAAGAAGCATGCAAGGCATTGCAAAACAACAACTCATCTTTCAGTATCTCTACCTGGTCCTTGGATGACCATTAAAACCATTAAAAAGCAACAAAACAGAAGACTAACCGTGTTCTTTGTGCATCAGCTTGCTTAGATGTACTGAAAAAGGCCAGCTCCATAGGATGTTAGAGCTTTAGCAAGTAATCTTCGACATGTAATCTTGCATCTTCGACATGTAAAAAGAACTTTTTTTTTTACTTTTCACTCATCGATACATTAGAGGTAGTTTGGGATACAAGTTTGTCCTCCTAAGAAAATTATATAATATTTTTCATTTTTTTTTGTTTTCAATATGGTAGGGTGCAACCACCATTTACCTAACGTACACCAAACTTTTCCAACAACTTTTTTCCCAACTACTACTCCATAAAATGCTCCATCGAAATTTCTCTTCCCGTAAATGCTCCATCGAATGAGTTTTGTCCTGTTTGAGACCATGTCTGGATACCGTGTCCATATCCACATCATAAATTGAAGCTTGGAAGGTTTTCCGACCAATTCTGCCCACGTCATCAATCCCAATCCATATGGAGATGGAAACCGAGTTTTTTCCTTTTCTTCTAGATTTACAATGAGAATTCGAATTTGGAGCTTCCCTCTTTTACATCTCAAATTTGAATTTAGAGGTAAGTCATAGAATTTTCTAAATGGTTTGCTTGTTGGTTTTGTTTTCACTTCTTTCACAATGACTGAAATCAGGATTCTTTTGCCTGAGGAGTATGCACAGACATGGAATAAGAAACGAGGAGGACTTAAAGGAAAGATTGATGAAGACAAACTCAGATCAGAAGGAGCAAAGAATGCAGACATATGGGCACATGGAAGCATTTATCCTTGGGATCCAATAAGCGGTAAATTTCCAGAATTCAATTCTATTACTGGCTTGGTAAATTTCCAGAATTCAATTCTATTACTGGCTTGGTTAAGTTTGTTTGTGAGGGAAAGAACGGTCTATTAGGATATTGTGACAATATGTAGAAATACATAGGCCAGCTCTGTTCTATAATCCACGGCAATGTGCAAGCAATTGAAGCACATAAGCGTGAATTTGAAAGCCTATTGTCAGAAAAGGCTTCATTGCTCTCGCAGGTTGTAACTTTGAAGAGGAACTTGGTGCAAGCTCAAAACGAAAATACCTTAAAGGATTTTATTATCAAACAATCAGAGAGAGAGAAGTTCCAAGTTGAGAATTTTCGCATGAGAGCTGAATCTACAGTTAAATGCCTGGAAGCTCGCTTGAAAATATTGAAGAAAACTTCTATGGGATTCCGGGAAAGGAAAAAGAGTATGAAACCTATTGAGGTTTTAGCTCCAAAGGGGGGAGCGGCAAGACGAAGGGTTTACGCTGTTCGTCAAGTCTTGAACAGTAAGAAAAAGAGTGGAGTTGTAAGAAAAAATGTTGGAAACTTTCTTGTGAACATGGTTTCAAAGGATGAAATTCTTGACTTGTTAAATGCACCATGCAATGCAGCATTGAAGAGAGATATTTTAGATATGATCATAAATGAGATTGCTTCAAACATGGATGCAGACGAGGTACAAGCAACTTGCGATTCTATTGGTCTGAGTAGACAGGGTTATAGGAACCTCTTCAAACCTTTTCAAGCTGCATTGAGAACACTTGGCACCAAGAAGGTCATTATACCTCGTCCATATGCGATTGAAACTAGCAGGAGGAAGAGGAATGCAAGGGTTGATGAGGTACTTGGTGGTATGCATTCAATCCAATCTGGAGCCCCATTGCTTGCAAGTAGATCAAAAAATAACAAAAGCGAAACAATGGGATTGAATGAGAAAAACAATGTTTGGTTTGATTTGGAAAGCGTCTTAAAACTTATGGTTTCTTTTTATAATAGGCAATCTTCACAGGTACAACAATTGGAAGTCTGCATAAAATTGGATGAGATGGAGCTAACTAGTAAATCAAAATTTGAAAGAGTCTCCATTGTTCTTATGAACTTTGCTTTGGAATCAAATTATGAAATGCAATTGCAGCTGCCTAAATCTAAAAGAGATCCTGAATGGTTTTCGGTACAATCAGAAGATCACACATGGTGGCTTGGCATGTTCCAGGTTCATAAAGAAACATTTGCAATTTTAAAGTGGGTATTTGACCAGACTGAACTCCCAAGGATTATTAGCTTATATGAATCAGGGGAATCATTGCATGTCGACGGTCATGTGTCCTTCAAGGTAAGATTTCATTTGGCTTGTGACTTGAAAACTACAAAAGCTATGTATAATATAGTTAGTTCACCAGCTCATACAACTAGGAATTGCATCTATTGTATGTATAGAATGAAAGAGCAAAGAAGGGGTAAAAGTTGCAGCCTCCTGTCCTGCAATCAAAATGCAGGTCCAGATAGGCATTTAACGGACAAAGACTTTGAACCAGTCTTACCAATTCCTTTGCAAAGAGTGCACGTGTGCACTTTGCATGCAATGGTAAGAGTTATTGAAAAAATGATACATAATAGTTGCATGTTTGTTTGGAATATCAAAGGCGAAAAAGCGCAGAAAGAAGGAATAGCTAGGGTTGAGGAAGTATTATCAAATGCTGGACTCCATGGCGGTTGTGTAAAACTTGAGAAGGACCTCAAACGTTCAGGTAAGAGCTCAATACCATCTAAAGTTTCATTAGGTGGTGATAAGGCTAGACATGGATCCCAAAAGAAAAGGCACATTTGAGTTTGGCAAAAGATTAGTGGAGGCAGAAAGAGATCGGACGGATGGAGCTAACTCCACTGTAAGAAAACTAGATGCATGGAATGCATTTTCCAATCTTAATATTCTCCTGCAGAAACATACATATAGTAATGAAGACAAAGAGGAATTTAAGTTACTTGTCTCAAGATTTGCAGAGGCATATATCAAGGCATGGGGTGAGAGCGAGGTAACCCATTACATTCACGTTTTATATGCTCATGGACCTTGGTTTGCAAAGGAATATGGCAGCCTTGCAGTGTGGAATACACAAGGCATGGAGAAGTCCCACAAACAAGCGAAGATGGCTTTTCACCGAGCTACTCAAAGAGGAGGATCGCTCACTGATGTCGAAGCCACTCAATCAGCTTGGAATATGGTTTTACAGGAAGTTACTGGCTAGGCATGAAAGGAATATTAGGAGAAGAGCCAGCCCATGTTTGGACAATGCATTGAGGGAGGCTGCTCGAAAGCGCAAAAGGGAGTCATGGGAGAAGTCCACAGCAAGGGAAACACAACGGCAATGGAGGAGCAAAAGAGTTAGAATTGGAAAAAAATATGTCGTTGCAGATTAGTCTTCTCATTGAAGCAATCTACAGATTTGGAGGTATATCCGATTTATGCATGTGGATTTGGTTGTGTCCTGAGTGAGCTTTTGGTGCAGGTCATGGTATGTGGTGCTCGAGTTGCTACAAATGTTCGTTGCTTGGTGCTAAGCAGCCCGGCATATAGGGTGGTTCTCTGTTTAGGAACAGTCTAATGCATGCATGGTGCTTGAGGTACGCAGCTCTGTCTTGGATTAAGTTAAGAGTTGTGACAATAGGTAGTCTTGCATGTTTGTGCATTAGTCTTTTCCTTATTATATAGCATAATGGTTATTGTTTGCCTGACGATGGCTTTGAATGAAAGATGATGTTGACCAGATATTGTCTCCAATGAAGAAGCCTGATACAGATCCATCTATGTATGAACAAGAGCTTTTCTCCAGGCAACTGGCAAAGCTCGTAGTATAATATGAAATATATGAAAATCATAACATCTTAATACATCTATGAATACACATAATTTGTTCCTCATGATAGAAGCAACTTCTTTTTCTTTTAGTATTAGTTGGTTGTTGCTTGCGTCCCGCAAATGTAAGCTTGAGTGTGAAGAGTAAATTAATGAGCAGGGGGGCTAAGAGGACAGAAGGGGACAGCAGACACCCTGCTGGCTAAACTTCCCATTTCCTTTGAACATACATTGTGGAAATCAAATCTGTAGTTTCCTATAGACCCCTGAGTGCCTCTGCATAAGGATGAGTTGTTATTGGTTCCAGAAACATGTTCATGTGCATTTTGTTTGCTGGATTATTCGCATGACATTTGAGAGAGAACCGTACTGCGTTGAAGTTGTAATAAGGATGGTTCCAGCTGTGTAAATCTTTACAAAACTGGGACTGCAAAATATATTTTAAACATGCAACTGGAACTCCAAGAAGTGGTTGCAGGGCAAAAACCAGGTAGTTTGTTTACAGATCATTTTACTTCCTCCATTGGTTATTGCTTCCTCCATTTTGGCTTTTTTATTGCTACCAACGTTGGCTTTTATGCGGATGCATTGCTTTTGTGCTGTCAAATGCTTGCATGTTTGAGATTGCACTTATATGCGAGGTTTCTCATCTTGATTTATTCTGCTATAGAACAGGATAATAGTAGAACAGGATAATGCTATAGAACTACTTGTTGCATCAAGTCTCTAGACACACACAAGCTCATTCGTGCTAAAGAAGCATTGGTTGGTAAGCATATATCTGGGGTCACATAAGCTGTAACAGTTACCATAAGCTTTCCAAAGCAATGTCTCATGCAAATCGTACTGATTCTGCATATTTGTTGACATGTTCTAATTGAAAAGTCATAATGATATATAGATAATATTGGCATGGGGAGGTTAACATGGATAATGGGTTTGACATGTCAGATAAGCCTGCTTTGGTCCTTGGCCTAGCTGCCTGCTTCATCCATGAAGTTCCTTTCATGGAGACAGAAAAAAATGTATGTTATTTAAATAGAAGCAATGTGTATAATTGGTTGGATATTCTGATCTTGTGTGCTTCTGTTAAACGCATGTATCTTTATTGCAAATACTTTTCATGGAGACATAGACATAGCCATTATCTTCTGTGCTTAAATAATCTGATCTGCATGTGTGCTTTCGTTGACTAAATGCATATTTATTATTGCAAATGCTTGTTAATAGCAGATGCATTTCCTGCTCAATAATGCAATCTCGTCTTGGAGCATAAAATGAGATGCCTGACGCATGATCCTACGCATGAGGTACCTTTAAGCATTACATTTTGCTACGATGACAAAAGAGTAAACTTCTGATACACAAGCTAGGGGTTGTCAAAATTAACAACACTCGTGTTGGTTGAATATGTGAAGTACAGTTTAAAAAGCCCAGAAGAAAAAGAAAGTTAGAAGTCTTTCAGAATCTCAAAGGGCATCAGGCAATACCACAGATGGTGGAAAATGCAGTATTCCAAGAGGACACCCTATTCAATGTCTTCCAAAAGAGTTCAACGCAAGGAGGAAGCACCATACATGCCACATTTGCAGGGCCATCTTTGCCCCATGCTGACCACACTCTTACAGAACTTGAGGTGCAAAAACGTGCAATTGACCTCCAATTTGTTAGAGACAATGAGCCCAACTTCTCAAAGCTGCAGGAAGCTGGGTTCCCATTGTTAATAGCCATGGACCAAGTATGATTTTAGGAGATCATGGATGAGTCACAACAATGCTTCTCGCTGCCAGTTATTGGTATCAATTGCTAGCTATTTTTTATTCATAGTTTTCTGGCAATTCTGAAGTCCATTTGATGCAAGAGCCCAACAACGCACATGGGCACACTGCACGATCCAAAAATATTATACCTGACCAGGCTATGGCGGATAAGGTGGAGGATGTAAATGGATCAAGGCAAAACTCCAAAGAACACTTGTTGCAAGGTATAATTTGCAGGCCAAGCACATTCTGCCATCTTCTGCGCCTTGTAATGCATCTATCATAGCCTGCTTTTTATTCTATTTACATTGTCCATTTACCCTTTGTTATTTTACTTTTGTATGACCTTTTTACATTGACCATGTCCTCTGTTATCCAGGTATATACAAGCACTTGAATTGAAAGATGGAGGAAGACATTGTGAAGCAGTAAGACATTATGAAGTTATAGAAATATGTAATGCATTCCCTACTGTTCATCAGCAATGATCATGCTGCCTGTATTTTTTAAGACGATATCAATGATGGGAATATGATATGGCTCATCTACAAACAGGTTGTTGTTGCTACAATTGACACCAAATATTCTCACAATTGATTTGGACTTTGGGGTATTCTAAGAATATAACACTTACATTAAATATTAACATTCTGCCACTTAGCAGTACATCAAGGGTCTGAGCTTTAAGACAATTTCGTCTGTTGGTGCAAGCGTTGCTATTATTCATTATGCTCTAAGCCAAGGTTGAAGCGAGTGCTGATTACATATGTGAGTTGGTTTATTACATCTAAAAATGCAATTTCATTGCGTGAATTATCTGCTAAGTAACTATTTTAATGCAGAAAGATACATCATAAAGGCTCGAGCATGACAATAAAAAAAGAATGCAGATTTTCAGTGTATCATAAGAGCATACTCAGTTGCATACATGTTCATTTCTTATCACAGTGCTTCAAACTTTGAAGTATGTCGGACATGTTATCGTGCGAGCTGTAACTATCGCAATATATTTTACAGTGTTACTCCTATACTTCACGCCTTTAGCAGGCAACATTTTATACTGTTTTTTTCTTCTAAGACCTACGCATGTACATGCTCTAATTCACTTTCCATAATCAGATTCTTGTCCCTTAATATCAGATTTTTACAATTAAAGAACCCATTTAGCCATGCTTGTTACCCTGTTATTTTGCTACATATTCTAAACGAGGTGCACCCTCGACTACCACAGTCGTCGGATCTGTCAATCCTATGGCCCAGATTGTATGTTGGAGCCTCTGGACACCTCTCGTTTTGAATATGCTCAATTATGATTGGGGACGCCTATGATTTGAAGATGTCAAATACGAGTTTGCCTAAGGTTTTGATGGTATATCGAGCCTTTATACAGTTTCGCTTGAGTACGCCTATGATTTGAAGATGTCAAATACGAGTTTGCCTAAGGTTTTGATGGTATATCGAGCCTCTATACAGTTTCGCTTGAGTTTTTAGATATGAAATACGGGAATTCGAACCTCTACCAAAATAACTCAATGTCCTAATAAGACTACTTTAACCAATCTAACCAGTGAGCTAATGTGATTATTTTTTATCTTAAATCTATGTTTTTTTTTCATAACAGCCCATTGAATTGTTTTAGGGATATGGTCTATGGTTTCAAGAATTATATCTATATCAAATCCCCCTGGAACCCCCTGTTATTTTGCTACATATTCCAGCAAAAGCATGACCAACTTCTGCAGTTGTCAGCATTGTTCTGTAGCCAACTGAAAGCGTCTATATTTTCAAACTTTGTAATGAAATCAACAATGTGCATAAACAAGGCAAAATTTCAAATGAACTCCAAAAGAGACCAGAATACAAATGATCTGATGCCCTGCATATATAGCAAAGAAAGTGAAGACCTGAAACAAGTAATGTAAGTGCATATGCCAACCAACAAAAGTTACACAAATTTTGCATGCAAAAGTCAGATTATATGATACAAGGCAGAAAAGAGCTCAAGCATGGCTCATAAATGCCATTCACCATTCTTAATATCCTTATAACTTTCCTGCATGCCAAGACCTTCTAGGATTACATACTTACATAAGTAGGCTAACTGGCCCATAAAGTTTACCTATATTTGCTTTAGCCAGGTGAAGGGCGTGGGCCTGGTTTAAACCAGGACAGACAAATTCTCAATTTCTAACTAGGGTTAGTTCTTGAAGTATAGTATTTGCTAGATTAGACCCTAGCAAGTATTTTGTAAAATTTTTCTTAATATAACAATCAACACACAACTACCATTAACATTATTAACACAAACCATTGTATTTAACACATTTAAATTAAAATCCCCCTTAAACCCCCTTTGGTTTGGGTGCATATTCACACGGGGGGTTATGTAGGGCAACGAGAGCTGTCGGATGGGCATATAACCCCTTTATTCCAAGATCTGGACCGTACATAGCGATCCTCATTTGTGGGGTATGCATGTACAAGTTTTTGTACACTGTATATTAAGGTTTGCAAAATACTATAAGGTTTGAGAGAATGTACTTAATAGTGTTAATTTTGTATATGTATTATAAATATATTTTAGGGGCTCTCGCTGCCCTACATAACCCCCCGTAGTATAAGAAAGGAAGTGGAAAATCCGTTATTCTGCTACCGTGCAGTCTTTGTGGTATCAGTACAAACAGAATTTAAAATGTGAACTTTAATTTCAAAGTATAAACTATGAGAATGCATATTACAATCATACCTAGCAGATGTGATGGGACAGGATGCTGTGAATAATGGCATATATATTAAGCAGAGAATAAGGAGGTAGCCTTCCAATATCACGGAGTCCTCCAGTAAAGATATGAGAGTGCAGCAAATTCCATGCTGTATATACCCTACAATCATTGCATTCCACAAAAGCAAACAACGATATCCTACACTACTAAAGAACATATGTGCCTCCTCCATGCTGCAACCTTTGACGTACATTTCGACAAGGGAACTGGACATGACATCTGACATAAGTCTAGCTTCTATGATGTACTCATGTATAGCTCTGCCCTGCTCTAGTAAGCATACCTTGAGAATGGTAGAAAAAATGAACCCATTAGGATCTATGTCATCATGTTGCATCCTCTCATATATTTCTAGTGCATGCTGATCTTCTCCGTTGGACGATCCCCGAAAGCATTGCACCCCATAATACTACATCTCCATGTGAAATTTTTTGAAACATTTTTCGTGCCTCGACCAGACACCTAGATTTCACATACATGTCGAGAATGCTATTCCCAAGAATAACGGTCAATTCCTGACCACAGTCAATCATCTGTGCGTGGATCAGCCTACCTTGTTCAAGAGCCCCTGTGATGCCACATGCTTTCAGACTGCTTGAAAAAATTTCTTCATTTGGCTTTATGGAGTTTTCATGCATCTCATTAAAGAGAAACAAGGCCATAAATCCTTCTCCATGTTGAACATATCCTGTAATCATCGCACCCCATAACATGACATCTTTAATCAAAAATTCATCAAAGACTTTGCGTGCCTCTTCCAAACTCCCACAATTCGCATACATGTTAACTAGATTATTCCTGATAACAAGGTCTAATGATGTGCTATCAATAAGTTGCTCATGCAGCGACCTTCCTTGTTCTAATACCCTTGAGTTTCCATATGCTACAAGTAGACTTGACAATATACTTCTATCTGCCTTTATGTTCTTCTGCACCATTCTTTCATAAAGATCTAGCACGGCAGAACCTTTAGACTTGGCATATGCTGCAATCATTACACCCCATGCATCGGCATTTTGATCTTGCAAGCTCTCAAATAGTTTGCTTGCCTCTCTCATTCTCTCCCATTTGGCATATATAGCAACTAGAATGCTGGCAAGAACAACATCATCTATTAGTCCTTGCTTGACAATGACTATGAAGAAGCTTGCCCTCGCTCTATAGCTCCTAAACCGCCACATGCTTTCGTGGTGCTTATGAATGTAACCTTGTTGGGAGCTATTCCCTCTAATTGCATGATGTCCGGATTTGCTAGAACAAGATAGTCATATCCATGTTGAGCAAAGCCGTAAATAATTGCATTCCATGAAACTATGTTCCTACTTGGCAATGTCCTAAAGACATTTTCTGCCAATTACAGCGTCTACTAATAATTCACTCAAAGAATCCAATTATGCATGAGCACTCCATATGTGTAGAGATAGCAGAGATAGCAAAGCCTTCCTGTCTTTGCTCCCACCGCCACGCATTTGTGAGAGTATTAGCGAGTCGGAGAGGAATTACAAGCAAATAGCAGAGCCTGAAAGAAATTGTAGAAGAAACTCCTGTTGCAAAAAACGCTCAAGCCGAATGTCACCGATTGCAACATTTCCCCACTTGGTGCTCGTAGCAAAGTCCCCGCCCAAGACCGCCACCATTCGAGAGGTCTCGCTTCACGGAAAAAACATAATTAGTAAGGCCTTGCTTTCCTTCCATTCTCTAAAACTTCTTCCAACTCCTAGATGGGCAAACATTTCAGTTGTCAATTGACCAAGTGTTGGCGGGCTTTGCTTCACTCATGCCTGTTGTCGGCAATTGCCCCGATGTATCGGGTTTACGCTTCAACAACATTGAGCAAGTGATAGACAAAGTATACGCTACAACCCGCCAGAGCCAATTTCGGCTCCAAGCAAATCTTCTCCGGAAGCAAACCGTAAAGCAAACTCTTTCCTCAAAGAACCCTAAAATAAAGGACCTCGATGCTTGCAGTCTGTTTTTGGAACTTAAAAATAATTGATTTTTCAAGGCAAAATCAGCCCCTGAAATAAAAAGAGGGCTTTGTTGTGAGCCCTTGGATCTTGGACCATTGAAAAAAAAAAGTTAAATCAACGACTAAGAAATGGTGCACTCTAGATGTACGCATAAGTACATCCATTCGAATACACCATGAAATCTTAGGAAAACCTTTGTGAAAAGCGTACAAAAACACAAAGAAAACCCCCTGTTATTATGCTACATCTTAATGTGCCATAGACTTTTCTACATGCCAATGTAAGTCTTCATAAATGCCATTGGATTTCCTTGGACGTTCATGTAAACCCATCATAAATGCCATTGTCCATTCTTAAAGTTGCCATTGACTTTCCTGCATGCCAATGTAACCCATATCATAGCACCGATCTGTGGAAATGCTTCCATGTCTTTGACATTTCCCATGAAAAAATATCCTCAGAAATGCCTGCATACATCACATTTTTAAAGAAGACAATAAGTGCCCATCTTATTGAGGAAAGCTGCGGCAAAGCCAAAAAAGAAGATGAAACGATATAGGCAGTTAAATGAAATTTACTTTACAATCACAGGCAATTTGATGTCATGTATAGAGTCTCAAACATCAAGAATGCTGAAGTATAATTACTATGCCTAGTGAACAAACTGTAAATACTGTATAGGCTGTGGTAAGGTAGAAATACCTGAATATCTTAATGCGCAAGTAGTATGTGTAAGCAAATGTTCAAACACAAGTGGTGATTCAGCAAGGCTGAATAGCAGGAAGGAAATTAGCACACGAAATTACATCCAGAGATTGATAATTTTCAGCTAGCTTATCAGAGCTATAAGCATCTGTCATAACTCTGGTTTTGTCCATCCATGCGTCCGCGGTAAACGAATCTGGTAACCAATGGAACTCCCATGTAAATTGTAAGAAATTAGCACAGGAAATTACATCCAGAGATTGATATTTTTCAGCTAGCTTATCAGAGCTATAAGCATCCATGTAAATTCAGAGATTACAATCTGAAAGTTAAACAAAGTCCCCATAGAATCAAATACATGTTATATCGTAAATATAAGCAGCATGTGCAAGTATAAGCAGCACTGTCAAGGCTGTCACAGTCACCATAGACATCAAGGTGCAGATTGTAACTGCTAGAGCATGACTCTTATTTTTTAACGTGACAGACAATTGAAAAGTCATTGAAAAGTCATAGTGAGAGATATTAAACTTACCAAACAAGCTGAAATATGGATCCAACCTGTGAACCAATGAATACAATGTGTTAGGACTGTCTAAGATGATTCTTTGCGAATTGAACCCAAATTCTGCCAGTAGAACCTTTCTTTTATTTTTTTTTCTTATTAAGTACATCAGTTATTATGATCAATCCTCAAGGTATGAGGAGGCATACAATCCTTGCATATGATTGTGTACTCTTTTTTATATCCCACTTTCTTACCGTCCATCAGGAAATAAAATTCAGAAACTCCAGTCAACGATTCCAATAACCTTCTGCATTCCACTAATGTCCATACTTCTTCCACGTTCAATAATTGAATACGATCATTCTCCATATGCACAGTCAATTCAATTGAAGGAGTCCTAATACAATGCTCCTCCACGGCTTTCCAAAGATAGCATTTTTTCTTTTGCCTTTTTTTTTCTTTGAACAAAGAAATTGCAATATAAGGTCTGCTTTGGTAACCTGTACCTGAAAGTTGTTCCATATTATTTACTACAAAAGCAAAATTACAACAAAATCTTCATGGTTACCTGAACGTAAAACTGCTCGAGTCCACCTCGCAAACAGTTATTTGTCCACATGTCTCATGGATTCGCTTTCTCCATTCGCCATGAAAAATCTGCTCGAGAGAGGTTTCACTAACACCTTGGAAGGTGTATGTTTGTGGTGCAACCTTAACGTTTGTACATCCTTGAACAAGAACGCAAATATACTTATCGGAATGAAGGCTTTCGTAGCACCTCGAACCCCTCCTCTTTCTGTCAACAGCTTTTGTACTTCTCTTGCTAATAAGCATCGAAAGGCCATAACAATATGCATATTAGAAATGCCTTTAGAAATCTGCGTTAGTGTAGGGATGTCTACCAGTGTCAACTTGCCCAACTTGCCTTTTGATTTCGTGTAATGGTATTTGTGGAACCAAACACCTCGATCCCTGAGAGAAGACAAGGTAACATTAGGAAATAGTAATTGCCCAATAGCATAATGATGAACTTCTAACACGCTTGTGATGCTCTGTGCTGAAACTATATTCTTGAACTCAGAAGAACAAAGACAATTTGTTTCAAGCTTTGGAAATGTAGAACTCTTTGCAATATCCTCCTTCATCATATTTTGAGGCCCATAGGCATGTGCAACAACAATCTGCTCTATACTTTTACGGCCTTGACTAATCACAAATCCAAGAACATGTGCTTTCCAGTGTGCGGTCAAATCGTTGAGCTTTCGTTTTTTTACTGCGTGATTACCCCGTTGCGCAAGCCTCATCGTTACCCAAGAACCCACTGAGATATTCAAATCAATCCATTCTCCATTATCATCCTTCCCATTCCGTAGTATAATTTGACTAATTTCAGATCGATTAATAGCCATTACCTGTGCAAATAGATGAATGCGTTAGCCAACTAGATAACTACTGAACAAATAACACGATAGGGTAGAAGAGTACTTACAATTTATCTTCAGAGTGACTGCCCGCTAATATAACTTCAAGAGCAGAATTATGCAAATGCTCAATCTTTATCCTGTTTAGATAGATAGATAGATAATAAACATGTAATGCTGGTGAGTGCATGGAATGTAGTGATGTTTGGAAGAAAAGAGGCAAGCTCTTTATAGCACTTTGTATAAGCAGCAAAGTGGAATGATATTACAGGCTGCTAATTGCTTCCATAGCTGTAGATCTACAGAGAGATCTACAGAGCATATAATACAGCAAAGAAAATAATAATGTTCCTATATCATAGATTCTTAGCAACATACCTTGTGCTGGCCAATGTGCAATACCAAAATTTGCAAAAAAACAAGTACAAAAGCGTAAATATAATATAGATAAGATAAGATGATAAAGAATATGTCTACAAAGAGCCACATAATGTTCTCTAAAACTGGATCCAAAGACAGGAAAAGGTTCAAGAGAGAAAAAATATCTGGAATTTTGTCTCCTTTCTGGCAGGTAAAATCTGAAGGCTTTTTAGCAAGTAAATTCAATTCTGCTTCTGCTAATATAATATCCATAGCATATTAATATTCTTCTAACAGGATCTTTTTGCTACCCAACATGCGCTGATGAAATGAAATTAGAAAATGCAGAACGAATTTAACATCTTACACTACAAAAAAATTGCCCTGTTACGACGTCTATTACGACGTCCAGACGTCGTTTGAACGTCGATGAACGACGCCAAAAAGTCGATGAACGACGCCTATAACGACGTCTGCACGTCGTTTTACGACGTGGACGCGTCGCTATACGCGTCGCAACGGCGTCGTCTTAAAGCGACGACGTGACGTCGTTCAACGACGCCATCGCATTACGATATCGCCACGCCGCCGGGCGGCCGGTGGCGTCGGGCGGAGTTCGCGGCGTGGCGACCACGTGTTTGACGTCGTTTAACGACGTCACGCATTACCGCGCAATACCACGCCCCGGCGGCAGCGGGCGTTACCCGGGCCAGTTGACGGCGTGGCGACCACGTAAGTAAACGCCGTTTATACGTGTATTTATTATGAATGAAGTTAATACATTTATTATGAATGAAGTTAATACATTTAATTTAAAGCCTATAAAATGAATTTAACCAATAAAGAAATATAAGATTTTAACGTCATTAAATGATGTCGCTTAAATATATTAAAAAAATACAAAAATAAATGAAGCCCCAATTTTTTTTCTAAATACATTAATCAATAAATTAAGCTAAATACATTAATCAATACATTAAGCATATTGAAAATTAAATGCTTACCCGGTACAAAGGTGGCAAAGTTGTTTTGCACAAACAACGATTTGCTAGGAGTGTACATGCAAAACAATAAATTCAATGATTAGTAAAAATATTAGTATAAATAAACAACTTAAAGGAAAAAAAAAAAAATATGGAAAATCAATGGGGAGGGTGGTTTCAATGACGCCCCTTCTTGGATAACAATTTAACCTAAATAAAGCATTAGTATTTTATTAGCGTATTGAAAAAATTAAATCCTTACCTGGAAGAGGTGCCAACTTGTTTTGCAAGAACAACACATTTTGCTAGGAGTGTACATGCAAAACAAAAAATTCAATGATTAGAAAGAAATAGTATAAAACAACTAATAAGGAAAAATTTTGGAAAGAAGAAGGGTCTCGCCTTTTTTAACGACGTCTTCTTAGATGGGAAAAAAATTAGAAGAAGAATGGAAGAATTCCGAAGAAGAAAAGGCTAAGAAGAAGAGGAGGAGGAACCCGAAAATGGGGAGGAAGAATACGAAGAAGATGAAGCGCAAGAGGAGGATTAAGAGTAAGAATTTGAATAAGAGGAGGAAGAAGTAGTATAAGAGGAGGAAGAATCGAAGAAGAAGATGACAAAGGGAATGGAAGAATATGTATGGAAGAAGGATGCAAGAATGGAAGAAGAAGAAGAATGAAGGTTGAAGGAAGAACAAACAACAAATACAAAAAGCCCTAAATCTACCCAAAAACAAGTTTAGATTCAAAAAACGAGTTGGTTGATCCGTGCACATACCTTATGAAGCTTGTCTTACACTTAGAATAGACCCCAAAGTAGATCCGCGCCGAAAATCGCCTCAAAAAACGCTCCTCCATAAGCTTTGCTTGCTCGAAAATAAGCGGCGGGATTGCCGCCTGTTTTCGATTTAAATCACAGTGTCGCCGTTTAACGACGCCGTGACGCCGTTAAACGGCGACAAAAACGCCGTTGAACGGCGCTTGTAACGACGTTTTTTGACGACGAAAAAAAAAAATTTTTTTTTTAATAGTATAGAATGCATGTACACTTGATACATGGGTTTATTTAACATGGATAGGGGTTTATTTGACTTGCTACACCCGTTAAAATACCTTACCTGCTACGATAACTAATACCTTACCAATAGCTACGTGTTCGCTTGTTACGACGACATATATATATATTTTTTTAATTTTGTCCCCTGCTATGAGAATTAATACCCTACCAACATGCGAAGATGTAGTTTATCTCAACATGCCTGTATGTTGGATGCTAGCTGACAAAAAATCAGAATTTAAGTCCGTACTATGCATTAATTACAATTTCTTAATGTCTTGCTACTGCAAAAGCGGGCCTTGACTTCTAACTGCCACAACGGGAGGAGTACAGGTCCAAACTCCATTCCGTCAGTTCCCCTTGCTTCGCGTTCTCAACTGCATGTGATTGGCCACGTCCCAAGTGCAAAAGACCAAAACTCGGCACCCAAAACGCAAACCCTGCTAGAACCTAGCAACTCATAGGGTTTACGTTTCGGAGGCTCTATGCTTGTCGAGTTGACTAGGACCTTCGCGTAGGTGTCTTGACGTAGAGGGGGTGTTGGCCTTGAGCATACGGACCCTAAAACCACCCTGGCGGCTTGCCCCAAAAGTCTCTCCGGCAGGTGATCTCGTCTCGCCAATGGACTTCGACGCGTCGACATTGCCCTAGGGACCAAGTTTTTGGCCGAAGCCCACCCCTTCTCGAAGAAGCGCCAACTATCTCATGTGCAACACACTCGTAGTCAATTGGCCTAGGAGGTGGGCTGCGAATATCTTTGTACGGCGTAAGTGTTTCTTTCTTTTGCAAAACTGACCCGTGTAACTTGGTCCCTAGGGTAATTTTGGCATTCCGGACGACGCGTATGCGAAGTCGGATCGGCATTTCGAACCTCGCAATGTCCAACGACAAAACACTTTGGTTTCTACACTCGCCGCCCGGGGGGCGCCAGCGGTTTGATATGTTTTCCGGACGCATGTTGGATTTTTTTTTGACCTTCTCGGACCAGGTTCCCGGAACAAAGGATTCAACGGTCGGATACGGGAACCGGATCCGGGAGTGTGGTCTTTAGCGTACACCCGGGCGCAGCTGCCGTGAAAAGGCTGCCTCGGGGAAGCTTTTTTGGGCTCGCCTCACGGGGTTCGGACTTTCCCCTCTAATGAGGAGGCCTTGCAAGGTCCCGGCCTTGTTTGACTTGGGCAAGTGTGCCCATTTCGGCTGCCCAACAACAGTCCCGGTTGTTCTAGTGCAAACTATTTGATCTAAACCTTATCCAAAATTTTTGAAAGTTGGCTGTATGTTGGCGATGACTTAGGAAGCTAGCGGACAAAAAATCAGAATTTAAGTCCGTACTATGCATTAATTACGAATTTAATGTCTTGTCTTGCTAATGCAAAAGCGGCCCTTGACTTCTAAGCGCCACAACGGGAGGAGTACAGGTCCAAACTCCATTCCGCAGTTCCCTTGCTTCAGCGTTCTCAATCGCATGTGATCGGCCACGTCCCAAGTGCAAAAGACCAAAACTTCGGCACCCAAAACGCCAAACCCTCGCTAGAACCGGCAACTCATAGGGTTTACATTTCGGAGGCTCTATCCTTGTCGATTTGACTAGGACCTTTGCGCCGTGTCTTGATGTAGAGGGGTGTTGACGCCGAGCACCCGACCCTAAAACCACCCGGAAGCAGCGGCTTGCCCCAAAATTCCTCCCAAAGGCCACGGCCGGACGGGCAACTTCCCTCTCCGAACCATGATGCTGTCTCGCCAATGGACTCGAGCGTCGACATTGCCCTCTACGGACCAAGTTTTGTGGCCGAAGCCCACCCCCTCTCGAAGAAGCGCCAAACTATCTCATGTGCAACACACTTTCGTAGTCAATTGGCCTAGGGAGGTGGTTCTTCGAATCTTTAAATGTAGGGCGTAAGTGTTTGTTTCTTTTGCAAAACTGACCGGTATAACTTGGTCCCTAGGGTAATTTTGGCATTCCGGACGATGTGGCGAAGTCGGTTCGGCATTTCGAACCTCGCTTATGTCCGAATCGACAAAACACTTTGTTTCTCTGGCTGTCGCCAGCAGGGGCGCCAGCGGTTTGATATGTTCTCGGACGGATGTTGGATTTTTGGACCTTCGGACCAGGTTCCCGGAACAAAGGATTCAACGGCCGGATCACGGAACCGAGATCCGGGAGTGTGGTCTTTAGCGTCGCCCCCCAGCGCCCGGGAAAGGTGCCTCGGGGAAGCTTTTTTGGGCTCGCCTCCCGGGGTTGGACTCTCCCCTTTAATGAGGAGGCCTTGCAAGGTCCTGGCCTTGTTTGACTTGGGCAAAGTGTGCGGCTTCGGTACGCCAACAACAGGCTTGCCCGGACCGTTCTAGTGCAAACTATTTGATCTAAACCATATCCAAAATTTTTGAAAGTTGGCTCAGATGTTGGCGATGACTTAGGATGCTAGTGACAAAAATCAGAATTTAAGTCCCGTACTATGCATTAATTACAGAATTTACGAATGTCTTGCTCTTGCAAAAGCACCTTGACTTCTAACCGCCACAACGGGAGGAGTCAGGTCCAACTCCATTCCGCCGGTTCCCCTTGCTTCCAGCGTTCTCAATCGCATGTGATTGGCCACGTCCCAAGTGCAAAAGACCAAAACTTCGGCACCCAAAAACGCAAAACCCCGCTGGAACCTCGCGAACTCATAGGGTTTACGTTTGGAGGCTCTATGCTTGTCGATTTGACTAGGACCTTGCCGCGGTGTCTTGGCGTAGGGGGTGTTGGCGCGCGAGCACGGACCCTAAAAACCACCCAGAAGCGGCTTGCCCCAAAGTCCTCTCCCAAAGGCCACGGCGGCCGGACGGGCAACTTCCCCTCTCCTGGCACCGTGATCCGTCTCGCCAATGGACTCGGAGCGTCGACATTGCCCTAGGGACCAAGTTTTGTGGCGGAAGCCCAGACCCTTCTCGAAGAAGCGCCAAACTATCTCATGTGCAACACACTCGTAATCAATTGGCCTAGGAGGTGGGCTGGCGAATCTTTGCAATGTCTGGCGTAAGTGTTTCTTTCTTTTGCAAAACCCGACCGTAACTTGGTCCCTAGGGTAATTTTGGCATTCCTGGACGATGTGGCGGTCGGATCGGCATTTGAACCTCGCAATGTCCGGAACGACAAAACACTTTGGTTTCTACTTGTCGCCCGGGGGACGCCAGCGGTTTGATATGTTTTCGGACCGGATGTTGGATTTTTGGACCTTCTCCGGACCAGGTTCACGGAACAAAGGATTCAACGGTGGGATCACGAGGAACCGAGATCCGGGAGTGTGGTCTTTAGCGTACACCCCACAGCGCGGATCTTTGCCGGAAAAGGCTGCCTCGGGGAAGCTTTTGGGGGCTCGCCTCACGGGGTTCGGACTCTCCCCTCTAATGAGGAGGCCTTGCAAGGTCCCGGCCTTGTTTGACTTGGGCAAGTGTGCCCTTTCGGTGCCCAACAACAGGCTGCCCGGACTTGTTCTAGTGCAAACTATTTGATCTAAACCTTATCCAAAATTTTTGAAAGTTGGCCTGTATGTTGGCGATGACTTAGGAAGCTAGCGGACAAAAATCAGAATTTAAGTCCGTCTTGTATGCATTAATTACGAATTCTGAATGTCTTGCTCTTGCAAAAGCGGGCCTTGACTTCTAAGCGCCACAACGGGAGGAGTACAGGTCCAAACTCCATTCCGTCCGGTTCCCCTTGCTTCAATTCTCAAGCTGCATGTGATCGGCCCGTCCCAAGTGCAAAAGACCAAAACTTCGGCACCCAAAGCGCAAACCACAGCTAGAACACGGCAACTCATAGGGTTTACGTTTGGAGGCTCTATCCTTGTCGATTTGACTAGGACCTTCTTGCGGTGTCTTGATGTAGAGGAGGGTGTTGGCGCCGAGCACGGACCCTAAAACCACCCGGAAGCGGCTTGCCCCAAAATTCCTCTCCCAAAGGCCATGGCGTGGACGGACAACTTCCCCTCTCCTAGTGATGGATCTCTCTCGCCAATGGACTTCGAGCGTCGACATTGCCCTCTGGACCAAGTTTTGTGGCGAAGCCCACCCTTCGAAGAAGCGTAAACTATCTCATGTGCAACACACTTTCGTAGTCAATTGGCCTAGGAGGTGGTTCTTTGAATCTTACAATGTAGAGGCGGTGTTTGTTTCTTTTGCAAAACTGTAGGTATAACTTGGTCCCTAGGGTAATTTTGGCATTAGGACGATGTGGCGAAGTCGATTCGGCATTTGAACCTCGCAATGTCGACGACAAAACACTTTGGTTTCTACTGGCGTAAGCCGCCCGGAGGGCGGCGGTTTGATATGTTCTCGGACGGATGTTGGATTTTTGGACCTTCTCGGACCGGGTTCACCGGAACAAAGGATTCAACGATTGGATCACGAACCAGAGATCCGGGAGTGTGGTCTTTAAGCGTCGCCCCCAAATGGAATTGCCGCCGAAAGGCTGCCTCGGGGAAGCTTTTGGGGCTCGCCTCACGGGGTTCGAACTCTCCCCTTTAATGAGGAGGCCTTGCAAGGTCACGGCCTTGTTTGACTTGAGCAAGTGTGCCCGGCTCGGTGCCCAACAACAGCTGCCCCGACCGTTCTAGTGCAAACTATTTGATCTAAACCATATCCAAAATTTTTGAAAGTTGGCACGTATGTTGGCGATGACTTAGGATGCTAGGCGACAAAAATCGAACTTAAGTCCGGTACTATGCATTAATTACGAATTTACGATGTCTTGTCTTGCTTTTGCAAAAAGCGCCTTGACTTCTAAGCGCCACAACGGGAGGAGTCACGGGTCCAAACTCCATTCCGTCCGTTCCCCTTGCTTCAGCGTTCTCAAGCGCATGTGATTGGCCCGTCCCAAGTGCAAAAGACCAAAACTTCGGCACCCAAAGCGCCAAACCCTGCTGGAACCTCGCAGAACTCATAGGGTTTTACGTTTGAATCTCTATGCTTTGTCGAGTTTGACTAGGACCTTCTTGTAGTGTCTTGGCGTAGAGGGGGGTGTTGGCCTTGCCGGAGCCGCCGGACCCTAAAACCACCCGAGCGGCTTGCCCCAAAGTCCTCTCCCCAAGGCCACGGCGGCCGGGCCCGGGCAACCTTCCCTCTCCTGAACAGGTGATGCGTCTCTCGCCAATGGACTCGAGCGTCGACATTGCCCTAGGGACCAAGTTTTGTGGCGAAAGCCCACCCCTTCTCGAAGAAGCGCAAACTATCTCATGTGCAACACACTTTCGTAGTCAATTGGCCTAGGAGGTGGGCTGGCGAATACCTTTGCAATGTAGAGGCGTAAGTGTTTCTTTCTTTTGCAAAACCCGTACCGTAACTTGGTCCCTAGGGTAATTTTGGCATTCCTGACGATGTGGCGAAGTCGGATCGGCATTTCGAACCTCGCAATGTCCGAACGACAAAACACTTTGTTTCTACAATCGTCGCCGCTGGGGCGCCAGCGGTTTGATATGTTCTCCTGGACGGATGTTGGATTTTTGGACCTTCTCGGACCGGGTTCCCGGAACAAAGGATTCAATGGTCGGATATGGGAACCGAGATCCCGGAGTGTGGTCTTTAGCGTACACCCCCCGGCCTTGTGTTGCCGAGGAAAGGCCTCGAGGAAGCTTTTGGGGCTCGCCTCACGGGTTCGGACTCTCCCCTCTAATGAGGAGGCCTTGCAAGGTCCCGGCCTTGTTTGACTTGAGCAAGTATGCCCGGCTCGGCTGCCTAACAACAGGCTGCCCGACCGTTCTAGTGCAAACTATTTGATCTAAACCATATCCAAAATTTTGAAAGTTGGCACAGTATGTTGCTGGATGACTTAGGATGCTAGTCGACAAAAATCAGAATTTAAGTCTCGTACTATGCATTAATTACGAATTTACGAATGTCTTGCTACTGCAAAGCGGGCCTTGACTTCTAACCGCCACAACGGGAGGAGTACAGGTCCAAACTCCATTCCGTCAGTTCCCCTTGCCCCAGCGTTCTCAAGCGCATGTGATCGGCCCACGCCCCAAGTGCAAAAGACCAAAACTTCGGCACCCAAAACGCAAACCACGCGCTAGAACACGCAACTCATAGGGTTTACGTTTGGAGGCTCTATCCTTGTCGGTCGACTAGGACCTTGCGCCATGTCTTGGCGTAGAGGGGGTGTTGGCGCCCGAGCCGCGGACCCTAAAACCACCCTGGCGGCTTGCCCCAAAAGTCCTCTTCGAAGGCCACCGCGGCGGACGGGCAATTTTCCCTCTCTCCTGGAATCTGTGATTCGGCTCTCGCCAATGGACTCGGAAACGTCGACATTGCCCTAGGGACCAAGTTTTGTGGCGAAGGCCACCCCTTCTCGAAGAAGCGGCAAACTATCTCATGTGCAACACACTTTCGTAATCAATTGGCCTAGGAGGTGGGTACGTTGAATCTTACAATGTAGGGGCGTAAGTGTGTGTCGTTTTTTTGCAAAACCCGTGGCGGTAACTTAGTCCATAGGGTAATTTTGGCATTCCAAACGATAAGGAACGTCGGTTATTAATTTTTTTTTTTTTTTTTTTTAGCTTTTTTTTTTCCCAAAAAAAAAAAAAAAAAAAAAGTGACGTCGTTAAACGGCGTTGCTTTACGTGGCGCCTCTGGCGACAATAGCGTGGGGCGGATGATGCCGCCACGCTGGCAAAACCGGCCGCCATCGCCGATATTCCGGCGTCGTTTAACGGCGCCATGTCGGCGATGGCGGGGACACTTTGGCGTGCCGGCATGTCGGCAAGCCCGCGAAAGCCGACCGTCACGCCGATTTTTAGTCGTCGCTCAACGGCGTCATGTCGGCGATGGCGTAACACGGTGGCGTGCCCGGCTGGCATGTCGGCAAACCCACGCACCGGATGTGCCCGCGTCGGCTCGTGAGGCGTCGTTCAGCGGCGTTCGGTGGCGATGTTTTGACCTGCGGGCTGCCCGGCGGCAGCGGCGGCACCATGCCACGCGGGCCAATCCGACCGTCATCCCCGAAAACGTCGTTGAGCGGCGTCGAACGACGCGTTGTCGTCGTTGAGCAACGATATGTCGTCGATGTTCGACGGCGACGACGTCGTTCGTTTCGACGTCGCGGCGTCGTTGGACGTCGACTATCCCTTGTAGTGTTACTCTTGTTTCAGACTTAGTGGTGCATTCCCATTGATTTTTTGTCTCGGTTGTTATATGCGAACTGATTCCTGCAATTGCATTGAACCAAATGTAAAGAGTACGAAAACATTCACAAATAAAATGTAACTATTGTTTCGAAAGCACCAAATGATAAAACAATCATTGAATACCTGCTACAATCTGTCGGTAAGCACTACACGGCCTTTCTCGATGTGAACATCCACAACTAGAAGATTTTAAAGGGACAATGCAAGATGATATTCGGCAACCCTATTTCGGCCCTCACGATGCTTCCAATCTAAAATCAAAGGTTTTGTTTGGCGGGAATGAGCCCGAGGTTTTTTTTGGTTGATAGGTTGAGCCCGAGGAATGACTTTCGCGCTCCCTATGCAGAAATTCAGACAAGAAACTCTAAGAGGTGTGCATTAATTTCTATTTTGCTTTAATGAGGGTTAGGTTGCCATAAATACATAGATATTAATTGAATAAAAAAAATGCCACGTAGACTGGTATAAAACAATAGCACCTTTCTTGCCATTGGCCGATTCTAAATGCCCACGTGGAATTTCAAGGTTTTTTTATTAGGATATTTTGACATCCCAAAAAAACTCTAATATCTTGTTTTGTGATCATGAGCATGGCAGCTTTGTAGCATCCGGCAGTCATAGACTGCTGCTGCAAGGTGTATGCCAAGAACTCACAATTAACATAGTAAACTTAATATGGCAAGCCCAGGCGTCGTTTGTGCACATAAATAATTTCTTTAGTTCTATTCAATTTAGCATGCGTAGAATGAATGTCTAGTCTAGTCTGGATCTCAGATTTTCAAATTTACCAAGATTTCAATGTTGGAAATGCAGGTTATTTTGGGACTATGTAGGAAATATATCATGCGACACATGCTTCAAAGTCGAAGCACAAAAGATATATTATAGATATACTAGATTATTATGGTCAGGCTCAAAATCAAAGGCTTAACAATAGTTTAAAACATTTGGATTTGAAGCAGTACATCACACATATGATGCCGGATTAAATGATACAAAGTTTAATGGCCTGTTTCAATTAGTGCTAAATGATATACAGGGAGAAAATCTGGGGTCCCGATGTTGCAAGAGCATGCACTATAGTATTTTCTATAAGCCCGATGAACAATGATAAGACAACCAAATGATACTGACTTCGATCGTTTAATTACTTGCTGATGGTGTAATTACTTGCTGAGCAGATCGGGATTGAGTGAATGGTGGTTCGCTGGCTAGTTTTCCGAGTGAATGTGGTTTAATTTGATACTCTGTTATACTCATAAGGTTATTAGCTTTCCAAATGTTATAAGTTTACTCAATTGTTTAATTTCAAAGGTTATTATTGAGTTGTTTCTACTTGCATTTGGCACTTTAATAGTTAGAATAGAACTTATGTTATTGAATAGCAAAACTTGTATAGTAAATTTTGATTCGTGATCTTTAGTTACAATATTTCCAAAGCTTTGCCTTTAATACACTTGTAGAAAGCTTGTTAATGGAAAGATTACTTACTCTTCCCTTTCTATATACTTCAATATCCATAGGCAAAAAATTGCCTTAGGTACTATGTTCAAACTTTTAGAAAAGAAAATATTCGCCACCATAACTATCTTCTAAAGTATGAAATTCGCCAAGTGTTCGAAACTTACTCAGTTAAATTTTTTTCTTAAGGGAAACCCTGGTCCATTCTTCAGATGAAGTTAGGATGTCTCCGGTCAACTGTGCAGATTGAGGTATCCAAGGAAATTGTTAATGTATGCGAGCTTCTATTATATTCTGGTTGCAGGACATTTTTTCTGGCAACAGTTTCTAAAATGGTTTATGGTTGTTTGCCATAGTAGTGATTGAATTACATGTAACAAATGCCAGTCAGAAGGCAAAGGACATACCTTTGCAGCCTTTACTTTGTTCTTTTTCACGTTCAATAATGTGCAATTCAAAAATATCTCAGCTGCAAAATGTGTAGATTAATCTGTAGAGACTTAGTTATGTGGATCTCCCTAAAGAAATGAAAGCAACCGAGGTAAAAAGCTATATGAAACTTCCGAAGGATCTGTTGGGGGTGAGGCTGGAAGAGTGTTATTGGGGTTATTGCAGCATGTCTAACCAACAGGGCGATGGAAGACTCAGTCTTGAGTCTTGATAATTCAAAGATGTAAAGCAAATTTAGCTACACCATAATGACGTGACTGGGTTCATTGATTCATCTGAGGATTTTCCCAGCTTGGACCTTGTGGGCTTCCAAACATTTATTTATTTTTCTTCCGCACCTTTGTTTTATGACCAAATCATTTTTCACTTTGACATGTTTGTACACGAAGTTTGTAACTTGGGCTCACACAAATCAAATATCCACTAAAACATTTAGTATTTGTTATGCTCTATTTTATCACACTATCAACAAAGACTAGTAGAGAAATATGTGATTTTTTATTTTTATTTTTTTGTCAATGGTAAAGATGAAATAATATAATTGCCCTTAAATTTCAAGAAATCATTGTGCTTTAATGTTCATGTTGTATGAAAGCATAAAAATATACAATGGTGGCATTGTGCGCGCCAAAAAAAGCCATGGCACAATATGGGAGATTCAATTACAAAAGACAATCTATTTGGCATGAAGCAATGTTTGGCATAATAAAAACAATTAGGCATTGTTGTTTGGAGGTGGTTCTACATTAGGTGTTTGTTTATTCTAATCAGGGTGACAGTGAGCATTCATTCACTTCAAATGGATGAGTGGCAAATTATTTTTTGGATTACATTGTAAATATAGATATTTAATGTTTGTTGAACTACTAAGTTGTATTACCTGTTAGGTTTGCCACCTGCACATGAGGACTTACTCAACCTTCAAATGTCCTTGCCAGCACGACGGAGTCAACTTGGCCTCATATGCATGAACATTGCAAAAGCAAAATAGCGCTTTTCGCTAAACCTCACGCTTCCATTCCAATGACAACCTGAGCAACACCCAGAGCAAAATATCACACTACTATAAAACCCTTGCACAGACGAACCAGCGTTCAACCAGGACAAGGGCAGGCAAATTGCACATTCAAAATTCAAGATACTGATACATAGATGAGACGTCAATTTGCAATATTTCAAAGTAGTCTGATATGGCAAAAGTTGTTAAGAGCGACTTGCATGATTATAAGAGATGAGGGCCTAATGATGCATAAACATGTTGATGAAGTATTGATAGAACACTCCATGATGTGATGTCACATGACAGATTATTTGAGGAACTCATTGTTATTCTGGGTGGAGATTTTTACCAGGTGGTTCCACCTGTAGTTCACGAGGAAATTGACCCCAGATCGTGGTTGCTTCCTTGAAGTGCTTCCCTCATTCACTTACCAGGGACAGGATGTGGAAGTGGCTCTGACCTACAAGTACTTAGGGATCGGGTTCTCTACTACCACCCATTGAGATGCTGCCATCAGGTTGCGGGTCACGGCAAGTTGGAAAGCACTCTATGCCATGCAGAACAACAGCCACAAGGCAGAGTTGTATGCCTGAGCCCACCAGTCACACTTATTTCGGGCATTGGTCGAGCCGGTCCTTTTATATGGGGCAGAAGTCGTGGGAGCCGAACGTCCGTACTAACCTCGTTTTTGAAATTTGCAACGTGAATATGGAAATCGAAAAGTCCATTCTCCTACAATCCATGCTTTTATACATTAAGCAAATTCAAAATTCGAATTGTAGGGGGGCGGGAAGCCTGTATTGGGATGAAGTAAAGATCCCGGTTTACGAACTTTTAAGGCGCAATCGCAGCGCCTCGAAATGAAAGTCTGATACAAAGCTTCAACCTACACATTCAAATTTTGAAATGTAGAAGGCGGGAAGCTTGTATGGCCATGGCCTCTAAATGAAAATAGCGCAAGACAAGAATCGGTGATGCGCATGCTTGGTTTCTGACAAACCAAGAGACACCATCATGAGTTGCCGGTATGCTATAATGCAAGTGGCTTTTTTAGAAGCGCCACGTGTTGCATCAGTCTATCTGACAACCAACAGAATTAAATACATATGGCGCCATAAATGTGCGATCCCCCTTATTCCGGGAGAATATTCCAAGCAAATCTGTAATTATGAGAGTTTGGTATCCTAGTTGGCATGGAAAAAAAAGAGCGGGAATATGACGTGGAATGGCTGATAGGAGGCCATTTTTGAGACCCCAAATCCGCCCTAATGTTACCAATAATTTGCCAAACTTAGACACCCATGCTAGTCCCCAAGACTAACATCCAAGACCACACCCCTGAGCTACCATATTTGTATCAGTTTGTGTTGTCTCCTTTATCGTTCCTATAATCATGTTTGTCCTGCTTGTTTTGGCCACATCATGTGAAAATTCATGAGTTTGGAACCATGATTATGTAAAAATACTATGTTTATTATGGCAATGCAGTTTTTAGACCATATGTTCGATCTAGATCATGGGAAATGGCATGCAATTTTTTTTGTCAAAATTTAATGGCCATGGATTTGATACAATACTAGGAATATGCCACCAATGGTATTGTACCAGATCCATGGCCATTAAATTTTGATGGAAAATTTGCATGCCATTTCCTTCTGCCTAGATCGAACATATGGTCTAAAAACTGCATTGCCATAATTAACATAGTATTTTTACATAATCATGGTTCTAAACTCATGGATTTCTACATGATGTGGCCAAGACAAGTAGCCCGACTTATACACATGATTAAGGAAACGATAAAGAGGACATACCACAACAGACGACACCACACAAACTACTCTGCTATCTTGCTTTTGCTACACCCAACAATACTAGGATCATATCGTTGCCTCACCGCCTTCACTTTTCAAAGCTCCCTCAACAAGAGAACCCTGCAAAGCTCAGATGAAACCATAATGTATCATGGCTTTCTAACAATTCCATGGCTTTCTAACAATTCCATAGAGAAGCCTCAACATGATCCAATGTTGGAAGTGTCATACGAAGCTCTTGAACAGCCAAACAAACATCTCTCAAAAACTTTGGCATCGATTAAACATGCCAATAATTCCGGCATCTCCTCTTTCACCTAAGATTCAACAACAGAGCGTGCCTCAAATTTCATGATGACAACAACTTCCCATTATCCATCATGAATGACTTTCATGTTATCTCCACCTGCACAAATGCAAACAATCTATCAAATACAATTACATGAAAAGATTATTCCAGAACAGTAAGCTACCACATCAAACAATATCAAATTCATAGTCATGGATATCGAGTGGAATATATGGAGCATCTAAATCCAGAATCTCTGGAGGGGAGAGCATACTCTACTATCCACATATACAAATTCATTAGCACTATTGCCACGTTCCATGCTCTCTTCCCTGTCCTCAAACGTGTCAGTACTATCCTAGAAGCACTTCCTTCTCTTGCCTATCTGCTCAATAGGCACCACTCCAGGCTGGCTGTCAAATAATGCCATCTGCACGTCCTTATTAATTACAACACTCGAGTGCTAGCATTATATGCCATGCAGCTTGCACCTGCTCCAGAGAAATGTAGGCCAAATTGTTTGGAAGCACCCAAGAGCTCGCTAGTCTAAATTTTGATGATTGCAATATGGACCTTACTGTATGAATGAAAGAAGTAGTTCGAAGTCTCCCAACATGGTAAAGCGGATAATGGAAATCCCTGGCCATATTATTGCGTCAAGCATAATAAAGTGTTTGAGATCTCATGCGCCATATAGAGCATGTAACTCATTTCCAACTTTAACCTATTCAGGCGATACATTGTGGAAATGCACTTTGAAGTGCAGTTCTCTCATGCCTTTGAAATAATAACCAATGATAACTTCAAAGTAGTGTAGTCTGATCCCCATCAATGCCTTGCAAAGAATCATTGCTCCTACAAGTCTGCTCTAGTTCTAGCCTATAAAATTCTTAATTTTCACATTGACACACATCGAGATTTTTGCATTCAGCCATATAATTGCTAGCACAGGCAAGTGATCGAGAAAGGAGCCTCGCTCAAATGCCACAACACTAGTTTGACAATTTTGCTCTAACAATTGTATCATCCTATCATCATATAAAGGGACTGGCACGTCGGAACGTCCAAAAACTATTGTCACAGATACATCAAGCACTCCAGGCATGTCCACAACCTCCTCACCATCCCTACCAGCAATATCTTCACCTAACTGTTCCTCAACCATGCCATGAATTTCTTAGGGCTTCCTTGCCCACACTTTCCCCCTCTGTTCTTGGTTACATATGTATTGTCTTGCCCTTCATCTTCTTGCAAAGGATCCTGCTGCAAGGAGTCATCAATGGAATCACAAAATCTAATCTGCTTACTTCTTCCTCTCTTCCCCTTGCGTCCCTTCCCCTCTTGCTGCCCTCATTTTTATATGCCTTGTCACCAACTCTAGAACTCCACATCAAACCTCCCCTCCCCCTGATCACAACCTCATCAGTTCATGTGCTTGTACTCCTCTAAGTGAGCCGAATTGGCCACCTCTCCTGCATTCCCCCCTTTGTTGCTCTCAGGTCCGTGCCCTTGTGCATCTAAGCTGTGAAGCCATTGTTTGTGTTACGCACTAGCACCTCTAGTGATAACCAACGCACCAAAAGGGCGGATCCTTCTAGGAAATTGTTATCCAATGGGCCCCAACCTTTCCAGGCTTTATCCCCTATCCCATAGACCATATCAATTCCTCCTCTTCCTCGAGATGCTTGCCCTCAAGCATATGGAACACACCAATGTTGCCACGAGGAATTGAACCTTGGCTCTGATACCAAATGTTACGCACTAGCACCTCTAGTGATAACCAACGCACCAAAAGGGCGGATCCCTCTAGGAAATTATTATCCAATGGGCCCTAACCTTTCCAGGCTTTATCCCCTACCCCATAGACCATATCAGTTTGCTATCTCTATCTCTACAGAGGAAAATTTGAAGCATGACTCGACCTTCAAAAGAGTAGCCTGGTGCAGATGCATCCTTCCGACTCACCTCTAAAAATTGGGCTCTCCTGATAGACCAATGAGAAATTACATGAAAAATAAGGACTTATCAAATCGCTCCATCCTGCCAGACGCTCCAATTCTACATAGGCTTTCACTCCTGACACAAATGGCATGTTAGGAAGACCTGTCTGCCAAAGACATCTGTCCATATGCGCACTTGATACCTTCCTTTTCCATATCATGCAAAGCATCGACAAAAAATGTTGAACCTCATGCCAAAAAATGGAATCTTGACCTTAGCTGCAAATAATAAGCTCCTCAAACATGCAAAAAAATATGGTTTTAGTTACAATACGTCATAGAAACCTTAGTTCCAACCATGCGAAAGCCCTTTTCGCAATATGAAATGAAATATTGATAGAATGTATTCAATTGAGAATAATTTAGTGGTTATGTCTGACTTATCTATGATAGGGCAAGTTTTTTCTAAGTCAATTGCTCAACACCTGGAATGACCTCGAGCAGGTGCAGAAAGCCTTCTTGGCACGAGCCCTTGGGGTAAAGTCCACAGTTCCATACCAGATCCTACTTTCGAGAAGGGTTTTTACGCCTTCCCTTCACGGGCCGCATTGGAAGGTCATATCATTTACTTCCGAAGGTGGTCGCTATGGGTGATACACGCTTGCCCAACCTTGCTTTGGCTATGGCGATGGGTCCCCAACGCCTGAAAGCCTGCTGGAAGGATAAGCAAGCTCGGGTTCTCACGGGGGGTACAGGGCAAACAAATGTGTACATGTAAGGACAAAGAAAGATCACAAGGCACTTAAGTTGTACCTAGATGCTACTTTCCTTAAGCTACCTCACGGGATGTAGATGCTCGGCGCCGCGTTAAAGGCGGCACACTATCCGGCCAACAAGTCAATCCTGGCTCACGAGAGAGACCCACACGGTGCTTATACACCCGCGGTTGCCCATGAAGAAGCCTTGGACTTATAGCTTCCATTCGCACGGGTGCACATCGCCCCCGTATTGAAGCGGGGACATTGGGCTCGAAGCACGAGAGCAAAGGCTTTGCCGGTGTTGCCACCGAGCCATTGAGGATGAATGTCATGCCCTCAAATCCGCCCGGCCGTTTGCCCATATCGAGGGAGCGGTATGATTGATTGCTAGTGCACGGCCAACCGTTGCATGAGTTATTGAATCTGGCGTCGATGGGTTTGTTGGGGTCATACCTCCGGGGAGGTTATAGATGCACAGGGACTTCGGTTATTGTCTTCAGGGGCGGCATTGAACCCCGTCCTACACAATTGTACTGAAGATGTCACAGACTTATTACTGCTAAGGTTTTTCCCTCGAAAATCCTTCGGGGCGGGGGTTTTTTAATCCTGTCAGTAATACGTTTGCTGCTCTCTTTTTTGTTTGGGTCCCATAGGCCAGTCGGTCTCCGTGGACGCTAAAAATCTATTCTATTCTATTCTATTCTATTCTATTCTTATTAAGATACACTGAACCCCAAGCCTCATAAGATACAATCTGTCTTCATACATCAGATTAAAGATGCCAAGCCAAGGTTATGCATCTCGACAACTCTTTCTAGCCTTCCTAACTTCTTTTTTTTTGTTATAAGACCTGGAATAAGTTAATACTAATAACAATTGAACACAAAAGCATAGAACATGATAAAAAGGCAAAACCTGTAATCCCACAAAAGAGCCTTTTTCTAGCATCAATATGGCTGATCTGGAGAAGATAATGGCAAATCGGCCATTCCAAAACCCAAAACGATCCTATATACTCATTGCGATCTATTTTCTTGCTTCTTTAACAGTTTGGACTCTCCCATATAACTCTTGATCATGCCCCCAAAACCCTTAATTCAGCAAAATCAGCCTTCCAGAAGTAATTTCGATCCATCTTTATGATATTTTGGCCGGATCTAGCCGTCTCAAATCTTCGCATAAGGTCTTTGGACTCCGATTCGAGCTTTCCCTTTCTACCTAACACTTACAACAGACAATTAAATCAGCCTCATGCCCATAGAATTAACCCTAGATTTACTGTACTCTTCTTGAGACAAAAGCCACATTCTTGATTCAATACTACAAGATTTGATTTCATCATTTACCACAGGCATTCGATTCGAATCCATTAAACCCTGCCAAATCTCAAGGAGCACTACTTAATTAATTAATTAACTCAGACATTAGAAAGCTTATTCAATGCAGATCGTGAATCACCTTTGATTACTTCGTAACCCCAAAGTCATCCTCTACATCATGTTTAAACTCAATCCGTAGCCTATGAAATCTCAAATAGACTGAAACCCCACCTGATAAGAAGATTGACGCAGTCTCTTCAAGCTCTGGCCTTCTTAATGTCTCCAAGCTCTTGCCTCCTCAAAGCTTTCTCCAGAGAATTCCTTCATGCATGGACCTCTGGACCTCTTGCAATTGTATGTGCCTCAAAAGATCGTCATCTAGCTCCAAAAATTAAACTGTAGAAGAACATACATAGTGCAGTCAATTCTGACCCAGCATCACAATTTCTGTCATAACTTTCTCATACAGATGAGTTTCGACCTGATTAGACCTATTCCGGAAAGCTTACTTGGTTTCTAGGAAAAGAAAAATCACCTGAAAAGGATATCGGGTCGCCGAGATATGATGCTTCAAATTTCGGGCTCCAAAACTACCCAGAATTGCTCCAGGCCTTCATGCTCTGCAACAATCCTTTCTTCAAAGAGAGAAAACCCTAATCTCATGGTGCATACATGCCATGGATATGTATATACGTATATAAATACGTATATTGACCCATCAGGTGGCCAGGGCCGTTACATCAGGGGCCTCCGTTGCCTAGATTAGGCAAGATTAGGGCCTGGATTCACCTGGATTAGGCAAGATTAGAGGCCCGGATTCGCCCGGATTAGGCAAGCTTAGCCAAGGCACCTCCGCATCAGGGCGAAAAATTTGTTGAGAAAGATCGAAAACTTCGCTGAGAAGAACTTTGCCAGAAGCATTGTCGGAAGCTCTGAGAAGAACTCTGCCGGAAGTTTCATTCTTCATCTTTGCAAGAACTCTGAAGAACTCTGCTGGAAGCTTCATTCTTCATCTTTGAGAAAAACTCTGCCGGAAGCCCTGAAGCTCGGATTGCAAGATCAAAGGGAATCAGTGGGTGCAGAAGGCCACGTCGGGCAACCTTCACCACCAGAAGGTCCCCTATACAAAGTCAGCCTTAAAGGCTATTAATAATCCATGCTTTTCGAAGTCCTTTTCAAACCTGAACCAGTTTGAACGGACTCAAATTATTTATGTCTTCATTAAGTTTACCCAATCCTTTTTGTATTGGAAAAGGGGCTCTCTCGCATGGTGTGGACTATGATTTCGGTCATGTATAATATGTGAAACCGTATATTTTGCAGGGTTAGAGCAGCTTATTTGCATTTAGTGGCTTATTTGCATTTAGTGGTCATGTTTCCTTTTTAGGTTTTTAGAATGTGTTTTTTTTGCAATGGTAAGGGGCCATTTTCTTAGGGCGCAGATAAGAATACACGCGCCTTTCTATTTTTAGAGCTCCGGTGGAGCTGTGCTTCTGTTTTATGTAAGTGTTTAAAACTAGAAACAGGAGCTAATATGCTTCTGCCTCTGATGGGATCAATTTTCCTTATCATGGATGCCATGGGCACTGCTGCTATAGCCAATGCGCCATTTTTGAGGTTTCTGGCCTGATGAGGCCGATGTGGCCTAGAGGTTCGATTTTTCCATTTCTTCTTGCACGGAATTCCACGTATTTTACTTGTTACAGGGCATCAAAGCAGATGGCAGGCCTGGGGCATCAAAGCAAAGCAACATCAGAGGCCAAAGAATAAAATTTGCAGCAGGCATTAGAGCAGAGCAAGGTCGGTCCAAATTAGAAATCCTAGGAGCCTTTTTGTGGGCAGATTGTGTGCGGCAGACAGCAGCCTGTGGGCGTGGAGCAGATGCCTGGATGAGGCAGCGACCACATCGCAGCCCATTCATTTTCTTTTTCGTTCTTTCTTCTTGCATCAAAGATTTTATGTGTGTTTCGTTCTTAGAGGGCATCCCATTGATTTCGTGTGTGTTTCCTTCTTAGAGGGCATCAAAGCAGATGGCAGGCAGCAAAGCAGAAGGCGGGCTGTGTTCTTGATCAAGGTGGGCATCAAAGCAGAAGGCGGGTTGTGTTCTGTGCTCTTGCAGAAGGCAGGCATCAAAGCAGAGTTTACTGCAGGGCTTACCATAGGTCGAAGTAGAGCTTACCGCAGGGCCTGCTGGGCAGGCCTAGTGATGGCTTCATGGGGAAATGGAAATGAAGTTTTTTTTTTTCCATTTGAAACCATGTATTCGATTTGCACCATTGGAAGTGGCTTTTTGAATTTTGGTCAAAAACTTAATGTCCATTGATCTGGCACAATATCGGGAATATCCCAGAGATCAATGGCCCATAAAGAAACCAGCAAAGAAACCCATTAAAGACACAAGTTTTTGTAATATTAATAAACCATCAATTAGAGAAATGCCATCATAACCCGTATGTCATTTTTCAACGTATTAAATCAAGATTCGGCATGAATTTTTTTTTTTATATGAATGGAATGGAATGGTATGGCTTCCGAAAATAAACCCTTGCTCAAGACTAGACTATGGCTCTAGCGACATCTGCCATCGCCACACCCGCCCTTCCCTCCTCTTCCTCTCCATCTTTGCCATCTGCCCATTGTTGCCGCTGTGGGAGTTTACCTTCTCGAACAGCTTTGAAATGTTATTCTTTCAGATCCCAATTCCGACTTAAAGATGATACTTTGAGCCCAATTAGTAGAAAGTATCTACAACAATGGAGATGTTATTCCGATGGAACTATCAATAATGGAGCCTCTTCAGGAAATGGGAGTACACCATCCGGCAGCAGATCAATTGTACGAGTTCATCAATTATTAAATTTGGTTTCACTACGTTTTTTTTATGCAATGAGAACATATTACTGCGATTCTTTATCATGATTTGAATAGGAATTAAGACACAAATTCTGAAACATAGGTGCACATCTCTAAGGAATGTTTATTGCAACAATGATGTGTCATAGGCAAAAACTCGAAGAGAAATGCTGTTGGAGTATGTAGGGAATGTTCAACCGGAATTTATGGAACTATTTATAAAGCGGGCACCTCCACAGGTGATTTAGGCATAAGAGTGCTCTAGAAACGGACATTTTGAAGCTTTTATAGTTTTTTTCTTTTGAAGTCCTGTATGGGTTGCAGCAGGCTATTATAATTTTTGCCGTTGCACTTGGTTGCCTGTTATTCTACAGGTGGTTGAAGCAATGCGGCAAACAGTGACAAATATGCTTGGGACATTACCTCCACAGTTTTTTGAGATAACTGTCACAACAGTATGTACGATCTGGTTTACTTTGTACTTTTATTACAGAAATGGTTGCTGAAATCATTATATGTGATGAAAGGTCATTACATGTACAACCCTCTTTGGTTTGTATGGAAAATTAAAAAAATGGTATAGTCGATGTATTTAAATTATATGTTTCCTTAATAAATTTTTTTACATTCTTGGGACTCGTATTTGGATCAGGTTGCCGAAAATCTTGCACAGCTTATGTACAGTGTTATGATGACTGGGTACATGTTTAGGAATGCCCAATATCGTCTTGAGTTGCAACAAAGTCTCAATCAAGCTGCATTGCCAGATGCAAATACAAGCAGGGTAAACCTTTTGTTTCTTACCATTAGTCTTCATTTTCAAATCATGCGTCATAACTATTATGTTGTTAAAATCTTGTTATACGTGCCATGAGACCTTGGAGAGAGCTGGAAAGGAAGCTATTTTTTGGATGTAATTCACTTCAAACAATACACGCCAGGATGTGGTTTTAACAGCTTCATGTACTTATGTGCTGTTTTAAGGAGTTAACTGATGTCATATTTCTCTTGTCATTGCAATAAGCACTGCTTGCTCTCTTTACAGCTGGGGACAGATTATGAAAGGGGCTCTCAGAAGTCACATGTGAATGGGAATGTATTAAGATGGCATAAAGAAGAAGGACCAAAGGAAATGGATGCAGCAGAATACATTGAATTATTAGAAACTGAGATTGCTGAGCTAGAAAAAGAAGTAGAGCAAAGCAGAAAGTCGTCTCGTGGGCAAAACGAGCTGCTCCAGTATCTTAAATCTCTTGAACCTCAGAATTTACAGGTTTAATGACTCCCTCTGTACCATAAATACCTGCATGTCATTAGAAGATTAATACTAAAGTATATGCTGTGTATGGAAAAGCTTGTGGCGCATTATTGCATGTGCTGCATATATTGTCTGAATGCTAATGGGTTAATTATGTTATAGCATTAGGCTAGTCATAAATGTCTGAGCTTGCTGACATGCACATTGCTGAACCCATGAACATGGCGGATTGCAAGGACCATTTGTTTAATTTTCGGCACATTTTATGCCAATTTCTAATGATCATAGCATCCTCACCTGGCTGGTGTAGAATATTTTATCTGCATTTAACAATGGTCTGAGCCCACTTAGAACTAACAGGTTGGGAACTTGTGGATAGGGGATGAGCAATATTTATTAGCACTATTTCATTGATTTTATCTAACCTGTTCCACATGCCATTCCCATGATTGTGCTCTTGACCAGCGGCTAGTGGTGACTATGAGAAGGCTGCACCATGTAACTAATTTTCCACCAACCATTGGCCAAAAAAAAGTGTTAAGGTCTGGATTTGCATTCTCACTCCGCCAGAAGTGTGGTTCTGCTAGGCTTATATAAGCCACTTTCTCAATGGCTTTATTCGGTCTAACTGCTCCTCTCTGTTCATGCTGTTAGTCTTATAGAAACTTGACTTTTGCGCCTGTTGAACTTAACTCAAGGCTTTTTGTTGCCAATCGAACAAAGGGATCCGTATTTCAGTTAGGGGATGTCCTATTCTGAACATGATGTTTTTTTTGTTGTCCCTAGGAACTTACAATGAGTGCAGGAGAGGATGCAGTGGAAGCAATGAACACTTTTATTCAAAGATTATTGGGTGTTACAGAAGCTACAGTGCTTAAGGTTTGTCATGAACCAGTTTCATCTGAAAGTGGAGCTTCATTAGTTTTGCACCAGCTTTCCCAACTTTTTGTACAGAGGCGTAAAAAATATATTTTGTTGTGGTGCGTGCAGAGAGCAGCAACTGAGACGACAGCAAAAGAACTTGCCAAGATGCTGTACTGGATCATGGTTGTTGGTTATAGCATTCGCAACATTGAGGTCCGCCATGACATGGAGCGTGTTCTTGGAATGCCGGTGAAATTAGCAGAGTTACCTCCTGGAGAAGCCATTTAAGGAAGCATTGTAGGAAGGAAAGAATTTTACAGGATACAGTTTTGACTTGAAATGTGAAATATATGTGAAGAACAAAATTTGGGTTATTAGAATGCCATAATTTTAAGTGAAAATAGTCACCAGCGGCGACTTTGAAAATATTGTACCAGTACACTGAGATATATGGAAAGAGTATTCATAGTGTTGGAGTTCCATAGATTTTAAAGTTCTGGGAGAGACCTTATGAAAATGGTCACCAGCGGCGACTTTGAAAATATTGTACCAATACACTGAGATATAAGTTGAATCGATGCTCTAGTTAGTATTCATGGTGTTGGAGATTCATAGATGTTAAGTTTATGGGAGAGACCTCATGTATCCTAGAACTTCATAATTATACAACAGTAGTATTTAAATTTACAAATAGGTCCTTTGAGATTGAACTTGGTGCTTATGCATCCTCCCTTATGAAGCTCGTGCTTGTAGATAGTTAGACACTTATGTTTTGCAGCTCATTGGCTTCTCTAAATGCTATGGAGACAAATGTTTAAAGGTTTATACTATTAGTTATTTATTCCATTTGAAGCAGCACTCATATGATGAAGGTTGCTATGCTTGGTGCAGAAATCTGTAGATGGTGACTTATTGAAGACAAAATACGCTTTTAAGTCATTTTTCTTGTTTGTCTTTAGTGTGAGGCTCTAATACACAATGGTCCTAAATTGCAAATATGTTGTGCAGAAGTTAATACAATATTGAATAGAAGTTAATGCAATATTGAATAAAAACCATGCATCTCCATGTGGTCAACGGAGAGAATGAAGTTATTAGTCTAACTTTAGAAACCTCCCTTATAAAGCTGGTGCTTGTATCCTCTTGTTGGTTTGTCACCATGTTCCTACGCAATGAATGTACCAACGATCATTTTCCACGTGATTTTGGTTTATATTGAGAAACTGTTCACAAGAATGGCCTCAGATTTCTCATGTGTTGCTTTACGAAATATGCTATGATGCCAAAATCGAGGTATAATACATTTCATCTTTTTATTGTTATTGTTTTGCGTGTTCGCGTTATCTCAGAATGTCTTTGCAAAATAACCTATCCTCAGTTCTAAAGACATTAATAGCACTAGATCTAGTTAAGCCTTAGTAAAAAAGAGGAGTGTCTAATAAATAATTTTACCAAATAGATGGAATAAACAAGTTCTTGTAGATCTTTTTACCATAATTCCAGTTTCGAATAGGATCTACAATCTACATGTCAAACCATTTTCTCTCATTTACCTGATCACTTGTGTCGAAATTAATCCTTTGTACATGTACATTGGAGGTTAAGAATAAATCTTCATGCATCAGAGTATAGTTATGGAAAAGAAAGTACAACAAAGAGGGAGAGGAAAACTTACTCCTTTGTTTGCGCGCCACTGTTTTAGAGCATCATAGAGCACCCATGACCACCATTTACCTTGGATGTTTAAGACTTGAACTCTAGTTCTTCCATTCTCTGAAAAGACTCAAGTGTTTGTGGCTGTTTAACGCACCTGTCTCTAGGACCATTCCTGATCCATGGACCAGAACTGGCCCACATGACCTCTGCCACTTAAACCCATGTAACTCCTGTAACTCATGATAGAAATTTCAATTTTGTAATATACCGCCTCCTTTTGAGTCTTCACTTATTTCTTTATTACCTTTGAGAATTTCAAGACCAATGCCCGGATCACCTATACCTTGTGGTGATTGCTCAAACATTAGAGAACTTGGCAGTTTCTACACTAGTCTATAACTGCTTTCTTCGATTTTCCTAGCATAAAGTGACCTAGACCTTGCTAAAGTTGGAGGTATTTGCCTGTTTATCATATAACGCATTGGGTTTTATGCTCCTATGTTATCTTGCTATCATCTAACATCGGTGGAAGCCACCAAATCCTATTTTGGTTAAAAAAGCTCCTTGAGGTTCAAGAATTATTTCTCTCTTATTATGACAAGTTTTGACTTGATTATTGTGGCTATGAGTTGCTAACTATACAAGCTATAGTTCCATGATTTTGGAGCGTTCATAAGTCATGTTAACCTCAATATTTACTAAAAGAATCTACTAGATACAAAATTCAAGACAATAGCATATGTGAAAATGCTTCATTAACCGCCATCTATAATACCACGAGGGTAATAAATGATGCATTCTACTTATATCTACATAGACCATAACTCTTACTGACTTACATATAATGTAACTAGGGTATAACCATGTAATTTTTGGGATTAAAACATAATGTATAGCAGCAGGATTAACATATTAGAGCATAAAAAGTTGACTTAACTCCGCAATTCTATGTTCAAAACTCCATAATGATTATAGTGATGAATTCAAATGAATGTTGTGAAATTTAGCCATGACAATATGTAATTAGACCATATGACATTTCATCTATGAGGGGGTGGATCTAGTGTGGTGGACTATATGTTGGTACATCGTTAAGCACTTCGAAGTGGGAACAAATAGTAGGGATGAGGACGTGGAGTCAAACCACCTACCACTTTATTTGCAACTGGCTTGGCAGGTTGTTCCAACCTCATGTGCAGCGCCTCCTCGTATGCCTCAGCTGCAATTGGACTATGAGCATGCAGAGGCTTATGTCCAGATGCTCATAGATGACTTGACAGGCATTCTGCAGTTCTCTACACTAGAACAACAGATGGGCATGTTGACTAATGTCCTAGGGAATGCCGCATAAAGGTGTTTTGAGAGAAGTCGACCTGGACAGTCCTCGGGGACCACAACCTTCCCGCACAACCAATGGTTTGATGCGGATTGCAAGGAATACGAACGTCGGCTCTACCAGGCCACAGACCCTGCTCTATGCCTGCACACGGTCAGACAATACCACATTTTCCTTAAGGCTAGAAAAGCCAGGCACATTGCAGCCCATCAACAAAAAATATTTTTCCTCCTGGACCATCATCCCAAGGCCTTCTAGCAAAAGGTGCTCAGAAAACCAGTACAGCCTACAAGGAACATCACTCCAAAGCAGTGGCAACAATGCCTGTAGCAGCTCTATGATCCTCATGATGCAAGAGCAACACTACCCCCACATCAGGACCTGGTGCTGGAAATCACAAAGGCAGATGTAGACTAGGGCTTATAGCATCTAGTCAATAGAAAAGCGCTAGACCTAGATGGCATGTAAACAGAGTTGCTCAAGTGGGCATGACCATCCATAGTACTAGTACTAACCACCATGTTCAACAGAGCATTACAGGAGGGTTCTCCACTCCCTCCTCCCGCAGTAGACCATTAGCAAAGTTGTCTCCATATGCAAGGCAGGTGACCCACACAGCCCGACCAATTACCGAACAATCATGGCCAGTTTGGTGTTTGCAAAACTACAATTCGAGATTCTTGAGCAGCAGTTGACGGCCCAACAGAGGCAACAGACATGCAGGCTCTCATACAAATGGGGTTCAGGTGGTGGCACTCAACCATTGATCGCATCTTCACAATGCGGACCTTGATTCAGGACAGCAGGAACTGTCAACAAGACTTGTATTGCTATTTTGTGGACTTCGCAAAGGATTTTGACACTGTGCCTCGGGAAAAGCTATGGGTAAGATTGCAACAACTGGGGGTCCCTGCAGACCTACAGAATGTGGTGTACAGGCTGTGTGAGATATGCTCAGGTGAGTTGCAGTAGACAGGCCAACCATTTGATAGCAGTGTCGAGGTCCGCCAAGGATGCCCTCGCTTTCCTACGTTGTTTGGATTGTACATTGATCAGTTGGAAAATGATGGTGATGGAGCTCACCTCCTGCACTAGATTGCCAGGCAACTAATATATGCTGACGATGAGGACCTCCTAGCTTGCACTCCGGCAGACATACAACGTCATCTCGATGCCTTAGACACATTATACTAGGCGATTGTCATGCCTGTCAACCTGGCCATGACTAAGGTGGTTCTCATATCATCCTCACGTCAACCAAAGGCTCCCTCCTTCAGCTATCGAGAGCAAAATGTGGAAGTAGAACCCGCCTACAAATATTTGGGAGTGGAGTTCTCCTCTATTATGCACTAGGATGCTTCCATCCGTCTGCGAGCGACAACGGGTTGGAAGGTGCTTTATACAATGGAGAACAACAGCTATATTTATTGGGGCCATCAGTCGACACCTATTTAGGGTACTGGTGGAGCATGTCCTTCTGTATGGGGTTAAGGTTTGAGGCCCCCTGGCCTCCCTCGCTACCTAGAATGACTTGGAGCAGGTGTAGAAAGCCTTCTTGGCTCGGGCACTGGGGGTGAAGTCTACCATCCCATACAAGTCCTGTTGCAAGAGCCTTCTTGCCCCTTTAGAGGGCAACCCTTGATCGCCACATTACGTACTTTCTAAAGGTGGTCAATATGGATGGTGCTCATCACCCTAGCTTGGCTTATATTGTGGCAATGGGGCCACATTGCCTCAAGGCCTGCTGGAAGGAAAAGCGAGCTCAATGGCTCGCCGGATGGAATGTGCAGGAGCATAGATGGAAAAGAGGTAGACTGCCATAGCTTGAGGCAGAACCTAGACGCTTGCTTCCTCAGCAAGCTCTGGGATGCCGACGCTCTAGAACACCTCAAGACAACACATTACTAGCGCCGCATAAACCCCACCTTGGAACGAGACCTGCAATGATACCTGCATACCCATCTGCCTATGAAAAGGCGTAGACTCATTGCCTCCATTCGTAAAGGTGCGTATCGTCTCTGAATTGAGACAGGTAGATGGATTAGAGAGCCATGCCATGACATGCTTTGTTGGTGTTGCAAATGGGAGCAGTTGAGGATGAATGCCATATCCTCCAGAGCTGGCCAGCATATATTCAAATCTGCATATGCGATGTTGAGTTAGTCAGGCCTGGTCAGCCTCTACATGTGATACTTAGCACAACTTCAGTCCGGATGCTAGGATCTTACCTTTAGGAGGTCATGGCTTTGCTTGACCAGCTTTGTCCTCAGACATTAGTCTGACTAATATATATTTCATGACTGGTATATTTGTATAGCTTGACATCACTCTTATTGCTGCCACGGTTTTTCCCTCGAAAACCTTTCGGGACGAGGGTTTTGTTAACCCGGTCTGGCGCGCTCTTTTATTGGGTCCCATAGACTGATTGTCTCAACGGACAATAAAAAACCATTCTATTTTATTTTATTCTTTGGTTCATAGAAGAGATACTAGCTTTTCCCAAATAAACCATTAAAATAGTTGCCGAGCAGTTGTGGCTACACCAAACAAGCCCTATACTTCTTTGCTCGATGCTTGCATGGCAACTAATCCCCCTTTTTTTCCCTAAAAAATACAGTGTTCTACTTAAACAGAAAAAGGGAAAAGAAAGGAAAAAGAAAAAGATATTGTCCTTACCACTGAGTTGCCCAAGGGTAAAGAAACCAATGACACTAAGTGCATGAAAATACTAGATGCACTCTAAAAGTACTAATTAGTATACCACTACCATCAAGTCATAGTAAAACCATATGAAAAAATGTATAAAAACACACAAGAAACCCCCTATTATTATGCTAGATATTGGATTGAATGGGGGCTGAAATGATGCTTAGAGATCATCCAGAATGCCCAAATTTTCAAAATGTATATTCAAGGGAGAATATTATGGGCTGAATCCGGCGATGGTAGAGGTCAGGACTCCGAAAACGTGGCAAGAGGCAGAGCTCAGAGAAGCAAGAACTCCGATTAAATTTTTGTGGGATAAGGCAGAGCAAGAGCCATAGCCATGGAACAATCTGGTGGCAATCTATTCTGGACAAATGCTGGGCTTGTCTGTGTTTCTTCTCTTCCATTCTAGTGGTCTGATTTTGTATTTCAGTTCACGTACATATAACTATATGTACGGGGAGCATTTGTTTATACGTGGGTTTGAGGTGTATATTCCCAGACCCTTGATTTGACATGTTTCAAAGAATATGCCAGGATCCAATGATCCGAGATATTAAACCCCATATATATCACTAACCTTTGGCCATGTTCATGTTGTGCCAATGTGGTATGAGGAAATGTGGTCAAAACCATTAAGTGCTAAAGGAAAACTAAACATCTCCAAAAGGGGAGCGCAGTAAATATCGGATGCTGACATGTTATACCCACGGGCATATCCGTGGTATATCCGTGTGTTTGACATGTTATAGCCACGCCCAAAAAAAATTACACGGCGTTTTTGTGGACACAGCGGATTTTTTGCCATTTAAGGGTTAAGGGTGGGTATAACATGTCAGCGTCCGACATTTACCGCGATGGTCTCCAAAATACTTTTATATGTTGTGCGAAAATTGCCACACTTCCTATTGTATTTTCCGCACTTTGCAAAATTCGAAAATAAGCGCCAAGCTACTGCAGCATGACCGGATCTCCAAGACCAAGTTCAAGATTTGTTGCCCTCGCACCATCTTAGCAGAATGTGACAAAATTCCCATGCTAACTGAAAAATGGTAGACCTGTTTGCGCTCTTACAAGATCTGGGCGAACGTATCGCTGCTAAGGGCGAAGCTTCCACTAGTACCCAACTAGACGAGGATGATCCCGTGGAGTCCAGATTTCGTACCGTGCTCCCAACGTTGCTGGAGGCTTACTTTGTTCCTGACAAAGGTGCAGACTATTTTTTTCTGCGTATATGATCAACATTTTGCTAACTTGCTGTTTCCTTTTGTGAAGCAGTGAAGGAAAGAGAACTAATTGCAATTTTGAAGCTTTTATGCCACACTATAAAACATTTTCCAGGTGTTCTCTTTCATGGCAAGGGTCATGCTGTTTTGCCAATTATGGGGAAAATTATCCCCTTATTTGCAGAGCCAGCTGCCAGGTAAAAGCTCATTGGCCTATATGTAGAATTTTAGTTTTCCTTATGCCATAAGTTGTGCTGGTTGTTCAGTGGATGCCACGAAGGTCTATTTGAGACGCTGGGTGCTCTGGCAACACTTCTATCTGCTGGTGATCCTGTGATCTTTAGACAAATTTTTATTGGTGCCACGCTGGTTATTGAGGGTAAATTTTGAGTAAACCTCACTAATAATTATGTTGTACATGAAATGCTAAGGTCTTTTATCAAGATTCTTACTTGATTTAGAGGTTGCTGCATTTGCATTATGGTGTAGTGTAATGTCAGAACATATACAATTGGAATTGGAGAATCGTTACTAACAACAAGAAGCTTTGTATTGAATGGTAGACTGCATTTTTACCTATGCAGATTATGCACATCAAAGTCCAGTTAAAGCTTTTTATGCACGGGAAATTCTATTGACTTCATTCATATGCCTTCTTACCAAGGACCAAAAAAGCGTATTACAGATATCTTAGATATTGAACGTGATGATTGAGGAAGGAAAAGGAAAAAAGAAATAATGGAATTGAAAATTCATGAATGTGAACAAACGGGGTCTTTATTGCGCAATTTCTACTTGTTTATTTCTCGTCACATGCCTGTGTGTTAGTAGCAAAGAAAAAGGACATATGAACAGTGGGCCTTTTTGGAGCCAGTAATGGTCCATGAGATTGTCATTACACTAGTCTAGTGCTGGACATTATGAGCTGTGTTAACTTCAAACCTGTGGAAGTTGGTGTTGGTTATATATGATAAAAATACGGAGAGAGGATATACAGCAGCAAAGAGCCAGACAAGGGACCTGAAAATCTGATGGAGTCATATATAGGCATTCAGTCTTGTTGCTGACATCTTTGTTGTCAATGAAGTCTCATATGTGAAGAGTAGTCACCTTTTAAAACTAGTAGAGAGCATATGGAACAGCAAAGAGAGCCGGGTGAGGGTTTTTTCATAAAAACTTCTGATCAGGCGATCTCAACCTCATGGTATTCGCTTTTGTCAAACTCATATACCTTGGTTGAGACAAGCCAGGCCCAGACTTGACAAATCTGATAAAAATATGCTCATTTGTAGCACCCGGCAGCACCACATGTATTTTGTTTTGCTCATAAACTTCAAGTTGGCATAAGTGAGTATGTTATAGACCCCAAGAGTTCCATTTTTACACCTGTTCCGTATTGTATTGCCAAACAGCTACAGTATTTCATGCGCATCTCTTGTTATTCCCAATGGTGCTCGACTGGTGTCTCCTCCATTCATTCTGATATCCTGAACTGTCTGAGTACTCTTGGGCATGGAGGGAATATTCATTTAACAAGGTTCATCACATGAGACGCCTCAGCATAGAACTTACAACTATAATCATGCATTGTCCAAATGATGGCGAGCCTAAGTCTTTCAAGGAAGACAAGACTGAGTTGTTGAATTGTAGAATATTCAAGTACATAGAGGCGAGCATAGAAATTCATTCCTTCACATAATAATGCAACAAATTCAAGATAATAAGAGAGAACAATAAGAATTCTTTTACTGGTAGAATGTACCAGTAGAATAACTTCTTATAAGACTGTTCCATCTGAATCAATTAATCTTGCCTTGGCCCTGAAGCTGATCTCTAGAAGCCTTCACTCTGGGCTATTTATATGATTTTCTGATGTAGAGTTAGTAGGGTATCTTCCGAACTCATCCATAGGCAGGCCGTGCATGATGGCGACTTGTCTCCACCATGCTTGGACAGTTGTGTGACCGATATGATGATTTTAAATGTTGATCAAAGTCTGTGTATTTTTTATGTGATTCATCTGTTCCCTAAGTGTCAGGTATAATTTCGCATGTTAGTCGTTCTAATGTCAGTATTTGTTACAGATATCGTTTCTGTTGCATCATTTTTTGCAACTCCTTCCGACTTCCATTCATGTACAACTATATCACTTTATTGCTTCAAGGAGGCCTATTCTCAAATACAGGTGATTGACAAAGAGAGCTCTGTTGTGCCTTCTTGTTGGGAAGCACCAAAAGGTCCTGGGCTTGCGATTGATATAAGCGGCGAGGTCCGCTGGAAGAATCTTGCGGATGCTGTGACAAAACTGATTGCTCGATGCCTTCTTGAAGATGCTCTTCATGTTGAAGGACTTATTACCCCATCGTTTGCGTCGGCAGTTGGAATGTTGCTGATTTATGGGGACACAAACTTACATAAGGTATTTAAACTTGTAGATTGAGTATCATGTGGTCAAAGTGTTCTGATGTTGATGAAAGCATGGTAGGGACTCAGCATGGTGCCTTTCCTTTCAAATTTAGGCATTGGCTTTGTTTATTTGAGTTGGTGTAAGATAGTAAGAATATTGTGGTAATTTATGAGTTTTGTTACAGTAGTTTTATGCTGTTTGCCTGAAGTCTTTTGTTATGTTTTCCAGTCAATATTTGACCTGCTGCAGATGATGGCAGCAACAGCAGATAGAGATGCAGTTCCTAGTGAAAACATTATCATGTTAGTACTGGAAATTCTTTCGGGTAGTGAGAACAGGTAAAGCGGCTCATGGCTATATTTGAACTGTTCATTATGCACTCAATAATAAGTTCCCTTTCAGTATCATTTCCTTATGTATGCTGCTTATATTAGTTGGCAGGGTTGACAATTTTGTTGCAATGCTTAAGTGTAGGATTAGAAAGCTAATATTGCCTGCAAGTTATCAAGTAAACTCCTGGTATACTTCATGAAGTAAGCAACTTTGTTCATTCCTTAGTATTACAAGTCCAAATTTCTTCATGTCACTTACTCCAGTTTCCTAAATATCTGGCACAAACATAATGTTACGTCTCTAAACAGGACTGCTGCTTATGATTCCATCCTTGGTGCTTGCCTTCTTTCATTATTTTCTCTAGGCAAGCCTGGAGTAATTGAGTCCACAGCACATGCATTTTTTGAGGTTCTGCCTGGTGCAATAAGGAACACATCTAGCCCGCAGTTGAAGGTGACATCAATCTCGTGAAATTTAGGGCGGGTTATGTCAACATAAAAATATAGGCTATTGACTATTTTTTCTTTGTCCTTTTGAATTATAGGTGGCTCTCTGCAATGTATTTCTAATAATTGTGAAGCATTATCCACCATATCTCAAGCATATTTGTTCACTGCTTGAATTCGTCTTCTGCCCAGAATTAGCACCTTCTCTCACCACATGCATACAGCTAGCATTTGAAGAATTTGGTCTAGAAGGAGTTACAGGAGGATTGATGAATGGCAACTGTTTAACCACCAAAAGTGATCACTTAGCTACTTTGAATGCTCATCACAACCTGGACATTGATGCAATTATGAAGGCAAAGAGGACCAAGTTAAATAACGATAGAGAAGAATTTGAAGTTCCAATCACAATACCAAGATTTTCTACAATCCATTGTGGCCCAGGCATTTATGCCAGTTTTTTGCATCAAGGAATAATGGCTACTATAGAAAAATTGAAACCGGACCTTTTACAAGTTGGTGAAGTGACATTGGAGGGCTTGTTGGCAGCTCTTAGCATATTTGCTAGTATTTTTGCAAAACATGCGGGCACAGTTTACCATCTCAACATTTTAAAGCAGTTCTGTGGCTTCTTACCATGGTTTCATCAAAAGGTTGGATGCAATTGTGAGCATTCCTTGCTATTGTTTTGCATTTGAATTGTCTCATTTGTTGTTTCTTTCCAGGGTGAAGAGGGGATGCTTTCAGTATGGCAGGTGTCTATTTTTGTAGAGGTGATGGAAAGGTTGCTATTTGACAAAGGTGCAAGATTAATGGCATTATTTTATTTTTCTAATCAATAGTATGATAATGATACATAACACTGTGCAGACAAGATTTCAGAGATTAGACATGCTATTGAGCTGCAGTTGCCTCACTATTTAGAGCAAGTTATCAGTATTTTGCTTCTTTCTTGGTCATCCTTCCAAGGAAACCAACTAGGGATGGTGTGGAAGCTGAAGTATCATGTTTTGACCATCGCTTCGAAGGCCAGCTTGGATTTTGAGGACCAGAGGATTAATCAGATATTAGAGCTGGGTTTAAAAGATAGTGATGCCTGCGTACGGGCGGCAGCTATAATGACATTTCCAGTTTTTGCTGCCCAGAGCACCCTGGAGCATGTGAAAAGATTATGTGAGATTCTTAAGTATGTCCCATTCTCTTCCTAGTTGCTTTGGTAATTTTACAAGCAGGATAGGCATTCACAAAAATATTCTAAGGCTTAATTATATGGCATTTTACGGCTTTAAGCTAGTTTAAATCAGGACAATCTTTTACTTGGTCTTTTATATTTTTTTACCAGAGATATTCAAGAAGATGCTGCTGAACACGTGCGGGAAGCAGTTGCAAAGATTATTGGACCTATGGCATGCATTTATGATGCAAAGTTGCTTCCTGATCAAAGCCATGACACATGTGTTGCAGCTAAAATATTCCATACTCCATTTTCCTGCCATGTATGTGCTGCATCTTCGGCAAATGACTGTCAGCAGTTAGAGAAGCTGGACATATGGTCACCTTTTTCCAGCTGGTTTTTGTTAGTCTACAAATTTCTTTTCGAGGAACCTTCATATCATGTGCAGGTAGCCTTAATATCCAATATATCTCGTCTCTTAATCCATTCAAGTAAGAAGGACTTGATGGAAATGAGAGATCTTTGGATGAAATGCCTAGCTGTTTTTCCTTTACACGAGAAGAGGGTTGTACGGGAAGCATTCTGCTCGCAGATCTACTGTTTTTTAAAGGAGCATGTACTACGTCAAATTGTAGACTTGAAGCCAAATGATTGTAATTCAAGTGCAGAACTTGAGGTTCTAGGAAATTTAAGGTATGCTTTGTCAGTAACAGCAGATCCTGAGATTCGTGAAACACTGATGGAAACTGTTGCAGAGGTTGCAAAAGTTGCAAACAATCGTCAATTATGCTTTTTTTCAATTGCTCTGCTTATAGAGCAGCTTGATCATGAGGATGCATCTCTAAGTTCGCATGGTGTGAAGTTATTGAATGAAGTGGCTTTGTTTCGATGGCCAGCATCTTGGTTTGCTGTACGATCAATGGTAGACAGTGTTCGTGAAGAACTGTTTGAGTACCTTAGCGCACGCCTTATAAATCGTTCTTTTATGGTGAAAGAGTTCGCTGAGGCGGTGATGTGCATGGAGTATGTTGACCTGTTGAAAGAGATGGCTCCAGTTGTGCTTCCTAAACTCATATTGGAACAAAAACACAACTCGAAAGCATTGGATACCTTAAATGAATTTGCACGTTTATTGCAGACGGATTTACCACTGCTTTTACTTCAATGCTGTCACAAGGTTCTCTCTTTCCTGCTGCTTCGGGCAGATGGGAAGGAACTGATGGCAGCCTTTGACTTTTATGACGCCCAGACAGGCTCTGATTCTTGCGAACTATTCAAAGCAGCACTTCCTCAGCTTCTTGACGAGTTAGTACGTTTTCTTGGTGATGACGAAAGTGAAGAAGCTTTACGGCGGTATGCGAAGGCCTTATAGTCTGCTTTTTTCTTGGAGCTAACTTGCTGGTTTTATTTATCATGGTTTAATATATATAGTACTGATTCTGCTTTTATACTCATGTCAAAACAATAATGGCTTTCTGGAGTGATTGTATATGGGTGCAATCAAAGATGAGTATAATGTTCTGCATGCAAATGTAATAATGCAAAAATGCATCTAGATGGTAGAAAATAAATTGGAAAGCCATATGCTCACAAGCTATCAATAACTGTGTTAATTTATGTCATATGAAGTAATTTAAGTTTATTTGCAGGTCAGCAAGGGTCGCTCCAATGATCCAGGAAGTGGCTAGTATTGTAACTGGCTCAGATGACCTTCCCAGTTTTCTACGCATACATTTTGTAGGTCTGCTTAACACGATTGATAGGAAACTTTTACGTAATGAAGATCTGACATACCAGAAACAAGCCTTGCGATGCATTAAGCACCTCCTAAAGATGATTGGTCCTTATCTTAATGCATTTGTCCCAAAACTTATGGCTTTGCTTACACGTGCGGTTCAGGAACTTCCCTTGCAGTTAGAAGCTCTCCATGTTTGGCTTTTTTTTGTACAACAACTTGCACAAGTTTCTCCCTTGAACTTGAAGACTGTTGCCAGCCAAATTATGGTGGCTCTAATGCCTTGTCTAGAAGCACAAGAAGCAGTAAATGCAACAGCAGTTGCGGCAGTGCTGGAGGAGCTCGTGGTAAAAAATAGGAATCTGCTAACCAACCAAGTGCGCGAACTGCCACTTTTACCTAGTCTTCCAGCACTAGTGAATGTTAATGCTGTCTTGCATGAAGCGCGGGGTTTGCTGAACCTTCGGGATCAGCTCCAGCAAGCTGTTGATGGGCTTGGTCATGAAAGTATAAATGTAAGATATACTACCGCTAGTGAGCTGAGAAAGGTGATGCTCAAAAACCGTAGAGAAATCATAGGGATGGTGATTGGAGAAGTTACCACAGACACTAAGGTGATCAGCAGTTTGGTTACTGCTCTACTGCACGGGTGTGCAGAGGAATCAAGGACATCTATTAGCCAAAAATTCAAAATGGTCTGTGCTGAGTGTCTGGGCGAGCTTGGGGCTATTGATCCTGCTAAGTTAAATATCAGTCTTCAGCGTAGTTCCAAGATAGAAAATAATGATGAAGATTTTGTGTTTGAACTTGTCAACGAACACCTAGCACGGGTCCTTCGGGCAGCAACAGACCTTGATGTACAAGATGCAGCTGCCTTGGCAATCCAGGAGCTGCTGAAACTTAGTGGCTGTCAGGAGGCGGTCCTTAGAAAGACATACCCTGATACCGGTTGTGCTAGCAATTCTTCCACATCATTAGCAGAAAAAGGACAGAAGTTGTGGAATAGGTTTTCAAATGATATCAAAGAAATTATAACTCCTTGCTTGACTTCAAAGTATCTTTTAAAGAACTTGAATGCAGTTGCATCCTCTGGCCCAATATTCAGACCAGGAATGCCATTTAGGCGTTGGATATTTTTATGGATTAGGTGGCTGGTCTCTCAAGCAACTGGTCAAAGGTCAAATATTTTTACAGCCTGCAGAGGTGTTGTAAGGCATGATATGGGAACAGCCCTTTATCTACTTCCATCCCTGGTTTTGGATGTTGTCTGTGAAGGCACTTCAGAAGCTCGAACATGTATTATGGAGGAAATATTAGCTGTCCTTGCAGATGCATCATTGGATGAGGATAGTCTTAGTAAAGCAGCATGCATGAGCTGGCATGGATTAGGTGAAGTGAGTATTCAAACTGTATTTACTTTGTTGGATAAGCTTGGGCAGTGGTTAGATGAATGCAAACAAGGTCCAATTCTTAGCCAGATCATGCAAACTCCTCCAAATGGTAAAGGAACACGAAGCAGCAGGAACTTATCAACCAAAGATGACATAACTCATTTAACGCAGCAGTGTGAACATGTTGCCCAGCTTCTAGCTGCAATACCTAAACCAGCACTAGCAGGTGCCTCTTTCAGATGTCACGCTTATGCACGCGCACTATTATATTATGAGTCATATGTCCGAGAGAAGTCTGGAGCACTGAACCCTGCAGCAGAGTCTAATGTTGTATTTATCGATGAAGATGTAGCTTTTCTTCTTCGTATCTATGGCGGGTTGGATGAGCCAGATGGCCTATCTGGACTTGCAAGCACTCACAAGTCAACCAGCTTGCAGGATCAATTTCTTATTAATGAGAAGGGAGGAAATTGGGCTGAAGCATTAACTTGTTGCGAGCAAGCTCTACAAATGGAACCTAAAGATTTATTTTGGCAATCGGGTGTCTTAGATTGCCTTGTGAATATGGGACATCTTCAGGCTATGGTAACTCATGTTGATGGATTGATTGCACGTATGCCAGAGTGTAAACGGGAATGGAGTATGCGCGGCATCCAAGCTGCATGGCGCCTTGGCCAATGGGACCTTTTAGACGAGTATGTTCGGGGGGCAGAAGGTGAGAACATATTATCCGGTGTTGAGAGCACTGCATCCTTTGATCATAGTTTGGCCAAGGCTTTGCAGGCATTGCGTTTGAAGGACCAGTTTAAATTTTTTGAGCAGCTTACGCATTGCAGATTAGCGTTGCTTGCACCATTGACAGCAGCCAGTATGGAGTCATATACTCGGGCATACCCATTGATAGTTAAATTGCATATGCTAAGGGAGCTTGAAGACTTCTTTGCAATAGGATTTTCTGAAGGGGATCGAGAAAGCACCTCAGATGATGATTCCTGTTTGGTGGACATGGCAGATTTAGTTGAAATCTGGGATGGTCGCCTTAGAATAACGCAACCCCTGCTGTGGACTCGCGAACCCATATTGGCCTTGCGCAGGCTAGTATATGGTAGCAAGGAAATGCAACCTGAAGTCGCTTCTTGTTGGCTTCAATATGCAAAGCTTTGCAGGACTGCTGGGCATTATGAGACAGCAAACAGAGCAATTTTACAGGCACAATCTGCTGGTGCTCCTAATGTGGAGTTAGAGAAGGCAAAATTATATTGGGATACCAAAAAGACACAGCAGGCTATTGATGAGCTCCAACAAGTCCTGGCAAATGTATCACAGAACACTTTAGGCAATGCAACTGGGGCCGCTCTCAGTGGTCTCTTACATAATCCTACCCAAGCAATTAGTGTGACTCGTCAGACTCAGCAGAAACAGGATGATCCTCATGCAGCAAAGGCACTTCTCTTACTTGCGAGATGGGTACACCACACAGGACAGAAACAAAAGGAAGATGTTATTAACATGTTTTCTAGGGTTAAGGAACTACAGCCAAAATGGGAGAAAAGCTACTTTTTTATGGCTAGGTACTTTGATGATCTTCTTGGTGATGCTCGTAGGAGACAAGAGGAGAATGAAGCTGTTAGGGGAACAACTTCTGTACAAAAGCGTAACAATAACATGCAAATTGCCGATGACAAAGATTGGTGGATATATCTTCCAGAAACAATTTTATTCTATGCAAAAGGCCTGCACAAAGGTCATCGTCATATGTTTCAAGCCCTTCCACGCTTGCTTACTCTATGGTTTGAGTTTGGCACCATATGTGAATCTCAGGGCTCTAACAAGGCACTTAAATCCGTCCATGCAAGGGTAATGGTCTATCAAGTTTAAGATCTGCAGCGCCTAGATCCCACATGTCTCTTAACTGTGTAACTTTTTGGTCTCAGGTCATGAGCATAATGAGAGGATGCTTAAAGGACCTCCCATCTTATCAATGGCTGACTGCACTTCCTCAGTTAGTTTCGAGAATATGCCATCGAAATGAAGAAATCATTCGACTTGTGAAACATATTATCACAACTGTTTTACAGGCGTATCCTCAGCAGGCACTTTGGACAATGGCGGCAGTTTCAAAATCAACTGTTGTTGAAAGGCGTGAGGCTGCTGCAGAGATCATACAGGCAGCCAGAAATGCAGTACAAAAGGAGGAGGAGAAACTTCTATTTAACCAGTTTGCTAATTTAATTGAACAAATGATTAGATTATGTTTCTGTACAGGTAAGGATAAAGCTCGATCACTCAATATCTCATCTGAATTTGGTCTTCTAAAGAGAATGATGCCTGTGGGAATTATTATGCCTGTTCAAAGGGCTCTTACTGTTAGCCTTCCGGCAAATGGGCTCACGAATCCCTCTTATAGTCCTTTTCGTTCTGGAGATCATTCGACTATCTCCGGCATAAAAGACGAAGTTGAAATTTTAGCCTCCTTGCAGCGGCCAAAGAAGGTCAGTCTTATTAGATTCCTTTCTTAGTGACTGAGAAATCTTTTACACGTTTTAATATATCACAATCGCCGTGTTTTACTTTCATTTTGACAGTACTGCACTTCAAATTTAATGCAATGTCAGTTTATTATTTCTCTTTTTCATCTTTCTCCTTTTTTCCTTTTTAGCTGGCTGTTTGTTTTTCGATAAAGATGTGTGCAATATTATTTTAGGTGGTGCTCATTGGCAGTGATGGCAGAGAATACCCCTTCTTATGTAAACCAAAAGATGACCTTCGTAAAGATGCTCGTATGATGGAGTTTACGAGCATGATTAATCGTCTACTCTCAAAAGATCCCAATAGCAGGCGCCGGAAGTTGTATATACGCACATTTGCTGTGATTCCTCTGACTGAAGATTGTGGTATGGTTGAATGGGTCTTGCATACACGAGGCTTGAGACATATATTGCAGGACCTTTACGTAGCTTGTGGTAAGTTTGACAGACAAAAGACAAATCCAATGATAAAGAAAATCTATGATGAACATCAAAATAAGTTGTCTAGTGGGGAACTGATGCGTTCAAAGCTCCTTCCTATGTTTCCCCCCATTTTCCACAAATGGTTCTTAAACATGTTCCCAGAACCAACATCGTGGTTCCAGGCACGGGTTGCTTTTGCACATACTACAGCTGTATGGTCTATGGTTGGTCACATTGTTGGGCTTGGTGATAGACATGGGGAAAACATATTGTTTGATTCAACCACCGGGGACTGCGTACATGTGGACTTCAGCTGTCTTTTTGATAAAGGTTTACAATTAGAGAGACCAGAACTTGTACCATTCAGGCTGACCCAGGTAAGGGAAATCATGCTTATTCAAAATGTTTATGTTTTAAGCATTGTTCTACCTGATAACTTGATACACTACTGCAGAATATGATTGATGGACTTGGAATCACAGGTTATGAGGGTACATTCTTACGAGTATGTGAAATAACCTTATCTATACTGAGAGCACACCGTGAAACACTTATGAGTGTGTTAGAGACTTTCATCCATGATCCTCTTGTTGAGTGGACTAAATCGCATCGATCAAGTGGGACAGAGGTCAGAAACCCACATGCACAGGTCAGACAATGTTGAAATGAAAATCCAAAGGTTGACGTTGGTGTTATTCATTTTGTTAATTTCTTTATGGGCTATGGATGCAGAGGGCTCTTGCTAACATTCAAGCCAGATTACAAGGTGTAGTTGTTGGTGTGGGGGCTGCTCCTTCCTTGCCTTTGTCGGTTGAAGGTCAGGCCCATCGACTTATTGCAGAGGCAGTGTCCCTGGATAACCTGGGACGAATGTACATATGGTGGATGCCTTGGCTTTGAATTATGGTTTTTCAGCATGTAGCAGGTATATATCGGACGCTGTCATGTTATAACGACAGGCATATCCATGGTATATTCATGTCTTTGACATGTTATAGCCAGGCCAAAAAAAAACACACGGTGTTTTTGTGGACTTGGCGGATTTTTTGCCATTTAAGGCTGGCTATAACATGCCCATGTCCGACATTTACAGCGACGGGCAGATGGCAGCAGCCCATGTAGCACGTCTATGTGCATGTAATATATAATATATATAAGAGCTGAGGCTTGTCAGTTTTGAATGGCATAGAGCGCTGTGTTTTTCTTGGAAATGGCAATTTCTGTGAAGAGGAATCGTCCTAAAGTTTGGGATTTGCAAATGGATGCATAACGAGCTGCAGGTGAGCCAACTTCTGTGCGAAAAATTCTGTACTTTTGTATAAGGGATTCCAAATTTAGCATGCCCTTCCAAATTTGATTGCTGAAGCAGCCAGTCAATTTGGGATGAAAATCATTGTTATGCTGCATCATTAGAAGTGAACTCAACTTTCTTCTTGCTTAATAATTGTAACATTCTCAGATTTGTCTGGAATTGTTTTTAGGTTGCGCAAAGGCCACATACCTAGGGATGGAGACGGGGAACTGGCTTATGCTCGAGTATGCTATTTGAATGGTGGATATCTGGCTTATATGCGATTTGAACGATGGAGATATGGCTTGGAGCTTAGAATAGTATAATGTGACATATAGTGTAAGTTAACGTGTAAACGTTGTATCCCATAGGGACATTTTTATTAGCCCATGGCCCCCCTTTTTCTCTATTTGCCACCTAACATCGAGACTGGCACATCTATATATGTACCATCTTGTGAGTTAGCGTAATACACAAGTTTCTTGCTTCTCTTTTGTTGCTTGTTGCATCTTCTCCTTTCTCTTTTCTCTGTTGTGTTTTGTTGTTATCACCTTCTCCACTCAACATTTGGTATCAGAGCAGTGCTACCATCCTTGGGTGCTTCAGTCGTGCAGGAGAGGAAGTACTTTGAGAAGATTTTTTTGCCTTGCTTGCATATTCTCCAATGAGTCAAATTGGATATCTTATGATTGGAATAATTGCGGGAAACTCAAATGGATATGCGAGCATGTTAATTTACACATTGTTTTATATCTCTATGAGTTTAGGAACGTTTGCTTGTATCATATTATTTGGTTCATCATATTATTTGGTTCATGTACGGAAACAAATAACATTCGAGATTATGCTGGATTATATATAAAAGATCCTTTGCTAGCTCTTTCTTTCACTCAGCAGATTTTAACCCTAACTTGTGCTTGAGCCTAGAGAGAAGCATCCCTCTGTTATGGAGAGTTGCATCAGTGTTAACCAAGTTAAAAGCAGCTCTTGAGTGTAAAAGTTTGAAAGATTTGTTGCAGTAGTGTGCATATCGCCTTGCATGTTGAAGATAGAGCAAGAGTTTGCAGATTTGGGGCTTTGATTAGAAGAGGTTTGTGTTTTCAAAATGAACAACTTGAAAAAGATGTTCATGGGCGAGAAGTTCTTGCTTAAAGGCAAGAACTACTTCAAAGGAGAAGATGACTTTGGCACTTGATCTTGCTGGAGTAGTAGCTGGTAAAGACCAAAATGAGGATGACAAATGGAAGGAGTTGAACAAAAAGGTCCTGCTGCTCATCAAACTTGCAGTGGATGATTCCATACAAAGGCATATACTTGGAGTGAAAAGTGTTAGTGAAGCTTGGCGCAGATTCAACAAATCTATGAGGCAAAAAATCATACAATGAAGCAGCTGTTAAGAAATCAGCTTAACAGTCTAAAGTTAAGGAAATGTAAAGATGTGAGTGACTTCATTGCGAAGATCATAGAAATTACTGCACAATTGGCTTCTCAAAGTTGAAGTTGAAGAAGACGAGTTGCTGAATATCATATATCAGGGAGTGCCTGAATATGAGCATTTTCTTGATGCTTTTCAAGTGCGGGAGAATGAGCCTAGTTTCAAAGAGTTCGCAACAGCCCGACAACAAAAGATTTTGAGATCACAAATTCTGGAACAAACGGGGCAGGTTAATTTCAGCCAATCAAGAAGAACTTTCAGCCAATCAAGAAGTAGGGAAAGTAAGGGTTAAGGAAATTGGAGAAATTTCTAACGCCAAGAAGAAGGTACTGCCAAAACTGATTCTCAATTTCATCAGCCTCAACGAGGAAGAGGCCATACAAATAGAGGAAGAGGGGAACGTTGGAGTTCTTACTCCAACAAAAAAATCAATCTATTGTTGTGATGAAGTTGGGCATGTGGTAAATGATTGGCCTCTAAAAGACTATATTGAAGATTTAAAAAGGAGTCGCACCACCTTGAAGAAGGGTCGCCACGGATTCACAAGATTTTGCCAAGATTTTGCAATGTTTGTACATGAGGCTGATCATGTAAGATACAAGTCGTGATAGGTGTATTTGCTGGTTTGGATAGTGGCTGCTCGACTCATGTAACAGGTGATGAATCTCTTTTCTCAATGCTCACAAAGTATAATGAAGATAAAATCCTTTTAGGAGATGGTTTCACGAAGTTTAATAGAGATAAAATTCTTTTAGGAGATGATTCCTTGTTATCAATAGAAGGGGATGGAAACGCAAGAGTGAAAGAAAGAAGGAGACACTGTATAGGATTTAAAGAGAATCTGCTTTCTGTTGCTTGCATAATTCATAAAGGTTTCTTTTTTCGATGAAGATGAAGCAATAACATGATAAAGCATGATGTTCAAGGGAGATCCACCATTCAGCAACACATTAGAGAAGGTATAACTTCCCAAAGTTGCTGAATACATAAATGCTCTAGGATCTTCTTCATTCTGAGCTAACACAAGGTTAGTAGCATTAGCAAACTTCGCACAAGCCATCAAACAGTTTGCTACAACAATCTCTTTCTATAACTAGGCAATTTTCAACAAGATAAAGTGATCTACACTTACTTTAGAGCTCTTGAGCAAGGCATCTACCTCATCAATGTCTTGATCTTTCTTACCATACTTTTGGTGAGGAGGTGGAGCTATTACTTGGGGAGGAGCTTTTACAACAGGGTTGTTGGTGGTGGTGTGGCACTCTAGGAGCATTGAGAACATGTCTACTTGATTCAGCATGCTTATTAACCTCATTCATGCTTCTACTCTACACCACCATGACTTCTTCAGTCTTGAGAACTTCTATAGCCTCTATAGAAACACTTGGTTCAGCAAATCTCAGAGAAATACTTGATTCAGACTTCTTTTCTCTTTCATGTTTAGCAAAATACTCTTTAACTGAACATTTAAAATTAGTATGACTAACCTCTTTACAAAAAGCACAAATTGGACACTCTCTTCCAAAGTGACCTTTCCTATTACACTTAAGCCACACTCTATAATAGCAAATATCAGATGGATCTGTGTTTCTATTAAAATGAATGCATTCTGGATAAACCTTGTCTCCAGTTTTGAGCTCAACAAGTTGCTTAGTTACCTCTGCCAAAGCTTCAGTTATCTTTGACAACTGCTTTGACCTCTGAAATCTGAGCATCAGATTCATCATCCTTGAATTTCTTCTTGTCCTTGTGTATGGTATACACTAGAATAGAAGTGTGAGGCTCATGAGTGCCATCAATAGCATCAGGATAGAAAGGATCATGATGGAAGACAATATCTTTTCTGGTAGGATACAAAACATTTTAGTAAGCTCAGCTGTCTTAGAAAAGACCGTGTAAATAGAGTCAAAGCCTTCAACAACTTGAATCTTTCTTAGCTTTCATTGAATTTCTAATCTAGAGGCCAAGCCTTTTATGAAAGAGAAAACTAAGAAGAGAGTAGGATTTGACACTTGGCTCTTTTGGCATCTGTTCAAGTAGGTGCTAAATCTTTATTTGTATTAGTTCACACTCTCACCTGTATGAACAGAAAAAGATTGCAACTCATTAAGACAGTCTTCAGGTGCATCCAACTTATCAAAATAAGTAAGTTCATCCCATGTAGTGGTTCCCATAAGCTTCTCATAAGTTAGCCAAGATCCAGCCTTATCTCCTTCTTTGAAGCACTTCTCAAACTCTGACATTTTGCAGCCTCTCTTGAAGCCATAATCCCTGTAATATTCTTCAAATACTCTCAAGAAATTGTTAGCATTCATGCTTCAGTCAAATGTAGGCAATGGAACTGGAACATTCAATTCAATATTGATACGACATGCTTTGAAGCAAAGCAGTTGAGTAATTAGGAGGTAAAGGCCTTTCTCTGCAGTATTCTGATGCTTCAGCCTCTTCTAAAGATTCTTCTTCAACTGGTATTCTCTGTTTAGGAGCTATGAGTTCTTGAGATCTAGGAGGATCTTGGTAGAACCTCCAAGATGGTTGTCCTCAACGTGTCTTTAGGAGTTAAACACAAGAATCCAACTTGTAACTATGCTCAAGTTGGGGTTAGAACCTTCAGATCACTTAAAGTGATCAGTCTATAGAAGAAAACTTCATTACAATAGCTCAAAAGACCAACTGTTATACCTTTTCCATTTATAGAAAAAGGTAGCAAACTGAAATCGAGGTGGCTTGCAGAGATAGATTGATTTTTGAGTTTTGGTTGCTCAACTAGTAAAGAAAAGTTGATAGAAGTCAATGGTGAAATTCTTGACCAAGTCAGAGTTCAGATCTGTGAGTTGTTTGAGCTCAAAGTTGGATCAAAATTTGGTCAGTGAAAGTCAAACTGTAAACCAATGATAAAAAATGAAGATTTTGAGTTGCCAATGAAAATTTTGAGAAACTCCAAAGCCAATGTATGTAACAAAACAGTCCTGAGATGGGGCAAATGGTCAAATTTCGATTTGGATCTTGGGAAGTAGCTTCTGTACTTGGATTTATCAAATTATAGTCAAGAACACTTATAGACAGAATGCTAAACTTTGTAACTCGAGTTTGTATTTTTGGGTTTTTCCAAAGCATATAGGTGCTAATAGTTGTAAAGAGCAATAGTGAGTTGTCCCGGTAGTGGTATGTGCTGAGCATGAGCTGACTGGAGCAGCCCGGTTGGAGGTAGAGACTAGTGTAGCCCATGACTCTATGGAGGTGCCTGGGGGACTTCCAACACGTGTTGGAAGTGGAATGTCACGTAGAGCGGCTGTGGGTACATTGCTGTGATTAATCCTCTGGCTCTAGATGATGACTCAGTGGAGTGGGCTGTTGGCCTGGTGGGTAGGCATGTGGGGCTTGACACTTCTCCTCCGGGATGAATAGGTCGATCCTCAGTTGGAATGTGCGGGGGGTGCGGTCCTTTAGTAGTAAGAGGGCCCGTATTTCTTTGGCACTTCGGCAGTTGCGTCCTGATATTGTTCATTCAGGAGAATAAGTGTCACAGGGGTGATATGTCCAGGCTCATGATTATGGTTGGTAGGCAGTTTGTCTCTATTGCTTCTTCTTCCGGGTGGACTAGTGGGGGTACTCTTATTGCTTGGAGGATGGATGTGCAGGTCACATACTCTGCAGCAGACAGGTTTGGTCGGTGGGCAATAATTAAGTGGTTGGAGGGAGGGCAAGAGTGGGGGATTGTTAATGTTTATGCCCCTAATCAGCCTTCTCAGCGGGTGCTTTATGGGCCACAGTCCGGAATAACTTGCGAGCCTTTGGTGGGTTGCAGGTCGCTTGGTTGCTGTTAGGGGACTTCAATATGGTAGAGCGAGTAGAGGATCGCTCTGGTTCTGGAACCCAGGTTGTGCGTGGGTTTGAGAGGGACCAGTGGTCTCGTTTGTTGCAGGATTTGGCCTTGGTTGAGGTCCCTGGAGACTTGTCTTTCACCTATTGTAATAGACAGATTGGTGCGGGCCGGACGTATGCTAGGCATGACCGGTGCTATGCTTCCCCATGCGCACTGGATGGTGTGCCCTTTTTGCGCCGGAGTAACATTCTGTCTACCTCCATTTCTGATCATTACCCTCAGGTTTTGTCCAGTCAGGGTGCGGTTGCCTTTCGGCCCTCTAGGACGATGTTCCGTTTGAACACCCGGCTACGGGCCGATACGGATTTCGGCCCGCCGCGAGTTGTGGCTTGATACCTTTTCATCTCCTCAAGGGTATGTCCGGTATGGTGACCGCGTTGGCGGTGGTGAAGCGTTTTGCTAAGGTCTTTGGTAGGCAGCGTGTGCAGCAGGAGCGGCCGGAGTTGCATGGTCTCTATCGGGAGTTGGAGAAGATTCGGGCGCAGCCTTCTGATGGCATTAGGGAGAATGCAGTGTTGCAGCATATTGTTGCTCTAGAGTAGGTTAAAGTGCAGGAGGCGCGTGTGAAGGTAGCCCTTACCTGGTTGAAGGAGGGGGACACAAGTTCGTCAGTGTTCTTCGTAACGACTAGGCAAAGGGCGATATCAAAGATCTATGGCGTCCCTTGCTTTGCCTGATGGCCGGACTTTGGAGGATCCCGCTGATTTGCAGAGGTATATGCATGCTCATTTCTCAGGGTTTTTTCGTACAACGCACTCTTCCCTATGAGGTATTTTGGGGGCTGTTAAGCCATCTATTCTGCCTCACCAACGTGAAAGCTTGGAGCAGGAGCTCTCCAGAGAGGATTTAGCGGAGGCATGTATGTGCGCAGCCAAGGATAAATGTCCTGGGCTGGATGGCATCCCTGTGGAGTTCTTTCAGACTTATTGGGACTGGGCTGGTGAGTCTGTGTACCAGGTGTATCTTGAGTTGCTGCAGTCTTCTCAAATGGATCGGATCTTGAATACCGCATGCATTTCCTTGATTCCTAAGGTTAAGCAGCCTTCTACCATTAATGATTGGAGGCCTGTCTCCTTGTTGTCCTCTGTGTACAAGATTATTGCGAAAGCCCTGGCAGAGAAGTTGAAGCCAGTGTTGACTTCTTCCATTAGTAAGGTGCAGTCTGGGTTTGTTCCTGGAAGGAACATTTTGACTAATGTTGCCGCAGCTTATAAGGGCCTTTATTGGTCCAGGAGAATAGGTCAAGGCATTGCCTATCTTAAGCTTGTCTTTGCCAAAGCTTACGATAGTGTCCGTTGGGAGTTCTTGTCTGCCATGATGTTAGCGTTGGGCTGTGGTCCTCGCTTTACAGAGACAGTCATGAAGCTGCATAGGTCAGCACGGGCTACGGTGGTGTGCCAGGGTGAACCCTCCGCCTTTTTCTCCTTAGGCAGAGGGGTGCGTCAGGGGTGCCCTTTGGCGCCATTTTTGTTTACGATTGTGGCGGAGGCACTGTCTCAATTGTTTTTGGCTGCAGTGGAGGAGGGGGTGGTGGATGGGCTTCGGATGCAGGATGGTAGCCAACAGATTATTAACCAATTCGCCGATGACACTTTCCTTTTCTTGGTGGCAGAAGAGAGGAATTTGCGGAATGTGAAGGGTTTGCTGGATACTTTCTCCTTGGCCTCGGGCATTCTTCTGAATTGGGGTAAATGCTCCGCATTATGGGCCCAGCTGACTCCACCTCCTCCTTGTTTGGCTCTATTCCCTTGGAAGGTGCTTCCAGATAATGTGTGTACTAAGCTGTAGGGTATTCCCTTTAGAGGAGATGTTTCCATGGGGAGGGTGTGGGATGAGATTTTGCAGGGGTTGCAGAAACACCTCAATTGGTGGAAGGGTAGCAAGTTATCTATGGCAGGTAGGGTCACTATTGCCAAGTCAGTACTTTGTAGCACCCATGTGTATACAGCATCTGCGATGTTAGCTCCTGAGGGTAAGATACAGGCTTTGGATAAGATTGTTCAAAATTTTGTGTGGGGCGGGGATGATGAAGGGGTGGTTGTTAAAATGGCTTGGTGGAAGTGTCTCCACCCCCGGGAGGATGGGGCTTGGCCATTCTGGATTTGGCGCTGCATAGTAAGGTGTTGTCTCCAAGTTTGTTTGGAGCACTCTGCAGGATGGAGCATCTTCTCCTGGTGCGGCGCTGTTGTTGCAGTCTCTTCGCCATTGTGTGGCGTTTGGGAACTGTGCATGTGGAGTTGCCCTGGGCACTGCTGTATGGTCTCCGGCCTTTCCCACATGCATCCCCTTTTTCTCACGGGGGTGTTGCGGGCTTGGATCATGTGCGTGTGCTCTTCCAGCTAGATTATGCCTCAGTTTATCACCACTCTTCTCCTTTCTTGTGGGTTCCTCTACCCCCTGCGCACTTGCCCTTGGCTGCCATTGAAGGCGAGCTGCTGTGCTCACCTTGGAGGATTGGTATTGGGGTGGTCAGCTAGCTTCGTGGGAGTTCTTTCGAGCTCGCTTTCGCCTGAGGGGCAGTGACCGGACTATCTGGAAACAAGTGGCGGGGAATATTCTGCTACACATACCTATACTCCCTCAGGATGATGTGGTGGTGCAGGTTTGGAAGGTTCATCCGGATGTTGTGTCTTCTTGTTTTGTGCGGTCTTGTTACCGGTCTTAGGCTATTCATGACACTCCGCCCCTTTCCGCACAAGTGGTCTCTGCACCGGGTTCTCGATGGCGCCGATTTGACGTGGACATGGAGCTCACTTCCCCAATCGGTTAGAGAGTGCTTCGCGGGCGTGTGGTGCACCGCTATATCGTGGTGAATGCCCTTGTGAGTCGGGCTTTAGGGCGGGTGTGAGCCCTCTCGCTCTTGTTGTGGCCTTCATCGTGAGATCGTGGAGCATTACCGGTTTTATGCCCTCACTTGCAGTTGCTGCCCATAAGATTGGGTCGGGTATCGCTTTCGTGTGAGATTGACTAGCCATTTCAGCTTGCTTTGCTTCATGTGTATCCTAGTGCTTGGCCACTCTTGCGGCAGAAATGCCTTGCATCCGTCGTTAACTTGGTTGGTGTGGCTGATTTGGAAGCGGCCCATTGTTGTGGATCTTTTTAGGATTCTATAGAGCCGCAGCCTCTCGAGACTTCGAGCTGTACAAGCTATTTCAAAGCTTTCCTTAATGGGACAAAATGTGATCTCATTTTTCAATGGGTGTTCCCGGGATTAGTTTGCCATTCGGCGGGACTTCTTGGGTGTTGTAGATGGTGATGGTCGGTTTGTATAGCAGTAGAGTTGCAGTTTTTCTGTGAGTTTGTTGTGGAGTGTCGAGGTATCGCTGTCTCTTTGGGGCAGTTCTCCTTCCTCCTCACTTGCTTTGTAATACTACCATGTGAGTGACCCAAAAGGGTTTGTTTTTAACTTAAACCGTACATATACTCGTACCTAGGGGTAGCTTTTTGATGATTTTGGGCAACTTTGGCACTGTATGTGGCTGAAAAGGGGGTTTCTAAAAAAATTCAAACACGTATACAAGGGGTGCCGACCCCTTGCACGCAGGTGGCGTACCCCCTATACAATAGGTGCATCCCCATGGATTTGGAGTAGAGGATATTCTACTATTGAAGTGTTTATAGTGACAAAATGCTAGAAATCATATCGGAGATCATTTTTGAAACTTGACAGGCAATTTTCATTGATGTGAAGATAAACAGGTCATAATAATAATGTGTTGAGGATAATTTGTACCTTATATACAATAAAACATCATTCAGAGAACAAAAGTATCATAAGAGTATGAATATCAGTCAGATCAAACTGAGGAATGCGCAAGACCTTCAAGAATCCTTTAGAACATGTTCAACACGTGTCAGTGATGATTTGAGTGCATTTGGGCCTTCAAAAGAGTCGATAACTGATTACCCCTGTATATATTTTCAAATTCATGGTTCCAACATCTTAGGTCTTAAGTTTAGGCTTAAATTGTTCCTTATGGGCCAGAATCCAAGAATAGAGGGTTCACAGAGGTTAAGAGGTCTCAACCAGATTTATATTGGTCTTCCATGATTTTAGGGTTCATAAAAACTCATGCGATACAGTTCACATATTTTTTATGCGTATAACACTGACTTATATTAAAATATCGTTTCAATGGTTTGAGTGGTTCCATAGGTTAAAAAATTAAGGCTTTAATAATTTGGTACCGTAATGGATCAACTCCAAAGCTTAACTTTGACTTAGAGAAATTTCTAGAGACCATGGGAGAGTATAGCCCATGCTAATGGGTAGCTAGTGTGGAATATTCAAGAGGCATTTTCAAAACGTTGGTAAAGCAAGTAAAAAATTAGCATATATGGCTAGAGCAAATGTTGGGAGACTTGAAGCTCACAAAACCATTCATTAGAGCATCCATAAAAGGCTTTGGGGTCATGGTGGGAAGTAGTAAAAAAGAGAAAACAAGGGCTATATGGTGACAATGGGAGCTAAAGACATGGGGCATGAAATTAAAATGTTTGAAATGAATGGGTCAAAGGCACATATGAAAAAATAATTAGATGGACTGGGCAAAGATCTCAAGGGGGGATTATGGCAAGATGGACATAATGAAGGTGAAAATAGGAAAATGGCTAGGCTAAGAGGATGTAAAGGTAGATATGCGGCAAATATATTGGAGTAAAAATGAAATGTGGATATGGAAATGAAGAAAATGACTAAGGCTTAGAACCATGTACCATGGGGTCTTCTAAACTCTAACTTCCAAACTTCAAATGAGTATCTTTCAATCTTATAAACTCAGAGTCTTCCAGAACATGCCCTAATCAAATGTTTGACCACAAATATAGTACCTCTTATGATGTTTGACCTTGAATACTTTGTGTTGACTTTGAAGATGAGTTTTTCTTGACCTTCACGCTAATGTTGCCTACCAAGGTCTTGCAACCCTTGATCTAGTCTTAAAGCAGCGACTAATAGTTAGAGTGTTGCCCTTTGGGGGCAACAGAGGCCTTAGCTTTGGCTTTCTCCTTCTTATTGTATTTCAAATTTAATTGGAATTCTAGAGTAGAGATTGATGGTTGTGGTTTGAATATCCTTATCCAAGTTAAAGTACATTTTATTGGTAACACAAATTGAAAGAGAGTTACATATCTCAATATGCTTTAGTGGCAATATCTGAAGAGTCTCTAAGAATATAGTTCTGGTCGCATCTCATAATAATAAACATGGCTGCTTGTCATGGATGTAATCTTTCTATAGTTCTTACTTAGTAGTTCTAACATCGTACCACATTGGCAGCATCAACAACAACAACTGTCTGCATGCCTGCCTTTCGTCTGCCCGCCCAGCCTTCCGTCCATTCGCCCGTCCATCCGTCTGTCTGTCTATTTTAAGGCTTATGATGATTCAATTCTTAAACACACTACAAGATGGACTTAACACCTACTGATTTCATTTTCAGCAATGGCGATTCAATTCTCAGGCACACTATAAGATGAGATACACACTTACCCACTTACTCTCATCATAGACTACACATGATGAGACACGCCCTCACCCACTTCTCCACCTGATAGTAGCCAGTGGGTTTTGAAATCTGGCATGGTACACCACAAACTAAAGGCCTAACCAAAGGCAATGATAATGCCAATACTATGCTCATCCTACTCCCCTAGAAAGTCCTCCAATCAAGTTTAACATGGATAAGATGGAAGTGTCATAGATTTTAATGGGAGTGTTACAGATTTTAATATTCCAACTAGATATATACATTATATTGATCTATGTATGATACATCTATTATAAAATACTCAAACTTATGATTGATGAACTTCAATTTAGTAGTTGTAGTTTCAGTAGTTGCTGTAATTGATGGAATTTGGCTCTTGGTCATTTATTGGCCAAGAAAAATAAATTTATGATCATGTTCCTAGTCACTTCACTTTAAGTCATACATCTTTTTTGCATATAAGTTCTTTTCCTATAACTTCATTTAGCTTCCCTCTTGACTCAATCCATCAACATAAAAATGCGAAGGAAATACACATATAAACTGGAATCAATATGCTATAACAAGAAAAATACGTACAAAAGCCCAAAAGGCTATGATCACGGATATATACCAGAGCAAAAAAATGAGAACATACACGTGAAGACTCTAGAATGAGCCTACGTTACAAGATATATAAAAATGCGAAGGAAATACACATATAAACTGGAATCAATATGCTATAACAAGAAAAATACGTACAAAAGCCCAAAAGGCTATGATCACGGATATATACCAGAGCAAAAAAATGAGAACATACACGTGAAGACTCTAGAATGAGAAAGAAATAGGAGAAGAAACATGAACTAGTAAAAGGAGTGTGACTTGCGTTGAGGCAAAGAAGTCTTTGCAACTCTAAAGCGTCTTTTTATATAGTATTATTATATGAATGATCCTTAGATATTCACGCTTGCTACTTGGTATAAGTGCATAGATGCCACTTAGCAGACATGTGGACTGGCACTTAACACTCTATGGTCACTAAACATGCATGCCATATTCAAAATAGCACGCTACATGACATAACAAAAACACATGATAATGCCTTGTATTTTTTTAATTGAAGGCATTTATGTGTATTGATTCATATATAGACTAGAAAAGGGGCGGCCACTTTTCTTTTTCACTGTTCCTCAGCTGGGTCTCGCCTCGGTTTGGACAAAAGCAAACCTATCTATGTTACTCCCATCTATGAGGACCTTCTAAAGTATCCGAAATATTACCCATGAAAAGTTGGCTCACACCTACTACCAATTTGAAAGTATCAGACATGAGGGGTTGACTCATACCTACTACAATTTTAAAGTGTCACCCATGAGGAGCTTATACACACCTACTATCAACACTTACTACCAATTCCAACATATCATCCATTGGGAGCTTAATCACACCTACTATCAATTCTAAAGTCTCATTACTTATTACATTTAGTACCAATTCCAAAGGATCAACTATGAGGAGGTTACTTATATCTACTACCAACACCTACTACCAATTCTAGAGTATCACCCATGAGGAGCTTACTCCCACCTACTACCATTTTCAAAGTATTGCCTACTTTAAAAACTTTCTTTGTCTAAAGGCTTATGGAAACAGATCGAGAATGTTCAGAAGATATTTTTACAAGAGGAGATGGGCATCAAACAGCAAACACCCTATCCTATTATGCTAGCAGAAGCAGGTTTATTGCCACTGGAAGCGGAAGCACTGATCCAGACTATAACTTTTGTTAATAGGGTACGCATGATGGATGATGATTGGATCCCAAAGAAAGCCATGGAAGCTTCCACAAGTATGGGCTGGTATAAAGATGTATTGGAGTGGGCGGATAGTTGGGGGCTGAACAACACAAGTTGGCCAGACTCAGAAATAGGGGTGCGAGACATGGTGCAGTCACTAGTATTGCAACGGATTTGGGATGATCCTGGCACAAAAATGGCTTATTACATGAAGGAGGTGAATATGATGCTTGTGTACTCTGATCAAGCATATCTTCATGCATGTATCCCGTGACACTTGAAGCAAACCATTGCAAGATACCGCACGGGCTCACATAAGCTTCAAATACAGATGGTAGATGGTCTGGCATTCCAAGGGGAGAACGAATTTGCTCGATGTGCACAAACGGGGACATTGAAGACGAAGATCATGTGTTCCTAACATGCATAGCATACGCAGAACTCAGGGACATATTTGATATTAGTTTTCGTAATTTCCATACTCTCTTAGATATGGATCCACAAAAGCTAGGTTGTTACCTCAAGAAAGTGGAGTCACTATTTTTAATTCATTTACAATCAAACAAAAATATGTAATTTGTTGCTCTATGACCTCAAGGTCCTAAAGGGCATTCATGATCAATACATTATTATTATTATTATTATTATTATTATTATTATTATTATTATTATTATTATTATTATTATTATTATTATTATTATTATTATTATTATTATTATTATTATTATTATTATTATTATTATTATTATTATTATTGGACTGATTCTACAAAGTTTCAAAACTTTCTATTTTTAGGCTAAGGGGCCTATCCATGAGCATAACATTTTAAAAAATTGCTTACCCGGAGCTGAAGAGAAATAGACTTGAGATATTAGCAGAATTTACACAATAGCAACAACTTCTAGCAACACTTGTGATGTCAACCTCAAGCAAATTTTATTGCCTTAGAAAATAATCACACAATGGTTTTCAATTGAGACGTTTAACCATTGAGTTTTTACAGCACTTCAATTACTGTAGCAAAGGGAATGCGACCAAAACCTTGGCCAGCCCAAGCACTCTTCTGATCGTACTAGAATCACCTGCAGATCATACAATCAAGCACAAAAATATTAGCTCCTCGTTTCACATTTAAGGATTCGATTCCCTACCGCTATGGTCGGCCGGGAACGATCCACCATTGCCGGATCTGGTAAGTTTCTATTTTATGAATGCCTTTAGTTTCACTATGAATTATCCCACATTCATACTACCGCCAAAACGACGTTTCCTTTTTTTCATAATATAACGGACCATTGCTTTTAAGGTTAAACAATAGCTGCAACCATTTCAACCTTAGGTTAAATTTCCAACCATAATTTAACCTAGACGATCTCGATTCTTCAACCTAGGCCATAGTTGACTAGCTCATATCTCCAACTGTTCTCCTGCTACTCAAATATTACATGATCATTCTGCAACATTTCCCCCTTCATGTAATATTTCCTTACTGTCACAGTGAATCAGATTTTTTAACTGTTGAAACCTGTATACTGGCAGTGCTTTAGTCATGATATCAGCTACCTGTTCTTCTGTCTTAACATAAGTTAACTGTATTAAGCCCTTTTCCACCATGTCTCTTATAAAGTGAACCTCCAAATCTATATGTTTAGAACGTTCATGCAGCACTGGATTTTTAGACATGGCTATGCAACTAGTGCTGTCACAGAACACCACTGTAAGCTCAGTCTGAATTACATTCAACTCGGTTATCAACCTTCTTTCCCAGACAATTTCTTTAGCAACCAAAGTTGCTGAGTTATACTCAGCTTCAGCAGTTGAAAGAGAAACACTATTTTGTTTTTTTGATTTCCAAGCCACAGGAGCTCCACCTAGTAACACTAAATATCCTGAAGTTGATCTCCTTTTGTCAAGGTCTCCACCCCAATCAGAGTCACAATAAGCCTTTAATTTCAGATCATCTGAATTATTATACATTATGCCAAGATCCATGGTGCCTTTGAGATACCTCAGGATTCTTTTTGCTGCAATCCAATGAGCTTTACCTGGATCATTATTATACCTGCTAAGAAGATTTACAGCAAAGGAAATATCAGGTCTGGTACAGTTTGCAATATATAGTAAACAGCCAATCAAAGATCTGTAGGGTACATTTTCCATGTGTTTTCTTTCATTAGCATCTTGAGGACACATCAGGCCTGATATTCTATGTCCAGGAGCTATGGAGAATTTGCAATGTTGCATTCCTTCATACCAAATCTTACAATCATATTTTCAACATGCAACCTTTGATTCAACAATAACCTTTTATTTTTCCTGTCCCTATGCACCTCTATTCCCAAGAATCTTTTTAATTCACCAAGATCTGTCATTTGAAATCTCTTGTTCAGAATACTTTTGCACTGATTTAAGATCTTTATTCCATTAGCAACCATAATATTGTCATCCACATAAAGTCCAATTATGCACCAATCCTCCTTGTCCTTAAATCTATACAAGTTGCCATCATAATTTAATTTTTCAAACCCCTGTTTCTGCAAATAGCCATTCATACATTTGTACCATTCTCTTGGTGATTGCTTTAATCCATAAACTGCCTTTTTCAATTTCCAGACCTTCCCATTTCCTTTTTCAAACCCTGGTGCTTGTTTCAAATATATTTCTTCTTCAAGATTTGCATTTAAAAACACTGTGCTAACATCCATGTGATGCACCTCAAGATCATGAGAGTTTGCAATGGCAAGCAAAATTCTCAAACTATTTATCTTAACCAAAGGTGAAAATGTTTCATCATAATCTCGTCCCTTCTTCTGTGTAAAACCTTGTGCAACCAACCTAGCTTTAAATTTGTCAGGTTTTCCTTTGCTGCCAGGTTTAATCCTAAATACCAATTTATTCCCAATGACATTTTTATTTAAGGGATGGTCTACAACATCATAAGTATCAGTTCTTCTAAATGCTTCCATTTCCTCTTGTATAGCTGCCAACCAGTGCTTAGCAAACTTCCCATTTACTGCTTCATCATAGCTTTTTGGCAGCTCAATATTTTCTAGGCTTAAAACATCAAAGACACTATGTATTTCACCAACATGAAGCTGAAGTCTCTTACTTTTCCCTAATTCATTTCTGCCATGAATTTCTACTAGCTGTTTATTTTCATCTTCAAGCATTTGGGCCTCAGTTCTTCTTGCTTTTCTTTTTGGTTTCTCTGATGCAATAACTCTCTCAAGAGCATTTTCTGGTGCAATATTCTCCTCTGGAACACTTGGCATTTCTGATTGTTCTTCATGAAACAATGTTTTATCTACTGTTTCTGCTTCACTCTCATCTTCAGATTCATCATAAGAATAATTTTTTGTTTCCATCATTTCCTCTTCCATTTTCACATTTTCAAGTTTTTCTTCTACAGTTTCAGATCTGTCATGTTCAAGTTTATCCGAGGCATTTACCTTTGGTATCAATTTATAAAACTGGGACTCATCAAAAATGACATCCCTACTGGTTATGATTTTCCTATGAACAGGATCAAACAATCTATAACCTTTAGAATTTTCATCATAGCCAACTAGATAAGTAATGTATGCCCTGTTGTCTAATTTTTTTCTCAACTCTTCTGGTACATGTGCAAATGCAAGACATTCATAAGCTCTTAAATTTTCAAAAGAAGGTAACTTACCTGACCATAGCATCTCAGGGGCAGCTCCATTTGTACTTGATGTTGGCAATAAATTTTGAACATACACAGCTGTCTTAACAGCTTCATCCCAAACAAAATTTGGTAAACCTGAGTACTTTAGCATGGATCTAACTGCATTAAGCAGTGTTCGATTCTTCCTTTCTGCCACACCATTTTGTTGTGGTGAAAACCTGCAGGTCAACTGCCTTTTGATTCCAAGTTTGGCACAATACATCTTGAAATCCTTTGACAAATATTCACCACCACGATCTGACCTCAAGCATTTCAGTTTTCTTCCTGTTTCAAGTTGTACCTTAGCAATAAATAATTTAAAAGCATCAAAGGCTTGATCCCAAGTTTTCAAACAATAACATTTTGTTCTTCTGCTGAAATCATCTATAAATGTCATAAAATACCTATGTCCTGTCATACTTGTCACATTTATAGGGCCACATAGATCTGTATGCACAAGTCTAATATTCCTTTTGCTCTTTTTGCTGTTCTTTTCAATGGTTGTCTGGTTTGCTTTCCTAGAATGCAGCCTGCACACAATTTGTTGTCAAGGATTTCATCCTTTGCTTTAATCCATTTCTTTTTTACCAACATCTCTACAGTTGCCATATTTGTATGACACATTCTATTATGCCAAGTTTTCAAAGAAACACACTCCACAATGTTCATACTAGGCATTTGTTCAAGATCAAAACCAAAGAGATTCCCAACTCTCTTGCCAATAAACTTGACTTCATTTCCAAAGAGAATTTTACATTCAAGTTTCTCAAACATGACCTTATAACCAAGGTCAACTAACTGACAAACAGAAATCAAATTTCTGACTAATCTAGGTACACACAAAACTTCTTTAAGTTTTACAGGTTTTCCTTCTAAATCAAATATCTCCAACACACCAACGTCTTCTATTCTTTGCAGAGTTCCATCTCCCAGCTGCACATGTCCAGCCTCTTTTTGCACTCCTTTATTTTTGGATCACAAGTCACGGTTTTCTCAACTCCTGAATCTATTATCAAGAATTTGTTACCCTTTTTGTTCAAATTATCTGAAATGGACAGAATATGATTTGCCTTTACCTCTGTTGTTTCATCAATCTCCTCCTCTTGGGCTGACTTTGATTCTTGTACAATGTTCATGGCTGGCCCCCCCCTTTGATTTGCTTTTCCTCTCCCAAATCCTCCTCTTGTATTCTGCCCTCTTCCTCTCCCTCTGCCTCTTCCAAAATTCCCTTTTGGACTTGGACAACTTGCTGCTACATGACCCTTCCCACAGTTATAGCATTTAATAATTCTGCCCTCATTCGGACACTCAGCCTTAAGGTGTCCATATTGGTTGCAATTATAGCATGGCCCTAATTTGTCTTTATTAAAATTTACTCCCTTTTTCATTTTTCCAGCAAATAGAACCTCAGCAGAGTTTTCTTCATCTTCTAACTCAATCCCTTTTTGCTCAAATTCTGTTCTAATCATTTGGACAGCATGTTCTTTAGATCTAGCAATATTCCTTATCAGAGTGGACAACTGACTGTTATGAGATACTGCTCTTGCTAAGGATAAGATCTGATAATGTTCATTCAGAATTATACCTGCTCCATCTAGATCAGCTATTATTGAATCAATTTTTTCCAAGAACTCTGTCATGTTGTCCTTTTCATAAAGTTTAAGTTTTCTAAGTTGTTTCTCTAAAACATCAATTTGAGAAGACATTTTTATTTCATACTGACTGATCAAATATTTCCACATATCTTTTGGGCTCATACCTCTCAATTTGAGTTTTATGGCAGCTCGAACTTTGCTTGTAATAATAGCTTGTGCTTCCTTAACCTTCATGGCATCTCCCAGTCCTGCAACCACCTTAGATGCTGCAGCAGTCGATTTTTCTCCATCACCTACAGTTGAGCTTTCACCACCTCCTTCAGTGCTTGACCCTTCAGTGCCTACTGTTATACTGCCATTGTTTTCTTCAACAAGATGCCACAAGTTTTCAAATTCCAACACTTGCTTAATCCCTTGCTTCCAGACCTGAAAATTACCTTCCCCCTTAAACACATCAATAGATGTCAGCAAATTTGCCCCAAATCTAGTTGACATAATTCTGCTATGGCTCTGATACCAATGAAGAGAAACAGACTTGAGATATTAGCAGAATTTACACAATAGCAACAACTTCTAGCAACACTTGTGATGTCAACCTCAAGCAAATTTTATTGCCTTAGAAAATAATCACACAATGGTATTCAATTGAGACGTTTAACCATTGAGTTTTTACAGCACTTCAATTACTGTAGCAAAGGGAATGCGACCAAAACCTTGGCCAGCCCAAGCACTCTTCTGATCGTACTAGAATCACCCGCAGATCATACAATCAAGCACAAAAATATTAGCTCCTCGTTTCACATTTAAGGATCTGATTTCCGGCCGCTATGGCTGGCCGAACGATCCACCATTGCCGGATCTGGCAAGTTTCTATTTTATAAATGCCTTTAGTTTCACTATGAATTATCCCACATTCATACTACCGCCAAAACGGCGTTTCCTTTTTTTTCATAATATAACGGACCATTGCTTTTAAGGTTAAACAATAGCTGCAACCATTTCAACCTTAGGTTAAATTTCCAACCATAATTTAACCTAGATGATCTCGATCCTTCAACCTAGGCCATAGTTGACTGGCTCATATCTCCAACTGTTCTCCTGCTACTCAAATATTACATGATCATTCTGCAACAGGAGCAACATTCTAAAACATTCTACTTTGGCTCTTTACAAATTTTCAAAAAAAAAACTTTCTATTTTTGGATTCAGATGCTTACCCATGACCATCTAGATCATTCTAGAAGACTCTAGAGCTATCTAAAACATCCTATTTTGAGCTTTTTGCAAGTTTCAAAAAAACTTTCTATTTTAGGTTGAGGTGCTTACCTATGAGCATCTGTAACATTCTAAACATTCTATTTTGAGTGTTTGCAAAGTTTCCAAAAAACTACTATTTCTAGACTGAGGTGCTTATCCATGAGTGTCTAGAACATTCTAAAATATTCTATTTTGAATGTTTACAAAGTTCCAAAAGCTTACTATTTATAGACTGAGGTGCTTACCCAAGAGCATCTGGAACATTCTACAACTTTCTATTTAAACCTTCCTATTTTTAGACTGAAGTGCTTACAAAGTTTTAGAAAAGTTTTATTTTTAGACTGAGGTGCTTACCCATGAACATCTGGAACATTCTATTTTGAGGGTTTACAACATTTCAAAATAGTTACTATTTTTAGACTGAGGTGCTTACCCATAGGTATCTGGAACAGTCCAGAACATTCTAGAAGATTGTAGAGCTATCCAGAACATTCTAGAATATCCTAGAGCATTCTTGAATTGATCAAGTTTCACCATTGCAAAGTTTCAATTATTTCAACAAATCAATGTTTGGCCTAATGGTAACTATGGGGGGTTTGAGAAGCACGGACTAGGGTTCAAATTCCCTCCACCCTCCATTATGGAGGGCCAAGATCGCGCTAGCATAGTGTCTCCTCGACCGTTGATGGGGGTGGATTTATTTATTCACTCACACACGGATACTATTTCTTTATTATATATAGGGGAAGCTTTTTATAGGGAAGCAATAACCCTCAAAAGAAGGAATAAGACAACTACTCGAAAATTCTAGTCAATTGAAGCATGATCAAGATTGATAAAAGTATTCAGCTAGTGATAGGCCATCGGGTTGTAGTGTCGCTCTTTTCCTTTCACAGTGATAATGTGCAAAAAATGCACATACAATTTCCTGCTTTAGCAATATTAAATCCTCCCTTCACATCCTTTGATCTGCATGTGTGGTCTCATCTCGAAAGACATAGATTGCAAATACAGCGACATTGACAAGGGTCTTCATGCCTGTTTGGAGGTCCAAATAAGTACATCCATTCTTGATTTATGCTCAAATCAATTCTCCTCCATTTGAGTCTCCTGACTAGGACAATTAGAAGCCCTGCAGATACGATAAAAAGGAAGTGAGCATCAGGCATAAACTTCATTAATCCAATGTACATCATACTGAAATTGCTTGACAATGCCTTCTGTATTGATGATTTCATGGTTAAAAATGAAATTATTTCTTCCCATCCAGATCCTCCAGAGGACAACATAAACTCTCCAATCTGTTAGATTATTAGGCAGGAAAAAATCTATATCAGAAAGGTTAACCAAGTCAAATCCAAAAATGGGAGGAGCAATTTCAAGGATCCATTCTGCTGAAAGACATGTTCTAAAAAGATGTGATTCGTCTTCAGCTGCATTGAGACATCTAGCACAAATATCAGAGTCTCCCATGTTAAGTCTGAATCTCTTCTTGTTGGTAGCTAAAGCTTTATGCCAGAGCTTCCAGATGAAGGATTTAATCTTAGGATGAACCAGGCTCTGCCACATAAACATGAAATTCCTGATGCATGTATCTGGATCAGTATTCCACTTAAAATGAATCATGATCTGGAGATCCCTTGAGAGGTGCATGTAAGCTTTTTTAACAATAAAATCAATTTTTCCATTACAATACCAAGAAAAATCATTACCCGATCAGACTCCAACCATAGAGATGACGATATTATTGTAAAGTGTCTCAGAATCTATACCCTCATTAGCTAAAATAGAATTAATGAATGGGATTAGTCTCCCATTGTCATTAAAGAAATTCCGAATAAACCTAATACCTTTAGCACCCCATTTCTTGACCCGATTTGGGAAACGACAGGCCAAACAAAGCTCCAAGTTATTAGTAAGCAAAGCAGGGCTCCAGAAAATTGGTTGGTCTATTGAAAGACCCTCCTTCCAAGTATACATCCCCTTTACCTGCTGCCAAGCTCCGATCCATTTCTTAAGAATTCTAGGAATTGGAATTAGGGATGGAAAAGGGGAAATAAATAGAGTAAGGAGGTCCACTTGAAGCTGCCTCCATCCATAAGGATGCCACTTGGATAAATAATAGTTAATCAGAATGAATGAAGACAGGTGCTAATCAGCCCATGAGCCGCCTTATAAAAATACTTAGCAGCAAGAGCAATCCCTTGCTTCTCAATATCCATGACCCCTAACCCGCCATATTTCTACTTTTTACAACTTTCCAACATGGAGATTGGAGTCCAACATCTTCTATTCTGACCAAAAGAGATAAATTTGCCAATTATACTTTGAAGCTTGGAGAAAACCTTCTTGGAGGCAAGGATGACTGAAGACTGATAAACATGGGAAGAGGATGTGACGGGCCTACCGGGTTAGCCCTCCAAGTAACCCGAGATGCTATCAAGGCTTGCTTGAATACTAACAAATTGGTATACATAATTTGAATAACCCAATGCAAAAGCATTCTTAAGCCAAACTCAAGGTAAAGAATTGAATCTTTAATCCAAAACATGTCCAATAACACCCATGAGCTCAACTCTCAAAGATGTACTATCGTGCTTTATACATTGACAATACTTTACGCTCTAAGAATCCACAGTTTAAGTTTTATAAGACAATAACAAGGCCTTCCTAATGGCTCACAAAGATCTCCCAGACTTCTAACTCAGCTGAGGTTCTGAACACTCGACATTCCTTCAAGCCTCATGGCTATCTGCTTACACCATGAACACGTGGGGTTAGTCATAAAGACTAATTGGGGTTACCACTAAGTGGGGTTTAACGGAAGTTGCCTAGAAGGCTTTACTTGCAGCTAGACAATTGTTCGGTTCAAAACAAGAATAGATTTCTATTCTCTTACTTGTCGTACTTGGTCTGGTTGAGGGTCTTCGATGAAGTGCAGTTGGGATTCATGATGGTTGGACACACCCACGATGATATAGATGCACTCTTTGGAAACTACTCGCGCTAATGAGAAGATCAGATGCATTGACTATTCCAGAACTTATGCAACTCTTCAGGCAGTGTAGTTCCAAGTCTCCTTCACCTTACCTTGTGAGGGAGGTTCCTAATTGGAAGGAATTCGTTGAGGGTTTCATCCCCGACAAGAAGGACCGTTTATATGGTCATTTGGAACCTCTGCTATTCAAGTTTTGCATGAAAGATGGATGGCCACTAATGTTCTACAAGATGAGGCCAGGGCATAGGGAGTGGCTACCTGAAAAAGGGAATCAGGATGTGGAAGGAAGATGGTGAGGGATTACCTTCAATTCCGAAGGGGGCACCCAAGGTCGTGCAGCCATACGGAAGCTTGAAAGATATAAGGGCACTGAGATCTTCTATTGCCAAGTACATGATGCATTGGGCAGCAATTTCGAGGGCTGGCGACAACTCATGGTCCAATACGTATATGAATGAAGTAATTGACTATTGGTCCTCCTTGTTGCGTGTGCTTGGGGACGTTCAGCCCGGCAGAGCAGTCATTCAAGATTTTTGGCCCAACACCAGGCAACATGCATTGGAAGACTGCGATAGCGTGTTAGTGGAGGAACACGTTGTGCCAGCTCCTTATGTGGGTCCATTTTCTGGTAGACCTAAAAATCCAGTTGAAATTTTCGACCTGTACCAAGATGTGAAGAAAGGAATGCTTTTGCTCATCAGGCCACATGACAATTGCCCGACGTGGATGGCTTACGCTGAGGAGGCAGCTCTGTGAAGGTGGGAAGAAAGGTCTGGCCATGGTGGTAATTTTGGAGAGGTTTTTGCAGATCTTTGTTGGATATGGCCTTACCTCCAAGATCCAGTTCCAACGGCTGCCCCAATTTTAATTCTCTTCGTGGCTCTACTAAACACTGCAGTGATGCATCCATGGAATAATTTAAGGGCTAAACTTAGCTATTTCGCAATTGCACCTGCACCAACCTTCGATCTCTTTAGCCAAACACTAGAAAGTAAGAGAGTGAAATTTTGTATTGTTTAGCTAAGCCATAGAAACTTTTAGAATGAATTTTGGGCTAGTTTAACTGCCATCATTCTAGTTTATAAGAAATATATGATTAGTAATTTATTTTCTAGCATCTATGGAATAATTGTCATGTGGATAACGAAAAACATTAAGCTAAAAATTACTATACTTTTTTTCAGCCATTATGGTTAATAATAAATATGTATTTAGTAATTTATTCCATGGATGCATCCTGTGTTTGTTTGGGAACAAGGATGTTGTCCTAGGATGGTTATGAGCCCAAGGTTTTAAGCTTCAATCGGCCAATATGTACCACAGATCGGCCAATATGTAGATGATCCAGCAGGGGATGTAAGCTAAAAAACCAATTATCTGGTGCAAGTGCCTGCATTTAGGGAATGGAAATGCAAATACAAATGCCTACACTTAGAGAATTATCTAGTGCATTCAGATAGTCAGGGAATGGAAATGGCACAGATAATATTGTCTTTATTGTTATGGATCTAGAAGTCGCAGCCAAAGCAGAGCCACATGGAGATGCCATGATCTATTATTGTGGATCGACAGTTGCAACCAAAGCAGTTGTGACTCTGGAGTTTTAAAAATCCATCTCTTTCTATTTCTTCCCAAAATTCTTCCTTATGCATGAAAACCTTCCCGTCTGCCATAGCTTCTGCCTTCTACAATTGTTAGACCTACTTCTCCAGCTACCGTGAGAACGACCCAAAAGTTGAAAAATTATATTTATTGTTTGGGTGTGTAATGGAATGTTGTCACCTGGTTTTGGCTTTTGTGATTTTTTTTCAAGCTAAAAAAATAAAATCTTCCATAACACACCATGAATGTAAAATATTGCAAAAAGAAAATTGTGTCTGTGTATATACAAGCTTGCTCTTGTCCTTCTTCCCAGCTAAATATACTTCATTGCATGGTTCGATAAATTATCATTTTCATATGGTGCAAACATCCAGATACTACAGTTCGCAATAAACTATAGTTTGACATAGACATACAAGAAATTTATCGCGGCGGCCTTGTTCTTTTGGTTGGCTGGATGCAAAAGACACCCTATGCAAAGGATGCTTGATGCAACATATTGAAATGTCATAAACGACGTACGATGTTGAAGGAAAAATGGTGAGTGAAATGACGTTATGTCCTTAAAATTGTGTGGGAAAGGTGTCTTGAACATATATGTTAATTGAAATTACCTAACTAGTCTTGACGTAAGCTTTTCACATCGTCCCCTTGCTTTTAGTCATTCTTAGTTTGAACTTTTAACATCGTTTCCTTAACTCATATGTGCCAACCCTTAATGCATACAGACTTCAAATGTTAAAAGTAGTTTGCATGTTTGGTTTGCAAGTTTAGAGGTAAATGGAATAGCCCGATATTTTTAAATGGTAGGACTTGTGTTGGTATAGTATTCTTATTCCTTTTTCCCCTTGTTGTTTCAATAGAGTCCATGGTCGATTATATTTTCTAGTGTTTCTTTCTTTTCTTTCCTTTTTTCGCCTTTTCTGTTTCTTGCCTTGAGTAGATCCGATATTTTTTCTCTTGATTTTAGATTTCTATTCCTCCAATGTTTTCTACTTTTTACTAGCATTTATTTCCCTTTCATCACATAGCCAACATACCTGTTATATTTCAAAGCCCTGCATTACTAACAATCTTGTCTTGTAAATAACCTGATTTCGGATCTAACCCTAGCCACACAATTGTAAAGATGAACAGAACAATGTTTTTTCCTTCCACAGAACAGTATCGGAATAGTGTCAGAATAATGAACATTGTTGTGTCAAAACAGAAAGGAGCAAAGTGTTGGAAAGGAGCATCGCAGTGAAGAAAAAATGCCTAGACAATAATTGCAAAGATCAAGTTCAAACAATTTCAGAGTCTAGGATAAACTCAATACGTTCTAGACATTGACATTTATTTTAATAACCTTCAAATGCTACAAAGATTTCTTTTTCTTGCTCAAAAAGAAATGAATAAGTTATCAGTAGCACTAGACCATTAGCCCCACAACCCAAGCACTTCAATTATTGATTCAACCGATCCGAACTACATCAATTGCCCAGCTTTAAAACACTAGATCATACTTCTTATTTATATAAATCGATCCAAAGATATGTGCTTGACCGATCTCCTCGATTTCCCTTGCCGATCGGCAACCTTATCCGTTTACTTATAATAGGGGCCATGCTATTTGTTGCTTTCTCTCTTTATAATTTAAGCACACTGTCTATAATCGAACCAACCAATTATATCCTGCTTTTCTTAAACGTTCAAGTCCCCTTCAAGTTTAAATATTCGACCTTATAGATTTACCTTAGCTTCTTAGCTTTCCCTTAGGGAACTTGCGTCATGATCATTCCTTAGCTCATGACTTCATATAATTTATCACAAAATATTACATGACCACATTCTCACATATCCCCTTTTCATGTAATATTTCCTGATTCACTGCACTGCATCAAACTTCTGAGTTTTTCAAATCTTCTGGTAGACAGGGCCTTGGTTAAAATATCTGCTATCTGATCATCAGTTTGTAAATATATCAATTTCACCAAGTTTTTACTAACCAAATCCCTGATAAAGTGAAGTTCCATTTCTATGTGCTTTGTCCTTTCATGTAGAACAGGATTTTTAGTCATTGCTATACAACTAGTGCTGTCACAGAATAGAGCAGTGGGCAATTCTTGATAGCAACCTAATTCATTTAACAATCTTCTTTCCCATACAATTTCCTTAGCAGTCAGGCAAGCTGAGTTATATTCTGCTTCTGCACTAGATAGTGCTATGTTACCTTGTTTTTTGCATTTCCAAGACACTGGAGCTCCTCCCAGCAAAATTAGATATCCTGAGGTAGATTTTCTCTGATCTAAATCCCCTCCCCAATCAGCATCACAATATGCCTTGAGGATCATATCATTTGTGCTATATTTTATGCCAAAATCAATTGTACCTTTCAGATACCTTAGTATTCTTTTAGGAGCAATCCAATGTGCTCTTCCTGGATCATGATTATATCTGCTTAGTACATTTACAGCAAAGCCAATATCAGGCCTCGTACAGTTTGCCACATAGGACAAGCAACCTATCAGTGACATATAAGGCACTCCTTCCATTTGCCTTCTTTCTGTATCATTTTGTGGACACATGTCCCTCGATATTTTGAAACCAGAAACCATAGGAGTAGCTGCCACATTACAATCTTTCATACCAAATCTACCAAGCATGTTTTGTATTTGTCCTTTCTGGCTCAATGTTAAGATTTTGTTTTTCCTATCTCTAAATACTTCTATTCCCAAAAATCTTTTAAGCTCTCCAAGGTCAGACATCTTGAACCGTTTGTTCAGCAAGCTTTTGCAGTGATCTAGTATCTTTTTTCCATTTGCTACCATGATATTGTCATCCACATACAAAGCTATGATGCACCATTCTTGTCCAGCCATATATTTGTATAAATTTCTATCACATTTTAATTTCTGAAATCCCTGCTCTTGAAGGTAATTATTCATGCATTTATACCATTCTCAAGGAGACTGTTTTAAGCCATATACAGCCCTCTTTAGCTTCCAAACTTTCCCTTCACCTATTTCAAATCCTGGAGCTTGTTTAAGATAAATTTCTTCTTCAAGCTTTGCATTCAGAAAAGCAGTGCTTACATCCATATGATGTAATTCAAGATCATGTGCATTTGCCATGGCTAACAAAATTCTTAAACTGTTCAATTTTACCAGAGGCGAGAATGTCTCATCAAAATCTTGTCCCTTCCTTTGAGTAAAACCTTGTGCAACTAATCTTGCCTTAAATTTTCTGATTTTATCATCATTGCTAGGTTTTATTCTAAATACCCATTTGCTTCCTATTACATTTTTCCCTTCAGGCCTGTCAACAACTTCATAAGTCTCAGTTCTTTTAAAAGCTTCCATTTCCTCTTGCATAGCTTCCAACCACAATTTAGAATCTCTACTATTTGCTGCCTCAAGATAACTTTTGGGTACTGCTGTATTTTCCAGAAGTAATACATCAAAGATATTGTGAATTTCCACTCCATTAGTATGAAGCCTTTTGCTTCTGCCCTGCTCATTTCTTCCAAGCAACTCAAGCATTGATTTATTTTCTTCTCTCAAAATCTGAGCCTCTGTTCGTCTGCCCCTTTTTTGAGGTTGCTCAATAGATGAATCTTGTACCACATTAGGAATATTTTCTGGCCCTGTAACAGGTTGCTCATTATGAGCTTCATTTTCTTCTTCAGTATCACTTGAATCGTCCAAAAAACTGATTTTGTCATTGTCTTTTTCAATTTCCTTTGGAGACTCCTTGATCTCATTTTTCTCCTCTTTTTTAGTAGCATCATAGGTATTAATCTTTGGAATTTTTCTGTAAAATTCTTCCTCATCAAAAATAACATCTCGGCTTACCAATATTGTGACGTTCCACATATTTATACGCATATTTAAGTATAAATACGTGACACGTCACTATGAATAATTAATGGCACATTAATTATTCATAAGCTAAGGTTAGCTATGTTAATAATTAAATTATAAAGGTGGAAACCTAACCAAAACCCTAATTCGAATTTAATCCTAATATTAAAAAGGGCTAAAATACCAAATTAGCTAATATTAACCAATCTAGAGCATGCCACCTGGCCCAAATCGATTGGGCAAGGTAGGGTTTCCATTTTGGACACCCAAATTAGGGCTTTTGTGCCCCAATTCGAATTGGGAGCAATTGGGGATGGAGGAGGAGCAAAGAATGACCCGCCCTTGAGTTAGTCGAGATGGAGCAGCCCAAGACCGATTTGGATTGCTAGTCAAGAGGTTACTTTGTTGATTTATAGCATAGCGCCTCTGTGGTGTGTTCTCTCTCTCTTTTTCTCTGTGGTTTACCTCGTTAGACTAACCCTTGATTGATATGGTGAGTATTCTTATCTCTAGTCTCCAGACGTGCTTTGGTTGATGGTTTAGTAGTTCTTTTGCTTAGTTAGCACTCGGATATGGGGGATTACGGGGTAGAGACCTCTCGAGCCCATGTATTGTAGTATGCTCCTAGATAGAGCCCCATATTCCCATTAGATCGGCCTGTGTACAAGAGACCACCGGTCATAGATGCTATGGATTGGCTTAGCACCGCAGAAAGGACACAAGCTGGTGAAGTGGGGGTGGGGTCTTGCACCTAACATAAAAGGCTCCCGAGACTCCTACATGGGCTAGGCCCGATAGCGGTCACGAGGGCCTGGTATGGGTCCGACACTCCCCTAGGTGTAGAGGTGTGACCCGTGATGGGGCACCTTGCACTTTGAGTAGATTTAGGGTGAGTAAGTCGGGCACGGGATGCGGGGGTCGCCGATGCGCACACGTATTCTCTAGCTCACCCATGGAACCACCGCGATCCCGGGAGAGGGGCCTTCCCCACTCATCTCACCGGGCCGCCATGAACCCCGAGTAGGCTCGTAGGGTGATACCTTGAGTCTGTCTCTCCTGAAGGCTATAAAAGCGGCCATAGCGTGAATCGACCCATCCGCAAAGTGTGCAATGTGAGGGCGGATGGAGTGGACAACCCTAGCCGATGTTCTATGCCAACCAATGCCAGGTTATACTTCCGTCTCGATCTCTTGAGACCGAAGCCGCCGGTCCATCCTCACAAGAGTCTCGAGCCGGTAGAACCGCTGGTTTGGGTGTTTTCCTTAGTGTTAGATGCATATTCTTTGCCGTTGGTATTTGGATGGATGTGCCACCCTTCGTGGTGGTTATTTAGATATGATTTATGTTCGGTGCTAACATGTATTCACGCTTCCGCGACGTAGGAGCCCCATTGAAGGCGTGGGCCGAATGACCCCTCTGTGTCCTTCACTTGAGCATCTTCTTATAGATGGCCCGAAAGTTAGACGGAGGGGTTCGCTCATGGCGAGATGATGGTCGCCATGGGAGGGGAAAGTCCCTCGTATGTATACCAGTAGGGGTCGTATATATTCAGGGAGCATCACAGTGGTATCAGAGCCATGATTTTGGTTGACCGGAATCATAGCACTGACCAAATCTTTAACCCGTTAGTTCGGTAGTTGAGTGGGAGTTTAGGCTAGTTGGACTGCCTAACTTTTCGGTGATTTAGTCTTGTGCTAGGTTGATGTAAGAAAATGTTGAGTTTTAGGAAGTTTAGGGCGATTTTGGAGGGAAAACGTTGTGACTGGAGGACCCAAGTTTGGAAGGGCTATAACTTTTTGTAGGCAGTTCGGATGAAGGCGAAAATGGCTCCAATGGATCGGGCACCTCCCAAAACCCTAAGGGGCACGTCTCCCGAGGTCGAAAAGACAACAGGCCGCCGAAAAATCAAAAGGGGTGCTGCTGTCTTTTGAGGTGTTTTTCTCGACGAACTGAAGCCGTATAAGGATCGCAGCGCCCCATACGGTCCGCCGTATAAAAATACGCGTCCGTTCATTTTTTTTTTTTTTTTTTTTAAGTTTTTTTTCCTTTTCCGCCCGCGTTTTGAACCCGTGACCTTCTACTTCCAACCCAACACTCTTTCCATTTTGCCAACTATCTTTATATAACATATGTATGTTCTACTACTTTGTTATACATATCTAATATTCTGTTTTGTCCAGTTAGCAGTTCTTTTAAGAAAAAGGTACATCATGGGATTGAACCCCTGACCTTTTTCACCCAAGCCAACACCTTTACCAACAAGCTAACTTCTTTCTTGAAGGGATTAACCCTTTTTCCTGTATTTATAACGCATCTATTCCATATCTAAATTAGAGGCGTGCCTTTGGTAAACCCACGTTGTGGAGGCAACAACTCCGCCGGAGCAAGCTCTTCCGTCCTAGCCGCCGGAGCAAGCTCTTCCGCCCTAGCCGCCGGAGCAAGCTCTTCCGCCATAGCCGCCGGAGCAAGCTTTTCCGCCATAGCCGCCGGAACAAGCAGTCTTGCCATAGCCATGGGAGTCGACCTCTCTCTGCCATAGTCAACCGGATAACTGTTAACCATATATAAAGCTAGTATCCCCTAGGAATAAACCGACCAAATGAAACGATGTAATCTAGCAAGTCCGGCCAACTTGTTATGATAACATCAACTCACTTGGTAGGACTAATTCCTGAATTTAATTAACGACAGGGTAACTCTCTAGAATAGCAGCATGTGTTATATCCTTGGATATTCTTTAGGCGACGATAATAATGTCCAGTTATCGGCGTTCCTCGACCTATAACTTTAATTATTATTTTTTTTCTTTGGTAGATGCCTTGATAACACAATTTCTTCGGGCTTTGCCATGATTCAATCCATACTATATTCATATGCTTTATATTAGACCTTGTTCGACGTTATATACGTAATATGTTATAGACATAACTATAATTAACGTTGTCTCTCTCTAGTGTCTAAACCTTGACTCAACTCACTTCCCAGAGAAAGGATCTCTTTTCGCCCAACCAACTAGGGACTGCCATGCAGCACCCCTCTAGACCATGGGTAGCTTTAATCCTACCACCCTTCACTACTTCTTCTCAATGGTCGTGTTCTTTTTGTGGACCATTTTCCCAGACCACGATACAAACTCTGTAATACGTAGTGAACGCTTGTGTTAGAACCCCCACAACAATGTCATCCTTTATTCTAATCAATCCCGGGTACAAACTTTAGTATTCTTTTGTGCCAAGCTTCACTGCATATACAGCTGTGATTAATTATCTACGCCACATGCCTGTCAGAGTGACAGCAGTCTACCCTCTTTTGGGGTTGTTCTTCCGTATATTCCGATGGCCTCCAACCATTATTTTAATGCCTAGACGTCTTTAAGTCTGCAAATAAATCTACATATTCCAGGGATTATGTGAATATCCCAAAGGACAGTACCACCCCAAAGACCTCTTAAGATGGGCCTCCTCTATTAAGAGATCTTGTGTCCAAGTTTCTGGGGGTCCGTCATATGTCCCCATGGACGCTGCCAATATGGCATGACGTATAAGTGCTATCTACCTATCTATCTATTTATTAAAAAGGTCCTTGGTGAATTCAATTCACCATGTTGTCCTAGGACATGCAAGTCTTCTTCCCTAAGCCATACACCAAATCTTTAAAGAGTTTTCCAGCTCTTGCTGCCTTGCAAGCCACCGGTATACCTTTGCATGTTAGCAAGGACTACCCTTCATGTTATGAAATAACCTTTCTATCCAGATTGCTAAATATCATGCACCAGAGCCCTTTATTCCTTCTCTTCTTCAATATGTTTTCTAAGTCTATGATCGATTTTTAGTATTCCGACCCTTACGTCTGCCACATCGTATACAAATCACCCTTTTGTTGTGACCTTTATTCAGTAGAGTCACCAATCCAATTACTCCTTTACGTATCCGTTAACCGTCTTGTAGCTTCTAAGCCGCTATTATATGCTCCTTCTGTTGTCAACCCACCTATCATCGGGGGTTATGAGTCAACACTGTCCTACATCCTGGAAATGTTAGTCAATACATTTCTCTGTCATGATGCTATTACGCTGTTCTGGCATTCCAAATGACTTGACATCCTCATTTAAGCCATAGTCATGGCCTAAGAGCGGGTGAGTCTTCGTATAAATCGTGAATTACCTGGAGTCATCAAGCTGCCTGCCTGGTATTTTGTGAGCCTTTCTACAATTACCTACGTTTAATATAACCCGGACTTGTACCAATATTCGAGTCCTGTATATGTTAACTTGCAACCCCATGTAACCCATGGCATCATCTCTGCCTGATCCAGGTATGGATCATATAGGAAAGCTAGTCTTAGGTGTCTATGCAAGACACATTCGAACATTTAGCAGGTAGCTGCTATTCGCTACTTATCCTGGAATTGTACTATTGTACTACTCAACCCCACTACCTTAAGCTTTATTCTATTGGCTGTTCACATTTATTTCAAGTGCCAACTACCACATCATACCCTAACATGCAACGGATTGACGGTCCTTTGCACATTTCGAACGTATCTCCAGACCCTTCATCAGTAACTTTAGGATACGCTCGTCTTTCTCTCCTTGTGTCGCCACCTAGATTACCTCCCTAAGATGTTTATCGTATGTGTACTTGGTACGTACATAATAAACATATTTCCACATCCCACAATGCTAGAGCTCTGCTCTAACTTAGCTAAACTATAACCGTGGTAGTTCTTCCAAACAAAACCATTGCCTATGTACCCTTATGATGTGGCTTCGCCACCTATTTTCCCAAATGGACGGGGGCCGACTTTATGTTGGACATGCTGCCTATAATTTGATAGGGTCTCTACGTATTTCAACCATTCCTTTAGTGCCTGATGGTACTTTAACCCCGTACATAACCTATGGTTTCCCCCACGGGATTATGCCATAATTTCGAAGGCTATTACCTCACATGCAGAGCTTTTCTAAAGGCTTCTTTCACTAAGGATCACCCATGCTTAGCTACACTTAACCTATTTTTCCTTAAGTTATCATGTGGACTTCAGCTTTTGATCAGCTTCAAATGCTGCCGTCTTTGGCTCCTTCATAATGAAGTGGAGGCACTACAACCTCCTGGTCTTCTAATAGGAAAACCCAATGTTTCAATCTTCGTTAGTAGCCGCCATATGATTATCCAATTCCTTACCCTCTTAAGAGTTTCAAAGTCATAACCTCTAACGGGTCTATGCCTCAAGGCAACGGATCCTCCACCTTCTACTTCGGCATCTAGAATTGTTTCCCGCGAGTAGGGTAACTCTTAGGATATAGGGACTATTGGTCTATATTATCTCACCTCTTCTAGTCTATACACCTCGCCAAACTAAAGGTATGATCGCCAAACTCATCGTACTCCTTCTTTTCTTCCATTAGGGAGACGCGATGTTTTAAACATCTTTTTATTTCCAAAACCAAATAAATTCTCTCGCCTTATAACAATGAAATAATTCATTGGTATCAAGAACCTTTGAGTAGTTAAGCTCTCATTATCGGTTATTCCAATACCGTTTCAACCATCCTCGGGATGTTTTTGAATGTAACATTACCGTATATGCTAGACTCACTCTAGCTGTTCTCACCGATTTAAACTCTTTTCATCTTCCTTAGTACGACGTATCTAAGATAGTCAACTTCAACCAATATCTTCCTATATATATAAGCATATCCTTACGCTCATTCTTTAAACCTTGTCAAGTAAGATTTCACTCACCTTGTACGAATATTCTATTATCTTTTAATATGATATACATCTGAATATCACAATTAACATCCTCGATATGATCACCACTAAAGCATTTGCTACTATAACATCCTTCCTACATCCAAAACCGCTACGTTGTTATTATTAATGTAGTAACATATGTGCACCAACCCTAAGTCTAGACTCATATCTAACTCGTTGACATAGCCATCTAGCTATGTTCATACTTGCGCCCAACTTATTTCCTCAACTTGGTTATCTAGTACCATAGACATGTTGTGGTTTTGACACCACACTTTCTAGACTCTCTAGCCTTACTTTGCCTTCGTCCTCAAGCTCCAGTCATAACTTCCACAGGGGCAAATGCCAACCTAAGTTCCTTGTGGACATGCTTGACCTCTAGTATAAGAACTCTTATCCTCATTACTTCCGTATTCATATGGAATGTGAACTAAAAGTTCTAGTATATATCCTATCTTCTTTTAGTTATGTTTTACTATTAAATGCTCCTAGTACACATATATCAACATACAGTTACTCCTCGGGATACACACACGACACCAAGTCCAGGACAGACCAGGCATTGCTTTCGATGCTTCCGCCGTGGACACCATAGTCGCAACTGGCCTTCTGTGATACAGGACGATTACATAGCCATAGCACTGCCGGATACCGACCGGGGCGGTACCAATTACGTCGAATATATATGTCAGCTGTACCTGTGCCCTGTAAATATAGCAGTGTCTGTATGTTTGATAAATTTATGAAAATAGCAATAGGATAAATAAGTAATTCAAATGTAAGGATATCGGGACGCCTGGTAAATCTATAAACATAGCTAATGAATTAATATGTGTCCTCATATAACTGTAATCTATGCTAAAGATAGAGAGTGTAAGTGTGGAAACGTTAAAGATAATCGAAAGGAGCAAGCTACTTAAAAAGAAAACATAATCAAATATAATAGAAGCAGATAAGTATGTATGTCTTATACAAACTGCTGAGGGGATAACGAGACTTAGATTAGGTTATAACAAGGTTATGAATAATAAGTCATGAACAACGTCTGTCTGTACTTAATATTAAAGTATATAGGTAAGACTGTCTGATACAGTACAATATATAGTTATATTAAAGGATAAGTATAACTGTCAAGGACCTATTAAATACTGAGGATAGGAACATACGAGTTCTTAAAACTGTAACAAAAATAGGAAAACAAAAATTTGCTACAAAATTAAGGTAGGGATGGCTGTAATGAAATGAATTACAAAGTGAAGCGGGAATATAATACACCTACACACAGAAGTTAATATCCTTAGAATGACTTTCTACTAAACAAATACGAGGTTAATAACTCAGATTATAACATAACAACAAATAGCGCTTCTTTATATCTATACCTATCTTTAATATATAATCGCCACACACCGATGTATAGAAGGAACGATTTCTAAAATAGATAGACTGTGAACTCCCCACCACGAATCAAACAGTGAGACTGTTCACTTTTGACAGTCCTAACCGATGATCATGTCTGATCTATGCCTCTACCTCTTATATCCTAAAGTTATAAATTGCACATTACAAGTCATTTCAAACTTCATCACTTTGAACATGACAACGTCTGTGTGACTTATAATCTCACCCTATCTCTTTAAGGAGGGGAGACTTCCTTCCAATGTATGATGTGTTGCCCTGCAACAAGAGTAGTCTTGATGCTGAGGACAGCATCATTTTTAAGGTGGGGAGAATGTGACGTTCCACATATTTATACGCATATTTAAGTATAAATATGTGACACGTCACTATGAATAATTAATGGCACATTAATTATTCATAAGCTAAGGTTAGCTATGTTAATAATTAAATTATAAAGGTGGAAACCTAACCAAAACCCTAATTCGAATTTAGGGCTTATCCTAATATTAAAAAGGGCTAAAATACCAAATTAGCTAATATTAACCAATCTAGAGCATGCCACCTGGCCCAAATCGATTGGGCAAGGTAGGGTTTCCATTTTGGACACCCAAATTAGGGCTTTTGTGCCCCAATTCGAATTGGGAGCAATTGGGGATGGAGGAGGAGCAAAGAATGCCCGTGCGCCTTCGTTAGTCGAGATGGAGCAGCCCAAGACCGATTTGACGGTTAGTCAAGAGGTTACTTTGTTGATTTATAGCATAGCCTCTACGTGGTGTGTTCTCTCTCTGTTTTCTCAGGGTTTACCCGTTAGACTAACCCTTGATTGATATGGTGAGTATTCTTATCTCTAGTCTCCAGACGTGCTTTGGTTGATGGTTTAGTAGTTCTTTGCTTAGTTAGCACTCCTGGATATGGGGATTACGGGGGTAGAGACCTCCGAGCCCATGTATTGTAGTATGCTCCTAGATAGAGCCCCTGATTATTCCCATTAGATGCGGCATGTGTACAAGAGACCACCGGTCATAGATGCTATGGATTGGCTTAGCACCGGAGAAGGGACACAAAGGGTGAAGTGGGGGTGGGGTCTTGCACCTAACATAAAAGGCTCCCCCGAGACTCCTACATGGGGCTAGGCCCGATGGCCGGTCACGTGAGGGCCGGGGTATGGGTCCGACACTCCCCAGGTGTAGAGGTGTGACCCGTATGGGGCACCTTGCACTTTGAGTAGATTTAGGGTGAGTAAGCTCTGCACGGATGCGGGGGTCGCTGATGCGGCACGTATTCTCTAGCTCACCCATGGAACCACTGTGATCCTGGAAGGGGACGCTTCCCCGACCTGCCTCATCGGACCGGGGCGTCATGAACCCTGGAGTAGGCTCGTAGGGTGATACCTTGAGTCTGCGTCTCCGGAAGGCTATAGCGAAGCCATAGCGTGAATCGACCCATCTGCAAAGTGTGCACAGGAGGGGCGGATGGAGTGGACAACCCTAGCCGATGTTCTATGCCAACCAACGCCAGGTTATACTTCCGTCTGCTGATCTCTTGAGACCGAGCCGTCAGTCCATCCTCACAAGAGTCTGAGCCGGGGTAGAACCGCGGGTTTGGGTGTTTTCCTTAGTGTTAGATGCATATTCTTTGCCGTTGGTATTTGGATGGATGTGCCACCCTTCGTGGTGGTTATTTAGATATGATTTATGTTCGGTGCTAACATGTATTCACGCTTCCGCGACGTAGGAGCCCCATTGAAGGCGTGGGCCGAATGACCCCTCTGTGTCCTTCACTTGAGCATCTTCTTATAGATGGCCCGAGTTAGACGGAGGGCCCTGCTCATGGCGAGATGGTCGCCATGGGAGGGGAAAGTCCCCGTATGTATACGGCCGGGGGTCGTATATATTCAGGGAGCGTCACAAATATTTTCCTTTGAGCAGGATCATAAAGTCTGTAGCCCTTTGACATATCCTACCAAGTAGGATATATATGCTCTATCATCCAATTTTTGCCTCAATTGCTCAGGAACGTGCACATAAGCAAGGCAGCCATAAGCCTTCAAATCATTGTAACATGGAGCCTTTCCTGACCAAAGCATTTCTGGTATTCCACCATTAACACTTGATGTAGGTAGAATATTTTGGACCATCACAGCAGTCTTCAAAGCTTCATCCCAAATATAATTAGGTAGTCCAGAGAATTTTAGCATAGATCTTACAGCATTGAGTAAAGTCCTGTTCTTCCTTTCAGCCACGCCATTTTGTTGAGGAGAGTATCTGCAAGTTAACTGTCTTCTAATTCCATGGTTAGCACAAAAAGCTTTGAATTCATGTGATAAATACTCACCTCCTCTATCAGACCTTATGCATTTGATTTTTCTCCCTGTTTCCAGTTGAGCTTCTGCCACAAACATTTTCAGAGCCTCATAAGCTTGATCTTTAGTTTTTAAAAGGTAACACTTAGCCCTCCTGCTAAAATCATCAATAAATGTCATAAAGTATCTATTTCCTGTCATGCTTGTCACATTCAGAGGCCCACAAAGATCTGTATGAATAAGATCCAAGATTCCTTTTGCCCTTTTAAAGGTTCTCTTAAAAGGTAATCTTGTTTGCTTGCCAAGAATACATCCTCCACATAGCAATTTTTCTCTTTGTTCTTTGATTGCAGATATGAGTCCCTTCTTTGCAAGTACTTCAATGTTTGCAAAATTTGTATGGCATAATCGAGTATGCCAAGTTTTCAAGGAAGTACATTCAACATTATTCACACTGATGGGTTTTTCATATTCAAGACCAAATAAGTTACCAACCCTCTTGCCAATAAATTTGATTTCATTATTGAGAAAGATTTTACATTCAAGTCTTTCAAAAACCACCTTGTATCCAAGGTCTACCAGTTGACAAATAGAAATCAAGTTTCTTACAAGCCCGGGCACACAAAGTACTTCCCTAAGCTTAACAGCTCTACCATCTAGATCAAACAATTCTAACACTCCTGAGTCTTCAATCTTTTGCAAAGCACCATCTCCTAACTGCACGTGTCCAGCTCCAACTCCTTTGCATTCCTTGAGCAAGCTTGAATCACATGTTACTGTTTTTTCAGCTCCCGAATCTAGAATCATAAATTTGTTATGACCTTTGTTTAATTCATTTGAAATAGAGAGAATTTGATCAAAATTTACCTCTGCTGTTTCATCCACTTCCTCATCTTCACTTGAGTTGGTTTCAACCACATTCGTCTCAAAGTTTCTTCCTTTAAAGCTGCCTTCCCTTGATCTCGTGAAGTTAGCTTTATTGTTTGAGTACTTCTCCTTTCCTCTTCCTTTTTCTGAAGTCCCCTTTGGGCTGGGGCAGCTTGCAGCCATATGGCCTTTGCCATCACAATTAAAGCATCTAATGCTTTTCCCAACATTAGGGCAATCAGCCCTCAAATGTCCATATTTATTGCAGCTGTAGCATGGTCCCTTTTTGTCTTTAAAATTTCCCTTTTTTTTTTGGTTTACCAGCATACAGTACCTCTGGAGAGTGTTCTTCATCTTCAACCTCAGAACGATCCCCGCTGCTTGGTGTTGTTTTGTAGCCGTGAGGTTTTAAACTATAGAATTCATTAGCTAAGGGTATTTGAACCATTAATATAATTCATGTTAAAAAGGTGAGCACCATAAATTAGGGAAGTGAGGCTCGTTATTTGTGCCAAGGGATGTCATGCCAAATTCGGCACACCCTTTTGATTAGGAGAATGCCTAATCGAGCCTCATGTCTGGCAGTATGACAGATCGCCAACTGTGGTTCCTGCACTTAGCCAAGCAGAAATAAAGGATTTAAGCCATGGAAGTAATTTAGACCAATAGGACATTGCCAAGTAGGTTTTGCCATGTGGCTCAAATATATATAAGGCCTTTGCTAGATAAGAACGAGACCAGAAGGACGAGCTTGAAGCGAGCCAACGCCGGAGGAAGGAGGTGGAAGCAAAGCAACGGGAGTCAAGCCGAAATTAAACAAAAACAACTGAGACCGAGATTACTACGAGGTGGGGATTTGTGTTGGGTCGGTTTCTGGGTTAGAGCTCTTAAGAATTAAACAAATAAGAGAGACGTAACAAGAAGAGACTGAGCTCCTAACAGACTGAACCAGTTTGTAAACTGCATGTGAATTGTTGGGTCCTTGAATTCGAGGCCAGGCTTTACTTCTGATAAGGGTTTCGGTCATGCTTTTCTCGTCTTATGCTTCTGTAGAAACATGCCGCTATGCCGACCTCTGTGGGAAATTTGGAGTCTGTTGGCCATTCGAACCTTGCTGCTTGAAATGACCTGATCCGGCTCTTTGCTGTCAAATCCGGTTATGTAGTTCCGGCTATGTAGTTCTACGCATCCAAGTTTGCCTCGGCGAAACTCTATTCTGCCATTTGCCGACTTGAGCTGTCCTTGAGCTTTGGCTGAGAATTTGGCTTGAGAGCTAGCATCCGATTCTATCCTGCATCTTCTGTTTTGCCTTTAAAATCCGACTCCTCCCTGCCAATTTGAGGCATGCCCAGCTGCTGATTGCCTTTCTGATAGCTTCAGACCCAGATAGGAGTTGCTTGATACTGGCCCTTCTTCTCAAATCCGGTCCCTCTGTGCCGAAAAGAGTCTTTGGCAGAGTTTTCCGGAGTCTGCATGGTAGAACCGTGACCCATCCGGCCGAATCTCTATCTCTGGGCCGCCACTCTTGCTTGAATCGTCTGATACAAAATAAGGGATACCAGGGTCCAGTATCCTTGATACTTTAATGAATGTTTCATGTCAATATGAGTAACTATATAGGATCTTGTTGCCCATATAGCCTAGGCCCATAATAATGCAAACGTAAGGAAGTGGTAACTCTATAAAACTGGGAATAGACAGTTAGGGGTTTTAATGATGAGACTACTTAATGAAGCTAGGGCTCTAGGGTGAATTGGTTTATGGGATGATTGTTCTGTTTGAATGTATACTTTGGCTTTTGGCACGTCTATGAGTGATATTGGATAATATAAGCTAAATATGCAATGGGATATAATAGTTGAGGTAGACGTTGCATGGAACATGGGTGATATATATTTACATTGCTTTGGATATGGAATGGTTTGCCTTGTAGAGGTTCTGGATGGTATTTTCTCTTGTGAATATTCGTGATGTATGTTGTGGCTTTTGGCATTGCATTTACGGCCCATCTTCGGAGGGGTGGGGCGGCCGTGTGACTCCGCATCCGTGGCTAGAGGGAGAGGGCTAGACGGATGAGGCCAAGGGGAGAGCCCCCTTGTTTAACGGCCTGTACGTACAGGGATTTGGAATTTGTCTCCTTGGGGTCGCGACCCAAGGGGAACGTGGTCTGGATCAGAGATCCTAGGCATATTGTGATGCATTTAGATTTGAGAACTGCTTGGGATTACTCCTCTAACCATTTTGCAGGATTATGGAGCGAGGTGAGTAACGGTGGTCATGTATTGATATCTCATGTTGTGTGTCCTTACCCTAAGGTTCCCCACTTAGTCCCTGTGGACTAACCCCTGCTTGCTTGCTGTATGTGATTAAAGATGGCACGTCCGGGTGAGCCGAGCATCACGTTACACCTAGACTCCTTTGTGACGTGGTGGTTCCGAGAGACCTATGATGCGCCAGAACTTGTGTCGAAACATGAAATTTATAACATGCTGATTAACCTCTTCAGGCAGATATATTATGAGGAGAGGCAACCGCAGGTTGACCTCCTGGATAGAGAGTCTGAAAAGGAACCCTCAGGAGAGTCCGGTTCAACAGGGTCCTCTTCAGTCACCTCGGACGGGGCGTCTGAGTGATGTGTTATATTTTGGGGTGCAGACATCTGTAGTTTTGTTTGGACATGCAGCAGCTTATCTTGTGTATAAGTCTTGAACTTTATTGTGCTTGGTATTCCATGTGATGATGAACTTGTAATCTGTGTGATCCTAAACTCTTTGTATTTTGAGAATCTTATGAATGTGATCTAGACGTTTGGCAGTGCTCTTTATGAATTGATATTGCCATGATTGTTAGATTATCTCCTATTAAGTGTAGTATGTTGTAACGCGGCGGACGGCCCAACCCAAGGGGCTTGGTCCGTCTCATCAACACTCACTCCCTTCTGCTCAAATTCAGTCCTGATCATTTGGACTGCATGCTCCTTTGAGCGTGCAACATTTCTAAGCAGTGTAGCAAGCTGACTGTTATGTGCTACAGACCTGGCCAAGGACAATATTTGATATTGCTCATTTAGGATAACCCCTGCTCCATCCAAATCAGCAATGATAGAATCAAATTTTTCCAGATACTCTGTCAGATTATCCTTTTCATACAACTTCAGCTTCCTAAGTTGCTTCTCTAAAACATCTATTTGTGATGATGTTTTGACTTCATACTGATTTATCATATATTCCCACATTTCTTTTGGATTCATACCTCTAAGCTTCAGTTTGATGGCAGTTCCAACCTTACTTGTAATGATAGCCTGTGCCTCCATCACCTTTAATTCATCAACCGGTCCAGCTGTTAGTTTAGAAATAATTGTTGATCTTTTACCTCCACTGCTTTCAGCACTAGATTCTTGGACTGTCCCTTCACTTGATTCTGCTACAGAAGTTGTCACTCTTGCATTGTCTCATGTCCTTGCATTTTCTCCTTCAATAAGGTACCATAAGTTTTCAAATTCAAGTACCTGTCTTATTTCTTGTTTCCAAATCTGAAAACCATTGTCACCTTTGAAAAGTTCAATAGATGTTAACAGATTAGCACCAAAACGGGTTGACATTTTAATTGCTAGGCTCTGATACCAATGAAGAAAAAATGCCTAGACAATAATTGCAAAGATCAAGTTCAAACAATTTCAGAGCCTAGGATAAACTCAATACGTCCTAGACATTATCATTTATTTTAATCTTAACCTTCAAATGCTACAGTACTTTTACTGTTCAAAAAGAAATGAATAAGTTACTGTAGCACTAGACCATTAGCCCCGACAACCCAAGCACTTCAATTATTGATTCAACTGATCCGGAACTACATCAATTGCCCAGCTTAAAAACACTAGATCATACTTCTTAATTTATATAAATCGATCCAGCATATGTGCCGGACCGATCTCTGGATTTCCCTTGCCGATCGGCAACCTTATCCATTTACTTATAATAGGCGCCATGCTATTTGTTGCTTTCTCCCTTTATAATTTAAGCACACTGTCTATAATCGAATCAACCAATTATAGCCTGCTTTTCTTAAACGTTCAAGTCCCCTTCAAGTTTAAATATTCGACCTTATAGATTTACCTTAGCTTCTTAGCTTTCCTTTAGGGAACTTGCCTCATGATCATTCCTTAGCTCATGGCTTCATATAATTTATCACAAAATATTACATGACCACATTCTCACACGCAGACCCTGCCTGGCAACGATTTGTTCGAATCCAAGGACAAAATTTAGTTCTTGAAACAGATATACTTGATTTGACTTTGCACATATAACTGCATCAATCTCAGATGCCTGGTTCTATCAAATCTCCTTTTGCAGTTTCCAGCCCCTTTGCTTCAGTTTTAATTTAGCCACAATGTCTGGTCCTACGAATCTCCTTCTTTGCTTCCTTCATTTCCTTTTCTACGGTATCTCCCTTCATCCCTCATCTCCCTTCATTTACTTTTTTGCTTAACCTAATGCTGAATGCTAGGGCAGGAAATTCCAGAAGAAAATCGCAGAGAAAAAAGAGCCGAACCCATAGCTTAGAAGGACCAGACCTCCATACCCCATCCGAAATAGAACAGCTTGGTTTTATCTACCGAAAATGGAATACCCTGGTTTCATCTGCTTAAAAAGAAGATTTTACCTGGCTTGATGGATTTATACCAAAAAAAAAAATGGATGGCAAAAAATTTGAAGGCCTTCTGCCGGATCTATACACGGGCAGCATGAAAAATACATATTTCTGGAATGGATCACACTAGTATTTGGCGCCAGAATGAGACAAAAAACATACCCTCCTTTGGAAGCGGAGGTCTTCCTTTATTCATCTCCTTCGCCCAGGTCCGGCTTCTACAACTCAAGATTTTGAGATAAGGCAGCTTGATAAGCTTAGTGGCAGAGCTATGGCATCAGATGTTTATGCTATAGCTATGCAACGATTATTAAAGCCTTTACTGCCAGAGACCTGTGGATGTGTATCGGCTGCAAACACATGAATAAACAGAAAAAAATTTCTAGGAAAAAACTCAGATGGAAATACCTATAGCGGAAAAAAAATACAGAAGAATTCGGCTTTTCTTTTGCAAGCGATTAATCCTGCCACACCAAATCCGGCAGCCATAGCCTCGCACGGATTGAAATCCTAGGGGAGCAGATTGAACGGATTTGACAGATAAGGGGCAGAGATTCTGAGGATTTGAAAAAGAAGGGGATTTCTTCCTGATTCTCATGGCTGGAATGAAGGATTTTGGAGCAGAAGGATGGTTCAAGATAGTCTTACCCTGGTTTCGGGGATCCCGGACGTGAAAATACCGTCCTCCGGTATCATCGCCAGGGCTCGACGGAATCCGTTTCAGGACCCCCCGTTTCACCGTACTGACACACGTGAGGGGTCCTGCATAAATCTGGGCCGTCCGCCCATGCGACACATCCGGGCCGTCCGTGGTGTTCCCCACCTCCGGTATCACCAACACCTGATCCCGCCCATCCGGAATCACCAACGCCTGATCCCGCCCTCCGGGATCCCCATGCCGTGGCCGATAACCGTGCCTCGTTATCAGCCGTGGGTGTGATCCCCTCCTCCGGGATCGCCATTGCGTGGCCGATATCGGCCACCTGATATACGCCACCTTATCCCGGCCTCCGGGATCACCACCATGGCCGACATCGGCCGACATCGGGAACCCGGGAAGATGCTGCCCTCCGGGATCCCGGATAGGAATCTGGCCGATAACCGCGCCCCGATATCAGCCGTGGTGAATCCCTCCTCTGGGATCACCGATACCCCCGGTCGTGATTACTTCCTCCGGATCACCCACATAGGGCCGATATCGGATCGCCGATATCGGCCGCGTTATCCCCGCCTCCGGGATCACCACCGTGGGGCCGATATCGGCGATCCGATATCGGCCGTGTTATCCTCGCCTCCGGGATCCCCACCGTGGGCCGTGGGACCATGATGCCCGCCGGGTTCGATTCCATGATGCTCGGCCGATATCGGATGCCCGTTATACGCCAGGGTTATTCCGCCCTCCGGGATCCCCGAGAGGCTTTCTCGGTGAAAACCTTCTCCGGGATCACCACTGCCTTGATGAAAGTGGGGGGTCGTCCACGTGGTCGAATCGATGCCATTGGTTTGAATTAATGCCTGACGGCCTAGGTCAGTGTCGTACGCCATCCACTAATGGTGTAACCGGAGAGCGGGAAAACTGCCAGTTATTCGTACGGGCCCAATTGCGAGTCGCCACGTGTGCGGTGGGGGATTTCGAAGGATGGGAGCACAGTTTGGCGATGGCTATGTCCGAACTCTGTGCCCAAGAACGATTGCCCTTTCCGACCGGAACTGAGCGGAAAGGGCCCAATTGCTGCCGAATCTAGAGGCGTTGTCGCTGTTGTTGCATCTGCCGAGTATTTAAAGGTAAGCGCCATCGACAGGTCCGTTTTTTAAGTCTATTTTAGTCTTATTCTAACCGGTTATGTTATTTTACAGATGGTGGAGGAGTCGATTAACCTGGAAATCAGCCTAAATACCTCCATTAACGAGAACTGGAATGGGGCAATAGAAGAAAACTCGGCTTGGCAATTGCCCGACTGCCTCAAAGATATTGCTGGGATTGAATCCGACCAAGAGGTTCAATCCCCGAACAAAAAGAGACTAAGGGCAGAAGCAAGAGCTAAAGGAGCTTCACCACAGAAGATTACCCCTGCTGCCAGGCCCGATGCTTCAGTCGATGGCCAATGGGAAGGAAATGGAAATGCAGATGTTCCAAAGAATGCTCAAAATGCAGATGAGGGGGATGAGGCCCCGAAAAGTAATATTGAATGTTTTAACGTCAATCCAAGCGAGGAACTGGCAACTGAAGAATTTTTGAAGGACTACAGGTATGATCAGGTCAGTCGAAAATGGCGTTGCCAGGTCGGTGAGTGCAGCAAATCCTACAGCAGGAAGATGGAACTGGAGAATCATAGGTTCAGGATGCATCAATTATGGCAAAATTACAGGTTTCCAGATGCCCCGAGGGGTCGAATTCCGAAGAACAAGGCTGAGGTGAGGGTTAGAGATTATGGAAAGATAAGTGTGGAGAGATCTCTTGATCCCGACTTCAAATTTAGCCACAATCTGAGACGAAAACTTCAGAGGGCAAGGGCAGCAGCAGAGCGTATGGCAGATGAGCAAATCGCCCTCGGCCTTTTGGATGACACGGCCCGAGCCGAGTTTATAAATCTGCAGGTGCGGAGAAAGGAGGCCACAGAACTTGAAATGCAGGTAGAGCGGATAAGGGAAATCAAGGAAAGGATTAGGAGTAGGCATGGCAATTTGGATGATAAGGATTTGTTTGGTGATTTGAGCTATGAACAGCACCAGTTGGACGAAGACGATGTGAGTGCGGAGTAAGAAGCTGCGAATACGCTTGAATTTAATTCACCTCCTCCCAAAACCCCAAATTCAAATAGCCCAAGTCTGCAGGGTACTCCAAGGAAGCGGACTTTTGTGCAGGCCCGGAGGGATGCAGATCTGATGGCTCCAAACCAGATTGTGCATGAAGAATTAGAGGATGAGCTCGAAAATGCAGATGAATTGGCTCCCCCGACCCCGAGCAAGATAAAAATGTGGTATTTGTATATGCTGGACCCCCACTTCTTTGAAGCTCTAAAATTATATGACAGAGGGATTAGAAAGGAGCTTTGGCAGTTTAAATTTTCTCTAGATTATCCAATTGTGGTTCAAAGTCCTCTGCTGAAGGTGGGGGCAAAACAATAGGCAAAAAAATAGTTTGAACACACCTTATAGAACAAAAAATTAAAAAATAAATCCGTCCGCCTGCTGGTGATCCCGGAGGTGGGGATCACCACACGTGATCCCATCCTCCGGGATCAATAGCAGGCGGACGGGAATAAATTGACAACCTTAGAAACATTGTACCTTGTAGGCAAAAAAATAAAAAATAAATCCGTCCGCCTGCTGGTGATCCCGGAGGTGGGGATCACCACAAGTGATTCCATCCTCCCAGATCACCGATCGATGAAAGGACGGAATAAATTGATAACCTTAGAACTATAGTACTTTTAGGGAAAAAAAAAAAAAAAATAAATCCCCTCCGCCACTGCTGGTGATCCCGAGTGGGGATCACCACCGTGATCCCGATCCTCCCCGGATCACCAAGAGGGCGGACGGGATTAAATTGATAACCTTAGAACCATTGAACCTTATAAGCAAAAAAATAAAAAATAAATCCGTCCGCCTGCTGGTGATCCCGGAGGTGGGGATCACCACAAGTGATCCCATCCTCCGGGATCACCAGATCGCGGACGGGAATAAATTGATAACCTTAGAACCATAGTACTTCAGGGGAAAAAAAATTAAAAAATAAATCCGTCCGCCTACTGGTGATCCCGGAGGTGGGGATCTCCGGGATCACCAGCAGGCGGACGGGATTAAATTGATAACCTTAGAACCATTGAACCTTATAGGCAAAAAAATAAAAAATAAATCCGTCCGCCTGCTGGTGATCCCGGAGGTGGGGATCACCACAAGTGATCCCATCCTCCGGGATCACCAGATCGCGGACGGGAATAAATTGATAACCTTAGAACCATAGTACTTCAGGGGAAAAAAAAATTAAAAAATAAATCCGTCCGCCTGCTGGTGATCCTGGAGGTGGGGATCACCACATGTGATCCCGTCCTCCGGGATCACCAGCAGGCGGACGGATTTATTTTTTATTTTTTTGCCCATAAGGTAAAATGGTTCTAAGGTTATCAATTTAATCCCGTCCGCCTGCTGGTGATCCCGGAGGTGGGGATCACCACACGTGATCCCGTCCTCCGGGATCCCCACGTCAAAAAAAGTAATAGAATTACCTAGCCATTGAAAAAAAAGTCGCCTTCACCACTTTACCATTAGAAATTCAAATCATGGGTTAACCATTGTACAACGGATAGTACAACGGTTCATTCATGAGTCTATATATACCCTTGCCTTAGTTGTTCTTGGTAGAAAGTTAGTTGGTTTCAATTGAGTTCAGTAGCAGTCGAGTTCATTTGCCTACGGTTCAAGGCAAGTGACAGATGGTGAGGACCCGACAACAGCTTGTTGAGAGGAGTGCCATCAATGCCCACAGTCTTGAGGATATTCTCATCCACTTGAATGAAATTCAGGAGGATGTGGGGATAGATCTCGCCCAACCTAACAGCATCGAAACGTTCCAAAGTAAGCATGTTGTTGTCTTTCTTCACATTTATGTTCTACTTTCATATTAATCTTTTCATGATCCCCTCATGGTTCATACTGAGACCGTGGAGAATGGGGAATTCGTGAGAGACCCTAGGCCTCTCAACACCGATCCCGGTCGGCCAAGCCATAGGGCATTGCTTTGGGAATTGAAGAAGTGCATTATCCAGGGCAAGGCTTTGAAGTATTTGCTAGCTATGGACCTTGTCTGGGAAGGCAACACCCTAAAAGCCTGCTTCGAGGAAATGTATACTGCACGGAGGCTGCGAAAGAAGGTTCTAATTAGGGAAGTCCTAGAGGGGTCTGATCCATCCCTATGCGACATCTTCGATCACATGATGTGGAGACTACCCTGCGGTGTGCCAGATGTAACTGTTGAGGACGTCCGTGCAGAAGGCATGGCACCAGTGATTGATATTGATTCAGAATGATTCCGAATTAGAATGTTAGTTTTAAGCCATTGTAAGGCCCCATTGTAACTTATGATCCATTTTGAAACATGCAAATGAATAGAATGAAACCATTGAAACAATGGAAATAAATAGACCATTAAAATTTACCTGGGATCCCGGAGGACGGGATCCAATGTCTGGTGATCCCGGAGAACAGGATCAGTATCTGTTGGTGATCCTGTCCTCTAGGATCACTAGCTCGCGGACGGGAAAATTTCGAATACCTTGGAACCTTAGAACCTTAGGGGAAAAAAAATTAAAAAAGAATGCGTCCGCCTGATGGTGATCCCGGAGGTGGGGATCACCATCACGTGATCCCGTCCTCCGGGATCACCATCAGGCGGACGGAAAAATTTTGAAAACCTTGTAACCTTGTAACCTTAGAACCTTAAGGGAAAAAAGAATTAAAAAAGAATGCGTCCGCTTGATGGTGATCCCGGAGGTGGGGATCACCATCACGTGATCCCGTCCTCCGGAATCACCATCAGGCGGACGGAAAAATTTTGAAAACCTTGGAACCTTAGAACCTTAGGGGAAAAAAAAATTAAAAAACCATGCGTCTGCCTGATGGTCAGCCACGGCATGGGGATCCCGAAGGGCGGGATCAGGCTTTGGTGATTCCGGAGGGCGGAATCAGGTGTTGGTGATACCGGAGGCGGGGAACACCACGGACGGCCCGGATGTGTCGCGTGGGCGGACGGCCCAGATTTATGCGGTGACCCCACGCAGGTCGATATGGTGAACGGGGTCCCGAAACGTTGATTCGTCCGAGCCACGCGGTGATACCGTGGATCTGTATTTTCACCTCGGGATCCCCAAACCGGTAAGACTATCCCCGAGCCCGAAGGATGGACCCAAAAAAAGAAGCTTAACCGCAAAGAAAGAAGGGGAGGAAGATGCGTGTGTTCTTCCTCCGCCATAAATGCTCATAAATGCGTCGTAAGTCCGGAATCAATGCAATAATGCCATCAATGCAAGATGTCATGGGCTCAATTTGTAAGGAAGAAATTAGAGGAGAACAAAAAAACTAGACACTACATTACATAAGAAAGATAAGACTATTGCAAAAAAAAATGTCACATCCGTATAACTCTTATCCTTTCATAAGATATTGATACAACCTCACACTTAAAGAGGTAAAGAGGAGGAAAAATAGCAGTCACCCAAAAGAGAATCAAACACAACCCCCAAAGAATATCCATTATACACTTGAACATTTCTTAATCAAGATAAGCTTTGAGTTTATGACTACCTTTTCATTGTTGGTGTGTTACATGGTGCGGGACCATCCTTGAGCAGGACCATCCAAATATATTTGAGTTTATACATATGCCTCACAAAAAAAAAAAGCCGATGGGAACAACTTTTTCTTTCGCCTTTAAGTGAGTACAAAAAAGTTATCTACAAAAAGTTATCTCTTGCTTACCGCCGGATAAATTGGAACTTATCACAATCACAATTGATCCCCATAAAAATGCAAAAATTATGTAAGTCTTGCAGGGACATATCACAACATATAGTGTCTTTTTTGTCACTAGCAATAAAAACTTACAAAGTGTTGGAATTCCCTGTTCAACATCTTAAGGCATGTTTAACCATGTTCCTAGCAAAACTGCAATAATAGGATAAAAGTACTTGGGTTCTGTGGACTGTTAAATAGTAAGTGATGCAAATTGGCTTGTGTACAATCTGTTCTCAATTTCAATAACGAGAAGATATTGAAATCCCTTTTCTCCTCGGATGCAAAGTTGTAGAATATCTTGCCCTAGTACAAATTTTTGGACCTTGTTTAATCTGATGAGAATGCTCTATTTGTTCACATCTGCAGTCAGGAATAAAAGCTACATAGTAGAATACTCATAGTAACTTGCAATGATGTTTTCAATACATATATAAGTCAGGTTCAATTTCAATTTTTGTTTGAAGCTAATATTCCTGCCCTAGGAAAAAACATGGGCATGACACGTTTACATAAAAAAATAACAAAAAAAGAAAAAATTTCTCTTTCTTGCTCTTCAAGCAATCTCTCTCACTTCCGTCTGGCGGTCTGCCGAGACCGAGCGTCGGTCCATCCCCTCACAAGAGTCAGGCGAGGTGCAGAACCCAGCGGGTTTTAGTATTTTTCCTTAGTGTTAGGCATATTCTTTGCGTTGGTATTTGGATGGATGTGCCACCCTGCCGTGGTGGTTATTTAGATATATGATTTATGTTGATTGCTAACATGTATTCGCGCTTCAGCGGCAGTAGAGCCCCATTGGCGTGGGCGGGCGACACCTCTGTGTCCTTTCCTTGGCATCTTCTTATAGATTGGCCGGAAGGTTGGAAGCCAGGGCCCTGCTCATCAGCGAGATGAATGCGCCATGGGATCCCGGAAAGTCCGGCGGGGGCTCGTATATATGAAAGGCAAATGTTTTCCTTGAAGCGGGGATCATAAAAGTCACAACCCTTTGACATATCTACAAGTAGGATATATATGCTCTATCATCCAATTTTTGCCTCAATTGTTTCGGAGAACGTACACATAAGCAAAGGCCGACCATAAAGCCTTCAAATCATTGTAACATGGAGCCTTTCCCTCGACCAAAGCATTTCCGTATTCCACCATTAACACTTGATGTAGGTAGAATATTTTGACCATCACAGTAGTCTTCAAAGCTTCATCCCAAATATAATTAGGTAGTCCAGAGAATTTTAGCATAGATCTTACAAAGATTGGAGTAAAGTCACGTTCTTCCTTTCAGCCAGCCATTTTGTTGAGGAGAGTATCTGCAAGTTAATCTGTCTTCTAATTCCATGGTTAGCACTAAAAGCTTTGAATTCATGTGATAAATACTCACCCCTCCTCTATCAGACCTTATGCATTTGATTTTTCTCCTACGTTTCAGGTTGAGCTTCCTCGCCACAAACATTTTCGGAGCCTCATAAGCTTGATCTTTTAGTTTTAAAAGGTAACACTTAGCCCTCCCGCTAAAATCATCAATAAATGTCATAAAGTATCTATTTTCCTGTCCATGCTTGTCACATTCCGGGAGGCCCACAAAGATGCAGATGAATAAGATCCAAGATTCCTTTTGCCCTTTAAAGGTTCTCTTAAAGGTATCTTGTTTGCTTGCCAAGAATACATCCTCCACATAGCAATTTTTTCTCTTTGTTCTTTGATTGCGATATGAGTCCCCTTCTTTGCAAGTACTTCAATGTTTGCAAAATTTGTATGGCATAATCGAAGTATGCCAAGTTTTCAAGGAAGTACATTCAACATTATTCACGCGATGGGTTTTTCATATTCAAGACCAAATAAGTTTACCAACCCTCTTGCCAATAAATTTGATTTCATTATTGAGAAAGATTTTACATTCAAGTCTTTCAAAAACCACCTTGTATCCAAGGTCTACCGGTTGACAAATAGAAATCAAGTTTCTTACAAGCCAGGCACACAAAGTACTTCCCTAAATAACGACTCTACCATCTAGATCAAACAATTCTAACACTCCCCGAAGTCTTCAATCTTTTGCAAAGCACCATCTCCTAACCGCGACGCGTGTCCAGCTCCAACTCCTTTGCATTCCTTGAGCAAGCTTGAATCACATGTTCTTGTTTTTTTCGGCTTCGAATCTAGAATCATAAATTTGTTATGACCTTTGTTTAATTCATTTGAAATAGAGAGAATTTGATCAAAATTTACCTCTGCTGTTTCATCCACTTCCTCATCTTCACTTGAGTTGGTTTCAACCACATTCGTCTCAAAGTTTCTTCCTTTAAAGCTGCCTTCCCTTGATCTCGTGAAGTTAGCTTTATTGTTTGAGTACTTCTCCTTTCCTCTTCCTTTTTCTGAAGTCCCTTTTAAATTTTGGGGCAGCTAAAACCATATGGCCTTTGCCATCACAATTAAAGCATCTAATGCTTTTCCCAACATTAGGGCAATCAGCCCTCAAATGTCCATATTTATTGCAGCTGTAGCATGGTCCCTTTTTGTCTTTAAAATTTCCTTTTTTTTTTGGTTTACCAGCATACAGTACCTCTGGAGAGTGTTCTTCATCTTCAACTGTAACGATCCCTGCTGCTTGGTGTTGTTTTGTAGCCGTGAGGTTTTAAACTATAGAATTCATTAGCTAAGGGTATTTGAACCATTAATATAATTCATGTTAAAAAGGTGAGCACCATAAATTAGGGAAGTGAGGCTCGTTATTTGTGCCAAGGGATGTCATGCCAAATTCTAAGACACCCTTTTTGATTAGGAGAATGCCTAATCGAAAGCCTCATGTCCGGGCAAAGATGATGAATCGCCAACCAATGGTTCCCGCACTTAGCTAAGCAGAAAATAAAGGATTTAAGCCATGGAAGTAATTTAGACCAATGGGGACATTGCCAAGTAGGTTTTGCCATGTGGCTCAAAATATATAAGGCCTTTGCTAGATAAGAACAACAGACCGTATGACGAGCTTGAAGCTTTAGCCACAGCCGGAGGAAGGAGGTGGAAGCAAAGCTTGCTGGAGTCAAGTTTCTAAATTAAACAAAAACAACTGACCGAGATTACTAGAGGTGGGATTTGTGTTGGGTGGGTTTTACGGGTTAGAGCTCTTAAGAATTAAACAAATAAGAGAGGCGTAACAAGAAGAGACTGAGCTCCTAACAGGGTGAACCAGTTTGTAAACTGCATGTGAATTGTTGGGTCCTTGAATTCGAGGCCGGGCTTTTACCGATAAGGGTTTGGTCATGCTTTTCGCCTTATGCTTCTCAGAGAAACATGCCGCTATGCCGACCTCTGTGGGAAATTTGGAGTCCTGTTGGCCATTCGAACCTTCTCGCTTGAAATGACCGATCGGCTCTTTCTTCATCAAATCCGTTATGTAGTTCCGCTATGTAGTTTCATCCAAGTTTGCCCCGGCGAAACTCTATTCTGCCATTTGCCCACTTGAGCTGTCCTTGAGCTTTGGTGAGAATTTGGTTTGAGAGCTAGCATCCGATTCTATCCCCGCATCTTCTATTTTGCTTTAAAATCCGACTCCTCCCACGCCAATTTGAGGCATGCCCAGGTGGCGATTGCCTTTCTGATAGCTTCAAACCCAGATAGGAGTTGCTTGATACGGCCCTTCTTCTCAAATCCGGTCCCTTCCTGTCGTTAAAAAGAGTCTTTGGCGAGTTTTCCGGAAGTTCCGTGATGGTAGAACCGTGACCCATCCGAAATAATCTCTATCTCTCGGGCGCCACTCTTGCTTGAATCGGGTTCGATACAAAAATAAGGGATACTGTGGTCCAAGATCCCTTGATACTTTAATGAATGTTTCATGTCAATATGAGTAACTATATAGGATCTTGTTGCCCATATAGCCTAGGCCCATAATAATGCAAACGTAAGGGAAGTGGTAACTCTATAAACCGGGAATAGACAGTTAGGGTTTTTAATGATGAGACTACTTAATGAAGCTAGGCTCTAGGGTGAATTGGTTTATGGGATGATTGTTCTGTTTGAATGTATACTTTGGCTTTTGGCACGTCTATGAGTGATATTGGATAATATAAGCTAAATATGCAAAGGGGATATAATAGTTGAGGTAGACGTTGCATGGAACATGGGTGATATATATTTACATTGCTTTTGGATATGGAATGGTTTGCCTTGTAGAGGTTCCGATGGTATTTTCTCTCAGGAATATTCGTGATGTATGTTGTGGCTTTTGGCATTGCATTTACGCCCATCTTATTTTGGGGTGGGGCGGCGCGGTGACTCTCAAGATCCGTGGCTAGAGGGAGAGGGCTAGACGGATGAGGCCAAGGGAGAGCCCCCTTGTTTTAACGCCCGCACGCATGTGGGATTTGAATTTGTCTCCTTGGGGTCGCACCCAAGGGGAACGTGGTCCGATCGAGATCCTAGGCATATTGTGATGCATTTAGATTTGAGAACTGCTTTTGGGATTACCTCTAACCATTTTTGCGTGATTATGGAGCGAGGTGAGTAACTGGTGGTCATGTATTGATATCTCATGTTGTGTGTACTTGTTGTTTCCTTACCCTAAGGTTCCCCACTTAGTCCCCGTGGACTAACCCCCGCTTTTGCTTGTCAGATGTGATTAAAGATGGCACGTCCGGTGAGCCGAAAGCATCACGCTACACCTAGACTCCTTTGTGACGTGGTGGTTCCGAGACCTATGATGCCGTAACTTGTGTCAAAACATGAAATTTATAACATGCTGATTAACCTCTTCAGCAGATATATTATGAGGAGAGGCAACCGCAGTTGACCTCCTCGGATAGAGAGTCTCAAAAGGAACCCTCGAGAGTCCGGTTCAACAGGGTCCTTCTTCACCACCCCTGACGGGAAGGCCCGAGTGATGTGTTATATTTTGGGGTGCGTATATCTGTAGTTTTGTTTGGACATGCAGCAGCCTTTTATCTTGTGTATAAGTCTTGAACTTTATTGTGCTTGGTATTCCATGTGATGATGAACTTGTAACTGTGGTGATCCTAAACTCTTTGTATTTTGAGAATCTTATGAATGTGATCTAGACGCTTATGCGCTGTTTTTTATGAATTGATATTGCCATGATTGTTAGATTATCTCCTATTAAGTGTAGTATGTTAGGTCATGGGCGGACGGCCCAACCCAAGGGCCGGGTCCGCCTCATCAACACTCACTCCCTTTCGCCAAATTCAGTCTCGATCATTTGACCGCATGCTCCTTGAAAAGCAAACATTTCTAAGCGGTGTAGCAAGTCGATCGTTATGTGCTACAGACCGCCAAGGACAATATTTGATATTGCTCATTTAGGATAACCCCGCCCATCCAAATCAGAATGATAGAATCAAATTTTTCCGTGATACTGGCCGATTATCCTTTTCATACAACTTCGCCTTTCCTGTTGCTTCTCTAAAACATCTATTTGTGATGATGTTTTGACTTCATACCGATTTATCATATATTCCCACATTTCTTTTTGATTCATACCTCTAAGCTTGGGTTTGATGGCGGTCCAACCTTACTTTGTAATGATAGCCACCAGCCTCCATCACCTTTTAATTCATCAACCGGTCCAATTTGTTAGTTTAGAAATAATTGTTGATCTTTTACCTCCACCGCCAAAGACTAGATTCTTGGACTGCCCTTCACTTGATTCTCGCTAATTTAAGTTGTCACTCTTGCATTGTCTCATGTCCTTGCATTTTCTCCTTCAATAATAAGGTACCATAAGTTTTCAAATTCAAGTACTGTCTTTATTTCTTGTTTCCAAATCTGAAAACCATTGTCACCTTTGAAACGCTCAATAGATGTTAACAGATTAGCACCAAAATGGGTTGACATTTTAATTGCTAGGCTCGATACCAATGAAGAAAAATGCCTAGACAATAATTGCAAAGATCAAGTTCAAACAATTTCAGAGCCTAGGATAAACTCAATACGCCCTAGACATTATCATTTATTTTAATCTTAACCTTCAAATGCTACAAAAGATTTTTATCGCTCAAAAAGAAATGAATAAGTTATCAGAGCACTAGACCATTAGCCCCAACAACCCAAGCACTTCAATTATTGATTCAACTGATCCGGAACTACATCAATTGCCCAGCTTTAAAACACTAGATCATACTTCTTAATTTATATAAATCGATCCAGCATATGTGCCGGACCGATCTCTGGATTTCCCTTGCCGATCGGCAACCTTATCCATTTACTTATAATAGGCGCCATGCTATTTGTTGCTTTCTCCCTTTATAATTTAAGCACACTGTCTATAATCGAATCAACCAATTATAGCCTGCTTTTCTTAAACGTTCAAGTCCCCTTCAAGTTTAAATATTCGACCTTATAGATTTACCTTAGCTTCTTAGCTTTCCTTTAGGGAACTTGCCTCATGATCATTCCTTAGCTCATGACTTCATATAATTTATCACAAAATATTACATGACCACATTCTCACACGCAGACCCTGCCTGGCAACGATCTGTTCGAATCCAAGGACAAAATTTAGTTCTTGAAACAGATATACTTGATTTGACTTTGCACATATAACTGCATCAATCTCAGATGCCTGGTTCTATCAAATCTCCTTTTGCAGTTTCCAGCCCCTTTGCTTCAGTTTTAATTTAGCCACAATGTCTGGTCCTACGAATCTCCTTCTTTGCTTCCTTCATTTCCTTTTCTACGGTATCTCCCTTCATCCCTCATCTCCCTTCATTTACTTTTTTGCTTAACCTAATGCTGAATGCTAGGGCAGGAAATTCCAGAAGAAAATCGCAGAGAAAAAAGAGCTGAACCCATAGCTTAGAAGGACCAGACCTCCATACCCCATCCGAAATAGAACAGCTTGGTTTTATCTACCGAAAAATGGAATACCCTGGTTTCATCTGCTTAAAAAGAAGATTTTACCTGGCTTGATGGATTTATACCAAAAAAAAAAAATGGATGGCAAAAAATTTGAAGGCCTTCTGCCGGATCTATACACGGGCAGCATGAAAAATACATATTTCTGGAATGGATCACACTAGTATTTGGCGCCAGAATGAGACCAAAAACATACCCTCCTTTGGAAGCGGAGGTCTTCCTTTATTCATCTCCTTCGCCCAGGTCCGGCTTCTACAACTCAAGATTTTGAGATAAGGCAGCTTGATAAGCTTAGTGGCAGAGCTATGGCATCAGATGTTTATGCTATAGCTATGCAACGATTATTAAAGCCTTTACTTGCCCGAGAGACCCGTGGATGTGTATTTTGTAAAACACATGAATAAAAAAAAAATTTCTAGGAAAAAACTCAGATGGAAATACCTATAGCGGAAAAAAAATACAGAAGAATTCGGCTTTTCTTTTGCAAGCGATTAATCCTGCCACACCAAATCCGACAGCCATAGCCTCGCACGGATTGAAATCCTAGGGGAGCAGATTGGACGGATTTGACAGATAAGGGGCAGAGATACTGAGGATTTGAGAAAGAAGGGGATTTCTTCCTGATTCTCATGGCTGGAATGAAGGATTTTGGAGCAGAAGGATGGTTCAAGATAGTCTTACCTCGGTTTAAAGGATCCGGGACGTGAAAATACCGCCCTCGCCGTGCTTCAGCAGAGCCTCGGAAATCCGTTTGGAGACCCCCGTTCCACCCGTCACCGACACAGCTGAGGGTCACCGCATCATAAATCCGCCACGTCGCCCACCTGCATAAGAGGCATCCGTAAAATATTCCCCCACCTCGGTATCACCAACGATCGCCCATCAGGAATCACCAACGCGGTCCGCCCTCAGGGATCCCCATCGCCGTGGCGATAGCGTGCCTCGATATACGGCCGTTAAGGTGTGATCCTCTCGGAATGTCATGCATTCGCGTGGCGATATCGACCACGTGCTATCATCTTATCGACTCGGGGATCACCATGGCGACATCCGGTACGACATCGGAACACGGGAAGATCTTGCCCTCAGGGATCGGATGAATCGGCCGATAGCGGAAATGTATCGGTGGTGAATCCCTCCCTCTGGGATCCACCGCCACCCCGTCGTGATTACTTCTCCGGGATCACCCACATGGGGCGATGCTCGGATCATCGATATCGGCCCGTGTATCCCCGCCACCGATCACACCGTCGGGCGGAGCATCCGGCGATCCGAAAGCATCGGGCCCGGATCCGGATCCCCACCGCGGGGCGGGGACCATGATGCCCGGCCGGTTCATTCCATGATGCTCGGGCCGATATCGGATGCCCGCTATACGCTGTGGTTATTCGGCTCTCCGGATCCCCCGAGGCTTTCGGCGAAAACCTTCTCCCGATCACCACCGCCTTTGATGAAAGTGGGGGTCGCCCACGGGTCTAATCGATGCCATTGGTTTGAATTAATGCCCGACGCTTCTAGGTCGTCGTACGCCATCCACTAATGGTGTAACCGAGAGCGGAAAGCCGCCGCTATTCGACGGGCCCACTGGCGAGTCGCCACGGTGTGGGGGGATTTGGCGATGGGAGCACAGCGCATGCATGGCTATGTCCGAACTCGGCTCAAGAACGATTGCCCTTTCCGACCGAACCGAAGCGAAGGGCCCAATTCGCCGTAATCTAGAGGCGTTGTCGCCGTTGTTGCATCGGGCCGAAGTATTTAAAGGTAAGCGCCATCGATGTGTCCGCTTTTTAAGTCTATTTTAGTCTTATTCTAACCGGGTTATGTTATTTTACGATGGTGGAGGAGTCGATTAACCCGAAATCAGCCTAAATACCTCCATTAACGAACCGAATGGGGCAATAGAAGAAAACTCGGGCTTGGCAATTGCCCGACCGCCTTCAAAGATATTGGCCGGGATTGAATCCCACCAAGAGGTTCAACTCCAACAAAAAGAGACTAAGGGCGTAAAAGAGCTAAAGGAGCTTCACCACGTAAGATTACCCCCGGCCGCCAGGCCCGATGCTTCGCCGATGGCCAATGGGAAGGAAATGGAAATGCGATGTTCCAAAGAATGCTCAAATGCGGATGAGGGGATGAGGCCCCAAAAGTAATATTGAATGTTTTAACGCCAATCCAAGCTTAGGAACCGGGCAAATCAAGAATTTTGAAGGACTACGTGTATGATCAAGTCAATAAAATGGCGCTGCTGCCTCGGTGAGTGCAAAGAAATCCTACAAGCAGCCAGAAGATGGAACTGAGAATCATAGGTTCGTGGATGCATCAATTATGGCAAAATTACAAGTTTCCGATGTTCCGAGGGGTCAATTCAAGAACAAGGCCGAGGTGAGGGTTAGAGATTATGGAAAGATAAGTGTGGAGAGATCTCTTGATCCCGACTTCAAATTTAGCCACAATCTGGAGACCTAAAACTTCGTGAGGGCAAGGGCAGCAGAGAGCATGGCGATGAGCAAATCGCCTCTACTTTTTGATGACACGGCCTGAAAAGCCGAAGTTTATAAATCTGCAAAAAGGGAGAAAGGAGGCCATTTAACTTGAAATGCGGGTGTAGAGCGGATAAGGGAAATCAAGGAAAGGATTAGGAGTAGGCATGGCAATTTGATGATAAGGATTTGTTTGGTGATTTGAGCTATGAATGCTAATGGGCTTGGCTGGATCTAAGACGATGTGAAAGCGGAGTAAGAAGTGCGCTAATACGCTTGAATTTAATTCACCTCCTCCCAAAACCCCAAATTCAAATAGCCCAAGTCTGCCAGTGGTACTCCAAGGAAGCGGACTTTTGTGCAGGCCCGGAGGGATGCGGATCTGATGGCTCCAAACCCATTGTGCATGAAGAATTAGAGGATGAGCTGAAAAAAAATGGATGAATTGGCTCCCCTAAGGCGAAAGCAAGATAAAAATGTGGTATTTGTATATCTTCGGACCCCACTTCTTTGAAGCTCTAAAATTATATGACAGAGGGATTAGAAAGGAGCTTTGGCAGTTTAAATTTTCTCTAGATTATCCAATTGTGGTTCAAAGTCCTCTGCTGAAGGTGGGGGCAAAACAATAGGCAAAAAAATAGTTTGAACACACCTTATAGAACAAAAAATTAAAAAATAAATCCGTCCGCCTGCTGGTGATCCCGGAGGTGGGGATCACCACACGTGATCCCATCCTCCGGGATCAACAGCAGGCGGACGGGAATAAATTGACAACCTTAGAAACATTGTACCTTGTAGGCAAAAAAATAAAAAATAAATCCGTCCGCCTGCTGGTGATCCCGAAGGTGGGGATCACCACAAGTGATTCCATCCTCCGGTATCACCAGATCGCGGACGGGAATAAATTGATAACCTTAGAACTATAGTACTTTAGGGGAAAAAAAATTAAAAAATAAATCCGTCCGCCTGCCTGCTGGTGATCCCAGAGGTGGGGATCACCACACGTGATCCCGTCCTCCGGGATCACCAGTAGGCGGACGGGATTAAATTGATAACCTTAGAACCATTGAACCTTATAAGCAAAAAAATAAAAAATAAATCCGTCGCTACTGGTGATCCCTGAGGTGGGGATCACCACAAGTGATCCCATGGGGGGATCACCAGATCATGGACGAATAAATTGATAACCTTAGAACCATAGTACTTGGGAAAAAAAATTAAAAAAAATAAATCCGCCCGTTTATCCGGTGATCCGGGAGGTGGGGATCTCGGGATCACCGCCAATGGACGGGATTAAATTGATAACCTTAGAACCATTGAACCTTATAGGCAACAAAATAAAAAATAAATCCGTCCGCCTGCTGGTGATCCCGGAGGTGGGGATCACCACAAGTGATCCCATCCTCCGGGATCACCAGATCGCGGACGGGAATAAATTGATAACCTTAGAACCATAGTACTTCAGGGGAAAAAAAAATTAAAAAATAAATCAAGTAAAGGTTGGTGATCCCGGGAGGTGGGGATCACCACATGTGATCCCGCCCCTCCGGATCACCAGCAGGCGGACGGATTTATTTTTTATTTTTTTGCCCATAAGGTAAAATGGTTCTAAGGTTATCAATTTAATCCCGTCTGCCTGCTGGTGATCCCGGAGGTGGGGATCACCACACGTGATCCCGTCCTCCGGGATCCCCACGTCAAAAAAAGTAATAGAATTACCTTGCCATTGAAAAAAAAGTCGCCTTCACCACTTTACCATTAGAAATTCAAATCATGGGTTAACCATTGTACAACGGATAGTACAACGGTTCATTCATGAGTCTATATATACCCTTGCCTTAGTTGTTCTTGGTAGAAAGTTAGTTGGTTTCAATTGAGTTCAGTAGCAGTCGAGTTCATTTGCCTACGGTTCAAGGCAAGTGGCAGATGGTGAGGACCCGACAACAGCTTGTTGAGAGGAGTGCCATCAATGCCCACAGTCTTGAGGATATTCTCATCCACTTGAATGAAATTCAGGAGGATGTGGGGATAGATCTCGCCCAACCTAACAGCATCGAAACGTTCCAAAGTAAGCATGTTGTTGTCTTCCTTCACATTTATGTTCTACTTTCATATTAATCTTTTCATGATCCCCTCATGGTTCATACAGAGACCGTGGAGAATGGGGAATTCAGAGAGACCCCTAGGCCTCTGAACACTGATCCCGGTCGGCCAAGCCATAGGGCATTGCTTTGGGAATTGAAGAAGTGCATTATCCAGGGCAAGGCTTTGAAGTATTTGCTAGCTATGGACCTTGTCTGGGAAGGCAACACCCTAAAAGCCTGCTTCGAGGAAATGTATACTGCACGGAGGCTGCGAAAGAAGGTTCTAATTAGGGAAGTCCTAGAGGGGTCTGATCCATCCCTATGCGACATCTTCGATCACATGATGTGGAGACTACCCTGCGGTGTGCCAGATGTAACTGTTGAGGACGTCCGTGCAGAAGGCATGGCACCAGTGATTGATATTGATTCAGAATGATTCCGAATTAGAATGTTAGTTTTAAGCCATTGTAAGGCCCCATTGTAACTTATGATCCATTTTGAAACATGCAAATGAATAGAATGAAACCATTGAAACAATGGAAATAAATAGACCATTAAAATTTACCTGGGATCCCGGAGGACGGGATCCAATGTCTGGTGATCCCGGAGAACAGGATCAGTATCTGCTGGTGATCCTGTCCTCCGGGATCACCAGCTCGCGGACGGGAAAATTTCGAATACCTTGGAACCTTAGAACCTTAGGGGAAAAAAAATTAAAAAAGAATGCGTCCGCCTGATGGTGATCCCGGAGGTGGGGATCACCATCACGTGATCCCGTCCTCCGGGATCACCATCAGGCGGACGGAAAAATTTTGAAAACCTTGTAACCTTAGAACCTTAGGGGAAAAAAGAATTAAAAAAGAATGCGTCCGCTTGATGGTGATCCCGGAGGTGGGGATCACCATCACGTGATCCCGTCCTCCGGGATCACCATCAGGCGGATGGAAAAATTTTGAAAACCTTGGAACCTTAGAACCTTAGGGGAAAAAAAATTAAAAAACCATGCGTCTGCCTGATGGTGATCCCGGAGGTGGGGATCACCATCACGTGATCCCGTCCTCCGGGATCACCAGCTCGCGGACGGGAAAATTTCGAGAACCTTAGAACCTTTAGGAACCTTAGAACATTTAGGAACCTTGGAACATTTAAACATTACATTTAGTGATATGCATTGAAAGATTGAGAAATAAAAGTCATGTTCTGATTCTGAGAGTCATGTTTCAGGTCCCAAAATTTGGGAATCATGGTGCCTTGCATGAAGCCTCCATCTGAACTTCCTTCCAACTCTTCCTTGCTTTCTTCACCTTATGTTTTCCAAGTTCTAAGCTAGTACCACAATTGACCTCCAAGGTAAGTTCAGGTAGACTTGATATATTAGTGCTCATGCCAACTATGTCATCCATCTTCTAGTCTAAAGTCGAGCTGCCTCATGAGAGAATCAGTTGCAACTAAAATGTTAGGATCTTTTTGAGCCCTAGACATCACTCTAGCAATTACCGCCTCCAAGGAGGCCTGAGTCTTGTTCAAGTCCACTTGATCGCTTGTTTGCAAGGGAGACTCTTCCCCAGGCGCATACTACCTCAAGCACCTCGGATCCCTCGGTCTCCACAACCTCTTGCACGGCCAGATTGCCAGGTGGTCCATGCCCCCACCTATTGTCCCATATTGGGAACCCAACACTGTAAGAGATCTTGATCCCTCGTGAATTGCCAAGCATTTGCATAACTTTCACCTTGATGCTTACATAGATTACCCTTGGCTCCCCAAGGGCAATCACAACATGCCCAATTCTTGTGTGCTCCAACAACAAAATATGGGCCCCGGCCCAAGAGTGCGCTTTCGGTTTTGCACTCAGCCTCGCCCTCCTCGGTTGGTAAATGTGACTTGTTCGTCGGCAATTCTCCGAGCGCCTCTAATTGCGCACTCTACTATTTGTTCCTGTGAGGTGTTCACTACAAATCCATGTTCCTTCATAGACCTAGAACATAGCTAAAGGTAAATTTGCAAGGTAAATTAGACTAGGTAGTGATATGTAAATGTTACCTCATGTAAGCCATGTGTGTCTCCACATTGTTAGTGAGAATGTAGAGCAACCAGTCAATTCTCCTGCCTCGAAGTGCACGTTTACATATGCCTAGGCGCAACTTAAGGGCAGCATGCCATGCCTCTATGGCAGCATTGGTCTCTTGATTGGAGTGCATGTACATTCTTGTAGCCAATACCCATTCACAGATGTTCTTAGTCCACTCCTTACTCATTTAGGCCGACAATTTAGGGTATTGAGGATACTTCCTCACCAACTCTTCCAATCTCTTGATAGCCTCTTTCCTAACAGCTTCCCTGTACTCATGAGCATACTCACATTTTTTCTTAGCCACTTAATCCAGGCTCTTCTCACATGCCAAATGCATATTTGCACAGGCACGTTTGGGAAAACCTACAAGTGTTAGTGTTAGAAAGTATGCAAGAAAGTATAAGAAGGGGGAAAGTGCAAGAAGTGTTAGAAAGTATGCAAGAAAATGCATCACTTACATTTTTTACCACCTTGATTTCAGCATCAGCATCGTCAGTTATGATGCAAGAAGGGTGCCAGTCCGGATCATCCTGGCATAATGAATCCTTTAGTGCTTTCAACCACCTAGTTATAGCCCTACTTTTTTGAGAATTGATTATGACATATGCCAATGGCATGCCATTGCAATGGTCATCGAAGGCAATGAGTGTAAAAAGATAGTACCTGCATAATTGAAACCAATAGCTGTCATTGCATCTTGAATTTTAAACCAATAGATGTCATTGCATGATTGAAACCAACTGCTATAGCCATTTTAAATGGACTATGGAAAAGATCTAGAATGGAAATGAACTCTTAGAGTGTACCTCTTGTCATTAGTTTTGAAGGTTGCATCCATGCAAATGGCCCTATTCTTTCCAAACTTCCGCATTGCCTCTCTTTGGATTGGAGTCATCACTCCCAATTGGAACGTCTCACCATGTTCATACAAGAACACGGACTCTAGATGTTGTTGCACCCACATGTTGATGCTAGTGGGAAGGTCTTCATGTAGCTTCCAAGTGTTTCTAACAACACTCTTCTCAATGTTGTAAACATCCCGCATCTTCAGCATGTCATCCCTACACATACTATCCTTGCCATGCACATCTACTTTAAATCTCCACCTCTCCTCGTGCATGTTCATAACACTTCGGGGTGTGCCAATGCACGAGCTTTTCTCTAACCCATTCCCTCAATTCGTGGAGATCCACGATTGCTAGCTTGAATCGATACCTTTCTACGCCAACAAATTTACCATGGCAAGGATCACCTTGGAGATTTCTATGCTCAAATCCATAATAAGTGACTTGAGAGCATTCTGGGAGAAGGTAGAGTTGCCTAATGGTATAATGGCATTGGCAGCCCCTACGCACACTCTCACCCCCTCTCAACTCTTTTTCAAGGTGTGTGCCGGGTTGACGTGGGTCCATCAGCAACCACGTGAGTGTTCAAAGTCTTGTCTTGGGGACCATATGTGCACCAGTACCTATTTTGAGTGTTCAAAATTAGTGCATGAAAGTAGTGCATGTACATCTAAGAATTAAATATACTTCTGCTACAATGTTTTCTACTACAGAAACAACAACAACAACAGTAAACTAGTGGCCTCTTTAGCACCCTCTCGGGATTGGAACTCCTTAAGTAGAAGCTGCACGGTGCCACACAATTTCTTTGCTCTCCAAGAATGAAGTCTTCAACCTGGTTTGTTGGGAAGTAGCAGGTCCACACAAGCATTTCTCCATCTCCCTGTACAGAAGGAACTTGGTGCTCTTCTGGAAACCAGTATAGGTTGCTGTGGTCGAAAATGCCATTACGGGGTGAGTCCACATGTATTTCAGCACGCAGCTGGGAATGGCGAGAAAGGGAGCTCAGATATACGTTTCTTACCTCCTAAAAATAATCTTAAGCAGATAAATACCTGTGCTATCTTCTCCTGCAGCCCCCAAACGTCCATAGCTGCAAGGGGCTGCTTCGAACATCCGTCTGTGCATATGCAGCAGTGCAGAGAAATTCTAGAAGACAAATGTGGGATCCCGGAGGGTGGTTTCCGACGTCCCAGGTGTCCAGATCGGGATGGTTGGTCCGTGCATGGGCTGACATGTTCAAAACTGGCATTAGGGCGGATTTGGGGTCTGAAAATGGCCTCGTAAGAAAAATTCCATGTCATATTTTCTCTTGCTTATTAATTGTACTTTCCTTCTCTTTAATCGCAATAAATACTCAAAAAGTAACTTCATCAATTAGTTTTTCGGCCATAACGTTTGATTCATAGCTCCAAATCGCATGATTTTTGTTTCATTGGATGCGGAATCAAAAGATCTATCCAACAGTATATGGGTTGAATATATTTTAATCTAATTTAGATGACCAAAAGTAAAAACGAGAAAAAACCTGGTTTTTTGCATTTTTTTAGTCTTTCCTTTTATCAAAAGCATATCAAGGCCATACTCATTGGAAAGATCTCGCCATGGGCTATCCAACGCAACAAACGGCATGCAATTTGGACATCACAATCACAAGTTATAGCAAAAAAACGATTGCATTTGAGTTAAAAAATGCAATTATTACAGTACTATTTATTGCAAAAGTGCCACGTAATACTGATTTTCATTTTGAATTCCTCTCTTTCATTGGCTTGAAGGTACTATGACGTGGATATTAAAACTTAAAGATAAGGGCCATTTTGAGACCCCAAATCCGCCCTAATGCCGCACGATCATTCCACGCCCGCTGGCCACCGTCGATTTTCATGCAAATAAATACGTGGGGATCCCGGAAGAAGGAATCACGACCGGCGGTATCGGTGATCCCGGAGGCGGGAATCACACCAGGTATCGAACCCAGTAGGCAGCATGGTCCCACGGCCGACGGTGGTGATCCCGGAGGCAGGGATGACAGGGCAGATATCGGATCGCCGATATCGGCGCCATGGTGGTGATCCCGGAGGCGGGGATAACGCGGCCTACATCGGCGATCCGATATCGGCCCTATGTGGGTGATCCCGGAGGAAGTAATCACGATCGGGTGTATCCCGGTGATCCCGAGGTCGGATTTCCACTCGTCCTCGATGTCGGCCGATGCCCGCCATGGTGCTGATCCCGAGGCCAGGGATAAGGTGGCGATGTGCCGGGTGGTCGATATCGGGCCACGCCGATGGCGATCCCGAGGAGGGGATCACACCCACTACCGACATCCGAGTGTGGTTATCGCCACGCGGATGGGGATCCCTGAGGGAGGATCGCTTTGGTGATTCCGAGGGCGGAATCGTGTTGGTGATACCGGAGTAGGGGAACACCACCGGACGCCCGGATGTGTCGCTGCGGGCTGACGCCAGATTTATGCGTGACCCCTCACGCGGTGTCAAGATGGTGAAACGGGGTCCTCAAACGATTCTGCCGAAGCCCCGGGCGGTGATACCGGTGGACGGTATTTTCACCTCCGGGATCCCCGAAACCAGGGTAAGACTATCCTGAGCCCAGAAGGATGGACCCAAAAAAAAAAGAAGCTTAACTGCAGCAAAGAAGGGGAGGAAGATGTGTGTGTTCTTCCTCTGCCATAAATGCTCATAAATGCGTCAGAAGTCTGAAATCAATGCAATAATGCCATCAATGCAAGATGTCATGGGCTCGTAATTTGTAAGGAAGAAATTAGAGGAGAACAAAAAAACTAGACACTACATTACATAAGAAAGATAAGACTATTGCAAAAAAAAATGTCACATCCGTATAACTCTTATCCTTTCATAAGATATTGATACAACCTCACACTTAAAGAGGTAAAGAGGAGGAAAAATAGCAGTCACCCAAAAGAGAATCAAACACAACCCTGTAAAGAATATCCATTATACACTTGAACATTTCTTAATCAAGATAAGCTTTGAGTTTATGACTACCTTTTCATTGTTGGTGTGTTACATGGTGCAGGACCATCCTTGAGCAGGACCATCCGCAATATATTTGAGTTTATACATATGCCTCACAAAAAAAAACTGATGGGAACAACTTTTTCTGCTCAGCTTTCGTGAGTACAAAAGTTATCTACAAAAGTTATCTCTTGCTTACTGCCAGATAAATTGGAACTTATCACAATCACAATTGATCCCCATAAAAAAATGCAAAAATTATGTAAGTGCGGCAGGACATATCACAACATATAGTGTCTTTTTTGTCACTAGCAATAAAAACTTACAAAGTGTTGGAATTCCCTGTTCAACATCTTAAGGCATGTTTAACCATGTTCCTAGCAAAACTGCAATAATAGGATAAAAGTACTTGGGTTCTGTGGACTGTTAAATAGTAAGTGATGCAAATTGACTTGTGTACAATCTGTTCTCAATTTCAATAACGAGAAGATATTGAAATCCCTTTTCTCCTCGGATGCAAAGTTGTAGAATATACTGCCCTAGTACAAATTTTGGACCTTGTTTAATCTGATGAGAATGCTCTATTTGTTCACATCTGCAGTCAGGAATAAAAGCTACATAGCAGAATACTCATAGTAACTTGCAATGATGTTTTCAATACATATATAAGTCAGGTTCAATTTCAATTTTTGTTTGAAGCTAATATTCCTGCCCCAGGAAAAAACCTGGGCATGACACGTTTACATAAAAAAATAACAAAAAAAAAAAGTCTAAAAATTTCTCTTTCTTGCTCTTCAAGCAATCTCTCTGATGGTTGCGACGCCCCCTTTCTTTCTTCCCCTGCAAGCAATGACCCTTTCTTTCTTCCTCCACAAGCAACGACACTTTCTCTCTTCCTCCACAGAGCTTCCTTCTAGAAACAGAGTTCGTCAATCTTTGGAAGCACCGAATCTGTAAGTGGGTTTTCATCTTTTTTTTTGTTCTCACATTTGTGGCCATAGCCACTTATTCTTCCATATCCATCGCTTCTGTAGGCCGGAACTTGGCCTGTATGCCTTTCTGTTGGGAATGCTTTAATTGATATGTATTATAAATCATGAAATATTTTGAAGATCAAGTACAGAGCGGCGAATGGGACGAAGTGGAACGATATCTTTCTGGTTTTACAAAAGTGGACCAACTTCGAGATTCAGAAGCAAAAGTACCTGGAGGCTTTGGACAAGTTAGTGCAAAACATTTATCTTGAGCTGAAATGCAGATATGGCGTTTTTTTCCCTTCTATTCAAGTGGTTGTTGTAAAACCTGCAGGCATGATCGAGCCCGGACTATTGAAATACTTGTGAAAGATCTTAAAGTGTTTGCATCTTTCAACGAAGAGCTATACAAGGAAATAACGCAGCTTCTGACACTAGAGAACTTCAAGTCTATAAATAAACCAAGGAACCACGTTATTGATGCGGAAACCTGTGTTTGACATTGTGATTTACACGTATTATGAATCTTCAGGGAAAACGAGCAGTTATCGAAGTACGGGGATACCAAATCTGCACGAAATATAACGAAATATAATGCTATTGGAGTTATAAAAGCTCATTGAAGCAAATCCCCTGTTCCGGGATAAGCTTCAATTTCCAGTTCTCAAGGCCTCAAGACTTCGGACTCTTATTAACCAGAGGTGATTTCTTGCCCTTCCTATTGTGGGGAGGCCTTTGCTTTCTCGAGTCTATATAATGCTTATAATGTTTTGGTAGTCGGAATGATGTTTTACAACATTATTACTGTCTGCAGTTTGAATTGGCAGCATCAGCTTTGCAAAAATCCAAGAGCAAATCCTGACATCAGAACTCTCTTCGTTGACCATACTTGTGGTCCATCCTGTACTTCAAGTAACCCGATTTTGGGGCGGCTGGGGCGTCGACGACGTCCTCTTTTTTAGGTTTTTAGCCACAGCGGCCTAGAGTAGGATGTGAAAATATTTTGAATGGATAAGATTCCTTTCCCTTTTCCCTATCTTCTTACTATCTTCACAATTTCTTCTCAGTTTCGTCCAACTCTGGAAATAAATATCTCCAATTTAAATGTCCTATATTTAAATTGTTTGAACTGGCATACTGCTTAATGATCTCTCGATTATTATTAGATGCGTCAGATTCGTTGTGGAATTGGAGCTTGGGACTATTGCGACATGGCACGTTTCATCTCTTTTAGCTATTGCCATAGCTAGTTGACTCTACACGTTGCTATCAACCAACAAAATTGTTGAGAAGGATTAGAAGCAAAACCAAAGTGATTACACAATAGCTCTTGAAAGCTCTTGAGAGAACTCAAGCATAAATATTTCTCTTCGACATTCAATCTAACATCAATGAGCTGTATGTTGGAAAATTTTCACTAGGTTCATGCATGACATGACATGGTCAGATTACTTGGGTTCGAAGGTGACACCAAGTCGGGAAAGAGAAATGTGTGGCTGCCAACTAGGTTCATGTCATGACAAAGGCATGGGCAGATTACTTGGGTTTGAAGGTGACACCAGTTGGGAAAGAGAAATGTTCGCGGCAGCCTTGGCCGCCGCGATAAATTTCTTGTATATTTAAAGAAAGAAAGAAAAAAAGAAAGATAAATTTCTTGTATATTTAAAGAAAAAAAGAAAAAAAGAAAGAGTTTTTAACGTCCAGGGGAACCAATCAGGTCGATATGAAAGAAAGAAAAAAAGAAAGAGTTTTTAACGTCCAGGGGAACCCAATCGGGTCGGTATCCATATATTTTTATCCGTATTGGTCGCATCTTTTTGGCCACTCTAAGGATTGTCCTAAGTGCAAATATAATGTCTACATAATGCCATTTTTTTTAACCTGGCATATCCCATGTTCTTCACTACTAAGATAAATTGTTACTTAAAAAAAGGGTTGGGGTTTTTTGTTATGACCTTTACTTGCATGACATGTAAAAGCCCTGGCAAAGTAATTTCCAGGGGATATCATGTCTTGCATTTGGCAAATTAAAACCGAGCATACATGTTACATGCTATTCAACATGTTTGGTTGCTGTGACGAACAATGTAATTTGCGACTTCAGTTCTTTCTGTGACGAACAAACGAACAAGTTTGTGCTTCAAAGTTTAAACCCTTTATTTTGCATTATTTGTACATCGATGGGCTCAGAAAGTCCCGGATCAATCTAGCAGGAATATTGAAGTATCTCACTGTTCACATCTGTAAGCCTTTTGAAGAGCAACAATATACAGGAAAATTTCAAAAGGAAACAGAGGAAATACAGAGCACTGAAAATACAGGGATGAATATCCAAGAGCATGTTATGCTCCACCTGACCACTCCATTTTAGTGAAGAAAGAAGAAAAATAAGAAGATTATGTTTTATGAAGAAGCACAGTGCACATTACCATGAGCAGCCAACAACCTCTGCTATACTATAAAAACATAATCTGAAAACTTAAAGGAATATGCTCTAATGTTTCAGGTAACCTTCATCACAGGATTAATATTTTACACTATAATCAAAACATAAGTTCAAGACTTAAAACAACTCTGCCAATATTTTATCCCTTCAACAATTTACACTACCAAGCCACAATTAGATCAATATAACAAAAACAATTTCGATAAGAAGATATTCAACAATTTACACTACCAAGCCACATTTAGATCAATATAACAAAAACAATTTTGATGAACAGATAGATCTAGTTGCTAAAAGAGCAGATCTGCACAAACAACATCTAAAGCTGAGATGCACAAATAATAAAGCTGGATATTTATGTAAAGAGGAAAATCAACAAGAAAAATGCAAAATCTGCCATTGATTAACTGAACAATATCGGAGTGAAGGATACATAATTGAGATGATCAGAGGGGATAAAGAGCTAAATAGTTGCCCTCTTTAGAACCAATGAGGATTGGAAGACCCTGAGGCAAATGAATGAGACATGTGCTGGCCAGGAATAAGTACACGAGAGAGACATTTGTGCATGGTTCCAAGCAACAAGATCTCAATGGAGGCAGCACCAAGCACTTGGTGTTCAAAGTGGTCACCAAGATTAACTGTGTGATGGAAGGAAGATGGTATGTACTGAGTAAGGAGGTGGCGAAATGGACTCATGTGTGCAGTAGCACTAGACTCGAGATGCCAAATATTGGAAGGTAAGTGCTGAGAAGAATCAATGGACGTGCAGAGAGACTTGTGACTGATGTGACTGCTAAAAGTAGGAGGAAAATCAGAGGGAGGAATGGGAGGGAAACTAGGAGGATATGTGGAAGTGGGAAGAAGTGGATAAGGGTGAGGCAGGGCTTGAGCAAGTGCAACCATATGAAACGAAGGAGAAGCTTGTGGAGCAAGGTAAAATGAGACAGGCTTGAAACGAAGGAGAAGCTTGGAGGAAATTGGCGCAATTATAGAAACAGGAACAATTGGAGCAGAATATATAATTTTGGATTGATCATTCTCAAGCAAAGTGGCCAAAGGCATGACAACAAAAGCACTGAATTTAATCCCTAGATTTTTGTGACTCCCCTTACTGCATGGGCAAAACAGTGTCATTCTTGAAATACTTGGATTTGCGGAAGTCCTCAGTGCCAACATCAAACTTGTATGCAGCGAGGGAACTTTCTATAGCAATGACCAGAGGCTCAAAACTTTTTGGTGTAGACTATTCAAACAGGGCCTGGGATTTGTCTTCATCCCGGATAGATTCTCCAAATGGAAAAGAGCTCATCAAAGATCCCTTTCATGCGGATGATATGAATATCGACAGAATCCCCTTCAGAAAGCATGAGGTCATCAAGTTGGTTCTTGACAAACCTACGATTAGCTGCATGCATAGCGATTAACAAGGGTTTGCCAGATGTCATGGGAATGCAACCCATCACCAAGTGAGCTGCAGCATCACCATGATGCAAATTAATTGGCTTTATCCTCCTTTGCCTTGGAATCTTCAGAAACTTCAACTGAAATTCCTCTTGGGAGACAAATCATGTCCCATCCTTTTTCCTTGAGGATCATCTCCATCCTGCATTTCCATAACTGGAAATTACGCTCCTTAAAGTGCTCCATCAACTTCATTTCCATGCTTGAAGAGATCACACTAGCAGACATGGTGAGGGCAAGGAAAAAGAATATTTTTGGATTTTCCCTTCCTCCCTTTGTTTTTGAATAGGAAGGGAAAGGGAAGAACAGAGGAAGAAACACGAATTCAGAAATTTTTAGGTAGAGACTTGGAGTGGACTGGTAATCCAATACTTGAAATAGAAAAGTAACAGGGAACTAAAGCAAAAGAGACAGGGTAAATTACAAGATCGCTGATAGATCACAAAAGAACTGGTGTTACAGAATGGGATCTGCCTGCCCTTATCTATGGCACAAATGGCTAGATCACAAACTGTGAATCATGCATAACTAAGAAATAAAAACTAGTAACAAAGTAATAGGAAACATGATGTCAAGCATCTTGTTAGTTGCATATACTCAGCAAGACTAAGTATATATGCATTTGATCTTGTGGCTTCACTGGTAATGTCTGTCCCAAAACAATGTAATAATGCCCCCTTCTATAATTGTTTGAACCAGAGTCTCCACTACTTATATATTCTTTTGGTGGGTGAAAAAGAGACTGCAAGATACATGGAATCTTCACTATTCAATTTGAGGACTGTTAGATATAAGTAAACTAAGTTAGATGGACAGTTAGTCGTCACTATTCATTTGGTGACTGCAAGTGCAAGATATACATAAACTAGATGGATAGTTAATCTTTTATCAGAATTCTGAGTTGATTTTGGTCTACAGAAACAAAGTGGTGCATACGATTCCTTACTACAGAAACACACAACGCATAGGCAAGCTCAACTATTTTAAAAAGGTCCTTACTAGTCTAGTTACTTACTTCATTATGAATCTGATCCACAATGGCGCTCATGTCCAAGCCTGTAATGCTTCTGATTCTACTGGTCACTCTGGTGCCAAGCTACGGCGCCGAATCCCTGGGAAAAGGAGGTAAGTAATCGATTTCAAATTGTAGCTAAGGTACGGAATTGGAATCTATAAGTTAATGAATGAAATTATGTTAAACTTACATGCTACTAAATCATCAGAATGTCATTGCGTTCTACCCAGCCACGCACAGGCTAGATATAACTGATCGGGCAGATAAATTTCGTTTCTTATTTCAAGCTCCAGATGGTACGCGGCTACCAGAAATGGTCCGGAAGCCTACCGAATTATTTACCCTGGATCTAGAAGTAGCCTTTTTGTCATTTATCCTGGATATAGAAATTAAAAGTAGCCTTTTTGTAATTTTTCCACCAGCCGCGGTAAAATTGGTTGCAAAATTCTATGGCCGAACTGCTGAAATCTAAACTACATCATAGACTGCCATGCCGACAAAAGGCTTTTAAAAAAGCCTTTTCTACCTTTTCCAGCGACGTATATGAGGAACAAACAAAACAAAAGTTTATGTTTATGTGAACAAGAAGAAGAAGATCGGGCGGAGAAAAGACAGAATGGAGGACTATACTATATGGAAGACGCTCGGACAAGGCTCATTTTCAGTTGTGAAATTGGCATTCGAGAAGAGGAATGGAAAATCTGTGGCAATCAAGGAGATTGATTTTGGCGAAAAAAATGCAGTGAAGCATCTGCAACAAGAAACCGAGGCACTCCGGAAGCTAAAACATCCAAATATTATTAGATTCATCAAGGTAATTCCTACCAGAACCCATCTCTACTCCGTCATGGAATATGCCGCCGGAGGTAACCTGTCGGCAAAGGTGACTCAGAAAGGAAAACTGGAAGAACCCGTCGCCCGGAAGCTTTTCCAGCAGCTGATTTCTGCTGTGGAATATAGCCATAGCCAGAATGTCTACCACAGGGACTTGAAGCCTCTTAACCTTGTCCTAGATGAAGAGGAAAATCTAAAAGTGTGTGATTTTGGAGCTGCCTATTTGGGAGATGAAGACCAGCATTTTATCCTCACAACCACCCATTGTGGCACCCTTCATTATCTTGCCCCGGAAATTCTAGCCAAGCACCCTTACGACCCCTCTAAGGTTGACATATGGTCTTGTGGTGTCATCCTCTTTTTTCTCCTCGCGGGTTATCACCCTTTACATGAACCTAACTCCATTCCATCTAAAGCTCATATCATTAAGGAGAATCATTATACCTCTGCACGCTCCTTTCTATCTTCCATTCTTCAAGTTGCTACAATCGCTAATGCTGATTTTCGCTTTCCATCTTGGTTTAGCCCCGGTGCTTGCAAGCTACTCTCCAAGATCCTAGTCGTCGACCCCGTCGCTAGAATCACCATTCCTCAGATCCTCGAAGATGAATGGTTCAAATTGGATTACTGTCCGCCCAAATATACTGATGAGGAACAATGCACCTCTCCTTGCAACTCTTCTGTTTCTAATGCAGTTGACCTCTTATCCAAAGCTGAGCAGTTTATTTCCTTGCCTTTGGGGTTGCCAGATGGTGGTATGCATCTAAATAGCAATGGCACACATACATGCTCAATTTCAAATGGTGGAATCAAAATTGACACAGATAGCTGGCATGCTGGGAGAGGTTGGGTGGAGCATATTACATTATTTTTATATAAAGTTGTTCAAATTTGTTGTGACCATTAACTGTAGTCTGAGGTCTTGAGATACAAGTTTTATACATGGTTGGAGAGGCAAAGTGCATGAACCACATTTATCTTACTCCTTGTTAGATAGAGAGTTTGTTTAGCTTGGATCAACTTCATCTTTCTCTAGCATACCAAATTACAGTGCGAAGTCGAGAAAACAAAAATGGGTCACACATTGTAATCTTTGAAGCCTTGGGGGCATTACCTTGAAGTTTTTGCGCTACATGATATGATGCCTCTTATGTTAAAATGACATGGTCCTAAATATAGTGTTTGTCCGAGTAATATCTTGGACCTACGTAGTTTCCATGCTAGTGTCGGTCTTTGCAATAATAATTATTTTGATATGCTATTAAAGATCGGAATTAAGCGACAAACCAAACGTGACAAAAGAAAGTGAAAGCCTGCATAAATTCCCTATATTCAAAAGTTCTAAACGTGGGTGATAGTCTTAACATTATTTCATGTCTTTTTGAACTTGAGTTCCTAGTTCCTAAACGTGGGTAATAGTCCTAATATTTTTCATGTTTTTTGAACTTGGGTTCCTCTCTCCCAAACGTGGGCAATGGCCTTAGTATTATTTCATGTCTTTTTGTTTAATGTTATTTCATGTCCTTTTGTATCTGTCTAACGTATACATGTATGAGATGAGCATGGCATAGTATTGACATTCTATAATTCATCTGTCTAATCATAGTATTGACATTCTATAATTCATCTGTCTAATCATGCGTATTTCTGAGATGAGCATGGCCTAGTATTGGCATTCTAAAGAATCATCTTTGTCTAAGCATGTGTGTTTCTAAACTTCCCATTGTCACTGGTTGCAGCTGTCACAAAATTGGGAATTTTATATAGTAGTCTAACTACCAGTTGCTAATTTTGATAATGCCTCTTTTGCAGAATGACATGAACGATGTTTCACTTCTTTACATTTAATTCTTCGTCTTATATAACAATCTAGCTCTGGGACAGCACCACATCTTATGCCATCGTAATACCAATATCTGGAGCTGGAGTTTATCTGGAACTACAACAATGTGTTGTATCATACTATGCTATCTGGGACTGGTTAGTGAAATAAATCCCATAAACAATGGTTTTTCCCTCATTTTCGATATCTTTTTGAGCATGGTTTAAGCTACCGTACCATGATTCAGATTTAATAAGATAGCCCAATAAGATGCAAGACATGCATCCATCAAGTCTGCAAATGATCAAGCAAACCATTCAAATCTTCCATGCACGTCTTACAACAGTCCTTCAAATGTCAAGATCCCATTATTCTTACATCCAGCCAAAATGCAAACCAACTCAAGGGTTGACTGGAAAATAAATCACATATAGCTAAACTGATCACAATCTCTATGGCAGCTGTATAATAGAATGGCTAAGATGGATAAATACAATGTGAAATAATTTGAGGCAATATTTTGCAACTTTGTAGAAAAAAATTGTAATAAATATATCATGCTAGAAACAAAGGGATATTGGAACATTTACATAAAGAACCACATAAAGACAATAATAGCTAGGGTCTTTAATGTTAGCTTATTCAACATGTCTACAACACTATCTCAAGGAAGTGAATTGTCTGTGCAAACTTTCATTTCACTATAACATTCATCAATGGTATAACTACTTACAATAATAGCTAGGATCTTTAATGTTAGCTTATTCAACATGTCTACAACACTATTTCAAGGAAGTAAATTGTTTGTGCAAACTTTCATTTCACTATAACATTCATCAATGCTATAACTACTTGCATAGACGTAAATGAGCAAAACATATTTTCCTCTTCTTTTTCTCCTCCCTTTTTCTTGTTATTAATCAAAAGGTAAAAAGGGGCATCCTTAAGCTTATCTGGGTTGGCAAGTCCAGGAACAAAGTTTGTTCATTTCGTCACTACATGCCCCTGTTCCTAAGTAGACTAACAATGTAGTATTATTTAGATTTCCAAATTGGTGTTTTCTGGATAGTTGTCCTCAATTCAACTATATGCTTCCATAAAAGAATAGGTTTTTAGGAGGAGGAGAAGGAAATTTAAGATCAACAAACCAATATGTATTTTGAAGCAATAATATTTCATCTTCCTTCTCCTAGCCCCGTTCAAATTTAGCAAGGCAATGTGCATGTGTCTACTCCTTCATGGTTGCCTATATCAAAATTGTACTTAGGCCTGGCAACGCCGGGCCTCCATTACTAGTATTAATACATATTAATATATAACAAGGAAAATGTTCAATCCTGGGAGCCAAAACCTTGGATTTAGCCTGATTAATTTTACATCCTGAGACCCTCCTGAACTCCAAAATTACATGGGTGTTAAAAGAATGGATTGATCATCCATGGAAACCAGCAGAAAATTGTCATCTGCAAAATGACCATTTAACAGTTGATCAATCCAAGGATTGTGAGGAAGATTGAGTCCTCTAATAGTATTAGAACTTTTAGCCAGGTCGAGCTTTGCATGCAAGGCCTCCATAATTATAAGAAAAGGAAGGTTTCTTCATTGGGTTTGGGAATTAAATTGGGTAAAGAAAGAATAATGGCACATGTATCAATCGAAACAGACATATCCACATTCTTAATAGTGACGATCAGCCTATTGTCCAACTGAATCTGAGGGCTAGTAGATAAAACAGTCCCTTCCTTGTTTTTTTTTATTATCGCATTCTCCCTCCTGAATATTTTTGGGAACACAAACCTGTTTATAATAATAATAATAATAATAATAATAATAATAATAATAATAATAATAATAATAATAATAATAATAATAATAATAATAATAATAATAATAATAATAATAATAATAATAATAATAATAATAATAATAATAATAATAATAATATATTGATCATGCCCACATTGGACCTTGAAGGTCATGGAGCAGAAATATTTACATTTGATTAATTTTCATAAGCAGACTATGATGAGAGTCCACTGCCTTGATATACAAACCAAGATCATGTGGCCTCATGCTGAGGATAGTATCAAGGCATAACTCATCAATTCCAAATTTGTCGCGAATATCCGAGTATGCAGAACACTTCGTAAGTACATGTGTCTCATCCTCTAGCGCTTGTTGATCACAGAAAACACAGACCCGACTCTCCTTGGGAATCCCTGCCCATCTGCATGTCTCTATACCAAGATGATGCGAGCTTGTCCTGTACCTAGCAATCGTTTGCTTGAGATTCCTTGATATATTGGCTTTCAAATAGTCTTGATCTGCATAAACCATCATCGGGTTAACTTCCTCAATATACTTTGTCATCCTGCTACCTTTTACCGACCAGAGGCGTGCTACCGCAAGAGTCTGCAGTAGATCTCGGGCGCCAAGCTCCGTATCTGGCCAATTCTCTGCTGTAACTTGGCAATTTATAATTTGGCATAGATTCTCCGGGATGGGCTTGAGATTTGACTTTGCCATTTATAGTGTGAGAAGGGGGGCTGAAAGGCATCTTGGAGTAATTGATTTGAAGATCAAGGTTCAGAGTCTCAGTGAATTTAACCTTGATCATCCTTTTCCATTCCGAACAGATAACCTTAGAAATACAGACAGAAGGAAAGTTAGTTTGGAGAATATTGATATAGATAATTTTACCAAGATTCTCAGAGATGGCCGCGAGATGGGATGGGATCCATAAAGCCGGGGCAAGTTTTGGAAAATTAAATCACATCGTAGTGGATGAGTCAAAATTCCATGGGATATAAAGCGGATCCCACTTCATGAAATAAGCTGAGCCATGGTCATGGTAGGCATCCATCTTTCAAAGCTGGTAGGTAAGTGTTGACAAAAACAAGTGTAAGCTGCTGGCTGTTGCCCCACCTCAATCCCAATTCGAATTTGGGAGAGAAATTGGGGTAGGACCCCTATTCCTTGGCCCAAAATGGTAAGTCCCTTCTGGCCAATCAATTTGGGCCAGGTGGCACCCCCTTATTGGTGATAATTAGCTAATTAGACCTTAATGACTTAATTAAGTTAATTAGGCCATTATAATTCATAATTATCCCTTTGGCTTTATTAACATAGCTACTAAAAACCATTATAGGTGGACCCTCACTTGGACCATTAGGCCCACTATGTACTGGTGACATGTCATGGTATGTATACGTATACCGTATAAATACCTGGAACGTCACACTTTCAATGTTCTTGAAAGAACTCAGTTGGTATACCATCCAACCCTGGGCATTTACCCTTTTTTTAAGTTCAAAAACTGCCAAACTCAAATAAGCAACAGTTATAGCAGCCTCTACTAATAGAAGTTCCTCTTCAGAAATGATGGGAGAGATCCTAGATAGAACTGCACCTCGTATTTCTGACTGAAATGGCAGATGTCTCTCAACAAAAATGCCTGAAAGTCATCATGCAGATGCTGATTGAGATCTGCCAGTTGTGAGAGTACTAAGCCATCTGACAGACGCAATAATGACATGGTTGACGTCATGCAACACTGCTTAACTACATGAAAGAAGAAGCCAGTACAACAGTCTCCATCATGGAACCACTGCAAACCTATTTTAGTCTTTGCCTGTTGGATATGGTCCTCTTCCAAAGCTTGAATTTGTGCTAGTATGTCACGCACATGAATATCTGAGACAAAAACTTGCCGAGAGAAGGGAAGATCTTGATATAAGATATCCAGTAAAGCACAGTAAGTTTTTGTCTCAGATCTTCATGTGCGACTGCGACTGCATCTATTATTCTTGCTATCCCTCGATGTCGGTTAAAGGCCCTTTCAAGCTTTTTAAAAGTCTACATCCTTCAAGAATTTTATATTCCAACAAAACCACGTCCATCGGATGACATTGCAGTAGAGGTTCATCTAAAAGGACTTGTGGATGATGATCTAAAACTGAGTTCTAAAACAAGGCTGAAAAAGATCTAGAAATGCCAAAACTGCATTTGCATTCCAGTAAGCCCTATCCAACCGAGAGCTTGCGTAACCCCCAAAAATCTGACCATTGCACCAAGTGAAAGCATCTTCAACATCTAAGTCCGATAGATTGCAGTCATGGAGAAGACAGTGCCATTGATAATGCTCAAATCTAGATATAACATCAGAGATGGCTCCTAGTTGATCCTCTTCCACTTCAACCATGTTGAGATCCCCGATAAGAATTCGTGAAATATTCTAGCCCATATTAATCATCTAAGATCGTAGAGATGCCCATATTGAAGCTCTTTGATGGGACATATTATGAGCATATATATTCACAAGACCATACCGGGCTCCATAGTCCTGCCATAAGAGAAAAGCCCATCGGCCAAAGCGATCCATCAGTGAAAGTGACTGACGATGAAGGTCGTCAAGCTATGCCAACTCCCGCACTAGCTAAATCAACTGTTGCCACCAACACAATGAAGTGTCGGCCGATGATATCCACAAGCTTTAACACATCTCCCTTGCGACATTTGTATTCTTGCAGATAGACAAATTGAACATCCAGCTTAAAAAGATAGAACAATATCTGACTCCTCTTAAGGTGAGCAAAGGCCACTTCCTAAACATTCCATGAGATTAACCGCATTGATGTTCTGAGAGGATTGGATCGAGAACCCCATCTTGACCCACTGGTACCTCCATAGTGGCAATGTCAGCATTCTCAACCTGATGCAATGCAGCAGTCTCTTCAACCATATCATCCTACTGAAGTGGTGAGAAATGACCATGATGGAGACTAATGGGAGGAGAAGTGACCTGTGAATCATGGTGTAGTGGATGTTGGGACAATACATTCGAGGTTAGCATCTTTTGAGGCTGGCGAAAAGTAGAAAGATGCTTGGGGGGATGGGGTAGGCACCAGGGTTCAAGTTTGACGGCTTTCATGCCTGTTTTTGGCTTTTTTGCCCGTCAAAACAGGCTAGAAAAAAAAAGTGCCTTGCATATGAAGGGTAACAAATATGAATTTGCCTGTCATAGTGAAAGGCAAAAAAAAAAAGTGTATGGCATTTGAAAGGTCCGAAATATAAAATTGCCTTTCATTTTTGTGTGCACTAGGGTTATTTTTATAGGTATATATTAAAGTTAATGTACATACAATACCTTAATATCCCTATAAAAAATGAATTGGGTGGGTAAACATTGAAACAACTAAACAATATTAAAAATCCTAAATCCCGATCCCGATTCCCTCCTATTATTTAGCTCTTGAACCCTGATCCAGGCTCCCGCTCCAGCCAGCTGCTTGCTGCCACGCATGCGGCATGGCTTTTCCGGTAGGCCAGGCCAACGCCAAGGCCAAAATCCGGCCGGGTAACCTGCTCCTGCTCTGAATTTTTTTTTTGTTCTTTCTATTCCCCCCTTTTATAGAAAAGGGAGGTTTGATGCGTCTGTGTGGAGGTCTGCGCCAAAAAAAACTCTGTTCTGTGTTGCTGGACGGGCTGGTGCTGGACTGCTGGTGGACCACATTTACTGTAGCTATTGAAATCAGAGCAAAGACAGAGAGGCCCGTTAACGTCCTTGTCATCACCAAATACCAATGCAATGGAGGACATTAACCACAATAATCAGAGCCCCACTTCTGCAACAGCAACAGCAACAGGTAATCCATTTTTGTTCATGTTTGATGAAGTAATCCATTAAACTTCTCCCGATTAGATTAGTTAGGGTGATTATTTAGGTCTATTCTCTTCTTGCTTTGCTTACAGAAAGGGCATGTTTATATTATTTTTTTAACTCTATGTTCATATTAGTATTTACTATGTAATTTACCGTTTTGTTCTAAGCTTATAACTGAAAAATGGTCTTCCGTCAATTAAAACTTTTGTATGTCAGTTGAAAGGTTCGAATTGATCAACCTTCTGTCATGTGAAAGGCAAAAAAAAAAAGTATCTGTCATTGGAAAATTAGGGGGTGCCTGTCAAACTTGAACCCTGGTAGGCACCCCTCAATGATCAATATCTATGTATTGACTACGCAGCTCTTTGCTTGCTCTTGCATCCTTTGAATCTCCTCCAATCTCTACATATGCTGATCAGGAACATATGTTGAAGAATTTGAAGCTACGCTAACAACGGAATGGTCTGCAAGTGGTTGGAAAACATCCATGGGCATGGGGGCTACAGCAGCAAGAGGAGAAACAGATGCGGGAGCCAAGTGGTGGGATGTAAGAGGACTGTGGTACTGGACAAAAGCAGATGCCTTAGAAAACATAAGAGCCAGCTCAAGGCCATTGAATAATCGCAGCTTGAAAGAAAAGAACATGGCACTGCTTTGAACAACAATCGTTTGAGGTAGATCATAATCAATAGGTCTTGAAACACAAATCTTGATCAAGTCATCCGTGATAGCTTGAAGGTCTTCCTAGTTGAAAGCTTGGATAGAAAAAAGTAACTCTATGAAGAGATGGATAAAAGAATGGGGCAGAAAGAGTTCTATGGAATTTAGAAAGGAAAAGGATGTTGTCTATAACCTAAGGGATGTCAAACAAGAACTCCTAGATCATCCACATGACTTGGAAAAGTAGCGCAGGGATGAGGAACCTGAAGGAAAAGCCAAGGCTATTGAGGAGGAAGAAGCAAGGGAAAAACAAAGTGGTATACTGAGCTTGACTCTGAAAATTCTAAATGCTCTTCTAGAATGGCAGGGGCAAGACTGGCAGAAGATAGTATCTCATCTATAAGAGACAATAGACAATCTGCACTAGATGACCAAGAAGAGATCAAGACATTTATAAGAGAGAGCTTCCAGAACAATTTATGGAATGACCCATGTTGTGACCCATGTTGATTGATCGGCCAAAGTTATACAAGAAGATAATCAGAGCTTGATGTGATATTTTGGGGATGAAGAGATTTATAAAACTTTGTATTGTTTGACCTCAAGTAAGTCTCTTGGTATAGAGGGTTTCCCTCTTGAACTTTTTTGTGGAATTCTAGGACATCCTGAGGCCCGATTTTGTGAAGATGGTTAGAGGTGCGTGGTCTTCCTCTACATTGCACCCACACTGGCTGTTGGGATCATCACCCTTATACCTAAAGCACCAAGGTCTGTGTTTCTTGATGAATGGAGACTTATTGCTTTGATCAACGTTATATACAAGGTCATTATAAAAGGCATTGCCAACCCTGTAAAGTAATTGATAGAGAACAGTCAGCATTCTGCCCTGGCAGGTACATTCTTGATAATTATATTGTAGAAAGAGAAGGACTACATTGGTGCAGATCTTCAAGGCAAAATTATATTCTTGTAAAGATGGATTTCCAGAGGGCCTATAACTCCCTTAGATGGGAAGGTTTGCAAGAGACTATAAAATATATGTGGGATTCTAGAATGTGTTCATCAATCTTTCTATGGGAAGGAAGGAAGGAAAGAAAGAAATATATTTTAACGTCTGTGGAGGCCAAACCGGCCTATGAGATGGTAGTAGATAAAAACCACATCAAAAATACAAATGCTACTATACAATGTGTCCCCATTAATGGGATGAAAAAACCCCCACGTGGCAGGAAAAACCCTGGTAGTAGGCTCTCAGATCCCATGTCCCATAATGGATACTCTGACAGTGGAGACCTGCAAAATGTAGGACGCAAGACATACAACCATCGGCGATGCCAGCAAGTGACGCAGTGGTGTCTCAGAGCATCTAAGGTCAGCATGTGCTGCTCGGATGTGCATATATGTCGGACACTTCTGCAGAGCATGGTTCTCATCCTCTACTGTTTGCATGCGGCAACACTGGCATATTCTCTCATGCCGGGGGATTCTCTGCCCTTCATTCGTACTCCAGCGACTTGTTTCAATTCTGAGATAATGGGATTCTGTTCTTGTAGAGGCAATAGCTCTCCGTTTCTTCATAGATATGTATGCTTTCAAGTACTGGTGTGGGCCATGTCTAGCGCTGAATTAAATTCCATATAGTAATGCCCTGCTTTAGGCTTCGCAAAAGTGGCTGCATTTCACAGTGGTAGCAAAGCGCTCATTCAGGTGCACATCCTGTCCCTCGGCATCAGGCATAGCCCCCGGGGGGTGCACCTCTATATATGGACAGATGGCATGTGCGTTCGAGGGGTCAAAGAAAAACCCCTGTATACGGCTTTTTGGAGTAGAAAACCCCATACCATATGGGTTTTCGAACTAACATACATTATAGCCCCTTTACGATTGGTTGTGCCAAATTATATAATCCCTTTCCGACTTTGTTTGTGAGGACATAGGTCTAAGATTCCTGGAATACCTGGAATTCCTGGAATAGGGTAATACCTGTGCAATACCTGGAATAGTTGGAATGGACAGTGCTGAGATGAATTTGCTAGAAAGGTAAAAATGAAGCTGGAAATATAAGGATATGACGCTCCTTCCGTCAGATGGATCAGCTCCCCAAATCGATCATCTATGGAATCTCTCCTTCCCACCCGTATGATCTCCCGACTGTATACCTACAACCAAGGCAATAAAAAAACCCTAACCGTGCACTCACTTGATCAATACGTGTACTCCGTACCCCCCTTGGCATAGCCACAATCTGCTGGTAATCTATAGACCATGTTCCAAACCACACCTTAGAGTGCTCCCGCCATACTCTCTTCAGCCGTTGTGGCCCTTGTGCCAATAGGGGGAAGACATTGTGCATCCATGCTATTGACCTTATGGAAATATGCAAGATGTCTGCTCGTAGCAGCAGGAGCCAGAAACTAGTCTCATATAGCAAAATCGGATAATGCACCGTGTCCTTGACACCTAGGTTGTATGTCAAAAAGGCCTTTTGCACCCTCTCTAGCTTATCCCAAGTATTCTTGCTAATTGCTGGACCACAGATCTCTATCCCATTCTGTAAAGGTATTGTGACTGAGAATATGTGCGCTCTGGGATGCCATTCAAGTGAATCTCTCAGGCATCTCCTTTTTTGTCCCATGATTTACGAATTCTGGTGCTGGGTTACCCCGATTCTAGGGATCGAACTACTTCATCTTAAACCTGGCCAGATCTGCTTATCAGAGTTGATAGATGCATCCTTATTGCCTCCTGGTTAATGTGGCACTTTAGGTGATATGGAGACATTGGTGCGATATGGCATTGGGGGGCATCAGTGACTAAGTTAAAGAACATCTTCAACATGGAAGTGGCTCTAATGGCCTTGTCCCATGGGGGTGGCATACAATAAAGAACTGGATAGAGTTGGCAAATTGCAGGGATTTTACAGTTACTTCAGATGTCAGTGGTTACATGATGAGGGTCCACTTCCCCAAGACAGTAGGGATCGTATTCTTGGTAATTAAGTATCTTCGACCCTTTAGCTCGTGGCATGTGAAAATGGGATATGCCCACCTTACAGTCCCTGCCTCTGCGGAGAAGATGGTGATGTTTCTCTATACTATCCACATGTGGGGGAGAGGAGTAGGTATTTCCAGTAGTACGCACTCTTGACGCTCAATGGGCAAGGTAAGTATCTTCGACCCTTTATGTGACGTTCCAGCATAATATACGCCCTAATACGTATATTATACTGCCACGTCACACGTACATGTCACAAGTGACATGTACTTGAGAGTAGGACAAGTTGCACCTAGGAGCTAAAGGTTGCACCTAGGGGGCAACCTTGGATGTTGGGTATGTAATTAAACATACACAACAAAAGGTTCCTTGTTCATCCATTTCCAAATGGCTTAAAGCCATTTGCCCATGTGGATGCCCTAACCTAGATAGGGTCTATATAAGGGCTAAAACCTAGACCCTAGCTCTCCTTTCACTTTGCCAATTAGGGTTTTCTAGAGCTTCCTTTCCTCTTTTCGCATTTAGGGCTTTTCCGGGCCAATTCGCCAAGGTAAGGCTCGAATCGCATTGCCCAGTTCGAAAAGTGGATTTGCACAACAAAGTTCTTGAGTAGCAACTGTCTTCGCAAGATCGGGAGCATGGACGCCTTCCAAGGATCAGGAGCAAGCCAAGGAGCAGGTATCTAGTTGTTTCAGCAGTAAAACCGCCTTTAGGCATGGCAATATGCCGGGTTAGTATGTTAGATCATCTCTCGAAGCCTTGTAGATCCCTAGATTCCGAGACTCTAACGAATGAACCTAACATTGGATGTTAAGTAGGTAGATTGATATGATTCTCTATCTCGTTCGCGTGATATTGTATGTATTCTACTGCGGATCTCCTTTGTTGTGGGAAGGGGGTAGAGACCTAAAGGTCGTGGTAGAAGATGCTCCTAGCATAGCACCTTAGTTCCCACATAAATGCGCCCGGTATATGTGAGCCCACCCGGGTTGTGGGTGAAGGGGCAAGGCAGGTTGATAAGGAGGAACTTGTCCCATCGTGGGACCGACCCCTCGGTAGTAAAGCCTATCGGGGTCTTTGCCGGCTAGGCTTAATGGCTTGCCACCGTGTGTGGGCAAGGCATGAGCTCGACACTCGTGGGGTGGTGGATATGACCTTCCGGTGAGTTCAAGTTTAATAAGGGCGCGTGGCCCTCTAGCCGCCTGCGATGAGCATGGATACCTCCCGAGGAGAGGCAGCTCTCTTCCCCGCCTCATCGGGGTTGGGGAGATGCAACCCGCCAGTAGTAGCCCCTCGGGCTACTCACCCCGACAGTTACGGCCAAGTCCCAACACTTTTCAGCCTATTCTCGCAAAGTGTGCACGGGAGGGGGCGGATGGAGTGGACTACCCTAAGCCATGTTCTATGCCGCCCAAATCCATTGCCATGAATTCTCGCCTCGCAATGAACTCGGAGGCCTAGCCGCCGGGCCATCCCCTTGAGTGAACCCCGGGTAGGATCCCTCCTTTGTATTATTGTTATGAAGGTATTGCCGACTCGCGGATGTTGCTATTGTTATGGTGATTGTGTTGTATATTATTAGTTGTGCTCACGCTTGTTTGTTACGCTCCGCAGATAGGTCGATCCGATGGAAGACGGATGAATGACACATCCACTCTTCCCTTGCCGGCTCGGCCCCCATGGGAGTGGAGTCGTGGATGGCCCCCGCCGCACCGCTGTGGGGAATGCTCCTCCTTCGAAAGCAACGGCGCGGCATCGTGATAAGGAGTAGGGGACGCCACAAGGTGGTATCGAGCATGATCTTGGCATCCAAGATCGAAAGCACCGCCATTTTCCCTTTTAGGACTAACAAGAGATTCGAAGTCTTGGGGTATAGCCACCCAAGCAAGAGCTTCGAACAATTGGGAAAATTTCCAATTTTGGGTAGATTTTAGCTCCATGATAGATTGCTAGTGAAGTGTAGCATCTTTCCCAACCTAAATTGTTAAAAATAGGCCACCCCTCACGAGTGCGCCCAAAGACCATTCGGTTCATAAAACCGATTCGCCCAAAGACTGTGGTGAGTGGTTGACCTCCGCTGACCTAGTTAGGTGTCCCAATTAATTAAGATATTGGTGTAGTTTGGCTTATTCCCTTAGTTCTAGATAGGTTTGTATGTTATAACACTAAGAACCTCCCTGTAAATTGTAAAATAGCCCCGCGAACAGTCGACCCCTCACAGAGTGCGCCCAGCACCATTCGGGTTGGTAATCCAACCGCCCAAAGACTGCGGTGAGTGGTGGGTGTTTTGGAGTATGGTGAACCCAGATGAATGCCTCGTACCTTCGCTAATGCCCTAGTTTGTTTTTTTTTCCCCATATGAATTGCAGGTCCCAACCCTAAATCCCACCTCCCTATAAATAGAAAATTAGGGTTTCCATTTTACCCCCACCTTTCCCGAGAGAAATCGCCCAAGAAGACGATCTTCAGCGCCAAAGCTCGTAAAAACCCGACAAACAAAAGCATGGCACGGACTAAAACAGATCGCCCGCAAGGTTATGCCACCGGTTATGTGAGAGCCAGAGCGAGCCGTCCACGTAAGGCCGACGGAGTAAGTGTGCACATCGGGAAGAGGAGGCACCGGCTGAACCTAACCCTAACCCCTCAAGAGCGTGAACAGTATCGGAGCACCTCGACCGGGAGGCTGACGGGGCGGGCGGAGCGCCGGGAGGGAGCTGCTGAATGAGATCTTCGGGATGATGAAGAACCGTGAGCAGAACCAAGAAGAAGAAGAGGGAAAGAGAAGAAGGCGAGCCGAAGAAATCTAAGGCGGAGCGGCGGAAGGAAAAGGAAGAGCGCAGAAAGAGGAGGGAGGAGAAGAAACAGAAGAGGGAAGAAAGGAGGAAGCGCAAAGAGGAGCGGGAGAGGGTGAGAGCAGAGAAGGGTAAGGACCCGGAAGTGCCGGCGGAGAAGCCGAAGAAGAAGAAGACACCGGCCGCGGCAGTAACTATACAGGAGCCGGATCCCGAGAAGCCCCCATCTTCGTCCGACTCCGAACCTGAGGAGGGAGCGGGAGGACACGAGCCAGGAGAGACTTCGGGCCCTTCGAATCCAATACCGGAGGATGAAGACCCTGTGGCTAATGCACCGCCCTATCCTAAATGGCCGTCGCCGAAGCACCCCAAATGACAAAGACTAAGAAACCAAAGCCGCAGAGGGAGTCCTATGCGCCGAAGAGGGACTTGTAAAGCATCGAAGGAGCTAAAGGAGTATACCGCTGCATGAAAATGCAATTAAGAATACTCCAAATATTACTTAAGAACACAGAGTGAAGACCATTGAGGGAGGTCGGCCGACGGGGAAGAAGAACACGCTGAAGCGCCAATCGAACGCCAACCCTCCCAAGAAGCCGGCGAAAAGACCGGCAGACTCAAAATTCGCAAGGGCGCCCAAGAAATTAAACACTTCCAGCAGAGCTATGGCTTCCTCATTCCCTGCAGCCCCTTTTGCACGCTTAACAAGGGAGATTTTGCGGTGAGTTTGACCCATCCAAACGGGTCACGGACGACATGTTGCTCGCGACCTACAGAGGCGCCTGAGCAAAGACATTGTACACTACTGAAGACTCGCTATGGTGCTCAACACGCCTAAGAGAGTGACTTGCATGCCCAAGGATATTAGACTAGCTCAGCTTTATTAAGAAGGAGGGCCCCGAACTATTGTAAATGACCTTTCTTTGGTATAAGTCTAAAATTTTGATAAATAAATAAGTCGAATCGAAGTTTAAATAGGGTGTATTATCAATTCTACATTTAGAAATAGCAAAAATTCGAACAAACCAGGCATTTTGATTCCACCCTCACGAGTGCGCCCGACCCATTCGGGTTTGCAAACCGATCCCACCCGGGCGCGACCGTGTGTGAGTGGTTGAGCATGGTTTGGTGCCAAATCTTGCCTAAATGCGTAAAGTAGGTATATTATTCGACCTAACTCATCCCCTTAGTAGGAATTGACCCCTAATCGGGTCCAAATTGGCCAACGCCGAAGTCAAATGGAGCTCCACCCCTCACAGAGTGCCTGCACCCATTCGGGTTTGAATCCGATTCCACCAAAGACTGCGGTGAGTGGTCGAACCCCAAACTCCACCACAACTTGCCCAAATAAGGCGTAGTAAAGGCTCAATCCTATCTATCTCGATGAGATATCCGTGATTATGTCTTTAGTTCTCTAGTTTAGCATCATTAGTGACCTAAACAAAGAGCCCACCCCTCACAGAGTGCCCCAACCAGCTTCGGTTTTTGCAAACCGATCCCACCCCGGGCAAGACTGTGGTGAGTGGTCTCGTCCGAATTGATCCAAGTTGTCCTTAGACTAACCAAAATCATTGCTTAGGGGACCCTTAGGAGCATTTCCAAGCTCGCTTAGCCTATAAATCATACCTCTAGACCTCGAAAGTCGAGAATTGTAAACCTAAAATTTTCCCAAAATTAGGGTTTTGCCTATAAAGGGGAACCCAAGTGTCATTTGGCGCCTTCCAACCTCGCCTCGCTCCAAGCCGATTTCCCCGATCCTTAGGGCGCCAGATCCCGTCATCATCCCCTCCCTCGGTGCTCATGGCCACTTCTTCATTCAAGCGATGGTACAGCCGGGCCACAACCATGTGGTCGGGCCGACATCGACTATCTTCGTCTTCTCAAAGGGAACTCGACATTGAGGCCACCATCAACGCCACTCCCTTCTACCGTAACATCATGTCCGAAGTTCCATGCCAAGATAGGACCCTTTTGGTAGAACTCCCACCTTGTGTAGGGTATTTTGCACCTAACACCGCCCCTCAAGTCAGCCCCCGCAAGATATCCCAAATGTAGATAAGTACTTAGAGAATAAAGCAGTCCGGGCCTTCCCAACTATATGTCCATCTCTCACAATAGGAGGAGGTACTTCTCCTATACAAAGACCTGTGAGCCATCTTTCTATCTCTTCGGGTCAAACCCAGATAGGGGGAACCCTCAAGCAGCTTTTAGAAGTTGAACCCATAGCCATGGCCGCAGCAGAGGAGGAACGGATGCGACTCGAAAGTAATGAAAGCAAGAAGAAGAGGAGGAGGATGAATATTAATCAGACCCTTAAGACTTGGATCTAGAACAGAGAGGCAAAGAAGCGTAACAACAGATCCAAAGCTTCAAGAGGGATCGCGAAAGCAACAAGAAGAGCCCCACCACTCGGGCAGGGCATTACAAGCTTGACACCGGGTGTTCATAGCAAAGCAGGCATACCTAACCCTTCACCACATCAAGAATCTTCCACGTTGTCGCCGACAGAGGCCTTAGGGTGGATGAGATTTTACACCTTCTACGACAAAGAAAGTGTGATCTCGACGACTTCATCGATCGAGAAGCCTGTGACTTCCCTATCAAAGATAAGAGAAGCCAAGACCTTCACCGGGCGGAGACATCATCGATATAGAGGCTTTACGCAGCATCGCGATGATGATGGTCTAAACGGAATTGCCCCTGAGGAGGAGTTCATGGCAATTCAGAACAAATGGGCATTAAAGGCAAGTCCACATCAGCATTATTACCGAAGCTCGCCAACACCCATCCCCGGCAAAGATGGAGGCAAAGATCAACCTAAGGAGGCTGGTGCACCAAGACTTCGAGAGCTAGAGGAGATACCAGTGGATGACTTCGCTGGAAGGCATTGTGGCAACTTCCTCGTCCGCCCAAGAAACAGGCATGATAAGGCGCCGATACTACCCGCCGCTGTTCCCGGATCGGAAGAATAGCGGTTATTCACCGCCAATTTAGCCCAAGGGGTGAAGAAGGGGTCTTTATGCTTATCGCCTCTCGTGGTTTGGACACCATGCACGATTACCTCCAAATATCGCACCATGTTGTCCCGATCAAGAGAGCGATTGCATTGACCATCTTCGACTTCGGCCATCCCTTATAGGCGGCAGGCGATTGGCAAAGGATACCGCAGATACATCGGATAGGAGAATTCAAGACATGGAGGCAAGACTCCAAGGAGGAACGTCAACAAATATCCTCAGGAACTTAACAGGATCATTAGGTACGGCCCAAGTGAAGAAATTTTTGGAGGACCACCCTGATTACCTCAAGAAGTTTGAAGAGTAAAAGTTTATAAATTTGCATGTAAAAGCTTATTATATATGAATATAATATATATCTCTTTTGTATATAATTGCTCCCTCAAATTGTATAAACAAGTAAAACAACGAACACACAAAACAAGAACTAATAATCGTAATGTACTCTAATGTGCATGCAGCTAGAGTACCTAGAAACCTTGATGAACACAGGCAGCGAGAACAAGGACGTACCCCACCAAGGCGCTTCCAGCCGAGGAATTTGCGCCGTAATTGCGATGCGGTAACACCGAGGAGGAGGAGCTATCCCAAATCAGGTCCGACATCCACGACATAAGGGCATTGCTAAAGGTGGGCAGAAGCAGAGGGAGGACAGACCGTGAACGTCCCCTTGCCGAAAACGCCACCGGGCCTAACAAAGGCAACGGAAGGAAGAGAAGCGTAGGAGAAGATCTCCTAGCTCGATCCTCAAGCTCCAGCCCGGATACGCACTCTGCATCTAAGAGCTGGAAGAAGAGGCACGAGGTCCCCTAAGCAGATCCAAACCGCGGTCGTGGATGATCACGACGGACTACCGTAAGAAAGTCGACCTCTCTTTAGTAATGTGTGGAAAGCCGAAGTTAGAGCAGCTGGGAAAAAACAGATCCGAATGGAAGCAGAGGCATGGCTGGATGAGATGAGTGAGTATGGCAACGCTTATGGCATGAAAGATAAAGACAAAGGCAGGGTAGCAAACAAAGAAACCTCAAGGGTGCAAGTTTTAATTTGGTGGAAGGGGTATGCCAAAGCACATGGATCGAAAGCAGGACGCTTGCAAGTTCGTAAAGTTCGCCAAGGCATTCAAACATCATTATGTACCGAGAGAGAACATAAGTGCAACATGATGCGCCAGTTCTATAGGTCGCAACAAGGCAACAAATCACCCGTAAATACACGGAGGAATTCATGAGACTAAGGCTTTATGTGCCAAAGTTGAGTGAAAAGCATGCGGTGGAAGGCTATATTGAAGGCTTGAACGATGAGATCCGCAGTTTGTAAGGGCAATAAACCCAAGTCCGGTGGTCGAGGCGTAAGCAAAGGCCATAAGTTTGCAAGGAACAGTCCACAAGAACAAAGCTTCAAGGCAGCAAAGATTTCCGTGATAAGGGGAAGAGCATTGGGGCTATAGCCCAAGGGCGGCAAGCCCAAGAGCTAGCAAGACGCAAAGACAATTCAAATTATGGGAAGCAAGGCAACACAAGTAGTGGCAAGGTGAAAAGAAACAGTAAGCTTCAAGGAGCAAGGAGCCAAGTCTAACTACTCCCAAGCGGTGAGGCAATTTCGCAAATCCATTCCCAAGGAAAAGAAGCAGAATGTATAGAGAAGCAATTGTGGTTTCAGATGCTTCCAGCCGTGGCATAGGACCAACAACCCCCCGATTATGAATGCGCATTGGCAGAGCCGGGATGGGAGACACCATCGACGCAGACGACGACGGTAAGCACCGGATTACATCCATGGTGAGTGTCACATCTTTGCAGCCTATTGATACGTGTGGAATGCAGAAAGTCAAGATAAAGTGATCTCAACGAATCGAAAAGCCCAAGAGAAATCCTTTATAGTATTGATAGACTCGAAGCAGCCATAATTTTGCATCCCTAGGATGGTAAGCATGTTGAAGCTAAAGCCGCTAAAGTCCAAGCCGTGCCGCTGGTGTTAGCCAATGGAGCAATTAGGCATACAAATGGGAAGAGAATAAACTTCAATGTAGACTTGCTGTGTGTTAATGTTGGCGCTGGGGAGCGAAGTCATGAATATAGGCAAGTATGATCTCATTATTGGAATGGAATATCTTGGACCAGCAGGAGCAATCATCGACATTGTGGGAAACGTGAAGGTGACCTTAACAACGCCAGAGGGCAAAGTCATCGAAATCACTGTGTAAAGAAGTAACCCCAATCATGCAATGCATGAGTAGCTTAAAAATTGCTTAAGTGCATAAGAAAGCAAAGCAGTGGCCTATCTCCTTAAGCTTGAGCTCCAAGATCAGGAGCCGGAGAGAAATAAAGAGATCAAAGAATCTAGCAAGCTTCCGAGGCCAATAGCAAAGTTGATCGAGGAATTTCAACGACTTGTTCCCTCGATGAGATTAAGCTTCTACCGCCCCTATAGAGGAGTCGAGTGTGAAATAGCACTTGAACCCGGGGACTAAGCCTACAAGCAAAGCACCTTATAGGATGTCAACCGAGGAGTTGACAGAGTTAAAGAAGCAGCTTGCAAGAATTGCTAGACCTAGGGTTCATAAGACCTAGTGTCTCCCCGCTCGAGCCCCTATTCTCTTTGTGAAGAAGAAGGATGGTAGCCTTAGGATGTGCATTGATTACCGCCGCTAAATAAGCACACCATCAAAAATAAGTATGCCTTGCCTAGGTCGATGACTTAATGGATCGGGATTATGTGGAGCAAAGATCTTCTCCAAAATAGATCTCGTGATCGATATCACGTGATTAGGATCAAGGAGGAAGACATTCATAAGACAAATGCTCAGACAAGATATGGGCACTATGAGTTCACAGCTATGCCCTTTGGATTGTCTAATGCACCAGCAACATTCATGAGATTAATGAACGACGCCTTCCGCTAATTTCTCGATTCCTTCATCATAGTCTTCTTCGACGATATCTTGGTTTACAAAGAAGTCTGGTGGAGGAGCACGCCCAACACTTGAGGAAGGTGCTTGAAAAGTTAAGAAGGCATCAACTCTTTGGCGGTTATCGGCGCCACTTCGCGAACGGAAAGAGTGGAGTACTTGGGGCACGGATCACAAAGAAGGCATTTTTCGCACTCGCTAAGATAGAAGCCGGATCGGCTGGCCGGCACCAAAGAATACGATGAAGTCGAAGCTTCCTAGGGCTAGCAGTGCTATTATAGAAGATTTGTCAAGAATTTTGCCAAGGTAGCGCCATTAACGGATCTCACAAAAGGTGGGAAGATAAAGATTGGGCAGCCCATTGGCAAAACAAGGCCCGTAAAGCATTTGAGACGCTTAAAGGAAGCTTTGACGACGGGCGCCAAGATTGGTCTTGCCGATCCCACCAAAGATAAGCTTGTAGCAACAGATGCTAGCGTGATAGCGACAGCGCAAATCCTCATGCGGTGAGGAAAGAGTAGTAGCCTATGATTCCAAGAAGTTGAACGACGCCAGCAAAGCGCTTACCCAACGCATGATCAGGAGCTCCCGGCTATAGTAAGGGCTTTAAGAATTTGGAGGCATTATTTATTGGGAAGAAAATTCCGCTTAGACACAGATCATCAAAGCCTCCAATATATATTTACGCAGTCGCCCTTAATTTGAGGCAAAGGAGATGGATGGAATTCTTGGAAGAATATGACTTTGAGATAAGTTATAAGCCGTGGAGCTCAATGTGGTTGCGGACGCCCTTTCCGTGAAGCCCTTGGCAACCGTAATTCATTGTAACGCCATATCAACACTTGTAAGTGACTTTGGCAAGAAGATTGAGGAAGTATTGCCGACGGACCTCGACTTCAAGGAAGTTTGGGCGAAGCCTTCCAAAGAGGCCAGGACCGACAAGGAAAGGGAGATGTTCAGCACTATAAGAAGGAAGGGAACTTGCTATATTATAAAACAAATTGTGTGTACCAAAATCTTCGCAGTTAGAAAGCTTATTTTGAATGATACACACAATAGTCCCATAGCAGGGCATGCGTGGTTCATGAAGACATATTTCAAGATTAGAAGCGCTTATTATTGGTCCCGCATGAAGAAGGAAATAGCAAGATATATTAGGGAGTGCCGATATGCCGCCAGACAAAGGTGGAACAACTCCCGATTCCGTGTGCCTTGGAACCATTGCCCGCGCCAAATGCTAAGTGGGAGGTGATAAGTATGGATTTTATTACGTGACTCCCAAGAACAGCAAGGGGCAAAGATGCCTTGATGGTGGTAGTAGATAAGTTGTCAAAGATGGCACACTTTGTGCCGCGGCAGACAACAGATACGGCATTAGACAATACCAACCTATTTGTTAAGGAGATTTTTAGGCTCCATGGCATGCCAAGGGAGATAATCTCGATAGAGACTCCAAGTTTATGAGTGCCTTTGGCAGGACCTATTCACCACCATCCGCATCTAAGCTTTCGATGAGCACGCATATCATCCCCAAACAGATGGTCGACGGAGAGGACCAACAGATCATCAAGACATGTTAAGAAGCTATGTATGGAACAAGCAATCCAAGTGGGATGATTTCATCTACCTAGTAGAGTTTGCCTACAACAAAGACCACAAGCGTGAGTCATCGCAGATGAGTCCTTTTATGATTAATTACTGCATCGTTGTCTTACCCCGTGATACTTGGCACAACCCCTCGCGGTCCAAGGTGGAAGTCTCCCGCCAGATGCTTTCGGAAATGCAAGACTTGGTGGAGGAAGTGAGAGGATATCTCCTTGCAAGAAGAAGAAGAAGCGTAAAAGCATCGCCGACAAGCATAGGACGGTAAGAGAATTTGAAGTGGGAGACAAAGTGTGGTTGAAGATCAAAGTCAAGCAGGCCAAGTCCCGATCGGCAATTGCAAGAAGCTTGCTCCAAGATGGGCTGGACCCTTCGTAATAGAGAAGAGAGTAGGTAACCAATCCTACAAGTTGGACTTACCAAAGACATCTCAAGATACATAAGGTTTTCCATGAAGTTTGCTAAAGAGGCACACCCCAAACCCCGAGGAAATATTGGAGACAAATGAGTTTTTAGAAATGACGGACGAAAGCATATTGAAATCGCTCCTAAGTCCTTCTTAATAGATCTTATAAGAAGACAAGAAGGTCAAAATTCCTCCAATACCTTGTGAAGTGGAAGCACTTACCGCTGGAAGACGCCACGTGGGTACTTGAGTCGATCTTAAGAAACAAGACTCGAATTTTATGGAGCAAAGCAAGGGTCACTCGCCACCGGTAGTCGACATCAGCAACCAAGAAATCGGCTCGTGCATGTCGATTTGGGTTTGCATTTAAGCATGTGTAGCTAAGGTTAATCCCACGATGCAGCCTATGCTAGGCATGGGTTGCATGCGTTGTTACCGATGATGAGACCACTACGGTGCTCTCTAGGGGGTGGTGTAATGTCAATGTAGGCATGACCGTTTCCGCTTTGTTTGAGTGGAAGGTAGATTAGAAGTCTACTCGGCCCCACGGAAGTAGACGACCTCGAGAGAAAGGAGGTCATTGAGAGATGCATTGATAGGAAAAGCACCTTTAGCCCCATATATGCTTTGATAGGAGGAATCTATCCTTCACGCCCCATATACGGGAAGGATATCCTCCACGCTGGGCAACTAGAGGTGTAGGCATGAGCGGCATATAGGCATATAGGCCTTATCTTTTCGCCGTGATGGGAGAAACATAATCTTCCTATATGTCAAGAGATATGCCTTGCATCCATATAATTGTAATTAATGGGTGGTTCCCTTACAACCAACCCTTATAATAATAATTAAATATATACTAACGTGAAGCGCACATCCCCGCAGCAACTAGAAGGACCAAGCTGGCGCAGGAGGGTAGCGCTACAAGAACTCACAACGCATAATTTTGCCATAATGTGTTGTGAGGAGGCGACGGGAAGTTTTTTTTAGTTAAAACCTTAAAGCTATAATTGACGTTAATATTGTAATAGTCGATAATGAAGTAGAGGACGGAAGAGCCTCTCACCATAGTACAATTACAGTAAACTATAAATATTACTTGAGGTGATTAATATAATATGGATATGTAAGTGTCGTGAATTGCGTGATATGCGTGTACCCAAGGTGGAGACGCGCGTGATGCCGAGGACAAACATCAAGTCAAGGGGAGAATGTGGACGTTCCAAGCATAATATAAGCCCTAATCACGATATTATATCGCCACGTCATTACACGCATATGTCACAAGTGACATGTACTTGAGAGTAGGACAACGTTGCACCTAGGAGCTAAAGGTTGCACCTAGGGGGCAACCTTGGATGTTGGGTATGTAATTAAACATACACAACAAAAGGTTCCTTGTTCATCCATTTCCAAATGGCTTAAAGCCATTTGCCCATGTGGATGCCCTAACCTAGATAGGGTCTATATAAGGGCTAAAACCCTAGACCCTAGCTCTCCTTTCACCTTGCCAATTAGGGTTTTCTAGAGCTTCCTTTCCTCTTTCGCATTTAGGGCTTTCCCCGGGCCAATTCGGCCAAGGTAAGGCTCGAAATCGCATTGCCAGGCTCCGAAAAGTCGGATTTGCACAACAGGTTGCTGAGTAGCAGCTGTCTTCGGCAAGATCAGGAGCATGGACGCCTTCCAAGGATCAGGAGCAAGCCAAGGAGCAGGTATCTAGTTGTTCTCGTTGTGCAAAAACCGTCTTTTAGGCATGGCAATATGCCGGGTTAGTATGTTAGATCATCTCTGGAAGCCTTGTAGATCCCTAGATCTGAGACTCTAACGAATGAACCTAACATTGGATGTTAAGTAGGTAGATTGATATGATTCTCTATATCTCGCGCTCGTGATATTGTATGTATTCTACTGCGTGATCTCCTTGTTGTGGGAAGGGGGTAGAGACCTAAAGGTCGCGGTAGAAGATGCTCCTAGCATAGCACCTTAGTTCCCACATAAATGCGCCCGGGCGTGAGCCCACCCGTGTGGGTGAAGGGGCAAGGCCGGTTGATAAGGAGGAACTTGTCCCATCGCTGACCGACCCCTCTCGGTAGTAAAGCCTATCGGGGGGTCTTTGCCGGCTAGGCTTAATGGCTTGCCGCGCGTGTGGGCAAGGCATGAGCTCGACACTCGTGGGGTGGTGGATATGACCTTCCAAAGGAGTTCAAGTCGAATAAGGGCGGTGGCCCTCTAGCCGCTGCGATGAGCATGGATACCTCGAGGAGAGGCAGCTCTCTTCCCGCCTCATCGGGGTTGGGGAGATGCAACCCGGCCAGTAGTAGCCCCTCCGGCTACTCACCCCGGCAGCTACGGGCCAAGTCCCAACACTTTTCACCCTATTCTCGCAAAGTGTGCACCGGGAGGGGCGGATGGAGTGGACTACCCTAAGCCATGTTCTATGCCAGCCAAATCCATTGCCATGAATTCTCCCCGCAATGAACTCGGAGGCCTAGCCGCCGGGCCATCCCCTTGAGTCTGAACCCTGGGTAGGATCCCTCCTTTGTATTATTGTTATGAAGGTATTGCTGACTCTGTGATGTTGCTATTGTTATGGTGATTGTGTTGTATATTATTAGTTGTGCTCACGTTTGTTTGTTACGCTTCCGCAGATAGGTCGATCCGATGGAAGACGGATGAATGACACATCCACTCTTCCCTTGCTGGCTCTGCCCCCATGGGAGTGGAGTCAGGTGGATGGCCCCTGTCAGGCAGCTGCCAGGGGGAATGCTCCTCCTTCGAGTACGATGCGGGCATCGTATAAGGAGTAGGGGACGTCACACTTTAGCTCGTGGCGTGTGAAATGGGATGCACCGACCTTACTGTCCCTGCCTCTGCAGAGAAGACGATGACGTTTCTCTATACTATCCACATGTGGGGAAGAGGAGTAGGTATTTCCAGTAGTACACACTCTTGAAGCTCAATGGGCAAGCAACATATAATGTAACTTTTTTACCTAGCTCACTAAGGGGACTCACTATATATTGTGCCATCTAATAATAATAGTATACTCTTAACCAAAAAGAAAGAAAAAACAAAAAACTTCTATGATACTCTTTTGTGTATGTTCTATTGTCTTGAATTCCGGTGTTGCTGCTTGTTCGACGTAGAATGGAAGGAGTTGATTCTTGGCTTGGCGCCCTAGCCAAGACAAGAATTAATTCCTTCTTTCTATTCAATGACGTCAGAAGAAGCAATTGGTGAAGAACGGTGAAGCAGACTGGAATTCAAACAATAGAATGGAATAGTGTGTTTTCATTCTTGATTAGACTGGATGTCCATGTTATTGAATTTGAGGCAAGAATGCTCACTTACTTTCTTTGACGTGATTTTACGCAACTTATAAAGGAAGCTTCTACTCTAACTAAGTCTCAAGTGCGGAACTATCAAAACCATCTAGAGTTGCATTAGTCGTCGCATGGCCCCTGATGGTCAATGTGGACCTTAAAATACTACCTACCTACCAACCTTATAATGATATGTACTTTATTTTACCTCTATGGCTGCCTCATAACAAAATCACGAGGAACCAGCAAATCAGCAAGGGCATATTCCCTACCAGTTCTATACTTGCATAAAACCACCTGCAAGCACAAATCTAGCCACCCTGTTAATACAAATACCTGGCTTGCGCAAATCGCCACTCCCTTGCTTGAGTTGCAGCATCTTTGAGAGGGGAGTTCACCTCTCGTGCGAGCCCATCACATATATAGGAATGTCCATCTATTCGAAACTGGGGGATTCACCTCCCCTGCCAGCCCATTACATATACAAGAAGGTCCATCTATTCTAGGTGTGGAAACCATGCCGACATATGTTGCCACAAAGAATGTCCAGTAAACAGACATCCATGTAACATGGAAAAAACTTTGGGAAATATACCAAAATTACCTTAAGTGTTAACTAAATTCCCAAAAAAGCACTTCGTGTTATTGAAATTCGCAAAATGCCTTTAATCCTTAAGTATGTTCCTAAATAGCCCTTTGTATTTTAAAAATCACCAAAAAGAACTTTTTGATATTAGATGATCAAAAATATTGTATAAGTGCTAAGAATGTTGGGTAAATTGCAGACACTGAGTAAAAATATTCAGTCCCCGCAGGAATATTATGACGTTCCAGGGAAATATATGCCATAAATACGTATATTTCCAGGTCCGTCACTATACAAGTCTATCTTCATAGCCTTGTATACCATAGATTGTGGCACTAGGGGGCATGACTAAGTTATTCATATAACTTAGCCAACCTTAGGTTAAGACCATTTTCCACGTGGCCTTAACCTATTGGGCACCCGCCACACGGACTTATCCTATTGGAGCCATGTGGCATAACATGTGAACCCTAACCTATAAAGGCCTAAACCCTAACCCTAGGCCTCTTTTTCCGCTCCAAAGAGTCCGGGAACTTTTTCGCGACTTTTCTAAACTCCGTTTGAAAAAAACCATTTGTCGTGGCATAGCCTAAGCACACCCCGGAGCGTGTGGCGTCCAATAGGAGTGGGAGCTACTTCAACCACCTTGAAGACCATGGAGGCAGGAAGTAGGAGGGAGTTCCTCGAGAGCGTGTATTTCGGCATAGATTTCTTTGTAGATCATCCGAAGTTAGGACTCGTGATGAGTTAGCATTCGTGTCTCTAGTAAAAGCCTTCCTAGAACCCTCGCCTAGATCTTAAACCCTAATCAATGAACCCTAAGCGTAAGTTAGATACATATGATTAGGTTTAGATGTTATTCTCATTATTATGATGTATGTGGATATGTGATGTTGGTTGATCATGTTTGCTCCTCTTGTATTGGGAGGGGGTAGAGACCTAGTAGCCATTACTTAGTGATGCTCCTAGTTTAGACCCTTTAGTTCCTATTATTATAATTCGTGCATAGGAACCCACGCTATGGGAGCTATGGTATGACTTAGCACTACATGGGGGCTAGAGGGAGGACGAAGGGAGGGTCCTCACGGCGTGGCTACTTTGGGGACCCGATAGTTGGCTAGGCTTATGGCCGGTCACCAGTGGGCGGGCATGGGTCCGACACCTCCGGGGGCAATGGTGTCGCCCGCCTCTCAAGAGCTGCGGGGACTACCGGCTCTTGTTTTGGGGGTTAAGTGGGGACGAATCGTGTGTGTCGCCCACGATTCTCTAGCCCCCGTGGAACCTCTAGACCACAGGAAGAGGAGATGCAACCCTTCACGCCTCAACTGGTTGGGGAGATGCAACCTTGGGAGTAGTCTCGATGGGTGATGCCATGAGATTGCGTGATCAGGAAGGCTAGAGTCATGCCGAGCCCCGATTTAGCCCATCCGCAAAGTATGCACGGGGAGGGGGATGGAGTGGTTAACCCTAGCCATTGTCTATAGCCAGCCCCGCCATTGTTATGACTCGGTCTGCTCTATCTTGAGGCCTAGCCGTCGGTCTACCTCCCCATGAGTCTGAGCCTTGGGTAGGAGCTGTCATGTTTTATGGCATATGTTTATCTCTGTTGTAGCTACGGATATGTGATGTATTGTTATTGCTAGTTATGACGTTTATGCTTCCGCTGTGATAGGAGCCCATAGGGGAAGGGCGTGCAAGACACCTTCGTGTCCCCTTCCCACACTGGGGATACCCTGGAGTGCGGGATAGACGGAGGGCCCGTGCGGTCGAAGGACCAGATGGGGGATTTCCTACGGAGTGTACGGCCGGGTGCCGTATATTTTGTAGGGAATGTCACAAATATTTAGGCAACATTCTTGGAATTGAAACCATGCCACACTTCTAGCCATGATTGGATATCAAGGCAGAATTGCAAGTAAGTTGCTTTTACGTCCAATTACATGCGCGTCCAATTACATGCGCGAGCCCAATCTAACAGGCGATCGAGCGAACGAAGCCTGGATTAATGAGAACTCAACTAAGTAAAGCAAGATTATCAGGTCCAGCAGTGTGGGACAAACTCTAAAAGCCTAACAAGTATATTTCCTGCATAATTTAAGCCAGGCGGAAAGGGCCTATGAAAATCTAGATTTCATCCGGAAAAATACAAAGAAATCCACAGATTTTGACCAAAAAATTTCCTCGAATTTGATGCTAGCGTTCCTAGGAATTTGGCACACATCCAGAATAAGATTATTAACATCCAAACGTAAGTCCGCTGGCTCAAGTGCAATTAACATATCTACAATGGACTCTCAAGATTAGTTTAATCCAAGATTGTGACCACCAGCGCATATCCCACATGAAAATGGCTGCCCAATGCATTACCCACACCAAAAAATCCCGCCTTCCACATTGAAGACCCAATCTCGGTTGATTTCCCTTCTTTAGCTACTTACATGTTTCCTTTCGCCTAGAGTTTCCCTCCCTCACATTTTAGATCCAGTTCCTCCCATGTTTAACAAACAATGCGTGCGCAAAATATTTATAGGTGCATCCATTCAATCGAACATGGGAAATATATCATTTTCTGGCTTCTTTGGTTGAATGGCCTTGCTATTAAGGTCAACTTTGTTGCTTTCCATGGCTGCAACATGTGTGGTAACTTAACAAGTATAGCTATAGTGGCGTCTATTAAAAAGACTGGTCTATGCAGATATATGCCATTGCAAGCTGTGGATAACATGGATGTATACATATGATATACACGAACATCAGAATTACAGCAAGTCATATAAGCACATGATATGCTTGCCATGTGCTCAGATTTCCTGAACTGCAAGGTTGGAACTTATATTTCTTCCACCTGGTAGGAAAACCCACATTGGCAGTTCATCGTCCGAATTCCAGTTTTCTCATCAAATACTTGGTATTCCTGAGAAAAAGTGTGCAAATGATCATCATTTGGAATAGCAGCCTTGATTGGATCAGGTGATCCTTGGTCATTTTCACCCTTGGCATCAACGATGGGAGAAGTTACAACATCAATGCCATCTGAATATCCATATTCCATCTTCTCATATGTCGCCCGCAACCTCTGCCTAGTAGCAATTGAACGCAACAACTGGCGCCATCTAGTTGCAGCTTGATCTTCCTTCCTTTTCTGTATATCGGTTATCCTCGAGTCTTCCTCTTCGGCATAAGCCTGGAAGATGCACTAGAACTAATTATAATCTCGTTTGTATGAAAAAAAAAAAGGATACGATGCAACAATTAGAAAAGTTCTCACTTCTAAAAGTGCATCCTTGAACTCCTCACACACAACAATGCCGTCAAAGATTGGCACAGTCCTCCCATGACGTATTTCAAACCCAACCATAGCAAGTGCATAGTCAATTTCTAATCTTTTAGCAACCATGCCAATCCTTGGCAAACGCAAATGTACTGCCCCTGGTGGGATTGACTTCTCAGACCATATATCAACATGGCCCCTTGCATTCTAGGGAGAAAAAAACCACATATAGAAGTCGGAACAATTGAAATGCAGTGAAACAGGAAACTACATACTTTGGGTACTATGCCATTCTCTGCAGGTGGAGGCTGCCAAGCCTCCGTTTGCCATTTTCCATATAATGATAATAGTGGTCTATGTTTCTCTTCCATTCCCATATCATTTTCTCCAGGTGAATTATGCTCTCTAACTACACGGGGAGTTCGTCTCACAACCTGAAGGACAAAGTACCTGTCAGTTATCAAACACTAAGCGAGCATTAAACAAGCATGTACCTGTTTTACTGGTGCTTCACCTTCCTTCACTTTAAATCCTTCACGAAGCCAATACTCAGAAGTATGAACATCTTGGACACATGTCCGTGGATAAACAGGTTTCCCGCTACAATAACCTAATACAGGACCCTTTGGGTGCAGAATCTGATATCTAGTAAGCCATCTCTCTAAGGCATAAAGATGATGATTCTTATATGCCTGTGAAGAAAAAAAGTGCACTGCTTAAAGTGAGACACCAATTACCTACTAAGTCTCCAAATATAAAACAATAGCATGAGTCCTAGCAATAGATCCTTCTTATTTGCTCACCTTCACGAAAACGCATTAGCTACTAGTGTTTCCCTAGATTTAGCCAATGGAGGAACTTCTAAAAGCAACCAAAAGGAATGGTAAGAACCTGTTGATTAGTGGGTAATGGCTCGGTAAAGGTTTTAGTCTCCAACTCCATGTCTTCCATGGCACTTCTCAATATCGAAGGTCCCTCATGAGAACTGGATTGTATAGCCACCAGTGATGCTTCATGAGGCTTGATTGAGCTGGATGAGCAGATGGGAGCTTCTACATTTGAAGCTCGATCCACTCCATGACTAATATTTTTTGTTACTTCTGCAGTAGCAGCTGTTTCCAAATGCTTTAAAGGAAGTAGTGTCGCATCCCACCAGCATTCATCAACACGATGGGAAGAAATCTTAGACCATGAAGAGATATACCTAAACATGCATTTCTTGTTTTAGGCATAGTTGAACTTTTAATGACAACAAACAATGCAGGACGTAATCTGTACAAAGAACACTCCTAGTTGCACCTTCCCCGAGTCCCAAACGAAACCATGAAGTAGGACACCTAGTTGATAATTTAAATTTTATAATTAGCTAGATGGCATGTTGAAAACATTAATTAGCTTTCTTGCACGTAATCACCAGCTTGAGCTAAACATTAACGTTATCTTAGATGTCTCCAGTAACTACCAACAATATGTCCTTGAGACTATTTTTACTCTCAAAGTCTCTTAACAGGAATCAACGCATGAACTTAGAAAAAAATAGAAGATGCTACAGAAGCATCAAGCATGCTACAACAACCAATCATTTGTTCACCACAGTTCAAACATGAAAAGCAATGGGTTATACCTCCGTGTAACATCCTTTGCACCATTCCCAGCAAAAGCTATAACATATCGAACAGGAAGCCTCCTACCACCTGCAGCCTGCTCAACTTTATCTGGAGCATCGATGAGCCCATTTACAGCATCCACATGTATCCACCGCCCCTCTGCACCCTCACCTCCACAAAATATTTCAGCCCAGTGCAGCATGGGACCTTTCTTGCTTGACCAAATGGCGCCACTTGAACTTCTAGACTTTGTAGGTAGATTCTTTCTTTGGGCATTCAAAGCCGGCTCAACTTCAGAGGTTCCAGAAGGTTCTATGACAACAGACGTTGCGCTCATTGCCATGGCCAACTGTAGCTCAAATTCTCTATCTCCTTTCCTACTTGATTTTGCTCTTTCGGAAGGAGATTTAGGTGTATCCATGTCATTGTGAATGCTGCCCTGTTCCGAGATTACCTTTCCTTCAGATCCTGCTGGGTATGCTGTAGCCTTCTCTTTGCCTCTTCTTTGTGCAATAGATTCCTCATATTGATGGTCCCTTTTTACAGCCTTGCCTAAAGATCCGTTCTCTATTTTGACAGGCTCTTCTTTGTTCACATTATAAGAAGGTCCTGGAACAGCTGTACGTCCAAGAACATGTGCTAGATTTGCAGCCTTACTAACCTGGGAGTTTGAACAAATTAACATGCCATCCAAGTTTATTCCTTGTGGGTCCCAGTCTGCAGAAGCCTCTAGAGACTGAGCATCTGGTTTTATAGAAGTGACATCAAGGACACTTGTGTACCTACATAGTTCATAAAGAATTAGGCTTCGTTTTCTCTTAGGCTTCGTTTTCTCTGCACCTACTTATAAAATCCCACTATAGACTTTACAGAAAAAATAGGAACTTTACCTTGTTGTACAGCCCAGAACTCGAAACAAGGCTACAGCTAATGCAGCAATCTGAAGATTCCATACATACAATGAGGGAGGAGGCATGGCAAAAATGTGATACGATAATCAACTAAATATGAAAACTTCTCAAGATTAGACTGTTTCAAGATTAGATGTTATGTCAAAGAGCACAGACAAGGCAATTTCAACCTTGCACTGCATCATATAACTTCAGGGAAGGAAAAGAAAAAAGGTCCACTTTTCTTCTCTAGAAGGTGATGCTAAACAAGGTACCTTTGCAAATAAAACGCAGAGCAGAGATTTGATACCTCCTCTTGCGAGCCTGATCTCCTTTGTAATGCACAATGAATTTTAAAATCCAAAGGTTCATTGGCATCAGCTTTTTGTTCACATGATGGACCTTCCTCGGCCTCAGATACGTGAAATGTATTTGAAAACTGTACAGAAGAAATGAGAACATGAACTGACTCTGCAGAGCAAAGGAATGTCACTACAACAAGATGCTCAACTCTAAAGATGATAGAGAAATTTGAGCTGCTTCATGCTTGAAGTGGATACATAATATAGAAAGGACATAAAATAGAAAGAAAGTCCGGAAAGTGGAAGAGATACTTTTTTTGTCTTCTTTAAATGTAAAACGTTGGTGGGTTAGCTGATTGGTGGCTTCATGGTGATTAAGACAACCATAAAAGGTCTATGTCATTGTTATGATGATGTCTTATCTGCCACATCAGATTTGTGCTTACAATTGATTATTCTAACACTCTTCCTTCAACCTCTATTGGGAATGCAAAATTTCATCAGGCCAATTCCACACTTCAATTCTACCAAGAAATGGCAAGTCCTTTGATTCTTCATCTGTTGCAAGAGTTGTTTTGCACATTCAGTCACAGGTTTTGTACATTCAGTCACAGATACCAAATAGACACTTAGATCTGGAAAACTTTTCTGAGCATCATGATCTAGAGGAAATGCCTCAATCTCAAGCCAACACTTAGGATCCTACTCAATGCCATATGGACCTTCTTCAGTTTACAAACAAAAGCCTTTGTACCATATTTCTAAAGCCTTGGTGACTTTCTCATGTGCATCAAGAGCTCCATTTAAAATGCCAGATTTAACATCAAGCTGATGCATATCCCAGCAAGCAAGGGCAACGGTAGAACGAATGGTAGGGAATCCATGCGACTGGTGGATATCCTCCATCAGGTCAAAATTATTTTAATCTTCCTTTCTGCTTGCTAATGCATCATACTCGGTCTTATAAACTTATTTGCAACCTATAGCTTGCAATTGAAAGCAAAACCAGGTATTTATCCTCCATCAGAATAAACATTTACACAGATTCTATATTATTAATTTGGATATCCCAATGGTAGGAATTGAAGCTACAGCAGCAGGAGCAGAACTTCTTCAATACCAGAACATGAGGACTCTATTGGCGTGGAAGCACCCCATCAAATACTGGAACACTTGACGGATGCGAACGAGAAGACAGTAAGCAGAAACTTAATAGTTCCCATTTAACTTAATAGTGAACGGCAATGTGCCTAAATAATGTAAAAGTAGTTCCAATATAACAACAGGAAGAAGAATGCCACCCACCCATTTTACAATAGAATCCAAATCTGACAATTTCAATTTCTCCTTACTGAGGGGACGAATATTAGGTGGTACGACAGCAAGTAGCTCCACCTGTTTGATTATAGACATAAAGAAAATGTGAAGTGATGGAAAGCATAAGCAATAAAAAACAATCAAAAAAACCAAAAAAGATGGATCCAATGGATGACATTCACCCTCAGCATATCCAGATTGCAAACAGCATCAACAAACCGCCCCCTCGCAAGCAGACAGAGCAAATGTGTCTTGTGCACAAGCTCTGCAAATTCCTAGCAGTAAAAGAATATGTTAACAAACAATAATATATGAGCCCTTAAGATAGAATGTTACTTTATCTTTTGCTGTAGCTCTCCGAGAAAGGGTCCTCAAACGCTTCTTTGCAGATTCTTCTACCTCAATTGTTACTTCCCCCTTCCACTTCTCAGTCGAATAGTCAGCACTCTCACCTATTTCCCAATCCAAACCATCAATTTCTAAGGAATGTGGCTCTGCACTTATGTTGTCCCGGCTTCCAGGATCAAAAGTCTGATGCTTTACATGCATTTCATCCCCTGATATCTTCTTTGTTCCTTCCGTCTCCATAGATAAAGCTGGTGCTCCACAAACAGGAACAGCATGCAAGCCAGAGTCTTTATGGTCAAATTCATTGTGAATTCCCTCATCCAATTTCCGTATGAGGCGACTCTGAGAAGAATAGCATATTAGAGTAAAATTAAACGACGGCAATATGATAACAGAAGATAAATTGATTAATGCAATCATCCAAGTTGGAACATGGGATACACAGGAAAATAAAGCAGAGCAATGGAGGGAAGCTGAGCTGTGTTTCCCATTTCCATTTCCTCTGCCACATCTCATTACCACTTTCAAGTCACAGAATAACGAGTTTAATGCATGCACAAATTAAGAAATAACCTCTTAAGGGACTAATTGTCATTGACTTTCAATAAAGTTCTCTATTAACCTGTTGAAACTTAATAAAATTGCAGTTCTATGCACTTACATTGATTTGAGAGTTCCCTTCAGAGCCTCCTCTCTTTTTCTTATTGGCACTTGCACGATCTAGCAACTTTCCCAGTTTTTCCCTTGAGGCCTCTGCCAATGTTGCTGTTCATATGCAGGTACACAAAAGATAGGTCAATAACTAGCTCTGACCAGCATGGAACTTATTGTTCCTATGACCAGTACACCTCACGAGAATGATATGGAATTAACCAACGCACCAAATTGAACATTTATGGGAATGTATAAACTCTAACCGTGAAATAAGAAACCATAAAAGTACCACCGATATTCTAGAAAGCCCAGAAAGAACATGTTTTCTGTGGGCAGTGGATAAAGAGTTGAGAGTCTCATTTTGACGTTTGGTAATCCTGGGGTTATTCTGATCAAGCGAAAGAATCGTAAAACAATTCTAGCATCTACAGCTGCTTACATGCTGCACGCTTTGTAGCTGGCGCTCCCTTGTCACATTTATGCAGGTTTTGAATGAGCGCTTCAAATGCTGTATCAGGAGCTTACATCAGGTGAATGGGAAAGGCAAATTCAGTCCTATTGAACCCAAGCTATGGTTGTGGAAGCAGAGAATTACCTGATGATGACTCCCCATTACGTTGGTTAGAAGCCGCTTCGGCGTCTTTGGCCGCCTTTCTAGCGGATCTCCTTGGAGTGGACATTAGCCTGGTTACTTCTCTCGCGCCACTTTTCCAAAACCCATTGTTTTGTTCCATAACACGCCTGGTTATAACATAGCACGCTTTGGGGAAATTGGCATGTTATAGTCAACTACCATTGAGATTATCTTAATAGTCTCCCACTATAGATCCGACCATTCATATTTGGATGAGCCCAATGGGCGAGCCCAAAAACAAGCGAAAACCTCAATGACCAGCACTTCAGATTCCTCTGGCTCGAGGACAAAATCCATGTATCTTTAGGGATGGTTTACATGCACCGGTCGCCTCCAATGGTGCCCTATTTTGCTTTATGCAAAAGGATACTATTCTGCGATGATCCCGTGGTCCTTGAAAAAAGGCTTGCCATTTTTTTAGGACTCTGTGCTCCTTGACAATGCATGTAAATTGGCCCTTAACTGGTGGAAGAGAAGAATCCACTGACATCACAAGGTTGGATCTACTGGTTGAGAAATCTTGTGGCTATGCTTGAAAACCAGGTCAGAAACCTAAGACATCCAGGCAAGGTTTCCATGGGAATGCCCTAATCTAATGATTGACCTTAAATCACCTGAAAGTTTCTCGTCCAAGACCCTAAAAACAAGCCCATTTTCAGGTTCATCTTCATATCAATTTCTGCTCTTCTTCAGCCTTAACACACCACAGACAATATTTTTATGGCCTTCTTAAAACTGTAGCCATGTTATGATCTGGTGTCTTCTGCAATATAATGCCCAATTTGAAGAAAAGTGTTGCCATTCAAGAACTTGCAGAGATTTATTCCTTTTATGGCAGAGCTTTGATGTCCAAAGAAGATAGAGCATATCTACGTGATTCACTGATGATTCAGAGCAAAAACAGAGCAGATTTAGATCTTCCAATTGTTGTCTTTTAGCAGTAAAGTATATATTCATATATGTCCAGTTTATGAGATATAGTTGGCCGGAAATAAGTTAGTTGGGATGCGTTGCAAGCAAAATCACAACATGTTGAAGCTATTGTTTGAGCACGTTCAGAAAGCCATGTACTATCTATATTGTTTACAACAATGATCACATCACAAGTCATCGATGACCTTTATAAAATGTGTTGGTTATGGTGAATGATGAATATGTTTTGCTGGTATTATATTACTAGATTGGTGGTACAATATAAATGAGCCTTTCTCTTCCTTCTTCAATCATTTCCTTCTTCAATTATGCAAATCATTATTATTCTGTTAGATTATTTTACCTAGTGCAAAAGCTATTATTCTTTGACAAAAGTTGCTTCTTTATTCTCCACGTGTGAATCTTGAAATACCATGTTTGGTTTCTAATTAAACATTCATCTTGCAAGGTAGGTATAGTTTAGAAAATAATACGTAAGCGCATTGCCCTTCTATCTCCCTATAAAAATCATTAAAAAGTCTATGGTTAAGTATCACATAATTTTATCCGATATCTCTATGAACATATTTTCGTGCAAAACACTAAACCTATTTGGTCTACAATAGCTCTAGGACAAACAACTAATCTTGTGATATACTATCTAACATGTCTCACATTCTCTGATTAATCATAACACTAGTTATGGTGCCCGGCGTTGCCGGGCGTAAATACAATTTTTTCGTAGAATTATACGAATAAGATGGAGGATTTAGGAACATATGTAGGCTTGTCAATTATACTTCTTTTAAGTTATTGTCCAAGTTGGATAGGTGTTCTGTGTGTATTGTTGTTGTGTTGGATATGTGGCATATGTACATGGTTGATAGGTGTTTATGTGTGTATTGTTGTTGTGTTGGATATGTGGCATATGTACATGGTTGATAGGTGTTTATGTGTGTATTGTTATTGTGTTGGATATGTGGAGATAATGTTCTCTCATTTGGATTTGGAGATGAAACGGCTGTTCTTTCCAGCTCTTGAGGTGTGCCAAACATGTGCAACTATTGAAAGGTCTAACAATTGCAACTATTGAAATTCAACTACTCTATTTTATTCATGACATTTGGATCCATGCAACATAGTTAAAGATCCAATACTTTGCTTCATTATATGTGGGTATTTCTCGAATTGCAAAGGAAACTTGTTATAGATTTCAAATGATAATTGTATCTACAACAACGCGGTGATAGTTTTTACCAAAATGTTTAAAGCCCCGGCATATTAATATTTTCTGAATATTTGTTACCATTCAATGGTAAAATTCAATGATGAAATAGGAATTTGCGTCATACATGTGTAGGTTATTAAGTTGTACTGAACCCATTGCAACTTATTTGGCATGTAAAATAGTGGCATGTAAGATGAAGACTATTTCAAAGAAATGGAGAACGAATTGCCAGCCTTTATTAATCATGAGATTGATTTATTTCTAGACAAACTAAGACGTTTATGCCAAGAACACATTAAAGTGTTACAATGTTATATGTACTGTTCTTAGTTGTATATGAACCTGATTCTTGCTCTATTAGTAAACGACACTAAGAATCATAACTTTGATTAAAAACAAAGCTCGTTGTTCATCATGACCTACAATAGGCATTACGTTTCTACAAACATCTCCACTGGATAAGCAGACAATTCATTGGAAGCATATACATTTGGCCCACACATTCAGAGCATTGATACAGATGATTATATTTGAAGATGAGATAAATGGTGGCATCATGTACTCTCTATGACTGGGAACATAGAGCAACTGGTTGCTCTCTATGTGTTCTGCCTTGATACATTAGTTCTTCACTATGTGACTTCACAGGGCTTTATCCCATCTATTTGTATGTTGCATAAGAACTTTAACACAACAGCTTCCATGAAATATCCTGCAACTATTGCATTTCATACTCAATGTTAGAAGAATAAGATATTTGAGCGGCTTCATCATCTAGCAGCTTCATCATCTGGCTGCCATTTTCCATGGTTCCGTGTGGTTGTCAAAACCATCAAGAGGATGTGGCATATGAATATGTCCACCATTTTCCATGGTTCCGTGTGGTTGTCAAAACCATCAAGAGGATGTGGCATATGAATATGTCCACTTCTTCTGATGAGTGTCTCAGAACAAAGGATTTCATAGAGAATTTAAGCGATTGAAGCTCCTATAGGTAATCACTAACCTTTCTTTCACTAATTGGGAAAGAAAAGTAGAAGCAGGCAGCCAACACAATCAACATGTTGTAGCATATTCGAAACATTGGATAAGCAGAAGTAGGAAACCCTGACAGCTTTTAGGAATATCATCACAACTGTGGGGCATCAACAGCTTTTAATCATTGTGATGCAGAAGATAAGCCCGGCTGTTTTAGTAATAGCCAGAAAAAATCATGTGATTAACTTACCATCTTATAGTGTGACTAACTTACCATCTTATAGTGGAGGAACTGATTCAACTAAAGAATAACCTCAACACATCAAAAGACAAACTCGGATAAAGAAAGAAAACTCTCCAATCTTTAGGAGCTCTTATGACCACCCAACCGGGCCAGGCTGTCTGCAAGATTCGTTACTAGCAGATAAGACCACAACCAATAGACCAAGGCTTAAGGAAGACAGATTTGGACAATCACTAACTACTGCAGAGCGCCCAGCTCTTAGACTCAAAACCGGATTTCTGTATCTCTCAAAGAAGGAAGCAGTTATATTTATTAAGCCAGATATCCTATTTCCGGATGAACCTTTCTTGTTCAAAAATATCAATCCAAAAGGTAGATATGATCTAATAACAGAGTTTCGAATTGAAATAGCAGGGATTCGGCCCTTTTCTGGACCCAATCGATCCCTTGTTCTTAGGATCCGGCAGTTCTGTTTTATCTTAAACTATTTTCGACGAAGGGGTCGCGGGCCGTTATCAGCCACGCCCCTTTTTAATCTAAAATGAACATTTGGTTTTCTAACTTAAAATATTAATGTTCCTATCTATACCCATTTGAAGCATTATAAGGCATAACCCTTACAATTAGCTACTAGCCTAGGGATAATAACTCTTGTTGCGTCTTGCCTGTGCCGCTCCCCCAAGCCGGCATCGAGCCGTAACAATCCTTCCCTTCCCGAGGTTAAACGTCCGCGTTAACCTCGAGGAAAAATTGTCCATCCTTATTCGTTTAAGGATATTTAATTGAATAACCTCAGTTCCTTTAGAGGTTACAGATTTCTCATTTCAATTCAGTTAGAAATGACCTCAATTCCGTTAGAGGATTTTCGTTTCCTTACCTCAATTCCTTTAGAGGATTTTCGTTCCCTTTTTCGTTAGGGATGACCTCAATTCAGTTAGAGGTCTTAATATCTTTACAATCTTTAGTAAAGAATTCTATGCATATTAATATTTAGATAAAATAACTGCAATAATATTAATAATATGGAGTTCCAAATATAAAGTTTTGCAGGTCTTGAACTTTGCCTATTATTCTTGCAAAGTTCTTTCGTATTCGTCCACCAAGGAGCCGTATTCTTTTAGCTGCACTCTAGAATACCAGACCGCATCCGTGGACGGATGAAATTTAAATTTCACGAGATACCTTCGATAAGAGGAACTTCTAGTCTCCTTATCCTGATGTGTCAATATTTTCTCCGGTTCCAGCACCTCTTCATCATCTTTAATGTTGGGAGGTTCCGATTGCTCCATTCTCTGCAAAATCTCAGGAGAAATTTCACTTCCCTTATAGGGTTCAAATATTCCCACATTAAAAGCTGGGTGCGGGTTAGTCCATTTCCCATATAAATGTAAACGATAAGCATTCTCACCGACTTTGTCGTCAACTTGGAATGGACCATAATACCTAGGGGCGGTTTACATACCGATACCCATCTTAGTAGGCGCTTCTTTGGAAGGTGAATCGATCCATTGATCTTTTTGTAAACTACTTTTTTCGTTTCTTTGCAAGCTTGGAAGCCATCGAGTTCCTGACTTTTCTGGATTCGAGTTTTTACCTCTCGCAAGATTTCCGCAAAAGTTCGTAGTGGCTTCATCGAGGGCGTGTACTTCTCCTCCAAGTTTCGCAATTGGGGATTCTAAGGAATATCTGTACACCACTTCAAAAGGAGTTCTTTGGGTAATCGAGTGTACCGTGTTGTTATAGGCAAACTCCAAGAGATAAAGATATTCTTCCCATCGGCTTTTTCCTTTCAAAGCAACATAAGATCTCAAAGATATCCTCAATAACTCGATTTACTACCTCAGTCTGACCATCCGTCTGGGGGTGGTATGCAGTGGAATACCTTAAAGTCGTGCCTAAGTTTTTCATAAGTCCACCCCAAAATTTGCTACAGAATAGGGGATCCCTATCTGTTATGATTGCATCTGGCATCCCGTGGACCTTAAATATTTCCTTTAAGAAAATCTTGCTTGCTTGCGGAGCGATCATTTGGATTTACAAAGGAATAAAATGAGCCTGTTTAGACAACTTTGTCTACCTCTTGTCCAAATTTGATCATTCTTGTGGATAGTCTTTGGTAACCCTTGAATAAAATCCATAGTAATATGCTTCCAAAGTTTTTTTGGAATAGGCAAAAATTTTGTACTAATCCAAAGTGAGCTTACGGTAGAGGCTTTTACTTGTTGACAAATAAGACATGCTTCGACATATTTTCTTACATCCCTTTCAAGCTTTGGCCAAAAGAAACGCGTCTTTTAGCGGTTGCCAAAGTAGCTTTGATTCCTCTATGACCAGAATATGGAGGTTCATGACATTCTGTATAACCTTCAACTTTTTTGTATGCTTGTGTAACACAAGTACGATTTGATAGAGTAATAACCCATTATGAATCTCAGATTACGCCAAAGGATCTCTTCCATCCTTTTGTACCTGTGCATATGAAGTAGCAAAGGAGGGATCGCTCACATATTCTTTTTTCATAGGTTCCAAATCAACAAATTCTGCTATAGTTATAGCTTGGATACTTATTCGACTTAATGCATCTGCAACCTGGTTCTCCTTCCCAGGCTTATATTCAAGCTGCATGCCTTCAAAATCCTTTATAGTGTCAATGAGCTTTAATTGTCGCGCATTGATAATATCCTGTGTTTGTATATGTTTCAAGCTTTGCTGATCGAAACGGGCCACAAACTTAGATCCCATAAGATAATGTCTCCACTTCTTAAGGGCATGAACTAAGGCAATCAATTCTTTTTCATAAGTACTATACTTTTGCTCTAATGGTTTGAGCATTCGGCTGACATAAGCTAATGGATGTCCATCTTGCATCAATACTGCTCCAATAGCATTTCCACTTGCATCTGAACAAACTGTAAAAGGCTTATTCCAATCGGGGTAGCACTAATACCGGTCGGGTTGCCATGCTCTCTTTCGATTCTGGAAAGCTTCTTGACTTCAGGATTCCAAACAAAAGGGTATCTTTCTTTAAGAACACGCTAAGCGGAAGGGTTATTTTTGCAAAATCCTTCACAAATCTTGATAGTGCGCACAACTGCACAAAAGATCGTAAATCCTTGAGGTTTTGGGGCCGTGGCCAATCAATAATAACCCTAATCTTTTAGGGATCCATCCGGTATGCCTTCTTTGGATATGATATGACCTAAATATCCAACTTCTTGCATAAAGAACACGCTTTTTGGACTCGTTAACAAACAACTTATTTTGCCTCGGGAGGTCAAAAACCTGTTGAAGATGCTTCTTATGCTCCTCAATAGTTCTGCTATATATAAGTATATCATCAAAGAAGACTACCACACTTTTCCCTAATACTGGTGCTAGAACTCTCCCCATAAGACGGCAGAAAGTTGCCGGGGCATTGGTCAGACCAAAAGGCATTACACGAAACTCATAGTGACCAAAAGTTGTTCTGAATGCCGTCTTACCTATGTCTTCTTCCCTAATTCGGATCTGGTGATATCCTGATTTCAAATCAATTTTGCTAAATATACAGGCACCTCGTAATTCATCAAATAAATCATCAGCTCTAGGTACTGGAAATTTATCTTTGACAGTCAACTTATTGAGAGCTCTATAATCCGCACACATTCTATATCCCTTATCTTTCTTTTTGATAAGAATAACAGGTGCACCAAAAGGGGAACAGCTTGGCCGTATTAGCTGTCGTTCTAACATCTCTGCTATCTGTTTCTCAAGCTCTAATTTCTCAAAATGGCTAACTCTATAAGGCGCCCTGTTTGGAGGATTAGCGTTTTCTTGCAACTGTATAGCATGATCCTCTGGACGATGAGGAGGTAAATCTAAAGTTTCCTCATCTTTGAAGAGTTCGTCGAATTGTCTCAGAAAGCTGTACAACTCGAGAGGCACCTGTGATGTTGGGTCAGAATTTCTCAAGTAAATAAAGTATGATTCAGCTTCGCCCTGTATTAACTTCTTAGTTTCAGAGTATGTCAGTAGGGGTTCGGCTTGAGATGTGGAATCTGCACACAGCTTTAAGGGTTGCCCTTCAACCATTATAGTTACTGTCTTTTCCCTGTAATTAGGTCGGGCATCATACTGTTCTCGCCATCCAATTCCTAATATCACATCCATAGTTCCTAGAGGGGCTATAATCAAAACTCTTTCTTCAGAATACTGCCCTATTTGGATGGGAGCTACCACATATTTATCACACTGGTTCCTAGGACCTTTCAAGCCTTGCACAACTGTGATCTTTGTTTGCAAATCGCAAATAGGTAATCCTAACTTATACACCAAGTCCTGCGAGATAAAGTCATGGGTTGACCCATCATCAAGTAAAACAGTCACATCTTGACCTTTTACTGAACCTTTCATCTTAAACAACCATGCTCCCGAAGACCCTGTATCATCATCTGACATATTCTTTAGGTATGCAATTTGCAGTCTCCCTTTTTCCTGTTCAATAGCTGCAAGCTTTCCTTTATTCCTCTCTTCTCCTTCCCTGGAAGTTTCGGGTCTATCTTCCACATGGTGAGATTGAGCAACTTGCCTTTCCTTAGGTGGCGGCTCCTTAAACTGCACTTTCTTTGTATTTTTATGCAGCGGAGTTTTGTATTCTTGGGCGGGTTGGATTGATAATGTGGACCCCCACAATTATAACATCCAGTCTTTGGCCCTTTATTCTGCTCCTGTTTGGGCTTCTGACCATTAACATCCAACATATAAAAATTAAATCCCCCAACACATAACAACCATTGACATTAACAACCAACACATAACTACCATTGACATTAATTAACACAACCATTGGGTCCAACATATTTAAATTAAAATCCCCCTTAAACCCCCTTTGGTTTGGGTGCATATTCACAGGGGTCACTCCGCAACAGAGTTGTTGGATAGGCATATTCACCCTTATTCCTTAATCTACACGTGCATTAAAGTTCCTCGTTTGTGGGGTATGCAAGTACAAAATTTGCTATCTTGTATAACAAGATTAGCAAAAATACTATAAGATTTCAAGCGGAATACTATATGGTGTTGATTTTAAATGCGTGCAAAATACAATTATGAGGGCTCTCGCTGCCCTACGTCACCCCCCGTGTGAATATGCACCCAAACCAAAGGGGGTTTAAGGGGGATTTTAATTTAAATATGTTGGACCCAATGGTTGTGTTAATTAATGTCAATGGTAGTTATGTGTTGGTTGTTAATGTCAATGGTTGTTATGTGTTGGGGGATTTAATTTTTATATGTTGGATGTTAATGGTTTGTGTTGCAAAAAATTTTTTTTGGCCCCTTCGGGGCCTTAGGGACATCACACCCCCACCCCCCGGTGTGACAAAAATTTTAGAATTCAAACCAGAAAAAAACTAGAATTCATTTGAGGCTTTCATCACCCATATACCCATAAAGTCATAAAGTCTGAAAGTCATAAAGTTTGCAACACCCATACACAAGCATTTTTCAACTGGAATTTAACAGCAGCCTTTGGCCTCCATGGATTCTTGTGGTGAGAAACCAAAGTGGGAAACTTTTCTGCTTGTTAGCACAAGGATCTAGAAGCCTTGGAATTTGCTTAATAACTGCCTCAAAATCTAAAAATGCATGGTAATTTTTTGCAAGCTTCATTCGGAATGAGCCATAAAACAATATCCAATAGCGCAATCCTGTATTAATCAGCTGGTAGGATGTGAAAGCCTACCAAACCCGGCCGAAAAATTGCTGTTTTAGCATAGATAACTTAACCAAACGTATCCATATCATACACTATCAAAAAGATCTCGGAAAGAGCTTTCCAAAGCAATAAAAATCATCTGAAACAGAGCTCTGGATCAAAAGTTATGATAAGAAATGCGAAGAAAGCGCACTATAATAAGCCCTTCAAGTCCTTTCATGTGCCCAACCCGGCCGAAAAATTGCTGTTTTAGCATAGATACCTTAACCAAATATATCCATATCATACACTATCAAAAGATCTCGGAGAGAGCTTTCCAAAGCAATAAAAATCATCCGAAACGAGCTCACGGATCAAAAGTTATGATAAGAAATGTGTTGCCGGCGAGGAAACTGCACTACATGCGCCCTTGAAGCCCTTCATGTGCCCATTATGCACCACACACACAAAAAGAGGGCTTTTGTTGTGAGCCATTGGTTGTTGACCATTATGCACCACACGAACAAAAAATGGGCTTTTGTTGTGAGCCATTGGTTGTTGACCATTGAAAAAAAAAAGGCTAAAATCAATGGCTCAGAAATGGTGCACTCTAGATGTACGCATTAGTACATCCATTTGAATACATCACGAAATCATAGGAAAACCTTAGTGAACAGCGTACAAAAACACAAAGAAAACCCCCTGTTATTATGCTACATATTAGAGCGTTTTCCATTCCTCCCATTGAACCTGGTCGTACGCTCTTCCCGGCCCCTTTTATTTTTCTTATCCCTTCTATTTTCAAATTTTTCACGCTTTGGTCTTTTCTGTTCACGAGAAGGTACTCCTTCCCATATAACCAACTTACGAGCCTTGGGGTTCAACTTTCGTTCTGCAGCTCCTGCTTTTTTAATTGCGTCTTCCATGTTGACTGGTTCAATAAGATCTAACTCTGCAAATATGTCCTCCCTCAATCCATTCACGAACTTCCTTAAGAGTTCGTGTTCACCCAAGTTCCTAACTTGTGAACCTAGATGACTAAATTTCATGTAATATTCGGACACTGTTTCTCCGTCATCCTGTTTAACAAGGTCCCATTCTTTTTGCAATATCCTGTAATAATTTGCAGGCAAATAATGGGCTTCAAATGCACCACGAAAAACTGCCCATGAGTTAACTTCAGGCTGCATCAATCTGCGGCCTTGCCACCAAACTTGAGCTTGTTCATCTAAATATGTGTCCATGGCTTGCAGTTTCTCTTGTTCGGTCGCGTTAACTCTCTCAAAGAACTTTTCCCATATCCCCAGAAAACTTATTACTTGCATTGGCTTAACAGACGCTCCGCCAGTAAAGTATGGCAGATCAACTTTTTCCAACCATTTAGGAGCCTTATTCCTCTTAATTGGCGTATCAGTTTCAGCAGTCATCAAAGAATCTGGGTTGCCAATATCTGGCGGCGGATTTTCAGGTGGTGGTGGATGAGCAGGTGGAGGATCTCTAGGTAATGGAGGTGGCTGGGCATTACTGGGAAGGAAGCCATAGAGTAGAGCAATCTGCTCTAGTTTATGCTGGTAATCTTCTGGGGATGTAGGATGTGGTAACACTATCTGAGTGGCGATAAAGTCAGCAGTTCTTAAAGCCTGCTGGTATTGCTCTTCAGAGATATTGTAACGGTGAGCCATCGTTACAGGTTCAAGAACGGTAAGCTCTGATACCAAATTGATTCAACTAAAGAATAACCTCAACACATCAAAAGACAAACTCGGATAAAGAAAGAAAACTCTCCAATCTTTAGGAGCTCTTATGACCACCCAACCGGGCCAGGCTGTCTGCAAGATTCGTTACTAGCAGATAAGACCACAACCAATAGACCAAGGCTTAAGAAAGACAGATTTGCACAATCACTGACTACTGCAGAACGCCCAGCTCTTAGACTCAAAACCGGATTTCTGTATCTCTCAAAGAAGGAAAACAGTTATATTTATTAAGCCAGATATCCTATTTCCGGATGAACCTTTCTTGTTCAAAAATATCAATCCAAAAGGTAGATATGATCTAATAACAGAGTTTCGAATTGAAATAGCAGGGATTCGGCCCTTTTCTGGATCCAACCGATCCCTTGTTCTTAGGATCCGGCAGCTCTGTTTTACCTTAAGCTATTTTCGACGAAGGGGTCGCGGGCCGTTATCAGCCACGCCCCTTTTTAATCTAAAATGAGCATTTGGTTTTCTACTTGAAATATTAATGTTCCTAACTATACCCATTTGAACCATTATAAGGCATATCCCTTACAATTAGCTACTAGCCTAGGGATAATAACTCTTGTTGCGTCTTGCCTGTGCCACTCCCCCAAGCCGGCATCGAGCCGTAACAGGAACCGAGTTGTAGCTTGCAACTCTAATCTGATATGAATGTATTCTATATGCTCCAACAATTAATTAAGAATATGTGCAAGCACATGTACCATAGAGCACAGTTAACATCCTGTGCCAATTACAAAGCAAGAATAATTGATAGCACAATATGCTATATTAACATTACAACTAACTCCGATTGCCACATCAAATCAAATCCACGTAAAACATTAACACCTGTAAAGAACCATTACAGACCAGATCTTTCGCTAAGACTTACCTGATTGCTTCAGAAGCTGCAAATGTACATGTCAATTGAGGTTTCCATAATTTATGTGATCAGTGCTGTTGTTCAACTCAATAAGAATATGGCTACCATCTGTTGAATATAAATACTGCACAAACGAAAGCAAACATGGGGATACAATCCTAAATTTTGCAGACATGCCCACAATATATTTGTCATTCGAAAAGCAAACAAACATAGAGACGCAGCTACATAGAAGAAAGAAGCAATCTGAATAGAAGCGAAAGACAAAGCTATAAAACAAACCTTGTAGCAAACCCTCTTTCAAAGGATCCAGAAGCTTATTCGATGCTTTGGTAAGCAAAAGCAAAATAAAGAATACAATCAAACAAAATCGAAAAATACAAACTATTCAGCCATGCGTAGACTTTGTGTGTGGCCAAACAACTAATCTACTGCATTCTTCTTCCGTTCTGTTGAAGATTCCTTATAAAATATAACCTAGAACAATTGATTCATGAGTACCTAATTAGCATGGATGGGTTGAAGTGCATCAGTTATCACACCATTATCATTGTGGCTATGTCTAACAGAGTCTACACCACCACATGTTTTGTTGTGGTCTACCTTAACTTGCTAATTTCCAAGGCTGGTATCCACAGGGAGCTTGACCATAGGATCGGGTCAGTATAAACAATGTTTCTGTGCTCTGTAACTTTTTCAAGTTGCAAGTCTATTTGTCACTACAATATTCCAAGTATATTTGTCACTACAATGGGATCAGCTCTGCATAAGCTCCTTTTCTGTGCTCTAAGTTTGTCAATACTTAGGTGAAGTAAAGTGCAAAGAAAAACTCATGTTTCTATCACCATAGAAACCTTAAAATTACCAACATATGAGAGCCCACTGTTCCATTCATTCTTCAATTGGAAAATTAATCAGGCATGATCTCTGAAACAATAAATGCAGAGGCATGGATAAACTCCCGAATCTTGCGGCAAGCAGTTCCAGCACGCATTCATCTACCCATTTCATATTATGCCAGAAGAGCTTCATTAGAAGAGATGTGGACGTTGGTGGGACAACCCGAAAAAGGAATGTGCCAACCAAGTTATGAGCTTGTGGCATCATTTGAATTTGTCTTGGTTGTAAAGAACATGAGATGGCCTGCATAGCCTGCATCTAGGGGGGACTAAAATGCGTTTAAGAAAGAAAATCCAACCAAACATGTGCAGTGGCCAAACATGAATTCAAATATTCTCAGGAAGCTCTCGCCCTATGGTCATATAATTGCTTTGCTTGAACTCAGTAGCGGACTTTGAATTGCATCCCTGTGCATGCTGAATGTTTTAGCATTTGATTTGCCATCTCTGCAAGAGGAGACATTTGGCTGACCTTTCTCTTATGATATCATTTCTTCGAAGATGATACCATTTAATGGTGCTAGAGGTCCAGGGAAATCAGAGCATGAGATTTGATGGGGAGAAATGAGAATACGTTAAGTGTAGCATTTGCTAAGATCATTACAAATAAAGATGAGGATGCACGGGCAAAATGGCAAAATGGCAAAGCTGCAATAAAGTGCAGAGAACAATTCATGTTTCTAGCACCACACAAAATCATAAAATTACCAGCATATGACAGCCCACTGTTCCATACATTTATCAATTGAAAAATTACGCAGGCATGAACTCTGAAACAATAAATGCAGGGATAGAACTCCCGAACCTTGTGGCAAGCAGTTCCAGCAGGCATGCATCGACCCATTTCATATTACGCCAGAAGATATTCATTATAGAAGAGATGTGGATGTTGGTGAGACAACCTGAAAAAGGAATGTGCCAATCAACATGTTGCTTCTGTATTCAAAAACCCCTAGCATATATTAATTACAACACTTTGAACAGTCATGAAAATAATACCAATGAGAACCTATATCTGAGAATGAAAGAAAATTAAACAGTTACACAAAAACATAAACTTTACGTGACACTCATAGTATTATTGCTCTGCTATACATATAAACAGATGAAAATATAAATTACCTGGGGCAAAATCGTGCCGAATAGCAATCTGGAGGAGCAAAATGGGTTCCAGCGAACTGAGCTTAACATACCTGTGATGATAATAAACGAATGAGGATGATAATAATATATAAAACCTGTGATTTGGAGTGTGGCAGGCAAGAACATACCGAAGATATAACACCGAAATTTGAACATAAAATGCACTGTAATTTCTTGTGAACCTTTCCATACTCCGGTACTATTGCGGTGCCATAGCCAGGAACTCCCTTCTGTGCTTCTACTTTAGTCATGGTAGTCATGACTCCCACTCATAATTTTTTCCTTCCGGTCCGACCTTCTGGAAAAAAACCCCAGTACGTCCCGACCTTCTGGAAAAAACCCCATAACATCTATTAGGGTTCTTCCAATTTAGGGATAAGTGTATGAGATCTTCGGAAATCGCTGTGTATGAGGTCTTCGAGAACGTGGCATGCGGACATGCACAAATGCACAAAGGGGAAAATTTGCCAATGAAATCGTATGGAAAAACTCCTTCCCGATTTTTGGAAAGTCTGAAAGTTTTTCCGGCAGACAAAACCCCTCAAAATCTTAGGAAATTGAGTTAAAAAAAATTCCGAAAATGTTTTCAGCCATACCTGAAAATCCCAAATTAACAAGATTGATATATATGTTCTTATGTTTGTCCTCTTGAATCCGACCGTTGATCCAAGATCCTACGGTACGTGGCTTTGGGACGTATCCTACGGCTCAGATGGCTTGGGAGTTTGTATACGATCATATGTAAGCGATCCTACGGTCCAGGTTGATTTGATCCTGATCGTTGATCCGAGATCCTACGGCTCACGTTGGTTTGCGACACATCCTACGGTGCACATGGCTTTGGGAATTATATGTAATCGATCTAACGGTCCAGGTTGATCTTGATCCTTATCGTCGATCCGAGATCCTACGGCTCAGGTGGTTTGGCACATATCCTACCGTCCACATGGCTTTGGGAATTATATGTAATAGATCCTACGGCTCATATTGCTTTTATATGGTGAGATCTTGATCGTTGATCGAGTCTAAGATCCTAAGGGCCGGTTCACATGCAACCATCGCCAGAGAGGGGGCCTGTTTTACCCAGTGCAAATTGGCGATGGTGCAACCATCGCCGGAGAGGGGGCCTGTTTTGCCCAGTGCAAATTGGCGATGGTGGGCGATGGTGGACGTAAAATGGTGAGCCCTTTTACGTGATGGTGAGGGTCATGAAGGTGCATGTGAACCCAGCCTAAGGCTCATGTTGAATGCTCGTCCCTTAAAGAAAGGCTTTTAAAATTTTTTATGTTATTGGGGGGATTCGAACCCTGATCATTAACCCCCCAGCCCTCCATTCTAACAACTAAACCAAGCATTAATTCTATGAACAATTTATGTTTTAAATATACTTAAGGGTAACATAAGATAAAATAGAATATAACATTCTATATAGTTCAAGAAAGTTCTAGAATGTTCTAGAGGCTCTAGAGAGTTCTAAAATCTTCTAGAATGTTCTAGAAAGTTCCAGAATATTCTAGAATGTTTTGGAATATAAGAGAATCTAGGGGGAATCTAAGAGAATCCTTCCAGAAAGTCCCAAATTGTTCTAATAAGTTCTAGAATGTAGGGGAATCTTCGGGAATGTAAGGGAATAGGGAAATACTTCCAGAAAGTTCTAGGATGTTTTGAAAGTTTCAGAATGTTCCAGAAAGTTCTAGTATGTTCTAGAAATTACTAGAATGTAAGGGAATCCAGGAGAATTAAAGGGAATTCAAGGAAATCTCATAAATTGTAAGAAAATCTAGGAAGATATTTACAAGTCTAAGGGAATCTCTTAAAATCTAGTTGAATCTAAGGGAATCTTCATAATATCTAGGGGAATCTAAGAAAATCTTGATGAAATCTTAGAGTTTTTTTAAGATTTTGCAAAGAGCCACAATAGAATGTTCTAAAATGTTTCATAATAAAGGTGTACAATATAAATCTTGAAAAAAAAAAAGTTTTAGATGCTCAGGGTAAGCGCCTCAGTCTAAAAATAGAAAGTGTTTTAGAAATGTTGCACAGATCCAAAATAGATTATTTTGGAAGGTTCTAAATGCTCATCGGTAAGCACCTCAATCAAAATAGAAAATTCTAAGAGAATCTAGAGGATTCTTCATGAATGCTAAATATAGTACATAGAATGTTGAAAAATATAGAGGAATCACAAGAGAATCTCAGTAGAATCGTTGGTTACCTAGAGCACGACAGGGCCTTGCACCGTAAGAACATGCTAAAACTGGAACAATGTGCCGTAGGACGCATTAAATTTCTTGTATATATACACATTTGTTTAAGGAAGCAATAGCTTGAAAGCCATCCAATATGCCAAGAGTATTGGCCTCCATATCCTTTGCTTACCTCCTCACACTAGCTATAAATTGCAGCCCCTTTGATGTGTCATGCTTCTCTCCATTCAAAGCTCATACAGGGGTGTCTACATGCATGCTAGACCAAAGCATGAACCTATAAAAGAGGATATGGCTATGATAGTGTCTACATCATTGAAGGAGTCTTTGACTCATTCCAATATTGTTGTTGGCTTTGCAAAGACAGGGATTTGGCCCTTCAATCCAGCTGCTATTTATCCTGATCCATTTTGCTAATGATCTTGTTGTGTAGGACAGTGAAGATGATGCTATTGATAATGACATTGAGGAGAATGGACCTATCCTTGAAGGTCCTTCAAGTGCTTTGCCCCAGCCAAATCTAAATCAAAATACTAGCTCTACTGTTTTGGAGCATATTGGTGCAGCCTCTGTTGTCTCCTTTGCCTTAATATTTGGTCATGTAATCTCTGATCCAGCACCACAAGTGCCAATTGCTCATCTACATGTACCAACTCCTGTTGTTGTTGATGCGCTGCCTAGAGCTAAAAGGTCTAGGATACCAGAATTGCTTGCTGATAAGTTATTTATTACCTCTGATCAAATGATTAGTGCAAGAATTGAAGAGGACATGCTAAGGTTAGAGCTAAGAGAGTAACAGAAAAGAAGAGATTGGCAACAGAAAAGAAGATGATTAAGAAGCAGGAGACTAGAAGAAAGGCACTTGTTAAGGCTGCCAAGGAGGCACAAAAGGTTGCAGAGGCAGATTATAAAAGGATATCAGCTATGTATAGGTCTTTGATCCACTATAGGCCTGTTGTTTGGAGATGGAAAAATGCTGCCTCAACCTATTTTAGATGCTAGGTCAAAAGCCAAAAGGAGATTAAGGCAAAGGAGACATGCATCTACTACAACAAATCCTCAGACTCTTTATTTAATGTTGATATGTTTTATAGGCCTGCTGACCATATTGCAGCAGACAATGAAGAGGTGCATGAAGAAGAGGTGCACAATGCACATATGCATGAAGAAGATTTGCACAATGATTTAGAGCATAGTGTAATTGTGGATTAGTCCATGGATAGCCAAGAAGATGGCACTTATTTTGGGTGTTCAATTGAGGACACTCATGAATGTTCTTGGGATCACTTGTTGGAGAAGAGAAGAGTTGTAGCAACACATAGACAATACCAGGATGATCCAAAAGGATATTGATCTATTCCAGATGCTTATCATGGAAGGGATGCTGGACAAGACAACGGTATTGTCCATGGTGAATATCATGGAGTTGGAAGTGATTCTGAGGCAAGTTCTGGATCAGAACAACCCTTAAAGAAAACCAAGAGGCTGGATGTGCTATACCAAAAAGATCAGGCAATTTTCTAAACCTAACTTAGCCTCCAGACCGTGCAACATTTTGGTCTTTATTCTTGTTGCATACAACTCTTGTTCTAGGATATAACTCACTATAATGTAACTATATGTAGGTCTTATTAAATTCCATGACAATCTTAATTTTTATCATCTTTTGGGAGCTGCGATCAGCATTTTTTATTGCTTATTGAGGTATAACAGAAACAATGATCTCTTTACTCTTTTAGCTCAATCTTTGTGATGGCTGAATCTTTATGTTGTCTATATATACTCTCCGACATCTTGCTTTCTGCTGTGCTTGCAAATTCAGTTGTTCAATTCGATTTTGCAGGTAAGTATTTGTTATATAATTGTTTATGGAGTTTGAATTATTAAGCAACATGTTAACAAGTGTTACCTAACAATTCAAACTCTTGGACAGATGAGTTTATTGGGGTGTTGCAGGGGGGATGCATGGTTGTTAGCCTACAAAAGGCTGAGAAGGATCATTGCCTCCCATCCCCCAACAGGAATTGATTTTAATTTTTAACAAAATACAGGTCACTTGCAAATTACATATGGCCAATTCAAACTTCTGTTTGGTCCAATGGTGGTGCAAGGCAGGTCCAAGAGACGAAGAAAAGGTCCATTAAGGTAAACTTGTGGTCCATTCTCCGTGCTTCAGTGATTTATCAGGCTTGAACATTTAACGATCATGCGGGACAATTATGGTGCATAAATTAGGCATGTTTAGCAGGTTATTGGGAGATGAATACAACATTTTTTCAGATTTTTTCTTGTTGTGTCTTGTATGGCAGAAGTTAAGGCGCATGAACTAATTTGAATCAGTTAAATTGGATCGAGAAGCTGCCTGATACAGGGATTTGATCCTTAAGTGGACCATTGGTGGTGAACCCCCCAAACAAAAAAAAAAAAAAAAAAAGAACTTTGTCTATGCGTGCATTACATATACTTTAGGATTGTGTCTTTGCATAACCCCTTTTAACATCATATACTTCAAAATTGCCCCTCATCTATGGCCATCACTAGCACTTTATTTTCCTGCTTCAAGTATAATACATTGTCCATTGACTTGTTCATAAGTAACGGTGGCATTTCCATACTCTTTATTAGGCCTATTATTTCATGGTTTTTATAATCTTGTATAGTAATAGCATTATTATGTTTATAAGCTGTTTGATCTACGTGGGCAGTATAAATTTAGTGTTCCTATTTATCTGTCATAAGCATTGTGTTTATTAAGTTACGTCGTAAGTACTAGCTTTTATAAAAGAGAGAAAAATAGTCTTCATTAACTCTTGAATAATGATGTGTGGTGCACATTCATCAACAATCTCAATACACATAAAGGAAGTCATTCTTGACTTGCAATCATAATCTGGATAGGAACATTAATTCTTTGAAGTAGGGTATGTAAATTAAGATATATGTCATATCAGTTGTTGTATTGAAATGGGTGGCTTTTCCATTAGTGATAAACTCATGTGACACTTCCACTAATACTGCATTTAGATCTTCTTGTGATTCAAATGTTTCAAAACTTGTCATATGATGTAATTACACCAATGGACATAAGAGTAAAATATTAAGACAAAGGAAAAGGAACAATGGCATCAGGGTCATTACACCCTGGTTACCTTCAAATTTATAAATAAGGATGATGGTATTATTAGGTCTTCAGTCATGGCACTAACATCACATATGCAGGAAGTGCTAGACATGCGAGCTCAATTGTGTTCCCCATTACACACATGTATAAATGTACAGTTTATTGGCGAGCTTATTACTGCTAAGATTTTCTCCCTCGAAACCCCTTTGGGGCGAGGGTTTTTAAATCATGTTTTTTAATAGGCTTGCTATGTTCTTACTTTCTTTGTTTAGGTCCTATAGGCCTCTTGGTCTTCGTGAATGATAAGCTTCAGATCAATTCAATCTATCAAATCTTTAAGGTAGAATTTTATTATTTCTTGTGCCCATTCTATAGATAAGATAAGATAAGATAAGATAAGATAAGATGAATTTTTATGTCCAGGGGAACCCAACGGGTTATGGGACGGCACATGCAAGGGCAACAACCCATCTAAAACCTGGGGACTAGGCCCCATCACCAAACACAATAACCAAATATTAAAAAACTACCAACAAAAAACAAAAAGATAATGCTAATGCTAGTGGTAATTTTGTGCTTCTAAAATTATCTTGACATAGCCAGTCCAAGGATTGGAAGGCCATTGGTCTAGAATAATTGTTGTACCTTCCCTGTACACTGCCCATTTCTTTTGCAGGCGGGCTGCCCTCACCTTGCAGCGCTCCTCCTTACGGTTACACAATTGAAGAGGGGAGAGGTCTTCCTGTACTGAGAAACTAGTCCCTCTGAGATGGTTTCCATGCTGAAGAACATGTAAGTGACTAAGAGTGTCTTGAAACTGAACCAAAAGATGGCGAAGACGATCAGGTCTTGCCGCTCCCACCCTAGTAGCGGAGACAACTCCACCAACTTTCACATGCATGACATCAGTGAAGAAATACAAAGCCGCATCCACATCTGAATGGGCATCATCGTCTGCCTCTGCAACCCCTATAATACGCAAGTTCAGGCTCCTGGTAACAGAAGATACTAAGGTAGACTGCTCCTTTCTGCTAGCTATATAGACACTGCAACTCCTGGTTCCCTTGGGATTGTGGAGATGTCTGTACTCCCACCTCAACATGTTCCCTTTCCAATGTCTGCACTCCCGCTTCAACACAATGTTTTTAAGCTTTGGCATCATCACATTGTCCACACTAGAACAACACACCAAAACATGTGTGCTGGCACCATGGCCTCACAAGCAAACAAAGCTTCGAATACAAAACAAACATTTATGTCTAAACTAGTTCAAATGCCATTTCTCTTGCTCCTCTAGAGCATATCATACCTGCGCACTGTCCTGTGAATAAGAGCCCTCCTCCTGCTCAAGGCATCTCTTTTCATAATAGCTTGTGAGACCAAAAGCCTTCTACCACCAACATCCATACATGTCCACCATAGATCAATGCAGCAGTTCATATTGCTCGTCATATCACACAATTGGCCTACAAACACAGATGAGTGGCCATATAGGCCATCCACATTAAGCAATTCTTCAGTCTTCGATCACACATCAGGCTCAGGATTGATATGAACAGCAAATTTACGATTCTAATTAAGATGATGGTTCGCATCTCCAACTACAGGTACAACGAATCCAAGAATAAGCCTAATACCCATGGGACTAGCAAGGCGCTAATTTTACAACCTCAACTTCGACTTGCAAAGTCATCTGGCAAAAAAAAATCAAGAGCATCTATATGTTTTAACTTCACAACTCAATAAGGTTTCCACAACAGAACAAATCGATGTCTTCCCTTGTTCCTGGACCAAGCACAGCCTGTTCAACATGAACACCGCCTTTCCTAGCTTTTAAAGTAGCCTTCCTCAAGCCCATCACACAATACAAGAAGGTTTCCATTGGGCCTATACTGATTCAAAGCCAGCAAGATTACCATGCCTAACATTTGATCCACATAACATTTCAACTATGTCATATGTTCACGGCAGCATATATATTCACAATACAAGATATGTGCTAGCGATACCACCTCGCTAGCTCACTGACCACAAGGTAAGTGGGTCTTCATTCCTTCTGATCCTTGGAGCATTCTTATCAAGAATAGAATAGAATAGAATAGAATATGATTTTATCGTCCACGGAGACCAACTGGCCTATGGGACCCAAGTACAAAAGAGAGCGAGGTATTACTACGAGGATTAAAAACCCCCCAGAAGGGTTTAGGAAAAACCTTAGTAGCAATAAGGATCTTTGACATCTTTACCGCCTGATTATATACATAATCACAAGAAAAACGGTGAGGTTAATGGGGGACGGGGGCATAAGCGAGTCCGCGTATCCATTACCTCACGGAATGCGATCCCAACAAGCCTACGAGGCCGTGCTCGGTAGCTCATGCAAGGCCTGATGGGGCACAACTAAGCAGAGCATACCGAGCGGATATGCTCATACACGGACAGGCACGAGGGCGTGACTTTCATCCTCAATGGCTACTGTTGGCGGCATTGGCCGGACTCGTCCTCATGCGGCTCCCGAATCCATCTCCCCTGTCTCAATGCGGAGGTGGTGTGCACTGTCGCGAATGGAAGCAATCACCTGGCGGCTTTTCATGGGTAGATGGGTGCCGCGAGGTAGTGGTGTGGGCCTTGTGAGCATGGGATTAACTGCTTGTCGATAATTTGCCACCTTGACATGTGAGCCGGGGCCTGCATCCCAAAGCTTGGCCATAAAGCAAGCATCCAGAAATCTTGCTTCAAGGGCAGCGTTCCTTCGGTGTATGCAGCTTTGGTCCACATCGTGTGCCTCGCACATTCCATATAGCGAACCACCGGGCTTGCTTGTCTTTCCAGCGGGGCTTTGAGTCGGCCAAGGGCCCCATCGCCATGCTTGCCAAAGCAAGGTTGGGCGGCGGGCTTCATCCATAGCCACCACCTTACGGAAGTAAATAATGTGACGTTCCGTAGCGACCCCTGTAAGGGAAGGAAGCTTTGTCTCTGGAGCAAAGATCGATATGGGGACCGTGGATTTCACTCCCGGTGCGGGGCCAAGAAGGCCTACGTACACTGCTCTAGATGGTTCCAAGTGGTGAGGGATATCAGCGGCCCCACGCCACGCCCCATAGAGGGGAGGACGGTTCAACCAAGGCCACGAACAAGTGTGCTGGTGACCCCATGCATCTGGCTCTCGCCTTGTGGCTGTTGTTTTGCATTGCATCTGAGGGCTTTCCGACTGCGGTGACCCGTAACGATGGATGCATCCGGTGTGTGGTAGTAGAAAACTCAATGCCGGATACTTATAAGGCCGAGCCACCTCCACTACTTACTGGTAAGTGAATGAGGGAAGGCGTGGGGATGATGGGATGATGGGACACCCTTGTCTTGGCCAAGTTAACTCTCATGTCGGTGAATTGGCGAGAAAGTGTCCAAAGCATCGGTGGCGTTGCATGTCCTGCGGGGTATATCGCGGCAGGTCAACATCATCGGCATATATGAGTTGCGGATTATGTGGTGCATCAGCGGCCTCCTCGGTGCTTTCGACTAGCCATTCTTCTAGCTGGTCAATGTACAAGCCGAAGCGTCGGGGGATAGAGGGCAGCCTGGCGCACCCAATGCTACTAACTGCGGGCTCCCCCGACGGTGTGAGGCGGGTGGGAGCAAGCCTGCGTATGAATACGTATATAGCATTGCGCAAGTCGGCGGGGGTCCCTAGGCACGTCTCAATCTATCCCACAATTTATCCCGAGGCAGCGTGTGTCAAAAGCCTTGCGAAATCCACAAAGCAACGATGCAGTCGGGCGTCGATTAGGCTATCCTCTATGAGTGTTCGCAGAGTGAAGATATGGTCAATAGTAGAATGCGGGGCGGAAGCTTTACTGGCGTGAGAGCCCGCACTTCTCCATCCCTGCCCAAAGTGTTAATCGGCTCAAGAATCGGCAAGCAACTTGGCAAAGCAGCGGCCACCATAATGGTGCGATAGTTGGCTGGTACGTGGGGGTCCCCCTTTGTATATGGGCACAACTCTACCGGTAGTCGGTCGCGGGGAAAGCCTTCTTGCAATGCCCTCGTTGAGTCTTTGTGAGCAGGCACCATTGGGGGCCCGCCCACTTGAGAAGCTACGCACGCATACCATCAAATCTGGCGCCTTCGGATTAGCGGCAGGCGAGGCCATTATGACATCCCGCCCGGTAATGACCCGATTGCTAGGCACTGTCAAGGAGGGATGCGGTGCCCGGCTTCCCATTGGGTCATACGGCTGACACGCAAGTATCTCACCCATTGTTAGGGGTAATATTTCACGTGGGTCGTGGGGGCTTACTCAAGACCTTTCTCCAGAAGGCCCTAGGGTGGCGGTCTAGAAGACCAAACATCATTCTTTGGTGCTCTGCAAGGTACCTGGTTTTCTTGGTCTTGAGGAAGGGCGGTATTGACGGGGCGACTGCGGTGAATGGTGGGGTCCGGCACTTGGGCGGACCATCGTTTCAACTCCGACATTGCGTCATCGAACCGGTGATTGCGAGGGAAGGTGATTGCACCCCCGTGGATCGTCGAGGCGGCCTCTCCCAAAGCATCGTCCCCTACCCTCGGAAGGAGGCTGGTTCGGGGCCGTCTATGTTGTTGAAGTGTGGGGAGTTGCAACACTCGGCGACTCATGCTCAAGCATCCTCGCATAGACCGCCGCATGATCATAGTCCAAGCGCAACCGTGGTACATGGGGTGTTGGGGCAATGGGTGCTTTCGGTTGGCTGCCAATCTATCTCGCAAGAATAGGGGCTGATGGTCGGTCTACTTCCTCGTCCGACCACTGTCCGGACAGCAGGCGAGTGATCAAGTGTAGGCATTGCTTCGTCTCGCTAGCGCGTAATCCACCGCCCCGGTGCCGCCCCACTGGTTCTCCCGTGCCCACAAGTGAAGCGGTGGAGGGGCCGACCCTTTATGCCGACCCATTGCAAATGACCGGGTCAAAGATCTTGCAAAGCACTTAAATGCTTAGGCCATACAGTATCACGTAAGGCGTGTCATCGGCGCCCTTGGCCAAACCATCTCTCTGGGGTCCATTTGCAACACATCCTCGGCTAGAGGTGCGAATTTTGGGATCTGCTTTGTCCCTGATGCGGCGCATTGAAGTCTCAAGCAACATGACCTTGCCCAATTATGCATAACTGGCGTATGTCATCATATAGATCGACATAGGGCTCTGCGCATCCACATCAAGTGCGTGTGGTAAAAGTTGCTCTCGGCATGTGGGAAGTAGCAAGCCGCCACAAAGGAGGGCTGCCATGTTACGCTTTTCGTACCCGCAGGTATCTGTTGTGCACGTGCACTTGCGCAGGGGGGAGGCCGATTGGGCCAAAGAAATGCGGTAGTAACTGCGCCAATTCCTCCGTGTCCTCGTTTCGGTGCACTCATTGAAGGCGAAGTAGCGGTATCTGGCAAAATCGGGGTAGCTTTTGTGACCGGCATGTTCCCATGTTTCCATGAGGAAGATAAGGTCCATGTCCATGGCGGCGAATTGAGATTTGTCCCCTTACGCCATGGAAAGCCCACGGCAATTCGAGGATACCCACGGAGCCACGATCCCTATTTAGTGGCATGCATACAGCCGCCGGTCGATGGTGGTAGTGGTGGTCCCGGGGGAGCGGAAGATGTGGATGCACATTGCATTTGGGGCCCCCTCGAGAGGGACTTCGAGGGGGCGGAGTGCACATCCCCTGTTTGGCTGCACGAATTCCCGCATCCTTCCCCGGACCAGCCCGGCTGCCCCTCCATGTAATGCTGCGGCGGTCCCTTACTTTGGCCAGCTCACGCCGGGTCTCTTGTTGTCTTTGGGGGTCAAGTCGGTCCAGCGTCTGAGCCGTCCCCTTCAACTTCGGCCTACGGCGGGATGGCCACCCGCTCCGCGCTCTCAAGCTGTGAAGATGACCACCGAGGCGTCGGTGGCTGAATTCCATGGCGACTTCGCCTTTCCAATGGTCGCAGTCTTTGGGAAATCATCATCGGTCCAAGATGCATTAATGCGGAGTGGGAAGTAAGATGTTCTCGACTCCTCCGTCGGGCCTCGCACTACCACATTGCGGCTCTGCGTCTCTGTTCTGGAGTTCGCGGGGGCCGCACCGGTGTTGGTTGAGGTGGGTGAGGCATAAGGCATGGCCGGCCGGGTGGTGGCGCCCGGCGTGTCTCGATGTGTCCGCGGCATGTGTTCGGGTTGGCGTCTGTGTAGGTTGGTGGGTTAGCGGGGTTGGTATGTTCTTTCTTTGTGGTTTACGTTCTCCCGAGTGCGAGCTCGGCTCTTGCGGGACGTTGTCATGTCTTGCCATCTCCAGCGTGCAATGGCGGAGTTGCTCATGTGCCTCGGCATGGAGGCCCCTTGCCTTCTGACAGGCGGCAGCGGCGCCCGCTCAGCTCGATCACCGTGCTAAATCCTTACCCGGCTTTCGATTTGCACGGCTAGCTTCGAGGCGGCACGGAATCCTTGTCTCACGGTGGCGGCCTCCGCAACCCTCGGCAGGGGGGAGGCGGCCTGTGCTCCTCGTTACCGTGGCCTTAGCCTCCCTCAACCTCGGCCTGGATCGAGAGCGGGGTTACAGTGTCTCCTGCTCTACCGGTTCCTGTGTCTGCGTCCCGGCTTCCATAGCTGCCAAACGGTGTCTGCAGCCCCCTCATATCTGCAAGCTCTGCTGGTATTGTTGTCTGTCAAATTGTAGCAAGTGGATGCTATCATCGCACTTTGTAAATGCAGCGATCCTCCAATTACGTGATTAGATGCGTTTTCACGGCGCCAAGCGCTGCGCCAACATCCCAGAGATGTTATGTTCTCCACCTACGGCCGGGCACGCTGGGCGTGCACCTTTGTTGGCCTCAACCCTCGCTACAAAAAGTGGCTGCTACAAAACCTGTCCAGTAACTCTTACCTTGGTGTCGTGGAACAAGAAGGAGTCGGGCATTCTTGCCAATTCCCTCATCTGCGGGACTGGATTCCCAGGTCAAGGGTGGCAAGAATGCCCTCCCCCTTCCCATTCCACATCACTTCCAAGAAACACCAACCATGTGAAGTTTTTTTAAGAGCATGAGACCTTGGGCCCGAAATTTATGATCTTCTTTAGCATTTTGCTCCCCAAATGTCAAAGACTGTAATGGCTTCTAACGTAAGGACTTTCCATGGTTGGTGTTTCTTGGAAGTTTAGTAGGTAGGGTGAAATTGATTTTTTAATCATCCATTAGATATATATAACCACCTTAAACCTCCTTCAATCTAGCAAAAGAAATGGAGAATTCTGTGACAATGTCTCAATTATGCTAGATATTTGAAACTGGTAGTAAACTAAAACTTGCTAAAAAATGAGTTATGCTTGACAATGGCCAAGATCGTCCGAAATCGACGTCCAATGGTCTGAGCCTACCGATGGACGCCTTGCACAAATAGCAACAAAAATAACAAATATCAACCATGGAAAGCCTTTCTATGAAATGTTTGTCAAGATGAAACTTTTTGTCATCCCGCCTCCAATATATTGTCTTTGAGATATTAGCCAACCATGCCTGGAAAGAATACAACGTCAAATATTACAATATTTTTCATATGAGAATATACCCAATTCCATCCATGGAATTCCTTAAACCATCTTGTTAACCGAAGCTACACTCTTGGTTACAATCCTAAGCACACACTACAAAGGTCTAGGCACAGTATGGACGGTTCTAGCTCTCTTGCCCATCAGGGTGAGAATCAACACCAAAACACAAAACCAAAGGAATCCATATTATTGGCTAGCCCATTCTAAACCAGCTAGCACCAACATCTGTATTGATAAATCCCTCTGTAGTATTATCTATCTGGGACTTGACTACGCAAACCAAGTCTAGTACTTTTGCTCCTTGGTCTCTCCATTATATAACTTGTCTTTACAAGACATTACTTTATATGGTCTTTACCACAGCCGTCGGATTCGTCGATCCTAGGATCCAGATCGTATGTTGGGGCCTCTGGACACCTCTTGTTTCGGTTGTAGTCATTTATGATTGGAGGCGCCTATGATTTTGAAATATGAAATACGATTTCGCCTAAGGTTTTGAGGAAATATCGAACCTCTATACGACTTTGCCTAAGATTTTAGAATATGAAATACGGGGCTCGAGCCTCTACCAAAAAAATTCAATATTCTAATAAAACTACTTTAACCAATATACTCAGTGAGCTAATGTAATTATTTTTTATCTTGAATTTATGTTTTTTTTTTTTTTTTTTTTTTTGGGAAACAACTTATTTGATTGTTTTAGAGATATATGGTCTATAATTTCAGGGATTGTTATTTTTATATCCATATCAAATCCCCTTGGAACCCCTTGTTATTTTGCTACATATTCAACGAGGTGCACCTTGGACTACCACAGTCGCGGATTCGTCGATCTTATGACCCAGATCGTATGTTGGGGCCACTGGCACCTCTCGTTTCGCTTATAGTCATTTATGATTGGAGGCGCCTATGATTTTGAAATATGAAATATGATTTTGCCAAAGGTTTTGTGGGAATATTGAACCTCTATATGACTTTGCCTAAGATTTTAGAATATGAAATACGGAGGCTCGAACCTCTACCAAAATAATTCAATATCCTAATAAAACTACTTTAACTAATATACCCAGTGAGCTAATGTGATTATTTTTTATCGTGAATCTATGTTTCTTTTTATAACAACTTATTCGATTGTTTTAGAAATACATGGTCTATGATTTCAGAGATTGTTATTTCTACATCCATATCAAATCCCTCTGGAATCCCTGTTACTTTGCTGCATATTTCTAAACGAGGTGCACCTTGGACTACCATAGTCATCGGATTCGTCGATCCTACGACCCAGATCGTATGTTGGGCCTCTGGGCACCTCTCGTTTCGCCTATAGTCATTTATGATTAGAGGCACTTATGATTTTGAAATATGAAATACGATTTCGCCTAAGGTTTTGAGGGAATATCGAACCTCTATACGACTTTGCCTAAGATTTTAAAATATGAAATATGGGGGCTCGAACCTCTACCAAAATAAGTCAATATTCTAATAAGCCTACTTTAACCAATATATCCAGTTCTAATGTGATTATTTTTTATGTTGAATCTATAATTTTTTTAATAACAATTTATTCGATCGTTTTAGGGATATATGGTCTACGATTTCAGGGATTGTTATTTTTATATCCATATTAAATCCCTCTGGAACCCCCTGTTATCTAAACGAGGTGCACCCTAGACTACCACAGTCGTCGGATTCGTCGATCCTACGATCCATATCGTATGGTGGGGCCTCTGGGCACCTCTCGTTTCACTTATAGTCATTTATGATTGGAGGCACCTATGATTTTGAAATATAAAATACGATTTTGCTTAAGGTTTTGAGGGAATATCAAACCTCTATACGACTTTGCCTAAGATTTTAGAATATGAAATATGGGGCTCGAACCTCTACCAAAATAATTCAGTATCCTAATAAAGCTACTTTAACTAATATACCCAATGAGCTAATGTGATTATTTTTTATCGTGAATCTACTTTTTTTTTATAACAACTTATTCAATTGTTTTAGGGATATATGGTCTATGATTTCAGGGATTGTTATTTTTGGGTTGCCCCTAGGGGGGCAAACCCTCATTTATGTGGTATGTGGGCATATTCAGGTATATGCCGGCATATGCCTAGCATATCGGTGGCCCGCTCAAAGCGGCTGCTTTTGTAAACTCTCGGTCATCCAGCCCCATTCGCAGGCGTGGCTATGGTGCATGTCGACCATTCTTCTTCGTCCAAGCATTTTCCTCTGGCTTCCAAGAGCATGGCAGTTATTTACCATACTGCTTTGAGTTTGGATGTATAAGCGACAAATCTTTGTAAATGTAATGCAAAGGGTGGAGCATTTTTGGATATGGCGCTTGGCGTCTCTCGAGCTCGAGCTGTCCAGCCATGGTCGCGACCTCATTTCTCCCTTAGCCCTAACGATTATGCCGGTATCCGGCTTCTTCGGATATGAGGAAGTGGGTGCAAAAGCAAGGTGGATTTGTATGGAGTGGTGTTCATATAGCTAATGAAAATGCTCTGAGCTGGTCTTGGCCTTATTGCAGCGCAGCCACTATCTTCCGGTTCTACCATCGTTTACCTTTGCCTCGCCATATCCCTCTTCCTATGCCACGGCCATCAAGTGGAGCTGAACATGTCCTTTTTGAATTAGCGCAGCTCATCCCTGGTAATCTAAAATTAATCTCTGTTCGTATTTTATCAATGCCATTGTTTTATTTCGGGAAAAAAGTGGTTTTGGTGTTCAGTAAACTTTAGATGCCATAGTTAATATTGCAAGAGAAAAAATATTAATTATGTTTTAGGGCCAGAGTGTGCCAGAGGAACTATGGTCTTTAAGGCTTGGATTGAAGCTCTTAATGGAGAGCGCAAAGACTGGCTCTTTTTGGTTGCCTTACATTAGCATGCTTCCACAGTCTTTTGATCTTCCAATTTTTTTTTTTTTTTGAAGAATATAAGAATATATTAAACCACTAGAATGCGATCAAGTACAATGATTAGTGTGGTGCTAAGAAATGAAGCACCCATCATGATCCACAATCTGTAGGAATGTCGACCAAATTTCAGCTTAAGCGTGCCCGGACAAGCTTGAGACTTGATGCTTTGCCACAACTTATGCCTCAAGATCGGAACCAAACCTGAAAAGGGCTAAGCATCTTGCATTGCGAAAAGACCGCCGGCTCTCCGTCTTTTCCAAATCAGCCACAAAAAGCCAAGCTCGCATAAATGAAGCGCTGCCCAGCAGCCTTTGCCCACTGCTAGGAAGGACTCCCCAAGAGAATCTTCATTTTGCATAATGAAGTCCCAAAGAGGGCTCTCCCCGGGACCAAGCTGCCCCTACCTCACGTGCATAGGACAAAGCGGTGCTCAATGGTCTCCACGTCGCCTCCCACATAAAGGGCATGTTTCGCTACCTAAGGCTTGAACACGTGGACTCGGACATTCACCACGAGGCTACGGTGCAAGATCTGCCACAAAAGGGTGCGGTTTTTAGGAGGAGGCAATGTATTCCACGCCCACTTCCACATGGCGGGCCACTTACTCCCTGGAAGCTTAAGTGACCACTTATCCGGCGGCCGGCGTGTCTGAAAGCGCTAGGAGCCCATAAGCCCGATGCTACAAATTGAGATGCATCAAGTCCACTATCGACTTCCAAACGCGATTGACTTGAGAAGACAAGCGCAATGGAATAGCATTGGCAATTCTGGCCCAAGTCCGTATGTCCCGGTGCGCAGCCAAATCTCTCCTAAAAACTCCCATGGCCCGGATGACCCTCCCAATACCGATCCGCGGATGGATGTTACCCCCTGCGGCAATCCATCCGGTTGAGTACGGGTGTGGGGACGAGGCCAAGGGAGGTGCAGAGTCCAAGGGTACCCAGAGAAAGGGCGATGAGGCTACCATACATCTGCTAGGGTCCAATGAAAAGAGAACCTTGACCACCTTCCGGGCCTTCGGGAGACCCTTAAGAAAAAGCGAGAAGTATGAGGGAATGGCCGCAAATCCTCAAACAGAGCCCCGGCAACTGAGCGTAATAGCGGCTTCCTAAACACAATAGAGTGACGAAGTGGCTGTGCTTAACAGAGCCAAACCTGGGGACTGTTGCTCCGCAACAACCGCCGGATGAATTTTGACACGGAACAGCCGTGTGCAGCGATACATCAAGCATACCCAAACCCCCCTTTCATGCGGGGCGCACACACTTCCACCATGCGACCTTCACTTTGTAGCCCCCTCCTCATTCCCTCCCCAAACAAAATTGCGAATGGTGTCATCCAACTCCTTAACCACACTTTACGGTGCAAGTATGCGAGGAGGTGCGTAAACATGAGTGCTTCTGAGCGACTTGGCTACGAGAATCCTACCAGCCATGGTGAGTTTACTTCCTCTCCACCAATTCAAATCTTTGCTTAAGATTACGTAATGTCTCGCCCAAATTGCCCTAGCATTAATGTCCAAGCCAAATGGTATGCCTAACGGTTTGGCGGTTTGTGTAGCGGTGTTAGAGCCCAAGGAAAGCTGTCTCAACCACGCGAGGGAGGAGGTTCCTCCGGTACCCACATGGCGAGAACGCCGACCCGGTTCGGCCAAGCATCCGAAGCTAAAGAAAAGGCATCCAAAATATTCTTGGGCGCACGGAGATTGGACTTCGTCTGCATGAAGAAAGAGGAATGTATCATCCCAAATTTGCAAACCTCGCCGCTTCCCATCATCCATGCGGAGACCTTGCACCACATTGTCGACGAATTGCCACCGAAAAAGTTTTTGCGAGAGAGCTTACGCCACTATAGTGAACAAGAAGGGGCCAGCGGATATCCTCGCCTAATGCCTCGCCCACGAGAGAAGATTGAAGAGGTCTCACCACGACACTTCACCGTCGCCCCTAGCGGACACGTGCGCTTCATAACCGTTTCCCTGAAACTAGGCCCGCACCCAAAGGCACGCATCATATCGCCAAGAGCGCGCCCGACACATCGTCATAAGCCTTGGCAAAATCCGATTTTAAGAAAAACAAAGGGCTGCCTCATCCTCACGAGCCCAATGCACTCCCTCAAAAGCGGCAGCCACATTATGAAGAATATTCCATCGAGGTATAAAACCGGTCGCTCTCGCACTAATGGCGTGAACTAGAAACTGGCTTAAGCCTCTCGGCCAAAGCCTTAGCAATGATTTTATACACTCTGGACAGCGAGTAATAGGCCTCCAGTCATTGATGGTTTTAGGATGCTTACACTTGGGTATAAGTGAGCACAGGTATAAGTGATCTTCCAATTTTTTTCTCTGGTCCTGAGATACAAGGTTTAGAATATGTTCCCATCATACACCAGATAAGTCTCACGTTATGCTTATAGCAGTAACTTAAGTAAATAATGTTCAATTACCTAATTTTTTATGCAATACAGGTGAAGAAGAGATCACGAGTTTTTCTTTGCAATTTACAAATGAAATGTCGAGAAAACATTAAAAGTTTACCAAATGAGAAACATCCTTTTGGTGGGCAATCAGTTGATGCCGGTGCATTGGGTTGGGCCATGGCCGCAGTGTCTAGCAGGGCTTTTAGAACAGGTGGTCCAAACAGTTTGGGATCAGCAATGATGCTGCCATTGATTGATATGTGCAACCATAGTGTATTGTCAATGACAATATGGGGCCAAAAGATGACATGTTTCTGAAGGTATGAAGCAAGGCTGTAACTTATACAATAGTAAGGTCCACATATTCTTTTTGTTTTTCTTCTTTTATTTTTAGGTTTACTGATCATCATCATCATACAAGGTCATCACCAAAAAGGAATTGAATGTTGGGGAACCTATCCATCTGGACTATGGGCCACTTAGAAATGACTTTCTTCTTTTGGATTATGGTTTTGTAATACCAAACAATCCTCATGACCGCATCGAGCTGAGATATGATGGATGGTTGCTAGACAATGCATGCGGTTAGTTGTAGGATTACGACATTCGATTGATTATCTTTTTTTCGCACTGACTCCATGGCGGCTAGGAGGCGTTAAAAGCAATTTGAATCTGCTTGGCCTTTGGAGAAGCGCTAAAGGTCGAGAAATTGCAATGGTCGGTTTCCTAGAATTTGCAATTTTCCTTTTAAATTTGTTATAAGCTGTTTAAATAATCAACTATCGGATAGCGTTAGGTTGGATCAAGTTGGGCGTCTTTTGGCGACTTTAAGAATTCTTTACGAGAGAGTGCAACCGATTTACATCAAGACATGAACACATTAAAATCTTGGGGGGCGTCACGCACCTTTGGGTCTTGATAATGGCCGAAAGGTTCGAAGACCTTATGCGCATTGGCTTCAATAGTTTTGAGTCATTTCAAAACTACAATAGCGGAAGATGAAAATGCCCTGTCTAATCAAGAGTTATCATCACGCAACAGATTGGTGGTCCTATTTCGCCTTACCAAAAAGCAATTGTTAGTCAGTGTTATGAACAATATTAAATCAAAACTCAAGGCTCTGGAGAAAGAGAGCCTGCTTTGATGCAATGCTTTCAACTTTGTTTTTTTGAGAGGGAAAGGAATAAGCTGCATTCTTGCAATCAGATGGTTATGGAAAATGTGTATTTTTCCAAGAGATTACGAGAGATAATGTATATGGCAGATGAATTTTAACTTATAAGTAAACACTATGCATAAATTGGCATAGAAATGATGCCTATACCTAACCTTAGCCCAACCCTCTGACTTATTAATGAATTCTCATATCATTGCCGTATCTATCTATATTAACAGCATGTTACACAACAAATGTGACGTGGGCATGCAGGAAAAACCATGTGGCAGCCCAAAATATGTGAGGTGGCCATGCAAAAAAAGAAAAACATGTGCAGCTCTTTGCCACATCATCGTGATTCCAAATTCTGCAGCGACCGTCGAATTGGCCCACCGGAGTCCACCGGAGTCCAAGAATCTTAACCACCGGCCCCTGCCAGTTATTTGCATCTGACCGTCCCCCACTGTTGGATGCTGATTGGTTTATATCCAAGAATGTATGGAATATTCGTATTTCAAAGAATATTCCACGGATTATCACAGTAATTTTTCGAATATTCTATTTTAAAGAATATTCTACAAATTATTAGCGTACGAAGAACATTTCATACAATAGATATTTTGTTACGGCATCAGATCTGGCAAGCCTTGGAGAAAATTAGTACCCTTGGAGAAAATTAGTACCTGGAGCATCATTTCCATACAATCATCACAAAACTCAAGAATAATATGTTCGTGGGAATACTAGACTGACTAATACTAGACTGGCTATTGCTAGTTCTACTATTTTTTGGGTTGTCCTCGGGGGCAAACCCTCGTTCAGGTGGGTTTGTGGGCTCCAAACCGGCTGTTGCCAGTAAATTGGTGGTAAGCTCTGTTTCCGGTATAAGCACTGGAGATGGAGAGGTTATCACGGCAGTAGAATGGCTCATTTGGGATGGATGGGGAGCCCTCACAGTAGGAAGCTCCACGGGAGCCTTGCGATTCTATTTTGAGAAGGGTAATCTGCACTATGCTTTTAATTTCTGTAGTCTCGCCAAAGGGCAATGGTTCGTTTTTTGCACAGCTCATTTCCTTTGCTTACCTTTGCTTGAACGATGCTTTGTCTGCATTTCTTATTCGGGCTAAACTGCATCCAATTGATTGCATTCTTAGAGCTCTGCTCTTTGAGATTAATTGCATTAACTTCATTCTGTAGCTTTCATGCTTGGAACTTCGTAACAATTGATTTCGTATTGACATCTTAGTATGATTAATCCATAGACTTTTAGAATGATCATTCCTGATATTTGTATCATATTGTGAGATTGTGCCTCTAATTGCCATGTTATTTATAGAATATTTGGTTGTAGTTTCGTATTAGATATGGCATCAGTTATGTCAGAGGTCAGAGGTGAGCATGGCTAGGATTCGTAGTTGCAGGCTGTTATAGTGTTCCAAGTATCGTTTTCAGCATAGTAAATAGCCAGATATATGGTACAGACATCATAACCTACTATTTCTAGAGGCATTAAACGGTAGCATTAGGTTTGGCTTCCCCCTAGCTTTATAAAAATTGTAACCCATGACCTGCATGTTGCTGCAGACATGGTCTTGAAATGGATGGAGCAATGCGTATGTATCATGTGTTATATACAATAAGACTCCATGATACAAGTTCTGCATTGACAACATGACCGTCTCTATGCTTACCATGTGCCATATCTCATGAAAAGTAACAGCTAAAATTTATATCTAAAAGTGGTAATGCTTTCCAGCATAACTAAACAAATATTGCTCCTGCGAGTGGTTCATATGCATCAATCATATATCAAAATGGCATATAATCTCACACCCCTACTTATGTGGAGTAATGATGGGTACACGTTTACGAGTCATATTTTATACCTGGATTTCACAACGCAATGGTGATACTAATAGACAAGATATGATTGAAATAAGATTAGAATAACAATATAACTTCAATCGTTGATGTTGCAGCTCGGTTGCAATCTTGCAACAACTAGAGTAGTTCCTTGGAATTTGCCTTGATTTCTTCCTCTGCGACTATGGCTATGGCTATGGCTATGGCTATGGCTATGGCTATGGCTATGGCTATGGCTATAGCTACGGCTACGGCTATGGCTACGGTTATGGCAGCTTCAGATCCATAATAGTTGTTGCTAAACCTGCACTCCGTGTAGCAGAGCATGACATCCAAGCTTTAATTCTCAAATCTGACGAAGAATGATATATAGCTTTTAAGTCGCATTTAATTAAAGTGGATCAAATCTCGAAATTTGGGACTCAGACTGAAAATGGGACTCATACTCAATTTTTTTTTTAATTGAGTGCTTGAATAGAATTGTGTCTTAATAAAACAACAATAACGTTTACAAATAAGAAACCGAGAAAAGAAGGGGAGATGGTGAGACTCCTTCCCATTTGCCCCTTTGCCCATCCTCCTCCCCCTTTCTTGGCCCCTCCCCAGTTGCCTCTTGCCCATCTTCCTTCCCTTCTCCAGTTGCCTCTCTCCCATCCTCCTCCCCTCTCCAGTTGCCTCTTTCCGACCCCCTTCATATAGCAACCATTTGAGAAGCGTTGTTCATCTTGTTCGACTCCCATGTTCTGTTTGAAAGTACTTATGTTTTGGTTGCTTGCCACTTGTGAGCATTATCATCCCCCCAAAGGGCATGGCATCTTGTCGTATCTCCCATACAACTATGTTGGAACATCGCCCGAAAGATTGTTTATTGTATGTTGTGACTCGTTCAACGGTGTTATTGATGAACACCTACAATTTAAAATATTGTGAGTACTAGTACTGGGAAGTGTTGTGATTGTGTCTGCAAGACATAAAACATGTACAGACATTTCTACAACATTAAACTACTCAGTTGCATACACAATTCAATCGAGGGGCACTTATGGACGGGCTTGTACAAAGGGGACCTACAAACTGATTGTAAGAACATGGCAGGGGTCTACTTTAATTTAATTTAAATGTAGATTGTGAAAACATGACTTCACGGTTTGATTTAAGCCACTTCACCCTCAAGAAACTGGAGGGCAACCCTCCGTGCGCAGCACCTTGTTATATCCATATCAAATCCCCTTGGAACCTCCTGTTATTTTGCTATATATTCCTTTGTTATCCATATTTAACTGCTAAACAATAAACCATCCCTTTTTTTTATTGAAGGACGTCATACTTTATTCAACAAGAAGTCAAATACAAGTCAAAATGCAAATATATGAAGAAAATCTCAGAGGATAAGCGAAGAGCTAATGAGTGGAACATCTAGATCTTTGAAGACCATCAGTATTCATCTTTTATAGATAGATGAAAAGCCAGAAGGAAAGCCTGGCTTTATAACTTCGTCTAGGCACTATGGTAAACTGCCAAAAGCACGTGCTAACTTGTTCGTAAGACATGAAAAAGGGAGAACCACCACTTATCTAAGGTGGCTATACATGAAGAAGAAATGCTTAATAGTCTTAGTTCTACACTTGTATACTGGACACAAATCTGATATTCTAGGGTCAAAGCTGTGGACACACACATTAATTGTGTGTGTGTGTGTGTGTGTGTGAGAGAGAGAGAGAGAGAGAGAGAGAGAGAGAGAGAGAGAGAGAGACCTGTGAATAATCTACCACCAAAGTACTGCCACTTTAGAATGAAGTAGCTTATCCCATGCTCAAGTCCACATCTTCTTCCATTGAGGAGGAAGTAGTTGAAGGTGCCACTTATTATAAGGGGGGAGAATATCAGCATGCAGAAGCAGCTTATACATAGAGTTCACAAGCCTGCACTCCTTAACCTCCCAATGATAAACCCACACCAAAATATGTTCGTGTTGTCGCAGATTAGATTGTAGATAAACCACTATGCATTAGATTTAAAAAACACACTTCATATAAAGAATTCACTTCAGATCTTAATCATTAGGTATAGACCCATAGCTGTAACCTATTGAAGTCTTTGCATGCAGGCCATGAAACAAGCATGCCTAGCCTAAGCTGCATGTCACAGAGCTTCAGTTTAGCAATTTCTCCTTTATAATTCTTCATTGTACATGCATAACCACATGGAAATCATGCATTTACATTTGCATAAGTCTAACTGAAATATTGTACATGCATTTTATTATCAACTGAATATTCAAGCAAAAATTGAGAATCACATGTTCATCATGAAAAATTAGCACATGTCCTTATGTCTAACAACAAGATTCTTCTTCGTATGTCATCGTAAGAAAATACATAATGTTTTCATATATTTTGATCTAGAGTCATCATAGCATCCTTCTAGGTAAGAAAAACTTGAAAATGACATGAAGAAGAGAATCAATACCTGAATTGAAGCTCCTTGCTTCACAAAAATTGTGTGCATCATTGTGTTGGTATTCTTGACTGCTACTACAAACTTGGATAGGATAATATATATAAAATAAAGACTTGCTATCTCCACATTTTATTAAAGCATGATTGTCATCTATTTACAGAGACATCTAAGCCCATAGACTCCAAGGATGAGAACTTAAATAGAATCTTCAGATATGAAACTCATAAAAGCTACATCACAACTAATATATGCTTTCCATAGTTTGTCGCTTGAATTTTTTAATAAATCGAGCTATTATGAATAGCCTATCACTAGTTCTCAAGCTTATCACTGGTTTCCAATGGCAACTGCCACGTTAGAAATTCTTAGAACCCTAAACTTGACCTTTAAATGCCAAGAACGAATTTTGGGTGGTTAAATTTGGATATCTTCTGTTAAAGATTTTCTCAAGGCAAACGAATTTTTTAAGCCTTGCTATTGTAGTAATGAGCATTTTCCAAATGCCAACATATATCTTAAAGCTTATACCACATAGGTTTCTAAACATGGAAGACATTTAGGTGCCAAGGTCATTATACACCTTGCTACTCATGTCTCTTATGCCGTTTTCGTATAAAATACCTGGAATTGTACGTAAAGTCTGAAGAGAGAAAAAAAAAGGAACAAACGTTCTTCCACAAGATCTTGCCAAGCAGAATAGTCAGTGCCAAAATCTCCTTTTCCACCATGCACGCGAAACAGAGCATAAAAATCCCTTCAAAAATTTGCTCGTCACGAATCACACCAGGAACCTAGAATATTATGCATACTCCAAAAACTAACCCTAATATCAAAATACTCCAAGGTTTTCAACAACTATGATCCCAACTTTCAACCTTAGAGTTTTTGCTTAAACCCTAGTTGCAACAACCTTACATACTAATCTGCATGCGCAACTATTGATAAGATATCCAACCACATGAAAGGCAACGCAACCAAAGCTTGAATATGTGGGTTTCATGGATGAAGGGTTAAGAAGCCATGTCCTCTCTAGATGTAGGCCTTCTTCTCCATAGTGCCGGTGTTAATAGCCTTGTTCAACAAGGCGTTAGAGGAAGGTTTTTTCCTGCAGTGGACCACTAGCAGGGTTATTCCCATCTACAAGGCAGGTGATCTACACTGCCTAGCCAATTACTGAACAATTATGGTCAGTTCATTGCAAAACTGCTAGCAAGGATTCTCGAGCAGCAGTTGACGTGTTGGGCAGAGGCAGCAGAGGTGCGGCCCAGGCGGGATCAGACCAACTCAACCATTGATCATATCTTCATGATGCGAACTCTGGTTGAAGATAGCAGGAACTGTCAACAGGACCTGTATTGTTTTTCCGTTGACTTTGCAAGGCCTTTGACACTATGCCTCGGGAAAAGCTATGGGCAAGATTGCGACAGTTGGGGGTTTCTGCAAATCTGCAGAATGCTGTATACAAACTATATGAGGCATGCTCAGATTAGTTGCAGCTGACATGACAACCATTCGATAACAGTGTCAGGGTCTGCCAGGGATGCCTTCTCTCTCTAACATTATTTGGGCTTTACATTGATCAATTGGAGAGCTGACTTGCTGATAATAGGGGTGAGGAGCTCAACTTTTTCACCAAATCACCAGGCAGCTAATATATGCTGACGATGTAGACTTCTAGCTTATATTCTGGCGGACATCCAGTGCCATCTCGATGCCCTGGACACATTCTGCTAGGCGACTGACACGTGCGTCAACCTAGCCAAGACTAAGGTGGTGTTCATATCATCCTCATGGCAGCCAAGGGCACCCTCCTTCAATTATCGGAAGAAAAATATGGAAGTGGGCACCCACCTACAAATAATTATAGTGGAGTTTTCTTCTACTATGCACTGGGACACTTCCATCTGGCTAGAATGACAGCGGGCTGGAAGGCACTATATGCAATGCAAAATAACGGTCACAGAGCGGAGTTGTACGATCCATCAGTCGCATCTGTTCAAGCTCTTAGTAGAGCCCGTCTTTTTATATGGGGTCAAAGTCTAAGGCATTGGTGTCTACTGGAATAACTTGGAGCAGGTGTAGAAAGCTTCTTAGGATGGGCACTAGTGGTGAAGTCCACAGTGCCATATCAAATCCCATTGAAGGGGACAAGTTTCTTGCCTCTTCAGAGGATGACCCTTGATCGTCACATCGTCTACTTTTAGAAGGTGATCAATACGGACGATGCTGGTCTCTCTAACCTAGCCTATACCATGGCAATGGATGGGGCCAAAGTGCCTGAAGGCCTGCTGGGGAAAAGAGGGCTCAGTGGCTAGCCAGATGGAATGTGCAGAAGCACAGGTGCATGCAGATGCGAACAAAAGCAGATCGCCATAGCTTGAGTCAATACCTTAACGCTTGCTTCCTCAACAAGCTCTGGGATGCCAGTACCCTTGAACAGGTCAAAACAACACATTACCAACGCCACATAAACTCCACATTGGAACGAGGCCCGCCACGCTACCTGTGTACCCATTTGCCTATGAAAAGATGCAAACTCATTGCCTCATTTGCAAGTGCACACCCACTCCGAATTGAGATGGGCAGATGGATTGAGGAGCCATACCAAGACATCTTTGTCAATGCTGTCAAATGGGAGCTGTTGAGGATGCATGTCATACCCTTCAAAGTTGTCTAGCACATATCAGATCTGGACACGCAATGCTGAGTTGGGCAGGCCCGGCCACCCCCTCCATGAGATATTGAGCACGGATGCTGAAATCATATCTTTAGGAGGTCATGGATATGCTATGTATGACATCCACCTGACATGTATATATATTTCATGATATATATTTGTACAATTTGAGAGCAGTCTACTGCCACGATTTTTCCCTCTAAAACCCTTCGGGGAGAGTAGGTTTATGTTTAGGCAATAGGTCTTGTCTGTGGTGTGCTTCTAAGTCTAGTAAGTTACTCTGTCAATCTATTAGTTGTCTGTCTAGATTGTTTCCGTTTTTAGTGGTCCATTTGTTGCTTTGTCGATCTAATCTCTTGAGTAGAGCATAGAGAGTCCGTCGAGCTTCTTAGAGAAGGCTTAGTTTTGGTTTCATTTATGACCCTACTACCACATTGAAATGTGGATTGCAATATCAACAAATTTCTCACCATTTATTGCTTATGGCATTGTCATTTATCTCAAAGACAGATGCTACAATTTTTAAGTCAGCCATTATTAGCAGATTACCATTTTCTAAGAAATTGCAAGTGTTATTCGTACTAAATTGGCAACATCCATTATCCATAATGGTCTAGTGGCTCCTTGTTAACAAAAGCATAGCATGTTTATAAGCTTAATGGATCATACGTTTCTTCAATACGTAACCATCCTACCGACCCTTTGAGGTCCAACGGTGTAATAGCGAAGTCTCAAATTTGTTGAGTAATATAAGGATAGTTTGAAAAATATAGAATGGTTTCATGAACATAGGACGGAAAATTTTAGCACTTAGAGCTACTTTTTTTGCATTCAATAACCATAATATCTAACAGCTGTCATACAATACTTACTGAGATACAATGCAATGAAAGTTCTCCAAAGTGTTGTTCCTTATTCAGATTAAGTTATTTTTAGTACTACAGCTTCCGGCTTGTCTGAGAACTTCTAGGCGTATGATAGATCCTTGAAAGCCTGCAGGAAAGGATATCCATCAAAAATAAAAATCTTGATAACCTGATCTTCACAACTACGTTACAGTTATTACAGTCAAAATTGGTGCCAAATAAACAATAGATGACTTTATGTCAAACACATTCATCGACACGATTTTGACAAACCAGATAATCACCACAGTCATTCGGCATGTGAAAGAAATAAAAAAGCAAAGGGTTATTGGAACCTGCCTCGTCTGATTTTCCCATGGCTTATAAGATATAAATGTGTGTCCATAAAATCTCTTCGGGTGCACTGCCAAAAGGACAAATGAAAAAACAAGTTAGATAGTAAAGTAATATATTAGAAGATTATCTAAGTTCCATGTCAGATCTAACCAAACTTTAAGAAAGTATACATGACTCACAGGTACCTGCTAAATTGGAGCAGCTTCAAAGAAATGCCAAAAGTACGGTGAGTTTCACGCCTAAATCCCACATCATCTACTAGGTTGTCAGAAGTCCAACCCCTATATCAGCAGGTTCTTGATCCTTATTTTGTGCTAATTCCACAATCTGAGTATCTGCCACATCAGCAGCATCTGCAAACTTTAGCCACCTTTTCCCTTTCACATACATCATACCTGGATATAATAGAAGCCCTACAACAGCAACAACAGAACTAACTGCAAGTGTTTTCAATGAGGCAATACACATCACCAACACAAGTAAAGCAGCTGGAGGTATGCAAAGAAGACAAACACCAAAAGTATTCAGTGGCACTCTAAATGGCCGATGTAACTCCGGTCGCTTCAACCGCAGCCAAATGAAAGCTGCAAATTCTAGAAGCATGCCAAAGCTGTAAAGAAAATTAAGAAGTTCAACTATCTCTTGGAATGTCAGCCAAGACAACAGTATGACACCAGCAGCAGAGAATATAACACCCCAAAGTGGGGTTCCATGCTGGGAACGCCGTGCAAAAAACTGTGGCAGCATCCCTATTTCTGCCATGCCCAATAGTTGAAAGGCATCACTGCTCATTTCTGCTTCAAACAAACCTAAATTTGACAATGCTGCTGCTATTTGTATCCACCATTTCAGCCACACACCACCAATTGCAAGAGCCACATCAGCAAAATAACCATCATCCCAAGCATCTACATTTAACTCTAGTGCTCCAGTGCCAGCAAGTAGAGGAATAATATATGAAAAGACAACTAAAAAAACTGCTGCAAATAAAGCCTTTGGAAATGTCTCTCTTGGGTTTTTTACCTCACCTGCTAGGGTACTAGCCTTGTCCCAGAAGTTGAGGTTCCAGAAAAGACTGTTCAAGTAACCTCTCCATTTTATGTGTCTGTAATCCAAAACGATCCATTGCTTTGGTTTCAAGCGTGGAATTGAAATAAGCGCCATTAAAAAGAATGGCGAGAGTGAGATTACTGCAAGGAACACGGCAGCAATACCTACAATGGCCAATCCCCTATAATTCAAATATGTAAGCACAAATGTGAGACTTAAAAGTGTGGAATACCTGATTGGACCCCTAGAAAATACAGGCAGAGAGCGTTTGAGATAGTCGAGGAAAAGAACTGGGTAAAGGGCGTTATCAATAACCCCACTTAACCATTTCCAGAATCCTTCTTGAAAACCCCAGAATGGCCCAAACGCTGCAGAAATCCAAAGGACATAACCACCATTCTCCGGAAACGCAGTTGCTAACTCAGCTGTAACCAAAGCCTCAGGCACACTCCAAAGGAAAGGGAAAATGACAAACCCAAGAATGGCAAGAAGAGGCCCTCCAGCCTTGACGGAATCCTCAACCCCAAAAGGTCCACCAGAGACTTCGTAAAATATTATTGCAACAAGGGGTAATAGGGAAATCTTGGGCTGCCGAGATGTGGATGTTTCTCCACTGCAAATTGCTGCATCTTCACTCCGAGGAGATTCTGCGGTCTCATCCATCCAAATGTCATGAATGCCAGATCTGACATGAATCAAATTTCCGGCTTTTCTTCTTGGACTTCATGGCTTGAAATTGTTAACGCCGGATTACCCAGAATCCAAAGGCGCAAGCATTTGCATTTGGAAGAAGCAGATCCAGAGGGCCACGCCCTTCCACCTCCTCTTCATTCGTATGGCTGATAACGTCAAACTTGCATTTCACAAAAGTTTATTTTTTCAGAACAATTTCGAATTGCGGGCTGCCTTATTAACGTCCTTGGCCTCAGCATTTACCTTAGGTTTCAATCTCGGATGTCGATCTTTAAGTGTTACTAGTAAACGGGTGCCCGGCGTTGCCGGGCTAATGTCCTGGCATGTGTTTTTACTCGGCCTGCAATGAGCTCCTCAATTTCCATGCTTGTTATCCCATGCATATGAGCGTCGTATTTTTGTTCTCAATTTTGATTGTGTGTCCCTACCATGTTTGTGATTTCAACAAATATCATCATTCTACTATGTTCATCACCCTCGAGCATGGTTTGAAATTAATTGGGTTCTTCCCGTGGATAATGGTATTGAATAATGAAAATAGTTTATGTTATCTCTCATTCTAAATCACCTTCAAAAATAAACCCACATCCCACTTACATCAAGTGCCCCTGTTCGTAGTTTTACCAAAGTACTTCTAAATCCACAATTTGAACTTTCAAATCGACAATTTGATGTATGTGAGTGTTGAGATGGTATGTTAGTCAAATGCTCCTCCTAGTATATGAGGAATACTTTGACCACATAATAAAACATGAATGGTTCTTAAGCAATGCAACATTGATTAGCACAACAATGAATGTGGAATGGCATAATGGCACATGCATAAAAATATCACAATTGCATATTAAAACCATGACTCCACATTTAAATTTACCCTTTACAACAATCCAAATCACATAGCCAATATTGCACAATTTATAACATTATTAAACATCACTTAGGCCACTTTCACAATTTATAACATTATTAAACATCACTTAGGCCACTTTGTGGCACGCATCGATAGATATGACTATTACCATGTCTTTGTGTCTTTGTTAAAGCCAATTTATCTTGATAACATCTTATTTGTCTATTATTCCTATGGTGGTCACAACTATTGTTTTGCTAAATCATGTTGCATGGCCAAAAAAGCTTATTGCACGCTGGAAGTTGATAAATTGGGAATACATGTAATGAAGACCAACAACACGTTTTGGACCCTTGAGATATAATTCAGAATAATCCATAATTTGGAGACATCTGCTACTATGACTACAAAGGACAAAAGTTTTGCAATAAGTCATTACTAAATGAGGAATACGTGAGATTGAATTGATAAAATTAATGCATTAGTTATCTCTTGCTTGAAAAGCCTCTATTTCAATCATATTCATATATATGACATGTTGAAGTCCCACTTTTAAGTTTTCTAATATTCATAGCACTGCCAGAAAGTTGTAGAGAGGAGTTGGCTTTGTAATATCCAGATTAAAATCACACAGTCATATTATATCCATTGTCAAAATCTAACACAACCACAGCAACATTGGTAAACAGATACGTACTATCTCATCTGCTATGGAAAAAATCTCTCTCATGGCTGCTGTAAAACTTGAACAATTAGATTTTTACAGCGTCCCTATTAGATCCATCTAGATATTTGTGTTACTGTTTTGGCAATGCCATTAGCTGCAGCAACAGTTTCTAAATCAGCTACCAAAGGCAGACCTTTTAAAGAAACACAGTATTACAAACCAACAAAGCAAAATAATGAGGGCTTACCTAATGAGGGCCTCCATCCAGGAATGGCATATGTGCTTCGACAGACCTGCTACTGTCAAAAGATTAACCTGCAAATATCTGGATAACACCAACATCATAAATATAATATTCCAGAAGCCCTATCTAGTGCCCATGCAAAGATGCAAACATAACACTATTATTCACAATATCTGAATTGATTGGGGATCTTGCTGCATATGTCTGGCCTTCGCAGATGCTTCTAAAGATAGGCAAGCTCCAAACTTTATCTAATTTCCCCTCTACAGACCTGGATCCTCCAAGCCTAACAAAAAAATCTTGAAATCTGCTTATCTAGGCATAAAATCTGGAACTTTCTTGTCGAATCACCTGGATACTATGGAAGTTTGCAGTTCTAGAGCTTATACTTGAAAAAACAGAGGTATCTAAGCTTCCAACATTAGCCTGGATGAAGTTCTACGCTCATTCTCTCAACCTATGGAAGCCACGCTTCCAAAAAGAGGAAAATCGTTGTAGAGATACCGCTGCTAAAAGAAGACCCCTCCCGAAATCATACTAAGTTACAACCTCTGCAATGAACAGCATAACGGCTGCCATCCACCACCAGTATAATGCACAGAAAAAAGAAAAAGACCCACGAATCCAAAACCTGAAATACCTGTACATGCGCAGTAGGGTTTGAACAGAAAAAGAACAAAAATAATAAACTGCTCTAAGCCCCTGCTCTAAGCCCTTGCACTAAGCTGCCTCTAACTGATTCATTCCTAAACATCAAGAAAATGAAGATTGAGGATGATGTACCTGGTTTTCGATGCCGCTGGCGCTTCCTGAGGTGGATCGGGGTAGGATCTCGACGTTATTTATTTTCCTAAACTGATATATGGCCGGAACTCCTCTCAGAGAAATAATGAGCAACGAAAACGGCCAGTGGCCAGACGATTTCACAAAACTTGAAACACAGCTCTGAGAAGAGATCAGGTCTAAGATCTAAGTTTTGCCTAAATCGTACAAGAAATGAGGAAAGAAGAGCTCATCCCTGCAAAAGCTGCTTATCTGTAGCAAGCTTATCCGTGCTTTGCCACAGCGAATTAAATTAAGAAAATAAAATAGAACGACCTCTGTTTTGCAATGACCTCTGTAACATATTCTTTCGCCGGTCGCCGGGCACATCTAATGAACTAAATAATAAGATTTCGTATAATATATACTTGCATGATCTGTAGGCCTTACCAGCGACCTCCTTTTGAGACCTAGTCTGCAACTCTTTCAAGACAGAGTTTCCCTGCAAAATACAGATTCACAAAGTTGAAGATATTAGTATCATTGAAGAATGAAGAAGCGTAGGTTAGCATCTACTGCAACCTATTTTTCTGAACAACTCTAATAACAAAAAAGGAAAGGTATATAAGAACAAAATCACCATAAGACATTATCTTGATCACACGTTTACTAAAAAAGAAGAAGATGCAGGCAAGAACAAAGATATAACGAAAGTATCAAGCTCGGATAGTACAATTCATGTAAGCATCTGCAAGATTTATCAGAGAACAGAGCTCAAATGCTCGGTCTTATTTAACCATTTTTTAGCTATTTGCTATGGCCACGTAAGCTGTTCCCCAATTATAAAGCTCAAGACCTATTTGCTAGATTTTGCTCGAGACCTATTTGCCAGATACAAATCGGCCATGATATTAAAGATAAAAACAGAGCTAAAGATTGGTGCCATTACAGAGCTGAAGATTAATTATATGCACGTGAGGCTATTGGAAATTATTTGAAAAGAATAATCACTGGAATATCTCCTGAAAAACAAATATTCAATGATTCCACAGCTCTGAGAAGAAATCAGGTCTAGGATCTAAGTTCCGCCTAAATCGTAGAAGAAATGAGGAAAGAAGAGCTCATCCCTGCAGAAGGTGCTTATATGTAGTTTGATTATCTGTGCTTTGCCACAGCGAATTAAATTAAGACAGTAAAAAGGAACGACCTCTGTTTTCTTTCGCTGGTCATCATGTTTTCCAAACCTAACCTGAAACTGAAAAGAAACTGAAAAGAAAGGTAAGAACAAACCTCAAGGTAAGAATGGGGCTCCAGATGAATCCAAAGAGCTGCAAGCGGCTTCAAGAATGCAGATGAACGGCTCCAAGCCTCAAGCAGATGAACGGCTCCAATGTTCGAAGCCTCAGCAGACTGAGCCACAAATGGGAAAAAATGATGAGAAACTTCTTGCCTCTGCAAAAAACGCATCCTCTTGAGAGATCTGCCTGCGCCTATGAAGCAAAAATCAATGAAGAATGAACCGAAATTTCATTACCTCTGGGCGCTAGATAGCTTGGGCGCTAGAATCCGTGAAAGGTAGGGTCGCTGTGAGCTCTGAAGCTGCATTTTGAAGGAATGAAGAAATGAATGAAAGCGGAGGGATCCCGAAAATGGCGGGCATCTGCCAGAAAAATGATGCGTGCGTTAAGAACGCTGTGCCAAACCTGCAAAAATTGTGCTAGTGTTTGTGCTAAAAGTGTGCCCTAAACCGAGCCAAACCTGCCGGATTATCCATCAACTTCGAAAACTTCACGCTCCCAAAACCCATTCCGGTGCCAAATTCACGCTTTTGGCCGGAAAATAGAGTGTTACCGGCGACCGGAAAAAGGGAGACACCCCACCCCAAAAACTTTTTAAATAAGTAGACTAGTAAACGTGTGCCCGGCGTTGCCGGGCTAATGTCCTGGCATGTGTTTTCACTTGGCCTTTAACGTTCATATGTGCAACCTCTGACAACACCACATGTTAATGCTTGCAAAAATGGACAATACTTGTGTTGCCAAGCAGGCGTGGCATGTAAATTGTTTTCGAATATAGGAATGGTCACTTATTGTGTATGCGTGTACCTGGATAATTTTGTCCATGCGTAGTGATATGAATGCATAAATCTATCATAAATCTATGAACTTTAAACGTCGTCTTTTTCAACATGAGTAATGGGCATAATGTATATATGGCCTTTTGATATATGACTATCACACTTCTAGATTATGAGCAAACTTCTGGGTTAAAGCAGTTCTTAAATACAATCATTACTGACACAATTTACAAAGAAGCAATCCTTAAGTACAATCAAACAACCAAATAATCTGATGTTAATTCTACCATAATTGTCCAAAATGCCATTTGCTTTTAATGATCACATGGATTAGCTTTCTCTACGTACAAAATAAATTGTGCAAAAAACCACGCCCCATATTTTATTCATTTATCAGTATAAAGTGTGCACCAACTCCATGCCCCATTGCACAACATTGATACCATGACATGTAATACATGGATAGACATCCCAAATACCAAATTTTACCTTAAAAACAGTTGGAGGAAGGTTTATTAAAAACTATTCTATTCTATTCTATTCTATTCTATTAAACCTCGTCGCTAAACCTAGGCGTAGACAGCTCTGGCCTAAAAACCTTGATATCTGAAGAATATTAAGAGGAGAGGAAGTCGGCACTTCCTATTCCTCCTATGATTCATGGCTAAGCCGTTTACCAAGTTGAATGATATCTAAAGGACGGTAATGGTTCTACCTCAAAATCGTCTACAAATAAAACTGCATGCATGTATGATGGAGTGGCCATTTCCAAGAGCTAAATCCTAAACGTGAAAAAGAAAACCCTAAAAAAGGGCACATCAGCATCAATGAGAAACATCATGCTCAAATTCTAGTGTTGTCTTTTAGATTCTTAAATTAAAGAACTCTTTTTAACTCAAAAGCATATTTTCCTTTAACAAAATGGTATTTATGTACAAAAAGCATGTTATGTTTCTTCAACATTTGTCCACCCCAATGGTTTGGTTATATAAAGACATACTTTATATAGCTATTATAATTGTTAAAGGTGCACATTTGAAACTGTTGCAATCCTAATATACAATATTATATCCAAAAGTTTTTGCAATTAACTCAGCTTTTCCATCCTACACACATTATGCCCTAGTATATAGTGTCAAATTACAATTGTGAAGGTAAAATAAGCTTAAAAAGACATCATTATATTGCAAGAGACATAAACCTTATAGTGCATTTTTGTAAAGTAGATCATTTATCGAACACTTGGAAAGCATCTAATGAAATAAATTAAACTTAAGCCTTGCATGTAACAAAAATGAGAAATAATAGGACAATGTGCAAGAAGAAATTGTGCAAGCATAAGAGGGAATAGATTATGTCCTTCCCATATTGTACTGCAACCTTACATATAAAATTCAAAGAAGTATGCTAGAAGAAGCCCCAAATTCTGATTCACTTTAAACTGAATAATCAATTATTTACTGCAAATATAAGGTCATTAATTCTCGAAAATGAAACACACGCAGAATTATATTCTTTACTCTAAATTCTTTCGAAATACATGCAAGATTCCATAAATAAATAGGTCATCTTCTTGTTTCTTCTAGAAACTGATTGCTAGGTCTTGAGGCTGCACAAAGGCAAAATATAAGATCCAGAACGGAGTCAATATTCCTCAACTCAAAGATGTTATGCAGACATAGTTGTGCACAACAAAATATGTGAAGACAGCCCAAAATTTGAAACCAGCCTTTTAGTATTGTCACTTTACTTCCCTTGTGTAGAATCAAATGGATGGATTTGAAACAGGAAAGCATCCTAGAAGAATTACAGATATAAGTACAACTTCCACAAACAAAAGGTAACCAAACAAAAACAAAAAGAAGATAAAAAGTAGTGGTAAATACAAAAGCAAGCCAAACTCTAATATATGACCAACCTTTCTATATTGTTGCTCTACTTCCTCTCGTACTTCCTCCCAATAATCTTTTGCTAATGTGCAGAGCAGACCAAACACTTAAGAAACAAACCAATCTTTACGTGTTCTTTGCTCTACTTTTAAATATGAAATCAAATGCCTACGATTGTTCAAGTAGATCCTCGAGCATCTAGTATAAGCCTCAAGTGTCCGCCTTTGTTAAAGATAACAAATCGAGATAAAGTTAGGAGGAGAAAAATAACAACACGTAAGCAGAGCCAATGCGAGAGACTCTACATAAGAGGAAGCATCTACATCGGACACGAAGGCTAAGAAATTTTGGTTCTTGTGGTACTTGGTAGCCAAAATGGATCTTGGATTGTTTCTGCTTGTTGGGGATGTTCTTGCACAAAACATAGTTCTTTGTAGCAAATTTTACGGACATTTTAAGTAGGTGAATCTTGATGGAGGCCTTGAAAAAAAACAAACAGAGCAAGGGGTTTTTAATGAGTAAGATGATAAGAAATGATAAGAAATATAGTAAGGCGGATTCACTTGAGAATATCATGGTCGATTTTTCATGGAGAATAAAATAAGAGAGGAGTAAAACATCAAACAGACACCCAAGAGGTTAAAGAGTCCGATTGCACAAATTGGTCGATCTTGGATTCTATGCTTGGATTTTTTCAATCATGCGGGGATCCCCATAGCCGGTTAAGCCCAAAAAAGGAAATGAAAGATTGTACCTTAATCTTCCTTTGCCTCCCTTGTAATCCGAAATCACCTACATGTAAAGCAATGCTCATCTATAGACCAAAAGAAAGAAGTGAAAACAAAAAACTCAGAGTTATACCTTGGTACAAAAAAGCCACTGCTCTCATGCTCTAAAAGTTTTGAAGACTAAAAGAAAGGAGAAGACTCTACCCGGTTCACAGTAGGAGGGCTCTATATGCCACAGGGAAACGATGCTTGCACAACCTTCCTCCAATCCTATGTCCGCATCTACTGCAACCTATTTTTCTGAACAACTCTAATAACAAAAAAGAAAAGGTATATAAGAACAAAATCACTATAAGACATTATCTTGATCACACGTTTACTAAAAAAGAAGAAGATGCAGGCAAGAACAAAGATATAACGAAAGTATCAAGCTCGGATAGCACAATTCATGTAAGCATCTGCAAGATTTATCAGAGAACATAGCTCAGAGAACATAGCTCAAATGCTCGGTCCTATTTAACCATTTCTTAGTTATTTGCTATGGCCACGTAAGCTGTTCCCCAATTATAATATCAAGACCTATTTGCCAGATTTTGCTCGAGACCTATTTGCCCAAATCGGCCATGATATTAAAGATAAAAACAGAGCTAAAGATTGGTGCCATTACAGAGCTGAAGATTAATCACGTGAGGCTATTGGAAATTATTTGAAAAGAATAATCTTTGGAATATCTCCCGAAAAACAAATATTCAATGATTCCACTGACTCGAGAAGAAATCAGGTCTAGGATCTAAGTTTCCTAAATCGTAGAAGAAATGAGGAAAGAAGAGCTCATCCCCGCAAAAGGTGCTTATATGTAGTTTGATTATCGTGCTTTGCCACGGTAATTAAATTAAGGCGGTAAAAGGAGCGACCTCTGTTTGTTTTTCTTTTTGGTCATCATGTTTTCCAAACCTAACACAAACCGAAAAAGAAACCGAAATGAAAGGTAAGAACAAACCTCAAGGTAAGAATGGGCTCTCGGATGAATCCAAAGAGCGCAAGCGGCTTCAAGAATGCGGATGAAGCGGCTCCAAGCCTCAAGCGGATGAACGGCTCCAATGTTGAAGCCTCGTGAGACCGAGCCACAAATGGGAAAAAATGATGAGAAACTTCTTGCCTCGCAAAAACGCATCCTCTTGAGACCGGGTCACTGCGCCTATGAAGCAAAAATCAATGAAGAATGAACGAAATTTCATTACCTCACGGGCGCTAGATAGCTTGGGGCTAGAATCCGTGAAAGGTAGGGTCATTTGTGGAGCTCTGTTTGCATTTTGAAGGAATGAAGAAATGAATGAAAGCGGAGGGATCCCGAAAATGGCGGGCATCTGCCAGAAAAATGATGCGTGCGTTAAGAACGCTGTGCCAAACCTGCAAAAATTGTGTTAAAAGTGCCCAAAACCCTAAGCCAACCCTAAACCGAGCCATACCTGCCGGATTACACGTTCACTTCAAAAATTTCATCCTCCCAAAATAATTCCGGTGCCAAAATCACGCTTTTTTGGGAAAAGCGAGTGTTACCGGCGACGGAAAAAGGGAGACACCCCACCCAAGAAACTTTTTAAATAAGTAGATATCCACTAACAATTTGTTATGTCCATAACACGGATGTTATGTCCATAACATTTCTTAGGCTGCCACGTAATCTTTTTTTTTTTTTTTTTTTTTTTTGCCCTCCGCCATAGCCGGATAGCCGTGGTCGAATCCCTGCACCTTAACAACGTGATCCTCATGTTTATAGGCTAAGATCAGATCTCAGTCGCTGGATCAAATTCTGTTATCAGCTATAACACACCGTGGCCCAAACTTTATGCATCTGAATGCATAAAAACCTAGGATGTTATGCGATTGCAGCTGCTGCAGAGCCTGTATCCTTCGCCGGATCTGAGATAAACGCTCGGATCACGTTGTTAAGGCGGATAACGGCCTTCTCCCTCGTGTATTATGCTAAAAAAAAATTCGGGCCTTTCCGCCCTCGACATTTTGGCCATGCACAAAATGGCCCTCAATTTTTTTTAGCATAATACACTCGGGTTAGGCCGTTATCCCTCTCATAGCCGCCATAGCCAGGCCTCCAGGTAAGTTCTAAGGGGTTTCAATGTTTCAATCCGGCTTTCAATCCGGCTTATCACGAATCTGGTTCCAAATCTGGCTTATTAGATTGGGGCTGCTCACCCGATTTTGGAATTACGAACCTGAGAAAATATAAGCGCACCCTCCTCGCGCCTAGGGACCCGTGCATCACCCAGCCCTGATGGATGAGGCTTTGCTTGAAGCTGTTCTCCAAGGGTTGCGTTTTGTCATCCCTCCCCAAGGCCATGAGGACACCCTTCAAGCTATCGAGGATCTAATTGAACTAGCTAGCAATAATCAGTCTAGAATAGGCTTTTGTATAGCAGATTTTGAATTCCTTAACAAGTTTTTTCTCTGCATTTTGTGCTTTGACAGAATCGGTTCCCTTAGAGTTTCTGCCCACAACTCTCAGCCATATCTTGCTTTGGGCAACAGATTTGAGAGGAATCTCTTTCTTTTAGAGGTTCCTACAGAATTTGGAACAGAACCTCTCTATCACTGGGCTAATTTCTTCGATCTTCAGCCAACAGAAGTCTTTGGGGATCTAGGAGTTGTAGTTTGGAGGTTTGGGGTGGCTAATTGACTGTTTCGTGATCTTGGCTCCTCTTCTGTTTCCTTATTTTTTTTCTTTCCCTCTGTTATTTCTTGCTAATTTTTTCTTTTTAATTTGGTTGTTCCTCTAACGGTTGATGGGACCCTCCCCCCTGCTAGATCCTTGCAGATGGTTCAGGGTACGAGGCGTCCTTTTTGATTGCTTGGGCAGCTTTCCTCTTTTTTATCAATCATTCCCTTCTCCTGTTTTCTTTCCCCTTTTCTATTCTTCCGCCCCCTTTTGCATTTTTTGCATTTCCTTTCCCCCTTTCTTTCTGATCCTTTCTGTTCGCTTTCTTTTCTCCTTTCTTTGTCGCCCGTTCCCCATTTCCCTATTGCATTATGAGAACCAAGGGATCGACAAGCAAACCGGCAGTTGGGGGTTCTTCTTCCTCAGCGAGAGTCCCCTATGAGTAAAAGGACACTGATCCAATTTTGCTTATTCAAAGTTGGGATCAGATATTCGTTTTGGATGATAAAAAAGATCAAACTTGGATCAAAATGAAGGAACTTAAAGCTGCTTTCGACATCATAAGAGAACAACAAGAAGCAGCGGCAGAATGCATGGGAGTGCAGAAAGAAGGGCAGATTTTAGTGTGCAAACTCGAAATGCAGAGGCTGGAGAACCAATACAAAGAGGGCAAAGCTAATGATCGAGATCTTGCTTGGCAGATGCTTCAAAAGATCCAAGAAATGGACATCCTCTTATACCAACTTATCAGAGTTAAAACGGGGCACTTGAAAGAGGACTGCTGCAGCCTCAAGAACCAAATTTTCAGGAGATCTATGACAGAAATGCTGCAAGCAGCAAAAGGTTTGGTCGAAGAACCCGAGGATCTTGGGTGGAAATCCAAAGCCTCTTTCCGTCTGGTGAAAATCTGGGAGGAAGCCGATGACCATGTTATAGAAAACTTTTGGAAAGGCTTCAAAAATAGACTTCCCCCCTTCGCCGCTGATACCCTAAAGGGAAGTGGGGAAATGGGTATAAAACCTACCAGCAATCACATAATAAAACAATGTGAATGGTTCTTAAGCAATGCAACATTGATTAGCACAACAATAGAATGTGGAATGGCATAATGGCACATGCAAAAATATCACAATGCATATTAAAACCATGACTCCACATTTAAATTTACCCTTTACAACAATCCAAATCACAATATTGCACAATTTATAACATTTATTAAACATCACTTAGGCCCACTTTCAAATTTATAACATTATTAAACATCACTTAGGCCACACTTTGTGGCGCACGCATCGATAGATGTGACTATTACCATGTCTTTGTGTCTTTGTTGCAAAGCCAATTTATCGATAACGCTTATTTCTATTATTCCTATAGTGTGGTCACAACTATTGTTTTTGCTAAATCATTTGCATGGCCAAAAAGCTTGTGCACGCTGGGAAGTTGATAAATTGGGAATACATGTAAATGAAGACCAACAACACGTTTTGGACCCTTGAGATATAATTCAGAATAATCCATAATTTGGAGCATCTGCTACTATGACTACAAAGGACAAAGTTTTGCAATAAGTCATTACTAAATGAGGGAATACGTGAGATTGAATTGATAAAAAATTAATGTTAGTTATCTCTTGGCAAAGCCTCTATTTCAATCATATTCATATATATATATGACGTGAAGTCCACTTTTAAGTTTCTAATATTCTTAGCACTGCCAGAAAGTTGTAGAGAGGAGTTGGCTTTGCCAATATCCAGATTAAAATCACACAGTCATATTATATCCATTGTCAAAAAATCCTAACACAACCACAGCAACATTGGTAAACAGATACGTACTATCTCATCTGCTATGGAAAAAATCTCTCTCATGGCTGCTGTAAAACTTGAACAATTAGATTTTTACACAGCGTCTACAATAGATCCATCTAGATATTTGTGTTACTGTTTTGGCAATGCCCATTAGCTGCAACAACAGTTTCTAAATCAGCTACCAAAGGCAGACCTTTTTTAAAGAAACACAGTATTACAAACCAACAAAGCAAAATAATGAGGGCTTACCTAATGAGGGCCTCCATCCAGGAATGGCATATGTGCTTCACAGACCTGCTACTGTCAAAAGATTAACCTGCAAATATCACAGGATAACACCAACATCATAAATATAATATTCCCGAAGCCTATCTAGTGCCCATGCAAAGATGCAAACATAACACTATTATTCACAATATCTGAATTGATTGGGGATCTTGCTGCATATGTCTGGCCTTAGATGCTTCTAAAGATAGGCAAGCTCCAAACTTTTCTAATTTCCCTTCTACAGACCTGGATCCTCCCAAGCCTAACAAAAATCTTGAAATCTGCTTATCTAGGCATAAAATCTGGAACTTTCTTGTCAATCACCTGGATACTATGGAAGTTTGCAGTTCCTGTGAGCTTATACTTGAAAAAACAGGAGAGGTATCTAAGCTTCCAACATTAGCCTGGATGAAGTTCTACGCTCATTCTCTCAACCTATGGAAGCCACGCTTCCAAAAAGAGGAAAAATTGTAGAATACCTCCGCTGCTAAAAGAAGACCCTCCTCAAATCATACTAAGTTACAACCTCTGCAAATGAACAGCATAACGCTGCCATCCACCACCAGTATAATGCACAGAAAAAGAAAAAGACCCACGAATCCAAAACCTGAAAATACCTGTACATGCGAGTTTTTGAACAAGAAAGAACAAAAATAATAAACTGCTCTAAGCCCCTGCTCATAAGCCCTTGCACTAAGCTGCCTCCTAACTGATTCATTCCTAAACATCAAGAAAAATGAAGATTGAGGATGATGTACCTGGTTTTCGATGCCGCTGGCGCTTCCTGAGGTGGATCGGGTAGGATCTCGCGTTATTTATTTTCCTAAACTGATATATGGCGGAACTCCTCTCAGAGAAATAATGAGTTAACGAAAACGGCCAGTGGCCAGACGATTTCACAAAACTTGAAACACAGCTCTGAGAAGAGATCAGGTCTAAGATCTAAGTTTTGCCTAAATCGTACAAGAAATGAGGGAAAGAAGAGCTCATCCCCTGCAAAAGCTGCTTATCTGTAACTGTTTATCGTGCTTTACTACAGCGAATTAAATTAAGAAATAAAATAGAACGACCTCTGTTTTTGCAATGACCTCTGTAACATATTCTTTTTCGCCGGTCGCCAGGCACATCTAATGAACTAAATAATAAGATTTCGTATAATATATACTTGCATGATCTGTAGGCCTTACCAGCGACCTCCTTTTTGAGACCTAGTCTGCAACTCTTTCAGACAGAGTTTCCTGCAAAATACAGATTCACAAAGTTGAAGATATTAGTATCATTGAAGAATGAAGAAAGCGTAGGTTAGCATCTACTGCAACCTATTTTTCTGAACAACTCTAATAACAAAAAAAAGGAAAGGTATATAAGAACAAAATCACCATAAGACATTATCTTGATCACATCGTTTACTAAAAAGAAGAAGATGCAGGCAAGAACAAAGATATAACGAAAGTATCAAGCTCGGATAGTACAATTCATGTAAGCATCTACCAGATTTATCGGAGAACAGCTCAAAATGCTCGGTCCTATTTAACCATTTCTTAGTTATTTGCTATGGCCACGTAAGCTGTTCCCCAATTATAAGCTCAAGACCCATTTGCCAGATTTTGCTCGAGACCTATTTTGCCCAAATCGGCCATGATATTAAAGATAAAACAGAGCTAAAGATTGGTGCCATTACAGAGCTGAAGATTAATCACGTGAGGCTATTGGAAATTATTTGAAAAAGAATAATCACTGGAATATCTCCTGAAAAACAAATATTCAATGATTCCACAGCTCTGAGAAGAAATCAGGTCTAGGATCTAAGTTCCGCCTAAATCGTAGAAGAAAATGAGGAAAAGAAGAGCTCATCCCTGCAGAAGGTGCTTATATGTAGTTTGATTATCTGTGCTTTTACCACAGCGAATTAAATTAAGACAGTAAAAAGGAACGACCTCTGTTTTTTCTTTCGCTGGTCATCATGTTTTCCAAACCTAACCTGAAACTGAAAAAGAAACTGAAAAGAAAGGTAAGAACAAACCTCAAGGTAAGAATGGGGCTCCAGATGAATCCAAAAGGAGCTGCAAGCGGCTTCAAGAATGCAGATGAACGGCTCCAAGCCTCAAGCAGATGAACGGCTCAATGTTCGAAGCCTCAGCAGACTGAGCCACAAATGGGAAAAAATGAGAAACTTCTTGCCTCTGCAAAAACGCATCCTCTTGAGAGATCTGCCTGCCTATGAAGCAAAAAAATCAATGAAGAATGAACCGAAATTTCATTACCTCTGGGCGCTAGATAGCGGGCGCTAGAATCCGTGAAAGGTAGGGTCGCTGTGAGCTCTGAAGCTGCATTTTGAAGGAATGAAGAAATGAATGAAAGCGGAGGGATCCCGAAAATGGCGGGCATCTGCCAGAAAAATGATGCGTGCGTTAAGAACGCTGTGCCAAACCTGCAAAAATTGTGCTAGTGTTTGTGCTAAAGTGTGCCTAAACCGAGCTAAACCTGCCGGATTATCCATCAACTTCGAAAACTTCACGCTCCCAAAACCCATTCCGGTGCCAAATTCACGCTTTGGCCGGAAAATGGAGTGTTACCGGCGACTTAAAAAGGAGACACCCCACCCCAAAACTTTTTAAATAAAGTAGACTAGTAAACGTGTGCCCGGCGTTGGGAATGTCTGGCATGTGTTTTTCACTTGGCCTTTTACGTTCATATGTGCAACCTCTGGACAACACCACATGTTAATGCTTGCAAAATGGACAATACTTGTGTTGCCAAGCAGGCGTGGCATGTAAATTGTTTTCGAATATAGGAATGGTCACTTATTGTGTATGCGTGTACCTGGATAATTTTGTCCATGCGTAGTGATGAATGCATAAATCTATCATAAATCTATGAACTTTAAACGTCGTCTTTTCAACATGAGTAATGGGCATAATGTATATATGGCCTTTTGATATATGACTATCACACTTCTAGATTATGAGCAAACTTACGGGTTAAAAGCAGTTCTTAAATACAATCATTCTCTGACACAATTTACAAAAGAAGCAATCCTTAAGTACAATCAAACAACCAAATAATCGATGTTAATTCTACCATAATTGTCCAAAATGCCATTTTGCTTTTAATGATCACATGGATTAGCTTTTCTCTATTACCAAAATAAATTGTGCAAAAACCACGCCCATATTTTATTCATTTATCGGTATAAAGTGTGCACCAACTCCATGCCCCCCATTGCACAACATTGATACCATGACATGTAATACATGGATAGACATCCCAAATACCAAATTTTACCTTAAAACAGTTGGAGGAAGGTTTATTAAAAACTATTCTATTCTATTCTATTCTATTCTATTAAACCTCGTCGCTAAACCTAGGCGTAAACAGCTCTGGCCTAAAACCTTGATATCTGAAGAATATTAAGAGGAGAGGAAGTCAGCACTTCTATTCCTCCTATGATTCATGGCTAAGCCGTTTACCAAGTTGAATGATATCTAAAAGGACGGTAATGGTTCTACCTCAAAATCGTCTACAAATAAAAACTGCATGCATGTATGATGGAGTGGCCATTTCCAAGAGCTAAATCCTAAACGTTGAAAAGAAAACCTAAAAAGGGCACATCAGCATCAATGAGAAACATCATGCTCAAATTCTAGTGTTGTCTTTTTTAGATTCTTAAATTAAAGAACTCTTTTTAACTCAAAGCATATTTTCCTTTAACAAATGGTATTTATGTACAAAAAGCATGTTATGTTTCTTCAACATTTGTCCACCCCATGGTTTGGTTATATAAAAGACATACTTTATATAGCTATTATAATTGTTAAAGGTGCACATTTGAAACTGTTATTTGCAATCCTAATATACAATATTATATCAAAGTTTTTTGCAATTAACTCAGCTTTTCCATCCTACACATTATGCCCTAGTATATAGTGTCAAATTACAATGTGAGGGTAAAATAAAATAAAAGACATCATTATATTTGCAAAAGACATAAACCTTATAGTGCATTTTTGTAAAGTAGATCATTTATCGAACACTTGGAAAGCATCTAATGAAATAAATTAAACTTAAGCCTTGCATGTAACAAAAATGAAATAATAGGACAATGTGCAAGAAGAAAATTGTGCAAGCATAAGAGGGAATAGATTATGTCCTTCCCATATTGTCTTTGCAACCTTACATATAAAATTCAAAGAAGCATGCTAGAAGAAGCCCCAAATTCTGATTCACTTTAAAACTGAATAATCAATTATTTCTTGCAAATATAAGGTCATTAATTCTAAAAATGAAACACCTTGCAGAATTATATTCTTTACTCTAAATTCTTTGAAATACATGCAAGATTCCATAAATAAAATAGGTCATCTTCTTGTTTTCTTCTAGAAACTGATTGCTAGGTCTTGAGGCTGCACAAAGGCAAAATATAAGATCGAGCAGGAGTCAATATTCCTCAACTCAAAGATGTTATGCAGACATAGTTGTGCACAACAAAATATGTGAAGACATTGAAATTTGAAACCAGCCTTTTAGTATTGTCACTTTACTTCCCTTGTGTAGAATCAAATGGATGGATTTGAAACAGGAAAGCATCCTAGAAGAATTACAGATATAAGTACAACTTCCACAAACAAAAGGTAACCAAACAAAAACAAAAAGAAGATAAAAAGTAGTGGTAAATACAAAAGCAAGCCAAACTCTAATATATGACCAACCTTTCTATATTGTTGCTCTACTTCCTCTCGTACTTCCTCCCAATAATCTTTTGCTAATGTGCAGAGCAGACCAAACACTTAAGAAACAAACCAATCTTTCTGTGTTGCTGCTCTACTTTTCGTATGAAATCAAATGCCTACGGTGTTCAAGTAGATCCTCGAGCATCTAGTATAAGCCTCAAGTGTCTGCACTGTTAAAGATAACAAATCGAGATAAAGTTAGGAGGAGAAAAAATAACAACACAGAAACAGAGCCAATGCAGAGACTCTACATAAGAGGAAGCATCTACATCAGACCTGAAGGCTAAGAAAGGCTGGTTCTTGTGGTACTGGTAGCCAAAATGGATACTGGATTGTTCTGCGGCTGGGGATGTTCTTGCACAAAACATAGTTCTTTGTAGCAAATTTTACCTGGACATTTTCGTAGCTGAATACTGATGGAGCTGGCGCAGAAAAAAAAACAAACAGACCGGGGGTTTTTAACAGAGTAAGATGATAAGAAATGATAAGAAATATAGTAAGGCGGATTCACTTGAGAATATCATGGTCGATTTTTCATGGAGAATAAAATAAGAGAGGAGTAAAACATCAAACAGACACCCAAGAGGTTAAAGAGCTGATTGCACAGCTGGGTCAGTACTGGATTCTATGCTTGGATTTTTCAATCATGCAGGATCCCCATAGCCGGTTAAGCCCAAAAAAGGAAATGAAAGATTGTACCTTAATCTTCCTTTGCCTCCCTTGTAATCCGAAATCACCTACATGTAAAGCAATGCTCATCTATAGACCAAAAGAAAGAAGTGAAAACAAAAAACTCAGAGTTATACCTTGGTACAAAAAAGCCACTGCTCTCATGCTCTAAAAGTTTTGAAGACTAAAAGAAAGGAGAAGACTCTACCGGTTCCGCGGTGGGAGGGCTCTATATGCCACAGGAAACGATGCTTGCAATAACCTTCCTCCAATCCTATGTCCGCATCTCACGCAACCTATTTTTACTGAACAACTCTAATAACAAAAAAGAAAAGGTATATAAGAACAAAATCACTATAAGACATTATCTTGATCACACGTTTACTAAAAAAGAAGAAGATGCAGGCAAGAACAAAGATATAACGAAAGTATCAAGCTCGGATAGCACAATTCATGTAAGCATCTGCAAGATTTATCAGAGAACATAGCTCAGAGAACATAGCTCAAATGCTCGGTCCTATTTAACCATTTCTTAGTTATTTGCTATGGCCACGTAATTTGTTCCCCAATTATAATATCAAGACCTATTTGCCAGGATTTTGCTCGAGACCTATTTGCCCAAATCGGCCATGATATTAAAGATAAAAACAGAGCTAAAGATTGGTGCCATTCAGAGTGAAGATTAATCAATGGAGGCTATTGGAAATTATTTGAAAAGAATAATCACTGGAATATCTCCTGAAAAACAAATATTCAATGATTCCACAGCTCGAGAGAAGAAATCAGGTCTAGGATCTAAGTTCCTCCTAAATCGTAGAAGAAATGAGGAAAGAAGAGCTCATCCCCGCAAAAGGTGCTTATATGTAGTTTGATTATCTGTGCTTTGCCACAGCGAATTAAATTAAGGCAATAAAAGGAAACGACCTCTGTTTTCTTCATTTGGTCATCATGTTTTCCAAACCTAACCTGGAACCGAAAAAGAAATGAAAGGTAGAACAAACCTCAAGGTAAGAATGGGGCTCCAGGATGAATCAAAGAGCTGCAAGCGGCTTCAAGAATGCAGATGAGCGGCTCCAAGCCTCAAGCAGATGAACGGCTCCAATGTTGAAAGCTCGTGCAGACCGAGCCACAAATGGGAAAAAATGATGAGAAACTTCTTGCCTCTGCAAAAACGCATCCTCTTGAGAGATGCACTGCGCCTATGAAGCAAAAATCAATGAAGAATGAACCGAAATTTCATTACCTCTGGGCGCTAGATAGCTTGGGCGCTAGAATCCGTGAAAGGTAGGGTCGCTGTGAGCTCTGAAGCTGCATTTTGAAGGAATGAAGAAATGAATGAAAGCGGAGGGATCCCGAAAATGGCGGGCATCTGCCAGAAAAATGATGCGTGCGTTAAGAACGCTGTGCCAAACCTGCAAAAATTGTGTTAAAAGTGCCCAAAACCCTAAGCCAACCCTAAACCGAGCCATACCTGCCGGATTACACGTTCACTTCAAAAATTTCATCCTCCCAAAAATAATTCCGGTGCCAAAATCACGCTTTTGGCCGGAAAACGGAGTGTTACCGGCGACGGAAAAAGGGAGACACCCCACCCAAGAAACTTTTTAAATAAGTAGATATCCACTAACAATTTGTTATGTCCATAACACGGATGTTATGTCCATAACATTTCTTAGGCTGCCCGCGTAATCTTTTTTTTTTTTTTTTTTCCCTCCATAGCCGGATAGCCGGTAGTCGAATCCCCGCACCTTAACAACGTGATCCTCATGTTTATAGGCTAAGATCGCATCTCGATTCCATTTGGATCAAAATTGCGTTATCAGGCTATAACCACCGAAGTGGCCCAAACTTTATGCATCCCCCTAATGCATAAAAACCTAGGATGTTATTATCGCGATTGCGAATTTAAAAGAGAAGCTCAGATCCTTCGCCCGGATCACGAGATAAACGCCGGATCACGTTGTTAAAGGCGGATAATTTTTCTCCCTCGTGTATTATGCTAAAAAATTCGGCCTTTCCCTTCGACATTTTGGCCATGCACAAAATGGCCCTGTTTTTTTAGCATAATACACCGAGTTAAACCGTTATCCCTCATAACCGCCATAGCCAGGCCTCGGGTAAGTTCTAAGGGGTTTCAATGTTTCAATCCGGCTTTCAATCCGGCTTATCACGAATGTGGTTCCAAATCTGGCTTATTAGATTGGGGCTGCTCACCCGATTTTGGAATTACGAACCTGAGAAAATATAAGCGCACCCTCCTCGCGCCTAGGGACCCGTGCATCACCCAGCCCTGATGGATGAGGCTTTGCTTGAAGCTGTTCTCCAAGGGTTGCGTTTTGTCATCCCTCCCCAAGGCCATGAGGACACCCTTCAAGCTATCGAGGATCTAATTGAACTAGCTAGCAATAATCAGTCTAGAATAGGCTTTTGTATAGCAGATTTTGAATTCCTTAACAAGTTTTTTCTCTGCATTTTGTGCTTTGACAGAATCGGTTCCCTTAGAGTTTCTGCCCACAACTCTCACCCATATCTTGCTTTGGAAACCTTGATTTGAGAGGAATCTCTTTTCTTTTTAGAGGTTCCCTCTGAATTTGGAAAGAACCTCTCTATCAATGGGCTAATTTCTTAGATCTTGATTAGAGAAGTCTTTGGGGATCTAGGAGTTGTAGTTTGGAGGTTTGGGGTGGCTAATTGACTGTTTCGTGATCTTGGCTCCTCTTCTGTTTCCTTATTTTTTTTCTTTCCCTCTGTTATTTCTTGCTAATTTTTTTTTTTTAATTTGGTTGTTCCTCTAACGGTTGATGGGACCCTCCCCACTGCTAGATCCTTGCGGATGGTTCGTCTGCAGTGTCCTTTTTGATTGCTTGGGCAGCTTTCCTCTTTTATCAATCATTCCCTTCTCTGTTTTTCTTTCCCCTTTCTATTCTTAGCCCTTTTGCATTTTTGCATTTCCTTTCCCCCTTTCTTTCCACGATCCTTTTACGTTGCTTTCTTTTCTCCTTTCTTTTTGTGCTTCCAGTTCCCCATTTCCCTATTGCATTATGAGAACCAAGGGATCGACAAACAAACCGGTTAGGGGTTCTTCTTCCTCGTGAGAGTCCCCTATGAGTAAAGGACACCGATCCAATTTTGCTTATTCAAAGTTGGGATCAGATATTCGTTTTGGATGATAAAAAAGATCAAACTTGGATCAAAATGAAGGAACTTAAAGCTGCTTTACGACATCATAAGAGAACAACAAGAAGCAAAGAATGCATGGAGTCTGAAAAAGAAGGGGCGGATTTTAGTGTGCAAACTTCGAAATCACGGTGGAGAACCAATACAAAGAGGGCAAAGCTAATGATCGAGATCTTGCTTGGCGGATGCTTCAAAAGATCCAAGAAATGGACATCCTCTTATACCAACTTATCGAGTTAAAGCGGGGGCTTGAAAGAGGGCTGCTGCGGCCTCAAGAACCAAATTTTCAGGAGATCTATGACAGAAATGCTGCAAGCAGCAAAAGGTTTGGTCGAAGAACCCGAGGATCTTGGGTGGAAATCCAAAGCCTCTTTCCGTCTGGTGAAAATCTGGGAGGAAGCCGATGACCATGTTATAGAAAACTTTTGGAAAGGCTTCAAAAATAGACTTCCCCCCTTCGCCGCTGATACCCTAAAGGAAGTGGAAATGGAGTATAAAACCTACCAACTCCCGCTTGAAACTGCTGCCAAATGCAAAATTGCTGACAGTAATGGCCAACTGTGAATGCCAAAACTGCACCAGCATCAAGGAACAGAATATGGACAAGAACAAAACAAAGGTTTCCAAGCAAGCTCTGAAGTCATCCGTCCCCATCATGGGAAAATATGACAAGATCAATGGTAACTCCTACAAAAATATTCTTCTCAATTCTTTCAATTCTGTTAATGTTGCCACTGACTCTGTTGTTAAGGAAAATGATACTAATGAGGTGAAGAGTTTCCTTGATCTCAGTGAAATTATTGACAATTCGGCTAATATCAGATATGTCAATCACGGGATTCTTGTCCATTTCCCTCAAAATTGTCCCTCCATTAGCACTGTCAAATACTGGATTACCAAATCCCTCTTGATTCCTATCCTCTCTATTCTTAAAATGGATAGTAAGACCTTTCAGATCATTTGCAAGGAGGAAAGGAATGTCTCTTTGATTCTCACCAGAAAGATCTCCCTCATTTCAGGATATCCTGTGTATATCATGAAATGGGATCCCTATTATATTCCAGGGGACTTCTCCACTATTGCCACAACCACTTGGATCTCCTGTTCGAATCTACCCACGGGTTGCTGGACTGTTTCCCATCTCAAAACTATTGCTAGCAGCTTAGGGGAAATTATTCAGGTCGCCATTCCTCAAACGAATTTCCCCTCTGCTTGCATTCAGAAGAAAATCTATTCAAACTGGGAGGACTGTATTCCCTGTAAAATTCCTAACAGAGGTATGTTCAATCTTAACATTTTATATTCTAAAATGCCTTTGGCCTCAAGCTCCTCCTAAAGAGCAGTCTAAGGATATCAAAGTTCAGAAAGATGTGGAAACAAATCAAATTAAACAGGTTTGGAGATCCAAGGCTAAGCTCATGGAAGATAATTACATAGTCAAGACTGATTGCAGCTCTAGTAAAGACTATGTTCAGAAAGATAATCACAATACCAGGGTTGAATTAAATACTAGTATCAAGAACCCCCATGGTATGTATTTTCAAGATAGAGGTATTATATTCCAATTTCCCTCCAAAGTTATGATTAAAGTTGATCCTGTTAATATGAGCATCTCTACTCTTGATCTTGGTATGTTAAATGATAATTTTGGCATTTATGAGGACACCAGGAAGGAAGACTCGGAGGATGATTTGGAATTTCATATCTGCAGCAAGTCCTCCACTCTAGAAGAGGAGGCCTAGTCTACAGTCAACAATAGAAGAAAAAGGGGAAAGAAACTCTCAAAAGAATATTCTCTGGGACCTCCAAGAAGATCCCCAAGGAAGATCCTCCCCCCCCCCCTCCAATGGATATAAGTCTTAAAGGTATCACTTGGAACATCCAAGGCATCAATTCGAATCTCAAAAGAGGTAGATTGAAGGTTTGCCTCAGTTCTATGAACTTAGATTTTATATTTTTTCAAGAGCATAAGATTCATGATGATAACATCAGTTCTATCATTAGAGATATTCTTCCTGCTAACTTCCAGCATTGGTCTCTCAAAGCTAACAATACTTCTGCTGGCATAACCATAGCTTGGAGCAATAGGCTCAACTTTTCAGACATCCAGATGGTTAGATAATAGCAAGAGATGGCAGATAATTCATGGGAAAGTTGGTGACAAAAGGATTGTTTTTGTTAATGTGTATGCTTATCATCAGCCCCCTGATAGAGTTAACTTATGGGAGGTTATCAATAGGAGTTTAGAAAGAATTCCCTATGATGAGTGTATCCTAGCTGGTGACTTTAATATGGTCACCCATAGCTATATGAGAAGTGCTAACTTCAGGCCCCTAACTGACAATGAGTTTACTAGCTGGAATTCTCTCCTTTCTTCTCACCACCTCTCTTTGGCCAGGGTTGTTCCCAACTCTTATAGTTGGAATGATCACAGAGATCAGCCAGTCTATTGTCTCCATGACAGATTCTATCTCAGTGAAACCTTATGGAGTAACAGCTCTAGAGTTACTAACCTCACTAATTATACTCTCTCTGATCATTTCCCTCAACTCATTAACATAAGTGGTACCTGTGGCCAAAGGAAGAGAAATTCTTACTTCAAGTTAAACACTAATCTTCTTGAGCAGGATGTTTTTCTGCCTAATCTTCAGCAGATCATTTCTCAGGAGGAAAAGCCTTCTGGTAACCGAGGTTGGATGGATTGGTGGGTCAAGGTTTTCAAGAGAATCAAGAACTGGCTCAAAGTTTGGGGAAAAGATGTCCATAGAAGTAATACTGCCCATCTTCAAGATCTAAGATCCCAGCTAAACTTGGCTCATGGTCAACAAAGAGATGACATCAAAATCCAGATAGAAAGAGAAGAAATCAGAATAGCCAGGGGCTGGAAGATCAAGGCAAAAGTCAAGGAGCTAAAGGAGGATGAAAGGAGCAACTCAAAGTATTTCTTCATCAAAGCCAAAGGCATTCTTTGGGAAGGTAACAATATTGAGGATGACACTCAGCTTAAGTGTGCTGCCAAAGATCACTTCTCCAGGATTATGGGTACTGAGGAGAATATCAGAGGGGAAGACATAGAGAATTTTGTGCATATTCAGCAGAAAGTGACTGAGCAGATGAATGATAGTTTATCCAGGCCTTTCACCTATGAGGAAATGCTCAAGGTTCTCCAGGAGATGGAGAATGGTAAAACTCCAGGCCCTGATGGTCTCCCAGCTGAGTTCTTCAAGAAATCTTGGGGAATTCTTGGTAGAGATATTGTCTCTCTGGCCAATGAGTTTCTAATTACCAAATATCTGGACTGCAGGATCAATACAACTTTAATTGCCCTCATCCCGAAGATTGAGCTCCCAATTACCTTCTCTGATTACAGACCTATCTCTCTGACCAATGTGGTTTATAAGTTAATTACAGGTACCATTGCTGCCAGGCTCAAACCTATTCTGGAGGATGTAATCAGCAATACTCAAAGTGCCTATCTCAGGGGGAGGTTCATCCTCGATAATGTGGCTGCAGCTTCTTTAGGTATCTCCTGGGCCAAAGATTCTAATCAGTCAATTGGCCTCCTTAAATTAGATATCACAAAGGCCTTTGACACGGTAAGTTGGGCTTTCCTCTGTTGGTGTTGTAAAAAGCTTGGTTTCTCTGATAATGTAATCTCTGTCTTCCAAGCTATTCTTAAGAACTCTAGATCTGCAATTCTTATAAATGGTGAATGTAGTCCTTTCTTTGACATTAAAAGGGGGGTCAAGCAAGGTTGCCCTCTGGCACCTTTCCTTTTTTTAATTGTGATGGAAGGCTTAAATAGCAATTTTAAGAGGGCAAAAGACCTCCAATTAGTTAAGGGTCTCAGTCTCCCCTCCCAGGAGACAAGCGAGATCCTCAATGTCCATTATGCAGATGATACCTTCTTGTTCCTTAAGTTGGAGGACCAATCCATTCAGAATACTCATGCTATCTTGGAGGATTTCGGCAAATAATCCCAACAAAACCAAGCTGATTTCAAGGCATCAAGAGGAGGGTGAGATTGCAGCAACAAGTTTGGGATGTATGTATCTCTCCCCTAACACCAAAACGAAAATTCTAGGTATTCCTTATGCTATCAGAATTAATGCTTCTGATCTTTGGGATGACCTGATTGACAAATTTTACAGAAAGGTTGACTCCCTTAACTCTAAGTTTTTATCTAAAAATGGGAGGGCCATTCTAGCAAATTCTGTCATCTCCTCCTCTCAGGTTTACCAGTCCTCTATTATTATGGCCCCTAAGAAGGTCCTTACTAAAATGCAGAGTATCATTGGAAGGTTCATTGCAGGTGGTTCAAGTAGGAGGTGCTGGATCCCTATCTCTATGGAAGAATGTTGCAAGCATAAAAAGAAAGGAGGTCTAGGAGTCATCAACATAGAGAAGCAGGCTACTGCTTTGGCTGCTAAGTATTTTTTCAGGGCTTGTAATAACCAGATTAATCACCCTGTGAGTGTTCTCATTTCCCATTACATTAGAAAATGTCATCCATTTGGTTGAAGGAACCTCAAAATGCAGTTGCCTCATAGCATCTATTTTGAGCTTACTGTCCCTGCCACCATGCCTCTGATAATCAAGAAATGGATTAGAGCTTGGCTTAAAGTCAAAGGTATGTACACATGGAAAGAAGGGCTTTCACAGGATCAGCCCATCTTTTGGAGCCCTTCCCTTATTTTGGATGACCCTAATACATGTCTTGCCACCAAGCAGTGGACAGACAGAGGTATTATCTACATTAGGGACATTATTGATGATTTTGACTAACAGGATTCCACTCTTGCAGACCTTGGAGAAGACTCCAGTCAACTCTTTATTAGTATATCTCAAAGGCTGGATAGTGGAGTGTGGCATGATACTAATATTCTTTGGCATATTAATGGTTTTTTCTGGTTACAGAGTGAGCTTAGCCTACAGGTATTTGAACAGGCACCAAGAAATATCCATTCATATGAAATGGATATTGACCCCGACAGAGTCTACAGAAACTTGACCTTTATGTGGAAAAGTCCAATTCATCCTAAAATCAAGGCATTTATGTGGCAGCTCTGGCACAGAGCTCTTGCTACCAACAAAAAGAGATGGAGACTCAACATGTCTAATTCTGACATATGTGTTAGATGTTTACAGGGTCAGGAAGATGAGGAACATTTGTTTAAAAACTGCTTGTGGGCAGAATGGATCCTAGAATTAGCAGAAACTGAGCTAAATATTCCAGGCTTATCCCAAATGCAAGCTATCGAGCTCCTTTTCCCTGATAATCCAGTTGAATGGAGAAGGTACATTCTCCTATGGAGAATGAGGAAGGGAAGGAACACCTTGATCTTCAAGGAAGAAATCATCTGGCCCAGCGCCATAATTAAACAAACCCAATATGACATAAATTGGGTGTTGGAAGTCTATGGAGATCAGAATTTATGCTGAATTATATTTCTAATTCTGGTGTTCTTTTGCCTGCAGGTAACACCTTAATCATGTTCAAAAGGCTGAAATGGAAGAGAATGAATCTCCATGCAAATGCATTATGGCTCGCTCAGTTTGGAGTCGAGGTTCCCAATGATCATGGAGAAGACTGCCACTGTCATTGCGCCTGCACATCCTACTTTGATGAAAAGAGATACATCCTCTGTACCGCCAAGGACAAAAAGGACAGATTTAATCCTGGAAAGGCTCATCTCTGCAAATGCCCCTACTGCCTATTCATTGTAGCCAATAAGGGGATGGGAAGAAAAGATCACTCTAAAAGGGAGCCTAAGAAGAGAAGGTTTTCGGAGGATTTCTGATCACCTCATGCTACCAGTTACCATACTTCCTTGAACTGCCAAGACGTTTTTATGTTATATTCTGTTTTCGGATAGTTCGGTATTTTCAGGGTCCCTAACCTACCCTTTCCTAAAGGTTATTGCTAAAAATGCTATCATTAGCTATCCATGTAATTTTACCATACGGATTAAATATACACTTAGCCTTCAATTAAAAAAAAAAATAGATTGGGGCTGCTCAGATCCGGCTTATCAGATTGGGGCATCTCTGTTTTAAAACATAACTTCTAATAGCCGGAGCTTTGCAGCAAGCAACCACCGTAGCTGCAGCCTCTAACAAGGATGAAATGCCCAGAACTGGAAAGAATTTTTCTTCCATTCAAAATCTGTGCTGCTGCTTATGTTTGATCCTTCAAATCCTAGTGTTGTTGCTGTGTATAGCCACAAACAGGCGTGGATAAGCTATCTCAGGCTGATTCTATGAAGCTTAAGTGCGTCAAACTGGGCCAAGCTTTTGACTATGGCGGCCACTGCGCTAAATGTCTCGGCCAAAGACGTTAAGGCCGATAACGTCCTCCCCTCGGCGTTATGGCCTAGGAAATGGCCTCGTGGCCATGTGGCCAAGAAATTCCTCGGCCGTACTGCCGTACGACCTCGGGATTTCCTGGCCACATGGCCATTCGGCCATTTTCTGGCCCATAACGCCTTGAGAGAGGACGTTATCTAGCCCATGTGGCAGCCATGCTGAAATAAGAGAAGTGAGAAACTTGACTGCCGAAATTTATCCTATATTGTGGCCGAGAGGATTATCAAGGGTGGCCAGATGATTATTTTTTCCTTCCCACCGGCATATTTTCATGTAAAAACGGAGGTGGAGGCCTCCATTTCAAATCGGAGGCCAGTTTTCAAACTTCCACTCGTGCATGGGGTGCATCCAAAAAAACTAGTTTAATTTGTTGCTTCCCCTCGCTTCTGCAGCTCTTTCCCCCTTCATTTTCCCTCTCTTCACCTCTCTCGTAGCTGCTCTCGTATCAAATTCAAATACGGAGGTGGAGGCCGCAAACATTGCATGTGGCCACCCCTATCGTTGTACCCCTCTATTATTCACTCTGGACCCTTGGATATGGGCATATTCTCCTGTATATGGCTTGAAACTAGATCCTGTCCTTGCACTTCAGCATTTGACGGGATCAAACGCTGATTTGGCTCTATTATATTTAGGGATCTCAAAACCATTGTGATTAAGTCTGACTAAGTCTCCAATACATCCATACTTTCTATGCTATTCAAATACAGTAGCAGCTAAAGGCACAGCAAGAAAGCTTCATTTTGATGGACATCCCTTTCTAGGTCTGCTTCAATCCATTTCACAGAAGACCGACTACTCTAGATTTCCATAAAAAAATAGATTGTAAAGCAAAATGCTGTCAGGCTATGATTTTAAACATCACACAATACCTGGGGAATTGAGCTCTGTGCCAAAGTAGGAAGCACAAGACATGCTTCTCATCCAACACAAAGGAGTGAATTTATAAGGAAAACATCACTCTGCTTACCCATAAAATGGCATGCACCTATGCCTCGCCTCTGTTATAAATGCTTCGCCGCGAACAGCTCGAGGATGGTTGGGAAAGAATTAAAATAACAGATAATGGAAGGTTAACAATACAAAGGTTCTAGATAAAAATAAATCAAATCAACGTTATAAGCTGAGAAGTGTCAATTAGGTGTGAGGATAGCGCGACATATGATACATCCCTTTCAATAATGGAAGAAGAGAAGGACGACGACTTTGCTAATTGTACCTTTAGGCATAACTGACAAGAGGATAATAAATGCCAAATCCAAGTGCCAATAAGAATCAAAACGAGGTGTATAGTATGGAAGGGTGAGATTATATAGACCAGCGAGGTGTACATTGTGGAAGTGTGGAAGGGTGAGATTATAAGAATCAAGACAGGAGTATAGTGGGAAATCAATGTTGAACCCCTAAGTAGAGGCACGCGAATCATTGACGCGAGATAATGCACCGCTTATTGTTTATAGCCTAAAGAACCGTAAAAAGGGCAATTATAGATAATCCCATGGCTGCTGATAAAAAAGATTCGAACATAGGGTTTTACTATTATGGGATATAGATGATTTGCTGCCCCACATCAATATGACAGGGTTCAAAGACAACAACATCTAAAACCAATCCAAAATTGAAGTTGATATGATAACCTTAGGAAATAATAATTTAAATTGTGAAAAGACACGATTGATATTGAAAGCACAAAGAATATTTAAGTGAAGGAGCCCTTGGGTTGGGTACTAACCTTTGGAATTTTGGTAAAATTCCATTGGGGAGCATAATTTATTTACGTGACTAAAGTACCAGGCACTAAAGTGACAGTTGAAATACCTTGGTACCCCATTAAAAAGTAGGCACCCTAGACAATTCCAACATAGAGTTGGTCGCTGTGCATTTGGCCAGCCGATGGTTCAGCCACATCATAACGGCACATAGGCAATGGATTTTGTTTCAGGGGAACCAGCAAGGTTTACACTTTAACTAAGTTAAAGAGATATGTACTATATATATGTACGATACAAAATTTGATGGAGTGAGATGGGGAGAGAAGACAAATGAACCACAAACTTACCAGTGAGGGTTTGAACTTCGTCTGTAATGTGCAGACAACATACAACGTGCAAAAGACCAAGGTAGGATATTGTAGTTAGCATTTAAAATAAATGGCAATGGACAACGTAATAGAACACAGTACAGACCCAACAAGCAACGAAATATAACACAAAGTGATGGAGTATGGTACTACAATATAGTCCTTGGTTGGGTGGCAACTAACAATTACCTAATAGAAGCTCAAAGGTGTCTTGCATTGAACATTGAAGGGTAGAAAGCAAACATGATCCTCGCTTGGATCATATGTATTTAAACCGAATGGGTTACACAGAGTTGTAATTCAGAACACATAGGGCTAGAACATCAATACAAGTCAGGGTAGTAGGAAAATAACCGCCCGCGTTATAGCAGGCGTGGATATTTAGGAAGAATTACAAAATGCAGCGCAGGCACCCTGATGACTCTAGCTAATTTATGATTCTAAACAAGGCTCACTATCTAAAATAGGACATGACTATGGCTTATATGAGTATGCCAAGACATTTGTAATACCACAACAACGGCATAACATCATCATAGCAACCTAATGACTAAAAGTTTTAAGGTTTATGACGATGTTAAATCATAATCTGCAATGATATGCATGTTAAAGGACATAGGGAAATTTGAACGCAACCTTGGAACATAGAATATGTAGCACAATGACAGGGGGTTTTTTTTGTGTTTTTGTACGCTTTTCACAAAGGTTTTCCTAAGATTTCATGGCGTATTCGAATGGATGTACTAATGCGTACATCTAGAGTGCACCATTTCTTAGTCGTTGATTTAACTTTTTTTTTTCAATAGTGCAAGATCCAAGGGCTCACAACAAAAGCCCTCTTTTTATTTTAGGGGCTAAACATGCAAGCATTTTAGGGTTTTATTCCTTCTTCGATCTGTTTTCTTTTTGCAGGGATTGGCAGGTGAAGGCAAAGGATGAACTCCTTAGTCGGACGAGAGGTTGGGTCTGGTGGCTATGATATTCAAGGATGGAGATTGTGTTAATTAATGTGTTTTAAAAAAAGGGGAAACAAGATTAGAACGGGAAACATTTAGGGCATCCTGCCGGAACTGGAGTCCTGCTTGGGGCACTACTTCTAGGGTTCATTAACTGTACCGGACTTGGCTATGGCGGATTAGAGCTTCTGCCGGACTTAGGGAATGTCTGATTTGATGGAAATTTCAGGTTTAAGATTCTGCCTCACTTGAATGTGGCGGATTGAATATATAGCATCGCCAGACCTACAGCTTCGCCAGACCTGGCTATGGCGGATTTACAAAAACAGAAACAGGTATAGAAACAGAAACAGGTATGGATCGATTTCTTCACTTTTTTTGTTGAAGGGAAGAAGAGATTTCTTTCTCTCTGTGTTGTACTGGAATGAATAGTCCATATTTTGACGAAGATTTGTAATGTAAAGGCATGCTTCCAAAGCCTGAAAGATGATAGCCTCCATGTATCTTATACTGCTATTACCTCCCTATTCTTTAGATAGACTCAATTCTTGGGGATAGAATTCCAACTACTGAGGATATGAAAAGGCTAAAATACACAACCCGTGTTATTAATGAGGTAAGCATGTTACATTTGTTTTATGGCCCCTCCAGTCTTTAAACTGTCTCATTTGGTAATGTGTATGATTCATTATTTTTCAATTTCCAGTCCCTGAGGCTCTATCCGCAGCCACCCGTATTGATACGAAGGGCCCTGCAGGATGATATGCTTGGACCATATTATTTAAGAAAGTAAACTGTTTTATGTCTCTTTTGTGTAGTTGTGGGTGAATCTAATTTCTGAGCTGCATGCAATCTATTATCTATTATATCTGCAGAGGTGAAGATATCTTCATTGCTATTTGGAACATCCATCGCTCACCCTCTTATTGGGATAATCCAGAAGAGTTCAAACCAGAGCGCTGGGCTATCGATGGACCAGATCCATCAGAAGTTACAGAAAATTTCAGGTACATTATATCAACTACATTATATCAACTACTGCAAATTCCGCCAACCATTGCTCAGATTAATGAATTGCAGGTATTTACCTTTTGGTGGTGGCCAACGCAAATGTATAGGTGATATATTTGCAACATTTGAGGTATGCCAGCTATGTTCTACTTATGTAAACCATTCTTGCTTGAGTTGGGATAGATGCTGTATGCATAGCCAATTATCATTTACATTCCATCTCAAGGCATCTCTCTTATCCATTGCAGACAATAACAGCTACTGCAATGCTGGTGCAACGATTCAATTTTGAGCTCGCAGTTAATGCACCTCCCGTAGGTGTCTTATTGCATGGATTTCTTTATAGTTGGATTTATTTATTGTTGGATCATTTGTGTTCTCTACTAGGTTGGAATGGCCACGGGAGCAACAATCCATACCACTGCTGGTCTGAACATGACGGTTACAGAGAGGATAAAGGCTCCTATTATCCCTGTTACGGATGTTCCAAGTGTTACAACTGTAAGTGAAGACGGTTCAATTAAGAATTATAAAGGAGACAGTGATTCGGTTTCCACTTATAAGTCCAAAACCCCTTTGACAGAAACAATTAATTTGTAAATTCCTCATGTGCTATATGTTCCTTGTAACTTTATCTACACCATTATAGTCTATAATCTGTTGTTCATGTATATTAGTTCTATGGCAAAGAGTCACCAGTGCTTTTAGATAAATACTCCTTTTGTCCTAGATTTCCTGTTGACAAGGATGTAGAAAAAACATAGATGGAAACCTGTGGAAATTTCTGATTTGTGCACCTCACTACTAAGAGAAAAGCAGGACATTTATAGTGTGGATAATGGCACACTTGAAGTGGGGAACATCCTCTATGGCTATCAATCTTAGGTGGTCTTAATTATCTCAAGCAATTTGTTGCTCGTTCGCCACAATCATTACATCTATGGTGATAAAGTCATAACAATAAAATTACTAAATTGGTTCAACTGAACTCTATGGATTGCCCCAATGCTCTATTTGAGTATTTGTGTGTTTGGAATTCTCTTTATTATTTTTCTCTCTGTATTCTCTATATTGCTTTGCTTAGTATAAAGTTGATAGGAAAAGACCCATTTCAGCCATGTATAGTGGTGGGGACAGGTCCCATCTCGATATGTGTTCCATAGCTTCTCGTGGACATTAAAAATTATATCTATTTATCTGTCTATCTATCCTCTCCCTTTTCCCGTATGTTTCTGCTTCTCATGGACATTAAAAATTGCAATTATTTATTTATCTCTCTTAGTTTCTGTCGAGCCACTAGAATGGGACAATTTGGCCAAGACTAAGGTCTTGCCTGTCTCATCTTCGTGCCAAGGCTTCACTCCTTAGATGATTGTCATCAGATGCTATGTTGGAGCCCACGAACATCCCCTGCTTGTTGAACAAGTTTTTAAATGCTGGATTTTGATATGATGTCATGAGAGTCTTGAATACAACCGCTAAGGTATTTGGTATTTGAGTTCTTGAGAAATGTGCTAAAGGACTAGGTTGCATATTTATTATGTTACTGACAAGAGCAAAGCATTTGATAATAAAAAATTGTAACATGGGTTACCATTTCTCTATTATCTATCATGGTATTATGTCACACTTAATATTAGGACTTCGAATGTAATGGCTTGTTTTTAGCTCTACTACCATTGTGACATGCATTTATGGATTTCTTAATGCCCTTCCATCCATATTAGAGTGTTAGGTAATGTCTATATCTACACCCCTACACCATCCTTAAGGCCCCGAAGGGGCCAAAAATTTTTTTAGTTAACACAAATCATTAACACACAACTACCATGAACATTATTAACACAAACCATTGCATTTGACACATTTAAATTAAAATCCCCCTTAAACCCCCTTTGGTTTGGGTGCATATTCACACGGGGGGTTACGTAGGGCAGCGAGAGCCCCAAAAATTTTACAATACATGTACAAAAATAACACCATTAAGTACATTCTCTCAAACCTTATAGTATTTTGCAAACCTTAATATACAGTATACAAAAATTTGTACATGCATACCCCACAAACGAGGATCGCCATGTACGGTCCAGATCTTGGAATAAAGGGCAAATATCTGAAGGATTAAATTGTTTGGTGACCCTATAGAATAAGAGCTTGTTGTAGCTCACAATCAAAGGGTCAACTATATATGCTGTATCAAGTGTACATTTGATGAGCAACGTTGGAATTAATAACACCCTTCAAGGGCCGGGGTAAAGGGGATCGACCATAGCCATAGAGAACATATTAAAGCAGAAGAAAAGAATTAAGGACCACTAATCATTCGTGACTTGAGGGGTGCTCTGTACTAGCAGGTAAGGATAGACTTCGGCTCTACAATTGGTGAAATCCCATCAAATGTTGTTGTGTCAGCTTGAAAGGCAGCAAGGGGCTTGAAAGCCCTTCAAAGAGTTAATACATGGCTTAGGGAAGAATTTTAATTTTTGGGACAACAAGGTGAACATTGAATTCACAAAGAAGCTTTTACTAGGGCGATCAAGAGTCGCCCTCTGGAGACAAAAATCCCGTCTCCTGCAGTAGAATTTGATATGAGTCTGTGGACTTCACCCCTAGTGCTCGTACCAAGAAGGCTTTCTGCACTTGCTCCAAGTCATTCCAAGTAGCGAGGGATACTATTGGGCCCCATACTTCAACCTCGTATAAAAGGACAGGCTCCACTAAGACCTTGAGCAGGTGTGACTGATGGGCCCAATCATACAACTCCACTCTATGACTATTGTTTTGCATTGCATATAGTGCCTTCCAGCCCGTCGTCACTCGTAGCCGTATGGATGTGTCCCAGTGCATAGTTTAAGGAGACTCCACCAAATATTTGTATGTGGATGCCACTTCCACATTCTGCCCTCAGTAACTGAAGGAGGGGATCCTCGGTTGACGTGAGGATGATATGAGAACCACCTTAGTCTTGGTCAGGTTGACGTGCATATCAGTCGCTTGGCAGAATGTGTCCAGGGCATCGAGATGTCGTTGCATGTCTGCTGGTGTATAAGCTAGGAGGCCCACATCATCAGCATATATTAACTGCCTGATGATCTGGTGGAGAAGGTGAGCTCCGTCGCCCCCATTATCAGCAAGCCAGCTCTCCAATTGAGCAATGTAAAGCCCAAATAATGTTGGGGAGAGAGGGCATCCCTGAAGGACCCCAATACTACTATCAAATGGTTGGCTTGTTGGCTGCAACCGACTCGAGCATCTTTCATATAGCCTGTACACTGCATTCTGCAAATCTACAGGAACCCCCAGCTGTCGCAATCTTGCCCATAGTTTTTCCCGAGGCACAGTGCTAAATGCCTTCGCAAAATCTCCACGAAGCAACAATATAGATCCTCACGGCAGTTCCTGCTGTCTTCAACCAGAGTTCGCAACATGAAGATATGGTCAATGCTTGAGTGCCAGGGTCTGAATCCTGTCTGGGTGAGGGCCGAACCTCTGCTGCCTCTGCCCAGCCCGTCAACTGCTGCTCGAGAATCCCAGCAAGCAATTTTGCAAACACCGAACTGGCCATGATTGTTCGGTAATTGGCTGAGCAGTGCGGGTCACCTGCCTTATAGATGGGAACAACTCTACTATTGGTCCACTGCAGTGGGAAGCCTTCTTGTAATGCCTTGTTGAACAAGGCGGTCAGCACTGGCACTATGGAAGGCCCTGCCCACGTAAGCAATTCTGCCTGCATACCATCCAGGTCTGGCGCTTTTCCATTGGCAAGACGCTGTAAACCTTGTTCCACGTCCGAATCTGTGATTTCCAGCATTGGACCTTCTTGCAGGGGTAATGCTGCATGTATACCCAGAGGGTCATATAGCTGTTGTAAGTATTGCCTCCACTGCTCAGAGTGATGTTCCCTATGGGCTGTACTGGCTTTCTAAGAACCCTTCGCCAGAAGGTCCCGGGGTGACGTTCCAGGAGGTAAAACATTTTCCTTTGATGCGCTGCAATGTACCTGGCTTTCTTAGCTTTAAGGAAGACGCGGTACTGTCTGACCGCATGTGGGCGTAAAGCAGGGTCTGTGACTTGGCGGAGCCAACATTTGTGTTCCTTGCACTCTGCATCAAACCATTGATTACATGGGAGGGTTGTGTTCCTGGAGATCCATTGCGGGCGGCTTATCCAAAAGCACATCTCTGCCGCTGTCCTAAGCACATCAGTCAGCCGACCTGTTTGTTGCTCTATTGTATCGCAAAATTTCTGCCAGATCATCTATAAGCATCTGGGCATAAGCCCCTACATGTTCATAATCCATTCGCAGCTGAGGCATGTGAGGAGTTATTGCACAAGGGGGTCATACAACCTGCCAAGCCAACTTCAAGTAACGTGGTAAGTGGTCTGTGCCGATCTCTTCATCCCTATTAGCTGTTCCCACCTGGAAGGGCTTGACGACATGCATATCCTGCTTAGGCACCAACATATAGTCCACCACACTAGATCCTTCCCCCTGGTTTTCCTGTCTACAAGTGCTCTTGCGGGTGGACGGCCACTGTGCTAGTCCATTGCAGATTACCAGGTCAAAGATACCACAGAGCAAAAGCAACTGTCTGCCGTAGCACGTGACCTGATTGTCATCTGATGTCCATGGCCAAGCTCCTTCTGCAGGATGTAGCTACAATACATGGTCAGTCAAGGGATCAAATCTCATGGGTTGTTCTACCTCGGTGCGTGCATTGAAGTCTCCAAGGAGTATGACACTGCCCACATCATATAGATGACATAGGGGTCCAGCCTATCCACATCCGAGTGGGTGTGATAGAAGTTGTTTTCTGCATGTGGAAAGTAGCAGGCTGCCACAAAGAGAGGTCTGCTACTGCAATTTTGCACACGCACCCACAGGTACCGGTTGTGCTCGTCTGTCTTGAACAAGGAGATTGACTGTGCCAAGGCCGTTCGGTGGTAGCGAGCAACCCTCCCATGCCCCCGCTTTCCTGTGCAATCATTGAAGATTGAGTAGCGCTGGTATCTTGGCAAGTCGGGTATCCTGTGTCCTGCATGCTCCCCTGTTTCTATGAGGAAGATGAGATCTATGTCTGCGGCAACTGAGTTGAGACTATCTCCCTTCTGCCATGGGAAGCCCCGACAATTCCAGGAGATCATGCAGAGGCACAATTCCTATTTGTTGGCAGGGACTGCAGGTGGGGATTCAGTGGCGGCAGCAGAAAGGGGGGTGACAGAAGTGGAAGCAGCTTGAGATGTGCGAGCAACAGAAGGTGAGGCAACTTGAGCAGGGCGTGCGGCTATAGCAGGCAAAGCAGTGATATAGGATTCGCAGCAGCATTTGGCGGCCTAAAAATTTGCATCTTGCCCCGAATCAGTCCTGCAGCTCCTCCCAGTCTGCAAATGCTTTTAACTTTGGCAAACTCGTGCCTGCGGTCTTCTTGTTGGGCCGGGGTCAGGTCTCGGTCAACATACATGGCAGTTCCCTTTAGCTGCCTACCCTGACGCAGGATGGCTGCTTTCACTTGCGCATCTCGTACTGTGAACGTGACTACACGTGGGCGGTCTGGGCACTGGATGCCATGGCGTCTCGCCCTAATACTGTGTACCAGTGTGGGGAATGTCATTTGAGCAAGAACCAACATCTGAAGCCAGTTAATGAGGTCCTCCCCTGCCTCTTCTGTCAGGCCACATACCACCACATTGTGGCTTCTCCGCCTCAGCTCCTGGAACTCTCTGATTGTTGGGTCAATCTTGCCCGGCCCAACAGGAGTTGTTTGCTGTCGGCGGGGCATAGGTTGTGGCCTACGTTGGGGCGGTGGTGGCATGGAGCGGCTTGGGGGTGCAGTAGTAGATGGCCTTGGCTGACGTCGTGCAGACTCTTGGGCAGGTGGGACTGCCCTGGCAGGTATAGTGGTCTCTCCTTCCTGAAGCCGGGAGCTTATCTCCTGCTGGAATTGTTGCTGCCTGTCAATTCACGCATGCACTGCTGCAATTGCTCATGAGCTTCTGCATGGAGGCCCTTGCCTTGTTTAGTGATGGCTGCCCTCAGCTCCTGCACCTTCCGATCTCGAGCTGCGGAGCTATGCTTCGTTTCTGCAAGTGAGAGTCCAACGTAGGGTTCGTTGCAGATGAGGCCACTTCTTGTGTCTCGACCCAAGTTTGAAGGGTTCTCAATTGTGATTGGCTCTCCTCAAAAGCGACCTGGACTTTTCGTATCATAGTGGCAGCCTCCTCAGCCTCTGATCGAATGTGGAAGATGGTTGCCACTGTCTCCTGCTCAACACGTTGCTTGTCCTGTGTCATGGTTTCAATGGCGGTGGTCAAGGAATCCATGCGGGCCTGCATGTCAGCGAGACTCTTCTTGTCCTTCTGCCCTTCAGAGTACTAGGCGAAGGCCATCCTCCAGGTGCTGTATGCGGGTCTCCATGTTGGAAACACACTATTTTTCAGTAGCCAGTTGCCTCTTGAGCAATTTGGGTGCGGAGGCCTGCATCTCCTCTGCCAAGCAAGCAATTCGAGTTCTGTTGCCCTCTGCCATTGCTTGAACCTGTTTCCAGTGCTCCTCAACTGCCTGGTTTGGTGGTAAGGAAGCAGGATACGGCTTGCCGCTAGGCTAGAGTATCTGTCATATGCCTGCCACAAGCATATTGTTGCATGGGACTTTGCCCGCACTTCTCTTTTCAGTGTGCATCTGTCAATTTTGCCAGTGTCATTTGGCCTGCGCTTGGGGATGGCATCTATGTACTCTCCCAGTAGAAGTTTTGCTGCCACGTCTGTGCTAGATAGAGGGGATTGCGTATCAGCACCATCCACATGCATATCAGTGGGGTTGGATGAAGGGACACAGAGCTCATCCAGCTCTTCTATCACTGGAGTTGCCATGAATAGGGTGTCACCCTACAGACGCTTGTCTAAAAGCCTCCAAGCACTTTGACCACGCACAACCTCTGTCCCTTTACATCCGCCTGTCTGAAAGCTTCCACGTATTAGAAGCAGGCGCAGGCTTTGTCACCTTACAGCACCCGTCCGAAGTGTCCAAATGCAGAGTTCAAGTGCAACCTCTACCACCTTATAGGCGCTCATCTCAGATGAATAGTGGCAATAATCTCTTCCATATAGACCCCTGTCCGGAAGCCTTCCGCCTGTAAATGTTTGAATCTAGGGCGATGCCTCCAAGTGCAAGAAGCAAGTGCAGGCTCTTTCACCTTATAGACACCCGTCTGAAAGTGTTGAAGTGCATAAATCAAGCGCAACCTCTAGTGCAAGCTCTGCCACCTTACAGATGCTTGTCTGAAATGAAAATAAGCAATGGGTTTCTCCCTTCCAGACGCCCATCTGCAAGGCTTCAGCATGTAAATGCTTGAATCCAAGGTGATTGGATGGTATCATACCCTCTGAATCCCATCTTAAAATCGGCTTGCAAAAACATGCTATTTTCTCCTCTCGGATCTTAAGCAAATATGTGCAAACCAAATGTCTTTAGAATCATCACAGAACAAGCATTCCAATGATATGCATTGTTCCCAAAACAGAGCTGCAGATCAATAGATATGAAGAAAAGTATATAGTGCTGGAAAATGGAACAATGGAAACCCTAAAACCAGCACTAAAAGTCTGTTGTTTTGCTCTGAAGTCCTATTCAAACATCAGCAATATAGAATATTTTTGAAATAACCCCGAGAGAGCTTTCCAAAAACATAAATTTCGTGAGAAACCGAGTCACAGAGAAATAGATATGAACAAAAATGTTATAGAAACCACAAAGTGGTGGTGCAGGTTGTAAATCTGTGTTTTTGCTATGGAAACACCATTCAAACATATGCAAATCGCATACCTTTAGAAATATCTCCGAGGGAACTTTTCAATCGATAACTTTCAGCTGAAACAGAGTTAAAATTTGCAAAATACGAGAAAAAATATGTGGACAATACCACGACCACTTTAGGGTTTTTTTGTGCCCTCGATTTGCAGCCCGAAAATTTGAGTTTTTGCTGAGGAAAGATTATCAAAACATATACAAATTACATACCAATAGGAAGAACTCTGAGATGACTTTCCAAAGCAATAAATTTCAGCCAAAACGGAGTTCCTGATCTCCAGATATGATCAAAAGTGTTTGGGCACCACCACCAGTACTTCAGGGTATTTTGGGGCCCCCAATTTGCAGCCCGAAAATCTGAGTTTCTGATATAAAATAATTAGTAAAACATATGCAAATCACATACTGGCAGAAAGATCTCTGAGATGGCTTTCCAACGCAATACATTTCGGCTAAAACGGACTTCTAGATCTCCAGTTATGATTGAAAACGTGTGATCGGCTCTCAGAGCGCCTAGGGTTTCAGAGCGCTCCTGAAGACTAAGAAAGTGCAATGAGACCTGCATTGACAAACCTAACAAGGTTAGAACATGTTCAAAATTGTAGCATAACTTATAACGTATCTGTGATTCTTCGAGGAAGTGGATTGCATGCAAATTCTGTGGTCTTGCTATCTTCTTGCCATCAAGATTTCTTCTTAATATGATAACTTGTCGTTTATTAGGAGACACCCTTGTCTCAAATATCCAAAAGTTATAGATCTGCTCACAATCTGCATTAGAAATTCTATCACATCTAGCTCTCCTCTTGAACATTGACCACGATCCTCCAAAGTCAGCAATCTTTCTTTTGTCAAGAGCAGCATATATAACCTTCCTTTTCAAATTCAGTACTTTTGCCACAACAACACGATTGCTAGAAGAACTTACAGCCATCATCATGGTTGATGATCTTGCTTGATTTGTGTCTTTTCTTCTAGCACGTTTATTGATGGCAAGTGTCTGCTTTACATTATCTACAACATGTTTGTAGACATTCAAAGCTTTATTTACAATCAATTTAAATTCAGGAAGATGTTTTGCTGCCCTGGAAATAATGTCTAGTCTATCTTCAGAATGGAAATTCATACATACTGTGTTGATACAGTCCACAATTTGTTTGGCTACTTTCTCTTTATGTCTAGTGCTCAACCTCTTTGTATATTTGTCTCTTTTTTCTGCCTAGTGGTGTGACGTTAAAATATGCTTCTTTCTTTCTCTTCCTGATCCTCTGTTGTCTTCTCTTTTCTGTCATGATTCTCCTGCAAGCTGTATTAGGGGATACACAACAACATATCTTGGTGTAAGAAGCCTTACAAGGTGTAGAATCAGGTTGTGTTTCAGCACTCTCAATTGGAGATGAGACTGCTTCAAATGAGCAGGGATCCTTCTGGATCTCTAATGGAATTGAAGTTTCTGTTTCAACATGCAAATTTGGCATGTGGATTTCTACATTGTAACCAAATGCAGCAGCTAAGGCTTGTTGGTCCATTGCCTCCAATCCAACAATTCCATACATAAAGAAGACTTCGTAACAATTGCTACAGAAACAAGAGCTCTATTTCATTTCTTCAAATTTCAATTCCATCACCAAAGCTCCACTGAGAAGTCGGAGATCTGCTCCTACCAACCAGATTGATGACATGGCTAACAAATTCCCAAATCAGGAGAGGTAGAAAACTCAAATTTGCGTGGGCTGTGGAAGCGCCCGTCAAAACCTAATCTTGACGAATATAAGGAGACAGAAAATGCACATATAAAAAGGTAAAGCGCCTCATAAGCACCCAGTGTCGCAGACAGTGTCCCCCAATAACGTGCGTGGACCCATATAATAATGCAAGCACTTGCAATGACATCACAGAGAATAGTTTATATACATAGCCACATACATTTACTACCACATCCTTATGTCAAATTTCAACCAATACATGCTAACATTATGCAACCATGATTACACTATGATCTACGTACAACATCTCTAGATATATCAATGAATAGAAAGCACATAGAAGCCTAACTTTCCCTCCCTTAGGAAAGCCTTTTTTAGAATGTCATATCAATCACATTGCAATTTCATTATTATCTATGAATTGGGCTAAATCCCTAAACTATTTTAATAATGCGGTCACGACTTGTCAGTTAAACCTATCAGATCTATTACTTAATACTTCATCCAGAGCATGCTTCATGCATCTCATCAGACCCGCAAGTGTCCCATACCAGACTTATATTCAGAAGCTCCCATGGGCTTCCCAAGATCTTCTCCTCCATGGAGAAGCATCACACGTTTTCTTATCATTTATTCCCTTAGCTATATTAACATTCCATGTAATTCCTTAATGCTTTTTCTTAACTTATGTTTATTCTTATTAATCCTTTGGGTTCCATGCCGTGGTGATATCCAAAAGCCCCATAAGCTATTCTATAGGCTTCCAGCTTTACAATTTAAGCATGTTCCTTCTTCTGTGCCTCTTCTCCATGACCTTATGGTTTAATTCTTATTTGTGCACAGATTATAACTTTGGTAACGCACTCAATCTCTACAAATCTATTATTGCATTCAAGCTCATTCTATTTATACAAAGGAATCAGATGATCCTTATTAGTCTCATAACCAATTCAACTCTTAGATCTCTAAATTCATCAATCTCTTCTCATTTATTCACAATTCAAAACATCCCCTCTTGCAGATACTTGTGCCTCAAAGAGTCCGGCTTCTCGCTCCAAGAATCAATCTAGAAGAAGATACTTGCACAGTCAATTCTGATTAGATTCAATCCGAAAATCTGACTTGAAAAACTTTCCAGTAAAGTAAAAATTACCTGAATTGGATCTCGGGTCGCCGAGATATGATGCCCCAAACTTCGACCAGCAAAACTGCCCAAAAATTGCTCCTTCTACATCCTTCCAAAAACCCTTAAGAAATTGATGCCCTTTTCTTGTATGACATGAACTTTGTATAAACTTCTCATGTATAGTATGTATTTCTCATGCAATGACCATTCAAAATAATCTCAATAAGCATCAGTAGAAAAAGGTAAATTACATGCCTGCTAACGGGCCAGGATCGTTACAAAGCATCAATTCGTGCTTTCGATTCCATGTTCCTGTATTTTTTCTCTGTTACATGCATGATGGAATGATAGAAGCATTTCAGCAATGATAGAAGCATAGATCTAGAGCAGCAATGGGTTTTTGACGCATTCTAGCCTGTAAATCAAAGCTTTGACAACTAGATACCCAATTACCTTGGGTATAGCCATTCAAGAGAAAATTTCTGCCATAGTCGTTCAGGTTTCTCAGTTCAACAAACTTTTCTGTTCATAAATCTGCCTAAGGGTGCATTATGTCCTGAAAATTCATGTTTGAGCATAGGTCATGCCCATTTAGGCCCATTCGATGGCGGTGCCAGCCTCAATAGCACTCGCGTCTCAGCTGCAAGTGCCTCCTCGTGGCCCTATGAGGCATAACTTACCCCAAGTGTGAGTCATATAGCATGTTGTTAAGGAAGCTAAGCTAAGGTACTATTGCTTAAATTTAATATTGCAAGAGGAGGAAAAGATGGAGCAATTTTTATATCAAGCCACATTGGCACCATTTGATGGTGGTGGTGGAGGAGGAGAAATTTTTATGTCATGCCATCTTGGCAAGATCCGATTGGATATAGGATGCACACACCACGCCAATATTGCTTTGTTTCATTGGCAACATTTGACTAAATATATGACACATATCACATCAACATTGCTTTGTTGCGTTTGGTCTAGTGGTAACACACTAGTTCCTTAGCAATGTGGTCTCGAGTTCGAGACCGTCTAGAATCGCACTCGGTACTGTTGGGGGTCAAATCCCAACAGACGCAATGTAAGGTGGTTGGGGGCAGGGCCCAACCAAGCAATGTAGTGTGGTGTGTGGTCACATGTCCAGTTGGATGCTGCCTAGTGGCGTGACGTTAAAACTACTATCTATCTATCTACCTAATTACCTTATATGAATACAACTCTAGATGGCTTCGAACTATGACTATGATGCTGCCTAGTGGCGTGACGTTAAAACTACTATCTATCTATCTACCTAATTACCTTATATGAATACAACTCTAGATGGCTTCGAACTATGACTATTGTGTTACCACTAGATCAAATGCCTAGACAAATTGGCATTTTTAGTGTCCTTTGGAGACAATTGATGTAAAAGATATACATAATAGGAGAACCGACTTTTTTAGTCCACGTAGACTAAAGGTATATAAAGAGGAAAAAGAACACCCAATTCGGATTTGTCTCCTTTGTATAGAGAAATGGCATGTGGGATGCCACTCCCTATTTATCCACAATGGTTCTTTGTTCGGCAGCAGTCCGGAGCAGCCCACGGGATAAACAGGGAATGGCAGACCAAATGTCATTCCCCTACAATATAGAACTTGGGGAGGATTTCTTTTGAAAAGATCACGATCTGTTCTAGATTTTTTTTTTACGAAAACAGAGCTTCCAATTCACAAGCACTTTAGATCAGGCAAAGCTTCAGATCCTGTAAATAAAAACTACAAAATAGATATTTAGCTTAGCAAGACCTACTATGGCGAAGCTCTGGAAGATGTGGAGAAGCTAAAGGTTCAGATCCGGCAAAGCTAAAGCTGTGAAAAACGCCTTTGCCGTAGTTGTTCTGCTTCCTTGGGTTCTCGACTGGCTGGGAGGGAAATACGGCAACGACATGACCTGTAGGATAACCCTAACATAGCATAATCGGTCTATGACATGTTGTTGAGCGGAATGGTTATGCCTACTTCCATTTTGCGATGTAGGAGGGAGATACGTGGCGTCATGAAAATGCGCTGAAAAACAACCGACCCAAGTTCTGTCAATATCGCTAGAGGGTGGGTAGGGGTAGATAACGTCCTCTCCCGAGGAGTTATGGGCCAGGAAAATGGCGTGGCCACGAATTCGACCGCATCGGCAAGACGGCCGAGGAATTTCGCGGGCCACATGGCCACGAGCCATTTTCCCGCCCATAACTCCGGGGGGGAGGACGCTATCGGCCTTTAACGCCCTGGCCGAGGCATTTGGCGATCCGCCATAGCTTGGCGACCGCGACCGCATTCCGCAAGAAAAATAAACAAAGAACCCTAAGTAAGTGTAAGTCTCTCGCTTTCCGCTTTGAATCTAACAGTGGTGCAAATGACGAGTAAGGAGCCGGATTTTAAACAGAGCAGGGCAGAGGAGAGCAGGATTTAAGCAGAGGAGAGCAAAGCAGAGCCGGATTTAAACAGAGCAGGGCAGAGCAAAGCCGGATTTAAGCAGAGCAGGGCAGAGCAGAGCAGGGCGACAGAGCATAGCCGGATTTAAGCAGAGCAGAGCAAGGAGCCGGATTTGCTCGTGAGATAAACAGTGGGGAGCCGATTTGCTCGATCAAGGAAAAGGAAGCGACCCGCTAAAAAATCAAAGGATTTGCTCAGAGTCATGGGAAAAGGAAGCGCGACCGCTTACGTAAACGCCGGTTCCGCCCATTGGCGATGACATTGGAAGCTTTAGAATGGAGCTCACAAACCTTATGGCGACTCGCGCTTCACAGGCTCGAAGTCGAAGAACCTGCGGCGGGGTTGGATACGGCGGAGAGAGTCGAAAGGGCGGGGTTCAAGCTTATGACGGCGTGGCAGCAGAGAAAATGTTATGGCCATAACATCTTTGTTATGGTCATAACCAATTGGGCCACATAATGTTACTGGGCATAACATCTCGAGATCAACGGCTGAGATTAAACCCTACAGCTAAATGCTGAGGCCAAGGACGTTAAGGGTGGATCATTTTCATTGTTCCAAAGAAATAGTCATCTATAAACAATTCATCCACAACCATTATTTTGTCTTTACCTTTTTTTTTTAAACATTCCTTTCTGTGTTATCCTTAGGCAAGTTGGCGTTTTATGCCTTTGGGTTTAGAATAACCTCCACAGATAATATTCTCCACAAACAATATTTTCTTGTTATTTCTATTTTTTGAAGAATATTTTGTTGTTTAGAGGTTCTCCACGAACATTATTCCTCCACAAACGATATTATGATGATGATGATGTTTTAGAATGAGATTTTGTATTTAAGAAAAGCCGTTGTTATTTTAAGGTTTAGAGAGGGCATTCCGAGCTTATCGTTGTATTTTTGAATTTTTTAGTCCATTCAAATTTTGAACCCACAACCATGATCTCCTACTATACTTCACCATATGAGACCCACAACCATAACTTCCTATCATACTTCACAATGTGAGATTACAAGAAAAAAGTTACATAGGGGCAAATGTATTCATAAAGTTCGGGTAGATGCCATTTTAGAGAATTTCAGACTCGGGTTATTTTCTATAATCTAACCCATATGTGCCTGAGGGCAGAGAAGAAAGAAAAAGATGCGATGGAAAAATCACGGCAAGGTCACCCTAAAATGTCCTCTACTCCAAACATTACGTTGGTTAATCAGCGCAGGCAGGCCCTTACGCAGGGCTGGAGCATGGCTTGCCTTACTGGGCTCGCCATGCTTTTACCCTGTGTAAGGGCATGCGTGCGCTGGTTATCCCTAACTTTTGGGGCAATCCATAACTTTGTTTGAGATGTTTGGTTAGGAAGGTGGCAAGAACTATATTTTTGTGTTATTTTAAAGCTACTATTTTGATTTCATTTAAAATGTCAGTTGTTATGTGGAGCAACAACAATGAGCAGATTCCTACTCTGGAATGGGAACTCGCCACCAGCAGCAGCTAGGCGCCGGGTAGGCGCGACTGGCTAGTGAAGGTGGACATCTCCCATTCCAGAGCAGGAATCTGCGAATTGTTGCTGTTTCAGGTTTGTCAAGAATGATGTACCCATTTGCCATTCATGGTTAGTATGGTCGCCACATGGCGAGCTCTCATTGGACACTAAACACGAAGGAAGACTAACTTACCTTGATGTAGAGATAGAGTACAAAGCAAGGGATGAGGAAGATCTCCTGGGTCTAAAAAAGGGCAGACAGCTGGAGTCAGAGGTGCACGAGTGGGAAATTGCAAGGGTGAGACCTTTGAATTGTATAGGCATATCTACTTCATTTCATTTAATTCATTTAATGGAAACCATCCTATCTAGACCACCAAAGAAAACCAAGAGATTCCTCCAGTCCATTGCCAGCTGCATAGCTCTTTTCTTTTGGCCCTCCCTTTTTAGGTGCCACCATAGCCAAAACCTCCACTTATAAACCCCCATATCCCTGTTTTCAAACCACCCACTTGCCTTACATTCTTCATCGCCCATGTATTTTCTTCTTTCAATCTCCGCTCACGATCTTCAGGTGCTTCTTCTCATCCCCTGCTTCAAATTTCTTAGCAACATTTAATGATCCTTTGCTTAGATCCCGTGTTTCGAGTTTCTGCTACGTACTTGTCTGTTTCTTGAAATATTTTCATCAATAAGAACATCTTTCAAGATTTGGCGAATCCATTCAGCCATGGAACATCTCTTTCTGATCCGTCTTGTCTTGCTTGCCCATCTTTTGTTTCCTTCCTTTTACTCTGTTTCCGAAGCTGCTAAGAAAAGTTTTGATCAGGATTTTGCCATTACCTGGTCCCCCGATCATGTTACCTCCCTCAACAATGGCCAAATTGTTCAACTTAGACTGGATAATTCCTCTGGTAAAACTGATGATTTGTTCCTATCTGATCGATTGTGAAGTGGGTTGTCTTGGATTGGGTAATATTTTATTTGATCTGATGATTTGCAGGCTCTGGGTTCGCATCAAAAAGTAAATACATGTTCGGTAGCATCAGCACCGAAATCAAGCTTGTGCCTGGGGATTCTGCAGGCACTGTAACTGCCTACTACGTAATAACTTGGAACTCTTAAATTCTGGCGCCCTGATTTTCTTTTTTCTTTTTACCTCTTCTGATATAAAATTCTCATACTCATGTGTTGATGATATGCGCGGCAGTTATCTTCGGATGGACCAAATCACGACGAGCTAGATTTTGAATTTCTTGGGAATGTTTCAGGCGATCCATACATTCTGCAGACAAATATTTACACTAACGGTGCTGGAGGGCGAGAACAGAGAATATATCTGTGGTTTGATCCAACTGCAGATTTTCATTCCTACTCTGTTCTGTGGAACCAATATCAGATTATGTAAGCTACACATAGTCTGATATATGATGACCAAGCACTCATCTCTTTATGCTACACATAGTCTGACATATGATCTATGCTTGCTATAGAAGAAATCTCTCATATTTTACTGCTCATGTCAGAAAAATAGCATAAAAAAAGCATACCAGATAACCGAGGATATAGAAGCTTTTGCAGATTAAGTCTGATATTTTGTATGCATTTTTGCAGCTTTCTGGTAGATGGAATTCCAATAAGAGTGTTTACAAACAAGGAAGGAAAAGGAGTTGAATATCCTTCAAGCAAGCCAATGGGACTTTATTCAAGCATATGGAATGGAGATCAGTGGGCAACCAGAGGGGGATTGGTAAAGATTAATTGGAGCTATGCACCATTTATAGCATCATACAGAAATTTTGAGGCAGATGCATGTGAAGGGACCAATTCAGGCTGCATATCTGCAGCATCCAGCTCCTGGTGGAATGAAGATCAGTACAAAAGCTTAAGCCAGGATCAATCCAACAAGCTGAATTGGGTGCAGAAGAACTACTTGGTTTATGATTACTGCACTGACAGATCTAGATATCCAACATTGCCTCCAGAATGTGATCAGTGAGCTAAGCAGGCTCAAGAATTGTATATTCTGGCATTTTTTTTTTCTTTGTTTAATCGCTAACAAGTGCTCACTATACCGTAGCTCTGTCAATGATCTTGTCTGTCCTTCAGACATGGATCTTGGGATGCTTTTGAACTTGCAAGTTCAACATATAATGTGAATATTAAGCCAATATCATATTAAACCTTGAACGTACATTAAAGAGTAGCCTGCCATAAATCTAAAGTGTGGAGGAATTTACATCATTGCAGGTACATGCCTTACTCTGCAAGTCATGTCAACACCTTGAACATTGACATCTGCTTTGTTTTTAGACAATGAAAAACCCACAATTTCATCATTGGCTCTTCAGAATTCCAGTTATGGAGTTCATTTGATTCTCAAGTCTAAGTTTCAATTGCAAGTCTTATTCACTATGATTGGCCAAGGGAAAGATGTTCAAACCTAGAGAGATTTGACATGTTAAGGTGACACGATCGCCAAGGGTCGAATAGGCTAAGCTTTAATTTAGGGTTTAGTTATGGACAGTTTTCTAGTAATGCATCCCTATATAATACAAGACGTTTAGCACATGCCGACGCCACCACGGGGGGTTTGTGTGAAGTAGGGACGGTGTGAAAGAAACTTGATGACTAGCTCTTCTGATACTCAAAGTCCCCTAAGGCTACTCAATATTCTTTAAAGATTGCTTTAGATTTCTCAAAATTTTCTAGGGCTTCCTTGAGATTCCATGAATTAGATTCCCCAAGATACTACAAAGATTCCTCGAGATTCCCCTCAAGATCCTACAAACAATCCATTAGATTTTCCTAAGATTCCCTAAGATTTCATGAAGATTCCCTTAGACTCCTCAAGATGCCACGAGTTTCGCTAAGATTTCATGAAGATTCCATTAGATTCTCTTTGATTCCATGCAAAATACCTGAGTTTTCCCTGTGGCATTCCAGTATGATATACGATAAGAATACATACTTTATACTAACACCTCACTATACATCTCAACATAATCGACATGTACATGAGTAAAACGTAGTTTCCTCGTGTAAACAAATGCTAAAGGGGTTGACCAAATTGTGTTCCTCGTGTATAATACTACAAGAGAATGCCTATTTTGCGTCAAAAAATCTTATGGGTTTTTTCTAGTGAGCATCATACGACTTTTCTGACGAAACCCCTAACGCAAAAACTACGAAAAATTGAACGAAAAGCTGACCAACAGTATTTATAGAGCACGTGTTGTATTTCTTGTTAGTTTGCACTTCCAACCTATAGTCTTTGCATGCACACAGTGCATGCAATGCATGCACTTTGCAATGCATGCACACAGTGAATGCATACCATGCAATGCATGCATGTTGAGTCCCTTTAATACTTAACACCATGCAAGGCACATTGCTTACTTTCTTTTGTGGCCATATAAGTATTTTCACATAAAAGACATACAACATTCATCTTCACGGTAAATTTGCAGATTAGCTTTGTTTGTATAAGAGCTAGAACCATACAGATATATCTTATTGTGCTTGAGTAGCAAGCTGTGATACTGTGTTCATGTAGGCAGCAAGGTCCAGTACTATGTTCATGAGAATCTCGTTGCTTTTTCTTGTATTTTAGTCCTTCAATGAAAAACAGAAGGATATACCTCTCAAAACATAATTTGCAAGCCCCTTTGTCATGTGCATCCACCAGGAGAAAGCTTTGAAGTAAGTTTTGCCAAGTTGTATGATTGCATAGTTGTTATTTGCATGTTGAGCAAGGGTTATTCCACAGGAGATCAAAGTTACAAGTTGTAATAAGCTACCTTGCTGCCAATGGACAAACTTAACTTATAAGATGTTTTGAAATGCAATTCCAATTTGTATCCTGAATACATAATAATACTATTATGTATAAATATTGGCATATATTTTATTACACATTTGTTTGTCAATTTATAACGTAAGCGTAAGATTCATGATTGTTATTGCTTTCCTTTATTTGTTCGTTTTATTACTTGCTACAAGGTTGCCTTCGACTCTAAACATATTTCAATGGCCTGGGAGGCCATGGTATATTTCTAAGATATTTGAGGCTGCAAGGCAACCTACTAAAGAAGAAGGTGTGCTTGACTAAGGATATTTACACTCCATTGTATTCTACAGCGTACAGTATCCCATGTTCTTTACTGTATTAATATTATTTCATACCCCATGACCCATTTTCCATGTAGTTCCATTGCAACATTTTCTAAGTATGGAGCTCGTGTTATATAAAACCATCCTTGGGCCCCAAAAGGGCCAAAATTTTTTTTGGACCCATGCACACCCCTAGGCTATCTTTGTCTTTTTAATTTTCGTACACATTTCATATAACATTTATATTTATTCCGTACAGATTATGTGCCTTATTAATAATAATATATTAATCACATCGAACCATTGAAAGAGGCATCAAGTATATTAAGAACATTAGCTTGGTAACGTAAGAGTCAGTTATAACGCAACATCTATCTTGAAAGATGTTTCAAAGTTGTAACAAATTTAAATTGTAATGCATTTTAGAGCAACTGTAATGCATTTCAAATTTCTACTTTGAAACGCGTTTCGGTGTTGAAACGGTATTTAGTTATAACACATTTCAAGCACATTTGTAACGCATTGCAAATGCTAAACTTTGTAACGCATTTCAAGAAATGAATTTTGTTCTTTGTTGCACGCTACAACTACATTTGCGTTTCAAAGTTTTAAAGGGTTACTATTAGAGCGTTTCAAACCCCCCTAAATTCTATTAGTATTTCCTAAGGTGCACATTGGACCAAGAGGACCATTGCTTTGACACATGCTCAAAATTTCTTACATCTATATTCATGCAATTCAGAGCATATATATATTCACAACCTCACTGTAACAAAGAAACAGCATATTGCATTCGTTACCCAACATAAGCAAGCCAGAATGGAAGAACCTTTCTGTGCTACTCTGCTTGGCCTGATTCGGACCTGCTCCAAGCATATTTATGACCTTGACCATCTCATGGTACCTCCTGAAGTGCTCTAAAAGCTTCCAGCAAGAAGCCTACGCACAGTCAAACAAATAAATCTATCCTTCAACCTAATTTCGACCTGGACCAAGCATCCTCTGTCATGCCTTAACCCCGCTCCATTGAGTCATCGCTCTACTGCACCAGTCTGCATCCGGAACCGCTTTCTCAACTCCACGAAAATCAATAGCAAAAACAAATTCAAAATACAAAAGCAACCAATTCAAAATACACCAACAACAAATTCGAAGTTCCAGAGGATCGCTTATCAATTCTACACCCGAATCTGCTCCCGAATTCTACACCCGAATCTGTTGTTCTCCATCCTGCAGGCTGTCGTCCTCTGCAACAGAGGATCCGCTCGACACTCCTGGCATGCAAAAAGATAACATAATCATCGTGTCTTTGCCCATGCAGTGTTACCAGAAATTGCCTTGTCCATTTCTAATTCCATACCATTGCAAGAATAACCACAAATAATAGCCCTAATTAGAAACATGACCTTCAGCTACTCAAACTGGCAAAAATCAATACATGCCAAAAATCATGGTCCTAACATGCAAGAAATACCCTCCCGCAACACGAAACGAATTGTGCAAACTTATAGAGGCTCTCCTCACCATGCCTTTTTAGCGAACAAAATCTTATGGCAGTGGATGTGGGCTCCGGAGGATCTAGAGTTTTGAAGCTATTACGGCTTGGAATCGTGTGCGATGCCAAAGGTTTGCACCTTCAAGAACTCCGTATTCACAAAAGGCGGCTCTGCAATACAGACATCCTGGTATGTCTTCAACATCCACCCAATTTCACTCTTGGCAAGCGTCACACAGCTCACAACCTAATTTCTTCTCTAGAAAAACTCAATGCCCTTGGAGCTGAATTGCATACTACAGATCGTGGAGGTGATATAACATTCCATGGCCCTGGTCAGGCAGTTCTTTGTCCCATTATAGGGCTGAGAGATTTGCATATTGGGGCTAGAAAATATGTTGAAGGATTGGAAGATACCATGATTAGGGTTGCAGCAATGCATGGAATTAATCCACAAGGTAGAATCCCAGGACAGTCTGGTCTTTGAATTAGTAATCGCAAAATTGGCGCAGTTGGGGTGAGGATTTCAAATGGTGGCATCACTTCACATGGTTTGGCGTTCAATGCAAATTCCAACACTTGGAGTTTTTCTCACATATTGTGGCATGTGGGATTCGTGACTTCTTTTGCAAAGGAACTTAATGGCATTTCCTTGGATTATGAAATGGTTTTAGATCAACTGATTCAAAGCTTTGCAGAAGTCTTTGGGTATGATGTAGAATCTCTAGATTTGGTATATGATCTTTAGCTTCTTCTTTTTTCTGAATTATCTACCTAGATATAAGCAATGCAGTCAAATTTGCTTGGAAATGCAGGTTTGGTTTCGAACTTCATTGATGCAATATATAGTAATGCATATTAGTAATGTGAAGCCTGTTCTAGGTTGAAATGGGATCTTTTGGTTTAGGGTTGTATCTTACGCCATTCCTAAGCCCACTGCATGGCAATCCTACGTGGTTTAGTGTAATCTTGATGATGCCGTCTCTTGCTAATAGGAAGTCTAAACTGTTAATATAGCCTGAATTAGCCTGTGTATAAAAGCATCTTTGATAACACGATGCCATACCAAATAGTGATAGAACATTCATATAATATATATATAAAAAAACGAGTCAAAACTAAATGCTGCCCCCTTGACCCGTGACTTTAAGATGCATTCATGTCCTACAATGTCCATTTGAATTGATTTAAGTATATCAAGATATCTCACACAGAATGCAGGTCCCAACAATAATCTCCTTTCGAAGCTCTTCCTCTCTGATTTTTTTTTTTTTTTGCACGTAGTACTCTTATGCTCCATTTTTTTCAATCCCCATTCACTACGTGCATGTGCAAGCCTGTTGGCTTTAACAGGGGGGAAGGCTAATCCATTGTCAACAACCCCTGGTGTACCGGTTGTTACGTCCATAGCAACACCAGGTAGCGAAGTTGGTGTGGAAGAACTGCTGACACCACTCTACTATAAATGTGGGAGTTTGAAGGATGCACATGAATGGCTCATCTCAACCTCTAAATCAGGTGGATTGTTGACATGGCAATTGTAGAGTCCTTGCTTCTTCTGTGCTTCTTTGCTTCTAGTTCATCAATTGGTGCATATAGGTATAAAAAGGTGGACAACAGCCTAGAGATTCGTGCTTTCCATGTGGTTGCTTTTACTTGTTTCTTTCTTGCATAAGTATATCATGCATGAATAGAGGTGGCTTCCATTTGCTTTCATTTGCTTGCTGTTTATTGCAGCTATAAAAGCATAAATATTGCTTTTCTTTGAATCTGGATAGCGGTTTCCTTGGAGGTAAAGTCATGTGCCAATCTTAATATAGTTGCTTCCAATGCACGCTTAATAAAATGTCCAAAAAATATGTTGTAACCTTAAATTCTTTACTCGCAGCGTATGCTATGGTTTTGGAGATGCTATTGTGGCTATTACGTAAAATGCTTAGAGAAGGCTAGAAACCAGATGGTATAACTTTTGTTCTCATCTTATCTGCATCAAGCCATATTGAATTGGCAGTTGAAGGCTGCCATTTCTTTCTATCCATGGTTGGAGATTACTGTTTCACACCAAAGATCACTATGGGTGTATGGTGGATCTTCTCTGGCATAGTGGATGGTAGTCAACATATATCCCTCTATATCCCTCTTGAAGAGTTTTAAGTTTCGCCAAATGCTCTGTAGCTAGTTATTCGTATTTTACGAAATGCCCCCCTTCAGCAAATAGTGATGGCGCCTTTTGGCAAAGCATCTATTTATATTCATGGTTCCTCAAAGGAAGGTGGATACAGCAAAGATACCCAATCCAATGGTCCTAATCATCTTGGCTTGTGAGGCCAATTGAAGCAACTATAGTCCGTGCTATTCCATGTCACTTTATAACTTTATACTTCATGATAGATTGTTATCAACAAAAAGGTTGAAACCCTTTTATTAAGGCTCTTTGAGTTTCAAAGTTTAAATAGTTCAAACCTTGGACATGAGAAAACATCCTCCAACAAGCCAGCTACAACTTTTCATAGAGTGCCAGCTACAACATTTCATAGAATTACACACTTGCATTCTAGCGGAGTCGCATTTCTTTCTACTTATCTAGATTGGATCCTCATTTTGTATGTCTTCAAGAGCACAAGTGTCGTAAGGGAGACGTATCAAAGCTTGCAGACATGATTGGTCGAAGGTTTAATGTCCTTATCGCAGCAGCTGATTCTGCCAGTGCAGGGGTGATGATAGCATGGCTTCCTTCTTTGCCAGTCATCTTCACTCAGGCTGATCGTTTTGGTCGTTGGGCCCTAATTGTATGGCAGGAACAAGAGGTTAAGCATGGTCTAATTAATGTTTACACCCACAACAGGCCCCATTAGAGAGCTTCACTATGGGTCTCCTTGCAAGGGAAGATGCTCAGCTTGGGCTGCCACTCATACCTTCTTGTAGGGGATCTTAATATGGTGGAAATGGAGTCCGATCGGTTAGGGGCTACCTCTACAGTGGTGTCTGATTTTGAACGTCAACATTGGCTTCGTCTACTCCATGACTGCAACCTCTCGGAGATTGATCGTGAAGGTTTCTTTACTTGGTGCAATGATCAAGTTGGTGGGGGTCGCGCAAGCTCTCGGTTGGATAGAGCTTACTGGAATGCAGATGCAGTTGTGGCACTTCCAGGTCTCTTCCGGTTCTGTCTCAAGGACAACTCAGTTTCAGACCACCATCCGCGATTTCTTTCAGACGAGCCTCTGCAGCAGCGACGGCCTGGACGGACATGTTTCCGTTTGAATGTAAAATTCCGAAAGGATGCTGACTTTCAAGAAGGCAGCAAGAATATTTGGACAACTGCCTTCCACTGACGTCGAGGCATAGCTGGCATAGCGGATGCAATTGCTGCAGTCAAAGGCTTTGCCAAATAGTGGGGCCGAGAGTCTGCAGCAGCAGGTAGTGCTTTATTGGATACCTTGTATCAGGACCTGCTCCATTTTCGACAGGGACTCTTTCCAGATGTTCATGATCGAGATATTTTGGCACAAATCCAAGCATGGGAGGAGGAGCAAATCCAGCAGGCAAAGACGAAGGCAGGTTTGCAGTGGTTTCGTGATGGAGACTGTTGTACAGACTTCCTTTTCCGTGAGGCTAACAGGCGTCGCATGACATCAACCATGTTCTCATTGCTTTTGCGGGATGGTTCGGTGCTAACAGAGCCAACCGAACTCACGCGATATCAGCATAGCCACTTTCAGACTTTCTTTGCTGAGAAACAACTTCCCTTTCAATCAGAAATGTGAGATATTATTTTGTCTAGGATTTTCCCCATCATCTCTGACGAGCAGCGCGTGTCAATAGAGGCGGCTATACTACTGATGATTTAGGTTCAACAGTCTTTGAACTGAAAAGAGGCAAATGCCCAGGTTTGGATGGTTTGTCAATTGAGTTCTTCTAGGAGTATTGGGAATGGCTGGAGCCAGACGTATATGATGCTTTCTTTGACTTTCGGTGGTCCACTGCTTTGGATAGAATTCTAACACAGGTGCCATCTCACTCATCCCCAAGATCAAGGATCCTCAGACTATCTCAGACTGGCGGCTCATCACCTTACTGTCATCTGTATATAAGATTTTTGCCAAGGCTTTTGCAGAGCGGGTGAAGGACATCTTGGCAGAGTCCATCTCAACAATCTAATCAGGTTTTCTTCCAAAACGATGCATTCTGAACAATGTTGCTACTGCTTACGAGGGAATTTATGGGCACGTAAGCAAAGCCTTCCAGTTGTATACCTTAAGCTTGATTTTGCAAAGGCTTATGACAGTGTTAGCTGGGAATTCATGCGTCGTTGTATGCTAAGACTGGGATTTGGAGAACAATTCATATCAGATATTATGAAGCTAAATGTCTCTGCTCGGGCGACTGTTATGTTCCATGGTGAGCTGTCAGATGCCTTCTCACTCGATCATGGTATTCGCCAGGGATGCCCTTTAGCACCACTGCTTTTCACAATTGTCGCAGAGGCTTTGTTACAGTTATTCACCATCACAACCATAGAGGGACTTCTCCATGGTCTTGCAATGGAGGATGGCACAGAGGAGGTTTGCAATCAATATGCAGACGATACGTTCCTCTTTCTAGTCGCTAATGCTAAGAATCTTACAGCTGCCAAATTGCTTTTAGACACTTTTTCACTAGCTTCCGGAGTCCTTGTGGAGTGGCAGAAGTGTACAGCTTCATGGACATTGGATACTCCGACTCCGGCATGTGTTCATGATTATCCATGGAAATTACTTGCGCATGGACAGGCCATCAAGTTGTTGGGGATTCCAGTTGGCATCTATCTTACTATGGGAGCTGCATGGGAGGAGATCATTAAGGGTTTGGAGAAGCACCTGTTCTGATGGTCCACCACAAAGTTGTCTCTTGCGGGTCGCATTACAGTAGCCAAGTCAGTCCTTAGTAGTACCCATGTTTATATGGCATCCATATTATTAGCCCCGCAAAACAAAGTACGCGAGCTCATTGCAATAGTTCGGAACTTTATATGGGCGGGTACTAAGGAAGGTGCTGTGATTAAGGTGGCGTGGTCGAAGTGCATCCTTCCCAAATGGGCAGGCAAAGTCCTTATTTCAAAAATCATTTGGAGACTCCTGAATGGTGAAGATGATTCTCCTGATTTACGCCTTCTTAAACAAGCTCTTGGTCACTGTATTCCTCTAAGCAAAAATACTGTCAAATCAGTCTTACCTTGGGCATTATTTCAAACTCTGCAGCCTTTTCCAAGTGCTTCTCCTTTTTTGCGTGGCTTGTTGACAGTATGGGAGACAGTCAAATATCTTTTCTGGCCATGCCCCTCCATCCACACCCTATTGGAGACTCCATGGTGGTGGGCACCACCACCTCCAGACCCCTCAGCACCTCCACTGGCAGCATCAGTTCATCCCCTTACACAGAGATGGTGGATTCTGGCAGATGTTCTCTATTCAAGCATGGTATGAAACGGGTCGCCTACTATCTTGGCCTGAATTTCAGGCAAGGTTCCTGCTCTCGTTGGGATGTGTCTCTATGGGAGAAGGTCGCAGAAAATTTGCGGTGTTGCTAAAAGAGTGCCATAGGACTGTCATGAAAATATTCGCAAAGGCAAGCACTTTGTCAGATCAGTATATTGCCTTCTTTTAGCACCACAGCCCCTCCAGTTGCCAGATGGGTGGCAGCTACAGGTTCCACAGCGCACTTTGTGTTGTACATGGCGATGGCTTTGGGATAGGCTACTCCACCCTAAAGTCTCTGTATTATGGTGGCAGGTTATCCACAGGTGCCTGCGCATTAATGCCTTCCGACATTGCTATGATTCTCGCATATCTGCAGTATGCCCGCTCTGCCTTTCAGCCGTTGAGACTCTTGAGCACTATCTCTTTGATTGTCCAGAGGTTCAATCAGCGTGGTCCTGGCTACAAGGCTTGTTTAACAGTACATTGGACTGCCGATGCATCCTTTTGGCGTCCTATCCTAATGCATGGCCCTCAGCTAAACAGAGGGCATTCCATCTTGGTTTTGGTTAGCTCCTATGGTCGATATGGGAGCGTCGCAGACGCCAAATCTTCCAAGGCATTTATTCATCTGCACATGGTGTTATTACGGTGGCCTAGAAAAAGATACTGACAGCCTATGAGTGCTCCTCTCCTAATTCAGAAATGATAGAACGCATCTGAATTCAGTATCTTCGAATTAATTCTTATCGTTAGTCTCCCTTTCTGGAGTAAACACATGGTGCTCCAGGCTCGTGCTCCTTTGGCATCTTTTTTGTGCTTACACAGTTAGATGAGACATGTAATTTTATTTTTTATCTGATTAATAAACTTTTTGACTTTCATCCGAAAAAAAAAAAAAAAAAAAAAATGTTTTTATTCTTCATTTTCTTTTTTTGGTATTTAACAATTATAAAAAGGTAGAAGTTATCATTCCAACCATGGTCTTTATCTTCTTCATTGACAGCAAGCTCCCCAAAGAACATGTAGTGTCAATGCAACATGAGATGCAACCGTGGACTTAATGGAAAGGACGGGAAATGGGAACAGTTTTTTGAATTGTAAGCTTGAAGATTGGCTCTCATTAGCATTAATATAAAGTAGTACTTTCTGATAAAAAATTCAGCGTTGAAAAGAGATTTTTAAAATGGAACTCTCTAACATAAAAAATAAATAAGTGGGCTGATGAGGGACTGGTATACGCTGGTCAATTTCTTAAGGTCCTATTCTATCTTGCGTATCACTTGCTAATACGAAAGAGTTTCGAACTTGGTGAGAGTCTCTTTAACATCAAAATAAATAAGTTCAGCTTAGCCTGAGACAAACAGACAAAAAGAATTGAACTCTGCATTAATAAAATCAACCTTCAAAATCCAGTTGTAGGCCACAAATTCTCTTCAGCCATGGCAACATTTCCCAGATGGGTCGAACTACTAGCCAGTAGGCTCAGCTGTACATTTATGGCACTAGAGGACATTTGTGGCTACGTGATGTGGATGTTACATCAAATGCCAGTACTGCATAGTTGTTGCAACTTTCCAATTTCACATCATACATTGCTTGCAAACGACGACGTATACTGCAAACAATGCCACTTTCCATAGAGCTCTGGAATGAAGATTTAGATCACTTCAATTACAATGGAAGAGCTAGGGGTGCCCACTTCCACTCTTTACCCACACACTTCACATTGAAAACAGGTCATCTTAGTTTTATTCACTGTCATGAGTCTCTATGCCGTTTGTGCTTCCTTTTGCTATGTTCCTTCCTCTTTTCTTTTTTCGACTTTCGAGCTTTCTTGTTGCTGTCCTTATCACGTTTCTTCAATTTCTGTGTCTTTTCCTTCTTCCACATTTCAAGAGGAACAGAGTCAGGCAAATTGGGTCCTAAAATCCTCTCCTCCCAGTCTTTCCTGACCTTGTCCACATGGCTACAAGCCTGCACATCCTCACCTACCCTTGACAAATATGGTCCAGTTTCATCCATTCGAGAGCCAATAGCACCTCGTCCACGTTTGGTTCTGGTGAAAACAAGCCATGCACAGTTACTCAGCATTGGTAATAGAATATGCAACAAATATCATATGGTTAACAGAAATATCATCATATCTGTGTGGTCATACCTTGAACTCAAAAATTTCTCAAGTTCTTCGTCTCCCAGTGCAGCATTATCATCTTCATCGTCCTCATTGTTCTCATGCTGCTCAGAACTATGACTTCCTCTATCGTTGTTACTGCTGGAAGGTTCCATACTGTAGCTGTTCTCAGGATGCTTCCTGGTGTGCCCAAACTTCTTTCCAGAACCTTGAGAATCTCTATGCTCATGCTTCCTTTTATGCCTATGCTCCTGCTCAAATTCCAATTCTGCCTCTCGCTTCCTCCACATTTCATTAACTTCAACCATACGATTTGCTAGACAAGATTTCCCAGAGATAGGTAAGGACTTTGATATTCTCCGCACGTCATAATAGGCACATTAGAACACTTACATTGTTGGACTCCACGCACTGTCGCTTGCAAGAAATGTGGATTGGGGCGTATCCTCACGCTTGGTTTAGCAAGATAAACATGAACACCTTCATCATCTGCATGGCGCCGCAGACGGGCTGCCTCTTCCATGATTATTGACGCCAGGTGCCTTTCTGTCTCCGGGTCCATTCCTCTTTCTCTCAAAGTTCCCAAGTTATAACGAGCACATCATGATACCTGTTCATAACCATTTTCAGCACTCAATATAATGCGTTACTGAATGGCAATTTACCCAACCCATCAGTTTAAATTTTCCAAAGCCTGCTATTTTGATCCCCTGGTGTGTTTCTTCATGGAAAATGCAAGAGACTGAATTGATCTTTTAAAATTCTGCATGTTTTCTTCCTAAACCTTCTCTCTAGAGGTCAAAATTGAGTTGCACCGCATACAGGAGGATGGCAACACTATGATGTTACACCAATGACCCATTGCTATTGGTGTAAAGTTTTTTAGAGGCTAAAAACTCGCAAAAAGAGCTCCAGTTTCCCCTGTACAAGCAAGTAATGCGGTGAGGATCTATTTACAAAAATCTTCTAGTTTTTTCCTTCACTCCAATAATGGATTTTTCTTTGTAAGCATAGACAGCTGCTACCTGGAGCTGATACAACAGAGATTGAATTAAATTTGCCAACCCTCTTTACTCTAAGGTCTCCTGGAATAATTCTCTCTAGCACACTGTGATGTTATAACCTATAATTAAGACTCCCGATGGAAGAGAGATTTCTCAGATCTAAAAATAAGTACTTTCATCACTGCTAGAGAATCTGAAAGCTCATTTAATGGTTTGTACCTTTTCCCCGTCCTTTTTATGGTAGATAAAATTCCCGTCCTTTTGCTTTTCATGCTCAGCATTTTGACTTTATCCTTTTTAAAAACAGCATGCATCTGCAAAGGGTTTGTATGCACATAAAACAAATCTTATACGGTGCTCTTGAGATAGGCTGCATACTGTTCTTCTTTTTCAGAACTTTTATTTTGCAGTTAAAACCATGGACTCCTAAAACTTGAAGTTGATGATATTTTAAGCGGTGATAACACAACCCAACGCATACTCAGAGTTTACGTTAGGAAATGTTTCAGGAAGTGAATTGCTAGCGGCATGGGCTGTATCATCATGTTAGCAGCCAGAAAAGGAAGGTGATGATGATAATCTAAAATATGCATTTTCTCTCTCTTTTATCTTTTGTATAATTATTGAACAACTCATCTCGCATTTCAGCAGCTATTCCATTCTCTGATCTGACGTTTATGATTTGTATCACCCAACTCCTCCTCAATGACATTTTCACAGCCATTTATCTGCTACAAATTTACTCACATTTTCCTTTTCTTTTTCTTATTCTTTCTATATTTGGCTTCATGGGCAAGTTCACTCGGTCATTTCCATCTCAAAGGTCATTATAATAAACATTCCTGCCCTTTTATTCCTTGTTTCGCACTTCCCTACCCCTCTCAAAATGCAGAAGTTTAACTTGAAGATTTTTTGGGCCTAAGCTTAGGTACCATTCACAGATAAAGATCACTGATGGATATTTGCTGACTGAGAAAAGGAGTACATCTTGAAGAAGTTGAAGATGCAGACATGAAATTCTTAAAAGAAGACAGAGAATGGGATGGGCTGCTTTGGCAGGGTAAGTTGGAACACAGTCGACGTAAGGGTTTTGCTCTTTGATGAGGTTTAGCGAAGAATGCTTACTGAAACAAATTCAGCCTTCATAACATCAACCAGTTGATATCTGATTCCCAAACTGGTATAGAAGAACGTATAGATGGAAGAAAACTATTGAAAGGAGAAAAACAGAGAGAGCTCTGCAGAATCTACAATTCGGAGTGTTTAGCAGCAACCTTGGCACAAAAAACTCCTAAGAAATCCTTCCAGAGCTTACTAAGCCATTTCTTGGTGTACAGGTGATTGCCCAGCAAGACAAATCCAGAAATGCCATTCCATACCTGTTCAACAGCCACGAGATGTAAAAACCGTCTCCAAATTCGGCCCGCTGACCTTCTCCGGCCTGTCTTGCGCCCACCGCAGCCCTCGGGCTTGCACATGCCTCGATGGCAGTCCAGCTTTCAGGCTGAATCAGCCTAAAGGCAATTTAAATAAGGGAAAATAAATAATGCACTTTTAGGCATGATAAAATTTTAGGGAAAAACTCTGAAATGTTTTGCCAAAAATTAACAAAACGCCCCTAGTTTTGGGGGTATTTTTATAGAAATAATCATAACTTTTTTGTGATGATCCAAATGAGAATGAGCCTTTCATTGCGATTGTAAAGAAGGATGAGATCTTTCCATCAAAGGTAAGATCATATAAATCGGAGTCTTAAATCACAAGTTATGCTATTTTTAATACACAAGAAAATTGTAGAAATTTCAGAGGGATTTACGAGACCGTAACTTGAGATTTCAGAATCCGATTCAGGAGATGTTAACTTTCATGGAAAGATCTCAATCTCGTCTACAATATATCTGAAAGGCTCATTCTCATTTGGATCATCACAAAAAAGTTATGATCATTTCCATAAAAATACCCCCAAAACTAGGGGCGTTTTGTTAATTTTAGCAAAACATAAGGGTATTTCAGAGTTTTTCCCAAAATTTTATAGTTCTCCAAATCTATTCCCAAACCATTGAGCCCAGGCCCACCTACCTCGTTTCCGGGATGCTTATTTTTCCATTTCACCAAGAACTTCGTTCTCCTTAACGCACTGGTCCTCGGTTTTCCACAATAAGATTCAATCTTGACCATCGAGTGGACAGTTGTTACCAGCTAGTAACGTAGCTATGGCTCGAATTTTACAGCGGCATCTATAACATTCTAGGATAATATGAAGAAAACTGCAGAACACTCTTCAACGGCATTTGTAACATCCTAGGATTTCCTCTGCCAGTCTGCCATTTTCACTCCTGCACAAAAGCTTTGCAGCTCTGCAAAGCAAAGACAAAGGGGGCAGAATAGTGACGGAGCTAAAAAATGGATCCCTGCAGAGCCATGATATGCATGACGGGATTTCTTTTACGCCTTCCTCTGCTCTGAAGATTATCTCTAGAGTCTGAGATTTTAGATTTTGGATTTTTGGAGCTTTGCAAGCATCTTCCCTGCCAACAAAAAAAGAAACAGAGATCAAAAAAAAAAAAAAAAAAGGATTAGGGGGAATGAATCAAATGATAAAAACAGAAAAACGGATTGAATCGAACAGATTTAGAACTTGCAGCCCTTGGCCCTGGCGCAAAACCTCGGACCAGAGCGTTAAGGCAGATAACGTCCTGGCCCTCGGGCGTCTAAGTCAAATAAAATTTCGGCATGGCCAAAATGGCTCGGGTCGGTAACACCCTTAGCCCAGGGCGTTATCTCCCCCTTAGAAGATCTGCACTGTCTTCCTATACAACTCCATCATGTGTTCCTTGTCCTTAACAACCTGGCCCTCAAGTTTTAAGGCTGAGATCAGATCTCGGCCGTTGATTGCAAGAGTGTTACCGGCAGTAACACTCTTGCCAAATAACACATTAAAAAGTGCATAAGCACCTAGTTTGTTATGCCAAATGGCTATAAACACCTAGCTTGTTATAAAAACCACCATAAAACCACTATAAAACCACTATAAAACTCTCGGGCCCAGGTTGTTAAGGCGGATAACACCTTAGAACTCGGGTGTTATCCGGCCCTCATTTGTTATAATAGGGCATAACACCCTCGTTCCAGGGTGTTATCCCTCTCTTAACACATTTGCCCTCACTTGCCCTCAAGTTTTATAGCAGGACCAAATCTTAGTCGTTGGATGCAGTGGTGTTACCCACTTATAACGCATCGATGATGCATAAACACCTAGGTTGTTGGGGGGGGGGAGGGGAGGGGTTGGTTGGGAGGGGATTTTATTCAATGGTTTAATTTCCTAATATGTGGGATGCCATGTACAATGATTTATTGTGCAGTATTAATACATTGTTATAATACATATTTAATATAATGTAGGTGTGCATGGGTCCAAATTTTTTTTTGGCTTCTTCGAGGCCTAAGGGTGGTTCTGTATAACATGAGATCCATACTTAGAAAATGTTGCAATGGAACTACATGGAAAATGGATCATAGGATATGAAATAATATTAATACATCAAAGAACATGGGATACCATATGTTGTACAACACAAGAAAATATCCCTAGTTGGATGACAAAAAAACAGGCAAAAAGAAGACAAAAAAAACTCTTGGGTTGCATTTGTCAAAGGCGAATAACACCTTAGAGCTCATGTATTATGCCCTCTTATAACAATCTCTCCAGATTGTGCCCCTTGATTGTTATAATAGGGCTTGCGTGTTAATCATAACTAAATCACTTAGAAAACATGATGAACATATATGTGTTAGTCGCAGGTTTAAGACATCATTATACTTTTCCAGTGTTGTGTAAGAACCAATGTAACGAACCCATGGGAGACCTCTCGTGTAGATCTTGGTGTGGCATTTCTTGATACCACTATAAGAGAGTGGGATGGATTTTCCATAAACATCTGGACGTTTTGGCCAATTGGTTAGGCCGGGGCGGTTAACATTACATTTAGTATCAGAGCAGGGCTCGAGTTCAAATTTCCATGGGGGCGTAAATGACATGGATGTTATATGACATGTAATTCTGGCGTCGAGGGGAAGTATGGTGTTGGTTGTGTCTACAGTAGAAGCATGATGCTCGAGGACAAGCATAGTTTTAGTGGGAGAAATTATAAGCCCGACCCATGGGGAGACCTCTCGTGTAGATCTTGGTGTGGCGTTTCTTTATTACTTCGTAAGAGAGTGGAATGGATTTCCCATAAACATTCAAATGTTTTGGTCAGTTGGTTAGGCCGGGGTGGTTAAGGAACATCACATCCAATGTATCCTAGGGAGAGCTTCAATTTCTTCCATACTAATAGAAAAGTGATGGTGCTACAATGAGCAATATTATGTTATGTGTGCATCTTATAGATCAGTTGGTCCTAAATGTGTTGGAATCTGTCATTCAAAGTCCTCTAATTGAAGACATGTGTTTGTTGATAAATGATAATATGCTAGTTGATATAAAATGGTGATGTAGCAAGAAGATAGTCGGTGAAATGTTACTGATTAAAAAGGCGAATCCAAAAAGAAAAAAAAAATTACATAAACGAAAAGATAAAAGATAAATCGTTTAAATGCAATTGGATTTAGCGAATTGGGTGTCGGGATTTTGATGGCGGAAGAGAAGCGCAGATGGAATGAAATTGATCCATGTTGATCAAAAAGGGCACTCGAATTGGATCAGTGAAGAAATATGGTGATTGTATGAGCAAAGTGATTTTATCGTTGAAGGACTCTCGCAAACTTTTATGCGGGAAGCGTCATACCCAGATCTGGATCCATGAATGGCAGTGCAGTTATAGTATAGGTCATTGTTGTGTGTGAGATTAGAGCGAAAGGTAATTCCGTCTCAAGGCTTTGGTTTGCAGAATTGTGAAGGTGAAGGTGTTTGTAAAGGTGCTTTTGTGAACTAGTTGCACAAAAGCATAAGGGAGAAGAGTGTAGGAGATTGAGACTTGGTTCTATTTAGTTTCAAATCCCAGGGTCAATAGTTTATGTTTCGAATAGTTGTATCAAAGTCAGGTTGAGTAGGATTGGACCTATGGAAATAAATTTTGCATCAAGTTCTTTTTATTATTGATTTCGGATTTAGGGACTGAAAGGACAGTCAACAGCAGAGTTGATAAATTAAGAGAATCTAATACATCTTGTATACAAATAAGAAATGGCCATTTGCATGAAGCTAAAGGATGTGAAAAGCTGGAGTTTTATCATGACTGTGAGGACAAGGTGTATTTGGAAAATGCTTTATACACACCTAGTATCTAGTTCAATCTAATTTTAGGTAGCAAATTTAGTAGATGGAAGGTATAAAAGTAAATTTTGATGCTTGTTGTGAAATAGTGCGTAAGGAAAGGAGGTTGCCAAGGCCTTTGCCACTATGCCTCGGGAAAAACTGTGGGTAAGATTGCGACAGCTGGAGGTCCCTAATGATGGTAAATTTTTCCATGTTCTCATCATTTGACCTTACAAGGGAAAAAATGAGATCATTTTGGCTACTACTATATGAATGATAACAGAAGGGATTGAAACAAGAGATTGAAAAAGTAATTTTGGGTCCAAAAACTCTTTTTGTAATAACAACTAGAAATGTATGCCCGGCGATGCTGGGCATTAGCCATGGACACGTAGAATGGATACATGCAATGCAATGCCTAGGTGGAATGGAATAGATGTTGGTAGAATGTAGTATGATAGAAGGAAATAGGAGGATTGTAATGGATAGGTGGGATGAAATATATAGATCTCATGGAGTATGTAGATGGAGTAGAGTACATAGGTTAGCCGATTATGAACTGGAAATTATGGTAGTGGCTTCTTATCTACTTGAGATTTTAGCTTTGGTAAAATTAGTATATGTAAGTAAAGTGCAATATCAACATGCGTTATGGGGAGTTGGAACGTGACAAAGATACAAGAATATAGTCTATTTTTAGGTCATGAGAATAATTTGTCTGCGTCATAAGTAATCTAGAATTTCCATGTCGCACATATATCTAAAAGTCATTTTCAGATGCAAAAATTTGTGTGCAATGTGTTTATCTAACAGATTCATTAACTTAAGTCGTTTGACATTTTCTTTTAACATTTTTCTGTCATAAATGATCTTTTTAAAAAATTGCAAAATCTACATAGAGAATAGGAATGCATGATATGAGTGCACTTTAGCACATTTTGAATTAACAACATAGAACAAAGTACACAAATGCAACATAGATCAACAACTATAAACACCTGCTTATGTTGTATGACACCACAAAAACGTTTGAAAATTTCACTGAGATCGAAATGTACCCATAGACTGCAAATTGACTACAAAACAGCTTCCAAACCAAATTTCCTGATATTTTTCTAGCTCGAATTGCAAAACCTATATAGAGACAACTCCATCAATAGGAACACATGATATGAGTGCACTTTAGCGCATATTGAATTAATAGCATGGAACAAAGTACACCAATGAATAGAATAGAATAGAATAGTTTTTTTAACGTCCACGAAGACCAATAGGTCATGGGACCCATACAATGGGCTAGTACAATCATTACTACTAGGATTAAAAAACCCCTGCCTCGAAAGGTTTTCAAGGGAAAAACCTTTGCAGTAATGATGATACTAGACAAGCTTAGATAATGACTACTGAGGGCTCAGTAATTGCAGACGTTTATCTAGAACCTCAAGTATGTATAATGCCAAGTCATGCCGCAGGATGGTCTTGAGAAGTTGTGGAAGCGTGGAATGGAATGTTAAGATCGAAAAATGATTCCTACTATTTCAAAAGCGGGGGCAACTTCGTAAGAGTATGGCTTTCATCTTCAATAACACAGAATCGGCAAATGGGCATATAGTCTCGCTTCTCGCGGCAATTGCGGCCGCTCCCATCTACCTGTCTCAATCCGTAGCCTGTGGGACCCCGTGCAAGATAGATCAACAACTATAAACACCTGCTTATGTTGTATGACACCACAAAAATGTTTGAAGCACTGAGATCAAATTGTACCTATAGACTGCAAATTGACTACAAAGCGGCTTTCAAACCAAGTTTTCTGATATTTTTCTAGCTGGAATTGCAAAATCTATATAGAGACAGCTCCATCAATAGGAATGCATGATGTGAGTGCACTTTAGCGCATGTTGAATTAACATAGAACAAAGTACACCAATGCAAGGTATATCAACAACTATAAACACATGCTTATGTTGTATGACACCACGAAAATGTTTGAAGATTCCACAGAGACCTAAATGTACCTATAGACTGCAAATTGACTACAAAGCGGCTACTCCACATGTCAAGGAAAGTGCGACCTCTCCACTCTTCACAAGCAAGAATCTTCCACCTTTGAAACTCCTCCATAAATGTAGAACCGTCCACAATTCCTCTCACCATAATTTCATCTACTTCTTGGTGCATTCCATAGAACTCTACCAACTCTTTTGCTTCAGACAATCCATACTGCTTCACTTGCTTGAAAGATGAAGGCAAGTTAATAGGAGCTAAAACCTGTATATTTGAAAGTATACATGTCACTTCAGACTCCTCCTCCGCTTTCTAATTTCTTCAATAAGACTTGTTGCAAAAGCTTCTTGGAACTTATGGCCTTCCTCCCTATACGAACCATCAAGTGACCTTATCAATTCCCTTTCACTAACGCCCTCAATTAATGAATAAGGCCATTCTTTCGTCCTCCATGTGATATCAAAGAGTATGATCTACTTTCAACAAGAAAGCTATTCAAGTCAATCTCACTGCAAAGATAATGTTGTTGAATGCTAGCTATTGTCTCTTGTAAAAGCCCCACAAGAGCGATGTCCACTATTTTGGCTTGAAATTCACAGTTTAACTCGTTCATTAGACCGAGAATGTCACCAAGAAAGTGTAGAACATAGATATTCTTGAAGTCCCAAAGCTAACCATACAACCTGTTTTTTTTTTTTCCTGCTAAACAATTCCAAAACAAGCTCTAAACACGCTCAAGTGCTGCAAGGTGCATTGTCCTGTTTGAGCTATGAGGAAAAAAGGATGCCACTTTGTTCACCAATTTATCTATTTATAAGCAAAGATCCCTGCACAAATCATCCTTAAAAACATCTTCAACACATAAGTTTGCATGATGAGCAACACAATGGATTGAGGACATGAAAGGATTAAGAGCCTTCAAACGAACTCCAACCCCAGTTCTACTCCCGGCCATTGTATTACAGCCATCTGACCCAAAACCCACAAGACGCTGCATGTCCAGACCCCCACCTTTTCAAGGTGCTTTTAGCCTAATGCAATTAAGAAAATGAGGTGCTTTTTTACACTCCAAACACAAATTAAAACAAGATAAGTGCAGAATAAACTACTAGGTTACATCGTATTGTCTTCATTTCACTAAATGCCCTAGAGCTATGGAGAGAAGACGCCAGATAGCGATCGGTGTGATGGTCCTAGAGATTTTAGTAGTGACAGCGGTAATCGCCCGGGTTCCATACACTAAAATCGATTGGGATGCCTACATGTCTCAGGTATCTGGTTTTTTAGGAGGAAACAGAAACTATGCCGAACTTGAAGGTGATACAGGACCCTTGGTTTACCCAGCAGGCTTTCTCTACATTTATTCCGGTATTGGGTATCTTACAAAAGGTGCAGTCTTTCCTGCTCAAGTAGTTTTTGGGATCTTATACATTGTCAATCTGTCCATTGTGCTCTTGATCTACTATCGAACTCGTGTATTACCTTGGTGGACATTTGTTCTGTTATGCCTCTCCAAGAGAGTGCATTCTATTTTTGTCCTTCGTTTGTTTAATGACTGTGTGGCTTCAACACTTGCTCATGCCTCTATTGCATTGTTTCAAAGCCGCCATTGGTACGCTGGCCTAATAGTTTTCAGTTTGGGAGTTTCTGTGAAGATGAATGTGTTATTATATGCACCCCCTTTGTTGCTTTTGCTATTGAAGGCTCTCCCACTTGGAGGTGTTTTGCTAGCACTTTCTTTGGCAGCAATAGTTCAGGTTCTATTAGGTTTGCCCTTTCTGAGTTCATATCCATTGGCATATATGTCAAAGGCATTTGATCTGGGTAGGAAATTCATCCATTTCTGGTCTGTAAACTTCAAGTTTGTTCCAGAGGCAGTGTTCCTTTCTAGGCCGTTTGCAATTCTCCTCTTAGTTATCCATCTCAGCCTTCTGTTTGTCTTTGCACAGTATAAGTGGTGCAAACATGAAACAGGTATTATGAAAGCTACTGGGTTAATAAGAAAGACAGATTTTGCTGAAGATAACAGTGGGGAAAAGATGAGAATGCATCAACTAGCACCCAAGAATACTATTTGGAGCATAAATGAACGTCAATATTTATGGCCAGAACATGTAGTCACAGTTTTGTTTACTGGAAACTTCATTGGAGTTGTGTGCGCACGATCTTTGCATTATCAATTCTATTCATGGTACTTTCACAGTTTACCCTTCCTTCTATGGAAGACTCCATATGCAATGGCTCTAAAGTTGTTGCTGTTTGCGGCTATAGAAGTCTGCTGGAACATATACCCGTCAAATAGTTTCTCATCTTTGGCTCTTCTCATCTGCCATCTCGTTTTACTTTGGGGTCTGTGGCGTGCTTCTCCAGAAAAGCCTTACACATCTCAAAACATCCCAAAGAAATCCACATGATCTAGATGTGATTGGATTGTTTGTGCTCAAAGGAACATGCAGATTAAAGTTGCTTCAAGAGTAAGGCAACCTCTGATTTGTTCATAACTGACATCTTAAGCATGTTTTCATTCTCAATTAGACCTCAGCAACTATGAAATTTTGGACTAACCTCTTAAGCAAGTTAAAATTAGCATTCAAGTTAAGATAACAAGTTTCATGCAATAGAGGCCCACTTACATATCTAAAAACGTTGTGTTTTTTCGCACCATTATTGGTTTGCTATTCACAGGATTGAAGTTTTAAAAAAGAATTTATAACTGGTTTAAGTGTTGTTTCAAATGTAATTTATCAGGAAATTTCTCCTCTAGTCAATCGCAACCATTAAACATCATGACTGACCACTTCCTCCGCCTTAGAGAAAAGGTTGATCACTTTACACGTCCAATCTAAGTTTTGTCAAAGGGGCAACATAGAACCAACAACAGCTTTGAAGAATACACAGATTGCAACTTCACATATAGTACTATGCAATCGAGTGGGAATTTCATCAAGCACAATAATTAATTTGCACAGAATTATGTGTCAAAACCAGAGTACACTCCCCGGTCTCTCAATAAACGCTTTTCTTCTTCAACATAATTTTTTCCTCTGCTAGCTTGCCCAAGGTTCCTTTTCCTTTTCTCTTTTTGTGCAAAAGAAATTGCTCTTTGTTCGGCTATCGCATCCCGCCTCTGTTGTTTGACGTAGTTGCGTTCTTCAATAGCTTGTGTTGCTGCCTGTAACAAGCCAAACATGTTCCTTACATTATCCTGTCAACTATGCATGGCATCCAGAAGTTAACGTCAACAAACATATTCCCTATTATTCATATAACAAAGCTTTTTTGCATAACACCATGTCCAGCATTATACTCAGATTCTGTTTACTTTCTGTCCCTTGCAAGTCTAACCTTTGGAAATCCGATATATTTAGAATAATCACTTAGTTGTGTTTTCTTATCTAGCATTTCTGAATGATATAGTTCCATATGATTTTCTAAGGTTTGAGATTGCACAGTCTGCAAAAATGCTGTTTGAGTTTGCATAGTCTGTATTGCCTTACCGAAGCCGCAGCATCATTAACTATTGTCCGATTACGTTCCCGCTCCTCAAAATCCTCATCATCTTTATGCTCCCCATCCCATTTGCGTTTACCACTGGACCAAGACCAATCCAAATTAGTTTCTTCATTGCGTCGAGGAGGTGGTACATACAATACTGAAGGGCCTCCAGTATAACCATGTCTGCTCAATGCCTCATAATCTACAGTGTTCTTCTTACTTTCTACCTCACCAGTGTCATTTGCATCTATACAACGAAGCAATAAATCCATATCAACAAAGATCACAATCCATCACTTATCTAACTTAGAAGCAAAGAAAGAAAAGTTACCTGGGGCATCTTCACTTTTATTGCAGGAGGAATCACCATCACCATCATCGCTACTTTCATCTGACGAGATGGCAGTCAAAGGGTCCATGACCTTCCATGGATGTGCCATGGTTACTGTTCCTTATAAGCAAGTGGGTCTGGAAACAGAACCGAGGTTTCTACCTAAGTTTACTGCAAATATGAGAAGCTAGAATGTCATAAAAAAGGAAGTTTGCAACTGCGTCAACACAATGCATTACACTATCAAATTAACATGGATGCAAATACATCACATCTACCAAAAGGACTGTAGGGTGAGAAGTTTTATCTACCAATCCAGCAATTCTAGTTAATGCTTAATCCTACGTAGAAGGTCAAATTACTATCCCACAAAATAAAATGCTGATGAAACTGGTTTTTCCCTAAACGTAACATACAGCACATTTTAAATTAGAACCTGCAAGGGATTGGAATGTCCACAATGGAAGAACCAATATGCGATGGCAGAAGACATACAATATTAATACAGCTTTCTGTTGGATTGCACTCGCCGAGCTTTGGAGTTAGCCGTGGCATGTTAACATCCTTCTTGCTCCCGCATGATGTTTTTTTTCCTACCCTAAATCTCCTGTTACGAATTTCTATCGTTCAGATATTTAGCGCTTAAGAAATTATATCAAATCAAAATATTCGTATTTGTATGCCCCCAATTTGTTATAAAAATACCGTGTATTTATATAATGTGCAAAACGCAACCTTTCCTTATTTCGTAAACCACGGGCAGTAAAAAATTCCTCGATTTTTTGCTATTTGGTAATTTTTGCACTGAGTTTTCTAGGCGGCGCCGCTTTCAATGCCGCCACGAGTTTACAGCAGCATTAAAATACACTTGCTCAATCGTATTAAATTTCAGTGTTACAGATATTTCACTATTTCAAATCAAAGATCAAGATCAATGATTAGAATACACGGCTGGTTACTGTGGTCTTTTGTAAGATCATCTGCTTCCTTTAGGCATCCACACATAGCAGAGCATGTACAGAATATATTGCCGCAGTAATTGAGCAGACCCACGCCTGCATCATCTTCCATTTTGAGCTCTGTTCAGTGATTTGTGACGGGATTACAAAATAAATTATCCCCTTCTAAAACAAAGCATAGGTTCAGAGGCCGCAACGACGTGTATGGCCTCATAAGCAGGAAAGGCAGAAATGCAAAGCTTGCCGATACTCTGGAAGCTTGCCATAGCTGAGGTCGAAAAGGAGAAAAGTAAAAAATAAAATAAAATACCTTTTTTTTTTGTTTCCAGTAATTTTGACGGCCGATGGCTTAGGAAGCCGCTGCAAGAAACCCGCAGCGGCGGTGCTGCTCGCGGCTAACACTGCTCGCGACGGCACCGCTGCCAGTTTCCCACCGGAAACCCCTCCAACTAGGCGGTTCCCTAGCACTTTCTAGCATGATTTTTTGCAAATATGCCTAATACGTGCTTTGCCTATGGATTTCATGCAAGCCGGTTCTGGCCAACGCGGAGATGTTCATCGTTTGCGAGATCTTCAAGTTTGCAACTTATAGACCATGTTCATTCTTTTCTTTTTTTGAGGGTGGAAGATTTTCTTTTGTTATGGATGGCCTTGTCCTTGAGTTGAATACAATATGAGTTGAATACAATATGGTATTTGGGTCACTATTTATGTCTATCTGTGAATGTCGTGTTGCCACGTGGCCTTCCCCTCCATTGCAGAATGGTATTTGGGTCTACCATTCTGCGTTTCCGGTTTCCAGCCGGTTAACAATGGGCAGAGCAAGTCCGTTATTTCCTTTTTTTTTTTTTTTTTTTTTCTTTCGATAGGGCCATAGCTTGAATCCGGCTTTGTTATAGCTTGAATCCGGCTTTGTTATAACCTATTATAGCTTGTATACTCTGTGAAAATGGCTGTAGCTGTAGCTTGCTTACAAAGGACGAGTTTTTGCACCAATAGACCCATCCAATCCATCATGGTACCTGCATCATTTCATTCAAGCAATCAAATCTTTCATTCCGGCATCTTCCTTCTCTAGATCTGCATTTTTCAGCCCAGTTAAACTCCCTCCTGCATTTTTAGCCTCAATCCCGCTCACCAAAACGATGTTTACTCTAAAATCCGGTCCCAAAATCATTATATTCTCTTCTGATTGCCCAAAAACATTATATTCTCTCCTGATTTAGGTCGGTACCTCTGCAACAAAATCCGTGGAATGGCTATTTAGCCCAAACGACTTTGAAATTGAAGCTATGGCTATGGCTGCATGCAGCTACAGTAAGCACGAGAAATCCCAATTTTTGTGCGAAAATCTGTCATAAGAGCAGAACTTTCCTGCCCCTTCTTCTACTTTGCTAGTTCTTGCTAATACTGCTAGTTGTGAACCAGCGTCAAAACCTGAAGCACCATAAGAAGCAAAGAAAAACTAAACAGCCAAGCATTTGCAGCATAAAAATCGCAGAGCAAGAAGCTTCCATAGCCAAAATACACTGCAACAGCGCCATACAGTGCCATAGCTGCCATAGCCGCCAAAATAGCTCCCCAAATACCATATTGTGGCTTCAAGGCATATGGTCCTGCATTCCGGCATGGCCGGTGACCCGCTCCCGGCTAATGCCGGTCGCAGGGCCCCACCGGTCCATGCCGGAATGTTAACTGTTAACAGGAAGGAAATTAAACTCCCAAAGATCTTCCCTGTTAACGAAAATCATAACTAGGAAAGATGCAAACGGAAATCTTAGCTAGGAACCATACCGATCTTTAACCTAGAAACCACAGAACTCCTGGGTGATAGCAAGAGCGCCAAACCTAAGAAAATCTCTACCGAAATCCTAAACATTGCTTTGCTTTACAAAAAACTCAGAGCAAGAAGCTATGTTGCCCTGTTGTAGCCAAGATCCTTCGCATCGCCGCCATAGCTGTCACTCAAAAGCCTACATAAATACCAAATAGTGCAATTCTATTCTGCTGCGTATTTTAATTGTCCCAAATGTCTCCTGTCCACAACACGAAATAAAAGCTGGCCAAATTTAACTAGCAAGTAAACAACAACTTTATTCAAAATTTGCATTCATAAAATGTTCAAGATAACCCATGCCTCCTAGGTTTCTGCCTGATTTTCTTCAGGATTTAAATCTCAGCAAATAATGAACAAATTACCTTCTTTTCATTAGATGTTCATGTTTTGGTATGTGGAGGTCATGGAATCTTCGCAAAGTATCTTAAAAACCCTAGTTCAAATGGATCTTCGTAGTACCTAGAATTATGTACTTTATAGATCCTGGGTCAGCTCAAAACTACTCAAAACTGTGGCTTGACGTCATCAACGAGTACGTGTGGTTAAACATCTTAAAATTCTTTGACCAAATACTTGATGTTCATGCCTAATATATGCTTGCTTGTCCTTCTAGCTAATATGTTATATTCTTCATAAAGAAAAGTGACATGAAACCTTCGAAAAAGTAAAAGATGTGCACAAGGATACCATGAGCTCAAGCAAAAATGGCACCAACCTAAAAGTACAAATTCCTACCAACCAAAGTTTATTTTAAGATGGAGAACAACATGAGGCAATGAAGCAACATAACGTGGGGCAAAGAAGCAACACTAGATAACAGAAGGAGAAGCATGATAAAGATATTTGCAATATACATGCTTATGATGCTAATAATATCATGGAGAGTTGATGGACAATGCAATGATATCATGACGGCATGTGAAGATGCAATTTCATCTGGAAGCTCTCCTTCATCTGATTGTTGTAAGGCCTTAAAAGATCTACGTGCAAAAGGTGCAGAACAAGTATGTGAATGTGCCCAGCAATCTGACGATGTCGCCAATGTTCGTAATGCAGCTGAAGCTTGTGGCATTGATGATCCTTCTTGTTAAAGGTTCCAAATGTGTTTTCAAGTCGAGCTAATTTTATTTGGTGTTTATGCTTATTTGGGCTTATAGGTCTCAGTTTTATTTGGTTTTGATAGAACTATTCTATTCTATATAGACTTTAAGCATATATATTCTACTCTGTGAACTATGAACATTCATATCCTTCATTCTATTATATTTATCCTAATCGATCTTCTCCATGCAGAATGCTCATCAACATCAGATACTATATAGGATGTTTCAAGGTAAATATACTACCTCTAAGCATCTAAGAATGTTTGCATAATTTCTATCATAAATGAACATATGTTTGTGGCTTTATAATAACAATATATAAATCTCTTATTTACTACAGATCTTATAGATTGATACTTGAATCCTTCATTCTATTATATTTTATTCTAATCCATCCATATATGTTTGTGACTTTGCAATAACAATATATAAATCTCTCATTTATGAATCTGATAGATTGATATTGATTTGTCCATTATAAGGTCCGACGTTGCTTGAAGTGTAATATCTATTGTTATAAGAAGATAATAAATTCTCAATTGCTGATAGAAAATGCAATCTACTTCAAAAATAGCCTTTGACAGTTTATAGGCTTGACCAATATGTTGTAAGATGAAAATATACGTAGGTGCCAAGACATCATGGATTACCCTACAAAGAGCTAGGATTATGAATTAGGAATGTTCAAATTGTCTAGTTATTAGCACCATAAATGGCTATTATGATAAGGAATGTCCATATCTGTCTCTTTTGTTTTCCACAATGGTTAGTTTAGTGTGAGCATTGGGGGAGATTTGGAGGTAAACACACTAAACAAGCAATCCACATATAATCAACAACTTATCTAAGAAACATCTTTTTTGGGGGTATTTGACTCAATGCCATGAGTTTATAAAGTAACAAAGCTTAGAACATCTTTGATGCTCATGAAACCAGCTAGTCAACCAAATATGCACACTTGACACCTCATCTAGTCAATCAAATATGTGTATTTGACACCTCATGACATATGTATTTATATGCATCTACAACATGATGGATTTTGCCTTACATGACTAAATCTCCAAAATGAGTCAAACCACTACCAACATAGCATTTATCAAGAAAATAAATGGCAGGACCTGTACCGCTGCTTCGTGATTTTGCAAAGGCTTTTGACCCTTTGTCTCAGGAGAAGCTGTGGGAGAGTTTATTCTTGCTAGGCATCCCACATGAACTACAAAGTGCATTACAAGCTGTATGAGGTCGTCACAACTCGAATGCCTCCACCATGCCACTCTCTTAACAGTAGTGTAGGAGTGCTACAGTGGTGTACATCATCTCCCACATATTTGAACTATGTGTTGATCAAGTGGGGGAATGGTTTGCCAAACATGGTGGGTGGGGAGGGGTTCGACTCACTAATTACATCATTAGGCAGTTGATATATGCAGATGATGTGGACTTCTTAGCTCACACCCCAGCAAGCATGCAACAGCAACTGGACGCATTGAACACATTCTGTTAGGACATTAGAATCATCTTCTAGACATCATAAACAACATCAATTTACTTATCAAGGTCAAAATACAGAGGTGGTAGAAACATACAAATATCTTAAAGTACCACATACTAGGACACCTATATCTAACAACGGATAATGGCAAGTTAGAAACCACTCGAGCCATGCAAGACAATTGCCACAAAGCAGAGCTCTATGATTGGTCCTATCAAGCACACTTGTTCAAGGTTTTGTTGGAACTAGTTCTTTTATATGGAGTGTTGGCATGGGGACTGGTGATATCCTTACCACTTGGGAAGATTTGAAATGGGTCCAAAGAGTCTTTATGGCTCGGGCTCTTGCAGTCAAGTCCAGGATTCTGTACCAAATCCTCCACCAAAAAACAGCATTCTTGCCTCTGCAACGTGCTGCTTTGGAGCGACATATATTCTATTCGCAGAAGGTGATGAAGACGAGAGATACCCGACTTTTGAATCTGGCCTACACACTAGCCATAGATCCACAACGTCTTAAAGCCTATGGGAAGCAAAAAATAGGCAAGTTGGTTCTCCAGATGGGATGCTCAGGAGTAGGGATGTGTATAGGTGCAGATTTATGAGATCACATTCGCTTAAAACAATATATCGATGCTTTCTTGATAAGCTTTGGGATGCCAGTGCTTTGGAAGAGGTCAGAATAGCACAATACAGAATTCAAATTAATCCCATGCCTGGTGACAGATGGGATCATGAGGAACATGAAAACATGATACGTGAATGTTGCCAGATGGGAGCCATTGAAGATGAATGCCACAATCTTCAGATTTACTTTGCGTTTGAGACTATTCAAGCACGATATGTTAATGTGATCATACCTAATCACAGTCGTTATATTTTCTCAAGTTGACAAAATTTAGATGCATAGACAGAAGCTGGACGAGAACCTTGCCTGAGATTATTGAGTTTTGTAACTGTTGTACATTGCCGATCTATATTTCCAAACATGCTTCAAGCTCAGCAGCGAAAGCAACAAAGTCTTGCAACTCTGAAGCTCCTCTCTCTAGGAAAGGCGCAAATCAACTTAGAGCTGGCCTTATGAGGACAGAACCAACTAGTCCAACTTGTTCTTGACTTAGGCTCTGATGGCCTCAATCCAGAGTTAGAGGCTAATACCCATTCCCCGAACTCTTTATCGTCCAACTACAACTATTGATATACTTAAACAGGCTAATACCCATTCCCGAACTCTTTATCGTCCAACTACAACTATTGATATACTTAAACAAGTTGCTGCACTTGTTGTGACAAGGCGGAAATCTCCTCCATAGAAATGAAATACAAAACATGGACAAAAAAATATTTAGACTTAGAGCGTATTGGAATTGGTAATGGGATTCTGGTTTAAACTGTCATGAATCTACAATGAAAAAAGAACATACTACAAAGTACGCGAGAAATTTGCAAGGAATACGTTGGAAAATTTGATATAGTTGATGCAAAAGAGTAAAATACAAGGATTTGAGCTAGTCAAGACTGACATCGAATTGGAATCCTTCAACAAGAGTGAGGCGCCTCTATATATAGGTCTTGAATTCTAGACTAACTATCTGGATCGGGTCACTCGAAAGGATCAGACTGCACCACGTGTCGACACATGTATGTAGATTTTGAAATGTTCTAGAACCTCCTGGAAACAATTAGGTATATGAAAAAGGTGCAAGGGAACATCTTTAAGGAGCATTAGTAGTTCATCTAACAAAGGTGTATGTCTTGCAACTAGAAAGTAGTGAGTTTGAATCTAGCATTATGCATCTACTTTTTTGCATCCGTGTGATGACCATATTTGTACATGCGAATATAAAGGCCCCTATGGTCATCACACAAATAGGCTCCGTCAATATTGCCAACTGGGAGTTGTTGAAGATAAATGCCACATTATTTTGAAGTACGCAGTATTTGTGAAGAGGTTATATAACACTTGTCTAGCAATATCAAATAATTCTTTGCATAATAGCTGCAAGGGACAACGTGAGTATCAAATAATCTTTAGCAAATATAGACGAATCTCAAACAAGGATTAGACTTATTTTAATACACAGTAGCAATGGTTATCCCTTAAGCACTGTTCAAAAATTTATGATTAAAACACTGTAGCAGGTCCTTACAACTCGAAAGCTCGGGCATTCATATTTCAGTCTGATTTACAGTATATCACAACTTCCTATTTATATAATTTACAATCGGCATCGATTCATAAAGAATCAGCCCCTTATCTACTCATCTTCGGTTATTCTTCATTCTACTTTGAATACGCTCCATTCCATATTTGAAAATGCATGAATGTCTCAACGCAATTGGACCGAGTATGAACCATTAAGCACCCTTGAATAATTAGGTTTATTTGGCCTAGTGGAATATGCCTCCAACCTTTTACTCTAGCAATAATACTCAGGTTCAAAATAGACCTAGTACTACTACTGACCATATGATTTGATTCTGAATCCAAACCATATTAGACATGAACTGCAATGTCTATCTGGAGCGTAAGATTATAATGTGACAGTAATCTCATCACTCTCCTGTCATTTGCAACTTATCATACTTCTCAAATTACTGAACTTATTGTCTAATAGTGGTTTAGTCAAAAAATCTGCCAACTGCATATCTGTGTGAACATATTGAACTTGGATAACATTCTTTTTCACCAAGTTTCGAATAAAATGCATTTCAAGTTCTACATGCTTTGTCCTTTCATGCAGGACATGATTCTTTATCATGGCAATACAACTGGTACTGTCTGACTGTAATATCAAAGGATCTTCCTGTTTCATCCCAAGTTCTCCTAATACTTTTGATCCAGACTAGTTCCTTTGCAGCCAGAGTAGTTGCAAAATATTCTGCTTGTACAGAAGATAATGCAATGGAGTTTTGTTTTTTGCATTTCTAAGAGATGGGACCTCCTCCTAACATGAAGATAAATCCAAATGTGGATTTTCTCTCATCAAGACCTTCTGCCCAGTCTGAGTCTCTAAATGACTTGAGATTTAAATTTTCACTATCAAACATGATTCCAAAATTAATTGTTCCTCTTAGGTATCTTAATACTCTTTTTGCTGACTGCCAATGAGATGCACCTGGATTATTGCAATATCTACTTAGAATAATGTCTGGTCTAGTACTGTTAGCTAAATATAATAAACATCCAATCAACTCTCAATATGACGGGTTTTTCATCTCATTCTTCTCCTTTTTTTATTATGGACACATTCTGCCAGATAGTTTGTTGCCAGGAACCATTGGAGTCTTAACTGGTTTGCAATCTTCCATATTAAATTTTTTCAATACTCCTGCTATATTTTGCCCTTGAGATATTTTGTTCCCCCTGCCTCAATGCACCTCTATACCTAGAAATTTTTCCAATTCCCCTTCCCAATTTAATCCTTCGACTTCTTCCTCTTCTGCTGCAACATTGTCTGCATCATTAACTCCTTCTTCTGCTACAACCTTGTCTGCATCATTAACTCTTATGCCTGATGGGCTTTTAAATTGTATAAGGGTAATGCCCTTATACAATTTAATTCCCAGTTTGGCAGCGACCGGCGTTAGCCGAGAGCTGCAAACCAAGAATCCAGGATCTGATGAAAGAGAGCTTGGTTCAAGAAGGTATGGATATCTCTCATATTGATTTCCCCCCATTACCATCTCGGGGTGTTCCCCCTAATGGTCATAGAGCAGATGTGCCAAGTTCGTCTTTGTCTCCTGTTGATGCTCCTGATATTAGAATTCAAAGTGATAGTGCTTTTATCCCCCCAGCTCCCACAGTTGTGGCTTCCGCCTCTGCATTACCATGGAGGTCCGGAAATTCAAAGGACTAGGGTAACCGAGGGAACGCTTTAGTGATTGGATTAAGAAAGATTTGTCTTACGCTATTTCTTCTTCGGCGTGTTTAGGGAGCTATTGATTTGATGATTCATGAAAATAAAAGAGATATTGGATCCTTATTGGGCGAAGCTTCTAGCACGTGAGGCACGACTTGACTTTTCTTTACCACCAAAGGGAGGTGTTCTATGAACCGAGGTATGTAGAGACACCCTTAAAGCTTCGGATATCATGTGGTAGAAATTGATCATGATCTTCATAAGAAGTGTATTGGTAATTTGATGTCATTTGGAGTTGTGGGCCGTTATACTGGTGTTTATTTGGATGTTAGAAAGCTTGGATACTGGTTAACAGGTCATCTTCGAAGAATTGGACTTCCTGGCTATCGCACATTGAAAATGTTAGATAAAAACTTTTTCTTGATTGTTTTTGATGATGCTGCTGTAGCAGATCAGTTGGTGGCACGAGGGGTTGATCCTATGTGGAGTGATTATATATTGTACCAGTCTTATTCTCCAGGTTTTAATCCCAACATGCTCAATGCTTTGAAAATGCCTTGCTGGCTCTCAATCTCCAATCTTCCTCCTGACTTGCTGGTCCCCGAGTTCCTCATTAACATTGCTAATGGTTTGGGCACTCATTTGGCCCATTCCATTGTTGATGGGGCAAAGATCTGTGTGTCACTTCCCCTTGGTCATGCTTTGCCCGAGTCTCATTGTAATTAAAAAGTGGCCCCATGTTTCTTAAGTTTGACTTGAAATTGCTTAATGGTCCTCGCCTTGCCCTCTTATTTCCTCAACTAGCAATGTTTGCAAACTTTCGAAAGCTAAGAGGGATCATCCTCATTGCTCTTCCCCACATGTCCATACCCTCTAACGCCACTCTTCCCCGCTTCTATCCCCAATACTTCTACACCGCTTTTGTGTCTCTCCCTTCTCCTTCTCATTTTGCCTTGTGCAAATCCAAAGAAATGTGGCGACCGGTGTTCCTTCCCCTCTTCTTTTGATGATGTTTGCTTCTGACTAAATTGCATTCGATTCAAATAGAACAAGAACGGCAAGAACGAGTTCAAGCGGGATGGACAAAAGTGAGTTTGAAAAAAGCGCAAGGAACAAATATGCTCACTTTGCTTCTCAAGAGGTTGTCACTTCCACAGAAGAGGCAAATGGGAGGGTTGAGCGAGCGAAAGCTCTCCCTCACCACTTGAGTCTCATGGTGAAGCCGCACACAAAATATGGGGAGGATAGAGCGTAGAGAGGCTCTCCTCCCATAAGAATTGCAGTGCACAATGGAAGGGTGGAACAGAGGGAGGCTCCCCCTTACCACTTTCTAGGACTTGTTGGGCAGATCTCCAGAAAGAATATCATGGGACCCATGTGGTAGACATGCGATAGTGAGTATGGAAGTGGAACATCCCAACTTCGGTATTATGAATATTGTGTCATGGAATGTTCGGGGCATTGCTTCTTCCCCCAAAGAAAAAGCGATTGTCCCTTTATTTATCTAAATTTCCTATGGATTTTTGTTGCCTTCAAGAACACAAGTGTCGAAGAGGCGATGTACACAAGTCGGCTTCCATTCTAGGTCGTGGAGTACAATGTTTTGGTGGCGGCAACTGACTCATCTAAAGCTGGGGTTCTCAACGCTGCTTGGAGGTCTTCTATTGATGTGACATTTACTCGACCGATAAGTTTGGTCATTGGATTATTGTTAAATGGCGTGGATAAGGGTCGAATGGGGTATTGTAAATGTTTATGCTCATAATCAACCGGGTCAAAGGGTTCTTTATGGGCTTCTTTGAGGAGTAAGGTGCTTAGACTTGGCGATAATGTTGCTTGGTTTATGGTTGGTGACTTTAATATGGTAGAAGCGTAAGTTGATAGATGGGGGGATCACAAGTAATCCAAGGATTTGAGAGGGAACAAAGGGCGGCGTTTCCCCCGCCGGAGTGTGGATGGGCAGAATTTGATGGGGATCACCATACACATGGTGTAATGGTTGGACGGGTTATGGTAGAGCCTATGCTCGCCATGATCGTGGCTATTATAATGTTATTGCTACTCTTTGGCTTGGTACTTCCTTTTCACAGGGACTAATCTATTGATAGTTCCGCTTCGATCACAACCCACAATGGTTTTCTTCTCGGCAAAATAATAGAAGGCCCACTAAAACATTTTTCAAGCTCAATACCGGTTACCAAGAACGAAGAGTTTAAAACAGTCAGAAGATGCGTGGTCACGGTGCATTCGCTTCATCCGGGGGATGTCGGGGGTTGTAGCTGCCATGGCGTGGCAAATCCTTTGCTAAGGAATGGGGTCATCGTAAAGTGGTTGAGGCCGAGGTCATTTGACAGCCTTTTATATCGAGAGTTACAAATATGCAGAGCTCACATTCCTTCTTCGGCATTAGAGAGAAACAGATCTTACAAGAAATTAAAGATATTGAGATCTAGCAGTTACCGGAGCCGAAGTTGAAGGTCTGGTTTGCAATGGTTTAAGTCCGGTGATAGGTGTTCTCATTTCTTTTTAGGCGGCAAAACGGAGGAGGATGGCTACTTCTATTAACTCTCTCACTCTCCCGGATGGCTCGGAGGTTTTTTGCGATCCGGTGCACCTAAAGCAAAGACCTACATAATCATTTTGCAAGATTCTTTGCTCGACATCGCTACCCATTTCGAGGAGGATATGCAATCAGTTGTGTTAACTAAAGTGCATTCTATTGTTTCAGCAGAGCAACGTTCAATTTTAGAGACAAATATCACTAGAGACGATCTAGGCGCAATGCTCACCTATTGGAGAAAGGAAAATGTCCGTGTCTTGATGGTTTTCCAAAGAGAATTTTTTCAAGAATATTGGGAGTGGATTGGAGATGATATATATAATGCATTTTGTGAATTTAGAAGATACGAAGTTTGGACAAAATTCTTAACACGTGCTATTTCCCTCATTCCCAAGTGTAAAGAGCCCAAGACCATTTCGGATTGGCGTCCTATAACATTGCTTTCTTACGAGTATAAGATTTTTTAAAAAAGCTCGCGGAGAAGTTGTGTGTTGTTCTTGCCGAGTCAATTTAGGCCCACCCAAACTGGTTCTTGCCCGAAGGTGTATTCTTGATAATGTTGCAAATTGCCCTATGAAGGTATGTATTGGGCAAGGCTAAAGGCCCATCGTGTTGTGTATCTCAAACTTGATTTTGCCAAGGCATATGACAAAGGTGGATTGGGGTTTTTAGAGAAGTGTTTATTGACTTTAGGGTTTGGTATCCCATTCACAAGAGATGTCATGAAGTTGCATACTTCAAAAGATCTACAAGACTCTTCCGGGGAGAGCCCTCTCGTTGTCTTTCCCCGTTGGTAGAGGAGTTCACAAGGTTGCCCCTTGGCTCCATTGCTTTTACAATAGTGGCGAGGTGCTTTCACAATTATTTTCTAGTGCCGCCGAGGATGATGTGATCGGGGTCTTCCTATGGAAAATGGCTCTCAAGAAATTATTAATCGGTTATGCGATGATACCTTTCTATTTTTGAAAGCAGATGCCGATAATCTCCAAAATGCAAAGCTTAAGCTTTGACACATTTTCCTTAGCCTCCGGAGTTTTGGTCGGGTTGGCAAAAGTGTTCTCTTTGTGGACTCTAGATGATGAAGTCCCACCATGTGTTCTTGCTTACCCCCGGAAGGTGTTGCCTCATGGGAAGGCAACCAAGCTTCTTGGTATCCCAAAGGTATTCATGTTTCAACTTCGATGCTTGGGATGTTATAATCGAGGGTTCGCGAGGCACCTTTTTGGTGGGATACGCGCTAAGCTATCTATGCCCGGAAGGGTAGTAGTTGCTAAGCATGTCTTAAGCAACACACATGTCTATATGGCTTCGTCATTCTTGCTTCCCACTCAAAGTTTCGTGGAGATTGTGGGTGTTGTTAGAAACTTTATCCGGGGTGGAAATGAAGCGGGGTAGTGGTGAAGGTTGCATGGTCTAAGTGTATAAAACCTAAGTCCGGCTGGAGGTTTGGGCATGACAGATTTCCATTTGCGAGTAAAGGTTATGATCTCAAAAATTCATTTGGCGGCTTCTTGTAGGTAAGGATGATTCTCACTGGTTACGGCTTATTGCACACGTGCTCTTACCTCTCAGATCCCTTTGGTAAAGTCACACTCAAACCTGTTCTTCCATGGAGTTTATTTTATGAGTTCTTGACCTTATCATAATGCTTCTCCATTCTTAAAGGGATTGTTAGATTCCCGGCACACATCAAAACTTTATTTCACATCAAATTCCAACTGCTTGTAATACGAGTTGATCACACCTTGTTGGTGGATCCTCTCGGTAGACAATCAACCACTTTGCTTTGATTAAGGCACCCATTGACTCAAAGACGTTGGAAAAGTCTTTGGAATCTTAACTATTGCAGCATGGTATGACTCGGGGCCGCTTCTTTCCATGGGAGGCTTTTTGAGCTAAAGTTTCTATTGGGGGCGATGGGATAGAGTTCTTTGGCAAAAAAGTTGCTGATTTTCTACATTTATTCTCGCCACACCAAGAAGATATTTTGGTATGGGTTTGTCATGAAGAAATTAAGGAGTGCAAACTTGTGAACTCTATGTATCGGTTGTTGCTTGATAATCGATATTCTTCCTCCGCCTAATAAGTGGTCTCTTCAACTTCCTCCTCCTCAATGGCGTAAGGTGTGGTCTTGGGCATGGGACAAGCTACTTCATCCTAAAGTGGCAGTTCTTTGGTGGCGATTCTTCATAGGTGTCTGGGGTTAATGTGCTTGTCCATAAGTTTAACCCTAGAATATCAAATCGTCCAAGATGCAAGCGTGGATCCGAGACCATTGAGCATTGCTTTTTCATGTGTGAACACCTTAGATGGGTATGGGACTGGTTGTTTTCCCTTTTTTCGGGTTTCACTAACAAGTCAACAACCGCTTTTGGCAATTTACCCAAGTACTTGGGACGAGTTACAAGGCCGTGGCTTTTCATCTAGCAACAGGATGGTTGCTTTGGACTATCTGGAAAAGACGAAGATTGGTAATCTTCAAAGGTGTGGATGTGGCAGATAATCGTGTTCTCCAAGAAGCTCAAGGTTACATTGTAAAGTCGTATCATTGTTCTTCACTTGCCCCTCGCAAGAGGCGATTGATTTTTGAGGAGTTTTTGGATGTGCACTCTTATGCTTAGGCAGGTTGCTTCACTCGGTGGGTCTCCGCTTATCCGCTGAGATTTTATTCCTGTCTCTGCATTTATACTTGTATTTGACTCTTTGATTGAATAAAGTCTGACGTCCTTCAACAAAAAAAAAAAATCCAGGACCAATTGCATTACCCTTACAATGTGACAGTTGGCATTCTATATACATTAAATTCTTCATTAGATTGTAGACAATGAATCTCTCTGAACTGTAATACCTTAATGTGACATTTTTTCAACGTGAAATTAACTGCGGAGATAGGTGAATGGATGTCATTGCATATAAAATCACATGAATTGGATCCAAATTTGATTGCTCTTGAGCCATGCGTCTGCAATTGCTTCTTCCAAAATCAAGTTGAATTGCTTACACAGAGAACTTTAAGGGAGAAGGTTCACTACAAACAAGACAGAAAATCACTCACAATGATCTAAAGGTACCCAAGATAAATTCTAGTACTGAGCCTCCAACACACTTCTTCCTTTGCAATCTTCTAATACTTAACCTGTAGTCGTACACCTCTACAACACCTGCAACTTATAAAGGCTAGACTTCTAGTGTTATTTTCAGGTTAGAGAAACCTGAGCAACCCAAGAGCTATTACCTGTAACTTGATAATCGGAAAAAAAAAAAAAAACAGAGCAAACACAACACATCCTTCCTGCAAGTGAAAACACATGAAACTTCACTTAAATCTTCTCAACACAGCGATCCTCCAGATTGTTCAAGGTCTCCTCCAATTTATCTGCCCTCAACCATCGATTCATTTTAAGATCATTCCAACAATTTCGGGCCCAGATCACTACCAATCTTTGGTTCCTCCTGCAAACAATTTGATTTAGGCTCTATTTCCTGATTCACATTAATGATTTCAGCTTTGGGCTTCTACAATCCCGAATCCAATCCATTCTTGCTTCCACTGTATACAATATCTCGTTGTTACCTGGTCTTTATCTGTTTTTCTACACGGACTTCATAGCACCATGTCATCATTTAGGTACCTTTGACACATTTTTATTAAACAAATGTTATCATTAAATATATCTTAAACAAATGCTGGATGACAATTCTTAACATTAAAAACCCAAGGCCGAATCCATAGCAGTAATTCCGCTGATGTTTTTTAGGGTTTTTCTCACCTTTTTTTTTTTTGTTGGCAATGGTATTCACACTTTTTTTGCAACGGTAAATTTCAAAAATATTTTTGAGAGGAAGGGTATCTTTGTAATATTGTAATAGCTTAACAATTGTATAGTTATTTTTCAAAAACACTTGTCTTAGGCCTAGGCTAGACGGTTCTATTGATACATGATATATTATTATATTCCCATCTAGCATTTTTTATGACTAATAAAAAAGGCACTTCTAATGTCCCCAAGCATTGCAATGTTCCAGCATAGCTGAAGATAAATTTCTCTCAGAACAAATCAGTGTTAGAATCCAAGAACACCTCTTGATCCTATGCATTGATAACCATGGCCTAACTTTGGCAAAAAGTAACTTACATTATCTCCTCAGTAAAAAGTCCTCAGTAGTCATTATCTAAACTTGTCTAGTATCATCATTACTGCAAAGGTTTTTCCCTTGAAAACCTTTCGAGGCAAGGGTTTTTTAATCCTAGTAGTAATGATTATACTAGCCCATTGTATGGGTCCCATGACCTATTGGTCTCCGTGGACGTTAAAAAACCTATTCTATTCTATTCTATTGGACGTTAAAATAAACTTCCTTCCTTCCTTCCTTCTATTCATTCAAAGTTAAATTCTCTAGTTAAAAGTCACTTTAGCCTCATAGAATGTGTAGCCCCTTGAGACCAAAATCCCATAAGGGCTTCATAACTCCCATGTTGATAACGACTTCAGTTTTAGCTATTGTTGGCTAGTTTTCAGAAGATTCCAACTTCATGTTGTTTATCAGATAGGGAAACGTCCATAGCGGTCAAGAATTCCTCTTCATCGAGTACCTTATGTAAACACAAGAATAGAATAGAGAATCGATAAAGAGACTTGGCCGCCGCGATAAATTTCTTGTGTAGAAATATAGTATAAAGTAGCAATGGTTTTGCAAAGTCTATATATGCATGAAACACATCTTGTAAACTATTGATGATTTCAAAAACTATTGTACGATTGTAGAATTCATGTAATTAAACATGATATGAACTAGCAATGATTTTGTCAAATCAATGTGCACTTAAAAACAATCTTACAAACTAATGATGATTTATAGAAACTAGTGTAAAATTTCGAATTAGTACAAAAAATATGATATTAACCACTATTGCTTCTGCAAAATCAATATATGCATAAAACACATCTCCTAAACTATTGATGATTTTAAAAAACTATAGTACGATTGTAGAATTTATGTAATTAAACATGATATGAACTAGCAATGATTTTGCTAAATCAATGTACAATTAAAAATAGTCTCACCAACTAATGATGATTTGTAGAAACTAGTGCGAATTTTCGAGTTAGTACAAAAAACATGATATGAACTATTATTGATTTTGCATAACCAGGAAGAGCACGGGGTTTTTTTTTACATTGTAGATTCTTGTATAAAAAAATTACATACATACTGGTTTTCATGGTAATTTTTTATACAAGTTCATTTTTGGGGGCCTTGTGAAAATGCCAAGTTCCACGTTGATGCCAGCTTAATGCTGAGCAACTTTGCAATTGAAAGTGCTTCATTCTAGAATAAACAACATCCAACTATGATACCATATATTTGAAGACACATCTACTTTGAAAAGATAAAGAATGATGTAAAAATAATGAACGGATCCAAAAGTAATGACAACATACAAATATAGATGCAGCCATGACGTCATGCGCAGTTCGTCGATGCAACAAACAGGCTCTTCTAGAAGCTATTGGTTGCGCTTTGTTTTATTATATGCATGGTTAAACATTAGATTTTTACTCTTACAATGCAAGTTTACAACTATCAAACACCACCATCTGCATATTGTGGCAAGCAAACTGCCACCACATGCCAATGCCAGAGGTATTTGTAACTTAGAAACCCCACCAATAAGCATCAAACATCAAAATCTTTACATTTACGTCCATTAATAGAAGAGAGAAGAAAGGAAAATCAGATTCAAATGTTTAATGGAGCATTTTTCAAAGAGGATGATTGTAAGAAATGCATTAGCTTTACTTCAGGAGAATTCATTGCTCTGCTCTGCAAATGATAAGAATTTTTCAAAGTTGTCCAAATTTCCAGCAATAATTTTCATTTGAAAAATGAGCCAGAAAGACCTTAAAAATCTATTGGCGCAGACCTAAACATCAAGTATAATCATAATCATAAGGAGTATCTGAAAGTTTGTGAGACTTGTCAGTAGGTTAAAGCGGGTCGAGCAAGACTCCAGGTGTAATGGATCTTGGCTTCAAAGATGCCACACAGCGCATCAATCTACACCTTCCTCCTCAGCCCTCGGGATCTCTGATCCCCCCACGGTGTTGCAGTCTTCCTTGAAGACTTAGATTGATGTTTGCAATCAGATATTTGCCCAAGAACTTGCTTACAGCAGGTTTACAGCAGGCTGCCCACTTCAAGAGAAGATGGGTCTTATATACAGAGCCCTAAACTGGGATATGAAGGGCTCCCCCTGAAGCCCAAGGGCCTATTTGGCCAAATCGATCCCTCTTCTAGCTTCTAGATTCCTCTTGGGATCAAATCGACCTCTGAAAGGGGGATTCATGAGGCTGCCCATGCCACAGCCCAGCCCCATGGCTGTTGGCTTGCCCACCCAATCGGGCCATGCCACCTCACCTCTTTAATGAGGGATTTGTTTGCATAGCTAAGGATTTTTAATTTAGTTTACCTTTTGCCCCATGTATCTTAACATGTTCATAATATACCTCCCCCTTTCAAATCCTTGGTCCCCAAGGATTGTGGGAGTGTATTTCGAAACCCGTTCCCTGGGTCACTCATGACCATAGTTTCGTCATCTAGTCCCTTCAGAAACCCGTTCCCCGGGTCACCTCTTGACCATGGTTTCGTAGCTCATAGTTTGCGGACGTCCTTATTCGCCATCCCTGATGCAAGCCCATAATTTATTGTACTAGGTAACTAATCTCACGTTGACTCAGCTAATCTTTCCGTAGCCTCCACGGATTTTGAGTTAAATGAGGGTTTTGCTGCACGTACTCTTCACTCTCCCATGTGGCCTCGGAGAGTGATTGACCTCGCCACAAGATTAAGTACTCTGCAATATCTCTATTGCGCAGCTTCCGAATGCGAGTGTCTAGAATCGCCTCAGGAGTTACCTCAGAGCTAAGGGCTAGGGGTATTGTCGCTAGAGCAATTACATTGTCCGTGGACAATATTGCTTTCTTGAGTTGGCTTACATGGAATACCGGATGCACTCCTATTCCATCTGGAAGCTCCAACTCATATGCTGTCTCATTGATCCTTCTTAACACTTTGAAGGGTCCAGCATATCAGGGCGTCAATTTGGGAATCTTTCCCTTGACCAGTGGCTTCAAGGTCCCAACCTTGAGTGCCGAGGGGTAAACTATTCGTAAGAATGCATACTCACCTTCCTTGAAGGTTACCTCTCTATGATGTTTGTTGGCATTTAGTCTGGCTCGATCTTGAGCCTTCTTTAAGTTTGCCCTACACTGATATAATATGGCTTGCATATCTTCCAACATATGGATAGCCGCATCAGTTTTCAGGGCTTGGTTAGTCCCAGTATATGATCTTGGGTTTCTACCCATCATTGCCATAAAAGGGCTCATTTTGGTTCCTGTGTGGTATACGTTGTTGTAAGCGAACTCCACAAAGGGCAAATATTCCTCCCACTTGGACTGTTTTTCAAACACAAAACTTCTTAACATATCCTCCAGGATCATGTTAATTCGTTCGGTTTGTCCATCAGTTTGGGGGTGGTTTCCACTACTCATACTGAGGCTTACTCCTAGCCCTTTCATGAAATCTTTCCAAAAGTGCCCTGTGAATTTAAAGTCTCGATCGCTTACAATTCTTCTTGGCAGACCAAACATAGGGTACACAACCCGTAGGTACTTTTTGACCACATCATGTCTAGTAGCATCACCTCATAATGCTAAGAACTTTGCATACTTTGTCAAACAATGGACCATCACTAGCACTTGGGTGTGTTGTCGATTGGAACGTGGGAGTGCAACTATGAAATCCATACTTATACATTCCCACCTTTCCAAAGGTATGGGCAACGGTTGTAATAATCCTGGCATTTTGCCATGATCCGTTTTTATTGCCTAACATACCGGGCACTGTGATACATAAGATTTTACATCTTGTTTCATACCAGGCCAAAAGAATTGTCTTTTAATCAATTCGTATGTCTTTCCTCCTCCCAGGTGCCCTGCTTGCGGGGTATTATGGAACTCGTACAAAATCTCCTTCCTAAGATTCTCTACTAAGGGAACATAAATGCATCCCTTATAGAACCATAAATCGTCATTTCGTGCCCAGAGAGAGCCTTCTCTTTTGGTTAGATCTTGATCCTTCTCATACAAATCCCTGATTTGTTGGAAGCAATCCCATTCTAGAGATGTCATTCCATTAATGTATTTTATTCTGGAAAGTGCATCTGCAACTGGGTTATCTTTCCCAGGGATGTGCCGAATCTCAAAGTGAAATTCACGTAAGAAATCCAACCAGCGCGCTTGTCTGGGACTTATTTCTGCTTGACTTTGCAGAAATTTCAATGGTTTATGATCAGTGAACACAATAAACTTCCGTGGCTCTTTATTGGTCCCTGACCTTAAGCGATGCCGCCAAGTTTTTAAGGCATGAACTATGGCCAACAACTCTTGTTCATATGTGGCATATCGGATTTAATTTACGACTCTCATAAGCCACGACATGCCCTTGTGGCATTAGAACTGCTCCCAGAACTTGTCCACATGCATCAGTATAGACCTCAAAGGGCAAATTTAAATCCGGAACTTTTAGAATTGGTTCACTTGAAAGTGAATCCTTGATTCGTTCAAAGGATATCTTTTGTTCCTTTCCCCACACAAAGGGTTGCCCTTTCTTAAGTAAGTCTGTAAGGGGGGTACCTTTGAAAACTTGGGAATGAATTTCCTATAATAAGTGGCTAAGCCTAGAAAACTCCTTACATCGGGAACATCTATAAGTTCTGGCCATTCCCTTATGGTTCGTACTTTGTCTGGATCTGGGGCCAAACCCTTTTCCGAGACTATGTGCCCCAGGTATGCTACTTCTTGTTTTAGAAATCACATTTGGAAATTTTGGCATAAAGTTTAAGCTCTCGGAGCATCATCAGTACCTTTTCCAAGTCTTCCAAATGCTCCTCTTTACTCCTTGAGTAAATCAGAATATCATCCAGGAATATTTGGATAAATTTGTCTAGATACCCTTGAAAAACAGTGTTCATCAGCCGCATAAATGTGGCTGGGGCATTTGTTAATCCAAAGGGCATGACCACAAATTCAAAATGCCCTTGGTTGGTTCGAAAGGCCGTTTTGGGTTCATCTCCTTCCCTAATGCTAATTTGATGATATCCACTTCTTAGGTCGATCTTGGAGAAATATTTTGCCCCAACCAATCGATCCATGATATCATCAATTCTAGGTATTGGGTAGCGATCTTTAATAGTGGCTTTATTCAAAGCCCTATAATCGATACACATGCGCATGTTCCCATCCTTTTTCTTTACAAGGATGACAGGCGCCCCAAATGGTGACTTACTAGGCCTTATAAAACCCTTTTGGAGTAATTCTTGAATTTGTCCTTTGACCTCTTCTTGTTCCAGGGGGCTAAGTCTATATGGTGCCCTGGCTACTGGCTTAGATCCTGGCTCCAAGTCTATCTCGTGGGAGATTTCTCTCAATGGTACTCCTTCCAAGAGTTCTTCTGGGAACACATCCCTATATTTATTAAGCAAGCTCTCAAGCTTGTCATCCTTGTCCATAGCATTTATTTGCATTGAATCTATGGGGGAGTCAAGAACATAGACAAGATATTTTTCATTAATGTTGGAATGGAAACAACGTTTGGCTTGCATAGCCATTATTAACTTGGGGGAAACTACATAAGGAGTACCCTGAAGGGTAATTTCCTTCCCTCCTTTAGAAATAACTAACAAGTGTTTTTTCCAATCAATAGGAGGATTAACCATTTGAAGCCATTTGATACCCAGTACCACATCAAATCTGGTCAGTTTTGCTAAGTCAAAACTCATTGTTTCCTCATAGTCCCCAATGGTCAAGTGCCCACCAGCCACCGCGTGGCTCCAATGCTGAATCTGTTTCCCAGCTTCAGTCTCAATTTTGTATGGTGCCACTTGAACCAATTCCATCTTTAGTTCTTGTGCTAAGTCTGCAGAAATGAAATTGTCAGTACTCCCGGAGTAAACAAGAACAATAACATTTCTATTATTTATTTTTTCAAGTAAACGAATAACTTGTATTTGAGTAAGAATATAGGACCCTGAAAGAATTTATTATAGTGAAATATAGTCACTTTTGTTGTTGATCAGTTACAAGTCTATATAGTTTGCAAGCTGTATTTTCGTTTAGTGGTTTTCGGGTCGTAGCCAAGCTTAAGAGCTTTTTTAATTGTTTCATTTGGGTGCAGTGTTTCTCGAGCCTTTTTCCAACTAGTTTGCTTGCTTTGATTCACCATTGCATTATTTTTCTTCCTGCTTGCTTCGATTCGCTATAGCATTTGCTTTGATATGCCATAACATGTGATTTTCTGCTCTATCGTTCTAGTATCTTTGCCCAACCCATCTACCAAACCGCTAATAAAGCTACACCCATATTATTATTTTTTCTTTGCAAGCAAAGCGTTCCCCCTATTTCCAATTGCCTGAACTGAAGTGTCAATTTAGACTGACATAATTTATCTCAAAGAGCCAAACACAGGGTTCACAAAGTTGTGGCTCTGGAACAAGGGCAAATCCATCCATCAAATCCTTCAGCATGTGTCCTTTTCTACTCCCAGCTAATGCACACAAGAAAAATATGCAAGTTCTTGCAGTTGAACTTCGTCCATTACGCTTCCCCTTCGGATGCCTCTAGTCGCTGCCACAACTGGCATTACGTCTCCACCTTCCATCTAGTTGCAATAAATCTTCACCACCTATTTGTCTCTCGAAGCCCAAGAAATCACAGCATTCCTCCAAAATACTCCAAAATATTCTGCAGAATATTACCCTATAAATAAATCCAGGTAAATAAATCCAGGCCTTTTATTTGTCCCTAACATCCCACGGTTTGTCCCCTTCGGGCAACCTAAAAATGTTCGAGCGAAATATTGGCTCCCGAAAGGGGGTTGGATTCCAAAAAACGGCGAGCCGAATACACCGTACATAATAATCATTTTATTATGATATGAGAATCAATTTTATTGCAACTAGTAACATTGCCTGGCATTGCCGGGCTTTAGTAAATGTGGATTTTGGTTTGTTATTTTTGTTTAGGGATGGAAGTTGTTCTTGAAGTTGTGGCTTTTTAGACTTAGATGTAATGGTACAGAAATATATTTGCCTACCAAAATTGAGCATAGTTGTGATAGTGTGGTATTACCTAATGTTGTGGAGAAAGAGCTCAATACCTTTCTGAATGAACCACTCAACATGTTTAAGCTCAAACTATTGTTTAGTATGGACCACTCAACAGTTTAAAAACCACCTGTTATGTTGAGGGTGAATGGATAATGAAATATTTTAAGTATAATGTTCCTGTGTGCATCAGACTTTGTGTGTAGTTGTCTACTTTTAATCTGTAATTTTATGCAATAATTTGATGTGAGCATGTGAGATCTTTGACACAATGTCAAATGAAATATCACCAATTTTCTTCTCATGTAGAATGATATAAATATGTAGCAAGACAAATAATATTTTATGAATACAAACTTTATTTGTTTGTTTCTATATAATTTAATTGGATCCATCTATCTAAACATATATAATTCAGTTTCCTATTTCGATTTTCTGTTTTTGTCTCGCATAATTTTTTTGCGCGGCAATCTTTTACCATATTTTTCTGCCACGTTGTTTTTTGAGAGCGATCTGCGGCGTCCAACCACGACGCCCGGCAACAGCTGGATCCAGACCAGGGAGAAGGCGGTGTCCAAAGTCGGTTCTCCATACCCTTCAAATCTTGCTTGCAAATGCAGACCCTTGAAACCTTGCTGCAAAAAAGGTTGCGAAGGACCTCAGAACCAAGGATTTAGCTCTACGAATCAAAATCGGACGGATTTGGCTAAAAAAAATTGAAGGCCAGTTGATCGGCATCAAAGGTAGGTTTTAGACAGGGAATCGGAGAGCAAGCCAGATTCTATAACAGATGAGAGAAGATTTACAACAGACCAGGGTTCCACACTCGGATTTTAGAGATTCGATGCTAGAAATGATCGAGACAAAAGGGTATAAAACTATTTTCCTGCTTAGAATCCACTTCAGCATCAACAACATCATAGAAAGCGGACTTCTAGAAAGTATTTACGGAGGATTTTGCCAGCAATATTAGCTTTTCTTGCAAGAAGTGCTAGTATTGCTTTCGTCATCATCACTTATAGATTCACTGCCTATATTTTTCAACTCCTGCACTAATTCCCTTTTTTTAACAATCTCACATCTAACTCTGTTATCTTTGTAACATTGTTGTTCATCAAATGTCACATCTCAGCTGACCACAATTTTCCTTTTCTCTGGATCAAACATTCTATAGGCTTTGGAATGTTCATCATAACCTACTAAGTAGGCAATTCTAGCTCGACCATCAAGCTTTAGCCTTTTTTCTTTTGGCACAAGTACATAACCAGGCATCCATAGACTTTTAACTTATCATAACAGAGTCTTGTTTCAGACCACAACAGCTCGGGTGTTGTCATTAATGCTCACTGAGGGCAAAATATTTTGCACTTCTACAACAGTTTTTACCGCCTCTTTCCAGAGGAAATTTTGAAGTCCTGTATGTTTTATTATAGATCTGACTGCGTTTAGAATAGTCCTGTTTTTCGTTTCTGCAACCCCATTTTGCTGAGTGGAGAAGCTACAAGTTAATTGTCTTTGAATTCCTTTCTTTGCCTTTTGAACTCAGAGGATAAAGTACTCTCCCCCTCTGTCTGAGCGTACCTTCTTAATTTTCTTGTCAGTTTCAAGATCTATTTCAGTAGTGAAGGTTTTAAATGCCTTAAAGGCCTCATCTCTAGTTCTTGAGCAAGCAACTTTTGTTCTTCTACTAAAGTCATCAATAAATTTCATAAAATACTTTTTACCTGTAATGCTTCTTACGTTTAATGGGCCACATAGATCTGTGTGTATGAGATCCAACACTCCTTTAACTCTCTTGTGAGATGTTTTGAAAGGCAGCCTAGTATGCTTCCCAAGCATGCAACCATAGCAAACATTCTTTTCTGCATTTAGCTCACTGGATCAGTTAATCCTTGTTTGATCATAAGTTCCATATTTTTGTTGCTTGTATCGCACAATCTCTCATGCCAAGTATTGATATCAGGAGCAATAATAGCAAATGGCAAGCAATTATTATTTAAACCAAAAAGGTTTTCAACTCTTTCTCCCAAAAATTTGTTTTCATTATCTAGAAGAATAGTACATTCCTGTTGAACACAATAGTGTATACCATGTCTACTAATTAACTAACAGAAATTAAATTTCTGACTAATGATGGCACACATAGCACATCTTTCAAAACAACTGCATTTCCTTGTAAATCGAACAATTCTAGGACAGCAGCACATTGAACCTTTTGTAACTCCCCATTTCCAAGTTTAACATAGCCTGTTCTACCTTCATTTTCTTTCTTCAATAACTTGGTTGACCCTATCACTGTTTTTTCTGCTCCACTATCTAAGATCAGCATATCATTCTCAATATTAATCTTCTTCTCATTTTCAGAAATGGTAAAAATAGTATACCTCAGCTTCCTCGTCCTCTTCACTTATGCCTTCTTCACAGCAGCACTTGGTCTTTCCCTACCTCATCCTCTAAAAGATCCCCTGCCTCTGCTGGATTTTCCTCTCCCTCCTTTGCTACTAGAACATTTATTTGCAAAATAGCATTTCCCACTACAATTATAAGATTCTACTTCCTTTAGTTTAGAGCAATCAGATTTTAAGTGACCAAGGGCTTTACAATGATAGCATGGACCAACTTGCCCCTTTTCCTTGGCATCACTTGAGTTATTTCCTTTGTATCTACTTTTATCAGTGTACAATACTTCAACATGTTCTTCATAATCATCAAACAGTATCTTGGTTTGTTTGAATTTAGTCCTTATCATTTCTTCAATTGTTTCTCTATTTCTGGCCACATTCCTGATCAAAGTAGCTAGCTGCTTGTTTCCCTCTACTGCTCTTGCCACATGCAAGAGTTTTTGTTGCTCTGTCATAATTACACCAGCACCTTTAAAATTTGCTACTATATTGCCAAATTTAGAAAAAAACTTAGTGAGATCATCTTCTTCCTTAAGCCTTAGTTTCCTAAGTTTTTTATCTAAAATGTCAATCCGAGAGGACAATTTTTCTTCAAAATGTTGAAGCAAATATCTCCAAATTTCACCTAGTGTCTTAACTCTGACTATAGATGCCCTAACTTTGCTGGTTAATATGGCATATGCCTCTTTAATCTTTGCTGTTTGACTTGCTATACTAACTGCTACAGTATCTGTTGCAGCAGTGTCAAAGGAGCTACTTTCTCTCCTATCTGCAGTCGCACTAGTTGATGCACTACTCCTGCCTGCCACAACACTAGTTGAAGATTCAGAGAGACTTGTTTTACAAGTTGCCTCCACAATCCTGCTCTATTCTATTCTATTCTATTCTATTCTATTCTATTCTATTCTATTCTATTCTATTCTATTCTATTCTATTCTATTCTATTCTATTCTATTCTATTCTATTCTATTCTATTCTATTCTATTCTATTCTATAAATAAACAATATGGCAAAACCAAATAAGGTTAAGGTGCTTACCTTGAGAAAATGCAACATTGAAATATATCTCCATCTTGCAGAATATGTTATCAAACATGTCTTGCACAACTCTGATACCAAACAAGCAGAAGTCTTAATCTGGGTTATCCAAACATGTAAATAAAATGATCGACTTGCTATAAAGGGTACTTATATCTCCAAGAACAGTACTTGCAAATGACAAATCTCAAACAGAGTTGTTATTTCACAAATCAGTGCCACATTGAAGACATGTTGCAAGAGCACAAAAGTTTCATTGCCACATTGAAGGCATGTTGCAAAAGCACAAAAGTTTCATTGTACCATGTAATGTACAAAAGGCAAACAATTAGATTCAAACAAAAATTCCCACAAATTTTCATTTTCGAACATATTCTTAATCTCCTCTTTCCATATATGGAATCCAGGACCACCTTCATATACCTTTATTCCATCGAGTAAGGATGCTCCAAACCTGCTAGACATTGTAACCTGGCTCTGATACCAATGAAGAGGTTATATAACACTTGTCTAGCAATATTGAATAATCTTTGTCTTCAAGGGGCAATGTGAGCATCAAATAATCTTCTAGCAAATATAGACGAATCTCAAACAAGGATTAGACTTATTTTAATACACTATAGCAATGGTTATCCCTCAAGCGTTGTTTAAAAGTTTATGATTAAAACACTGTAGCAGGTCCTTACAACTCGAAAGCTTGGTCATTCATATTTTATGAATCCGTCTCAATCCAATTCACAGTATATCACAACTTTCTATTTATATAGTTTACAATCGGCACCGATTCATGAAGAATCGGCCTCTTATTTGCTCATCTTCGATTATTCTTCATTCTACTTTGAATACACTCCATTCCATATTTGAATATGCATGAATGTCTCAACCCAATTGGACCGAGTATGAACCATTAAGCACCCTTAAATAATTAGATTTATTTGGCCTAGTGGAATACGCCTCCGACCTTTTGCTCTATTAATAATACTCAGGTTCAAAATAAACCTAGTGATCATATGATTTGATTCTGAATCCAAACCATATTAGACATGAACTGCAGTATCTGTCTGGAGCATAAGATTATAATGTGACAGTGATCTCATCAGTTTGGGCCCCTCAGAGTATGTTATATCAGGCTCGGTACACCTCACAAGCCACCGCATGTGATGTTAGAGATGACTTCAGTGGAATACTAGCATCATACTTCCAAGAGGTAATAGACATATGAAACCAATTGTGCAATCCGCCACTATATTAAAATGAACAAAATATATAGTTTAATAACAAGCTTATTACTATTCTTTTCTTTCTAAAGAGAGATAATGTCATTTGTTCTCGAGCTCGTAACTTGATTTATAGAGGTCAGAACTAGACGATTTTAGGCTCATTGAAAAGCTTGTGTAGAGAGCTTTCTATTGATGTGATCTAGCCCTATCATGATAAGTTCTTGCTTTTTGTACTTTTCAATTCGTGTAACTTTATGCAAAATGCATGTCATGCAGATTTGACATCATAACTCTTGATCCCCGACTCCATTTTGGATGCTTTTTGTTGTGTTGGAAACGCATCTTTCAGACCCTTGAAATAATGTATAATTTCGCTATGCTTGTAGAAATACAGAAAGAGAACTATCGTAATACTTATATCCATCTATAACTTCAAATGGAACATGATATAGAGATTAATCATCCATCTAGACAAGCAAGGGTTAATCTCTAACTGGAATCTCAAGTTAACTAAGTCTATCTCCCATCTCTCAGGTCATCCATGCTCTGCTGGTTGAATAAGCTTCTGCTCCTTCTCCAATTGGCCCCAATTCAAATTGGGGCAAATTGGGGTGGAAGCCCCAATATGGATGACTCAAAGTTAGCAGCTCTACTTTGTCCAATCGATTTGGGCCCGGTGGCACCCTTTAAACTAAATTATTAACATAGTTAATAACTGATTATTAATAATTTAGCATACTTGGATTTTAATTAACTAGTAATGGGTACGGGCGCTGTCGAACTGTGGTTGTTTTCAATGCTGCATTTAAAACGAATCAAGCGTATTGTACCTTATATTCTATACAGTACGTCCAGTACGTTACATAATAACGTCAAAAAGTAATATTTTTTTTTTCGAGGTTTGCCTTAGCCCTAATATGTGATTTTCGAGTTTCCTAAACCTAATGCAGTCGGCCGCCAAGCAGACTCATGACCTAGGGTTCGAGAAATGCAGTCGGCCGCCAAGCAGACTCATGACCTAGGGTTCGAGAAATGGATTGCACAGGCTAAGTGCAGTGAAGAAGCTTCTATTGCAATGTTTTGTTGGCAAAGATGGCAGGTAGATCAATTTTTGATGTGAAGAATCTTTGAACAGAGTTCTTAAACGGTTTACAGAACATTTTCTTTCATTCCCATCCATTCTCTGATAGCCAAATCTACCATTTTCAGGTTGCTTGCTTAGTCTACATCTCTTATAGCTACGAAAATATGGAGGATATATGAGCTGCTTGGCAAGAGCTTGTCGTCATTACAGGTACGTAAAGAGTAAATGAATGAACTGATATTTATGCAAAAGGAACTTGGCATTTGCGCATTTAGTAGATTCAGCCAGCCAGGTAATAGCATTTTGTGGCAGCACTGAAGTAGTAGCTGTGCTTCATTGTTTCCGAATGACCTGGTTTTGTTGCAAGTTTCGAGTTCTTGACAGGTAAGATACTGTTATCTACTACTATTTCTTTCTTAGAAATGAGATAGCAGATTTGTTTGAAGATTTCTTCAAGTCCAATGAATAAAAGCTTATTGCAACCATCTGTACTTATTTGCAATGCAGTTAAAGATGTCAACATTCCTCCTGGGCCAAGGTTTTTTTTTTGAAGGACGACAAACTTTATTGAAACTCTAAGCCAAAAAGCAAAATACAAATGCAGAGGCGGGAATAAAGTCTCAGAGGATAATCATGATCCACTGAGTAGAACCACCAGCCTATGCATAAGAATAGAATAGAATAGAATAGAATAGTTTTTTTATCGTCCACTGAGACCAATCGGCCTATGGGACCTGTGAGGGAGCGCTTGACAAACTTATTACTGTCCGGGTTAAAAAACCCCGGCCCCAAAGGGTTTTCGAGGGAAAAACCGTGGCAGTAATAAGAATGCTGTCAAACTGTACAAGTATACATCATCATGAAATAAATGTGTATGTACATGTCAAGTATGCGTGCCCGAGGACATAGCTGATCTCGCATGTCCATGACCTCCTCGGCGGTATGATCCTAGCATCCGTGCGGATGCCGCTCTCAATGTCACATGTAGCGGCTGGCGTGCCCCGACCAACTCAAAGATAGCGGCCGGGATTTGATCATATCTTTGGGCAACTTTGAAGGGTATGAGATTCATCCTCAATGACTCCCATTTGGCAAAGATTGACAGAGCACAATCCCGACGTGGCTCACCAATCCATCTCACCTGTCTCAATTCAAGATGATGTGCCCCGCGGGCGAATGGAGGCAATGAGTCTGCAAGGCTTTTTCATGGGCAAGTGGGTGCGCAGTAGCATTGTGGGCCTCGTTCCATTGTGGGATTTATATGGCGCTGGTAGTGTGCTGTCTTGACTTGTTCAAGGGCGCTGGCATCCCAAAGCTTGCTGATGAAGCAAGCGTCAAGATATTGCCTCAAGCTATGGCGATCTGCCTCTGTTTGCACATGTATGCACCTCGTTCTCTGCACATTCCATCTAGCCATCCATTGAGCTCTTTTTTCCTTCCAAAGAGGCCTTGAGGCGTTGTGGCCCCATTGCCATGATATAAGCTAGTTTTGGGAGACGAGCATCGCCCATGTTGACCACCTTCCGAAAATAGACAATGTGGCGATCAAGGGCCGCCCTCCTCAAGAGGCAAGAATCCTCGCTTTCTCGCAAAGAGAATTTGATATGGGACCGTGGACTTCACCCCTAGTGCTCGTTACCAAGAAGGCTTTCTCGCACCTAAGACAACACACTCAAATAGGACTCAAATATCAATTGTCGCTTGGCAGGAGCAAGCGAAGAGCAATGGTAAGCCTTAACAATTCTAGCTTGTGCGCCTTGGAGGACAACCGCAGGAGGAATATCCAAACCCCGAAAGATAGACAGTCTTCTCAGGCCTTCGATGGACCATAACAACCATCCCGATGCTAAATGAAATGCTTGGCTCAACTTATTCCAAGTATCCTGATAGACAAATGTACACTTGGCCGACTTGTCAACGCCATACTTTTAGGTGTGCAAGAGAGCAAAACACACCAAACAGGCCGAGGATGAACACATGTGAAACAATGCTCAATGGTCTCGGCCCCTTTGCTTGCACAAGTAAGCAGAGGCTGACACCTCGAGATCAAATCGGTGGACAAGCACGCTCACACGAGGACATCCGGTGGAAGAATCACCACCAAAGCACAAAAATGCCTAATCTTTTAGGGGATGGAGAAGTTATCCCAAGCCCAAATCCACATATCGCCCAATTAGAGGTGAGTCATAAAATACCTAGTGATGAAGGATATCACTATTGATTAAAGCAAAATATACATAGAATCTTACAAGTCTATGCTCATGAATACTCGTAGAAACCCACATACCCCTTCAATAGCCTCCTCGAGCAAATCCAATGGGTGAGTACTAGCAACCTTTACAAATAGGTCCTGGGTCCATCTAGACAATGAGAATTTTGTTTGAAAGATTTGCCATGTCACTAACTCGCCGAATCATACCATGCCGCAAACTATCAAGATCTCGCTAACCTACTGGAGTTAATGGATGAACCGAGGCACAAAGTGGAAGATTATTTTCCACAGGTATCCACCAACAAGGGGCATTCAACTGATGACATGCAACAAGATCAATCCGAAAAGGGGTCCGTATTGTCTCCCATGACTCCAAAAAGCCTTTCAAAAAGGAGAGGCATTAGGAAAAGGGCATAGCTGATAAAAGAGACTCCAAGGAAGAAGCGGTTTTAATGAAGCTTTCCCAAAAGGAACACAATGTGCAAGTGACTGCTTCACCAACCGCACTCCAAGTGAGTCAACCATATCCTTAAGGATCCTCCAAATGAATTTAGAAATAAGAATCTTACTCGCAAAATGGAAGTCCGTCATACCCAAGCCACCTGCAAATTTTGGCTTGGTGCATTTGGACCATGCAACCTTGACCACAAAGATGCTCCTCGGCCCCACCCCAAATAAAGTTACTGACAATCGTAATAATCACCAAATTTTGACCGAGAAGCCGTATGGGCGAGGCCATATAGACATGAGAATTACTTAAAACATACTTAGCAACAGTTATTCGCGCTGGCAGAGAGAGCTTAGCAGTATTCCACCAAAACAAATGCTTACGTAACCCTTCAATGATAATATCCCAAGCATCAGAGGTAGAAATATGAATACCCACAGGTATACCAAGAAGTTTAGTAGCCTTCCCATGAGGAAGCACCTTCCAAGGAAAATCCGCAACACAAGAAGGCACAACAAGGTTGCATCTTAAATCATATCAAAAAGTAAATTTTGATGCTTTACTTGTTTTTTAAATTTTCTCATCATGGACCTCTGTTTTTTCTTTTTCTGAATTTTGTCTTTATGAAATGGTTTTGTCCCCCCGAAATGATAAATGTAATATAGCAGATTTATATGTATAGCAGACTTAAAATTTCTAACAGTCTCAAGTTTAGCATTGTATATTTCGTCAAAAATTATAAGCTAGAAAGTATCTTATATATTCAGAAGTTTTTTGGCTCTGCTTCTGGGCTGTGTGCTGCTGATTGATGATGGAATGCACTATTATATCTTTATTCTGGCACTAATACACAGGTCGTTATCTCTATGCAGACCCTACTTATTCTGCCTTTTTGCATTGATTTTTTGGAATGACAAGCCCTCCCAACATCACTGGCGGTGAGGATTTTATCAAAGATATGAACTGTCCAAGTAGGAGAATAATTGTATGTAGAAAAATAATTATCTTTAGGACTTCGTAAAATTTCATTTTTGTAAGAAGAAAACTCTCTTTCTGATTTGATCGTTTTCTCTTTTCTTTCTTTTTGTGATCATCATGATAACGTCTTTGCTAGTATGATTATCCAGAAACCATGACTTAGCATTTTAAAACAAATTTCGAAGGTAACTAGACACGCACAAGAAAGTGTCTTTATTGATTAATTTTACATAACTTTCTAAGCTCTGTGATATTTATGTTTGTTTACAATTAATAGCCTACACAAGCATTAAAACAACTAGAAATTACATAAAGTCATTATAGTGCATGTAAAATAATGTTCAGAAAGTATTATATGTAGTGTACGTCTGCAACGTACACTACGTACTGTACCTTTATAAAAACAACAGATGAATTACGTACTTAAAGTACGAAAAAACTAAAAGTCCGAAAACCGTACAGTACGTTAGAAGACGTACGATACGCGAATCGTACACTATGTACGTGACTACACTGTGCCAGACATAGGTAGCAATCAAGCACTGGTTGAATTTTAAGTTGATATTGGTTTGGCACGACCTCTATTGCTACATAGCTATGACAAAATGACTTGCTACTTCGCATATAAGGAAACATGAATACCATTCATGTTTTGCAAATTTGTATGTTGTGATTTTTTGCATAATGTCGTATGGGTGGAGCTTAGGTACATGTTAGTAGGTAGCGATGTAAAAATACTCAAAGGTTTAATTGGTTGCCTGTCGTATGCAAAATTATGGCTAAGATCCTACATATAACTGAAGGTTGATATGCCAAGTAGTAAGGGTTTGAATTCTGTATCTAGTTTATTTGGGATACTACATGAGTTGCGTATTTGGTTGTAAGACATAGCATATGTTACGTGAATTGCGTAATGGAATCACGGGATCTATGCATCACACATCGATTCTAAACTCAAACAATATATATAGACAATAATTGTTTCTCTGCAAAATTCTGCCTAGACTTAAGTCTTAAGTCTTTATGAAACACTGTAATGATCAAAAGGAAACTCCGTAAACTACTATTTACATTTAGACTATTGTTATCTACTCTATTATCAAGCTAGTGTAAACCCATACTTCTCATTTGCACCTAAATCATAGTTTCTTAGTGGTTGTGAAGTTGCCAAATGGAGATCTGGCATGATCAATAATTCTTATAGTGATGCCAATGCCTCTGCAATCATTGTAAATCTCGCTGCAGCAACAACAATTCCAAAATAAAACACGTTTTAGGTCTGAAATAGAGAGAATTCCAAGATACAACTTTCGCATCTAATTATTACATTGTAAATGCACATGATGGATTAAATGAAACTCAATCTTTCTAATCATCATTTTTATCTTTCCAAACGACCATAGTTTTGAATCTTAGCTTCTGCCAAGCTGGTCCGGATGGGCATAAAGTGGGATGAAGAAATCCAAGTGATTTTCTCGCCTTAGTTGCGTAGGCCAAACTTCGTACATGCTTTTGGCCTTTAGATATCTTTGTGTGAGCACCACCTAGAATTGTAAATCAAGCAGCTGCAGACCGAGCCCAACACGTCTAAAATGTTGTGATTGCTCAGCCCAAGTCATCTACATCATTTAATGTAAAATAAAGTTACGTCATTGCTTAAAGCATTAGGGGGAAAAAAATGAAATGTACATTGCTATATTGTATAGATCGGAAAGAATGAGAATGAGAATGATTTTTTATCGTCCACTGAGGCCAATCGGCCTATGGGACCCACAAGGAGCGCAACAAACTTATTACTGTCCAGGTTAAAAAACCCCCGCCCCGAAGGGTGTTCGAGGGAAAAACCGTGGCAGTAATAAGAATGCTGTCAAACTGTACAAGTATACATCAATGTATATATACATGTCAAGTGTGTGCCCGAGGACATAGCTGATCTCGCATGTCCATAACCTCCTGAAGGTATGATCCCAGCACCCGTACGGATGCTGTGCTCAATGTCACATGTAATGGCTGGCCAGGCCTGACCAACTCAGCATAGCGCGTCCGAATTTGATCATATGCTGGGCAACTTTGAAGGGTATGAGATTCATCCTCAATGACTCCCATTTGGCAGCATTGACAGAGCCTGTCCTGGCGTGGCTCACCAATCCATCTAAAGAAAGTTATGCAAAATGATAGGACTCAGAGTATGAATACTAAAAGTTAAAGCAAAGAGCAGCTTGCAACCTTAATTTGCCCATCCAAATCAAAACATATTGCTGCGTTGGTAGGTAATCATTTCCCTGTGTAACTTATATAAGCTTCAAACCTGCCAGTGGAAGCAACAAACAAATAAAGATGCCAGTTAGTCAAGCTAAATCCTACCTAAATTCATGGCACATGCTTTTAAGGCACTAAGAAATAACATAAGCCTTCCATGAATTTTATGACTGCTAATTTGTCTTCCTAGCAGGATATGTACTGCAAGATGACATCAAATAAGCAATTGGCCATTCAGCCAAAGATGCCATAAGCATAAAAAATAACAGAGAATATATACCTTCTTGCGAGAATAGTCTATGTATCCCTAGCAGAATAGTTTATGGAATGGGAGAAGAAAGGCCGGGAAGGTCACTTCATGATTCACTTACGACAGATGCAACTTACATTAGCAAAATTGAAAGCTTTTATACCCTGATCATGCAACTGAATATACTAAAGGCCTTTGTTTTGACGAGCTTGCCTTTTCACATAAACAACAAACAGTATCAAGAAACGACATCAGAGAAAGCAGTGCTGATAAAATGCAGTGGAATGCTACTTGTGCAAAATTCAATAAAACCAAAGATTATACAATTATGCAAAGAGAACAAATCCAAATGTTTCTCAAATACCTGGAATGTAACTGTTCTCACAATTAAAAATGGATGAATCCAGCCATCACATCCCGATGACCACAAAAACTTGATGTAACCTATATCAGCTTCAAGCAACCGTAAATTAATGCTGGACCTGAAAAGAAATAGGGAGTAACTCTGTTATCTGAGCACAGATTGAGCCGGAAGCAAAAGGAAAATATAAACCCTATAATATTTATCATGTAACAGGTCCAACTACGGCTCAAATATGGACGAAACGACATGTTGTATGTATCTAGCAATCATTGCATAGCATGAAACTACATGTCGTATTGGCATATTGTAAAGACATGACAGGCTTGGCACAACTGCTGTCGCACTTGGCATAGATATTGGCCAAGGTATTTTCTATAATTGTACCACCTTAAAGCTCTTTCTGGTAGTATCATCTCATGAATGAGCCTCCCTTTCTTGAGGATTATCAATATAGCATTCAATCTACAAATATGAAAAGAACACACAACTCACCTTGTTACCCTTTTTTTTGGGAGCACGTGAATGGAGCTCAGAGAAGAGACATTAGACTCAATCTCAGGAGCAACACGCTTTAATCATACATGTGCTTCAACAAATCGAAACTCCAAATAAAAATCTCGGATTGGAACATTCTGGGATTTCTCTCAAAGTTGCTTATCACATGCAGTGAACTGGGACAGAGTTCTAGTGAAGGCCTTTTGTCACTTCTGAAAATCTAGAAGAAGAAAACATTGTTTGATACAATGGCAGCCCATAACATGTTTCAAATGGCTACTGCCTAATTCACCAACATATAATATAATGGAATACCTCAGATGCTTCCAATCTAGGTGCACGAAGCATGGTCTTCTAGCAAAGCAATATAAATCATTTATTTCTACTTCTTCGCAGATTTTCTCACGATATACATATGTGTAGTGAACTGGAAGGTTATACATCCACGCACGTTGAAATCAAGAAATACCAGATGACAAATGCATGCTATGTTATAGGTAGAGAGCATGAGACAACTTTGTAAGACACTTTGACTGCAATTTCATAAACATGCAGTCCACTGCTTCATCGCTTAATCATATCTTTTATTGCATATTCAGAATCACAAAACAAAAACCAAAAGAGGTACCTGTAAGGTTTACCAGAAGGGCCTGCATATAGGTGCTTGAAGGACCAAACAGAGTGGTATGAGAAATGTGAAGACAGTGCTTAGCTTCATCATAATCCTGCAAGGTATATATGGAGTAGGAGCCTTTGTAAAGAAGCTACACACATCTATTAACGACATACCTTGCAAGATTATAGTGAAGCTAAGAAGCGTCTTCAAACGAACTGTCTTCAAGATTTATATGTTATAGTACAGAAATGGTCTAAGAACATCTCAACTGGGCAGCAGAGAAACAATGGTTACTGCACATTGCACGCCTTTGCATTTCAATTTTGATGTGCTGTCAATTCTTCCTCGAAGCAACCCTGCAAAAAATATTTATAGAGGTGTAGATGTGCTTATCTATGCACAACTCTGCAAGCCAAAGCAACAAAGCATCCAAAGCGGATCAAAATAACAAAAAGCACGTCTTACCAAATAAACACTGAAGATTGAAGTCTCTGCAACGAAGAAGTCGTTCAGCCGTAGAAGCATGTGTCAAGCACATCTCTTGCATATCTTAACACTGAAGATTGAAGTCTCTGCAACGAGATTATACCCAGTTTGTTGCACAAATGCCCGGATAACCACAAAACGATTCATCATGTCTGAAGGCCAGAACCATCTACGCCGATCATAGTTAGGGCTATTATGTCGACTTGCTTCTGCTAGATGTGTCTTCCATGCCGAAATCATAGCTCAGATCTTCATGTTCCGCTCATGCCGCTAAAAATTGGGGATCGATAAGAGCCCCCATAATTGGATTTCGTGGTAAAGCCCAAGGCCCGATTTTTGGAACACCGTGGAATTTTTCCGCCAGCAAAAAAACCCCAAACCTTAGAAAACTAACTAAAAAAAAAATCTAAAAAGTTTTTCTCTAGATCGGAAAAACCAAATTTAAACAATAGATAATTAATTCTAACATAGCTAACCTTACCTTGTTAATTACTTAACATGAATACTTAATACACCATTAAGTATTCATGGTGATGTGTCATGTATTAACGTATAGCATATAAATATGTGGAACGTCACATTCTCCCCTCCTTAAAAATGATATTGTCATCAGCATCAAGGCTATTCCATGGGACCTCGGGTTGTTCCCAAGTACACATGGCATGCTAGAAGGTAAAGTCTTCTCTCCTAAAGAGGCGTCGTGAGAGTATAAGTTGCACAGTTGTCATCATTTTCAAAATGATCAAATTTAAACGGACATGTAATCTGCAATTCATAACTCTGAGAGAATGTATGGTACACGAAATGCGACATACCGCTCACGGTAAGAAGAATACGGAACGAAACATTATAAGGCATGAAGGTTACGAACTGCAGAAAACAAGATACATTATATAAAACAATGATACCTGTATGTTTCAAGCTAATTTTGACTAAACATGGACGTAGAGAAAGTAACCAATTAAGTGACATGGTAGCGAACGTAGCTCCATGTAGCAGATCGGTGGCAGTTATACGCCTACGCCCAGGAAGGTATCTTGGCAACCACAAACGGTTTACATATAGATATGGTGAGGCAGAAGTCGGTACGCGACAACTACGCATAGAAAGCTGAAGGGATTGATGACTAAGCGGATATTAAATATCCCATTAATACATAAGTAATCGTGTAGAAGTGCTAAAGATTTGGAATAACAAGTGGGAATATATCCGTAATTTGCATCTATACTCTGGGAAAATGGCTATCATGGTATCTGTGGTCCCATTGAATCACTGTAATTTAAGGGACCTAAGAAGTTATACTTACTAATTATGAGAATTCAGTTGTCGTTTGGCATATATATTGCCATTCAACATAGAAGGATGCTGGATATAGCACCCTGTAGTTGAGGGAGAAGTAGCTTATGATTATTCGTAGCAAGGTATGAGCTAAAGTATAGTTGTCCATCATAGGAAAAGGATATCAGTTCCGAAGTGGAAGTTTCTAACAATGGTGGTCAAGGTATAAAGTGTTGATCATATATGTTATATCGATTGTTACTTAAATCAAGACGTGATTCATGGGAAGCTAGAAGTTAATGGCATCTAAGAACGTGGATCCATAAACAAGGGATCATAAAATTATGCATAATTTGCATTTCGTAAGGAGGCTTAAGTTCCTAAGGTGTGCAACATAGATGCATGTTTATGCATGAGTAAGATGAGAATGGAATCGCCTACAAAATGAGAATGAAGTTCCATTCATGTCCATTCTGGTGAGATGTCCAGGGTGTGGGACGTAGGATCATGGCTCTGATACCATGTCCTAACTTGTTAGGTCAAATAGTTAGTAGGGAGGACTAACATAGAAAATTCTCATAAGTTCCATATAGTATGCCCAAGTAGCTTCTCTAGGCAAAAAGAGGGGGTAACTAGGAAGAGAAATGTTAAGGGAAAAGGAGAGAGTGTGTTGAGTTTTGGCATAAAGAGATCACTTGCTTCAAGAGACCCTAACTTTTTGTAGGAAGATCGGATGAAGGCGATTGTTATGCTATTGTGTAGGAAACACTAGAATTAGCTAAAACCTCCCAAAAGCCCTATTGAAAGATGTTCCAGATGAAAGATTTGCAAAAAGAAGGGAAAAGGGATTTAGAATTCGATTTTAAGGGGCAAAACTCCCCTACGCGTCACTTTATATGCGTCCGTATAAAAATGTCGTATTAGAATTTTCGTACTAAATAAAAATTAGGGTTTTGCTTGAGTGGCTCAAGCAGGGAAAAAGGGATTTAGAATTCAATTTTATGCGCCGTATATAATAAATGAAACAAATATTTTACGTCTTTAGACCTTTTACCTCTAATGCCCTTGTCAAGGATACTTTAGAGTACAATTTGCAAATTCAGGTAAATTTTACAAGGCCAGGATAATGTACAAGTTTACAAATCATTGATATCTGTCATATTCATAAAATTCGGTCATAAACTATATCAGATTTAACATATAGTTTAAAACAATATGACACGTAATTAAGGCATTATATAAAAGACTCCAAAGATCTATATTAATCATAGACAAATCGGTAATCATAAACCCCTCTAAGTTTTGTCTCCATCGTGTAAACAATAATAGTCATGTATTTAGAAAGATCTTACTCAAAGAACTTTGCATAATTCGAGAAGTACATAGGTTCAGATAGCTTGATCATCCAAAAATCTTTAAATCAAGGACGCCATACCAAAAGAGCAAGAAACTTGGTTACCTGCAGTGAAACCAGAGGACAGTTACCCAATGTAGGGAAAAAGCCAAAGTCATTAACATGTAAGCTATAAGCTTCTTGGATTATCCCCTTCACTTTTGTATGATGCATTCAATAACATACTCTGCTGGGACTGAGTTCGCAGTACACCATAACTTCTAAGGAAAAGTGGTAATACACAAATTCAGGGAAGATCCCTTCATAATTTCATCCCTTTCCTATGTCAGCCTTAGGAAAATCCAATGAGAGTTGATTTACACCAGCAGATCCACTTACCTTATCAATCTGTTGCGTGCAAAGCATAAGCATTCATGCAAGTCATATTTTATGTACATTCTATTTTGTGCAACACCATAACAACATGTATCGCACTTAAGTTAATGGCTCTACCATTCTAATTTGCTCATTGCATCATCTACATAATAACGCATTAATGTTTAAGATTGCTACCTTTGTAAATCTAAGAAAAATTAGTTATGCTAAAGCTAGATCTAGGACTAAATAGTATTTCTCAATAGACTGAAGGATCTAAATCTCTCATTTACTCCTTCCTACATTAATAGAATACTGCATTATTTGTTTAAGAATCTTAACTCTGATGAATCATAAGATCTTGACTATGCAAATGCTTAATCTAGAATTTAAATCCCGTGCAATTGACTCAGATTAACTGTCATAAAGTACCTGGATATTTGAAGTCTTTGTTGCAAGTGTTGCAGGAGGAGTTCCTACCTTTATGGCATCATTCTCCATTGCCTTGGGGTCTGGCAAAAGCTCTGTTCCTTCTATTTCATTTCCTATTGCTTCTACACTCTCTGGATTTCTTGCAATAGCATCAGCTTCATCCTTGTGCTCCCCTTTCTCTTCCCTAATCCCCCTGCCATTCTTCTTTTCCTTGTCCAGCTCGCTAGTGCATTTAGTAAGAGGAGGCCCTTTAGCAGCCTGATAATCAAAGATTTTCCTCTTTTTGGAATCATTCAGCCTTTTGGCTTCAATTTTTCTTCTAATGCTCATGTTTAGGTCCCCCTTATTTCTTGCCATACATTAACTATCAAAGCTGACCCAGATACAATCGGGTGTAAGAGATGGGCCCCTACCAGATCTCTTTACTCTTTTGTTTTTAAAATAGCTATTCTAAAGGCATGAGTCCCACGTACCTATCCTTAGCAACGTCCCCTACTGTGTTTCCATAGCCTGGACCTTGAATGTTTCACTGCAGACAGCCATGCATGCATGTATTTCTTCTTTCCTTTTTTTCCGGAAATGGATTTACTGCCACGAATTCATCTGTATCTTTTTGTGGAAGCAAAAATCTTGTCGTTTAATGCAACGACTGGTACATGGAACAATAATTTCCATTCCATTAGAAATAAATGAGGTGAATTTCGTCCATCCTATTTAGGTCAAAAAGTATTTATAATAGTTTATACTCATATTTTATAACAAATATCAAAGCCCTAGAGGTCCTTCGATGTAGTGTTCATGTAGAGTTACCCAAAGGTAACTAGAGGTTTCCAAATACCTTTTGGCTGGATCATCAAGTGTTTTTGCTACACAGCCATGCCATTTGGTTAGATCACTAGGTGTTTTTCTTAACCTAGAGTTAATTTAAGCTGCAGTTAAAATATCAAGGATTATGTTTGCTTGCATGCAAAAAAGTGGTCATAGAGTGTGCCACTTTTCTTTATAGGCCACTATATTTTATTGCTACTACCATGTAACTAGCTTTCCACAGATGTTGAATACTGCTAAAGCATAACATTTGTAATAAAAAATAAAAAATAAAAAATAAAAAATAAAAAATAAAAAATAAAAAATAAAAAATAAAAAATAAAAAATAAAAAATAAAAAATAAAAAATAAAAAATAAAAAATAAAAAATAAAAAATAAAAAATAAAAATAAAAAATAAAAAATAAAAAATAAAAAATAAAAAATAAAAAATAAAAAATAAAAAATAAAAAATAAAAAATAATGAACATTGCCAAAGCATAACATTTGTAATAAAAATAAAAAATAAAAAACAAAAAATAAAAAAATGTTACGCCACCAAACTTTCGTGACCTCCTAGCTTGCCCGCAATGGGCCGTTGAAGACGAATGTCACACACGCAGCAATGTCCAGCATTCAATCATATCCGAGCCTGCTATGCTGAGTTGATTCTGCCTAACTAGCCGCTTCATGCGTTGCTGGACACGACAATGAATTTGCTAGGATCTCTTCTCCAAGACATCATGGATGTGCGCACTTAGTTATGTCCTCAAACACGGCATTAAGATTAAAATGTATCATATATATCACTGTACAATCTCTCAACATACTTATTACTGCCAAGGGTTTTCCCTCGAAATCCCCTCGGGGAGGGGTTTTTTTAATCCTAGCAATAATATGCTTGCTATATTCTTTGCTTCGTTCCCATGCAAAACATTGTGCTGTCTATTGGAACCTTTTTTAATAGTCAGCTTAATGCATTTGACAAATCAATGATGACAAATCATGTCCAATCTTGCAAGCATCAATTTGTGGCGCTACAAGGAACATCTGACATCACACATGATTTGTCGGAAGAGTACCACACTTAGGGTTAAAGGCAAGTAAAAATACACAAGCTTCTAGATTAGTGTGTCAATTTTAATAACAAGAATAATTACAAAAGCAAATTATTTTGCACCAACGAGGTTGTCAAATTGGAGCACTTCATCAAACTAATTGATGACTTCCTATTTGCTCAAATCTACCTAGAACGTTGTTTACGCGGATGTGCTTTGAGAGAGGTAGGTGGAGGATAGAGTACACATGTCTACCTATTGGGTAATGTAGTGCTTTGACTAATTTCCAATTGTTTGTCTTTTTTATCAGATGAGAAAGGACATTGTGCACTGACGAATTGGCATTTTAGTAGCAAAAGAACTCACCTGTATTGAAATATGTATTTCTCATGTGCTTGATAGTCGTGAGACATCGTGAGCAGTACGAACCAATGACTCGCCGGTGCATTTCCTTCTACCCCGGCTAAGATGTTATCTAAGACGTTATCCCTGCTTCAGAGAAGTAAAGATATCATGGAAGCATCCAACAAAGTACAAAATTAGGCCTTGGTGATGTACGCCATATGGAAATGCATATTTAGAGTTCCATCATGAACTAAAGTACACCAATGAACCAAGACAAATTTTGTATTTTGCATTTTTGTACTTATTTTTTGTTGATGTACTTAGCTACTTCTAAGACTGACATTTTGAGCATAAGTTTTGGATCTGTCTTTCCAAATTTTCGTCATTAGTGGTAAATTTAACTGCCCACCAATTCCTTATAAAACATTGTTTTCTCTTCTAAAATCCATAAACGCAAAGGTAATATATTGATGATATTGTTATTAGACAATTTCAATAACAAAAATAATTACAAAAGCAAATAATGTTCATTCTTGCCAATATCAACATGCGATGTTGTCGAAAGTTGCACATATGAAAGTTAAGGGCCGAGTAAAAACACATGCCAGAACATTAGCCAGGCAACTTTGGGCACACGTCCTCATATTACGACATTATTTATAGAAGTCTTTAAAAAATAACTCTCTCATGTTGACTTTGAAAAGGTTCAGAAACAAACCCAACACACAATTTCTTAGTTCTCAACATTTCGTTGGTATGTACACTAACACGTTTTCAACGTTAGCCTGGCAACGTCGGACACACATTTACTAGTTAGCTTTGAAATGGTTTGAAAAAGACGTAAATGGCATTTCAATTATGTTATGATATCCAATTAAATTCAATTTATATTACTCTGCCCTAATTTCCCTGCGGCTTTAATTTCTGTGGCCTTGCTATTTCTTCTTTGGCCTAACTTTTTTTCCCACTGTCGAAACATGCAGAATATATGAGTCTAAAACTTGTCATCATATAGAGCATGCATCAAAGGAAAATATTCTAAAGCATCATCCTAAAATCATTATATGTTTAGATAAGTAGCATGCATCATTTATTACCTTCAACAATATTTATAAATGGTTGTTATTGGAGCAAATTAACATATATTTTTATTCTAGATTTTGTATAGTAGATTCGTTAATAGGTATAGATGGAGGTTAATATGATTTAGGAACACTCCAAAAGTTCATGAGACTGCAACTCATAGTTAGCAACTCGAGACCACAAGAATTACACGTCAAAACTTGTACTGATAAGAGAGAAAGTTTTTCTCGAACCTCAAACAGAATAGGGTTTGACGACTTCCACCGGTGTTAGATGATAGCAAGAAAATATAAAAACATAAAAAAAGCAATGTATTCTATGATAAAAAGGCAAATACCTCCAACTTTAGCAAGGCTTAGATCACTTTATGATAGAAAAATCGAAAAAGGTGGTTGTGCTGGCGTAAAAACTGCTAAATTCTCTAAGGCAAGAAATATTGGTCTGGATCGAGATAAGTGAAGACTAAAATGGTGGCAATATATCACAAAAATGAGATCTTTGTCATGAGTTACATGGGTTTAAGTGGCAGAGAGTGACGTTGACCCAATTATAGTCCATGGACCAAGAATCGTCCTAGAGACAGGTCTAGTGCTAATGAATCAAAATTACTAACATATTTAAATATGTTAGTAATTCCTAAAACTAGAGAACATACCCTTAAAACCATTGAATGTCATTATAACAAATCGTAGATGATCCATTAAAAAAAAAATCACTTTAGCTCGTTATTCGTATTGGTTAAAGCATTTTTACTGAATAGTTTTGGTAGAGGTTCGAAAAATCTAAATTTTTAGGCAAACCAGTATAGAGGTTTAAGTCCCTGTTTTTTAACCTGGACAGCAATAAGTTTACTGCGCTTCTTCTGGATCCCACAGATCGATTGGTTTCAGTGGACGATAAAAATCATTCTTTCTTTCTTTCATATTCGAAAACCTTATGCGAACCCGTATTTCTTATTCAAAAAAATCATAGGCGCCCCCAATCATAAATGACCATATAAAAAATGAGAAGTGCTCAAAGGTTGCACATATGATGTGGGCCATAGGATCGACAGATCCGACGACCAAGGTAGTCCTGGTGCACCTTTAAAGTAGGATCGACGGCTCCGACGACCGAGGTAGTCCAGGGTGCACCTCGTTTAGAATATGTAGCACAATAACTAGCATAAAACAACCAGCATTTTCATCTTGGTTTTGGATTTCGATGGATGAAACGTTTGCACTGGGATCATATGATCAAGGCGTTTCTAACATTATTTTGTATATAATTTAAAAAAAATGCATCAATCTGAGACTTTAGTTTGATCAATAATGTGAAAAAAGAGTTATGACATTGTTGCAATCATATGTCAGCACAACTATTAAACACATAGTCATAATGGATGCCATTGTTGAATACCCAGAATGTACTGATCAATCTTATCTTAAAAGCTCGCATATATACAAAATAGTGCAATTTTATTCTGTTGAGTATTTTAGTTGTCGCACATGTCTCCTCTCTACAACACGAAATAAAAGTTGGCAATTTCAACTAGCAAGTAAACAACAAGTTTATTCAAGACCTCTATTCACAGAATGTTCAAGATAATCCATGCCTTCTAAGTTTCTGTGGATTTCATGAAAGGTATTTACCAAATTATTAGCAAATAATGAACAAAATGCTTTCTTGTCATTAGATGTTCTTGTTTTAGTATGTGGAGGTCATGGAACCTTCACAAAGCAATCTTGAAATTTTGTAATTCAAATGGATCTTTGTAGTACCTAAAATTATAGTCTTTATAGATCCTGGATCAACTCAAAATAGCTGTGCGAGGCCGAACAGGAATCCATAGAACTTTGTCTGGTGGAATGTGAGAAGCTGCAAGTAGTATGGGCATGGAGTCTGGATAGCTTTGAATACCCGTTAGGCACCAAGGAACTGTTGTTGGGAATCCTTCCCTTAGAATGGTGCACCAAGAAGAAGGTGGCCTTTCATATAGCTAGGGCCTGGACAATCTGGTCAATACGGAAAAGGAGAAACGCCTTGGTCTTCGATGAAAGTCAAGAAGACATATCACCACATCAGCTTCTACATATAGTACTTGAACGGCTGAAAAAATTCAGGTTGCGAGGGTGAAGAAGAAGTAAAGGTCAAAATATGGGAAACCTACCCCAGGGGATTCACCTCCATTATAGGTATATATGCCATGTGCGTTCCTTAAGTTGCCAAAAAACTCATTGTACACGACAGTTTCATATGAAAAACCCTTTGTATCCGACTACATTATTTGTAAGAGAATGCAGCCCATATCATATAATTACTTGCCCAAAGCACTTTTACTTGACAACCCCTTCCATACATATATGATATCTCTATTATTTTATATATGTACAAGAATTTAGCGCCGGCGAAGCCGGCGCCCTATGCCTTTGTGGGATTGGAGAATTGTATTATTGAGACTATTGATACAATTTGTCCAAAATTTTCTAAATGGTTGAGGTGGGTTTGAATTGTAGTGATAGTAGATCAGCTAATTTTTTTAGTACAGTTTTATGGTTTATCAACTATGGCACCTCAAGTGCATGTCGAGCTCCAGCAAATACGAATATGATTTGTTAAATTCGTCTAAGCCCTCGACATGTGGCAGCTAAATCCAACACAAGGACTGTGCTCCTTGTTCAGCGGATCGTCCGCCCTTAATCCGGCCTCCAATTCGAAATCCCTGTTCACCCAAAATGGAGCCAAGCCAGCCAGAAGCAAAAATGTGACAAACCCAAATTCCAGGTTTGATTGAAGAATACAGAAATTCGATCAGTTTTCTCGCATTCAGTAAAGCAAGAGGATGATCCTCTTTTAGAAAATATGCAGAATTGGAATTGAGTGTCCTTGAGCTTATGATGAAAAAACTAGCATTTCGATGCTAAATTTGTTGTTCAAAGCTTTTAAAACTTTGCTTTCTGACCTGGTTTTCAGCTTTGTCATATTAAATTCTGGCCCCATTTCTAATCTATGAAAAAGGATTTGGGATTTCTGGATGTATTGCCACAAGGCATATCCGAGAGCATAAAAAGGGAAGGGTTTCATTTTTGTACCTCTCATTCGATGGACGCATTCTTCCACAGCTTCTTGCCTAGTTTCCGTAAATCAAATTAGATTATTAGATTCAAATTTGTTCACGTGGGTTGCTAATGTTCTGGATCTAAGAACACAAAATACAGCCAACTGTATATCAGGCCTGTGCCCCACGGTCTTGTAACCAATACTCTGCGTAATTTCAAGTCCAATAATCCCTCTAAGTCCATAAATTCCTCCAATAATCCCTATTTGTGGGAGTCTAAATTCATAATCTAATAATTCAGAAATGGCAAAGCTTGCAGAGGCTCAACATCCAACGATTCAAAAACTGCAAGTATAATGGCTCAGGATTTCTGTAAATTTGAGTAGAAATAGAACTGTATTAGTGTTTCATTCCCGCCCCATCAAAGTCACAACTTTTGGAGTTAATCCCTTCACCATCAGCACCAATTTATTTGTGAAATAATCAGATTTCTCAAACAGCCGACTTATCTGGCAATGATGTAGCTCTAGTGCGAAATTCATAGCTATGCCTTCTCCGGTCATAGCCTAGCTTGATCTTCAGAGACACTCACAGATTGGGCCAGTTTTTACAATACAAATTGCTCCAAAGCATAAAATCCCTTGTTTTGCATGCCATAGCTATTTATGGCGAGGTCATACTTGTGATTTTTTCTTCAATACCTAAATTTCCAGTGTGCAGGATGTTTTGGCAACCTGTGTTTTGTTGTCGCTTGCAAATTGATGCAGAAATAGGGCTAATATCCTTTCACAGCCACCAAGACCAAAGCGCAAGATAATATCTACGAATTTACATTGAAGTTTCTAAGCAAACCGACTTCATGTTGAAGCTCTTTTATAAAGAAAAAAATCACTGTTCTTATCTGCATATTGATTGCCCAAAACCGTTGCACTACTCCTGTCCTTCTGTAACCTGCAGAAATAGTTATAGCCGAAAGCAAGATGTTCATAATGACGGGCTAAGAATTTTACTCCCCTGGAATGGAGCCAAACTGCTTCAATGCATATATGCAGGTGGACTGCTTAATTTGCCAGGCAAGAGCGCACAAATTTGCCAGAGTCGAGAGCTCACTTGGCTCGATTCTGACTGTCTTCCAATCTCGGCTCTTTAGATTGTTACAGAATGGAAGAATCCTGCATAAGGATTGTGTGGGCGTGTGTCTGGGGCATGAATTTCCCATGGAAACTACCACATCAGTCAAATTTGAAGATTTTGTGCCGGATTTGAACTTATAAGAACACTAAAACGGGAGCTAAAGCTAGTCAAAAGCAACATCTTGGGGAAAAATGGAAAGCTTTGAGCAATTTGCCTGGGAAAACGATGCCAAACTCGAAGGATTTCTGTACTCTGAAAAGTTTAGCTCTTTTTCATGATGTGGGCGATGCGCTCACACTATCTCCCCCCGATTGGGGTTATTAAGAAAAAAAAAAAGGAAACCCTTCCAAATTTCCCTGAAATCCGGAAGGGTTTCCATAAGAATATTATATTTTTAGGCCCTTTAAATTTTTTTGATGAAACGTGGAAACCCTTCCTATTTTCCCCCATTTATGGAAACCCTTCCTATTTTCCCATGGGTTTGGAAAATAGGAAGGGTTTCCATTTGAATTAAAATTTAAATTCTTGAATGTCGTGCATATTTATGAGCGTGCATGAGTGTGCACCATTAATGGTGGCGTGCGTGTTGGGCGGCGTGCGCCTTAAAAAAAAAAAAAAAATGGAAACCCTTCTCATTTTCCAAGGAAACCCTTCCGATTTTCAAATTGGAAACCCTTCCAATTTTCCATTAAAACCAGGAAGGGTTTCCATGGAAACCCTTCCTATTTTCCACGTTTGGAAAATAGGAAGGGTTTCCATGGAAAATAGGAAGGGTTTCCATGGAAACCCTTCCTGGTTTTAATGAAAGCCGGAAGGGTTTCCATGGAAACCCTTCCTATTTTCCATGGAAAATGGGAAGGGTTTCCATGGAAAATTGGAAGGGTTTCCATGGGAGCCCAACCCAAATAGGGAGTACTTAAAACCATCGGATGGATTTTCTCGTTGGAATTAGCTAGCTTCATGCTTATTAAACACATAGAGCAACCTAATATAGAATTAGCTAGCTTCTAGCTCAGCCCAGCCGTTTGGTGGTAGTCGGTACAGAGCCTCTGCAAGAGGTACAATAAATAGGGCTAATTGCTATTTATAATTAGCCCTATTTATTGTACAATAGCAATTAGCCCTATTTATTGTACAAGAGGTACAAGAGGTACATGGAGCAGGACAGCCGTGTCATGGTGCTTGGAGCCGTTGCTACCTCTTCAACTGGAAACTCCATTGCCCGAAAATAAAAGGAGCACGACACACTACACAAAAACACATGTAATTCTAAGCTTGGGCGATGGAAAGGAAATTGTTGAGTGGACACCTCAGACTCCATAGCCAAGGACGTGCATCACCAGAACTTCACCATGCAGGGCTTCTCCAAACAAAAATGGGTTATAGCCGCGTGCGTGCTTTAAGCCAGAAAAGGGCCGCCGGAAAAATTCTCGTAATTCTAAAAACACACACACAAAGTTGAACTTTCACTTAATTCCATGCCGGAATAGGAGCCGGAAAATGATGATAATTCTAAAAACATTTCCGATTCACATAATTTTATATTTAGTCAGATAATATACATTATCATAGTCATATCACATTATTACAGAATCCCCAACAGTAGAATCTCACCAAAAATGACGGACCCCTAGAGTATGAATACGAATCGAACACTGGCGCCACCACACTCCCTCTGATATACACTCCCTCTGATATCTGTACGGCATTCAAACTATAAAAACCTTATATTTTTCTTACGTATACGGTATCAGAGAGGCAATAAAAAAACCCATTTGGTGCACTCACATGTTTCATATCCCATAACCTAGGTGAACCCCCCGGGGAACCTACCTAAGCTTACACTAGGAAGTACAAGGGAATAGTGCAAGAAGGAGCCATGTAGCTATCCTCATATCAGATTTACAGATGAGTACACCCCTGCCATGTGGCTTTGTACCATTCCTTTAAAGTAAATAAAGTCTATTTTTTATCTCTCAAAAAAAAAAAAAAAAAAACACTCAAAATAGCTGCATGGCATCATTGATAAATACACATGTAAACATCTTAAAATTCTTCCACTGTTTATCTGATGTTCATGCCTAATGTATGCTTGCTCGTCCTTCTAGCTAGCGTGTTATATTCTTTATAAAGTAAAGTGACATGACACCTTGGAAAAGTAAAGATTTGCATAAGGTTACCGTGAGCTCTAGCAAGAACGGCACCAACCTAAGAGTACAAAATGCTACTAACCAAAGTTCATTTCAAGATGGAGACGCATAACAAAAGTCTCAATACATCTAAGAGGGCATATATCTTTGTAATTTTACACTTGGAAGAAGGTCATCTCCTATATAAAGCACAATGTGGGGCAAAGAAGCAACACTAGATAAGAGAAGGAGAAGCATGATGAAGGTATTTGCAATAAACATGCTTATAATGCTAATGATATCATGGAGAGTTGATGGACAATGCAGTGATGTCACAACGGCATGTGAAGATGCACTTTCATCAGGAAGCTCTCCTTCATCTGATTGTTGCAATGCCTTAAAAGATCTAAGTGCAAAAGGTACAGAACAAGTATGTGAATGTGCCCAACAAATTCCATCTGAAAATGTCGCCAATGCTCGTAATATGGCTGATGCTTGTGGCATCGAGGCGACTTCTTGTTAAAGGTATAACATACTTCCTCCTCCCTCAACCTCCATGACCTTTATGTTTATTTGGGCTTATATATGCCTCACCTTTATTTGATCTTCTACCTAGTCATCTTCCATAGCCATTATATAAAAATATATAACAGGATAATATATAAATTATTCCATCCTATATAAACTAAATAATATAACTATATTCTATTTTATAAACTATATTCAGTATAAGCTATTCTATATAAACTATATGATAGAACTACTCTATATAATCTACTCTATTCTATATTCCATTCTATTATGTTTTGTTCTAATCGATCTTGTCCATGCAGAACGTTCCTAGACAGGGGAGCCTCTATATGGTGTTTCAAGCCAAATATACTACCTTTAGGCATTTAAGAATGTTTATATAATTTATGTCATGAATGAACATATGTTTGTGACTTTATAATATATATTTGCCCATTATAAAGTCCGATGTTGCCTTAAGTGTAGTATTCACTTTCTACTAAGCTATTATAAGAAGTCCAAATGATAAACTCTCAGTTGTGTGATACCAATGTATCCAAAATGCAATCTACTTCAGAAATAACCTTTGATCATTAGGCTTGGTCAACATGTTGTGAAATGGAAATGTATGGTGCCAAGGCACTATGAATTATCCTACAAAGAGCTAGGATCATGGATCACTATCTTGGTTAGAATTGTTCATATTGTGCTGTTATTAGCATCATGAATGGCTACTTTGATAAGGAATGTCTGAATTAGTTTTTTTTTTTCTTCCTCAATGCTTGGTTAGTGTGAGCATTGGGGGAGTATTTTGGAGGTAACTACGCTAAACAAGTGATCCACATGCAATCAACCACTTATTTCTAAAAGAAAAGCATCTATCTTTGGAGGCATTTGACATGTTCAATGTCATGAGTTTGTAATATAACAAAGGTTGGAACATTTTGATGCTCAAGAAATCAACCAGTCAACCAAATATGCACATTTGACACCTCATCAAGTCAACCAAATATGCATAATTGACACCTCATGACATGCATCTACAACACACTAGATTGTGCCTTACTAAATAAACCTCCAAAGTTATTCAAACCCACAACTAGAATAACCTTTACAAGAAATTTATCGCGGCGGCCTTACGTCCGCCGCGAACATTTCTCTCCTCCAACTTGCTGCAAAAATAAGTTTTGTGCGAAGTCGAAACTCGTGCAGTTATCACCTTTATTTAGAAATTATGCAGTACATTATTTATTTAGTTTAGTCTTTTACTTTAACATCGTCGATCATTACTTTTTGTTATCGAAGGTTTACGTGTTCACAATACATTAAACATCACATTTAACATGATTTATAACTGAAGATGCATCATCATCACTAGGATGATATTTTTGTGAATAATATAAACTACGAAATAAATCCAAAAGGATCTCCAATATAGCATCTTTCGACACGAAGGCTGGTGAATTACCAAAGGTGCTCATCCACCATCCATAAAAGTCACCTAGATTTAGTTCAATGACGTAGTCTTCTTTCATCTGTGCCATCTCTGCACACGTCAAAAGATAATTGCAAATCAAATCAAATATATCATACAACGATAGAATCCACAGAAGCATTATGCCGAAATTAAGGAACATTGATCGTTATATAAGGAAGATGCACCTCAAGGGGATGTAAAAAGTGATCTCTTAATTTTCTTCTTTTAAATCCATCTACTAGAGAAACGCACCCATAGTCATCAATGGTGTGATGACCAGGATGTGTAAACGTAGAATACCCAAGGTATCTACCTTCATCCAACTGTGAATTTAGAAGAAGAGCTAAGCTAGGTACTTTTGAAAAAAAAAAATGCACTGATGTTATACGAGCTTATGTGAATAGATATATGGTATTACCCATAAGATTATGTATTTGCCCCCTAGCTGATTTTGATGCCACGTTATGTAATTTATTAAGCATAAGTTCAATTTTTCTCTTTGAAAATAGACACATGGCCATGAACAATCTAGTGTTTGAAGCTTCATTTCTAGTTATGTATGCAAGAGAAATTATGGATACCTTCTAGGTGATTCTAAGAGCTTATGAAATGTGAGCACTCATGTAATGATTGCAAAGCATATATACATGCATCTTCTCCTCCAACTTGGCTCACATTAGATTCTCACCAATTAAAAATAACAAAACCCATTAGCACCTTGTATCCCTTCGCCTTCTATCAGAATATTCACGCGATTCCATGCCTATATTATATATGGTAATGTCATGCTCTTCTTGAGCTTATTTGAAACCACCCCCAAAACTGAAATCCTAGATTCTTACTGTTGCTTAGAAGAAATATCCTCTGCCCGATCTATTACGTAGGAAAATCGTCGCAGGGCATGCCCTCACACAGACAAGCCCAGCATTACTTTGTGTAAGATAAGGTTCTGCGCGTGCTGGGTACGGCCTCGGCAGTTTCCTGCCCCATAACGGCCCCTGGAGAGGCTGTTATCAGCCTTAACACCCTGGCAAGAGATTTTTATTCGGCCACGTGTCTTGTGGAGGCTGTTATGGTGATAACAAAAGTGTTATGGTCCTAACAAAACAGGGGAAGATGTTATCGGCCATACATGCCCTCTTCATGTTTGATCGGACGCCTCAGATTCATTCCTAGAATGAAAATCTCGGGACAGGATGTTAAGGTCCTAAAAAGAACAAACCTAATATCATTCTATTCTATTATGAATCTATTTGCAAAGGGAATTTAGTAACTTTTTAGGATATCAAAAAGTCAATATGCATCTCAATAAGATGGAACATAAGGAACTTCCAAACCCGGTAAGATTCATCCCGAACAATTTTCTCCAAAGAAGGGCAAGATTTTGCATAGTAATCGTATTGAAGCTGAGCCAAGACCGATCTCTTCTCCTTGGCCCACTCTATTGGCCATATCTGACTTAGATATTCTTTCAGTTGAACGTTTAGCCCTATTCATATGCTCATCAATCAAATCTTGCATCTCTGAGTTGCCTGCTATATAGTAAAAAAATTGTCACAAATTTAGTTGCACTAGACCACTAAATCGGTGAGCACCCCTTAAATCGGGGATGCCACCAACGAATTTGCAGGATACCTGCCCCTTTGGGATAACGCCACGTGGCCTTGCCATGTTGCCGGGAGATCGGATCAAGAAGCAGGTGGTCGGATAGTCACAGGAAGCCGGAAGGCTGAAAGAAAAAAAGAATGAGAGAGTATTTACAGAGTTTTTGTTTACTGCCAAGATTTGCATGCATGACAGAGGGGCAATTTTATTGTGGCCGAAGATGATGGCTATGGCAGTCGGTTGGAATCCGAAAATTTGTGAGGTCATGCATCTTAATAGTTCTATTAGCCATGTCTAATATTCCTCAAGCTTTAGTTCTATTAGCCGTGTCTAATATTTCTTAAGCTTTAGCTTCCGGACGGTTTTACCGATCCTTACAGATCGAACTACAGCTGACCTAAATGCGCAGATATGGCAAGCTCATTCCAGGAGCTTTCTGATTAGGGTTGGAAGCTTATTCCAGGATCAAAGCTTCTATATTACCACCAAAGCTTTGCGTTTCTCTTGGGGCCACCATAGCCATAGCTTCTCATGACCCTTGAATCTCGAACGCAGAGCTGAATATCGGTTCAAGACTGTTGTCGAGGATTTTCTCAGTAGCTATATTGAAGCTTGGCATCGTGGCTTCTATCTTGTCTTGAGTATTAAAACAATGTCGAAAATTATTTCAAAGCAGGTGAATATGCTTCTAAACAGTAACTCCAATTACACAGAATCAAAGAAAAGCAATGGAATTTACAGGCGACATAAGGGAAGGTGCCCAACAATAGTGAAGGGCCCTTCTTGGCGCACCCCTACGTGGAATTTTCAACAACCAAATATAGTTTATGTCCAAAGCTAAGGTGGCACAGTTGCAGACCATTGTTTGCGATGGGTCAAACCCTAAGTGTTTTCACACAGAAGCGAATGGTTCTAGGTCTTCACCGCAATGGAGCGGCATTTTTGCAGGGCGGTTAGTGGTTGTCCATTAATGGTGGTGGCTAAAATCTTGATGGTTATGCGGGAAGCTTCATTTGGGCGCCAAGGCATGGATCGTAAGAGTAGTAGCAGTATTTTTAGGTATGATTTTTTACATACAGGCCAAGGCCATGGGGATTCCCAAAGAAGCATTCCAGCCTTTAGATGCTCTATCATGGCGGATTGCTGACATGTTTGCATCTTATCCTTCCTTTTTCTTCCCTCCTTTCTCTCATTTTAGTGCTTATGTAGAGCTTTTGTGCATCTGATGGCTGAAATGCCATGTCTTCTTGGATTGATGACATGATCTACCTCTAGCCTTTGATTCAATTACCATTCAAGCAAATTCTGCTATAAATTTTGCTTCCTCTCTCATGCTCTCGTTTGCTTGTTTCTTGTTTGCTACAGCTCCTATTTGTCTGCTCCTATTTGCCTTTGCTTTTCTTTTCTGATATGAATCTCAGGAAGAGATCATATGTTTGCCTCCACAAGCTCCTTCAGCAGCTCCTCTTGAATTAGATGATGTAATTCCTGCCCCTGCCAGTAAGAAGAAGAGGTCTTCAAGGCCTATTATCCTTCAGCAACAAGAAGATTTGCATGAAGAATTGGGCCCTAAGAAGGTTAGAGATTTCAAGAGGGGGGCCTGGTCCAAGGAGGACATGGATAAGGCAGTTGATGCCATTGATGATGGATTATTATCCATCAGGAAAGCTGCCAATCACTATGGCATACCACAAACCACCCTTCAAAATCATCTTTATGGTTTATCCCTCAACGAATTTGGTGCTATTCCAAAGGGATTAACTATGCATGAGGAGGAAATACTTCTCAGTTGGGCATTTCAGTTGTGTGAAGAAGGGAGGCCAGTCACACTTGATGTAATGAGGGAGAGGGTTGGTCAGATGACAATCAATAGGCAAACATGCTTTAAGCATGGGTTGCCTGGACCTAAATGGTGGAGGGGGTTCAAGAAAAGACACCCTAATCTTGTTTTAAGATCCACACAATGTGTGGAGGTCAATAGGATGAAGGCAATGACCACATACAATTTGCAGAATTTTTATGGCACCCTAACAAAAGTGTATGAAGATTTGCAGCTAGATCCTTCTAAGATCTGGAATTGTGACGAAACCGGAGTGCAAGCTGGTGATAGACATGGTATGAGGGTTTTGGCAAGGAAAGGTAAGAAGGAAGTTACTCAAATAGTTCCTGTAAATAGGGAATGGGTTGCTGTTCTTGTTTGTGTTAATGCTAGTGGTATAAAAATCCTTAACTTGTATGTTTTCAAGGGAAAAAGAATAAGGGATACAGACCTGCTTGCTAGTTGTGAGGCTAGTGCTATTCTTAGCTTTCAAAAGAAAGCTTGGATCACTGATCTTTTGTTTGAATCATGGTTGGATCATTTTAGAAGACATGTTCCAGGAGGTGTTTCCAAAGATAGGCCACGTCTTCTAATTTGTGATGGCCATGGGAGTCATGTGACTCTTGAGACCATCATCAAAGCAAAGGAGATGGGGCTTCACATTGTGAATCTGCCAGCACATACAAGTCATCGTCTTCAGCCCCTAGATACAGGTGTTTTTGCGCCTTTCAAGACTAATTTTAGAAGGCTAAGGGCAAAGTTTGTGCATGATAAGTACGGTATCAAACCATCAAAAGAAGATATTGCTTCTCTAATTTCTGATGCAATAAATGGTGCTTGCACTCCAACCAATTTTTCAAAGCCTTTTGACATTGTGCCTAAGGAAAAGTTGTGGGAGAGATCATCCTTGCGAGATAACTACAAAATGTATATACCAATTTATGAGACAGTCACAACTTAAATGCCTCCATCATGCCATCCTATCAACTATGGTGTAAGAATATGACAATGATGTCCACTGTTTGCCACGTTATTTGGACTATATACTGATTTAAAACATCTCAAAATCATGAGCTCACAATTGATTGTCCAGTTGAAGAAAATTCTTCATAGAGGGCTATGATGCTAAACATATGGATGGGTATTAGAATGAGCTTAGGTAGGCTTAAACACATGCTATTAGATCTCCCCCCCATTTTTTTTTGAAGGACGACAAGCTTTATTCACCAATCAAAAACTATAACAACATAAAATACAAAGACAAGATTATAACCCCAGCAGGCAAACTGATTCAACTGAGCACAACCACCTATCTATGCATAAGAATGAACCTGAAGGTAAGTATGCCAAATCAATAATTTCTTCTCATGCTCATGAGAAGAACAATTATAAGTTATAACAATTTTATTATGCATCCACTAAGGGTAGAAGCATGAAAGGGTGATTGAATTTTTTTGTATATTGATGTAAAAATTTGAACTGGGTTAAAGTGTTTGTAATGTACATTTTGAATTTTACATGGAGTTGCCTATCATTAATAAAGGCGGTTGACGTACAATATTCTCCATAATTATACCAAATCCTCCTGAAATCTTGTACTAGCTTCTCTATCAATAAAATCTAAATATCTTGCTGGAAAAAAAAAAAAAACTTTAAACACATTTTGAACTTTCCTCAATCGATCAAACATGGCTCGATTCTACCTCAACGAAAAATCTTGGCCCGAATCGATTATAGCTGCTCCTAAATCGAATGCATTTCAAGAAACAAATGTATCTTGAAGAAATTGAAATCCCTTCCTTCAAGCAAGAATACAACCTTCAAGCAAAAATACAAATCAAGTTAATAATCTGATTTTTTGTGCGGATGTTGTATCCCCTTTCTCAATGGATCGATGTCTTAAAGCACCAGTTGAATAAGAAACTATGGAAGAAGGATTGACTCTCATGCAAGCACTTCGAGGTCAAGATCGGGTTCGATTTCAATCCTCCCCGCTGATGAAGTTTCGAAAGCAATCGCTACAAGCAAAGAAAATCGAAACAGAGGGTTTGTAGAGGTGGATACGTGACAAAGCCAATTAGAAGAAAGGTGAATGCTTCAGAATCTCATAATGAATGAGGTATCTAATTTGACTCCAAAACAAAGAAAGTATATTTGCAAGAAGATTATTGCAGACAAAAGATTGCAATTCCTATTTGAGCCGGGCCATTGGAAGGCCCTCAAGAGACTATCGAAAAAAATGTGACCGTAAAGAATTTAAAGGATGGCCTCCAAGACGCCAAAAATGCAAATAGCAATGACAGACTTGCCGCAAAGCATTCTCATCATCTATGGTGGTTGGAGAGGAAGGAGAATTACGTAAGACTTCACTAGCAGCCTAAGTTGCTGAAAATACATCCTAGAAATATGAAACTAGCAAAGGAGAGAAGGAAAAGAATGTCACTAGGTGGAACAAATCAGGGCATTAGCAGGTCGAAATCCAAGAACAAATATGATAGATCAAAGCTATAAAGGATATGGTTGCTCGGCTTTGGTTAGATAACTCAAAGGTTTCACCAAAAATTAGAGATGTCATGAAGAAGAGGACACAACCAATTCAACATATTGACATTACACGTAATGAATCAGAATTTAGTTGTAATTGCATCTTGTTTTTCTAATAAAGATGTTTTTTATTTTGTAACACCGATGTAAAGTTTGTAGATTTCTTTACTTTTGGCGTAATAAAGATGTCTTTTATTTTGTAACACCGATGTAAAGTTTGTAAATGCATTTCTTTACTTTTGAATGTAATGTAGATGCAAATCAGCTCTAGTTGTTCTACATGGAAATGTCAAATTATTTCATGGCAACACGCATATATATATTTGTTTACATGTATATTCGATGTATATTTGTTTACATGTATATTCTGGATGTATTGTAGATGTAGGCAAGAATTAAGAAGAAATTAGTGTGAGATGTATTAATTGTCAAAAAATTATGTGACTTCATAGTAAATGAAATAAAATTCATGTCGAATGTCATGTATATGTGGGAGTTTAGGGTCTTGAATATGTAAAATATTTGTATGTAATGTAATGTAATGAGGTGACTAATTTTATTTCACCGTAATTTTACAGTCGAATTATTCCGCAATTTTGTGGATCAAGATCCGTGAGGTTCGGATTGGGCTTAGGCAATTTGAATACTTAAAACCTTCTTGCATTAGAAAGCTAAAGGAAAGAAACACATGTTGTTGCGAAACATGAGCAATCGATCCGCACAAGCATGCATTTAATTTGATGAGGTCAAGATTCCATGAAAATTGTTCGTGGTAATTGTGGTGTGTGCGATCCAAGCTCATGCTAGAATATGTCAAGCCAAGAACAAGACATTTGATAATGTTAGCACATTTTGAGGGCTATGGTATGTGACAGAAAGCAAGAGGCAACGAGTGGCATAAGCTACAATGTATCAAATCGATTGTGGAAATCGTGGGAAACAATTAATTGAGTTGTGTCCAAGAGAATACAAGGAGCGATTGATCAAACGCTTGATTGGCAAGTCTATGGTTACGCTTAATGAGCCCCTCAAGAAAGGAACTTCACGAAGACTAAAGCTAATTGACAAGAAAGGTAGCTCCAAAGAATATGTTGGATAACATGTTTGATCATATGTCAAGTTTGTATATCATAACTTTGTGGCACATTGGCGAGCAAACAATTCAAGGAATCCATGAAGAGTCTTCATGATGATACCGTGATATCGGGCTTGTTGATTTCTGAGAATTATACTTTGAAGCCATTCAATGAGATTCAAGCACAACATTGGTACAATGAACAAATCAAAGATATTGGTCCACATCACGATGTTCAAGGTATAGGGTAAAATGAGGAAATGTGTGCACTTTTTATTTCGTGATGACAAAACACATGATACTCACTTTGTACAAAAAGGATTCAAGATGCACCTCAATTGGTTGAAAGAAAATGGTGCTGGCCATATGAAATACCACTTAGTTTGGTCCGACGGGTGTGCAGCCCAATTCAAGTCGAGAAGAGCTTTCTATCATGTAACTAGGTATCATCAAGAGCATAAGATCAGAATGCACCGGAATTTTTTTGGCTCGTGACATGGAAGGGCACATGATGGAGAAGGAGCCATAGCCAAACCATGGCTCGAGGCGTAACAAACAAAAAGGGATGGGAAAGTGATAAAAAATGCGTAAAACCGCATGTGAGGTTCTTGAAGAGAAAATTTCGATGTGGAAAGGGTATTTTGGAAGGTGTCCCACATTGACCGCTCCCAAAGATTTGATGTGCTCCTGCTGAAAGGGGTGCAATCTCTTCATTATGTATCATCCATAGATCCAAATGATCCAACAAAGTTAATGTGTAGATCTCTTTCATGTTTTTGTAAGGCATGCATCAATTTTGATTGGCATGCTTGTGAGAATGCCGATCATTGTAAGGTGGGGAGTTGAGAAAACTAGAGCCTACAAACGGGACAATGTTGAAGAAGATGGGTACGAGGCAGAGGACTTGTGGGCAAAATGACGGGACAATGTGGATGAGACAGATAAAGGTTGAGATTATTTTGCATCATTCACATCCCCGCATAATTATGAAAGGGTCCCTTATTATCTCATCCAAAGGTACGTATGAAAACATGCCCCTCAAGAAGACACCAAGGATGACTATGGAAATGAATTTTATTGTGGTAATGAAGTTATAGCTGGTAACTACTTTGAATGCATTCCTGGTTGCCATCAAAAGTACAGGCTTATTCAAGGAAAGAAAGTTCTTGTCCATCCCGAAATCAAGAATTGGGGTGAGATTTCCATTGAGCCAAAACATAAGATTAAAGGTACATCTTATGCATATGAACTGACTAACTATTGGCATGAAATGTTGCTGGGAAATTTGCCGGAGATTGTAGAATCTCTGTAATACGTTAACCTGTTGTTGAAGTAACTTTTCTATGCACTAAGGCATGGACTTGCAAACTGAATGTAATCAAATGTGAACCAGATTAAAACACAAACATTAATATATTGTTTATATAGTTCCAAGATCATATACTTAGTGTAAGTTGTAAAAACACCGTAGCGTAAGATCTCAAGATTCAAGATTCAAGACTCAAGATTCATCCGTAAGATCCCGCAGCAGTGAGATCAGCAATGGTCCCGCTCCCGGTAAATTGTGAGAAGAGTGTCCAGGACAACCGCTTGAAGTTGGTGAAGTCTAACGTAAGCAAGACATGTGCTTCTCGCTTCATGCCATTTATGATAGAGATTGGTAAAGTATGGTTTGAGGCTATTGAATCTCCAAACCTCAGCCCTTTTCAAAGACTTTGTTGATTGCTTTTGCATGCACAACTTCCTGCTTAAGTTGAATGAGAATACTCTCTAGTTCTCGCTTTTAGATAATTGGGATTCCTCATCCCCTTGTCCGCCCGCTACTCCCATAGCTCGATCCATGCTTCCAACATTGTTAAGTCTCCTCTGCATCCGTAGAACATCATAAGCAATTGTTAGATTAGGAACAAAAGCATGTTTAAGAATAGGAGTACCTCTCAACTCGTGATCGCCTCCGCTTGATTTTGTTCAATTGGTTTCCCCTGTCGGCATTGATCTCCTCAAGAATCGGGTGCAGTGAGTTTGCATTTGAATTGGGGATATGGATTGTGATCTAGTCGCTCGATCTCCTCCCCGCCATCGAATCAACTCCACTACAGATAAAAAGGAATTTTTATCCCCGCCTATTCCTTCTCCCCTGCTTCCGATATGGCTCGCACCATGCCAATGATTTGTTCCTTAACCAATGATTTGTGCCAATGATTTGTTCAACATCCTTTTCTCAAAATCTTTCCCACTCGCCCTCTTTTTTTCTCACCCAATTGGCCAATGGTTGATGCTGCATATATCCCACAAGCCTAGCTCAAATGAAAGGGCTATACTTTCAATGAGGAATATTCCTTTCAATGTAATAAGGAATATTCCTTGTAACTATGGGTGCACTTAAACAAACTAAAGAATATTCCTTTGAAGGTAATAAGGAATATTCTTGATAACTAGGCACTAAGGAATATTTACAAAAAGGAATATTCCTTTCAAGGTAATAGGAATATTCCTTGTAACTATGGGTGCACTTTAACAAACTAAAGAATATTCCTTTGAAGGTAATAAGGAATATTCCCCGATAACTAGGCGCCAAGGAATATTCCTTTCATGCAATAAGGAATATTCCTTTCAAGGTAATAAGGAATATTCCTTGTTATCTCTATATTGTTGACTCACGCTTTACCAAACACAATATGCATAGGTACACAATATGCCTTAACATAATCCATTCATTTGGCATTTGTTGATTTGGCAATTGTTGATTTGGTAACATGTGGAACATTGAATGCATGTGGGATATTTGAGCCCATTACTAAAAAAAAGGGACTAGGATTACATTTGGACAAGAGGACATCGCCGGCCTCAGAATCAAGATTACAAGCCAAATGAGCCATAACTTTTCAACATCTAATCTCTATCCACACTTATCAATGAAGAAAACCCTATTTTATATATGCGCACGATTTTTTGTGATATATGCATGTGGGATATTGCTAACTTTGTGTTAGGGTTGTGCTAATCGATACCAAGCAATTGGTCTCATAATATGGTTCAACCTATACATTTTACATTTGCAAAAATATTGAGGTGGGTGGATCGGCTCCCCGAGGTGTGAAATCGTATGCATGGATACATCCCTTTCCTCTTCTCGCCTAATTCCCAAAACAAAATCGTGATGCATGCAAACATCCCTTTATTCCCAAAATTCTGCCCCGCAGCCTTCATTCCGGCCCATTCCGCCCCCATCGCCTATTCCCGCCATCTCCTTCACTCCTTCCCCATTCCGCCCATCTCCTTCACTTCCGCCATGGCCAAGTTCAAGACCACACTCTGCAGAACACTATCCCGCCATTGTGCCCCTCCTCCTCCCCGCCAAAGACGGTCCCTCCCTCTTCCCTCCCGAGGATCCGCGGTCTCCTCCTCCCGAGAATCCATGTCCCTGAGGCCACCCTACATACCGTAGGAAGTTCACTCCACCGAGGTGGAGAAGCCCATCATGGATCATCAGGCTCCGCTTCGCTAAGGGTGATCGAGTGGGTGCATGAGGCTTACCCTCGACGAGGAGCCACTCCTAAAATGAAGATGTATGCCATGGAGGACGAATCCTTCATATAGAGTCAAGATGGCCTGAAGATCAAGCCTTGTTTTTTGTAATCCCTGGTTTCAATTTTTTTGGCAATAGTCCTTGTGACTATTCTTTGTAAAGCTTTTTAATTAAATACAGAACTTGTTTTGCAATAGTCCTTGTGACTCCATTTTTGTAAAGCTTTTTCATTAATGACAAACTCCTCTTCTACAAAAAACTGTGACTATTTTTTTGCTTTAACTATTCTCCTAGTTTCCACTCGCTCTTTTAGTTAATCAACTATTTCTATCCTTTTCTCAGATAGATATAAGAAACATGTTTGGTACTTAGTTTGCAACTCAAGTTTTTGGTGCAACTCAAGTTAATGATGCTTTTGTCATTAATTATAAAATGCAAAGTACAATTACTGAAATAGTATACCAAAACAAACATTAAAGCCAACAAGGAATTTCAAGGTGCGTAATTTATGATCCGCACACTAATAAAAATATGGTAACCAAAGCAGCCAATAGGAAAATATGTTCGTAGTATTTTTTTTAAATGCATCTTGAAGCATCTCAAGCATCCGCCAAAAATTTCGGATGTTGGTCCGTAAACCTCTTGAACAATACCATCCGCATGAAATGAACACTAAACGTTAGGTGTGTATACCACACCAAACCATGCACCATACCATGCCCCACACTATCATATTCACCGTAACGAGCACACCCCACCACACACCACACCATTCACCACACACCCCACCACACACACACACCATTCACCACACACCATACACCATAGACCATACACCAACTATCATATTCACTGTAAACGAAAGCACATCCCACCACACACCACACTATTCACCACACACCCCACCACACACACCACACACCACACCATTCACCACACACCATACACCATAGACCATACACCAACCATCATATTCACTGTAATCCAGCACATCCCACCACACACCACCATTCACCACACTTCACCACACACACACACCATTCACCACACACCATACACCATACACCAAATGGTGGAGTGTGGAGCGGTGGTGGAGTGTGGTGGTGGGGGGTGGTGGTGTGGTGTGTGGTGGTGGTGGGGTGGGTGGGGGGGGTGGTGGTGGTGTAGTGGTGTGTGGTGGTAAGGATGTGGGTGTGGTGGAGGTGGTGGTGGGCCGTGGTGGTGGTGGTGTGGCTGTGGTGGTGGTGGTGGTGTGGTGTGGATTGTGATGTGATGGTGTGGTGGTGGAGGTGGTGGTGGTGGTGAAGTGTGGTGGAGGGGTGTGTGTGGCACAAGGTCACAAAATATATCAATAAACAATCAAGTAACCGCTTTGATTGACCAAAAAGGGTACAAGGCTTCTTTAAATCGTAAATCTTTTTTTTTCAAAAAAAAAAAACTTACATAGTCATAAAGTATACTATCGTAGTATACTATTCAAAGATAGTGTCATTTACACATTCCTTATGATAGGAAATGTGAACACAAATGTGAACAAAAGATATATATAAGCCCTGCTATATAGTTCATCTTGCAAAAATCAAATACTCAGACTCATGATCAGCTCTCGTAAATCGAGGACCGGCCGGCTGATACGCTCTTTTGGATTGGCATCACAAATGCATGACCAAAGCATCTATTATTGTCGTGATAGGCGATTCATGAGAGAACCATTTAGATGTAATCAGAACATCCATAAATAAGGTTAGAAATATTTAAAGGAACATGAGATGCAGATATACAAGGGAAGGCATACAACTTACTTCCATATCTCTACCAGAGACAAGAGCTTCAACATATTTGTGCATAAATCCCATCACATACAACCCACATGATGTTAAATCGGCTGTCGTGGCACCTCTACTTGGTCAACCGGATTAACATTATTTCTTCATGAAATCGACGCCTCTAGATACTTGATCGATCGATGTGGTTAACATTTGTGTGTGCAGCCTACATATCACTTAAATTTAGCAGATCAATTAGCTAAGAAAAGCAAAGCAACAACTTAAAGTATTACATACCCTTTGATTGCTTTCTCGCTCGTCGATAACCCGTAAGAGGATTCAAGACGGAATTCCCTCGGTGCAGTAGGATCTTGAATCGATGGTGCGAAGGTAAAAAACAGCCAAAGACAAAATGGTCATTCTCAAGGATAGGTGCAAGGATATGATGGCATTTAGCTACCACAATCCCCTTCATCCCCGATTTCACTATTTCAATGACATTCAAAGATCCTTCAAATGATTCACCCTTTTTTGTCACGGGTAGCTTCTAAACCTTATATAGTTGTAAGCAGATAAAAAAAAGATTTTGCTCTTCCACTTGAAAGGCAATGTCTCATACAAGCACTGGATTAGATTAAGATTAACATTAGAGACAAGGAATAGCAACAAATACAACTCGTTACAAACCAGGTTATTACCCCGCCATAAAGATCCACTAAGCTGCTACTTCATTTTAGAGTTAGTTGCACATAAAATTGCTATGTCGATGCAACCACTTTCATTTCAGCCACAGACGCTTTGAATGGCGGAATGGCGCCAATTCCATAAGTTTATCCTTGTCATCATTTCTGTTGTCGATCCAAGATGTTAGTGTCATATTAACAATTGATCCATGACAATAAAGCATAAATTGATACCTTCCAATCTCTCTTTCAAAGTGGTTTAGACCTGCAAAACGAAAGTAAAATATAATAAGCTATCAAGTATAAGTAAGTCAATGTAAGCTAGCAATTGATCCATGCTTTGCATAAATTGATGTCCCAATTCTCCTTTGCAGACCGCTTTTTTATAAAGCTACTGAAGTATAAGCTTTGGCATCAGCTTTGACCATAATTTAGTCGTTTGCACTCCTTGGCTGCAATCTCCAAGGCTTCTTCAACATCATCTAGCTCCTTTGAATCGCCGCAAGTCTCCTCAAGACAAGAAAGTGCTTCATTCTAATGTTTTGAAAGCAAGACAAAAAAAGAAACACGCACCGCCAAAGAACAAGCCTTTTCCTCAACTTGAACTTCAACAAAGAGCCTTCAGACTGTTTTCAATGTCGCCACCAACATCTTCAGTAATTTTATCCTCAAACACGCCAACGTAAGTTTCAAAATACAAAAAAAAAAAAAAATAGAAACCCCGAAAAGGAGAGAGAATTACTTTCTGGCTTTCAAATTTTAGTTGTTCCAATAATAGCAAAATTCTGGCCAACAGTGGGATCTCTTTTGAAAACAACCTCTCGCAAAAATATTGAACATTAGTGAACTCTAACTACAACAGATGCAATCTTAATGTAATCAGAATGTAATCACCCTACCTTCCACATACCCCTTTGTCTCCAAATCCTCGCGACCGATTGCTTATGAGTTGTTGCACTCAAAGGTGATGTAGATGTGGATGGACTTCCAACATCGATAGCAAAGCAAGATCTTTGTGCCGTTCAAAGAATTGGGATGTCCGGGAGAATGGTAAATGCAACCCCTTCCCAATAACATTCTTCTTTTCACCTACAACATGAGATTTTGCTATATTCGTAACTTAAGCATAGTGCACCTAAACATGAATTGTTTAGTTTACCTTCAGCTTTACTTCTTCCTTTCTTGATACTACCCATGTCCCATTGACACAATTGGGTGTCAATAAGAAATGTAAACACTTGATTCAATCAAGGAGATGTAGAGTAGATAGAAGCAAAATCAAGAAAAAAAACAATCGATGCAAATCAAAAACAGTAACAAATGTTAATTACATGCAAGTAGGTTTTTACTACAGTGCAAACTTTCTCACGATAATATAACGACAAAATAGAAGTACATTAGTGTACATAGCTATCACAATGTAAAGGAAAAATCAAATACTAAATTCAAATGCATTTCAGAACAAAATATTTTATCAATACACCCTATCAAATACATCATTCAAAGATTGAATGTAAAGGAAAGTTAAATACTAAATTCATATGCATTTCGATCACATGTAAATGCAAAGTACAATCAATGCAATACACCCTATTAATACACCCCAGAAAGGAATTCCGTAAAAGCACTTCATGGCACATGTAAATGTAAAGTATGTATAAATACATTTCCTCTTACAAGAAAGACAAAACCACGCCAAATCAAATGTTAATAATACAGCATGATGGAAACTAACATGATGGAAACTAAACTAATTATGTAATCAAAATAGAAATAGATGTACCTTCTAAGGATTCCTAAGCAGTTGTCGCAGGTCCCTGACCATGAACAATCATGTACACATGTATTCGCCGCTGAAACCCTAAATACAAGACAAAATAGACAATATGTATGACCACAAAGTGGAGATATTACCATGGTCGAAGTCAAGGCAATCATTGCAACCGCAAGTATTGCTTATATGTGAGAATGAAGCGCCCGCCTTGTCATGAGTATGGGAGCGGGTCAGCAGGCCTATCGGGTCTGATCTTTCCAAATGCTTAGTCATCTCCTTTATTCTATTCTCACAGCTTGAATTAACTTCCAAATCCTTGCTGATTTTTTCAATGGCAGCTCTTCTAATTTTGCAAATCAAAGATTTAAACAATCAACCGGAATCATATTAGAGCATCTAAGTCAGCAATATAAATTTCGATTCTCCTCCTCTAAATGGGCATGCTGAAGCCATTTGCATACCGCTTGCCTTCCCGCTTGCTTTTAAACTCGCCATAATGCCGAATCGCTCACATATTTTTGCATCTTTGCATTCGCATTAAGTCTTGTCAAGAAGCTCTTATCACTCTCATGCTTCACGCTCAATTTCCATTGTTTTCTTTCTCTTTAAAGTCCAGGATCTCATCAAGCATGGAGGCGTAATCTAATGCTCTTGTTTCCCTCCACCTTTTCATCATTTCCAATCATGCCCCACCTCTACCCGAGGCATACATTTAATAGCTTTAACATTGAAGACTTTACATCGTAGCTAATTCCTCGTCAAGTCGATTCTTTTTTGAGAGCCTTTTGAATGAAGACTTGTACCCTGCTTTCACCCTCATCCCAATCAATGCTTACTCCTTGTAATGAAGTGCATATGCTCGTGCAAAAATATACTTGAATGTGATGATTTGCAATGTCCTTCCTACAAAAAACGTGCCACGTAAAAAATCTCATCCAACTGTAGCTTAATCCTGCACCTTGATAGCCCCCAGCAGTGGGCCTTCTCAACCCTCCCCAAACATCCCCAAGACCATTTGCACTAGCCTCAAACATGCTATCAAAATTCATGTGTCTTGCCTCGGGCTTCACCTTGTCAAACCTGTATGGCAAGCGACCTCCGATCCGTAAGAAGACCCACTCTTGAGTTTTCTGCCAGCCTAGGTGGGAGACTCGCAATGGGCCTTTATGTGTTCAAGGGCGAGGGTGGAGATTTCCTTGAGATGTCTTGTTCCAAGTCAGCTTCGGCCATGGTCTCTCTCCTGTGTTGGTGAGGTCTGAATATGGATGTCAAGCTTGGCCATGGAGGTTCTGAATATGATGTCAAGCTTTCTGGCTTATGGAGGTCTTGGAAGTGAGGAAGGTTGAACAGAGCGCTGGAGGAGAGTTCAAATTATTTGCCCTATTAATGATTCATTCCAAGAATAATAATTTCCTGGGAGGGATTTACATTTTGAATTTGTAAATGTAAAATACGTAATCTTTTTTTTGCCCAATCTTCATGTTTCTACCCCTAAAAGAAGAATCTCATCCATAGTGATCCATGCCCTTTAAAAATAAACAACCTCCTTCTCTTCCGTGATTCACCATAAAAGCTACCACCTAAGATGAAAAGCTCATTTTTGCAATTCTGTGCTATGCATCAAGGTAGATAGCAGCGTAATTTGTCAAGGGATTGAGACGTACAAATAGGGTTGAAACCAAGGGCATTTTTGCCAAGTCGGCTTCACACACAAGAAAACAATGCTCACTTCAACCCTTGCTGCTAAAAAGACAAGGCTTTGAACCGATTATCGGGCCAAGGATAGCCTGTTGACTCTGAGGCATCTATGGATCACTTTCCACCACAAAATTGCCACTTTGAAATGAAGTAACCTATCCCATATCCATGCCCAAACACCTTTCCATTGTGGCTAAGGGACATGAAGATGCCATCTATCAGATGGAGGCAATTTATGAACAAAAGAAACAAAGCACCCTGGCTTGATACCCTGATGGCAGCCCCATACATCTACTTCAATATGTAGGCCATAATCCTATGGCAACAATGCAGCAATGCGAGTCTAAATTACTCTATCCCATCTGTACAACAAGAATAAATGCTTCCCATGACATGAGATGATCAGACTCATATCAAGCTGCAATAATGCTTATATCAGCTGCTATCCATCATCGTTGTGTCTTTGAATGAACAAAACACATAGAGGCACATTCTCTGGATAACAACTTCGATATCACCTTACTTTGGAGGTGAAAATCCAACATTCCAAGACCACCAGCTACCGTAGGTTTAATGCACTTCGTCCAAGCTACCTTGACCACAACTTCTACCTCTTTCACCCCAAATAAAATTCCTAACGATAAGCACAATCTCCTCCATCTTACACTGAGGAGTTAATAGATCAGATCCCATGTAAACAGGAGTATTACTAAGAATATGTTTAGCCACGATGATTCTTCTGTGCATGGATAATTTAGTTGTATTCTACGTATTGAAGTGCAAAACCGCATTAGGTATGGTAATCCCTCTAATAATTTCATCCCAAGAATCAAGGCAGACATGAATTCCAACATGGATATCAAGTAATCTCATGGTATTGCCATGCGTAAGAATCTTCCTGCTGGATAGTCCAAAATATAGGGAAACGACGCCCACAAAGACATTTTTAGTCTAACCTACAAGAACCCCGATGCTAAGGAGAATGTGGTTCAACAATAGCTTAGCATTATGAAGATTTTCAGCCTCGATAATCAAAAGAAGTGTCATCAAGATATTGATTACAGGCTACCCTTGAGAACCACATCGGCCCATCTCTGCATCTTAAATGATGCCATCCTGGGTAGCCACAGAGAAAAGATGGGATAATACCCCTGCCACAATTGTGAAGAGCAAGAATTTGAACATCAATATATAGGAGTTCATTCTAATGCCAAAGAAAGTGGCAGTGAAGGTTTTTCTATCCTATATTTAACTAGATCTAATTATGCTTCAAGAGCATAAACAACATTCTGATGACTAGAGATCTCAAATTTAATATATCTCACATAAGGACTTTCTAGTCAATGGTAGCTCGACAGGAATCTCGAAAGCATGGAATAATCAAATTCCACTCCATATAATCTATACTACCCATGATATTGAGAGATTATGGTACACTCTCTTAGCAAGATGGAAAACCAAGCAAGGTTGCATTTTATCAAGATTTATATCCAATAATATTGTTGGATGCAGAGCAAAGATAATGCCTAGGAGTAAAGCTTAAGGTAGACTTTCAAGAGATCCTAATTGCAAGTGACTTTAATATGTTCGGCTGCATTTCATGCATGATGTCGATCACTTGTCCCAGCGCCCAACTAAGAGGTAATGACATCTTAAATGCATGGGTGCCTTCACCAAAACACGGCATGTATCCAACTGACTAAGACTAAGGTTTTTGCTACTTTCCTCCCTGCAAGCAAAGATAGGTCACCCGAAGCCAGACGGGGCCACCACTGAGGTGGATGCAAATATACAAGTATCTTGGAGTGGAGTTCATGACTAACATGCATTGGGATATTTCTATTTGGGGAAGGGTAAAGTCGAAGGCCTGCGTATGGCGTGTGCATAATTGTCTCAAAGCGTAGCTTACGATCAACTCTTCCACTATCCGCAAGGTGCACCACATGGACGATGTTAGGTATCCCGTTTTGCACTTGCCATGGTCAATTTCCCTCACGGCTTGAAACGACAAGTTGGAAAAAGAGCATTGCACTACATGGTTTGCTCCTGGCTATCAGTGGGCAACCAGAAAGTAATCGCCTGATGCTCGCCAGCTTCCGGACTCCCCGAGCTTTTGCAAATATCTTAATGGTCGCTTTTCTCAAAAAGATATGGGACGCAGTTATTTTGGCTCCAAGTGAAAACTGGTCATTATCATGCACACATAATCCCACTTTGGTTCAGGGCCCCGTTTATTTGTTTGTTTACTGTCCAGAACAAGCTTGTAGCTATTGCATCAATTCAGCATTTTTCCGGTCCCATTGTGCCAATACGGATTGAGACAGTAGATGGAGCTAGCCAAGTAATTGCCGCGAGAAGCTTGTGACTATGTGCCCGCTGCCGCCATGTGTTATTGAAGATGAAAGCCACTTTCCTGAGTTGCCCTCGCTTTGAAATAGTCCAATCATTTTTTCGACCTTAACATTCCATTCCACACTTCCACAACTTCTCGCACCATCTCGCACAGACTTGGCATTATACATACTTGAGGTTCTAGATAAACGCTCCCGCAATTACCGAGCCCTCGTAGTCATTATTCAAGTCAGTTTCCAGTATCATCATTATCGCAGTTGCTCTTCCCTTGGAAAACCTTTCTCGAGTGTGGGGTTTTAATCCTAGTAGTAATGATTGTACTAGCCCATTGTATGGGTCCCATGACCTATTGGTCTTCGTGGACGTTAAAAAAACTATTCTATTCTATTCTATTCTATCAAGCACATTTATTTCGTATATTAATAGAGCTAGTATTCCTATATGGTGTGGAGATGTGCCTTCTATAACTGCATGCGGCTCTCCTGGCCTCAGCAGTGCGCACCCATCTTATCTACTACAAACGATACTAATATAATGCACCTGGCCCCCACAAGATATGGGTCCACTTACCGTGCCCGGGGCTTGGCACGAGAGAAGAGCCTTTAGGAGCACAAGGAACCCAAAAAATGTTGCTTCGCATCTCCTTTCATTTTGAGACTAAAGGTAAGTGAGCAATGACTATGGAAACAACCTCACCTTCCTTGTTGGGTCCTACGATAACAACTGCCACATGGGATAGTCCGGAACACGTTCAAGGAGTCTTGACCCATGACAGTAGGAGTCAAAACCATTTGTTATGTATCACATCCTCCTACAGGAGAGGCAAGGTTTCTTCCACTTCAATGGGCAGGAATGGAATGCCACAAACTTTAATGCCCCAATAAACATGGGGGACACATGCATGCCAAACTTGGGATACGCACTTGCCATGGGCCAGTAATGGATAAAAGCTTGCAGGAAGGAGAAACGTCAAACTTGACTGTCAAAGAGGATTGCCCGCAATCATCTATGTATACAAGTGAATGACAATGAAGACATCATTCGATTGAAGCAATACATGAATACTTGTTTCTTGAACAAACTCTAGAATGCCAGTAGCAAGGAAAAGTAAAGACAACTCATTAGAGGAACCAAATTTACCTTATTTTGGCTCGTGGACGGAAACTATATCTATTGGCACATCTGACTGTGAAAAGACATCAGCGCATTGCAATTATTTGCATAGATTCTACCAACTCAGGATTGAGATATGTAGGTGGGTTGATGAACCAAGGGAGTCCAGGATTTGTAAGTGTTTTGTCAGCTAAGAACTCTTGAAGATGAACAACATATATTCCAGCATTTAATATATCATAAAAAATATGCAACTCCCAAGACGCATGCACTTCTACCGACATTTGAAGTAGTTGCATTACCATACTTACATACTGGAGGTGCTAGAGAAATGTACACAATTGCCTGAATGATGTTACGGTTAGCATCTTCCTCAATAGGCTCATTATTATCATGTTTTTCCCTCGAAAACCCTTCAAGGCAGGGTGTTTTCTAATACTAATCAGTAATGCACTTGCTTCATACATTATATTGGATCCCTTCTTTGGTTTCCATGGACATTAAAACTTTATTCTACGCAATTGAATTTTATGAAAAGTGATCAAAGTTCCTCAAAAAAATCGTGCATGGTTCAACCTCAACTGGGCTTCAACCTGAACATAACAAGAAACTCTTCTAATTCTTATATCTGGAGGAATAGAATAGGATAGAATGGGATGGGATGGGATAGGATGGGATGGGATGGGTAATGATAGTTTCTTATAAAAACTCTAGAATAATAGTAACAGAGTTCAAAACCTGTCAAAGTACACGTTTTCAGACCACTTCTGTTAGCTACTAATCACTAAGAATAACAGGAGGGGAAATCCTTCTACAAATGCAATACAAAAATCCTAAAGGATGAAAACATCACCCTTGGACTTCAAACAATAATTGACTCCTCAAACATCTCCTGAGGAAATGGATGAATGAGTTGGTGAGTGAACATTGCAAAGCAATTAAAAATTGAAGCGGGAAAGAAGTAATGAAGTGAGTGCTTGTTCCACACGTTATTATAGTCTTGAAAGGAATCACTGACATCAACTGTAAGCTTAAGTATGGATGATACATTCCTATTATAATTGTAAAAGTTACAACTCCCAAGATCTCACTCTAAGCATTTTGGGCAATATTCTCCAATATTAGAACATGAACATGTGCCGATTATTTTTGATAATTCTTAAATGATTATGGTGGTAGTAGTAGTTTGAAACATTACCTGTAATTTTTTTTTTTTTAATCAAGTTCAAGATAGAACCGATTCTTGCATGTTTTGATGTGGCCTGTGATTATTAGCGAAAGAAACCCAAAATGGATCATACATTGAAGAGATCTCCCTGAGGCTCTGCAGATCCATTTTTGGTCCTAAATGAGATCAATTAATTCTGGCCCCTATGTGCCATCCTAATAGATCCAACTCAGCTCAATACAATTTGATTTAAGGTGAGGTCAAGAAGCAATATTGGAATGGCATTGCTTCCCTACTTGAACCGAATCTTCATTTGCGACAGTAATTTGAACACAATTGCGATAGTACATTTGGATCATGCAAACTTCATTTTGTTCCATGGTAGCAAGAAGGGAGGGGGGGGAGGGTGTATCGCTTTCTTGCTCAAACCGATTGGTGCTAAAATGGGAGACAACTCGTGGTTGCAACAAGGCCAGAGGAAAAAGGATCGACATTCCTCAAGAGTCTCAAGGAAAATGCATAATACTGGATAATTATAGCTCCCTCCAAGTGGTTGTCGCATTTTAGTACTTGCAGACGGGTATTATATGTACTTAATGTATTAATACCGTGATACATACCTCCTCATTTAAAAGTACTTTAAACACGCTTTTTGAATTATAAAAATACTTATTAAATACATAAATACGTGATTTTATGTATAGCACGCTAAGTACTCCTAATTTTAAAACTATTATTTGTATCATACTTGAAATAGTTGCAATAACAACTAGTATGAAGAACTCAAGTGTTAAATAAATGAACTAGAATATATCACCCCTAGAAAATTAAGTATTTCGCGAAAAGTTTTCTAATCCAAAATAAGGCCCATTTTAGGAGTAATATATTTCCATTTGCAATCTACACCTACGCATATTAAGTAATTGTTGCTTATTTTTGCATCCTGGGTTATTAACTCACTGACCAGATTTCTTTTCCTCGCATGGATGAAAGCATCATGCATAAAGGAGAAGGTCTTCCTCCCATGACAAAACAAGGTGAAAGGTGGGTCCGCGATCTCCATCCTTATCCGGGATTTGGCGCCTAGGTAAGAAGAAAGAGGGAAAAAATATAGAGGTTCTAAAGTTATTCAAGAAGATTGTTTCTTTCTTTCAACTACAACTCCATAATTCTTAACGTCTACAAATTCTAATGCGTTTTTACTCCCATTCTATATTCTATAATATATAATAATGCATTTCCACCAATTCATTGGTCTAATGTCATTTGGATCGTTAAGTACATATCATACATACCGTATGTATTAATACATTAAGTAACGGTGATAATAAAAAAACAAGATCTCAATTTGACCTCGACAACTTATAGGTATAGTAATGAGAAAAATCGGAGGAAGGTATGGACGTGATAAACATAAAATAATGTATGTAAATAACACCGAAGCCCCTGGGCATTACGCTGACGGATCGAGGCCGTCACCCTCACCACATCTAACAGAGCAGCCACAGCGAAGCAGGGGAACGAAAGCAGCAGAGGAGGATGAGCAGCAACAACAACAGATGAGGAGCAGCAAAGCAGCTAAAGAAAGAAGAGGAGGAGCAGCGAAGATCGCCAGCTTGAATTCCAGCCACGAAGAAAGACATCGAGTACTCAGATGGACGAGGTACAATGAATCGGTATCAAAGCGTATCGTACAAAGTATGTTAGAGGTATGGAGGCCCAAGAACCACTGGCCACCGCCACCACTCTGCCGTGAGCTTTCACCGAATATGGTTCACCACGCCCAACTCAAGCGTTCTGTTCCCGAGATTAGGCGCTTCAATAAGCAGCACTAATTCTCGATCAAAGGCCGCTCGAGCTACCCTTCGCTAAATAATGCAGGAATTTTCGACTAACTACGTGGTCACACCCTCGATGGTGGTCCGGATCCCTCGTAGGAGGCGCCGAGGCGAGCTCGCGGGTGCCTTTGAAAGTGAGACTGGGCTGCCCAAGGACCTCCACCATGGTGAGGATAATGCAAGAAGAAGCCTCAAGAGCTCCAGCTTTGTACATAAGTTAAAAAATTCCATATATAATATCTTTGTATATTCTAACCTTATATCTATACATTCTAAGGCCGCTACTGCGGCACTCTCGGGAGTCGAACTCCGTCCGACCGTTACAGGGTCTATGGTGTAGAGAGCATCAATCTCCGAGGGGATCGGTGTTCCATCTACATCCCCGGCATGAAAATGGATGGAGTGTTTTTTTTACCTTGTTCACTAAGTAGTTCTTCAGACGCACGCTTGTTGTGGTCTTGTCCGTGCTTGACCCGGCCGGTGAGATTAATACATCTTCTTTTTCGCACGCTGCATGTAGCCGCCGCGGTATATTGTCCTAAAAGACTCTACCGCAGTCGAGACCATTTTGTCGAGGGTTAGTCCCGTGCAACCGTGGAATGTTGTCGGCAGGCTGGTCGAAGTGGAGTTGTCGTCCGTGGACGTCCAGTACGTACCGTCCACTGTCGACCGGATATGGGTGTATGTTTCCTTACCGCGGCCGCGGGTTGACCGGTTAGGAAGTTTCACTGCTAATAACTTGGAAATGCATCGAAAGCATGTACCATGACTCGCCGCTCTTAACGAAGTCCTCCGTCTTTGTTCACGTCTTTGTGATGTGGCATATGGTGTTGGGCTTCAGCTTGAAGTTCGGTTGTGAAGCGCCTGCGTTTGTAGCCATTGAGGAAGTCCGTCGTTGCCATTGGATGGTCCTCGATGGTCCGGTCGCTTTTCCGCGGAGTCCGCTCGACGCCAAAGTAGCTTCGGTCTTCTAAGATCATCTCAGATACTTCAATGTTGAAGTCGTCGACGGGGACGCTCTTTGGAGATAGAATGCTCTCTTTTCGTGATATGGTGGCTGCGAATAATATGTATACGCGATAAGTAGTTGATTCGCCCTCATTTTCGCTATCATTCCTTTGAACAGTTGTCATGGAATGTTATTGAGTGCGCGGCCTTCCAATATCAGCCGCATTTAATTGTATGAGCCTCGATCGCCTGCTCCCCGGATCGGCTCGCTGAGCTCTGTGACTTTCAAGTGTTCTACAAGTGTGAGGATATGATGATGCTTTATTGTTACCGCTTTTCTCCTCATTTGATTCCATCAAAATGCATTTTGTCTGAAATCCCCTGGCTATGAATAGTTTTCCTCGAATGGGCTCCTTTGTGCCCGCTATGTTCGGGCAAGAGGATGTCATCGCTTCTAAGGACCTGCTCTGCTTGGCTACGGGAAACTCATCCCATATGATCACGCGTTGAATCAAATGCGCCCTTTGGAGAATGTGGATCGTAGGGAAATGGATTCATATTGTTTCGGCGATAGGTATCGGAACAAAAGAGGCGCAGCTTCTTCCCGCTGATAATCAGAAGGATGCCAACGTCATGGTGGCACACTTAGGATTATTTGGTTCACTTCCCTGTGATGTAGAGGCAGATGGCATTGAGGACGATAGTTTTTCCTGCCTCGCCTTCCATACACCTAAGATTGGGGATGGACAACCCGCCATCATGGATAAGTTGGCTGGCGTGTGTAAAATTGAGGTCCGGTTCTTGTTCATGGTTTACAGCCATAGTTGAGCTCTTTATGAGGTACTCTTCGCGGGTTCCGGAACTTTATGAAGTTCATTTTGTAATTTCTTTCGATGGGATGTTTCAGTGGGTAGGCCGGCTCTCGTTGGTGTTGGATCAAGATATTGTCAGATGGCTTACCGTGGTTTCCATCACCTACGACGCTGGTTTCGGATATTGTTCTAGGAAGCTCCGCCATCATGTGGTCTTGAAATGTCTTCCATAGCCGGGCGGCCGGTCCGTAATCTAGTATTAGAGGTAAACAGTGGAATCGCAGCTTGCATGGAGCGCCCCGTGAGACATAAGATTGCTTCCTCGTGACACGCTATCGCTTCCGCCGTCGGTGCGATTGGGGTCCAATGGCTCGAAATGCATTGCATGTCTTGTACCGCCGCTGGTCGGGTCTTGAGTTCTTCCCAACATCGCGGTCAGCTTGTGGAGTAGGATTAGTCTTAGGTAGAATGCTTCTCCAACTTTTTGGGAAGTAGCAGCTTATCCTGCCAATTAGTCGGACCTCGCCTTCCCTCGCGGGATGATATTCTGCTGTTTTTGCCTCCAGGTGGCCTGCTGGTTTGATGGTGTCCGCCAAAGTGGTAGAGGTATACCGCTCATTGTATTCGGCGTAGGTCACGTGATCAAACTTAGGATCGGTGGTCGAGAAGTATCCGCCCAGCAGTGGAGATTCCGTCCGCCAACGCCAGCTCTTAAAATGATGTCCGCTTTTGTCCCTCTAAATGTAAGGGAGCATTTGGATGTATGGGCGCTTTTCGGGCCATGTGGATAGGACATAATTCTCCATGTCGCCCATCGGCGATACATAGGTATGCCAGCAGATATATAGTCTTGATTTCGCTTCGAAATGGCTCCGGCCCATTGTTGGTTGCTTTCGCGGAGGGTTGTGTGGAAGTATGGGTTTCATGGAGCTTCCATGCGGGAAGCCGATCGGGGGCCTTTGTATATACCGTGAGCGCATGCAAATATGTGCACCTACCGATGACATCCGTGATGCATGGCAATCCATTTTCCCGCATATATGGGTTCATTATTTACGCCCCATTCTGCCTGGCCGCTGCCTATATTGTACGCATCCCTTTTCATCGATGTAACGCTGTTGGGTTTATTGGCTTTGGGTAAATTTTTGTGGTAAAGGGAAGATCTATCGCTTTCTCTTTGAGGCGTCAGTTTTGTATGTCTATGGATCATGTATTTCCGACTGTGCCTTAGTAATGGGGTCTCGTAGTTCTCACAGATATTGGGACGGTCGATCATGTCTATCTAATTTCAAGGCCCGCCTTACGCATCATGTGTGCTGGGGTAACTCGCTGGAATTCATGACGTAATCATGTAGGATATAACCAGATATTTCAATGATGTTCTTTGTATATTGGACTCCTTTCATACATGCTCGAATCCACTTAATCGTGGGTTGTCGATGCATTTTGGCCGATGTAACTTCCGCTTTTATTTCAACACATTGGATTCGTTGTCATAGTTAGCGAAGAAGCCGGGTCTTCCCTTAACTCTGCAAGCGCATCCGCTACTTGAACGACACCATCAGCCGAGCCCGTAGGGATGTCGTAGATCAGAATGGGCACGGATCGGCCATCATCGATGAAGTCATCTTCATGTTGTGTGTGAAGTTTCACGATAGCCCCCGCCATTTATATAATTTGAGGCTTCTTCACCTCGAAAGTACATGTCAACGTAGGTAATTCGGGCCGCACACCGCCGCACCGCTGCAGAAGCGAGGTTCGTGGAGTAGTCTAGTTCGCATCAGCCCATTTGGGACATGTTTTGTTGTTGTGTGGATGCCACCTCGGGTGTTCCGTGGAAAGAAATGTTGGGTATTGAAGTGGCTCATATGGTGGGTCGAAGGATGCTCAAGAACACCGGTCATGGTCGTGGTCGCGATCCAAACCATTGCTACCTAGGTTTTATGCGGTGACTCAGTTATCGCATGTACGACAGCGCCCATTTCCATCTGATGTGAGGATTCCGCCAGGTAAAGCCTTTAGGTATGGACGAATTTCTATTGTTTTCAAACCGTCCATATATGGATTCTAACGTCTGAGTAGCAAAAGAATTTGCATAATCCATGTGGATGGCATTTTGTACGTTACGCAATGGTAATGTCTCATTGAGCTTCATATATATACCAATGAAGTGTGCTAGTGGTGTACCGCAGACAGGGAGTCTATGGTATGTGCTACCATGACACCGATGATGGCATTTTAAGTCCATGAAATCAACGCCAACACCAAGAGCAAAGAAAACAAAATGTTGTCTACAATGCGAATTTAAAATTTGGGTAATCGGGACAAAGTTCTCCGTCTCGAGCCGCTCGTGGGTGGAAGTAAACGTCCAATGCCGCAAATGTAACTGACATGTTTTCGAGTTGAGTAACCAATGTGACATATGTCATCGTTTTTGCCCATTCAATGGTTCATGTCTGTGGGTTTCTATATCCTGCCAGATCATAGCGACGGCTTTGCCAATGTCGACTCAGATAGAAGTTGATGTGGTCAAGATTAACGATTGTCAGACTTTTGGTAAGTTGGAGTCCCATGGAGGTCAGATTCGATAATGACTCCATGGAACAGCTTTTAGTGGCTTCTATGGTATTTCTGCTTCATACCGAGGTAACAACCCTTTTAATCTTTTTGAGCTTCATATTCTCGATGGTATTTTCGGACATTTATAATCTTGTCTATTTCATCGTAAAGGAAGCCCTTCTAGATTAGCCGGAGATAGCCTATCCAAGATAATGTATGAAAGAGGTGTCAATGAAAGGAGCAAAGTTCAATATGTATAGAACTTTTATGTATGGCTAAGTTCAATGATCTCAATATGTTTCTAAGGATTGGGGTTGATATTCAACTAGATAAGATAGTATTAAGAGAGAGAGAAAAATAAATATTGCATCTCCTAGTAAATTAATGTAAGGAATCTATTCTAATTCATGGAGTATGTGTCTCTACATTAGCTAGATAGTCTATTAAAAGATAAGGATGAAAAGATGTCAATGGAAAGGAGCAAAGGTCACTGTGGAATAATGGTGTTAGATCGCTCAACTGTATGTCATAGTATGCTTAGAGAGAGAGAGAGAGAGAGAGAGAGAGAGAGAGAGAGAGAGAGAGAGAGAGAGAGAGAGAGAGAGAGAGAGAGAGAGAGAGAGAGAGAGAGAGAGAGAGAGAGAGAGGTCAATACAAGATTATGATTTGAATTCATGGAGTATAGGGCTTCTAGGGATGGATCCAAAATAGTCTATTAGAATACGATAAAAGAGGTACAATGGAAAAGGAGCAAGGTCCAATGTGTAGAATTTTTTGTGCATGGCTAAGTTCAAGGATGCTGATAGTTTCAAGAACTGAGGTCTGATAGTTTAGTTAGATGTCATAGTGCATGCGTAAGAGAGAGGGAAATAAATATCGATTCCTAATAAATTAATGTAAGCAATCTATTTCTCGAAAATATAATTCAAGTTAATACTATAGGATCCTAATTCATGGGAGAGGCATCACCTTGGACTACTTTTCGCTTGTTATTCCTTGCTCACATTGTCAGTCTCCATATCTAACTGTAACGCTTCAATTCTCGAATTCATATTCAAAACATCTAGTTAATATTGTCATATATAGTAGAGGTCTCAAAAGTATTCAAGGTTGTAATTTGCACCGAAGATTCAAATTTTAGAAAAGGTAATTTTTCTCATGCCTTCGCAATGGGCTTGTTCTAATTTTTTTCGAGCTCGAATTCTGGTATTTTCTACATTGAGAACGGTCTATTTCATCATCCGAAGTCCTTTCAAATTAGCCGCAGATAGCCTATCAAAGGTAATGATAGCAAAATGTCAAGAATCAAATACAGTGATACCTAGATCATATACAGACCGCTTTATTTGAATTAACGACATTAGTAACCTATTGTTGCTACCGAGTGGCTATTGTGTTTTATCATTCGATTTGTCATAACTCAATCGGGATATTACCGGGCCGAACCCTTTCCATGGACAATCTTTTTTCCTAGAAACTTATATACAATAATTAAAATCCTAATTATAAAGTTGTTCACTCTGTAATGGGAAAGAAGCTATATACAATAACAAAAATTCTAATATAAGCGTTTGCTAGTCATTGAAATAGCAAATTTTATGTTACATAGGACGCTAAAATACACTTCCTTCCTTCCTTCCTTATTATTGTATATTGTAGCTACTAGATTACTGCTACATGTAAGTGAGATATAAACTACTAGTTGTATGTGTTATGACTATGCCACTAGTTTACAATTCTAGTAGAATGCGATTTTGGATTAATTGTCATCATTCAAGCCATATTCATAAATAATGACTAAAATGTAATATAGGTCGCATGTAAAAATAAGATGAAATAGAAAATAGACACTCATCTCATGTACCTAATAATTAGGTTTCACCTTGGACTCTCTTGTTTTGCGATTGTAATGTTGTTCCTGATCTTTCTATATTTGTTGGCGCTTTGGAGACATGTTTCAGACGCTATATCTCCTAATATAACAAATTGACATGGTGATCATGGTCTTAGCTAACAAATAATGCATGTAGAAGAATCCGATTACATACCTTGAAGAGGGCTTCTTACTCCGTCAATGGGCATATTAGAGTCATCATTATTTGAGGTCTCTACATTTCGCTTTGTTTCTCGCGACCGCGAGTTGTGATCATTATTCAACTCCTAAAATGTCTGGATACATGCATAGATCTAAAACTCAATTCTCATTCACAGATACTTGTGTTTGGTTGGATGTTGGTTTTTGGCATGATAAAGAATAAAAGATAGCTGATGGATAAGGACTGAATCCGGCAAAAATAAGCAGGAGGGTTGAATGCGAATGAAATTTATAAATAATTTCAAATTTAAATGTAAATTATCTATGAGCTTGACTCAAAATAAGGAAAGCAAGTCTTTGCAAGCGATATAGAAAATGTAAGAGAATGGCCATAATTTAGAATATGCTAATCAGCCTATAATAATTTTGCAACACTGTGAAATCGTCTAAGTAAAGTTTCAAGACATAGGCATGGTAGACAAAAAATCTTGAAACATGGTCTCTAAAGAAGGTACAAAGCTCAAGTAATTCTTCACCGCCTCAAATATTCAATATTCTCGATCTCTCATTCTGCGCCTGCAAGTGTTCTTAAATTCTTAGAATTTTTGCTCATACATATAGTTTATCACATTTGTAAGTCTTGAATCTATCCGCTTTTCTCAATTTTTTTCTCGAGTGATGCCCGTGCCTGGGATTTTTCATCTAGGAACATAGATGAACATATGCTATGGAAATCATCTTACACCTAATGTATGTCAAATGATACATCTGCGGTGTTTTCAAAAAATTCATACTTTGAACATTAATTTTGAACAACAATATTTGGTTCTAGGAAATTTAGGGGTGGGACGATACCTTAGTTGTAGACCCTCAAAAAGAGAGAAGAAGATGGTTCTAATGTTTTAAGAAAACAAAGACAGCATTCAAAAGAAAACAATCAAAGACTATAACTCTAAGTTCAATGCTCCAAAGTCCTAATCAGATATTTCCTAAGGTTCCACAGAGAATTTCCGACGAAGGACAAATGGCATGAAGTTGCACCGGCCATTGCTAATTTGCCTACAATGCCAGCTACTCAAAAGGATACCTGACCGTAACACTGTCAGCGTCTTGCTTTTCTTATGGGATGGAGCCCATTTTACTCAGTTTAGGAGCTGATTATAATTAATAGGTTTCTTGGGTTTGCTTAAGAATCGTTATCGTTCTAATTGAAAAACCGAGTGGAATTGAAAAAGGAATAGCAAAGGCTAGTCTAACCTCCTTTCTAACTTCAAATTTATAATTCCAAGAGAACATTTTCCGTTGTCCAAATAATAAACAACTTCGTGATTGATTCCTAATAAATAGGAATGCCGAAGCATAAAAGAAAACAAAGTTCCAGGGCCACTCTAAATGACGTAAGTATAAATCATGCTCGAATCAATCAGATCAATCAAAATCGTACATGAGTTTTTTGAACTGTAACATGGAATTTTTAACCTAAACATGAATCATGATCTCGCTAATCACTTTGATAGAGGCCTGTGAATTTACGTTGCATTCAAATTGACTACTTCCCACCGAAAAATGCCTCGTTTCTTCCCCGATATACTCAGCCCCACAATTGAATCTATTTTGTATCCCATGATTCAACTCTCAGATTTTCATCCATTAATCCGCAAGGTAGGCCCTTAAAGCTTGCAGTAATCCCACCTGCTCAAATGAAGCTTGGCTTCTTGAGAAAAAATCTATTCACCTGATAATAAGCCGACACACTGTGTGGATCACCACATGTTTCCTCGCCCATCTCTTGGTCTCGACAAAAAAGATCCGGGAGTTAAGCCCTCGAGTTTTTTCCGAGCAATTAAAGTCTAATCGAATCAAATGCTTATGGACAACAACTGCTGAATGGAGATTAAAATCCCTTTTCTCGTCATATCGTGGGTTCTTCCACAAGAAATCTTTAAATCAATTTAATCAAGTAACTCGCAGCCCTGCTTCCAGAGAACCCAACATGGGACCTGCCAACGAGTTTTAAGTCCGCCCATTGTATTGTTTTTCAGAATTCATTCTCTATTTAACTTAGGGCTCTTTGTCAGATCTCCGCATGTGAAGCACTAAAGCAAGGCGCGGTTCGCTCAAAGAATGCGTATGAGTTTCGATTCTTTGTCTTTTGTCGAGAAATCTTTAGCCTTAAACTCAAACTTAGAAATCGAGGAAGGACACACCTATGTTTGCAAAGTATATAGGTTGATAGATTGGATTTTGATGCTTTGTATTCTAAGAAAACCGATTATCAAATAGGCTCGCTCAAATTTGAACTCCTGTTTTCCGCAGAATTGAAACTCACATTATTTCTACGGCTTTCTCCTCATGGGTTCGCCATCCTTGATTTAGGACCTTCTATGATCCTCGTGGATGCCAATTGTTCAAATTGAACCATTTTTGTTCTCAAATGACGCTTCCTCGGCCATCTTATCGCAAGAGGTTTTTTTGCAATTTCGTGAATTGTAGTTGGTTGGTCTCTCTTTGCCTCTATTAAGCTTATATAGTCCATTCAAATTTACTGAATTGCTCCTCCCATCTTAATTCCGGCCGACCAGAACTAACTAACGCTTTCCATGTAAATACCGCAGATATGTGAGGACGATGGAGAAGTGTGCTTGGGGAGTGTCTGATGGATCAAACTAATATATGGGTGGCTACTGCACTACGATGCCTAAACAAAAAGAACGTGGGAGAAAAACACATGTAATTCTAATTTTGAAATAATTTGGCACCGGAAGCTACATATATCTAATTCCAAAACCAGCTTAGTAATCTTATATATAGGAAGAAAAAGTAGCTTTTCCGTGAAATTAATTCCTCATTAGCATAAAAGTGTTCTATATAAATTAATTGTCAGGAATCTTTCCATCAGATTTAGAATGTCTCTTTAATCATAAAGCAGGGAAAAATTTTGACCTAAAATGAAAATTCGCTCAAGTCAACCCACGGGTCGATTCAAGGCCAAAGCCCTCTCATGTCGCGAATGCACCCCATTCTAATGGACCCGAATACTTGATTTGTGGGTCATTATTAATCCAATTTCAGATTAAAGATAATGCCTAGAATTTGTCTAGAACTTAATTTTAGTTAAAAAACATAAAAGAAGTCAAAATAGGGCCATTCCAAATGATTCACGCTTAAAGCCCTTTATAACAAGATATCACAGATCCCTTTCACGCTAATGGACCCGAAGTCTAATTTGCAACTGCTTTTAGTTAAATTAACATGAAATAAGTTAAGGTTAAAGAGAATTCATCCAAATATGTGTTTTAATGTCTTCAACCTAGAAATGTTCAGTTTCATAGAAATCAGCCCACTAGCCGACATTCGCCGGTTATTCTCGTCACGCTTAACGCAAGTCCCTTTCACGTAATGGACCCAATCATTCGCCTCAGCCAAGACTTTGCCCAAATTTGACCCAACAAATTGCTATGTAATGTTTCTGATTTGTTTCTATTTAGATTTGCACTTCATGTTACCTAGTTTGGAGATCTAGAGTTTGGGAACATGTCTATCCGATCAAGAAGTCTTATATAATGGAAACCGAAAGCAGCCTTAGCCTATAAAAGGTCATGATTTGCCATTTTAATACCTTCATCAAACTTGCTCTCACCCTCTAGGCTTATTTTCTCCAACTCTCAATTCTTCCAGTTTCATTTTCTATATCCATCTCGCCAATGGCTTCCATGAACTTTGTTCAATGGTAACACAGCTCGTCAACCATCCATGATTTTCCTCAATAAGAGGCCTTCCATGTGTTTAACCTTGACCTTCATGCAACCCTGACCAGGAACTCCTTATTGAGAATCGACATAGTATGCCGCGAAGACCGCCAGTCTTACCTCAGTCACCTTCCCAAGGAGGGAAGTGGGTGTCCTTAGAGTCGCTAATGCTATGTGGGTTCCAGAGTTAAACGTCACCGGGTGGAGAGGATCTAAGAATGTGCCCGACACATGAGTTGTAAGGCTCCATAGGCATAGGTATAGTCCTACAGATGTGGCTCTTCGCTTATGCACTACGTATGCCATCAGTAGGAGCCTTCTCGATCTAGCTCTGACCCTGCGACCGCCAACACAAGGATAGATCGCTGCATCCATGAAATTGTATCCTCGTGAGTAATGAAAGTACCATGGCATGACATTAGGGTACGTGATCGGCGTAATTCATGAGCAACTAGGGAAACTCGATTGGGAGGAGTGTACAAGAATGGAGAGGCGATAGCAAGGCACATGACGACATTAGGCGGCTAACTTAACCACCAATTCCAAGATCAACTTTATCACCGAGTAGTGATCGAAGGGAGGAGTATTATCTTGGCTAATGGCATCCTCTTCTACCTTTCATAATCGCTTGTGAAGAAGGCTCAGATCGACAGCTCTTGGGTTGGTTGCAAGGGGAGTGCCAGAAATACTTCATCGACTACTCATATCAGAAGTCCTAAGGAAAGTAGCTTTGAGCTAAGACTCTTATCGCTTAGCTAGACGATAGTTCTCAAGACTACCTACAAATATATAAGGGAAATGCATCATTGGCGCCAGAACAACATCCCTGAGGGGAAGAAATCGCCATCCACAAGGACAGAGCAAAACCGTGAAGGGCCCGGCTTCCAGCGTAACCGCCCCATCACTTAAGCATCCGACATCATCATCAACTTGGACAAGGTAACCATCATGTGGATTCAATGAAGATATCCCAGCATTGATATCTACTGAGGTCAAGGCAGAGGAAGGCAATGTGATCGCAGATAGCCGGGATATAGGAAGGGCCTCGATACTATCTTCCACCCCCAGTCGTGGACAAATGATAGCTTTTCCTCAAGAAGCTTAGCCCACGAGGGAGAGGGAGGTCGTGGACACCTTTTGATAGCACTTTCAGTTTCTCGGCAAAGACGCCAAACTGCACAAGAACACAGATCATGTCATCCCATTCAAGAGAGATCCTTGGTCCCCACAGCCCCTTGACTTTGCCGGGGCCACTTGAGACACACCAATGACTACCGTCACAAGAATGTGCCATCCCCACTTCCTCCACCCTCAAATGGCTCAAGATCTCAAGGTGGGATCCTCCGTAAACATCCCACGCTAACATCGGGCAAGGGCTCCACTCAAAGACATGAAGAATTTCAAGACCATGAAGGCCTCGCCACATGAACACCACAAGGTCCCCAATACGTATTATTAAATGTAATACTTTTAAAGATTTCATGTACTATTACATATCTCTATAATGTACAAGTTTCATATGTCAATTGTCATAATCTATTGGCCGACTTCCATAAATTGAATTTCAACTTGATTTCCTTTTATTCCAAATAACAATTGACTTGTAAATGATGCTGTACATTGTATAACCTAAATAACAATATATGAGGACTAATACTTGCAGCCGTGGAACACCGTGGTCTCAAGTCCACTACTTCCAAGCAACACAAGATGTTCTAAAACCCTGCTCGACCGGAGCCAAGCAAGCAACACAAGACTAACACGTATGAGGAATCGACAAAGAATTACTACAATGGGTTAACACTGCTTAATGCACGCGACAAAAGTAATGAGCCAGCACCACTTCCACCACCGAGATGCCTCGGACTTCCAAACCCTCACCAAGTTAAGGGAAGAAGTCAGGGTTACCGAAGAATAGAAAGAGGAAAAGAAGGAACAGAGGAACTTCCATCTCCTTCCGCAAAATTCTCTAAAGTGCATCGTAGACATCGACAAGAATCCCAAAGTAGCCTCTAGAGCTGGCCTGATAATCTCAAGGCAAAAGGATAAGAATAGGAAACGTATCGACTACCAAAAGAAGGTCGACAAGCAATGAGCAACGTAGGAAGACAAAAAATTGGGGCAATTCTAGAAAGGATAGGTCAGAATGGAGGCGAGGTAATGGTTAGATGAAATGGAGGAATTTGGGAATTCCTATGGATGAAGGATGATACAGTAAGGTAGCAAATAACCTAACCTAAATGGGCCAGCCAATTTCGTGGAACGTATGCCAAATCCAATAAGTTGAGGGAGGAATAATTGCGGTGTTCATGACCTTTAGCAAGGCATTTCCTCAGAAGCATTACATCCCCATCCCACAATGGTGCAGACGATACAACAGCTTTATAGGTTGATCATGGAAACTTATCCGCGGGCCAAGTACACCAAGAGTTCATGAGGTTGAGACTCAATGTCCCTAGATCACATCAAGGGTCGAACAACAACATTAAGAGGTTGGTTCGCAATCAACCCAAGGACAAATGAGAGGTACAGGATAAGGCTTTGTTTGGAGGAGGCACTGCGAATCCTAGGGCGTAAACAACTACCATACAAAGGGAAGGCAAATGCAAGGAATAAACCTGTGCAAGCACCCCTCTCCACTCCACTGTGGGATGGGAGGTAAAACAGCAGGACACCCTCTAAGAGAGAAGTCGCAGAAGATTCTTGGACAACATCCCCAAGAGAAAAAGACAGGAAGGTTCTAAAGTCAAAGCCTAGGCCACAAGATGGCAGTCGCAAGTAATCACACTAAGAAGAAAAGAATTAACTTTAGAAATAGACCTTAGTGGAAACAAAATGGCCGATGGGTATGTAAGTCATGGACATTGGGAAGCAATGACTGATAGTCCGGGAATGGAGTTCCCAAAGGCCTAAAGCTATGATAGACTAAGCAATAGGGCGAAGTTAGCTTATGATCTACGCTTTTACTCGACTGAGTATATAGTCAGCGCAGTTGTAACTCTACAAGAGGCAAGATATCTCCATGAAGCAGTCAGTAAAAGCATAGCCAAACATTGAGTAGACTACATCCTCAAAGCGAGGTAAGTGAGCTCTAGTCATGAAGAAAAGCGAGCCGATTTGAGTTAGCTGTTACACAATAGCAAGGCTCATAGTTGAGTTTCACGATGTATTCACTCGATGAAATCCATCACTAATTTCCTTAGGCTGGAGGAGATCACACTAGCACCAGATAAGCAACTTATCGAAGAAAAGCCTCACAGATGATTACGCCAGAAAGTTAATTGATAAGCCCAAGAAGCAATTGCAAGAACCGCCGAGCTTGATTCATAAGACAAGTTTATATCCTTTTGAGCACCCATCCTTTCACAAGAAGAAAGACTAAGTCTAAGGAGTTGCATTGACTATCGCCACCAATAAGCAAACGATAAAGAATAAGCATGCGCATTGCTAAGAGCAGACATGATTTAATGGACCACGGTGTGGAGCAAAAGTCTTCCAAAATTGACTGGTCTAGTTAATATCGTGTAAGGATCAAGGAAGAAGACATCCACAAAACCGCCGTAACATGGTATGGTCATTATGAGTTCATCGTGAATGCCTTTCTACTTATCAACTGGGCCGAACATCTATGCGCCATGAATGACATCTTCAGTGGAATTTTGATGAATTTGTTACTTTGTAATCTTGATGATATCCTAATCTATAGTAAGACCGGTAGAGGAGCATGCATTGCATCCGAGAGCCTGAGAAGCCAAAGCCAAGATCGCTTATATGGCAAACTCCTCAAAGTGCCACTTTGCAACAGGTAGAGTGGAACATTTGGGTACGTGGTTACAGCCGGCTGAATCTCAACCATCCTAAGTGAAGATAGAAGCCATAAGGATTGGCCAAGACCCAGGAATGTGGGAGAAGTAAGAAGCTTCCCTTGGTTTGACAGGTATCACCAAGTTCCTTGCTGGACTTCGCTAAGTGGGCGCCCCTATCTGACCTCACTTCAAGAATAAGAAGGTGAAAGATTGGGTGCAACATTGGTTCAAGAATGTAGCTCCAAAGAGGCTTCTTGACCACCACTCAGCCTTACCCTTACAGATCCAAGCAAGACAAGTTGGTGGCGGGGCCAGATGCTAGCAAGCTAGCAACAGAGGAGTCCTTATACAAGAGGGAAGGTACTCATGCATGATTCAAGAAGATGAATGATGTCGAAAGCAAATACACCTCGACTCATGACCAAGAGCTTCCGGCCATAGCGGAGGAGTTCCCATATCCTGAGGCATTATTTGTCGGGTAGGAAGTTCCACTGACACGATCACCAAAGCCTCCAAGATATCTTATGCAAACCAATTCTAAATCTAAGACAGGAGGTGATGGAATTTTTGAGAGGTCACTAGATAATCTATAAGTCTTGTTGAATGTAGCTGCATGCTTCCTCTGTGAGGCCATTAGAGACAAGAGTCCACCCGCAATGCCATATCGTATTAATTCACCAGTGAGTATGGCAAGAGGATTGAGGAAACGCTACAGCGATGGCGACTTTAGGGCAAAGCGCCTCCAAGGAGGCAAGAAATGCGCGCAGAGGAAACCTCAAACATTTTAAGATAATCGCATTAACAAAATAAATTACAGGTGCCAAAGTCGCCGAGTTAGGGAAGTTGATACCCACGACACACAATAGCCCAATAGCCGCATGTGGTCTGCGAAGACATATTTAAGATCGAGAAGTTACCGCCCTGCATGAAGAAGCAAATAGCTGCATTAAGCCACCTATGTCGCCAGACGGCTAGCGAACCCGGTTCCCTCGAGCCTTAGAGCCATTGCCCGTGCCTTCTAATGCTAAAATAGAAAGTGATTAGCATGGACTTTATCACCGCCCTAAGAACTCTAAGAGGCAAAGATGCCTCGATGGTGGGAGGGACAAGTTGTCCAATATGGCACACTTTGTGCCTTGTAGAATTCACGACACGCAAGACTAGATAACGCCGCATTGTTCACTAAGGAGATTTTCCGAGTCCATGGGATGCCAAGAGAAATAACTCGGATAGAGATTCAAAGTTCATGATGCATTCCTCGACAAGACTTTGTCAACATTATCTGTAATTTAAACTCTTCCATGAGTACAAAGATATCATCCCTCGCATTGCATGGTCGCATCTGACAACCAATCAATCAAGGTGAGGATATGCCAAGGAATTATGTTTGAACAAGCAATCTAAGTGGGATGATTTCATCCACTTGGTGGAGTTCACTTCTATAATAGCACTCCAAGCAAGAATCGCCCTAGATGTTCCTTTCATGATTAATTATGGGTATCAATGTCCACCCCGCATAATGGCACAATCCAGTTGTCAAAAGTGGAAGTCTCCCACAAATCGCTTAGATAATCCTTAGGACAAGGCCATTTTCCACGTGGCCTTATCCTATTAGCAACCGCCACACCCGGCCATATCCCATTGGAGCCACGCGGCATGACATGTGGACCCTAACCCAGACAAACCCTAGCCCTAGGCCTCTTTTCCTGCCCAACATCTTGGGAACCTTTCTTTGCACTCGAATCTGCTTCTCGAGTCGCTTTGTCGTGGCATAGCTCTCAAGACAACAGCCTCCCCGTGAGTATGATCGGAGCCGAGAACTACTTCACCCCTCAAGACCATGGAGATGCTAGGGTGTAGGAGGGAGTTCCCTTTGGGAGTAGGTATTTGATTAGAGTTTCGTAGATCAACTGGAAGTTAAGACTCCAGACAAGTAAGATTGCGTCTCTAAGAAATCCTTCCTAGAACACTTAGTCAACATCTTGAACTCCTAATTCAAGGGAACCCTGTCTAGTTAGATATAGATTACTAGATGTTCTTCTCATTATGATTATGTTATGTGGATATGTGATGTTGTTGATCATGTTTGGTTCTGTATTGTATTGGGAAGGGGGTATAATCAGCTAAGCATTACTTAGTAATGCTCCTAGTTAGACCCTTTTAGTTCCTAGCTATTATGCTGCCCGGAACCCATCGGGCTATGTGGGAGCTATGGTATGACTCCAAAGACTACATAATCCGGGGCTGGGGAGGTGAGATCGAGGGAGTCCCCGGCCGAAAGGCACATCGGGGACCCCATGTGCTAGGGCCTATGGCCTACCACTTGAGGGTCGGGTGGCTGGTCCGGGCCTCCTGGGGTTCACCTAGGTTGGTGGGATATGAAATATGTGAGTGCACCAAATGGCTTTTTTCTATCACTTCTAAAACTTATATGTAAGAAAAATATAAGGTTTTTATACTTGGAATGTCGCATGCATACCGTGAGGGAGTGTGGTGGCACCGTTCATTCAGATTCACACCTGTGGGTCCAGAATTTTGCGAGCTTCTACCTGGGGATCTCCGTAATAACGGATATGATTCATATTAATGTATATTATACATATATAAAATAATGGTAGGGATATCGTGATATGTATGGAAATTGTCATAAAAGTGCTTTGGGGCAAGCAATACATATGGGCCGCAGATTCCTCTTACAAATAATATAGTTTGATACAAAGGGTTTTTCATATGGAACTGCTGTACAATGGGTTTTTGACAACTTAAGGAACGCATATGGCATATATACCTATAATAGAGGTGAATCCCCGATAGTCCTCGACACCTCCCCGGGCAATGGTGTTACCAAGAGCTGCGTGTGGGATGACCCGCTCTTGTTTCGGCAGTCGGGAAAAATCGTAGGATGACTTCGAGTCAGCCTGAGATGGAACCCGCCCCGCCTAAGCCGGGACCGGAGATGTAACCCGAGTAGTCTCGGGATAGGTGATGCCATGAGATTATGTGACGGCTTCCATCGCACTGTGAGTCCGACCCAGCCTATCCGCAGCGCATACATAGGAGGGGCGATGGAGGGTCAACCTTAACTCCCCGCCATTGTTATGGCTCTGTCATTTTATCTTGAGGCTGCAGGGAGCTCTGCGTTGTAGCGGCACATTCTGACCCTATCAGATCTATGGATGTATGGATGTGCTACCCTTCGAGGTAGTGGATGTGTATTGTTATTGCTAGTTCGACGCTGTTTTATGTTTCACGCGGATAGGAGACTATAGGGGAAGGGCTGCTAGCATGGTTTCTGCAGGTCCCTTTCCCCCGTGACGGCCATTCCTGAGGGCTAGATTTGAGGGCCCGGCAATGAAGGACCTGGATGGGATTTCTACTGAAAGTGTACCTGGGCCTGCCGAGTATTTTGTAGGGAGCGTCACATCTCCACACCTCATGTCTCTTCATGTCTCGGCTCTCCCATGCATTGTTGCACTTGCTCGCAGTCACATTCATCTCACCACACTCTTGCTCATCAAACTCCACCATACTTTCAAACTCTGGAAAGTACTTATATTCATATTCCACAGGTGCAAACCCCACTCCCTTCTTGCCCATCCTTGCCACAACAGGGTATGGGTTATTCTCATGTTTCTTTTGGTCCCACCTATATCAATTCAATCCTTGCCATCTTTTCAACCACCTGTGCATATTTACAATATTGGTGATCTTACTCTTTGATGCGTATTAATTGGGCCTATTGTCACCTCTCCGACCTCAAGACTTCGCTTTATCTAAGACCACCTCAAGCTTCATCAGGATGCCCCCACATCACCGTGGGAGGTCTCTTTACTTGTCATGGCCCGCTACCTAATCAAGTACTGTGCTCTACAAGCTTCTAAAGACCTGTGAGGTTTCAATGCTCAGGCTGACCCAACTGAAACTTCCTTTATCTTTATTTCCTTTTTGGTAATGCCATATCTACCGTGAGTGCTCGTGCATATATGGAAGAATTTGAGGCTCTTACTATTCTTAATAGTCATTCTTAGCCCCATATCAAGTTTCATATCTTCTCCACTAAGCTGAGAGCCGCCCCGCACAATGGCTCATGGCAAACAAAGCCCATTGGAAATAATGTTAATGACATGGCATTCCACCCACTATGGTCTCTAATCGGGACAACAACTTTGTGAAACAACTCAATGACTCTAACAACACACTACCTGAAACTTCATGCGATTTTTACTGACCTTTTGCTTATTCTTGTCAAGAAAGTCAAGAATATCCTACGTAGCTAGGGATTTTAGTGGTATAGTTCCCCGTGGTTATTTGGCTTCAAGCCTATTTCGCTATACTCTAGAAAGATAACAAATACCTTTATGATCTCTCATGGATTGTCGCCTTCGTATTTAATATATGCTAAAAACTTGCTTTCGTGATCTCGACTCCTTTGGATTCGGCGATCTTCAACTTGTTCAAAACACTTGCATGAAGATTATGGGATTGGCTATCAGTTTTTCTTGCAACATCTTGGTATTTTGAATATCCTCCGCTCATCTCGATAATCAGGTGATCCATCTCGACTGGAACCTTCTCCTTAGATACTTTGATACCTCCTCAGGGCAAGGAAACTCTTTGCAAACAATTGGATCCAGAACTTGATGCAGACTTCAGGGCACAATCGCAGAAAGACATGATGCATCTACCTCCACATAATGATAGTCTCTATGCTTCCATTGGTGTCCCTTCTCGCCATGAGTATCTCACTACGGATTGGTGCTCTTCCTTTTGGATATGCACTTTGGCATCTCATGCACTGACACCTATGTATATTACTGTGGGATCTTCATTGAACCCCATTTTAAAACCACATATGCTTGGCATGATGATGATACCTTAGATAACACCACCAACTGGATCTACATTCCCAATGACAAGTCTTGGATCGACCATTGCTAATGTTGTGTCTAAGTTGAATTTATTCTTGCGTTAAAAGTCACACTCTCCCGATCCTTCATCACTCAGCCAAGTCGGGCTTTCATAGCTTCTATGTTGCATCTTCAATGAGCCTTGAATAAAAACGATCTATTTTTTATTGCAATCCAAATGCCAACGTCAATGCTTTTGGCCTTGAAGCACTTCTTCTCAGAGAATGCCACTTTGCACCAAAGAAATGTCATCAAACCTCGAAGAAACAAGCAGTGGGTTCACATGTATCTCTATGAGAATACATGTACGGACTTAGCTGGCTTTTTTGATTTTGAAGCATCGAGCACTAAAATCTACGCCTTGGCATCCAAGGTGTGCTTTTACTCTGCTCCTAAAGATTTTGGCAAGGCACACCCAGTTAAGAATACTTTGAGGGCTAGAGTTTTGTACCGAGAAATTGAGATAACGCTTTGAGGGTCTTTGGGCTGATCTTGAGGACTTTAGTCAAGTTTTTCACATTTCAAGCATCATAAATGTCCGATGGCGTTCGACACGGCCGCCCCTCGCTTATTCTCCTCACATCAGAATGTCTTGCTATGGCTTTTACCATGCAACCTATAAAGGTAAACCTTTTAACGAGCATATTGTGACCTTTCATGTATGTGAAATAAGATCTCTATCACTGCCTTGAATGAATAGTGGTTTCAACGACCTAGGCTTTTCTTATTTCCATGGACCCCCTAGGACAAATACAATAAAATGGCTTTTGAATCTTTGAAGGATAAGAGCCGGATATTCACACAAAGAGCTCAAAGATCGAAGCTCATTAGTGTTTGCCCTGTTGAGGATGATAAGCAACACAAAAAGCTTTCTTCGAATCTATCTATTGCAGCCTAAACAAATTTAAGGTTCTCTTTTTGCCATAGCCCATTGGGCATACGATTGTCTTTGAACTATGTTATAGCAAAGTTGGTAAAGTATCAAAATACATTCGCTACCTATTCTTCTACCATGTACTCAAGCTATATAGGTCTTAAATATTTTGCAGGGTCTTAATGTGCTTTGTGTTTACTTTGTCATGATCTTCTATCGCAGCTCAATGTCTAACCTACTTCCTAAATTTAATATTTCCTCGAATAACATCTTCACCGAGTAAACTACATCCAAGATTCATTTTTAGTGCCATGGTATGACTTTGATTATGAGATAAATCTGACATTTGTAGCTTTAATCCACAATAGAATAGATCTTTTCTTTTTTTACAATGCAAAGATTGTTTCACATAATTTTTTGGAACCCATAAGTTCTTAACATCTGACCTTTGTTTGGATTTCTTTACTTTCTGCTGGTTCCACTTTTCTCAAGCAAGGACAATTGGTTACTTATACAGAGTTGTATTTTTTGTCGCTTTATCATCTGGTAATAACGTCAAGCACAAGAGACACATGACAGATTTGCTTCCAACAAGCAGGTACAAACTGCCCTATATTCAATATCTCTAGATTTGCATAACCATTCAATTAAAGTATCTTGAAAATGTAGCATGTTCAATTAAGAATATTAGCCGTAGTTTTGATATATCATTCCTATGAAGTGAGTGAATAATTTCTGCTAAATAATTTCTGCTAGGTGATGGATAGTGTATCTATAACTTGCAAACAAGCTGTTTAACTTACAATCTATTGTTGCATGTTATATGTGTTGTGTCTGCTGAATGTCATAGTTTAGCCATTTATTTTGCAAAGATGTGATGTGAGAAAAAGAGGCAATTCATTTTCAGGTAGTTGAATATGTTTGGAATTGCTTTGGCATGCTGTAATTATATGGTGATAGATAGACTTGAAGACAAGCATTTTAATAGGAAAGGTCTGTAATAACTTTTTTTTGTTTCTAAGGGCCATTTCCCACTCGCCATTAAGTTAAGTTAGTTTAACCGGTTGGTTATCTCCTAACTTAACCGAAAAGAGATTATGCTTTCCATTAAGGTCATAAGTTAAGGCTAACTTAATGGTCATTTAAGATATAGATCTCACTCAGGACTTGTTAGGGATCCCTTAGGGTTAAATTGGCTGTAAAATCAACTTCTAATCCTAACGCATGTTGAGTTGATGCGTTTCACCAGTAGTTAAGGGCTTGCGGTTAGGTTAGAGATAAATTCATGTTCATTTCTACTTTGAAGTTTAAGAGATACAACTAAGTTAAAAATATCTAGTAATTCTTAGTTGGTGAACCAACAATCCAGAAGAGATATATAGTTTATTTCTATCTCTTTCTTTCTATATTCTTCATATTCTTTCTCCGTCTCTATTCTTTTCCTCTCTCAGATTGCTTGAACCTCAATTGATGTCCAATTATTTATGGTGGGTGTCACATGTCTCTTTGGCAATGGAAGGAAAAACCTAGGTGCACACTCCCCTAAAACGCATTTTCTACTACCTAAAAAGAACCACAAAGTCTAGTCATATATTCGCATATACCTAAAAATATGCTCCAAGGTGCTGCTGTCCCAACCAACCTAGACTAGAACGAACCCCCCATGCTAATCTAAACAACCTTGAACCCCTAATCTACTCTAGATGTTCAAAAGGCACAAGGACTATACCATATCCGGGGATAAAAAATAAATAACCTAACTAGATTAAGTTATATCTTTCTCTACCTCTAACAAGCTAGGTTGTTAGTTCTAATCGAAGCTAAGTGTACCTCCCAGGTCACTCTAACTTCTAGTTTATAATAAGGTCTGCTAAAGTTTTAACTTTTTCTTAACTTTAACTTAACTAGTATTGGTGTTTCGCTACTCTGGCATAAATAATACTTTCATTGTAGCCAATACTCTGTAATTTGGAAAAGGAAAACCCAAGAGGAAAATGTAGCGGCAAATGGAGATGAGGTTATAGTGTTTGCAAAGACTCGTGAGCATTTAACTCTGAATATATACAACCTTTGAATTGGTATTAATTTCATTGGTTGAAACTTCATGCAAGGGCATGTGGATAATGACTCAGAAGGAAACTTGATCGAGGTAGATAGAGTAACAATAGAAAGGCGGAAACTGAGGCGCGGGTAATGCGCACGCAGATTGACACATTGAGGATTGTTAGGCTGCCGATTCTCGCCAATACGGCGATGCAAATGGTCAAGATAGAAAACGTCACATAAAAATTCAGAATGTCAATACACGTAGTTCCTAGGAAAGAAACCGTACACATGGCACATAACACCGACGATGTATGCAATGACGGTAATTGTTCTCACGCGGCGTGAGCCTATATGGTGTGGCCATGTGTATGCTAGGTTGTGTAAAGCTCGTGAGGTGTGCTCATGCATCCCATGGCATTTGAGGACATGAATAGGTAAAAATGCCATTTGCACTTATTGTGTAAATGTAACTTTTAAAATGTATGGCAAATCTCAACGCAAAATTAGGGCAATTGTATCGAGAAGGGCATAATACAACCAAATTATTATGTACTTGAGCCAGGTGCCCGGAAGGAGGATTTGACTGATGAGATGGATTTAGATTTGAGACAGATATTTGACAGAGATTCTGACATACAGGACGCCACTTAGCTTTTGTTTTCTAGAACCAAGGATTAGAAATGTTTGGTGTTACTGCCAGAGGACGCATTAACGGTTGCAGTAAATCAATGGTTTTTGCCACACAGCCCTTAAAAGGTGCACAAAGGATTTGAATATGCAAGAACTATATTTATTTTTCTCAATTTCAAACATTGATGGTAGCCAGGATTTGTTAAACAGAGACCAAACTACATTAATCCAAAATATAGAAACCAAATGTGCAAAGAACATGTAAATGTATGTATAACATAATGTAGCATTTGGAGCTTCCTCATCAAAAAATGAATCAATGCTCAATGTTTATCGAGTCTCTATACAACAGATTTGTTGAGCGCATCCTATAATACAACAGATGTCGAAAAGATCCCTTTCAATGCATAATACCGCATTACATGCCTAGAATCCACCAAAGAATAAGAAACCCAAATTTACCTAAGCATTAAGTGATAGCAAATAAAGATAATGTGTACTCTCCAAATTTTGTCCTCCTCAGGAAGAGATTCATGTAAGTATAAAGATAAGGGAAGAAACTGCACTCCTCGTGGAAGAAGGCAAAACGTCACACCCACGGTCTCAACCGTATTTTAATTAACCTCAATATAGAAACAATAATGCACATTCTTACCGCACTCATCACCATCATCATGATCAGAGAACCGCATCTGGCCACCACCATATGTCCCGCTGCAAGATAATTTGAATCGCCTCCTCGCTAGAGCTCCAAAGTGTGATCGCTGGGGCAGCCAATCCAAGGAACAACCAATAAATCCTTGGCTTATCTTGGATGGCCCAATAGATGCATGTACAAAAATAAATGGAGGATACAACACACGACACTGACACCACCAGCACCATCAACACCATTAAAAGATTTGGCATGGATAGCAATTACTTTGATAATTTTTGAGAAAGATTTTGTTGTTTGAGAAGAGAATTAGAGTCTTTAGGCATGATGATTTAGTAATCAACAAATGTTCAAAGCAACTCTATACAAATCATAAAATGCAACGATGTCCACAATGACCATTACATTATTTTAATTTAAGGGCCAAGGTAATATATTGCACTTGCAAGTATAAAAGAAGGCACAAACATATAAAGAAGGCATGTGCCACTTAACGCATACCCTTTTAAGACATAGCAGATTTTCACTGGGCTTACATTAGAAGATCATAGCAACCATGGCTCTGATTTTACAATAGAGCATAAAAGTTCAAAAAAACTCTACCAGATTATGATTAAACAGCGCACTCTACCAGCCTAGGTATGATCAGACTCGTAAATGTTTATTTTAGTTGTATACCGATGCTCTACATGATTCATAGATGATCTTAAATCACCACATTTCTAAAGGAATGAACCATAGGCATTATCCCATTCATCATCACTTATGTATTCTCGTCATCGCGATCATGCTAGATAAGAATACAAATGTAAGCATATACCTTTTCTTTGTCGCTATAGATGACCATGCAATATAAGCATAAGATAAATCAAGGAACATGCAGCATAAGCTGTGAAAGCAGCTTATCAAAAGTACAAAGAAATTGCTTACATATCAAGAGAATCTAATGCTTTAACAATTCCACCATGCAAGAATGGTGCAAAACATATCGGCGCAACTACAAAATGATTCAAACATTAGTTAAACTAACTTCAAAGTAACATTCTAGAGTATCTAAAATGGATCTTAATTCATAACCCAATAAATACACCAGATTTGCACTCCAAAATAAGGCCCAACTATTTCTATCAAAACAAACGAGAACAAAAGAAACAAAATTGTGTTCTTTGCAGAATGCAAACCCAACACACATATAAGCTGGCAATTACATCGCAATTATTCCAGATGAGTTGCCATGAAGCTAAAGCTTGATTCCCAAAAACCCTATGCCATCAATCTCCACCTCGAAAAACGTAGATCAATCTTGGTAAAGATTTATGGAAGCCAGAGCCCCAAATGCCACATAGAATTATGTGAGGGATTCTTCTATGCATAGAACTAAGATCAAGGGCCGATCTATTCCTAGGATTTTCTACCTGGGCTCCATCTCCCCTTTAGTTAGTTCAAACACACCCTCAAAATGCTCTGAGGTGGCTGCAATCTAGCGTACGTCACCATAACCTAAAGGTGGATCCGGCCCACCCAAACCGCGAAAATAGCATCTATTGCAATATAATGATGGAAATTTACAAAGTACCCTAAGAATAACTACTCCATCTTCAATAAGCCCATGCTTTGTTCAACAGCCTAATTTAGAGAAGTTTAATCATTTCTAAGGAATCAGAAGAAGTGATAAAGGAAGAAGATAAACCCTCGAAAAAGAAGAGATAGGGCGTACATATTTGCCACCGGACTTTAAGACCTTCATTGGCATTCAAGAATCGGGATGCATGTGGGTTCTAGATCCCTACATAGTCGAAAATGTAGTAAAAAAATTTTAGCCTCCATCTAAATCAAGTAGGACTCCGGTGTCTAAATGCAGTAGATAATCTAGCAAACATGCATCCCCTAAGACACGCCCTTATTCAAAAACCATAGAAAGAAGCTTTTTGTGACTCTTTTTGGAAATCAAAAATTTTTCTTATCTCTAAAACCCCAAAACCTAGGAAATTATCATAAGAAAATCAAAAAAGTTTTTCACTGGACCTAAAAAAACCCCAATTTAAAACAATGGGGATTATCATCAAGATGAAAGGATATGGTTAAGTTAACTACGCTAAAATTTAACCAACTTCTAACTTGTCCAGGCTTAACTATGCTAGTGAAAGCAAGTCTTCAAGTATTTTCCCTATTTAACCTAATCCTAACCAATCGGGTGGGAATTGACCCTAATACCTTTTGGCCTAAATGATTCATCCGCTGATTTTATTCTATATGTGATCTATTTGAGGAATTGAAAAGGAACACATGAAAGGCACATCTATTGTCAGCCAAATCCTTTATCGCTAGATAAACCAGTTGTGTAAACCCTCTCCTTTAACCCTTTGGCTCTTGGATTTTAATGTTTTGTAGATTGGATTGTTAAATGTCTCTTTGTGTTCACATCTTTTCTTAATGACTTGTTATTTTTCTCCGTGATAAGACTTCGCATTACGAGGTTGAGCTTCTCGTGAAGGCTACGCCACCCAAACATTATACAATTCATTAGACCTATTAATGATCCAAAATTTTATTGCTAATTATGGAGCATCTTCTGTGGCATGTATTTCTCGGCTCGACAGAATATTTAGCGTAAAAGAAATTGAGTTCAATGGGCCAAGACAACTAGTTTCTATCTCCGCCTTTCTTTTCTTTTCTTATATATATGGTGTTGTATACCTATAAAAATTCTTATTTGCGTAGTGAAGTACAAACTGTTCCTAGCCCCAGTAACATTTCCTCATCATCTATGAATTGAATGGACTCAAACCGCATGATCGACATACCGTGGTGATTAAAATGTTTGTGCTTCCCGTGGTCCCTTTGCATGCAAAGAATAGCATGGTTAGTCACTGGTGGTTTGGTCTATGTAAGTGTGGAGGTGATTAGAATGTCTCTAGCGGCAGTTCTAGCACAGACAAGCCTGCCGTAACAGAATGCCAGTACAGCAAGTGGACCTCGAGACGTGGTTAACAATTTATATCCGGATCACAATATAAACCGTGACAACATAACCAGCTTTGCAATGAGCCTCGGAAATATTGAACCGTAGTGTTTTCTCCTTTCAAGCATTTTTTTCCTTTTATCTACAACTTTCACTCATCATGTGGTAAGGTATATTGGCAGCCCTTCGAGCAAAGGTGGTGAAGGATTTGTTTGGCATTGAGTTATCTCATGGCATGTCCAATATGCCCAGACTTTTAATGTATTTTGCACACCATCACTTTTGAAAGCATGAATAAACGTCCCAAAACCCAAGAAGAGATTCACAATGAGGTAGAAAAGTGTATACATTAAAAAATTGTCACATCTCTCTCTTCTCGATGTCAATCCATCCCCTATGATGGATTAAAGGTGTGTGCTTTATGCCAATGCGACATTTGTAGACATGTGTTAATATTTATCTTGCAATGAATTACCATAATATATTTGGACCTAATGAGAAACGAATGTTTTATCAATCCTAAGAGAAATTGCAAATTCATAGCATTTTGCATCTTGAAATTTGTCTACTCATAATGAAGCACTTGGGCAAAATCAAGTCCAACCAATATGACTTTAGCATGATCGACAAAACTTCTTGTGTGAAGCTTGGTAACATTTGTAGTTTGGATGTAAAAATGGCAGTAGAGGGTGGTAGTCACATGAATAACATCGACGTGAAAACACACTGCTAAGGGTAGGGTAAATGGTGCTAGGACTCAGTAAAAGTATGGAATCTGCATTCTCGCTCACAATACAAGATTGTATATACATAAGGGTTTCTATGGAGGGCAAGCCGATACATAGGGTTTCCCACCTCAAGCACGCATTACGCCATATGCCCCTAACATAGAGGTAAACTCTGTGGGAAGAAATAGTCTAATTAGGTTTTCTTTATTGATGCCATCCTCGCTTCAAAGTGACACGCTCAAGTCCCCAGAACAATGCTAGTGTGCCCAAGAGCGGGATGACAACCCAGGTTCCGCCACCATGATGTCGCCATCTCTTGAGAATTTCCATCCCCAAAAAATGTTGGTTCCGCTTTTTCTTCCTCCGAGTGTCTTTGGTTTTGGAAGGGGGAGGGATGGTGTGTGAGTCTCAGGTCCAAAGTGCACACTTTCACGTATTTCGCAAGGCCCTCCGGTCCATAACTCGCAAGTCAAGGCTACCATGGGGTTTCCCACCATTATAGAACACCTGGGAGTCGCATGGTGCAGCGAATCATGACAAATCATGGAACAAACCCTGAAACTTATGTGACCCTGAAAATCACAGTGAGAGACTTTGGACAGCCCAAAGCCTACCTGCTGTTGGGCTCCAAAGTCGTTGTACTATATGTATCGTGGCTTAGATCTAGAAGTTTAGACAAGACTTAATTCATCTCTCAAGTATCAAGTGAGACTTCATGTGGAATCCCCACCTCACCCACCCCATCCCCAACCCCTACTCCCCGCCTACTCCCGATTCTACGGTTTCTTCGCAAACCCATTTATACCTGGTAATTTCTGATTGGTCGCTCACCGCATCCTTCAAGCTTTAGAGTTGTCTTGTAAGCTGCATTTCACCTCACCCCTAAAACAATAATGTGGTGAACCACAAAGATCCAATGAATGTCTTTCGAAAGAATATGACTGATATAGTGTAAGTTAACTTAATGTCTCCACTAAATTAGAACCTATATGGAGTGCCTGAACAAGTACTTAATAGCACCTAAGGAGTTGCCTAGATTACCTGGTGAATTAGCATAGGGAGCTAAGTAAAGGCAAATTAATAGCAAGGCAAGGTAAGGCAAAGCAAGACAATAAAGACAAATATATGGTTTTACATCATGCATGCGCTCAGAAAGGAAAAAAAGGGTGGAGACATTCCAAAATGCAAAGTCTCAAGTAGAGCTCCATATTAAGATGGATATTTCTTACTTCTTCCTAAAAACAACTTTAGCCCACTTTCTTGGATTGGAGTGGCACTTCTTGTAGTTCGTGAGTATATTGTTGGAGAAATGACCGAAAATATAACATAGCCGTGATGATCATGGTAATTTCTTTTAAACATGAAACTTGATTTCAAGCAGTGCTTCAATGGCTCACTTTGATATCTCTACTCATTAACTTGTTTCACCTGGAGCACAATGAAAACAGGGCTCGAGGAGAGGAGCGCTGGCCACGACGTCATTCTTCAAATGGCATAAACGCCGGAGCCCCGAGTTCTGCAGGAGTGGGTGAGCTATTCAATCTAGAACTTAGCTCGAGATTACCGTGGGTATAAGATGCTATACATTCTTTCATCTCATCGATTAGATTTAACATAGAAGTCTTGATTGTATCTTTATTATAGAATTGTGATTACACTAATCCCGGCGAACATTATGATGAGGACTGTACTCCATGGTCTGCACAGGGTCCCATGGACGTCAAAATAATAGATGTCTATTCTGCATACGAACACTAACAAAACATGGTTTATCGATATGGCTTGTATTAGGATTTATCTTCCTGCATTAAGCTTCCAGCGATATTACCTACACCTACAAGTTTGCATCAGAAATTGCACACAGCATCAATGGCACAGACTACTGTTTGGAACTAAAGATTACAGACTAGAAGGGAAATTAATATCCTAAAAACCCATATGATTTTTCCTAAGAACTTAAATCTATAATCTTGATCTAATGGTGATCTAATCTAGTATGAAGAGGGGAGAACATTCCGTTGCCGTTTAAACATTGCTATAATACTACTGCGTGAAGAGCTCACACCAGATACTAGAGGAGGCATTTCTGAACCTAATTGATTAATCCATTTCTTTATGCCAAAGTAAAGTCTCTTTCAAAACGAGCCTAACCAAATTGGCAATCCATCTCCTTTGCCACAATGAATTTCCATTAAAACATTTTTTGTATCATGGTGGACGAATCTGCTTCTACTCAAATAACCCAAAGTTAAAGATTTTTACCATCCTCGATGAGATCCATCCCATAAGCTGTTGCATTTTGATGGAGATTAAAGTATGTTTATAAGTAAATTATAATTACAGATAGAGGATAAGATAAGATAAGATAAGATAAGATAAGATAAGATAAGATAAACTTTTTATCTTCCATTGAACCGTTAAAGCCATGTGGACCCAAATGAAAAAGGGGCATAAGCCCAAATTAAACCTCAAAACCAAATTTAACAAAAGGGAAAGGGGAGACCCAATCCCCATCACAAAACAAAGACACTGGGAAGCTTCACTCAAGCAATGAGAATCAAATGTAAAGACTAGATACCAAACGCCTGCTGACTGCAGCGCTACTCATCCCCAGAGCAGAGCTGTATCCTCCTGACGCTGCCCACTTTATTTTGTACATTCACCCAAGAAAGTTTCACCCTCCTTTGCGAGTCGGAGGGAGGTAAGATCCTCCCGGATCAGAAGGTGATCCCCTTTAAGGTGGTTGGCCATGCTCGTAACGTGGCTTAAGAGATCGATCCCGAAACCGAACGCTAAGGATGATGAGGGCGGCTAATATGATGTTCCCGCCCGAATCGGGCCGAGAGGATGCCGCCTGGGTGTATGTGCATGGTCCGGATCTAAAAAGGCCTCCACCTCATCCCGAGCCAAAATGTCATCCCGCTTCCAATGCTACCACACGCAAGTTCAGCTATGATGTGTGCCTCTCTGCCCCTCAAAACTTCTAGGCTCGTAGGATTGGGTATGTGGCTCGCCTAGTCCCTCGTGACCGCAAATCCTTCAGTCCGGGTAGATATGTCCACTGGCCCACATGAGCATGTATCGGTGGCAATGCAGCTGATACTTCCTAGCCAAGACTTTGACGCCTCAGACTGGCATCACTGTCCGCATGTGCTCCAGGAGGGAAAACTCAGGCATCCGATCAGTCAGATTCACATCTCAATAGAAACAGCAGCTGCATGCCATCCTCCTAAGCATTGTGGTCCCTGGAGCCCACCTGAAACATCAACCTGTAGTCCACGTGCTTGATGCTAATTCCAAGAGGGCCGCCAGCCCAAAAGAGGGACTTGAGCCTGTGGGGAGCACCGCTCAGATGTAGCCATGCAACTGCTCACGAGAGCCGAACTCGCTAGCCGTGGGACCCGCCGGCCGCAGGAGGCCCTTGTACAATGGCTAGGTCTTCTTTCTTGCCATCCTTACCCCAAAATGCTGCTTATTGGATGTCCTTTCGGCCATTTGGGGCCCTATACCTATCAAAATCCCCCCAAGGGTTGCCCCTAGGAACAGTCCTTGAAAACGGGAGGGGGGAGGGGGGGATGATGAATCCAATAAACCAACAGTGCAGATCCGGAAAAATGCTTTTTGGACTCAGACATGTTCAGCAAATAGGACCATATCATACATCAATGGAAAGCGCTTGAAGACAGCTTTCTAACGCAATAAAAATCAGCAAAAACGGAGTCATGGATCAGGAGTTATAGCAAAAAGTAGTTGATATTGTGCATGGCAAAAGGGATACCCGAATGAAAAAGTACAAAAAGCAGGTATCTATCTTGATTTATCTGGGCCAAATCATATATCAATCTGAAGCTCTCTGCACAAGCTTTCCAAAGAGCCCAAGTTATGAGATCGAATAACTGTCGCGCCATGCTTAAGGAGAGTCATCTGATAACAAGTCATCTTAACAAGTCATCTGATTAATGCTTAACATACACCGATTCGACATGCCAAGCCTCGCTATGAGATCGTGAATAATCGTCGCTACCATGCTTACGCTTTCCTCACCGCCTTTGGAAAAAGGGGAGAACCTACAAAATCATTATGTTACTGATGTGGTTGGTGACACTAGAAAGAACTATCATCTATATTATGGTTGTTGCCATGAACTTATTTCATGGATTTGATATTATGAAATATATAAACTTAATTGAAGTTGTTGCTTTGGTTAAGAGATAGTAGTTAGTGCTATTGGTTGAAGTTGTAGAATATTCTCTCTTAAATATGTTTTACATCTCTAAATCCTCGATCTTTATATCTTGACATAGAATAACTCAAATCTTTTCAGGTCTTAAATCTTAAGCCTTAGTTGTTGTCACAAATAATAGTTGGTGCTATTTGAAAAGTGTAAGACCTTACATTATTGTGGATTGATTTGGTGCTCAATAATTTGAGAATTGAGTTGGTGCTCAATTCAAGATTTAAATGTTTTGAGTTATTTTGAGTTGGTGCTCAATAATTTGAGAATTGAGTTGGTGCTCAATTCAAGATTTAAATGTTTTGAGTTATTTTTAATTTTTTTCTTTGAAGGCATGGTTGGTGGGACTTGCACCCGCCCACGTCTCCCACCCAATGGTAGCCAGTGGGTTTTGAACCCTGGTGAGGATCATCCCAACCCAAGGCCCTGATGGGCTAATGTATTAAGTTATACTCAATACTTTGTGTAGAGTAGATGCTCAATAATTTGAGAATTGGGTTGGTCCTCAATTCAAGAAACTTCGTGCTAAGGGATAATTGTACAATTGAGGTAAGTTGCTTCACAAAAGGGAAGAATTGATATGGAGTAAGTTAACTTGCACATATTAGTAGCCTCGTACTGGGAGTGAGGGGTTGATCTAGATATGAAGGTAAATTAATATAGCGCGGCGCAATAAAACGTGAATAAAATGGTCTAACTTTTAACTATGATACTAAAAAGGCTTGCTAAATAAAAAATAAGGCTAAAGGCATGGAGACATCTATAAATAAAAGCTGAAGTTCCCAACTAGAGCTCCTAGTGAAGCGATTTTTACTTCCTTAAAAAGAACCGTCTCAAAGTCTAGTTTGCGAATTGGAGGGACAAGCTCTTGTAGTTCGTCCGTATGTGAGAGAAATGACCGAAAGTATAACAAGAGGTCAAACATGACTGTAGTACTTCTTAATCATCAAATCTGATTCTAAGAAAAGGCATTACTTTCCCAACGCCTTCTAATCTATTCATCTTCAATATCTTATCATTAAATAGTCACTTCTTGAGCCCCTCGCATCGAAAAGCTAGCTCGAAGAGGAACCGTAAGTTGGTTCGGACGTATCGCTGCCTTCTCTCGCGAATTGGTTTGCTCGGCTTGAGCTCCAAGGTCCATTTGGATGGTGAGTTGTTCAATTCCTAAAAAAAATTAGGTCTTATCATTCGAATACAATGCAAATTCTTGACTTCAAAAAAGGGGAGGGGGATCTTTAAAAAATATTAATCTGTTATCCATTTCTTTTTCGATCTCGCCAGAGAGATTTAATCTAGAAATCGTTTCCTTTTTTCTTGATTTGATTCTAGAATTATGATTACACTTCTTAAAGGAAGGAAGGAAGGAAGGAAGGTATTTTTATCGTCCACGGAGACCAATCTATCTATGGACCCAATAAAGCAAATGTCCTGATTAATGATCTCTATCTTCAAAACCCCCGCCAAGCGCTTTCGAGGGAAAACAGGCAAAGAATCACCGGCCGACAAACCTGCTCCAACATAACAATGCAAAACACACAAATATATACACCTCATGTACTGCACTCCATAGTGCCCGGGATTAAAGGCGTACCAGCGGGCAAAGGTGGCCTGCGACCACTACTCTCCTCAATAAAATTAATTCTGTGGGCACGAATCGGCTGGTGTGTTCATCAAGAAATGTAGGCAAGTCCTACCGCATTAAGGGAACGTGATTCCAGCCCTGGACCGATCAACTCGGGCAACCTCGAAAGTGTGAGACCATCCTCAATGGCACCTGCTCGGATAAAGACCGACAGAGCCCGTCTCCGGCGGGTTCTAATCCACCCGCTCGCCTCGAGCGCGAGATGGTGGGCACCGTGAATGGAGGCAATGAGCCCCGCTGTGGGCAAACCGGGAACGCAGATAACCGCGGGCCCCGCCAATGCTGGCTATTGATGTGCCCTTGTAATGGGCCGCTTTGACCGCTTCTAGAGCCGGTCCTGTGAGTTTGCCAAGGAAGCAAGCTGCCCGTGTATTCCCACAAGCTATCACACCGGCTCTCGTGCACCTCGCGACGACTGCGGTTCTCGTGACGCTCCATCCGGGCGGTAACCACCTGATCTCTTACTCCCTCCAATGTGCCCCGAGCCGCTATGCTCCATTGCCACAAACAGAAGCCAAAAGGGAGCCAGCATCACCTATATTAACCACTTTCAAAGTGGACGTATTACGTGTCTATCAAGGGTCGTCACCGGGCAAGAATCCAGCTTCCCGCAGCTAACTGGATAGGGGACTGGAGGTTTCACCCCATGCCCGCCGTGTCCGGCCCTTTCCTTAAAGGGCTTAAATGACTTGGTTACTAACAATGATTTATTAAATTATGGTTTGTATTAGGATTTACCTTCCCTCCGGGCGCAAGCCTAATGATATTACCGCGACTTGCTCACTAGATCGATCATCGTGGTTGATCCATATCAAGGATACGGGAGAAAGCAACATACATGTTGCAGAGAAATATGCATGGCCATCTTGATCACATGATGACAGGTAAGAAAATGTAAAATTGAACTTTAATATATTCGAGATAATGAGGTCATATTGGCCAAAATAGAAATTTAACTTCATTACTACCAGACTCCAATTACAAGTATAATGAATAGTGTGGTTCTTACAGACACAACCATAATCCTAAATATCAGCCATTGGTTTCAATGGCTAATTATGTTCTACTCCACTATTTTTAGGAATTCTGAACTCGATTCAGTGCAAGAGCTATGCAATAAATATGGACACGTTGAAGGATGTGACAATACTGTACATGGCAGGCATCTTCAACTTTCATTTATCATGTCAAGGAGCCCATAGCTTGACAAGTTATATATAACAACCATTATGAAGGCCAAGACAATCTCCATCTGTTTTATTTGTATCGAACTTTGAATCTCTCTGCTAGTAAGAGAGAGCATAATTTAAAAGGTCGAGCAAATCATAGATTTACAAGATTAATTATGCAGATGAATGTTTTCTGGACATAAATGTTTTCTAGTGAAATTTAGTCGGACCTTGCCCAATGTTATTTAGCCAAGATTTAAGCGGTTTGGTTTTTGCAAGATAAGAATAGAATATGATTTTATCATCCAATATAATTAATAGCTGAATAATGCAATCTCACAAATATAACCATTTCAAATTGAATGTGGCTTTATCCTTGTGAATAAAACCAATTTATTAAAAGGAAGAGTTATAAAAAAATCAATTGTGCAAACCGAAGTTGTAAAACACAAATCCTCTCTAGTTCATCCTTAGAAATTTGATTTGCATTACAACATTTAGCATGATAACCAGGGGTTCCCTTTGTATTTTTATATGCTTTTCAATATGGTTTTCCTACGATTTAGTGGCGTATATAATTGGATGTACTAATGCATACATTTAAAGTGTGCATACGCTTGCATCACTTTTATTGACATTATTTAATGGTTTAGGCCCATCTATTCTAACAAAAATTTATGCTTCTGCCTTTACATGCAAGAGTTGAGAGCCTTCCCCTTAGGGTTTCCGGAGTTGCGTGTCTGTTGTTTGTTGCTTGCATGGACTTCGGAGTGCATTTAAAGTTGCTGGACTACAAGCAGGAAACTCTGTATTGACATCTATGCTTGTACTGCAAAAGCCCAGAAAGGAGCTTTTTAGGCAATCGGTAAGTAGTTTTGTAATTATTGGCTAGACTTATGTTCGAGGATTTAGAAATGATGGAACGCATCTGGATTCAGTATCTTCGAATCGACCTTATCATTAGTTTTCCTCGAGTAAGCAAGCACATTGTGCTCCAGTTCGCACTCGCGGGCATCTTTTGTGCTTTACCACAGCTTAGATGAGACATTATGTACCTTTTGTATTTTTATCCGATTAATAAACTTTTTGGCTTTCATCCATTAAAAAAAAAAAAAAAAAATACCTATATTTGATGGGTCATGGAGAACAAGTTGTCCATGCCAGAAAGAGGTCATTAGAAAGGAATTGTTGTTGTCTCCTATGTGGGGGTTTTTTCATCCCAGTAGTAGGGACACATCAGATAGTAGCATTTGTCTCTTTGGTGTGGTTTTATCCGGCTGAAAATCGTGACAAATCGGCCTCATAAGTCAAGTTTGGCCTCCCCTGACGTTAAATATACTTCCTTCCTTCCTTCCTTCCTTCCTTCCTATCCTTTTCTTACCAGATAGGTCATTGGAAAGGAATTGTTGTTGTCTCCTATCATTTTCTTACCAGATAGATCTACATCTATGGCATCCGTGACTTATGTTCATATGTTTGCCTATGAGTCCGTGTTTTATACCTATCCCAACCCCAGAAATTTGATTGTAAATATTTGAATCTGACGATGGAAATCTCCTTGACCTTAAAAGTATAGTAACTATGATATTACATCATTAATTGTAGATGGTTTAAGATACATTAATAGCATGAAAGGTTTCCGGGATTTCACCCGTCCTATCCCGCTATGTATTTCAATCATTGTTGGAATGGAAAGTGTAGGTAAAGTTTGGTTAGGGTTAATTCTGGCTTATCCGCCAATGAGATGATGCCACGTATCATAATTCTTACCTGCATTATGGAAGTTTACTTGTATTCTAAAAATTTTACCTGCATTCTGCTTTTGATTTAGTTTTATAGAAATTTAAATGACCATGGAGTTGAACTCCTGCGGAGATCAAATCGTGCCAATGTATCAAGCAATGATTAAACTATAGATTCAAAGAATGCATTCAAGCTTTATGTGTTCCTTCAAAAAAAGCTTCAGAAAGAGCAGTTGTCCCGTGCCTTGCCAAGAAAGCACGTAAAAGACCTGCGATGCCTCCTCAGGTCAAGAAACCGCAGAGCTCTAGTAAACTCGCTTTCAAGATAAAATAGGTAATCTACGACTAAGCTTCAAAAATAGACCTGCGACCAAACAAGAGCTAAGAACCATGATCTGCAAGCAAACAAATCTGCAAAGCTCAAGAAATAGATCTAGGACAAAACAAAAGCTAACAAACAAAAGCTAAAGAACAGATATGTCGCTGTCGTTGCAAACCGTATAGCATTGCACCATCACAAAGCATAGCCGTAGCTAGGCGCCATCGTAAAATGGTGTTGGGGTGCCATAGCCGGAGCAAGACGCCATCGCAAAGCCGAAGCAACCATAATTAACCCTAACCCAAACTTCACGTAACAATAACATCCCTTTACGCCATTTCAAGACATACTTACAACAAAATTGCAAATAAAAGGGATGTTCCTTCAGTGTCTATATTTAACTACAAGATTCGATTCGCATACTACTGGCCAAGGAATATTTCTCTCTCCAACCGCGAAAAGACGCGAAGCAGCCCAACGTGATCTCACTCGACATCCTCGAGAGGGGAAACATTGTCCCGACTCTTCACACATCTTTAGCCAAAAGGTTTGATAATTAACTTTGGTAAATGTGAGAAGTCTCTTTGATAATGGTATTGGATTCTCAATGTTGTATCTCGCTACATATGCCTAGTGGGTACATAACAAAAGAAATCGACCGTGGTCCTAAAATATGAACAGGATCTCAAGTTTGGCGTACCACACGCCCTGCCATTGTGGTGCAATTTTTGTCCATTATTATTGATCAAATATTTTGAAATTGAATTACCGAAAAAATCTTAAAATACTAAGGAATAGTTTTTCTTTTTTGTAATGTGGCGTAAAATGAGTTGGCATTGCAAAACAAAAACCATAATTTAAATGACATAATAGTTAGTTGCGCGAATATTGCTGTTGTGGGCTAACAATGAATTGATAAATCCACAAATAATAATATAGGCCAAGGGTGTGCCTTCATGCTAAGAGCAGCGTAATAGTCGATTGGTTTATGATCTCTTTGCAGTATATAGGGAAGAAAAGGGTTCATATTTTGAATAGGATGGCAAATCAACCATGGAGTAGGCTCCGCGACATGTTTCATGTCTTGTGAATCTAGAATAATGTTAAAATGTTAACAATGAACTTGATATTTTTATGCTCAACCATGGAATGAGTATAAGATGACATTCTATTTGTAGGTTTAGCCAACATAGGTAGTACTACGTGGCGACACAAAAATATCAAAATGTGAATATGGAATTCTTCTCCATGAGTACATGGAGCATAGAAGTAATGTAAATTTGACATCTATTTAACCCACAGGATCGAATGCCTATAATTGAATCGAGTAAGAGTGGCTCATGAAATCCTCGTGGTAAAAAAAAATTAAGGCTCATTCTTCGACATGGTTCAGTGGCAGACCTTTAAACCGCCACACCCGGAGGTCACTGGTTCAAACCCGCCAATACTCAGTCTAGTAATGGGACCTTAAAATCCATTGCCCGAGGTCACGGGTTCGCGCATGACCAACCGGTCCCGCTTGTGGTGAGACCTTAACCATATGTACCGATAATCACACGCAGCGTACCCAGCATATCGCTACTTCAGGGTAGTGGATCGCTTTCATGTGATATGGTGAATAAAGTGATGTAGAATACTCATGATGTGATGATGAATAGAATGATCGCCCTTCAATAAAAAGGCTCATGGTGCTTTACATGATTTGTCTGGACAAATAGGTTTCCCATGTTGGTTGTTGATTCCCGAGTGTCTTGTTCGGCTCTCCTCGTTTCTCCCAAGACTAGTTATGCATTGGCCTCTTACCAATTCCCTTCCCATGTAAATCATGTTGTTATGCAATAGAAACCCTTGAGCCATTCTACGGATTTTGCTGTGCCAGATTTGGGCAAATTCAGCGATTCCGCAGTTCATCGACAACGCATGCACGCAGAGGGCTAACTGAAGCCACTTTTCACCAATCTATGCAATAATTTTATAAAATGTTTGCCAGCAAAATGCCTCGGAATCTCCTCTTTTTTTGGGCCATTTTATTGATTTAATCAGAGAATTAAAATCGTGGGTTCTTCCTTAGAATTCAAAAATTGATGGAAGATTATCATTGTTGTATATATCGTACGCATGTTTATTGTGTAGCTAAACCACGGTTCGCATTGAATTATTAGTCGCATGTTTCCTCAGTGCTAAGGCAATGGTGCACGTTGACACATCTTAGGGCTAAAGTACAAACTGATCCTCATGGCATTGCAAATAAATAAATATATGGTTCCTTTGTTACTTGTTTCCAGATAAGATTGATTGCAATTAAAAATGCATTTTAATTGGTTAAGGTTTTAATAATTTTCAATAACCATTGCAAAAATAGGTGAGTACCCACTTAATCGTGGCACCACCATCGCAGGCTTAGCCACAAGACCCGCCACAAGACTGCGTGGATGTTAAGGAGTCAGCCGAGCAAAACCGGCACTGCACTCTGGATGTTTTTCTGGTAGCCTCCACTACTGGAGATAAGTCGCCACGCGGCTCCTGCCATAAGTGGAAGCCACCGAGATTTAGGGAGGCTGGGCTGACCCTATGCATGCATGACAAGTTCAGCAATACGCATAAGAATTTCGTGGCGATTCAAGTGTCAGATAAATCGATTGACTCCTGGGTGGAATCCGGAGTATTTGAATCAGGGTTTGAGGCCTCTAAAACCTGTAAGCTTTAAAAAGTGCATGACCGAATTATGCCATGAAAGAAGTAAACCCAACACGCGGCTCATGGAAGCACAAACCCGCCCGAACCCTGAGAACCCTCAATGCGATTCCCTTTAACTTACATATGACTGGCTCGGGATTGAGGAGCTAGCTCTAAGCTTCTGAATAACCTCGGTCGGAAATTCCGGCAATAACTTCAGGATTGGTTCAGAATGTGAGAGGATATGGCGAGTTATCCGGCCCCAGCATAGCCGCAATCGGCACCGCACCTTTCCTTCCAGGCTTTGGTTCTCGTATTGAATTTAATAATACGGGCCTGCCATGGATTGTTCTATCCAAAATGGTTAAATCCGCACCTCTTCTCTTATGAGTTTAATTTGCCTAAAGTTTAAACAGAATGGGCTTTTAAAGCAAGCTCCAAATAGATCCTCACAATAGGACATCCTGCAAGGGCATGGTATTAACTGTCATAAAGGTTCCATTCTCGAAGCAAAGTATGAAGAGGTTAGTCTGGGACTGAGCCTATAACTGGCTAGGCTAAACCTCTGCTAAATACTTAAAAGTGGTATAACGGAGTGGGCGTAAAAATCTCATGAAGCCCAACTAACCTCCGCTAGTAGCGTATCACGAGGAACTTTACAGAACCATGAACTAAGGAGTCATTAAGCTTTTGCTAAGTAGATTGGTCATGAAGTAGTCTTCAGCGCCATACTAAACCCAACATTTGGAGCCAAGATGGTCGATGGATCGGGCATGCATGGGACTGGGATGAGCCAGACTCTCAATCAGAGGTCACAAGCAGAACTCAGGGTCTTTATCTTCATGTCGTTTTATCTTAATCTGATACTGTCATAAAAATTTCATTAGAAGTGTCACAAGAACAAAAATGCTGAGTCAATTTTTAGGCAACACCTGTAATATGCCAAAAGAATCGTCCTCCAATAATTATCATTTCATCATAACAATAGTATTATGCTCTTAATGGGCACTAACAATTTAGATATGCACAAATAGCCAGGGATTCTCAAGGCCATGTCACGTTTATGCCCAAGAAATTGAGGCCATGTTGGAATTATTTTTGCACCATCTTGAAATTTCTCTTAGTGGGAAAATTACAAAAATGCTCCTATATTTAATAAAATAGGTGTTTGACTAAATGGTAAAAACTCCTTTGTGACTGACCAAACATGAAAGTGGCCTTTACAAAACATACAGATAATAATGAGATCTGTCCAACAGCAGTAGGATAATCTTAAACGGAGTTGGAAGCTTCAAGTTATAGTGCTTAAAATATGGGTTTTTAAAACCCAATCAAAAGAGCATAACTTGTGAATTTTAAATACCACTTAGATGAGTTTTGATTTCATGGAAAATCTTATCATTAATTGCAGTACCATGTTAGCAACTTGCATTTGATGAGCCACAAAAACTATGTGGTAATCTCTTTAAAATATAAGGATGTCCCTAAACCTCCGAATTTTAAATAATCAATTTAGGATGATTTTGATTTTGTTGGAAAGATCTTATCATGATCCTACAACAACTATCATGATTTACATCAATTATCATGAAGACACCTGTTGCAGAAACGACGTGATAACGTTTGCAAAATATAAGGACATTTTGGCAATTTTTCCTTTCTTTTTAGTAACCCCAATCAACAATTCATAGTGTCATTAGAGAAGGGCTAAGAAACCTGAAGTACAGAACCACTCGCATCTGAGGTGCGCCGGGTTCATTCATATAAGTTCCCAACCAAAGGTAGAGGCTCTTCACGATATTTGATGCCAGTTATGGTGTTAACTTGTGTCAAGACCATATGCATTCCAAACCTGTGATGTCAAGCAGAAAACAGAAAACGTTACATATGAATTGGCAACATAGACTACAACATCATCAATGAAGCAATACTATAATTAGTCATTGTGCTCACATCTATTGCGATTGAGCATTGACCACACTTTAATCCAATTGTGTCTACAATCAAGTTCCTCAAGCCATCTGGCATGATTTCACATTGAACCGACAAAAACCAGTTAATGTCTCATGTATCTGCACTCAGCTTCTTCAATTCTTCATTGTCATCATCAAGTTCAGAGTCCTCAAGTCCACTGTTTTCATCCTCAGTATCTTCATCATCGTCATTGTCCTCATCATCATCAGATTCATCATCAATCTCATCAGAAAGGTCATTACCCTCTTCAACGTTCCCAACAGTTCCTGAACCGAGCACTGCTGCTGCCCTAGAACGTGCCTTATCTTGTCCTCGCCTTATTTTCCATAGGTCGTATATGCGGTCCTTAATTGCCAGCATAGGACTCCTGTCTAACAATATTTCCCCTTTATATGCTTCTCTTAGGAATGCCGTATGCCGATCGCCTTTCGGAGAGACATAGAAAATAAAAGGATATCTATCTAGCAATTCTTCAATTCGTCCTGGTAACCTGAACTCTTTTCTGAAATGTGAGAAATGGTCTAATATTGCTTTCTTCTCCAAGGTGAGACTCAAAAATTCATGAGCCATACCAATTAGACGTTTCAAGGATTCAGGAGACGTTGGATGAGCAGGAATATTGTCATGGTCATATGGCGATGGAAATGGAAGAGCCTGGAAAGCTTCTAACCTGTCCAACACCTTTTGAGGTGGTGTGAAACCCTTTTTGACCATGATAGTAAAGGAATGAGGGCTAATCTCAGCGCCATCTTCCCCTAATTCCTTCTTAAGGTTCTGCAATTTCTTCTCTCTTACTGAAACAGCCAATTCAGGATCCCAAGATGCAAGTTCTAAGTAGAGACCATCATCACCTGGGATGACATGGAAGTATTCAGGATACTTATATACAAAATTTGTTTTAAAATCATCTGGAAAGCCAAAACTTCTCTTTATGTGGCCAAAATTTATTAAGTTTAGCTTTCTCTCTGGTGACATCATTAGGAGCTTCCTCACCACTGTGACCAAGTAAGGTTCATGATGTTCCCGCATTATTTTTGCCTCTTCTTCCAAAAGGTCCTCCATTTGATCACTAAACTCAAGCCAATGCACTTCATCTTCATCCTTAGTAACCTTGAAAATGCCAGGAAACCTCTTCACATATGGAGGAACCTTCCGCTTTCTCTTGAAGCCCAGAAGCTTCTTTAGCTTTCCCACAGATTGCATATCCATCACATGCATTTCCTGCTGCTGTAAGACCTCCTTCAGCAGCAAAATATACTTAATGTTGGATTCCTTTTCCAACACAGCATCAAGGGCAAAGTCACGAGCCAAACCCGGATCCCTCTTTTTCTTCTTATGATAAGACATGTATGCTTTCTGAAAATGCCATGGCTCACTAGGGACCCAATTAACTACTCCTGTTATTTGATCCCTGGACACAATTGATCTCAAATGGGAAACATTGTAGGAGGCTCTTTGAATATGGAGAAAAATGTCAGGCATGAGTATTGAATAGAAACTAGGGACATGCCTTACAGCGCTTGAGATCTTCGGGGACGCCGATTTTCTGAACCTTATGCTTTGATTACAAGCTTCGTATCCAAGGACGCATCGAGCTGGATGTATTCGAGACCCTCTAGCCATGGAGTCTCGCACATGGGCGGGTCTCACTTAAACCCTAAACCTCCAAATGAAAAATCTCAGGTGGGGGATATTCGAGTATAATTTGGGCGAATGTACATTTTCTAGGTTAGGGGCGTGATTTCTTAGTGGTCGGTTCTCAAGCTTAATCTTTGTCGCTTGAAGATGCAAACCACAAGCATATGCGGTCTAATTCATTGTCATTCGTTCCCAAACTCCTCTCTTTTTACCTCTTATATTGAACTTCGTGCTTATAGAAAGTTGCATTTGAGTGGTGCAAAATTTTATCCAAATCATGTATCGAAGATTATCACAATCTGACAATCATCCAATCAAAACTGATTAAACTCAAGAACGTGTCTCCACAGGAAGTTATCATTATTACCTACATGAGATTGACGGAATAATGTTTCAAGCACGTATGCTAATAGCCTCACGGATAAACATGCATAACTTGAGATTAATCCCCTCTTCATCATTCGGGTTCAAAGCCTCTTTTAGCTATGACAATAAGCTTGATATTTGTGGAATTTTGCATTTAAATGGTGTCAATATCCTACAGTACAAAAAGCTTGGTTTCATTTGCTTTGGTCTACTTCATGCAGCTCTCACGTCTTTCTCTGCAAAATAGCACGGTTATTTGTCATAAAGATCCCGAGCCCTATATCAAAAGGGTCGTGCTTTAACCAACTTATAAGTCCCTCAACAAGTTGTTTTCCAACCATTATCAAGCAAGAACATACTATAGATGTACCAACGATATTTTCTTATACCTACCTACCTTATACTTGGTTATGCATCCATTCATATAGTTGCCCATCACTTACAAATTGAATTAGTTAGTGGCATGTGACATCACTTACAAAATGAATTGGATCAGTGGGATGCTATACATGAGAAGAGACATTGCCAATTGAATGTTGTTGACGGGGTTGTTGAATGTCTGCGATATAGTAGGATGCTATTTATGAGAAGAGATATTGCCAATTGAATGTTGTTGACGGGGTTGTTGAACGTCTACGATATAGTAGGATGTTATTTATGAGAAGAGACATTGCCAACTGAATATTGTTGAACGTCTAATCAAAATTTGGAAAATGCTTTTTCTATCTTCTGACACCATTCCTTCCCTAGCGCCCTCCTCTCTACCCTCTCTCTAGCACCCCTCCTCCTTCCTCTCTCTAGAGTTTCCATGCTCGAAATCCCAAACTACACACATATAAAAATACGAGCGCACGCTTTTGTACAGGTTGCATGGCACTACTTTATATGTTCCCCTTTTCAATCTAAACCCTCCAAGTACCATCAAGCAACCCTTTTTTATGCTTCCCCGCTAGACCCCCCTTCTTCCTCTGTCTACCCCCAAGTCCTGTTAGAGTCATGACCATACTCGAGACCCCCTCCTCCACTGCATGTTGATGGTGATGATGCCTAGTCTCATCCTCCAAATGTCGACATGGCAGCCAAGCTAATCTTGGAAGAATACATAGATGCCATCCCTCTACACGGATTCAATGACACGTGCAAAAATAGATACACGCTGAAGAGAGGTATAGGCAAAGTTTCGTGCTACAAGCATGGCCCATCAGGCACATAACTGATACTTAGACTTAGCAACAAGCGGTGCCCACCCTATAGTCACACCAGACCAAGCATCAGAGGAACTCCGGAGAAGGATTCAGACAATGGTTGAGGGCAACACAACTCTGGATTGTCAAGCATCGGGCGAGAAGGTCACACACAAACCGCTTAAAATAATCTAGCTATAGAGAAGTGCGATGTTTCCAAAGATGGGGACTACCGTACAACAACTTGAGGATGCCATTCGCCTAGCACAGTCTGAAAGGTAGCAAGATAGATGTAGCCCCATCATGACAACTCCAATTTGCCTCAAATTCGCAATGTAGACTTAATTCCCCATGATATCAGATTGAGATCGACGATGCTGTGGTCGCCGCCTAAAATGCCTCTTGGCAATCATACCGAAGATGTATTGACAATTGTTACTTGTGGTACGAAAAGTGTAATTGCGTTGGCAAATCCATCTTTCTGTGGCAACATGCTACTTTCCACATGTAGATTCTAAATTCTATCGCCACCACTCAGATATGGATAGGCTGGATCCATTCTGAAATATATCGAAGCCTTTGTTTGATCAAATTCTCCGATGACATCCTAAATTCCTCGACCGGGTGATGATCGCTCAAAGGAAAATTCCTTTCGAAATAACACGTCTAATGGGATTCCCATGACGCGACTCTACCCCTTCAATGGTTTGTATAAATTAAAGGCACTTTATTAATATTTATTAAAAAGGGCACTTTATCATCTCAAACCAAGGCCATAATATATTAGCTAAAGATTGCCCCAGGCGCTTCCACCTTTGAACGTTTCCAGCCACCGATGCACTTCCAAGGTTAACTCCCCATCCCAAGACTGGGCGCTAATTTGCCTTTGATCAGAATAGCTTCCTCCCTCCCCTTAGAAGGAAGGAAGGAAGGAAGGTATTTTATCGCCCACGACCAATCTGGCCTATGGGACCTAATACAGCCAGTTAGTTGATTCCATTAAAAACCTCACCAAGGGCTTCGAGGAAACCGCAGCAACTCACCAACAAAACTCGCTCCAACATAACAAATGCAAAACACACAAATATATACACTCATGTACTGCATCTATAGTGCCCGATCACCGAGCGCGTACCAAAGTAAGAAGGTGGGCTCATGCGATCCAATACCTCCGAATGTACCTAATCTCTAGGGCACGCATCGACTCCTGTGTTCATCGAAATGTAGGGCAAGTCCTACCGCATTAAGTGAACGTGATCCGCCCCATCTCGATCAATCCGCAACTCGAAAGTGTGAATTCATCCTCACGGTACCACAAAGACTCGTCCACCCGCCTGCCTCGACATGAGATGGTGGGTAATCTTGTGAATGGAGGCAATGAGTCCGCTGGGCTTTTTCGTAAAGCGTTCGAATCCAGGTAGAGTCAAGGCCCCGCCAACGCGAGGTTGATATGCTCCTTTGTAATGGTCGCTTTGACCGCTTCTGGGGAGCCGTCTCGTGAGCTGTTGCTGAAGTAAGCGCCCGTGTATTCCCGCAAGCCGCCACGATCGGGGCCTCCGTGGTGCACCTCGCGACGCATCCGCCCTCGCGACGCCCATCCGGGCGAACCACCGATCTCTTTACCTCCAACAGTTCCTGCTCAGTAGCTCCATTGCCACGGGTAAGCTGCGCTGGAGCCGAAGCATCACCCATATTAACCATACTTTCCGAAGTAGACGGCGTGTCTATCAAGGGTCACCAGTTGAAGCGGCAAGTAACCAGCTCGCAGCGTAATCCGACAGGGGACTCAAGGTTTCATCCTAAGTGCCCGTGCTAAAATGCCTTCGGTGACTGCCTTCCAAGTCATTCCAGGTCGCTAAAGAGACGATCGGGTCTCAAACCTCAATTTATTAAGGACGGTGCCCGGACCAAATACCAAACAGATGTGACTGATGGCCCCAATCATAGAGCTCTGCCCTCGGGTGATCAAGCAGTTCAAGATAGCATAAAGCCTGTACCGCTTTCACCGCATAGTTTTACGGACATCTCCCAACAGAGTTTGGTGAGGGGAACTCCACCCCAAAAATTTCAGAAGTAAGCATGACCTCCACAGCCGCCCTCTATATGCGAGTGGAGGCGGGGAGGCTTGAAGAGGATAATATGCGAGAACCACTCGGTCTTACCGCATTCACGCCGCGATGTCCAGAGTCTCCGGGCAGAATATGCTCCATGATCCGTGATGAGATCAGATAGCTTCGGGGCCAAGGTCAACATCATCCTCGTGATAAAATGAGCCGGGCTGGGATGAACCGTGCAAAAGTTGTATGCCATCCCCCATGCTCGGGCAGAAGCCGCCGTGGCCTAACCATCAATGTAGAGGCCAAAAGTACAGGAGAGGGGGGCGAATCACGGACTCGATACTACCGTGAATGCTTGTCCACGCACGATCCCGCCAAAACAACTCTCATAATGTTCTCAGATATGGCATTCCTCAGACAGTAAATGGTAGCCCCAGCTGACGCAGCCTAGCCCAATACCTTTCCTGGGATGCGATCGAAAGCTCGCGAAGTCCACAAAGTACAATACAAGTCCCTACCATGGTTTCCGCCTTCAATCAAGGCCCGCACAAAGATATGGTCAATCGCTGAGTGGCGTAGGTCTAAGTTCGCTTTTGTGTGAGGGCTCTGACATCTGCTGCCCCGCCTACCGGTCAACCCACTCGAGAATGCCGCTATCAGTTTGGCAACGAATCGACCATGATCGCCCCAGAATCACCGGATGTGGGTCAGCCTCGCCTTTGTCAATGGGGACAACCCCGGCCAGGGTCCGTCTGGGAAACCTTCCGCAATGCTCGTTGAACAGTGAGGATCGGCATTCAATGCACAGCCTCGGCCCATTTGAGTAACTCTACCAAGATACCGCCGAGGTCACCGGCTTCCCATTAGCCAGCTCGCTGCCTCCACAACATCCTCCTCAAGGAGGAACCAATGGGGCCATCCCGGTGGGGTATGGGCGACGCTGGCCCCGTGGTTCATAGAGCTGCCGCAAGTACTCTGCCCAATCGCCTGCGTGATGTCCCCCGTAATGGGCTGGCCTCGGGCACTCACCAAAAGGTTCGAGGACGAGGTCCAGAGGCCAAACATCTCCCCGGGTGTCAAAAGGTACCGCTACTTTCGTCTCCTTCCGCGATGGGCCAGATCGCGGTGGTGGCCCGCAAGCGCACCGATCCGCATCGTGACCCGAGCCGGCCATTCGCTACACCGCATCAAACCACCGCTATGCGAAAGGTTGTTGTCCCCTCGGTTTACTACACCTACGGGAAGGGTCTCCAAACACCCGTCCAGACCTAATGTACTGTACTAACCGGGTTCCATTCCGCCGCTTCTAGTGTGGGGTCCTAATTGCCGGGTGGCCCATGAGCATTCCTAAGATAGTCCTCGCCATAATCCAAATTTAAACTTTGCGATGGCTTAGGGCCGGCATAAGGGGGTTCCGCAGCTTCGCTGCCAGCGTCCAAATAAAGTGGAGGTGATATGAGTCGACCTCCTCATCCCCGACCGCCTAAGTGCTCCACTCAAAACGAATCGATGAGATGCATATCTTGCGCAACTACGAGCACATAGTCCACCACACTAGACTCCTCCTCTCCCGATTAACCCGTCATAGTGCACTTGTGAGAAGCTGCCACCGTGGATGTGCCATTGCAAATTATCAAGTAAAAAATACCACATAGCAGAGCAACCGCCCGCCAAAGGAAGCAGGACTGGCCGCCATCCGGACCGTGGGCCACCGGGTGGGGCGAATGTTGTGACATCGCTGAGGGGGTCAAGTCCGGTCAGTTTTACTCCCGCCCTGCATTGAAATCCCTAAGAAGGACGCACTTACCCAACTGCCAGGTTGTCAGACATGTCATCATATTATCGACATAAGGGTCCATCCTATCCTCGCAGACGGGAGTGGCCGCGATGAAGGTGCTGCCTCGCTGTGAGGGAAATAACAGCGCCGAAAAGAGGGTTACCCGGTATTATGCACACGAACCCACAAGTACCGCTGTGTCCGTCAGTTCTCCTCGAGGGTAAACTGAATGCGCCAAGGTTGTCCCAGAGCGGCAAGCAACCCCACCATGACTTCTCCGGGTCTCCGTATGTATTGAAGACCGAAATGCTGGTAACCCGGCAGCATCGATAGCATGTGCCCTGTGATGCCCTACGTCTCCATGAGAAAGAGATGAGATCCATATCTACGCCACGAGTTGAGAGATCAGCTCCTTCGCTGGTTAAGGGAATACAATTCCATGAGACCACCCGGGGCACACTCCTATTTGTCGCCAGCTATGGTATGCATACCAGTCGCTGGGGAGGACAGAAGCGTAGGCCGAGGAAAAGTAGATGGAGCGAGGCGATGTGGGCTGAGAGGAAGGGTCGTGATGGAGCAGGAGTAGGAGCAGTGAGAAGCTGGGATCAGGAGAAGCGTAAGGTGGGCCACGCTCACCACATTGGGCCGGCACCGCAGCCAGAGTGGCCGGGCGGAAAATGTATCCCCGCCTCAACTAACTTCCGCAAGACTTCTTGGTGGCGATACCGACTACAAGCCCTCGCCTATGCTCTCTGTTGTGTGGGTAAGGAGGTCCCGGCCCACGATGTGGACGCCCTCTTCAAGATCTTGCCCTCGCACACATGGTATCACATTGGCTCAAGGCATCCGCAACTAATATGAAATGCTAAGCATGACTCCCTCGCGCCGAGCTCCCCCAAGTGGCGGGTTGCCCGGGAAATGTGAATCGGCTCGTGGAATGTCATCCCATCGAGAATGTGTGTTCGATATCAGGGCGACTCTCCTCCTGCATGCCTCGGACTACCGTGATTAGGGCTCTTCGTTCGCTACTTTGAGTTCTACTACCGCGGGCCAAGTGGGCGAGGGCCGCCCCGCTGTGGTGGTGGTGGTGGTATCGATGGCATGGGTGGTTTGAGGCGGCGCCAGCAGCGGGTCCTGGGCCGGGCCGCGGCCGTGGCATACCGGGTTGCGGTAGCTACCGAGCCGATCCTACCGTGAAGGCGGGAGCTCAGCCTGCAGGCCTGCCGCCGCTATTATCTCCCCGCTCGGTGACTGCTGCACCGACTATGAACCTTGGTAGGGAGACTCCCGCCCTTCGTTTGCGGATGGCCGCACCTCTGGAGCTCTGTGCTCCGGGAGAAGCGAGCGTTCGAGCTCCCAAAGACACGCGCATCCGTGAGCCGGGCTTGTTGCCCAATCGTATCAGCAACTTAAGCCGTGGTCTCGGTTGCCTCAGTAAGAGCTTCAAGGCCCCTGCGCCATGGTGGTGGCTTCCTCAACCTCTCGATCGGTTTGTAGACATTGACCATCGCCTCGCATTGCTCGGGCCCCCGTGTCATGGTGTCCGTGAGTGATGAACACAGAGTTCAGGCGCTCCGCATGTCGGGCCGAAAGCGCTCCTCGCCGCCTGCCGCTCGGCGTGCCGTGCCAAGGCTATCTTCGCATCGTGCGACCTGTGCCCGTGGTGCGCTTCTTCTCGATCACCTTGCCTTCGAAAAGGCGGTGCCGAGGGATCTATCTCTACCGCTATTCGCCAAAGGCATCGTTAGCCTCCACTACCGCTTTGACGGAGCCATTGGCTGAGGTAGAGTTCTTGTAGGGTCCGGAAGAATCATCCTCGGGCTGGCCGTTTTAGCCTTAGCCCGAGCCTCTTCTTCATGGAGGATGACTCTCCTCGCCCATGATGGCTGACGGGATCAAGCTTCCGTGGGCGCCCTCGCCTGGTTTTCTGCAGTCGGGCCCATCTTCCGTGGCTGCGATTGGGGTGGGTATGTCAGCAAGGATTAGGCTATGGCAGGGGCTTGTCGTCCGGGCAGTGGCTAGGCGTAGCTATGATTCCGCAAAATGTTGGAACCTAGCTCAACATTATTCCTGCAATCACTTCCAAAGGCTAAGTGGGGTCTCCTAATAAAAAGCGTTGCTCGTAATCCACTTGGGGACCCAAAATGGTGGGTCGGTAATCTGTCCTCAAGGTCTAGAGTTTTAAATGATGGCAACGCTGTAATAAACTCACATCCGCTCTTCAAGTGGCATCCGAAGACTGGCTCGCCGTAAGACCGTATACACGTAATATCTCTATTGTGCAACCGCCGAACACGCAGTATTCAGGAATCATTGCTCGTTATGGCAGAGTTCAATACCGTGAGTATATTCTCGACTAACAACATTAATCAGATCTAGTATAGCCCACTTGTCGGGTTTACATAAAATACGTGATGGATCCCAATATCCTGTGGTAACAATTCAACTCATATGTTGTATACCTAACCTTTAACAATCTTAAAAGGTCCGCATATCTCTGGGGTTAACTTAGCCTTAACCAACTATTTGCTGGTGTTGATCCGTAATGATGAAGGATACAATAACTCAAAAATATATAAATACCCTCCTCATAGGTAACATCACGTCTACACTTATTAGCATAAACTTGAGCACGATCTTGAGCTCTATGCAAGTTTTGTCGACACCGACGCAAAATTGCATTCATGTCATCCAACATATTCATAATGGCATCCGTCTTTAGATACTTATGCATAGCATAAGTTCGATTTCACTTCCCATCATAGCTGCATAAAGGGAGTGACATCTTTAATCCCCCAAGATGATGGCTATTGTTAAGGTAAACTCTAGGTAAGGCACATCTAACGAAGTTTATGCTCATGGACAGTAACTTTAACATATACTCCAAGATCATGTTGATTCACCTGGTTTGGCCATCCATTTATGGGTGGTTACCACTACTCATTCTCAATTGTACCTTGAGACCTTTCATAAGGTCCTTCCAATAGTGACCCGTAAACTTGGCATCCCTATCACTTATGATAGATAAAGGCAAACCAAAAATAGGAAAAACATATCTCATATATGCCACATCCGACAAGAGCATCTCCCTTTAAGGCCACAAATTTACAGTAATAGTTAGACAATCAACAATTACCCACACTGAAAGTTTTGCCTCGCGGGATCTAGGCAAAGTGACTATAAAGTCCATACTTATACACTCCCATCTTCAAGAATGGTGGTATGTAAAGGTTGCACTAGTCCCGGGCATGACTGCGGGTCGCTTAATAGCTTAACATGTCAAACAAAGTAAACCAAACTCGGCTTCGTTCTTCATGTCCGCCAATAGTAGTGGCGCTTGACCAACTCATTGGTCTTCTACCTTCACCTCCATGCCCATCTTGTGGGTTTCTAAGATGGTCACGCACATCAGTTCTCAAAGATTAGCATGCGCTGGTACACATAAATCCTTGCTGCAGCATACAACCCATCTTGTTCACCCACCAATCCCCTGCACTGTTACTACTTCGATTGTTGCTTATCTTCTGATATGCCTCTTTAGTCCCTTTGGAAGAGATCATTCTCCCTACCACCAAAGTATTTAGATGCTTAATCCTCGATAAGGTGACCAAGAATCGATTACATTCTTTCCAGAGTATGCCCAATACTAGAATGGAACCTCCATGCAAAAAGTCAAGCCACCCAAGATGCTCTAGGCTAATCTCACTGGCTTTGCAAGAATCTCAAAGGCTTGTGGTCACTATTATATACCATTAAACTTGTGTACCCTTTACTAGTACCACATCTCACAAGTAGTGCCATCGCCTTCAATGCATGAACTATACCAATAGTTCTCGTGACATATGTTGCATAATTCCATTCCGCTTGATTTAAGCTTATGGCTTTATATGCGAATAATCTAATCTCTTGCATAAGCATTAACTCCCGTGAGCTTGCTCCACAAGCATCTATGTATACCTCAAACAACTCATCGAGGTCGGGTACTCTTCAAGATCGACTACTTACCAAAAAGAGATTTTATCCTTCAAAGTGCTCTATTATTGAGCTTGACGCTTCACACATACTTTGATCTTTCTCTCAAAAGATTAGTGAGCTGGCTACTACCTTTAGAAAACTTAGGCATAAATTTTGCAGTAGCCAACCCAAAACTTCTCAACTCATGTAAATTCTCAGTTGAATCCATTCTCAGATCAAGCTTGTACTTTGTTGTGGTCCTGAGACACTCCTTCCCCCAATATTATGTGACCCAAATAAGCAACCCTTTGCTTGAGGAAATCACACTTATAAATTTTGGCATACAACTTATTGGCTCGCAACACTTTAAGCACTTGCTCTAGATGCTGAAAGTGTTCTTCCAATGTGTTCGAGTACACAAGCATATCATCCAATAATACTTCAACTGATTTGTCTAAGTAATCAACGAATACTCGATTCATCAATCTCATGAACATAGCCGCATGCATTTATGAGACCAAATCTACTATAGTGGCCTTTGGATTTAATTCGAAGGCAGCCTTCTGTCATTACCCTCACAGATTTTAATTTGATGATATCCACTCCTTAGATCAATTTTGGTGAACCGAGTTGCACCATCCAAACGATCTAAGATATCATCAATCCATGGTAAAGGACATCTATCCTTACTTGTTGTTTTGTTAAGAGCATGATAATCTATGCACATTCACATAGTTTCATCCTTCTTATTAACTAGCAGAACTGGAGCCGCAAAAGGAGACTTACTTGGCTGGATACTAACTTGCTTTTTTACTTCCTCTAACTCAAGAGGACTCAAGCAGTAAGGTGCTTTTGCCATTGGTTTAGTTCCAGGCTCAAAATCAATCTCATGCTTCACTCACTTGATGAAGGTGGCCCTATAGGCAACTCCTCGGGAAATACATCCTTGTATCTTTCCAACTAGTTGCTCTACAAGTGAATTGCAAGTTTTTACACATACATCATCATTATATACATATAACCCGAAAACTTGATTTTCATTAAAGCAGCTTTTAATGTAATATAACAATTTCCTGATCCCACGTATTATCCTTGTATACTAACAGACTTAGAGTCCTCTAACTCAAAATTTAATACATGGATACCAATGAGCTTGACGCAGCTTGAAGCCACTTTATCCCCAAATGACATCATAACGCTTTAAATGACTGTTCAATGAAGAATTTTAAAGTGTATTGCTCTAGATGAACTTCTATCCTAAAGTGGTCAAGTCCATCAGCCATATTGTTGATTCAAGACGTTTAACTTTGAGGGCTCCCTGGGCCTCTCCTTCAACCACATATATATGGAGTCACTCACCAAGGCCTACCCTTTGTTAAGTCTCGGGCGAACAAGAAATCATTACCGTGATAATCAATAAGAACAACCATTTTTTCTTTGATTCTACTTTAGAACATGAATAACATTAATAAATAAACTTGAAAGAAACATCTACCTTTGCTTTCTTCCCTCGTGGATAGTCGACAAGATCTTCACACCCTCACCATCCGATGGTGTTTTGGAAGTTAAAATACCATTTCTTTTCGCTTTTGCAGCCTTGGGACATTTCTTCATGTGAATGACCCATGCCCGACAGATGGTCAAGCTCGGGACTTGAATCTTTAGACCTTCCTACTTTTTGTTCGGATCGATTCCTGCTTTCTTTCTTAGCAGATGCCTATCCGCAGAATTTTCAGTCCGTTTTAGCTCCAATCAAAACTTTTCGCCTCTTGAAGTTTCCTTACGAGCAACTAACTTTCTCTTAAGGTTCAACCGCCTCAAGCCTGACTCCGGGCTTTGGCAAGAGGTGTGTCTTAATACTAGTTTCCTTTAGACTGCCTACAAAGTGGTTCACCTTCATATGAGGTGGGAGGTCGTGAAGTCTCAAACAACCCTCGTAGCTTACTAACATACTTCAGAAGTTCTCGATCACCACTTCGGGAGTGCTATAAGTGCATGACGACTATCAAAATGAGGTGCTGTGACTATCTTAAATCGGTCCAAGACCAAAGATCTTACCACAAGTGGGATAGCCCACTAAGGAATCAACATCACTCAGTCATGGTGCAACACCTTTGTCGCCCCTCGCTTCTTAGTACCGTGATAATATAACTTCATAGCGACCGGGGCCAGAGCATTGCATCTCCTCGGCTGCACTAGTTCCATCACTCGCATCTTCATCTTCTCAAGAGCCTTGAGCTTCTTCTCAAAAAAGTCCATTCAAGGTCTCTTCAAGACTCCACTAACAAATTGATTTGTCAGGATTCTTGCATAATACACTAACCCTGTGTGGTGCACTCAGACTGTCAGTCTCCCTAGCAGATCCTCGTGTCAGCTATTGTAGTAGCATTTCCACACTTCTAGAATTTCACAGATAAACTGCTCAAGGACTCCTCCAAATGTTGTTCCTGGACAAGACTCTCAATAATCCACCCGGTCATTTGCCTTTAGATGTTATCCAGGATTTTAATAATCAAAGATTATTCATCCTTGAACCCTCAGGTAGCACTAGTAATAACACTCTTCCCCTTTACTAGATGTTACGCCTCTTTGTGGAAGTGAAATACCCTAGGGCTTCTGCTCTCTAGTAGTAGATTGTACACTTATCAGTAGCTACCATAGGTAAATGATTAACCGAGTTACAGAGTACTATAACTCTACACCGTGGTCGTATTCGTGAGGGAAGACCTCAAAGTCAAATAATATAGGCGCATCCTCCGTGGATATCCTGAGGCCGGGTATTATACCATCACCAATGCCAATAAAATTGGCAGACTCATCAATTGGTCAGGCTATTCCTTGTGTTAATCAACTATGGCTCGTAACCGTGTTCGACACTAAATTGTTAAGACTCTACAAAAGTAGGGATCACAGACTACCTTGAGTCCCCGAAGTTTCCGCAAACTTTTCCCTAACTCCCATGCACAACTCCATAACTAATCCTCTCGATGTTTGAAGCTTAGCTTCCAAATGTGTTCTAAATAAGAACTTTATGTCATTTACAAAGACGCTTCAAACCAAGAGCATATAAAACAATGATGATTTCCAAATTGATACATAAGCTTTGGGAATAACCCTAAAGAGGTCTAAATAGTCTCTAGATAGCCAAGAAGGAAGATTCTAATCAAACAAATACCATCCAGGAGTAATGGCAAGAATTACTCTTCCTGTGTCAAGCCCCAAAATCGTTGTCCTTTCTAAGAACGCCTCTAACTCTTTATATAAGGATTTGAAGTCTAAGATTAGGAGGATATTAAGGCTTCAAATTTTTCTCAACAAATATCGATCCTTTGCATCGATTCAAATGATGCGTGATCCCATTCCTGGACCAAGATTTATCGCAAAGGGAAACTTTGAGTATCGATGCCCAATGGGATTCCTACCATGCACCCCCAATTCACTGTCTTATATAAATTAAAGGCACTTCATTAACATTTATTTAATACAAAACTTCTTGCTGATAATAATTAATCCAAGACTTTAGGGCAGCTTCCCATCTTTGGAACATTCCTGTGCCACCCAACAGAATTCGTCAATTCTCATTCCAAGACATGCAAGCTTAACTTGCTCTTGACCAGAATATAGAGCTAGAACTATTACGAGCATATCGTTGTTTCATCATGTGTACTACATACTAATATATAATCATAGCCATTCACAATTCTTGTGGATAGTGCCATCCCCGTAAAATTCATAGCCCCCATCACCTCAAACACATTTTCCACAAGTAGTTGAGCTTGTTCGTCGCCATGTCACGGATCTCGTTGGGATTTGGTATCAACTAGCTATTATTAATTAGCCCCCATGGCCAAATATGACAATACACTAACCTCCAGTCTTCACACTTGTGGTAATCAAGCCATACTCAAATTCGGGGCTCGCATCCCAAAGAAGGTACACTCATTCTTACGATCCACGATCCTAATAGGAAATGCATTTATCTACATTGTTAATATATTATTATTTGAGGTTTAAATTCCAACAATAGTACGGCTTAAAAACCTTCCAAACATCTCGATGTGCGTCGTGCCTCAAACTCACACGTGAGTATAGATTGATGTGTTTGCCTAACTTGTTTCTCGATGTTGTAGAATGAGATAAGCCCTTGATCTCTTTCCTCACGTACTTCTATCAAGTCCATCGACGCACTTACTATGTTAAGGACATGTTTTCACATTAACAAAGTGTTACATATACTACTAGCATTGCCTCAGAATACAGTATTCTCTTTAAGAAGCCCATCGCAACGATCGACGGGATTTGGAATTTTGATGTTGTGTATTAATGACTTTGTACTTTTTTTCATTAACCGTGGTCATCAATATATTAAAACAACGGTAATTGCCATAGCAAGTGGAGGAGGGATGAGAACTCAGCCCAAAGAGACATTTGACACTGGACACCCATTTTTGCGTACCATGATTTTGGGGTTTGGAGGAAGCCTGCGTTCACACACCATACACAGCCATGTTCTAATCAGGCATTCTACCAGTTTCTAATAAATTTCAGTTTTCATATGATTTTGCTAGCCTACACCATACGCTTTGACATGATGCGTAGGCATCATTAGCTTGAGTTCAGACTAATCTATCTAGCTCATTTAGAATACATAATAGTTATAATAACCAATCAAACCTCGCAGAGGCTTTTTTTCCTCACTGCAGCTTTTTTTCCCCGGCCAGGCTTATTTTTTCCCTCACTGCGTTTAACATTTAAAATTTGGTCTAGAATTTTGGTGAGATTTTTGGTATGCACTCTTTGGAGCTCAAGCATGGGTTTACAGCCGCTTCTTGAAGAACGACGTACCGTGTGTTGTAAAGAGGGCGGTTTTATTAATGTGGTTTGGACTCGTAATATGGAGGTTCATGAGTCGTCCGGAATGCATACGTAAATGTAAGAACAGGCTACTTTATTACCTCGTTGATTCAGAGATCCGTTGAATCGAGCAATGATTTGCAATCCATGTTTTCACTCAGATGATTCAAGAGATCCTGCTGAATCGGAGCACCTACTGAATGAGTTGTCCCAATGCATATCGTAAATAGAAGAACAGTAATGCCGAAGGCTTCTCAAAAAGATAGATTATTTTGTTACCCTCGGATTCATCGGATTTTACTTTTACGGATTCGGCAAGAGGCTTCAAGAGACAATAAGTATCTTGAGATCCTGCCAGTCTCAAAGATCCAAGAAGGAGTGTCGGACTCCACCGCCCAAATTAATTAGCTCTGATCTCGACAAGAATAGAGCCTGATCTGGAAGTCCTAAGCCGTAATGGATTCAAGGGGCGATTTGAAGCTATAAGTCGGATCCTAAGTCAGATCTAAAGCCGACCAAGTCCTAAGTCTGGATCTCAAGTCGATCCTGGTCAGAAATGGATATGAAGTCTGATCCAAGTCCTAAGCCTTAGATGTTGTGGATTCTGCGAAAGAAATGTATTAGCTACTGATATCAGTGAAGAGGGTTTTGGGAGACGCATCTGACACAACATGGGATTTAGGGGCCTGCATTAATAACAACAAGAGGGCGCATTGCTATCGAAAGAGCACTTCAAAGGAGGGCCTAGAATAAGAAGGTGTAAAACCTTGAGCTGCTAAGGAAGCCGGATCAATGGTTCTGATGTCGGTTAGAATGATTCACAAAGAAGAGCCGCCTCTAAATCTCCACTCACACCACCTAACCTGGAAGCTTGATGGGGCATTTTCTTTTGCTCTTTGGTGCATATGCTTGATGTCGGCCTTTTTCTCTCTCATAAAATAGTTGGATGGATTTAGATGAATGCTCCCTTGCTCCATTAGGACATTTGAAATAGAAGAAGCTGCATTTTGAAATAGGATGAAACAACTGAAACAGAGCATGCTTAATATCGCATTCTCACTTAGCTAGGCGAGAATTTTTTTCTTTTTTTATTGTTTTACACTTTATATTTATTTATACATACATTTAAAATAGTATTTATTGATTTAAAAATTAATTTAATTCATTACCTTTATGTTTGGGGCCTGCTTGCTCTCCTCCCCCTCCCCCTGCCTGCCACTTTCTTTTCCTTGCTTCCCCCTTTGCCCTCCCTCCTCTTTCCCATGGCTTGCCCTCCTCTCTTCCTCTCCTCCTCCTCTTTGCCCTCCCTCCCCTGCTCTCTTCTCTACCTCTCCTCCCTCAGGCTCCTTTGCCTCCTCCTCTGGGTCTCTCCTCCCTTCCATCTCCCTTCCTTCCCACCATTCTTTCCTCCACCATCTCCCTCCTCCTTTCTGATTGTAGTTTGTAAATGTTATTGTTGTTTCTATTAAGAAAATCCTATTCAAGCACCTAATCTAAAAGAAAAAAAAATTAGTATGAGTCCATTTTCAAATTGAAATCCCAAACGCCGAGATTTGACCCACTTTAATTAAAATGCTTAATTTTAAGTATATATATAAATATATTTAATAAGGGGCCAATTAATAGGGCTATTAATGGTGAGAGAATATCTTAGCCCTAAGATTATCTTTCCTTTTATAATACCATTCTGGTCTCCACTCTTCTCCTAACTCATCCTAAACCTCTCTTTCTTTGATTCCCAAATTTTGCTTAATCCATTTTCTTTTTAACTGTAGATATGGCTAGGAACCAAATGCACAAAGAAGGGAAATTCAGAGCCCAAAGGCGCATACCTTCCATGGTGGAGGCGACAAGCAGGTGTGGCTAACAGCTAGTAGAAGAAGATCCTGTGAGCACCGAACCTGGGAGGGAGGGGGGAAGAGCTGAACGACTGGCCCAAATTTCCATCTAACGAGACCTTTCAAGCACCCCTTATGAGCCAACAAATGGCTTCTGAGACTGCACCTGTGCAGGATCTGGGCGAGATGAGTCAGAGTTCTCTATGACGCCTTCTCACGGGAGCCAAGAGGGAGAGCAATGTTAGGGGTGACTTAGTGAGGAGATGGAGCAATAAGAGGAAAAAGCCTACCTGCTGTCTTAATGGAAAGGGAGAAGGTGGCCGAATGGCCGTAAGATTGGGGCTAAGAAGAAAAGGAAGAGAGAAAATGAAGTAAGGAGGAAGGAGAAGAGGTCCAAAAGGGATTCAAGATTGGTCTCTGTGGGGCCGGGACATTGAAGAACTCCTCGGAATCAACCAACGAGGGAGGAGGAGGTGGAGCAAGAAGCTACGGGCGGGCGTGAGGAGGAAGAGCCCGGCGGGGACATTTGGAGACATCCAACTCCCGACGCCTGCCACTTTTACTCAAAGTGGCCTAAGCCAATCAAGGTGATGAAGGCACCCGAGTTTGAAAGGAGGGAGCATACCGTGAGTACTTCCAAGGTGGAAGAGGTACACCGACCGGTATTATAAAACAAAACGCATAAAAGTACATTAAGGGCTAGACCCAAGAATTTACCTAAAGTCACACCACCTGCTGTGAGTTCCCTAAAGAAGGTCCACTATGGACCCAACTCAAGGACGCTGTGGTGTTTCTAGAGATTAGTGGTTTCTATGGCACCATCTCTCGATCCTAAGGCTTACTGAATCTCCTCGGGAAATCATGTGAGTTTCTTGACCACCTGAGTAGGGTCACACCATCACCGGGATCCGTGACAGAGGCAAGCAGAGGCAGAGTTAGTCTGCCTCTTCAAGGGAAGGCAACTCTGTGTGTCATCCATAAGAGGGTAATCTGATGTCAAGGACCTCCATTTGGCTAGGGAGGATCCTACACGTTTCCGGAGCCTTGTAATTTTGTAACAATATAATTTTGTATAAAATCCTTTTTTGTATAAATCAAATTGGTGTAAAGTTATTAATGTAATTAAAATCTTCTTGTTAAGATTGCTAGTTCAAAATTTTCCTTAAAAATTGACTTTTTTCAAGATTGACCACTGAGCCATTCTCATACGGAGGGTCTCAATGCTGAATATAGACACGCTTCTCAAGGCCAAGTAAATCTTAGTCCCTTCTTTATTGGCTTAAATTGTCCAATTTTTGCAAGAAAAGTTAGAATATTTAGAATTAGTTAAAATTTATATTGTAGCATCTTAAGTTTGTCAAATATGATCAAAGTTAGTCAAAATCAATCCACTCGGGTCATTTTGAACCGGAGGGCACTTGGGTCAGTTCTCAGGGAAAGATAGGTCTGGAATGGAAGCGGAAGCTTGGTTAGATGAGATGGAGAAATTTGGGAACTCATACGGGATGAAAGATAAGGACATAGAAAATGTGGCAAAACAAACCTGATTAGCCCGGATTTGGTAAAAAGGATATGCCAAGTCAAACAAGTTAAGAAGGAACAATAAACATTAAAACCTTCGCATAGTTTCTCTCGCAAGAACTATATCCCAAGGTCCCACACCAAGGTGATTTGGCAATTTCCTGAGAAGCGACCAAGGAAACCACTGGCCAAATATATGAGGGAATTTATGAGGCTAGACTAAATGTCCCAAGGATCACTAAAAGGCAGGCAAAGGGATGGCTATATTGAGGGTTTGAACAATAAATATACTAAGAGATTGGTATCGCCATCAACCCTGGGAATTTATTTTAGGTTTTGTTGAAAATGTTTTTGGTTTTTATGGAATATTCTATAATATTCCACAATGAATCCATAAGACTTCTAATGCTTGCCTTCTTAAATAAAAAAACTCTAACTTCTATGGATTCAGTGAATATTTATTCGTGAAAAAGAAAAGCAACTTCATAGAATGTGATGTCCAAAGAACTCTCTTATAGAAGTCGTATTCATTTTATGGTGGGAATATTATATATTTACTTAGTTATTTACTTGACAATGTCTAATAAAAGCATTTCCTAAACACAAAATTGTCTCCATGGCCTCTGTGAAGGGAGGAGGAAAACCCTATACCCATAGAGTTCCACCAGCAACGAACATCACACACAATTTAAACCACCCCACCACAGTAACAATATTGGTGTCTAGACAAATACCACATTAAAATAATACTTAGGAATCCGTGGTTCAGCCAAGGCCGGGTATAAGCTTGAGAACCCTTGTAAATGATACATTGTAGTAGGAAGAGAGCATAAATAACCCAAAGTACTCCATTGTTAAAATATGGACACCATTTCTTTTCCTTTGCCTATTGCTCTACCCCACTTCTACTCTTCTTTCCGCTTTTCCCTGCTTTCCCACTTTTTTCTTTCCTTTCATTTTCATTACATGTTTCCTTCTTTCTTTCATTTTTTCCTTTCTACACCCTTTTTAACTTTCCCTCTTTTCTCTGGACGACCATTTTCTATCCAAATTCATCCTTTCCCCACCCTTTCCCTCTTCCCTTCGGACGCAGGTTCTTCCCTTTCTTTCCACCTTTTCTCCCTCTTCCCGTGACTCACCACATTTTTCCTCTTGCTTTCACACCTTTCCCTCCCCTTTTTCCGCTTCTCTCTTTTTGCTTCCCTACTCATTTCTTCACCCTTTCCTATTCCCCTTCTCCCATTTCTCCTCTTTTTCCTCTTTCTCAGGTCTTTTTCCCGGTTCCCTTTTCACCCTTTCCCCTTCCTGTGGTTGCCCTTGCCACACCCAGACAGGCTTGATTTAGAAGGTGAGGCTTAACTACAAGCTTTCTATATTAATTTTGTATGCATTACTTTTTATACTTGAATTGTTTCCATAGAAACTCCGCTTTAACCTTTGTCACATGAATGTAAATGAAATAAATTAGATGTCAATTCACATACAACTTACAGGATTAAGGAAAACTATTATGTTTAGCAAAAATTTGAGAAGGGTTGATTTTGGGTATTCTACTATGGTCCACTCAGGAGCTAACAAACAATTACGCAGATCTACAAATGTTGTTAAGGGGATAAATCACATCTCAAACACTTAGATCCATGGAACTGTGGCGTAAAACTCTAGATCCGAAGCCAAGAATGTATGGCTAATTTAAGAAAGGCTGCGGACGTAAATGCTATAATCCCATATATCGGGATGAAGAATGTCAAATTTCTTTTCAGCCCACCTCAAGCACCCTATATCTCTACTCTCCTTCTAGGTCTTCCAAGAGCCTTTGTCCGGGCTTAGACATGTCCAAAGAAATCCTCTCTCCATTCCTTTCTAAAGATGCCTTTGGAGCAGTAATCATCATTAGCTCTTAGATGGTCTGATTGCCTTCCCTCAATGCTAAAAATGTTTTCAAAGACATTGTAATTGCATCAAGAATCCTCAAATGTAATTTCTAAAGTAAGAAAGCGTAATGAATGTGAATGCGGTGTGAAAAATAGGCTCTCCTATGATAATGGTGGTAAAGTAAGGGAAAAAGCTATCCAATGGGATGTTACTCAGGAAAACAATATCAAGGATTTGGAAACATTTTAAACTCATGAAAGTGAGAATTTCAAAATGGACAAAAGTAAATGGCGTTTACAAAAGGATCTTAAACAAAAGCAAAGAAGGGAACAACCGAAGCTAAAGATAAGCTTCATGAAGACAACTCTTTCTCATATAAGAGAAGCAATAGAAGGAAGAACAAGAACCAAAACTTTTGGTCAAAGGTCACCTTAAAAGTAAAGCATGCCACTATGATCTATAACATGACAACACGCACCAAGGATGCCAAAGTCAAGATAGCTAAGGGTCAATGCTCTTATGTACCTAATGGACTACCCTATCAAAAAACATAAGCAAAGATGGGCCATTAACTATGAAATCTCAAGTGCTAAGTAAAGGATGAATCCTACTCCATGATTTCTACGTACTCTTTCCACTCCATTCAAGTCCACATAAATTTAAACATAACTTCTAATGTGCCTCCGGTCATTGGATATGGGTTTGACTAAATCCACAAGCCGTCCAATGAAGCTATTTCCAAAGATAATCAAGAACATCATGGTAATCGTGTTCAACATCAAACCGACCGCATATATCGACCGGCCAAAACCCTTTTCGTGTAATATCCTAATTCCAACAATAATCTAGATTTAGATTTAGATAAGAGCAGAGAATGTTTATCTCACATGCCATTCCATCATTTCAATTTTCCTCAAATCGCCATACCATAATTTATTCCAATCATTCCACTCATTCCTCCCATTCAAATTCTCACTCCCATCCCTCATATTGACCTAGATTCACTCAATTGTGAAGAACCCTTCACCTCCAAGAATATCTAGCAAGGTTGCATCAGCTAGCTTGTTTGGGTAAATGCAAATGGTCTAAGTGACATAGCATCAAGGTTCCAAAGATACCGAGCTCAAGAGATAGCTACTGACTTTGTTCCTAGGACCCGTGAGGATAAACATCTTAGTGCAAGGAGTTTCAAGAAAACCCAAGGCAAGTATTAGATCTGCCTTAATAAAATACCTCTTGATAATAACCTATGTTTCATTTTTACCCCTCGGTGGTTAGTTCGATTATAAAGTTGGATTGGTGAAGATTATGTAACCGATAAAGAAACTGGGCAAGGAGGATTATCTTATGACAATACCGGGTAATCTCTAAGACCTAAATTGATCCTCCGTACCAAGAAATCGCTAAAAAGTCGAATAATATAGGAAGACCCCAATGCTCTGAATACCGTGAGCAAAAAGAAATCTAAAATATCCGACCGATTTCATTTTCCCCTATTTTCTTTCCGGATATGAAGATTTTATCCTCGGAATCTCGTGAGGCGCTAGTTAACCCTTCTAAAAGGAGACGAGCCATTGCTCGACTAAATTATACAATGCCGACATAATTCTTCCAAGAGATTAAGTCAGCCATCTGAGTGTAGCAATTTAGGTGAGGATTCTCCCTAACTCCTCCTCCATTTGGATTGATTCTCATAGTCAGTGGTGGTCTTACTATAATATGGAAGAGCATAATTACTCATATTTCTCTTTATAATGGTCCCTCTAAAACTTTATGTGTCATTATTCTCTATTTCCAACTCCACCTTTGTGAAAGTTAATGTCTATGTTCTACTTCCAAAATGATGAGAACCCGCTTTGGAATGAGATTAATTCATGGTTATTAGCTCTCAAAATTTGGATAATTGGATCCTTTGGCTGGTGACTTTAATAACACTCCCTCCTCGATTTAAAGTTAGGAAATAAGATCAATATGACTAGATTCAAAACCGCCTCGATTCTCTTTAACGTAATAATGGTCTCATATACATCCCTCTTCCATCGCTACTTATACCTGGTCCAATAAATGTAAAGACAAAGCACGGTTCATCAGACTTTGATAGATTTTTATGTGTCCAACCCTCATAATTCTCCTTGGGACAACAATTATGTTTCTAGTGATGAAGGGACTTCTATCTCCGACATCGCCTATACACTTCATGTCACCAAGATCCGTAGGCAAGGGAAGTACCCTTATAAATTCAATATCTCTAGATAATGAGAACTTTTGCTCAATTTGTTGCCTCATGAGGATCCGTCTCGAGAGAATGAATAACTTCATTTAATAATGGGAATAGGGCAAAGAAACAATCTTCTACCTCTAAAATAAAAGCCGTGGAAATTTGATCAAATCTTGGTCTAAGGCTATGCACCTTAATCATTGCGGAGGAAAAAATCAACTTCATGTTTATGAGATATCAGATCCTTACTTCAGCAGACTTCAAATGTAAATCACAGTAGGTGAGGATATTTGAAAGGAAAATTAGAAGCATTGAAGAGATTGAGGCTATGGGCCTACTCATCGATGTAAGATAAAGCACACCAATAAGATGGATCTCCGTGAGTCTAAATCTCTTTAGGAGGAAATAAGTAGAGGCTGAGAAATTCTATATCCGGGAGGTGATTGAGGACAATGGTACCAAGCATTCTTCTCTTATTCTGACATTGCCACTTTTTTTCAAGCATAAATATATATGGATATCTTCCTTAACAAACCTATTTCCACCTCCATTGACCCTAGGAGGCAAATGACTTTGTGCATATAGTAAATAATATTCTCACTCAAGTGATGAATGATTCCATGTGGTTACTCCTCCCTTTCCGCCAGTGTTCTTCCTCTCCTTCCTTCAGTGGTAAATCTCCTGGTCTGATGGTTTACAATTGAGTTCTATATTGTTCTCCTTGATATTATCAAACATGATCTTACCCATGATTCAGCACTTCGGAATAATGATTATCTCAAACCTCCATTGCTAGTGGTTTCATCTCTTTGATTCCTAAAGTTGATCATCATCCTATAAATTCCAAAATTGAGGCCCATTTCTCTTACTCAATACCAATTTATAAGTCAGAAGCAAAAATCATTGCTCTAAGAGTTAACAAATTTTCTTTTGCAAAGAAATATTAGTCCAAATCAACAAAATTTCTTCTTCCTAATAGATATTCCCTCTATAATTATGTACGCTATGGAGGGTTTGCAATCGAATAAAATTTCTAATCAAAATTGCATTCTTTCCTCAAATCGGACTTCAAAAGGGCCTTTGATTCGTGGGTAAAGCATGCTACTTGTACCACTTTGAACCTCCCCAAAAGCAATCACCCACACCGGGTAATTTCTAAACCGGTAATTCTCTCTGCTTTTTCTTTCCATTAAAATCAATCAAATTTTGAATTGAAGGTCAATAACATATCAATCTATAGTATTGTGAGGATAACAATACTATTAGAGAGACTAATATAAATGGATTAATTTCAAACTTATTATTTATTAAAAGATTTATGTCTCACATCTAGCTAGTCGGTAATTTTCTCCGGTAGTTTCAATAATTCCTAAAGTACTCTTTTAGATGGTACACCCTAGCATGTCTTCACCCCTCAGCTAGATGGGATTTTCTTAGAGTCGCTATGATACCAGCTTCCATCCCAAGCTCATTAATCTTGTATTCTGTGTCTAAATATGAGATCTAAATCATTGCTCTTTTATAAATGGTGTACCATCAGGGTTCTTCTCCATTCAGGGTGTTAGGCTCTTGTTCTTATCTTTTCCTGTAGTACCATCTTTAACCAAAGTTATTTGCTATTATCGATAATGGCCTAATTAAAGGCCCTGCTTCCTAATTGGGGATGACTTACTATGTCTAAATATGTTGATGACACCTTCATTTCTTCATGCTGACTTGGCTAATATTGAGGCTTCCCTTTAAAGTGATCAATAAATTCTCAAATGCCTGCATTCATCTTAATATCGCGAAAAGTCCCATTATAGAGATATTCCCCGATCATCAACTCCATTGGTATTAATGTTCTTCCATCTGATCAAGCTACTAAGCCTTGGGATGCCTCATCAATAGATCATAGCTTAAAGGGTCTTTGGGATCCCATTATCTCGAGAATAAAGAAAAGCTGAATAATTACAGAACTACCCTCTTTAGTCGTATAACCATTATAGCAAACCTCGCCCCTAAGCCTCATGTTTATTTCCTCCAACGCCTTTGTTGCCCCAAATGTGTTTACCCTCGAACTAGAGAAAATTATCGTGAATTTGGATGGAAAGGCTGTAGTCACCTAGTTAATCGAACTCCATATGCAAAACCTAAAAGTTCTCCGTGGTCTTGATGTAAAAATCTCTTCCTCCAAGCTCAATCTCTTGCTGGTAACAATTTATCTGAAGGCTATTCATGGGAATCCTCAACTCACTCTAAATTTGTCCGACTCGATCAATCAAAGTCGTCCTTCTCCGTCACCCATCTATTCATCACTTATTGCCTAATTCTCAGCTTTCACTCATCTAAAATGTCTCTAATACATCTCCTTAATGAGTAATTTGATAAAAGCTTGAATTCCATCTCAACATTTTCGCCTATCTCTTTCTCTCGAGTAAACTTATAGTGATTCCGCCTATATTTTGGAACCCTAGTCTTTTCGATCAAATTCTACTTTTCTCTCAGCTATCAAGCACCCTAAGATCTCAGAAACACATGTCGCCTATATTTCATCGTAGACTGCTTGTTGAGATAGAATTATCTCTGACTGCTCTAAAAATATTATTATGGGTACCTCCTCTCATAGAAAGGTCTATTCTTTATCGTTTCCTTTATCGCCTAATCTTTCTCCTAACCCCGAAAGGAGACTGGTTTTTTGAATGGTAAGTTTGATTACAAAGTGAAAAAATGTGTATACGCTATGTTTCCGACCAATAGACAACAAAGCATTGTTAAATGGGGTAATTAATCATGATCAGCTCAAAATTCTCTTCAAGAATGTTTGGAATTTTAATGCCTCCTAAAAATTTCCTATTTCATATGGTTTGTTGCTAATGGCGTTCTAAACAATTTTACACTTAAGTGTTGATAAATTGATTGGCTTCCGAACTCGGATTACTAATAAATTTGGTATTCCTAGATGGTGGGAATTTTCTTTCGTCCAAACAATGATATCTTTTAAAACACAGCCATTTTCATTGCACTTTTGAATATTTGAAAGAAAATCGTGGTCTTGTATGGAAAGAAAAGACCTCTATCTTCTCGGATTAAGATGAATTTCCAATTTGACTTCGGTGACTATTGCCACCGCCATAAGAATAAATTGAGCTAATCATGACAGAACTGGGAGAAACATGGCGCTTTAGGGTCACTATAATTTATTTGCTTCCAATTTAAATGTTGTGATTCTAATGCTTTTTCTCTCGCATGATACCGTAATACCTTAACTTCCTCACAGGAGATGAGCTCGGAAATTTGATGACATCTCGCCATTTAGCCAAGGATCCGCGATCAGGTCATGAAGAATGATTTGGCTACTTTCTATGGAATCCTTCCTTATGAAGAAAAGGGCACATCGGCGAACTGAAAGAGAGTGAAGATCTTTGGCATCTATATTCCCGCAGGAAGTGGTCTGTGATTCACTCAGCTTTGGGCTTTCCCGCCAACCATAACTTCATCCTCACAGAAGACACAATTGACTGTGTAGAACTATGTACTCACAACTCACAAGCTACTAGCTTGATCCTCAGAGTGGTTCCCTCACGACATATCGAGGACAAGGACAATTTTGGCCTCTTTATTAACCAACAATTGGGGTCCAAATCAATACCATATTTCTGCCTCTACGTGACCCATCCAATGCCTACTAACTCCATTTTCTTCTCCGATCACTGATCCCCATATCCATAGCCTCTTCCTCAAGTATGCTTCTGCTCTATCTAATCTTCTTCCTCGGGTTTATTTTTGGGAAAGACTATACTTTTAAGTGTGTGCCATGGGCTTATACAGAGCCTCTTCAAATTGGGACTATATCTAATTGTTCATATTTTAGAGCATTTTGTTCATCAAGTACATTGTTGTTGGACATACTGTCCTTTTCTTATTTTTGTGCTAGGAGCTCATAATCTATAATATGAAGCTCTATGTTGTCCTACTATTTTCTCATATGCTTCTCTATAAAGCACATTCATGCTATGTTCTTGAGGATCTTATAATTAATGACAAAACCATCTACTAAAAAAAAAAAAAAAAGGTAAAACTTTGGCGAAAAGAATATAATTTATTTTCAATAATAGCCTATTCAAATTTTAGTATCTCATTTTCAAAAAATATTCAAAATATAGCCATTTGGCTATAATAATAGCCTTTAAGGGCAACTCCCCGCCTTCTTTTCTTTTCTTTTTTTGACAATGCCCCTTTTTTCCTTCCTTTTTAGTCTCTCCCTTTTCCTCCTCTCTCCACCCTTGGCCCTTTTCCCCTTCTCCCCCATCCCTTTCTCCTCGTCCCATTTCCCCTTCCCTTTTCCCGCTTCCTCTTCCCCTTTTCTCATGCCATTCTTTTCCAAGTTCCCTTTCACCCTTTCTCCTTCCCCTTTTTTTTTTTTTTCCTTTCCCCTGACATTTTCTTTCCTTTACCTTTCCCTTTTTTCCTTCATGCCATTTTTCCCTTCCCTTTTCTCCCCTTTCCTCGTCTTTTTCACTTTTTCCCACTTTCCTATGCTTTCTTTTTCTTTTTGGTTTCTCTCTCTTTTTTCTTTTCTCCACACACTTCCCATTTCCCGTACCCCTTTCCCCTTTCTCTTCTCCTTTTTCTCAGGCCTTTTTACCCGGCCTCTTTTCTCCTTCCCCTCCCTTTCTTTTGCCTTTCCTTTGCCATGGCCTTTTTGCCTTTTTTTCTCCTCACCTTTTCCCTTTTTCCTTCCCTTTCCTCCTTCCCCTTCTCCCTCTTTTCCCCTTCTCTCAGGCTCCTTTTGCCCTCTCCCTTTTACGTTTCTCTATTCCTTTCTTTGTTTCTATGCTATTTTTCCCTTTCCTTTCCTTTCCTCATCCTTTCCCTCATTCCCTTTCTTCCATGCCTCTTTTCTCCCTTTTCTCCTTTGGTTCCTTTTTACCTTTTCCCTTGCCTTTTGCCTTCACATTTCGCTTCTCCTCCTTTTCTCCTTTTTCCTTTTCTCCTCTTTCTTTTCCTTTCCTTGAAAGATTAAAGTATGACCAATCCGTGGTAGAAAGATGTAATACCCGCCTTTGATGCAATCAAATGATCTCATCCACTCAAATTAGGCTTGATGCAACACGCTTATAACATTATAATATAAGATAACAAGAAGATTTAGAGCATTATATTTAAAGTTGACATAGCAATTATAGAACTAGAAACCAAAGAAAAGCCAAGAGGAGGCGAGCCCTAAGCCATGTAGAGATGGCGCCGCATTTCATCGGTGGTTCCGAGCATCCTGCGTCGAATCAGTAATTCTTGGCGCTGGAAGTCGTGATAGTTTGTTAGGTTCTCGTGTCTGTAGCTAGGTCGATTTGTATCGAAAAATTTTGCCAAAGATGGTTCTCGCCGCATAAATTTCCCATGCTAAGGCTCTTGGTCTCAGCTGAGATTCCCGGATGAAGCTTAAAACCAAGTGAGATGGCTTAGGAAGGAAGAGTCCTATGAAAGGGGATTGCCATGCTGGAGCCGAGATAGATGTGCAAGCTCCTTCCAACATGTGAGGCACTATGTCGAATCACTTGAGGATTTACCAACTGCAAATCTTAAGTTCACAAAAGAGAGGCATTCAATTTAACAGAGGTGAGAAGCAAGCAATTAATGCTATGGATATTGAACTCAAAGCAATTGTTGAGGGATATGCAGGCTCTTTTTAGAGTCACCCTCAGCAGATAGGTATGTCAATTGCTCTTCCTTTCAATTCAATTCAGAGAATTGAAATTGTGTGCCAGAATCTAATTCATATTCCTTCAAGCATGTTGCAAATCCTTGGAAACAGATTCAGAAACCCTCTGCCACCAAGCGCCAGAGAGGAGGTTGCTGGCGAAGGTGATATAGATGTAGCTATCTCGAGGGGGGCAAATCCTCTATGCGCACCTTCAGACTCACCTGAGTGAAGTTAGACACCCCTAGGCTACTAAACTGCTAACATCAAGACGCCCGCCTGAGGACAATGATACAAGATCCGCTCACCACCTGTGCTTTCGGAGACCTGATTGCTTTATTGTTTGTATTCAGAGCATAAGTGCCACAGGAGATATGACACACTTGATGGATATGGTTGGAAGATACTTTTGCATTCATTGCCTCTTCCTGGGCTGCCTAGTAAAGTACTCTTATTGCTTGGAGAATGAATGTTAATGTTACGCATCTCGCAGCTACATAAGTATGGTCGCTAGCAATTATTAAGTGGCTTGAGGAGGACATGAATGGGATTGTAATGCCAAGTTCTCAAACCAACCATCTCGTGAGGGATACTCTCACAGGGCGTCATTAACAAGAAACAAGATAAGGAATCTTGGTGGTTTCAAAAAGTAAGTAGCCCGTTGCTACTAGGAGACTTTAATATGGTAGAGCAGTGCAGGATCGCCCGCCCCCGTGCAATGATTGTGCAGGGTTTCCGGAGAGGACCAATGGTCTAGGATTGTTGCAGGATTTGCCATGGTAGAGGTGCTGAGATTTGTCTTCACATGGTGCACAGGGCAGATTGGGGCGGGCGGCTCCGCTGCATGATAGATGTTATGCCTCCTCTCACACATTGGATGAAGTACCCTCTCCGTGATAGGAGCAACATTTCCACTTCCATTTCAGATCATTATCCTCAATTGTTGTGTAGCCATAATACTTCTAGTTCCCCAAACCCTCCGCATCAGTTGTTTGCCTCGAACAACCCGCTTCTTGGACAGACATGAAGTCTTCTGCCTCTATTGCTCCGGACTTGTGGCTCAATACCTTCTCTGGGAGGAATGGCAGCATGGTGGCAAAGATTGGCTAGGATTAAACGCGCTTTGCTAAGGCTTTTGTAGGTAGCGAAGTTCAGCAGGAGCAACAAGAACTCCACTTACTCTATGGAGAGTTGAAGCAGATTCGAAAGCACAACCTTCGGATGGCATCCGAGAATGCCATATTGCAAGAGATCATATCTCTAGAGAAGTCGCTAAGGAAGCTCGGTGAAGTCTGACTTACTTGGCTGGAAACAAGAGATAGAGCTCTCGTTTTCTTTAGATAGCAAAGGTCGTGATGCAAGATCACGGCATCCCTACATTGTCGATAGTCGTGAAATTGAGGATCCCGCTGATCTCCAGAGGTATGTGCACGCACTATTTTTCAATGTTCTTGCTGCCAAAATGTCGCATACAACAAGAAATGCGTGATCTGGTTTTGGCAGTCAGGTTTACTCCATTCCGTAATTCATCAAGGTGATAGCTTAGAACAAGAACTTCCAAGGAAGATTTAAAGAGTGTACGTATGTGCATGGCTAAGGATAAGTGGGCACCCGGCTTCGTGGTTCCCTGGCGCCTCGTCTCGACATGGATTTGAACTCTCTCCCCACCAAAGGTTAGGCTCTTAGGCAACCGGTGCACCGCCAAGATTAGGTAAAAACGTTCTCGTGTAGATTTGCCAAATTGAATTTTTGTTCTTGTTGTGGTTTCATCGAGTCCATTGAACATTGTATAGTCTTGTGCCCACATTTGCAAGCTGCACGGATTGGGTCGATCATTGTTCCTGATCGATGTGTCGCCGTAATATACTTTTTTCATGTGTTTCCAGCCTTCATGGGTCATCTCTACAGTTGCTTTCCATCCTGTAAGGTATGGTTGGTTTGGTTGGACGGGAACGACAGCCGTTATGGATTTTTCAAGGGATTCAGCAACCTTCAGCCTTCTAGTTCCACCTAATTTCTACATAAGCTATTCCGCAGTTTTCTTGTGCTTCTATCGTCTAGAGGAGACAAAGTTTTGTATCCTGGGACGAGATATTTTGCACATTGTAAATGTATCGGGGAGTTTTGTACAGTTGATTACTAGGAGGTGATTGGAAGTTTACGCACTAGTTTTTTAGTATGGAGGCTGAGTGTCTTGTCCCTCTCGAGGCATTCTTTTTTCCTCACTACTGCCTTGTATTGCCATTCTTTTAATATAGTGTCTCAGCTTCTTCAAAAAAATCCTGGGACAACATAGTAATTTTATGATCCCGGTGAAAAAGCAATAATTTCAAAGACTATATCTACCGGTATAAATGGTCATGAATATATATTCAATCATGCGTATCTTCTGGCGCGATCATCACCGTGAAGAATATTTTGTTTCTTTGCTTTGTGCAATACTAGACATCAAAGACAAAATAGTGGCATGCTGCTCAGCATAGCGGAGTAAGAAACTGCAATATAAGACAAACACACATGATTAATTTCCAATAAATATGTTAAATTTAAATAAAATGTAGAACTTTTAGCTCGCTAACTAATCAGCCAGTTCTTCAATCACATATGTGATTATATTTCACCCCATTGAAATGTTTGTATTGATTCGATTTGATAATGTTTATATGTCCCAATGATTTCAAACATCCATGCCTCAGTTCGATGGTTGCCATCCCAGCAAAGAAACATTCTTCCACAAAAATCTGACCAATCCTTATTATTTACCAATGACTCTTCAAATTCCTTATTCACTTCTTGCCAAGTATGGGTCCCAATCATCAATGTCTTCATTACACTAGTCACTAAAATAACATGACCTTTTGTTGTAGCCATTGACAAAGTGAAGTGCCCCTTAGATTTCACATAACCATCCTGACTAAAGGTATCTCTTAGTATTTGCGCTCTTGTACCCACTTTGTGGACCTCCTCATTCCTAATTCGACATAAAGGAATCATGATGGGTGGTTCTGTATCCCACTTTAATGCCAGTGCATCCAAGGTTTCTGAAATCACTTCGATAGTAAAAGAAGCAGATAAGTCACCAAGAACACCCTCATCAGATTCTGAACTCTTTCCTTCTTTCTGGCCACTTTCTTTAAGTTTGATTCTGTCTGCTCTGCATAGCACTTCTTGCCCTTTTTTTAATATCAACAATCTTATTTGTTGACCTTTCTATTAGCCCAAGTGGATTTGCACTAGATTCAAATGACATGTTGGTCTGAGGGATATGTATGGCACTGGCTATGTCCATTTCTATAAGCATATAATTTCCTCATCTACTTACCCTCTGATGCCACCAAGACCCACAAACCTACGACTTGATGTCCACCTTGTCGGCTTTTCCAGACCACCAATCAATAATTTCATGATAAATATCTTCTGCAATTTCAATAGTTTCTTCATTTCTCCATTTCCTACATAGGTCCAGATGCTGCAATCGATAGGCCACATAAATGTATTTATTTGTATGTCGTTGCATGCACTGCTCAAAACAAAATTGACATGAGCACTCTCCACCTAAAATCTCTTGACCATTGTTGAACACATCTCGTACTGTTGTCCACTTAGCCTGCTCTTCATCGGCCATGAATTTCCTAAATTCAGCTGCTGGAAAACCTTTGCTCTCCATCACCTTATTTAGTTTTGCCCAAAATATCTCTGTGCAATGTAATCTTCAGTATATAAAACAAGGCAACTTACTTTGGATCATAGACATAATACCCTAAGGTTTTCCAAGTGGGAATACCTTTCACATGATCGGGTGAAACCCACTGACACGTGGCCCTATTCACTAAATCTATCAAAACTTAGGTCCACAGTGGATATCTTGAATGTATATTATCTTTCATTCTCGTCATCATGTAATTGGTAGGGAAACACTGAACCATGGAAGCACTGGTATCTGCTATGTTGTCTCAGATATAAAATGCTATCGTGATCTTGAAAAATGCATTTTGTTATACTTTTAAGGTTGTATATTCATTATGTCCTTATAAAGTTCTATATCTTTGAAGTTGTATATCCTTGTAAATACTTAAAGTTGTATATCTTGACATGAAAAAATAAAGGGTTCGATTTACACATCTACCATTTTCCACATCCTATTTGCCCAACTTTATATGTTTATTTTATCTCACGGCTTGCCATGGTTAAAAGTACCTTTATCTTTGTATCTTATCCTACGATTTGTTTTTTATGTTTTTACAGTTTGCCTTATTCCATAGTTTCGGCCAACTCTTTAGGCAATTCTTTTCCATATTTGCCCAACTGATATGTTCAATAAAATGGCCCCACATTTGCCCAACTTTTTTCTACATTCTCGCCGCCCTAGCATTGGCTGCCAGCCTATGGTTAAAAATCCGAATTCGCTTTCAAAGAATTGGTTTGGAGTCTGGCTCTTGCTGCAAGAAGAAACATCTTCAAATAGTGTAAGTCTTTGCATATAAGGTTCTTGTCTCAATAGAAACACATAAAAATGTGTTGAATTCCAAGGGGACGGCACCGTTTGTCTCATTCTAAATACAATGTGCTTAGTTGCAAGGAACAACACCGTTGTTTAATTTTTGTCTCATCCTATAATACATTAAATATGCTTATAATTGAAAGGGGACGGCACCGTTCCCTTAGTTTTTGTCTGATTCTAAATGCATAAAATGTGCTGATTTCAAAGGGGACGACACCATTGCTTTATTTTCTCCTGAATTGGAAGACATAAAATATTCTTCATTGCAAGGGGACGGCAATGCTGCCTTGATTTTTCTCAGAAGTTAAATGCATGAAATTTCTTTCATCCTAAGGGGACGGCACCATTGCCTTATTTTTTCTTAGCTTTCAATGTCAAAATATTTTTCCCTTTCACAAGGGCACGACATGGTTGGCTTGGTTCTACCATTCTATTCTTATTCCTTTTCAAGCTTAAAATTTAAGATTCCTATGTTAATCCACCTCTTATTCCTTTTGAAGCTTTGATTTAAGATTAAAAGGGGACAACAAAGATGATGTTACACAATTGATTTTTAAATATTAGGCTTTAATCAAATGAGCTGCGGGTATATTGTTTTTTCCTCTTTTATGTTGTAATTCTTGCAGTGTTGTCTATTGGTATAGTAGAAATGAGAAAGAGTCAGCAAGATTTGCTACTAGATTTGTCACTTTTAGAAAAAGCCAAGAGGTCATCAATGCGATAATCAAGTTTTACGCCCAATCTATACCCAAAGTCGGGCTAGCAGCTGTCCTAACTGTATGATGCATGCTTATTTGATACGAATGCTACCCGCAAAGTTCTAAATATGCCAGTTGAGTGGTAGATACTTGGGAACATGGCCTAACGTTTCAAATCTGTTGGGAAGATTAGAAAGAAGTGTTGACTCTGGAATAAGCCTTATGCAAAGAGTTAATGTAATTAACAAACAAGTGTCTAGGAGTGGAATGCCAGAACATAATCCTGGATCTGGTGGTAATAATCGAACCATCCTAAGAAAGATATCCACAATCACTAATTCTGAAGCAGGAAGTCACCATCCAGATAAGGTAACCCACACTATGTCGCATTCAATAATTGATGATTCAGCGAGAAGGACAATACATTTTGGTAGTCCACAAATTAGAGTCATAGAAGTAGATATACATCAGCTAGTTGGGCCTTGAGGACACTTATTGGAAGTGAGGTGAAATGTATGGGTCAAGTTTCTAGAACTGGCTCCTTCTTTTTATGGGATCAGAAACATCGAAATGGAGAGCAAGAACAAATGATGTGGTTTTATTCAATGAATGTGTAGCAGACATGGTATCATGATTATAGTATTGCCGGTGCTCTTAATAGACCCGATAGTTGGCCAGTGCCTATAGGAGTCAACATAAAGAATGAAGAATTGCGAGTGTTGATGAGTAACAGATTTGAGGTGAGAGGGTTCTCATCCACATCCAATCAGTATCCCATTGATATTTTTTCTGATGCACCTTAGCAAGTAGCTTCGTCAGAGTTAGAAATGGAAAGCCTGTGAATAAAAGAGCTAGATTGAGTAATGATGAAGATGTGAATCTAGAGCGAAACTTTGACATGGAAACAGAGGGTGTTAGGAAATAGATTATAACAGGCAGAAATCGTGTAATTTTTGAGTTTAGAAGGGATGCCGACATTTACAAAATTGAGGTTAGTGCACACTCTAAATGTAGTTATTCAAAATTCATGAAACATGATTGCAAGGGTAGATTCCTACTGTATAAGCACATGTGTTATGTCTACAACAAGGTGTTAGGACATAATCCAAAAGATAATAAGGAGGTGATCTGGGCAAAGATTGATGGATGCCGACCGCAATGCCTGTGTGCTGACTAAATTCTTTAAAAGTAATTTTGTATCTGGTAAAGAAGCAGACAACATCAAATTTTTGGTGTAAACTGTTCAAGATATCATCATATGAAATATGATTCATTTTAAGTTTTATTTGAAAAGTTTTCCCAATATTGATGAATGAAATAAAAGGAATGCGCGAATATTTCTTACAACGAAAACATGGTTCGAAAAAACATAAAAAAAAGTCGGACTCATTAACCCGAGAATAGTTGGGGAGGCCGAAGACAAGGCATTAAGCTTGGAGGAGGCACCAACAACCCCGGGGCAGAAACAACAAGCTTACAACGGGAAAGCAACAGGGCCATATCAGCTAAGGCAAGCATCCTCCACACCAGCAGGGCACCAGTATCAGGGAAAGACGGATAGGAAAGGATCTTAGGGGGAACAGAGGCAGCAGGGAGGCCCGGGGAAATCAGTGAAATTCTTTTTAGACATTATCCCGAAGGAAAAGAGGGAGGACTGCATAAAGAAGAAGCTATTTTTTAGGGCTTCCAGCTGGGTCATTGTACACATGATTGCCCCTTCGTAATGCAAGCAGCACTGACATAGCTCATTGATTGGAAGCCACCAACGGAAGTGGACGACGATGAAGACCCCAGGAACCACAAGACTACATAGAAGGTGAATGCAGAATTTGTGTAGCTATTGAGTCAGGTGATGTCAAAAATCCATCCACGGTTATTTTGGCAGAGGGCATCATTGATAGTAAGCCCTACATAGTCCTCATAGATACAGGTAGTTCGCACAACTTTGCTTCTCCCAAATTGGTTGCCTTAATGAAGAGTAAGACCCTTAAGTCCAAACCCAGGCCGATCAGTATGGCAAGTGGTGCAATTCACCACACCAAGGAAAAGAGAATCAACTTTGATATAGACCTTAGTGGAACCAAATAGGCTATGGGGGCCGAGGTAATGGATACTGGTAAATATGACCTCATAGTGGGAATGGAGTTCTTGAAGTTTAGCTGCTAAAACCCATGATTGATCAGCGCATAAGCACGAGATTTAACATCACAAAGACTCGATGGGAACCGCTGGTAATCAGCTGTAAGGTGGTCCTTTCAGCCATGCAGTGTATATATTTGAGGCAATTGCACAAAAACATAATGAAGGACAAGGTGGAATATGTCCTTAGGCTAGAGCCAATCGAGATGGGTCAGGAAAAGCAAAGGGAGCCAAGCTTGAACCAGTTGCCCAGGCCAGTAACAAGGCTAATCAAAGAGTTCCATGATGTGTTTCCGGATGAAATCCGTCAATTACCACCCTATAGAGGTGTGGAGTGTGAGATCACACTAGCACCAGATGTAAAACCTACCAGCAAGGTTGCCTACAGGATGAGTCCCCCAGAGCTAGTTGAGCTCAAGAAGCAATTACAAGAATTGCTTGAGCTCGGATACCTCAGGGCAAGCGTATCACCCTTTGGGGCACCCATTCTCTTTGTGAAGAAGAAGGATAGAAGTCTAAGAATGTGTATAGACTACCATCAATTGAACAAGCATACGGTAGAGAACAAATATACCTTGCCTAGGGCAGATAACTTGATGGATCAACTCCAAGGAGCAAAAGTCTTTTCCAAGATAGACCTGAGATCAGGATACCATCAGATAAGAATCAAGGAATAAGACATTCATAAGTCCGCATTTAGAATGTTGTATGGGCACTATGAATTTACAGTTATGCCTTTCAGCTTGTCAAATGCTCCAACGATGTTCATGAGGCTAATGAACAACATCTTCAGAGAGTTCTTGCATGAGTTCGTCATCATCTTTTTCGATGACATTCTAATCTATAGCAAGTCTATGGAATAACATGTCTTGCAATTGAGGAAAATATTAGAAAAGTTAAGACGACATCGTTTGTAGGGCAAACTTTCAAAATGTCACTTTGCAACAAGTAGAGTGGAATATGTGGGACATGTGGTTACAGCAGAGGGAATCTCAACAGAACCAATAAAAATAGAAGCCGTAGTGGATTGGCCAGCACCAAAGAATGTCTCAAACGTGAGAAGTTTCCTTGGCTTGGTGGGCTACTACCGCAAATTTGTAAAGGACTTCGCTAAGTGGGCGTCCCCTTTGTCGGACCTCACTAAAAATAAGAAGGTAAAAGATTGGGTGGCACATTGGCTCGAGAATGTCCAACCTTTCTTTGAAAAGCTCAAGAAAGCCTTGACAACAGCAGCACCACGTCACCCCACCGTGACTCAAGCAAGGATAAGTTAGAAGCAACCGATGCTAGTGTTTGGCAAATGTGGAGTTCTATGCAAGAAGGAAGAGTGGTAACCTATGACTCCAAGAAATGAACGACTTGTTAACGTTATCCAACACATGATCAAGAACTCCTCGCCTATAGTAAGAGTCTTCTATTTGGAGGCACTACCTGCTTGGTAGAAATTCCAGCTTGGATACAGATCATCAAAGCTCAATATATATATTTTAATGATCCAATTTCAACTTGAGGCAAAGGCTTATGGATGGAGTTCCTCAAGAGTATGACTTTGAGATAGTCTATAAGCTAGGTAAATTAAATATGGTTGTTGACTCTCTCTCGCAGCCATTGGAGACTCGAGTGCATTGCAACGCCATCTTGTGTAGTGATTTCAGCAAAACGATTGGAGAGGTCTTGCCTTCAAGTAATGAATTCAAGGAAATATGGCTAGTCTTTGCAAAGAGGCATGGACAGATAAAGAAAGAGAAGCTTATAAAGGATATAAGAGAAGCGCAACCTTTCTACCATATGACAAACTTTGTGTCCTCAATCATCAGGAGTAAGGAAGTTAATTTTTCAAGGATAATTACAATAGCCCAATAGTCGGCCATGCAGATTCATGAAACCTACTTCAAATAAAAGTAGCTACTTGCTATCCGCATGAAGAAGGAGATAGCCAACTACATTTGGCAATGTCACGGCCACACCGAGCAATCCTGGAATTTGGGAATCTTGGAACCCTTGGCAGTGTCAACTGCTAAGCCGCTAAGTGGAAGGTTGTGAGCATGGATTTTATAACCGGACTCCCAAGAACAACAAGAGGCCATCATGCCTTAATGGTAGTCGTCGACGAATCATCTAAGATGGCTCACTTTTTGCCATGTCGAACCACGGATACTTCGTTAGATACCGCCTTGCTGTTTGCAAAAGAAATATTTAGATTACATGGGATGCCAGAGAAATTATATCCGATAGGGATCCCAAGTTCATAAATGCCTTTTGGAAGGACTTCTTCAATACAATCCGCATCAAGTTATTATGAGCACGACTTATCATCCCCAAACTGACGGTCAAAACTGAAAGCACCAACCGTGATTCTAGAAGATATGTTGAGAAGCTACGTGTGGAACAAGCAATCCAAATGGGGTGACTATATTTACTTGGTAGAATTTGCTTATAATAGTACCAAGAAGGAATCTTCACAAATGTCCCCCGTTACGATTAACTATGGTTATCAATGTTGACACTGCACACTCTGGCATAATCCAGTTGTCTAAAGTGGAAGCCAACAAATGTTGTGGGATATGCAAAGAATTAGTGGAAGAGGTTAGAGGCTATCTTCTGCAGCAAGACAACAAAAGAGTATAGCCTATTGCCATAGAACGCATATGAGTTCCAAGTTGGGGATAGTGTCATTTAAGATCAAGGTAAAACAAACAAAACTTCAAATTGAGAATTGTAAAGAAGTTTGGTTCTTAAGATGTGGCTTAGACCTTTCAAGATCCGAGCAAGTAGGAATCAAGTTTACAAGCCTCGAATTTGCCATCCCATCTCAAAAGTCCACAAAGCCTTCCAATGCAGTTTCCATTAAAAGAGGCACACCCAAACCTGCAGGAGGTCTCTGGAGACTCCAATCTGTTGAGATGGATGAGAAGCAAATCAAGATAAGTCAAGTGAGCAATTCTAGATAAGGCATTAAGAAGGCAAGAAGGTCACAGCTCTTTTCAATATTTGGTCATGGAAGTACTTGCCCATGGAAGATGCAACTTGGATATTGAAGCAAGATTTAGAAGCAATATCCGATTTCATGGCTACCCGCCAGCCTAAGCCATCACCGGAATTGGTCAAAGCCAACCTGGCTGTGTGCTTTAGCTAAGCTTGGTATGTCCTAGTGTAGGAGGCCGGAAGGCATATGCATTCAGGCTAGTAGGGTGGTATATGCAGAATCTTGAGTGCGTGTAATGATGAGATACCTCCAGGGCTTCTAGGTCAACACACCAGCAGTGTGCATGACCAGAAGGGTCATGTGAGAGGAGAGCAAGATGGTGGGCGATGATGAGACTATCATTTGATGATCTCTACGCCAATGCATGCAGCACGCGCACATGACCATAGGAGGTCATGTAGAGGTCTCGAGTGATCATGTGCTATGATGGATCGTGGAGATGTTCCCTAGCTTAAACCCCTAAGGCATGAAGAATCAAGGTGTACGGATCAAAGGGATCTTGTACAAGGTAACACCCGACAAGGGCACGATAGGATCATCCTAAATAGTCCTTAAGCTCAAATCATATGGGCCATGATCGAGTGCAAGGTAGTGAGTAGGTAACCTTGAGCTAGTAGTTCGCTCATGGAGTGTCGTGGGTGGTCCCCTAAAACCACAAACTCAAGAACTAAATCCAATATAATATGCTACGTGATGCGTGCCGCTGAAGGAGCATGGATGAGGGAGCACATTATTTAGAAGACACAGAGCCAAAGTTTGTAGACTTAGCTATGAACTCCTAATAGCGCTTATAATAATCTATGGTTATATTGTATACAAGTAATGACTTATGAAGGCTATATAATTTTGTATGTGTAAAATATAGCCTATATGCACGCATAAGTAGCTAATAACAAGCTGATCTCTTTGCACAAAGTTAAGCCTTGCCCATGTGTGTGATCTTTGTGGTTAGTATTGTGTTCTGCCACCTTAGCATGATGCTAAGGACAACATTATCCTAAGTGGGGGAGAATGTGACATTCTCCGAAAATATACGCCATAAATACGTATATTTATAGGCCTCGTCAGCCGTACAAGCCTATCACTATAGATTTGTACACCATAGTAAGTGGAAAATGGAGCATAGCTAAGTTATTTACATAACTTAGCCAACCTTAGGCTTAAGGCCATTTCCACATGGCCTCAACCTATTGGGCACCCGCCACATGGAAGCATCCCATTGGAGCCACGTGGCAGTGACATGGAACCCTAACCTATAAGTATCCTAACCCTAACCCTACGCCACTTTTTGTCTCCACCTACTTTGTGACCTGTTCTTCGCTCGAGACCCTGTTTCGAACACCATTCATTGTGGCATAACTCAGATCGACAACGCCAAGGCAATATGCTCATCAGAAGGAGGAGGAATCACTCGACTCATCATCAAGTCATGGAAACTCGAGGAGTTGGAGGAAGTTCGTTTGGAGCAGGTATTCATAGTAGCTTCATAGGTAGATCATATAGAACCTAGGATTCCAGATGAGCTAGTATCTTATCTTGCTAGTAGAACCTTTCTATAACCCTCAGTCTAGGTTTGGAACCCTAATCAATGAACCCTAACTGTAAGTTAGATGCATGTGATTAGGATTAAATGTATCTTCATTATTAATCATAATATGTTGATGTATGATGTTGATTGATCTATGTTTGCACCTCTTGTGTATTGGGAAGGGGGGTAGAGACCTAGTAGCTATTATGTAGATGATGCTTCGTTTAGACCCTTAGTTCCTATTATTATGCGGCCTGTGCATAGGAACCCACTCGGCTACGGGGGCTATGGAATGACTTAGCACTATACAACGAAGCTAGTGGCAAAGTGGATGGAGTTTCCTGTTGAATGTGGCTATTGTAACTGTATAGGCTAGGTCTATGGTCGGTCACTTGTGTAAATGCATGGGTCCACACTCGGTCAATAAAAGGTCTCACCTCAAGAGCTGTGTGTTGGCTTACTCTTGTTTTGGGAGTTCAATGAAATGAATCGTGTGTTGCCACGCATTATGTAGCCAAGGAAACGACCTCGAGAAGGGGAGATGAAAACTCTTCCTAGCTCATCGCACCGGGAGATGTGACTCGGAGTAGTCTCATGGGTGATACCATGAGACCACGATCCGCGCAGTTATAGACACAATTCGCCCGGACGAAGCCAATGCAAGAAAAGTATGCAATGTGAGGGGCGGAGGGCAGGGCCATTACTACCTATTGTTTATAGCCAGCCCTCGCCATCATGGTATTCTGTCAGTTTATCTTGTAGCGCAAATTCGCCGGGCCTACTTCTACGAGTCTGAGCTCGGTAGAGCTCTCATGTTTTATGGCATGTTGATATCTTTTGTTGACCGCGGATGTATGGATGTGCTACCTCGAGGTAGTTAGATGTATTGCTATTAAGGCGCCGACATTATGTTATAGCTCAGCTGTATAGGATCCCATACATGAAGGGCGCCAAGGCATCTCCATGTCCCCTTCCAACACTATTAGGGTATCTTGGCGCATGATAGATGGAGGGCCATGCGCCAGAGGGTCGATGGGAGATTTCCACGATTGCGGAATCGCAAGGCCATATATATAGTAGGAGCCGACCAAACTATATAATGAAAGGTCATTGTAGTACAATAGACTTTTATGAAGATAAGTTCAAAAACAGTAGATTGGGCACTTGTTTTGGCCTCTTTCATTCTTACTTTAGACATGATAAAGTACGGGTCAAGCTCGTGACGATTTTTCTTTTTTTTGATGTATTATAGGATTTGTGGTATAAAACAAGGTGACGGATCAAACGCGAGACTAATGACCTCGCGAATTGCACTAATAAAAAGCATCTTTTGTAGATTCCTAAGATTCCCTTTAATTCAAATGCTTACTTTGGGGTCACTTAAAAAATAGACTACAAATTTAGTTAACAGTGTGCTCTTTTGGCGCTCTAATTATTAAAAATGCTTCTTTACTTTCCGCGGGTAATTCATTTTGGGTGTCCTAAAAACAAAAAAAAAACTTGGGAAGTAGCAATTACAAGAAATCAACAAAAAAAAAATAGTTGGAATCTGCCATAGTACAACTTTTTAAAAGCTAGCAAGAAAGGAAAAATATGTGTTCCGTTAGTAAATTTTAGAAAACCTCGAGATAAGGTGCTATGCGCCGCATAGACAAATCTCTCAGTAGAAATTTTTGTATACCAAAAATAATACAAATCACTCCTAAAAGTCAGTATGAGCTTGAACTTTCACTTAAGATCTAAAAAGCTTGCAAAGAAGGCACACATGTGTTCATTCACCAAGCCCGAACAAACTTTAAGATAAAAATGTCTATGCGCCAACATAGACAAAATTCAAGACAAAAATTATTTCAGCAAATGAAATAAAAAGTACTCCAAAAGGTCTTTTGTTTAATATTCAACATCATTGGTAAAGCTTATACAAGCTTTGCACGCGAAAAAAGCAAGAGTGTATCACAACAAATCACCAAAAAGTCTTGCTTGCTTTTCTCTGCAAACAACTACGTGACAAAAATATTAAAGCTCTCAAGGTAAAAGGTGAATGTAACTACAAATTTAAGACCTTACAATAGCAGCTTCTTGCCGTGGTTGCCAATCGGCGAGCGGCTTCATCAGAACGCCGCTATACTCTATATCGGATTCTTCATCTCCACTACTAGGACCCTCTGTTGTTCGTCAAGAACTGACTTAAGTAGGCTCCTCGCTTTTTCAGTTGTCGGCCCGAGCTGGGTTCTCGATTTGTTCCTTCAACAATGTAAATCATGAAGCCGCGGTTTATTATCAACCTCAAAGTGTAAAAGTCAGAGGTAAGGACAAATGTTCTCTTATCTAAGCCTACATCATCCACGCGGATTCTTGTTCATTGTTTTCCTTCCTTCTTGGACAGAACGGTTTTATATCATATTCCACAAGAGGTGGATCAGAAAGCCTTAGTGGCATACCAAAGGAACCTTTACAACTGAAGGAAGGTTATCTTGAAGGTAATATCTTTGACCCTTGCAATCCAAAAGGACGCTTCCTCATCGGCCATCCGTTGAAGGGACTCGCTATTAACATGTCCTTTTGTAAGTCTCTGCAAGCTCGAGTTTGACCGACTTTCTTTTTATCGCTTTTCTCGCCCCTAAATACATTTGACGTCAGGTTCTTGTTGTTCACTAAAGCTGGGAGTGCAGTCCCGATCGCACTTTCCTCGTGAATTTTGAATGTGCTGTGACGTCACTACAAGGTCATCTAAAGGGAACTCTAAGACAAAGGTTCTTCAAGATCTTTGTTAAACTGCCATGACTCCTCAAACTTCGCCTTTCCCACCAGCGCTATTCACGCCATCAAGTACTTAAATCCCAACCGTGATGTTTTTTCCATGTTGGCCACGCAGACAAAGGGATCCTGGCTGGATTCTTTTTGGTGTAGTCAATGGAACTTTAGGGCCGCTGCAAAGCTCTTTTCATTTCGTAACGGCCCTCAAAATGACTGGAGGGGTTACAGCATTACCTTGAAGATGCTTTCCGCTATAATTTTGAATTTGACATGATGCTGAAATGTCAAATTATTTAGCGGTGGATGGCGTGATTCAAAAGACTGCTTTTGAAAAAGTCAAATTCACGGAATCGACAGTCTCGCCAAGACCTCATAACCGTTCTATTTCTCGTAAGATTGTTCAATCACTTCCAACAAGGAGTCAAGATGCAAGCTTTTTTCCTCATGAAGTCTCAATCGGGTGCTTAATCGAACATCCGTCGACCGCGTCATGTGTGTGACCCACTAGAAGAAAGCCCACTTTAAATCTTCCAAACATGCTAAGCTCTACCAAAGATAGCACAAGTAGCAGAATACCCGTTTTTTATTCTCCGTGGTATTGTCCAACAGACATAAAAGCACCGGAGGTAGCTTTTCTTTGCCAAAGAATATCTTGTTAAGAATTGTCACAAAGAAGGTTAGATCACCATGAATAAGTAAGTCAAGTAAACTCAAGCAGCCCACCACACCATTAAAAATCGTACCAACCAAATGCAACTCCTCAAAAATCCGCCTCGCAACTCTTTTTTAGGAACATTCACAAAGTGAGGCAGGTTTGTTCTTTTCCTCGTCCATGTCAATCACAACCGCATAACGGTGAATGGTTTTCCAAAGATTTTTTTCATGCTTCGCAAGTTTCCTTCTCTCTAAAGCCCGAGCCTCCTCTCTGCTCTTGAGCCGCCGCGAATTTGATCTGCAACAAAATCGAGAAGCTTTACGCTTTACTTAAACAGATCGCTAAAATCGTGGTCCCCGCGCTTGCGCCGCATAGACACAACACTTTGCTCGAAAGTGGACATGAAGACTAACCGCGCAAACTCTTGTTTTGCCCATGACGCGCGATAGACAAAAACACTCTTCCCCATGCCGCGATAGGCAAGATTGATTTTGACTAAGCCGCCGCATGATCGCGAAAAACATTGATTGTGCACGCAGTAGGTAAACATGAACTTAGGTAATTACTTTCCTGCTAGAACCTTAGTCGAGATCTCTCCTTCAAAAGAGAACAAAGTTGCGCAGACGGAAAACCTCGCTGCGGTTCCTTCGAATCCTAACGGTGTTAAATTCCCCGCCTACAAATCAAGGAAGTAGGAGTAAGAAAGGAATCATCCCGGCCGAAGAGATCTTTGTACAAGGAATAGACCTCTCTTTCTTGCAAAAGTTATCCATTAGATGATAAACTCCATCGCTTAAGTAACCTTTCGCACTACTGCCAAAGAAATCCACAAGCCATTCCTTCGGGCTTCTAAACAAAGACATGCCAATCGCTTTTTGGGTGATGAGTCATCAATACGATTCAAATCCGCTGCTGCGACTTCCAGCCGTCTTCACGCTACCTAAGGTATGTATGCTTTTGAAAGCTAGTTGACAAACAACTTTTCTCATCAAGTAGTAAGAAAAGTTGTCTCCGGCTCTTCCGCCCTCGACGCTATTAGCCAGTAAGCTTCCTGGTCACCCCGGCCGTTACGTAAAGCTATGCCTTAAGTTCCTAATGGCGTAAAATGTGAAGGATCGCGAAACATTTTTTCGACAGCGTGTTAGCCTCTTAAAGGCCTCGTGTATAGTTTCATCTGATTAATTAGAAGATTTTACTGAGAATCTGCCTACGTAACGCCAAATATCCTCCAAGCATGTTCGAGCTCCTAAAAGGAGAAGGTATCAAAAGAGAAGGACTCTCCTATTTTCCCATGAAGGAGATGGAGAATATTTGCCTTGGTGGTTGGCTGTGCTAAGGAGTTCTAAATTTACACGAGCTTAATGCATATTATGTGAGGGTGAAGGAGGATAAAATGTGGAAGAAGAGGGGCGGATCAATGTATTGTGACTGAGACTCCTCCATTTCTTTTGCCGAGGATTCTTGCCATGTTTTGTAATGTACCGTGGGAGGTGAGGGAGAGCAGAACTTACCACCAAAAATCTAAACAAAATGTCGTGGACTTCCGTGCTTAACATGGATCACCGTTCTATATGTTTGCTGTAAGACAAAAGCAAATTTTGTGTAAGACTTACTTGTATGCATTAGGTTGCTAATTAGCAAGTCCTATGCGCCAAGATAGGCAAATCCTCAATGTAGTCCTATACATTCCACTTAACAAACTTCTAAGCACGCATGGGATTAGCAAATACTATGCACGCATAGGTTCAAGAATAAACATAAGTCTACTCAGCCGTTCGCGGCGCTATGGATGGCCTTCCCCAAACAAACACTTTGTACGCACAGTTCAAGAAATAAACAGGTGTCTACTTCAGCTTGCCTATGCGCCGCATAGACGGCAATAGTACTCATATAAGCAACCCCATGGGAAAAAAAATAAACGTCCATGTATCTTCCATACCTAAAACCCAAGAACTACTTAATACCTGAGTATAAATAGGCCAACCGGGCAGTCATTTCTCACATAGATGGCCTTGCCTCTAGGCCACCAAGACCACCGCCCCGCCGAAGCCCTCTTCTTCTCCCAAGTTTGCATCTCCATACAACTCAGATAGCACTCACCAAAATGGCAAGTGTGTCTGCTGCACGGTTTTCCCCGCCTCTAGTGTAGTTATTAGTGTGATTTTAGAATTAGTTTGTTGCATTTTGATGTTGTTAGCTTGTGTGGAAATGAAAATAGGTTAGTTGCAATCTACTTTTAGATATTTGTTCTGTGATATTTTGTATTTTGTAAAGGCAAATATGGTGTAGTTGTTATAAAGAAGTCTTATGTATGCGATAGATAATGGCTTTACTCCATGCCGCATAGACACAATTCTTTTTTGTCCTTGCACGCTTGGAGTAGTAGGTTATTATTGTAGTTCATGCGCGCATAGACACAATTTTTTTGTCCTTGCACGCAGAGACAAAACTTAAGGTGTCTATGTCAAGATAGATATCCTAGGTTTTGTCTCTGCAGATGCATAGACAAAAACTATTTATACGTGAGGACGCATAGACACACTAGGTATTTCGTCTACTTGTCATTAGACAACAATCCTAGTGTGCGTCTATGCTTATTAGGTTTATTATGTTTTTGTTTTCACTCTTTTTACTTCTAGTCTCATTGTTTTTGTAGCATTCTTTTATTTTTCTCGACTGCTGTGCTTTATATTTCAGAGGGAAGAAACCCAAAGGTGAAAGCCTTCTCGTGATGTGCAAGCTCCCAAGCTCCCCTACCTTTACCACTGCAAACATGGACCCGAACAGATGACGGTTCTCTCGTAGGAACCGGCTAATGGTTAATCATTCGAGGTGGTGAATATCCTCGCACACTCCACTATGTGTATCCAGATATTGCCACTAAATCTTCCCTTGCCAAAGTCGGTTGACCGGATCAGATTTTTAAGAAGTGGCAGAATCACCGAATACAACTTTTCAAGATGGCTACAATAACGCATCACCACCACCGTGAAAGGTGAGAAGACACCACCATGTTTTTAGACTCCAGTATGTCCGCTAATGAGAACGCCTAAGAATTCATAGCTGTGCTTGTTTCAAGCAACAAAAGGTAAGCATTTCTTTAGTTTGTCTATGCGCCGCATAGGGTTTTTCTTAACTTTTTTTTGCGGTGATCTTGTGTTCAATCAACCTGATGCTTATGCGTAAGGATCCACTCTTGAACCTATTCAAGCGTGGGTGAAGCGTAAATGAAAGAGCCGAGGTGTATTTGAGGTAGATCCAGATGTAGAGCAAGGGGTAGAGCCGAGAGAGATGGAATACCGATAAAGAGGTGGAACAGACTTGAGAGTTCTGGAGGAGGAAGAACTGATTTGCCAAAAAGAAGAAAAAAAAGACGCAGCGGATCAAAGAAGGCAAGCTCAGACAAACAACAATCTGTGTCAAGGGAAGCGGTCAGAAAAGGGAGTCTTCGGCGTAATCTCTGCCCAAGGCACCGCATCAAGATAGCCTCAAAGGGCAAGGACGCAGGGCTCCAAAATGCCGGAGGACATTGAGAAGAGGTGCCGTGCCCGCATTATGCATTTGCTGCATTGATAGAGTAGTTGTGCCCAAAGGACCCTCAGGTAAATGTGCCGCTGCGGTGTAAGAAAGATTTATCCGGACCACCGCGCCTTAAAAGAGAGAATCAGTATGGTGGCCGTAATGCAATCGCGGTTCCTACACATAGTGATTGTCGACCCTAAGTACCGTAAAAACCTTAAATAATTTAAGAAAGAAGAGGCTGACAATTACATGTACATTGTGATTGGTGGAACACACACATTTAAGGCAAAAAGGCGTAATTGAAAGAACTTGCTAAGCAATCTTCATCTCTATCATTGCCTAATGCTTGGTGGCAACCGGACAAGCAAAACTCGCTTACAGTGAGCCACAACGACAACCCATCAAAGCTGAGCATGAGCTTGTCGATAAAATTAAATTTATGCACGTAGAATATGATAATTATAGGGCAGAGAACCCTGAAAGAAAGCATACAAAGGATGATCCGCACGCTTATCTCGCTTTTAAAGGAGCAATGTGCAATTGAGTGCCGCTTGACTTACTAATCGCAAAGATGCTGTGGACTTCATTGATTAAATACGCATAACTGCTTGAAGCGCTTTCGTGCACGGCCGCGTAAGTTTCCTTAGTTGTTGTGTTTGAATTTACCTTACTCCATGCGCCAAGCATAGACACTCAATCTTCTTTAGGTGTGCAATTTATTTGGGATCCGCAGAGGTACTTGATATGTATGATCGTACCTTGAAGACAAAGGGGAAGAAGCCTGAGACAAAAAGAAAAAGGAGAGCCCTCCAAACAAAAGGATATGAGTGTGATGCCTTGAGGAAATGCGGTGGCCTCAAAACATGGACAAAGTTTGGCAGGTTCTCGCAAAAAGTTGTCGACGCGCTTCAATTTAGAAGAAATGCAAGACGAAGTTTAAACAAGCAGTAATTGGCCACTTCACAGAGGTTTTGTCTCAGACTGATATCAAGCATCGCAGCCAAAAGATTGTGCTACGGTCACAAACAACTAATGCTCCATTTAAATTCAAGTATACCCTGGGAAAAAAAAAAGTTCAGAGCCGCACTTACTTCCTCGTCCGATGAGAAAAATAAAACAATTTGCCTCAAATTTTACTAACTGGCAAGTATTTGCTTTTGCTTTTTATCTTGCATCTAATTATTTGTCTGGAAGAGCAAGGCCAAGATAGACAAAGCAAGCCCTTACTCCTTACTCCATAGCAAAGATTTAGTTTTGTCCATGCGCCGCGATAGACAAAACTCCCCGCCTTTGTCTGCGCGCCGCATGGGATAAAACTAAATCTTTGTTGTGCGCAGTAATAAAGAAAGTTGATGTCGCTTGCCATGCACGCATGGAGTTGCAGTTGTACCTACTTTCTTTTATCTTGGCAGAGAAAAAAAAGACCCTATGATTCTCACCGTGTTTCTTGACTTGGTGAAGCAAGCAAAGATGAAAGAGCTAAGTTGAAAAGGGTACACGCAGGCCGACAAAGCGACAGTACCGAAAGTGCTTTTGAGAATTTTTGATGTAGCCTTGGCCACCAATGCCTCTACCAAGTCTACCAGGGGATTGTGAAGATAGTCAGAGTGTTGAAACCGGTGACTACTCCTGATCATTATTTCTAATATACCCCACGGTTTAAGTTACCGACAAATGAGGTGACGACGCCTTTTAAGGCACGCAGAGTTTGACTCGTCAAACGCTGGTAAAGCTAAACACAAAGACTCTTTGTGGGAGGGATCGTTGTCTTTCACTCCACCAACCAAGCCGGGCTTGGTTCAAGCAACTGGCGAACATCGCACGCCGGATTCGAGCCTCTGATATGGTAAGTCCAAGATCTCTTTTAAACTTGGTGTCCCTGAACGCTCGACTTCTTTTCTTATATTTGTTTTTATTGCGGTGAAGACCAACATCCGGTGGCCATGGTGGGGGTGCTAGACTTATAAACGATTTGAACAGATTCACATCGCTACTACAAAGACACTCAGGCACCGTGACCTTACAACACTACAACAATACGTGGAATGGACTACCGAATAAGTCTTCCAGCCCCTCGCAGCTATTAATGGCTGGACCGACCCGCTCACTGCACGATTGTCAACCCGGCACTGCAGTTTCCCAGCAGCCTAATCACCGTGCTTCGAATGTTTTCACAAATCGTGAGACTGGGTTGTGATGCATTTTCGGCTCGTACCACCATTTCCATGTGCTTTGAGGAAGGGTCAACCGTTGCAAAAGTGAGTATGATTCTATAGTGTTGTTTTACAAGTCCGTGATATGTTCTTAATGAATCCTGCCTCGATGAGAAACAAGAAGTGTGAAGGATGTGGCGACCAAGCAGAATAAGGCCAGATACAGATGCTCAGACGTGCAACACCGATCACCGCTTTATATGTTGAGTTGTTGCCAGTGGTATAAAGAACCCAGGTGGAAAAAACCGGAAGAGGAAGAGGAAGAGGAGGGAAGAAACTAACCAACAACGGTGAAGAACAATAATGCTTCGGCGATGACCCCCTTAAAGATAAGGAGGTCCCCATGACATTTAAAATTGTGTGTCCGATTATAAACTCCAAAAAATAACATTTTATTTTTAAATATTGATCTTCAAAAGAAATCGTCTCATAGGGTGGGGAGTATGTCTATGCGCCAAGATAGACATGCCTTTTCTTTAAACTATACCCTGATGAAAACGCTTCATCATTATTTGCACTTAAATGATGACTTTTTAAAATGGCTTATTTAAATAGGTGCATGTCTATGCTGCATAGGATTTTATCTATTTTACATCATATTTTGGCCTTGTATCATTTTTTTGCGCTTCTTTGATGCTTCTAACTGCTTCTTAGTATTGTGTTTGTGTGTAATGGCCGTGTCAAGTGAAAAAGCTGCTTAAAAATACTACCAAAACAACCTCCCTTTTTAATTATAAATGTTGTACTTTTGTTTGTTTCTTTCTAAAAATGCACTTTTTTTAAGGTCAAAAGGACCGCTTATCTAAATGTTTTCTTAAGATATGCCAAAAGTACCAAATTTTGGGGTTTTTGAAAAGGAATCTTTTGGGACTAACGCACTACGTGTCATTAGTGCATTGATCCACACCTTGTTTATATATAATGTTTTATATGTTATTCATGAACATGTCAATAAAAGTGGAGTTTTTTTCTAAAAAAAAAAAAAACGTCTCCCTATAACACACCAAAACAACTTTGGTTGAGGTTCATAAATAACAAATCTGCTATTCGATTGGTGATTGCTGGTTATTATGACAAAGAGAATCTTATATGTTATTTTAGTTGGATCATGTTGCAAAGAGGATATGATAGGTAGTCAATTGCTACGAGATGGTGATATATATCTAACTTTTTAACATTGATTCTGAGAATAACAAATCCAATCACTTGTTTTGGTGGTATGCAATGCAAGACAACCACCGTATATTACAGCTATCAAAATAGTATACGATGATAGATACGATATTGTGACGACCGTACATGTGTCGAAGGTACACGACATGTAGTAGAATATGACAGGAGAAGACTTCGTAATGGACAAGGTAGGTAAAGAAACAAGGGTGGTTGGTAGCCAGTGTTCGAAAAACTTTTGGTATGGGACAGGAAAATTTCCTACATCTTGTCCATAGAACCCAAGAATTTCAAAAACATAAATCAAATAAGATCCTATTTTTTTTAAACAGCAATTTCTTTCTTAAGCAGAAAGTTAATCTAACTAAAGTAAATAACGCAATTACAAACTCCAAACCAAAGATTCTCATTGAAACTTCATAATGTGCCAGCCTTTAGAAATTGCTTCAATACATTACATAGGCTTCATCAGTTGCTTCATCAATCCAATACACCTCAAACTACACTTGACGATTAAGATTCACTTCTTCCTCCAGCATTTTGGCCACAAATTGACAAACTCAGCACATGCTTTGTCGTCAAGTATAAAGTGATGGAACACTTGCTTCACATGCTCATTAAGGCACAAAGAGAGCCATATTTTGATAAGCCAAACTTTCTTTGGGCAACAAAATAAGCACACCTAAAACAGATTCAAACTTGGTTTTCAATCATCTCTTCTTTTCTTTTCTACTTTATGCAAGCCATTCTGTTCTTATTGCAGCCCAAGCATACCGTCTATGCTCATCACTTTCAAGATGCTCCTTAAAGGCTGTAGTCTCTGCCCAGAGCCTTCCCTCTACCAAAAGCACTTAGTTTTGGGTTGTTGTCAAAATCTTACAAAATGCTCTACCCATCTCGTAGAATTAAATTCCAACCAATCATAGTCTTCTAGCCGAGTCCTTCCAAAGCTTTCTTCTCGACTCAAGGCTTATCTTGGCTTTTTTCAGCATCATCTTCTTCATTATCTACCACAACCACAACCTCGAGTAGAGCTATTGCTGATATCCAAGACCGTCTTCTTTTGCATCATGTGTCCTAAACCCACTCATGTGTAGGAGAGATACAAGTTCAGCTCTTTAGGTTGAGCAACTTGACTCTCTTTTCCGGGTTGAGGTGTCATCGTGATAGACCCTATCAAATAAACAACAATACACGTATCAAGCATTCATGCATGCATGTAGTGATAAAAAGAAAATAGTAAAAGAACTCTACTTTATCCTATACACTTAACAAAAAGTACTAATGCTACTTTCTTTGTCCATACCTTTTTTGTTGTGGTAATGACACCGCCTCTAAAATACCGTAGATTGAATGCCAAGCTTGATTACTTTTGCTGCAAAAATATCTAGTGTCAAAGCACGCTTCTTAAACGCAAGGTGAAAGAAGAAGAATAACTTACTCAATAGCAAGTAAGCATACAAATAAAGAGGCAAAAGCACAAAGTATAGCAAGCAGTTGAAGACAATGCCAAGAGTGTGAACGATTCTTAAAAGAATGTGGAACAAGTTCTTGGTGAAACAAAGGCATCGATGGAGCTTAAATTACGCCAGGAGGTTATGGCTCGCTTCTTCCTAATCGCGGCGCGCAATCCATCCCTCCCTCCCAAAGAAATCGACGTCTGCTCCAATCTGCGCTCTTGCAGCTCTACTGAGAAAGTGGAGGAAAAAAGCACCTACCCTAATCGTAACCAATACAAAATAACCTAAAGAAAAACGTACAAAAAATTTCCGCCAAAATAACCTAAGATTGCAACATTGTCAAAACATACAACAAAAAGGGCCCATTTTCGTTATACCCATTTTTTGTGACGGAGGTGGTTCCGATAACTTCAACATAAACATGCAAATTGGTAATTGGAAACGGCATGGTTATGGATTTCCTAGGAATTTCCCTAGTCAATTGCTACGAGATGGTGATATATATCTAACTTTTTAACATTGATTATGAGAATAACAAATCCAATCACTTGTTTTGGTGGTATGCAACGCATAAACCAAATGTATATTGGCAGCTTAATAAAATAGTATACGATGATAGATACGATATTGTGACGACCGTACATGTGTCGAAGGTACACGACATGTAGTAGAATATGACAGGAGAAGACTTCGTAATGGACAAGGTAGGTAAAGAAACAAGGGTGGTTGGCAGCAAGTAAGTAAGTAGGACAACAAAGAATAAAATGTTAGTTATAGTAACAGATCTAACAAAATCTGGCACAATTTGGAGAACAAGTGGGTCAAATGGGGCAATGGCAAATGGGAGGGGGCAGACGTGGATAAAGGTGAGGAGTGAGCATCTTCAAATCAAGGATGAAACAAGACCACAAGAGGTATGGGCAAGAAGGGAGGAAGCAAAGATAGACAAGAGGTAGTATTTCAACATCGGACAACTTTCCCCCGATTCGATTCAATTGAATTTCGACTAGAGTTACCAGCACAAAAAGACAACTTTCCAATTCAATTCAATTCAATTCAATCCAATCTCAACTAGAGTTACCCCACAAGAACACTTTGGTCTTTCCAACCAACCCTCTTTTTAGGCAGCAAGTTGGGCTGGAGTTTTTCCTAATTTTTTTTTTTTAATATAAAAGACCCTGGTCAACACGCACAAAATATAGTGTGTATAAAGAGGGCTTGGAAACAGGTTGACCCGTTTGTGATATTATTTCTTCCACTTGCCCCCGTGCGGTGCGCGGGCATACGCATCCGTAGGAGGCGCGTAGAATACACCGTATGTACATTTCTATTTAAATATACCCCTTCGTCAAGCCGGATATTCAGCTAAAACAGCCTCGCCACCCAAATTCGTATTAAGGGAGGGAAAGGAAGGCGCCTTCTTGCTTCTCTGCCACCTCCTACCAACCGATCCCGGCCATCAATGCAATTCTGAGCTTGAATTTATCCTTCCAATCCTAACATTTGACCCCAAATCCTTCAAATTCTTCTGCCCCATTCTTTCCCCTTTGATCGCAGGAGTTCTAGCTTCTGAATCCCCTTTGTTTCGCATTTCCGATCCAACGGAGCTTTATTTGGGCCTAAGTTTTTGATTTTCTTTCTTGGCGGGCTAAGAATTTGTGGATTTGGAGGATCATTTGCATTTGGGTTCGCATTTTTGGATTTGGGTCTGCATTTTTCCTTTTGGGTTTCATTATTTGGGGCCTGTTCTGCCGGATCTTTGGCTATTTAAGGGGATCCTGTAGAGTGTGCGGTATTTGTTTATTTGGGAGGGTAAAAGAACAGCAAAAGAAAAAGAAAAATCTAAATGGGCATTGAGCCTGCTCCTCTTTCTTCTTGGCCATGGGAAAAGATTGGCAATCTCAAGGTATAGCCCACATAAATTTCCTTATGTTTTTAGCGCTATCTCAAGAAATAGATTCTAATTCTTGATTGGGAATGCAGTACTTTCTATTTGCGCCACTGGCTATGCAAGCTATCCATAGCAGATGCACAGGAGTTCCAGACATGAACAATTGGTACTTGCACATTCTGCTAATTTCGTCACTTCGCTACATCCAGTCTCAGGCGTGGATTTCAATTTCAAGGAGTTATTGGGCAGTGAAAACTAGGCAAATTTCCATGTTCGGGACAAATTACGATCAAGTAGATAGGGAGTACAATTGGTAAGTTGTGAGGTAGATGAATCTTGTTTTTTTCTGCAGCTTTCTCACATGTTTTTTCTGCACGCGCAGCGACAACCATATTATTTTTCAAGCCCTTGTATCAATGGCTGCATATGGCTGGTTTCCTAATATCCGAAACCTGCCGTTATGGAACCTGCAAGGAATTATTGCCCTCTTCATATTACACACGGCTGTGGTGGAGTCTTTGTATTACTTAATCCATCGCGCCCTTCATACAGAACCATTTTTTTCACAGTACCATTCTTTGCACCATGCTTCAACTGCCACAGAAACTTCTACTGGTGGGTTGTTACGAAATTTTCTTCTGGAACATGCATTTGAAGAAAGATGGCGTTTAATTTTGGTTTTTTTTTTAAAACAGCTGGAACTAGGACATTCCTAGAAGAATTACTGCAATGTGGCCTCATGGTTTTGGCATTATTTGGGGCCAGCATTTCGGGAGGCCTTTCTTTGTCTCTGTTCTACATATATTTATTGGGCTTTGATTTTTTGAAGCAAATGGGTCACTGCAATTTTGAGTTTGTTCCAAAGCGGGCATTTAAGATCTTTCCACCATTGAAATTTTTTCTGTATACACCATCGTAAGCAACTAATTCCATGCCTTTGGCCATGTTTTTAACAATTTACATGCATGTGCGGATCATACTCACAAATTCCATGCAAGCAGGTACCATTCTTTGCATCATATGGACTGCAATTCCAACTTTTGTCTTTTCATGCCACTTTATGATTATTTGGGGGGCACAAGAAACCAAAACACTGATGCCTTATACGAATCTCTGGTGAAAGAAGGTAAATATTCATCACTGGTTTGATTTAAACTGGATAAGAACGGCTTGTTTCTAATAATAGGGTTTCTTTTATGACTTGACAGGACGCAAGGAAGAAGTTCCATGTTTCGTTTTTCTAGCACATGCTGTAGATGTAGTTTCTTCTCTTCACGTTTCTTTTGCCAGCAGAACATTTTCATCTATTCCATACAATGCTGCCGGTTTCTTCTGGTGATTTGGCCTTAGCTAGTCTTGTGGTTTCTGTAGATTTGGGCATGGGGAAAACCTTGTTGCTTATATATTTTCTCAGAGGCCTTCATACCAGACTTGGATTGTCCCTAGATATGGATTGCATGTAAGCATCATCTTTACCACATTTGCTGCACTGCTCTGTTTGTTATGTTCCTGACAGATTTCTTTTGCAGTACTTTTTGCCCTTTTTGGATTGATAGCATCAACAAACACATTGAACAAGCAATTTTGATGCTGATGCTAAGGGTGTCAAGGTCATAAGCCTTGCAGCCTTGCCCAAGGTTAGAACATGCTAAACTTTTAAACTGTTCTTTTGAGAATACTGGTTACTGATTTCAATGATTTACTTGAACAGAATGAATCATTGAATGGTGGAGGAAAACTCTTTGTGAAGAGACTTCCTAACCTGAAGGTTCGAGTTGTGCATGGCAATACTTTGACTGCTGCAGCAATAATATACGAAATTCCTCAAACTGTGTCAGAGATTTTTCTGACAGGAGCAACTTCTAAGCTAGGAAGAGCGCTTGCTCTATACCTATGCAAGAAGGGTATGAGAGTATTGGTAAGTGCTAAGAATTAACCAAGTGTGGTTTATATATTTTCAAAAATGTGTCTAAGTAGTGATCAATTTGTATTAATGTGCCATGGCAGATGCTGACAAGCTCGAGGGACCGCTATGACAGCATAGTCAGGGAAGCACCAGCAGATTGTCAAAAGCTTCTGGTACAGGTGACAAAGTATCAAGCTGGAAGGAACTGCAAGGTGCACTTTCTTATCATCAACATGACAACACATAACTAACAAAATGACAATGTTATAACTATGCCTTTTGCTTGCAGACATGGGTTCTTGGCAAATGGGCTACTGAAAGTGACCAAAAGTGGGCTCCAGTAGGCACACATTTTCACCAGTTTGTTGTGCCTCCAGTTCATCCCTTCAGAAAGGACTGCACCTATGGAAAGCTTGTTGGTATTAGGTTGCCAAATGACATCACTGGCATGAGAACTTGTGAGGTATGCTTGAAGACTTTTGTGATTGGCATCATATTCATTTGCTTTTGTCGCCCTGTTCGGTCGCCTTATGTTGATATTTGACACTTTTGTATTCAGTATAATTTTGAAAGAGGAGTTGTAGCTGCTTGCCATGCTGGTGGACTCCTCCATGCCCTGGAAAATTGGGATTATCATGAAGTTGGTACTATCGACGTCGACAAGATTGATATGGTTTGGGAAGCAGCTATCAGGCATGGCTTCACTCCTGTTTGAACTCATAAATTGAATTGGTGCAGGATGCTACCAGTTATCATGTAAAATTGTGAGCTTTTATTATTTATATCATTTTTTAAATCATATACACATTGTAATTGAAAGACATGTATTCCCAGATTTCATATTAAAAAAACCACTTTAAGGCCAAAATTCTTCATGTTGCTTTTGTGTTTGGTGAAGTTCTTGTTGAGACTCTTAATGATAAATGACAGGAGCTTGTAAAAGAGACAGGCATACAAATCTAAACTGTGTGTGTTATTAAGATACAAATCGCCAGCTTTTTTTTTCTCATGTTCAAGTTGACTCTAACATTAAATTGCTCGTGAATTTCTCATTTCATTTAAAAGGAACATCTTATGTTAGTTGGAGTTGGCTTTAACTTCTGCATTTTCCACTTGTGGTATGCACATGTCACGGGGTTCTTTTTGCGTGTCAACAAGACAACAATTATTATTTAGCTGTTTCAACATGTCAACTCATGAAAAATGTAACATCTCCAGCTAAAGATTTCCATGTAGTTGGTGACCCAGCACAAGTCATATGTGGTGATGCTTAAAGGTTGCTTTTGCTTTTCATGCATGTCTTTGTCTTCTAGTTTATACTTGTATGTATTGCCTTTACCATACCGCCTTCAGCCACATGATTAATTTTTGCTTTTACGAATAGATTTTTTTTGTCAAAACGGAGGTGGAGGCCTCTGTGAAGTCGGAGGTCAGTTTTCAATCGGGAAAGCATAAAAAGATTCTTCCCCCTCTCTTCTGCAGCTCTTCCCCCTCTATTTTGCAGCTCTTGGCCTCTCTAGTTGATATACAGAGGTGGTGCATGTGGCCACCCTTATTGTTGTTCACCCATTTATAATAGTCCATGGGGACACTTTGAAAGAAGGAATGGCCCAATACCCCCACCCCCCAATCAAAGCCTTTTGTAATGGAGGTGGTGCATGTGGACATCCTTATTGTTGCTCACCCATGGGCGACACTTTGGAAGAAGAAATGGCCCAATCCCCCATTTCCCAAACCAAAGCCTTATGTAATGTCCCCTATTCATTTCATCAGCTCTAAACCGTCAAATTCATAAAATTTGATGGAAAACAAGCCTAGTAGTTCCACCGTCATATGTCCCTATGGGATGCTGCCATATGGTATAACATAAAAAATACACTATATTACATGAAGAACAATAAATGTGCATCGAATATAGAGCACAAAAAAGGCCTTGGGTGGGTTGGGGCGGCTGGGGGGCTGGGATGTGTTGAACTCTCTATATGCACTCAACCAGGGCCAATATGATTGATTTGCATTAAATGCATTCTACTAAACAAGTGAAGCACCTACCTCTTGATGCTACTTGTTTATCAACTCCAGTTGTTGTCCACTATTTTGATGAGGCAAAACAACTTGACATGTTCCAAAGATAAGTGAATATAGATCCAGACTCTTGGAGTGTAAATTCTTACCCCAAATAACCAAATACCGTTATTTTACAAAAGACACAAAGGATTTATGTTCAGTGTAAATTCTTACCCCAAATAACCAAATACCGTTATTTTACAAAAGACACAAAGGATTTATGTTCGGAGGCTCTGAGTAAAAGCCCACTTTTGCCTCCATATATGGCACTATAGCCTAGTACCTCCTCCTCCCCTTCCCTCCTCCTTGTCGACTTTTACACTGTGCAAGGGCGAGGTGCAAGATGAGGTGGTGGGCGAGCCACGGAGGCAGCAAGTCCACTGCGCAGTCTTACACCGAGCCCCACATACCCTAACACAAGGGCAACTTATTACACGAAAAAAAATGCCACACTGCTATTTCTATTTCGGCATTTTCAGCAACAAATTAAAAAGTGAAACTTTCTCTCGATGCTTCGTCGACTTTTTTTTGCCGAAAACTTACCTAAAAATCTTTTGGAATGCCGGAAATAGCAGGGAGGCATTTTTTGTCATTTAGGCTCTAGCTGAGAGACAGCCTCGGCACACGCCTGTACCTCACAGTCAGCCAGCTGATCGCCATGTACCGAAATTTTGACCCGGCAAGAATTACCTGTTTTGTTTGAAATTACGTGCATGAGGTAGTAGTACTAATCTTCAATGATTTAAAAAGAAAGATGTAATTTGGTAGTAATTTCATAACAAGTTCTTTTACAACCTAGTATAAGCTCAAATTATTTCTTAGATAAACATTTTGAACACCAACTTTTCTTGCATTAATTGTTTTGCTTGTTCGATTCTTTCATTAGTTATCTTCCATATTTATTTGGGCCACCCAATTTCTATTTTATAAAAAGGCCTCCATTTGACAAGTTGGCCCACGACATGTCTTATTCTTTTTTATTAGACAATTCTTGCAATTATACGTTACATTTCATCCTATAATGGGCCACAACAATCACCCTGATGAGACCACAGCCGTAACTCATTCTAAGAGTAATCCATACAAACAACTTAAATAAAATTAAAGAGAAGACAGACAATGCCGTATGTGTTACAAAAATAGGAGTACTTTAATTATTGATCACATGATTTTCCTTCATGTAGGTGGATCCGTGGAATTCCCTCTTTTTTTTTTGGAGGGTTTTTTTTTTTGGGATTTATTAATACAGAAACTAAAATTTATAGCATTTCGGTCACTCCAATAATTCGTCCATGATAACAACGATGTATATAGGCCATCAGTCAAAATGAATGTATGGTTAAATCCCTCCTACCAATTTGCCAATCAATGAACAAGCAATTGACAAGGATCCAATTTGGTTATCATATATGCCAGCAGTTTGTCCTTTTTGTTTTACCCATGCCACCAAATATGCCTTGGTCTTGTGCACATAATTGACATCCCTTTAGGGTTGGTGTTTACTCAACTACAAAAAATGATGTGCCCAACAACACTCTTGTTAGGTTTATTTCTAAGCTACTGACCTTCTCAAAAGTGAATAGCATTCTAGATGCTTAAAGACAATTCACATTTATCATATCTAAAAAATGACGTTCTGCTTGTTTTGACCATCATATCATTTCATTACAGCAAGTACATGTTAATGCAGTGTTGTTAATGAGATCTACAACTTGATGCCATAGTGCAATCGGCCTAGATTTCGTGTCTGGATTGATACTTTTTGATTCATTGAGCTGTTGTACATCATTTTTTAATGAGCATAATTCCCTGTCATCCAAAAGAACTGAATTGAATGGAATTGAATTTTACAGTCCACAGAGACCAATCAGCCCATGGGACTCAAATAAAGAAGACCTAGCCTATTACTATATAGGATCAAAAAGCTCTCGCCCCAAAGGGTTTTCAAGGGAAAACCTTAATAGTAATAGGCTTGTTGATATTATACATTTACATGGCCGTGATGATCGTGTGTAATTGACTCCGTGATGTTGAATATCTTCTCGATGTAGAATGCTGTCCTCTCGTAAGATCGCGGAGCTTCTAATTCCTCACCTTAAGGTTCCTGCTTTCTCAGCGCTTCTCATTCTCGATTCAACTCTTTCTCTCGCCCAGCTTTCAGCCCCAGATTCACTCATGTTTCATCATGTCCCAACTCCAGCTCTTGTTCGTTCTTGCCCCACCGGCCCTATAGAGGCTTCCCTATGCCCTAAGTTTCGTGATCTCAATATTTCACTTTAATGAAGTTTATTAAATCCGAAGGCAAGATCCAAGTTCGTGATTTGCAATCCGTGTTCATCCATCACCTAGGTTCTCGCAGACCTAAGAAGTCCTTCCAATACTCCCAGATAAATATGGTATGACTTCTCTCCATGCTTTGACAAAATCGCGCCAAGAAGCTTCCAGAGCATCGGGCCCGCGATTGTTCCTATTGATTTGCGTACCACACAAATGCCACCATATGGTCCGATATATATGGCTCCATTCCTCTCGAGTTGAAGACAATATATTGAAGAGAATCTAGCCATCGTTTATTCGGGATATCTCAAACCCCGCTAGAGCACCTATGTTCTTCTCAGGAAAAGAAGGATAATTCGCGCCTCGACGCTGGACGTTGGCCTCAATAAAATCAGGTACCAAATCGGTATCCGCCTCGATCCTTGAAAGGCGGGAGCTGACTCCAAGGTGCACGCGACCCTACAAAGATTGATATTTGAAAGTATACAAACCTATCCAGACGGGAAGGTGATGAGGGAAAACAACTTTTTCACTAGCTTCGTGGGCCATTTGAGTACACAGCTTATGCCGCTTGGGCTTACCAATGCTCCAACAATATTCCAAATATATGGCCAATGATGTCTTCTCGGGAGTTCTTAGACACTTCTTGTCATTAATTTTGATGATGTTCTCATTTATTCCAAGACTCTTTGAAGAATATGAGAGGTATATTCGACAAGTCCTTCGTGAAGCCGTATACTCCAAGTTACATGCCAAACTTGAGTAGCGTCAGTCAACGGGATAATGTGGAGTTCTTTGGCTATTAAGTGGAGTCTTCTATGGATCCTTTAAAATGTCAAGATTGTTCTAGAGTGGCAAACACCTCATCCATTCGAGATGTTTAGTGTTTTCTTTGGGTTTGCCAATTTCTATCGGTGTTTCATTCCGGATTATTCCGAGATTGTCCTTCTTTGATATGCCCGCATCTAAGGACGTGCCATTTGAATGGAGTGTGGAAGCGCACTCCATTGGCATTTCAAGCATGCTTTCACCACGCACCAGTTCTTACTCATGCAGATCTCTGCATCCATATATTGTCGGCTGCATGCTTCCCGGGATTTTGCTCGTGGTGGTATGCCGCCACAGTGAGGAAGATGACTATGAATTGCATCCACGGTCACCGCGCGAAGTTTCTGAAGCCGCCAAATCAACGACCCATTTATGACAAGGAGTTGTTGGGCGAGAAGTTGACTTTTGCGATTAAAGACGTGCCTCGCGGATCTCCTTATAAGGCCACACTATACAGCATCATAGAACCTAGGAATATTTCGGGCCTCGCTGAAAGTCAACGCTAGGCTCGTGGTATAATCAAGTACTATCGCCAAGATTTAATTTTGTGGATCGGGTACCGGCCCAAAGGTCACAACCGCTTAGCCCGTGGCATAACTGGCACTATCTCGCATTGACTTTGTGATCTAGCGCCCCGACCTCCAAGGAAAGCTTCTCCATGCCTTGTCTCATGCTCCTGTACTTCAAACCTAAGCCATGAGGATCCCGTGATTTGATCGCGAATCATGTGTTATTCTAGAGTCATCTCTGCTCCAGCCGATGGCTCCTCACTTTATTCGAGAGGCCTCATGATACAGCCTTGTTGGAGTCCTGTCGAGCATCTCTGCCTCCCATCTAGTGCTTTCCATAAGATGGCTCACACCCTGGCTCTCGTGATCATCTTCCAGCAATGGACGACGAGTACCGCTGAGATTCGGAGATGGACTCGTCCGTAGATGGGCTTCGTGATTTCTGCTGTGATGGTGGCTTTCAGGCTCGGGTTCTTCCACGCCATGTTTCAACGGCGGCTAGATACCTTGGAGTAGCCAAGACCTTTAGATCCTATTAGCTCTAGAGTATTGGTGGCCTAAGCGCCGCCGCCTGGCCGGGCTTATTCGATCAAGGATATCCGCTCGCCGAAAGTTAGCGTCCAGCGCATCTTCCTCATGGCCTTCTTCACCTACCGTACCAGATGGACCTTGAAGAGCATTTCCATAGACTTTATTCCAAAGCGCCACTTTCTGGACATATCATGGTTGCCGCGATCATTTCTCTAAGATGGTCGGCCGACCCCCGCAACGCTATCATCACCAATGAGGGAACAACGGATTTTTCTTCTGAAGTGGTTGACTTCATGGTTTGGGTTCGATACTATCGCCAAAGAACCGCGGGACCGCAGCTTCATCGCAGCTTTTTGGAAGCCGCTTTTGGAGCGTTATTGCATATCGACCGCCGACCGAAGCATCCGGGTCATCATCCAAAAGCATGGCAGGCAGAGTACACCAATTAGACTTCGAGCAATATCTAAAGTGGTTTATCAGCCATCCGCAGATGATTGGGTTTGTATCTTCCATTAATGTAGCCGCCTATAATAACTCAAGACATGCTTCCACGACCGTGAGTCCGCCTTTCCACCCCACAAAGATCTTCGTTTAGTCCCTTTAGTGTCAGCCAAGGTGACTCTTCATCCGTCGTAGTCTCGACTTGAAACCGTGACTTTAATCAGATCTTTAGCATCATTCTCACCAAGCATTGCGAACGCTATCGCATTATGCCGATTTGCATCAAAAGAGGGGAAGTCTCACCATGTTGCAACTCTGAAACGCTTTTTCAGAGGGACCTCCTACATCACGCCCATGGCCAAGCTTGACTATTTGTCGCCTTTGTCCTACCGGATCATGACCCAGACGCTGAATGGCATTCTCGATTCGAGCTCCCTCCAAATTTGTTCGCTCCATCCAAAAAGATTTCATGTTTCTATTGGAGCTTCTACACAAGCACATTTTTCTGACCAATCCTCCGCCGCCACCATTAGTAGAAACTGATGACTTATATTCGGAGGTTTTAAAAGATTCGACTCAAGTTTCTTCAACTACATTGTATTATTTTGTCGATTGGGAAGGTTACTCACCAAGTGATAGAACTTGGGAGCCTGCCGAGAATCTGACTAATGTGCCTGATAAAATTGCGGAGTTCCACACCTTCGGCGTAGCATATTGTTGTCACACATGGGTTGTCTGTTAGGACATGTGACACAATTCCTACAGAGGCACACAGTTGACTTTTGTCACATTTGAACCTCCTCTTCATTTCATGTAACACTTTGTTAAATAAGGTGGCTCCTGCTCCTTTGATCTAATGTATTGTTAAGCAAATCATTGCACCAAGGATTGCCTGCTAGGACGTCAAAATTCCATAGAACAAGAAGTGTGTCTTCATCAACAGGCATAAGCTTTAACCATCCAAGGTATGCATTTGGGGTTTAAAGATGAGGTGTCAATTAGGACGGATGGACGAACGGATAGATGGATGGATATAAAGTTTAACCAAACCAAACTCCATGTGGAGTGCAGACCGGAACTCCAATGCTTGGGAAGAAGATTTTGAGTATGAACCACAGTAGCAACCACTTCTTTCCCAAAAGGTTTTGTCAAGTTGACCTTGATCTAAGATACTTTTAGTAAGTTGACAAGTCATCCAACTTTTACATTTTTTTTACCCCATAATGTTGAGGAGTGTGCAATGTATTTCAACAGATGCAGAAGTGTCTTGGAATAGAGTACTCAAATACTCTCCACCACCATCAGTTTGAAGAAGCTTATTCTTTTGGCAATTTGAGTTTCAACAATGGTTTAGAAGAGAAGAAAGGTATCCCAAGTTTGGTCTTCTTGAGAAAGTAAACTATCACTCTTACCATCAATACAGTAAATTATGCAAATATCTGTTTTTCCATAAAGGTCGGAATGAACGAGATCTAAAACTACTGCAACTTAGTACCTAAATGACACGTGAGGTCCTTTTGTTACATTTGCTCAGCACACAATCATACAAGAGGCAAAAGCAATAAAATGGGTAGATGAGCAAGACTAATGACTAGGAGATTGAAGACTTTGATATTTAAATGGATAAAATGGCATTGCCATAACAAGAGTGGGTCTAATATGGCAGATGCAAGCAAGGCTTGGGGAGGTGGAACAAAAGAAATTTTATACAAATCTTCAACTCTGGATCTTTGAACAAGATCTTGGCGGAAGTTGGATGCATCGTGAAAAATAAGAATGTAGATTTGGATAGAGATCAGATTCATGCCTTGATCAATAAGCTTGGCTACAATCAAAGCTCTTAAGTAAACAGGAACAAGAAAAGTATCAAAGAGCCACCACCGAACAAGGAGGCACTCAAGATATCGTCAATCATGTCAATAAGCGAGGGACCAATGGATACAAATTCTTTATTGTAAGTACTCTTAGTGAAGTTTACGATTGATCATGGTGGATATGCAGTTTAATCCACAATGAAATTGTGTCAGCGAATGGGATAAAGACTTTGAGATATATGCCCCTCGGCCAAGATGGGTTTAATCTTAGATGCTTCACATATAAACCCCGGGATATTATGCTTTTCAGCATAGCTCCTCTGAAAGCAGGCATTACGCAACAGGGTGTGTGAGGACTCTAAGTAAGGAACACAAATGCAATCTTAGATTTAAAGCCATAGATGATCCTAATTTACATAAAGATCACACCTTTTCCAAAAAGTTTGAATAGCATATATAATTTAATAGCCAATTAAAAAAAGCATATTTGTTCCTAATCCAGAACTCCTGAATATATCTCAGAGAGGTTATCCAGTTGGACTAATAGTCTCCTGAATATATCTCAGAGAGCTTATCCAATTGGACTAATAGACTCTCAAAATTGGGAAGAATGTGAGGATTCACGCAGGTGTAGTTCCCGCGAAGTCTCTGCTTCCGGGCTTGAGTGTGAATCTCTCCGGCCAGGCTTCATTTTATGCGTCAAGGATTATCTATGAGAGACTTCTTGAAATTGTTTGTTCCTTACTTTGTGAGAGACTTCTTAAAGTTGTTTGTCCTTACTTTATTGACTTTGCCCGAGGTACAAATGTTCCGTAACAATAAGGCTCCACCATACGATCCATCCCATCAGACTTTGGAGATGACGTTTATGCTTTGCGGACGCTCCAAATTGCTAAATATGGCGCTGGCTCAGTACACTCCACAGAAATCCCCCATCCCGGTTCTTCGACCAAAGATCGGGCCCTCCGGTCTATCCCTGCGACTGGGGTGACCCTAGTGCGGGAAGGGGGGAAAGGTGTCTTGTCGCCCTTCCCTATGGGCTCTATCACAAGTGAAGCATAAACAACATCGGAATCCAGTAATACAACACATCATGCTACCTCGAAGGGTAGTCCATCCACATATCTATAACCATAGAGAAAATAATAAGTCGTATTTAATTAAAGTGGGACTCATTCTATTCCCATTTTTTTTCGGAACCCTGTTAATTTACATGAAAAGGAGCACCCCAGGCTTCGAAAACTATCCTTAAGTCAATTTTTTGTCTAGAACTTCTGCTTGAAGGTTTCCTCCAGTTTCCCCAGTTAGCGAGTCGAGAACAAGAACAATGCAATGAAACAAAGGAAATTCATTAAAGATTGAAACTAAAAGCTCACGGTTGAAAAAAGAATTTTATTAATAAATTGAATAGTACAATGTATTTTACATCGGACGCGAGAGACCATGGCGGTCTTCTTTGTCACTACGCTTACATCATCTTGGTAGGTGGTCCACCTTAGGGGATTAACTGCGGCGGCGCTTCTTCACGCCTGGATCAGAAGCCTTGGGGGGCAACTCAAGAGTGTGGAATGCCTCACGTGGAGGTGCCTCTCGAGCTACTGCGGCCGACTGTCCACCCGACTTCTCCACTCGCCTCCCGCAGCTTTTCATCGAATATGCTCCTTCCCCAACCTCCGTGGATATTATGCAATGCTTGCAAGATGCTTTGAGCTTCCTGGACTGTCTCAAATTTCTTCGCGTGTTCTTTATCCTGAGGGTGTGCATGGCGTCTGAATTCACGAGCAACCTTATCCCAAAGGCCGGGCAAGAGTGTAGCGTGAGCGGGATCTGTGCCAGAACGGTATTTCTTCCGCCTTGAGCGGGATCGGCTTACCTGGAGCTCGGCCCTGATGATGCCGGGAAAGGACTGGTGTAGGATCTGTGCCTGAACCACCTGGAGCAAGGAGAGTCTATGATTAACAATTACGGTGCCATTAGTGAAAACGAAGAAAAGAATGTTGAAATCAAATTACAATGGAGAACATTCATTCCATACAAGTGCATCCAATGACGTGGGAAGTAGTGCCTTTCTCGACTCGCGAGTCGAGAAAGCCCCGGAAAAGTCAAAGTACAACCATTCTCATTAGAATATGGTTGCATCCAATCACACACGGAAGCATACAAATGGTTTTTCATTAATAGTGCCTTTTCGACTTCAGGAAGAGTCGAGAAAGGCCCAGAAACGCAATGTACAACCATTATCATAATAGATTGTGGCTGCATCCAGTCACACAATCAAACATACAAATGGTCTCATCAATCAGACAAAGATGCCTTTCTCGACTCTCGAGTCAGAAAGCCGAAAAACTCAATATACAAGTATATTCATTACAAAATGTTTAATACATTTGTTCATGTTTGTTTACAATATTCACACAATTTGACTATCTGAAAGTAGAGGTCACTCTTCTTGATCACCAAAATATTTGTCGTCCATTGCTTTCATGATCGCCTTGCTTTCTGGATCGGGTTCCGTGAGGCTCGGATAGTTCCTAATCACATCGGCGACAAGAATGGCAAAGAGGGATTCCGCCAAGACAGGACAAAGTCCGAAAGACAACCACCTATCCGTCTCATACTCTTCAGGCCGATATGGCTTAGCAAGGATTGTATTTTGCAAGTTATGATAGCACTTGTAGGCGGAGTCGTCTATGATCAGCGTGTTATGTTTGCCATAGTCCTGGAATTGCTCATAAACCCGGTCCAGCCTTTTCACCATAATAGGCTTCCCCTTTGTGATGGCTGGATCGAGGTCTGACACATGCTCGACCCTTTCGCTTCCCCAAACGAACTTGAACTTCAAAACTGGAAGGCCGAGAACACCAAGAACATTGACAATATTTTTCTTTGCCATACAAGACCATATGCCCACTTCGAATCCCCGTTCCAGGCACCATTCAACAATTTCTTTTGCTCTAGGCCTTGGATACACGATTTTATGCTTTCGTTTTCTGGATCTGCGAGGTGTTAAGCTCGGGACGTCTTTATCGTGGGTATATTGTAGCTAATACCCATTGACGTCAAATATTACAAGCTTGGTGGGACCAGCTGGATCCCAGCTTGGAGTTTGCTCAACCATATTTCCGCTCGGTTGGGATCCATATGCGGGATCATTAATTTTCAAGACCTTTCTCGGCCGTCCGCAATGTCTTGCTCTTTATTGTCTTTGGGGTAAAAGTGTCCTCAAGACGCGGAACCGCCACTAGATATTGACAATGATGCGGAGTCGTTATGCTTATGTTCCTGAAATAATGAGAGATGTCGATAGGAACGAATTTTCTCATTCGCGAAGTCGAGAATGGAAAGTTTTCTCATTTCGAATTAGAAACACGGACAGAAGCAAAGTGAACTCACCTCAATTTCAGATTCTCAAAATTTGTTCCGCAAAGATTCTGGTCTAAACCCGCGAGATTCTCGTCTCCGGTCATGTTTTCTCCCTCGCCCTCGAGGGTTTGTCTTCATCATCATCGTCCCATCGCTTCCATTTGTCTTCCTCCCTTTGAAATGCTCATGAAGCGCATCCGGTATGACCGAATGGTTTCAACCATGTCCTTATTACCAACCACGGATATAGGTTTCATTCCATACAAAGATAGCCCCTCGAGAGAACATGCCATTCATGTACCACTCAAGATACAATTTGATCCTCTTCACCAAGCCGGTTATGAAGTACTTGATAACCCTTGGCCGGATAGGAATTCTATGTATAGGACCTGTCGCACCATCATTGCTGACTTTGTCCATAGAGGGCACATCCTCCATAAATCTGCCGCCCTTCGTGGTTCCATACGCTCTTGAGAAATCATGAACTGTCCGGATAATGATGTTCGCTAGACCACCACTTGTCCAGTCTACACCCGATCTTGAAACCAAAACCAAAACTATATTGGCAAAGCTTGGTGCCTTCGGCAAGCCAAGTCTACACTCATGTTCAAGCTCAGATATGGAGTACAAGATCTTGTTGGTGAAGTTAATATCAATTTGCCCATTGGGGAGACAAGCAGCTTGATTGTTGATTGCCCGGCATGCAAAACACAAGGAAACTGAAAGTATCCAGGTCGGTCATGTCCAGACACATCTTGTGCCACTGCTCTATGTCAGCTTTCTCATAGAAAAGGGTGGGGTCTTCAATCATATTGATGGCAAATAGTGCCACGGGCCCAGGTGCCAGTTCCAGACCACCAAATCCCTTGTGTCCCAATGTTACCAGGAATGGGGGGGAGCTATCATCGGCCTTAAATGGGACCACCCCGAATCCCAGCTTCCTCTTCAGAATTGCCATAGCACGTTCAGGGAAGGGAAGGGTTTTGACGTTACGCTTTAGCTTGGTGTTGATGTAGGGTTGACATAGGCGATTCAATTCCTTCATGTCTTCCTCATCAAGGGCAGCCTTTTCCTTGTAATAATCAAAGTCATGGTATTCATTGGAAGCAACATTGCAGAACTCCATGATGCCTTCCTCCAACGCACGCCGTCTCTTTAGGACTGTGGCATAATCCTTTGCATCCTGCATTTTTGAGCTTCTACTTTTCCTTAGCAGGATTGTTCCATCCAGGATTCTGCCATGTAGATCAAGCGTTTCCTTGTCGGTCAGGCCCTGTATCCTTTTCATAAATTGCCTGTCGAACAACTTTGGGTCCGGCCTTAATGGGAATTCTCCATTGCTAACCTTCAGCTTGCCTCTTGTCCATTGAGCCCATATCTCAGTCCATTTCTCCCAGACCGCCTCAGTGCTAAGAATGAGGTCATATTGGTCTGAGAGACTCCCGCCTTTCTTGGTGTTTCTTCTTCTTTTCCTCTTCATCCTCCCCCCTCATCATCTTCACGCCTTCCAAGCCAGTAACATATCGCAGTGACTCAAAGGTCTTCCACTTATCCGAGGGAGCCCGTTTCCTTTAGGACGCCGAGGACAACCTAATGCTTTCCCTCGCTGTTGCGTGGTATGATCTCAAGGTCGATATGGGCTGATTCAAGTAAATGTCCCTATGTTAGAGAGCATGAAAGTATCTACTAACATCCGAAATAAACACTAAATAGGAGGATGCGGGGGTTTTCGACTCATGAGTCGAGAATGCCCTCAAGGAGAGGAGAAAAACATAGGAGAGTTCGAGGCCGATTTAAAAGTATCGCGCATTCCCAAATCTTTGCTTTCACGCCTCTTGAACGATGCAACTTTAGGATATAAACTTAGCGATTGCCCAAGAGTATGGGAAAGAAAGATTGGGAAGGCTGATGCATTTGCTCTTCATCCATTAATCTCCAATGTTGTCTCACAATACATGGGGTTTCTTTCGACTGCGAGTGAGAAAGTGAAGAACACAAGTATTAAAAAAGATTCAAGGGACTTTCTCATTTCGCGAAATGAGAAAGTCTTGAATGTTTACTTTTCTTTTACTTCTATGGGTTTTTCGTTCGCTGAAGTCGAAGCCTCCGCATCCTTTGACTTCCTTGTGTTTTACGGCTTTCGACTGGCGAGTCGAGAAACCCAGCCAAAAACGAGAAACGATAGGATGCTAGGGCTTTCGACTTCGCGAGTCGAGAAGCCGCTTAATCGAAGAATTCTTTACCTTATGTAGCTGGCACTTTCGGGCATTGTGTTACAGCGTTAATAATCTATTTCGGTTCTTGTTGGCTCTCCACGCAAGAACTTCGCGCCTCTCGCTTGGCATATCTATCCTGATCCTTTGGCGGCACGCTTCTCCGTCGCAATACTTGCGGCGCCCTCACTGAATGCTGACTGCCTACTACCCGAACCGGATGTCTTTTCCCTTCAGGTCTTCCTCGGACTTCCAGCTGAACAACTCACCTGGTCGACGGGCGAAAGGTATGGCATCCGCAGTATTGGATCTCTGCACAGGATGTCGCACCATCGGGTTCAAAATCTCCAAAGATGTGTTTGGATTAAATTCCCATTAATGGTTGAACAAGACGGCATCTCCTGCAGACCTTTCAGCGTCGATGTCGTCCAAGAGGAGCTTGTGTGCTATTCCCAACGGATATCTTGGCCGGCTCCATTTTCTCAGGCCCCTCTCTTGGAAATCACGATCGCGCATCGGATCCATTAATTGGGAGTCGACCATATCTTAAATGCCTTCATCATCCGATTCCTCCTGTGGTCTCATCTTCTCCATCTTTGGTCTTGTCCAGGACTTTTTTCTTTATGAACCACAACTTGCTTCCCCACCGCAGAAAGTGTTCTAGAGTCTTGACCGGTGGAGGTGAAGCTCCCCGTGTTGAACAGTTTTTCCCTGACTCTGGAAATCTCCATTCCAAGCTCCCTGGATGTTAGGGTTCCGGCCTCCTTCATCCCTTCCAGATCCTTCCACCCAAGGTTCTGACAATTTAAAGGCGCCGGCCTTTTGTCGGTGCCCTTCGCCTTGCTCATTGAAGAGTGAGAATAATTTGAAACTGATAATTTTTTCGTGTGGTAGAACTTACTCTTCTGGCAGTCTTCCACATGAAATGTTAGATGCTTCGAATCCGGCGCTGAGACGGAGAGCACAACACCGACCTTCTTGTACTTGTCTCCGGAGCTCTTCTTGTCCCTTTGGTGGAGAAACAGATCTTTCTCCTTCCCACTTGTTGATACCTCGACATACCACCAAGAATCTGCTGGTGTGTCAAGAAGCTCTGTCTCCAGTCCCTCGATGACGAAGAACGGAGTTCGGCCAGTGATCACTAGTGAGTCCGCGGTGAATGCTGCAAGACCAAAGGATGGATCAGTAATGGTATTCCGACCAAAGAAAAACCTCAGAGCTCACCTGTAGCGCCTGTCTTTTTCTTCTTGCTGCCGCTAGAACCACCTTCTGTTTGGGCGCCTCGCTTCTTGGACGGAGTCGCCATGTCTGTATGCCCCCGCATCTTCTTCCCCGCCGAACCCTTCAGAATTAAGTTTCCTCCGCAAGCGTTGTAGGTTTTAGGACCGCATTTAAAAGATCGGGCGCGGTTCTTAAATTTGAATTTAAGGACATGCAATCATTTAAGAAAAAAGCGGCTAAGGGTCCAAAGACGCGGAAGCTTTTTAGTAGCCAAAACACCATTTCGAATTTGAATGACATCCAGGGGACTTAGTGAGCTGAGTGTAGATTATCTTCACCGCGGCATTGGCTTACTTTGAGTTGGGAGGCGCAGCATCGATTATGTTTACTTCCGAATGGGCGCCGCTGACGGTAAGCTCCTCAAAGTGCCTTTGCTCGGTCTTTTTTCGACCCGCCTTATTGCAAGCGGTTGATTTGATCGATGAGCACGGAGCTAAGGTAGGAAGCGGAGAGGAGCCGCTGCATTACCGGGAACTCTACATCACCCTGCGCCATGGAACGGGGATACACGAGAATCGCATTGATACAAGTATTAGATGCGAATGCACTCTTTGATGAGACCGACGCGAAGAAGCAAAGACTCGGTGAGGCTGCGGGATCCGTGGATCCTGGGCCCTAAGGAACCTGCGTGAAGAGGTGAGTTTTCGGACATGCCCGTGTTATTTTGCGTGTAGAACATGCCGTCGTGTTTAAATCATGGAACCGCTCATACGCCGTGGGGTTTATTGTTTCCTTGTCCAGCATTTTTCAGCTTCGAGAGATGATTTACTCTCTCGGGTTGAGAGATGCTAGGCAAGGAAACAATGGATCGGGGTAAACTTGAACAGTCCCGTTTTAGGTGTATTTTTTCTTGGAATGTTTTCTTGGAATGTTGAGGCTAGGTCTAAGGCCCGGAGATGCGGTTCAAATGCATCCTCCTATCGGAGAGGCCTCTACTGGGGCCGGAACCACTCCTCTTCGCAATATTCGAGGAAGATGGTTCAAGGAGAGTGGCTCGCATGTGCTAGAGGCACTTGGGACTAAAAAATAGGAGAATACAAAGTGCTTAGTTGTAGAGACTGTTAAGACCCAAAGGCATGACGATGCGGGGCCACTTCCCTTCGCAATATTCGAGCAATATAGTTTGAAGGAGAGTGGCTTATCACCTGCAGGCACCGGAGAATGCGTGGGACGGGTTAAGGGATTCTCGACTTATAGTCGAGACGCAAGCCAACTTCCTCTTCTGCATTCCGGACAAGTAAGTCGAGAATCGTTAGCCATCGAGAACGCCGTGTGGTACACAAGCTCTGTGGTTTCCCCTCGTGGTTGGTTGTAGAGGCCTCCACTCCAGGAGCCCCTCCCCCAATATTGACGTAAGATGGATTCAAGGAGAGTGGCTCGACCGGGTCAGGCCCCGCTGCGAACCCGCAGTGAATTGAGCTGGCTAAGGGATTCTCGACTTGCTATGAAGTCGAGAATGCAAGTGTTGGCTTCTGTCTACATTTTCGACTCGCAGTCGAATGCCTTTAGCCATCGAGAACTCGGATAGTACACATGGAGTGCCGGCTGGATAAGGCATCTTCGACTCAAGGAAAGAGAATCTTGACAAAGAAGTCAGCGGGTTTCCACGTGGTTAGTAGTAGAGGCCTCACACAGTCGAGCCCATCCCTTCGCACATTCGGCTTAAGATGGTTCGAAGGAGACGGTCTCCCGACCGGGTAGAGGCCAATTGCGAATTTCATACAGGAGAATTGGCTTGCTAAGAGTTGGCTCAGGGCGGTCAAAACCCGCCACATCGCATGATATCCAGCAAGATAGTTTGAAGGAGAGTGGTTAAGGCGTCTCGTGCACCTTTATGAGAATGCACTAGAGCACAACTTTTCTGCGACTCAATGGTCGAGAAAAGCAGCCAGCACCTCGTGGTTGATGAGGAGCTCCACAACCCGAGCCCCTCCCTCGCAATATTCATGATGGTCGAAGGAGAGTGGCTGGGACCGGTGGAGGCACCCTCGCTGACATAACAAAGGGCCATTGAGGGGTATGACATTCTCGACTCACGAAGCCGAGAAGGCTGCAGCAGTCGGAAAAGAATGTGATGACCTTGGTAGGCTGTGGCAATCTCGACTTCGCTGAAGTCGAGAATTCCTCAACCGAAGCCAACAATCCGAGTGTACATTCCCTCTTCTGCGCCATGAAGTCGAGAATTTTCGACTGGTAGAGTAGAGAAGAAGGCCTGTACCGTGGATTGTTGGTAAGTAAGTATTCTCAACTCGCCCGGTCGAGAAAGTCGGATCCCTTTCGTCTCTCCTGCGTTGGAGGATATGTCTTGTTAGAATCGCGGTCTCTGGAAGCAATTCCTATTCTTAGTTGATAGTTAGGAAAAAGATTCCTACTTATGTTCTGTTATGAAACATTCATAGACAGTTTAGCAATTTCTTTTCTGAATCATTCCTAGTAATGTTCTGTTAATGCTCTGCAATATCTTACTTCCTAACACCTGTCTCTGATGATTTCTATCTCGGTTGCTTGCTACTACTCTTACCACTATTCTCACTTGTGCCTGTACAATGTATTCAATTCAACAACAACTAAGAAAAAGATAACAAAAAAACAGAAAACAATACAGAGAGATTAATAGATAACAGATAACAGATAACAGAGAGAAAACAGATAACAGATAGATTAATGAGATTAATGAGAAAACAGAGAACAGTGGGGACAAATGAGATTAATGAGAAAACAGAGAACAATAGAGACAAATGAGATTAAAAAAGGGTATGATATTACAAAAACATACCTGGAAGATTTGCTGGATGAGGAGGAAGCTCCCGTGTTCGATTCCATGTGGCTACAGCGTCAAGAAAAGCGTGAATAAGGATTTGTCGATTTTGGAAATTGTATCGGGCAATAATAAGAGCCTCTAACAAATGTAATATAAGTAAAAAAATGCAAAGTAAAGGACTTATAGAAAACTAAAAAGAAAGCAAAAAAGCCTAAAACTTACAGAGAAGAACCTCACTTTCTTCTCAGCAAGAACTTCGCCAACACTCAATCTGACGAAAACTTCGGCTACTGGATGCGCCCTCGATCCGACCAAGCTAAGCTTGTCATAAGATGACCTTGAATGGCCTTCGATTCGCGCCGATCGCCTTTATGGGAAAACCGGGCGCTTAAGGAAAACACAAGAGCGCCAAGAGTGATCGAGAAAAACAGTGGGAGGAAGAATGGTCGGGGGGAGAGGAAGAGGGTGCAATTACTGGCCGCACCCGAACCTCATAAAAGTGCAATAATAAGGATCTCACACGCAGGGCCATGCCCTCCATGACGTGTGAAAGGGGGGGAAGGTTGACATGGCCATCCTATCAGCCTCTGAGGAGGCGCCACGTGGCCATGACAAGATATTAAAGGTTATGTTGTATGTTTATATATGTTATGTTATGTTGTATATTTAATATGGTTATATAGTTTCAATGGTTACATATGGTTTTAATGTTTACATATGGTTTACATTGAATATGGTTGTATGGTTTAATATGGTTATATGATTTTGGTGGTTATATACGGTTGTATGGTTTATATTTAATATGTTTGTATGGTTTTATATGGTTTATATGGTCATATTTGTGGTGTTTGGGGCTATATGGTTTTAATGTGTGTTTTTTCATTCAGGGAGCATGTGAGATGAGTAAAATGGAGCCAAGGAAGTCCAGCACAGGCCATTGCCCTAGGCTCCAATGGAGGAAGATGGGTTGCTTGTTGTTGCACCCTTGCAACGAGACGGTATTTGCAGAGGGCATAATAACTGCAGTTGATCCTTTTGATAGTGTGAATGATGAAAGACTGGGAGATGATCATCTTGGAGTTGGCATTGTGAAGCTTCTTATCGAAGTTGATACAATCATGTCCCAGGGAAGCTCTAGTGATTGCATTGTGTGCTCGGGTTCTTTGGAGTCCCAAAGTAGGTTGAGATGGCCAATTAGATATATTACACACAAGAATGGTGATAGTCTGGAATCCCCTACTCAACTACATACCCCAAGACCCACTCAAGGCCATGTGGAAGATTTGGTGGTCGATGAGCATCCTTTGATCACTAGGAAGAGACGTTATGTTTTTCATAAGAGGCAGCCCAAGAGCCTAGAAGTGACAAATATTTAGAAAGGATGGAAAGTATGGCCCCAACCAAAGAAAACCTAGAGGCAATTAGAGGACAAGAGTGTTGCAACCTAGATTGCACAAAGTCAAAGACTGATTGTGGATGACCTCGTGTGCAGATAAGGTCCCAATACATTGGACAGCTTCAAAAAGATAGGATTAATTTCATCTACTCCTTGTGTAAGAATTCCAGCTATGATGAAAACACAGGAAGGCTACTATATCAATTGAGGGGCATGAGGGTATGTATGAGAGCATTGAGATGGATTCTTGGGGTGAGCAAGTCTTCATTCTACTGATCTTTGGGGAGCAGGTTAGAAAAAGGGCACGGTTTGTTCCAACATGGTAATGCACTCACTTTGAAACCTAGAGCAAATACTCTCAAGGCCATTGCAGTCTTGAGAGCTTTGTGAGATACATGTCTCAATCTATGCCCCACAAGTCGAGGTGAACGAGCACGGTGCAGCGAGTGGTGCAAAGGGTGTTGCCACAACACTATATCCAAAAGGAGTGCCTTAAAGAGGTCAACTCCATCCTAGAAACCACTGGAGGTAGGCCTCTTTCTCAATCACACTTCAGCAAGTTATGGAGCACTCACTTCTCGGGGCGTGAGTGTCCCGCAACACATGCCATTCTCAAAGTGCAACACTTGCATTCAACTCAAGGATACACTTGCATCAACTGCAATAGAGAAAGAAAGAATGGCAATTAGGGAGCAATTTGCAGATCACCAAAGGGACCAAATATCATGTAGACGGTTGTACCGGGCAGTGGAGAACATTTTCCGAGATGCGGCCCGGACAAATTTTTGTGTATAATTCATGATAAGATGGACCAACACAAGACTTTCTTGCCAAAGCTAGATCCTTTCCCAAGCATTGTCAAAACGCTTTTTTAGGATGAAAGTAAGTGCGGCGGGTGTCTTAACACATGGTCATGGAACCGGAACATATGGTCATTTTGTGCTTGATCTATGGAGGGATGATCCAAACTTCCATGTGAGCTCTATTTTCAAGTGCTTGAGAACACTAGAAAGGATCGATAGAAGGGAGGAGGTATTCCCCTTCAAAGACCCATTTTTGAGGCTTTGATGGATGATCAACCGCTTTGTTACCAAAGGCGATAAAAAGCTCACATCCAAGGTGTCTAGTGAATCAAGGAGGACTTGGGATGATTTCCCTTACTTGAGAAACCACTGCCTGAGGAGCTATGTGTTCAATTGGACAACTGTTGGAAAGAAAACAAGAATAGATGGATGTTTGGGGCAATGTCATACTTGACAGCAGTGGGAGTATTCAAAGTTGTGAAGGTGGGATTCATGATGGTTGGGCATACGCATGATGATATAGATGGATTCTTTGGAACTTTCTCCACCAAGCTCAAGAGAGAAAATGTGACTAGTCTCCCTGAACTAATGGATGTGTTTGAGAGCTGCATTGACCCCAACCCAATGGCTTTCTTGATGGATGAGGTTGCAGATTGGAAATCATTTGTAGAGGGATACTTGCTAGATGGTAAGGACCGGTTTGACAGGACACACAAAGCCACTTGAGTTCAAGTTTTGGGTTAGGGATGGAATACCAATCATGCAATATAAGTGGGACCCGGTGACAAGTTGTGGATGCCTGTACAAAGGAATCGAGTTGTGGCAAGGGGTGCTGCTGGTGAAGTTCTCATTCCTAAAGGGCAGCCAAAACCACTACCTCCCTTCAAGATCATCAAAGACTCTAGCCAACTAGTGAAGGGCATCAAAGATTACATAACGACTTGGGATGATGTTAGAAATGGAAAGCACACCTCCACTCTTAAGAGAAATCAAATGGACTCCTAATCAAGTCTTGGGAGAAAGTTGTGACATGCTTAGAACCGAACAACCATGTGGGAGGAAGCTAAGAGGCGGGTTCTTGCAGTCAAGATGGGAGGGTTCTCAAGGAGCAAGCACGTCTAAGAATGTTCACTTGGGTCCTAACAAGGGTTTCAAGTGGTTTGTGGGAAGTAAGGCCTCAAAGCCGAAGTGGTTTGATCTTCCTGAGTGGGATCCCTTTGAGGACATCAAGGAAGGATACTTTGTGCTAGTAAGGCCTGATGATGAGGACTGTCCAATATGGTTGGGGGTGGCACTCTCTCGATGTAACCACCACTATGCGATGGAGAGGAGTTGCGTCCGGATTCCAAATTCAATATTGGGAGCCCATTGGGAGACACAAGAAGGGCAAATTGAAGGAGCAATACACATTTCTTTGGGAGAAGAAGTGGAGGGCAAATTATGTTGATCCTCAAAGGAGGGAATTGGTGGAGTGTGTGGTATGGTCATATCCAGGTTCTCACACTGCAAAGGACAACACACACAAGATCCCAAAAAGGGAGATGGACAAAGCCATGAGCAACCTCCATGCTAATATTGAGAAGCTTGAAAACTTTCTCAACTAGTGGTTTGTAAAATTTATGAGGAAAACAAGTAACCCAATTCTTTGTGTGTGATCTGTAATTCTATTCAAGCAATCAATTCAAAAAAAAAAATTTATGGGGTGTGAGTCCCATTTTCAGTCCGAGTCCCAAAATTCAAGATTTGTCCCACTTTAATTAAATACGACTTTAATCATATGCCATAAAACATGAGAGCTCCTACCCATGGCTCCGACTCACAAGGAAGATGACCGACGAGCTAGGCCTCAAGATAGAGCAGACCGAGTCATAACAATGGCGGGGCTGGCTATAGACAATAGCTAGGGTTAACCACTCCATCCGCCCTCCTGTGCATACTTTGAAGAATGAGCTAGATCGGGCTCTGGCATGACTCTAGCCTTCCGGATACGCAATCCCATGGTATCACCCATCGGGACTACTCCAGGTTGCATCTCCCCGGTCCGTCGAGGCAGGAAGGGTTGCATCTCCCCTTCCCGGGGTCTAGAGGTTCCACGAGCGGCTAGAGAATGGTGGCGACACACGATTCTTACCCGATTTAACCCCCCAAAACAAGAGCCAAGCCAACACTTGCAACTCCTGAGAGGCAGGGCGACACCATTGCCTCAGGAGGTGTCGGACTCATGCCCGGCCCACACAAAGTGACCGACCATAGGTCTAGCCCGCTATGGGATCCCCAGTAGCCACGCTCAGCAGGGATCCCCCATCCGTATTGCCTCTAGTCCCGTTGTATAGTGCTGAGTCACATCATAGCCCCAATAGCCGCATATAATAGGAACTAAGGGATCTAACTAGGAGCATACTACGTACTGGCTACTAGGTCTCTACCCCCCTTCCTAATACAAGAGGAGCAAACATGATCAACCAACATCACATAACATCATATCATGATAATCATAATAAGAACGTCTTAACCTAATCATACATATCTAACTTACAGTTAGGGTTCCTTGATTAGGGTTCAAGATGTTGAATAAGGGTTCTAGGATGGCTCTACTCTAGATACGAAATACTAACCCATCTGGAGTGCTAACTTCCAGATGATCTACCAAGAGCACTACTCTACATACCTGCTCCAGAAGCACTCCCTCCCAATCCTGGCATCTCCATAGTCTTCGAATTGGTCGGCAAACGGTGCTCGAAACAGAGTTTCGAGTGCGTAGATGAGTCTCAGGGTGCTAGGGTCAGGAAAAGAGGTCTAGGGTTAGGGTTTGGGCTAATATAAGATAAGGTCCAAAAGGATGCCACGTGGCACCAATGGGGTGGGGCCGTGTGGCGGTTGCCCAACAGGATAAGGCCATGTGGAAATGGGCCTTATCCTAAGGTTATCTGAGTTAAGCATTTAACTTAGATGTGCACCCATTGCCACTTCCTAAGGTATACAAGGCTACAAGAGTAGACTTGTATAGTGAAGGGTCCAGAAATATACGTATTTATAGCGTATATTCCCCTAGAACGTCACATTCTCCCCCCTTAGGATAATGCTGTCCTCAGCATTACGCTAAAGTACTACCGTACCGCTCCTGCAAAAACAAGATACATGCTCTTCTACTATTCAATCAACATATATTATAGGCTATATTTGTACCTATACAAAAATTATAAAGCCTTAACAAGAGTAATGTTATAGTAAGTCAAACATTATCACATAACATTAGGGTTCATAATTTTTAAGTCTCAATTATGCTTCTCCACCTCCACGTAATGCGCTCCCGTCGGTGCTCCCCTATGCTCGTCCTGCACGAGTAGCACATTACGTTAGTGAAGTTAATAAATTGTGGTTTTAGGGGACCACCCCCGTTACCTACCTCCTTGAGCTGAACTACTAGCTCAAGGTCACCCTATTACCTTGCACCCGATCATGGCCCCTAAGGATTTGAACTTAAGGAACATTTAAGATGCTCCTATCATCGCCCATGATCAAGTGCTACCTTGTACTCGATTACCCGTTGTCGAATACTCCCCAGTGCATCATGCCCCAAGGGTTTCAAGCTAGGGAACGTCTCACGATCCCATCATTGCGCATGATCACTTAACCTTCACCATGACCCCCCTATAGTCAGGTGTGCGAGCCCCACATCATGGCATAGAGATCATCCGGCAGATGTCCCATCATCGCCCACCATGCCTTATCTTCAACTCTCACATGACCCTACTGGTCATGCGCACCTCTTGGTGCGTGTTGGCCTAGAGAATGCCTTAAAGGCATGTCTCATCATCGCTTACACGTTCCAAGATTCTGACACATGCAGTCTACTAACTAGAATACATATGCCAGAGCTAAGGCTAACTAAGAAACATACTAAGCTAACCTCCTGGCAAGTCGGCCTCGACTAAGCCGGAGACGACTCGCCCATCAAACTCCTTCATGAATTCTGAGTATTGTTTCTCCAAATCCTGCTTCAATACCCATGTCGCGTCTTCCACGGGCAAGTGTTTCCACTTGACCAAATACTGGAGGAATTGAGACCTCCTAGTCTTCTTGAATGACTTATCAAGAAGCAATTCAGGCACAATTTCAACTTGCTCTTCTGTCATTTCCAACAAGGTTGGAGTATCCAAAACCTCATCAGGGTTAGGGTCGTGCCTTTTTAATAAACTCACATGGAAGACCTTGTGGACTTTAAGGTGCGCCGGGAGATCCAACTTGTAGGCTCTCCAAGATCTTGAACGGACCGGCCCACCTAGGGGTGAGCTTCTTGTAATTTCCAATCCGAAGTTTAGCTTGCTTCACCTTGATCTTCAACCATACCTTGTCGCCCACCTTGAACTCCCTTACGGTCTTGTGCCTGTCGGCTACACTCTTCTGCCAACTTCATGCTGCCAACAGGTACCCCCTTACCTCTTCGACCAACTGCTGCATATCACCTAGCATTTGTTGGGATACCTCAACCTTTGACACATGATTGTGCCAAGTATCGGGGGTTAGGCACTGATATCCGTAATTGATCATGAAGGGAGACATCTGGGATGACTCCTGCTTCGTACTATTGTAAGCGAATTCTACCAAGTGGATGAAATCATCCCACTTGGATTGCTTATTCCATACATAACTTCTGAGCATATCTTCGATGATGCGATTTGTCCGCTCCGTCTGGCCATCCGTCTAAGGATAGTAAGCCGTGCTCATCGAGAGCTTGGTCTGGATCGTAGCAAAAAGATCCTGCCAGAATGCACTCATGAACTTAGAATCCCTATCTCGCGAGGCATGCCGTAGAGTCTAAAAATCTCCTTTACAAATAGAACGGCATTGTCTAAGGCTGTGTCCGTAGTTTTGCAAGGCACGAAGTGTGCCATCTTAGATAATTTATCTACGACCACCATTAGTGCATCTTTGCCTCGAAGAGTCCTAGGAAGTCCTGTAATAAAATCCATGCTTATTACTTCCCACTTTGCATTCGGCACTGTCAAAGGTTCCAAAGCTCTCAGAATTCGAAGCTGCTCTGCCTTGGTCTGCTGGCACAACTGGCATTCCTGAATATATCTGGCTATCCGTTTCTTCATTCCCGGTCAGAAATAGCTACTTCGAATCTTGAAATACGTCTTCATAAATCCTGCGTGCTCGACTATTGGGCTGTTGTGTGTGTCATGAAGAATTAACTTCCTTACTCCTGACGATTCGGGCACACACAACTTATCTTTATGGTACGAGAGGTTGCCTTCCTTCCTATAATGTCTGAAGGCCTCTCGTTCCTTATCTGTTCTAGCCTCCTTAGAGAGGCTTGCCCATACCTCCTTGAAATCATCATCAGATGGCAATGTCTCCTCAATTTTCTTACCAAACTCACTCGAAAGAGTTGATATAGCATTACAATGCGTTCTCGTCTCGAATGGTCTCCTAGAGAGGGCATCTGCAACAACATTAAGCTTGCCGGGCTTATATACTATGTCGAAATCATATTCCTCAAGGAATTCCATCCACCTCCTTTGCCTTAGGTTGAGGAGTGGTTGGATGAAAAGATATTGAAGGCTCTGGTGATCAGTATCTAACTGAGACTTCCTCCCCAGCAAATAATGCCTCCAAATCCTTAGTGCCCTGACAATGGCTAATAACTCTTGATCATGGGTTGGATAGCGTTGCTCCGCATCGCACATCTTCTTCGAGTCGTAGGCGACTACCCTTCCTTCTTGCATCAAAACTGCACCTGTTGCTATCTTGCTCGCATCCGTGGCCACTAGCTTATCTTTGCTCGGATCTGGAAAGACGAGGATTGGAGCTGTCGTTAGAGCCTCTTTGAGCTTTTCAAAGGAGGCTTGGACATTCTCAAGCCAAAACTTTGCCCAATCCTTTATCTTGTTGCTCTTGGTGAGGTCCGATAAGGGGGACGCCCACCTAGCGAAGTCCTTTACGAACTTCCTATAGTATCCTGCCAGACCGAGAAAACTTCTCACTTCTGCCACGTTCCTTGGAGCTGGCCAATCAACTATTGCTTCAATCTTTGACGGATCTATAGAAATCCCTTCAGTTGTTACCACGTGCCCCAAATACTCCACTCGACCTGTTGCAAAGTGGCATTTGGAGAGCTTCCCATATAACCGATGCCGTCTCAACTTCTCCAACACTCTTCTCAAATGCTGACAATGTTCTTCAATGGACTTGCTGTAGACTAAGATGTCGTCGAAGAATACAATGACAAACTCGTCCAAGAACTCCCTGAAGAACTCGACGCATGAATGTTGCCGGGGCATTCGATAAGCCAAAAGGCATTACTGTAAACTCGAAGTGCCCGTACCGCGTTCTGAAGGCGATCTTATGGATATCTTCTTCCTTTATCCTTATTTGGTGGTAACCTGACCTTAGAGCATAGTTATTCTTCATCGTCTGCTTGTTAAGCTGGCGATAGTCCACACACATTCTTAGGCTCCCGTCTTTCTTCATGATGAAGAGTATGGGTGCCCCAAAGGGGGGCACACTTGCTCTTATAAATCCAAGGTCAAGCAATTCCTGCAGCTGCTTCTTGAGCTCTATCAACTCTGGAGTGCTCATTCTGTAAGGTGCCTTGCTGGTAGGCTTAGCATCTGGAGCTAATGTGATTTCACACTCTACACCCCTATAAGGTGGTAGCTGACGGATTTCATCCGGAAAAACATCATTGAACTCCCTAATGAGCCTTGCTACCGGCTTGGGCAACTGATTCCCCTTTTGGTCACTTCCCTTCTCTTTACTTGGTTCAATTGCCTCTAACCTCAGAATGTAATCCACCTTATTTCTTACTATACTTTTTCTTAGCTGCTTCATAGAAATGCGCTGCATAGGAGAAGCTACCTTCTTACCTTTTACTATGAATCTGTTGCCGTCCGGCGCCGTCATGGAAATCTCATTGCACTCACAGTCAATCATCGCTTTCGCTGGCTTTAGAAACTCCATTCCTACTATAAGATCATACTTTCCAATATCCATGACTTCTGCCCCCATCGGCCACTTGCTTCCACTAAGGTCTATGTCAAACGCGATCCTCCTCCCCTTAGTGTGCCGAATGGCACCACTTGCCATGCTAATTGGTCTTGGCTTTGACTTCAAGACCTTGCTCTTCATTAGGGCAGCAAGCCTAGGAGAGGCAAAGTTATGAGAGCTACCTGTATCTATCAAGACTAGGTATGGACTGCTATCTATAATTCCCTCAGTCGAGATGATTGTGGACTGATTTTCAACATCACCTGACTCAATAACTGCGCAGATTTTGCACTCACCTTCAATAAAATCTTGGCCTTCTTGCTGGTCGTCATCTTCGTCATCACTTCGGTTGGAGATTCCCAATCTGCAAGTTCTGCCAAGGCTGCCTGCATGACGAATGGACAGTTGTGTGTTCTGTGCCCTGGCTGAAAGCACCTAAACCACAACTTCTTCTCAATGCACTCCTGTCTTTTCTCCTTAGGGATGCTATCTAAAAGACGCTTGAGCGAACTACCCCCCGATCCATCATGTGGCCTACGGTCTCCAAAGTGCTTTCCCTGAGCTTTCCCCTGTTGTTGGCCTCACCGGGCGTGTTTCTTTGCTTGCCTATTCCCGTCATTGCCCTGCCCGTCTCTTACCTTTGAAGGGATGCTTGTTTACTGCCACTGGAGTTCTTGGGGCTTCTTCCAAACTTAAGGCCTTGTCCTCGGCCTCCCCGACTGTTTTTGGGTTAATTGCTCGAACTAACCTCTTGATGTTACTGTTGAGCCCTTCAATGTAACCCTCGACCGCTTGTCTCTCTGTGATCCTGGGCACATTGAGTCTTAACCTCATAAATTCCTCTGTGTATCTGGCTACTGATAGGTTCCCCTGGTCTAGTCTATAGAATTGCTGGATCTGCTTGCTAGTGTGCGATCTCGGCACGTAATATTTGCGGAAGGCCTTACTGAAGGTCTTGAATCTGCAGTTGTTCCATCTCAACTTATTAGACTTAGCATACCCTTTCCACCAAATCCTGGCTGGTCCTATTAGATTGGCTGTTGTAACCTTGCCTATGTCTTTGTCTTTCATGCCATAAGAATTGCCAAGCCACGTCTCTGCTTCCATGCCTGACCTGTCTTTACCTGAAAACTGACCAAGCTTCCTCGTCTTCCAAACATTACTCATGGCACTATCCACTTTCTTCTGATAATCATCTGCCTTCCTGTTCTTTTTCCTATCCTGTGATGCATCTGACTCGCTCTCGGAGCTGCTACCATTCTGGCTGTCAAAGATATCTGATACGCTAGAGCTGGATGGTGTTGGACTCTTTCTGCTTCTCCTTTTTCTCTTCATGTCTCTGACATTTCCTTGATTCTCTTCCCCTTCTGGCTGTGGGGCCTCATCAATGCCTTGCGCAGGAGGTGGAGGTGGTGGTGGAGGTCCGTATTCCTGAGCATTCATCAATAGGGTTCCCCACTGAAGTAGGTTTTACATCTGGTTTCTCATCTGCGTGAGCCTTGCATTCACTGTCTCCACCGTCATTTCATCATTGTTGTCGTCTTGTTCTCGCCCAAACAAGTTTCTAGGTACCCAATGGTGCTTCCGGCCCTGGCCTTGGGACCCTGAGCCGATGTTCCTTGCTGCAAGTATTGGTCATCAATGCTTGTTATTTACATTATACATTATTCATCCTTATTTACAAGTCACTTATTGTTAGATATAAAAAGAAATCATATCAAAACTCCACTTATAAGTCAAGGATAATATATAGAAATTAATATATAAGTGTTATATATTTATGTAAGGTACATGATAATACATAGAAGTGAAAACATTCAATACAATTTAGAAGATAAGTGAAAACAGAAAATGTTCATCTTCGGTGCTCCTTCATCGATTTGAAGAAGTTCTTGACATCCCTGAGTCGAAGTCCTTTGCCGACATTCCGCAAGATATTTCTAGAAGATCCTCCTTCAAGTGCTCGGGCCATTTGAGGTGCAGGGAGTTCGGGTGCCGTTGCCGCCACTACTATCAATGTTGCGTCTCGGAGGTGGCCCCTGGCGAAGTCGAGGCAATGGAGTGCCACGGATCTCTTAAAGAGAATGATATGATCCGTTATGAGATTCAGCTTGGCGTGCTGCCCAAAGCCAGAGAGTGCTATGAGGAGTGCCACCGACTCTTCTCCTCGTGGGCTGAACTCCCTGTGAAAAACTATCATATGCCCTTGGCTGAGGACTGGAAGATAGTACTGGAGTGCCTTACCCTTTCCTATGGCCTTCGAACTTGTGCCCTTTCTCCGAGCTGCTTCGCCGTAGACGTCTAATACCAAGAGGTCTTCATGGTCCCTCCACATGGTAGTTGCGCTCTCTAGGTTGATGCTACTGGATGCCTCCCGCATACTCCTGGAACGAACTGTTTGGCTAGAGCTTGGGCCTCTTCTTGGTTTGTACAATCTGCTTTGTATTTCTTGAAACTCCTCCTCTGGGATGATTGGTTCCTGTTGACGATACATCTCCCTTATCTGCTCATAGGCTGCTATATCTGACATTGTCTCCCTGGCGTAAGAGTGTCGCTCTGCTAGCTCCCTTGGGATTTCTTGATAGGAGTAGTTGATGAAGTCATTTTGCTGCTCCTTTGCCATCAAGCCTAAGAGCTCGTCGATTCTAAGCCCTTCTTCTTGGCAGTAAGGAAGGTTGAGGATGTTATTCGCCAAGATGTACTCCTCTCCATCGATGACTATTGGCGATAGGGCTGTGATGATGATTGGTGGTTCGTAGGCCCGCCTGATTTGATCATCATGCCTGGCTATTCGCCTCTCCATCCTCATCGCCTCTCTGCTCTCCCATCCTGGGTTTTCTTCCCCTAGCTGCTCGTAGTCTTGCTCGATTTGCAGTGCTGGTGTCCCTGATGTTAAGCCATGATACATGTACTCCGAGGACTCGATCTCGTGAATATGGCGTTGCTCCCTTCGAGTGTCGAGTGGTGCTAGATCCAAAGGCTGAATTGAGGACTCCCCCACCTTGTTGATTGCCTTATACTGCATGAATAGGCGAGGGCTGCATGGGCTGAGAGATATCTATGCCTATTGTGCTTGCAGGTCATGTAGTCGGGCATGGCTCTTGTCCTATCCCACACCTGGTTCTTGCCCTTGGATCCTCCTCCTATGCTTAGCTAAGCGAATCTAGGGATACCCATTTCCCTCCCCTAGGCGGCAAGCTAACTTCCCAGGGTAGGATCTGCTGATCATATTGGCAAATGATGTCGGTATAGAAGGGTGTCCTGGTCAAGGTTGCATGGAGATCAAGGAGATGGTCGAACACATGGAAGGCCTCTTCAGCAGGAAAATCATGGATATGGTTAGCAGCATCATACCATCGGACAAAACTATTGGGCGCCATTGAGCAGAGATAGGTGTAGAAAATGGCTTGGAAAGATTGATGGAAGCTTGGAAAATCGCCTAAGATGACAAGAGCAATTCTGGTGAAGGGAAAATGGCAAATGAGGCCCCTTTTATAGACTATGGTCTGCCTCGAGTTCCGTGCACAAGGGTTCTTGATGGAACAGACTTTTGTTCTAAGGCTATGGATGTCCAAATGAGCTACCATGAAGTGCAAATCTAAGGAAAACAAGGCAAGAAACACTACATGGTAGTTTGTTGAGTCAAATTTGGCCAATCCAGGCCAAAATGGGTCAATCCGGGTCGATTCGCGCGAATAGGCTCTGCGTTGCGAACGCAGGGCGATTTGGCGCGGATCGTCCCTGTTTGGCCGATTTGGGAGGTGATTAGACATTTCTAGGGGTTGTAAGATGCTAACATGCCTAATTGGATCAATTCTAACCTAGCTAGCAACTTATTTCAAGCAAAATGGACATCTAGAAGTGCCAAATTGAGGTAACCGGGTCGATTCGCGCGAATAGGCTCTGCGTCGCGAACGCAGACGCATTCGGCGCGGATCGTCCCGGTTTGGCCAGAACTTGCCATTTTTAGATGATTCTTTGCCGAAATTGACTTCTAAACTGGGTTTCTAGGCAAATTCTAAGCAATTTACTATCTTTTAGCACAAATTTTCGATCAATTTTGTCCCAAATCCTGGTACCCGGCTGGATTCGCGCGAATGCGCTCTGCGTCGCGAACGCAGGTCGATTTGGCGCGGATCGACCCGATTTCGCCAAATTTTGAGCCAAGATTGATTTTTTTGTGCTGGAATCTATGCTAGCTAACCTATTACAAGCATTTTAAGCCTTATACAAAAAATTGTACTACAATCTAGCTTACTTAATTACACTTTCATACAATCAATTTACAAAGAAAAAGGATTATATATATAAGGAAGAGTCAACTACATTGAAAAACTTTAATTTTAGGATAATTACAAAGCTTGAGGCCTTATGGTCTCTCTTTGCGGATTCTCCGCGCCAAGTGCAGGTCCTTCGGCATGACGGTTACCCGCTTGGCGTGGATGGCGCAAAGATTTCCTTCTTCAAAGAGTTGAATCAGCTCTGCCTCTGCTGCCTCCTGCAGGGCCCCGGTGGTTAGGGGTGTGACCCTATAGTCCGTTCGAAACTCCTGCATCACCTCAGGGCTGCAGCTCAAGCGGCGCCTTTCGGTCGGGGAGATTGGTGCCTTTGTTGAAAGTGCCTAATCTCCCTAAATACTCGAGCGTGCCATGAGTTAGGTCCGTGGTGGACCTTCTTCGGCTTCTCTGGTGGCGGCGGCTTGGGCTGGTCCTTCGGCCGCCCTCCCTTCCTGCGAACACCGCGTTACGCTTGCCGGTACCAATCATTATTACCTGCGTCCGGCCAGCGGGGTACTCTTTTACCCTTCGCCCGAATTCGATCGCCGGGCGTGAATTCTGTTTCTCCCACCTTACGCTTCTTCACTACCTTAGCTGGCTTGGGCCACTTAGGGTAGGGTGGACGTGCGTTGGGGTCTGAAGGTTCCCCAATGTCCTGCTCGCCCTCCTCCTCTTCTGTCTCCTCTTCATCTTCCCCATCTCCTTCCTCGTCCTCCTCCCGCTGTTCTTCTTCCTTGCGTGGGCGAGGTTCTTCGATAGTCACGGTCCCCCGTGGCTTATCCCTCCTCGCCTTCTTCCTCCTCTCCTTCTCCTTCTGCTCCCTCTCCCTTTTCTTCCTGGCCGCCGTCTCTTCGGGCCACTCTGTTACTTTCTCCTTCCCCTTCTTCTTTTTGCTTGAAGAAGGGGCTGCCTGCTGGTCCTGCTGGGGCGGTTGCTACTGCTGGGTCTGCTGCTACTGCTCTTCCTGGTCTCCCTCCTCCTGGTGCTCGTCCTCGTCGGATAGAGGGCCAAGGTGACGGGTCTCGTCGGTTCACTGCGTCTCCACCGACGACGAGCTGCTCTGGGGCTCCTCCTATGAGGCGTGGAAGGTCTCATTGGTCGAGGAAGACGACTCCTCCTCCTGCCCTCGGCCGGAGGTGCTCTGGTATCTGCTTTCCATGTCCACCAGCTGCTGCTGCTGCCATCGAAGGGGAGCTCCTTGGGCCAACTTTCCTCATGGTTTATTTGGTCCTTGCCATGTCTTATGGTCAGGAAAACTGATGACGTAAGGCTGATCAAGAGAGAGAAGGTGTGTAGGCAAGGTTGGGGGGAAATGAGGTGGCAAGAAGATATTTAAAAAGGAAGATGCTCTAGGGAATATTTCCTTACCATTAATAGGTCTAATAATTAGCCCCCCCTTATTAATTACTCCAATATAGCTGATTATTAATATATACTCAATACTGTATTATACTAAATTTTCGAATTTTTCCGGGTTAATTATGAATTTGTGCCATTTTTCACCCAGGTCTCGGATTGGCATGATTCTTCGACCCATTTTAGGTGAAATCTGATGCTGATGCATAATTTCCACTCCAATTTTACTAGAATATTAATTTGACTCATTCTTTTTCCTCATCTAACAACTTAGCCTAATCTTACGGACCCACTACCTAGGAGAAAAATTTTTTCCCCTATTTTCGAGGTTCCATGGTAGAAATTTTTCATTTCACACCCTATTAGGCCTGTTAGACTATTTTCAGGGATATGGTCAGCGCTAGTTCCTGGTCAACCAAGAACATCGCTCTGATACCATTGTGACGCTCCCTGCTAAATATACGGCGCCCGACCATACACTCCACAGGAAATCCCCCATCCAGTCCTTCGACCGCACGGGCCCTCCGTCTATCCCGCACTCTGGGGTGACTCTAGTGCGGGAAGAGGACACGAAAGTATCTTGCGCGCCCTTCCCCTATGGGCTCCTATCACATCGGAAGCATAAACAACGTCAGAACTAGCAATACAACACATCATGCTACCTCGAAGGGTAGCCCATCCACATATCTATAACCATAGAGAAGATAATCATATGCCATAAAACATGAGAGCTCCTACCATTAGGGATTTTTTGAGATCATAAAAGGGCCTTCTAAGAACTGCTGACTAAGCTATATGAACTACCAATCAGAAAACAGAACTGGTAATCCAGTCAGCAAAACAGTTATAACTAACTCACTGGATCACATTTTCTAGCATAAGTGTTGATAGGAAAGTCCAAATGAGCTCTTGTTTGGTGCAATAGATAGATCTCATTGAGATCTTTCCAACCTTGGGTGGTTTGTATATCTTTTAACCCCGTAGGATAGTAAAAAATCGTAAAAACCAAATTTTTTGGAGTTTTGACAATCATAAGTGGTTAAAATATGTGCAAAGCACCTAAGGTTGGAAAGATCTCAATGAGATCTATCTATTGCGCTAAACGAGAGCTCATTTGGACTTTTCTATCAATAGTTATGCTAGAAAATGTGATCCAGTGAGTTAGTTATAACAGTTTTGCTGACTGGACCCGTCAGGCTCTGATTTCTGATTGGTAGTTCATTTATCTTCATTTGGCTTAGTTGGCATGTTTTGAAGGCCCTTTTTTAATCTCAAAAAAACCCTAATGCCATGGCTCCGACTCATAAGGAAGATGATCGACGAGCTAGGCCTCAAGATAGAGCAGACCGAGTCATAACAATGGCGGGGCTGGCTATAGACAATAGCTAGGGTTGACCACTCCATCCGCCCCTCCTGTGCATACTTTGCAGAATGAGCTAGATCGGGCTTTGGCATGACTCTAGCCTTCTGGATATGCAATCCCATGGTATCACCCAGCGGGACTACTCCAGGTTGCATCTCCCCGGTCCGTCGAGGCAGGAAGGGTTGCATCTCCCCTTCCTGGGGTCTAGAGGTTCCACGGGCGGCTAGAGAATCGTGGCGACACACGATTCTTACCCAACTTAACCCCCCAAAACAGGAGCCAAGCCAACACTTGCAACTCCTGAGAGGCAGGGCGACACCATTGCCTCAGGAGGTGTCGGACCCATGCCCGGCCCACACAAAGTGACCGACCATAGGCCTAGCCTGCTATGGGATCCCCAGTAGCCACGCTCAGCAGAGATCCCCCATCCATATTGCCTCTAGTCCCGTTGTATAGTGCTGAGTCGCATCATAGCCCCAATAGCCCGGTGGGCTCTTATGCACAGGCCGCATATAATAGAAACTAAGGGATCTAACTAGGAGCATACTACGTACTAGCTACTAGGTCTCTATCCCCCTTCCCAATACAAGAGGAGCAAACATGATCAACCAACATCACATAACATCATATCATGATAATCATAATAAGAACATCTTAACCTAATCAATGTACATATCTAACTTACAGTTAGGGTTCCTTGATTAGGGTTCAAGATGTTGAATAAGGGTTCTAGGATGGCTCTACTCTAGATACGAAATACTAACCCATATGGAGTGCTAACTTCCAGATGATCTACCAAGAGCACTACTCTACATACCTGCTCCAGAAGCACTCCCTCCCAATCCTGGCGTCTCCATGGTCTTCGAATTGGTCGAAGCTGCACTTGCTCCAAGATCAAATCCACACTCTGGGGGCTGCTGCACTGGCCTATGCCACGGCAAACGGTGCTCGAAACAGAGTTTCGAGTGCGTAGATGAGTCTCAGGGTGCTAGGGTCAGGAAAAGAGGTCTAGGGTTAGGGTTTGGGCTAATATAAGATAGGGTCCACGTAGGATGCCACGTGGCACCAATGGGGTAGGGCCGTGTGGCGGTTGCCCAATAGGATAAGGCCATGTGGAAATGGGCCTTATCCTAAGGTTATCTAAGTTAAGCATTTAACTTAGATGTGCACCCATTGCCACTTCCTAAGGTATACAAGGCTACAAGAGTAGACTTGTATAGTGACGGGTCCAGGAATATACGTATTTATAGCGTATATTCCCCTGGAACGTCACACTTTCTTATCTGCTCCAGAAAAATAAGACATTGGGATGGTGTTTATTATGATGGTCAAAGCCCATACGATTTTGACATTGGTCCTTTTGAATCAAAGTTCCATCTTGAGCATATTGAGGTTTCATTTCATCAATGGGATGAGGAGGGCCTCAAGCTTGTATAACAAATGCCCTCTCTAGCTCAGTCCAACTCTCCTTGTTGGTGGTATATGCGAAAGAGCTCTACAAGATCATCAATGTCTTTCTAGGTAGCTTTCTTGCATGAGGCACTACAAGGGATCATCGTTGTTCAACGACGTCGAGGTATCGTTAAACGACGTGTCGACGTCGTTAATAACGTCGTTATTGCGACGTAGTTCAACGACGTCTAAACGTCGTTCAACGATGTCGTGACGTCGTTCAACGACGTCTAAACGTAGTTCAACGACGTCGTGACGTAGTTCAACGACGTCTAAATGTCGAAATAATTGTCGTAATCGACACGTCGTTTAATGACGCCTCGACGTCGTTGAACAACGACGATCCCTTGTAGTGAGGTCAGCATCAATTCCACTATTCCATCCCAAGAACGAGAACGAGAAGTATACAATTTTAGCTTTCTCTGAGGATTAGACAAACAATGATCTTTTCTAGCATCTACATCAAATTTCTCTTGCAATTTTCCAAGATGGATCTTAATGTCCCGGCTACGTGGATTTGATGTCTCGAATCAAGCATGGCTGTAACACTCACTTAATGTCTTTTCAGACTCTAAAAGAAAATCTCGTGTGACGTATTTCCCCTTTTCCACCCTCCCCGCCTGGTCTCTTTTTCAGAGATATATATTGCCAAACAAGGAACGACTATCCTTGTGCTTCCACAACAAAAGGTTCTTTTATTTGTTTAGGATCATTTGCTTTAGAGATGACGGGCTGGATTCACTATCCCTAGTTATTTCCCACAGCAGCTCCACCTTCAGATACGATTTACTCATCAACCATCATTCAAAAAAATTGAGAATATGTCTTAATTTTGGTACTTTTTTCCGTCCGCGTTTTTTTTGTTTTTTATTCCCCGTCCGCCATTTTTTTTGTTTTTTCTCTCCATCCGCCTTTCTTGTTTTCGTTTTCAATTTTCAATTTTCAGATTCCCGCCCGTCCGTTTTCCCCCCTTTTTTTCGTCTCCTATTCTTTTGCTCCCTCTCCTTATTTTTTTTCCCTCCTCTAAATTCCCGCCCGTCCCTTTTCTTTTACTCCCTCTTCGCTTTTAGTTGCTCCGCCTTCAGTTTTTTATTTTGTGTTTCTTCGTTTCTCAACAAAGGGTCCACGCCTCTTTTACCATATCGGTAGGTTTTCCACGGGCTTTCCACATCGAGCTTTTCCACGGGGTTTTCCATCGAGCTTTTCCACATCGGCCCGTAACGGGTGGGCGCTTGGAGCAACTTGGCGGATGGAACACCTTTGGTGGATGAAGCACTTGGAGCCTGACCCAGGCCTTAACAATACAATACTGTTATCTCCGGATCTTTGCTAGGTATACTACCAATATCTCATCTGTTATCTCTTCTAGATATTACTCTGTTATTGCTAGGTAGACTCGGCAGGATGGTAATAGTCCAGATTGCTGGAGAGAAGCCCTTGTAATTTTGACTTGATTCCACAGTTGCTTGCTGCAATACAAATTCGATGTTGAATCAGCCCAAAAATGCTCAAAATCACAATTATTGAAGGGGCTTTGGGGTTGGGCATGATCTAACTGTCAAATCCGACCTACTTTGAAGTGTTACTGCTGCTAATTTCAAGATCAAAGCAGGAAATTTGCTCAATTTCGTGATGTTGCAGGATTAAAATTTGCTCAATTTCGTGATGTTGCAGGGTTTTGTGAAGAGCCCATAGTTGAAATCGCGCCTGGCGCGATTTGAGGTGAGTGCCAGACTGAAAAAAAAAAAAAAAAAAAAAAAAAAATGAAAACGCCAGCGCGCGCGATTTGAGGTTAGCCTATTCCTTATTTTTGTCATTTTGGACATTTTAAGGACATTTGAGAGTGATTGTCCTTGTTAAATCAGCGCCGGTAGCGATTTTGTATTTACTTTTTCCATAAAAAGTTGTTCTTTTAACTGTTTTGTAGGATGTTTTGTTATTATTTTTCTAAAAGTTTTTTTAACTATTTTGTAGGACATTTTAAGTATTTTGGGCGGGGATAAAATCGCGGGGAGCATTATAAAGACTCTTTCACGTTTGTAAAATCGTCTGTTTTGACCATTTTGTAGGACATAAATTTTATTGTTTGTATAAATATTTGAGTTGAATCTGCATAAATGTAGTATGTTTATGTCCACAAAATCGTGCCAGGCGCGATTTTCATTTCGAAAATAAGGACTTGCTTGCAGTTAGTTATTCAAATATACTTGTTATTTTACTCTACAAATTTCGCGGTTGCGGATAATTGTGTTTAAAATATGCAATTTTTTAGGTTTTTATGTTGCCAAAACATAAAATTTTTAGGTTAAATTCCATCGTATTTTACAAGTTTCATCAAATTCAACACATGGTTATATAGCTAAAATGGCCTATAATAAGCCTATTCGGCGCGATTTTGGACCAGACATAATCCCAATTTAATTGAATGATGGTTCATCGTTTTCCATCCACCAATAAATCCTTTTCCATCAAAGGCTTGCAGATGAAGATCCACCAAGCTTGAATTGTTTTTTTTGTTTTTTGTTGAAGGACGATAGTCTATTATTCATGAAAAAATCAAGATACATGCAGGAGGTCTGTGACATGGGATTCAAAACCTAGAGGACTACGAAGTCCACTAAGCAAAACCACCCATACACAGTACATAATCAAACATCTTGTGCCATCATAATCAACATGTTCTATCACATCAATAAAATCATCACTAAACATCGTATTATCAGACCTCTGGATATTACGATGACACATAGGAAGCTCACGGCATACCATACACGGCCCTTTTCCTGCAGAAGACCCCTTCCTGGTAGCCTTCTTCCAAGTGGCATGTCGCCATACCTTTGTAATACTCGGACTAGTAGGATCATCATCTGTAGCTATCTCAAACATATTAGGAGAATAAATGTCACCTTGAGGAATAAAAAAGACAATAGGTGCATATGAAGGTATATATGAAGGAACAATAGGTATATATTTAAGTGCTAAAGACAACGCCGTTGGAGCAAGACGTATATTAACTTCACTTCTAGAAACATCACCTTGAGAAGTAAAAAGAACAATAGGTGCATATGATGGTGCTAAAGACAACATCGGTGGACGTAGACCAAGCTTGAATTATTGCTAGTGGCTGCCCTTTTGTCACTCCTCAGTTTTTGTTAAATAAGAAGTGCTTTTAAGATCTTAGACTCAGTTGAAACGAGACTCTGATACCATGAAGAAGAATACAAGCACACATAACCAAGAAGCAAATGGAATACAAATGAGCCTTTTATTCATATATCACGATGGCTCTTATGCATGGTTATTTTGATATGATCAGATATAGAAATGCAGGCATGTTTATCAATCTGACAATGTAACAATAAACTGAATGGTAAGAAGGAAATTTAGTAACTGCAGACTTGTCTCTTCTAATTCCAAGTGAGATGTCAAGATATAGTGAATCCATGTGTCAAGATGTGTATGCTGCAACAATGCATCTCTGTTGTAGAGCCACATAAGTCTAGTAATTTTGTCCGGCGATTTTGTCCAACTTCATCTATGATGGAAGGTACTTCTTGGCCTCCGGAGCTGACTATGGAGGGCTAAAACTTGGTTCTTATGGGCTATAGACACTAAGAAAGAAAAACTTTTTTTATTTGCACTTCATCCAACAACAATTCAGACTAATCCTTCTCTAATTGTGCAAGTCAAAGAAGGTCTCCAATCTCTAGCAAAATAAGGTATTGATTTTGATCTGAAGGATTGTATAGAATCTAAAGCCAAGTAAATGCAGCCCTAGATGAGGTTGATCTAGTTGGATGCCCTAAGAATATTTATGAGGCAATGCAATATTCTCTTCTAGCTGAAGGTGGATGAGTTAGACATGCTCTGTGTATTGTTATATTTGAGTCCGTAGGTGTTACTACAAGAAATGGCTATGCTGCTGCTTGTTGTAATCAAATGATTCATATTATGTCTCTGATTCATTTTGATATGTTATGCATGGATAATAACGACTTACAAGTGGAAAACCTACAAATCACGTGGTTTTCAAAAAAAAGCATGGTTATGGTTGTTCTTGTTGCTAGAGAGCTTGACTAAACCTAGCTTTTGAGCAAGCAACTGTTCCTACTAAGAGAATATAATCAGCAAGGAAATAAGTAAGTGTAACGATTATCAGGGTATAATGGAAGCGTAGATAGTAGATATGACATGCCAATGTGACTGTTGAATTGATATGCAATCTAGTGCTTCTGTAATTCCTCCTTCCTTGCTTGCTAACTCACGTCTCAATCCTCTTGCTTTTGCACATCCTTCTGCTAGTGCATCCACTAATTTGCAACAATTTCCGCCTCTTGCGGGTCCTTGTTCTCCTGTACATCCTAGTCTTCGTGCTTCCCATTTTTCATCTACCTCTGTTGGATTTTTGCCTTCTACTCCTTCTGCTCCTGCCTCTGCTCCTGCTTCTTGGACCTCTAGTGATACAATTGCTCGTGTGTCACGTGCACGCTTTAATGATTGGATAAAGCGTGATATGACATCTGGTATACGCTCTGCTCGTGTTACGGCTGCTATGAATATTATGATGGAGAATAATAAGAAGGAAGTGTCTTCATACTTGAAGGCGTTACAAGTTGCGGAAGATAAGATGGACATTCAACTCCCTTCAGAGAGTGTCTTTTATGAGACTAATGAGTGCGCTAACGCTTTCACACAGGCGGGGCTTCCTGTAGTTGAGATTGACCAGGGGTACATTTACAGTGTATTTAGAATCTTGTCTCTCATGGTGTTGTGTGTCACTTTATTGGTCAGTTTGTCGATCTTAGAAGGATGGGCTTTTGGTTAAAGCAGCATCTAGAGAGATTGGGTCTACCCCAGCATGAGTCTTTGAAGGTCCTTGATAAGCAAAACAATTATTTCCTGATCATGTTTAGATCTCCCACAGCGGTTGATAAGCTGGTGGAGCAGGGGGTAGATCCTTTATGGGGGCACTATCTTTTGTATCAGGTATACACTCCTGGCTTTTTGCCTAGCAAGACTAGTGCACTTCGGATGCCATGCTGGTTTGCCTTGGAAGATTTTCCTATTGAGTTGCAAGTTCCAGAGTTCATGGTGGCTATGGCTAGTGGCTTGGATCTCCATCTTGATCATTCTATTGTGAATGGTCCTCGTATTTGTGTCTCTCTTCCAGCTGATGCATCTCTCCCAAAATCTGTTGTGGTCAAAAGTGGTCCACTGTTCTTCAAATATAGTTCGTCACTACTTAATGGTCCTGAGCTGGCAGACATGTTTCCTGATGTGGAGGCATTCTCTAGTTTTTGCATTAGAAGAACACCTCCCTTTGCTCCTGCAGCATCTGCAGCCCATGGCCAAGTGTCTCCATCTTCCTTTGATCCCTCTCCAGTCTTGGCAGCTTCGGGTTCTAGCCATCCTGCTTCTGCTCCTGTGTCTATTCCTGCCTCTCTCTCTCTCCCTCTCCTCCCTCCTCCTCTGCGTCCCAAGCTGCTCTTCCTGATGAGAAACGTGAGAGGCTTGCAGTCATTGCTCGCAGATAGGAACGACTGGAAGCATCTCGTGGTCCATCCCTCATATGAAGAGAGTTGCCCGTCGGAGAACCACTTTGGCTGCCGCAAGGCGGTGGGATAAACTAGCTAGTCTGTACAAGATTAGTCTAGTATGGACCTTAAACAAAGCAATAAAAAAACAATGGGACTATGGTAGGTGGCACAGGATGGTGAGGCTAAAAAGCCATGCCCCTAGAGTTGCCCCTAGGACCTAGACTTCCTAAGGCGGGATTAAATCCTACCTACAAAGTGTGCATGTAAGGCAAAAATTTTGCCCAACGGATGTGTGGTGAGTTGGTATAGGCCTAGTAATGCCAAAATAAATGTACATTTGGTCATGGGTTAAAGCCTTGCCAATGTCATTTATATTTAGGAATTGGTTACTAGGGGTATACGATGATGATCCCCGACGTGGTAGAACTTAAAAGCCTATACATGTCCTCCACTTTGGCTGCCGCAAGGTGGTGGGATAAACTAGCTAGTCTGTACAAGATTAGTCTAGTATGGACCTTAAAAGAAAGTAATAAAAAAACAATGAGACTATGGTAGGTGGCACTAGGATGGTGAGGCTAAAAAGCCATGCCTCTAGAGTTTCCCCTAGGACCTAGACTTTCTAAGGCGGGATTAAATCCTGCCTACAAAGTGTGCATGTAAGGCAAAAGTTTTGCCTAATGGATGTGTGGTGAGTTGGTATAGGCCTAATAATGTCAAAATAAATGTACATTTGGTCATGGGTTCAAACCTTGTCAATATCATTTATATTTGGAAGTTGGTTACTAGGTTCAAACCTTGTCAATATCATTTATATTTGGAAGTTGGTTATTTGGAAGTTGGTTACTAGGTTCAAACCTTGTCAATATCATTTATATTTGGAAGTTGGTTACTAGGGGTATACGATGATGATCCCCGACGTGGTAGAACTTAAAAGCCTATACGTGTCCTCCACTTTGGCTGCCGCAAGGCGGTGGGATAAACTAGCTAGTCTGTACAAGATTAGTCTAGTATGGACCTTAAATGCAAGTAAAGAAATAACAGAAAAAGTTAACTAATTTTGGACCTTAAACAGAAGAGTGCCGATGCAAACAATGCCATGTAGATAGATAAGAAATATGGAGCCGAAGAGATGGCGTAAAATATAACAGACGGAGTGGAAGTTAACAACAATATTCAACTCTGCACAAAGCACAAAAACAGTCAGACTATGGAGCGTAGCAAAAATAATGAGGGTTGACGTATCTACCATCATGGACAAATACTGAAAAATATTGGCATCTCCACCATACAGCAAACCGATTTAACCCTTCAGAAAAAAACCCTAAATACTTTCAATCCTTAGCTCCAGCCGACATCTGAATTTTTTACGGATCAGTAAGGGCATTAATGAAGGGCAACCATGACTGTGGTCTAGATCCGACAACTATTGGCATGGAGCTATTCGATGATCTATGATAAACAAATTGTAGCTGTAAATCCATCCATAGGCTAGGCTACACATCAAGATCACCACCTGTAACCATGCAGCATAATCTAATCTGGGATCCAATCTGAAATTATAGGGAAAAATGAAAGGGGGCAAATCGAAATGGGGCAAATCCCGAGATTGGAAAGGGAAAAATTGGGACCTAAATCATACCTAAATTGACATTTCCAGATTTTTGGAACATCGGATTCTTTTCTGGCATACAGAAACCCCAAAACCTTAGGAAAATCACTTAAAAAAAAATCCAAAATTTTTTCCTCTAGATCGGAAAAACCAAATTTAAACAATAGACATGGATGTCCATCATAAAGCTGTTATAATATATACAATATATGTGTCAAGCAACTTTCACTTTCCATCTATAAATTGTTATTACATGCTCCAACATGACAACTGTTGCGAAAGACAAGCAATGTTAGCAAGGTGGGGATTCTACCTAGGTTTTATATGTCCAACGTCCAATGTCAGAGGCAAAACAAAACAATTAGACCAATCCAAAGTATCCATTGAGTGAGAGCCCTTCTACACGGGACCCCTGGATCACTATGGCTGACTTTCGTCCGTGTTCAATGGGCCAGTCTCACAGTTTTATTATGCACTTCTGTATTTGTATAGCTTAAACTGAAAATATAGAAATCCATGGGAGACCTAGAAGAAGAAATAATTTCAAATCCAACTAATTATTGAAAACGCAACAAAGATGCAACATCTAGTTCATACCGTGCAACAATATCTAATCACCCATATTCTAATAAAATAAGGTAATATTTGGTCTTCTTTTGCGTTGTTTTGGTAGTTCTACTCTAATCCCTTTGTAAGCATAATACAAGCCACTATGACCGCGTACTACACCGTCCAAATTTCATAGAGGGAAATGTTAAAACTTTGACATACATCTTTGTCCATTCCATTCCTTGACATATTGTGTGGTTCAAACAGAAGAGACTCAAAATACAATCACCAGTAATGCTAAATACCAATCCCTCCTTTCAAACCAAACAATACTACATAGTTGAAAAACACAATCTCAAATATAATTATTGTTGATAAAGCCTCCAATGCCCTCATCTTAGATCTTTTCGGTAGAAGTACCATATTGTAAAAAACAACACATTGTAAATTTCCACAGTTCAACATCTGAGATCAAATTTATAATTTTATGCATAATGGTTCTTTATCTTTATCATGAATCTTAGAGGCTTGCTCTATACCACCTATAATGAAACAACCACCTCTTCAAATTGTTACTTTGTTACTAAAGGTGAGCAACGGCGCGCACTATAACTAGGCATAATAAAATTTGTGACTAATAAAATTTGTTTTATTAAGTGGGCACTTCATGACTATCTTCTTATTACGTAAAGTTCACCTAGAGTTCATTCTGCTACTTCTATCCCACATTATGCTATGATTTTCTTTTCCAGAAATGTGATTAAGTTTTGAAGTTACTTGCAATTCCACTTTTAGTTGCATTCAGTTTCTTGAAACCTCCCCTCCTGCTCTTCATCTAGAACCTGAGGAACTATAGCGCTTTAACTCGTATTCAGGTTCTTTTGCAAGATTTGGAGCGCGCATCGATTCGGGAGCGGACCTAGAACCATGAGGAACTATAAAAGAAGAACCTAGAGCGTGAAAACCAAAGATGTCGGCCTGGAGAAGAAAACCAGCGAGAACCTCGAGCAAAACTCTTGTGAAACTCGAGCAACATGAGATCGGCCATGGCAGAAGGAAAAACAGAATGTCCAAAAATAGAGCAAGAGATCGTCCAAATCTTCTCAAACTTCGTCAAAGTAGTGCTAACACCTAGATAGCGCCACCGGAAGCAAAAATGGCGATGGCGCCACCACAAACATGAAGATCGGCTATGGCGCACCAAGAACAGAGGAAAGACAGAGAGAAAAAAAATTACACAGAATAAACCCTAGGTAAACTTCACGTTTTAAGAATGTCCTTTTTACAGGACATTCTTATATACGTAAAGTTTGGTTAGGGTTTATTCTGGCCAATCTGCCAATGAGCTGCCGCCACGTGTCATCTTTTCTTTCCCGGAATGTCCTCTTACTTGCATTCTAAGTTTTTAATCGTCATACTAAAATTTCTTACCTGTATTCTGACTGCATTCTGAAATTTACTTGCATTCTTCGGATTCTTACTCAGATTCTAAGATTTTTACCGTGATTTTGACTCAAGATTCCGCTTTAAGATTTCTTTATCGCCTGTGGAATTGAACCCTGGCCCAGCACCGAAAGAATGATTTTAACAAAAACGACTTAACAGATTCAAAAAACGAGAAACTAAGAACGAGAAACTAAGAACAAGAAACTAAGAGCAAAACAAAGAAAAATGGCTTTTTTCACGCCCATCCCGACCGCATGAAAAGAACATAGAAACGAAGAACAAGAAACTAAGAGCAAGAAAGAAACTAAGAGCAAGAAAGATAAAACAGAAACTAAGAAAAGAGGGAACAAATCGTCAGACAAAACAAAGACCAAGAAAGAACAAACAGACAAATCTAAGAACAAGAAACTAAGAGCAAAACAGAAAAAAATGGCTTTGTTACGCCATCGCCGGACTGCACAGAAAGAACATAGAAACGAAGAACAAGAAATTAAGAGCAAGAAAGAAACTAAAAGCAAGAAAGAAAAAACAGAAACTAAGAAAACAGGGAACAAATCGCCGCGACAATCGGGCCACAAGACTAAGAATGTACCACCGCGACAAATCGCTATGGTCGAGCAGAACAGGTGCCATCGCCGGAGCCAAAATCGGAGCAGGGCGCCATTGCCATGGCCGGAGTCGCCAGAATAAACCCTAACCAAAGCTTTACGTTGCAACAATGTCCCTTTAGGGGACATTCCGGCGTCGCGCATCGGCGTAGCTTCCACGCCGGAATGTCCCCATTCTTGTATACGGAATGGAAGCCCAAATGCCAACCCGATTGGCGAGGAGGAGAACAGTGAGAATTGCCACGTGGCAAAATTTGATTGCTGCGGGCAATGACGTCTCGATAAGGATTATTCGCAGGATATTCCGTTGCATACTTGCAGCATCCCACTGCTCATCCCGTTCAAAATGGTGGCTATGGTGTTCGCTCCCGACTATGGTTTCGCCACCATCACTGGATTTGGACCAATAAGTAATGGGAATTTCAGATCTACACCTATTCCGCCATCTATTAGCCTACCCAGGGCAGGCGTGGCCGGGGTTCGAATGGCAATTTCTACAGACCAAAAATTGGTCACCCAGAAGTCGGAAGAAGTATTTCTAGCTGCGAAGGTTTGTTTTCTTACTCCATTAAAGGTTCCATTTCAAGTTTTTGTCTCATTTGTTAAGTGTAGATTCGTCATTGTTACCTAAGCAATTGCGTAGTATTTGCTTAACTTAATGGCAGGTGAATTTAATTTCGGAACCTAACATAATCACTTGCTGCTTTTCTATGATTGGAGTTAAAACAAGCTATCAGGATCGACATGATAATGTCTGTGATAGTTCATTTCTCTGTCTCAAGGAAGTTAAATATTTATGTTCTCCTAGATTTAACTGTTGACTACTGAACAACTAATAGACTTGGGATAATAGACTTATTGACTCTTACATTATGTTAGCATACAATTAATAAATCAGAAAGCATTGTCACTAAGTCCTCAAATGTTATTTTTATTCCAGGAGCTCATGCCTGGAGGAGTTAATTCACCAGTGAGAGCTTTTAAATCAGTTGGTGGTCAACCTATTATATTCGACCGGGTAAAAGGATCAAAAGCATGGGACATTGATGGCAATGAGTATATAGACTATGTTGGTAGTTGGGGCCCTGCAATAATTGGGCATGCAGATGATGTGGTATGCCAGCTTAACCTTTGTATTCTTTTCCTCCAGGGCATTTGAATTTGTAATAAATTATTCTCCATGGATGCTTGCTTCAGGTAAATTCAGCACTTATAGATGCCCTACAAAAAGGCACAAGTTTTGGTGCTCCATGTGTTTTAGAGAACAAGCTTGCAAGGATGGTGATTGATGCTGTACCTAGTATTGAGATGGTTCGTTTCGTCAATTCTGGAACAGAGGCCTGCATGGGCATGCTTCGCCTTGCACGAGCATATACTGGCCGGGAAAAAATTATCAAATTTGAAGGTTGCTATCATGGACATGCAGACTCCTTTTTGGTTAAGGCTGGAAGTGGTGTGCTGACCTTGGGGCTTCCAGACTCACCAGGAGTTCCTAAAGCAGCAACAGCTAGCACTCTTACTGCACCCTATAATGACCTTGATGCAGTAAAACAGCTGTTTGCAGAATATAAGGGAGAAATAGCTGCTGTCATCTTAGAGCCTGTTGTTGGAAACTCCGGGTTTATTGTTCCAAGAATAGAATTCTTGGAGGGGTTAAGAGAGGTCACATCCTCTAATGATACACTCCTTGTGTTTGATGAAGTTATGACAGGATTTAGATTATCTTATGGTGGTGCACAACAATACTTTGGTATTACCCCTGATCTAACAACTTTGGGAAAGATCATTGGAGGAGGACTTCCAGTTGGTGCATATGGAGGAAGAAGAAAGATCATGGAAATGGTGGCGCCAGCAGGTCCCATGTATCAAGCAGGCACACTAAGTGGTAATCCATTAGCTATGACAGCTGGAATCCAAACACTGGAACGGTTGCAAAAACCTGGAGTATATGAGTACTTGGATAAGATTACAGGAAAGCTGATCCAGGGTCTTCTGGATGCAGCCAGAACTGCTGGACATGAAGTTTGTGGGGGACACATAAGTGGGATGTTTGGTTTCTTTTTTACCAAAGGTCCAGTTTATAGTTTTGACGATGCTAAAAAGAGCGACACAGCTAAGTTTGCAAGATTTCACAGGGGCATGCTTGAAGAAGGGGTATATTTTGCTCCATCCCAATATGAGGCTGGATTTACTAGCTTGGCTCATAGTGAAGAAGACATTGAGTTCACAATAGCAGCAGCCAGAAGAGTTTTTGCAAGCATCTAATATTTTTCATGAAACACTTATTTTGTGGCACAAGTACCGGGTTTTTAAAGTTCACTGGGTTCCCATGCTTCTATTCTTTAGGAGCTTACACTCCAAATATTTTGGCTGTCTTCTGTATCTTTCTTCTGAGCTCATTAATAGCAATTGAGGCTGATTTTTCCTGTATTGCATATGCCTAATAATAGTTGATTGATTCACATGATGATGTAAAGGATCCATTTTGAAATTGGCTGAAGTAAAATAGGGACAGTTTTTTGATGTCATCTCAAATCTATAGATTTATGACATAAAGGCAGGCCCAAATTCTGCATCCTGCTAGTAGTAATGTCACACTACTATTTATTACTGGTAGTCATTAGTTTGGTTTTATAGGGATACAGTATGTGAAGCTGTGCAGCTTAGTTATAGCTAGATGAATCTTCCTATACTATATGGTTGCTCAACATCATCATTATCATGTCCCAAAGCAAGACCCCTCATTGTCCAAAATCTCAAGTAATGAAGTGGCCAGTGACTGTGAAACTTTGGGGTGCATCAAAGCTGGGGGCATCTTTTCTATGTGAAGAAAGTCAAAAACTATATCTCTAAAAGAGACGACCTTTTTCCAAAAGTAAACAGAGATTTAGAGAGTAAATTCTTCGGACCTATAACTGGCAGAGATTTTTTGGTGAAAAGAATAAACGCAACTTGTGCCCTTGGAAAATGTATGATTGCTCAATGCCATTAGACTTCCACTGGAAGCTGCAACGTTGCCTTGACTGCCTTGTGCATCAGCATTAAAATCTTGGGTCCTGTTTGCTGTCTATGGCATTAGTCTTCACTAATCTTCCTTCGATGCTCCTTCTACGTGATCATGATAGTGGATAAAGATCGACCTTTACTGGCTGATGCATATATAAAGGCAATGGCATATAATAGGGGCAGGTTTTAAGTGACAAAATGCCAAACGTGGAGATGATAGATGGGTTTCTATTCTATTCATTTTGAAAAGACATTCTTCGCAGATAAAGTATTGTGCACATGGGAATCTAAACAGTTTTCTGATCCTATGCTGGTACTCAGCTGATTACACTTACAAATATTATGCCAACTAACATCACATGGTCCCATGGTGCTTAACAATGTATTCTGTTAAAGCCAATTCAGGAACTATATGAGCTGAAAATGAAAAGAATCTTACACCATGACAAGCTGAAATATTTGGATATAACACTTTCCGCTGAAGTCTTAGCGGTATGGAGATACATGCATGAGGAGCACGATAGAATTGTTGCAAGTCAACACTGAGAGAGGGAATTACGATTCAAGCAACGGGAAAAAGAATTGCGTCATGAAGTGAATATTTCTTGGGAACACACCCAAAAAAAAAAAAAAAAAAAAAACTACCACGTAATCCACGTGAGAACTGCCGCCCGAAATTTTTTTTGCCACGATCGTCCGTTTTTTGTGTTTCGTCTGTCTTTTAACGTATTTTTAGCAAGGTTGCCTAACCCGAGATGACCGATTTGCTGTGATTCTAGCTATGCCATGGTCATGCCATGTCAGCTTATTTTCATCTCAACCATTAGATCTCCTAATTTTGCATCCGACGGTCATGGAAATTAGAAAGTCCTTGAGAATTACTTTTCCCCTTCTCCGACCATCCCCATCTTCTACTGTCTTAGCATCACATAACCTGCACAGTCTATGTGCAAGAGGGATTTTAGACAACCGACCAGTCTCGATCTCCAACCGGTGAGAGCTGCATCTATAACGGGCTATGACCTGTTTAAATGAACGAGGAATGCCAACATTTATATACCCTTGGCTTTTGTGATCTGTCACCGGATTTATATGCTTCCTGTAATGTTCCATCCTACTGCCTCGCACTGCCCACATATGCTCAATAGCTTTCTGCTCCACTAAGGAGCGTGTTTCCTTTTTATTGTCTGGCCAAAAGTGGAACAACATATCGATCAATGGGCAAGAAGAAACCACATAAAGGGAAGTGCATACAAGAAGAGGATCGATGTACCATAACATCAAAGCAAATTACATGTGTGAAAATAAAAATTTGAGCCAAAGAAGCATGAGAGTTTGAGTCAAATGTTAGATCCACCACATGTAAACATCAAATGAGACGGTTACCACCCGCTTCTTAAGGAGCCTAGAAAAATGAAGCTTAAGAGTACCAAAAAAAAATATGTCAAAGCGAAAAGATGTCATGCTAGTACCCCGATCAAGGACCACTCTAGGCAAACCAATCAAACCCCACGTCTTATAAAAAGAAGCCAAAAACAGCCAAAATACCCCCCTGAAATAATATAGGCCTGTTACGTTCATTGCACAGGTAAACTTCCCTGTAAGTTTTCAACAAAGGTAAATAATGTGCAAAATAATCCTATGTTTTCCATTCTGCTTCGGTATATGGCACCTCCTTATACTTCACCAATTTTTGTGATTAATACCACGGCCCTTATGCCTCAAAATCATCTCAGGTTGGTACACTGGATTATCGTCCACTAACACTGGTTCTGGTGCTTGCGGTATCAATTGTGGATTAACTCAAAGAATTATGCACCTTTCAAGTATCCGGTATTTCCAACATGTAAACATTATCATATATCTTTTCAGTGATCCAAAAAGGTCCGTAGAACCTGGTAAGAAGCTTGTGCTTTTTCTGTTCGGAAAGGAGCACGTCTTTCCTTAATGATTCTAATTAGTACCCAATCATCCACCTAACATGGAACCTATCTGCATTTCCTGTTAATTTGACGAGTGTATCTTTCATGTCAACAGTGAATGCTGCCCTGATGGATTCCAAAACGACGTCCATATCTTTAGCAATTTGATCTGCCTCCATCACATTTTCAGCCTCTGTAAGGATATTTCACTATGGTTCTGTTCTTGGAAACAACTCAATGCAATGATTTTCCGGTCTATCAGGTGACATGTCCATAACATCATTTTAAACAATGCCTCGTACTCACTAAGAAATTGCAAAAGAGCACGATCCAAATCATTAGTAACAGTGGTAGCTTGCTCATGAGGAAAAGCATAGACAAGATAAACTCCTATAGGCTCACGTCGCACACATCTTTTAAAAGCAACATGACTAGTCATGATAACAGGATTTGAAGATTTTGTACCTTTGAAGGTTACTCCATTGACAGTGACTTCTAAAGTCTTGTAATTTACTGTAGCATCAATTTGTCTCCACCATGGAATTCCAAGTATGATGTCCACTTTCCTCAAATTTGGAACCACCATAAGATCGCGAATTGTGACATAATCACCAAGTGCAGATTTTTGCTGTGGCACTTTTGCTGAACAAGAACCAAACATCTTAGTTCAAATGCCCGCTACTGTACGATTAGGAAAACGAATAGTAGGCAATCCCAAACGTTGAACAAAATGAGATCATGCGAGGCACCATTGTCCAACTATACAATGTCCATCAAACAACAACAGGTCATGAGAATCCGCATCCCTTGGGATCTCTGTTGTGCTGGCATTGACTTTTTCCTTATCGTCATCTCTCTTGTCATCATTTCCACCATAGTTATTACCACAACTATTTCTTCCCCGCATACTGTGACGTCCTCTACTCATATACGGTGCACTCACCGCATACAAACAGGAGTTCATCCCCTATACCAGCTCCATACTGATACAGGGCCCTCCATGATGAGTTCCAGTGGGAAGAATGAAGGGGTCATTTACCCTGTCTCCCTCAGGGCCTACCTAGCTGTGGAAGCGTAAACATACATGTCAGTATACAACATCAACATCACATAACCATCTCGAAGAATGGCTCATCACATATCTGCACAGACAAAGATCAGTACATCAGATATGAAAATCCTATATACCCAAGGCTCAGACTCAAGGGGATGACTGACGGCTTGGGCCTCCAGAGGTCATTGCAGACAGAATTCATGGCAATTGGATTTGGCTGGCATAAGAACATGGCTTAGGGTAGTCCACTCCATCCGCCCCTCCTGTGCACACTTTGCAGAGTAGGTTGAAAAGTGTTGGGACCTGACTGTAGCCCGCCGGGTGCATTGCCAGAGGGGCTATTCCTGGGTTGCATCTCCCCAGTTCCGATGGGGCAGGTAGGGATCACTCAAGGTAGAGATCTACATGCTGACTCAAGGTGACTAGAGGGCCACTGCCCATACTCGACTTGAACTCCATGGAAGGTGTACACCACCCCAAGAGTGTTGAACCCATGCAAAGCCCTCACGCAGTGGCAGAGTATTAGGTCTAGTGCACAATAGTCCCCGATAGGCCTTACTACCAGAGGGACGTGATCATGAGTCAGGACATGAACCTCCTTGTAAGCCAGTCTGGCCCCTTCACCCACAACCAGGTGTGGCTCTTGTACACAGGCCGAATTTATAGTGCACTAAAGAGGGCTAGCTAGGAGCATCAACTACCAGGCTTTAAGGTCTCTACCCCCTTTCCCAATACAATGAGTCCACAGAGATGCATCATCACATACATATCACAGAAGAACTAAAGAACAAGATGTAATCTAAATCACAGAGTTAGGTTCTTTAGTTATGGCTCGATATCTAGAGATCTAGATGGCTGCTATGGGCAAATCAATAGGCTAAACCTACTTATTCTATGTTTGGGAGGCGGTTTAGACTATTGATTTGGCAAAATACCTGATCCCTGGCTTGCTCCTCCTGCTCTAAACGCATCCATGCTGCCGAACTGCTTGAAGATGAAGCTAGAAAGGGAAACTGATGGGCTAGTCTGCTCAGACAGACTTTGGGAGGCGAGATTGGCTCTTGGATCAAGCAAAACAGAGCCCTAGAAGGCTGTGGACGAAAATGGAAAGTTAGGGTTTCCTATGCCTATATAGACTAAGGGTTAGGGCTAGGGTTTCCCATTATCCCTTTAAGCATGTGGGATAATTGGATGTGGCCCACTTGCCTTTATTAACTAGGTGGCATAAAGTGTACACATGGGTAAATGTGTACACATGGATAAATGTGCACATGAGTAAATGTGCACATAAATAAATGTACACACCTTGCAAGTTGCCCCCTAGGGTGCTACTTGCTTGGCTACACGTCGGCGTACACGTCAATCGGGATGGCGTGTACGTGTGACGAGGCAGTACAGTATACGTCTTAGGACCGTATACTGTACTGGAATGTCACACTTACCAACGCGGCAATCACGAGCATCCCTTGGGATCTCTGTCGTGTCGACATTGACTTTATCCTTATCATCACCTCTCTTGTCATCACGTCCACCATCACGGCTAGTTCTCCCCCACTTACCAACGCAGCAATCACGAGCATAATGATCTTGACGGCTACATGGGTGACATGCATCAGCTTCAGAGGTAGCAGTGCATGGCCGTTTACCCAATCGATCAAATACAGATCTTCTTGTGGACCATCCTGATCACAAACCATGTCCACATTGCTGGCACGCATTCGTGGTGGAAATCTTTGCCTTTGTTGTTGCTGCTGCTGCTGTTGCCTTGAATTTGAACCTCGAGCAATATCATCCTTCTTCATTTCTAATGCAGCCGAACAGACATGTTGCAAAGTTCGAGATCGGCATAACTTCAACATGTGTGAGTATCGGTACTTGAGAGCACCAATGAAACGGGTCTTAATCTTCCTTTTCGTTAATCCTGCCGTTTGACTTAACGAAGTGTTCAATCTGTTTGTAAAAACATCTACTAACTCGGCAGCACGCGACTTCATAGTTCGCCACTGCTCTTGGACAAAATCTTTATAATTGTCTGGCATAAACTCAAACTTCATAAGCTTCTTCATTCTAGACCAAGTATTACTGGGCTTATTTACTGCTGCTGCCACCATAAAATAGTATCTCCTTTTAATTGAGCCCTCGCCCAATAAAGTTTTCGCTTGTCAAAGTATTCATGCTCGGAAAAGAAGCTCTCCATTTTGGCCATCCATCGGAGTAAAAATGCACCATCGCGCTTTCCATAAAAATAATCCAACTCAACCTTTGCATCTTTAGGCTTCTTCTCAACCATAGTGCCATCATCATTGGTTTGGTCCATCTTTTGCACCAAAAGTTTCTGCAACAACCCATTTTGCTTAACAAGTATAGGAGTCAAACTATCTCGAGAGTTTTTCTTCACTGCCTTCCTCATCAATGTTCCGGCATGGTTAAAAACTTTGGCAAGTTGCTTCTTTGGCTCTCCATCATTATCCGAATTATCCTCCTTAAGAAGACATCTTCTTTACCTCTAAATTTCCAAAGATTATCCTAAGATTCCTATAGATTCCTCAAGAATCTATGTAGATTCTCTTACCTTTTTTTTAGATCTTACGAGGATACCCCTAGATTCTTTTAAATTACCATAGATTTTGTAAAAATTTTAAGATTCTAAGAAGATTCTTATGACGGAATGGTGCCAAAGCACACTCATTGGAAAGTTCTCGACGAGAGGACTCCAAAGGCCTGGGCCCCACCATTCGACCCCTCTACTGCGAGTTACGTGCCTTTGAAGGCGATTAAAGAAAGGAAGCTTCCTAGAAAGTCCACTCAATAAATACTTTGCCACCTCACTACCTTTTTATTAATGAGGGTGCCACCTCACCTCATTTAAAAAACATTGCAATTTAATATAAAAACTTAATGGCTAGGATTTATCCTCACCTTTTAAAAAGCAAGCCAGATGCAATGCAAAAAATCTTCATTTCGACAAATGGCATGATTGCTGAGGTACTATTGATGTTGCCTTTCTCTAACCCTGTGTCTCGACCCGGAATGTATAAGCGAATTTGCTTGGACTTATTATTTGGATGCATTCTAGTCCCATGTTTTTTTTGCAATGCAAAAAAGGAGTTATAAACACCGCCAATTTCCTTGATTTCCTTGATCTACAACTACCAGCATTCCATTACTTTAAATCATTCTCAAAGTTGGCCATTTCTTTAAATCATTCTTAAATTTGGCCCTTACTGGCAATAGATCGCACTTGGATAGGGGGAAAAGCAAGGGAGTTGTTTAATCCATGCTTGGCAATGGCATGACGTAAAAATACTATCTATCTAAACCTTGACAAAATAAGAGGCATGTTTGCTTGCATTGTGGGTGATTGAAAAAAGTGGTGGCATCTAGAAATATTTTGAGAATCCAAGGCTAGCACATCATTTTGAACACTGCCATTCTTTTGTTTCTTTGTATATTTCTTTCCTGCCCTCCTCCTGCACATAGTCATCGCCATAATGAGTCTGTACATAGCCCTATAGCTATTCTAGGCAGAATGGTCTTCTTCAATAGATTTATGCTCTTCCACCCTCATCCTTTCATTGTCTAGATCGCCAGAGATGCCCTTCCTAAAAATTTGTTAATGCAAAATATATATATGTGAAGCCGAAATGAAGCTTTTATCTAATCAAACCAATTCTCGAGTGATCCAGCACTGCTAGGCTTTCCAATGTCTAGCCACTACAAAGTATTCAATTTTGCAATAGTATAGACAATCTTAGCATGATCATTCCCAAATCTCGCGGAATGATCAGGAATAAATCTTGGTTATTTGCAAGCATATTGAACACATGTTTTTTTTTTTTTTAAATTTACTTTGACACCATCTAGCTCTTCAGCCCTGAAAGAAAACCTGCTCTCGAATGCAACAGAGAGCACTGATTTGAGGAATTTTGTAGCTTGTTTGTGAAGCTGACAGAATTTCCTGTTGCCACAAATTCATCGGCGCTGCCACAATCCGTGGGCCAGAATAAGAAATACAAAAGAATAATCCGAGGGTTAGAATAAAAAGAAACCAACAAAAGACATAGCAAAACAATGCAAAATCATCTATGATACAAAATTCAAAAGGACTCAACTGCAAAATAATGGAAAAGGATGCTAGAATCAACAGAAAATCATACCAAATATTCATGAGTTCCATTAGGTACAGTTGTTTTGGGACAATAGCCTAATGCTCATTGTTCTTGAATATTCAACAACTGTAGGTGTAGTTTCGGACAATATGCTAATGCTCACTGTCTGATATTGCAATTGCAGGTAGATTTTTTTGCCCCACGTGCTGCCCAGGGTCATAGCCACACCCAAAACCCAAACATTGGATTGCAGGCAGCTAAATTTCGCTTTCTATAGCACAGAAGAACTTCTGTTTATGCTTCTCCTCTGAAAGAAAACCGAAAAATGGAGTTCGGAGCAAATCTGATTGTGCCGATTTTGCTCAGGAAACTGCTCCATTGCCACCTAAAATCGCCATGATGTTTTCAAACATTTGGAATCACAGTCTGTAACCTAAAATCATCGCATTCCATGACCACAGTTCTATTTGGCAAGGTATCAAAGATTTCGTGTGCTTCCTCCAAGCTCCAACATTTGGAATACATATCAACTAGAGTGCTTCCAATGGCAATATCAAATTGCAATCCACTTGTAATAATCTGTACTGCATGTTATCAAAACATTGCATAGTAGGTAATTGACAAATTGGCCAAGGTTGGTGCAACCTTTATAAATAATGATATTTCCAGATTTTTTGGGAGCAACTCCTATCCTAGCAATTGATGCCTAATTAAGTCCTATATTTATTTCATTGAATTACTAGTGCATGACTTTGTCTCATATTAGATAGATAGGTATTTTGACCTACATTAGGGGAGGAAAAAACCCTTCACATTTGACAGCCCACATTTGACAGCCTATTACGTGTACAACTTTTATACCACCTACAAGCTTCATTGTATCTACTAATCCATATATGTCCATAGGTAATGTTTAAGAGCTGTTGATTAAGGCAATTTATTGTTCAGTTGACTTGATACACCATCGTAGTACAAAAACTTGTTTAGATAGATAGGTATTTTGACCTATATTAGGGGAGGAAAAAGCACAATTCAGCACCAAAGTTTGGGCTGCAAAGGGCAAATGGAAGAATCGAGGCGCCTGCATCTTCTTATGTTTCCATTTTTGCTGCCTAGCCACATTAATGGGTTGCTTGAATTTGCCAGAAATTTGGCCTCTCAAGGATGCCGTATTACGTTCATCCAGCCACACGAGGATTTTCAAGAGCAGAACCCCAGCCTAGAGCATGGGCAGATCCGATTTGTGAGCCTCCCAGATACAATCAAATCAGATGTTTGTGCAACCGGATCTAATGGAAACCAAGGCATAGCCACTATCATGGATGCCCTGCTGCTCATGCAACTTCCCTTTGAAGATCTGCTGCAGGAGCTCATTCAAACTGAAAATCCTGTTAATTATATCGTCTCAGATTTTATGGTAGTATGGATGGCGAACTCTGTTCAGAAATTTAAGCTTCCCAGTGCTCAATTTTGGGCCGGATCTGCTGCCAGTCTGCTATTTATGTTTAGAATCCCCGAAATTATGAAGCAAGTTCGCTTCCCCATCACTGCAGGTATTTCTATAGCTTTTCTCTTTTGTTTTGCGCCATTTTTTGAATTGGATTTTTAAAATTTTGAATTGGGTTCTACATGCAAGATGATCTAAGACAGAATGAAGAGGCAATCAAGTGTGCAGAAGGAATTCTTCCCCTAAAATTGGAAGATATTCCTCTCACGTATCATGGAGATCCTCCCTTTCCGGGCTACTATGAGAAAATACACAGAGATACTATAGATGCTTTTCAAGCAGCAGATTGGATTCTAATAAACACGTTTGAAGAATTAGAAAAAGATGTGCTGATTTCGTTCCAAAAAGAGGCAAAAAACGTTCTTCCAATAGGACCAATTTTAGCAATACAAAAGACGCCATCAGATCGCGAAGAAGAGGCAAGCAGATGCATGGAATGGTTAGAAAATCAAGCCGATAATTCGGTGCTATATGTTGCATTTGGAACAGTGGCAGATTTATCAGAGGATAAAATACAGGGCCTTGCAACAGAGCTAGAATTGAGTGGTCTTTGCTTTGGGGCCAAATATAAACAAGTCGTTGCCCCAAAAGACTAGGCAAAAATTAATGGACAATGGATTAGTGGTTACCTGGGCTCCCCAACAAGAAGTTCTACTCCATAGGGCTATAGGGGGTTTTTTGACACATTGCGGATGGAACTCTCTTCTCGAAGGCGTCGCCGCGGGTGTTCCCATGTTGGGGTGGCCTTGCCTATTTGAGCAAAACTTAAATTGCAAATACATGGTGGATGAATGGGGTATTGGATTGAAGGTCGCTATGGGAAGCGAGGGCGAGTTCCAAGTTGGGAAAGTGAGAGATGCCATCAGGACCTTGCTTGTGGAAGATGAAGGTAAGAAGATGAGACTGAGGGCCCAGGTATTGAAAGAAAATGCCATGCCTCGACCTTGTTTGGAGCATCTCCTTAAGGTCAAACAAATTTAAGTTGGATCAATGTGCCTCTTCCTTTTCTAAACTCAATAATACATGTATGCATTGGGAACCTCTAGATGATATTATAAAAGAGCTATAAAAGAGAGAGAAAACTTGCACGTGGCATTAGTATACTATGTTTTCCTTCGCAATCTATCACGAACATCGAAGGAAGGAGTCATCCGCAGACTAATTTATCGTATGTTTAATTCATTTTTTAAAATAAGCATCCTATTTTAAATTATAACTAGAAAAGTGTGTAATCTGAGCGCATCATCGATCGTCATGGGCGCTTGTGAACTTACAGGTTGTGGAAGTGCATAAATGTATGATTCTAATAGAAGTGTGTTGGAAAACTGGACATTCAAATGGAGAAATTAAGTAGGAACAAATAGAATGTTTGAACATGCTAGTTGGGGATGTTTTATAAAGAGTGTAAAGTGGAATCTCATAAACGTCATCCACAAAAATGTTATCACTGCATTCTAAAAGTCAACATTCCCTATGCCATAATGCATCCACCTCCTTTTTGTAAAGGCATTCTAAAAGTCAACATTCCCTATGCCATAATGCATCCACCTCCTTTTTGTAAAGGCCTAACGTATATACATGTTGAAGCAGTATCCTAGTTCGTTTCTTGATCAATGTCGCAGTCAGTGTAAAAGTGCAAGATGAGGCAAAGTCATTGATCGAACCTGCCCATCAATCAATGAACCAGCTGGATCAAGTGTTATCATATCACAATATTATACACTACCTTCTTATTGCATATCCCTATAAAGGTGAACCCCTTGCCGCAAGGAACGCTATGAAGCCGATTCCTATGACAACATTGAATTGTAAGAGCAAAATGCAAGATAATATTGCATTTCGATGTCATGAAATCCAAAACCATTATGAGTTACAACTTGTGTTAGAAAAACAATGTGCAATTGTTGCAACCATTGCATTGTATATTTGCTTGGTTTTATGTTCAGCCTCTCCAATGTGTATTTATTTTCTATAAATCGGATTAAATATGTCTTTTATATGCATCCTATTCCTAATACCATGTATAAATAGGCTTGTTGTGTATCTACTTGCTATTTGGTTCAAATATATATACTCTTATCTTTTCTTGTCACTCCATTATTAACTATTTAGCTTCAAATTTTCAATATAAATAAAAAAGCCCAACACCATTATCCCAGCTCTCCCACATGCTATAACATGTGGTTCATCTTCTATAATAATATGCATTTAGCAAGTTCTCTTTATTCTACTTATAAAGAGTGTCCCAGTTTGGGGCGAAGTGACTGTAATGGTGCATTTCTGATATTTTATGACCCAGGTTAGAGAAGTCCCCAAATTTGATAAATTTAGAAGGATCAAGATGAAATGCACTTAACTGAGCAAGAAGATCGACTCTTGAGGCAGCGGGAAGGAGCATGAAGTTGTGAAGAATCGGGAGGGAAAAAGAGTTTAGGGCTGACAAGTCAAGTAATGATTTATTTTTTTGGGGGGATTTCGCCATTAATGCAGAAAAAAAGGCTACAAGGAGAAGAAAAGGCTGAAACAGAGGAGAGAGTTAAGGAAAAAGAGGGGAATTCAGTGAAACAGGGAGAAAGAAATCTATCTAAGAACTAAGAAGGGTAGAGAAAACCATAAATTTGCCAAATTACCTCGAGAGCATACTGCCATATCAAGATCATTAATCGAGATCATCATTCTGAGAAAACTTTAACTGAGATCTTTTGTTCAGTCCAGTTATAAAACACTTGAAATTGAGCAGTAGGTGTGATGTTTCTTTTTCCTGTAAATTCCAATATCCAGGCCTCTATGATCTCGTTTGCAAATTCTTCAGATTCTGGAACAAAGGAGTATTCAGGTTGAAATAAGTGGTCAGGGAAAAATTGCTTGCAGATGAATTGATACCAAAGTTCAGAGAGAGAGCCTTGCAAGAAACCACACGAAATTCTTTGATCCTGTTTCAAAATGGTGAAGAATTTTATGTCCATAGATAGATCAAGGAACAGGGAATGCAGTGGAGGCCGGCCCTCTACAAGGCCGGGATGAATTCAGGCAGAAGAGGTGATCGATCAGGCAGGCAAGGGAGAATCGGGGCCAGAGTTTTGCCAAGAAATTTCAAATTCGAGTAGGACAAAAAATTCAAGAAAATAGGCGCACATTTTCTCCCAGTCCCGGCTTGTTTGTAAAAATAGTCATTCTATTCTCACAGTTGGAATTAACTTCCAAATCCTTGCTGATTTTTTCAATGGCAGCTTCTAATTCTTGCAAATCAGCCTTTAAACAATCAATGGGAATCATTAGAGCATCTAAGTCAGCAACATAACTTGATTTCTCCTCTTCTAAATGGGATGCCAAAGCCATTTGCACATTAGTTGGCTTCCCGCTTGCTTTTAAACCTGCCATAATGCTGAACTGCTCACATATTTTTGCATCTTTACTCTGCTGACAAGTCTTGTCAAGAAGCTCTTATCACTTTCATGCTTCAGCAGTTCAATTTCCATTGTTTTCCTTTTTCTCTTTTAAAGTCTCAGATTTCATCAAGCATGGAGACAGTAATCTAATGCTCTTGTTTCCCTCCATCTTTTTCATCATTTCCAACTAACGCCCCAATTCTACCCGAGGCATACATTTAATAGCTTTAACATTGGAAGACTTTCATCAGTAGCTAATTCCCCAAAGGTCGGATTCTTTTTTAGAGCCTTTTGAAGGAAGACTTGCACTTGCTTTCACCTCATCCCAATCAATGCTTACTCTTGGGTTGCCCCCAAGGCTTCTGAGGCGGCATGAAGAAGCCACAAGTTAATCCCCTAAGGTGGACCACCTACCAAGATGATGTAATCAGAGTGACAAAGAAGACCGGGCCATGGTCTCTGCGTCCAGATGTAAAATACATTGTACTGTTCAATTTATTAATAAAATTGTTTTTCAACTACATCTTTGGTTTCAAACTTTAATGAATTTCCTTTGTTTTGCTTGCATTGTTTTGTTCTCGACTTCGAACACAGGAAAACTGCAAAGACGGCTTCAGATTCGAGTTTTATTCAAAATTGAATTAAGGATAGTTTTTGGCCTGGGTGCTACTTTTTATGTAAATGCTTAGGGTTCGGAAAAAAATGGGAATGGAATGAGTCCCACTTTAATTAAATCGACTTAATAGAATGTGATGATTTGCAATGTCCCTCCTACAAAAAACGTGCTCATACGGAAAAAAATCGTCATCCAACCGGGCTTAATCCCTGACTCTTGATAACCCCTAACGGGGAGGGCTTCAGAACCCCAAACACCGTGACTATTTGCACTAGCCCCCGGAAACATGCTATCAAAATTGTTGCTCCTAAGTCTGCCTCGATGCTTACCTTGTCAAACTCTAAGGCCAAGACCTCCCCGACCAAGAAGACCCACTCTTGAGTTTTGGTGGCAGTTCTAGTGGGAGACCTTGGCATGGGCTTTCTGTGTTTGTTCGTCTTCCGGTGCTTGACTCTCGAAAATACAAGCTTTTTGGCTATGGAGGTCCCGATCTTGGCTATGGAGGTTGAATATGGATGTCAAGCTTTTCGGCTATGGAGGTTGAGAGGGAGGAGGAAGGTTGAACAGAGCTTGGGAGGAGAGTTCAAAATTATTTGCCCTATTGATGATTCATTCCAAGAATAATAATTTCTGGGGGGGAGGGATTTCCTTACATTTTGAATTTGTAAATGTAAAATACGGGCACTTTTTTTGCCCACCCTTTCATGCTTCTACCCAAATATGTCAAAGCAAAAAGATGTCATGCTAGTACCCCGACCAAGGACCACTCTAGGCAAACCAATCAAACCCACTTCTTATAAAAAGAAGCAAAAAACAGCCAAAATACAGATAACCATGTAACTCATGGATACCAAAGAAGGATAAAATGAATATATTTGATGATACAATATGGTGATGAACATGCAAGAACTATGCACCATTTTCCTATCTGCACCTTCAAAGAATATGAACCTTGGTTTCCGTGGCAAGAAACTAGTAGACAAGGACTCAATAAAGAGAAAAAGATAAAATCAAAATATGTTTCCTCTTGCACGGGGCATATTCTCACAGTATTCTAAAACTTGTATTGATGGAGGAGAACCTAAACTCACCAATATAGATAACAAACCAAAAAAGAACATGTACCTCTTTCGCATGACATTTTCTTGTAATATTTCGAGAACTTCATGATACGCGAACAAGCGAGAACAAAAACATCATAATCAAAGGCAAAAACGTTTTCATGGACATAAAACGAGCAAAACAAAAACCTCAAAGATAAAAAAACTTACATGGCATACGAAACGAGCAAGACAAAGACCCCAAATGAAACGAAAACGTTATATTTACAGTTCAAAAGCAACAATTGACCACTCGTGTAAGCGACAAACGCTATCATCAAAGTTCAAAAAGCAATAAATGACCACCTTCCGCAGGACATCTCCTTGTAATACCATCGAGAAGTTCATGATACATGAATGAGCGAGACAAGAATATTATACCAAAGACTCAAAATTTCATGGTACATAAAATGAGCAAGACAAAAGCCTCAAAGACAAAAACTTTCATCGCACATAAAACGAGCAAAAAACTCCAAACGGAACAAAAACATTATATTTATATTTACAGTTCAAATGCAACAATCCATCATAGGTAGTTCAAAGGCAACAATCCATCATAGGTCCTGGCCCTGGAGACAATAACGTTATATTCAAAGTTCAACAGGAAATAAAATGCCCTTCAGTGTAGAATTAAACATTACTTTGACGAGAAGATCAAAGGCAATAAGATGACCTTCAGTGTAGGGTCTAAATACTACTTTGGTGAAACCAGCCAAAGACACAACCAAATGGTCCACATACTACTTTGGCAGGACCAGCCAAAGATACAACCAAATGGTCCACATCCAGTATATAAACTTTTAAAATGGATCATTGTTGCCCATTTTTGGCAACATGGACCAGCATCTATGTTTCAAAACCTTCATTCCATTTACATTTCCTTTAAGGAAAAGTTCCAGGCTATTGTGATCCCATCAGAGTTTGGAAGACATTTGACCAAGATTGGAAGACATTGGGGATCTCCTATTATGGCCTAGTCTTTTCCTTGAGGTAAAACACCTTTCTAGACACATTCCTATTAGCTTAACATTTTCCTTTGATTTGAAGACCAGGCAAAGGCTATAGCAAGTTTATCAAGGAGGCACAAGACATTTTACCAAAGCTCAAAACCTTATGAAGCTTGCTTGAGAAGTTTGAAGTCACACACATGAGGATGCTACCCTAGAAGTGAAATTTGCTCTTATTCTAGCCTTGAAGTTTGGAAGACCCTTATAGAAGTTTGGAAGACCTTAGGCTTTGAGCAAATCTATCTTCACTAGGAGGTATGAATTGAGCCCTAGAAACAATTTGAGATAAGATCAAGTGCTACAGAGGTACCCATCTCTTCTTCATTCCATTCATCTTACATCCCCCTTTCTATATCCCAAGAGCCTTCAAAACTTTTCCTTCACCATTGTTTCCACTTTTGAGACCTTTTCTCATCATTCTACTACTTATCTTTTATGAATCCCACCTTCATTTGAGAATTGTCCCCTAGTGATCTCGAAAACCTTCAAAGGCAAAAAGGCTTCTTTCTCATTCTCATTTCATCTTCCTAAACCCTAGTATAGCCTATTTACACCCTTTTCCCATCTTTTTCACCATCCTTATGTTCCAATATTCATTGACCATGGGTCAAAAGGGACCAAAAATTCAAATGTTTTAGTTTGACCTAAAAACCCTCTAGATGGAAAGCTTGGAAAAAAAGAGCTGACTTGGTCTTTTAAAATTCAAAAAAAACCTTTGGAAAGACCTTCAAAATTGGATTCTTGGGATGCGTGCCAAAAAATAAAAAACCTATTCTAGCCTATCTACCCTATCTATTTCTGCATAGTTCCAGGTCACCTCCCCCTTTTTTTTCCCGTGGCAGCAGGGCGTGGGGGCCAGACACGGGCTGGGTGTCCCCTCTGCGTGGCACGCAAATTTAATAGTGGGTCTGCATTTTTCCTTATATACCTTAGCCTCCAGAACCACTTCGGCCTGTGGGATATATCACCCTTAAGAATTTTCGATGAACCCTAAGAAATAGGGGAACATGCTAAATCCGGCCAATTCGTACCTAAACTTGATTGAATCCCGCCAATTTCCGCCCGAAATTAGCTCCTAAACCTTTTCCGAAACCATGGGGATCCTTTGTGGCATTTGATTCGATGGAAATTGCTCAATTTGGGCCTCAAATCACTCAACCGAGCTAGCTTTTGGGAAGAACAGTTCTTAAACCAGCATCACAGATCAAATCGACACGCCCCTCAGAGACATACCTCTGTGATTTTGGCGCATTGAATTTTTGATATCCTTTTGCTCTGCTCCGCTCGGATTCCAGCTCCATTTCGTTCGAGATTGAAGTCCCTGTTCGTTGTGACTTGTTCAGCATCGAAGCACCTCGTTGGCAAACTTAAATAATCACTCCATATTACTTCATTGGTATTTTTGAAGCTCTCGAAAGGCTCAAGCAGTCTTGAATTTTCTCTCAAGCATTATTATTTTCAAAACTTTGGTAATACCCTGTTGACATTGTCATACCTTCTGTATCACATTGCTATAATGCATAGTCTTTGCCTGAAAAATCATTGTCTTCATTGTACATCCTTTTTTTGTAGTTCTGCATTGCCCTTTTAAAAGAAAAAAAGAGCAAAAAAACCAAAACAAGACCAAAAATATTTACTCAGAGATTATATCTTCTTCAGGTAGTTGTATCTCATCCTTATAGAAATCCTAGACACCTATACATTCGGAGAAAACATATAAAAAGATTTCTTTTCATAAGCATTCTGAGTTTGTTTTTCTTGAGGTTTTGTTTACTTACGTAAAAAAACTAAAACATCCTTTTGCTATTCAAACCTTTTGCACGTGATCTAGAGGTTATTTTGAAGTTGCCTGCACAGATCCCAACCCAAAATTCCCCATCAAACTCCATCTCCAAAATTTGGCTCTCTGTTTTGGCACTGGCCAACTTTTTGACCTGTCTTTGACCTCGATTTTCTTGACCTTCCTTTATTCAAATCAAGTCAAGTCTTCTCCACCATTTTCCTCTGCTTGTTGACCACTGATAACACCAATCAGACCTTCAAAATCTCTCAAGGTGTGTCTGCAAGTTCAGTTTTTGCTCTGACAGTTTTTTCAGTTTCAGGGACTCTAGTGATTTTGAAAAAACTAGCACTTAAAAAATGAATTTTCTGGTTTCATATGACAAGGATTGATCACCCTAAGTGGTCTGGAGGTTCTAACCACTTTGTTTAAGATTCCTTTGAGGTTAGGCTAAAATTCCAGGTTTTAGGCTAACAATCATGAAAGGACCATTTGGATAATGTAAGGGGAAGCAGCAATCTGAAGACGAAATTCACAATCAGATAATCTAAACTCAGACATTAGGAAGCAACACAATAGTAACCAGTTATGAAGCGATGAAAGAGATAAATACAGGTGTATCTGGAAGGAAGAGAGACATCAAGCAAGATGCAAGCCAGATATAAGGATAGAGCAAAACATGGAAAGAAAATGAAGGTGCAAATGGCATACTGCTGCTTACAATCACATATGCTGCCCAACCAATTTGAACAAAATCAAGGACGTATTAAGCAAACAGCTTGCAGCAAAGGGACAAAGTGCAGACACCTCTGGACGAAATCTGTGCACCAGAATAGACAACGATGAGTGACTTGCCACCATAAAACAGAGACTTTGGGATGGAGTAGTTTATCCCATACCCACTTCCATACTGCTTTCTGCCGATCTCTGGGAATGACCAAAGCCCACTTGGACGAAGGAGGCAAGACGTCAGTGTCAAGTAAGACCTTGTACATGGAATTCACCAACTTATCTGCTTTGACGTGCTCATGAACTACCCACAGCTGGAGGTCATCCACTTCTGTTACTGGGGGAAGAATTGAAGACACCTTCTGCCAAATAGCTCGATCCCACCTTAAAAGGAGGAACTTAGCTCTAAACTCCTCCCATGTCAGCAACTGCCTTTGATTATTATACCAATCAGATATCACATGCACACCTGCTGCTCTCCATTGACGGTGCGTCAATGGATGGACTGAAGCAACCAGAGGACCACCATCCAATGGAATCCACCAACAACTTGCAGTCATGCTAGTGTGCGCAAGATGGTGAAAATGAAAGCGAGATTATGCGGTCTCCCATGCAACTAGCAATCCTCTAAGAAATGGGGATGCATTAGGGTATGCCGTCGATGGATAGAACAGAGCCCAGGGGAAAAGTGGCCTAAGAGACCGAGACCCAAAAGAAATGCACGTTTGCAAAGGCCCGATAAATAAGCGGGAACAGGGGACTCATCCACATTATTGAGAATTCTCCAAATGAACTTAGAGATCATCACCTTGCTCTCGCAAAAGAAAATTGATCATTCAAGGCCGCCAAAATGCTTTGGCAACATGCACTTTTCCCAATCGACTTTGACAAAGACACCCTCCTCTGTTTCCCCCGGATGAAGTTCGACGACAACCGACGCGAAGTTGTATCTTTGGTTGTGGAGCCAACATGAGCGAAGCCATATACACATGGGTTTGCTTAAAACCGACTTGGCCACAACAATTCGATCCCCGCCATGGAAAGCTTACGTGGACCGCCAAAAAGGTGCTTTTCCAAGCCCTTAATCTCGCCTCCCACGCATCTCTCGATGAGATATGAACACCCTGAGGGATACCGAAAGCAGCTTTGGTTGCTTTACCATGGGGAAGGATCTTCCATGGAAAGGTAGCTACACATGGTGGAACTGGAGAGTCCAATGCCCATAGTGCTGCACACTTCTGTCAACCCACAAAAATACCAGATGCTAGGGAAAAGGAATCCAACAAGGAAATGGCATTCTGCAAATTTTGCTCATCTGCCCTCAGAAAAAGGAAAGTATCATCCGCATATTGATTACAGATCTCCTGCGACCCATTGTTCATAGGAAGTCCATGCAAGATTCCCTCCCGCGGCGGCAAGAGAGAAGACAGGCAAGGACCTCAGACCACAACTCGTAAATAACAATGGAGCTAAAGGGCAGCCACGGCGGATGCCACGACCCACCTGAAAGAATGCTGAGGGTTCCCCTTGGAAGAGTATAGAAGAGCGAGCAGAATAATGAAGCCTCGTAACATCAGCTGTAAATTGTGCACCAAAACCAAAGCGTAAGAGACATTTCTCTAAGAAGGCCCAGTCAACACTGTCATATGCTTTTGCAAAGTCCAAATTCAAATATACAATTTCACGGCCCCGAGCCCGATTAAATACCTTCATAGGCGCAGACTACATTGTTTAATATGCATCGTCGCGGGCGTAAATCCCGATGTGTAGAGGATATGGAATCAGCAAGAATATCCCGAAGCTTTTGTGCATAAGCTTTGGCAAAATATGTTCTATGTATTTGTGCTCTGTGACACCGGGCGTAGTTCTCCTGGCAGGGATTGCTACGTCAGTCAACTCTTGTGAACTCCCATGGTAAGAGGTCCTCCGCCGACGGGCGTGAGGGGGCGAGATGCATATTGAGGTTCACCCACCACCCTTCTGAGGGCTTGGAATGTAAGCTGGGTCTGGGCAACATCTTTGCTAACGGGGCTTGTATATAGGTCGGTGAGCTTCCCATTGTCCCGGAGCTATGTTTATGATGATTTGGTATTTCGGCTATGTTCTTTGCTTACATTGCTCATGTGTTATATTCCTTTGCATTAGGTTGTCATTGCCTTAGTAATCGTGCTCACGTGGGATTTTCCGTCACGTGTTTGTGCTTATCCAAGATTTGTAGAGTATTTCCATGCATGCGGGACGGGGATCCCCACTTAGTCACGAGGACTAACCCCCGTGAGTGCTTATGTGCGATTGAATGAGCAAGGCATTGGTCAAGCTTAATCTTATTGGTTATGGCTCGTGGTTGAGCGAGAAGATTCTAGGGTTGAATTGCTAGAGTTGGATGTTATCTCTATCGAGAATGTTGATTTATTGGATGTTGACCTTACCTGATTATATTGAGTTTATAAACATTTGTTCGTTGAATTTGGAGTAAGTAAGTTCAATTGAAAGGAAGATTTAATTCTTCACCAGTATTATCAATCTAGAATTATAGAAGTTTGACAAGATCCCGAGTTGCCAGGAGGGTCAACTCGGCAGGCTCGTCACAGCTATTCTGGCAGAATGGTCTTCTCCAATAGAAATATGCTCTTCCACCCTCATCCTTTCATTGTCTAGATCGCCAGATGCCCTTCTTAAAGATTTATTAATGCAAAATATATATGTGAAGCCGAAATGAAGCCTTTATCTAATCAAACCAATTCTCGAGTGATCCAGCACTGCTAATAGGCTTTCCAATGTCTAGCCACTACAAAGTATTCAATTTTGCAATAGTATAGACAATCTTAGCATGATCATTCCCAAATCTCGTGGAATGATCAGGAATAAATCCTGGTTATCTGCATGTTTTTTTTTTACTAAATTTACTTTGACACCCCTAGCTCTTCAGCCCTGAAAGAAAACCTTCTCTCGAATGCAACAGAGAGCACTGTTTTGAGGAATTTTGTAGCTTATTTGTGAAGCTGACAGAATTTCCCGTTGCCACAAATTCGTTGGCGCTGCCACAATCCGTGGGCCAGAATAAGAAATACAAAAGAATAATCCGCGGGTTAGAATAAAAAGAAACCAACAAAAGACATAGCAAAACAATGCAAATTTATCTACAATACAAAATTCAAAAGGACTCGACTGCAAAATAATGGAAAAGGATGCTAGAATCAACAGAAAATCATGCCAAATATTCATGAGTTCCATTAGATACAGTTGTTTTGGGACAATAGCCTAATGCTCATTGTTCTTGAATATTCAACAACTGCAGGTGTAATTTCGGACAATATGCTCCAAGGCACAAGCACTGCCATTTGCTTTCACGATGCTCAAATATGTGACGTTGCTATGCTCTATGCCCTAGTACTGCATATTATCAAAACATTGCATAGTGCAGTTGTCTAGGTAAATTGACAAATTGGCCAAGGTTGGTGCAACCGTCTATAAATAATGATATTTGCAGATTTTTTGGGAACAACTCCTATCCTAGCAATTGATGCGACAGAAGAGCATGTAGATGCTTAGGAAATTGCGAGGGACTCGGGCAAGATGCTAATATTGAATTACTAGTGCATGACTAGGTATTCTGACCTATATTAGGGGAGGAAAAAACACAATTCAGCACCAAAGTGGCAAATGGAAGAATCGAGGCGCCTTCATCTTCTTATATTTCCATTTTTGCTGCCTAGCCACGTTAATGGGTTGCTTGAATTTGCCAGAAATTTGGCCTCTCAAGGATGCCGTATTACGTTCATCCAGCCACACGAGGATTTTCAAAGGCAGAACCCCAGCCTAGAGCATGGGCAGATCCAATTTGTGAGCCTCCCAAACACAATCAAATCAGATGTTTGTGCTACCGGATCTAAAGGAAACCAAGGCATAGCCAGTATCATGGATGCCATGCTGCTCATGCAACTTCCCTTTGAAGAGCTGCTGCAGGAGCTCATTCAAACTGAAAATCCTGTTAATTATATCGTCTCAGATCTTATGGTAGTATGGATGGCGAACTCTGTTCAGAAATTTAAGCTTCCCAGTGCTCAATTTTGGGCCGGATCTGCTGCCAGTCTGCTATTTATGTCTAAAATCCCCGAAATTATGAAGCAAGTTCGCTTCCCCATCACTGCAGGTATTTCTATAACTTTTCTCTTTCGTTTTGCGCCATTTTTTGAATTGGATTTATAAAATTTTGAATTGGGTTCTACATGTAAGATGATCTAAGACAGAATGAAGAGGCAATCAAGTGTGCAGAAGGATTTCTTCCCCTAAAATTAGAAGATATTCCTCTCACGTACCATGGAGATCCCCCCTTTCCGGGCTACTATGAGAAAATACACAGAGATACTATAGATGCTTTTCAAGCAGCAGATTGGATTCTAATAAACACGTTTGAAGAATTAGAAAAAGATGTGTTGATTTCGTTCCAAAAAGAGGCAAAAAACGTTCTTCCAATAGGACCAATTTTAGCAATACAAAAGACGCCATCAGATCGCGAAGAAGAGGCAAGCAGATGCATGGAATGGTTAGAAAATCAAGCCGATAATTCGGTGCTATATGTTGCATTTGGAACAGTGGCAGATTTATCAGAGGATAAGATAAAGGGGCTTGCAACAGAGCTAGAATTGAGTGGACAACCATTTCTCTTTGCTTTGGGGCCAAATATAAACAAGTCGTTGCCCCAAAAGACTAGGCAAAAATTAATGGACAATGGATTAGTGGTTAACTGGGCTCCCCAACAAGAAGTTCTACACCATAGGGCTATAGGGGGTTTTTTGACACATTGCGGATGGAACTCTCTTCTCGAAGGCGTCGCCGCGGGTGTTCCCATGTTGGGGTGGCCTTGCTTGTTTGAGCAAAACTTGAACTGCAAATACATGGTGGATGAATGGGGTATTGGATTGAAGGTCGCTATGGGAAGCGAGGGCGAGTTCCAAGTTGGGAAAGTGAGAGATGCCATCAGGACCTTGCTTGTGGAAGAAGAAGGTAAGAAGATGAGACTGAGGGCCCAAGTATTGAAAGAAAATGCCACGCCTCGACCTTGTTTGGAGCATCTCCTTAAGGTCAAACAAATTTAAGTTGGATCAATGTGCCTCTTCCTTTTCTAAACTCAATAATACATGTATGCATTGGGAACCTCTAGATGATATTATAAAAGAGCTATAAAAGAGAGAGAAAACTTGCACGTGGCATTAGTATACTATGTTTTCCTTCGCAATCTATCACGAACATCAGAAGGAGTCATCCGCAGACTAATTTATCTGTATGTTTAATTCATTTTTTAAAATAAGCATCCTATTTTAAATTATAACTAGAAAAGTGTGTCCGGCGATGCCGGGCATCAGTCGTCATGGGCGCTTGTGAACTTACAGGTTGTGGAAGTGCATAAATGTATGATTCTAATAGAAGTGTGTTGGAAAACTGGACATTCAAATGGAGAAATTAAGTAGGAACAAATAGAATGTTTGAACATGCTAGTTGGGGATGTTTTATAAAGAGTGTAAAGTGGAATCTCATAAACGTCATCCACAAAAATGTTATCACTCATTCTAAAAGTCAACATTCCCTATGCCATAATGCATCCACCTCCTTTTTGTAAAGGCATTCTAAAAGTCAACATTCCCTATGCCATAATGCATCCACCTCCTTTTTGTAAAGGCCTAACGTTAGATATATATACATGTTGAAGCAGTATCCTAGTTCGTTTCTTGATCAATGTCGCAGTCAGTGTAAAAGTGCAAGATGAGGCAAAGTCATTGATCGAACCTGCCCATCAATCAATGAACTAGCTGGATCAAGTGTTATCATATCACAATATTATACACTACCTTCTTATTGCATATCCCTATAAAGGTGAACCCCTTGCCGCAAGGAACGCTATGAAGCCGATTCCTATGACAACATTGAATTGTAAGAGCAAAATGCAAGATAATATTGCATTTCGATGTCATGAAATCCAAAACCATTATGAGTTACAACTTGTGTTAGAAAAACAATGTGCAATTGTTGCAACCATTGCATTGTATATTTGCTTGGTTTTATGTTCAGCCTCTCCAATGTGTATTTATTTTCTATAAATCGGATTAAATATGTCTTTTATATGCATCCTATTCCTAATACCATGTATAAATAGGCTTGTTGTGTATCTACTTGCTATTTGGTTCAAATATATATACTCTTATCTTTTCTTGTCACTCCATTATTAACTATTTAGCTTCGAATTTTCAATATAAATAAAAAAGCCCAACACCATTATCCCAGCTCTCCCACATGCTATAACATGTGGTTCATCTTCTATAATAATATGCATTTAGCAAGTTCTCTTTATTCTACTTATAAAGAGTCGAACCCAATTGCATGTCCTAATGGCATAAAGTAAAGAGCAGAATTATACATTGCATCAACACAATGGGTTGTCAAAACTGCCGCTTTCTAATAAATTGTTTTTGAGTCTTATTTAACATACTGAAATGTGGCAGGGAATATACCAGTGTGCAGAGCTCCAAGTGTACAACTGCAAAATAGTCGCAATAGTGATATCCTTACAAATTAGGTTCCTGAATAAGTGCAAGCAAGATTCCACAGCATCGTATTATGAGCACTTAGTGACATGTTTGTTGCAAATAAAACATGTAAGATATCACGCAAGATATTGCTATGTTGGCATGATCCAAAACAAAGGGCTCCTTGATTTGTCGTGATAATAAGCTGCAGTTAGTCTATATCCATGAAAAATGGGCACCCCTTGATACCTAGACAAATAAGCAAGGATTCAGCATCAAGTTTGGAGGCATTAAATTGCGACTAAATATAAGGTAAAATTTCAAGAAGATAGCCAACCTGCTCTTTTGCATCACCTTTGACCCCTTGCGCAATTAGAATTATGTGCTCTTCCATTGAAACAACAGAGGAAATGCTAATGAGCATTCATGCACTTTTTTGAAGCCTGTAAAGAAATCATGTATAAAAGAAATCAATAGTTCATATATCGATGCCACTATTATATATGGTAATGCTACCCAAAAAAATGCGAAAGCACTTAGCACCTAAAGCACCTAGGTTGCCTTCATTCCAAAGGAAAACAAAAACCACCTCGGTTCCCGCGCGCGAAGCTTCCCCTCAATTTCCTGTTTCATTCCTTTTGCAAATCCTTTAGCAGAGTTTCGAATTCCTCTTCCGGCGCACAATATAGATTGTTTATCCGGAACTAATCGCCGTGGAATCAAGCAACATGGTAGAAGAAGCAAAGAAAATGAGGATTTTTTTGAGATGCACGGTTGTCAAAGGAGGGTCTGCCCCATATGAAATACAATTGGCTAGCAACCCAAATCACAAAGGAACAATGGGAACCGCTTAAGGTGAAAGTTTTAATTCAAAGTCGGTTCCAGAATCAAGGTTGCCTTTGTTCAACCACATTTGAGGAGAAAATTGGAAAGCTTATTGAGTGTGTTTTACCCAGATGGTGTTTCTAATAATGAAGTAAGAAAACAATTGGCTCTTGCCTTTGCATGGGAAAATTGCCCCCAAGAAACCGCTTTGATCCCCGAAGGTCATCGATAAATTGGGCTTCATATGGGGCACATGTGTTATGATGTACAAGAAATGCAAAAAAAAAAATGTTCAAAAAGCAAAAGCTGAAATTGAATCAAAGCCTGCTATTTCTGCCAAAGGTATTCCTAAGCCTACTCTTGATCAGACTAATTTGAAGCATAACCTGCAGTTAGTGACAGAAAACTTAGGGAAGCTTGAGAATAAAAAGGCAGAGATGGGAAAGAAAATGCAAGATATTGTTGTTAGTCTGGCTGCTGATGAGAAATCCAATGATAAAATATTTAAAACCTTGTCTGAAAAAAGAAGCAGTATGGAAAGGCTAAAGTCTACTATTGCCGAGAAGAGAGCTATGGTTATTACAAAGGAAGTTTGTGAGTTTTGAGAATACTGTAACACATCCTTTTTTTTTCTCTTCTTTCTTTTTTTGAATTCTTCTCTTGCTGCCATTAACCTTATTCCATTCATGGTGGGGTTTTGGAAATTCATAACCTTCCATATCCTTGGCTTGATTAAGTTGAGGATTGTTATCCCTCTTGGATCTTTCTACAGCATCCTGGTTCAAAGGTACAGAGAGTAACTGAATTTGATCTGTATTTGGTTCTCTGTTAACAACATGCTGAGAGCAATCACTGCTATTGCTATGCCTCGAGTTACATTTTTGGCAAAATTGTGGTAGTCCTACCCATCTTAGTTGCAGGATAGATTTATTTCCAAAGAAATCAAGAAAGGGAAGTTCAGTAGGAATGACCTTTGTGATATCAAGTTTGACAAACAAATTTAAGTTGGATCAATGTGCCTCTTCCTTTTCTAAACTCAATAATATAAAGAGAAGAAACTTGAACATGGCATTAGGGTGAGATTCAACTACTGCATTTAGAACTTAACTTTTAATTACAAGCAAATAAAGTTTTGACACGTCTGAAAATTAAGAGGCTTGACATATTCCACTTTGCCTGGTCTTTATGTGCATATGCCAATGTGTCATTATTTTAACTATTTTTTAATTGTTAGTCAATAATCCCTGTACTTTAGAAATAAAAATATAACCACCTATCTTTTATCGCCACATGAGAGTAAAGGTTAACATCTTGTTCTTGATCTTCTTTTTTTTCAAAAGGACATGCATGAGCGTGGAATCTCATGCGCAAACACTCCATTTTAATATGGAGACTTTTAGTGCCACGTCAATAAAAGACGCCCGCTCTAATGGAATCTCACCCTTAGTATACTATGTTTTCCTTCGCAATCTATCACGAACATCAGGAGGAGGAGTCCACAGACTAATTTATCAGTATGTTTAATTCATTTTTTATAATAAGCATCCTATTTTAAATTATGATTCTTAGGGTTAGATTCCACTAGTGGCAATGGCATTTAGGAGCAAAGCCTCAACTGGGCTTTCTTCTAAGATGGAAGATAGGGAAGGATTTCAATAAAGGCAATAGCAATTAGTCATGGAGTTAAGTTCAAAAAACCAAAATTGGTGACATCGGCTTCTATTTGGCAGAAATCTCGCCATGGCAGTTACATGATCTGGAAGTTACGGAGAGGTTCCCGACGGTTAATGGAGTGGAGATGCCATCACGGGATTGGGTTTGAGCTAATTGATGCACCAACTCCGCTAGTGGAATCGCATGCCTTATTCTTGTTATATATACAAGAAATTTATCGCGGCGGCCTTTTCTTTGGTTCTTAACCGGTTCAACTGGAACCATTATAACGTTCCTAACATGTTCAATTAGATCCACTATAATGTCCAACAAACATTTCTTTGGAACTAACTTCTGGACTGTTTTTTTTTTTTTTGTTTAAACACGTTCTACTCATTATTAACGTCTTAATCCTTCTAACTTCACTCGTCTAGAGGTTAGGGTAGGTGATATTATTAACTTGGAAATGGTTATGGAAGGACTTACTTGGTAATTTGCTTGTTTTCAATGGTGTCTAGTACGTGTAGTCCATAATTACCTAGACAACAACACACAACATCAAACCCAAAGGTAAATATTAAATTTTCTAACTTTTATACGGCCAAGACCAATAATGCCCCTATATGTATTTTCATAAGGCAAAAACTAACAATGCCCTCATGTTTCTCATTCTCACATTCTTTTTGCAAACGGGTTAATTGTAAGGCAAAAACCAACAATGCCCTCATGTTTTCCATTCTCACATTCTTTTTGCAAACGGGTTAATTGATTCCACAAATGGTAAAAGGCAAGGTAGATCCACACATCCTTAATGTTTTTAGAAACGTTGACTTCCCAAGTTGAAAAAAAGGGTATGTATATGCACATATTTTTTTAATGTTGTTAGAAATGTCGACAACGCATACATTAACAGTGCTCATTGTCATTATTCATATCCTACAACAAGATATGGGGGGTGTTGACATATCCATGTGAGGGCCCAGATAAAATATATTCGCATTTGTCAACCTTCATGTGACCTTTTCAGTTGTCAATTGGCTTGTAAAGTATACATGGGCTAAGGGAACTAGAAGATGAAAATCATGTTTTTAGTATTCCACAAGGAACATCAATATAGTATAATGCAAATCTAGAGCAAGATACATCTATGGGGGACCAGTAAATTGCAATTATTGGGAATTTACGAAGATGGAATGCCCAGGGGTTGCAATCTACTCGCACAGTCTACACAAATGTTCTATAATGTCAAACAACACATCCATTTGGATATAATACTATAACATATTGCACCCAAATGAGCAGCTGAGATTTTATAGCAGATAAGGAGTTGAATGGACGATCAAGATTCCAATACGAAAATATAAAATGAAATACAACTAGTAATAAGTAGTAATAAGGTAAGCTTGGGGAATGGGTTCGGTTGAATTGGTTGCGTAGTTTAGTTGCGATGGGAAATTATTGTTGAATGAACATAAAGCTACATTATCATTTTTTTCGTTTTTGAAAGAACGAAAGAAAACTATGAGTTGGGATTTTTATCTATGGTGTATTATGGTGATGCCAGGTGTCTTATCTCTACAATGTGGAATCGACAGGGACGCCCATTTTGCTGGACAGAACATGAGCTGGTAATTCTAGCCGGTAATTGGTAACTGTAGCTCCTCTATATCTTCTCTACCTAGTCAGATAGAACACTTCAATGAATCAGGGATCGATCTGAAGCCCTCTAACCGAATCTGAAGCCCTTTGCCAGATGAAAGAACATCAGATCTTTGCAGAATGCTAAGGAAGAACCACGGGCAGAAGGTAGCTTTAATGCTAGCAAATTCTTTGTTTCGCGGGAGAAGAGATTAAAGAAGCAGGGGAGCCGAATTCTTGACTCTTTGGAGTGCCTAATTATGTGAAAATTGGGAAATGCTCAAACAATAGCTCAATGTGCTACTGTATGCCAGAAATGGACCTGCATGCTTATGATTTTCGTTCAAAATTGACAAAACAAGCTCATATTGAAGGGGGTTTCTTGTGTCTGGCACCCCCGCACCTTCTACTTCAATAAACTTTGTAGCATCTCAAGAATGCCAAAAAACCATCTGATCTTCGCCTAAACCCTTTGATCTTCACAAAACTCCTGTGGTCTTTGCAAAATACTTATGATCTTCTAAAACTCCTGAGAAATGCAGATTGCAAGTTTGGGTCAGCTCTCACCATTGCCTATATGTTAGTCCCATGCCAATAAAATAGTGTATTTGCCACTTTGCAATATAGAATGACTTTAGTTGAAGATCTAAGTTACGCCAAAAACCGAAAAGTTGAACATGATATTTCAGAGCAGTGGGACTCCTAACCAGAGAAAGATCCGCAAGCAAGCTGCTCAAACAAGAAAGCTGCTCCTAGTAATCACAGCAAATACTCTCAAATTTTACCGTGAGAGGTATGCTTATTGAAGCTTTTTCAAAGAAGAGGGTTTCTTTGCAACAACCGATTTGAAATTTAAATTGTTCATGGACTACAATCAATAAATACTCATCCGTGCATGGCCAAAATGGGAAAAAAAATATAAACCCTAAACTTACTCACCTCTTTTGAAGCAATCTTAGCCTTGTGCGAGAGCATCCGGCAATGATATGGATGGTATCGCCGGCTTGAATATGAAACAACATCAAACATCGTTTAACCCCGCTCTAAGACCCAATATGGCAAATATTCTGGGCCTTGAAAATGTTCTCGACTAGGCGTAGAAGCCGAGCCATAAAACCGGATTTGCCGTAAGAAGGGTGTAAACGGACCATTGCGCGGAAAACGGTAATAAAATTAGAGCTTCCATTGTAAACACCCCAAAGAATTTGGGAAACGTAAACGGGGCTACATTCCCGGGCAACTTGAAAATCATAAACTTTTTTTCGTGGATCGAAAAAAGCACAAAGATAAGCTTCATTAATCTGCGAAAATAACAAAGTAGCAACCTCCATCCGCCCCCGACGGAAAACATCGGGATGAAACCGCAAAGCTAATCGACGGTGAAGAAGATCTAATTTCGCCATATCGGGCGAAGGGCCGACCTCGAGGGCCCGATAATGGGTAAGGTGGGCGCCGTTGGAGGATTTAGAAAACCTAATATCTTCTTCAATTCCGACGGCCATGGCGCGGGGGGAAGGGGAGGAGATGGGGGTTTTAGGGCTAGAAAGCTTGAAAGATGAAGGTTCGCAATAAATCGCCCATCAGAAGATCGGGTTTGCCCATGCCAGAAAGATGCAAACCATTTAAACACAAAATTTTTTACTACCTGGGTTATGGCGACGGTGAAAGCAGAGCTCGACGGAATGGAGCAAGCGAACTGGAGAAAGCGAAGCCTTAGGAAAGCAAAGCCTTAGGAAGAGCATTTGACGGAGCAGAGGTCCAGAAGCAGATAAGATGAACACGTGGCCTCCCTCAGAATTTTCACCCAATTTTTTTTTCCTTTCTATTTTTTCCCTCACCCGGAAATCTAGAGCATCAAGGCATCGAATCTTGGTGTATATAAATTATATAAGGGTAGATTAGTTCATATTCGTCGTTAGTACCTAAACACATGTATGCCTCTCATTTTGTTTAATATGCATCATGATGTGGGGTAGCCCACGAAAAAAGCTAAAGTTAATGTGGGCCAAGCTCAAGCTATCCCAACTAGTACCACCATGCTACATGTCCATCATTCTCTTAACATTAAAGTTGTAGGAGAGACCCTTTTGGGTTCATCAACTCACATGGGGCTTTCAAATGCAAGTACACTTCAAGAAATAAACCTTCATGGCAGTTATAAATTTTAGATGTTCAGAGTTGGATTGTATAGTAACTTGAAGTTGTACCACCATATTCAACAGCAAGGTCAAATTCCTCAAGTATTTTATGTAGTTGCACCCTGAAGTACTCTAATTTTTTACAGTCCACGATGTAGGTAGATTATGAAAGCTATTCCAGCACATTGTGCAACCTTGGTGCAGTCAGTCTCGCTGCACAAGACAGACAGATACAATCGCTACTTGTGGATGTGCATGCAGCATGACAGTGGCAGCATCCTCTTTGTAGCAGCATGCTACTTTCCACATGCCGAGAGCAACTTCTATAACACTCATTCGGGTTTGGATAGATTGGAGCCCTATGTCGATCTATATGATGACATAGAGCAGCACAAACGGTTGGGCAAGATCATGTTGCTTGGAGACTTTAATGCACGCACAGAAGCCGAGCAGGTCCCAAAAGTTGAGCCCCTGACGGAGGATGTCTTGCAGTTGAACCCCGCAGAGGCGGCTTGGCCAAGGATATTAGATGACAACCATATTTCACGCTATGGCAGGCAGTTATTGTTGTTGGGTAGTATCTTTGACCTGGTTATTTGTAATGGGTTGGCACAATAGCCGTCTTCCAGCCGTTGCACTTGTAGACAGGAGAACCAAGGGGGCGGCTCCAGTGTGGTGGATTACGTGATGGCAGAGGAATAGGATCTGCACCTGGTTACCCATTTTTGCATTGGAATAAACACTCGAGACGAGGAAGTGAACTCAGACCACCAGCCCCTTTTCTTGCATATAAATTAGCAGGCTCCCCTTGCATCCATTGCCTCAACACTCCAAGTGCCCCGGCTGCACCTGGATTACGACTGTGCAGAGACCTATGCCCGGATGCTTGAGCATGACCTGGAGGGACTACTGCAGCTTCCCACACTTTAGCAACAATCTGTCCAGCTGGCTCACTTGCTTCTAATAGCCTCTGAAAGATGCTTTTGGAGAAGCCACACATAGAGGACCTCGGCCCGCTACCACCTTCCCTCGCAACAGGTGGTTCGATGATGAGTGTCGGGAGATCAAATGCGGACTCCGGCAAGTCACTGATAGCACCTTCCGCCCACAGGCCATCAGTCAATATCGCTCTTTCAACAAGAACAAGAAAGCCGGATACCTTGTAGAGCACCAGCAACAGATGTTCGGTCTCCTGGATCGGCAGCCCAAGACATTTTGAAGAAAGGTATTGAGCAAGGCTATACAACCCATAGGGAACATCACCTCGGAGTAATGGGTACAGTACTTGCAATAGCTTTATGATTTGCTCGGGGGCGGGGCAACAGTGCCTCCACAGATGGGCTGGTCATCACAGAGGGGAATGTCTGGGCCTGCAACGCCTAGCTAATGGAAAGGCAGCAGATTTAGATGGCATGCAGGCAGAACTTCTGAAGTGGGTTGGGCCTCCAATGGTGCCTGTCCTCACAGGACTATTCAATAAAGCATTGCAAGAAGGCTTCCCTCTGCAGTGGACCACTAGTAGGGTTGTACCCATATACAAGGCAGGTGACCCTCAATGCCCAGTCAACTATTGCACTATTATGTTCAGCTCTCTCTTTGCAAAATTGTTGGCTGGCATCCTTGAGTAGCGGCTGACAATATGGGTAGAAGAGACAGAGTTGCGTTCTCTGACATAAGCAGGCTTCCAGCCCGGGCATTCCACCATTGACCATATTTTCACTCTGCGCACGGTGATTGAAGATAGCAGGAATCGCCGACAAAACCTGTACCGTTGTTTCGTGGATTTTACAAAGGCTTTTGACACAGTGCCTCGGGATAAGTTATGGGACAGACTGCGGCAGCTAGGGACTCCGTTGACTTGCAGACCGCAATATACAGGCTATACGAGGCATGCTCAGGACGTCTCACATCATCAGAACAGCCGATAGTCAGTAGTATTGGAGTACGTCAGGGTTGCCCCCTCTGCCCCACACTCTTTGGCCTATACATTGATCAGCTTGAAGATTGGCTTTCTAAGCATGGAGGTGCGGGCGCCCATCTCATGCACCACCTAATTCGGCAACTCATATATGCTGATGATGTAGACCTCTTGACCTATACTCCAGAGGACATGCAACATCACTTGGATGCTCTTGATACTTTTTGCCAGTTCACTGGCATACAAGTTAACTTGGCCAAAACTAGGGTGTTGTTAGTTTCGTCATCCTGTTATGCACTAGCACCTCTAGTGATAACCAACACATCAAAAGGGCGGATCCTTCAAGGAAATCGTTATCCAATGGGCCCCAACCTTTCTAGCTTTATCCCATACCCCACAGACCATATCAATTCCTCCCCTTCCTCGAGATGCTTGCCCTCAAGCATGTAGAACACACCAATGTTGCCACGAGGAATTGATACCTTGGCTCTGATACCATTGCAAATCAAATTGTAGCTCTGTCTTTGTAAAGTCAATCTAATAAAAGGAAGCTCTGCAAAAAGACATCAATTGCGCAAACCAAAGTGGTCATAGACGAATCTAATTCATCCTTAGATAGAAGTTCGAGTTGCATTATTACAAAAAAAAAAACACTTAAAATTATCATATATAAACTTGGATGTATATGGTGAGTAGATTAGATTATGAAGTAAACCTAAGATATTAGTCAATATTCTGTTGATCTAGTGGTAACACACGAATTCTAGAACATGTATGCTCGAGTTCGAGATTGCTCAGAGCCGCACTATATATAGACCCGTTCCATGGCCCGTTGTGGACGTTAAATTAATATCTATTTATCTATCTTCTAGAAGGAGGATAGAAGATTAGGCAAATTCACAGTTTGCCACTTAGAAAACATCGTGAATGTTCAAGTAGGATTAGAGTTTCGTGTAGAAACGTTGGCTAATTCCATTTTTTCCATCTATAATAATACTAAATCATAGTGTCAAAAAATCTTAATACCAGTAAAAGAAAGTCTTTTGGCGAACTTTCGTCCTTAAGGTCAACCCCGCCGATAACTCTCCCCTTTTTTTTTCAAGTCGAGATTCACGACACATTATTGTTTCTAGGTGCTACATCGTGAATCGCGGGTCTAGGTTCCCATGGCTTCAAAGGGCCAAGCCATGGCAATAAATTTCTTGTACTAGATAAAAGTTATCCTTGCCTTTCAAGCCATGCCATTGGCTCACAACAAATATCTTCCAAATATTCATCATCCCATTGGCTTTTGACAAATATTCTCCAAATATACCACAACCCGAGACAAACGAGGTTTTGCCTAGAAGGGCAATCCAAAAATGTAAATTAATTTTATTTTCAAAAAATGATATCTAGCCATTTATTTAACCACATTGTGATATTTGCAGTGTATTCTATGATTATAAAGAACAAAAATCATTGCCAATGTCAGATAACATGAACGAGGTAGGATGATACATTGTCATCTACCACATGCATTTGGCTAGGATGATAGAGTATCATCTACCACATGCATTAGGGCACCGCATTTTTGTATTTTTTTGAAGGATTGGGCACCTTATTATGCATGATTGAGCATTTTTTGTATTTTTTTGAAGGACTGGGCACCTTGTTATGCATGATTGAGCCACTGTTTATATTTGGTTGAAAGTATTGATTGATCATGCGAGATTGTGAGGCTAGTTTAGGCATGGATAAGATACACACTTGTGAAAAAAAATGGCAAAGGCGGTCGGGAAATGGGTGGCAAATTAAGTTTAGTGGTCAGATTCCATGTGGAGGCACGTTAGGCGCCATAAATAGGGAGGTTGAGGATAGTGGGACCCGACATCAGCCAAGCACCGCCAAGGGCTTTTTGTTTTTTTTCCGCGACCTACCAGTAAAGCAGACGGAATCTTTGTTCAAAAGCTGCGGCAACACAACGGCCATTTTATTCTGACGTCTGCTTCCAAAATAGCAAGCCTCTGCTCTAAGTGTTGCATCAGCATCAGATCTGAGTTGGGCGCTGATTTTTCCGCCGGATTTGGCCGAATTCTTCCGATCGGCCGCGATTCAGAGCGCCTTTACAGTCCCTGCTTCATAAATGGATCTTTGAAATAGCCTACACACCATGTCGCGAGCTTCTGTCGATGATATTGCTCTTCCTCGATCAAACGTAAGCTCCCTTTCTTTCCTTTTTAGCACAATGGTTTTGCTTTTTTTTTCTTCTTTTTGCCCCATGTAAGGACCAAGTTTGTTGTATAGACCTTTAGGGAACACTCTTGCTTTATGCTTATGCAAGAAAAGTGGGTGGGGCATTCTTGGATATGGACTTCACTTGGCTGCCCCATGGGGCCATCTAAACAAGAATGGCAATCCAACTATTTTGCAGATGGAACATCCCACATTCCATTATACATTACCTTGAGACTATAGTGGCCTTTTTACCAGCTATCTTCAAGGCTTCTACAAGCTGTAAACAACTTGATCCCTAGTTTGAGGTTTAAGGAAAAAAAAGTAGATTTCATGTCTCATTTTAAACAACCTGGCCCCTAGCTTGAGAAGAGAAAAAAGTAGATGTTATGTATCATCCTACCTATGAAATATATGCTCATAAGTATACGTGCTTGTAGTAAATTGTATTGTCAATATAGGTGTTCGTAGTAAATTGTATAGTTGATAGGTAAGAATGTGATTATGGGGCTTATATTACAAATAGGAAGTTTGATGATCTAGTTCATTGTATCTTGCAGATGGATCTTCTTGACATGAACAAATGGACCAATGCATATTTCACAAAATCATGCAATTCAAGTACAATTTCCAAAGGCCTTGTTGTGTCTCCTTGCATGGAGCATGTCAATTGCAAGGATGCAAGTAGAATGACATCATGGAAACGGTCATTACTATTTTGGCGTCGAGTGACAAAAGATAACAGTTGTGTCCCAAAAAGTAAATGTTTGAAGAACCTGTCAAAAGATAAAATGGAAAAACATAAGGTGGCTAGTCTAATATACCAGATGGTTTAGGAATCCAAACCAAAAGGTGTCCAAGACAATCCTTAAGTAGTGGTAATTTTGGTAAACCCATATCAAACCTTGAGAAAGCCATCTCACTTGGCAATGCATACCCCTTTATGTCTCATGACATTATGCGGATCTACTATTGTATGGACTGTATATTGTCAAACATGTTTGACATAAGAAATTTGTATGTGAAGTTCACGTCATCAAATTGCCAAATGATATTGAAAAAGCACTTGACTTTTTGCTATTCATTACCTCTAGAAAAATATTGCATGAGTTGCATTGTAGTATTTGGTTTAAGAAACGTTGGCGTGCATGTCAACCTAAAGTCATCTCAATAGTATTCTAAGCAAGAAGAGAGCATCACTACTAAGGTGCTAAACGCACTATGGGTTGCCCTTGCAACTAATTTGTAGATGGAGTCTAGAAGCCAAACTAATGATATGTGTTTGTGAGGTCGAGCCCAAGGTTGTATTTTCTTATCCCTAATGCTTATTTTGCAGGCGAAGTTGTTGTTTAACAACATGCTCCTAAAGGCTCAACATGTACAAAGGAGCATGGGGAAATTACATCAAGCCTACTAATAACTGGCAAGGAGCTCCTAAACCCGACTAATGCTAAATCAAGGGGCATAACCTAGGTGGCTAACTTTTAATAGTTTCTTAAGTTTAATTATTAGAGCCCACTTTTCATAGAAAATGGAAAACCAAATCCCCGGCCCAATCGATTAACTGCAAAATGCTTTGAATTTATTAATAACAAGTTGAACAAAAACAAGTAGAGATCTTTATAAGAATGTAAGCAACTAAATTACGCCCAAACCAAATCTTATTCAACCATCAGATCACCAGAATGTGGCAAACCTAACCTGTGGATGGTCGAACCATTTGCCTCGAAGCTATATGTAGTATGAAGATTCTAGACCGTGAGATTCTAAAGCCGCAATCTAAATGGGTAGTTGTGGCTCTCAAGCAAGTAAAAGAGCTTGAAGTATGGTTTATGGAATGCTATGACAAAATGGACATTCAAAGACAAGCTCACGACCCCTCACGCAGACTCGACCTCAATCGGGCCACTTGAAGTAATGTAGCTACAATTTTCAATCTCAACCGCGGCATCAAATGGCATATACCACCCACTTACCTCCCAGGGTTTGCCCTTCTGCAACCCAAAAATGCAAAAAGAAAAATGAATTAAGGTTTAAAAGAAGTCCGTGATAAGTGGGTGTGAGATTATATGCCATTTTGAACATGTTTACCAGCCGGAAAGCATTACCACTTTTAGATAGTCAGCATTTTCAAGAAGCATATACATGGGCATGTTGTCAATGCAAACTTGTATCATGCGCCTTGTTGCAAATAAGCTTTCAAAGATATGTATGTACCATCGCATATGCAAGGTTTGAGAATGCACATTATGTATTTAACGTGATATTTAGACAAGAGATAATTTCATGGAATGCATGATATGAAGATAGCTTCATGTGAAAATGCGAAAGATGTCCTCAACTTTTTTAGCACTTAACGCTACCATAGTACCTCCAACTGGAATATTGTAGTCTATCATATCATCTAATATTTGACAAAATAAGTTTAATGTGCTTGTCCATAAGTTTAACCCTAGAATATCAAATCAGTGTCCAGTATGCAAGCGTGGATCTGAGACCATTGAGCATTGTTTTTTCATGTGAACACCTTAGATGTGTATGGGACTGGTTGTTTTCCCTTTTCAGTTTCACTAACAAGTCAACAACCGCTTTGGCAATTTACCCAAGTACTTGGACAGAGTTACAAGGCCGCTTTTCATCTAGCAAACAGGATGGTTGCTTTGGACTATTCGAAAAGCATTTAAGATTTACCAATCTTCAAAGGTCCGATGTGGCGGATAATCGTGTTCTCCTGAAGCTCAAGGTTACATTGTAAAGTCGTGATCATTGTTCTTCACTTGCCCCTCACAAAAGAGGGCGCATTGATTTTTTGAGGAGTTTTGGATGTGCACTTTTATGCTTAGGGCAAAGCCGCTTCACCTGGTTGGTACTTTATCTCACGAGATTTTATTCCTGCAATGCGTTTATACTTGTATTTGACTCTTTGATTGAATAAAAAGTCCGACGCCCTTCATGAAAAAAAAAAAAAAATATTTGACAAAATAAAAGTGCATTTATCTGCCACGTGCGCTTCAACTCATACAACTCGATCCTCTATTTCATAAAATTGTATGTGAAGCCATAGGCACATGCATATAACTTCCGGTTTTGTTGCATGGGCAAGATAGATATTTTTGGCACTTCAAATTCATCCGCCTCTTTATTTAAATCACAAACAATACACGAGTGGTGATTAGGAATAGAAACCAAATATGGTCCCAAGAGCGTGAGTCACCGTGAGAAAAAATCCGCGCCGCAGTAGCAGTCGGTACAAAATATAATTACTCCATTTGGCCATCCGCCACCATACCGACTTCGTACGAGTTTCTATAATTGCTAATGGTCCGTACTCATCTCCGCCCATTCTATCGCTGGATGGTGCTAAAATTTGTGTTTTCCTGGTCGCCTTCCCCGGATCGCGGTGGTTGTAAAAAGGTGTGGCCCTCCGGTCTTTCTTCTAAGTATGCTTTGCAGCTATTCAATGGCCTCGCCTGTCACATTTATTAACCTTGCTTGCTCGTAAGCAAAGAGAGCAACGCCTCCGCGAATGGTCCCTTTCTCTGCCTCCTGCACCGCAGGGCCTCCATTACCCTCTCCTGCTCGCCAATGCCACGCGACCGTTGTTGCTACTCCATTCCGCCGCTAAAACCACTATCCCACGTATATCAGGCATAATCTTGAAGAGAGGGACGTTGTGGCTAAGTTACGAAGATCCGGAAGAATGGGTAAGAGCTGCAATTTAAAGTACAGTTCAAGAACATCATGAAAATGCCCAAGAGATGGTGGTTGCAGCCCGTTAATTGGAAAAGAGTCGACGCGAATGCAGGTTAGTCAACATGTGTCACATGTCATGAGCCGCATTCTCGATAATTTGCATGGAAGGGTGGAGCAGAGAGGTGCCCTCCCTGCCGCCACCCGGGAACAAAATAATGGGGGTAGATGGAGGAGGCCTCCCTCACCAAAGCGGTCAGCATTTTGGAAGGGTGGAATCGAGAGGCTCCCCCGGCTAGCCTCTGTGATCCAGGTGGCCGACTCCTTCGCAATCCTCATGCGCAGATGGACATGGTTGAGGCCGGCTCTGGTTGGTATGGAGAGGTATACAATATTTTGGCCAATACAACCGCTGTCTTGGAATGTGAGGGGAGTGGCTTCTTCCCGGGCAAGCAGCGGTGTTGTCTCTTTACTCCCGCCTAAGTTTTGCCATTCTTTTGTTTCCAGCACATAAATGTCAGCCAAGCAAGTGATGTACATAAAGAAGCACGTATTTGGACTTTAATTTACCAGCCTCCGGTGTTCACCAGCGCATCTATATCGGGTGTTATCGCAGATGGAAGTCATCCGCAGGATGTCACTTTTACCTCAAACGTGAGATAGGTTCTGGGCGGTGGATACACCAAATGGAAAGATAAAGGGCCAAGAATGGGTTTGAGGTATGCTCATAATAGACCCTCGCCGGCCGCGGTGCTTTGTGGGCAACTCGAGGAGTAAAGTTCTCCGGGACAAATAAAATGTTGCATGGTTGCTCGCTGGCTTAGCTCAATATGGTCGAAGTTGGAAAGAGATAGAAGCGGGTCATGCTCAAGCGTGGTGCAAGGATTCTGGCTGCATAAATGGCTACATGATGGTCGTACTATGAGATTGATGGTGATCGCACCCTTTACGCAGTGTAATGGTTGACGAGCTTCTCTGCAGAGTTTGCGGCGCGCATGATAGGAGGATGCTACTTTAATACTTGTACGCTTAGCGGATTTTCGCCGGCCAAATCTTCTCGGATAGCTCAGGTTCCCCATCATAATCCACAATCCTAACTAATGATACTAATTGTCATCAGACTCCAATACCAAAGATTCCACGTTTAATTGCAAGTACCCGAGGATGATGAGTTCTCCCAGCGGTCAGAATGTTTGGTCTCGCCTTCACCAGAGGCACTGGGGTTGTTGCGCCGGTTGTCCGCAAAGGGAAGTCATTTTGGGTAAAAGAATGGAGAGTCGAGTCACGGGCTAGAGGCTATTGACTCCATTGGTACCGTGAATTAGAAGTACTCCGCCGGCCGCGAAGCCATACTACCGCGAGCTCGTGAGAAAAGGAAAGTTATTATCTCGCATCAAGCAGCTGCGAAACCGAAAAGCGGTCAAGGCCAAAGCGAAGGCGGTTGCAAAGGTTCCGACGTGATAGATGTACCGTTCTTTCTTTGGCGTCGCAAGAAGAAGGAAACTCGCCTAATTTCTATACACTTCGGTGTCGCCGGTATGCCTTATTCCCGATCCTGCGGAATTCCAAGCGCGATCTTCATCATCACTTTTCTTTCCTGCACTCCACACCCATTGCCCTTTCGGCGACATGCAATTAATGTGTTGGACTAAGGTAGCGCAGAATTGTGCTCTCGTTGTTTAGGCTGCTTCTTGAGTCAATATTGTGGAAGGGAGGGACTTAAAAGTGTACCACAGGTTTGAAAAGGGATAAAATGTTCGTCTTGATGGCTTCCTATTGAATTCTTCTCTCGTAAGGCTGGATCTGCTGAGGATGATATTATTTCGTAGCCGTAGAGCCTTGGATAAGATTTGAATGTTGTATCTTCATTCTGAAAAAAAAAAGGAACAGTGAACCCAAGCATCATGTTTCTAATCGTACACTCTGTTTACATTGTTTTCCATTGTATGCCAAGACCTTGGTGCGCATTACTGGCGCATAGAGTCCGAGACATCTTTGGTCGGTCTCTGCCAACACAACTGCTTTCTCCCTCGCCACCGGAGTTCACCAACGCGAAGTCGCCGCAGAAGGAATATATTGGGTCCCGGCGATGTATCATAGAGCAAATGTATCTTAAGCTTCATTCTTTAAGCTGCTCACTATTATGTTGATTGGGCTCTTTTTTTTGAGAAGGTTCCTCTGGTACTGGTTTGTTAGTTCCACATCACCAGATCTAATATTCTTTCCGGTATTTACCATCATATTTCTTTTGTAGTGGTGTAGAGGAATCATTTTGCCGTCCCCTTTACAACTCTCAGCCACACCAGGCAAGCCCTTTGTCCCAAATCACAAGCACCAAGATGCTTTTTTTTATATTCCATGTACCCAACGGGACATGGTTCAAGAGGTAAACCAATATACTCCATGACACTTCGTTCCTAATTGCTCTATGGGCCCAGAATCTTCAGAAGGTTATTGGTTATCATTCTCCTTAGCGACTGAGTTCTTAGGTGGCAAAACAGCTGTGGATCTGGACGGTCCGCCATCCCTCCCCGGTATTTTGACTATCCTTGGAAGATTCTTCTCGCGATGGCAACACAATGCTGCCGGTATCCCGGCCAATTCATGTCTCTCGGCTCGTGATGCTTGGGATGAAATCATTAGTGGGTTGCGCACTTTGCTTTTGCGGGAATACGCCTAAACCGCCCATGCCCCAGAATCAATCGCTAAATGTGCTCTTTAGTAATACCTACGCTCACATGGCGCTCGCTTTACTAGTCTCAAGTAGCAAGATGGAGGAGATTTCAGCGATCGCCGAAATTTTATTTGTATGGGAAATGAGTTAGAGCAAAAGGTCGGTGTACTTACTAATAAATGCATTAGACCTAAGGCAAAATCTTGGTATGCTGGATTTTCACCTCCAAAGCAGCGGTGATGATATCAAAGTTCATTTGGAGATTCATTGGTAAGGATGATTCTCCGCCCGAGGTTGTTGTAAAACATCTGATTTGTCTCCATTTCATAAGGCTTCCATTGGCCCTTCCTTGGCTTTTGCTTGTCATGGTATCCTGAGATCCTAATGCTTCTCCCCTTCTCTAAAGGGGTTGTTTATGTTTGGGACACTCCGTCGTCTTTTTCCATATTAATCCCCGAGGTACGTCTCACTCCACAGTATTCCTTTGCGTGACACTCCCGCAGAATGCCTCAAAGGCGTCATCCATCCAAACATGTAACGATGATGGGTAAAGTACCGGTATCAATATCTATTAAAATTTCGGGTATGATCACCATCCCTACGTCATATGGGAAGCACAGAGAAATGCGAAAGTTCTGTTGTTACGAGGGACAGAAAATCGAACCTGCATGGTCGCATTGCTGCCACGTGATTCCTCGCCCCACGATTGAGGTAGCCCGCAGGTTGCCACGATATCCACCGTATGTTTGTGTCTTCGGTATAAATTGCTTGTGCATTCTCAAATCCCCGCTTCCATCTAATAGATGGCATCTTCAGTCCTGCACCACAATGGAAAGTGTTTGATATGCGCGATAGTCGCCCACCCCAAAGTAGTTTCGTAAAAGGATCCATAGATGCCCTTCGTACTGTGTTAGTCCATAAAATGGATAATCGGATTTCGTGAAAGCTCAGCCTTTATGCCAGGGGCTTCGAGAGTATTTGAGCATTGTTTTTCTTGTGTGAGAGGTCGTGGCATGCCGGTCTTGGTTGGACGCCTCGACTTCAAAGAATTTTGCTTGCTATCTATCCTCGATGCTGTGGGCCCAAACAACTTTAAAACGAAGTTTCACTTCTCGCGATGCGAAATGGCTTCTTTATGGTCAACTGAAGAGGCGAGGTTGTTTATCTTTGGCGTGCTATTGTGATGTCTTGCATGAGGTGCTGTCTTCGGGCGCGAAGATAAAATTGTTAGGAGCTTACAATTGTGCTCTTGATCAAGAGAAGCAGCAAACGGGATCCTGGGCATACTTCGCCTTCCGTGATTCATTCTCCCGTAGCATGCCGGCTGCACGGCTGGGCTTGTCCACCCAAGCTATAACCTGCCTTTGCATTTATGTTGCCCTGCTCTCTAGTTGGTAAAGCTTGACCTTCAAAAACAAATAAACAATACATGGCGTTAATTACAAATCGTGCTATATTTTGTTGAATAATGCACCAATGTCCATTTATTTTCATGCCGAATCCTTTGCAAAATCCATCAGCATATCGTTAGTCCCGCGCTCCTCGCACGTGACTATTCATGCATACACGCACTACCGTGTCAAGTCCAAGGATCCACAATCCGGGCGCTGGTCACCATCAGCGGCTCGCCAGAAGACTCGCCGGCCTGACGCCAGGTGAGCGCCAAAGACCACTGGCGCCAACAAGAGGCGGCCGACAAGGATCTTCCGTCACCGGCCAGCTGGCCGCAATTGCCGGGCGCGGATTTCGTGTTTTCAAGAGGCACCGGCCAAAGATGTCTACAACCGTTCTCCGTGAGTCGGCACCCAGAGATTAGTCGAGTAAACGCATTGGGTCAAAATATTGTACTATATATACGGCAGAGCTACACATGAGGTTTACGAGTTTGATTATTTCGCCTTCTGCTGGCTATGCAGAGCTCATGTATCATCATCATTGATGACTGCTGCTTATCATTGTTGTCTCCATTTACTTTTGTTTTTCCCTTTCATTTGTTTTCTGCAACCGCGGATATGTCCCCTGATTCTCCTCTGGTATAGATCCAAGGGTCCCTCACGAGAGGGTCATGCCTTTGCAGAGTTCCCAAATCTGCATCTCCAAACACGCTGTCGTTCGATTCGATTTATTTGCCGTTCGTCCAACTTACCGGGCCAGAACTTTCAGACGGCGCGTTTCATGGAAGCTTATCATCGGCGGAAGTTATCACATAGGCGATCTCGCGAGGAGGCTACATCTGCATTTAGGTTTCGCTGGCTTACTCACCTCAGGAACGAGTTCCGCTGCCCTGTTCTCGGCTTCAGCGTAACATTGTTTACCATACTCTTTCGGCCACTTATTTATCCGTGGAGTTCTATCGTTCGCTAACCTTTCAACCTTATTTTCATACTTCCGGAATTATGTTTATATATCCGTCGGTCGCTCACATACACCGCCGCCATTAAAATCATCAGTTTCCTACGGCGATGGTATCCATCGCTGGTTCTTCCACCATCTTTCCCTTACATCTCCTCCCACTCCTTCCCTCTCGCTACACCCTACCGACCTCAAAACCACGATCGCACACCTCCGCATTCTCCCTCACAGCCCCTTCATTCCGCAAGTCTGTGCATCACATGCTTCACCTCCAACTCCCCACCAGACCTATATTATCTCTATCAAGTTCTGCCTAGGAATTGGATTAATGGTGGTATGTAACCGCTGAGGCTTAGATCATATGTTTAAATAAAGAGGAAGAGTAGGAGGTGCGTGTGATGTGTGATGAAGGAAGAGGGGTTATATTGCCACAAAGTAAGCGAAATACATCAACGTAATGATTTAAGTTTTCAAAGATGGCTTGCCGCAGGATGGTGAGAGGCTTCAAAATAGGGCATCCGTAGCTAAGTTCCAATGTGTAGAAATGTTCAAATAGTTAAAGCCATGAATTTCGATAACCCGAGGCATTTTATCGCAAATAGAGAGAAGTTGTTAACAGACCTGAATCCACAACCCCAAAGACGAATCGTGATGAATTTATCGGCAAGACCATCTGGCGGAGCAGCGGAGCGTGAACAAGGTTCAAACTGAATGGAAGGACCACCGGTTTACAATGGCACTTCACGGATTATGGTTGCCTGACCAGGCTGTCTTAGCTGGTGAGGTGAGCGATGGATTGTACGCGAACAAAGAAGCAAAATGAAGGGCAAAGAAAGTGCATCAGAGAATTGAAAGAAAATAACCCGAGAGTTGGCGTAAATTACGAACCCTGTGAAGAGGAAAAAAGGGGAGGACGGAAAGCGGAATTGCGGCGTTAGGCGATTGATTATGACAAGGTGCAGTTTAGATCAAATTTTGATCAGATAGCAAAATGTTGGGATAAACCAATTGTTTGGGGATATAATGGATGGATGCCATCGCAGACGCAAGAGAAAGCCAAAGAGTGGCGCTTAAGGGACACCATAGATCTGAAATAATCCACCGGCGGCACCAGCTTTAGTCATAGAACCGTAATTTCTGAAGGACGTACTTGAACTCGCCTGTTTATGAAAGCACTGGAAGATGCAGCGTCTCTTTGAACACCTTAATACGCAATTGTCCGTGATGCGATTTAGTCCCGAGGTCTTTGGTGATGGAAATTCCTTCTTGTGAATTCCCTGCTCGTTTTATTGTCTTCGGACATAACGGAATTGTTTCCTAGCGTTAGGTATCTATTGTATTTCTATTGAATGTTTTGCAGCATTGCTGGCTGAATAGGACAAAGTTATTACGCTTCGCGTGATTATTCATTTTCGCGTATCTGAAACTTACCCGTTCGGTCCTCAATCTGCCGTACCCCTGGTGAAGCTGATCAGCGATTCATCTTCCTCGCCACGCGCAATGCCTCGTGATTTGAGAATTTCTTATAGCTCTACTGGGTTACTTCCACCGCAAAACTCGCTAACCTGGCTCTGTCATCGTTCATTCAGCATTTAAAGCGTAGATGGCGACATTTTCATTTTCGCTCATTTCAGGCCGGTGGTTCAGATTTGAGATTTGTCCGCATCCGGAAGGCTTGAGTACTAATAGAGTTCCCCAGGTAGCGGATAACATCTTTGTCATGCTTGCAACCTCTATTTCGCTCATGCATGTAGAGAATCTTTGGCATCTTACGGCAATGTTTCCAAAAGTGTGCACAGCTTGTTCATTCTCTTCTAGTAAGCGTATAAAAAAAATAGCACTCTTTATTTAAGTGGTTCTTCGCAGAAGCATTCTTCGACTTTGTCTAGTGGATATTTGCTCTATCTTATTAGAATGCCATGGATATTGCCCACGTCAATTTTTTTCGCAGCCATAGCTTATATCATCATATGTCTTCATGGATGCCGCAATGTGGAATGCGTATGATGTAAAAAATACTATCTATTTGTCTATCTTTTAAAAATAAGATTCATCAAATTGGTCACACGCAAGCATCACCGGCTGTATTAATAAATGATATCAAAAGGTATATTCTCAAAGTGACTATTATGTATCTGCCACCTGCGTTTCACATTTGCTAAGAGAATATTGGAGGTTGATAGTTGATCAAGTATGTTTATAATGCCACGAGATGATAAGGAAATGCCCCACACAAAATTGAAAATTGGGAAGAGTGTTTATCGATGCGGGAAGGGCCAAGAAATATTTAGGACAATAAAAATTGAGCCAGAGAACGGCATAAGCAAAAAGTTGTAGAGTTGGTAGCTATTGCAACATTTTAGGTAAGTGCCTCTTCCTCTTTCCGCTTTCGCCGCTTTGTTGAGTCGCGGATTATAAGATGGAAGCCTCACATCAAAAAGCTGCGTCCGCAACGTTTCAGCCATTGTTCAACGTGCTTCTGCATTAGTTTGATGCTGCATTCCCGCATGTGTGCTAGCTACTTGTGTTCATTTCTCTGCTGCGGGTTCAGCATGTAATGAATAATAGATAGGCATAAAGTTTGATCCGCAAAACCCACCATTGAAAGGCATATTCATTTCAAGTGTGATTTAGAGACCCAAAAAAGTGTGGAATATGCAGCCTTTATCACACACATTGAAAGATTCCATTGTGGTGTAAATGGGAGCTTTGGGTCTGCCTTTTTCTATTTTAATGGGATTTTATGCAAAGGAGTGCATGCCTGACTATGAAATTCAGCATGGAATCTCATTTCTTCTTAAAAAATCTTAGATATATCATAGCACCTAAATGACCCATTTTCGATTTGGCTATGTTTGACTATGAAATTCAGCATGGAATCTCATTTCTAAAAATCTTATATACCATCAGATAGTGGTCACCAAATGACCCATTTCCCTTGATTTCTTTTTTGAGAGCAGCCTTGTGATTATCAAACAAAAGACCATAAAAAAGTGTTTTAACATTTTTTGTTTAATTTCTAGTCAATCTACGTCAATGCCAAATGTCCTCGCCGCGATATTTCTGTTCATCCAAAGTATGATTATTCAAAAAATCTCTCACCAATTTTAAAACCAATTTGCAACGAATGAATTGGTTCCTGAACTCTCAAAGATGCTCTATGAGACCCTGATCTAACAGAGAATCCTGTGGACTATGTCACGCCGATTGGTGCTGAAAACAAATGAAAGGTAAAAGAAAACAAAAGAACAATGAGACAACAATGATGCCTTGATATCAAATGAGAATGATCTTGAGTTTCAGAGAAGACCTGAAATGAGACAAGACTCAAAACTCATCTAGCCCCTCGTGTAAAGGAAGCTCTACTCATATATATAGTACAATGGCTTTTGGCCCAATATAGACACTCGCACGGTTCCTGGCCGAACACCAGAAGGAGGCTTGATTTGTGGAATGCCGGCGGTGCCTTTGAAAAGTCCTGAATCACGATGCCGACGCCGGACGCGACGGGCCGCCACTTGTCTCGGTTTTGTTGGACGCCAGGGGCGTGGGTTTTGTCTCCGCGCGGGTTCCTTTTCAGTTTTCGGCCGAGCGCCTTTGAGTTTGACTCAACTTTTATCGCGGGATCCTGGACGGTCCGTCAGAGAGCGAATAGTCCCAGGTACTGTAGAGGGCAACAGCATCAACACTCCTCCACCAAACGGTTAATCGTACCAAGAAAAAGGAGGAAGCAAGCTCGTAGGGCGAAAACCGCCAGCTCGGTGATCCTCACCGAATGAGGACGGGCCATATATAATATGAGTCCCAGCAATTTGAGGGCGCTGATCGCGAGCCCAAGGGCGTGATCAACATCAATGAGGAAGTGAGAGCGCTATTCATGCTCCTGCGGCGATAAAGTCCGGGCGAACAAACCGCACTCCAAGCGAGAAGGCACCGGAGACCGGAAGGCACCGACGCCGCATTCTGGATTGGGTCGTGAAGATTGACGCCGCCGATTTAAAGAGCTTACCAAGATGCATCCGAAAGACGTAGTCCGCTTTGATCTGCGGAACCCAAGGATCTCGCCGTAGAGGTGCTGCATTCTCAGAAGAAGGCAAGTGTCAAGGCCATGCAGTACCGCCAGGCCGCTGCCAACCACGCCATTGCCAGCAGCCGGATCCAACGGTGAAGTTTTGGTCTGCAGGCACGCCTTCCCACCGTGAAGGCCGCCGGACAAACGCTGGGATCCCACCCCGGACCGCCGGAGTCCGGTGGTGCGGGAGGAGTCCACCCGCCGCGGCCATCCATGTTCAAAAAGGGTAGTCGCCACGAGGTAAGAAACCGGGCGGAGAGGGGCCCAAAGCAGTTTTACATATATGGACATGAGCATGCCCGGTGGGTCACGACCGCCCTGACCACGCATGCTGCCTTAGATCGAGCCGCTGCAAAATCATCTATCCCATCTCGTATGGACAACAGTGATAGACAGGAGGACCATCCTTACCGGGTACCGCCTTTGCTATCCTAAGGGCACGCTAATTGATTGTAGCCCGCCAAAGATATAAACTTGCTGCACCAATCTTCTCATGGCGCCCGCTAAGACGGCGCGACTGCTCCGGCCGGCTGCCGAGAGTGTGTAATGATGAGCAAGCTCGCATGTACCGGATGAAGGAGGTGAGTCCGATCATGATCGGAGCCGATAGGTTGCTATCCGAGCAACCACGTAAATCCTCCGCTGAAATACACCGAAAAGTTCTCGGAGGCCCGCCACAAATTTGCACCCGGTAATTTCCATAGAAGTCATGGAAGATGTACACCATCTACCGACAACAACCTTAAAGTGATTAATTCAAGGTCCTCACAGCGAAGGAGAGGTCGGCGAATGCAAAGGCACAGAGCAAACCTTTGTCTCATTGAGGTCCTACTGCATCCGAAAATCCCAGACCGCCAGCGGTAGGAACATCAACTCCGCTTCATCCGCTACGCACCACTTGAACGTAGTGCGGCGCTTAGGCAACCACATAATCCGTAACGGAAGGAATGAAAAACCACGTGACGGTGGATACCAAGACTAAAATAGCCTCCGCTGTTTGGGCTTCTTCTGCCGTAGATTGAACCGCTTGTCGGAGTCGATGCCCGCAGTCACGATCCCGGGTGGTCCTTTTCTAACGTAAGACGACGATCACGACCCGCTTTGAGGTAGCGGCAAGCGTAAGAAGATTGCCCGAGTTCGGAAGAAAGGTAACTTCGGCCAACAATTTTCGTCAGCCTCCCGTTTAACCCGGAGAGATGTCAGAGGGTCGGGCCGCGGAAAGCCGAAGCTTAAGGAGGTATGCAGCATCACGCCTCTACGATCATGAACTTGAGTGCGTAATGGAGAAAGCTCGCATACAAGCTATTGTCGAGCTTAGCAATGTCTTTCTCCTTGTCACCTCGCTAAGAGGGTGTGCGTCCTTTTGTCTTTGTTCTCGCCTCCAACAATTCCCTGACAAGGCTTGTAATCGAGTCGTACGGACAAGAAGTGGCTGGGTCCCGACCTCGCTAGCCTTGAGATCCCTCACACCCCTGCAGGCTCTGCTTTTCAGCCGCAGTTCCCAGAAGTTTGCACGCGTTTTGTAGCAGCCAAGTGGAAGGTTCAGAACCTATCCAGGCCTGTGATGCTTGAACCCCTGCATGAGAGAGCTTCCTCAGGATTCGCGGTGTGTGGCGCTAGCCTTGGAACATCCTCGGCCGATATGCTGGATAAATGTGGTGAGTCGGGCGAGATGGGAGGTGGAGGGCCCCTGCGGTGGTCGTGGTTTGGGACGCCCTCGAGAGATACGATGAGAAGTGGATACGGGTCGTGAGGGAAGCTGAAGAGGGAAACAAATGCATGGTATGGTGTTGCTGGGCGACCAGAGAAGTCCGCGAAGGTGCGTTCTCATTGCGGTATACTGGAACGCAAAGACCGCCGAAGTGGTGGCAATATAAAGCCGAAGGGGGCCAGAATGTGAAAGATAATGACTAATAAGAGCTTGAAGATGGCCACCAATCAAAAAGTTCAGACCAGGAGGGTTAGCCCGGCTTATCTACTTTGGAGAGGAGTTCCAAAAACAACATTTGTGGGCCAATCACAGAGTGAGTGCGGAGCGTGACGGTCGCGGTAACCACATTGTAGAATGGTTTATTGATATGGGTGTTCTTGATGGAATACCCAAGGAATTTACGCCATAGAAATTTGACAAAAGTGTCATGAGGTCTTTATTGGTGGAGCAGCGTATGTTTGTTTGATATGGAAACAGCGCCAAACCGCAAGGGATTATCAATATCTTGTAAAGCGCTCAAGATAAAACAAGGTGTTTGGTAAAGGAATATGGAATACCTCGAAATCGTGGCCGAGGCAAGATCGCAGCCATCGCATCACGCATAAAATCCTTCTCGATCGACGAGCATAGCCACCGCTTCAATTGTTCCCGATTTGGCGCCTACATTTGCGAATTCATAAAGCTTTTGTATGCCCAATTTCCTGGGCTTAAATAACAAGGGCTTCCCCGAAAAGGTGGGCCAAAGACACCGACTGGCAGCATTTTGATCCCCGAGTAGAAGCCAGGGAAATTTGGGGTGAACCATGGTGAAGACAGCTTTATCGTGAACCCACGATGATCTTGAGAAGGCGAGAGCCTTATAAGACGAAAACACGATAGACGAAAAGAAACAGGGCTACATAAGTGTTGGCTAAGGGCATGAGGTGTGAGGATTAGGGCAATCCGGATACGCCACGTGGCAACAAGATGTGCTAAGGCTGAGGCGCTTGAGAGGTAAAATTTCGCTAAGTCCCCTTAAAGGGTATGGAGAAGCAATGAACTGGAAGATGAGACGAAGAGAATGACTCGTGACAAATCGGGCTAAAGGACACACATTAATGTTCGACGGGCGTTATAGCTGAATGGGTATTTAACGTCAGCAACTCGAAGTGAGATACCACGAAACCAAGGTGCTCTAAGGTACCATGGCTAGATATGCGGCGAAAGATTCTCCATTTAGGAACAAATTTCGTACGTGCGTAAAAACGACGCTAAGGCAGTATCTCTAATTGGTCCACGCCGACAGTGGGAGGTCCCCGCCATATAAGCTCCAAATATCGGAAGCGGCGAGATCCGGATGAGCCAAGATGTCCACTGACTGCATCCACAAATGCACTATGCCATCTAACCCACCGAGTGGATTACTGTGAAACATCCACCGATCTTCATAAGGCTACACAATCGCGGGTAATAATAAAAGCAAGGCCGGCATGGCCGAACATGCTCATCCCCATACCACCGGATGGAGGTAATTTCGCACCGGCCGTAATTCCCAGAATAACCCCGGTACAGAGTCCTATGATCACCTCTCTCGCCCAACCCTGAGTAGAGGGTTCTCTTAGGACGAGCGTATAGGGCTTCCGAAAGCCCGTTGTAAATAGCTTCATAGAAATAGATGGGTACCTCATTTTGTGTGTAAAAATTCCACCTATATAGTCAGATAAATATGCCGCTAGTAGGTCACCATCCGTTGTGTTCTTTGTCTAGAACATCATCTCGTATGATTGTCACCGGCTCGCTGTATGAAATAGTTTGAGGCTAAAAGCCATTAACCAGTGGAATGGGAGTTCCATCTAATTCAGGCCGTACTTTGAAAACGCTGGGTTGCACCACTTTGAACACTTGATAAGGGCCAAGCCATCGAAACTTTAATCTTGCCCGGAAAAATTTGCGGACGAGAATCATAAAGAAGAACCAAATCGCCTTCTTTGAATAAAGCTGTCTTAATACGTTTGTCATGTAACGATTTTGCAACTGTTGTCCATATGAAATGAAACACGGTCGTAAGTATCACGTCTTCATCCAACCGGGTTTCCTGATAAACCCGGGTTTCGAGAGTGCGGCAAGAAGTGATTATGGGTCGTGAGCTTGAAATGGAGAGTTGGAAGAATGTATTCAAGGCATGAGAGCTTTGACATCATAAACCAATTTGAAAAGGAGTGTGACCGCGAGCTATTTTTGAAACAAGTATTGTAAGCCCAAAAGAATGTATGTGAGGAAGCTTGTTTCGGCAATCGGCGGTAGAAGCCACAAATTTTTGAGAATTGTGACCGTAGGGTTTTGTTGGTGCTTTCAGCCAAACCGCTCCTGAGGATAGTAAGGTGTGCTCTTTGATGATGTATCGCATCCCACGCCTCCTTTATGGTATGGTTGATAAAATGGATACATCTCTGGATCACCGCACCGCCCGTAGGCATCCAAAACGCGATGATTTGTTGATACGATGATCTGGCCGCGTTTCGTCGCTAGCAGCAAACCGGAAGTGCTAAGTTACCCATTTGGTAGCGAATCGCTGAGTAATTGACGCTGCACGCGTGTGCCGCAGAGGGATCAATGGGTCCCAAACCAGAACCGTTTGGTTTAAAGGAAGGCATGGTCAGTGCCACGGAAGAGCCGCCACGCGTCGGGTATCTTCCCACAATAATTTTATTGAAGCATCACACGCATGGCGCGCATGCTGGAGCCGCCTTGAAGAGCTGCAACAAGAAGGGATTTTTATGCGTCGCGGTGTCACCATGAAAATGACCACTCACCGGAGCCCTTCATGGCTTCCCTGACAACAAGATCTCTGGACCTCATGAGGGAGAACACAGCCAGCCGAAGGACTTATTCTGCCCTTTGTAAAGATGGCTCGCAGAACTACGGTAGAAGTCACTTCGACCTCGCGAGAAATTGTGTCGACTTTGATTGACGCCACAAGCCGAGAGAGCGCGGAGCGCCCTTCCTCGGGTGGAAGAGCCAGGAGGGAGATACCGCTGAAAAGCTGGAACCAAACGTAGGGTGGCCGTGACCAAAAAAGAGTCAGCGCCATGAAAGGGCGGCTCGAGACTCCCTCGTGGATCATCCGTGGCGATGCGCCAAAGATATCCGACAACATGATTTGCTCCCGCCTTTGTGAACAATTTCGTAAAATGCAGTAGTATAATCAACGAAGCAATGCGCCCGTGGTGTGGACTTGTTGATCAAAATAAAGGGAGTGCTTGGTGATCAACAAAGAATTTGATCCTCGATCAAAAAGGTGACTCCAGTTTGGACACGTAAAATTAAAACCCGCGCTTCACGCCTGCGGGCAGATTAGTTGCGCGCCAGATTGAGTTTTCTCACGGCATATCGATTGGTTTGTCGGGCAGAAGATCATATTCTTGAGAAAGAATAGCCCAACGCCGGTGACATCGTTACGAATGAAAGGGTTTGTCCCATTGACAGGAGGAACAAGAACCCAAGGTTCAGCAAAAAGCTTCAATCGTTGAAAGCAAAGATCCGGCCTGGAATTCTTCAAGCGCGCGCGGGATTCATCACCGCGGAGTTTATGAATGGGATTCGCAATGTACGCAGAAGTCCGTGAATGAAGGTGGGAGTAATAATTTACCTTTACCCAAAGGAGCTTGTTCCTGATATTGGTCGGTGGAGCTCGCCTTTTGAGCACAACTGATTTGCAGGTGATCCGTGGTGATACCGCTAATGACAACGGTCCTACCGAATAATCGAAGTGACGCAGAAAAGGTGCATTTCTCGATTGAGACCAATGCCTGACTCATCACATTTTCGAAAAGACGAAGTTCCAATTTATCCAAATGGTCAGCCATGGAACCAGGCGTAGAAGGCATCTTGAAATTTGCAAGAAGGGATTTTCCTTCATAAAATCAGCGAAAACCGGTGAGCATTATATTTTGAAATGTTGATGATTGGAGAGCTTGATAACTAAAAAGGAACCACCACCTTGGGCAAAAGTGACTTTACCTGGGTGGTGAAGCATGCCTTGAGTTGATCGATTCTTTGATTGAGATCTGATTGTAGCTTAAAAACCATCCATGAAGGAATACATTCATGTCCAAATGGTAATCTCTTCCGGCACCCCGGTTCCCAGGAAGGGAAGTGGAAAATGATCACGCCCCGGCCCGATTTAGTTTCCTCTATCCACGCTGAACGATCTTTTCCATTCAGGTTTTGAGTGCAATGACAATGGGGTTTCACGCGATCCATCGTTTGACCTCGCATAATCAAACCTGCAGAAGGAGTTTGTCAATTTCTGCCTTTGACGCTTATCACGGTAATTTGGGTTGATGGTATCGCCGCTAAGGCTAACGTGACGCATCGATTTGGTATCCCCAAGGTTTTGTTGATCCCCCGGCTTCGAAAATTCCGGTGCTAAACGTGTTTGAACTTCTTTTAAAGAGCGCGGATCGCCTCGGTTAATGCATAGGGTGCCTTAAGATTGGCGAATGCTACAAAGGCCGGGATTGTTGCCCACATCCACACCAATTTCCAGAGTCCGGAATATGTGATACTTCCGCGGTCAGGCGACAATATGTGTGAGGTTGCAGCTACATTAAAAAAAGATGAGTGATACCGCTGCGGAAAAAAGAGGTTGCCGAAGTTTCATCGCTAAAGGTTGCTTCATGACCGCGTGCCATCAATAGGATCGGAGGAAGTTCAACCGAAAAAGTGATCAACACGCTGGATGCGTTGCAAGGAGCCGTAGGGGCTGCCGCACCGTCCCCGAAGAGTCATGGCCTCCCCAAGGATCAAAGATATTCGTGGTAGGGCTGCAGGCACTGGTGCAGCCCCACCCCAGGAGTAGATATTCTGTGGGCATCCTCGGACCTGCCTGAGAGAGGGGTTCAAAGATTGTCGGACCCAAATGATCTTACCTAAGCCAAGTCCATATGGTACTGAGGTGGAATGGCCTCAGTGATGATTGAACCCCACCTCAGGCCCAATAGCCAGAGGCCTGGCCTCATGGAGGTCTCACGACCAACAGATTTCTACACCCTGACTCCAGCCTTCCAAACAATGTAAACTCTGTGGGAAACTGAGTCACCAATGTTGATGTGAAGAAGATGTTGAGCTGCGTGGATATGGCCATTAATAGGCCACTTGATGCCATGGTTGAGGAGCGGTTTGATGCCCATTTGTTGGCGGGATTATCCGGTGATGAGATTGACAGCCGCTTTTACCTCGGCTGACGCGAAATTATATTTTATCTTTGTTGATTGCCCAATCGCGGGTATGGACCGGTAAGGTGGAGGTATGTCGTTCTCAACCAAAACGGCTCGAGGGTAATCGACTCCTGATAGACATAGTTTCAAAAAATTGTTGCCAAACTTAAGGGAATTTCTGATTTTGTAGCCTCCTTGGAGTTCCACGAAAATACGAGAAAAGGATCCCACGGATCCAAATTCGCGGCCGGAGCGGTAATGATGCAAACAACTTTCGGAGTAAGCCGACGCCAGCCACAATGATCTCCTGGATATGTCCGGAGAGCCCGGAGGTTGAGATGGAAGATGCATCTTGTCTTTGCCGAATAGCCCGGTGGTGGCATGAACATTAGCCAACGGCGCCTCTCTGTGTTTCGAGGTCTCTAATGCTTTGCTGCGACTTTGGCACGACATGGAGGAGCTTTTCCACCGTGCAAAGTGAACCTTTTCTTCATGAGGATTCTGTCAATCGCAGCAAAGCTGCGCGCCATGAGAATGATGGTTATGGACGTGACTGGTCGGAAACCGTAAAACCCAACCCCAATTTGACAAACCGGATCGAGGATTGGGGCGAGCCCGGAAAATTTTTCCGTGTTTGTTGATCCATCCGAGGCTGATTGGTAGAGCCGGGGTTGATACGCGGATTGCCGGCATAAGGCGCTACGCAGGCTTCCAGAGGTCTTGTTTGCCGCTGGCACCAGAGTTGGTGTCGCGGAGGCTTAACCAAGGTGGTCCGGATTGGTGCCGTGAAGCCGCGACTGAACTGTGGGGAGCTGAGGACATGCCGGTTGTAGCGACTTCATCGGTGATGCTGATAACACCTGGAGTTTCAGCGATCAAAAGGGGGCTAAAAGGTCCCCGCTATTGCCCCGCTGTTTCCATAGAGTTGAGCGGTTGAGCCCGGCGCTGGCTGCGCCGACATTACATTGTGTCGGCGGTGTTGTTCAAAATCTTCGATAAACCATCTGTTTTAAGGGTAGGATGAGCGGAAGCGTACCTTCCTCGTGGCATGATTGCACATGTTGCATCTTTACAATGAAAGCGCCATTGGTGGAGTTGCATTCATTTGCCAAGGTTTCGGTATTTAAAGAAAGTCTTTTGGCGAACTTTCGTCCTTAAGGTCAACCCCGCCGATAACTCTCCCCTTTTTTTTTCAAGTCGAGATTCACGACACATTATTGTTTCTAGGTGCTACATCGTAACTGTGGTCTAGGTTCCCATGGCTTCAGTGGCCAAGCCGCGGCAATAAATTTCTTGTACTAGATAAAAGTTATCCTTGCCTTTCAAGCCATGCCATTGGCTCACAACAAATATCTTCCAAATATTCATCATCCCATTGGCTTTTGACAAATATTCTCCAAATATACCACAACCCGAGACAAACGAGGTTTTGCCTAGAAGGGCAATCCAAAAATGTAAATTAATTTTATTTTCAAAAAATGATATCTAGCCATTTATTTAACCACATTGTGATATTTGCAGTGTATTCTATGATTATAAAGAACAAAAATCATTGCCAATGTCAGATAACATGAACGAGGTAGGATGATACGTTGTCATCTACCACATGCATTTGGCTAGGATGATAGAGTATCATCTACCACATGCATTAGGCACTGCATTTTTTGTATTTTTTTGAAGGATTGGGCACCTTATTATGCATGATTGAGCATTTTTTGTATTTTTTTGAAGGACTGGGCACCTTGTTATGCATGATTGAGCCACTGTTTATATTTGGTTGAAAGTATTGATTGATCATGCGAGATTGTGAGGCTAGTTTAGGCATGGATAAGATACACACTTGTGGAAAAAAAAATGGCAAAGGCGGTCGGGAAATGGGTGGCAAATTAAGTTTAGTGGTCAGATTCCATGTGGAGGCACGTTAGGCGCCATAAATAGGGAGGTTGGAGGATAGTGGGACCCGACATCAGCCAAGCACCGCCAAGGGCTTTTGTTGTTTTTTTTTTCCGCGACCTACCAGTAAAGCAGACGGAATCTTTGTTCAAAAGCTGCGGCAACACAACGGCCATTTTATTCTGACGTCTGCTTCCAAAATAGCAAGCCTCTGCTCTAAGTGTTGCATCAGCATCAGATCTGAGTTGGGCGCTGATTTTTTCCGCCGGATTTGGCCGAATTCTTCCGATCGGCCGCGATTCAGAGCGCCTTTACAGTCCCTGCTTCATAAATGGATCTTTGAAATAGCCTACACACCATGTCGCGAGCTTCTGTCGATGATATTGCTCTTCCTCGATCAAACGTAAGCTCCCTTTCTTTCCTTTTTAGCACAATGGTTTTGCTTTTTTTTTCTTCTTTTTGCCCCATGTAAGGACCAAGTTTGTTGTATAGACCTTTAGGGAACACTCTTGCTTTATGCTTATGCAAGAAAAGTGGGGTGGGCATTCTTGGATATGGACTACTTCTGGCTGCCCCATGGGGCCATCTAAACAAGAATGGCAATCCAACTATTTTGCAGATGGAACATCCCACATTCCATTATACATTACCTTGAGACTATAGTGGCCTTTTTACCAGCTATCTTCAAGGCTTCTACAAGCTGTAAACAACTTGATCCCTAGTTTGAGGTTTAAGGAAAAAAAAGTAGATTTCATGTCTCATTTTAAACAACCTGGCCCCTAGCTTGAGAAGAGAAAAAAGTAGATGTTATGTATCATCCTACCTATGAAATATATGCTCATAAGTATACGTGCTTGTAGTAAATTGTATTGTCAATATAGGTGTTCGTAGTAAATTGTATAGTTGATAGGTAAGAATGTGATTATGGGGCTTATATTACAAATAGGAAGTTTGATGATCTAGTTCATTGTATCTTGCAGATGGATCTTCTTGACATGAACAAATGGACCAATGCATATTTCACAAAATCATGCAATTCAAGTACAATTTCCAAAGGCCTTGTTGTGTCTCCTTGCATGGAGCATGTCAATTGCAAGGATGCAAGTAGAATGACATCATGGAAACGGTCATTACTATTTTGGCGTCGAGTGACAAAAGATAACAGTTGTGTCCCAAAAAGTAAATGTTTGAAGAACCTGTCAAAAGATAAAATGGAAAAACATAAGGTGGCTAGTCTAATATACACAGATGGTTTAGGAATCCAAACCAAAAGGTGTCCAAGACAATCCTTAAGTAGTGGTAATTTTGGTAAACTTCCATATCAAACCTTGAGAAAGCCATCTCACTTGCAATGCATACCCCTTTATGTCTCATGACATTATGCGGATCTACTATTGTACTTGTATATTGTCAAACATGTTTGACATAAGAAATTTGTATGTGAAGTTCACGTCATCAAATTGCCAAATGATATTGAAAAAGCACTTGACTTTTGCTATTCATTACCTCTAGAAAAATATTGCATGAGTTGCATTGTAGTATTTGGTTTAAGAAACGTTGCGCGTGCATGTCAACCTAAAGTCATCTCAATAGTATTCTAAGCAAGAAGAGAGCATCACTAATAAGGTGCTAACGCACTATGGGTTGCCCTTGCAACTAATTTGTAGATGGAGTCTAGAAGCCAAACTAATGATATGTGTTTGTGAGGTCGAGCCCAAGGTTGTATTTTCTTATCCCCAATGCTTATTTTGCAGGCGAGTTGTTGTTTAACAACATGCTCCTAAAGGCTCAACATGTACAAAGGAGCATGGGGAAATTACATCAAGCCTACACAATCTGGCAAGGAGCTCCTAAACTGACTAATGCTAAATCAAGGGGGCATAACCTAGGTGGCTAACTTTTAATAGTTTCTTAAGCGACTATTAGAGCCCACTTTTCATAGAAAATGGAAAACCAAATCCCGTCCACTGATTAACTGCAAAATGCTTTGAATTTATTAATAATAAGTTGAACAAAAACAAGTAGAGATCTTTATAAGAATGTAAGCAACTAAATTACAGCCAAACCAAATCTTATTCAACTACTGTATCACCAGAATGTGGCAAACCCAACTCCAGGGATGGTCGAACCATTTGCCCCGAAAGCTATATGTAGTATGAAGATTCTAGACCGTAGATTCTAAAGCTGCAATCGAAATGGGTAGTTGTGGCTCTCTGAAGCAAGTAAAAGAGCTTGAAGTATGGCGATGGAATGCTATGACAAAATGGACATTCAAAAGACAAGCTCACGCACCCTCACGCAGACCGACCTCAATCGGGCCACTTGAAGTAATGTAGCTACAATTTTCAATCTCAACCGTGCGGCATCAAATGGCATATACCACCCACTTACCTCCCAAGGGTTTGCCCTTCGGGCAACCCAAAAATGCAAGAAAAAAATGAATTAAGGTTGACAAAAAGAAGTCTGCATAAGCAGGGGTGTGAGATTATATGCCATTTTGAACATGTTTAATTGTGCTGGAAAGCATTACCACTTTTAGATAGCTGTTACTTTTCAGTAAGCATATACATGGGCATGTTGTCAATGCAAAACTTGTATCATGCAGTCTTGTTGCAAACAAGCTTCTCAGCATATGTATGTACTACTGTACATATGCAAGGTTTGAGAATGCACATTATGTATTTAACAGGATATTTAGACAAGAGATAATTTCATGGAATGCATGATATGAAGATAGCTTCATGTGAAAATGCGAAAGATGTCCTCAACTTTTTTAGCACTTAACGCTACCATAGTACCTCCAACTGGAATATTGTAGTCTATCATATCATCTAATATTTGACAAAATAAGTTTAATGTGCTTGTCCATAAGTTTAACCCTAGAATATCAAATCAGTGTCCAGTATGCAAGCGTGGATCTGAGACCATTGAGCATTGCTTTTTCATGTGTGAACACCTTAGACAGGTATGGGACTGGTTGTTTTCCCTTTTTCAGGTTTCACTAACAAGTCAACAACTGCTTTTGGCAATTTACCCAAGTACTTGGACAGAGTTACAAGGCCAGGCTTTTCATCTAGCAGCAGGATGGTTGCTTTGGACTATCTGGAAAAGACGAAGATTGGTAATCTTCAAAGGTCTGGATGTGGCAGATAATCGTGTTCTCCAAGAAGCTCAAGGTTACATTGTAAAGTCGTATCATTGTTCTTCACTTGCCCCTCACAAGAGGCGATTGATTTTTGAGGAGTTTTTGGATGTGCACTCTTATGCTTAGGCAGGTTGCTTCACTCGGTGGGTCTCCGCTTATCCGCTGAGATTTTATTCCTGTCTCTGCATTTATACTTGTATTTGACTCTTTGATTGAATAAAGTCTGACGTCCTTCAACAAAAAAAAAATATTTGACAAAATAAGAAGTGCATTTACTCGTCACATTAGTGCTTCAACTCATACAACTTGGATCCTCTATTTCATAAAATTGTATGTGAAGCCATAGGCACATGCATATAACTTATTTTGTTGCATAGGGCAAGAGTAGATTATTTTTGGCACTTTCAAATTGACCTACCTTAGACTTTCTAAATCACAAATAAACAATACATGAGGAAGATTAGGAATAGAAAACCAACATGGCATCCTAAGAGCAGGAGTCATACCAGGAGAAAATCCAGGCGAGTAAGGCTGGTACAAAATATAATCACTCCACATTGGGTCCACACCACGTGCCTCCTGATCTCTTGGTGCCGGAGTTTCTTATCAGTATTGCTAATGGTCTGGGTACTCATCTGGCCCATTCTATTGTTGATGGTGCTAAAATTTGTGTTTCTCTTCCTTCTGGTCGCGGTCTTCCTGACTGTGTGGTTGTGAAAAGTGGCCCTATCTTTCTGAAGTATGCTTTGCAGTTGCTCAATGGCCCTCAGCTTGCTGATTTATTTCCTCAACTTGCTTTGTTTGCAAATTTTCGTGCTAAAAGAGATCGCCACCGCAATGGTCCCTTCTTCCTCCTCGTGCCTCCTACCGTTGTGTCTCCATTACCCCCTCTGTTGTCCCTTACGCCAATGCTATCTGCGACCTCTGTTGTTGCTACTCCATCCGGCCGCTAAAACCACTATCCCACGTAAGATTGTGCATACTCCCGCTTTTGAAGAGGATGCTAGGGCTAAGTTACTGAAGATCCGGGAATTGCAAGAGCGGCATGAAAGTGTTCAAGAACATCATGAAAATGCCCAAGAGGGATGGACAAATGTTAATTGGAAAAGAGTCGCACATAATAAGGCTAGTCAACATGTGTCACATGTCATGAGCGATTTCGATAATTTGCATGGAAGGGTGGAGCAGAGAGGAGGCTCTCCCTTGCCGGGTTACCCAACAAAATAATGGGGGTAGAGAGCAGAGGAGGCTCTCCCTCACCAAGTGCTTTGAACAAAACAATGGAAGGGTGGAACAGGAGAGGAGGCCCCTTGCCAATTTCCCAGGACGAGGTGGGCTGACCTCCCTTGAGAACCATCTTGAGATGGACATGGTTGAGGCTGGCTCTATTGGTATGGAGGTGGAGCATAATATTTTGGCCACATGAACTGTTGTCTTGGAATGTGAGGGGAGTGGCTTCTTCCCAAGTAAAAGAAGAGGTTGTCTCTTTACCGTCTAAGTTTTCTACGACCTTTTGTTGCCTCCAAGAGCATAAAATGCGGTGATGTACATAAAGTAGCTAATGTATTTGGGCCGGGACTATAATGTCTTGGTGTCTGGCTGCTGATGCATCTAAGGCTGGTGTGCTTACTGCATGGAAGTCTTCTGTGGATGTCACTTTTACTCAAACAGATAGGTTGGGCGGTGGATAATAATCAAATGGAAAGATAAGGGCCAAGAATGGGGTTTGATAAATGTGTATGCTCATAATAGACCTCGTCAGCGTGGTGCTTTGTGGGCAACTCTGAGGAGTAAAGTTCTCCAGCTTGGACAAAATGTTGCATGGTTGCTCGTTGGCGACTTCAATATGGTCGAGTTGGAAAGAGATAGAAGTGGTCGCGGCTCTGAAGTGGTGCAAGGATTCGAGCGAGAGCAATGGCTACGCCTTTTACATGATGGTCAGCTTATGGAGATTGATGGTGATCAGTCCTTTACGTGGTGTAATGGTTGGACAGGAGCTGGCAGAGCTTATGCAAGGCATGATAGAGGATACTTTAATACTTGTGCAGCTGCTCGGCTAGCGGATTTTCGTCGCTCAAATCTTCTGGATAGCTCTGTGTCTGATCATAATCCACAACTTCTAACTAATGATGTGGCTAATTGTCATCGACCTACCAGGACCTACTTTAAGCTTAATTGCAAGTACCTGGAGGATGATGAGTTCAAAGTTGGCTGTAGTCGGGCTTGGTCTCGGGCCTTCTCACCTCGTAGGGGCATGTCTGGGGTTGTTGCAGCGTTGTCTGCAGTGAAGTCATTTGCAAAAGAATATGGGAGAGTCAGAGCTGCTGAAGCTAGAGGGCTATTGACTGCATTGTACCAGGAATTAGAAGTACTCCGCGCTCGTGGCCATACTAATGGAGTCAGAGAAAAGGAGTTATTATCTCAGATCAAGGCTATAGAAACTGTAAAAGTTACTGAAGCCAAAGTGAAGGCAGGGTTGCAGTGGTTCAAGGACGGTGATAGATGTACCCGGTTCTTTTGCTGGCTGCAAGAAGAAGGAAACTTCGCCACTTCTATACATTCTTTGGTGCTGCCGGATGGTGCTCTTATCTCCGATCCGTGAATCTTAAGCAATATCTTCATCATCACTTTTCTTCATTCTTTGCACGACACCCATTGCCCTTTCCGGAAGGACATGCAATTGGTCGTGTTGACTAAGGTGCGTTGCATTGTTTTCAAGAGCGAGGTTGCTTCTTGAGTCTAATATTGTGAAGGAGGACTTAAAAGCGTACTGTGGCTCTCTTGAAAAGGGATAAATGCCCGGGTCTTGATGGCTTTCCTATTGAATTCTTTCGAAGTCTTTGGGATTTGGTTGGAGGATGACATATGATGCCTTTTGTGAGTTTCAGAGATTTAGGAGCCTTGATAAGATTTTGAATACTGGGTTGTATCTCTCTCATTCCAAAGAACAAGGAACCCAAGACTATTTCGACCGGGCGACCTATTACATTGCTTTCATTTGTGGTACAAGATCTTTGCTAAGACATTGGCGGATAGAGTCCGAGACATCTTGGTCGACGCTATCTAAATCAACACAATCTGCTTTCTCCCTCGTCGTTGTATTCTCAACAACGTGGTTGCCGCATATGAAGGAATATATTGGGCCCGGTTACAGGGTCATAGAGCGAGTGTATCTTAAGCTTGATTTTGCTAAAGCCTACGATAGTGTTGATTGGGGCTTCTTGGAGAAGTGTCTTCTTGCACTTGGGTTTGGGGAGTCATTCACAAGGAATGTCATGAAGCTCCATACATCAGCCGCCGGATCTCGGTCCTTTTCGGGCGAGCCATCGGATATTTTTGTAGTGGGTAGAGGAATTCGACAGGGTTGTCCCTTAGCACCCTTGCTTTTCACAATTGTGGCAGAAGTCTTGTCCCAGCTCTTCTCCGTGGCTACCCAAGATGGCGTTATTCAAGGCCTCCCAATGGACGATGGTTCTCAAGAGGTATGTAACCAATATGCCGATGACACTTTTTTGTTCCTAATTGCCGAGGCTGAGAATCTTCGTAATGCTAAGCTATTATTAGACACATTCTCCTTAGCATCAGGAGTTCTTGTAGGGTGGCAAAAATGTACAGCTTTGTGGACGTTGGACAGTCCCATCCCTCCCTGTATTTTGGACTATCCTTGGAAGATTCTTCTGCATGGCAATACCACAAAGTTGCTTGGTATCCCAGTTGGAATTCATGTCTCTGCTTCAGATGCTTGGGATGAAATCATTAGTGGGTTGCAAAAGCACTTGTTTTGGTGGAATACTGACTAAACCGTTGTCCATGCCCTGGGTAGAATCCTTTGTGGCTAAATGTGTTCTTAGTAATACTCATGTCTACATGGCGTCACGCTTTACTAGCTCCGCAAGCAGATGTAAGATGGAGGAGATTGTCGTGTATCGTCGAAATTTTATTTGGGGTGGAAATGAGTTAGGAGCAGTGGTCAAGGTAGCTTGGGCGAAATGCATTAGACCTAAGGCAGCTGGTGGTCTTGGTATGTTGGATTTTCACCTCCAAAGCAAGGTGATGATATCAAAGTTCATTTGGAGGATTTTCATTGGTAAGGATGATTCTCCTGGCCTGAGGTTGTTGGTGCAATCGATTCAAAGCATTGTCTCCCATTTCATAAGGCTTCCATTAAGCCCCTCCTTCCTTGGGCTTTGCTTTATCATATGCATCCGTATCCTAATGCTTCTCCCTTTCTAAAGGGGTTGCTTGCGGCTTGGGACACTGTCAGGTCTCTTTTCCATATTAATCCTGAGGCATGTCTTGGGTTGTCCACTCCATCTTTGGTGGATTCCTTTGCGTGACACTCCGGAGAATGTGCCTCTAAGTGTGGTTGTTCATCCAAAGACACAACGATGATGGGTAGCGGTGGTATCAATACTATTGCAGACTTGGTATGAGTCCGATCATCTCATGTCATGGGAAGCATTTAGAACAAAGTTCTTGTTGTACATATGGGGACCAGTGTCGGAATCATATTCTTTGCATTGTTGCCCACGGATTCGGGTCCACAGATTGAGGTAGTCATATGGGGTTGCCATCGGGATATCCGGCCAGGCGGTTTGTGTTTCGTGTATAAATTGCTTGTGCATTCGAAATCCTGCCTCCATCTAATAGATGGCATCTTCAGTCCCTCACCCACAATGGAAAAGTGTTTGGATATGGGTATGGGATAAGCCGCTTCACCCCAAAGTAGTAGTTTTGTGGTGGCAAGTGATCCATAGATGCCTCGAGTCAACGAGGTTAGTCCATAAAATGGATAATCGGATTTGAGCTCGCCCTTTATGCCAACAAAGGGTTGAGAGTATTGAGCATTGTTTTTTTCTTGTGTGAGAGGCTTCGGCAGGGCATGGTCTTGGTTGTTGACCCTTTTTGGCGTCTCGATCTAGCCAGCAAATTTTGCTTGCTATCTATCGATGCTTGGCCCAAACAACGGAAACGAAGCTTTTCATCTCGCATGCGGTGGCTTTTATGGTCAATCTGGAAGAGAAGGAGGTTGTTTATCTTTAAGGGCATAGATACTGCAGATGAGGTTGTTCTTCAGTGGGCGCAAGATAAAATTGTTATGGCTTACAATTGTTCTTCTCTTGATCAAGAGAAGAAAGTACTGATCTGGCATACTTACCTTCAGATTCATTCTTTTGCATAGGCCGGTGGTTGTGCTCAGTTGGATCGGTTTGTCCCTTTGGGGTTATAATCGTCTTTGCATTTATGTTGCTCACGGTTTCTAGTTGGTGAATAAAGCTTGACGTCCTTCAAAAAAAAAAAAAAAAAAAAAAACAAATAAACAATACATATGGTGTTTGTTCGATAAATTCAAGTTATATTTTTGTTGAATACGTAACCAATGTCCATTTATTTTGGCGTTCTAGCACCAACTTTGCAAATCCATCGTTGTTGCTGTTAGTCCTGTGCCTCCTGGTACAGGACTATTCATGCATACGACGGACCAGGTCAAGTCCAAGGATCCACAATCTGGCGCGGGTCAGTCATCAAAGGCTCAGCAGAAGACCAAGCAGACCACGCAGACAAAGACCACGCCTGGCGTCAACAAGAGGCGGCGCTCAGACAAGTGACGGCCCGTCACCGCCCGCGTCAGCGTCGGCGTGATTTCAGGCTTTTCAAGAGGCACCGCCAGCATTCCTACAAATCAGGCCTCCTTCCAGGAGTCGGCACCGAGATTAGTCAGAGTGTCTATATTGGGCCAAAGGCCATTGTACTATATATATGAGTAGAGCTAGCACATGAGGGGCTAGATGAGTTTGGAGTCTTCTCTCATTTCAGTCTTCTCTCGGTTGCGAGAGCTCATGTATCATCATCATTGATATCAAGGAAGCTTATCATTGTTGTCTCATTGTTCTTTTGTTTTCTTTTCCCTTTCATTTGTTTTCTTGCAAATCCCGCGTGACATAGTCCCCGGATTCTCCTGTTAGATCCAAGGGTCCTCACAGAGGGCTGTCTTGCAGGAGTTCCCGAACCCAGACCCCAAACACTGTCGCCGCTGCCGGGTCTGATTCGATTTTACTTTCTTCTGTCGCCATGTCTGTCCGAAACTTCACGCCAGAAGAACTCCTTTCCCAGACGGCGTCTCGCTTGGAGCGCCATCATCGAAGGGAAGCTGTTCGCGACATGTATGGATCTGCTTATGACATTGAGGGAGGCCACATTCGGTCTAGGGCTCAGTCGGCGCCACCCACCCCTCGTGTCCTATCTCGTCCAAGTTCCCCGCCTCAAGCGTGCAAACATTGCTCACAGCCTCAGTCACCTCATCACTATCCGGAGCCCTATCAGGCTCAACCTTCTCAACCTTACTTTCATACTCCCGACCATGCCTACATCCATCATTCTTCTGGCCATACACCGCTGCCTTCACAACCATCATCTCCTACGGGCGGACAGGGGTATCCACGTGTCTCTTTTGCTCCTCCCCACGAATTTTCCTTCCCTACATTTCCCACCACTCTTCCTGTTTACAACCTTACCGACCTCAAAACCAATGATCAGGCACCTCCCGTACCTCCCCCTCAGTTACCCCTTCATCAGGGTCTTTCAGGCACCATGCCACCTCCAACTCCACCTAACTATATTCCCTATCAAGTTCCGGTCTAGGAATTGGATTAATGGTATAACCAAGAGAAGCTTAGATCTGTATGTTTAACAAAAGAGGAAGAGGAGGAGGTGTGTGCAGATGTGTGATGAAGGAAGAGGGGTTATATTGGAGCTGCTGCGGAAAAGGGTAAGTGAAATGGCTATCAACAGGAATACTAGTTTTAAAGATGGCTTGCCAGGTAAGGGATGGTGGAGAGGCTTCAAAAATAGGCATCCAGAGCTAAGTCTTAGATGTGCCCAATGTGTAGAAATTCAGCAAGTTAAAGCCATGAATTCTGATAACCTGGAGGCATTTTACTGTGCATTAGAGAAGTTGTTAGCAGAATTTAAATTCACAACTCCAAAGATTTGGAACTGTGATGAGACAGAAATTTAGGCTGGCAGTAGATCATCTATGAGAATTTTAGCAAAGAGAGGAGCAAGAAATGTTGCCCAAATTATACAAAGAATAGAGAGTGACTGACTGTTCTTACATGTATATCTGCTGCAGATTATAAGTTGCCTAATTTGTATGTCTTTAAAGGTGAAAGGATGAGGGATGAAGGATGAGGGATGTTTCTAAACAAAAGGAAGCAGCTAAGGCAAGAAAGTATCATGTAGAGAATAGAAAGAAAATACAACTCGAGAGAAAGGCAGTCAAGGAACTTGTGAAGAGAAGGGCAGATGTAAGATTGGAAAGGGAATTGCAGAAAAGAAGTGACATTAGATATGAGCAGCAAAGTGCTAAGTTTAGATCAAAATACTTTGACCAGGATGAAAAATGCAAGTTTAGTGATGTTCAATTGTTTGGGGATATAAGACAGATGGATGCCAATGTTAAGAATGCAAGAGAGAAAGCCAAAGAGAGGTATAGAAAGCTAAGGGACAAATTATCTAGATCTGAAATAATTCCAGCTATGCATACACCATTTTTAGCTGTTGCAAATCCAATTGTTGCTGCAGTTGAACCTGCTCGTGTTTATGAAGCAATTGTGGAAGATGTGCCTTTTGAACACGAGCATGATGCAATTGTCCAGGATGTGCAGATTTAGTCCTTCGAGGCCTTGGTGTGTGATGGGAAATTCTTCTTTTGTGAATGAATTCTGTTCAAGTTTTATTGTCTTTTGGACATAATCAATGGAATTGTTTCTCATAGTTAGTTAGTGTATCTATTGTATTTCAATATTAATTGCATGGTAGCATTGCTATTGAATAGGACAAGTTATTATGTTTCATGTAGATTATCTATTTTGGTGGGATCTAGAACTGATCAAGGTCTTAGATCCCAGGTTCTAATCTGTCACTCAACTATAGAGAGTTGACTAGCCACGCGCATGCAGGCATGTGCTTTTGGAGGAGCATCATTTTTTGCAGGAGCGGACAACAAGAAGTGCATAGCTTGCATTCATCTTTCCACATATGCATCCGACGTTTCCGTATTTTGAGAATTTATATGCTCTGATTTGGGTTAGCTGCATCTGCAAACCCCAATTTTGGTTTGCTTCAATATCAAACATCTAGTATTTAAAAGCAGGGGATGGCATATATTTTTCATTTTGCTCATTTAGGTTGGTGTATGTCTAGATTTGAGATTTCGAGTCCAGATCCAGTGCTGAGTACATTAGAGTTCTGTGTAAGTGGATAACATCTTTGTCATGCTTGCAACCTCTATTTCTGGCTCATGCAGACAGAGAATCTTATGGCATCTTATGGCAATGCTCTCAAAGTGTGCAGACAGTTCTTGTTCATTCTCTAGTAAGGTAGATAAAAAAAATAGCTAATTCTTTTTATTTAAGTGGTTCTTCAAGATGCAGAGTACTCTTTCAGACTTTGTCTAGTGGATATTTTATAGGTAATTTCATCTTATTAGAATTACTATTAGATATTGTCTAATGTCAATTTTTTCGTGTTACAGTTATATCATATCATATGTCTTCATGGATGCTGGCAATGTGGAATGCGGTATGATGTAAAAATACTATCTATTTGTCTATCTTTTAAAATAAGATTCATCAAATTGAACTTCACGCAAGCATCACAGGGTCAATAAATGATATCAAAAGGTATATTCTCAGTTAAAGTGACTATTATGTATCTACTAATTGCAGTCACATTTGCGAAGAGAAGTATTGGAGGTTGATAGTTCAAGATCAAGTATGTTTATAATGCCATGAGATAGATAAGGAAATGCCCGACACAAAATTGAAAATTGGGAAGAGTGCTTATCAGATGTGGAACGTCAGTAAATATTTAGGACAATAAAAATTGAGTTGTAGAGAACTATGCAGACAAGTAAAGCTATAGTTGTAGGAGTTGGTAGTATTATTGCAACATTTAGGTAAGCAGCCTTTCCTCTTTTCGTTCGTTTCTTGTTGAGCTGTGATTATAAGATGGGAAGCTCTCACATCAAAGCTTATGTGTCTGCGCATAGCAATGCCAGTTGTTCAATGTGTTACTAGTTTGATACAGATTCGCATGTGTGTGCTAGCTACGGTGTACTATTTCTTCTCTAACCAAGGTGTTCTAGCATAATGAATAATAGATAGGCATAAAGCCATTTGATCGCAAACCCAATATTGGAAGGGGCATGGCTGTCTGCTGAAGTGTGATTTAGAGTGACTCAAAAGTGTAGTGGAATATGCAGCTTCCCTTATCACACATTGAAAGATTCCATTGTGGTGTAATGGAGCTTTGGGCTCCGTCTTTTTCTATTTTAATGGGATTTTTGGCAGCAAGAGTGCATGCTGACTATGAAATTCAGCATGGAATCTCATTTCTTCTTAAAAAATCTTAGATATATCATAATTTAAATGACCCATTTCGATTTCGTTATGCTGACTATGAAATTCAGCATGGAATCTCATTTCTTCTTAAAAAATCTTAGATATATCATAATTTAAATGACCCATTTCGATTTCGTTTTGAGGAGCAGCCTATGCATTATCAACAGCTGAAGACCATAAAAAAGTGTTTTAACATTTTTTGTTTAACTTCTAGCTCAATCTATGTCAATGCCAAATGTCCTGCGTATATTTGCCCACGTTGTGTATGATTATTCAAAAATCTCTCACCAATTTTGCACGCCAATTTGCAACGCAACTGTTTGGGGTCTGGGTTCGGGAACTCCTGCAAGACAGCCCTCTATGAGGACCCTTGGATCTAACAGGAGAATCCGGGGACTATGTCACGCGGGATTTGCAAGAAAACAAATGAAAGGGAAAAGAAAACAAAAGAACAATGAGACAACAATGATAAGCTTCCTTGATATCAATGATGATGATACATGAGCTCTCGCAACCGAGAGAAGACTGAAATGAGACAAGACTCAAAACTCATCTAGCCCCTCATGTGCTAGCTCTACTCATATATATAGTACAATGGCCTTTGGCCCAATATAGACACTCTGACTAATCTCGGTGCCGACTCCTGGAAGGAGGCTTGATTTGTAGGAATCTTTGGCGGTGCCTCTTGAAAAGCCCGAATCACTGACGCTGACGCTGGCGGTGGTGGGCCGTCACTTGTCCGAGCCGCCCTCTTGTTGACGCTTGAGCGTGGTCTTTGTCTGCGTGGTCCGCCGTCTTGGCGAGCCTTTGATGACTGACCCGCGCCAGATTGTGGATCCTTGAACTTGACTTGGTCCGTCGTATGCATGAATAGTCCTGTACCGGAGAGGCGGGACTAACACTCCCTCCACCAAACGACACTTTCTCACCAAGAAAAGGAGGAAGTGCTTCCGAGGGCGAAAACCAAAGATCACAGTGATCCTCACGGGAATGAGGACGGGCGCCATTATGATAATGAGCAATGAGGTCCTGGCGTGTTTGAAGGGCGTCAGGACTGTTGAGCCCAAGGGCAGGATCAACATCAATGAGGAAGTGAGAGCGCACCATGTCTTCCAGGGCAGCATGTGCGTCCGAAGGAACAAACCGCACTCCATGAGAAGGCAGGAACGGAGACCGAAGGCACCGACCGGGCATTGGATTGCCGTAAAAAGATTGGGACGCCGATTTAAAGAGCTTACCAAGATGCATCCGGAGAGCAAAGACGTAAATCGGCTTGACGGTGAACCGAAGGATCTGGGGAGGTGGCTGCATTCTGTAAGAAGGTATCAAGGCCATGCAGAGCATCAGCAGGCCGTTGCCAACCACGCTCATTAGCAATGTAGATCCAATTGGTAGTTTGGTCCAAGGTGGCATCGCCTTCCCACTTTGAGCGGCGTCCGGACAAAGCGGGGATCCCACCGCAGATCCGTCGAGATGCGTGGAGGAGTCCACCCAGTGGCCATCCATGACCTTCGGCCCAAAAGGGAAGCCGCCCGGTCGGAGGTAAGAAACCGGGGCGTGGAGGGGCTCCCAGTGAAGCATATGGAGAAGGAGCCATGCCCGTGGGTGTGGGCTGCTGAGCCTGCTCCCGGAATTCACGTACAAGGTCGGGATCAAGAGCGTTGCACCATCTATCCCATTCAGAAGTGGACAGCTGAGTATAGACAGGAGGACTATCCCAGCCCGTGGGTACTGTCTTGCTATCCAGAAGGGCACGCAATTGATTGTAGCCTGCCAAATGCTGCATATAAACTTGAGCAAACGGAAGATCTTCAGGGTGCCCAAGATTCTTGCGCACCTGTTCCAGCGCTTCGGCTTGCCAGAGAGGTAAATGATGAGCAAGCTCTGGCATGTACTCCTGATGAAGAGTGTGAGTCTGATCATGATCGGCCAGATAGGGGTTGCTATCCAAGAGCAACCATTGAACCTGTGAGTCACACTGAAAGTTCTGATGGGGCCCGTCACGAAATTTGTCCTGGGTATCAGCTAGATAGAAGTCATGGAAGATGTACACCATCGGCTGGACAACTCGGAAAGTGATTAATTCAAGGTCCTCACAGTGAAGGAGGTCGAAGACCAAAAGGGCACAGAGCAAACCTTTGTCTGCGATTGAGAGGTCCGGCCAGATCCGGAAAAAATCCGCACTGCGCAAGGGAACATCAACCTTACCATCTGCGGCGTACCACTTGAACAGAAAGTAGTGGCGTCGGGCAACCACATAATCCAGGTAACTGGAAGGAATAGAAAAATCCACAGACGTGTGGATACCAAGACTAAAATAGCCTTCCTGTTTGGTTTGGGCTTCTTCAGCAGATTGAACTGCTTGCTGGAGCTGATGTTCCAGGTCACGGATCCGGTGGTCCTTTTCTAACAGAAGACGTGACTGATCACGGACCCGTTTCGGAGGTAGCGTGGCATGCGAAGAAGATTGCCCGGGAGTCTGGAGGCGCAGCGTTGCAATCTCAGCGTCATCAACAATTTTCTGCTTCTGGGCCTCCGTAAGCTGAACCTGGAGAGATGTCAATTGAGTGGTCAGCGTGGAAAGCTGAGCTTCTAAGGAGGTGAGGCGAGCATCACGCTCGGTCAGATCATGAACTTGAGTGCGGTAAGTCCGAGAAAGCTCTGCATACAAGTTGTCGAGCTTAGCAATGTCTTTCTCCTTGTCACTCAAGAGGGTGTCCTTTGTCTTGTTCTGCTCCAACAATTCCTGAATAGTGGTTTGTAACTGAGCCTGCTGATCAGCAAGCAGGCTGGTCCGATCTTCAGCAGTCTTGAGATCCTCACGGACCCGTAAAAAGGCCTCGTGCTTTTCTTGAAGCTGTGTCTCCAGAGTTTGCACGCGCCGGGTAGCATGGCAAGGAAGGTCTTGGTGAACCTTATCCGAGGCCTCGTGGATGCTTGAACCCTTGCATGAGAGCTTCCCGTGATTCGTGGTAACTTGAGGGCAAAGAGCCTTGAACATCCCGGGCGATATTGATACGGGGAGTCGGCGAGGATGTGGAGGTGGAGGGGCCCCGTGGTGGTCGGTTTGGGACGCCCGAGAGACATGATGAGAAGTGGAGGGCGGGGTCGGAGGAAGAAGAGGAAACAAAGTGACATGGGTATGGTGTTGTTGATCATGACCGGGAGAAGTCCGGGGCGGAAGGTGCAGGTGTTGGGTGTGGCCGGGAATGCAAAGATCGCCGAAAGTGGTGGCATGAGAAGCGGAAGGGGCGCAGAGAAAGTGAAGATAATGACTAATAAGAGCTTGAAGATGGCCACCCACCTAAAAGTTCCGAGACCGAGGAGGGGTTAGCCCCAAGGCGATCTACTTCTTGGAGGAGTCCTCAGAAAACAACATTTGTGGCCAATCAAGAAAGTGAGTGGAGCGACGGCCGCGGGTAAACCACATTGTAGAATGGTTTATTGATATGGGTGTTCTTGATAGAATACCCAAGGAATTTACGCCATAGAAATTTGACAAAAGTGTCATGAGGCCTTGCGATATTGGTGAGGCGATGCATGTTTGCTTGATATGGAACAAATACCAAACTCGGTGACATCAATATCTTGTAAAGCAGCCCAAGATAAACAAGGTGTTTGCAAAGGAATATGGAATACCTCGTAAATCAAATCGTGAGTAAGCAAGATCGTGGTGCCATCGACCACGTGTAGCAAATCCTTCTGGACGATTGACGATATTAGCCACAAACTGCTTCAATTGTTCTGGATTTGGTGCCGGAAGGTCCATTTGGGAGAATTCATAAAGCTTGTGGCGTTCCGCAACTTCCCGGTTTGGGCCAACAAGGGCTTCCCGAAAGGTGGGCGTCAAGAAAGACACCGACTCGAAAAGAGCCGGATCCCTGGGAGTAGAAGCTTGTAGGGTCGGAAATTTGGGTGCAGGAACCATGGTGAAGAGCGTCAGACAGGAACCGGAATGATGATCTTGAGAAGGCGGAGAGCGGAGAGCGGAAGACGAAAACACAGATAGATGAAAAGGAATTAGGGCGCATAAGTGTTGGCGAAGGGGCATGAGGAGGATGAACCGGCAACCGTTGATGATGCCAGGTGGCAACAGATGCGAAGGAGGCGTTTGAGAGGTAAAATTTCGGCTAAGTCCCCAAAGGGTAAAGGGAGAAGCAATGAACGGTGAAGATGAGACGTAAGAGAATGATCAGATGTGACAGCTGGCGAAAGGACACACATTAATGTTCGACGGGCGTGAAAAGAAGGAATGGTATTTAATGCTGGCAACTCGAAGTGAGATATCATTAAAACGAAGGTGTCAGAAGGTACCATGGCTAGATATGCGGCGGGAGAAAAGATTCTCCATTTAGAAACAGCCTTGCATTGCAAACACGTTGGCAAAATTTCTAATTGGTCCACGTCGACAGGGAGGTCCTCGGTTGGCTATATAAGTCGAACATTGAGCGAAGCGGAGACACCCGATGGCGCTCAGTATGTCTGCTGCTGGATTGCACGACAAATGCACTATGCCATCTAACTGTCTGGAGTGGATTACTTGTAAAATGGACTGCCTGGACCTCTGGCGGTGCCACAATCGTGGCATTGCTATGGACGGGTGGTGTGCCGGCATGGCTGAGCATGCCGATCCCCATACCAACGGGATGGAGGTAATTCTGCACCTGCGCTGGGACCCTGAGAACAACTGGTACCACATCCTACGTATCACCTCTGCTCCGAACCCGGAGTAGAGGGTGTGTCTTCTTAGGACGTAGCAGATAGGGCTCTGAGCCCGTTTTTGTAAATAGGGCGCTGCCCATAGCGGAAATAGATGGGCTCTGCCCTCATTTTGTAAAAATTCCACCTATATAATATAAATATGCCGCCAGTTAGTCACTATCTGTTGTGTCTTTGTCTAGAACATCATCTGTGGTATGATTGTCACTGTCTGTTGTATGAAATAGTTTGAGGCGAAAGCCATTAACTAGTGTAGGTAATGGAGTTCCATCTAATTCAGCCAGCTTGAAAACGCTGGGTTGCACCACTTGAACAATTTGATAAGGGCCAAGCCATCGAAACTTTAACTTGCCCGGAAAATTTTTGTGACGAGAATCATAAAGAAGAACCAAATCGCCTTCTTTGAATGTTTTTGTCTTAATACGTTTGTCATGTAACGATTTTTGCAACTGTTGTCCATGAAGAACACGAATGTAAGCATCACGCCGAAGTTCATCCAACTGTTCTAATTGATAAACCCGTTCTTTGAGTGCAGCAGGCGGATTATGGGCTGTAGCCAGTTGAAAATGGAGAGTTGGAAGAATGTATTCAAAAGGCATGAGAGCTTCTTGACCATAAACCAATTTGAAAGGAGTGTGACCAGTAGCTATTTTGAAACAAGTATTGTAAGCCCAAAGAACAAGAGGGAAGCTTGTTTTGCCAATCGGTCGCAGAAGCGTCACAAATTTTCTTGAGAATTGTGACCAGAGTTTTGTTGGTGCTTTCAGCCAAACCGTTCCCTTGAGGATAGTAAGGTGTGCTCTTTTGATGATGTATCAGTAGATAATCCGTCAGCTCCTTTATGGTATGGTTGATAAAATGGACACCTCGATCACTGACCAGCTCCGTGGGGCATCCAAAACGCGTGATGATTTGTTGATAGATGACCTTGGCCGTGCTTGCCGCAGTTGTTGTCCGGAAGTGCGCAAGCTTCCGCCCATTTGGTAGCGTGAAGTCGGTGAGAACTGAGAATGTAGCTGCACGCGGGTGTGCCGGCAGCGGGAGGATCAATGGGTCCCACAAAATCCATCCCCATTCTTGAAAGGAAGTGGCGTGGCGACCGGCGCCAATGGAAGAGCGCCACGGGCGTGGGCCTTCCCACACGCCGACAAGCATCACACGGCGGGCGCATGAGCGCCTTTGAAGAGCGTGGGCCAAAAATAACCCGCTAGAAGGATTTTTTGCGCGTCGTGGTGTCACCATGAAAATGACCACCACCGAGCCCTTCATGGGCTTCGGGACAATATCCGGGACCTCATGAGGGAGAACACAGCGTCGAAGGACGGTATCCTTGCCCCTTTTTGTAAAGATGGCGCAACCATGGTGTAGTCACGGACCTCGCGGAGAAATTGGTGTCGACGGGATTGACGCTATCGAGAGAGCGTGGCGTCCCGTGGAAGAGCTCGTGAGGAGAGATAATCACTGAAAGTTGTGGAACCAATGTGGGTGGCCGTGACCAAAAAAGAGTTGAGCGTCGTGGGAAAGGCGCCCCGAGACTCCCGTGGAGGGATCATCCGTATGGATGCGTGAAAGATAATCCGGGACAACATGAGATTTGCCGCGCTTTGTGAACAATTTCAAAAGGTGCAAATTTGCGAAGGAGGACCCAACGAGCAATGCGGCCCGTGGGTGTGGACTTGTTGATCAAATAAAGGAGTGCTTGGTGATCAACAAAGAATTTGATCCGACCGCCTAAAAGGTAGTGACTGAAGCGTTGGACACGTAAAATTAAACCCAAGGCTTCACGCCTCGTGGGCGATTAGTTGCTTTCGCCAGATTGAGTTTTTCTGGCATATCGATTTGGTTTGTCGATTAATGCGATCATATTCTTGAGAAAGAACAGCCCAATAGCTAACGGTGAGACATCTACATGAACATGAAAGGGCTTGTCCCATTGAGGAGGAACAAGAAGAACGGTGCACGAAGTAAGCAAAAGCTTCAACTGTTGAAAGCAAAGATCCACTTTGGGAATTCCAAGCCCGTGTGGATTCATCACCCGTGAGTTTATGAATGGGATCTCGCAATGGCCGCAAGTCCGGGAATGAAGGTGGAGTAATAATTTACCTTACCCGGAAGGAGCGTGTCTCCTTGATATTGGCCGGTGCTTGAGCCTTGAGCACACAACCGATTTTGGCGGGATCCGTGGTGATACCGCTTTGTCGACAACGGTCCTAACAGAAACACCGGTGGCCAAAAGGTGCATTTCGGGATTGAGACTAATCTTGGGACTCATCACATTTCTGAAAGACGAGTTCCAATTTATCCAAATGGTCAGCCATGGAACTGTAGGCAGAGAAGGCATCTTGAAAAATTTGCAAGAAGGGATTTTCCTTCATAAAATCATGAAAAACTGAGAGCATTATACGTTGAAATGTTGATGGAGAGTTTGATAATCCAAAAGGAACCACCTTGTAGGCAAAAGTGCCCCACGGGGTGGTGAAAGTTGTCTTGAGTTGATCAGATTCTTTGATTGAGATCTGATTGTAGCCAGAAAAACCATCCATGAAGGAATACATCTCATGTCCAGCGACCTCTTCCAGAACCTGGTCTGTGAAGGGAAGTGGAAAATGATCACGCTCCGTGGCCTGATTTAGTTTCCGGTAGTCCACGCAAACGCGGATCTTTCCATTGTGTTTGAGTGCAATGACAATGGGGCTCACGCATTCAGAATGTTTGACCTCATAGATCAAACCTGCAGCAAGGAGTTTGTCAATTTCTGCCTTGACGCGATCACGGTAATTGGGGTTGAGCCGGTACTGTCGTTGCTACACGGGACGTGCATCAGATTTGGTATCCCCCAAGGTTTTGTTGATCCCCCGAAGGTCTCTGTAGCTCCAGGCGAAAACGTGTTTGAACTTTTTAAAGAGCGTGACTGCCCTGTTACGATAGGGTGTCGGAAGATTGGCAGCAATGCGGACAGGCTGATTGTTGCCCACATCCACAATCTCGACTTCAGGAGTCTGAATATGTGGGATAATTTCCGTGTCATGGACAATATGTGCAGGAGGTTGAAGCATGACAGGATGAGTGGCGCTCTGCGTGGTGAAAAAAAGAGGTTGCTGAGTTTCATCAAGCAAAGGTTGCTTCATGACTGCGTGTACATCAATAGGATCAGAAGGAAGTTCAGCATCCGAAAAGTGATCAACACGTTGGATGCGATTGCAAGGAGCCAGGTAGGGGTCAAGCAAGGCCGCCACAGCCTGGTCCTGATCAAGAGTCATATCTCCCCAAGGATCAGCATATTCGGGGTAGGATGACAGAGGCAGACTCGCAGGTGGAGCCTGAACTTGATAGATATTCTGGGCATCCTCAGAATCGGTGTCGGAGAGAGAGGGTTCAGCATTGTCGACCGAAATGATCTTACCGGTTTCCAAGTCCATAGTGGCATTGAGGTGACCATCTGTGATGACTAACTGATCCGTGGCCCAATAATGGATACTCTTGGCCTGGCGGAGAAAAGGTCTGTCGACCAACATTTCATAATCACCCGGATCTTCTCCAGCCTTCCAAACACCAAACTCTAAGGGAAATCTGAGCTCACCAATGTTGATGTGAAGAAGAGGTGTGACGCCTTGAGGTCTCGTGATATGGCCATTAGCCAATTTGATGTCATATGGGGCACGATAGAGTTGTTTGATGCCCATTTGTTTGCGGAGTTTATCCGTGATGAGATTGACAGCGCTACCTCCGTCAATTTGAACATGATTGACTTGTTGATTGCCCACCGTGGCATGGACCGTGGGTGTAGAGGTAGCAACAGCCCCAACCAAAACGGTCGGGAGTGGTAACTGATCCTTGAGAGCAGGACATAGTTTCAAAATTGTTGCCAAACTTAAGGGAATTTTGATTTTTGCCAGCTCCTCTTGGAGTTCCACAGGCACATGAGAAAAAGGATCTGCTGGATCCACGGGTGCTGGAGTGCGTGGTAATGATGCAACAACTTCTTTGAGTAAGTCGACCTCGGCAGCAATATTCGGATATGTCTGAGAGCGTGGAGGTTGAGATGTGGAAGATGCATCTTGTCTTTGCTGAGCTCTGGTGGTGGCATGAACATTAGCCAACGTGCGGCCTTCAGCAGCTTGCATGAGGTTCAGAATGCTTTGGCGTACTTTTGGCATGACATGAGGCATGAGTTTTTCCAAGTCAGGTGCAAAGTGAACCTTTTTTTCCTCTTCATGAGGGACTGTGTCAACTGCAAAAGCAGGTTGCGTGCCATGAGGAATGATGGTTAAGGGACGTGACGCCCTGGTCTGGCGTGAAACCAAACCAACCCAATTTGACAGCTGGACTGGAGGATTAAGAGCCTGGAAAATTTCTTCCTGTGCTTGTTGATCCATCTGAGGTTGATTGGTAGGAGCTGGTTGATAGCGTGATTGCTGAGGCGCGCGAGGTGGCTTCCGTAGAACAGGACGCGGGTCTTGTTTGCCGTTGGCAATCCAGAGTTGGTAAGCCGTGAGGCGAACCAAGGTGGTCTGATTGGTGCCAGGAAGCTGCACCTGAACTTGTGGGAGTTGAGGACATGCCGTGGTTGTATGACCCCATTCGTGACAGTGATAACACTGAGCTTTAGAAGGATCAAAAGGGGGGCGTGTGTTGGGTCCCCGTTGTTGCTCCGGTTGCTGATAGAGTTGAGTGGGTTGAGCCTGCAGTGGTTGCGGCCGATATTGCGATTGTTGCTGAGGTGTTGTTTGCACTTGATAAACCATCTTGTTTCGGAAGGGTGTAGGATGAGTGCGAGTGCACTCTTCCGTGGCATGATTGCACATGTTGCATCTTTTACAATGAGGCGGGCCATTGGTGGAGTTGCATTCATTTGCCAAGTGGCCTTGGTATTTGCAGATATGGCACCAGATCTGACTGCGCTGCTGATTGGCGTGTTGAGGTGGGACATCAGTCTGTGGAACCATGACGGGTGGAATGAAAGGGAGCTCCTGAAGAGCCACGCCACGGGAGGAAACATTGACTGAGTGATTGACAAGGTCGATAGCCTGCTCCAAAGTCTTCGGGCGCAGGTATTCAGTCATGAGTCGGATAGCTGGAGGAAGTCCTTGGAGAAACCAGACCAAGATCTGGCTCTGGGTCGGGTACTCCTTGAGTTTGCTAAGCAGGATGTGAAGTCGATCTGCAAAATCCCTAGCGGACTCCGTGGGCTCTTGTTGTAGGTCATTGAGTTGCTTGAGATGAAGTTGATCATCATCCGTGGTTCCATAGTGAGAAAGAAAAGCAGTTTTCATTTCTGACCAATCTTGTTTCCAGTGGCTTTTGTTGGGTAAAGAAGCCTTTCTTAATGACATGAGGCCATCAACTATAGCATCAATGGCTTCCTCCATTTGTTCGCGAGTGCAAGAACCTCGACTCATAATTCTAACCCTCTTGGAACTTGGATTTAACACAGGAAGCTGATCATGAATCAATCTCTTAGTCCTTGGCTTGGAGGCCCTGGGTGCTGGAGGATCACTTACAACTCTACCACTCTTTAATTGCATGGTAGCAGGCTGAAAATTCCCTTACTCCCTCACTTAATAACTTAAAGCAAGCAAATGAAGAAAGTAAGAGAGACAAACACTAAGAATAAAGCAAAAAAGAAACCTTTGATTATGCTCACCCGATTCTTGGCTGCATCTTTTATAACCTGTAGAAGTGCAAATGGGAGCTAGTTTTCGTCTACAATCTGCTTGTCAATAGGACAGATTTTTGCCTAATAGATCAATGGTCTTGAGTGCAAGGATGCATGATCTTGAGGCCAAGATTTGATAACCTCCACCTGCATGCATATTTCAGCTATGAAATATTTATAGGCTGCCAGATTGAAGGATAGGCTTAACAAGGATAAAATCTCGACCTTTTCATTCAAAATTCAAAGCCAACAACATCATAATTAGAAATCTCGCGCCTTAGGCTTGATTCAAGCTCTTGACTCCATATTCAACCACCAAAACTAGACCCTAAAAAGCATGATTTCATTAATTGGATAAAATAACGCAATTTTGAGAATTTTAAGCACACCTTATTTGCTCAAGCACGAATACTTTCACCTAGTTCTCGAGCCCAACAAACATGAGGTAATTACATACACATATACATACAAATTATGTGTTATACTTGTACGTGTACATGATACTTGTAGAAGCCCAATAATGGCCCTACATTCTACACCAATAATTCACATCAATAATTTCACTTCACTACAAAAACAGCTCGACTCGGGGGTAGAGATCATTCATCTTCCATGGCTTCCTCGATGCCTCGTCCAGAGCACATCCGATCTTTCAAGTGCTACTTGAGCTACAACGATCTGAATGAATGCGCAAGAAATGGTGTTAATCTTGATCCATGGCTCCAATCTAAGGCTGATGGTCCTGCTAGTGCTTGCAAGAAGCTCACTCGTGTTAAGGTCCACATTCTTGGCTTCTGATCGGAGATCTATGGTGAATAGCATCACGAGCTTTGATGTTGATGATGAGTGAATCAATGTTATCAGTGATGACTACTGTATCTGTTTATGATATAATAATGGTATGAGCACCTATAAACTATGTAAGGATGTAATAGCACAATGAATATTGTTTGATGTATCATACCTGAGTGTAGTGTAGGGTTGTGCTCTTCGACTTCCACTATATCTGCAAGCTTTTCAATCACACCTGAATTACTAAAGCACAAAAACATATCCATACGAAAGATGTATTATACTTGTATGTATACAACAGTCTTATACACGCGCAATAATTGGGGTAAAGTCTACCCCAATAATTCTACCTCACTATAAAAACTTCTCACTTCGGGGCTAAAGTTCATTCATCTCCCATGGATTTTTCGCCTTCATCAGTTCACCACATCGAGGCGATCAAGTGCTCAATGAGCCACTCGATCTTGTTGGTTGCCTAGGCGGGCATCTTCTTCTTGATCCCTACCGCGAAGAAAAGCTTTGGGTCTTTGAGATTGGTGCCCTGCGTCAATTCGTGTGATGATCCATCGATTTGGCTTCGGCGCATGAGCTATGAGATATCAGGGATCACTACTACAGATCCTGAAGATGAATGAATCACCTGTTCAACATGTTATAGTGTAAGAGCTCTTGTGTTAAGATGAAAAATGCAAGACGTAATGCTCTTGTAATAAATAATAAATAGTCTATTGTAGTGATGTTATGGATAATAAATATTCTCTTGTGAAATCTTTGTAATGTACTGTAAGACTCAAGTTTCATCTCCATCCTCGGATGCCTCTTTAGCAAGCAATTCCTGCCAAATTTGGATTCCTCACGGTAGGAGGTATCACAACTGTAATGGCTTTGGTTCCCTGAGACCAAGCATAGTCTATCGTTTTGAGAGGCGATAGCGTGGTGCGTCATTAGGATTCGACCTCCACTTCTTATGCCGCCAGTCCGATATTGTTGATCGTGCGGGGTGCCTTTCCTAGCCACGAGGCTCCCACCAAGAAACAAAAACCTCGTTATAATGAGGGGCGGTGGGATCTTGTATTGGATCCTCTTCCACATCGCTAACCATGTAGGACATGCATCTGCTTTGGTCTCACAAGAAGAAACATACCTTTTCGTACATCTTGGTATGGGTCAAATATCTCCCTTTGCATTCTTGGGTTTATCCTTAGCGAGGCCCAACATAGGCAGCGGGGGCGTCATATCGATCGACTGAATAGATTCGGGCTCTTGAAGCACAACTTGCCTTGTTTGGGGCGGAAGTTCGAATTTACGGATTGCGGGGGTACTTCACCTAGCACACGCATCGCCGCACCCGGTAGTCCATGACCTCGTTCATGTAGGTATTAGACCACGAGTTCACACCAGCCACGGAGATGTTAGCCCAATGCATAATGTATTTGCAATGGGCGACCTCAATGCTCCTATGTCCTTGAGGCATGCATATGGCTGGCGGTCTTGGGCGAGCCAATCGGTATCTTTGGCAAACCATTGTCATCACGCTTTCCACATCCGAATACCCTTTTACGGCAACCATTCTCTATGACCGGGTCTCATCTTGTAATACATTAATGGCCACCCATCATTCATGCGAGAACTTGAATAACGGGGGCTCCAAGTGACCAACCAAAGCGATCCTTCTTATCGGGAATGTAACCTTTTACGAACCCCTTCCAATCGGGAACCTCGGTAACAAGGTATGGTGTGGTGCCGGTGCCTTTGTGCTACATTCTCGGAAGAGTTGCATTGGATTACGGAATAGTTAGAGCATCAGGACTGCGCATTGCGTTGAATAGTTACGAAAGGCGCATCAATGTCATCATGAGTGTGGCCTACCATCATGAAGCCAACTTTGTATTTGATCAAAACACCCAACCACACAAGATAGGATAGGTAAGAGAAGAGATATCTGTTCTTGTTACGCCTGCCTGTGATTGTCTAGGCTGCAAGTAGAGCCGCCTAGGTAGCCTCTTAAATTCTTATTTGCTTGCTTAGGAGGTGCTACAAAGTCTACCCGGTGCAATTGTTTTTTTTGGTCCTCAACCCTTGCTTGTTTAGGAGTGCGGTTCCCCACATGCCCTCGAGGCTGACTTCTTCTCTCAAATGACCCCAATTGTCTTGGAAGTGTCCTCCGGTGTTTTGATAGCATGATTCAAGGAACCAACATGAAAATTTGAATCATCCTTCCAAAGGTCAGTGAGAAATGTCCTAAGGCACTGTGCCATGGCCATGCATGAGTGCACCGATCCACGCTAACTTTCAAGCGTTCACCTCTCCATACCGATTTGGCTAATTTCTCGGTCTTGGAATCATAGTCTTGTTTTGGTCCATCTTATCATGTATGATAGTGGCGCTGGTCCGTGATCGATGGGACAAAGCTCTCCATGACCGATACAAGCTCCTACAAGAGATTTGGGCTGTCATGTGTTCCTTCCTTTCCATCTGCAATTCTCTTCTCTCCGTGGATCTCTGGTTTTAGCCATTTTCTCTTTTTTTACAACAACGGGTGTGCACTTGGGAAAATTTGTCCTCTTTGCTATTGCAACCTCACGAATGATTTTGCTTCCACCCGCGTGAGAATGAAGAATGTGAGATGTGCTTGCCCGTCATCTCCATCACATTGGCGTCCACCTCTTGAAGAATGTCCTTTTTAGTTAGGGCGAGGGGGAGCCTCTTCACATTCTCTCTCACCCTTCCGGTAGTGATTTTGGATCGTGGGGCATCGTCTACGCATTCTCATCGATGTACATAGGCGGCATGGCCTTTCCGTGAGAGTGTGAGGCCTCGGCTTTTTCGTGCCCGTGTTACCATGCTCAGCAACTCTGTGACCAGCAAGGAAAAGTCTTCGCCACTTATAGAATGTGGACATTGGTATACCATAGGCTCTATGCCATGCTTTCAAGCATACCTGCTTATTATTTAGCATCAGCTTCTGGACCAGGCCATTCTGTGAACAAAGGTCTAACATGTTGAAAACAAATGTGGTCTGTGCGAAGCTTCGCAAGTTCCAATAGAACCTACGCATACTGCGCTATCTCGCCTGATGTGAAGTTTGCGCAGCATCTTCGCATGCAGCAGGGCGAAGACTTAAAGTCTAGAATGGAAGCTGCTGTGATTTTTCTCTCAGCTTTAGTGGCCACGGGGAGGTGAGCGTGGGGTCCGGTTCACCATTACATGCGTCCTCTTTGTTGCCTTTTAGGGCTCAATTTGCATGGTTTAGGGTTACGCTTCAAGCGGTATGCGTTTTAGCGGTCTTTATGAGTGTTGACACGGCAACATTGTCTACTAACACCAAGGCAATCGGCCACCTCACTGGGTCGATTGCAAGCGTGGCATTTCAGCACATGCTTGGCATCGCATAATTCGGCCTATCGGCATAGGGAATGTCTTCATTATCGTTCTTTGCCAAGTAGTCTTCTCCCAATCTCATGTCACAAACGGCTGATTAGGGTCAATGAAGATGATCACCCCAAGGGGCATACACGGAATGTTGCGGCGATCATGGAGTAGTGTGCAACTTTTCTCTACTAGCTTCGTCCTTGAAATGCCTCGAATGTTATTCGAAGGGCTTTCGGTGCTTGCAAGCCCGACCAATCAATTTTTTAATAAATGCGGTGGTGTGGATATTTCGAGGTTCTTGTGTAAGGGTAGCTATCCTGCGGCGGCCACAAAATAAAACTCCCTCGCGAATCCGCGAGTGTTGTAAATTCGGTTCGAGGATATGGCAAACTAATGCTTGAGAGTCGAGAATAACTTCCATAGACACTACAATGCTATCTCGGCAAGGGCAAGTTGTGGTGCTTGTCGAAGGCATGTACTTTTCCTTCGCCCATTTTGACTCCATGGAATAGTATGGACCTCGAGGCAGCCATGCGCAAGCACAATGGGCGTTATTGCTTTCGGTTAAAAGCGGTAGCGATTTCGCGAGCACTTTCACGTTACCCGGACAAACCAAGTTCAAGCAAGGGCGTGGTTAGCGGGATCGCGACCCGCGATCTCCTAAAGCGGCGATTACACTGTCTACATTATGCGTGCCTAGAGCAAGCGGCTAACATAGTCTCCTAGAGCAAGCGAGATACCATAGTCTAGATTATACGTGCACTGTTTAGATTATCTTTGCGCCAAAAATCGCCTTCAGCGATCGGGACGAGTACTAGGCTGTCTTTGTAGGGACGACTAGCGGGGAGAAGTAGATGAATCAATAACCCACGATGGGTAACTTTATGGGAGAGCATTAAATGGTACCTTAGTCTAGAATATGTTAGGAAAGATCGCCAGCGATCGATGTACTACTAGCTGTGCCTTAAGGATCACATAGAAGAGGAAGATTAATGACATCAGCGCCTACAAATAGGAACATCTTAAGAATTGTTGATGCGGGCAATCTATATTACCAAATTAGAGCGGGATTTGATTTACGGACACAAAAAGGGTGCATCGCGGCCGATTTAAGCGAAAACACGGTTTAATGAATGAACTTGCACTGTCTTTGGCCTTCAATGAATTCTACAGCGTCAAATATGCTTGGATGCTTTGAAATTCATCGGGCGCCATTGTAATCCAACATAAGCGCCTTCAAATTAACTCCGCGCCTCGAACAACTCCTTCCCAAGCTTTGCAACAATGAAATTGTTGGAGGGTCTTACGCATTTGAAATGGATTTGAATTTCAAAATGGTGTCCTTCGGCGGGACCTTTTATGCCCTAATGTCCCTGTCCCTATCAATTTAAAGCCCGACATGCCGTGGGTGATTTCTTTGTCATTTCCAAGCGCCCCCGAGTCACTCTCACACAAATTCTCACGTGTCACCATCCGTCGTTGCCAAAAGCTGGGGGTTGCTTTTAGGGGTAATGGGGAATAGTATATGCGCCCGATCATAATGGCGCCGCCCGATCATAATGGCGCCATAATAATCATAAGGAAGGCGCCCGTCATAATGGCGATGTCTATAAAAAGAGTGGCGTTCATTTTTCGATCACCCTCGCGAAAATTTCTAGCGCTTTGACAAATTTCTAGCGCCATCCGAAATATTCTAAGCGCCACCATGTCACCGGCGCCCTCGCCCTCGAGAGAAGGTAATTTCAGCGATTTTTATAGCATAGGTATCGCCATAACCCGGCCATGTCTTTTTAGGATAGTTAGATGGTAAGCTACGATCGCGCTGACGCGATAGTTGTGACCACGACCTTCCCTCTTTTTGGAAGGTAGTGCTCAAGACAATGTGGCGCGATAGTGGCGAAACAATTTATATAAAAGCGTAATACTCATTTGTTAAGTAAAAAGAGCGGCGGCGTTCTTGCCAGCATAATGGTGACAGAACACCCTTTATTAGTTTGCAACTGATGAATCGGATCGCGGCCGCGATCCTTAGGAACACCTTCTTCCAATACTAGTGCATCTAACCTGTGTTCAATTGCTTCTGCAGCCCTCGAACTATTCCGCGGGCCTAATGTAGAACCAATCAGAATTGTCACTCCCGATAAAAGCAGGAAGTGGTGTGTTGAAATCTCACAGGCAAAACCTCATGTCACTGGAGACTTGCCGAAAGGACTTGTGTTTGTTCTTTAGGAATGGGAAGGGTCCAGAAGATTACGAGCAGCTAGGTATAGTTATTGCTATGTGGGAAGGCACCAAAAATAATGTACAGGATGCAATAATTTGCAGCGTAGAAGATACTCAAGGGCTGCAGTTTGTCGAGTACGTTTTGAGATGGCAGAATTATGATCCATCCATTATGATTGCGAGTAAAGTCAACAAAGCGGCAAGCGGCAAGGGGATGCCCACCAGTGCTAAGGGATTTGGCTGGATATTGCCGTCCTATGAATCCTTAAGTTTGTCGGGTATAAAGTGCAACACGGATATACTTGTTGGATTTAGCATGTGCAGAAAAGGTCTTTCAGCTGATAAGAAACCTCCTTCTGCTGCTTTGAAGGCTACTAAAGACAACAAACTGCCTTCAAGGATGGACACCAACTGGCTCAGGGCTGTTTCAAAGAAGAGATCCGTGGCCCCTTTGCAGGCTATTGGCGAACCATCCACTCCAAAGGATACTGTAGTGCCCATAGAGGCAAATGTTGTTGTTCCGCAAACAATCGCTTTGTAGCCCCCTCGGCAAATGTTGGTTGTTCTGCGGTAGTTGACCCTTCGGCTCCGTCATGCTTTTGATTGCTCCCCCGGAGACTTCGGGGCACTAGAAGGACAGCCATCAAAGAGGATCCCGCCATTCGGGATAAAGATTCCAAAGGTGCGCCGCGGATGGCGGTCGCGCAACCCGGCGTCTTCTACTCCTTCCTCGTCGACTAAAGCAACACCTACCAGCCACTTATTGCCACGGAGAACTGATCCCCAAATGCGGAAGATTTGAAGTTTAATCCGGATGAAGAAAAGCGGCTCGGGAGGCGACATCAAGCTCGAGGAGTTCAAAAGATATTACCCAATGGGTGTAAAGCTGGTTCCAAAGGGTTAGCATTTTCGATTGCGAACCAGCTCCGCTAATATGACACATAGAGTCGGTCGAATGACCATGTACGGTTTCTTGATAAAAGCTTCAAGAAATACCCGGCGGAGGTTCTTACACTGCCGATCTCGTTCCATATGATCCTTTAACAAGGTGCATTTACATCATATTTATTTCTTTCTTGTCATATTGGTTACATATATAAATATGCTCAACCGGATCGCGGTCGCGATCTTCGTGAACAATTTCTTGCACTAACTAGTGTATCTCAATCACTTGCAGGAAACTAGTCACTTGGTCGCGCCCAGAAGAATTGGCAAACAAGAAATTTTATATTATTTATGGTAATCACAGCATTTTTGCTGCACAGTTTTTATGCACATGCGTGGGCAATGTCGAGCAAAGGTTGGAATTTGCGAAAGCATATTTAAAAAGAAGAAGTCGTGTATTAAATGGTAATCTCTCCAACAAAGAATACATTCAGATTTCCATCTGATTACAGCGGCGTCATCGTAACTTGATATACAAAGAACCAGCGATAGAAAAGCTCCAACAACTAAGAAACCAGCACAAGGCATTCGGATGTCCTCCACAAGGGCCAACAGGAACTGCAGTGACATCCGCCTGGAAGGTATGTTTTTTGTTTATTTGCTCAGGACAATCGCCGTCGTGATCCTAACCAGCACTTCTGTGCAGGATTTTGTCGAGGTGGCTACCACAACACTGAAGGTTAAGGAACTGAAGGATGAGAAGCAGTTCCTATTTATGCAAGATTCTGCCTGGTCTAAACTCGTAGAAGTTGTCAACAAATGGGCAAGCCGAAAGCTCAGCGATGATCGGGGAATTACGGAGAAACCTTCAAAGGAATTCTTCAACAAGACATTCACGAGAAACCTACGAGGAATGAACAATCTTTGAGGTAAGCCCGGTTGATGGGCCGAAATCTTACGGGGCAAGGTTTTCTTGAAAGTGCTTTGAGGGGGGTATACGGGGCGTTTTAATTGCGGTCGAGGGCTCTAGACATGAGAACACTTTCACTCATGCGTCGTGAAGTGTTATCATCGCCAATTCTATCTCGGAGAAGCTATACAATAATTTTGAAGAGTTGGCTTCATGTTTTTCAGAGCTGTCGAGCAACATCTCACGGATATTCTGGAACCTGATTCCGAATCGTCAAAGCAAACTATAATAAAAAAGCGGTTCAAGGTAATCACTGCAGTTTTTGGAAGCTATTGTTGCTATAATGAGGGCGATGAGGCCGGGAAAATGAAAAGAAGCAAAACATCGTGCAAAGACGTAACAAAAAGTGGCATCCTTGTATGCGCATGATTGTCGAGAAAAATGCCGGTTTGATTTTTGTAGACATCGCGTAGTTTTTCCACCACGTGGGATGTGAAAAAATACCACATTTTTTTAGCGAGTTGCGGGCATGACACATGCAAAAGTGTACCATATTGTCATGTTTCTCGGTCGGTACATTTGCCAAATTTGTTTTATGCAGTCTTAGCGGATACAAGGTAGCTCCCATGTTTCCCTAGGGGCTTATGAAGAGAAAGGATGGGAGAGCAAAAAAAATATAAAAGAATTCGGTATTATGTCGACCATGTGACAATAAGCGGGGAGTGGCGTTCGTGTCTTTGCCCGTTAAACCCAACTTGGAGCTGCGGTGACTCAAGTCACTAAAAGCACCACAAAGCACTCCTCTTCCAAAATATCCAGATAAGCTGGCGGCGAAGATGTAGATGCAAAACAAAAAGAAAGTATTTGGAGTTCTTTTCTGAGGTAAACCCAAATTCTCATGGGCAGACTATGGAAGGCGACCGTCCTCAAGAGCCGGGCAAAACCTCTTATGTCTATTATATAGTGAAGGAGCTGGTACCATTAGAAGGTTGCGTTTTGGATTTCTTCTCGGCGGAGCTGCCTCAAGGGTAGCGTTGATGCAAGGGAAAGCGGAGTGTTGCTTTTGAGTTTGGCGACAAGGTATGCCGTTTCCTTAGATCTTTCTTGAGATTCTAGAGAAAATGGCAAGGCGACATGGAAGAGGAAGGTGATGAGCAAGATGAGCAAGCGTGAAGAGCAAGGTTCCGACAAGCGATATTAATATAACACGGGGGGGAGCGGATCTCGACAACATGGATCGGATACTAGAAGGCACGGATCAGAAAAGCGAAGAAAGGATCAAGGGAGACGGGGGGCGATAGAAGCGGTGAGAGAGAAGCACAGGCAAAACTTGATCCAACTTTCAAGAAGCTTGAAGCGAACGGGAACTTGGACACCGTAATGCCACTGCTAACTAAGCAACTGGACAAGCAACTGGACAAGGCCCTTCCTAATTTGGAGTATGGTGAAACTTCTGAAGCCGCCTTGGGAAGTGGGAGAACCTCCCCCGACCCTTCACCTAAAAGGCAGAAGCTGGTACCCTCTAATGAATAATATTCTGAGCAATTGCAGGACGAATTGTTTAATAGCCAAGATATGTCGAAGCGTGTTCAGAACGCAGACAGGCAATGGGTGTTGACATCCCAGAAACAACTGGATATACTGACATGGACCTGTCACAGACCCTTGCTATTGGAAGAGAGCATATTGCAAGAATAGCTGCTCAACATGGTGTTGATCCGAGGACCGTATTGAGACTTCGGTGATATAGCCTTAAGCCTTTGTCTTTGGGCATTTTGTACAAAGATTTTGTTATAACATTGTGTTTACATTTTCACCTGTTTTCAGGTTCAATATGAGTTATGCTTTTTCAGTTCAGTATGTGTTCAACTTTTGTACACTATGCTTTTGTGTTATCTCAACTTAGAATAGGATAAAAAATAGTCCGAAGATCAGCGGTGGCGATTCTGTACATCAGTTATACATCCCCCAGATGGTAATTTGACCACGAAGCACACAATGTGCTTCTTGTATTCTGCCTTCACTTGTTCTCGCTAGAATCGCAATGGCGATCCTTACGACCACTCGTGATGCTACTCAAACCCCTCGGTTACTGTAATGCCAGCTTTGGCCTACAGGCCTGGTGTCAAATTCTGGCGCGTGTTTTTTTTTCAAGCTGAACTTAGGATTATTGAGGCTTGGTTTTGGTAGAGAGGAATCATTTCTTACCATCCCCGGGGTGACCACAACCTATTTCGTTGTCAAACGAGAAAACGAAATTTCTCTAATTAATGAAACCATGCTTTAAACTATGTCTAAGGATCATCCTTCACAAATATTTCTACTTCCTTCTCTTGCCGCCAAGAACCAGAATCATGTCATAACCGTCTCCTCTGGGGCTGTCTTGGTCCAAGCATGTGCGTGCAAGGTGTGAAATGGATCCATCCTCACTCCGTCGCCATCGCCATAGCTCTTAGCATAGGTTTGTCTCTGTGATGCTAGCTGGTCCATTAGGATTAGTGTTTCGTCCAAGTCTTCTTGTCACATTTGAGTTTTTTTAGTTTTACTAAAGTCTAGTAGTTTAAGTAAGTCAGTCGCATTTGATTAAAGTGGGTCACATTCTGACGTTTGGGACTCATGCGTAAAATGGGGCTCAGTCAATTACCACTAGATTTTTCCATGAGACAACAAGAAGAAGATTTACAAAAAGCAATCCGAAAAAAAAAAAAACAATATCTACAAGGAAAAAATGGGGAAAGGGGTGGGATGGGACCAGATGGAGGGGGCAAAGAAAGGAAGGAAGGAAGGAAGGAAGGAAGGAAGGAAGGTTCTTTTATCGTCCGCGGAGGCCAATCGGCCTATGGGACCCAAATTACACGGGTGCAGCAAGCTTGCTACCCGGATTAAAAAACCCCCGTACGAGGGAAAAACCGTCGCAGCAACAAGCCTGCTGGCAGCTGTACAAATATACATATACACATGAATTTTCGGCACATCAGGTAGGCGCGCGGGGACAGAGGTGAGTCCGCAGATCCAAAACCTCCTGGAGGTAGGAGCCAAGGGATCGAACTGACTTAGGGTATGCTACAATTACGACTTAGAGTATGCTACAATTACAATTAAAGAAGACCTAAATGGGTACAGAGACACGAAGAAGAGAAACATTGCTTTGCACACAGCCTTAAACAATGTCCACTGCCATCTTCGTATCCATTTTTATGGCCTTATCTAATTTTTGTGGCCATCGATCTCTTTAATTCAAGATCTAACGATGAAAGTAATGCCACATCGGTTTTTGTTGAGGTGGATGTGCTATGTGGATAGCCTGGAATTGCAAAGAAGGTTGTAGGATTGATTGGGCTGGCGTGCTAAAAAAATAAAATAAAAAAAATCCAGAAATTTTGTTACAAGCGAGAACCAAAAAATCTATGTTTGATGGGAAGAAGAGAATAGAATAGAATAGAATAGGTTTTTAGCATCCACGGAGACCAATTGGCCTATGGGACCCAAACAAAAAGAGAGCAGCAAGCGTATTACTGACAGGATTAAAAAACCCCCGCCCCGAAGGGTTTTCGAGGGAAAAACCACAGCAGAGATGTGAGTCTAGGATTTGTATTTTTCTGATTTGTTGGTAAGTAGGCTGGACCATATTGAAACCTCTTGTGTGTTTTTAATGCATGAAAATTTGAATCTTTCCATATGGCACATAGACCTCTGATTTCATAATTATAAATTTAAAATTTTCTAGGATGTTCTTAGAGTTTGGTTAATGTCAACTGAATAAACACCTCAAGATTAAAATGGACCTCTTAATGCGCAAGGGCTAGGATTTTGCCTTGCATATCTAACATAATAACTTGGGATGCACAATGTATATTTATACGCTTTTACAATATGATTTTACTATGATTTGAAGCCTTACGATGATTTGAAGCCTAGAATGTTTTGAGAATTGACCAATGGGGTTGATTGGTCAAACACTTCATACCTCAAATAAAAAGTTATAAAAAATAGTAACTTTTGCAAGATGGTCTAAAATGGCATAGAAATTAGTTATGGACATTTACTGGTCAACAAGCATGAATATGCAGCTCATGCTAAATGTGACGTTCTCGTCTATTATATGCCTTGTATACATCCAAGTAACGTATAATGACGGCTAAGTCACGAGTATGTCTACCTATTATGGGGTGGTACATAATCCTAAATATATTAATTAACATGGAGGGGAACCTAGGCGCCATGTGGCACCAATCGATTGGCAAAGTTAAACTTGCCATTTCTATTAGCCTTAAACTCTAATTCGAAATTAGGGCAAAACCTAATTCTAGAAAGGAAACCTAGCGATGTTAACTTAATTATTTCTTAAAAGATAGCTATTTTAAATCTAATCAATAATTAATCTAATTTAGAAACTGCCACCTGACCCAAATCGATTTTGCAAGCGGGATTTACCAATTAGAGTTCACCCAAATTGGGGCTTTGCCAAATTGGATTTGGGGGAATTTGGAGGAGGAGAGCATTCAACTAGAGGACTATGGAGAACTTGCAAGATAATGGATCTAGGCAAGACATCGATTAGTGGGAATAGATAGCTTGAGTTTCTAGTTAAGAATTGGCCCCTGTTTGATTAGGTGGATGTTTAATCTTATGTTGATTCTCAATTTGAAGTGATGAATGGATTTATGGTAGTCTTTTGCTGCAATTCTTGTGTTTTTGGAATAAGGGAGGGTAGAGACCTGAAAGCTAGTAGGATTATAGATATTTCTAGATAAAATCCTATAAATCCCAATAAATGCGGCTTATGCATAGAAAGCATCTGGCTATAGATGTGTGGAGATGGGGCCTGACTGACCGTGGCTACTGGGGCCCTTATAGTGTGCTAGCTTATAGTCGGTCATTGAGTGTGGGCCGGATATTGGGTCTGACACCCCCTGGTGTTGATCCGAAAGGTCGTCCTGCTCAATAGGTGCGAGTGAGCTCGGCCTATGGATTTTTGGGATGTTAAGTCAGTTAAGTCAGGTACAGACGTGTATCACCACAATCCTCTAGCCATCCATGGAACCATTGTGCCCCAGGAACGAACTTGTCACATTCCTGCCTCATTAGACTGGGGAGATGCAACCTGGAGCAGCCTCACAGGGTGACTCCATGGGATTGTGCCTCTGGAAGGCTACAATCGCGCCACATCATGTTTCAGCCTCTAAGCAAAGTATGCACAGGAGTGACGGATAGAGTGGACTAACCTTAGCCAATGTTCTATGCCAGCCAATGCCATTATCATGATTCCCTCTGTTGTTACCCGAAGACCCCCACTGTCAGTTGACCCCCCTTTGAGTCTGATCCTAGGGTAGAACCCTCACTTATGATGCATTGTGTATGTTATGTTGATGTTTGTATTAATGATGGCTAGGCCACCCTTCATGGTAGCATATTATTTGCGCGTATTGTTACCCGTGCCAACATATATGTACGCTTCTACAGTGTAGGCTACTCCAAGTGAGGAATGGGACCAATGACACCTCCATGTCCTTCACTCGAACACTTGGCCATCACAAGTGGTCCAAGTTAGATAGAGGGGCTTTCTGAAGGGCCCTTTTTTTTTTTTTTTGAAGAACTGTGTCATCAATATATTAAAAGAATGGTAATGTTACAAAGCAAGTGAGGAGGAAGGAGAACTGCCCCAAAGAGGCAGCGATACCTCGACACTCCACAACAAACTCACAGAAAACATGCAACTCTACTGCTGTACAAACTGACCATCACCATCTACAACACCCAAGAAGTCCCGCCAAATGGCAAACTTCCGCTCTACTACTCCCGGGAACACCAGAAAGCTTTGAAATAGCTTGTACCTGAGTCGAGGAATCAGAGAGGCTGCAGGCTGTTGAATCCCCTGAAAGATCCACAACCGCCGCTGCTTCCAAATCAGCCACACCAACCAAGCCACGCACAGATGCAAGGCTTGCTGCCGCAAGAGCGGCCAAGCACCAGGATACACATGAAGCAGCAACTGCTGGCTAGTCAATCTCACCTGAAACAGAGCCCTAACCCAATCCCAGGCAGCCTACAAGTGAGGGCATAAAACCAGACAAGGCTCCACAGTCTCACGGAAGTGAGCTCCATGTCCACGTCCAAACCGAGCGCCATCGAGAACCCGGAAGCTGCAGAGACCACTTGCTTGAAGGGGGCAGTGTGTCATGAATAGCCAGCACCCGGTAAGAAGACCGCACAAAGCAAGAAGACACAACATCCGGATGAACCTTCTAAACCTGCATCACCACATCATCCTGAGGGACTATAGGTATGTGTAGCGGAATACTCCCCGCCACGTGCTCCCAGATAGCCCGGTCACTGCCCCTCAGGCAAAAGCGAGCTCGAAAGAACTCCCACGAAGCTAGCTGACCACCCCAATACCAATCCTCCAAGGTGAGCACAGTAGCTCGCCTCCAACGGGCCTGCGTCCGAGCATGCACAGTGGCAGCCAAGGGCAAGTGCGCAGGGGGTAAAGGAACCCACAAGAAAGGAGAAGAGTGGTGATAACTGAGGCATAATCTAGCTGGAAGAGCACACACACGATCCCAAGCCCGCATCACTCCTGTGAGAAAAGGGGATGCATGTGGGAAAGGCCGGAGACCATACAACAGTGCCCAGGGCAACTCCATATGCACAGACGGCTTCCCAAACGCCACACAATTATGGCGAAGAGACTGCAACAACAGTGCCGCACCAGGAGAAGATGCTCCATCCTGCAAAATGCTCCAAACAAACTTGGAGACCAACACCTTACTATGCAGTGCTAAATCCAGAATGGCCAAGCCCCCATCCTCCCGGGGCCGGAGACACTTCCACCAAGCCACTTTAACAACCGCCCCTTCATCATCCCCGCCCCACACAAAATTTTGAACAATCTTATCCAAAGCCTGTATCTTACCTTCAGGAGCTAGCATCGCAGATGCTGTATACACATGAGTGCTACAAAGTACTGACTTGGCAATAGTGATCCTACCTGCCATGGACAACTTGCTACCCTTCCACCAATTGAGGTGTTTCTGCAACCCCTGCAAAATCTCATCCCACACCCTCCCCATGGAAACATCCCCTCCAAAGGGAATACCCAACAGCTTAGTACACACATTACCTGGAAGCATCTTCCAAGGGAATAGAGCCAAACAAGGGAGGCGGAGTCAGCTGGGCCCATAATGCGGAGCACTTACCCCAATTCAGAAGAATGCCTGAGGCCAAGAAGAAAGTATCCAGCAAACCCTTCACATTCTGCAAATTCCTCTCTTCTGCCACCAAGAAGAGGAAAGTGTCATCGGCAAACTGGTTAATAATCTGCTGGCTACCATCCTGCATCCGAAGCCCATCCACCACTCCCTCCTCCACTGCAGCCAAAAACAACTGAGACAGTGCCTCCACCACAATCGTAAACAAAAACGACGCCAAAGTGAAGGGCCCTTTTTAAGAAAGAGGATTTTTTTTTTTGTTGAGGGAGGATATTTTTCGTATTTATACAATGGGAGCATCGTATAGGTTTGAGGAGCATTATAGTGGTATCATAGCCATGACCTCGGTAGATCGGATCATAGTACTGGACATGCCCTACTTAGTTAGGCCAAATAGTTTGTAGTGAGCATTAAAGTAGAAAATCCTTCTGTCTCAAAGGTTAAAGTAGTTGTTAATTAGGAAGACAAGGGGCAGAGGATAAATGAGAGGTAAGAAGTTTTGGGTAGAAACATCAGTTGCTCTCGAGGGCCATAAGATTTCGTAGGAAGTTTGGATCGAGGAGACTTGGGCACCGTTGTGTAGAGGACATTTGAATTGACCAAACCTTTAAAAAACCCCATCGGGAGATGGCTCATGTAAAAGATTTTTAGGGTTTTCCAAATTGTTGCACGTAAGACGTTTGGGTATTTAGAATTTGAAAATAAAGTGTATCAATGCTTCACGCGCAATATACGATGTGCATGTTATGCATAAGAGTTTAAACGCTTCACACACAATATACGATGCACATATTTTCGCCATATATAATTTTTATACATAAGCTTTTTGACCTGCGCGTCCTTTAAAAGCTCCTCCTGGGTTTTGAACTTGTGGCGTCTCGTTTCCAAGCCAAACCACGCCAAGGAAACTTTTCTAAGATTAAGAACTCATCTTTTACTTATCATTTAGTTTTTCGTTTTCTTATAACACAGGTTATTGAGACCCTAACTGCTATTCCAGTAGCTGCAACCTACTAACCTACTGGATCTGTACTCGCGGATCTCATCAAGCACTCTTTCCTTTTGTTTGGTTTGACTTTGGCTATGGGCAAAGCTCTTCCTCTCTGTGTTCCTTAGTGCTGGATGTACAACAATCCAAAAGTAGACATATTTAGAAGGACATAGTTCTTTGAGTTCCCAAGTTCCTTGTATGTATCCCTCTAGATAGCTTCTTTGACCAGATGTCATCCAGGCTTTGTTGCATCTTTTCCTATTAGACAAAGAGTTACACCCTTTTGCAACCTAATCCTGAATATTTGATTATGTCACTCTACTGCAAGGCTACATGCTTTTAAAATTTAAGACATACCTTCATAGTTTTCTTAATATGGATCTCAGAGTTCCATGAATATTCTGTGGGCTTGGCTTGTGGGCATGGCTATCTAACCCAATGCTAGATAGCTTACGCACAATGACCTAGCACAAAATAAAGTTACCATATCTTTGTATACCGATGAAACCATTTATTCCACAACGGTTACTCCACTATTCTTGTCCTTTTTGGACATATTTGGGTTGCCTTATGCTTTGTCCCATTTGATCGTTCTGGGGTATTGGTAAGCGATTTACTCTCAAGTTCCTTTGGAATTAGAAATCCAAAGGCTTATGGAATGATTTTTGCAAAGCATAGCAACGTGAAGGGATGCCTTGTTTCATGAGCAGAGCACCGACCAAACAAGAACTCCATCCAGAAGTCTCGAGTAGTTGTTCAAACAATGCATTTGCTGCTATTGCAATTCTTGTCTATTGCTGGCGCCCTCGCTTCATCTTATGTTTTCTCTAAGGTAATATATCTAAGTCTTTGAATGGCTTTCAAGCACTTTATTGCCTTTTCACATCGAGAGGGGGGCTTTCACCAATTGCAGAGCCGAAATCTATCCTTTCTTGCTAGTAGAGATTACCCTTTAAAGTCATGCAACTCATCCAAAAGTTATGGAGGTAGTAACCTTTTCATCCAGGTTGTCTAAAAATAATGAATGGTGGTCCTCCACCTTTTCTTCAATATATTCCTTATGGCTGTGGCCAATCCCCATTCCCTTGGCCCTTGAAGGGTGTTGCTTTCTTGTTTCCAACATTGTTCATCTCTTGTATCCAATCAACCCTAATGTGACATACAACAAACTCTTATCACGTAGAGTCAACTTAATCCTTTAAATGTTCTTTAGAGTCAACTTAATCCTTTAAATGTTCTTTGCCTCTCTTATTATCCACTAATATATGGGAAATCATTGATGTGTTATAGGAGATGTTGTTTTTTTGGTTTGACAAATAAATAAAATTTCAAAAAACATTGGCAAGTTCATAAATAACATATAATCCATTTATGATACAAAACGCATCCACGATAATATCATCTCTTCAATATCTTCATAAAAGCTTACTGCACTACAATGATGCAGGACGAAGGACATGATCAGAATGATCAGTTGGGCAGAGAATCAAGTAGTGGGGTGTGAAACCTTACCAAATCCGCCCGAAAATTTGTTGCTTTCGCCTAGAAAGCTTAACTAAATATCAACATATCATACATTATCAGAAAGATCCCGGAGAGAGCTTTCCAAAGCAATAAAAACACTCAAAATGGAGTCTGAATTAAAAAGTTATGATAAAAAACATACCATCAAATCTACATGACATGCACTTGCAAAATGGTATCCGAATAAAGAAGTACAAAAAGCATATACTTATCTTGATAGATCTGGGTTAAATCATATGCCAATGGAAATCTCTTTATATAAGCTTTCTAAAGAACCCAAGATCATTTGAATCTAACCTCTGTAACTCAAGTTATGAGCGTAGAAACAAATGGCGTTCTCTCCCCGGTGTTTCTTTTCTTTCTCTATTATTAGTGACAATTATTAGTCCTCAACATATTATATGTAGTCTGCACATTCCAGCCAAACTCCAAACCCTTCAGAGGTAAGCTTCAGGTTCACTTGCTTTTCTGTCCCCATCTCACTGCGTCGCTTACTCTACCAACTTGTATACCGTATGTATATATGTTACGTACTTTTCAACCTGTGGCAACATCCCACAACAATGCTAGACCTTTTCTTTAAATCAGTTCAAACCTAAATCTTATTAGTAATCCTGTAACAAAACCCACAGCCTATGTGTCAATCATGATGTGGCTGAACCATCAGCTTGCAAAATTGACAGTGGCCAATTCTATGTTGGAATTGCATAGGGTATCTAAATTTTAAATGGGATACCAAGCTATTGTAACCAACGCTTTAGTGCCTTATGGTACTTTAGTCATGTACATAAATTATCATATCCCAAGGATTATATGGATATCCCAAAGGTTAGTACAAATCAAGGGCCTTTCAAGGAAACCCCTTCTCATAGAGATTCCTTGCAAATCTAATGTTAACCATGTTCTTTTTGCGGACGTTACAAAATCCATTCTATTCTATTCTATTCTATTCTATTCTATTCTATTCTATTCTATTCTATTCTATTCTATTCTATTCTATTCTATTCTATTCTATTCTATTCTACCTATTCTTGAAATTGTAATTATTCTCTCCTAACCTCAACATATTCATTTTAATCTTCAACTGGTGTTCAAGGCTCTCGTTATCTTCTAGGCGGGTATCAATAATATGGGAAAATAAAATCGGGTAGGCCTATAGAATATATATTTATAAAAAGCTTAGTTTATTGGTTAAGGTGTCACTTCTTAGGGTCCAACCATCGACTTACGCCCATCTATAAATTTTAGCTAGCCTATGATTAATGAGTTAGCATTGCCCTTTCACAATTACATCATCTTTCAAATCTTATAAACCAATTTGGATGGCCTTGCCATTTTAACCCTTTCCTCTTTCTCAAGAGAAACCATGATTTCTTGGTTCAAGGGACTTCGATCATTATGATGATAGTCAACAAGGTGTCTATAGTTCAAATCTACGGAATCTGAGCTTTGAGAATGCATTCTTTAGCCCTGTATGCAATGCAAAACAACAGTCACAAGGCAGAGCTGTATGCATGGGGTCACCAGGCACACTTGTTCAGGGCCTTGGTTGAACCGGTCCTCCTCTATGGCGCAGAAGTGTAAGGGCCAGTGATATCCCTCACCACTTGGAGCGATCTAGAGCAGTGCTGAAGGCCTTCTTGGCCGAGCACGGGAGTGAAATCCACGGTCCCATATCAGATCTTGCTCCGGAGGCGGGCTTCCTTCCATTCTGAGGGCTGCTTATTTGGAACGCCACATTATTTACTTCCGAGGAAGGTGGTGGCTATGGATGAAGCCCGGCTGCCCAACCTTGCTTTGGCGGTGGCGATGGGCCCTTGGCGACTCAAAGCCCTTCTTTGGAAAGACAAGCAAGCCCGGTGGTTCTCGCGATGGAATGTGCAGGCACACAGATGTGGACCGGTGCATACACCAAGGAACGCTACTGTCTTGAAGTAGTACTTGGATGCTTGCTTCATGGCCAAGCTTTGGGATCTGAGAGGCCTGTCACATGTCAAGGTGGCAAATTATCGACGCCGAGGTTAATCCCATGCTCACGAGGGGCCCACACCACTACATGCGCACCCATCTACCCATGAAAAGCGCGGGGTGATTGCTTCCATTCGCGACGGTGCACACCACCTCCGCATTGAGACGGGGAGATGGATTCGGGGCAGCGTGAGGGCGAGAGTCTGTCGATCTTTGTCAACAGGGTGCCATTGAGGATGAAAGTCACGCCCTCCAGTCCTGTCCGGCATACGAGCATATCCGGGCTCGGTATGCTCGGTTAGTTGTGCCCCATCAGGCCCTGCATGAGCTACTGGGCACGGCCTCTGTAGGCTTGTTGGGATCGTACCTCCGGGAGGTAATAGATACGCGGACTCAGTTATGCCCCCCTGTCCGACATTAACCTCAGCTGTACTTGTGATTATGTATATAACTGTGTAGTATGTCAGCATCCTTATTGCTACTAAGGTTTTTCCCCCGAAAACCCTTCGGGGCGGGGGTTTTTTAATCCTGGTAGTAATACGCCTGCTGCTCTCTCTTTGTACTTGGGTCCCATAGGCCAGTTCGTCTCCATGGACGATAAAATCATAATCTATTCTATTCTATTCTTTGATATTGTCTTCCATGTTTTGGAGCATATCATATGTTGCTTGTGCCTTAGACACAGGAATCATGCCAAATTGCTAGTGTCAAACACTGATAATCATGCATTTTTCAAGCATATTAAACCAAGGACCTTGGACATGTGACATGATATCAACAGATAGGCATTTGAGCACATGGTGCATACAGTGAGAAACAAAAAATGCACATCAGATGAAGCACATAGATCCCCTGCTTGATCCCATTTACATATAACTCAAACCAGCTAAAATATTATTTCTAACAATAGTATTGTTTGGCCTTTGAATATCATACAATGGTGCAAAGCCTGGGGGCAAAGTTGAGCACTGTTCGTGGAAAACAAGGCTCCTCCTCAAAATCAGGATGACGTGGTAACCAAGTCCAAGGCCAAGCATTATTTAAAGCAAGAATCCTGGACAATCCACATAATATAAACATATCGCCAAGACCAATGCAGGCATTCAAGGCGAACTTTTGAGACCCTATCATTCGATATCCTTGGGGTAAATGCCCCATAAATATCCATTTACTATGTCTGATCCAACATCCACATCTACAATGACTCAATAAGTTCTAATTGCACTAGGAAAATGCAGCCATAAAGTTCCACAATCCAATATGAACTTCCCATGCCTTCATATGACGTGCTTAACTCGTCCCACTCATCATCTTGAATAGAATATATTAATAATGCATCTGAACTTATTAGCAAAGTTCTGAGACACAACATACAATCGACCTCTAGAAATTACAACAGTCTTGAGGGGTCTAATGAAACTTTGAGAGATAGATGCCTAGAACCATCTCTTCAACATCCACATAAAGCCCTTTCCCACAAAAATTATCTATCTGTTAATAATGATAAAAAGAAGAGCATAATTGAGCCAAACATGCATTACAGATTCACCAACTCTGGAGATTACAATAGCTCCATTGCAAACTAGTATTTCTGATGGAACCACAACTTGAAACGTCCTGTTTGCCTTCAACTAACAACCTAGTACCTTCGATAAAACTAGGGCAAGGTATTTGACCATACCCTTTAAACAATGGATTGCAAGCAAATAAATCCAAGCAACATTCCTGAGGCTTCAGCAGAAGTATTCTAGCTTGAGAAGAGTTGAGATAAAGATTTAGTGGGAGAAGCCATTTTTTCTAATCCAGATTATACAATAAGGCCAAGTTAAGAAGGAAACTTTGGAAGAAGTGCCCATTGTTGAGACCTGGAAAGCTAAAATCTCGATCCGTGGCTGGGCTATGGAGTGAAGATCCCACAATGAACAGTGCTGCCACCACAGAGAGGACGACAACTAGTTCTGGTTGTCCTGGATAAGGATTTGAGCACCAACAAATTGCCTGCAGTTGCAGATTAAGGCAGGTAACTGGAATATTTGGGTATAATATACGGGCATATTTAGAATAGCCCCACCGTAGCAAAAAGAAAACTAATACTTCAAATTTTCTTTACTCCAAATGACTCCTGAATCTAGAGGATAATTTACAATATTTTATTTATTTTATTTTATTTATCTAATGCTCACTTAGGACCTTGAGAGGCCATGGAGCACTAATATTTACAACTTTATGAAAAATGATCGGTGTGTATCCACCTTGCTTATATACTCTCCTAACAAATATGGTTCCAAATTCAACAATGCTGGAAAGTCTTCCATGTGTAATATGCTCATAAGCTGAGCAATGTAGAAATGTATGTGCCTCATCCTCTACATCTCCCGAACCACATATCTCACACTTCCTGTCTCCCATGGGAACTTTGAACCACCTGCCTACTTCAATTCCCAGACGATGAGAACTACTTCTGTACCTGGCTATAATTTGTTTATATGCTTTTGGAATATCTGAAAATAAGTAAGCTTGGCTTTTGTAATCTATAATGCTGTTGACTTCTCTTACGCTTGCTTCATCAGCAAGCTTTGGGATGCCAGCGCCCTTGAACAGGTCAAGACAGCACACTACCAGCGCCACATAAATCCCACATTGGAACGAGGCCCACAATGCTACCTGCGCACCCACTTGCCCATGAAAAGACGCAGACTCATTGCCTCCATTCGCACAGGGGCACATCATCTTCGAATTGAGACAGGCAGATGGATTGGTGAGCCACGTCAGGACAGGCTCTGTCAATGCTGCCAAATGGGAGTCATTGAGGATGAATCTCATACCCTTCAAAGTTGCCCAGCATATGATCAAATCCGGACGCGCTATGCTGAGTTGGTCAGGCCTGGCCAGCCGCTACATGTGACATTGAGCACGGCATCCGTACGGATGCTAGGATCATACCTTCAAGGGGTCATGGACATGCGAGATCAGCTATGTCCTCCACGCACTTGACATATACATACACATTTATTTCATGATGATGTATACTTGTACAGTTTGACAGCATTCTTATTACTGCCACGGTTTTTCCCTCGAAAACCCTTCGGGGCGGGGGTTTTTTAACCCGGACAGTAATAAGTTTGCTGCGCTCCTTCTGGGTCCCATAGGCCGATTGGTCTCAGTGGACGATAAAAAAACTATTCTATTCTATTCTATTCTATTCTATTCTATTCTATAGTGTACCATTCTACTACCTGGGGCAGCCCATAAGTAATCTATTGCAAGTCTTTCCAATACGGCTCTTGCCTCCTTTTTGTCACTAGGCCAATTGGCTTCTGACAGCCCCCATTTATTAGCCCAATTCCAAAAATCTCTTAGCCACCCTTGCTCAGCATTAGCCATAGCTTGATGGGAGATTCGAGCTGGACTCTGTTCTCTAAGCCTATTTACAAAATTTACAGATTGGTATAGAGCTTCAAACTCTAAGGGGAACATCCCAGCTTCTGCAAGCATGATTGCATATGGAATTTGAGCTTTGATTCCCAGCTCCTCCCGCAAGAACATTTTCTGCATGGCTTCTATTTGGCTCCGTAGCCTTGCTGAGCATCCTGGCCCCCATACTGGAGTTCCATATAGCAATACTGTTTGTACTAATGTTTTGAAAAGCATTTTTTTCAGCTCCCAATCTATTAGAGATGCTTTATGACACCTCGTAAGCATACTATACAAAGCTGATTTACCTCCCATGACTCTTCTTTTTACACATTCCTTCCAATTGTATTTTGAAGCAAAATCAATGCCTAAATATTTGTAGCAGTCCACTATTTCAAGTGTATGTCTCTGGTAAAAGAAATCGGGTCTCTCCTTGGTTCCAAATATCATGATTTTGGATTTAGCCACATTCACTTTCATCCCTTTTGCCATGCAAAATCATTCTAGCCCGTGCAAGTGCTTCTGCAATATTTATTTCTTGTTGGCTAATAACACCACATCATCTGCATATAATAAGAGATGGAAAAGGTATGTATCTATTTGTGTGCCTGATAGAGGCTGATTTTTCAGCCATTCTTCTAGTTCATCAATGAATATGCCAAATAGAGTTGGAGATAACGGGCACCCCTGACGTACCCCCACCGTGCTTCTCACTAATGTGCATAAATTCATAGAAACTTTAATCAATACCTCTGAATATAACTGAGCTATGGCTTCTCTAATTTCTTCAGGGACCCCAATCTGTATCATTCTCTCACTCAGTTTATCTCTTGGAACAGAGTCAAATGCTTTTGCAAAGTCAATAAATGCCACAAACAATGCTGCATTTGGATTTCTAGCCTTCTCCACTAATACTCGAAGTGCAAGGGCATGGTCTAAGGTAGTATGCCCCTTCCTAAAACCACCCTGGTATGGAGAGCGCTTGCTATGTTCTTCTGCCCAAGAACTAAGTTTATATTCCAGGAGACTGCCCATAATTTTAGCAAATGTATTTCCAATTAGAATTGTTTTGTAATTTGCTACATCCTTCTTGTCACCTGCTTTGTGAATTGGATGGACCATATTGGTCCTCCAACTATCAGGCAAACCACTTTTGAACCCTTCATTTATCAAGCCTGTAAGTGTGGACAAAGTCCTCTGTCCGCTCATTTTTAGGAGCTCCACACACACGCCATCCAAATCACATGCTTTATTATTAGCCATGTCACTTAATATCTCCTCCACCTCATGTTCTTTAAAAGCAATGCATGCGCTGGAGACCATTCTTGGCATGCTATTCTGACCACTCTTTTCATAGAGGTCTTTTACTAGTTGCATCAGGGCATCTTCCCTTAAACTGGAGCGCTCAAATCTGCCCTTAAACATATCCCAGAAGGCTTTTGGTGTATGTTTGAGGTGCTCTGTCAATTCTCTTTGCTTTTTCTTGAAGTAATCGCGCTTCTTTTTTCTCAAGAGTTGCTTGTACCATTTTGGTTTACATATGCACCTTTTTGGCAATCTGTTTGTAGCTATCTTGCATTCCTCATCCCACCATGCATTGCAGGGTCTCCCATGAATGCGCTTTTTGGTCACACCAAATGTTTGCTTTGCAGCATCCAATATTAACCTTGTAAAATGGTTTGCATCTGCTACAAATTTGTCCTGACCATGTGGCTTGTTCCAATAAATCTTCAATGCACTTTTTATATGCTTCATGTAGGGTGTAATTCACTTTAATCTTAGGATGAAAGGGCTGCTGCTGTAAATTAGTTTCATGACATGTTTTAAGCATTATAAATAGGGGTTTATGATCAAATTCTGGAAGCTTTTCACCAATCCATAAGTCCTTAATCATACGTGCATCTTTAGCCAACAAATAATCAACTGTGCTTGCTCTAGACTGGCTTACAAACGTGAACTTTCCTGAATTCATGAAAGAACCAATGCCATTGATGATTTTTAGCCCACACATTGTTCCAAACTCTACAAGTAATTCGCCCATGCTATTGGACATAATGTCTTCAGATGTTCTCATATAAACTGGATCCAAAATCTCATCTAAATTTGCATCCGAGATATCAGCAAATGCTTTTACTTGCTTGTCACCTGTGCGCCCATTAAAGTCTCCCAGAATGAAGATCTCACCAAGACTACTAAAGTGCAAGACATCTGAGCACAAGTTACTGAAAGGATCCTCTTTATTTAACGTTCTCTTATTATACACAGAAGCATTAAGAGGTGCAAAATAGCATACAACAAAAAACAAGACTGACCTTTTTGTCTTTACCTGAAGCCACATATATTGCTTGTGCTGATCACGCCTGACAACCTGTACCTCTAGTTTCAATTTTGATTTTCCATATACTGCTATGCCACCAAAGCCACGTCCTGCTCCTAGTAATTTTTCATTCCAGATTTGTTCAATCAAATCAAAGCCATCAATATCAGGTAGTGGACGAAATTGGTGTGCCCAAGTCTCTGTAAATAAAAGCAAATCATTTGTTGCCCATATATCCAATGTAGCCTCAATCTTTGTTTGGTTGAGTCCATGTGCATTCCATAAGCTCAATCTCAAGGTCCCTGTTTCCTACCTTCTCTTCCTGTTGGTTACAACTACTTTGCCTCCCTGATCCAAATATGCTACAAGTCCTGATGTTCTAGCCTCTTTCACCTTCATCCATTTTTTCTTTCTACTCTCTAGCTGAGTTGGAGTTAGATCCATATCCAACCAGATTTTTTCTCCCTTCAATGAGCCTCTATTCTGCAGTACTCTATCCCGAGCTTCCTTACTCCTGAATTTCACTATGATAGGGCGGGTATAAGACCCTATTTTCCCTACCCTTTTTGCAGAAACAAACCCAGGCTCATGCAGATGCATAGTCTCTGCAAATATTAGAATATGATATTAGAATAAAAAATATTCTCACCCCCGCGACACCAACAATTAAGGGTTTGCCCTTCCCAGCAAAAAAGATTCTAGTCTAGGAATAAAAAAAATTCTAGGAATAACGAACCATGCTAATGGACCGGTTACTCCTCGATAGAAAGAAGGTATAATCGAGGGTTCAGATTATAGCAATGAATGATAACCAAAGGTCATTGTACACGAACGCAATGTCCACCACCGAAAACATATCTCACACACATGCCTCCCACCACCAATTTTCTTTTCATATTCACTGATCCTCTCGTCACTTGGCCTATTGGTTATCTTCCATGGCCCGACCTCTCCCTGTTCAGGTATTCAACCCGAAGGGCACCTGCAGGGTTGTCAGCACAAAGCCCATGCCAGGTAGTCGCTGGATTAGCCTGCTTACCGATGCTGGATGCCGCGTAGAGGTACTTAATTATCACAATTTTGTGTGCCATGTTGAATTCTCACAAGGGACACAGATAACCTCTTTCCTTAGAAGTAGAAATGGGTTCAATTCATTAGACTGTAGTTGTCAATATTGTAGTTTATATGTATGTTGGGTGGGACTTCATTTATCTAAGCGATTTATTGCTTTTAACTTTGTTACATGTGATATCATATTACAGGTTTGTACAGCTGACAAGACAATATTAACAGTGGATGACATTCTTACACTTATTGGTACTAAATGTGATGGAGTGATAGGTCAGGTAGGCATTGGCTGTGTAAAAGGTTTAATATTAAGAAGATGCATATATACTAATAATAAACCTCGACATATAGTTGACAGAGGACTGGGGAGAAGAATTGTTTTCAGCATTGAAGAGGGCAGGTGGCCATGCTTTCAGTAACATGGCAGTTGGGTATAACAATGTCTCTGTGGATGCTGCCAACAAGTATGGAATCTCGGTTGGTAACACTCCTGTAAGTCACTCTTGTCCTGAACCTTGGTATACTATTATTTATTGAAAAAACTAATTTGCATAGATATTTTGCTCCTCAAAGTTTGTTGAATCTTGTGGCCATAGGGTTTATGTACTGGCACCTAGTATCATTCAAATGTAAATTAGGCACATGCTATTTCTTAATCTTCACTTATATTTTTCTCTTACTGTGCAGGGAGTTCTCACAGAAACAACAGCAGAGCTTGCAGCATCTTTGACGCTTGCAGCAGCGCGTCGAATTGTTGAGGCAGATGATTTTATGCGAGCTGGAAAATACAAAGGATGGCTTCCTAATCTGTATGTAACCATAAAAGTTATTCTATTCTTATCATGGAAGATTTTAGACAACATACATGGACAATCCAGTATAGGCTGTGTGTAGGGGAGAGCTATTAACAACTTGAGTATTTTTATGTTGCTAAGGAATGTTTAAAGGTGGAAGGATTACTAGAGTTGAAATATAAACATCTCTGGATAGTGCTATCATTGACTGGGTACTCTTGGCAATTATTATGGGTGTGTTTACATAAATAGTTGCCTCGAGACTAAAAAATGGTCAGAAATTTTATGCTTAGACCAACCAGGAAGGGGTAAAGAATGCAGTAGCGAAGATGATGCAGTTAGGAAAGTTAGGTGCAAAGCAATCAAACTTAGGACGCTAAGGGTGGCACCTATAATGCATTGAATTATCCATCAAATATTGCGTTTCTTTAGAACGACGTCAATGGTTACATTTGAGGTCTTGAAATGTGTCATATGCTGCCAAGGAGCAATTGGCACATGCGTGTTTGAGAACTGAAGAATCCATGGTGGGCCGACGCTAAAGGCAAGTATGCGATGGGAAGTGATTGTAAGTGATTAGTTCTGGTGATTGTAAAAGAGGTGTAGGTGATTAGCTCTGGTGATTTTGAAAGAAGTGTCTATGGTTTCTACAGACACGCAATTTTGACATGCAAACACACTTTGCCATTCTCCTTCATTCTCAGTCATTTGTGCTGCGATGCATCTTTCGTATTCAAAAGTTCTGTAGTCCGATAAAACAGACTTCTACAGCCTAAACATAAAAGCATTTTTTTTTCCTGCTAATCTCAGGATGTACAAACAGTTAGAACAGTTTCTTGCTTTTTATTTAGAGGATCACGTCTCTGGAATAAAAAGTATATGTTTTTTATAGGTTTGTTGGGAACCTCTTGAAAGGGCAAACTGTTGGCATTATTGGTGCAGGAAGAATTGGCTCAGCTTATGCACGGATGATGGTATTGTTTTCTGAACTGCAGAAGAATGCTGGGCTTTGATCAAAGAAATGGCTTTTTTTTTTGGAATTAAAATTTCATATCCTTGACGTGCAGGTTGAGGGTTTTAAGATGAATGTTATTTACTACGACCTTTACCAATCAAGTCGGCTTGAAAAGTTTGTCACAGGTACTACTCTAATGTATTATGTTCAACCTCTTTAGTATGTAGACCTATTGGTGCTTGTTCTTTTATTTGTTAAAATGCTTACTGTTCAAGAGACCCCACATTGACATGACCACAGTAATTTGAATGTATTTTACAAAGTAGAACATGCATGCATGCAGAAAGAAATCTGCAAAACCTAGGTAAAAAATGGGCCCCAGCCCAAAATCAATAAATGATTTTTTTTCCTGCAGCATTGGTATGCACATGTATGAGAATTGCGTCTCATGACAAGGGCATACTCGACCTCAAGGACTTTATTTCAAGGACTAAAAATGCAGAAAGCAAAGAGAGATGCAAGTAAGGATTTATATGTTTATAGGTTTACTTCGACTTGCAAGCAAGGACTAGGCCTGATTTTGTCAAAGTGGACCAGGAGAAGGCCTAAATTCTAATAGCACTACCTGATATGCATTTATAATTTGCATAGCCTTGCTTTCCCTCTTAACATGAGTTTCTCATGCACATTACATTGGCGCCATGTGGTGTATAGGGGTGAAAACCACTTCTCCAAAAGGATTGCAAAAATCACAGCAAGTGGAGGAACTCCGAAATTGCAGAAATGGCTTGATAAAGAAGGATCTCCAGAAGCAGAACATGGAATTAGGAACTAATTATAAGCATCTTACAATGAATTAAAAAACATGAAGACTCAGGAATATGCACAAGCAACTTATGCCAGAAATTACATTTGGGGAGTATCTTGATCTTTAATCCTGTCCAAATGTCTTTGTTGTGCCTGCCATCAGAATAGTCTTCAGAATAGTCTTCCTAGTGTCTTGTAATAATTTTTCTGGCATGCAAAGGACATGCCTCAACACTTTGCAGGCTACTCAGGCCTTCTAGCTGTTCCTTCCTTTTTGCGTAAGGAAAAGGGAAGTGGTGGCCAGCTAGGGTTTTCTCTTTTCTAGCTAAAATTTTCTACCTTATGCTTTTACAATTTTGAAGGAGCTCTCATCCCGTAGCTGGGTTATATTGCAGCTTATGGCGACTTTCTCAAATCACAGGGAGAAGCTCCTGTCACGTGGAAAAGGGCACAGACTGTGGAAGATGTACTTAAGGAGGCTGATGTGGTATTTAGACCTGAACTATAAATGGGCATAATGCATAATATTATTCCTTTATAGTGTGGTTCTTATTGTGGTAGCAAATAGATGGACCAACAACATATTGTTACCATGCTCAGCTAATTGCTTTTGCAGGTGAGCCTGCACCCTATATTGGATAAGACGACATACCACCTCATGAACAAGCAAAGGCTTTCATTGATGAAGAAGGTACACGTTTTCCCGTTCTTGATGATACTCATGTTCCTTGGGGCATGATGCTCCAATGTTAGCCATGTGATTTATAGCAAGATCATCTGAAATTGGATAAACTGAGGAGTGGTGCTCTCCCAGCTATTTGCAAAACATGTTCGTCTTATTAGAATTTTAATTCTGCTTTTTTAAATTAGAAATGCATACATACAGGCTGCTAATTACCAATGCCAATTACACGCATGCTATACGAAGAACTAGCAAATGCAAAGGAGGTTTATTATAGTTCACCCCCATAAGCCCAACACCTTTGTCATTCCATGCCATCTATCACTTTTTACAGAGAAGTCAAAGCCTCACTGTCTTGTGAGGTCACTTGGGTCAAATGGTTTTGAGGGACAAATGGTTTTGAATTTCAAATAGCGACAAGTGTGCAAAAGATAGGTAGTCTTTCAGTGTCTTTTCCACGATATTTTTGAAAAATACGAACTGAAATCAGGTTTGTGGTGTATTGGATATTGTTAGACAAGTATTGTTGTAGCACTAGACGTTTGTTAAATGGTATGTTTAATCATAAGTAGCCTGCAAAGAAAGTGATGGTTCCTTCGTCTGCTCTAAAGCTAGTAAAAGTAATTCATTGAAGAGAACTGGCTGATAAGGTCTTAATGAGCAAGTAGTTTGCCACAATCATGGAGTAGTTACTCTGTGAAGGATGAAGCATCCCAATCGTCGTAAACAATCTATTTCAAACGTTGTTTATACTCTGTTCACCATTTAATATGCCTGGCAGATGAACTGGAGCTCACAGACATATCTGATCATGGTAACAATGATGCTTTATCTAGAACGTTAGCAACAGATATCCGCTTCGAGTTATTATATACAAAATGGTCGATGGAAATGGAAACTAGTGCAACAGTTTTTTAATGACAAAATCAATCTGGAAATGCAGGAAGCAATTCTTATTAATGCAAGCAGAGGTCCAGTGGTTGATGAAGTGGCTCTAGTAAACCATTTAAGAGAGAACCCCATGTTTCGTGCTGGACTGGATGTTTTTGAGGTAATGGACTTCTATGAAAGCATGAAATGACTTTCAAGAGAGGTTGGAATGCTTTAATATGTTTCAACCGAGAATTGCGTAGTGATCCAATACCATTCTGTGCAGGACGAGCCCTATATGAAGCCTGGACTTTCCGAGCTTCCAAATGCAGTGGTTGTACCACATATTGCATCTGCATCAAAGGTGCTGCTCTGACATTAAACAATGTTTGTCATTACGCATGCATGCTGTTTATATAGCTGAGGGCTCAACCCATTGGTATTTCAGTGGACAAGGGAGGGTATGGCTACTCTTGCTGCTTTGAATGTTCTGGTAAGTGATCATATTAATAGCAATCATGGCATGCTGATAAGTTAGTGTGTTTTCTAATGTACTTTTGCTTTGTCAACTAGGGAAAAATCAAGGGATACCCAGTGTGGCATAATCCAAATGACGTCGAACCATTCTTAAAGGAGTGTTCTCAGCCCCCAGCAGCTTGTCCAAGCATTGTGAATGCCAAGGCTATAGGTAACATTTTCGATTCTCCAAAAAATTCTGATGAAAACCTACGATTATGCAACATATAGAGCTAAGTTGGTTCTGAGAGAGCAAGATAAGATATTTTCAGACTTTAGACACTTTTAAGTCAAGCATAGTGGTATATGCATTTCAATGCTAGAAATAGACTTGCCAAGGCTGGATGCTGCAACTTCTAGTGCAGAGGTTCATATCACTTACTATTAGGATAGATTAAAACAAAGATGTTTGTCTCAAGGTCTTATATATTAGGCATCAAATTAGAAGTAGACAATGTCTACGTTTACCTGCAGTTCTATTACACAGCATTTTTTAGCCTGAAATTTTCTTTTACAAACCCAAAATATTACTACTCTACACTGGTTTTAAAGCCCATGGATTTCCTGCTATAATACCCAAATCTGACTTGTAGGAATTAAAGATATTGATCAGTAGATGTGTGGGAAGACCATGCACTATTAAGTTTTCTAGTCTTTGGCATCCTTACGCTGTGATATTGATACTATCTGATAATTAATGAAAATTTATACCAATGTCAAAGATGTCTCAAATCTTTGAATGTCTATACCAAAACCAAGCTTACAGATGCCTCAATCATAAATTGTGCACTTTATAACAGCTTTTGTAATTTCTGTACTTACGTTCATGATATGATGTTACAGGCCTGCCCACTTTCTCTTCTAAAATGTAGCTAATGTTAAATACGCTAAGGATACCCACAACTAGGGAACTATGCATCAATATTGCGCTTTGCATCGAAGCTGTATGTATATAATTCAAAGAATATGTCAATGAGCATGTACACTTGACAAGCTCTTTTCAATGGATAAATCTCCTCGGCAAAACGTGACTGGAGGGCTTCACGATCCTGTGATTGGAGGGCTTCATGATCCTGTACTGCACAAGTAGTTGAGCAAATAAACAAATGGGAAATTTACCAAAATAACCTTAATTGTTGAGTTAATTCTCAAAATGCCTTTCATATTTTTAAAATTCTCAAAATGCCCTTAATTCTTCTGTATTTTCCAAAGTCTTTTTCTATGCTAAAAATTACCAAAATTTCCACGTTGTTCACAACAGTTGCTCATTTTTTACAGATCAAATGGAAGTGTTTCGTACCACATTTTCAGAACATCAAAAATAATTTTTAAAAACACCACATTATGGAAGGAAGGAAGGAAGGTTCTTTTATCGTCTGCGGAGGCCAATCGGTCTATGGGACCTAAATTACACGGGTGCAGCAAGCCTGTTGCTACCCGGATTAAAACCCCCTCCCCCCCTCCCCCCTTAAAAAGGAAAACCGTGTGCAACAAAACTGGCGGTAGGCTGTACAAATATACATACACATGAATTCAGGCACCTCGGGTGGCCGGGGAGAGGTGAGTCCGCAGATCCAAAACCTCCGGAGGTAGGAGCCAAGGGATCGAATCGACGGCATCTTGAGTAGCTTCGTCAGGGCGCATCAGTCGCACCAAGAGAATGTAGCGAGCCCGAATCGACTATAGGGCGGACTGACTCGGAAGGCATGGCTTTCATCCTCAACAACCCCGGTGCAACATTGACAAAGCCCCGTCCGGGCTGGCGGCTCTACAACCCAGGCCACCCGTCTCAAGCCGAAGATGGTGGGCCTCATTCGAATGGGACGCGATGATCCTGCGCTTCTTCATGGGCAACCGAGAATGCGAGGTAGATTTGTGGGCCTCGAACAGGGTGGGGTTTTATGTCTTTTTGTTTGTAGTGTGCCATCTTTACCTGTTCCGAGCATGGTGGTCTCAGAGCTTCCCGAAACAAGAGTCCAAGTACCCCCTCGGCCTATCCGGCGATGCATTGTACACACGGGCGGGCCTATGTGTGTCTACGTTCGGTCGCCCGCCCCGGGCTCTCTTGTCCTTCCAACAAGCCACGAGTCGTTCTTGGGCTCATCGCCTGGCAGTAAGCCAAGTGTGGGAGTCGAGTGTAAGCCCATCTTTGGCCACCTACGGAAATAAACAATGTGTCCATCGAGGGTAGGTATCTTTGCGAGGGGCTTGAATCCTGTCTCCTTCAACAAGATCTGATATGGAACTGAGGGCTTGACCCCAAGTGCCCGCGTCAAAAATGCCTTCTGGACCTGCTCTAAGTCGTTCCAAGTCGCCAAAGACACCACTGGGCCCCACACCACGACCCCATACAGAAGAACTGGCTCCATCAGTGCCCGGAACAAATGTGACTAGTGGCCCCAGTCATACAACTCTGCTCTGTGATTATTGTTTTGCATTGCGTACAGCGCCTTCCAACCTGCGGTCACCCGAAGGCGAATGGATGCATCCCAATACATTGAGGACGGAAATTCCACCCCCAGGTACTTGTAGCTGGGTGTGACCTCTACCATCTGCCCCTGATAAGTGCTGGAGGTGCTGGATGACGTGAGGAGGATATGAGGACCACCTTAGTCTTGGCCAGGTTGACACGCATGTCGCCAAGAGGTCCACATCATCCGCATAGATTAGCTGCCGGATGACCTGGTGCAAGAGCTGTATACCGTCCCCCCATTGGCGAAAAGCCCGCGGGCTTCAACCGGGTCAATGTAAAGTCCAAAGAGTGTGGGTGAGAGAGGACAATCTTGCCTAACTCCAATGCTCTTGGCAAATATTTGTCCTTAGGTTGTATGCGGCACGCGGCAGCTCTCAAATGCGATCTGTACCTTTGCGTTATAGAGATCCATAGGGAGCCCCGGATGGTGCAATCTAAGCCCACAACTTTTCGAGGAATGCGTGGTCGAATGCAAAGTCCACAAAACAGCGATCTGAGGTCCTCCCAGAGCGGTTCTTGTCCTCAACCCGGGGCCACGAGTGTGAAGATGTGATCAATGGTGAATGTCCGGGGTTGGAAGCCTGCCAGGGTAAGTGCCACGACTTCTGCTGCCCTGCCCATCACGGATTTTCTTTGTCGAGAATGCGGCGCCGCGCTTGGCAAACACTTGGAGTGACCATGATGGTTCGGTGGTGGTGGGGCGGTGTGGGTCCCCCCGCCTTGTAGATCGGAACAACCACGCTTGTGGTCCATGGTGGGGGAAAACCCTCTTGCAGTACTGTTGAACAATGCGCGGCAAGGAGGGGCACCATGGAACATCACGCCCACTTGAGCAACTCCGCTTGCGGGGCCGTCTAAGTTTGCCTTCCCATTAGCCGGTGCCTGCGGCCCTCGCCGACATCTTCTTACGAGATCACCCGGTGAGGCCATATTCGCGGGGCACATCTGTCCGTGTTCGGGGGATCATAAGTCGCGCATTGCGAGTGCTGCTCCCATTGCTGCCGCGTGATGTTCCCGTAGGAACGTGGCGGCTGCGGAGTACCTGCGCCGAGAAAGTTTCGGGTAGGCGTCTAGTAGGCCGAACATTTCTCCTTGGTGCCTTGCGGTACCTTGCGGTAATGGTGGTGGCCCGAGCTTCGGCGTGTCGATCCACGATGAGGCGAGTCTTGGCGTTTTGCGTTCCTTACACTCGACATCAAACCATGCATTACGCGGGAAGGTTGCGGCCTTTGATCTGGCGTGGGGAGGTCTCCCCAAAGCACAATGCGCTTACGATCGCGGGGAGCTCAACCGGCTGGTGGGTTTCTTTGCTCCGGCGTGTGGGCTCGCGAAGCGTGGGGAGGGCTTCGCGAGCATGTCGGCGTAACCCTCCGCCGCTCATAATTCAAAAGCGCAAGCAGAAGTCGGCAAAGGTACCGCTCTTGAGGGGCGTAGCGGTGGCCGGGCCGGCTTCACATAGAGTGGGAGGTGATTCGAGTCGATCTCCTCGTCCCATTTGTCCGTCTTAGCCGGCGTGAAAATGGGCGACAAGGTGTACATCTGTGCAGCCACTATGACATAATCCACGACACTAGTTCCGCCGCCATGATTGTCACACATGCGCAAGTGTACCCGTGGGAAGAGGGCCATTGTGGTAGGCCATTGCATATAAGCGAGGTCAAAGATACCGCACATCGGGAGCAATTGTATGCGCGGCGGGTGACTTGATTGTCATCGGGTGCCGTGTGCAAAGCCGCCTCTGCCGGGGCGCAATCGCAAAGTCATCATCCGCGAGGGGGTCCGGCCGCATGGCTGTTCCACCCCTGTCCAGCGCATTGAAGTCTCAAGGAGCATGACTCGCCCATCCGCTTGTGGCTTTGGCGTATGTCATCATATAGATCGACATACGGGTCCATCCTGTCCACCTCCGGGTGGCTGTGATAGAAGGGACTCTCTGCATGGGGAAAGTAGCAAGCAGCTAGGAAGAGAGGGTCTCCGCCCGGGTGGTGCACTCGGATCCACAAGTAGCGGTTATGTCTGTCGGTCTTCTGGAGGGAAACCAAATGTGCCAAGGCAGCAGGCAACCCCACCGTGCCCACATCTCCCTGTACAACCGTTGAACACTAACAAGGTGCTGCGCACGGAGGGTTGCCCTCTGGTGGTCTGAGGGTGTGTTTGCTTGGTTTTCATTTTGTTGTTTTTATCTTATAAAGCATCAACAACAATTCCAAGACCTAGATATGGCACCTATAGGAATCATAGCCATATATGAGCATTGATGCAGGGGGTACGATACAGTTTCTATGGTTTAAGTTTGGACCTGTGGATGGCCAAGACCAAGAGTGCTAATCTAGAGTTTCATTGATATGGTGTAAGAATGATATCAATATGATGTAACTTATTGTCCATATGCGTCGTTGAATTCCTATAGCTTAAGTTTGAGATGTAATCACTTGCACAAAAATTAGTTGTAGATGGTTAGTGTGATAGTCTAGGCGGAGGGGCTAGGTCTGTCTCAGAAATACAAGTATGCCTAAGGCTTTATAATATGAAATACAAAGACTTGGACCTCTACCAAAATACCTATGGTTTTATAATATAAAATACGAGGACTCGAACCTCTAGTAAATGATTCAATGTTCTAATAACATTGCTTTAGTTAATAAACAATGAGCTAATGTGATTCCTTTTTTCTATTGTATCTATTTCTCTTATTATATTTTTCCTTACAACCCATTCGATTGTTGTAGGAGTATGCAAATGCAGTAAAAACGCAATCAAAGAATAACTTATGCTAGCATATTGTTTTTGTGGAACTTGGCTGCTATACTTTGCTCTAGCTTGATGCATTCTTTTTGTGTGTTACACCTTCAAGGGGTTGCTTTTAATTTGGACGTTTGATGCTTAGGTTTGAGGTGCCTGGTTTAGACATGTAATTCCTTCATCTAATTTCCAGTCTAGTTTAGAGTTTCATGTTAAACTAGAGTATATGGCAGTATCAAATCTTTGCCAACATACATGTACATCTAAAACAACACTATATTTCATAATTGGGTTGAGCATGATTTCAAAACCAGAACCAACATCACATGTTAATTATAACGTGACCTTGGTTCATATTGTATTCCGTTAGGTCAATTTTAACGACGGAATTAACGGGCCATAATTTTTCCTTTCAAATTTAAGGGTAGGGGGAACCTATCCTTTAAGCTCCATTTGCAATTCAATTTCTAACCTAACGGTGTGACAGTCCATAAAGGAGTCTGGCACTCGCAATTATTTATAAGCTTGACAAACACAAAAAGGCTAGAAAATAGAAATTGGTGATAAGGTTTAAAAGTTGTGGAAACAGTATCTTGTAACTTAAGTTTTTTAATGGTTTAGAATAGGTATTCGTATGTTTATACGTAGAATGGTGATGGTGGACGTGGGAGTTTGAGTCAAGTTGACTATATATGTAGTCGAGGCAAAGAAAACCTAAGCTTAGTTGGCTTTATTTTGTCGACTTTATTTATTTTTGGAAGGTTTTGTCGACACACTACACAGGGAAGGAGCGATGGAGCGAAGCGGCGTGGAGGCGATGGCGTAGGGGAAGGCGCAGAGGATGGCGCAGAGGAAGGCGATGGATCTTTTTCTTTATTATTGTCTGTTCTTGTTGTTGTATCTCCTTGTAAGTCTCCGTTTCTCTGGTTTGGTTTGTTTTCTCTGTCTATTTGTTCAGAACAAGCCTTGTGCCACTGCATATGGCAGGAGGGTTAACTCCCTCGGACCAAGTTCTTTGTATTGAGTTGGATCAGAAAAGGGACCTTCCAGACAACACCAGCAAAGCAGTTTTGGGAATTAGAAGAAGGGGCATCGTAGCTGGAGCTTCAATCTGCCCATGCACACGGTTTCCTCTTCTCTGTGGCTTGCTATTGTTACATTTCAATTTTTTAATGCCTTCAGAAGTTGCTGCAGGTGCAAACATGGTCAGCCTATGTCTTTGTTATACCGTGGTACGAACAAGAAAAACAAACTGGAAACTGTGGTGTGCACATCCATGAAATTGTCTCTATAAGTTGATTCCATTGTGCAAAGCTCTCGGATACCAATGGGATTCAATGTCGAATGTAGTGCTGAACTGCCTGTTCTATTGCTGCTGCAAAGGAGACAGGTTGATTTGGATTCAAATGTGGGCAACCCCTGTCTCAAGTGCAGCAAAAACCAGGTTTGTTGTTGTTGGGGTTGGCCTTGTGACATTACATGCAGATGGACATGGTATGAGTAGCCAGAAGGTATATTGCATGCCAATATATTGTGTGAGATAGACATAGTTTATGTTTTGGATATGTGAAGAAGTTTGAAGTAAATCCATTATTCTAGCTCGGCTTGATGTCAATGCCTTGAGATGCATCGTATTTGTAAAGTAAGTGTGATTTAGGTGCAGACGAAGGCAATTTTGTGGTTCTGACCAAGTGCAGGTCCTTATTTCTTGCAATGGATTGGATGCAATTGCAGGTTTTTGTTACCATGTCATGCGGATGTTCAGTTGCAGCCAAACTTTATGTCAGGCAAATCAGTCATTTGAAACAGTTGAAAAACGAAGTCCTTACACATGGACTCCAATTATTCCAACAAATGCGCAGCTTGGAGAAGGTAGATCTGACCTCTACACTCATTTTACAAAGAAACTGCCTGAATTTACAGTTGTTTTCTCTTTTACAAACATGGTATATCATGTGGAATGTTATTTTGGGAAACACTGGCTCTGCCTATCCTGGCAGGGGGTTCAAATCCCCTTAATTCCATCTAGGTTGACCTGCATGTTGACTTTTTACTATGGCTCTCAAATCTTATGCTGAGGTGGAAATGCAGGTTTGACCCCATCAGGGATTTGCTGGACGGTTTGGAATGCCCCGTAGGGAATATGTTGGAGAATATGCAGGAAATCAATGGATAAAAATAAGCGATAAGGAAAAATAAGCGATATGCTAAAATAAGCGATATGCTAAGTGATAAGGAAATGAAAAACAGAAAAAAGGTAAGACTCAATGTCCCATGGTGCACATTTATGATTTGAAACATTTGGCTTTTTCTATCACCTTTAAATCCGCAAACCCAACCATGCAAATTACTTGTAACAGTCTTAATGAAGCCCAAGTTTGTAAGCACAAGAGTTGATTGAGGGAATGTAAAGGATACTCCAATGAACATTTAGGAGCGAGGTGGTGTCAATTGGACGACCACTCCAAATGATCACTATAAGTAAGGTAAAAACAAAGAAGAATGTGAATCCCAACATCCTCAATACATGAAAACATAATAAAAAGACGCTAGGCAGATGAAACATTAGAAAACACCAGCCAAATGAGATACTAGAAGAGGCTAGGCAGATGCTATGTTAAAGAATTATTCAAAGTGCACTAATTGATCAATGTGCAACAATCATTCAATAGTCCAATGACATTACGCTGGCCTTCAAATTGGTTGTGGTTCACCAAATGGATTAATTTTTTCTTCAGTCAAATGTCATGATAAATTGACATGGGCAAATGTGTTTAAAGCTAAGAATGCTAAGGGAGGAGATAAATTGAAACACAACAAAAGAAAGCGCTTTCATGGCGATCGTTCTATCAGCATAGCTATAACAGTGCTAACCAAGTGGCAAGAATGCCAACAAAGCAGAAAAATCAATTGCTGCTGGATTTTGTGTTCAACGGGCTACTTATACTTATTTAACAAACAATCATAATAACGTAAATAAAGAGATGAAGAAATCCTAAATGTTAGGACCACAAACATCATAATTCTCCTTGAATTGAGGTGATAAGGCATATTGCGATATTTGATGCATTTCAAACATCAACAAAACCATTCTCATGCCCTGCGAAGTAAAGACATTGGTTGTCTAGCCCATCTATATAGCTAACCATTGAACATTCCGATAGTGACTGGCTACTTTGTTCCACATGGCAAAGATAATAATTATAAAGCCCTTGGGAAAATGCCGTAGCTCATAGCTCACATGAAAGCTCCTCAACATTGTTCACAATGGTCATACCCTGGAAAGTATATTCGCAACTTTTCCACCCTTTTGAATGACAAAAAGTTTGCTAGCACTCATGTGGTTTTGTGAAGGGCAGCCTATAAGGCACCAACTCTGAAACTGTTCTTTCATGTTTTCCATCTAAGACACTTGTTATGTCAACCTCTTCATAAAAATTAAGATTTCCTGGAGATGTAAGTGGAAGGATGGCTGCACCAGCATTGGTACTGATGCAATGCAGTACATGTACATAAGCAAAGCCACCATCCGAACAAAGAACTAGGCGGCTTTCATTATATGCAGCACATCATCCTGTGTTAGAATGACTGCAATTACCTGCACACCATAAGCACCAAGCCAAAGCTCTGACATATATAGTTTCCACAAATTAAAAAGATCTCTTTGATCAAGCATGTTTCAGACGAGCTAACTCATGCAAATGCAAAATATGAAACATAGGCAAATTAAAAAAAAAAGCGTTCGCCTTCATAGTTACCTATCATGGATCTGGTGACCTTAGCATGGGAACCAATAACAGCAAGGGTGCCTATTTTGCCTTGGTGAAAAGTAGGATCCTTGGCACCCAATTAGTCATAAGGTCCAGTTCTTGGGTCCCCATCATACACGCCTAGACGCATTTGGATTGTAATTAACTGGGTCAGTGCATAATCCAGGTGTGCTTCTGTGAGCTTCCCTTGTTGAATTGCTCCCATTGCATAGCGCGCAAGAAAACTTCCACAGTTGAGATTTAGTCCTGGATGAACAGATTAAGCAACTTCTTTTAAAAACAAATGCATGGCAATAAGAACATCTATGCTTGCCTACTGTTTCTTTCTACGCCTGTACTTTGCTCTTTAGAGTCCGTTATGCAGTAAGCTTAAGTTCTAGCATAAGAAATAGTCACCATTTATTCATGTTAAACCAATAAGGCTTCTGAATGAAACTTTACCTGATGTAGTGCCCATAACTTTGATCTATATCCTTTGAACATATTCCAATAGTTCAATATGACATGTTCTTTAGCAACGAGATAACTGTCTGCATTTGGATACTTCTCAAAATTCCGGGAAGTGCTCTACACAACCATAATCAAAATATTCATAAGATAATCTGTAATGAATAAAAGACTATGCATTACATCAGATGACTTAACTGATAATTTGAAAGTGGGATGGGCCTCCTGCTTAAAAGCGGGGCATTTGAAAGTTTAATTTAATAAAAATGACCCATTCAGCTCTACAACAAAATCATAAAGAATAACAGCACACAAGGTCTATCATGTCACCTAAGTTGCTCTATCTATATCAGTTACATTCTAACGCTAGTTGGTTCAGAAATAAAACATGAAATACATACCGATAAGTTTGCTCACCTGCTCTGGCATCAATGTGCAGTCCAGGATCTGCTTGTTCTAAAAGAATTGCGACTTGTCTAGAGAGTCTACTATAAAGCATTCTCCAAGCTAGTATACAATGATTTCGTGGCATTGAGCATTCTAATACTAGTACCATATTGTAAAAAAAACCCCTCCAACAAAGAAGATTCTCCATTTCCTTCTCTACAGAAGAAGCCTCCTCGATACCTGGATATATTGATGAAAAGATGTGGGGAATGAACTCCTTTGAGCTTAAAGTTGTATCTTTATTGTTATTAGTGCTTGGGGGCTGAAGATTTGGGGCGTGAGTACCCCGCAACGGATCAAGAAGAAGCCACTTTGTAAGTTCTACATCCCGCCGAATCGTAAAACTTTTCGTACTATACCACAACAGCACCAAACACAAGCTTTAACCTCGAAATAACATTCTGCAGCAGAGAAGCAGATGTATCAGTTCTTGTAGACAAATTCATGCCCTTCGCTTGTGACCAGAGACGGAGAAGTGGAGGAGAGCACTCATCTTGAGGTGGGTATTTGCAGGTCCTTATTCATCGATTGAGCCGCCGCCATTACCGGTCCGTAACATCCTTGATCCACAACGAATCGACCGGGTGCATTTACAGGGGAACAAGGGGTTTTTAGTAAATCATCAACATATCGAAAGTATATTCCAAAGATATACTCGATATCCCACAAACCCACATAAACGAGGGTTTGCCCCCCTAGGGGCAACCCAAAAAATGCTGGTACCCTGGCAGATCGAGCAGCCTGTGGCCTGGGTGTTCCCATGTTTCCATGAGGAAGATGAGGTCCATGTCCACAGCTACTGAATTGAGGCTATCGCCCTTCTGCCACGGGAAATCACCACCCGGAGGCACAATTCCTATTGAGCGGTCGGAGATGCTTGTGTAGTGTGTGTCACGGATGGACCAGCAGTGGGGAGCGACCAATTGCGGGGAGACTTAGGATAAGCGTAAGCGGAGGAGGCGGGGGGCATTTGATTTGGCGGGGAGCGCATCGAGGTCCGAGTTGTAGGGGCGGATTGCGGAGGAGGATCGAGCGGAGGCGGCTAGGGTAGTATTTGCGAGGTGCAGGCTTGCGGCATTTGGTCGACTGCGGGCGTCCCTGACCCTGGCGAACTCCCTCCTGCGTGCCTCCTGTTGCACTGGAGTAAGATCCCGGCTCACATACAGAGATGTGCCCTTCAGTAACTTGCTCTGTCGCAGTATGGCCTCTCGAACTCGTGCATCCGCAACCGTGAACACCACGACTCACCGTGGCACGGGCAATTGAACCCCACACCGGCTGGGCTGGTCGTAACCCGAGCAGTCCTAGACCGGGAAACATCATGCCCAAGGATGCTGTGTGTATATCTTACGGGTGAGATTCTCTCCGGCTCTTAAACGAGCCCCCGAACTACCGAGGTTGTGGCTCCGTCGCTGCGCTCCGCGAACTTAGCATCCGGTGAGGGCCTCGCCCACTCTGGCCTGGTGGCGGCCCGCGTGATGATGGTGCGGCGAGGCGGCTGCGCCGCGTTCAGGTTGACCGGTGACCCGATTGGCGTCTTGCGGGTTGTTGGTCTTGCGGTGCTGGTGTGCTTGTCTTTGCGGCTTACGTTCTCACGAAGTGCGGGCTTCGGCTCTTGCAAAGGCTTGGTCTGTCTTGCCATCTCCAGCGTGCGGTGCGCCATTGTTCATGCGCCCTGCACGGAGGCCCTTGCCTTCTTGGAGCAGCGACGGTCGGACTCTCTGCATTTTCGGTCCGTGCCAAATCCTTCTCCCGAAGGGTGCTTTCGATCTTTGCACTGGTTAACTTCCAAGGCAGCCTGCAACCTCTGTCTTGCAGCGGTAGCCTCCTCAACTTCCAACTGGAGTGTGGCCTGTGCGTGCCGTGCCATGGCATTGGCCTCATCAACCTCGATGCGGAGCTGAGACGTGATTGCAAGTGTCTCGCGCTCTGCCCGGTCCCTGTCCTGTCTCGCAGCGTCCAGGGTATCCATGCGAGCCTGCATGTCTGCGAGCACCTGCCGGTCTTCTTTGTCTCTCGAGTGCACCAGCGGATCTTTTCGTCATCCGGCCGGTGTCTTTGGGTCTCCAACTCAGTGATCTGTTGTTTCGCTATCACAAACTGTCTGCGCAACACGTGGGATGTTGCAGACTCCATCTTCGTCTCCAGGCCCGCAATGCGGGCACTATTGGCCTCAACCCCAGCTTGGATGGCGGCCCAAGGTTCTGCCAACGGAGGGGGCCTTGTGGGGCGTGAGCAGCCAACTTCCGGCTGCCGAGCCGGCCCGGCTGTGTGGGTCTTGGCCCGGGCCTCCTTCTTCATGGAGGATGTCTCTCCCTTGCCCACTGCATTTGCACGGGGCCGCTTCCTTGGTGGCCCTTCTTGGTTTTCCCAGGCAGGCTCGGTCTGCTTGGGGGAGGTCGGCCAGTTTGTCTTTGGGGGTTTGCCCGAGGTGGGTGTCTTGGGTGCGTGGGAAGCTCACCTGCTAGGGGTGAGTCCGGACACTGGGCTGCTTCTGTGGCCACGACTGGGAGTATGGCACGTCAAGCAAGGTTTAGGCTATGGCAGGGGCTTGTCAGGTCTGGCAGGGCTAGGCAGGCTATGGCAGGGCTGTGGCCAGGCTAGGCAAAGCCAAGAGGCAGTTGGTTGTATGAGAAAATATGCAATGAAAATGTCAAATAGGATTTTTGCAATTGCGTTCATTATGGCCGCTATTGCACAACGTGTGCAATTGTACACACGCTTTTCTTTATCTCGTTTCCTTCTAGGCCGGTCAGGCTTTTCTTTATCTGGTTTCCTTCTAGGCCGGTCAGGAGGATGATGTGTTGCAGGAGGTAGAAATTAGAAATTCTTTATTTTTAACAAGTTCAAAATTTAAAAACAAGCTCAAAATTTGGTGGATAAATGGCTCTCTCATATAAATAGCAAATGTGCTTAACAAATGAGCTTAACAAGTAACTTGGATGGGTATACAACTGTGGACATATTTTGGTAAATTTTTCTAAACAAATTATTGCTTGTCCCATCTGCTTTCAGTCCGAGCTTCAATCCTGTTTCGTCCCTTGCTTCTGTGATTCTGAGCTCAACTTCTATTTCTAGCTCAGAGAAAACAGAGCTTTTTGTTTCGGCGACCTTGTTGAATAGGAAAGATCTCAAAATCCAAAAAGAAAAAAATCCAAAGAGGCATGAAATTGTTTTTCATATTGCTCAACCGAGTGGCATATGGCCGCAACTATGGCTGTCGTACCTCCCCTGCCCAAGTTGAAAGTAAATCCGAAGTACTCATCTGTGCACGTATGCCGCTTAATTCCTACAAAGCTTTAAGCTATGGGTTGATTCCTAAGCACCTTTGCAGCTGCGAAGCTTAAGCCTTGATTCCTATGGAGCTGTTGGCTTCAGCTTTGTTGAATCTGACACAATGTAAGTAATGCAAACACCGGCGGCTTTGTTGAGATAGGGCGACTGAAGACACAGCGCCATAGCTGGCTCCGGATCAAACATGCAAAGCAAACAAGGCCGGCACAAACAGGGGGAGTAGCGATGCCGCTCTGCAAGCAGCGGAGGATATTGCGTGAAAATAGAACACACAAAATTGCACAGTAATTTGGACATACCATTTATTACGATAGGTTTGGCTCGCCCTAACGAGCTCTCCGGCCCCTTATCAAGTATAATGCAATGGGGCAAATGGCGGCACATTCATTTTGCCTCGTAATGGTATGAAACATGATATTTTACGCATGATATTTTGCATTGACGTGGGTTTCAAAGACCATGTGCTGAGAAGGTCCCATCAAATTTCCTACAGTTATTCTGACCAGTTCTCATATTTTGTGTTTAGAGTCAAGAACTTTCTGTTGTAATAATAGAAAACATAAGAAAACTTGCCGAAAAACTTCTTAAGATCCCCTAACTTAGCCGAATTCAATTTCAACCCGTTGGTTTCTAGTGTTCCTCGGACTTTGCCCAACACTGGACGGAAGAGAAGATATTATTTGGGTGCAACACATATTACAGCTTGCAATGTTATCTATAAGCTTGAAAACCTGGTTCTAACCTTATATTTTTGCGAACAAACCCATCCTTTGATGGTTTGAGTTAATGCATGGCATGAAAAATGCGGTGCATTTATTGGCTCCCGATTTGGGCTTGGATTCCAGAGGGGGTATTAGACTCGTGGAAGAGGGGTGGTTTCACCTTTCAAGGTTATTCCACAAGTCGAATACCCCTTCTACATGTTGATATTAGACACCTCAAAATACCTTCAAGACAGAAAAACTCTGTTGCCGGAACTGAAATCCCAAGAAAATGCAGGTATTGGACTCGTCTAAACTCATGCTGCTATTCTACAAGTCGAATACCCCAAGGGAGTTGTTAGACTCGTCTAAACTAACTCTATATTGTGCAAGTTGAATACCCCTTTGGCTATCCCACAAGTCAAATACCCCTTCTTCTTTTTTAATTTCGATATAGTAAGGGATTAGGCTTGTCCAGAGCACAGATTTATTGCACAAGCATTCTAAAGTCATGATCGTTTAACTAGTGTTAGTGCTTCAAATACATTTGGTCTTTTGGCACTTTAACTTGATTCCATGTTTGCTTGGACAAAAGCGAAATGGTGGCTTTTTGGTGCTTGACGATTCTAACATGTATAAAATATTCATGGCACTTTTTATACAAACCTTGGTTGAAGGAGAAGCGAGATCATATATTTATTTATTTTATTTATTTATTTATTTATTCTTGCTCACTTTGGGCCTTGAGGCCATGGAGCACAAAAATACACACGGAATATTCACTGGAGTTTTAACAAAAGGGCTCGATGAGCATCTACTGCCTTTATGTATAATCCTAACTCATAGCTAGAAATTGAAAGCAATGAATAAAAATCAACTTCATGAATTTCTGATTGCTCCCTGATATCTCTATATGCTTCGCACTGTAAGAAAACATGTGTTTCATCCTCAACCTGGCCCGAATCACATGTTCTACAAATTCGATCCTCAAGCGGTGTCTTTGACCATTGACCAGTCTCAATTTCCAATCTGTGTGAGCTTGTCCTGTAACGGGCAATGATGTGCTTCAGGGATGTCGGTATGTCTTCTGTTAGGTATGCTTGACTCTTGTATTCATCCATATGATTGATCTGAGTTCTATAATGAAGCAACCTGCTACCTTGATGCTGCCATAACCGTTCTAGTGCCAACCGTTCCAGCAAAATTCTCGCATCTGATTTACAATCCGGCCAGTTTCCATCATGCAAACTCCATCTATCTGCCCATTTTGCGAAATCTTGCATCCAACCTTGCTGTTCTGACATCTTCATAGCTTGAAAGGATAGACGTTCTGGTGATTGACCTCTGATCCTGTTCACAAAATTTACACTCTGAAACAATGCTTCTAATTCCAAAGGGAACATACCTGCTTCAGCGAGCATGATTGCGTAGGGGGTCTGAACCTTTATGCCTAACACATTTTTCAGAAAGAGTTTCTGAACCGCTTCTATCCGATTCCACAGCTTAGCAGAGAGACTAGCCCCCCATATTGGAGCTCCGTATAAAAGCACTGTTTGAACCAATGTTTTAAATAACATTTTCCTTAGATCCCAATCATACAGAGCAATCTTAGAGCATTTTGCAAGCATAGCATAGAGCGCCATTTTCCCCCCTGTTGATCTTCTTTTAACACAATCCTTCCAATCATATTTGGAGGAGAAATCAATCCCGAGATATTTATAACTTTCCACTGTCTCGATCTCTTGCCCCTGATATATAAAATCAGGCCTTTCCCGTGTTCCAAATACCATAACTTTCGATTTTTTGAGATTCACTTTCATCTTCCTTTCTTTGCAGAAAGCTTCAAGGCTGTGTAAGTGTGTCTGCATGACGTGTTTTTTGGATGTTAAAAGCACTACATCATCAGCGTACAATAGCAATTGGATCACATATGTGCCAAGCTGGACCCCTGCCAGAGACCGTGCATGCAACCATTCTTCTAGCTCATCTATGAAGAGGCCGAATAATGTTGGGGATAAAGGGCATCCTTGACGCACTCCAATGGTGTTCTTGATCACATAAGGGACATCCCATGATATTTTAATTAGTACTTCAGAGTATAACTGTGCCACTGCTCCTCTCATATCCTCTGGGACACCTAGACTCTCCATTTGATCCCCTAACTCTTTTCTTTGCACGGTATCAAAAGCCTTGGAGAAATCTATAAACGCGACATACAATGCAGCAGATGGTACTTTTGCTTTCTCTACTAGCACACGAAGCGTAAGTGCATGATCACGCGTATTAAAATCTTGTCGGAAACCTGCTTGACATTTAGATCGTTTATTTTTCTCCTCTGCCCATGTGCTCAGCTTGTGCTCCAACAGACTGCCCAGTATTTTGGCAAAAGTACTACCTATGAGGATAGTTCTGTAATTCTGCACTTCTGTCTTATCTCCCGATTTATGAATTGGATGGACCCTATTCAGCTTCCAACCATGTGGCAGCCCCTGTCTAATGCTCATGTTCAGCAGCTCTGTAAGCTTATCCTTAGTATTTTCCCCTCCCCATTTGAAAAGCTCCACACATAATCCATCTAGGTCATGCGCTTTATTATTCTTCATCCCTGATAGCACTTCACTAACCTCCTCTTTATTAAAAAGATCTTCGGCAATGGCTAAAATTGGCATGCATTCTAAATCACCTATATCATACATACCTTGCACTAATTTTAGCAGGGCATCTGTCTCCAAATTTGGCTGGCCCGATTTCCTATTCAGGGATGTCCAGAATCCTTTTGGGTCACGCCATATCTGTTCTTTCAAGGCAGATTGCTTTTGTTTAAGAAAAGCTTGCTTTTTCTTTTGCACAAATCTCTTGTACCAATTTGGCTTCCTGATGCATTTGGGTGGAAGTCTGGCTCTTGCTGCTCTACATTCTGAGTCCCACCATGAGTTACATGGTCGTCCTGGCATTGGTTTTTTGGTGAGGCCAAAGATTGCTGTGGCAGCCTGCAAAACCAAGCTGGCAAACTTATCTGCATCTTCAGCTAGATGTCCCGTCCATTCAGCAGAAGAAATGAGGTGTTCGACCTGCTTCTCATATGGCTCATTGTATTTGTAAGTGATTTTCAGTCTTGGATGAAAGGAAAAGTGTTCCTTATGCAAAGGATTAGATGTGAACTCTACGTGCAAAGGGGAATGATCTGATTCCGGTATTTTATCTCCCACTGTGTATGCTGATATCATATCCAGATCACGTGCTAAGAAATAATCCACCATGCTTGACCCCGTATGGCTGAAGCAAGTAGAATTTCCAGAGTAGGGAAACTTGTGGATGCCATTTGCTATCTTCAATCCGCAAATGGTGCCTGTTTCTAACAGAAATTCTCCCATTGCATTTGAGAGTTTATCTTCTGAACTCCTATTAAATAACTCTTCTTGCTCATCCAGGCATGCATCCGGGGGATCTACAAATGTTCGAGACTGATGGCAGCCCGTTCTGGCATTAAAATCACCAATAAGGAATATTTTTCCCTGTTCACTAAATTCCAATGCATCAGCACACAGGTTTCCCAGAGGATCATCCATATCGAAATTCCTGTTTTTGTATAAAGTGGCATTGAGTGGAGCAAAATAGCATGCAGCAATGAAAAGATCTACCTTTGAGGTCTTTATTTTCAACCACAGATACTGTTTATTTACATCTTCTTTCACTATCTGGAGAGCAGGCTCCATGCATTTGTTTCCATAGACAGCTATTCCTCCGTGACCTCGCCCTGGTCCTTCCTTCTTTTCATTCCATGAATGACCAATTACTACATGTCCCGGTATGTCGGGCAAAGAGCGAGATTGGTGTTCCCATGTCTCCACAAAGATCAATATATCTTGCTGTTTCCATATTTCAATTGTTGCACACAAACCATTGCATTTAACACATTTAAACAAAAATCCCCCTTAAACCCCCTTTGGTTTGGGTGCATATTCACACGGGGGTTACTCCGGGCAACGAGAGCTGTCGGATGGGCATATAACCCCTTTATTCCAAAATCTGGACCATACATAGCGATCCTCATTTATGGGGTATGCATGTACAAGTTTTTGTATACTGTATATTAAAGTTTACAAAATACTATAAGGTTTGAGAGAATGTACTTAATGGTGAATTTTGTACATGTATTGTAAATATATTTTTGGGGCTCTCGCTGCCCTACATAACCCCCCTTGTGAATATGCACCCAAACCAAAGGGGGTTTAAGGGGGATTTTTGTTTAAATGTGTTAAATGCAATGGTTTGTGTTAGTAATGTTAATGGTAGTTGTGTGTTGATTGTTATATTAAAAAAAAATTTGGGCCCTTCGGGCCCTAACTAAAGCAAACATAGATAAACTTTATGGGTCAGTTAGCCTGTTTATGTAAGTATATAAGTGCCAAGAAATATACACTATAGAGGTTGTTTATGTAAGTACATAAGTGCCAAAAAATAAACAATTGTAAGAATATGATGATTTCCTATGCAGAATCTGACCATTAAATAGTAAGAACAAAGAACAAAGGATATGTAGAAAATGCATGGATATAAATATCTTATTTGAGCACCACAATCTCATAGAGGCATTTCCACCATTAAATATTGAGAACAAAGAACATGTAGCAAATGTATAAAATGTATATGATACATAAAAACATTGAACTTGGCGGCAACTGCCCAATGAATTTCGAATATCCCATTTCATCAAATATCCTATTTCAACATGACAAGTATCATGTATTCAGCATGTGAAGGTTAGTCATTACATAAATAGTTAAATAGATTCACCTTTCATCTGGGGCATTAGAGAGGCTGTAATGCTTTGGGCTTGTGAAGCCTTTATCGCAAATGCATTACCCTACATTTTATGAAATCTCTGCGCCTGAAACAACTTTATTTTCTTTAAAAGCATCTTCTAGCATTTTGCATTACCATATATTACAAAAAGGTAAGCAATTCAAGCAGTCCAAAGGACATTGTTTCAACTAGTAGTAGAAGAAAGAAAGTGGAAAATCCGTTATTCTGCTACCTTGCAGTCTCTGCAGTATCAGTATAAACAGAATTTAAAATGTGAACTTTAATTTAAGAGTACAAACTATGAGAATGCATATTACAATCATACCTGGCAGATGTGATCGGACAGGATGCTGTGAATAATGGCATATACATTAAGCAATTAAGCAGAGAATAAGGAGGTAGCCTTCCAATATCACGGAATCCTTCAGTTAAGATATTAGATTCTGGCCTTCCAATATGACGGAGTCGTCTAGTTAAAGGATTGGATTCTGCAACAATCTGTGTACCGAATGTAAGGCTTTTTTCTAGTAAAAAAAGCACTAAGAACTGAATAAACATTTATTTGAATACTACATGCTGCTTCTTAAGAGGTAAATTCCAAAAGCTAAGCTTTAAGAGGACTTGCAATTCCCTTGCGAGTATAATCTGCAGCCAGAACATAACTGAGGCATATTTTAACAAACGAAACTAGTATAAGAAAATAATGTCCACAGAGAACAAGAAAATAATGTCCACAGAGAACAAGAAAATAATATCCACAGAGAACAACTGGAACAATAAAAGTAGGATCTATTATTATTGTAGAAAGCAGCATTGCATGCGTAGCCATTGGGAGACACCGTTGTTTGGGGGCAGGAGATACCAGAGCTCTAGCAGGACACTTTGCAGCCTTAGCAGTCGCAACCTTAGCAGAAGAAACTCTAGGCATAATATAAAGAATGAAGCGAAACTAGAAAGATAGAAACTTGGAGATGAAATGGAAGAAAACCTGGGATGAACAGTCTTGCTCTAGCATTCTGCTGCAAATAAAGGCCACCGCACGTTTCTTTCCTCAGAGTTGAAGCAGCAATCAATTTTACAATGGGACAACCGATCCCTAGGCAATAATCAGCTTAATCCTGGTTGGCAGACTTGAACTCTGTTTCAATCCAAAAGCTGTACCAAATTCCGGGGATGCAGCATGAATCCGATGCTGGAAATTTTACAGACAAACTACAATGGTAAAAAAAGCAGCGTAGAGAATTTAGAAAAAGAAAAAAAAGAGAGAGCTCTACGACATAGGCTACTAGTTTCATGTCTGGAAGAACAAACCTAGTGCTGGGAAAAAGAAAAATGGTCTAGAAACAGCGCCGGAGTAACTGGTCAGTGCTCTAGATGGCAAGAACCGTAAGAATCGACGAAATCCTGGGCTTAACTGCTTTTGAATGTTGAATAATAATAGGGTTTTGTAGCTTGGAGATAAGCCATCTCTGCTTTGCCCTAAATCATGAAGGGGAAAATGGGCATTCCTTTTTCCATAAGCTTGTCCCGGAACACACACAGTTTGCTAGATATTCTCTGTGCCAAAACCAGTTTCTCTACCAAGCTCGCAAAACCAGTCAAGACCCATGCCCAGAACCTACAGGCGACCTGAGGCCTGCCCTTGCGGCTCCTGCCGTACCTCCAAAGAAAACATAGAAGCAAAATCATGGACAATCGAAACCCTAAAATACCATGTTCGATGCTTGCATGTTCAATTTAGGATAGTTAGTGAAATTATAGAGGTGTAACCATTGAAAAAAGGCCACTAAAACTATGCTGATAGTATGCGCACTCTAGATGTACCAATTAGTACGTCTCATGGAATACCATCATCAAATCATATAAAAACCTTAGGGAAACAAGTACAAAAATACAAAAGGAAACCCCCTGTTATTTTGCTACATATTCATTCTCAAGGCCCTGAATCCCTAGTTCTTTTTCCTCTTCGTGATCACTGCTTTTCCACTTTGATCTAGGTATGCCACAAAACCAGCATCCCTTGCTTCTTTCACCCTTGCCCATTCTTTTTTCCGGATTTCCAACTGTGTTGGTGTGAGATCTGAATCAAGCCATATCTTTTCTCCTTTTAATGCAACTCGATTTTGCATGATCCTGTCTCTGGCTTCTTTAGAACAGAACCTGACAAGAATTGGGCGAGTATGGAAACCAGGTTTCCCCAATCTCCTTCCTGATACAAACTGGGGCTCATGAAGGTGCATCATTTCCGAGAAGAAATGCTCTAGCACCTCTCGGATATTTTCATTTTCTTCTTCAGCTAATCCTGAGATTTTCAGGTTTTTAGCTCGAAACTCAAGATCTGCCTGCTCTGCTGTAATTTGTTCGTGGTGGAGTGACATTTGCTCCTTAGTTGTTTCAGCAATTAAGGTCGCAAGATTGTTTTCTAAAGTCTGGATCTGCACGGTATAATCAGTTTCCGGGTGCTTATCACTGGGTGTTTTCTGCTGTACCAGTTGATCCAAAGATTTTCTAAGAGATGAAACCTCACCCCTAAGATGGTGAATTTTAGATTTCAATTCCTGAACAAGGGCCACCAGATCCGAGTTCCCCTCATATTCGATCCCCTCACCTTCAGATGAGGGTTTCTTTTTCGGTGGCATATGCAAAATGCCCTAATGTCCACTGGGTTCAAGCGCTAGTGGGAGGATATTGCACACAACAAAAAAAAAAAAAAACAAAAACCAGGATATTGTAACTCTATCCTGGTTAGGTTTCCCAATGAAACTAGTGGTCGGGTGGGGGCAAATTTTTTTTGCTGTTAATTTTGTTGGCCCTGCGATTGGGCTGTGGACGAAAATGGATGTCGGGATGCGAGGGGCCTGAAATAGCAAGAACATGAGCGTGAACTGATGGCATGGAGCCGGAAATTGGTCGATGGGCTAGGCCTTGCCTAATTCGTTTTTTTTTTTTTTTTTTTAGTTTAGTCGATCTGAGGGGACCGGATCGGGCTTGGGGAAGGCTCCTGCCTGGCAGGAGGTGAACAGATTCAGTTGCAATTTCATGAAAGAGGGTGTAGAATCCGGAGTTAATATGGGATTAGCTGGTGGTTTGGGCAGCCAGGGTTAGAAGAATCGGTTTCCCAAATTGTTGACTGATTGTTGGAGCCCTGTAATATTAGAAATCCAGAGTTTCCATGTTTTCTTGTGTTTCTGTACTTCTTATCTCATATTTTTCAAAGCTGCAGGTTCTCTTTGTTTATGTGCATCGTATTGTTTTGCAATCTTGTCCATTCTCGCCTGCGTTTGTAGCTAATGTTGTCTTCTCTTCCTTTGCCGGATCTTCCTTTGTCGGATTTGGAACAGGGCATGCTGTCCTGGGCTGGGCATATCTTGCCACGTGTACGGTCCACATTTTTTATACATTTCAATAGTTGGGGAATCAAGTGGTGGTTTTTGTTTTTTAATGTTTTCGAAAAAGCGATTAGGATTAGGATGGATAGAGCGATACAGGTACCAGGGTGGTGTCAATTGACAGGAATTCTAGGCCAATTGCACTACCCCTACAATATCATAATTGGGAGTGCTCTGAGATCTTGGAACTGCTGAAATATGAAAACTTCAAGTTGTTCTTGATTTGCTGAGATGATTTTCACAGATGGATCCAACAGATTATCATTCCCTAAAATTGAAGCATATGTCGTGACTGCCTCCAAAATACACCATGGTAAATAAGAGCAACCCACTTATGATATTGTGATTTGAAACCGAAAGAGGGAGAGCATTCTTCTGAGCCCTCTAACCCCTTGACTTGCAGAATTTGGGAGTGTCCTTGAGGCGCAACTAGATTCTGCAGGTCAAGGACTGGCAAGAATACCAGACCCCAACTTCTTCCACAACGTCAAGGTAAAACGACTTGATTCTCCTAGTTTTCTACATGCCAATTTTCATTCTTGATAAGTGATGGACAGGAATCCATACCCACTTACGTGGTCATTTACTTCAACAAAGATAAAACACAAATCAATTGTTGAAGTTTGGGCAAAGAAAGTTGTCAGCGCAAAGGACACAACAAAACTAAAGATTGAAACAAATCCAAAGGCAAGCAGTCTGCTGTGATTTCTGACAAGAACAGTTATAAATCAATCATAATACGTAATATCCAAATTGCCCAATGTGCCTAGAGTGTTTGTTGGCATAAAGCAAAACTTTGAACAAAATAAACACCTACTACTAACTCAAATAGGAAATAATTTATTTAATCCTTGACATAAGTTCATCATCAATATCATGCGGCTTCTAGACAAACATTATACCACTGGATTGAGCCTAGCCCACCACCTATCTCAAATTCACAAATAGATTCAATTAGATAAGCTATTGCCTCCTCTATGTCAGTAAATTTATCAAGGTCTGCAGGAATCTCAGTGCTAGGCCATTTCCCAAGTCAACCCTTCAGCTTTACATGCAATTCTTCTAATGTTACAAACCTGTCATCTTGGTCAGGTTCTATTAAAACATATGTGTCAGAATCCTCATACATATGTAGTGTGGTGTGTGGTCACATGTCCAGTTGGATGCTGCCTAGTGGCGTGACGTTAAAACTACTATCTATCTATAATATTTCGACGGCCAGTTTAAGTAACTAGGTACACATTGTAGAGGTTACAATATAAACATGAATCTGATTTTTAGAAATCTAATTGCTAACAGGTTTATAGATGAAACATCTTCTAGTACTTCACTCCAATCTTTTGAAACATATAATACTTGACAAGGCATCAGCATGTTCCTTGCATCCAACAACTTGTATGGTCATCTTGGATTTACTTACATCAGAGGCATCGATAACATAGATGTTCATGAGATTATTAATACGACATTTTGCTTCCTTTATCCTTTCAAAGGGAAGTCTTCCATCCATCACAACATTTACAAGACTAGATATAGCTGCAATCTGATATTTTTTAGTATGAGAAATCAAGCCCATGTCAACTCCAACAAAAACTGCTTTTACACAAGCATTTCTTATAGAGTTCATTGGATTAGTATTGACATCTAAAACTGGAGCTAAATTCATATCTATATTAATAGCTTGTAATTCTCTTCCAATTATTTTTCCCACACATGCTACTGATGTAGGATCTTTTGTATCGCCAATAACTTGAACCATAGGCATTGGAGATGGTGGGCCCAACAGGAGATGATGCCTCCTTGGTCAACCAGGATAATCAAACGAGATTTGGCTTCCCTTTTTAACTCCTTGCAAAATTTAACTACCTGGGCATTAAATGGCATAAACCAAAAGAAAGAAAGAATGAATGATTTTTATCATCCACTAAGACCAATCAGCCTATGGGACCTAGAAGGAGCGCAGCAAACTTATTACTGTCCGGGTTAAAAAACCCCCGCCCCGAAGGGTTTTCGAGGGAAAAGTTGTGGCAGTAATAAGAATGTTGTCAAACTGTACAGGTATACATCATCATGAAATATATGTATATATACATGTCAAGTGTGTGCTCGAGGACATATCTGATCTCGCACTCCTGAAGGTATGATCCCAGCATCCATACGGAAGCCGTGCTCAATGTCATATGTAGCGGCTATCCAGACCTGACCAACTCAGCATAGCACGTCCGGATTTGATCATATATTGGGCAGCTTTGAAGGGTATGAGATTCATTCTCAATGACTCCAATTTGCAGCATTGACAAAGCCTGTCCTGGCGTGGCTTACCAATCCATCTGCCCGTCTTAATTCGAAGATGGTGTGCCCCTGCGAATGGAGGCAATGAGTTTGCGCCTTTTCATAGGCAAGTGGGTATGCAGGTAGCATTGCGGGCCTCGTTCCAATGTGGGATTTATGTGGCGCTGGTAGTGTGTTGTCTTGACCTGTTCACGGCCACTGGCATCCCAGAGCTTTCTGAGGAAGCAAGCGTCAAGATATTGCCTCAAGCTATGGCGATCTACCTCTGTTTGCATATGTATACACTTGTGCTCCTGCACATTCCATCTAGCCAACCATCGAGCTATCTTTTCCCTCACATGCATTGACGCGATGCGACCCCATTGCCATGATATAAGCTAGGCTAGGGAGATGAGCACCGTCTATATTTACCACCTTCTGAAAATAGACAATGTGACGATCAAGGGCCGCCCTCTGAAGAAAACAAACCCGTCTTTTGCAGCAGAATTTGATATGGGACTGTGGAGTTCACCCCTAGTGCTCATACCAAGAAGGCTTTCTGCACTTGCTCCAACTCTAATGCATAGAAGGGACAAAGGTACATGTTCTCCTTCACTGGGTCAAAATGGAGCAAGAACAATAATTCCTTTCCTGTCAAATCATTACCTTTCAATATTTTTGGGATAATGGATGCGTGATGGTTATGCGAATGATTGAGGTCAGGACTATCTACTTTTTAAAGTTTAAAAAGTTCAAATTTGGGTACCTAACTTATGAAGCTTGGCAAGAATGGGAACTAGACAACAGACCTTGTTGGGTTTACTAGTTGGCATACAAGTGAAGGGTCGCCTCAATTTCCTTAAGATAGAAACTAAGGTGAGGATCAGATAAAATTGAAATGATACAGGGAAGATTCTGCACAAGAATGACAAGGACAAATCAAATCAAGCATTTGCATCATTTTTTCATGCATGTCCCTCAAATGCATATGTTAAGGAGGAAGTAAATATGATAAAATTAAAAAAATTTCCCTCGAACTTCAAAAACTATTCACCTGCTCAGGGCTCTCAAAATTCCTAGAAAAGAGTATAACTCCCTCAACTCCTAAATAAAGATTGATGAGATAAGTTCCAGCAAAAGTCACTTGAAGATGGCAAGAGAAGAAGAGAAGGTATACCCATAGAAATGAGATGTCGTGCATATGCATCTAGTGGTTTTCCACGAAAGCCAAAAATCAGTAACTTTAACACAGTTCTTCTCACCTCTTCCAAAGACAAAACTCGCATGCTGAACCAGGGGTATTTAGCTTGTCATTTCTGACCAAAAAATTATGTAGGTCGAATATCCCCTCTGCGCAATTTTGTAAGTCGAATACCCACAGAAACATTCCAGCTAATATGCGTCATCTTACTCTCGGATGATCCAAGCTCTTCATCAGAACTCTTCTCAGATGATCCAAAACAAAACTGGGCATTTATTTTCACTGCAATTGATGAGGTATGATGTTGTTCTTGAATTAGTCTTCCTGATCATCAAGCATACCCAGAGTCTCTAAGTTTAATCTTGTAAGGGGAGGTCATGGTCTTTGGACCATTGACATTCAATGGTCCAGACCAACTCCTAAAATGAGAACACTTAAGTCGCATTTAATTAAAGTGGGTCACATGCGATTCCCATTTTTTTTTTTTCGAACCTTGTTATTTTACACAAAAAGGACGTGCGAAACTTTTGAAACACCTTTCTCGCTTTAGAAGAGGTCGTTTTTCTTGTGTGAAATAAAAAGCTAAGGAAAATTATGTGGTCTTGTTTCTGCCAAGAAGGTAAAAAGCACGACTAAAACTAATGAAAATGCTTTCTTTTTTTAAACAAAATGCTAATCTGCACTCAATTTTAATTCATAAATAATTTCTTTTCCATTGTATTTTACGATGGTCGAAGAGACCATGGTGGCCGTGATGTCACAATGATTACACCCTTTTTGCGCATGGACCACCTAATAAGAACAAGATGTGGAACCCCCTTTGACTTGTTCCAAGCCACGGGATGAACTTGAAGACGATAAAAACTTGTACGAAGAGGTGCTTCATTGGCTAAAATCTGGCATGTCCAACTAATTTCAGCACCCTCGTCTCGTCTATTTCGTCAATGAGCGTGTCTTTCTATTGCTCCTGAGCATGTAATCTAATTGGGATAAGAACTGTAGCACACATAATCAAGTTAGTCAAAAAAAGGTAACTCAGAGTGAATAAGTGCTTTCTGAGGCCCTTCAAAGTGAAAAACGCAGTTCTGGGGCTCTTCAAAGTGAAAAATGCAGGTCTAAGCCCCTTTCTCGACTCGCAAGTCGAGAAAGACAGCTCAGAATGAAAAACATAGTTCTGAGGCCTTTAAAAGTGAAAAACACAGATTTGATGCCCTTTCTTGACTCACAAGTTGAGAAAGGCAATTCAGAGCAAAAAAATAAAAAAGTTTTTTTTTTTGTCAATATTTTTTTAAGTAGATTTTTTTTTTCTTTTTGAGGGCCTTTCTCGACTCGCGAGTCGAGAAAGCTAGCTCACAGTGAAAAAAGCAGTTTGAAGGCCTTTCCAATACTATGCTAGACATTTTTTTTTAGGAAATATGCCTAAGGTCAACATAAGTCAATTATATATCTAACAAATATGCACCTATAAGACCAATATGCAACTATAAGGTCACCTATATACTTTTTGAATACATTAATGACATAAATGTATTATTAAGGAAATCATGTTTGAAAAAGATGGGGGTTTTCATTAATAAGAGGAGCTAGACCTAATAATATGAGCTAGAATCTCCTACACATGCTTAAATTCGAAATTTGAAATTTAAGGGGAGGAGGGGGAGGGATTTGAAATTTGAAAAAAGGGGGATTTGGTACTTACCTATTTAATACGTGGCAGTGCATGTGGTTTTCAAAACATGCAATTTTTTTCCCGCCCATGCTCAAAGTTTGAAATTTGGTACATACATTTGCACCACTTTCAGCGCCCACTTTTCATTCTAGAGACTGTAGACCGTTCTGCGTAGCCAGAGCTCGAGGCCATAGCCAGAGCTCGAGGATTAAGAGCTTCAGATGAAAGCTTCAGGTGAACAAAAATGAAAGCTTCAGATGTCGATTACCATTCTCTTGTCGGAGGTCTTTCATGGAACAAGAGATCAATTCTACTTGTAGAATCCCGCAGCTTCTTCTACAGCCAAAAACAAGCCAAATGCAGCAAATATGAGTTTAAGGTGTCGCAGGAAACTATGGCCACAAGAAATTATGGCTAAACCGTGGCCATAGCCGAAGCGTAAACGGCGGCCATAGAATCATTGCACAGAATCATTCTGAAGGGGAGGATTATTCATCCAGAACCGAGCCAGGGATTAAGCAAAAGCCAGATGCCCAGGGGCATGAAGAAGAAGTCGGGATCCAGAAGAAGCCGGACTGCTCCGCTGCATTGGGCGCCCATGTAGAATCCGGCCCATCCGAAATAGATGAGAGCAGATGAGATTCAGAGATGCATTTCCAGCCAGCTGATACTGAAGAGAATGTCATATGCTATACGACAACGCCGCTGCAACTCTTAGATGCAAAAATCCTTCTTCAAACAGGTTTTCATCCCCACTATTGCTACTAATTTGAAAGTTTCAGAAATGGTTGTGGCTTTAGAAATAGGGCTGTGGATGTGGATAAGGCGAATAGTAAAGTTTCAAATTTGGGAAGGATGATATGCTCATTCTCGACTGGCTTGGCGACAAGGGAAGGATGACATATTTAACAAAATTTGGACTTATTCAAATCTAATAAATGTACTTCAAAAATGCCATGATAATATCATATGTATTTCTAGCTCTTATTAATTTTAATAATTTGTTCTGTTTATCTTTAGATCGAAAATATGATACTTACTAAAGTTTAAAGTTGTCTTCTAAACTAATTCTCGATTTCATCAATTTAGAATTAAATTTTCATCTAAGATAACCCTGTATAATTAAAATGCTATTCTTTTCGAAATATTTAAAGAAAGTTTTAGATTGACATTAATTAAATGATTTACGTTTATGTTTCGTAAAAAATGAATAGTTTATTATTAATTAAATGTCAATATATTTTATTTCATCAATAATAAATTATTCAATAGTTATTATTAAACCAATAGCTTTATATCATTTAATTAATTTCAACCTAAAACTTTTTTTAAAGTATTTTTATAAGTGTAAAAGTTTATAAATTGTGAAATTCTTATAATAGTTTCAAGTCAATCGCTTATCAAGCCATCAAATTTAATTTAATTATCATGATTGCTAAATTTTGAATCTCTTAAATCACTAAAAATTGAAATTTTTATATTCTTGAAATGTCTAATTCTAAATAGATTCAAATAAAAATTAGTTTGGAAATCAAGTTTCTTCTTTGATAACCATTATAGTTGTAATTTAAAGATAAACTTATATAATCAAAACTTATAAAAATTATAACAATCAAGAAGAATCAAACAATACATATATTCTTATGATGGCATCCTTGAAGTGTTATCTATTAAATCTAAATAAGTCCAAATTTTATTGAATATGTCATAAGGAAAAGAGAGTGTATATATTGTGTATATATTTAGCAGGGTTTCCTAACTCGAGCTACCCACTTTCCTGAAATTTTAGCTATGCCACGTGTCGTGTCCTGCCACGTCACCTGAAATCATTTTGAACCATCCGATTCTCTAATTACGAATCCTAGGGCCAGGGAAATTAGAAAAGCCAAGTAATTCTCTGCCGGAGTTTGGCTCCTTGGAGTTTGGCGATCCTTCCACCGCACACCTTTGATCTCGACCTCTCCGTTATTTCGATCTCCTTCTTTCCGACTTCACTGCCGTTCTAATCTCCACCTTCTCTGTTCTCTTCTATTTCGCCATGGCCAAGTCAAGCCAAGCTTTTTGAGATCTACCAAGCTTTCGTGGTGGCCATAGCCAAGCTTTTTTGGTGGCCATAGCTAAAACTCTGAAGCTTTCCATATCCTCTTAAGCTTTTCGCATCCTCAGAGTCAGACTTCCTACTTTGACGATCCTTCGGACTTCGTACATCCTCTAGAGCATAGGCCAAATCCACATGAAATGCTTCCATTTAGCTTTTCGAGATCTATCAAACTTTCTTGGTGGTCATAACGACTTTCTTATGGCTATAGCTAGGATTCAGAAGCTTCTCGCATCCAGTAAAGATCCTTTGGACTTTAAACTTTTATGATTCTTTGATGATCCTTCAGACTTATTGCATCCTCTGAAGCTTTTGTGGGGCATTGAACGATTTTTTTTTCCTGCACAAGAAGGCGCTCCAGAGAAGGATCGTGGTCATGAACGGCATAATAGTTATGCCCAGGAAAACTCTTGAGCCAGAGGCGGTGGTTGCCATAGCTTTCCCCCGCTTTCAGGTTTTGAATTGGTTTTGAATTGATGTCATGTTTGTAAGTTCTGCACTGTCAAAATTGCAGCTTGGAGTAGCTCATCATCTTATTCTGTTGTACTTATCTTTGTAGCTCATCAATTTTTTTTGTTCTCAAATTGTTGTACTTCTAATATTCCACATCTGTGATCTGGGTGCAGTTTTACTATGTGGCCAGCAAGCATTAAAATGTGCTTGTTCGAAACTTAACTAGACCATGACCATCACTATGGCTCTGTTTTGAGCAACTACAAATAAATTACTTTCTTGCTTGCTGCTCGCAGTACGGGCATAACGGCGACAATGATTTATATTAGGTATTTAAGAAGCGCTTGTATCCATTTATTATCCTTCTCCATTGTTAAGATTTAACTTAAGTAGCACTGGTTTTTGCACCCAGCATCAGTGTTATTTGCATTTTGGGTTTTATAACTAATGGCATTAATATAATGTAGCATTAACTGACTAGAACATGTTTTGTCCCCTTCTGATCATAAACAGAGCATAAATGTGATTTGAACCCAGTTGTTTTATGCATCTTACAAATTCAAAATCAGTTTTATGTGCTTCCAAATTGTCTTTTCCATGCTGGTTAGTCCAAGATTTTGGCTAATAAAGTATGCTATTATCATTTCAGCATGAGTAGTATGTTAATTGTGTTTTGGACAAGTCCAGCTAGAGCTGTCTGCAGTACTTTAATATCTGGCTTTACAATTTGAATTGCATTGTGGGCGAAGTTGATCTGTTCTGCACAGGTGCACCACAGTGACACGTTCAATTCAATGCTTGATGGTATGAATTTCAGATAACAATATTCCAGATGGCGTTGATGGATCCGCCATGGTAAGCTAACAAGTACTGATACTGATACAAGGGAAACTTATCAAGGCATTATGTGTTAGGTCTATTTTACTAATTTCATTGCAGTAGATTGCATCACAAAACCTCGTGCCCACGGTATCCTAGTTTATTCCTGACATGTAAGATGTTTATTCCAGTATGTAAAATTGAAAAGTGCCTTTTTTACTCGGCATTTTTTTTTCCTAAGCATTGCTGACTGGGTAGCCCAAAATCAAACATCCACTCCAAAAAATGAGGAGGATTTTACCCGTCTTGGATTTGGCACAATGCCTTTTCATCAACAACATTTCCACTCAATCTAGAGAACCTTATGCCCTATGAGTAATGTCTAAGATGCAGCCTTATTTGCTAAAGCATGGCATACTCATTTATTTTTTTAGAATACATTTAGTTATTTTATTATAAATTATATTGGTATCAGGATACTTGCTAAAGGTTGTTATTTGGAGTGGCCTCCATAAGAAAGTATTCTGTAGAGCAAAGACAGAACAAACAATATGATGTCATGCACAATTATATACTGCTAATCGTTGTGCTGGACAGTTTTGCACAACTATCGAGAAAAACATTAGAAGACATTGTGATTTGATCCCAACCATTTAAGAAACAGAAAATTTTATTTTGTCCTCCAATGTCCTGCAATTGCACATTTGTTTGCGCATGCATCATATCTCATTTTGATCATGTTTTTGAACTACTTAATTTGATGTTGCTTATGTACTTTAAAATAACTCTTTGTTTTGTACAATGCTCTTGGTATGCATGTGTGCCAAAAAACTACAGCAGCTAAGAGTATATGGAAAGCTATTAGAAATTTAAGAGCTGGACCACAAGTTCCCTGATTTTTAGCTCCCTGTAGCAAATGTCAATCTAGGTGGGAGACCTCTTCTTTTATTAGGGTCACTTGGTAAATAATGATCATTCAATAGAGATATATAAAAAAATGCCAACACATCATAATTATGCTTATGAGTGTATGTTGTGCACTTTTAACATATCCTTGCTTTTCTAGTATGCAAACTTCAAGCACCATGCTTACTTGCAGAAGGAACCCAGCATGCACTACTTGCTGCAGCTGTAATAGTATTAGTAATGAGATATCCAACTATTGTAGATCACTCTATAAAATCTCGCCATCATTCGTAGGATGTGCATATAACAACTGCCTTTGTCCCGAAAATACAACTTGCAACTACCCTCTGAAAATCAAATTCTGATCACAGAACCACGCAGCCAAAATAGCAGAGCAGCAAAACACCTAGCTGCACTGTGAGCTCTCAAGTTGTTAATGGGGCACATCTATCCCTTCATGTTGACATGTACATGTGACCATGCCCTTATGACCCCGCGATTGCGCCATATCTTTAGGCAGCCCCATCATTTGGGCCCCAGCGCCCTATACTGACACATCCAGACACACAATCTGCTCCGGATGCATCTTTAGCTGCAGCCTTGACCAGGATTGATGCTCGGATCCACCATGCGCCTCAGATTTATTGGCGGGATCCCAGACGGTCCAATCGGCGATCACACTCCACGGGAACATCGGCTCGGTTGCCCTTGGTAAGCCGGGTCCAGCTTTTAGAGATCTTTTCTGATCGGTGAGAACTTGACTTTCGGTCGCGACATGGCGGTGGTACACCCGCATTACCTCCCACGGGGTTAGCGTCGAGCATGTGGATGCTACGCCCGGGCCGATGATACCACACCGCCACCATCAGAGGATTGTTTGCCCATCGCACGTCGAGGTCCGGCTTTGAACTGGCGTAGAGACCCTGGCGTGCCGTTAGCCCTAAACCTACGCATTGTGGGTTTGGAAGAAGCAGGCAACACTCCTGTGATAGCTGAGGTGACCCGTTTCTTTGCTAAGGTGATGCACGTAAAGGCAGATGGCATTCTCTCGGCTCGTCGAGTTGGAGCAGCACGGCCTGACCGCCCCCGTCATTTACTGGTCAGTTTCAGGGATGTCTTGTCCAGGCTCCACATCCTCCGCCATGGCAATCACTTGCAAGGGACCTCCTTCTCCATCCAGGAAGACCTTACCCCAGCACAACTCTGCCGACGGAAGGATGAATTATGTCGAGTCCGCGAGGCTCGTCTGCACCGGAAGTGGGTTGTGTATAGAGGCGGCCAGGCTATCATTCGGGATTACTGGCCACTTGATCCATGGGCAATGTCTGTGTAGTTGGTTTGACTAGAATTAAACAATATATATATTCTTATAATCGCATCTTTGTGCTATCTATCAAATCTGAATAAGTCTAAGTTGTCATATCTCCGGGTGTTCCGGGTGCTGTTTTCATTCATGGAGCACTCTGCCGCTGCTATCAATTATCTCATTAGCCATGTTTATTACCCTGAATTTTGTCCCATTTTGTGTTTCTGTAAGCAAGGATTGCTTGAATCCGGGGCACCAAAAAATAAGAGTATACCAAAAAAATGACAGAGAGCAAATCAATGTGAATATCTGAATGTAGAGCAGACTGCAGAAATCAAACATTATAGTGCGGGAGACATGAAACGGGTTTACACTTTTAGATATCTAGACCGAGCAAATCTGAAGCAAAATAAAGGACTTGTTAAATAAAAGATAAACTCTGTATGATTAAAATATTATTTTTTTTTAAATATTTAAAGAAGATAATTTTCAATTAAACTCGAATACATTTATGTTTTAATAATAACTATTGAATAGTTTATTTTTGATTAAATAAAACATATTGAAAATTAATCGATAATAAACTGAATCTAAACTTTCTTTAAAGTAATTTTAGAAGTGTAAAAGTTTGTAAATTGTGAAAATTCTCATAATAGTTTTAAGTCAATCGCTTATCACACTATCAAGTTTCATTTAGAAATTATCATTGCCAAACTTTAAATTTGTTAAATCACCGAAAATTGAAATTTATACATGCATGCATCTATGTGGCTTTGGTAGCTTGAAACGCAATAAAAATCTCATGGGAATCACATACCACTGACCATTCAAGAACCCTAAACTGGAGTTTCCATTGCCGACATCCAAAGTGTCGAAGTAGCTGAGCTTGATGCACGACTGCAAGATTTCTTTAGATACAAGCCGCTCCCAATCTTTGCAAACGATTAAGGCAGGTTTGAGGTCCGGTAAAGGCACCTTCTGAAGTATAAGCAGTATGAGCTCCGATGGAAGGTCTGGAGTTTGTCATTTAGGATGAATCTAAACGGCTTCCAGTTCTCTTGCACATTCAAACCTGCTATCTCAATGCTTTTAGTTTTCATTGCAACAAGTAAGAAATGCCATTGCAAATACGAATGGGTCTTCATTTGCTACACCGGTGATTGCTGACATGGAACAGGTGGGTCTGATGCTAATGGTGGCACACCCTATATCCAAGGAAATTAGTGGGTTGCTTACCCTAACAATACAGTCGTCGAGGAGCAGAATTGTCGGCGACTTTTTCTTGTTTTATTGATTTTAATTTACCTTTCAAGCAAAAATTAGTTTCGAAACCAATTTTATTCTTTGATAACCATTATACTTTTAATTTAAAGATGAACTTATATAATTAAAATTTATAAATATTATAACAATCAAGAAGAATTAAACAATATATATATATTCTTATAATAGTTTCTTTGTGCTATCTATCAAATCTGAATAAGTCTAAGTTTTGTTGAATATGTCATATCTCCAGGTGTTCCGGGTGCTGTTTTCATTCATGGAGCACTCTGCCGCTGCTATCAATTATCTCATTAGCCATGTTTATTACCCTGAATTTTGTCCCATTTGTGTTTCTGTAAGCAAGGATTGCTTGAATCTGGGGCACCAAAAAATAAGAGTATACCAAAAAAATGACGGAGAGCAAATCAATGTGGAATATCTGAATATTCTAGTATTGTGATTTGCTACGGGGCATAGTCCCCGAGTTCTGTGTACTGGGGCTAGTCCCCACGTTTGATTTTGGCTTCGGCCTTTTTGGTTTGGTCACGGGGCTTGGTCCCCGAGTTTCAGTCTGGGCTTTTGCCCTATCTTTTGTATTAGGTCCCATAACCCGATTGGGTTCCGTGGACGTTAAAATAAATTCCTTCCTTCCTTCCTTCCTTCCTTCCTTCCTTCTCATTAATGAGACGGTTTTATCATTAATTATACAAGAAATTATTCATTAATTATACAAGAACATTTCTCTTTTTCAAAACTGTGCAGTTGGACCCCAGTTAACATCCAACATTCTCTTCTGCAATGGCCAAGTGATTCTAGATTGATGTGAAGCAACTTCGTAAGATCTTACATTCTAACTCTAATTTAGAAATTACAAAGTACAATATTTAGCTTAGTCTTTTAAAAAGTTGGTCAATACTTTTTGTTATTGAAGGTTCATGTGTTCACAGACATCAAACATCAAGTAGAATTATCAATTTGCAGAACTGAAGATGCCTCATCATCACTAGAATGATATTTTTGCGAATAATATAAATTACGAAATAAATCCAAAAGGAACTCCAATACAGCATCTCTCGACACAAAGGCTGGTGAGTTACCAAAGGCGCTCATCCACCATCCATAAAAATCATCTAGATTTAGCTCAATAATGTAGTCTTTTTTCATCTGTGCCATCTCTGCAAATCAAAATATAATTGCAAATCAACTCAAACGTTCGCTACAATTTCACACAACGATAGAATCCACATACGCATTACGCCAAGATTAAGGATGAAAGAAAAATGCTAGTTTCATATTAAACAATCCAAGCTTTAGCAATGTAACAAAATGGGAGAATATTTACCTTGCATGCAATTAGTGAAGCAGAAGAGAAACGCTCACAATAGCTCTTCAAGTGCTCTCAATGCGTCGAGACAATAAGAAGACCTTCTATTTATAAGATGGAGTTTTGTTGGATGATCGACACACATGACTAATCTAGGGCTATATTTATGCCAAGTGCCTATATCACAACTCGCATGTAATCTTTAATATCATTCGATATATATTTCATATCCATAATTATCCTAAAATGGATATCATTAAGATTCTATATATATTGGGATTGATATCTTCTAACAAATTTGCCAATGGCCGCAATAAATGCAAAGTGCACACATGTCGTGCTTTGATAATTCGCAATATGCAAAGTGTATTAATGGCCGCAATAAATGCAAAGTGCACAAATCTGCCATAAATGTGATGAATGCAACGTGTCATTCTATGGTAATGCTCATATCTTCCTCTGCCATAAATGCTCATAAATGCCTCAAATCTGAAATTAATGCCATAAATGCCTCAATGCAACGTGTCATGCTCTCCTAATTTGTAAGGAAGATATTAGAGGCGAGCAGAAAAATGTAACTGCCTTATAATAGGAAGGAAAATCTCAAGTACAATGCACAAGTGTGCTTTATAGAGAAGCACATGAGAAAATTGATGACCAGCTTAGAGCTTCATATTATAGAATTATGAGCTCTAAAACATACATAAAAATAGATCAGCAGCAAATAAAAGTTTGCCAGTATCCAAAATGATCCAAAATATGAACAGATCGAAGAAGGCTCGTTTTGGTGAAGCTGTAACTTTGTTTGAACTGCAAACACCTGCAAAACGGATAATCTTTCCCAAAAAATAAACTAGATCAAGACTAAATAAAAGCAGGAGCATGTTTGGCAGAGGGCTATGGATGTGGGTACCAGGGATCAGAGAAGAAAATAGAGTTAACGTAGGCATTGAAAGGACCTGTAGACCCGAAGAAGTAGTGATCAGGCCCCCAGTTATTATTGTAGAAAAGCCGAAACTTATCCTTGTCCTCCAATAATATCAGTAGAGAGCCATACAAATCAGCCAGAAGTTTGTGGTTATAGTACATGGTTCTGTACCTTGTCAACTGCCTTTCTGTGAGGATGAAATTATGATTGGACAAGAATGTCCACAGGCAATGAATCTGAACCACTTCCCTGCAGAAAATGGATGCCCATAAGTCTTCACTCTCTTTCTGATATCTCATGTGCCCTTTCTTCATGAGGTAAGATTCCATGGATGTTGCAATGTCATTCTTCATGACCCGATCCTTTGGAGCTTGGCTGAATGGTGAATTGTCATCGAATTTCCTTGCCCCATCACCACGAAGGAAATTAAGGTATTCTAGGATCATCAGAAAGGAAAGCATTAGAATCCACAACATTCAAATTTGAAGCAAATAAATGATAATAATCCCTATAATTGCCGTGATTCTCCCAATTCCTGTCATAATTAGATCCAAATTTATTTTTATGAGCAGTGGCAATAGTCTCAAAGTCAAATTGAAAATTCATCTTTATCCAGAAGGTAGAGGATCTTTTCTTTCCATACAAAACACGGTTTCTGGCTTTCCAAATATTCCAAAGAGCAATGTATATTACTATATTTTTAAAGCTGTCATTGTTTTGGATAAGAGAAATAAAATTCCCATCACATAGAATCCCAAATTTATCAGCAATCCAATTCCAAAAACTATTCAACTTGGTACAGTAAAAAATATGAGCCATATCTTCAATAGCATTACATCCCATAGGACAATTTGGCATAATGTTAGGATATCTTTTTGACAACGAGTGTAAATTATTTAAACTGCCATTGGCAAGAAGCCATATAAAATAGGAAATTTTAGGAGGACAGTATGAATTCCAAACATTCTGGAAGAGAACCTTAAGCTGAGCATGATAAATACCCCATTTAATCATGGCTTTATTGTGAAGAGGATTAAAAGACAGGGCATTATAAACATTCCTCACTTTGTAATCATGCTTGCCATTTAAAAACCAGTCTCCTTTTCCAGAGTTAGGAGAAAGATTAGACAGGAAAGGCTTGATAAAAGAATAGACCTTTCTGTCAGAGGAGGTACCCTTTATAAAATTTTTGAGAGCAGTCCAAGAGATTAGCCTACCTCCAACAAATAGATCTCTAATGAAGTATAACCCAGCTTCATGCCATTTCTTACATATCCTTGGGTGCTTGATGGCCAGAACTGTAGAATTTTGATCAGCTAGAATAGGGTTCCAAAAGATAGGCAGATCTGAATGGAGTTTATCTCTAGAGATGAACTGGAAATGAGGAGAAATCGAATTCCAGGCCTTTACCATTAAAGGAGAGATATTGGATGCAGGTTTCAAATGAGTGAAGGCAGAACTAGGTAATAAGTGATGAATAGATGGGTGGCCATAAGGACGACTTTGATTTATCCAGAATCTGATGAATTTGTAGGCAGGAGAATGACTCCCATGAATAGCCTTCCAGACAAATTTACCTGCAAGAGATTGGGCTTGGAGAAAGAGATTTTTACAACCAAGGCCACCACAGCTTTTAGGCTTGCATATAGAGTTCCAGTTAACTAGATGATTACCTTTCCAAATGAAATTCCTGATAATTTTCTCCAACTTTATAGAAACACATTTAGGAGCAACAAGAGCAGTAGAGAAGTAGACATGTGAGCTTGCAAGGACAGAGTTAGCTATGATAGTTCTACCAGCTAGAGTGAGATAATTCCTGTAATTGTTCAACTTTTTTTTTATTCTTTGAAGAATAGGATCCCAGAGACCTTTTAAGCTATGGTCTAATGATAAAGGCATGCCTAAGAGCTTAGTAGCTTGACCAGATGGGAGAACATTAATGCCAAGCAACTGCTGATGAGGAATATCACCAATAATGAGACTTTTATTGATATTAAAGTTAATTCCAGATGCAGCTGAGAATTGATTAATAACTTTAAGAAAGCAATCAATATTGGTCAAATCAGCTTCAAGAAAGGAAAAAGTGTCATCAACATATTGAAGCATAGTGAGATACTCATTTGAGTTAGGAAGCTTAAGACCTTTGATTAGGCCATTATCCTGGTAATAAGAAATGACTCTGGTAAGAAGATCAGCTGCTACCAGGAAGAGATAAGGTGCAAGAGGGCAGCCCTGTCTCACACCAAAGAAAGGGAGAAGAAACCAGAGGGCACACCATTTATAAGAACAGCAGATTTAGATCTTAGGTTTAGACCAAGGATAAGATTAATAAGCTTGGGATGAAAACCAAATTCTAAGAAATCCCATCTGACTGAGTCAAAGGCCCATTTGAAATCTAGTTTGAGAAGAATGCAATTTTGACTAGAAATTTTATTCCAATGCAAACCCTCCATAGCTGCCACATAATTATCAAGAATATATCTCTTAGGAAGAAAGGCTGACTGATTTGGACTGATATTCTTTTGCAAGAAACTGTTAATTCTGAGAGCAATAATTTTGGCACACAGCTTGTAAGTAGTATTGGTAAGAGAGATAGGTCTCCAATCCTGGAATTTAGTAGGATGATCAACTTTTGGAATCAAAGAGATGAAACCACTAGCAATAGAAGATTGAAGGTAATCATTATTCCAGAAGTCATGAATCATAGAGGTAAGATCATTTTTGAGAATGTCCCAGAACTTGATATAAAATTCAGCTGGCAGACCATCAGGACCAGGAGATTTGCCCTTGCTGAAAGAAGATAGAGTAGAAAGAATTTCTTGCTGAGATGGAGGAGCAGTAATAGAATCACTCATCATTTCAGTAGCAGAAGGCAGAATATTGTTCACTATATTTTTGAAATCATTAGCCTCTGCCATGTCATTGGAAGGGATAGGCTTATTCAGAAAGATGTCCATATATTTATCCTTGAAGAAAGTGGCAATATCAGAATGGGAGGAATATTTATTACCATTGTCATCAACAACTTCAGTTATAGAGTTTCTCAACACTCTGCTCTTTGCTACTCTAAAGAAGAATTTAGAGCTACCAGAATCCATCTAATTAGTATATTTTACCTTACATCTGATAGCAGAGCCCTTAGCCTCTATCTCTTCAATGTTCCTAATTTTCTTTTCCAGAATTTCCTCTCCAATTTGCAGATTTAAATTTGAAGGATCTTGTTGAAGTAAAGATCTGATATCCTTCATGAACATGAGGAGTTGATTTTTATCTTTACTGCAGTGGAGATGCATAGCTTTAGACCAGCTTTTGATCCAGGCCTTTATAGCTTTAATTTTAGAGTAGAAATGATTCATTTGATGCATGTTCCTGTTATCAGCAGCCAGATTATCCATTCTCACAACTTCCTTGTCTTTGGATTTTGATGACATGAGAAGTATGAAGAAACTGAGGCTGATGATCCGAGATAGAAGTTCCTTCATCACTAGTAACATAGCTGTTGTCCCAGAAAGAAGTGGCAGGGTTGGAAACATAAAATCTGTCCAAAGTGCAATAGACACTTGCTTTATCTTTTTGTTTATTGGACCAGGTATAAGTAGCAGTAGAAGAGGGTATATATATCAGACCATTATCTGTTAAAAGAGAGTCCCAAACTTCTTTCTCAGTTCTAGTCATATTGATTTTATTCCCTAACTTCAAATCCCAGGAAGGGGTGTTGTTAAAGTCACCAGCAAGAATCCAATTGTCCAAATTTTGAGAGGCTAACCAGGAGTTAATTTCAGTCCAAAAAGGTTCTCTATCTTTAGGGGTAGTTGGAGCATAAATGTTAACAATACCAAAGATGGAGTTGGATATAGAAAGAATAACAATCTGCCAAGTCTTGGAGGGACCATTATGGAAAGAAATATGGCTAAGATCTCTCTTTCAGATGATTGCAAGTCCACCACTAGCACCAGTAGAGTCAATCCAAATAGAGGAGGAATTGGGGTAAATCCATTCTCCCAAATTGCTGCACTCAAAAGATGGAAGTTTGATCTCTTACAGAAGAATGATGTCAGCATTGTATAATCTGATCTGAGCAATGGCTCGTCTCCTTTTAAGAGGACCTTAATGCCTCTAAGATTCCAGGATAATATCTTCATATTCAATATGAGAAATAAGATAAAGGAGAAGACTCAAATTCTGGATTTTTTGGATTTTTTTTTGCTCCTAGTATTTTGAGCAGGAGTCTTGTTCATACCAGATAAGATCTTCCCTAAGTTATTCCCTATCTTTTTAGTAGATCTTTTGGCTGGTTGATCTATTTCAGGCATAGAAGTTTTAGCAGATTTTTCTAAAAAATATTCTTCCTTACCCCAATTTTCTTTATCCATTCCATAGTCCTCACTATATCTATAGTCAGAACAACCACCAGGATAAAAATGAAACATAGAATTATTATCAAGAGTATTTAAGGGAGCAGAATCTGGCACTTGCCTGATAATAGCATTCTCTTGAAGCTCCTTTTGCTCTTCTAAATCTTCCTTATCCTCTGGAGTCTCAGGAACAAAGTCAGAAGTAGCCACCACATTAGATTCATTGCCCTGGGAATGAACCTGATCTTCTGCATCATGGACCATTTGAATTTGCAGGGAAGCTAGCTGATCTGCAAACTTACTAGATATTCTTGGAGGACTGAAGGGTTCTTCCATTATGGGGGAGTCTAAATCAATGAGAGATGGAAGAGAGGACTGAATGAGAGGGATGAGTTGAGGTGAGTTGTGAGATGTGGCAATCTCAGGTGGGGGTGGTGAAGGAATGACATGAGAAGAGGAACATGCTCTGCTCTTATCTAAATCAAAACCTAGATTATTATTTAGGTCAGATAATACCTGAAAAGGGTTTTGATAGTCGATATGCAGGTAACTTGATGTTGATGCAGGTTGACTTGATGCTGCTGATTATCCTTAGACATAACTTCAGAGATTTGACTTGTAGTTTTAGTCAAACACATATCAAAGTGGCCATGAGGCACATTAGAAGTTATGTTTTGCTGGGACAAACTTGCTGGAGGCAATGATGTAGGCTGTGAATTCTTTTGAGTAGAGTTCACCTTTTGCTTAGCTTTGCCTTGAGATTTCATAATTAAATATCCGTTCTTGCTCATGTTCTTGATGGGATTAGTCCATAAGGCTGTAAGAGCATTGACCCTTGTCTTGGTTTTTAGCATCTTTGATGATGTTGCTTAAGGTCAAGCTTAAATCATGAGTGGCATGATTTGCTTTTTCTGGAATAAACCCTTTGACCAGAAGTTTGGGTTCTCCAATTGTTATGCCATTGCTTATCTTATGTCTGAAGGAATTGTCTTCACTAAGCTTGTCTTTAGCTTTCATCTGCTCCCTTGCTGCTTTCTGTTTCTGAATCCTTTTATAACTGCCATTTACTTTGGTCCATTTGAAATTTTCATTTTCTGGCACTTTTTGAAATGAATCCAGATCCTTAACACTATTTTCCTGAGTTACACCTTCATTAGCTGACTGCACCATGGTTTTATCTCCAGAATGAAGAGGAGCCATACATACTTTCTCACCTGCATCTACATTTATCCTATTTTCTTGCTGAAAACCTGTAGAAGATTTGCAATCAGAGTACCAGAAATGTCTTTGAAAACATTTTTGGCATTGGGAAGGCAATCTAGATCATCTAAGAGCTAAAGATGATTCTACTCCAAAGGCATCTTTGAAGGGAATAGAGAGAGGAATTTCTTTGGATAAGTCTACTTGAACAAAGGCTCTTCGAGGTCTAGATGGAGAGTACTCTGTTGAGATGTAAGTGCCAATTGAATTGAAGAGAAGCTTGAAACATTCTTCATCCCAATAGATAGGATTAAGGCCGAAAAGGGAGGTTGAAGCAATGCAAAGATTGTTCATTTGGTCAATGTCAAGTCTCGGATGCCATTTTAGGAAGGTCAGCTGAGAGGTCTCATAAGTCAAAGGACCATAGTTGAGAAAGAAATTGGTTGATCTGGCATTTCCACACTCCATCATGATGTACGAAAAATTGAGCCAGTAAACTGCCTGGATTATGATTCCTTTGTTTAGGTTAAGGAGATAAGCCCATAATTTATCAAGCTTAATACCACATTTTTGGACCTTGACAATGACAGCAAACTGAGATAAAGCATCAATTTTAGAATGAACAATCGGAAGATTGAGAGAAATACCATTGTAGATACTCATTTTCCTTTCTTGGATATGAGGCGGTTTAGTCCTTTACAATCTGCCATCCAATTCTTCATCCGATCGTAACTCCGGGTGGCTTCTCGCTACTCCATATGGAAGAGGAACTTGGGTAATTGGGTTGAGGGGATGAAGAATACCCCTGTGATCAGGATCAGCAGAGAGATTATTCCAGAAAGGGACTTCGTGCGAAATTGGATCCATTGTTGATTTAGAAGATAGCAGATTTTCAAAATTCCCAAAGGAAGGAAGGAAGGAAGGAAGTTACTTTTATCGTCCACGGAGACCAATCGGTCTATGGGACCCAATACAAAAACGCAGCAAGCGGATTACTGCCCGGATTAAAAAACCCCCGCCCCGAAGGGTTTTCGAGGGAAAAACCGTGGCAGCAATCAGCCTGCTGACAAACTGTGCTAATCATATAAAATGCAGAAACATCCCAATATATACAGTCATGCACCACCCCCGTAGTGCCTAGTCAGCGGACAGCCAGGCGGGGGCAAAGGTGACCTCGCAGGTCCAGTACCTCCTGGATGTATGACCCCAGGGCACGTACTGACGGTGTGTTCATCAGCAAATGCAAGGGCACGTCCAGCCGTACTAAGGGAGCGTATCTGGCCCGAATCTGACTGAACGCTGGGCAACTCTGGAAAGTGTGAGACTCATCCTCAACGGCACCCGTAAAGAGGATGGTATTTTGAGGCTTCTCTTGAAAAGAAATTAAGTTCTGGAGAACAGAGGCTCGTTCTTTTGCGGGAAGATTGGCGAAGGAATGAAGGAAAGCTAGATTTTTAGGGTTTTCTGTGAAATTATAGACCATTGCAAAAGCTCAGGGTGATACAACAAAAGTACTCGAACAAAATTAAACGACAAAAAGGGAAAAGGGAGAAAACAGGGGAAAGAAACCATTAGAAAGGACCAAATTTAACTAAAAGAGATCGGATTGCCAATCCAAATGCCATTCCTGTTTGATTCATGGATTACTATGAAGAGAATCCTTCAATTCCGATGATCTTAAGGGGAAATTCCACCTATCTGAACTGAAATTTGCTGAGAGTATATTTCCACAGAAATCTTATGGTCAATCCAATCACAATGCACTCTGAATGTCCCTGTTGGAGCTACCGAACTCGAACCAATAAATTCTTCCAACCAAGAATTGGTGATTTCAACCTCAAATTCGACAGTGCTGGGGACAAAGGAATACTCTGATGTAAACAGGTCTTCAGGGAAAAGTTGATGTATAATCAATGAATTCCAGAGCTCAGAAGCCGTACCTCTTAAGAATCCACAAATGATTCTAGATCTGTCCCTTATAATTGTGAAAACATTTGTCTCCATAGAGAGATGAAATATGATCAGTAACTGACTTCATAAGTATATCAAATTGGAGTTTGAAATGTAGCTATTTTAAATGAGAGTTATTTTATAGCTACCCTTCTACACGGGCATCAATCAATCTACAGGAATTTTGCTTCAAATCTCGGCAAGTTTGCTTTCTCTCATAGAATTTGGCAAGAAAGTGCAACTAACAGAAAATGTGGGAAAAGGACAAAAGCTCCAAGAAAATTGGCGCACGCCATCATCTCCCTCAAGGCACCCTCGCAATCTGCATTCAATGCATGTATTATATATTATTGTTAGTAGTTTAATGATGTTTACAATTATTAATGGTTTGTATGCCATAGGATGTCATTGCATGAGGACCATTCCCCTTCATCTCTCATTTCAAAACTTTGCCCTTTCTTTGCCCCTCCATGCATCTCCCCTCCCTAGTTGCATCTCGTTGTCTCTTTCCCCATTCTTTGCCCCTCCCCAGTTGCCTCTTTGCCCCTCTCCCTTTGCCCCCTCGCCTCTTTCTTGCCCCTCCCCTTTGCCGCTTTAAACCTTTCCCCTCCCCCTTTGCCTCTTTCTCTGCCCCTCCCCCCCTTTGAGACGGGTCGGTGGATTGGAGAGCCGCGCCAGGACACACACGGCCCCCAAAAATTAATTTGCATTAATAATCACTATGAAAACTAGTATAAGCATGGTTTTTTATATAGACAGTTCATCACATGCCTTCCATGGTTTTATAAAATCATTACTGGCTGGGTCGTAATTCTTATACTAATTTTACATCTTACACTAGTTTTTTGAAATTATTGCTAGTTTAGGAGGTGGCTTTTAAGCATACATTGTTGATATTGTAATATAGGATGATTCCAAATGCTAATTCTTATTATTGTTGTTATTATTATCGTTATTATATAGGTTTCTTAACACGACTTTAATGCGCTCAAGTTTTTTAAGAGACCACTATCAATTTTGTAAGTATGTTGTGGTTTTGAGACATGGTTATTTACCATGCTTGTTAGTAGTCTATTATGATCTGGTTTATGCTATTGACTTTATTATATACTTGTTTCAACCCTTAAAGTCACTAACTTGAGCATAGTTTTTTTTATATTAACTAGTAACTCCAGCTAACATGTCTATATTTTCAAAAGTTGCACTGCTTGCAAAATGCGATTCTTAATCGCAGTTATAAGCTTATGTTATGTACATTGACTTGTTCATATTGGTTACATGATGTGGTTTGTGGACTAATTCGCTCTTATTTCCAATATGTAGCATAATTTGGATTATTAGATATCTATAGTGTTTGAACAAATGGTTTTTGTTTGAATGTGTTTGCCTGTGTATTCTTCACGTATAAATTTAGTGTTTACGAAGCATGCGCATAATTTGCCTTAAAGAGGAATTTGAATCATTCGGAACATTCATCATGTATGGTCTAGGCTAATCTTTGCATATTTGTGTTGCACTTATATTGTGCATTGGTGGTGGGGAGAGAAGGAATGAAGCAAATTGACTAGAAATTTGGCGCCTGGAGGTAAAGGCAAGTAGAAATTTGACACCACTTTAAATAAAGTTATAGTTTAGGTAGTACTATGGATCTTCATTCAAGTTAAATACTCTTCAAAAGCTAGCTTCCATATTTTGATTGCAATCCTCTCCTTCTATCTAATGTAGCTCGGTTCCAGTAGCAAAATGGATTCCTATATGGTATTCAAATCGTAGAATGATTGGAGTTATTTATGAACTTTAGTAGGTTGTTTCAAGATGCCAATTAATAGGGCCAGGTTGCCAAGATCTTCTTAGTGGACAGTAGTATAGGTGGAATTGTTTCTCAATGTTGAGAACAATGGCGATAGAATATTCTTATGTAAGGATGTAGAGCAATGGTGATCGAATATTTTTATATAGGGATGCAGATGGAAGTTGCAGTCGTTCTCTCCATGTTGCGTACAATGGCGATAGGATGTTCTCATATAGGAAGAATTGTACAAACAATTTTTAAGTGTATTTTTGCCCATTGTTTATATATTTTTGTAATGGAATGAAAGGCATCATTATTGCAAAATGTTGTATATCATGAAGATATACAAGAAATTTGTCATGGCAGCTACTTCTCTCTGTTCAGAACCTATGGGTTTGAACCCAATATTATCCAACGTTTAACAATGCAATGTTTGCTTATAATGGACTTATGGTATGGAAGATATCTCTAAATGCATCATTTAACAACAAATTGTGTTCTGCCTAAACTAATGAAGGTTGCAATATTTCTACGTTGAATACCTTCTCTAGATGAAGTATTTTTCCCGATTCTATGTATCTCCATTGCATATACATCCATTGTTAGAGCCTGAACTCTAACCTTGCAAGAAGGATGAAAAACCCAACAATCCAAGCTCAATCTATCAATGCACAACACAAAGATCCATCATTTCCATAGCTAGATCAAGCAAAATCCTCTCTCTCAATACACCGTCTCTCTGTTCTTCTCTATGCTCAGATAACACAGTGATCATAATGACTCCACAATGCATACGTGCAAATATCCTGCACGCGTGCATGTGCGTATATCACTCCATATACGGTATACTATTTTCTATACCACCTCAATAGTGGTGAGTGTGGTGAGTGGTGACGAGTGTGGTGACAAGTGACGAGTGTGGTGAGTGGTGAGTGGTGACGAGTGTGGTGACGAGTGTGGTGAGTGGTGACCACCCCAACATCCATATCTACCAAGTAAGTCCAACAAAACTCTAAATTGCATCATTAAGCCCTTGAGCCCCTCCTTTAAGGGAAGTGATATTTCTTCTTAAACTAATATGCAAAGTTAAAGATTTTGAACCCTCATCTAGAGATGTGAAGATATACAGTTCTAGAAATATAGCAAGACATATTGCATGTTATACAACTCTAATTAATCTCGTGGCATGGTGTGTGTAGCAATTTTGAGTAACATAATTAGGATATACCTCATTGCAGGTAGTTTGACCTTTGCTTTCCATTTTATCAAGCACCTTGTGGTAATCATTCAATCAAATGGCTAGGTTAAGTTAGGCTGTCGTAGATAACGTGACATGGAAGTATTACGGATAAGGCTGGAGCTTTGGAGCTTTAGTGGCAAATGATCTGCCATAACCATGCATGGCCTGCTGCTAGATTTTATGGCGACCAAGAGCTCATTACTTGGTCGTAGATCACACCCGGCAATTAAACGTTCACATGCCACACCTCACAATCGAGACAATTTGCAAACCCCTTGATCGGATTTGGCGTGTAGGGAGGAAAAACTGTGGAGGGATCGACCCAATGAATATTAAACGAGTCGGGTTGCCTCATTTATGAAGAAAAAACTAGAATGATGTGTCATTTTTCTTTTTCACTTGGGCATGGGTCTAGTGTGATATCAAAAAGCAAGAAAAATTCTCTTAGTGTGCCTATTACTGACCTAGTTCTGCTATGTATTTAATCGGATCACCATAGTGTGATTCCAGTCTTGCAATTTTTATTTTCGTGTTGTTGTGCAGCACTGGAGCAGAACAATTTTCCTTTATTCAAATCCACCTCCTTTGAACTTGCAGAAACAAAGGATGGTGATCCATTGGTTCGAAAAATTTCGAGGAACCATTGCAACCATCCGTCTAAAAATTAAACAGAAAACACGCTTCAATTTCTAACCCTGGTTGAACAAGCGTCGAAATTAGGGGGGTATCTTGTGTTCAAGTCTCTAGGGGTCCGTCATATGTCCTCATGGACGCTGCCAATGTGGCATGACGTAAAAATACTATCTATCTATCTATTCTAGAATGGGACTCGCAAGAAACCAACAAACCGCTAGATAGGCTTCTCATTCATCTCAGCAGATTTTCTACAATGGTGGACAGTGGGTAGCCGCACACATGCGAACTACCCACAAAAAAATAAAGGGAAAATCCAATTATATCATTTGGACCCCAAAAAAATACAATGCTAATAGATGAGTGGCTGATGTACCTGCCGAAAGCTTATCACCGGGATTAAAAAACCCCACCCTTTCGGGTTTTTGAGGAAAAACCCTAGTGATAAGCCTTCGGCAAGGGGCTTAGACAAACGTAAGGCATAGAATCGCTCCCAAAAAACCCCCGCATGGAGAAGTCGAAACAGATGCCGCTCGCCAACCTGTACCTGCACATCACCAACACAACAAACGAGAAAACATACCAGAGAATAGCATCACCCAGCGGGTGGAAAAAAAGCATCACCCAGCGGGTGGAAAAACATGATAAACAGAACTTGTACAAAATATAATAAACAAAGAAGGGGGGGAGGGTGGGTTCAAAGAGAATAAGATACTGTTGAGAGAAGAGGAAGCGCCGATGAGACGTGGATGCAGAAACGCGCCTGAAATAGCGAACTCCCCACCAAAACGGGCATGCGCCGCCCGCATGCATGCATGACATGCATGCTCGTCCCATTCTAGAATGGCGATCCGATGTCTCGGATCAATGCGATTCTAGAATGGGACTCGCAAGAAACCAACAAACCGCCCGACTACCAGAGAACTTCCTTACAAACTAGGATCGAGGACGAAGGTCACAGGACGAGGCCAAAAGCCGGAAAAGGATAGCAGGAAAGAAATGCCAAATTGGCTAAACCAGGCAGGAAGAAGCCCCTCCCCCGCCTGGAAACAATTCAAAGAGAATAAGGTACTGCTGAGAGAAGAGGAAGCGCCGATGAGACGTGGATGCAGAAACGCGCCTGAAATAGCGAACTCCCCACCAAAACGGGCATGCGCCGCCCGCATGCATGCATGACATGCATGCTCGTCCCATTCTAGAATGGCGATCCGATGTCTCGGATCGATGCGATCTATCTATCTCCAGAATTTTTGACTAAAGTTAGAAATATCGGATTTGATAAGTACATGCAGGCAAATTTTCGGTCAAAATTCTATAAAACTAGTGTAAAACCCGGCAAATTAGGGGTGTTTTGCTCGAAAATTGGATTAATATAGATAAAGGGCAGCATTTTTGCTAGTTAGTGCAAAATCTAATTTCGAGGCCTGGCGCTATGGTCGAATCCCCTTCCTTCCTTTTTTTTTCCGAAAATATGGGGCCAATATGTTTAGGTTACATTTTTTAGGTTAGGTTTTCGTTTTTTTCCTTCGTCTTTTGGAGCGGCGGCAGCGGCAGAGATCATCTCTAGGAAGAAGAACGACGCCAAATTTGATCCTGATCACACTACTTTCAATTTAAGGCAATATAGAGTAGCGATTTTGGCATACTCTCTGGCTGTTTTATGTTGCTTTCAGTGAATGCTAGTGTTCAAGAATCTAAAATCATTCTTTCATTCTGCCTGCTTTCTGTGCTAAGGATATGCATTTCTACTTTCATATCTTTAGTGCAAGAATAGTACAGAATTCTTCGTGCAAAAATGGTAGAGAATCGTGGATGCTCATTTCTATGTTCTCATGATTTTACACTTCTGGTTTTGCAAGAAGATAGATTTCGTCCTTACAACAACGAACAATATTGTTTAATGTAATGCCATTTGTTAAGGTAATAGCATTTCATTTTTTGTTTCATAATATTTTGTCAATGGAACAGCGACAGGGAACCGCACTCAGGCATATGTTTCGAATGACAGAATTCAACGGGATATTTACTTTAGAATTTTAATGCAGGGCAATCACTGGCGCCTAATGGCAGTAGCTCTCTGGTCTCTCTTCTTCTTTTCTTTTTGGCTTCTCTGAAGTCATAAGAGCTTGAAACTTCGATGTGGCAAAGCATCAGTAAAATCGTGGCGTCTCTTTGGAGGAGCAGGTAATGGATGCAATGCTTCTTGGCTTTGGATGTTATCAAAGTTCTTTATATCATGTTCTTTATATCATATCATTCTTGTGCATATATTCTAACTATGCCTCTCTTAGAAAGTGCTTTCAGACTAGAAAAAGGAAGGCAAAGGACTACTCACATTTTTCAGGAGCAAATTAAGAACTACTCTTGAAGTAACAAATGCTTAGGGAATTTTTTGTGTTCTTACCCTTTGCTTATACATGTTGTAATTAAATCTTTTCTTCATTCATCTTTCATAGTTGCAGGTGGTGGATCCAGGTGGCAACAAATCTTGAACAAATCCGGGAGGCAAATTGTGAATGGCTTGGTGAATGCCTTGTTCTCGTTTGATCGGAGTGGCTATGACATGCCTTTGACTTCGATAAAGACTGCAATGAATGTGATTACCAGACTGGAATGGTCTTGCATAATGTAGACAAAATAATTCTGAGATTCCAGTTCAATGTTATTTAAGGGATTTGGATCTCCCAAGGTTCGATTCCTTGGTCCCATATAGATTTATAATCATACCTATAAAACACTATATTGTACACAATATATCATATCTACAAACCATACCTATTAAACACTATAGTGTACAATATCATGTTGTATTAACAACGGGTAAAACATCTTGTATTACTTTCATTGTAAAGCAAAGAAGTAAAGCCAAGAAGATAGACGGGTAAACCATCTTGTCACAAAACTTGCCATATGAAGTAATATTATACATCATATATACTTTAAGTAGGAATAGGGATCAACCACCAACACATAACTACCATTAACATTAATTAACACAACCATTGGCTCCAACACATTTAAATTAAAATCCCCCTTAAACCCCCTTTGGTTTGGGTGCATATTCACACGGGGGGTGACTCCGGGCAACGAGAGCTGTTGGATAGGCATATTCACCCCTTATTCCTTAATCTACACCGTACGTAAAGTTCCTCGTTTGTGGGGTATGCAAGTACAAAATTTGCTATACTGTATAACAAGATTTACAAAATACTATAAGATTTCAAGCAAAATACTATATGGTGTTGATTTTGTACGTGCAAAATATAATTATAAGGGCTCTCGCTGCCCTACGTCACCCCCGTGTGAATATGCACCCAAACCAAAGGGGGTTTAAGGGGGATTTTAATTTAAATGTGTTGGAGCCAATGGTTGTGTTAATTAATGTTAATGGTAGTTATGTGTTGGTTGTTGTACTAAAAAAAATTTTGGGCCCTTCGGGCCCTAAAAAAAAGCAAACATACCAACAACATGTAAAACATGTAGCAATATGTAATACGTATTATGTAATACGTAATGGTAAAAATAGTATGAGTAACACAAGCTTCTAATACTAATATCTAGCATTAGCATAATGGTAGATAGATATTGAAAGGAAGGGTTATTAAATTTTGAAGTTTAAAGGATTGTAGACATTCAAAGAAAGGGTGAGATTTTAAACCTTAGGCAGTAGATATAAAGGGAGGGCGAGTTTTTTAAGAATGGGCATTGCTAAATATTGGTAGACATTGAAAGGAAAGGCTATAAGGTTTGCAAATTTTCCCCCGACTAAGATTTTGGCAGTGGTTTAGCGAGAAAAGGGGGATGGAATTGAAGTTTAAGGAAAAATTTGATTTGAAATCAAAGGTTTTAAAATAGAATATCCTGCCAGATCATGGCCTTTGCTGGAAGATCGGCCTCAGAGGCTACTTTGTGGGCGGCCATATTCTTGCTGGGTTGAAGCAAGCGAAGTGCAGGAGCACAATCCGGCCTACTTGCTTCGAGTTTTCCAAGAACTCCTAAGGCTTGGAAGCAGGCTATTCCTCATCCTTTTTTTCGCAGCAGGCCTAGTCGAAGCATGGTCTGAAATCTGCAAACAGGGCTTCCATGAGTTTCCACAGGCCGGAATGGTTCGGGAGAGGTTTAGCATGGCTCCTGTTCTTCAGGCCGCTCGATTGCTTCCTGTTCAAATACAGGTGCAGGTGCTCGGGCTTCTACAATCCCTAAAAAATCCAGTCTGCTTGCTTTATTGCGCTTGCATGGGTGGGCGGTTCTGGAGAGCAGCAGATGAAGAGCTTCCGGAGGCTCAGAAGCGTGATTGGACAATATTTTTTTCTTTGCATTCCAATGGTTCGTGGCTCCAGTATTTGACCTTCTCGTGCATATTCTTATATGTATATACACGCAGGGGAGCGCTCAAGTATACAGGGGTGTGAGGTGTATATTTGTGGACCCTAGATCTGGCATATTTCTAAGAATATGCCAGGCTATAATGATAGATATTGAATGTTAAATGGAAATAGTTCAAAAGGAAAGAAACGTGAATAACCATGGGATTTTCGACAGAGCCAGATATTAGGGCTACTTTAGGGTTTCCGTGATTCGATCGTAATCGTGCTAGTCCGTGCCATGTGCTCAAGAGGAAATTCTATGTTTCGCCATCGTCATGCGCCTTTTGCTTCCAGATTCGATTGCCATGTCTTCGCCATGCATGCCATGGCTCTGCTCTGAACAAGAAAGGCATTGCCTCTGCTCTGAGATTACTGCAAGACAGAAGGATGAAGCAGCGAAATGGCCTCTACCATCGCCGCCTGTGGTTGCTGTCGAGATTTGCAAGCGCCCCATCTGCCGCCCAAGCTGCTGCCATCGCCAAGTTTGCCATACCTATGCTGCAAAATGAAGGGACAAAGTACAGACAGAGAAAGAGGCAAGAAGGAAATCAAAACCACCAAAAGCTTGTTATATGCATGCAATAAATCTCCCTGCCATTGCCACAGCTTGGAGACAACGACCTGCACAAGAAGTGGAAGGAGAAGAAAGAAAAATTGTTGCCATAGCCGGACCTGCAGAAATGAATGGAAAGGAGAAGATCATGGGAGAAGATCATGGGTTTCAGCATTTGAACATGCAGCTTACAAAAACAGATGCAAAACCGATTGGATTGGGCCGAATCTAACTCAAGACAGAGGTTCCAGAGGGTTTTGCAGGGAATTTCGGCCTGTGGGTTTCACTGCAAGATCTGTCTCCATCTCTCTCCATCTGGACCTTTGCATGCTAAATATCAACACACTGAAAATTAGAATATCAACACACTGTTGCCTTGAAACCCACCAGACCATGCCATCTTTGAATATGTAGCACAAACTGCTGAACCAAGCATCGGTAGCATCATCCTCTGCAAATGCACTCCAAATCTGTTTTCATCCTCTGCAAATGCACTCCAAATCTGTTTCCACTCTGATCACAAAGAACATTAATTTTTTGCAAGAATGCCCTGAAATGCTATCACGACACGAGACTTGCATGTTCAGCTCCTAAAATAAAAAGAGGGCTTCTGTTGTGAGCCCTTGGATGTTGGACCATTGAAAAAAAAAAAGCTAAATCAACGGCTAAGAAATGGTGCACTCTAGATGTACGCATTAGTACATCCATTCGAATACGCCATGAAATCTTAGGAAAACCTTTGTGAAAAGTGTACAAAAACACAAAAAAACCCCCTGTTATTATGCTACATATTCATGTTAGGAAGGTATGCTTATTTATCATACTATCAAATTGTTATAAATGAACCATGTTGCATAACTGTACACTTAACCATATAAAACAATAATATTTATTTATCACGCTATCAGATCATGTTAACGAACTATGTTGTATAATTAGACATGGTTTGTAAACTTTTTGGCCCACAAATCGGTACTGATTTAAATGCTTGATCTTCAGCAACAAACTATGGTTAAAAAGTCATATTGATTCAATTTTGGGCGCCTCTGTACCAGGAAAAATTTTAAGGGACCTATAATTTTGTATAAGTATAATGAATTGGCCATTCCTTGTAAAATATGCCCCCAAAAGTGTAGCCTAAACTGGCCATTTTTCCTATTTTTTTCTAATGTGGCTGCAACCTAATTGGCGATTTTTGAACCAAATATCTAATAATTTGTAGCTCAAATGGCGATTTTTAGCTGGATTCTTATTAAATATAGAGTTAGTTGCCCGAACATAAAGAAATCGCTGCCTATATAAATGTATTTAAGTTACATATTGTATGAATTTGAATTCATACCCCATGTATTTCCATAATGCACATATTGCTGGTAGGGAGAATCGGAAATCGGATACCGGAGTCTTCGTAAAGAGGATTGAAAAGCTTGACATTTGATTTTCCAAAAGAGTGGAATCATTCTTAGTTGGTAGATATATTTAGGAATAAAAATTTCTAATAATACTAGCCCTCCATAAGTGACGAATTTATGAGGGGGCCTCTTAATGAGTTAAGATTTGGTGAACTTAAGGCATTACAGGATTTGGCCAAGTGGCCTAAATGGCCACTCCATAAGCATATCTAGTTCTCACTTGGGACTAAATTGGCTCCAGAGTCAATACCACTCCAATTAGCAAACATCTAATTGGCCATTCTAATGTCGTAATATACAATAAAGTGCCACGAAATGGCGAATCTGCAGGTAATCTATAGGTAAGGCATCCTACTCAAGCCGGCCGTCGCATTTTGCCTGAACCTGTAATTTGTGGCCAAATGGCCCGCCGGGGCCACTAACATTTTCGCTGCTCTGTACAGGCTTTGTCAGTGTTGCCCGCTAGCGGTTATTGAGGACGAAAGCCATGCCTTCCAGAGCTGTCCAGCCTATAGTCAGATTCGGGCTCGCTACGCCCTCTTGGTGCGACCTGGTCTGCCACTGCACGAGCTACTCAGTATGTTGGAGTTTCGAACACAAGCACTGCCGTCTTTATTTTAATTCAATGCTGAAATAATAGAAAATAGAGGAACAAATAGCAAGAACTGGAATGGTTGGAGCCTAATCTTATAGTCTCTTTTTCTCTTTCAAATGTACTCAGTTGGATCGTGATGAAAATGTGCCCATTCCATTGCAAGGTACGACATCACATCTTTGTTGTTTCAAGGTGCAAGTTTGAAGTTTTTTGTTTCTGGTATGCTGTAGAGTATTCAAAGAAATATTGCAATTTCTACATTATTTAAAGAAAACGTAGGTTTAGGTTGTTCATGCATGCGGTTTCTTAGTGGAGTTTTTGAGTAATAGCAAGATCCACAGTGGTGATAGAATTCACTATGCATTTTTTTGTGCTTTTAGAATGGAACAGACATGATAGCCTTTTACAGGACAATCTTATGCCAGCTGCATATTTTTGTCTTAATACTCTGGTTATAATTTTTTGAACATGTGCCTGAGCAGACATTGTTGAGTGCCAATTATTGTGTTGAAAATGTGTAGGGGTATTGGTCATTCATTACTTAGTCACAACTGAGATAGAAGATTGTAACATCTTTTGAGTTGCTTTCTTGCAGGTATGCAACTATGGAAGGCAACTATGAGAGCATGCAGGACAACTATCGTGCAAAATGAGTTTCAAATACATGTGGTATGACCTTCTCCAACGGTCTTAAGCATAACAAGCTTTTGCCAACCTAGGATCTCCAAAGGGCCCCCAAAAAAATTATAAATAGTTGTTATTGTAATTTTTTGTAAAATATAATTTGAAGGCATTATTCAATTCAAGGCATTAATATGCCAAATCCATAGAATCTTTTCCACCCCTTGGGAAATCGTTTCTCCCCTTTCATGCTTCCTTGGTACCACGTGGACTCTTGAAAACGTGTGAGTTAGTTTGTGAGTTAATATGGGTCATAGTTTGTAATAAATGTCAAATCTTTTTTACGCCTTTAGTATCTATCTCTATATTTTATAGGGAAATTTTTAAAAATGCCCCTGTTTTTTCACTTATTTGTCAGAATACCCCTGTATTTCTAGTATTTGTTAAAATGCCCTTATTTTTTATACCTCTGTAGCTTCTTTCTTACGGCAGAGTTATGGCCTTGCATATACAAACTAGGCTAGATATGGAAAACACAAATGGGCAAGTAGGGCGACAATGGATAGCCACCGTGCTGCCATAGCCAAGCTTCACACCAGATTTGACCTTCCAATCTTTCTCTGCTGCCGTAGCCAAGCTCTTTACGACGAGATTTGCCCTTCTAGTCATTCTCTGTTTGGCTTCCAATGCATTTCTCTCTATTCTTAACACCAGATCAATTCGAATTTTTTTGCTCATCTCAGACATTGAATAATCCTATTTTAGACTGCACTTTGCTCTACAAAGAAGCATTAAGCTCTTCCCAGATGAGAATTGATTGATCTCGCAATTCAATATAGGTCTTGGGTTGTCTAGTTAACTAGAGCTAGAGCCACGAAAGGACTGTAAAGTCACAGAAGTATTGTAACTTTTGATGGGTTGTTACGCCTCTATGCAAAAGCCACTGGAATTGATGCAAAAATCCTGCAATACGACCCAAAACAGTTGGAGAAGATACGAAGCTTTTCCTTCCGTAACATGGTAACTTATCCTTCTCTTTTTCTTTTCAATCCTTTGCAATCCTTACCAATCAACAATATCCTGTTTTGTTCAGCATCTCTATGCAGATGCTGGTGCTGCTAAAGAGAAATTGTGATGGAAAAGCAAGACCAATCTCGTTGAAGGCTTGAATAGTTGGTTTGAGGAATATGTTGAGATCGAAAGGGACAAAAGACATATAAAATTTGAGCTTGATGATGAGAAACGTAAGCTGGGCTATGGCAGAAAACAGAATAGAGTAAGATTAGGGGTATTCTGATAAATATAAGAAATATCGGGGTATTTTGAGAAAAAAATACAGGGGCAATTTTATAATTTTTCCTATTTTATATTAGTTATCAAAATAGCTGACTATACGTGTTTGAGGGCTTTTATATTCACTGGTAGAAAATTTGCCACTCATCGCCCACAGCAAATGGACACCAAGTCCTGTGACTCACAAAATTCGGCATTACCTCACAAAATCCGTCAATATCGTTTGATGTCATTTCCTATTCTCATTGTTCTGATGCAGACCGTTGATACAATCCCAATTACATTAGAAGACAACCTTAATTTTAACTCACCAAGAGCTTATTGCAACAAAAAATTTCTCTGTTTGACAGACAATGACAAACAAAGACATATATTTGCTAAAAAACAACTCGTTTTCCAGATGCATTGATCAAGGTTGTCTTTCTATTTGACATATCTTGCCTTCACATCATGTAAGGTTATAATTGTTCTTAACGATGCTTGATAGCTCAACCAACAACACTTTATCAGATTCATATTATAGTGCAATATAAAAGCTAAAAGAAAATTCATGAAGGTTCTGCAGTAGACTTATTTATGCAATAATTTGTATAACAAACTCTCTAGATGGAGAGGAACAAAAACAAAAACAAAAATGTTTTGAGCCCATAAACTTATACAAAACAAACCATGCAACAACTCTAGTACTAGACAAACAAGATTTGCTGACAAAATGTAACCATGTTCACAAAGAGTTGAGGACTGGTTGAAGAAACAGATGAATTACATATCAAATATATACATGGTCAGGAAGTATATGGTACAAAAATGTTAACAAGTAATAAACATGTCCACAGACTTGGTCATCGAAGAAATGGCCGCGGAAGCTGCCTGTGAAGGAATTCTATTCTTGAGCCTGTGCATTTTCCTCTTCTTTTTCTTTGAAGGAGATGTTCTCTGCTTTTTTTTTTGCTCAAGAATAGGTCAACCCTCTTCTTTATTCTTTGCTTCATCGTTCTCCTCTGTTTTTTGCACTCTGCCAACAATTTCGTAACAGAAAAACATAGCAACAACAGCTCACCGGCGAAGCAAAGCTTCCGCTCAAACCGCAACTCCAGTTTCTGTTCAAACTTGAAAAGCTCTTTATAGGTCGGCGCTTGAACCTATTTTTTCATCATCTTGGGTAAAAAATGTGAGCAGACCCAGATGCGATTTTGGCTACTCCAAATGATGCTGCTGTTGCGGGACACCGTGTTTTCCGTTCTTCACAATCGGTTCTGGTAGATATCTTTGGAATTTGCTGCAAATATCTTTGGATTCGTGTTTAAATTTGCTCGATCCCGCCAAAAACACAAATCGAGAGAAGCACCCAAAATTAATTGCACAATGGTTTGAAATCTCCATTGGGAAATGTTTAGGGATCTCATAGGAAAATGTGATAGATTTGGGAGTCCCCTAGGGCAAGGGAGCCTATTTAAATAAGACATATGGCTACCAAAGCTAATATGCCATGGCAGGTATGTATGGATTAAGAACAAAGGCACTCATCTCTAATTGGCTAGAGCAAAAACCTGATGTCAATTTTCTCTATTTTCACAAAGGGCCTTTTGGAGACCCCGTATTTTCTCTAATGCTATGCATTTCAATAATCCTTCGTTGTTCCAAAATGCATGCCTGCATCTATAGAATCAGTTTATCTCTGTTCTTATTGTTGTCTCATCTTCTGAACTATTTTATGATTGGAGGAGGTTCTTCAAGATGCATTATCTACTCTACTTTCCCACTTAAACACTGTTCGGCTTTATTTCGCTCGCTTCCAGTCTTGACGATTTGGGTGTGACAAATGATCAACAGCATCTTGAAAGAGGGCATGCCTCTTCATTGCCTCTTTTATTTGTTTTGCTTCATTAAATTTTTGTATGATTAGCTTATCATGTTCAGATGCTTTTTCGCAAATACGAATCAACAGTGGTTGCTAATACATAATAGATCTTTGACAACAAGAGTTTGCTTTGCTTATTCTTTTCCCTAAATCTGAATGCAGGAGCTCTTGAGCCTCTCGAGTCAACATATATTATTGCATTTATAATCTGCATTCTCTTCTTAAATCCATTACTTGCTTGAGATGAGGTTTTTGCAGGCTAAAGACATTCAGCAAAACCATTGCTTACACCAGTTTCTTTGATCATCATCTTAGTCATGCTGTTGGAATTTGAGAAGATATTCATTATATATTTCTAAAGGACTTGCATGATTGATCATGCAACCTTTGGAGGTAGTATTTCAACTAGAGTAAATGACAAGGTTCATTAACCTAGTTATTATGTACATATGAACTATGAACCATGGGTTCATTAAATAATATTATTACTATAGTTGTTTGAGGAGGTTAAGGCTACCGAAACGGAGCCAAAACCATTCAAATGGTTACACCTCATTGTCGGTAGATTCTAAGGTCTAAACCGACGAGGCAAACACTGTACATAAGGAAAAACCCAAGACTAATTATATACAGAGAAATTACAAGCAATTCCGGCATGTTTGGAGTTCAGTTGATCGATTGAAGTTCATATCTTAGTTCAGAATAACTTGGTCAATACAACTACAGTAAATTGGTCAATCACAAATGAACAGTAACTTTCAAATATTATTTTCAATGGTTAAATGGTTAAATGTTCCTATGATTGCTTAGAGATTATTCTTGGTCAGGTTATTATTGCTTAAGGATTGAATTGCAAATATCATTGCTAGTCTATTTCTCAAGTTGTCATTATCTATTGTTATCAAATTTTAACATTTGGTATCAGAGCTTGGTGTGCTTGATTATTCTTTGAACAAGATGTCAAGCAGATTTGGTGCTAGTCTTTTGAGCAGTGTGGATGTATTCAAAGGAGGAGCAGGCTTTCAGGTATGGAAAGATGCAATTAAACACATTCTTGAAGTAGAGGAGCTATGGGATCTTGTTGATCCAGAAGGTGTGGACTTGAGCAGTCCAGTTAACACCATTCAAAGGTCTGTGTCAGAAGGTTCAGTAAATGCAAATGCTACTAATGCAACAAATGCAGGTGAGACAAGTGCAAGGGAAACAGTGGTCAGCCAAGGAGGAATGGCAGGAAGGTCATTGTATGCACGCATCAAGGAGGCTCAAGGAATTATCTCTTGCAAGGTAAGTTCTACCATTAGCCTTAAATTGAGAGATAAAAGTCCTAGGCAGATGTGGAAGTTTCTCCTTAAGAACTATGAGGAGAAGACCTCCTCACAGATAGAATTGTTGGAAAATGAACTTAGAAGTTTAAAACTTCAAGTAGAAGGGGATGTTTCAGAATATTTCAATCATTTTGATAATATTATTGCTGACCTGTCAGCAGCAGCAGTCAATGTATCAGAAAGAAGCCAAGTTTTACAAATTTCTAGAGCCATTGAAAATGAACAACTAGGATTATTCATAAGAAATATGTGTAAAACACGAGAAGAGGCTGAAAGGGTGTTGAGAACAGAATTTGAGCAAAAGAAATTAAAGGAAGGAGAAGATACTGCTGAAAACTTCTCACTGGTACAAAGAAGCAAGTTACATGCTATTATTGTCATGAGAGTGGTCATTTTAAAAGCCAATGTCCCAAATTAAAAAGGGAATTTAACTGTTATAATTGTGGAGGTAAGGGACATGTGGCTGCCAAATGCTCAACTCCAAAAGACTATAGTCAAGGGAGAGGAAGGGGAAAAGCTCCTAAGGGAGGAAGAGGTGTTGGAAGAAAAGAAGGAAGTGGGCCTGCAAGTGTTCATATCACCAAGGCAGCTGAGGAAGCAAACAAAGAGGAGACTCAAGATGAGGATGAGGTAAATAAATTGTTGGTAGCACAAAATGCAAATTCTGAAACTAATAAAAAACCTGATGTTGTTGTAGTTGATAGTGGAGCTGAGAGATTAGTAGTACAAACTACTGATCTACTCCAAGGCATTGATGCTACTCGGAAAAGCAAAATTCAAGTTGGAAATGGAGAAGTGCAACTTGCTGAAGGATCTGGATTATTGCAGCTGATAGACTTAGATGGAAATGTTGTTGACATAGAAAATGTCTTGTGTGTGCCTACTTTAATCAAAAACTTGATCTCAGTTAGTCAACTAGTTGACTTGGGATACAAGATAAACTTTGATTCCAAAGGATGTAGCATTTATCTTGATAATATATTGAAGTTTTATGCTAAAAGACTTGGAAATCTTTTTCAAATGGAGGGGATCATTAAAAATAGCATAAATTGCATTATTAATTCTGACACAGAGTTATGGCATAACAGGCTGGCTCACACCCATTGCAACAATATTAAATATTTGGCAAAAAAGGGATGGATTTCTTGTAGGGATGATAAGCCAGACAAATTTATATGTAGGGATGCATGCTTGGTAAAATAAACAGGCTGCCATTCAAGAAGTCAGCAAACAGAGCCAAACATGTTCTTGATCTAGTGCATACAGACCTTTGTGGACCATTAAACATAAGGAGCAGATCAAACAAACGGTATTTCATCACTTTCATAGATGATTACTCTCGAAAATGCAAAGTTTATTGTCTAGCAAGAAAATCTCAAGCATTACAAGCATTTAAACAATATGTAACAGAGGTTGAAAGAGAAACAGGTAATAAAGTGAAATGCATTAGGTCAGATCGAGGAGGAGAATATTTGTCTACTAAGTTTAGACTGTTTTACATTGCTAATGGAATCAAAAGGCAGATGACTTGCAGGTTTAGCCCCCAACAAAATGGAGTAGCTGAAAGGAAGAATAGGACACTCATGGATGCAGTTAGGTCCATGATTAAACAAAGTGGACTTCCAAATTATTTATGGGAGGAGGCCTTGAAGACTGCCACTCTTATTCAAAACAGACTTCCTACAGCAGCCATTAAAGGGTATGTACCTCAAAATCTCTGGCATAATGACAATGAAAAGATTGATTATGACAGGTTCAAGACGTATGGATGCCTAACTTATATTCATATACCTCATGAATTAAGAAAAAAATTAGACAGCAAAGCTGAAGTTGGCTATTTGGTAGGGTATGATGAGGAAGCCAAGGCATACAAGATTTATAATCCTCTTACCAAGAAAATAATCATTAGCAGGGATGTATTGTTCAATGAGAATGTCATTTACAAAGACAGGTTGAAAAATTATGAACCAAAGGGAGCAGAAATAAATGAGCAGGATAAAGCAGCAAAACTAATGGACAAACAGGTCAAGGATCTTACCCATGTGGATTCAGATGATGATGATACACTAGAAGATGACAATGCAAGTGATACAGCAGAAAAGAATGTTCAGCAAGAAGATGTATCAGCAAAACAAGTAGAGCAGCAAAATGAAAACAATGTCAAACAAAGGAAAAATCAAGTTGAAAAATTGTTAGGGGACACTCACATTGATCTAGACAGATATGGGAGGAATGAAGCAGGCAAAAGCAGAAGATTACAAGGAATGCATGTTGATCATGATCAGATTCTAAGCATAACAGAAGACTCCAGAGTTCCGAGGTCATATGAAGAAGTGTTGAGTAGTTCAGATAAAGACATGTGGATTAAAGCAATGAATGAGGAGATGGAATCTTTTAGAGAAACACATACATATGACATAGTAGAGTACATTGTTGACAAACACATAATTGGCAGCAAATGGCTTTTCAAACTAAAAACCAATGCAGATGGAAGTCTGAAACACAAGGCCAGATTAGTAGCTCAGGGATTTACCCAGAAGAAGGGAGAGGATTATGAGGAGACCTATTCTCCAATTGTCAAATTAACTAGTCTCAGAATGCTATTATCTATAGCTAATGCTCGAGACCTTGAAGTACATCACATGGATGTAAAGACCGCCTTCCTAAATGCAAAATTGGAGGAGAATGTTTATCTAAAGCAACCAGCTGGTTTTGACCAAGGAAAAAACAAAGTATGGAAGCTAAATAGAGCTGTTTATGGACTAAAGCAGTCACCCAGGGAATGGTACAATTGTATTGACAATTACCTGAGAGAACAAAAATTTGAAAAGTTCCAAAATGATGGAAATCTTTACAGGTTCAGAAATGAAGGAGAATTTTGCATAATTGCACTCTATGTGGACGTTGCATTATGTTTGCAAATAGTGAATCATGTTTGAATCATTGCAAAGAGATACTTAAGAGCAGGTTCAGAATGACTTATCTTGGAGAGTTAAAACAATTTCTTGGAATAGAAGTCACAAGAAACAGGCAGAAAAGGATCTTGAAGCTCACTCAACATAGACATATAGATAACATGTTGAAAAGGTTTAACCTAGAACATGCTAATACAGTTAAGACACCAATAGTTCCAGGGCACAAACTTACTGCAGAAGAAGAAATATCAGAGTCTGAAAGAAGAGAAATGGAGGAAATACCATATCGAGCCCTTGTTGGATGTTTACTGTACTTGGCCAATAACACAAGGCCAAATATTGCCTATGCAGTCAATATTCTTAGCAGAAGGAATCACAATCCTAGCAAACAGCATTGGATAGCTGGAAAAAGAGTTCTAAGGTATTTGAAAGGAACTATGTATAATGGGCTAACCTACAACTCAACTAACTTGGTCATGGAGGCTTTTAATGATGCAGATTGGGGAGGAGATTTAAGTTGTAGAAAATCCACATCAGGGTATGTTATAATGTTAGGAGGTGGCACTATAGCATGGAGAACCAAAAAACAGAATGCCATAGGAATGTCTACAGCCGAGGCTGAGTATGTAGCAGCATCTCTAGTTGCCAAAGAGATTGCATGGTTGAGAAGGCTTATGAATGAGCTCGAATGTGAGCAAGAAAAGCTAACACATATTCTTACAGATAGCCAAAGTTGTATGGCTATAGTCAAGAATCCAGTAGATCATGACAGGACCAAACATATTGAACTGAATATTCACTTTATAAGAGACTTGGCAGTTAAAGGTTACATACAAATGAAGTATGTTCATACCACAGATCAGGTTGCAGATATTCTTACAAAAGCTCTTGTTGAAAGCAAGTTCAAAAAATTCCAGCAGGATATGAATATTACAGGGGAGAATTTCTGTGCAGATGACAGTTAAAAATTCAATACAAAAGATAGAACAGTATGTATATATTTGGAACTGCATCAATGATTCAGAAAGATTCAGAAATATATAATGAAGGAGGAGTGTTGAAATTTGAGAAGATATTCATTATATATTTCTAAAGGACTTGCATGATTGATCATGCAACCTTTGGAGGTAGTATTTCAACTAGAGTAAATGACAAGGTTCATTAACCTAGTTATTATGTACATACGAACTATGAACCATGGGTTCATTAAATGATATTATTACTATAGTTGTTTGAGGAGGTTAAGGCTACCGAAATGGAGCCAAAACCATTCAAATGGTTACACCTCATTGTCAGTAGATTCTAAGGCCTAAACCGACGAGGCAAACACTTTACATAAGGAAAAACCCAAGACTAATTATATACAGAGAAATTACAAGCAAACACTGTACATAAGGAAAAACCCAAGACTAATTATATACAGAGAAATTACAAGCAATTCTGGCATGTTTGGAGTTCAGTTGATCGATTGAAGTTCATATCTTGGTTCAGAATAACTTGATCAATACAGCTACAGTAAGCTGGTCAAACACAAATGAACAGTAACTTTCAAATATTATTTTCAATGGTTAAATGGTTAAATGGTTAAATGTTCCTATGATTGCTTAGAGATTATTCTTGGTCAGGTTATTATTGCTTAAGGATTGAATTGCAAATATCATTGCTAGTCTATTTCTCAAGTTGTCATTATCTATTGTTATCAAATTTTAACACATGCAACACTAAATCTGGGCTAGCTTGTCCTTCTTCCTAGATGCACAGAAACTGAAATAGCAAAAATTATAGTAAGTTGCATCTGATAAACTCTTCATGGACATAGACCAAAATCCTAACATGCAATGATATTCCACCATTTGGCATCAAGTCCAGGAACACATGGACTGGAGTACAACAAAAGATATTTCTCAGGACACCCATATTTCATTCTATTCAGAAAGCTCAAGCCTGCTCTCATAGAATGTTATTACCCATTTCAAAAACGTAATGTACAAATACCATCATTTGGAAGAAGGCAAACAGACAAACTAAATTATTATATTCAAATTTTCATGGGAACACTTGGAAATGAAGGAAACTTCAGCATATTGCTGTTTGAAGTCTCTTATGTATGAGTTCCATGGATCGGTTTGTCCACTGGGGTTATAATCCTGTCTTTGCATTTATGTTGCTCTGGTTTCTAGTTGGTGAATAAAGCTTGACGTCCTTCAAAAAAAAAAAAAAAAAAAAAAAAAAAAAAAAATGTATGAGTTCCAAAAATGCTAACATAGAAGTCCTATCATATCCGTGAGATCAATCATAAAAGTATCCCATTCTCAAGCTGTTTAAGTTGGAAAAGTAACAACAAGATCTTATTGTAAAGAAGTTTGTAATCTGCCTTACTAGAATAAATATCAATTCAGGCAGTAGAGATAATAAAATGTTGAATGAGTAAAATTTCAATAGGATCTGTAGGCAACCATGTCTTCTGCTACTGGATTCATCATCCTTACTAGAATAAATATCAATTCAGATAGTAGAGATAATAAAATGTTGAATGAGTAAAATTTCAATTGGATCTGTAGGCAACCATGTCTTCTGCTACTGGATTCATCATCTACATGCTTCAATCTACAATCCTAACTTATTCTCGAATTCTCAATTCTCAATTCTCAAATGTTGTAGACCTTCTAGAATCTTGTCATCAATGTTTCCACATGGTTGTTGCTATTGTTCATGCCACATGCTTCTCTAGCCATTCAATTCTTCCATCTCAACATATAAATGTCTTAATTGTGAATCTTGTACATGTTGAGGAAGAAATGGTTGCATATCATCGTTCTTAGAATAAGAATAAGAATAAGAATAAGAATAAGAATAAGAATAAGAATAAGAATAAGAATAAGAATAAGAATAAGAATAAGAATAAGAATAAGAATAAGAATAAGAATAAGAATAAGAATAAGAATGATTTTTTATCATCCACTGAGGCCAATCGGCCTATGGGACCCATAAGGAGCGCAGCAAACTTATTACTGTCCGGGTTAAAAAACCCCAAGAAACCAAATGCAAGAAAACGAAAAATGAAATCGAAAACATTACATAAACCTTTACAACACCACCAAAAAGGGCTACAACAACCTCATACTCTACCTTTCTAAAACTTACAACACCACCAAAAAGGGCTACGACAACCTTATATCTTGCCCTTTTAAAACTGAAAATACTTGTACCTTAAACGCAGGGGCATCATCTAAACTAATCTATTTATACTAGTTTGACTTGATTAGGCCTTGAAATGGCTTGAAAAATATGTAAATGACATTTCAATTATCTTTTGGTAACTCAATTTATATTACTTTGCCCTAAATTCCCTGCGCCTTTATTTTCTAGGGAAAAACTACAGAATACCCTTATGTTTTGACATATTTTGCCACATACCCCTAACTTTTCAAAAATTTATGGAATGCCCCTGGTCAACGTACAATGTATTTTGTAGTTTTGATAATTGTTCAAATACCCTTATGTTTTGACATAATTCCTCAAATGCCCTTATGTTTCCTTCAAATTCACAAAATACCCTTGATACCTATAATGTGTGTTTTATTTCTGATCTGTGGCTGGAGCTTAAGAATCCATGATGGGTCCTTGTTCTAGTGGCTTCGCTACAATTGCAGGAATCGGATAACAGCAGGAATTGGATCCTTGTTCCAGTGGCTTCGCTACAATTGCATGGCAACAGCAATAATCGAAACCATTTAGGCAAATTTTTGCAGCAAAAGAATCGTTGTTGTTGCAAAAAAGAAGTCGGCAAATCATTACTGGTGCGACAAAAGAAGTTGTTACTGGTGCGAAATCTGAGTCGGATCATAAGCTCGAAATCAGAATCGGATCATAAGCTCCAATCGAACTCTATAGCACCGTACCAAAAATTTGCTAGTCTATAGCGCCAGAAAAGCATAAACCTTTTGTAGAAAGTTGTAGAAAAAGGCGGGAGTGGAAACGAACCGCTTGCAGAAGGGCATTTGAAGAAATACGTAAAAATATAAGAGCATATTGATGTACGAAATTCTACGAGGGCAAATACGTTGACCAGGGGCATTCCATAGATTTTTGAAAAGTTAAGGGCATGTGGCAAAATATATCAAAACATAAGGGTATTCTGTAGTTTTTCCCTATTTTCTATGACTTCTGGCGTGACTTTTGCTAGTTTTTTTTCTTAATATGGGTTTCCCTAAGCAGAATTTGGATCTATAATATCTTTTGTATTCACAAAAAACTGAAAAATGGATTAAGACCTTTTGTAACGGATCCATGGGAGGCCGCCCGTGTAGATCTTGGTGTGGCATTTCTTGACACCACCATAAGATGGTAGGATGGATTTTCCATAAACATCTCGCGTTTTCACGTCTCTCTATAATTGCGATCATGGTGAAACATCTAGATGCTTATGGGAAATCCATCCCACCCTCTTATGGTGGTGTCAGAAAACGCCACAGCAAGATCTACTCGAACAGTCTCCCATGGGTCTATTACAATCTCTCCCACTAGAACTATGCTTGTTCTCGAGGATCACAGGACCATAGACCACACCATGGTGGCCAAGACCAAGCCAAGGCCATACCCCGGCCTAACCCATTGGCCAAGACATCTGGATGTTTATGGGAAATCCATCCCATTCTCTTATGGTGGTGTCAGAAAATGCCACAGGATCACTAGACCATAGGCCACACCATGGTGTCCAAGACCAAGCCAAGGCTATATTGTCTAACAGGCATCCAAATCACACATGCCCCCATAGAGACTCGAACTCAAGCCCTGCTCTGAGATCAAATGTAATGTTCCTTAACCACACCGGCCTAACAAACTGGCCACAATATCTGGATGTTTTGGCCACTTGGTTTAGGCTGGGTGTTTAAGGAACGTTACACCTTTTGTTATAGACCAATATCTAAGAAAAAATAATTGTTGTTTCTTTGTGCCGTTAAAAAATCTGTTCTATTTTTTCATTACCTGCAATTAATATTCAGATCTGGTATGGGACACGGAGGGCTTACTATGCTTACAAGAATATAATAGAGCTTGGTTGATGAGGTGCAAACCTGGAGACTTCACCTTTTCCTGAAGAATCATCTATATGAATTTGGCTATTAATACTTTGCTCTGTAAGACTATGTCAAACATACCAATTCCCCCTTCTGTTTTGTCCCTCTTGCACTTCCACCAAGCAATTTTGATCGTTGCACCTTCTTCATTACCTCCCCAGACGAAGTTTCGAATCAGCCCTTCTAACTCCTGCACCTTCTCCCTCGGAGCAAGTAGAATTGATGATATATATACATAAGTATTCTTAGCACATGTTTTGCCACAGTAATCCTCCCTGCAAGGGATAACTTTGCTACCTTCCACCAATTTAGGTGTTTATGTAGGCCTAGTAGCATTTCATCCCATATTCGTGCACTAGTGATGTTAATGCCCATTGGGATTCCTAACAAATTTGGAGTGTTCACCCTCGGGGATAATTTTCCATGGTAAGCTTTCCAAACATATGGGATGCCTGTTTCTCCAAAGGCCACTTTGACCAGCATTTTTTCCAATTTATGAGGCAACCTGAAGCTATTGAGAAGGTGGCCGATGAGTTGTCCCTGCACATGACATATTGTTTTTCTCTCGCCTCGATAAACGTAAATGAGTCGATGTGATACCGGTTTCTGATTTGTTGAGAACCGCCCCACATTTCTAGTCGAGGAATGAGACCGTCTGCGCAGATGCTTGCGGGAATAACTCGTGAGAGAGCTTCTTCGCTATATTGAAGAGAAAAGGAGCCAGGGGGACAACCTTGCTCGATGCCCCTCTTAATCTCAAATATAGGAGATGATTCACCTTGAAATAAGACCGAGGCTCGAGCTTATCTCAATAGTTTCATTACCCCTTCAGAAAAATATCCCCACAACCCGGCTTTGAGCATCATTTTATGCGTAAAACTCCATCTAATGTTGTCATATGCCTTGGTGAAATCTAGCTTTAGATAGGCTACTTTTTGTCCTGTTTTTTTCCGCCCAAAGGCAACCCTTCAAAAGCTGATGCCACATTGTTCAGAATACTCCTACCCGGTAAGAAGCCAGATTGGGCCTGTGAGATACCTTCCGCTAAAATTGGTTTGATCTTCTCTGCCATAGCCTTGGCTATGATTTTGTAAAATGCAGATAGGAGTGTGATAGGCCTCCAATCGTTAATTGTGCTTGGCTCCTTACACTTGGGTACCAAGGCAATGTAGTCTGTATTCAATCTTGGATTTAAATTTTCAGCTTGCAAGGAGTCTGTGTATGCAGAAAAGATATCATATTTAATCCATTCCCAATTGCATTGGTAGAATTCGATGGGAATTCCATCCATACCCGGACATTTATTCTTAGCCAATAAGAGGGTGGCTTTTTCAAGATCCTCCATAGAGAGAGAGCGACTTAGAATATCTTTTTGGCTAGAGCTCATTATAGGTGAAACTTTTGAGATCACTAGCTCTTCATATGTATCTTGGAATGGTAAGTTATGTTCCCCAAAAAAACCTTGGAAATGATTATGTAAGTACCTTTTTAGATCCCCTGGGGATTTGAGAGTCGAGTCGTCGCCTAGTGCAATGGTTGATAGAGTAGACGACCTCTTCTTTTCTTTAGCTGACTTAAAGAAGAACTTGGTGCATTTATCACCTTCATTTAACCAAGTCAATCCTGCTTTGCATCTGTTCTCCATTATCTTGACTTCCTCTAGTGCCTTTATCTGTTCTATTATTCCCTTCTCCTCTATCCCATCATTCGGGCCCAATGCTCTAAGTGAGTGGAGCTGATTGTAAAGGTTATCCAACTCTCCCCTCTCCCTTTGCACTTTAGCTCTACCCCAACTTTTGGCATAATTTTTTATATTACCCAGGACCGTTATCATGGTTTCCATCCCTGAGCCCGTTCTGAAAGTGGATTGCCATATGCTTTTACAAGCCTCCACAAATTCTGGATCTTTCAGATATCTAGTGTTGAGTTTGAATACTGTTTTAGAAGTTCTAATCTGGCAAATCTGGGTAGATATGACCTGTGGATTGTGATCCGAGATAGCATTTTGTAGAAGGTTGGATCTATGCATGTTTGGAAGGATGGTAAGTGCCTCATCGTTGATGTAGCATCTATCATGTCTTGCATAAGTCCTACCCATGCCTATCCATCCGTTACACCATGTATAGCCCTTATCTCCGTCTACTTCCATGAAGACTATATCTTCTAACAGTTTGCACCACTGTACTTTCTCAAACCCATGCACAATTGCAGATGATACCCCTTGTCTATCCTCAGCTGCCTCCACCATATTGAAATCTCCTACCATTAGCCAAGCTACCTTGTTCCCGAAACCTTTTAATTTGTGCCTAAGAGTGGCCCATAGGGTTCCTCTGCCTCTGGGGTTGTTATGGGCGTAAACGTTCACCAAGCCCCATACTTTACCTTCATGTTGCCATAAGATTAAAGACCATCTCCCAAATCTGTCTACCTGTGACTCACATACTTTTACTTCTTTTTTCCACGCGATGAGGGTCCCTGCACTAGAAGTTTCCTTTACTGCAGCAATTGCCACGTATTCATTGCCTATTACTTATGTTCTTGTAAGCATATCACATCCGGGTTAATCCCCTTTATGGCGCTTGCTAACCTACTCTTCTTGTATTCGGAGGATTTTACTCCCCTAATATTCCAACTGAGAATTTTATGATTCATAAAGAGATGTTTCCCAACCCTTTTTCCTTTTCGTGCTATCCGACCCTTCTTCTTCTAGACTTGTGCTTGTTTCCTTTTTGTTTTTTTTCCCTGTTAGAGTAGGGGGATCTTCATCCACCATATCCTCCTCTTCCATTAGATCCGCCCACTTATTTTTGTTTGGGGGAATGACTCTCTCTATATCATCCAATTCCCCATATACCACTATATCTCTCCCAATCCCTCCTTCCGCTTCAGAAAGCGTTCCCTTCTCTGTGTTTGTTGTTTCCATAATGTACTGAGAGAAAGGATTTTTTCTTCATGTTAAAATCTCAAATTTCCGACACGAAAACTGTAAGATTTTTATAGTTTTCTTGGCTAAACTCTAAGCTTTCATATATTCCTTCCGGCTAGCTTAAATTGTACAAGAAATAAATCTTTTTAGGTTCTAGAGTTTGTCGCCCAATGTTTAGAGGACCTAGAGAAGGAGAGGCATTCCAACCCACCTACTTGTGCTTCATGTTGCCTAGAAATACGCAACAAGGCATCAGCTAAAAAAGAGGCATCATGTTAAACAAAGTAGATAAGATATTTGATGTGCACCAGACTACCATGGAAAGAGCTCTTGGAATCAGTTGCAAGCCACAACAAAAAGAAAGGCACATTTTCTCTAATTGCTGAGCTTGAGCTTTAAGTGTTGGATGCTTCAAATGAACTATTAGTTAAAGTTAAAAATAAACCATAAGGACTTTGATTTGGAAGTCTTTGTTGCACCAAAATAGTGGTTGTTCCTTTCTAATCATTTGGCATGTATAATCAGTCTTCTTCTAGTATATGAAGAAGATCTACATGGGTTTACGCACATTAAAAAATGGTTGTGGTTTCAGACGACAGGTGACATGCAAATAACACAGTCCTTACTCTCAAGTTCTGTTTCAAGTAACAATTTTCTTCTCTCAAGTTCTCTTTCAAGTAACAATTTTCCTTCTCTCAAGTTCTCTTTCAAGTAACAATTTTCCTTCAACCGATAATACTGCTGCCATCCAAGTATCTCTCACCATCCTGTTCTTCATTTTAAAAAAATATGCATCCAGACCCATCTCATCCAATTTATACCATCTATCCCTAATGGAATCTTGTCCATCTTACTTTTAAATTTCTAAAGATTCTGAAGTCAATATTCTGAACCCCCATGGGTTAATCTACATGTTGCTTCTGTATTTTACTTCTCATTAGCATAACAACAGTGAGCAATATTGCGCGATGTCTTGCTTTAAGCTTCCTCACCAACATCCTGGGTCCTTTATAAAATTATACTTGTTGGTCATGAGGCTATGGTCCATTGGCCTGACCCCTATTTTCTCCCACCATGCAACTAAAGCTTCTTCAATCTTTCTAACCTGAAAAGTTACTACTTAACAAATTAGAAGAAAATATGTAGCATTGAATCACCAAAACATGCCTGTGTAACGACAAAAGGCTCCCCAATCCATGTAAGAGGTGCAGTTCTAATTGTCAGTAAGTAGTTATTGTTGCCGTAGACGATGTCAGTAAGATAACGATCTCCCACCTAATACAAGGTTATTGATAAGATTAGTTTTCAACCTCCACTGACAACAGAAAAACTCAGCATAATGTTTACCATCACAAGGAGTTTCGGATCGCAGCCAAAATATTTTCCCAAGGATTCTGCAGATCCAGATGGCTTCTTGGAGCCTGAAATGTATGGACAATCTTGTTAGTGGAGTAGCTAATTGTTACCTTCAGAAAGTGTATCATGAACTTACCATGACGTAAGACAGGAATATCCAATGCCTTCTCCAATGACTCAGCTAGTATACCATTAGGATCATACTGGTACAATCCTGTCCTGCCAATATGCATACAGCACAAACTTTAGGGGAGGAGAAAGGGTAATAAAATGAGCCACATATCTCATACTGGTTCCAACAAGCTTTCCTTTAAAGTTGGATCTACTTTACCTACACTTAACAGCAGAAATGCATCCTGTAAAAATGTGTAAACTATATGGATACATATGTAATGCAAACCAATACATTAAACTCTGAGAAAAATGCAAAGCTACAGCACTGGAAGCAGACAATCTCCACATATAACTCCATACGGGTAGCAAAAATCCAGCTGGATCAAGATTTATGCTGAATCTAAGCCTTCCTTGGAATATCAGAAGCAGTGATGATGTGCAAGATGGATAAGCAAACATAAATATAAGATAAAGGTGACGGAAAGACGACCTTTTGCTAGTCTTATACCCCTTCTAGTAAAATCGGGATGTAATATAACCCATTCAGAAAGGTCTCTTCTGCTGCATGAGTATATATTATATCTACTGTTGGAACATAAGATATACATCCAAACATTTGATGTCCATGCACTAAGATATACATCCAAACATTTGATGTCCATGCACAAAGTCAAGATCAAAATATAGATCGTCCTAACTGGAAGTCAAATAGGGTAGAATATATGGAAGCATGATGATGAAACAGGCCACAGAATGCATGGGAATTAATTCCTTTTTAGAAACAGAAGAAAAAAGGAGTACTACCAGCAGAGTTGCTCAGAAGAACTAGACGGTCCTCAAACACTTCCTTACATTCCTGCAAGGAATCACGCAAGGAAGGCCATACAGAGTCTGAATAGGGCGCAGTGAGAGTGTTATCTTTGTCAAATACAACACCCACAAAACCATGCTCTTTCAAAGCGTCCCATTTGATCCAGCTAATATCTGGTACGCTGATATGAGGCATCAACAGATGCCGATCCTTAAGCATAACTCTGGCGGTAAAAGCAATGCCAGGCATGTTGATTCTCTGTCCCAATCTGCCCACAAAAGACGAGGAGTGTTGCATTGCCTGTTGTTTCTCACCGGAAGCTGGTTGTTCGATTGATAACCTAATCGATGAGGCAGTGGTAAAGGATGGTATTGAAAGGAGACCCATCAAGAAAAAACGCAGGGTTTATCTGTTTATTATCTAAGACATCGAGTAGAGTTGCCTGATTGTTAGGCTTAGGGCATTTTCATACGATGTCTTAAAACATTTCATAAAGGCCGAACATTACAGCCCGAAAAAAAAAATACGTGGCAAAAATTGGTCATCCAGTAAATGCTTAAGTAATTTGGTCGCTCTTTTTATTGCTCACTCCTTATTGCTCACTCTGGATCATTAGATCCAGAGATGATTCCATGAATATCTCAAATCAAGGGCCCTGGAATTTCCACATCACACCACACCCATATACAATTCGTTGCTCCTCGTACGTGTATTTATATAGGTACATATATGTATGGAAGACAAATAGAAACAGAGTAATATGAAGCAGCTAATTCAGATAATTTGGTAACTGTGTAAATGCATAGAAGTTACAGTTCATTCACATCATGGAAAGAACCTAACGAAGGTAAATTACATGTGGAGACGCACATCACAGAAACAACTGTGTGACGCAAAGACATTCTTAAGAACGAAACAGCACATGCACATGAAATTACATATGCGAACTCCAAGTTATACATAAGAACCTGAAACTTTTGCATTCATAAAAAACAGAGGTGGCTTTCCGGGGCCTCCGCAGTGCTCGAACGACAAAACACTTCGGTTTCTACACGTTCGCCCGCAGGACGCTCTGCGGTTTTATAAGTCCCCCCAGACCAATCTTGGATTTTTCTGGACCTGCCCGAAGCAGGGCCCATGAACAGAGGATTCAACAGGTGGATAGGGGAACCGAGTTCCGGGAGGGTGGTCATTAGCGTACGGCCCCTCGAGGGAATGCTGCCAGAAAAGGCTGTCTCAGGAACTTTTTTGGGTCCCGGCTCCTGGGGTCCTTGCTCTCCCCTCCTGTGAGGAGGCTTTGCAAGGTTCTGGCCTTGTCTGACTTGGTGAAGGGTTCCAGCTCGGCTGCCTAAGAACGGGATACACGGACTGCTCTAATGCTAACTCCTTGATCGAAACCTTATCCGGAAATTCTGTATGCTGGTGATGACTTAGGAAGCCAGCTGGCAAAAAATCGGAATTTAATTCCGTGCTATGCATTAATTACGAATTATGGATGCCTTGCTATTGTAAAAGCAGCCCTCGACTTCGAATTGCCACATCAGGAGGAGGGCAGATCCAAACACCATTCCGCCAGTTCTGTTTGCTTCGAGTTCCCAAGTGCAGCCTCTCGGCCAGGTCCCAAGTGCAAAGGACCAAAACTCGGCCCCCAAAACGCAAACCCTTCAAGAACCTGGCAACTCACGGGGTTTACGTTTCGGAGGCCCTACTTATCAGATTCGGCCCCGCATCTTGAAGTCGGGGGGGGGAGGGGGGGGGGAGGGTGTCCAGGCTAGAGCACTGGCCCTAAACACCCCTCGGAAGTAGCTTGCCCCAGAAGTTCTCTTCGAAGGCCCTAGCGACGGATGGGCAAGCTCCCCTATCCGAAACTGCGATTTGGTTCTTCCATTGGGCTCAAAGCGTCAACATTGCCCTGGGGACCAAGTTTCGTGGCCAGAGAGGACCACCCATTCTCCCCGAAGCGCCAAAGTAGCTCATGTCCAGCACCCTCATAGTCAATTGGCATGGGAGGTGGATGCTGAATACTGCCATGTATGGCGTACACGTTTCTTTCTCATGCAAAACTGACCGTGTAACTTGGTCCCTAGGGTAATTTCGCCATTCGGACGACGTGGCGAAGTGGAATCTCCGTTCTGGGGCCTCCGCAGTGCTCGAACGACAAAACACTTCGGTTTCTACACTGTCGCCCGCAGAGGTTCGATAAGTTCCCCCAGACCGATCTTGGATTTTTCTAGACCTGCCCGAAGCAGGGCCCATGAACGGAGGATCCAACCGTCGGATAGGGAAACCGGGCTCCGAGAGGGTGGTCATTCGCATACGGTCCCCCGGGGGAGCGCTGCCAGGAAAGGCTACCTCGAGAACGTTTTTGGGTCCCGGCTCCTGGGGTCCTTGCTTTCCCCTCCTATGAGGAGGCTTTGCAAGGTTCTGGCCTTGTTTGACTTGGGGAAGGGTCCCAGATCGGCTGCCCAAGAACATGATGCACGGACCGCTTTAATGCTAACTCCTTGATCGAAACCTTATCCGGAAATTCGAAAAATTAGCATGTATGCTGGTGATGACTTAGGAAGCCAGCTGGCAAAAAATCGGAATTTAATTCTGTGCTATGCATTAATTACGAATTATGGATGCCTTGCTACTGCAAAAGCAGCCCTCGACTTCGAATTGCCACATCAGGAGGAGGGCAGATCTAAACTCCATTCTTTGAAGGCCCTGGCGACGAACGGGCAAGCTCCCCTATCCGAAACTGCGATTTGGCTCTTTCATTGGGCTCAAAGCGTGGACATTGCCCTGGGCACCAAGTTTCGTGGCCAGAGAGGACCACCCATTCTCCCCGAAGCGCCAAAGTAGCTCATGTCCAGCACCCTCGTAGTCAATTGGCATGAGAGATGGATGCTGAATATTGCCATGCATTTCTTTCTCATGCAAAACTGACCATGTAACTTGGTCCCTAGGGTAATTTTGCCATTCGGATGATGTGGCAAAGTCGAATCTCCGTTCTGGGGCCTCCGCAGTGCTCGAACGACAAAACACTTTGGTTTCTACACTGTCGCCCACAACGGTTCGATAAGTTCCCCCAGACCGATCTTAGATTTTTCTAGACCTGCCCGAAGCAGGGCCCATGAACGGAGGATCCAACGGTCGGATAGGGGAACCGAGCTCCGGGAGGGTGGTCATTCGCGTACGGTCCCCCGGAGGAGCGCTGCCAGGAAAGGCTGCCTCGATAACTTTTTTGGGTCCCGGCTCCTGGGGTTCTTGCTCTCCCCTCCTGTGATGTGTTTTTGCAAGTTTCTGGCCTTGTTTGACTTGGGGAAGGGTCCCAGCTCGGCTGCCCAAGAACGGAATGCACGGACCGCTCTAATGCTAACTCCTTGATCGAAACCTTATCCGGAAATTCGAAAAATTGGCATGTATGCTGGTGATGACTTAGGAAGCCAGCTGGCAAAAAATCGGAATTTAATTCCGTGCTATGCATTAATTACGAATTATGGATGCCTTGCTACTGCAAAAGCAGCCCTCGACTTCAAATTGCCACATCAGGAGAAGGGCAGATCCAAACTCTATTCTGCCAGCTCCGTTTGCTTCGAGTTCCCAAGTGCAGCTCTCGGCCAGGTCCCAAGTGCAAAGGACCAAAATTCGGCTCCCAAAACGCAAACCCTTCAAGAACCTGGCAACTCACGGGGTTTACATTTCGGAGGCCCTATCCTTATCAGATTCGGCCCCGCATCTTGAAGTGGGGGGGTGTCCAGGCCAGAGCACTGGCCCTAAAAACCACTCGGAAGTAGCTTGCCCCAGAAGTCCTCTTCGAAGGCCCTGGCAACGGACGGGCAAGCTCCCCTATCCGAAACTGCGATTTGGCTCTTCCTTGGGCTCAAAGCGTCGACATTGCCATGGGAACCAAGTTTCGTGGCCAGAGAGGACCACCCATTCTCCCCGAAGCGCCAAAGTAGCTCATGTCCAGCACCCTCGTAGTCAATTGGCATGGGAGGTGGATGTTGAATACTGCCATGTATGGCGTACGCGTTTCTTTCTCAGGCAAAACTGACCGTGTAACTCCCTAGGGTAATTTCGCCATTCGGACGACGTGGCGAAGTGGAATCTCCGTTCCGGGGCCTCCGCAGTGCTCGAACAAAAAAAAACTTCGGTTTCTACATTGTCGCCCGCAGCAGTTCGATAAGTTCCCCCAGACCGATCTTAGATTTTTCTAGATCTGCCTGAAGCAGGGTCCATGAACGGAGGATCCAACGGTCGGATAGGGGAACCGAGCTCCGGGAGGTTGGTCATTCGCGTACGGTCCCCGGGGGAAGCGCTGCCAGGAAAGGCTGCCTCGAGAACTTTTTTGGGTCCCCGCTCCTGGGGTCCTTGCTCTCCCCTCCTGTGAGGAGGCTTTGCAAGGTTCTGGCCTTGTTTGACTTGGGGAAGGGTCCAGCTCGACTGCCTAACAACGGGCTGCATGGACCACTCTAATGCTAACTCCTTGATCGAAACCTTGTCCGAAAATTCAAAACATTGGCTTGTATGCTGGTGATGACTTAGGAAGCCAGCTGGCAAAAAATCAGAATTTAATTCTTATGCATTAATTACGAATTATAGATGCCTTGCTACTGCAAAAGCGGTCCTCGACTTCTAATTGCCACATCGAAGGAGGGCAGATCTAAACTCCATTCCACCAATTCCACTTGCTTCGCGTTCCCAAGTGCAGCCTCTGGGCCAGGTCCCAAGTGCAAAGGACCAAAACTCGGCCCCCAAAACGCAAACCCTTCAAGAACCTGGCAACTCATACGGGGTTTATGTTTCGGAGGTCCCATCCTTGTCAGATTCGGCCAAGACCTTGAAACCGTATCTTGAAGTAGGGGGGGTGTCCAGGCCAGAGCACGGGCCCTAAAACCCCCCGGAGGCAACTTGCCCCAAAAGTCCTCTCCCGAAGGCCCTGGCGACGGACGGGCAAGCTTCCCTATCTGGAACCACAATTTGGCTCTTCCATTGGGCTCAGAACGTTGACATTGCTCTGGATACCAAGTTTCGTGGCCAGAGGACTACCCATTCTTCTAGAAGTGCCAAAGTAGCTCATGTCCAGCACCCTCGTAGTCAATTGGCATGGGAGGTGGATGCTGGATACTGCCATGTAGGGCATACACATTCCTTTCTCATGCAAAATTGACCATGTAACTTGGTCTCTAGGGTAATTTCGCCATTCCGAACGATGTGGCGAAGTCGATTCTCCGTTCTTGGGCCTCGGCAGTGCCCAAAGGAAAAAACACTTCGGTTTCTACACGGTCGCCTGCAGGACACTCCACGGTTTGATAAATGTCCCCGGGCCGATCTTAGATTTTTCTGGACCTGCCCGAAGCAGGGCCCATGAACGGAGGATTCAACGGTCAGATAGGGGAACCAAGCTCCGGGAGGGTGGTCATTGCATACTGCCCCCCAGGGGAGCGCTGCCAAAGGCTCGAAAACTTTTTTGGGTCCCGGCTCCTGGGGTCCTTGCTCTCCCCTTCTATGAGGAGGCTTTGCAAGGTCCTGGTCATGTTTGACTTGAGAAAGGGTCCCAGCTCGGCTGCCCAACAATGGGCTGCACGGACCGCCCCTATCCTTGTCAGATTCGGCCAGGACCTTGCACCGCGCCTTGAAGTAGGGGGGTGTCCAGGCCAGAGCACGGGCCCTGAAACCCCCCGCCCCCCTGAATGTTGCTGCAAGAAAAGAACAGATTTCTCAAACTTGGCATCTACATCCAGAGTTCATGTAGCCTCTCTTTAAAGTCATAATAAGTAATCTAAGTGCTAAGTTGTCTTGAGCAATACCTGAGAACCAACGAAACACTCTCAACCTATGGACCTACAAATTTACCTGCCCATTATTACAACTTCCATGTATAATACCCTTCTATTAACATCCTAAACATACAGTAAATGTCAGTCCACCCCTAGATATTTGAGAAGAGGTGGACCATGCAGTGTTGTTTCCGTACGTGTACGGTACCTTTCAAGTACTTAGCATACCGTAAGTACGTAACAATATACGGTAATAGCATACGGTAAGTACGTAACAACACTGGGACCATGACACACATCATGATAACCATTGGTAATGTGGGGCAACCCACAAGATGAATGGCATGAATAATATTTCAATGTTTTATGTAATAAGGTAACAAAATTCTTGGTATCTTGGAAATATAACCCTCTTGTAAATACAATTCCCATGAATGGCTCAATTGATTAAAGGTCTTATTTGCTGGCTTAAACATGCCTCTTAATATAGTAAAAACCTTACCAATACAAATATGCCTATCGAATTTCTTGGCAAGGGCATGGATGCAAACTTCTTCAAAGCTACCCTTGTTGTCAATCTACACTTAAGCTTCCAATTGAAGATGTAAGGACTTAAACTACAAACAAGAACGATGATGGACTCTCTAGTACCTAGAAAGGAACATGAAATAGAAGAAGGAACATCAGAACATTGGACATCACATGGAACAAAAGAGGGCACATCAGAAGATGAAGCATCAGATCCAACAAAACAGGAAAAATTAGAACATATGACATCACTGGATGGAAAAGAAGAGGAAGGAACATTAGAACTACCAGCAATTCCAAATATAAAATTTATCAAAAACAATATTGACCTGCAATCTCAAACTGTGCTGCCATCACCTGCATTTCCTCCTCTTATACAATCGGCAGTCAAAGTCCACATATACTATTGGCACACGATTGGATCACATGGAAATTTTTTGACACCTAGGACTTCCAAGCTATAATCGTGGATAGGATAACAACTTCAAACTGTGCATCGAGAGAAACTTAAAAATCCTCAATAGCTTCGAAAACCATTGCTCCGAATTTTTGTAACAACGTCAAAACTTTTCGGCCACCAGAAAAAAAAAAAACTTCAAAAACTTTTCTGCCAGATCGAAAAATCCCAAATTAACGATTGATAGTGCTTGACAATACATTCAACAACATTCTATAAATGCTTGAATAAATGCTCCAAGGGACCAAATACACTCTATAGTCTATAAAAGCTTGAGAAGACATTCAGATTAATAAAAACCTCTTATAGCCCAATGCTTTAAAGAGGTAGACGCTTCATCAAAATGATTTATTTTTAATGCCAAAGGTTCAAATCTATACTTATAATGTTTTGCCCCTTTTGATTTTTCCAACTTAATTCACCATCTTTATTAATTCTGAAATTGAAAAGCCCTCAATTCACCATCTCTATTAATTTTGGAATTCAAATGCCCAGCAATGCTAGGCAGTTTTTCTAGTAGATAACACCACAATATAACCTTTTTAGCTAGCATCAATGCATTATTCATTTTTCTTAATGTTTGCAGGATAAACCAACTTAATAAACAAGTCTTACATGACAAATGTGAAGCTATTACATCTTTGAAGCAAGTTAGTTTGAGGCAATTACATGTTATTTCCTAAGGTCACTTACATAAGATCCATCAACACTACTCCTCTACCATTGCCACCAAACCCCACAACAATAACAATACAATAGAAGACACAAGTTTTATGAATTAGCAATAGATAGATGGATAGAAAATATTGTAAGATATAGATACACAGATAGATATCGTAGTGCAATATGTAGATAGTAATACGACTCTGAGCGATTTCGAACTCATGAACTATACGACTTTGAGTGGTCTCAAACTTGAGATATAGTTGTGTGCTTGTACTGTTGAATAAGGAAAAAAGCACCATCCTTATGGACTCAGCAGCCTTGGAGATTTCAGGGATCAAAGTTAGAGGCATGACTTGGCAATATACTTCTTGGACTTCCATTGTCCCTCAACATGAACCTCCATGGGCTTTGGGAACCAGTGGTTGCAAGATTGAAGGAAAAAATCCAAATGTATCTAAAATCTCTATCCCTTGCTAGTAGAGTAGAAATTGTTAATGCAATCATTGCCAACACACACGTGTACTTCTTGTCGGCCATTATTACTGATACAAAGTCTTACACAAAATTGGAGATTGCAATGAATAATTTCATATGACAGGGAGCTCGTATATATCGTTTCTTGGGGGAGAATCTAGTTCTTCCTAGGAAACTTGGGGGAATGGGATGTAAGGATCTGTTCATTCAGGCCCAAGCCTTAGCAGTTGCACTAGTTTGAAGAACTCTAATATCAACATCTCCCTCTCTAGCCTTGAAACGCACCAGATTCTGGATTGAAAATACCTCTTCGTTGGGTGCTCGATCCCTACCTCACCATCTCTCAGATTGTACTTTTTCTCAACTTAAGTCTGGCTCAGGAACCTCCAAGTTAATGGCTAGGTCATTCAGGCATGGAGTAAAGCCTGAGTATGCTTCAAGGCTCATTATATACATGAGATGTCAGAAGATTTTAGTATTTTCTGGCATCAGGACTCGGTGGAGCAAGCAAATGGATGCTTGCTTTCTGAAATCCATCAGAGATTGATCAAGCAAATGGATGCTTGCCATAAAACCCGCATTAAAGCATAGGAAGACATAAGGGTAGTGCAATTGTTAAAGGATTCATAGCATGGGAAAGGATTCATGGCGGAGCTGCAAACTATGAATACTGGACTAATTGCATTACCCTTACAATATCATAAGTGGGGAGCGCTAATTGACGGAACGCCGTATATCTACTCTCGAATGTGGTAAACCCGGACACATGTCCGGGTTAATCACTGATTTGTCCGAGCTTACCACACTTTTGTCCAAGCTAACCACTGTTTTTTGGATGGGATAACCACGCGTTGAACTGAGCGTGGAACTGTGTTTTGGCATGCTGATCTTTGAATGGAGCTTGCAATCAGCTTCTTGAATGGTTTAATCCGGTGCAAACACCATTGGAATCGCTTCGCCAACCCCTAAAAACCTCATTCTATCAAGAGAGTAGATAATTTGAGCACGGATCAAGCAAGATCAGTGAAAAAACATGCAGAAACTGTTGTCTTTTGAGCTTGAAACTGAGCAGCGGTGGTTAACCCGGAGATGTGTCCGAGTTAAGCATATCCCGGAGTAGATTTACGGCCATCCCTAATTGACGTGCTGAAAATAAAATCTTTGAGTTTCTTGACCTAATGAGACTGCTTTCACAAGTGAATCCCGCAAATTATCATTTTTTAAAATTGAAGCAGATGAGGTGGCTGCCTCCAAAATGCAGCACCAGAACAAAATACCCATATTGTTAAGCTGGATTGGAAGGGGATGATCCAAAGAAGTTAATTAATGATGTAACCCTAGCTATGACAAGGGTTTAGGGTTTAGGGTTTAAGAAGAGGTCGTAAGGAGCCCACAAACTATCGAGAGGGCAGGGAGTATTGGAATCAATCCTCACCCATGGTTTGCCAAATCCACTCCAATGAAGAAGGCTTACAGCTCCAGGATGAAGATCCCTGCAGCTCCCCACTCTGTTATCCCCTCCCAATCCATGCTGATTCCACCTGTGATCTATTGGCTCTATTAATCCCCCAAATACAAGCAAAAACGGTGGCAGCGAACCCAATTCATAGATTTTTTTCTCCTTCTGCATGTCCATCCACTTCTCTATCGTTCTGGTATAGTTTTCTTGCCTCCATTTTGCCAGATCCATCACCATTACTCCTGTGTTGAAGTAGCAGGGTTTTCTTCCTTTGAATACGTTGGATAGAGATTTGTTGGACCAGAAAGAATCTGTGAAATATTTGGTGAAATCTACATGGCAATATTCTGGCGCTCCTATTGTATAAGAACCAAGAGTGGTTCCCCATAGCTTTCCAATATCATCCACCACAACCACGTCTGAATCAAGGTAGATTACCCTCTTAATGCAAGGCTCAAGAATATCTGCCAAATAATTCCTTGCATAGTTTAGGGGTTGCTCCAAATCTTCACGAACCGAGGAAGAAATCCTGTGCTGGACTATTTGCGGGTCGAAGAAGTAGACCTTGAATCTGAGGTAAGGAAAAGTGGTGCGAACAGTTTGTTTGAGCTCCTTCTGATTACTAGAAACTAGGAAATGGAAGATTACATTCTGAGGGCAAACGGCATGCTTTAGCACAGAGAAAACAGCAGCGATAGAACCTCTGAGATAGGTGTTATCTAAGGTCATGGCAATATGGACGGAAGTAGGATCACAAACGTCGTCAAGGGTGAATCCTTTTTGAGGCAAACATTGGATACCGTTGCGAAATTCTGGCGCTTCTTGAAAGGATTGAACTGGAGAAAATGGCTGAAGGATGAGGCCAGATCTAAAATTTGGCTTTCTACAATTTGGCACACTGTTGTTACTGTTCCCAAGCATAAAAATGGCAGGGGCTGCGGCCATCGCTAACCCAGAAGCACCCCATATGATGCTGAGGATGAGCAAATGACGGATTGCAGACATCGCTGCTAACTTAGTTTGAATCAGATTGGCTTGTTCTGCATTATATTTTACTGAAAGGGCAAAGGCTCGCTAAAGGTTCATTTTCCCTTTCATCGACAAGTGGATTTTTTATCCATTGGAGGCACGTTTCTTGGGTTGCATGTAGTAGGGCAACTCGTGAAGGCCTAGATTCATTTGGGAGAGCATATGCCATAAAATATTCTGGATGGATGGCTTGTATGACATGGGATTCAAGTGACAGATAGAGGGTGCAGATGAATCCATCTGATAGATGGAAGGTGGAGATGAGGGGTATCTTGGCAATGGGCTTTCTCTAGATGTATTGGGGAATGGAAGGGGGGAGCCCCTTTCCAGTTTGAAAGGGGGGCCCCCCGACCGGCGGCAGCCGGGAGGGGGTCCCTTCCAAACCAGAAAGGGGCGACCCCCTTCGATTCCCCAACAAAATGGAAGTTGGGAGCGCATCTGCAGGAGCTGGGTTTTTGTAGCAGATAAGGAACGCATCTGCAGGAGCTGGGATTTGGATAAGCTTCGATTTCCGGCAGAAGCATGAGGATTAGGAAGGCAGGAGCTGGTTTTTGTAGCAGATAAGGAACGCGTCTGCAGGAGCTGGGTTTTTGAAGGAGCTGGGTTTTGGATAAGCTTCGATTTCCGGCAGAAGCATGCAGATAAGGAAGGCAGAGGGGTAATAGAAACGGCGAAGCCAAAAGATTTTCATCCAAAAGGCTTACAGGGGATTTTGAAGCTGCAGATGACTAAATCGGTCCAGAATCACCCCTGCCAGCAGAGCATTAAGCAGATGGGCGCCAGAATCGCCGGTGCCGGATTGCGCAGTAGCAGAGTGCCGGATTGTTCATCCGGTTTTGCCGGTTTCTTCTTACCGGATGAGCGGAAAGCTCGTCCCAACTTCCATTCCGCGGTGGAATTGAGGACATGTGACACAACCAAAATGAATTCCAGCAGCCAACTTCCATTTCGTATAAGGGAATGGCAGAAGGGGCTATCTTTCTGCAACAACAACAGCCCCTTCTACCATTCTCGTACAAAACGGAAAACCGGGGAGCAAGAAGCTTACTTGCTGTTGTTGAATTGATGGCTTGAATCGACCTGTTCATCACCAGAACAACGGAATCGCCTACCCCAACTTCTATTCCGTGATATTGAGGATGCCAAGTGTCATCACCAAATTATCTTCCGAGTCTAGCAGCGACCCAATTTCCATTTTGTGCAATGGTTGAATTGCCCAATAGGGGAGGCTGCCATGACCAAAGTTGAAGAGCAAACACAATTTTGATGTTAAAATCCAATCAAATTTGTGATTACACAGTCTTGAAATCAAACCACCACTCTTAATGTGATCAATCCATTTTTGAACTTATAATAATTGTTTAAAATTCTCATAGCCCATTTCACATACTTTGCCTTGATGGGAAGCAGCAAATACATAAGCCTTCTTGAGTTGGGCAGCGCGTATCTTCTACTACGATTCCTATATTATGAACCATGGGAGCTTTCTAGGTGCTTCCTGCAAAGTAAGAAAATGAACTTATTATGACTGAGGTAGAATATAGATATATAAATTAAATAACTTAGCGCATGTTCTCAAACACTTTTAGGAAATAAATAAACCTCCTTGAGTTGGCTAACATATCTTCTACTACAATTCCTACATTGTGAACCATGGGAACTGCTAGGTGCTTCCTACAAAGTAAGAAAATAAAGTTATTATGATTGATTGAAGGTAGAAAATAGATATATAAATTAAAAAGCTTAATGCATGTTCTCAAACCCCTGAATAGGATGTAGATGAAAAATAAGAACTATACCACGATGGAGACTATGTTTACAATTCCTCTATCATAGGATTTCTAAAAACTTCGAAGATATCGAGCTTCCTGAGCTCATTTCACGAGAAAAAACCTAACTTTATAGGGCCGTTATGCTATCATTTAAGATGCATAAAAAAGTATTATCTGAAGTAGTCACTACAATAGATAGTAGATGATTCAACAAACATGTTCTATCCTGCCCAGCTCTATTCTATTTGCTTAAATTTTAGTTCTTCATTGTCCTAAACTTAAGACATCCTTACAAAAACAGAGGAAAGCTGGATTTTTTCAGAACTCTCCTGCATCTAACTATTCAGTAGATTTGCTTGCTTGGGAACCAATACATTCCAGAGATTTCAATCTTTTTATCCATCCTCATAATTTCCGACCTCATGAAGCTAAGTTTGATACCCTCGTGACGAATACATCCAATCACAGCCCGGGATTCTAATTCCTTAAGTTTAGAAGGAATAAATTGGTGTTTTTTCAGATTAGGAATACCTCTAAACTCATGAATTGATCTTCTTTCTTGCTTTTCCAGAATCCTCCTTTGTTCTTCGTTAATTTGCTCCAAGATTCGGCCTACCAGCTGAGATTGCATTAAGAAGGCGACATAGTTTGAGTTCTTGTTCTTTGATTTCCATCCGCCATTAGTCAGAATCAACCAATCTCCACATGCAAAATAACTGATATTTTCATTCTTTTCTGTTTTACCATTCAAAAAGTGTAACAGTGCAATGATCTAGGTTTTTGTATGATGTGACGATTCCTAAAGCATAACCATAATTTCCGGGGTAAGGTCAGAGTCGTTATCAGAGCCATGATTCCCGGAACCATAAATACCTATCCGTTATTGTCCTGCACTTATTCCATTCCCGAGGTACTGTTCCTGTGTCAAAAGTTCATTTTTCAATCTTATCTCATACTTTCCTGTCCCCCTGGCCACAAATCTTGTCTCCCTGTCCCCGAATTGTCCCCTAATTTGGCCAGATCCCTGTCTCTACACATCTTACCACCCCAAGAAGCACTTACCCATTGCGCCAAGAAGAGCAATCAACTCCTTAAACCTAAAGTCGAATGGAGAAGTTTCATGCAAATCAACAGAGGGGATTGAGCTTGGGTCCATAAAGTTCAAAAGCCATGTTTACTTTCTATTTTTTGGCTCCATATCTTTCTAAATCGGATCCAGCAACAAATTTGTTCAAATGCATCATATTTAAATTGTTAACATTTTCATGGTGAGAGACTTGTCTGCAAGTAGATGGAGATTGTATGAGTGGTATTTCTTTTTATTGCAGGAATATTGTTGGCTGGAACCCCATGTTAATGTACTACATATTCTAAACAAGATGCACCCTGACTACCACAGTCGTCGGATCCATCGATCCGACGGCCCAGACCGTATATGAGCCCTCTATGCACCTCTTGTTTCACTTATGATCATTTGTGATTCGGGGTGCCTATGATTTTGAAATATGAAATATGAGTTCGTCTAAGGTTTTGATGGAATATAGAACCTCTATATGGCTTCGCCTAAGATTTTAGAATATGAGGTAGAAGGGCTCAAAACCTTTACTAAAATAACTCAATATCCTAATAAGGCTACTTTGACCAATATAACCAGTGAGGTAACACGATTATTTTTTATCTTTCTCCTCTTTTTCCTTTTTCATAATTCAATTGTTCTAGAGATATGGTCTATGGTTTTAGGATTGTCATTTTACATCCCTATCAAATCCCCCTAGAACCCTACGTTATTGTACTATATATTAAACACAAACCATTATATTCAATACTTTTAAATTAAATCCCCCCTGGAACCTCCTTTGATTTGGGTGCACATTCACACGGGGGGTGACTCAGGGAATCGAGAGCTATTGGATGGGCATATTTGTAAGTTATTCCTTCATCAAGACTATAGATAGCAATCCTTATTTGTGGGGGTATGCTCGTACAAGTTTGGGTATACTGTATAGCGGGTCTTGCAAAATGCTATAAGGTTTAAAGCAATGTACTAAATGATGTTGACTTCATGCATGTATTATATTATTTTAGTGTGTATAAAAGGGGCTCTCGCTGCCCTACGTCACCCCCCGTATAAATATGCACCCAAATCAAAGGGGGTTCCAGGGGGAATTTAATTTAAAAGTGTTGAATATAATGGTTTGTGTTATTTAAAGAAAAAAAACAGCCCCCACGGGGCCACACACACAAAAAAAAAAACATATGTGACTTTACATGATGATATAAAAACTTGGTAAGTGTGTCACTTTGAATATTTTGGATGCAATGGCCTTTGTCCTTTGGCCTCCGCGGACGATAAAAGAACCTTCCTTCCTTCCTTCCTTCCTTATGTTTCAAGAAAAATAAAAGCAAAACTAATAAATAACTACAACATCAACTAGTAAACGTGTGCCCGGCGTTGTCGGGCCAATGTCCTGGCATGTGTTTTTACTCGGCCCTTAGCATTCATATGTGCAACTTCGACAATAGCAAGAATGGATATTATTTGCTTTCGTAGTTATTTTTGTTATTGAAATTGGCCAATGACAGTATCATCAATGTATTAACTTTGCATTTATGGATTCAGTAGAGCAAACAATGTTTTATAAAGAATGTGGAGGGGGGGCAATTAAATCTACCTTTAAAGACGAAATTTTGGAAAGGCAGATCTAAAACTTATGCTCAGAATGTGACCCTTAGAAGTAGTTAAGTACATCAACAACAAATAGGTACAAAAATGCAAAACACAAAATTTTGTCCTGGTTCATTGGCGTACTTTAGTTCATGATGGAACTCTAAAGATGCATCTCCACATGGCGCTCACTGCTCACTGGCTGACACTCAAACGAGTTCTAAGATATTTGCAAGCCCATCCTAACAAAGGCATTTGCTATTTGCAGATTGCACTTCCAAACTCTTTTTATATGACTGCTGATGCTGACTATGCAGGAGATACCCTTGATAGAAGATCTCGCACAGGGTATTGCTTTCTCCTTCAAGAGGGAATAATATCATGGTGCAATCGAAAACAAAAAAGCATAGCTGCATTAACTATGAATTAGAGTAGTATATGACATTGTGCAATGCTTCCAAATAAGGCACCTGTCTTAGAAGACTCTTGAATGAGATGCATATTCCTCGTAATGACGCCATTACCATATTCAGTGATAACAATGTCGTGCATAGTATCTCTAGCTAAAAATCCTACAAATTTCTCCAAGGCAAAACCTATAGACGTTCAGTTCCATTTCACTCATGAAAAAGTAATATAACGGAGATTCGAGTACAACACACAAGGACATACCCTGCAGACATCTTCACAAAACTTTTGGGCAAGTAAAAGTTTCATGAGTGCATCACAGAATTAGGCATAGTGGAAGTTTGAATATGTCCTGATTTATCTTATTTGTGGCGATAACGACATATTTGGTCTTGGTCTCATAGGAATAGAATAGAATAGGAGACTTATGTTTAAAGTGATGGCACAAAAACTGTGCTGGTTGCCCAGCTTGAAGGCTGAATTTGTCCAAGTCAAAATGGGGAGATATAGAATAAGTGCAGAAGAGGTTTCTTTTAGAAGAGTTAGGGGTCAAAGTTCAAATTCCATATGAGATGTTTATTCTTGAATAAGGGCTCGCATGAAAAGAGACAAAAGCTCTAGCTAGGCTTTTCATTCATCTCGGCAGTTTTTCTACAATAGTATAGAGTGGATAGCTGCACATCGCAGGCTACCTAAAAAAATGAAAAACATAGGGAATATCCAGTTATAACATCTGGACTCCAAATAAATTGTATGCTACAAATATTGGCTAGTGTACCTGTCGATAGCTTATCGCCGGGATTAAAAAACCGCGCCCTTTCGGGTTTTCGAGGAAAAACCCTAGCGATAAAATCTCGACAAGGGACTTGGACAACGCAAGGCTGCTAAACGTTCCCACAAAAAAACCCACGCTCCACAGAGAATACCGAAGTCGCGCATCACCCCTGGACCTGCACATCATCAACAAAAAACCAATGGAGAAAAAACCTCGAAAAAGCGAGGGGCTGGTCACACGTGCCACACGACAAAAAACAACATTTACAATAATATACACATTAAGGGAGGGTGGGTGGGAGTCAAGGGAACTGCTGAGAGAGGAGAAAATGCCGATGAGAAGTCAATGAAGAACCTGCAAGAAATAGCGATCCCCAAATGAACCAGAGCCCCAAAAAATGCATGCAATACATGAATGCATGCATGGGAGAGATGCATGCTCGCACATTCGAGAATATCAATCCGATGGCTCGGATCGATGGCATTATCAGAGACATGATTATATCCAATGGAGGTGGAAGTTTTATTTCAAGTGCTTACCTACTACCAAAGGACACAAGATATAAATGATGGAAAGATACTAAGGCATGGCCTTGTGAAAGTCTCAAACATAAAGTCATGTTGAATGGTATAGTCATGTTGTAGAGTGGGTCACATTGCGGGTTATTGATCTTGATGATCTACCAGACATAGATGTGGGATTACATGCATTAGTAATTTATTTCCTGGTTTAGGGTTTAGGGTTTAGGAATTAGTGGTCGTTTGGTTGGGAGAAGACTTGCTAGAAGCAGTGGAATAGGATGATACAGTTAAACCAAGCAGGCCTCTAAAGCGGCCATTCCTTGCCCCACATCCTGTTTCTCAAATCTGGCAAAACCCCCGGCCTGCCAAGGAAGAATCTGGCAAAAATTCGAGCCTGGCATTCCAGATTGCTCAATTGCCCAATCGAAGAATCAAAGGCCGGAAATGTTGATATATCTATATGCAAAACAGAGCTTTCCTTCAAGACTATTGTACCCTGTATATGAGTCGGTAATCATTCATATAAAATGCAACAAAGATTATATAGATTATGGCAACACTGCAGGAGCTTCAAACTTGGCATTAAAAATGCCATATTCTGCCATATTCTGCAAACTTGGCATCCAAAAATACTCAAAATAGAAACAAGAGCCAAGCTGGTGCAATATGAGACGAGGCGATGAAGCCGATATGTACATACTGACGAGCTGCCTTCCTTGGTGTCCAGGGTAGGCGGCAGAGTCATAGGAGCCGTAAAACTAGGCCGTGGAGGGATCTAGAGAGACTTACAGATGGTACTTCCTCCCATTAGAAGCTAATTCTTGAACAATGTAGTTTATATACGCGTACGGTATAAGTTAAGGTACTTATATACCTTGCCGAGACGTACGATACGCACTTATTGATATTGTGCAAAAAATGAGGAATTTTTTTTGTCTGGTGTTTCACATATGCGTACAATACGTAATTTATAGGTACGGTACGTACTATATAAGCACGGTACCCGTATTTTATGATTTGTTTTTTCAAAAAAAAATATTTTTTTTGTTAAAATATGTACTGTACATATTTTATAGTACTGTACATATTGTACACGTACTTTAAACAACAACTTTTCACGTACTTTCATACGTTAAATTTGGCTAACGTACGTTACGTCGTGTTGTACGTTACATAGTACCGTACACGTACAGTACGGAAAGTATGGTACTACATTGTTTTTGAACCTCATGGGTCTTTGCTAAGCGAAAAGGAAAATGCAAATATCAAATGAGTCCCTGTGAAACGCATAATAGGCGACCACTTAGCGCAGTTCGGAGGGTATCTTCCCCAAGACATGGGCTGAAGGCCCGACCCCTATCATTCCGGGGCTAATTCCCCTTTCATACTAAACTAAGCCGAATCCGAGTTTTTGCTATTCCAACCATTATCAAACCAGTACCTATTTTATCCAGTACTCCAGGTGCTCCTGCAGCGTAAAACATCAATCTCATAGCAAAGAGATCCTTGTTCGTTTTGAAAACTGGTTTGGGTAATCAACTCCATCGCTCCTTGAACAAGCACCGGTATTTTGATAACGGTTGCGGTTGACTTTCTAATGGGATGGCTTTTGCGTCTTAGCCATGAAATATCATCAAGACCTTTGGACAAGGGTGCTATTGAGTTCTTAGGTCCACCTGGTATTTCGTACACATCCTGAATATTAGCCAGGGAAATAAGTAAACTTCAAAGTGGTTCCGTTTATTATTACGCACTTGTCACGTCACCCGGATCAACTATGTTTATGATCATTATTATAGGTCCACGAGATTTTCTTTGTTTATGAGTAGATAATCGATCGTATTTCCTTTACATATATCCGATTCTCCACAACACACACATTTATTGATTAAACCTTACTTATGCTTATGTATTCGCTTGCTTGTCAGATGGTGGGGTGGAATCAATGCAGTGACTGGTCAAAATAGTTTAGTCGGTTAGAACTTCGGAATCACAATTCGGCAGGGGTTTAAATCCCTCCTCCGATATGATACATAAGATAGAGGCTATCACGTCTCCTTTGAATGATAGCTGGATGGATCATATTATGCATGCCTTAGAATTGAATTAGGTGTGGCATAAGACGAGAGGCGAAGGCAATTTTGGACAGGACAAAACAACCATTGTTTAAGCAATTGTGACGACCTTCTTAGCTTTTGGCCTACTGAAACAGAATGCTAACTTTTCGGAGCGGAGCGAAGGCATGACCTACCTTCCACTGAATATTATGTTGAAAGGATTTTAAGTCCATTGGAAGGGCCCACGCACCTGAATTACATGGTGCATGCTCATTTCATTCATCAATCTTCAGGTAGACTTCCAAACACCAAATCCGGCACGTGCATACCATAACTGAGAGTAAAGTGGATCGGGAGTTTGTAGAAGAAATGAGATGGTTTCATATTGATTTTACAAGTGATCAGAAAGGATTTTAAGTCCTTTGACAATCTGATTACTCTGATTACCTACAAGGATTTTAGGTCCTTTGCCAAGCCAGCCTTCTATAGTTCTCGAGCAACTTAGCCGACTATAACACTGATGAACCTATAGCTATAGCCAAACCTTTTTTCTCTTCTATTATATTATGTACAAATTGTGCACAAAAGCAATGCAATGCAATGCAATCCTTTGTGCATGTCCTCTTTCTCTCTCCATGTCTCGTGAAATCTTTCAGTACGTATGGTGTAAGACGATTTCATAAATCGAGGTCAGGATGGGCTCGGGTGTTTTCACGCCTTACCAACTACTTGATGTGTTCAGTGACTTACTCGATTAAGCCATTCTCTATCCATTCTTATTCTCTTTTGTTCGTGCATCGATTCCATTTCTTTTGCCATCGATATGGATTGGATATGCAAATATAGAAACAGGATCTAACCAGCTGGGCTGGGCAATCCATCCAGCAGTAAACCAAACAAGGTGCTCAAACCGCCTAAAATATACCATTTTTATACAGTACTATACCAAAAGCATAGTCCCAACAATTGCAAGAATATCCTCCTGCAATAAACTAGTCACTCCTTATATAAGGCAGTGTAGTTTCTGTTCTCAAAAAATAAGAAGCTAAGATTTATGGGCTGAGCGCAGCCCTAGCACTGACATGTATGCTCCCATTGCATTTTCAATTCCAATAAAATGGAAAAAAACTCCAGCCCCGCCACATGCCAGAGACGAACTCATCTGTATGCCCAATGATAATGGTGCAACAGACTGCTGTAATAATCACGGTGCAGCCTGCATAATTCTGTAGATAATTTCGTATATTCTGTATATAAATAGTTCTTATTATGTTGCGTGCCATTCGTACTTAGATTTCATTGTACCAGATCGATTTCAATCTGATAGCTCGATTACAATCTGATCTAGCATAAATATATGAATCCAGTAGGAATATACGTCCATTTATGGAAGCTCTATCTGCCCACTACAAATTCTAAGCTTTTGGGTGCTCATGCTACAGCATGGAGCATATGGATTCCAAAAAGAGGAAATTTCATGCTGCCTTTGGTTTCTATATGAGCCAATTAGAACCAGATCCAAAGAAGGCAAGAATCGATTTGTTTCCAGATCCACCCAGGTCACGGGTCCTTATGTTGGCTAATGTTGATGGCTGGATCAAGTGCTCAAGTGAGGACAATGGCATTCTTGGCAGCTGGAATTTGCAAGATGATAATATGTCTACAATGGGTGATGACCTCGATGAAAAAAAACCTGGACCAACTGAAGTCTCTCTTGAAGATTTCGATTTGCCTGAACTTGATTTTGAGTTGCCTGAGCAGGTAAAGTCCTTCTAGTTGGTAGATCACAAGGCATCCTAAAATTTAACTGCCATAATTAACCACTAAGGAACCACTATACATGTGGTTATTTATGCAAAAAATTATAATCTTAATAGAAACCACATATTATAGTGGTTTTTATGGTTTTTCATGCTAGTTTTTGTTGCAACATGGTTTATTTAAATTGATAATGGGTTCTAGCATGGTTTTCTTGTTAGTTTATTGATGCAACATCGGTTATTAAGTTGATAATGGTTTATGGTATGGTTTTTCAATGCTAGACGATGATTCTCCACATTGGTTTTCTTTTGTAGCATGGTTTACTAGAATTAGTGTAGTTTGAAAGGCGGTTTTCACTGCCAATTTAAATACCTAGTGGTTATTCATGTTGGTTTTCTATTGCCGAAATTGTCTATTAAAAATCGACCACATTGGTTTTATTTTGTAGTATGGTTTATAAAATTAATGTAGTTTACAAGGTGGTTTTTACTGCCAATATAAATATCTAGTGGTTATTCATATTGTTTTTCTATTGCAGAATTGTCTACTAACAATCGAATATGATTTGTAGCATGGGTTTCCGTACCATTTTAATTTTCATGGTGGTTATTTATAATTCCCAACCAAAAGGGTGGTTATTCATAGTGCTTATTCATAAACTTCAATAGATATTATACTTTCATGATGTAGATTAAATTATTACTTAAATATATGCTATGAAATGCATGCTTATATTTAAGACTACCGGAAATACTGAATATTGTAGTGTAGTTACCCGGAAGACCCTAGAAATTTTGATGCGAATTTTTTTTTGGTTATTGATTTTTTTTTTTTAGATTGTCGCATATTTCAAGAACGACTTTCCCCCCAACCCCCGGGCGCTGCATTTCGTACTGGAGCCCCTAGCCCTTTGCTCCAACGAAGTTGCAGTGTAACAATTTTGTTCATGGAAAGCGTAAGTGGGAACGATTCCACTTTTGCAAGGGCGGATTCAGAACCCGTCCAGGCTATGTTGAAAAGGTCAAGACCTAGAAGCAATAGAAAGCATGAAAATATTAGAAACAAGTTTGTAGATCGATTTTCCCCAGTGGTTGATTTTCCAGGGTCGGATTTGTTGTTGCCAATTTGTTACCAAGGTCGGCATTGCTTTGAATACAAACACAAAACAAGAAGGTATTTTCATAACAAATGAGATATAAGAATGGCTTCAACATGAGGAGCATAATGTCAGCTTAATTTAGCTCTTAAAAACAGGGGAATGTGATTTAGGAAAAAAAAACATCAGATAAAGCAAGAATTAGAAAGGGACAAAATAAAAAGCTTTAGAATGTAGCTGCTTACTGGTTGCTAGATCGGCTTTTGTACCAGCTTAAGGACATAAGTGGACTAAAGGAAGAAAGCGAAAAAAGATATGTTTGTTGACGCAAGGCAATTAAAAGATATATATCTTCACCTTTTGAATTTAGAACAAATATTTCTAAGATCTTTTCCAATAGCAAAATGGCATTCAGACTCTAGCTTCCTTTCACATTCACCTAGGGGTTTAATTGTTCATACATGTTAACTATAACACATGACATTTAAGTTACTAATTAATGAGGGGTTTAGTCGAAAGATTTCTGGTTCTGAACCTTGTTCTGAACTGGCACCAAGTCGACTGTACTATTTCATGGTGGAGGGCATTTTAGCAAATATATAAATACAGGGGTATTTTAACAAGGGAAAATTTAAAAAATGCCTAGGTGTCATGTTTGAGCCACCTTGGCATGTTTGAGTCATCTATGTGGCAGGTTTGAGCCACCTTGGCATGTTGAAGCCTAGTGCCATGTTGGAGCCACCTTGGCATGTTGAGCCACCTTGGCATGTTGAAGCCTAGTTGCTATGTTGGAGCCACCTTGGCATGTTGGAGCCTAGGTAGCATGTTTGAAGTCAAATGCTAGTGAAGTGTGTTAATATTCAAATATTCAAATATTCAAATGCCTCTACGACCGAGAACAGCTATGGGAACAAGGCTCTTGGGTATTTCGGCATCAACTTTGCTGCATCGCCAATTCGGATCACTATTCTAGCATCGTCTACACTCCATCAGTGATTCGAAATCATTTTGGCACATTTTCTTGGGCGCTTAGAGACTGTAAAAAGCCGGATCTATTTTACATTGAACAATTATGCATGCGTCTCTCTCTCTTTCTACATTTTCTTAATAATCAGGTGGACAAATCTGGTGGTAAGAAGCTTGCCTACGGTGGCAAGATGGCTATGGATAGTCACCATACTTGCTCATTTTTGTATTTTTTGAAAATCTATTGCAAAGCTTTATTGAATGGATACATGCTACAGATCCTTAGAAGCCCGAGCTATAATGGACAGAATCGACTTTTTCTTTTGCAGGGATTCTCATGCTAGAAGCTTTGGCTAGAGGCAGGATCTACAACAAAAATTACATTTGATGTGCAACAATATTTAGTCTCTTTGTTTTGGAGCAGAACCTAGTTGATCATTGGGGCAATGAAGAAAATTTTGTTAGGAAAAGGATACTTTCCTAAGTTCACCTCATAATAGGAGGCAACTACAGTACAAATATGTTTGCTTAAACATAAAGTTGGTAAGCTCACAGAACATGTTAAATTATAATGATGATGTACAGATAGTGAGTTTACTGGATATGTAGAATTGTTATGGTGATGGACAGACTACATGCATTGATCAGATAGATACCAAGGATACAAGATCCAGGGGAAATAAGAATCAAATGAAGCATTTACACTATAGGTTTTGGAACTGAAGCATGGTACTAAGGTTTAGAACCATGGTGCTAAGGTTTATAGCTTCGAGGTTAATGGTTGAACCATTACATTAAAGTTATCCATTATTAAGGTTTTAACCATTGATGATATTGTTTCATATTATGACGAAGACCCCGTCAAGATTCAAATAGCAAGTTTATCTGGAGGGAAAAGCTCAGATCTATTTTTGTAAAGACAGGACAGTCGAATGAAGTTACAGACCGGATCGGTAGTCTCCATGACTGCCGGATCCTTGTAAATAAAACCAAGTAGAATAATCGAATTATATAGCTTGATACACTGAAGAAAATTGACAGAGTTCGTAAGGTAAACATTTGTGTATTTGATAAGATATTTTCAGTACTCTAAGTTATCATTTGAGTGACTTGAAGACCATTGGTAAGTGAATAGTGTTTTTCATGATTATATGTATTTCATATAATACAATGTGGTGTGGAAGATATTATCAAGGGGAAATCTATTTAGAACATAAGTCAAGGTGTTGTTTTGTAAACTGAATTATGATCTATATTCTATCTAAGGGTAAATAATCTAACAAAGTTTCCAGCATTGTTGAGCTTCTTAGGAGTGGCTAGTCTAAGATGGAAAAAAGATGCGATATCTACTTTGTTTAAACTGGGAGTGTGCGAACAAAACAAATCCAAAGCAATAGCCATCGGAGCTGTGGCAATCCTACTGGAGCTGGTGAATGAAGAAGAAGGGAAAATGGTAGAGGATGCATGAAGGAAAAATGGTGGAGAATGATTTGGCAGCTATTAGCACTTCCGTGCAGGTAGTTTACATGGGAAGGCCATAGCTCTCGGGTAAAAGAAACTACAGGTGTAAAATAGGGGCATTTTGACAAATATATTAGAAATAAAAGGGCATTTTGACAAATAACTAAAATACAAGGGCATTTTTAAAATTTTCTCTTTTAACAATTATAGGTGAACACAATGGCATTTTGCAAAAATACTGAGGAGACTAATGTAACGGTCCATTAAATCGGGCGTCCAACTCAGAGATGTCTTTCTATTGTATTTTATTTCTCACAATGGTTTTGATCATTATTTCTCCCGCTCATTTTTTTCCCCTTTACAGAGGCTCAAACGCCATAGCCATGGTGCCCATGGCTTTTCTGGCCTTGATCAGAACGTATCCGATCCGATACGTTGGATGCATAGGAGCTCTGATCTGATGGATGCGTCTGCGCAACTAGCCCTGCATGGCAAAGATTCACTTGATAAACTGCTCCGACTGGCCATTCCGACCCTTTCCAAGAAACAACGATGGAGTTGCAAATCCCTGGAGATTCATGGCAGCATTTTGACATCCTAAGGTTTTTCTGTTAGGGCCCTTCATGGTCTTTTTTACTGATGATTTTTAATAGATTCACAGCTCTATTTGGTATGCAGGAGCTATCTAACGCATATAAAGTCTTCTGAAGCAGAAATCCTTTCCGGCTTAGGTCCATTTTTTACACAGGTGAATGAGGGTTTTCCATTTCTTACACAGGTGATGGAGGTTTAATCTTGCATGCAGGACGGAGAGGACTTCGCGGTGAGATCTAAAGCCTGATCATCTCATCTCTTCTCGCTTTTCTTGCAAAATAAATGGTCATTTAATTTGTTTTTTCTCTGTTTTGCTCTCTTGTATGTTGAATGCTTCTGTTTCCCGATGCATCAATGCCGCACTTCTGTGTATTAGAAGAAGATTCTGATTACGTGCTTGAAATGCATGCATTGTTCTAAATGTTTATTCAGAATGGACTTATTTTGCTAATGTCTTAACAAGCATTACCACTTTTCCCTGGTCCAGAAAAATTTGTACCGTAAATCAGCTTCCTGCCGGAGCAGTTTTGAACTTTTCAAGGAAGGGCTCATTTCTGGGTACCATCTAGCCATGGGCGCACAGTCTGGTTTATCGCTTCTGATTATCTCCGCATCCGTGATTCTGTACATTATCGCATTCGGCCTGGCTGTAGGAGCCGAGTCCAGGAGAAGCCATGTGAGTTTTTTAAAATGTTAAGCATTGAGTCAGCAGCTAGTCATAAAAGATATGTACTCCAGTTTCGTGCAAATTTATTAATGAAGTTTCCTCTCCACTCTTTCTAGTTAGATATTCACCATTTGCTCTAGGGAAGCTTGTATTATATTTGACATTGTTTTTACTGATGTGAGTATTCCTAGGTGTAGCTGAAACCCCTCTTTATTTTGAGATATTGCAGAAAGCTATTTGGGATGGACTTGTGGCAGGAATCGCGACAGCAATCTCTTTATTTAAAGCTACCCAAGCTTATTCAGTTAGAGACATTGCCAAAGTAAGACCAGAAGTTGCCATTATGGGCTTGCTCTATTTGGTTCTGCTTGCAGTTTCTTACTAAAGCAAGGGATGTGGACATGCAGCATTTACCTTCTCTTATTCGTGAAGCTAAACGATTATATTGTGACAAGAACTTTCTTGAAGCATTTGGCCAAGTACCAAGGGTCCGGGAAGCTATGAAACAAAAGGAAGTGCATCATTTGGAGGGGTATTGCGATCAAGTTCGATGGCTAATGAGACATTCCACAAGTATCATTTCTCAGGTATTAAAGTACACCATTAGTCTTAGGCGAAACAGATAATGCAAAGACATAACTAAAAGCTGAAAAATGTGTATTCCTCGTTGTGGAACGCATTGTACTAGGGGCCCCATCCCTTGAAGCTTAGAAGAAAGACTCATTTATTTCTGAGTCCAGTGCACAATTAGAACTCAGCCCATGTAAGCACACCATTGCCTAATCTGGAAGTGTACCCTGCGGTTGAACTTCTATTGTCCAGATCATTTCCTGCAAAATCAGCATCCATTGATAAATCTGATTCATGTTGCTGTAACCTTTATACAGTATCTCTTCAGTGGCGGGAAGAATCTGTTTGGCTGCAACCCTATGAATGTTTTTAATGCTGCATGAACCTACTCACATGACATACTGCCAATGTCATATCAGGGCGAGTAAGGGATCCAACTAATACGCAACTTGAAACTCGTTAGTTTCTTAAATCTTACACTCAAACTAATGATAGAATGCCCAGTGGTGGTGGGCATATCTTATAAATTATAAAGATAAGCTTCAGAGGTTCTCCTTCTTCTATTTTATATTTAAACATGTAATGTAGATCAGCTTTTTCACTGATTCTGCATTTGTAGCAATGGCCAAATATCGGCTTAGACATGGCAAACAGCTTCTACTCCTGCAAACACTTCATCCGCTACAGGTAAAGGGTTATTGCTTATGTTTGTACTTGTAGTTTCAAGCATTTCCTTAACATGATTCAAGGATCCAGACGGTTGGCCCAAACATTTTGATCATTCATTCCCTTTTAAAGTTTTGTTGCATGTTTTATTTTATGTATCCTTGTTTTTTGCAGTATCAAGTGCAGTATTAGCTCAAAATTTGGAGCACTCAAAGCAACTGTTGCATATTTCTGGAAATAAATTTATCACTCTTTAAGAGTTCTGGAAATGGTTGGGGTTCAAATCCCCTTGCTCCCTAATTTTTGTAGAAGCCACTAGAGTCCATAAGAAACCATTTGCAATTAGTCTACTAGCATAAACTTGGAATGCTTCAAACAATATAACGTTACTGGTTATCATTATTGGTTTATAAATGACCTTACTGGTTATTATAATAGTTTTAGTGGTTAATCATTGTTATTTTTGGTTATCATTATTGGTTAACAAGATATTAATTTTTGTTATCATTATTGGTTAATAAATCACACTACTGGTTATCATTATTGGTTTATTAGTTATCAGTATTAGTTTATTATTGGTTTATAGATGACCATAACAAAACCGTGCATATTTGGAACAAACAAATACACCTAGATTAACAGTAATTTCTAACACATTGCAAACCATGTGCGTTTACCATGGCATGACTAGTGCATTTACCATGACATTTAGTCATGTCAGTTTACCACAATAATGAACCACATTATGGAATCACATGAATAAACACCATATTAAACCACATCCACAACCTTCATGTTATACCACATGGACAAACCATACACTTAAAATGGTATAATATACCACATTTATTTATGAACATGCAAAACCACTTTAACAAACTCTACAAAGAAGCCCATCCATCTAACCATCCTAAAAAACCTCACAAGAGAACCCATTAGTTTAGTCACATATGGTTTTTAATGATATCAACCCACAAACATGCATTGGTTTTGTAGAATGGTTTTATAGTCATAACCATGGGAAAAACCATGTAGAGTTTTAATTTTGGATGCCTTGTGGATGTTGCTCTTCATGCTGCAGAAGAGCAGCATGAGCTTGGAATGATGACTTATCTACTGGGCTGCGACAACGTTCTTGTGTGTAATGAATGCCTCTGTTTTGTTGGTGACGGGAAATTGGATGAATATGGTCGCTGTAAACGCTGTACATGTCTTAAGGAATGGGGGGATATTGCAGGGTTTGCTCTGGATTCTGGATTGAACTAGGAGCTACTATGCAAGCTATTTTGTTTATGCTCCAGCTTTTTTGAGCTCCAATTTCTGCCCTTTCTTTTTTCGCATGGCATGCACCATCATGAACTCAGAACACACGAATGGGTCTGTCAAGAAAGCGGGATATGCTTCTGCTGCGGCTTATATACTATAAAGTACATGTGCATTCTGTAATGGACATGATATAAATTATGTATAAACTCTGTAATCTAATTTGTTGTCCATAATAGCAAAATCAGTAGCCTTTGATAAATTTGCTCCTTAGCTTAGATCACCCCATCCTGGAGACCTTAAGCAGGTTAATTCATTCTCATAGTTGCGACTAAGTTGCTTCATAAAGATATCTCCAGCTAAGGTAATCCACGGAAAACAAAGCAGAGATCTTTTTATACTGCACATGATTTAACTGAACCTCTTCTAGATCAAGATAAACTTTCCTTATATCGTGTTTTGCGATTTATAATATGTAGGAATGTGGAAGATCTCATCACATCTTCAATGACTTAACCACTAAGTCAAAAACATTTTGTCCTGTCACGATTCCAATTTAACATATGGAACACAACAAGAGCTTCGTAATGATCGCCTGGAGCGAATTACTGCAATATTCCGTCAATTTTATAGAGTGTATTTCTTCCCCCTTTTTGCTTAGCGGCGCCGCTTCCCCTGTTTTCCGCCTTCCATAATAGCCATCTTTCAGCCATCGCATCCATCGCTGCATTTTTCATCAGCAGGGTTTTTCATCAGCAGGGTTTTCATCAGCAGGGTGTTGGCGGCATCCATCGCTGCATTTTTCATCAACAGGGTTTTGGTCGATGGTGTTTGATGAGCAGCATAACCCTGTTCTTGCATTTTTCATTTGTAGCATCTTGCATTTTTCATTGCAGATCAAAACCGTGTAGATCTGGGGCTCTGATCATCAGCAACAGGATTCCCAATAGTTCGTCCGATATAAATGTGAGATTCGTGGCTTAGATGGCTCTGTTTTCGACCCACCGCCTTGCTCTTTAGAAGGACACAGCCGTTTTGATGCCATAGCTCTGCTTTTTCATCCACAAATTCGTAAATCCGAAGTTGAAGATTTTCTGATAAATTGTGGACCTCTTGCGCATCATTGCCAGTTACAGCAAATTCCTCCTTTGCGGCCTCTGCAACAGGCTTGTCTCATCCGGCGATGGCAATGGAGTTCGGCTCCATAGCCGCCACAGCTGCCATAGCGGAACACTTATTTTTGCCACGTGTATGCACCTAATTTGTGCAGGTACGTAATTCGCTCCAGGCGATCATTACGTTTGTTAATTTCCGGCGGTCGGAATTCCGCCGGAAAATTTTCTCGGCGGAGCCGCCAGCCTCGGCGGCGCACTCGCGGCTCCACCGCTCGTGCACCGCCTCGGATGGCGGCGCCGCCTCGAAAATTTATCCGGCGGAATTCCTTCCGTCCGGAAATTATCTAATACATAGTTTTTCAATCCAGGGTTGGAATCACCAAATATATGCCAGCAAACTGACACCGGCAGTGATGGTGAAAAAGCGGGACTGTTGATCATGCTACCAGGACTATTGAAAATTGTGTAGCATGCAGTTCCAACAACAACTGGTCTGAACCCATCGGCAAAACATCACAGAAACGGCACGTCAAGGGCCAAGTAAACTTGGGCGGGTTACAGGAAAATGGCATCTGAGACTTGCACTTGGGCTGGTTACAGAATAAGATACATTTGGCTGGACCAGAACCCATAAGAGGAGAGCGAATAGTTGCAAGAAGAGGGCAGTTTTTAAGAAGATCTGGTGTCTTGGATTTGGGTTCTGAGACAACACGATTCCGAGAGAAGAGCGCAAAATAGTGAAAGAAAATTGCTTCCAAACTGTCTCCATTAACAGATTAGAAAACAAACAGCCTCCAATGGCAGAGTCTGTCGGCCGTGCAGCTGTGCATGAGTAAAAAACCAAGCAGACCAAGCCCACAGCCACAAGGAAATAACTTTCTGGCGCATTTATGCCCAGACCGCACTTTCCTTTTCCCTGCCATGATTGGCAATCATTTCATGATTTTTTGAGAATGAATCCCTTCGCAAGGGTTAAATTTGCATGGCAGCCCTTCCATTCTTTTGAAGGGCACTTCAAAAACTTGCCTTTCGGTTTGAATGGCATTTTTTAATGTTGCCATTCTACTGCATGGTAAATTTTTTGGCTGCCATTCAATACAATAACAAATTAACCAAAAACTCAATAACCAAACCATGAATTTGCTTTATCGAATATAATACTCAATGACTCCTAAATCGTACTTCCAAATCTCAAAGACTTCCAATCCAAATCGTACTTTTGTTCTTCTACTGCTTTTGCTTCAGCAGATCGGCTGCCACGGAGCTAATCGAGACCACTGTAATGACTGTATCGATATGAGCGGGCGGGAGCCGAGAGGAAGGATAAAAAAAAAGGCAGGTCCGTCACTACCGATCAAAAAGGGCCAACTTTTTCTCAAATCGCGCACCACCATTAAATTCCCAGCAAATCAACCAAAAATTTATTTAATACATAGTTAGTTAGATAATACATTGTATTGTATAGACATTATACATACACGATATGCCAATGACATATGATATTTGCATGGAAAAATATTCGACATATATTAATTAAAATAAAATATTCTATATAATAATGTGTATAAAATTAGAAATTTTTAAAATTGCTAGCCATTCTGTTGGATGGCTACATTATTTTCTACATTTCAATTCGAATGGCACTTTTTTATGTTGCCGTTCTTTTGCATGGCTATAAAATGAAGTGTCGTTCTCTGCATGGCTGGAGGGCTCCAGAATGGTACTGCAACGTTCAAATTTAACCCTTGTCCCTTCGTCTTAATCGGGCCAGGGACATCTTGACTCCTCAACTTATTTACAGTTATTAAGAGCATGACTTATTATAGTCGTCAGTGTCATTAATGCTCGTTAAATCAAATCCCTACTTCCTGCCCACTACAGCTGCCCCCACCACATTGGACAACTCAGGTATATAAATAGAGGGGCTCTCTTACCACTCGGCATCGTCTCTTCAGCTCCATTGTTCTCTGGGCGCTTAGTTCTTCGGGTCTACTTGCCTTGCTAAGGTAGAGTGAGATGATCAATGTTGTAAAAAACGTTGTAGTGGTTGTTTTTCCTCCCTTCGATAATGGGAGCCAATGGTTTCTTTTTTCACCTCCTACACATTTAGTACCTAGCTTCCTATGGTAGTTTTTTCTTCCCATTCTACTTCCTTAATACTTAGTTTCCGTTGTATGTGCTAGCTTACCACGTTAAGATGCTACTTTCAAGAGTCGCCCTTGCGTGAAGTCATGGTTGGCAAATTTACATGTGATTCCATGGTATCTGCTTTTTTCTCCTCCATAATTTCAAGTTTCGAGGTATAGCCGTCCTTGCATGAAGTCATAGTCGACGTTTCCTTCTTCCCTTTCGTGGTTTTGATAACGTGTTTTCATCACATGTGATTCCATGGTATTTGCTTTTTTCTCCTCCTTAATTTCAAGTTCCGAGGTATAGCTTACATGTGCTTCCGTGTTAATGTGTTATTTTCATACGCTTGGCGTGTTCCCCTTACATGTGATTCCATGGTATTTCCTTTCTTCTCCTCTATAATTTCGAGTTTCAAGGTATAACTTGCATGCTTGCATGTTAACGTATTACTTTCATACGCTGCCTCCTAGGGCATCTCAAGCGAAATCTATAATAAAAGGCTTATGTGTTTATTAATATATGCTTCAATTTTTTATAAGTGTCCCCTAATATGTGGGTTGATAACGTCCACTGATTTCGAATGGGCAATCCATTGCCAGAGGGCATCGTCAATATGACGTCTAATGTAAAAAAAAAATTACACATGGCAATTAAAGCGCATGGAGATCAATTATACTACGTTGAGTGTGGTTGGATGCATGGTTCCTCAAAACTGTTATTTGATGCTTTAGTTGTGGGTCGATTCCTCCCTAGTTCCTTCCTTCGTAAAGTAGAAGTTGTGTGGAAACAAACTTTCCATCTGGTGTCATACCTTATTTGCTCCAAAAATATATGGGCTGCGACACTATTGACCCTGCAGGCATTTTCAAAGTGAATGTCGAGCTCGTGGATGGTAAAGTCGAAATTGGACTATTTAGTACTGCTTGATTCTATAACTCGTGGTTGATCATGCTTGGAGCATGAAGTGTACTTTTGCTCTTACATGTTGTTAGCGGTGTACATGGTCCTCAATGTATGTACATGTCTATATATACATTATTGATTCGGTGTTTGCCTCTTGCGTTGTAGTAAATGGCGGAATTGGCTGAGAATACCGTTGTCTACGGTCGAAGTATACAATGGGGTTGGCGAATGCTCGGAGGTTCATGATACACGTGCATTGTTGGAAAAAAAGCAAACCACTGGCGTGGAATTGGCTGAGAATACCGTTAAGTCTACGGTGTGTAAGCTGGCCGTAAAAAGGCGCAACCCTCAAGAATATAAGCAAAAGCAAATAGCCCCACGCATGTTATCGTACAGGACGCACGCGCCCTTAACAATGGCAAAAAAAAAATGCAAGAGCACACTGATGTGTTCTCTCAAGAATTAGACAAAATGTCTAAGTACATAATCACTCTTTCAACCAGCACTAAAAGGTTTACCGCGCAACTGACTCGTCTCCATCGACTACTACAAATCGTTGAGGCCAAAGATGCTGTCATGAATGCGTTATTAGTAGGGGAGTTCTAAATGCCTGAGTCCATGGACTCTACATAAACTTGCTAACAGACCTATCGTACAATACATATATGCACAATAGGCATAACCTTATATATCGTCTGATCTTGACTGTGAGTTGTGATAACTGTACATGAAAGTAAAAAAATAAAAAACATGCCATCGTTGTTGTTGTTGTCTTGTTTCGTAATATTAAGGAATGGATTATGAATTATGCTAATACTAATACCCTTGCTTTAATTTCAGACACACAATTACTTTCATAATTGACGTCGAGTAGAGATGTGATTTTAGAGGAAGCGAACACACGTAAGTTGTTCTCCCATGTCAACTTAATAGAAATCCCTTCATACTCACAGTATTATGAGTTGATTAACTTACAATAGACTAGTACATATATGCACAACGAATACACGTAAGTTCTTCTCATATGCCGATTGAGTGGAAGCGTCTCCATACTTACAATATTGTGAATTGATTAAATATGGGTGAACCTACTGAACTCCAATGAAGATCGCGTAAGAATTAACGGTGCACGATCGTACGTAACTCTAAGGGCGATGGCTAGAGAACGAGCTAGACGACGTCAATCTGGAATAATAGAGGATAGGGACCGTAGTGTAACAGTAATAGATTACAGGGAGAGGAATCGTCAAATTGAAAGAGAACGGTATGCAAACTTGAGTGACCAAGCTAGAGAGATAGTGCAAGAGAGAGCAAGACAACAGTCAAGACAACATCAACTAAGGACGGTTGATGATCTGCGTGAAGCTCCTTGCCACGCGACTGGAGTTGGACCAATGTTAGATTGAACAATGCTAGTTGCACAATTCCAATATATTCTATCAATTATCTAGGAACAAACACTAGATAAGACTTAAGAAATGCAATTGAATTGCATAAACAACACATTGATTTATTCAAACACCCCTTTAACCCATGGTATAAACCATTGAGTTACTGTAGCAATATTAATACTGTAGCAATGGGATCGGACAAATCACTGTAGCAGTAAACTTATCAAACAAATGGTCATTAGGGTTCACGAGAATGCACGAAATGATTTGCAATCATCGGATATCATTATTTCACAGTCTCTGTACAATTTAAAGAGTTCTAGATCGGTCGGAAACGTCGGTTTAGGCTGGGAAATTGGTCGGTCTCAGTGACCGACATATTCATATGTCCATTCCCACCAACTTTCCATAATTTGAATGTATATACAATTAACTTGTATTTTATAGGTTCAATGGTCCCAACTATAGCATAATAACCATTGAATAATTTCCCTTCTTATGCAACCTTAACTTCCTTATTTACATGAATAATAATGAAGAACTGAGCACAACTGCTTATTATTTGATGACATCTTCTAACTTATCAACATTCCCCCTTCATCAAATGATTGCATAACTTTTAACTGCTCTTTAAACTCTGTAAACTTTCCAACTGCAAGGGCCTTTGTGAAAATGTCAGCTATTTGATTTGCTGTGCTCACATATTGCATTTGAATGTACCTTTTAGCTGCCAAGTCTCTGAACTCAGCTCTATGTGTTTAGTACGTTCATGGTCTACTGGATTCTTCACAATAGCCATACAACTTTGGTTGTCAGTCATAATATTTATTGGTCCAGTCTGAACACAGTTTAATTCTTCTAGCAACCTTCTTAACCATACAACTTCCTTTGCAACCAAAGAAGATGCACAGTATTTCTGCTTCTACTGATGATAAGGCTATAGACTTTTGTTTTTTGCTTTTCCAATTTATGGGACCTCCCCCTAAGAAGATTACATAACTAGAAGTAGACTTTCTTTCTGCTAAATCTCCACCCCAGTCTGCATCACTGTAGGCTAGCAGATTTCGATCTTTGGAAGTGTAGGTTATGCCATGATCCATTGTTCCTCTCAAATATCTCAGTATCCTTTTCCCAGCTAGCCAATGTTCCTTTGAAGGATTATGACTGACCCTACTGAGCACATTTACTATATATGAGATGTTTGGACGAGTATTGTTGCACAAGTAGAGTAAACATCCAACCAGAGCTCTATATGGAGTATTTTTCATATGTTCTTCTTTTTCAGCTGTCAATTTCTTTTGTTCAGTCAGCCTATGTCACAGGTGTCCTGATACTATTAGCTTCTGACATATTGAATCTATTCAATATATTCTGAATGTGTTTGCTTTGTTTCAGTGTCAGAATGTTTTGATCCCTACTTCTGACCACTTCAATACCTAAGAACTGTTTTAACTCCCCCAAGTCTGACATGTGAAACCTTGCATTGAGCATTTTCTTGCAATTATTTAAGCAATCTAAATGATTTGCAACCATTATGCAATCATCCACATATAGAGCTATGATGCAGTAATTATCTCCTTCACAAAATCTATACAAATTTCCATCATTCTTGAGTTTGTCAAAACCCTGTTCTCTGAGAAAGTTATCTATGCATAAATACCATTCTCTGGGAGATTGTTTTAGGCCATACACAGCCTTACTTAACTTCCAAACTTTATTGTTTTCCTGGTCATAACCTGGAGCTATTCTCATGTACACTTCCTCCTCCAAATTTGCATTCAAGAAGGCTGTTTTTACATCCATATGATGTAATTCTAAGTTTTGTGCATTTGCCATACTTAGCAAGACCCTTAAGCTTGTTAATTTTACGATGGGAGAATAAGTCTCCTCATAGTCTATTCCCTTCTTTTGAGTGTACCCTTGTGCCACAAGGCATGCTTTGTATTTTCTACTTCCATCATAGCATGTTTTGATCTTGTATATCCATTTGCTTACCAATTACATTATGATCCTTTGGATAATCCACAGTTTCATATGTTTTGGTCTGCCTAAAAGAGTCAAGTTCTTCTTCCATTGCAGTTAACCATTTTTCTTTGTCTCCTGAACTTAGTGCTTCCTCAAAGCTTTGGGGTACATCTTCATCTTCTATAATGGCCATTATTACATCTGCCTCATCTTCATGTTTTTCTAATCTTCTGCTTTTGCCCTCTTCATTTCTGCCATAAATATCAGTTCTTACATGGTTGTCTTCTAATAATTTTTCTACTTGTGTCTTCCTTCTTTTATTTGTCAAATGCTCATTTTCAACCACCTTTCCTTGTTCACTGTTGTTCCCAATGTCTGAATCAATTGTTTTTTCTGCTGTTGGTGAGTTATCCACATCATTCATGTCTGAACCGGTTGCTGCATTTTGCTTTATAACCTCGTCATCATCATAGTCCTCAACTAGTTTCTTTTGTTCTTTTGTCAACCCTTCATTTGACATTTTTCCTTTCTGAGCAGACCCTTTTTTTTTTTTTTGAAGGAATGAAGCTTTTTAGTCATTAACTATGGAAAATAAAATAACATAAGGTTGAGATCATAGAGAATGATCATCAAAAATTAGAATTGAGTTAATAACCTCAATTCAATAGTAGCAAAGTTTAGAGTTTAGAACTTAAGCATGAGTATAATATCATGCATACAGAATTTAGACAACTCATAATTTGGAAGATGATTTTGGAGTAGCATCCGAAAACATGTTGTAAGTAGACCATTCAGTGTAGTTGCTTCATTTGCAAAATTAGACCATCCCAGTGGTAGATCACGAGACTTTTCTGCATACCCTGTAGAGCCAAGATCGTGAACAAAAAAGGCACAAGAGAAAAGAAAGAAACAGAGGTCAGAAGTCATAGGTATCAAGGAAATGGAAGTAGTCTCGGAATTGAGGTTGAAGGATAGGCCTGCCATTATTTCCCCAATTGACTAGCTCTATAAGCCTCTCTGAGTTACAAGTAGACATGAGATGAATCATAGTGCCATAGCAATCAGCCCTGCCCCTATGATAATAATAACATTCTCTGTAAAACTCAAACTGTTGATCTGTCATGTTAGCACTGTTGTTTTCCAGGAACCAGAACAAGATGAACATAAGATATGTTTCCTTTGAAAATTCACTGCCCAAATGATCTCATTCTGCTGAACCTGTTGTATGGACTGAATTAACCTTCCTCTTACTGAGCCTGACCACATATTGTAATCCCAAATTCTATGCACTGACAATTTTCTAGAAGGATAAGGGGGATATTTTGAAACTTCAGCATCATCAAGGTCAGCGTTGAGCTTGTGCAAATCCTCAGATAATCTAGCATCAAGGGTATCAATATTAGATAATGATTGATGACAAAAAAGCTTAAAGAAACCATAGAATCCAGAATAATTCCCTACAGAAAACCAATTATTATCTATATGATTGTCTGAGCATTTATATTTATGAGTAGTAGCTGCAAGCTGTATGTCATATATAACCTGCCATTTTATCCCTAAAGGAGAGGGATTGTGTCCCCCATGCAAACATCTGTTTCTATGCTTCCAAATATTCCATAAAGCAATGAAAGAGATCAAATTTTTAAATTTATTGTCAGACATGATGAACTTAACAATACTCCCTTGCTTCCTAATGCTGAAAACCTGTTCAAACCAATTCCAGAAGCTAGATATTTTTGGACAGTTAAAAATATGATCAATATCTTCAATGCCATTACAATGCAAAGGACAGGAGGAATTTATAACAGGATTATTAGGGGCATTAGCAAGCAGATGATGCCTACAAAAAGTCTCCAAGTTTGGGATGCTTTTGTTAGCAAGCAACCAGATGAAGTAGGTAATTTTAGGAGCACAGTATGAACTCCAAACATTTCTGAAGACATCAATTCCAGTATCCACAGGAATATTCCAGTAAAGGCAGGCTTTAGAAGCTTGATTGGTATTAGCCAGAAAATTGTAGATATAAGCAACATTATGCAACATTATCATGACTGTGATGATGCAACATTATCATGACTGTGATTGGGCAGACTTACCATATCTGTCCTTATAAAGAACTTGTTCATCAAAAAGTACATCTCTGCTGAATGGTTTTGTTTGTAGGAACAAAAATTCTGCATCCTTTGCTTTCCTCATCATACCCCACCAAAAAACCTACTTCTGCCTTATTGTCTAGTTTTTGTCTTAGTTCTGCTGGCACATGAGCATAAGCTAAACAACCATAAGTTTTGAACATTTCATAGTTTTGTCAGAATTAAACCAAAGTAGGTCAGGAATATTACCATTAATGCTTGATGTAGGAAGCTTATTTTGTGCCAGTATTGCAGTCTTCAAGGCATCTTCCCACAAATAGTTTGGTAGTCCAGCATTTTTGATCATAGATCTAACTGCATCCGTGATGGTTCTATTCTTTCTTTCTGCAATACCATTTTGTTGTGGAGTGTACCTGCAAGTTAGATGCCTTTTTATTCCCTTGGATATACAAAATGATTTGAAATGTCTTGACAAATATTCCCCACCTCTGTCTGACCTTATACATTTAACCATTTTTCCTGTTTCTCTCTCCATTTCAGTAACATACTGTTTGAGAGCACTTATAGCTTGAGATTTATGAGTAAGGCAATAACACTTGCATCTTCTGCTGAAATCATCTATGAAAGAGATGAAGTATCTTTTGTTTGATCTCAATCTTACATTTAAAGGGCCACACAAGTCTGTGTGAACTAATTCCAACACTTCTTTTGCTCTATTTTTTATCTTTTAAATGGCAGCCTATTAATTTTGCCCAATATATATCCTTCACATATGAATCCTTCTGGTTTAACCTTCTTGCATGGCAACCAACCCTTCTTTGCCAATATGTTAATATTATTGCAGTGAGTATGAGCAAGCCTGTTATGACAGAGTTCAAAATCTGATGCAAGACAAGCATTAATATTGTCACAATTTTCACCATATTTGAAAGAGATTGCCAATTCTTCTTGCATAAAATTTTAATTTATTCCCAAGAAAAATAGTACAAGCTTTTGAGTCAAATACAACTCTGTATCCAAGATCCACAAGTTGACTGACTGAGATCAAGTTTTTTACTATGGTAGGTACACAAAAGACATCTTCTACATTTACTATATTTCCTTCAAGATCTATTAGTTGCAACAATCCTCTTGCTTCTATTTTTTGAATGTCTCCATTTTCCACTTGTATGCTCCTGGAGTTTGATGCCACCACATCCTTGAGAAGATCAGTAGTGTGAACTACCGATCTTTCAGCTCCACTATCGACTACAAGACCACCACATTTTTTATTAGATTCCTTTTCCCTTTGAATAATAGACAAAGCATGATTTACCTCGTCTTCATCCTCATCATTGCTCTTTTTATCTTCATCTGCTTCTCTTGCAACATATGCACGTGCTGCTCGTCTTCCTCCTCTGTCTCTGTTTGTTGCAGACCTTCCTCCTCTGCTTGTATTTCCCTTACCTTTGTTTTTTGCATAATCCTTAGGTGTAGGACATTTAGAAGCCAAATGTCCCCTTCCCCCACAAGTATAGCAATTTATTTCTGAGTTGAGTTTTGGACAATTGTTTTTGAAGTGCCCTGCCTTATGACAGTAATAACAAGTCTTCTTTTCTCCATCATTTCTAAGTTTTTTTCCAGCATACAATATTTCAGTTGACTCTCCTTCATGCCTCATGATTTTCTTTTGTTCAAACTCAGTCCTAAGAATATTTTCAGCTTGCTCTCTTGAGGTGGTTACATTTCTAATAAAGAGAGAAAGATTCTCATTTTCTGCTACTGATCTAGCAATGGCTAGAATTTGGTATCTTTCACTCAAGTTCACTCCTGCTCCTCCCAAATCAGCAATTATATTGTCAAACTTGTTAAAGTAATCTTCCACATCATCATCATCATGCAATTTAAGCTTCTTTAACTATTTTTCCAACAGATCAATCTGTCGGAGGATGTTTTTTCTTCATAATGCTTTAAAAGAAAAATCCACATTTCCCTAGCAGATATATTTCTTAATTTCAGTCTAATAGTGGGACTAACCTTAGAAGTGATAATCCCTTGAGCTTTTTTCTCTTTAGCATACACTGATTTTATTGCCACACTGCTTGAACTTCCAGCTCCTGCTACATCTGAGCCTCCTCCAGAGCTAGTGTCACTTGTACTAATAGCAGCAATGTTAGTTTGAGTGTTTAAAGAACCCCCAGCAATTGATCTTAGTGTGGAGCTTGTATCTGCAACTGGTTAAGTTGCATATCCAGAGGGATCTACCAAATCCCATAAATCTTCAACCTCAAGTATGTGTTTTATGGCGTCCTTCCATACTTGAAAACCAGGTCCTCTATTGTAAACATCTACACTGTTGAGTAAACCAGCACCAAATCTACTGAACATGATGTTTGGAACCTGCTCTAATACCAATTGTTAGATTGAACAATGCTAGTTGCACAATTCCAATATATTCTATCAGTTATCTAGGAACAAACACTAGATAAGACTTAAGAAATTGCAATTGAATCGTTGGGATGTATCTCTATGGGAGAAGGTCGCAGAAAATTTGCCTCTCATAGTGCAAGTTGGTGTTGCTGAAAGGGTGCCATGGGACTGTCATGAAAATATTCACAAAGGCAAGCAATTTGTCAGATCAGTATATCGCCTTCTTTTAGTACCACAACCCCTCCAGTTGCCAGATGGGTGGCACCTACATGTTCCACAGCCTACTTTGTGTCGTACATGGCGATGGCTTTGGGATAGGTTGCTCCACCCTAAAGTCTCTGTACTGTGGTGGCAGGTTATCCACAGGTGCCTGCGGGTTAATGCCTTTCGACATCGCTATGATCCTCGCATATCTGCAGTATGCCCGCTATGCCTCTCGGACGTTGAGACTCTTGAGCATTGTCTCTTTGATTGTCCTGAGGTCCAACCAGCGTGGTCCTGGCTACAAGGTTTGTTTAACAGTACATTGGACTGCCGATGCATCCTTTTGGCGTCCTATCCCAACGCATGGCCTCCAGCTAAACAAAGGGCATTTCATCTTGGTTCCGGTTGGCTCCTATGGTCGATATGGGAGCGTCGCAGACACCACATCTTTCAGGGCATTTATTCATCTCGCATTACGGTGTTATTACAAAGGGCCCGAGAAAAAGATATTGACAGCCTACAAATGTTCTTCCCTTGACTCAGAACTGGTGGAACGCATCTGGATTCAGTATCTTCGAATTGATTCTTATCATTAGTCTCCTATTCTGGACTAAGTACATTGTGCTCCAGGCTCGTGCTCCTGTGGCATCTCTGTGTGCTTACACGGTTAGATGAGACTTGTAAATTTTGTACTTTTTGTCTGATTAATAAACTTTTTGGCTTTCGTCCTTCAAAAAAAAAAAAAAAAAAAAAAAAAAAAACAACACATTGATTTATTCAAACACCCCTTTAAACCATGGTATAGACCATTGAGTTACTGTAGCAATATTAATACTGTAGCAATGGGATCGGACAAATCACTGTAGCAGTAAACTTATCAAACAAATGGTCATTAGGGTTCACGAGAATGCACGAAATGATCTGCAATCATCGGATATCATTATTTCACAGTCTTTGTACAATTTAAAAAGTTCCAGGTCGGTCGAAAACGTCGGTTTAGGCTGGGAAATTGGTCGGCCTCAGTGACCGACATATTCATATGTCCATTCCCACCAACTTTTCATAATTTGAATGTATATACAATTAACTTGTATTTTATAGGTTCAACGGTCCCAACTATAGCATAATAACCATTGAATAATTTTCCTTCTTATGCAACCTTAACTTCCTTATTTACATGAATAATAATGAAGAACTGAGCACAACTGCTTATCATTTGATGACATCTTCTAACTTATCAACAACCAAGTCGTGCTATTTCAACTTTAGCTACGCCAATGCCCAATGGAATTGCGTTATTCGAGAGATCACGACTAGTTACAGGTGATGCCACGATGCCACACGCGTTGTCAATCGACGCAGATGATGTATTCAATGGGTCACCGGCAATTGTGGATGGGGTTGGAACAGTTCGCACAACTCAAGACATGCCATCAATGAATTCAAGCGAGTGCTTGGATAGCTCAGCACCAAATGTGGGTGAGAGCCACACTTATAGAGATGACCGATACGCAAGGTTAAGCGACGAAGGTAGAGACGAGGTACGTCATAGACGAAGAGAACGTTATGCCAATCTATCTGAGGAAGAGATAGCCCATGTATGCCTAAGGGATAGGGAACGTCATACTGGCACGAATGACCTAAATACCTCGGCTCCCTGTGCACATTGACAAGCCCGTGCACATCATATGAGATTGGCAATCAGCCAAACATTCACGATGTGCACGTGGACTAAACGTTGCACGTATTGCCACATACCATTGCTTAACGTCGAACAAGATGGATTTTGCTGTAACAAGGGTAGGTGGGTACTCCCACAGTTGCCTTCTTTGCCTGGTGCATTGGTTAATAATTTATATGCCATGCCAGGCTTCAATCGACTCTGTAGGAAGATAAATAAGCTATTCTGTTTTAGTGTGCTTGGTGTCGATGGAAGGTTTGTCGATTTAAATTATCCATCGCCAGTTGCGATCATGGGGCATGCGTATCACCGCTTGCTCCCAACGAGAGACATGGGACATCCAATACATTGGTACATATATGATGATGCACAACACTACATACAAGCGGGGCTTCAAAGCGTGCCATTCAAGTGGGTTGTAACTATCAGTTCAATCCTGGGCCAAATAAATCCATTCACTATAAACCTTCGAACAAGTGGAAGCATGAATGTGCCTTCGGCATATATTACGCTTGAAGGTGTAATCGGCGAAGAAGAAATGATGGCCATTGCAGAGATTAATAATATGGCTGATTTTGCATCTCGAGTTGCGGGATTCTGGGCTCGGAACAAAGGTGAATCGACTTTCATGAATATTCTTAACCCTATGTATGAACGTTTGCAGTATCCACTCCTCTTTCCACATGGTACACTGGGTTGGGGTCCGATGAATAAACATGGTCTAACACAGCTACAGTGGTACAGATCAAGACTGTTGCATGAGGACAGGTTCCTTCGACTTGGGTATTTGTGTGGGGAGTACCTAGTGGACATGTACTCAAGAGTTGAGGACGCACGTCTAAATTATTTCATAACTTCTGCCTTTCGAAAAATTCAGTACGACGAGGACTACTCTGAACAGGAAAAAGATGATCAGAGTGACGTTATATTGCCTTCGTCATTCCTGGGTTGCCAAAGATGGTGTTCTGTTCAGGTTGCGGATGCGTTAGCGCTTTCTAGAGCAAAGGGTCATCCAACGCTATTCGTTACGATGACTACGAATACAGACTGGCCAGAAATAAGGAGTACCCTTAGCCCTGGGCAAACTGCGTCTGATATACCCATAACTGTTGTTCGATGTTTTCATGGAAGACTAAAGTGATTGAAATAATTGTTACATAAGTTCTTCCAACATGTGTCATACATAATAACGGTAGTGGAGTTTCAAAAGCGTGGGCTCCCTCACGCGCATCTTGTGTTGCGTACCGAGCCAGATATACTGATAGAGTGTGTAAATGACATTATATCTGCGGGACTACTGACTAATCCAATTCTTCATGGTCAGGTTCAAAAATTCATGACACATAGACATACTGATCGGTGCTCCCCTCTTTCTGATTCGGATGAAATAGCTGCAAAGATCATTGATAAGAGCATTTAAAGTGTGCTGAGGCATCATCTCTATGCTTATGCTCCATATTTCTATGCTCCATATTTCTACAGAAAATGGGCCCAAGGAGCCACACACACATACCAAAACAATGTTGCATCCACAGAAGGAATCAGGGTTGGGCCTAAAGTGTCAGGGCTATTAGTTGGGCTCTGAAGTTACTGATTTTTTATCATTGTGATGACTCTACGACATATATGAAAATTGGAACAGATTACAATCACCATTCACAACAATTGAGGGTACTATGTGCTAGGTGCTGTAAAGTAGTTTGCACAATTTGACCATTCAGACATCCATTGTCTATTTTCAAGCAAGGACTTGAGATACGTGATGGATGATACTGGTGCCTGGATCAGTCATAGAAACCACACGCATTAATAAAGATATACATTTATAGTGGTTTAAGATGCTATATGAGACTGCAAAGCAACCATACTATTTTACATATATGTGCACTAAAGGTTCTCACTTGAAAAAAATAACATAATTGCAGTCTTAAGTTCAAAATGGATCAAGCCTCCATTCAAAATGGATCAAGCCTCAGAAATTTTGTCAAGCTATCTTATTAATTCTAGTTATATAAGGAAGGAAGGAAGAAAGGAAGGAAATTTTAACGTCCACGGAACCCAATCGGGTTATGGGACCTAATACAAAAGATAGGGCAAAAGCCCAGACTGAAACTCGGGGACCAAGCCCCGTGACCAAATCAAAAAGGCCGAAGCCAAAATCAAACGTGGGGACTAGCCCCAGTACACAGAACTCGGGGACTATGCCCCGTAGCAAATCACAATACTAGAATAAAACAAAAGGACATAAGCCCAAGCGGGGCTCGGAGTGAAACCAACTACACAGACATTGCCCATGGATCAAGTGGCCAGTGATCCCGAATGATAGCCTGGCCGCCTCTATACACAACCCACTTCCGGTGCAGACGAGCCTCACGGACTCGACATAATTCATCCTTCCGTCGGCAGAGCTGTGCTGGGGTAAGGTCTTCCTGGACGGAGAAGGGGGTCCCTTGCAAGTGTTTGCCATGGCGGAGGATGTGCAGCCTGGCCAAAGCATCCCTGAAACTGACCAGTAAATGACGTGGGCGGTTAGGCCGTGCTGCTCCAACTCGACGAGCCGAGAGAATGCCATCTGCCTTTACGTGCATCACCTCAGCAAAGAAACGGGTCACCTCAGCTGTCACAGGAGTGTCGCTTGCTTCTTCCAAACCCACAATGCGTAGGTTCAAGGCTAACGGGCGCGCTGTGGGCCGGTCAGGCTCCGAAAGCGGGACCTGTGTAGTGGGCAGACAATCCTCGGATGGCGGCCGTGTGGGCATAGGTGTGGTATCATCGGCCTGGGGCATAGCATCCACATGCTCAGACGCTAACCCTGTGGGAGGTACGGGTGTAGCACTGCCGTGCTGTGCTGAGTCAGGTCCTGCGGACTATAGCAGCATCTCTAAAAGCTGGACCCAACTTCCCAAGAGCAACTGAGTCGATGTTCCTATGAGTGTGACTGCCGATTGGACCGTGTGGATCCCGACCAACAAATCTAGAGACAGACAATGGATCTGAGCATCAATCCTGGTCAAGGCTGCAGCCAAAGATGCATTCGGAGCAGATTGTGTGTCTGGGTGTGCCAGTATAGGGCGCTGGGGCCCAAATGATGGGGTTGCCTGAAGATATGGCGCAATCGCGGGGTAGGGCCTATTCAAGACCGGCTCAGGCAGCCTAATGAGGTTCTTTTCTTTGCGGGTCTCCCTGGCCATGCGCTTGATCTTACGAGCCATTCTAAGGACAAGGTGGTGAGGGATAAAGCAGATGCAAGGGGATCAGTGCAGATCGAACCTAGAGGTGACCTTGGATGCAAAGGCGAATTCAGAAGGCAAAACAAGGGACAACACAGCAGAAAGCAGCCTAAGGGTTACAAGAAGATGAGCAAGCAGATAACCAGTGGAGGTCCAAGCTTCTTAAGAAAAACTCACTGGAGCAAGAAGAAGATGGGCGAGCAGAACTGCTTATAAAACAAAAGGGAGCTCCCCGGGCAGGTGTAACACATCCTTCAACCAGGCTTTAAACCAACACCAAACTAAACAAGAGGTAACCTGGTATGGCCGAATCTGGATTTGGATAGGACCATGACTTCTGGAAACTAGGCGAAACTGGAACTGGAAGGTGTGCCAAAACTGGATCGGGATCGCTGCTCAAGGCTTTTGCTTTGTGCGCACTTGTTGCTAGACCCTGCCGACTCACATGAGCTTGAACAGACCCGGCCAGGCTATGCCATAACCGTGCTTGTTGCTTGATGCTTGCCCATACAGCCTCACAGGAGCTCGATCGGGCCACCGACCCGGGCGCTCATACAGGCGGTGGGCGGTGGGCGGTAAGGGAAGCTTGAACAAGCTCAACACCCTAAGTTACATGGTTATATTTCTCTATGTCGATTATCTCGTTCCAAGAACATATTGTATTAAAGTCTCACCTTCCTATAGACTTATTGATCAATGTTAGACTCATTTAGGAGCATTCCTATCTCATTACAAACACTACAATGACTTTTCTTTTCCTTTAACGCATCGCCCCTCAAGTTTATAGTGATCCAATGGTAGCAAGAAATTGTACCTGGCATCTCACAATAAGGGCTCCTCTTTCTGTTTCGCTGATATCGGCTGCCTTTTTTTTCATTAATTGTACGAGATGCTTACTACGCCATGATCATGCCCTTCCAAGACACACCAACAATGAGAATCTCATGGTCGTCGACCATAGCTGTCATGTATCATATGGGCATAGGAACACGAGGCAATAGTGCGGGTTCAAATCTCATATGCTCTTAAACTAATACATTATCCGAGCAAAACTATAGCGTAAACAAGTAAGAGCAAGAGGATTGCGAAATAAGAAAGAAGTGTTCACGACCCAAACTCTTCAAGAATATCTTGTCCCAAACTCTTAAAGAATAATAGGAAGCATCTATGTGGACACACAAAAAAAAAAATGCTAAAATATATGCAATCCACATCTCCAAACCAAGCGAATAGAACACTACCAATCTAGGCCAATAATGTGCATAGTATACATCTACTTTAGGGGTTTGGGGGCATGAGAACTCGAGGTAACAACACGATCTCGAATCCGGTTTGGAACATATGGTAAGTCCAACTTATAGTGTTGAACTAGAGAAATGTTCGCGGCAGCCAGGCCTTCGCGATAAATTTATTGTAATATTTATTTACTTTACTTTGAAGGTTAGATCGTTCTCCTCTGTGTAATGTCTTTGAATGCAATACTGCCGCCAAATTTTGAACACATGTCCTAGAGGTCGCTAAGCTGAAGCCCAAATGGAGCAGCAGATCCGGCTGCGCAAAATCCAACAGAGGTTTCGCATGCGAGGTTTCAGCCTTAGCGTTGATGCCCTCAAAGAAGTTGCGTTAATCTTAGATGATTGCCCCAGCACCGAGGATGATGCAGTGGAAAGGTTGCTCGAGGAAGTCGACCGCATATCGGGTAAGTTCTAAATGTAATGCCAATGTAAATTTTTCCGTGGTAGCTCTGGAGTTTATTGGATCCGCCCATGCAGTGAAGAGTAATGTTCTAAGCAAGGAAGCGGTTCTGAATATAATAGCAGCTATTACTGGATGTAGTAATGATGGACATAATGCACTTCGAGTGATTAATGCATTTGACATGCGAAGATTTTGTTACGACCCAATAAGAAAAGTATTTTACCTGTAAGTGTTTGGCAATCACCATTACCATTACTTTGTTGTTATGTGTTAGGAATTCATTATATATGCATTCCATGCAAAAGAAGCACAATAGATCATAATGGGTAATTTTGTTGTAACTTTATGCTATATGCTTCTTAACTTCCTAAGATAGTAGTTTCTGTAGATTTACAGATAATTTGACACTTCATGGAGATGCACAATCAAAGGCGTCCCTTTACCGTGATAGGCTCCAGTTGTTGCAACAGCGTGTTGTTCGTGACAAGCATTTTGCCAGGCCTGTTTTTGAGATTGACGGATCAGCCAATGGTGCTTGTGAGGTATCTGATACTCGTGCCAGTAATATACATGTATCTTTCAATCATAATTTCTATGTCACGTTCTAAGTCTTTATATTCAAGTTTCAGATGACCTCAGTGCAATCACTCATTGGCTGCAGAGGAAAAAGATGGGTAATGGGTGTTGTTTCACAACTAGAGGATGGCCGGTTTTATCTTGAAGATCTTTCTGCAGCTGTCCCTGTTGATTTTTCATCTGCAATATCCTTCTGAGTATTAATAATAGGAGCTGATAGAGAAATGACATTTAGCATAGAATGCCATTTATATGGTAAAGTTCCTTAACACCTTGCTGCACAAAATTACTTCAGGCTTTCTTACAGAAAATTCTGTTATACTTGCCGAGGGGGTGTTGCAACCAAATGGCACATTTTTGGTAAGCATAAGAGTTGAGGCTCAGTCCATAATTGTAGAACTAAGATCCGCTAACATCCTCTTCGTAGATGCAGTGTAGTTAGTTGTTTTGCGCTTATAACAGTAGTGCAGTGCATGCAAAAATCTGCGCTGTAGATATTCAGATTTGCTGTTTTGAGAGCAGATGTATTTAGGTGCTCTATGATTGACTACCGAGATTGGGATCTGCCAGAGCTGTGGTTAGATTCAAAATTTCTCAAATGAAGGACCGCTTGAGGAAATAATACAACTATAAGCTATAGGACCAAATAATACGCCTCCTAGAAACATGTAATCTAGGTACAAATCAAAATAAAATTGAAATACTAAAGAAACTCAGGGTTTTCAATAGCAGCTGAAGCAAAATATGAGGTGGTATGTGTGTGTCTCTCTCCTTTGGGACTTGGACTCACCTTAAGGAAACCATGCTAGAGCCACTTTATCCTTCAGGTGGAAGTGGATCAAATTTCCACTTGTTGCTCTTTTCGTGATTGAGGTTAATGCAACTCCATAAGATGGTGTTGCTGCTTATAGTGCAAACTAGCGTGTTGCTCGAGTAGAGTTTTGCTAATTTATCATTTTTGAAAAATTAAATATCCAACCACTCTGATCTGTAATTCTGATTAGCTTGGGCAAGGGCGTAGTCTCTTGGGACATATGCTAAAATCTGCCAAATATTTCATAATGCACCGAGCATGTGAAGACAAGGTGCACATTAAATTTGCTTTCAGCCAAGTGGCACACTTTGTGAATTCTTTTTGGGCAGTTGACCAGGGCTAACTGTTCGCCCTATCCCATTCTGAAGCTGATAAGAGGTCATAGCAGACCTCACTTGCGAACCAAATGAATGCATGATCACGGATATTAAGAAAATACCCCGTGCGATTTCTCTCCTATGGAGATATCAAGTTACGCCAGATTAAGCGCTAGTGAGCTCAATCTGATATCAACATTCTTCTATGCCTTTGTCAGCCAAGTCTTTTGAGGACTTAAAAGCCAGGATGGAAGCCTTTGCCAACCATGTCAAGGGTCTTCTAGTTGATGGGTGCTGTGGATAAAGGTTATTACTTGAAATCCTGTGTCTAATTGCAGAGGAGCAGTTGCTTAATTCTGCTAAATTGATTGGAGGCATAGCTGATGCCTTGCTTATGATCATCTTTGCCAGTAAATGTACCTAAAAGTCTCCCTATGTGTGTGCATTATCTGGCTGTTTAACACATTTGACAGTCCGTATGGAGCAGCTGGTTTAACCAAAGTATCAAAGAGATGTATCTTTGCTGGAACATATAACAAATTAGTTTGAAAGTAATTCTTTTCCAGCATGCCTAGTGAAGGATGACGTGGCATAATGTTAGCCAGCAGTCCATGAGGGTCTTAGGTATTAGACGTGAATACAAGGGACACATTTACATGTTGCCACTAGATTGGTTACCTATTATACATATCAGCACTTGTTAATATACCATGTCACCATGCCAGTGGACATGATGAGTCATCCATGTTGCTTTGTACCTTTGCACCAGTGTTTTCTGCTCCCAAGATCTGCTCTTAGCAACCTCTTGACATTATTTGCTGGCCTTATGTTCATCACCTATATAGTCTATGAAGTATTTTGGCCAGCTTTTAATAAATTTCAAAAGGGTGGTTATGAATTTCACATCAGCTTATAGTTTTGTCATTGATATGGTTTTCTGATGCTCTGCAGATAGAGACATGTGGGTTTCCTCCATTAGAGAGCAGAGACGTGTCTCTTGGTGTTACTGCAGGTCTTGATTTCTTTGGGGGAGGTGTAACTTCACAGGAAGAAGTGGTATCCTAATAAAATTATATGCATTTTTCGCAAAGATGTACTATGCTTGCTCTATATAAAAACTTTCAATGCTCCACAGATTCGATTGGAACAACTAGAGTCGAATGCTGTAAATGACATGTTCATTATCATCTCGGATGTTTGGCTTGATAATGAAGAGGTACACATCTAAGAATTTCCAATATTGCTGTACCTAAGATGCTGTATCTTATGCTTGCTGTCGTGTTTGTGAACCAGTCACTCGCAACACAAAATCTTATGAAATATTGAAATGCTGGTTATGGTGCAGACAATGGAGAAGCTTGCAACAGTTTTAAGTGGATATGAATCCGTGGATGTTGTGCCATCGGTGTTCATTTTTCTGGGAAACTTTTGTTCGCATTCATGCAATTTGGCATTTCATAATTTTGCACAGCTACGGTAAGATTAGTGACATCATTTTACGTGCTCTCATAAGTGTCCCTTTCCCATGCAACAGACGTAATTTTGTCAAAATCCATAAGGAAACTGTTGATAAGGTGATGGTTATTAAAAGTAACATACTTTACGCTGTGACATGTTTGTATGTCTACAAATTTGAGATGTCATTTAAGAACGTAGAACTCAAAGATAGGGCCTGAAGTTACTTCATAATATCATTTAGCATTCACAGTACCAGTTTGGATACTTAAACTCTTATTTTTTTCACTTATTTTAGTGAGGTGTAAACAAGCTCCTGGACCCTGTTTCACAGGCTACTTAGTCACTTGCTAATATGAAACATGAATTACAAACAAAATTTGTATAATGATCTTTGGAGTACATTTCAGAGTATATCTTCATTATATGCTTACTCTGCATATTTTTCAATGTTTATACAGTTCGCAATTCCGTAAATTGGGGGCACTAATTGCATCATATCCGCGTATCAAGGAAGCAAGTCAATTTATATTCATACCAGGCCCTGATGATCCAGGCAAGTGTTATATGAGTTTGCTGCAATCAATGAAAAGATTGACTTTCTAATTATATCCATCACATCATATAGGCCCATCAAATGTCTTGCCTAGACCTCCTCTTCCAAAATTCTTCGCTGATGAATTTATGAAGCAAGTTCCAAATGCTATTTTCTCAAGTAACCCATGCAGGTACACTTAGATCTATAACAAGAAAATGATCTGATTAGCTATTGATAACTCTGATATGGTACGTTTTTGGACAGAATATTGTTTTATTCACAGGAGATGGTCCTCTTTCGTGAAGACCTGCTTTATAGGATGAGGAGGTCTTGCATTGTTCCTCCATCAGAAGAAGAAACTAATGATCCCTTTAGTCATGTATTTTCCTCGATAGTTGAACATGACTTGTGTTTGTGAATTTTGTGGCTGAAAATGTTGAATTGTTGCTGCAGCTTATAACAACTGTTACACATCAAAGCCATTTATGTCCTCTGCCTCTTACAACACAACCCATCAGCTGGAATTATGATCACGCGCTTCGTCTCTATCCGAGTCCTCATACAGTAAGTTTTGTTTAGACTAATTGGAACGAGAGAAAGAGAGAGTTTATTTGCATCATGCTTAAGACATTCTTTTTTAGATTGTTCTTGCAGATCGGTCAGAGCAAAGAATGGCACAATATACTGGAATCACTTGCTTCAACCCAGGCTCATTTTCTATTGACGGAACATTTGTGGCTTATCGACCTGCAACACGGGAACCGGAACTTTCAGCTGTTTGACATGAACTAGCATTGAAACTGAGAAACAAGTGAAGATAGGCTTCAACTAATTCTAAATAATAGGGCTTCAATGTATTGTTGAAAATACCTTCCATTCTTAAAAATTGTTTTTAGAATATTACTTATCTCTGTCATCCTGTACAGTATTCTTTGCTTACACTGGTACCAATTTATCCATCAATGTGCATATCCGTTGTGAATTAAGATCAAACAGATAAATAAATATTACATGCTTTGAAGGTAAGCTTGCTATAACATCTTCTTCTACATGATGTTTTTTCCGTTGAAAACCGAGCCAATCAACATATTTGTGTGTTCTGTTTTAAATTGTGATCTTCTCCACCTGGATCTTTATACGGTTTCCAGCATGAAGGCCTCAAAGGCGCAAAGTATCTACAGCGGGCCGAGAAATATTTCCTACTAAAAATGGAGTTGTTGCAATAGAAAGAGGTATGTTATGATCTTTGTTTTGAACTACTTGGTATGTCTTACCTCCTTGCGTTTTTTCATCCCAGGGTTTCAAAACATGCATTCCATAGAAAAGAATGCCACTCTCAACAATTGATCACAGTATATATGAGCTGCTACTGTATGATATGCCAGAAATATGGGTATGGCTTGGGTTGTATGTATCCTTACTTCTTTGACAGTCCAGACTTTGCATATTGGATGATCATATACTTTAGAATTCCCAGTACAAATCATACCATAACAGATCGTTATACTGTAAGATTTTGGGGAATTGGAATCACTAAAGGGCCTCACGACCCAAATATAGAAGGTAAATTTCTTCACTCAAATTGCTTGAAGCTCAGTAGCTTCAAGCAAAACTGGGAGCTCCCTTGCTTCTTATGAACATGCAAGAATTCAACCTACAATCAGACTAGAGTTGGTCAGATAATATGTATCTGGGAGTTGTCTTCTAGCAGACTCCTAGAAGATGATATGGCAGCAGCAGATGCTCAAGTTTGTCCAGTTAATGGGCTGCAGCAAATTATCGGTCCCTGATCCATTATACAGATTTCATTTTCTTTCACATTTTGTGTACATTGTCGTCTTCCTTGGCGAACTTGCAGCAGAAGTCACAAATACCTAGAATCTCCCTTTAGCGGAGAAGCAGAGAAGAAGGTAATGTAAGTTGCTGCATAAGTGCAGATTTACGTCTCATGCAGATGCAGTACTACTGTGAACTCAGTTATAGGATTCATGGACATGCTAACAGAGTGTTGAGCAGCTTTTGTGAGTATATTGACTGCTATAGATTCTGGGCATAGAACCTTTCTATTTAGGGTAGCCTAAAGAAGTTCTGATGTTGTAGTACCTGTCATAATTCGAGCAATCCAAGGCACATGGTCCCAGCCTGATACATAGAAGCAAATCACATATGCAGCACCAATTCTTTTCTCCAGCTGTTAGAACTTATTGCATGTCTGAATCTTAGAATGGTCGTGCCTAACATTTTCAGGTATGAGTCAATTAATTTGACAGGTGCAAGCATTGTAAGGTATGAGTCAATTAATTTGACAGGTGCAAGCATTGTATCAAAGAAGCGATAGATAGGCAAGTAGGTAGGTAGATAGATAGATAGGCAACAATTATACTTAAATGGCGCGGCTGGATGTTGCATACAAAATCTACACAATTCGTGTGCCACTTTGTTATCTCATGACACTTATCCTTTGTTAAACTTCTTTCAAATTTTCTTCCACGATAGGAATTTTCAAAATATGACTAGGAATGAAGGAAAGAAGAAATGAGAGAGAAAAAAGAAGAGAAAACACAATTAGAAGCGAATCTGAATACTTTAATAAAGTTGTAGAGCAACAAAAAAATATAGCCAAGCATTGAGATCAAAATAAACAAGAGGACCTCAGAATCTTTTTTTTTTTTTTTAGGGATAAACAATAAACTTTATTTACTTTAAGAGAACGATACAAAGCCACATGGCAGGGGTGCACCCATCTCCAAATGTGAGATGGGGATAGCTATTTGGCTACTATTCTCTTGTACGACCTAGTGTAAGTTTAGGTAGGTGCCCCATATTTCAACCTTTACTTCTTCTTCACTCTCAAACACTTGCCTGAATTTTTTCAGCCTTTCAAGCACCATATGCAGAAGCTGATTTGGTGTTATGTCCTCTTGATTCTCATCGAAGACTAAGGCATTTCTCCTCTTCCATATTGACCAGATTGTCCAGGCCCTAGCTATATGAAAGGCCACCTTCTTCATGGTGCACCACTCTATGGGAAGGATTCCCAAGAGCAGTTCCTTGGTACCTAACGGGTATTCAAAGCTCTCCAGACTCCATGCCCATACTACTTGCAGCTTCTCACATTCCACCAGGCAATGTTCTATGGATTCCTGTTCAGCCTCGCACATGGGACATACTGGACTGACGTTATTGTCCCATTTTGAGACTAGTTGATTGACCCTTGGAACCCTGTGTATCACTTGCCAAAGGAGAGCATTTATCTGTGGGGGCAAATACTTCTACCATACATTTCTCCAGATGTTTTTAAGGGTTTCCTCCGTGATCACTAGTTCCCATTTGGACGATATTGGAAGTAACCCCTTGGTCCTCAAGCTTCTGTAACTTGATTTTACAAACTTGTTTGGCTGAATCGCGGGGTGCAAGACCCATGGATTATGCTCTCCTCTAGTTATACTGTTTGGGAGTACTGTAGCCACACATGCCCATATTGCTTTGTCTGCGTCCTTTAAGGCAAAACATACCTGAAATTTTGTCCAGCTGGCTAGATGCTCTCCCTTGTACCACTGAGCACAAGAATCTATTCCACAATTTTTCCATCTCTTTACGATCCTTGCATCAGCCACCATACCTAAGGGGCCTTGTTTGTTGTGCAGTACCACTGGTACCCACCATGGGGGGAGATCTCTGCTTCGAATTTGTTGATATCAAGCGTAAATAGTTTTTTTATGACTTGCCAAGCCGAGATTAATCCCTTCAGGAATGGAGAGGCTTCTCTACATGGCTTAAGATAAAAAAAGAGTGACCATGGGAGTGCGACTTTGACGGAGGGCTTACTATGCTTACATGAAGTTAATAGAGCCTGGTTGATGAGGTGCATACCTGGGGACTTCACCTCCTTCTGTAAGATCATCCATATGAATTTGGCTATTAGTACCTTGCTCTGTAATGATATGTCGACCATTCCAATTCCTCCCTCTGTCTTATCTCTCTTGCACTTCCACCAAGCGATTTTGACCACTGCCCCTTCTTCATTCCCTCCCCAACAAAGTTGCGAATTAACCCTTCTAATTCTTGTGCCTTCTCCTTTGGGGCTAGTAGAATTGATGACGTGTAGACATGAGTATTGCTTAACACATGTTTCGCCACAGTAATCCGTCCTGCAAGTGATAGCTTTGCCACCTTCCACCAATTTAAGTGTTTCTGGAGGCCTAGGAGAATTTCATCCCATATTTGTGCGTTAGCGATGTTAATGCCCACTGGAATACCTAACAGATTGGAATGCTCTCCCTCTGGAATTATTTTCCATGGTATGATTGTCAAGCATGTGGGGTACGGGTCTACCAGTGGCCACTGTACTGAGCTTTTTTTTCCAATTTACAAGACATCCTGAAGCTATTGAGAATGAGAATGAGAATGAGAATGAGAATGAGAAGGAGGCTAGTAATTTACCTGCACTTGACAGATTATCTTCTTCTGCCTCTAAGAATAGGAATGTGTCATCTGCGTACTGGTTACATATTTGATGAGAGCCATCCAACATTTCTAGTCCCTGAATCATACCGTCTGCTGAGGCTTTCATGAATATCTGTGAAAGTGCTTCTGCCGTAATATTAAAGAGGAATGGGGCTAGGGGGCACCCTTGCCTGATGCCCCTCTTTATGTCGAATATTGGAGAGGGTTCACCTTGGAATAAGACTGAAGCTCGAGCAGATCGCAAAAGTTTCATGACCCCTTCTGTAAAAATATTTCCACAACCAGCTTGAGCATCATTTTATGCAGAATATTGCTAAGCCTAAACTAGAAGTTATGCAGAAAGGGAAGAGGGAGGCCATTCCTTGTGTGGCAGGGGGGCCCTGAGAATCTTGCTAAGTCTAAACTAGAAGTTATATGGAAAGGGAAGGAGGCCATTCCTTGTGTGGCAGGGGCACCTGACTAGAGCAAGCAGCAACAACCACTGAGAATCTTGCTAATTGTAAACTAGAAGTTATGTGGAAAGAGAAGAGGGAGGCAATTCCCTGTGTGTCAGGGGTGTGTCAGGGCGCCTGGCGACAGCTAGCAGCCGGGAGCGTCATGGCGGCTGGCCATAGCCAGGTGCCCCTATCACACAGGGAATGGCTGACCTTGACCATTCCACAACGTCAAGGGAAGAAGGAACGGGTATGAGCTTCTAAGTTTTCTGATTAAACAGATTTTCATTCAAGATTGAAGAAAGAAAGGCAGAAGAAATCAGAAAATTGCATGCAGCAGGAGTATTTTCACTTACGAGAGCTTGCACGGACTTGGCGTTGCCTGATGATTCATCAGAATACCCTGTTGTTCTGTTAGAGCTTGCAAGGTAGAAGCAAGAATACCCTAAGTCTTGCTATGTTAGAGCTTGCAAGGTAGAAGCAGGGTTCGGCTGCGATCTTTGAGGTTTTCCAGGTCTCTGGAACCAAATAGTTTACAGGTGCAGATCCAAATCCGATGTAGGTAACCTGCTGCAAGAGGTCATTACAAAATGTTGTAGCAACATGTCATTTTGGGATAGAATGGTTGCCACATGGTAGTGTACAATTGGAAGACAAGCAAGGAGGAAGACCAACTTTTCTTGACGTATATATAGTACAATGTCCTCGAACACAACATGGCAAAACAATTAGAACTAGTAACGGGTGCCCGACGTTGCCGGGCATAAATACGATTATATTGTAGGTAGCCATGTTGTAAACACGTTATTAAAATTCGAAATAATGAAAATGAGAGAAGGGAGATGATTTTAGCTTATATGATTTAAAGGTTGGTGCATTTCATGCTTGACAAATGTTCATGGGAGCATGAGGGAATAAGTTGAACTTTGAATTTGCAGAATATGGAGCTCCATCTTGAGAATGTGGTCTAGTAATGTAAGTTTGTTTGTGGGTTGTTCAACATATAGTTGGTTGTGTTGATGGTTTATAGCTAATAGTAAGTTAGTTTGTGGTTTGTTCAACATATAACAAAAATTGCTTATTGATCATTTGTGTTTAAGAAATGTGGCTTGTTCTCTGAATTCTTCTTGCTATTAGTAGGAACGAATAATGTAGGTTTCTACTTATTGGTCTTCATGTTACATAATAATAGTAGCAAGGAAAACATATTTGGAGAGCCCTATAATATTCGGCCTTAGCCACAACATGTTAGTAGGCAAGGATGTATAAATAGGAAAAGAAGTGTTTGTTTAATTTTTTTGTCGTATGCGTGAAAGATGTGTCTGATATCGTGTGTGGAGCTTAGCAAGGGTGTACATGTGTTTAAGTTTTATTATGAATAATAGTTTGTTGATGCCAAAATGTTAGATTTTTCAGCTGCAAATAATAGATTGAATTTATCTTCAGATAGGCATCTTTCATGGCCTTCTTTTGTTTCTAGCACGATGTGGCATAAATCGAATAGAACAAAATGTGAAAGAAACCAATTCAAATGCTCTATCCTCAATTGCAAATAATAGACTGGATTCATCTTCAAATAGGTATCTTTCGTGGTCTTCTTTTATATTTTTTGCTTCTCTGGAATATCGCAATGTGGCATAAATTGAATACATCAAAATATGACTGGAAATTGATTCAAAATGATAACTTGCATTTCTTAGTTCCCTTTTTACATCTGTTATGGCATGCATACGTTCAAACACACTTTCTGAAACCCCGAAGCGAGCTTTTGCCATAAATCCCATGATATAAAAGGAAAAAATGAAAAAACATTTTCTGCTACAACTAATACTAGTTATGGTGCCCGGCGTTGCCGGGCTTTAGTAACAACTTGATAGGCGAGGGGAGGAAGGAGATTGTTGACAGTTGGCTAGGAAATGTGGCTTTTTGGGAGGAAAGGAGGAGCAAGAGGGTACTATAGAGCAACACTTTAAGATTCATGGATGAAGATAAAAGCCTATTGTGCACAAAATTATAACTTTCATCTCAAATGTTGAACTGTAAATATGTTATAGTATGTTTAACTTAGATTCAATGCAAAGGCATGTTGTGATGTACAATGTTAATTGACTAAAGCATATAGTTCCAAGAGAATTATGAAAAAGCATCATGAATTGTATTTTATACAAATTCCAAATGTGTATTTATACTAACTGATTGAACAAACAACCTGATATTCTTCTCAATAGCAAATTTAAATTTGCACCATACATTGCCTATCCTTCACAACAATGTCTTGTATTGGGGTTAACAAACAGCCAACAATGTCCTATATTGGGGTTAACATACCGTCTATTAAGGCATAAAATTATAAGCTGGTGAGTTTCATATTAGCCCACATTTTATTTATGGTGGTTATGCTAATGGCAACAATGTGAAATGATTTGAATAATAAGACTTATAAAATGCTCATTTTATTTATGGTGGTTATGCTAATGGCAACACATTGTAGCTAAGAAGACGTTAAAGGTTCATTGAAACGTAGTTTGGCCAAGTGGAACTATGGAGTAGTGCTCTAATGCAACTTAAATATCAAGGAAAAGCGACTGATTTGTATTGCATATAGATTTCAGACGAAGCAATGGTGTAAGAGCAAATATGGGTCATGCGTATGCATTTTCTGAATATTTATGTTCATTTTTTTTATGCATATAGAGCTCTCTATCCAATAGCAATATGAGATTGTATGTTTTCTTGTTTTCTGTTCATTTATCTTACCCTGTTCATTTATCTTACCATGCATCTTTGACTGGTATGGCTGAATTATGCATCACAATGGACCATGAAATAAGTCTGAATTATGAAGAGCACCATGGTACATTCTGGTCTGGATGAATTATGGCGAAATGTCAGGGAATTTGAAACAGTTGAAATTGAACTCTGCAAAATTGTGATGCCAATTTTTTTACTGTTAAGATGATCAAAACATGCAGCAATTTAAGCCTGCAAAACAGGCAGCAATTTAAGCTTGAAAAGTTCTAAGACAATGCATTATAATAACCAACCAACAACTGTCTCAACAACAAATCATATGTTGCAGCTTGAAGACCAATCAAATAGTTCCAAGATATATTTGATTCATGTTCAGCCATAACTGGTCTACATCATGCTGCATCCATACAACTTGCCTCCACCAGATGTTGCCAGCAATTAATATCAGATATAGGCTATATTACAATCAATTGGCTGCATAACCAACAGAGCTGTTTGGGAAGTTACCATTAGATTTGCATGTTCTATTTCAGAAGGATTCGTCATGATGACGGGCACATGAAGCTAAAACTTTCGCCCCAATCTGCACCATAGTAGCCATTGTTAAGCAGGATCAACATCTTGGATGCCATTTCTCCTATTCCATGCATGTCTATCCAAAATAGGAAGGCATAAACTCTTTCTCATATCATACTGCGATGACTACACATGAATAAGACAATGAGTTAGAAGCTCCTAAATGCCTTTGTATCAGGGATTTAGTTATTTTAATCAGAATAACAACGATGGTAAGAGAATGATGGCGAGCCAAATGTATTATTTGCTAGCAATACACCTATAGTTGAAACTTCTCCCTTGCATCATGTGATGAGGGTCTTGTTGACATTTAAGGATATGAGTCAATCGTTCCACGTTGATGACAATTTCCATGGACTTGCATGCATTTTGAACATCAATAGAGTGGGTTGTTTACATTCCAGTTTCTATTGTATACAAAACAGACCAAATGTGAATACAATAGACTATGCCAGTTCTAACAAACCTGAAAGACAAAGATGGTGATCTACCACAGGCCATAAGTGCTATAGCACAATCGCATTCAACTTGGTGCTAGAGCATGGTCTTTGCACCCATGAACACTTCTGAACATACCAAGAAGGCTGCAAATCTTGCATTTGCTACCTTTTAAACATTTCAATCATCCTCTAGAAGCTTTGCAATTTATGAAACTCCTGATACCTCTAAACTTTGTGCTCTACTTTCATGCAGATATTATGATATGCTGGATTCATGTCACAAATCTAAGTTTGAAATAAGAAAGAGAGTCACACGCAAATGGTTACCTCATCGAAGGACATTGCTTGCTGTTATAAACAGTTTCTCATTCTTCTATGTTGTCCTCTTGAGCTGCCTCTAATAAATGCATATAATATCTTCAGCACATCAAATACAAAAGAATCTAGAAGATACTAAGGACCTTTTGCAAAATAAACAATAGTCTAGAGGAAACGGAAGACCTTTGAATAAAGAGTTTTGGTAAGGTGGTTTCATGATCATATGTTCTGTCCAAAAGTTATGTTGCTGCATCTAAGCTATAACCACAAATTCCATAAGCACCTCTAGTTTGCATGGTTACTTCTATGCTGAAGAACAGAAGCCTTTCATGGATTTTGTGACTGCTAATTTGTCTTTCTAGCAAGATGACATCAATAGGAAGTTGGTTGGTGTGCTTGTGAGGACAATAAAAGAATCAGCTTATTTGGAGCTGGGTCGATGACCAAAGAGCTTGTTCCTGAAAGGTTAAAGATGGTTAGTCTACAGATGAATGCATTTAGTGGCTGAATATGTCTTATTCTAGATTTGTTGTTGAAGGCACTTGGCATACAGTTGGATAATTAGTAGTATAACATTGAAAAGTTCTACCGAAGCATCTATTTTTCATGCACATGAGCGATTGAAGCAGGAACTGGTTTGGATCTGTTGTTCATGGCTACCCGTACTAAAATATGAAGCTCGAATATTGTTTATGAATAATAAACGACATTTAAAAGTACATATGGCCATAGCATAAACTGCAAGATTCAAGAAATGGGTAACATACATGATTACAATTGCCAAAGGAAAACACTCGTTCCATGTACTTGATTGTTCATGTAAGGGAGCCATCCATATAAAATCAAATAGAAATCAAATCCAAATATCTTGATCAAATCTTACCAGGGAGAAGAAAATCTTTGTCCAAATGGAGCGACTCCAAAGTAGAGTATTAATCACACTGAAAGAGGCCACGTGCGGACACACAATTCAGTCATATTTAAGGAACATTCTTTAAGAGCTCAACAAATAACTTAAATCAAAGCAAGTACAAATTTGCAATGAATTGATGACTTCCCGTCTTGAAACATAGTAGCAAAAGAGTGATCAATCTCATGAAGGAAACTACAACATTTTCATGGCAATTTGAAAAGAACTCAGTCCACCCATAACAGATATTCTCTCAAAGCATGATAATTTGGAAGAACCTAGTCCATCCATAAAAGATGTTTCTCAAAGCTAAAAGGTTTGCAAAGCTCAAGCATGAAGGAAAAACGCCAGAGGAGACCCATTTTTCTAAGAAATAAGCAAAGCAAAGAAATCAGAGAAAGATCTGACCTAGCCCCTGGCAGTATCAAACATTCTCGCCTCCATTATAGCAGTATAGCATAATTCTGCATAATACCAGTATAGCAGCGTCCTGCATCCAGTAAGCATGCAGTAAGTATTCCACAAAGACAAATAATTAAATAAATAGAAAATTATAATGAAATCAAGTATTATGTTGGCTACACGACAGAACAAACCCTAACACACAACTTGAAGCTCTGAATCCATTCCAAGCCACCTGCACGCCTACATCATCACCTGTAAGCATGCACAATGCTATCATGAGAATGCCAAAAGTAATCATGCTTGAACAAATGGAGCAAAACACACCTGTAAGCATGCACAATGCTATCATGAGAATGCTAAAAGTAATCATGCTTGAACAAATGGAGCAAAACACACCTCAACTTGTGAGGAATTTCAAGTATTCTCTAATAGCAAATTATACACCTCCAACCTACAGCAAGGAAATCATCGTTTTGCAGCAGAACAGTTCTGGCCAAATATTATGTTGGCTACACGACAGAACAAACCCTAACACACAACTTGAAGCTCTGAATCCATTCCAAGCCACCTGCACGCCTAGATCATCACCTGTAAGCATGCACAATGCTATCATGAGAATACCAAAAGTAATCATGCTTGAACAAATGGAGCAAAACACACCTGTAAGCATGCACAATGCTATCATGAGAATGCCAAAAGTAATCATGCTTGAACAAATGGAGCAAAACACACCTCAACTTGTGAGGAATTTCAAGTATTCTCTAATAGCAAATTATACACCTCCAACCTACAGCAAGGAAATCATCGTTTTGCAGCAGAACAGTTCTAGCAGAACAGTTCTAGCCTGATCGTTTTGCAACAGATGCGAAATCACAGTTTAACAATAGAAAGGCTCCTGATTCTTCACTCATACCGTAAGAATCACGGCTCACAGGAAGAAGGGAGGCCATGGCAACTACACTACAACAACAATGACAGACTCAGGCAATAGAATAACTAAGTAGGTGAATCGAATATACCTAAGTTGCATGCAGAAAGAGCATAATTTGATAAGGAAAAATTAGGAAGTTTTCAAGTAATCAAACAGATATACCTCGATCTGTTGCTGTTGCCAGCATGCCAGATAACATGTAAGCTCCCGATCAGAGTTTAGGGTAATAGCTTTGATCCCTTGCTTGGGTCCAAGTCGTTCAAGGGCTCCAGAAAAACCTGCTACAAAACTGAAAACTTATGCAAAACCCACGAAACTCCTTGCTGAAGATGGGATAGCCAAAGGCCAGCCTGTATTCATATAAGAGCTGGAATAATCCTTTCACATTTCTTCAGTTATGATGCCGCCCTTTCTCTTACAGAGAACATTAAACCTCTACAGATATGCAAACAATAGATATACAACCGATTTCTCCTAGATTTGTGGCTTAAGATCTTCTTTGCAGCATATGCATACCCATAGGGAAAGGGCAATAGAACACAGGAAAAATCACTGCAATTCGATACACAGGAAATAGCTTCAGCTTGCCTGCCAAAGTTCCCGAGCTAAAACACAGAAACAGACACATAAGCTGAAGGTAAATGATTCTCTAAAACAAATCTGTGAACATTAACCAAGGCCTTCAACTTACAGACAGAGCAGAGATAAAATCAATCAATCTAAGATCTATCTATCTCACCTAGTTGCGAACCCAAGAACAGGAGAGGCACAGAAAATGGAGGAATCATCACCATTAGCTGTGCGTGCGTTGAATGTCTTGAGCTATATCTGCACAGGGAATGCATTTTCGAAAGTATTCAGGATCTGTGCGTCTCTCAAGACCATATTTTTGCAGAAATACAATATTTTTGTTTATAGATAAGATATCACGAAGAGTATTGAATTGAGCAGCGGCAGCATCCTTGCTCATCTGCTCGAATTCCTCGGCTGCTGTTCTGCTCTCCGACATAGATATTGATGCAGCTCGAAGCTCCGTCATTTTACAGCTGCTGCAGCCTAGATTGTGGTGTGAATGAATGAATTGATGAAACCAACACCCACTTCGATTGATATTGCATTGAAAGCATTGATATTCGTGACCTAGTGAATGCTTCGATTATCAGCTGCAACCCAAAACTCTATAGCTGGTCTTCAAACTCTAGATCGTAAGTCTAGAGCAAAGTTTTGGAGGCAAAAACGTGACCTGCATGCCGAGCTCTACTCCTCGATCGGATGAGGTGGAGGCACAAAAACCTAGATTAAAAAATCATACGAAAACCCAACCCAATTTTTGGAATGCCTGAAAAATTTTCCGGCAGCTAAAAGCATCTAAACCTTAGAAAACCAACCTGAAAAAAAAATCCAAAAAGTTTTCGGAACCCCGGAAAAACCAAATTTAAACAATAGGATAGCAATTTAAAGCAGTAGTAGAAGATGCACCATGCAAAATTTAACTTGTCTAGTATCAGTTTGTTGCCATGAATTTTAGTTGGTTTCATGGTAAATCGGTTTGAGGTTGAATAATACGTAGAATATAGACTTGACCAACTGCCATTATGACCATGGCCAGCCCACAGTTTGTAGCACGCCCTAAATTGCCAATTAAAAATTTGACGCAGTGGAAAACTGGCAGCATCTTTAACTGCATAAAATGTGCCACATTGTCAAAAGAAACAAACACATACTTTTATTAAGAATATAGCAAACTGTCTAACCATACAATGCCAATGAACATGCTTCATTCACCGTGGTAACTTCCTGCTGCTTTGATACTACTGGTTGCTCGGATTTTAAACCTTCAGCTTGATATTTCTTGCTTGGGGGTGTTTTTGAAGGAGTTACTTTCCGTTTCTTACAGGGTCTATTAAGACTCTCTTTAATTTCTACCTTACTTTTGTCCTGGAGAACTTTTTTCTCTTCTGGGACAACTTGTTTCTCTTCCTTGGACGCCGGTGGCACTGTGACAGGTGCAGGAACAACTGCAATGGAAACAAATTTAGCAATAAAAAGAAAAGCACTTCCAACAACTTTGCATGGCATGCCTTACCTTCTTCCAACTCTGTGGATTGTATCGCTATAAGAGCGGTCGTCGCGGCTCTAATTTCAAAGATCTTTTTGTTTTTGAAGCACCGCCTGAATAAAATGTGCCATTAAGCTCTACAGTAGTAATAAAGGTTGGTGAATGATCCTCTCCAGATTTCGCAGAACGGTAGATAGGCAGTGGAAAGCCATGTTTCTGTGCATACTCCTGCATTATATTTTTACAAAGACCAGATTGTTGCTGCACAAAAAGAGAACATAGAAAATTATACGCAACTAAATAAAGAAAAGTATGTTGATGAGGCAGGAGCAAACGAATATCTGTATCTCACCAATTGAGATTGTCCAACAGGAACATTTTCAGTTTTAAGAATGGCATCAAGGGCTATCTTTGCAGCTGCATGCTCCGCAGCCTTCAAATTTGGAAACCCTGGACCAGATTCATAGCTAGAGCCATTAACAACCACAGTAGCCTTGAACTTTGGTTCATGGGAGGCCCTTCCTTTACTGAGTCATATATAGGGGGAGGCCAAGAAAACTTTTGTGTGTACTTCTGAAGTTGGCTCTTGTACATTGCTTCCTATAAGCCAGCAAGCCATTCATTAAAAACATCCATATAATCAGCTAAAACTTTACTGCTATCCTTCAAGTCTTGTTTATTCGACTGCTAATTCTTACATTCTCTTATGTATCAAAGACTATTTGGAACCTACGAAAGACCTTTTCCAAAAGTTCTAATGAACTCTTATTTTAAGGTAGCAGAGACATAGCAAAATGTAAGATTGTTAAACATGGTTTCAAAAACACAAGAAAGAATGTAAAGACAGCATTCAGTATTGTCCTTTCTCCTTTGCCAACCTTGTTGTGTGAACCGTCTAGGAAGGTAGGGGGTTTTAAGGAGGCTATGAGCATCTGTAAACAAATGCAGCAAGGTGGCATGACGCCAGATAAGGTTGGTGTTATTGGCCTTCTCAACTTTTGCGCTAGATCTAACTATTTGGGACATGGTAAATGGGGCCATGCTCTTGTAATTAAGTTCTCATTGCAGTCAAATGTTATGTTGGGAAATACAATCATTGACATGTATGGTAAATGTGGACGCATTATGGATGCAGAAGACGTATTTAACAGGCTCTTTATACGTGATTTAGTTTCTTGGAATGCATTGGTTGCTGGATATGCTCGGAGTGGGCATGTCCAAGAAAGTTTCAAGATTGTAAGACACATGTATAACAGTGGCTTAGTTCTGGACGAGTTTACTTTCATTTCATTTCTTCCTCCAATTACACATAAGGAGGCCTTAGGACATGGAAAACTTGTGCATGCATATGGGCTGACGATTAAGCTTGGACATCTTTTTGGAAATGCATTCATACTAGAAATCTACTTACCTTCCCGAGTTATTAATTCATCTGATATGGAGTTTTCAAGAGATGGCATCAACTTCGTCTATGTATTCCAAATGCGGAGACATCGTCGAAGCATCTGAAATTTTCCTTAGAATGCGTACTTTGGATGTTATTTCATGGAATGAACTAATCTTTGGACACATGCAACAGCAAAATGTTGGAGAGACATTTGGGCTGTTGAGGAACATGCAGCATGAAGGACTGGTTCCTAGCAAGATTACCTTTATTAATATTCTTAAATTTTGTGCTTTAGAACAGGAAAAACTAATCCATAGCTATATATTAAGAAAAAAAAGGACCTGATACTCATATAGGAAACTGATTGCTCAGATTTTACATCTGTTGTGGGTGTAGAACTAGCACCTATTAGGTCTTTGAAAGTATGCTTGCTCATGACGTGGTTTCTTGGAATATAGTAATTGCGGAAAACATTGAAAATGGAAGTGCTGATAAGGTTGTTAGACTCCATGAAGATATGGAAAAGGAACATGTACGTCCAGACAAGCTCACGTTTATTTATATTCTCCAAGCATATGCCACTTTAGGGTTGCTTTATCAGGGGAAACAACTCCATGAGATTATTAAGATAGCTGGCTGTGAGACAGATAATTTTGTTGGAAGTGCGCTTGTTGATATGTACTCAAAACTTGGGTGTCCACAGTTTGCGCGCCAGGTTTTTGATAAATTGAGTACAGGTGACGTCGTTCCATGGACATCCATGATCTCTGGATATGTGCATAATGGCAATGAAGAGGCTGCACTTAAGCTCTTTATGAAAATGCAAAAACGAAATGTAAAACCCGATACTGTTATGTTTGTAACTGTTCTTACCGCATGCAGCAGATTAACAGCCTTGGCGCAAGGAAGAATAGTTCATGCTAAGGTTATCAAAGGAGGGCATGATTTAGATAACTTATTAGGAAGTTCTCTCATGAATATGTATGTCAACCTTTAGGTAAGCAGGAAAAAGAGGCTTGGTCAAACCTGATTGAGGGAAATAACCTTACTCTGGCTAGAACCAAGGCTGACTCTTATAGCTGGATTGACAAAAGGGTGGATCCTACTTTATGTTTACATGACAGATTTTATCTCTCCGAAAACTTATGGAATCATAGTAACAGGGTGAACAATCTAGAGGGCTACACTCTCTCGGACCATTTTCCCCAGCAGCTCAGGATTATGGCTAAGGACTCCATTAAAAGGAGCAAGACATACTTTAAGCTCAACACTAGTCTTTTGGATCAAGATGAGTTTAGTACTAGATTTCAGCAGGTGCTGGCTAAGTATCCTAAACCCACTGGAAGAACTGGTTGGATGTACTGGTGGGTTAAGGTGGCTAAGGCAATTAAAAACTGGCTTAAGGTTTGGGGTAAGGCTTGCACCTAGAGAAGACTCTCCACCTCTAGAACCTGAGAGAGAGGCTTATAAATGCCTTGCAAGATGAAAAGGAAGAAATTCGAACAGAAATAGAGAAGGAAGAGATTAAGATTGCAGAAGGATGGAGACTCAAGGCAAAGGTTAGGGAGATTAAGGAAGATGAAAGAGGAAGCTCCAAATTCTTCTTTGTGAAAGCTAAAGGCAGAGTTAAAAGGAACCACATTTTCGAAATTAAGGCTGGTGATGAAGATATCACTGATGAGAATCAGATTAAAAATGCAGCCAAGGATCATTTCAAAAATATTATGAGAACCAACAAAGACTGCCAGCTTGATGTTATGGAGGGCTTCATTAATTTGCAAAGAAAGGTAACTCCGGAGGAGAATCTGAGTATTGAGAAACCTTTCTCTAGTGAAGAACTCTATTTTATTGCAAAGGAAATGGAAAAAGGCAAGAGCCCGGGGCCTGATGGGCTTCCTGTGGAATTTTTCATCAAGGTGTGGCCCTTTATAGGGGAGGATATCACCTGCCTGGCTAATGAATTCAGAGAATCAAAGTGCTTGGATGCAAGAATAAACACCAGTCTCATCACCCTCATCCCTAAGATAGATGTGCCTGCTACCTTTTCGGACTATAGGCCTATTTCATTGTCAAATGTTATCTACAAGCTAATCTCAGGTACGATAGCCAGGAGATTGAAGATAATCCTGGAAAGGATAATCAGTACTTCCCAAGCAGCATACCTGAAGGACAGATTCATTCTGGATCATGTAGTCTGCAATCTTGGGTCTTCATTGGGCCAAAGACTCAAACCAGGATGTTGCTCTCATCAAATTGGATATCACCAAGGCATTCGATTCGGTAAGTTGGAATTTTCTTTTTAAATGCTGCAATGCCTTAGGTTTCTCAAATGAGGTAATTCTTCTCTTCAAGGCTATTCTTTCCAATTTCAGATCCTCGGTTCTGATTAATGGGGAGTGTGGCCCCTTCTTTCCCCTTGAAAGGGGGGTAAAACAAGGATGCCCTCTGGCTCCCTTTCTTTTTCTTATTATTATGGAAAGCCTCCATAGTAAGCTGGAGGAAGCCAAAACAACTAACCTGATTCAAGGGCTAACCCTACCAGGCAGTGGGGAGTTGGATCAGATTTTGAATGGGCATTTTGCAGATGACACATTCTTGCTGGTATCTATGGACAATAGATCTTTAATCAACACTCAAGCCATCCTGGAGGAGTTTGGGGAGGCCTCGGGCTGCAAGATAAACCCTTTGAAGTCGAAAATTGTTGCCAAGGATCAGGTAAAAGGGGAGCAAACGGCTGCTCTTATGGGATGTAAGTATATTCTACCTACCATTTCGTCTAAAATCTTAGGTATTCCCATGGTCCTAAAAGGTAGCCCCTCGGATATCTGGAATGATATAGTTGAGAATTTCAGAAAAAAGTGGATAGCCTTAACTCTAAGTATATCTCCAAGCAGGGCAGAGCAATTATTGCGAATTTAGTGATATCCTCATCTCATGTTTACCAGTCTTCAATTATCTTAGCGCCTAAAAAGGTTTCTTCCAAGCTCCAGAGTATTATTGGCAGATTTATTTCCTCTGGCCAAAACAAGAGATGCTGGATCCCTGTTGCCATGAAGGAATGCTGCAACACCAAGAAGAATGGGGGGTTGGGAGTGATTAACATAGAGAAACAGGGAATAGCACTTGCAGCCAAATACTTTTACAAGGCTGCCTACAACCAAATTAATCACCCAGTGTCGACCATTATCAGGCATTATTTGGGTAAGTGTACCTCATATGGATGGAGGAATCTCAGAATAAGTCTTCCCCATTCTATATACTTCCCCTTCTCGGTCCCCAATTCCACTCCTGGCCTGCTTAAGAAATGGATCGAGGCTTGGAATCAGGTAAAAGGGATGTATACGTGGAAAGAAGGGCTGTCTATGAATCAATCTATTTTTTGGAACCCAGCTCTTCTAACTAACGACTCTTCTCTATGTTTGGCATGCCATTTTCCTGAGCAGGCTAAGACATGGATCTCCAAAGGCATTTGTCTGATGAGAGACATGTTCAATGATCAAGGAATTATTCCTTATAGGGATTCGGTGCTCTCGGAAAAAGACGATTCTGAAGTTCTCTACAACAATATTTGCTCCGTGCTTACTCAGGGAATATGGACAGATGATGATAACAATTGGCACCATAAGGGGAAAGCAGAATTCAAAGTTAAAGATGCATACAGATTTTTGATGAAGGACCAGCCCATGACCATTCATAATAAATGGCAAATAGGGAAGGAAAGATGTATCAAGAATCTTAAATTCATGTGGTCTAGCCCTATCCCTCCCAAGGTCAAATCCTTCATGTGGCAGCTGTGGCACAAGGCTTTAGCTACAAATTGTAAAAGATACAGGATTCAGATGGCAGACTCGGATGTTTGCCCTAGATGTCTGTCACACAAGGAAGATGAGAACCATCTCTTTAGGACCTGTCTGTGGTCAGAGTGGGTTTTAGAGTTAGCATCGAATATTACTGGCACTGATCTTATTTCTTTAAGTTCTACAGATTTCTTTATGCCGGATCAACCTAATGACTGGAGGGTTTATATCATCCTGTGGAGAATTTAGAAAGGAAGGAATGAGTTTATATTCAATGACGATATTATTCACCCGGAGGCTGTTATCAAACAGATCGAATACGACATCAAATGGATAATTGCTGCAGGGTAACTCTTTTTACAATGTTTCTTATTAATTCTCGGTGCTCTGCAGGGATCATATTCATGCTGCTGCGCAAGCTTAAGTGGACGAGAATGGATGAACAAGCGAACCAGGAATGGATTAAAGTCTTCGGGCCCCGAACCCGGAAGGGCATGATGAGCCATGTGTCTGCGGTTGCTGTTGTGATCAAAACTATGACGCTCGACGGGGTATGATCTGTGAGGCTAAAGACAACAAGGGGCGGTTCAATATGACGATGGTGGAATCATGTATATGCATTTTCTGTACTCTCTCAACTATGGTCAGGGGCAGAGGCCGCAAATCAGGAAATCTGAACCTCAAATCTCACTTTTTTTTTTTTTTTTTTTTTTTGAAGGACGAACAGAGATGCCACAGGAGCACGAGCCTGGAGCACAATGTACTTACTCCAGAATAGGAGACTAATGATAAGAATCAATTCGAAGATACTGAATCCAGATGTGTTCCACCAGTTCTGAGTCGAGGGAAGAACACTCATAGGCTGTCAATATCTTTTTCTGGGCCACTGTAATAACACTGTGTGCAGATGAATAAATGCCCTGAAAGATGTGGTGTCTACGACGCTCCCATATCGACCATAGGAGCCAACCGGAACCAAGATGAAATGCCCTTTGTTTAGCTGGAGGCCATGCGTTGGGATAGGACGCCAAAAGGATGCATCGGTACCGTCCAATCTTTGTTAAACAAACCTTGTAGCCGGGACCACTATTTGGTTGAACCTCGGGACAATCAAAGAGACAATGCTCAAGAGTCTCAACATCCGAGAGGCGAGCGGGCATACCGCAGATATCGCGAGGATCATAGCGATGTCGAAAAGGCATTAACCCGCTTGAGCACTGTGGATAACCCCGCCACCACAATCAGACTTTAGGGTGGAGCAACCTATCCCAAAGCCATCGCCATGTACGACACAAACTGGGTTGTGGAACATGTAGGTGCCACCCATCTGGCAACTGGAGGGGTTGTGGTGCTTCATATCATCTTATTTCTGGACAGTTTCTATTAAGCTGTTGTGGACTTATGCATTTGTCCTGGGCTCCTTTTCTGATTATCTTAAGCCAAAAACTATATGGGTTATACTTCCCTGTAAAAAGTAGTTTTGTACTTATACTTCTATAAATATACTTATAAGCCTTCAATTAAAAAAAAAAACAAAAGTGGTTTTGTTGAAGATGCACATAAGATATTCATGAGGTTGGATTCTCCAGATGCTTTTGCATGGACTGTAATATTTGGAGCATGTGTTGAATATGACAGAGACATTAGTAGCTTCTACATACAAGTGAGTAAAGAGGGAAGAAAACTAGATAGAGTAACTTGTATGAATTTGATATGTGCCTGCACCAGTTTGGGATCTCTCAATATCGGAAAGTGTGTCCATGCCTATATTATGACAATTACAAGTAGGTCTAGTTTAGATACCATAGTAAGTAATGCTCTTATTGATATGTATGGCAAGTCTGGGAGGCTAACTGATGCATATGAAGTATTTTAAAAGATGCCTTTGCATGATACCGTGTCATGGAATCTAATAATTGCAGGATATATTCATAATAGCTATGAAAGGCATGCTCTTGATCTCTTTCATGAAATTCAGGATAATGATATTAAAATGGACAAGTTCACTTTTATTAACATCCTTAATGCATGTGCAAATCTTGGCCTTTTAGGAAGAGGAAAGGAGTTACATGCTTGGATCATAAGATCTCAAGTGGAGATCGATATCTCGAAGAGAGAATACACTAATTAATATGTTTGCAAGATGCGGTAGCATCAAACATGTGTACGGCATTTTTGATAGGATGAAAGAATGGGACCTTGTTTCATGGAATGCCATGATTGAAGGATATGCTCAACATGGTAATGGAAAAAATATTTTGCAAGTATTAAAGAACATGTGTCTCTGTTCTTTCTTCATGCCGACATGCGGGTTTCTTAGACAATGGGTTCCACTACTTAAGTTTGATATCTCATTTTTTTTGTGTTCTATTAAAAGAGCAACACTTTGCATGCTTGATTGACCACCTTGCTCGCATGGGAAAATTGGACGAAGCACATGATTTTATTGGTAGCATGCCCTTGCAGCCCAGCCATAATCCACAAAATTTATGATTTTATTCTTTTTGTTTAAGGTCCATAGTAAGGAAGTCACCAGACAGTCAAGTCTAATAGACACCTTCATATCGGGTTGCGCCGAATGGACCATAGTGGACATGTATCAACAGAAAGTTCTGCTACGTCGGGGGTCATCATTAATATAACCCCTAGCAACTCCCATCAAGAAATGACATCTAAAGCAAGGGTTTGAACCCCTGACCAAAGTGCACAAATCTTAGGCATCACTAGGTCTATACCAACTCGCCACACATCCGTTGAGCAAAACTTTTAGTGGTACATGTACACTTTGTAGGTAGAGATATCTCCTGCCTTAGGAAGTTACGAGTATTTTTTATTCTTTTTGTTTAAGGTCCATAGTAAGGAAGTCACCAGACAGTCAAGTCTAATAGACACCTTCATATCCTATCCATATCGGGTTGCGCCGAATGGACCATAGTGGACATGTATCAACAGAAAGTTCTGCTACGTCGGGGGTCATCATTAATATAACCCCTAGCAACTCCCATCAAGAAATGACATCTAAAGCAGGGGTTTGAACCCCTGACCAAAGTGCACAAATCTTAGGCATCACTAGGTCTATACCAACTCGCCACACATCGGTTGAGCAAAACGTTTGTGGTACATGTACACTTTGTAGGTAGAGATATCTCCTGCCTTAGGAAGTTACGAGTATTTTTTATTCTTTTTGTTTATCTTTTTGTTTAAGGTCCATAGTAAGGAAGTCACCAAACAGTCAAGTCTAATAGACACCTTCATATCCTATCCATATCGGGTTGCGCCGAATGGACCATAGTGGACATGTATCAACAGAAAGTTCTGCTACGTCGGGGGTCATCATTAATATAACCCCTAGCAACTCCCATCAAGAAATGACATCTAAAGCAGGGGTTTGAACCCCTGACCAAAGTGCACAAATCTTAGGCATCACTAGGTCTATACCAACTCGCCACACATCCGTTGAGCAAAACTTTTGTGGTACATGTATACTTTGTAGGCAGAGATATATCCGGCCTTAGGAAGTTACGGGTATTTTTTATTCTTTTTGTTTAAGGTCCATAGTAAGGAAGTCACCAGACAGTCAAGTCTAATAGACACCTTCATATCCTATCCATATCGGGTTGCGCCGAATGGACCATAGTGGACATGTATCAACAGAAAGTTCCGCTACGTCGGGGTCATCATTAATATAACCCCTAGCAACTCCCATCAAGAAATGACATCTAAAGCAGGGGTTTGAATCCCTGACCAAAGTGCACAAATCTTAGGCATCACTAAGTCTATACCAACTTGCCACACATCCGTTGAGCAAAACTTTTGTGGTACATGTACACTTTGTAGGCAGAGATATCTCATGCCTTAGAAAGTTACGAGTATTTTTTATTCTTTTTGTTTAAGGTCCATAGTAAGGAAGTCACCAGACAGTCAAGTCTAGTGGTACATGTACACTTTGTAGGCAGAGATATCTCCTGCCTTAGAAAGTTACGAGTATTTTTTATTCTTTTTGTTTAAGGTCCATAGTAAGGAAGTCACCAGACAGTCAAGTCTAATAGACACCTTCATATCCTATCCATATCGGGTTGCGCCGAATGGACCATAGTGGACATGTATCAAGAAAAAGTTCTGCTACGGCGAGGGTCATCATTAATATAACCCCTAGCAACTCCCATCAAGAAATGATATCTAAAGCAGTGGTTTGAACCCCTGACCAAAGTGCACAAATCTTAGGCATCACTAGGTCTATACCAACTCGCCACACATCCGTTGAGCAAAACTTTTGTGGTACATGTACACTTTGTGGGGGTAGGCAAACTTGCTAAACATGTGATGCATCTATGTTAGATGCGGGTGTCGATGCGCACACATCTACATATAAGCATCTTATCTTAAGATACGAGTATTTTACAAACTTGGGTGACAGGTTCTCCTGTTGATGTCAATTGGCCTGAAATGTCTCATACAACCTGTATACTGCATTTTGCAATTTTATGGGGACTCCCAGCTATCTTATTTTCCCACAACTTTTCACGATGTTTTCGATGCTTCCGCCATGGACAACAAATTCACAACTACCCTTCTGTGATACAGGAAGGTCACATGGCCATAGCACCGGTGGACAGTGACCCATGCGGCTTAACGATGCCCCATAGAATGTCTCTGTGAGATGTATCTGTGCGATATAAATATAAGAATGTCTGTATGTCTGATAAATGTATAGATATAACTAATGAATTAATATGTGTACACATGTAGATGTAAAGTATGGTTAACATAGACAGTGTGAGTGTGGAAAGATGCGAGATAGTCAAAAGTAGAAAAGTATTTCAAAAATATGGTGGAAAAAAAAAACTGTTGATATAATAAAGTGTAGAATGAATGTAGTGTTAAATATAATAGAATGGAAAAATATAATTATGTATGTGTTATACAAACACGTAGAAGGAATACCGAGACTTACGTTATGATAGGATTTAAGTTGAAGTTGCTCCATGATAATGACAGTTCAAATGTGCCTATGTGCATGTTACCCACAAAGTTGTTTCAAACAAAAGAAAGGACGTCAACGTTCACTCATACATGTGGATGCAATGCACCAATCAATGAAGTCTCCCTATTCAAAATGCTTGAAAAAGTATACGAATTGAATTAAATTGAATTGGACTCCTGGATTAAATGGCCTATGAGACCCAACTAGGAAATAGAGAACAACAATCCCACTACAGTCGGCCTACTACAACAGTAATATGCAGTTGCTAGTTTCCTGTTACCATGGATATGAAGCAACAAATGATATTTTAAATAGTTGCATTTTCAACAAATAATTTGCAGAGCAACAAGAGAATTGTGGCGCTTTCAAAGACGCGATTATCACGGTCCTAAGGCGTATCGCATCTTTGCCTCGTCATCGCATTACACGCCATTCCGACCGACGTGTATGCGCCAGCGTGCGAACCGGCGGTAGCACCCTAGGGGGCAACTTGCAAGGTGTGTGCATTTAATTATGGGCACAATTGCCCATATGCACACTTATCCATGTGTGTGTCAATGTGTACACATTTATCCATGTGTACACATTTACCCATGTGGATATCCTAGGCCACTTATTTAATATAAGTGGGGCCACATCCAATTATCCCACATGCCTAAAGGGGATAATGGGAACCCTAGCCATAACCCTTTGTCTATATAGGTTAAGGAAACCCTAACTTGCCATTTTCGTCCATAGGGTTTTAGGGCTCTGTTTTGCTTGCTCCAGGAGTCAAAACCGCATCCCAGACTCTGTTTGAGCAAACCAGCTCGTTAGTTTCCCAATCTAGCTTCATCTTCTAGCAAAGCGGAGAGCGGGATGGTCGAAGTTTGGGCGGGGAGGAGCGAGCCGGGGGGATCAGATATTTCGTCAATTTAATAGCCTAATCGAATCAGTAGGTTTAGCCTATTAAATTGCCCATAGCAGCCATCTAGATCTCTAGATACCAAGCTCTAACTAAAGAACCTAACTCTATGATATAGATTAGATCTTGTTCTTTAGTTCTTCTGTGATATGTATGATGATGTATCTCTGTGGACTCATTGTATTGGGAAGGGGGGTAGAGACCCTAAAGCCTGGTAGTTGATGCTCCTAGCTAGCCTCTTTAGCTGCTTGTAAATTAGGCTGTGTAAATTAAAACTGTAAAATTGACTTTGTGGGTGAAGGGGCAGGCGGCTTATAAGGAGGTTCGTGTTTCGACCCTTGAAGCGATCCCTACGGTGTGTAAGGCCCAGGGGGATCTTTGTGGACTAGGTCTAATGGCTTGCCCCGCGAGTGTGGGCAAGGCATGGGCTCGACCCGTGGAGTGATCGTCACTCTCCATTGGGTTCAAGTTGAATAAAGGCGGTGGCCCTCTAGTCACCTTGAGTCGGCATGTAGATCTCTCGGAGGGAGTGATCCCTACCGCCCCATCGGGCGGGGAGATGCAACCGGGGAATAGCCCCTTTGGCTATGCATCCCGTGGCGGGACTCTGATCAGTCCCAACACTTTTCAACCTACTCTGCAAAGTGTGTGCCCCGAAGGGCGGATGGAGTGGACTACCCTAAGCCATGTTCTTATGCCCGCCAAATCCATTGCCATGAATTCATGCGCAATGACCCTCGGAGACCCAAGCTTGTCAGTCCATCCCTGTGTCTGAGCCTTGGGTAGGATTCCCTATGTGATGCGCTGATCTTTGTCTATGCAGATATGTGGTGAACCATCCTTCGAGATGGTTATGTGATGTTGATGTTGTATACTGACATGTATGTTTATGCTTCCGCGGCTAGGTAGGCCCTGAGGGAGACAGGGTAAATGACCCCTTCATTCTTCCCATTGGAACTCTTCAAGGTTGCAATGATACGTGGAGGGCCCTATATTAGCATGGAGCTGGTATGGGGGATGAACTCCTGTTTGTATACGGTGAGTGCACCGTATATGAGTAGGGGACGTCACAGTGGTATCAGAGCAATGTTCTTGGAGACCAAGAGCAAAGCACTGGCCATGCTCCCAGTAGTACTAACTTGATAGGATTCTCAAACCTCGAAAAATGGAATTTTTTTTCTCATTTTTGTAGTATATGCTAAGCTAGTAACAGTTAAGTGAATTGGAACATAAAAAGACTAAAAACAGTGAGCCAAATCTTTCTAAGGCAAGAAGGTCTCACACGTCGCGCCAGAGCAAAAACCAAAACTCCAGGTTTTGCCATGGGCACAACGTGCGAGACATTAGGCCCTAATCACCTTAATACTTGATGAATTTCAAAAAAGGTAACATGCTAGATCGAGTTTTAAGGTAAGGATTAGTTAGATTTGTATATTAGACCCAAGAAGTGTACGAGCAGATAGAGCGAGAGATACAAGAAGAGGAGAGGGCAGAACGAGAGCAGGAGACCAAGGTTCAAGAAGCTCCAACATTTTGAAGACTCAACAGCCTGCACAGTACACGCCAAGGGAGTAACTCTAATGAAGAAAGATATGCACTTAGCCAGTCATATCAAAGGAGAGCCTTATTAATTTCGTAAATAATAAAATTTTGTTTAATACAAAGTGTTTTAGAATAGAATAGAATAGAATAGAATAGAATATGATTTTATCGTCCACGGAGACCAACTGGCCTATGGGACCCAAGTACAAAGAGAGAGCAGCAGGCGTATTACTACCAGGATTAAAAAACCCCCGCCCCGAAGGGTTTTCGGGGGAAAAACCTTAGTATCAATAAGGATGCTGACATACTACACAGTTATATACATAATCACAAGTACAAAGGTTAATGTCGGACAGGGGGGCATAACTGAGTCCGCGTATCCATTACCTCCTGGAGGTACGATCCCAACAAGCCCTCAGAGGCCGTGCTTTTAGCTCATGCAAGGCGATGGGGCACAACTAACCGAGAGCATACCGAGCCCGGATATGCTCGTGCCACGGACGGGCACGGAGGGCGTGACTTTCATCCTCAATGGCGCCACGTTGGCGGCATTGGCGGACTCTGTCCTCCTCACGCGGCTCCGAATCCATCTCCTGTGTCTCAATGCGGAGGTGGTGTGCACTGTCGAATGGAAGCAATCACCTGCGCTTTTCATGGGTAGATGGATGGGTGCGAGGTAGTGGTGTGGGCCCCTCGTGAGCATGGGATTAACTTTGTTGTCGATAATTTGCCACCTTGACATGTGGCGGGGCCTCTGCATCCCAAAGCTTGGCCATGAAGCAAGCATCAAATCTTGTTTCAAAGGCGGCGCATTCCCCGGTGTATGCAGCTTTGGTCCACATCTGTGTGCTGCACATTCCATAGCGAGAACCACCGGGCTTGCTTGTCTTTCCAGAGCTTTGAGTCGCTGCGGGCCCATCGCCCACCGCCAAAGCAAGGTTGAGCAGCGGGCTTCATCCATAGCCACCACCTTACGGAAGTAAATAATGTGACGTTCAGTAGCGACCCTCGCGTAATGGAAGGCTTTGTCTCTGGAGCAAGGTCGATATGGGGTGTGGATTTCACTCCCGATGCAGGGGCCAAGAAGGCCTTACGTGCACTGCTCTAGATCGTTCCAAGTGGTGAGGGATATCCGGCCCCACATACGCCCCATAGAGGAGGACCCGGTTCAACCAAGGCCACGAACAAGTGTGCTGGTGACCCCATGCATCTGACTACGCCTTGTGACTATTGTTTTGCATTGCATCTGGGGCTTTCCGACCCTCTGATGACCCGTAACGATGGATGCATCCCGGTGTGTGGTAGTAGAAAACTCAATGCCCAAATACTTATAAAAGGCGAGCCACCTCCACTACACGCTTTTGGTAAGTGAATGAGGGAAAGCGTGGGTGCTTGGGATGATGGGACCGGCGACACCCTTGCCTTGGCCAAGTTAACTCTCATGTCGGTGAATTGGCGTGAAAGTGTCCAAAGCATCCGGTGGCGTTGCATGTCCTTCGGGGTATATGCGGCGGTCAACATCATCGGCATATATGAGTTGCGGATTATGTGGTGCATCAACTGGCGCCTCCCAGGTGCTCGGCTAGCCATTCTTCTAGCTGGTCAATGTACAAGCCGAAGAGCGTCGGGGATAGAGGGCAGCCCTGGCGCACCCCAATGCTACTAACAACGGGCTCCCCCGACAGTGTGACACACTCACCCCGGTTTTTGGTCCACTGTGGAAAACATCAGTTTTGGTAGGTCTACATGTCCTGTTTTCAAAGAATCCTACATGTGGATTTGTGGAGGTATGGTTTTGTTCGATAATGGTGTTCTTTTTTCAGTGGACTAAAACATCCACTGTTGTTTTGTAGTTTCCTCTATTGTGACATGTCATTTTATAATACAATCCACGGTAGGAAAGAATACTTGAATTTTTACATGTCTAATAATTCTATTGTCACATGTCTTTATAGATGTAGGAAAGAATATTTGATTCTCTACATGTCCTATGCTTCCATTCACATGTCTTTATAGTAGTAGGACAGAGTACTTTATTTACTAAAGCATTGTAGGAAAGAATACATGAATTACGACATGTGTAATACTTCTATTGTCACATGTCTTTATAGAAGTAGGAAAGAATACTTGATTCTCTACATGTCCTATCCTTCCATATCACGGGTCTTTATAGTGGTAGGACAGAGTACTTGATTTGCTACATGTGATGCACGTGCACGATCACATGTCCTTATACTAGTATTCCATGTAAGACAAGTTACTTCAACTACTTCAATTACTTAACGCCTATTTTTGCATAACAAAACTGATTTGTATTCCTTGAGGGGGTGCAGGACCGCTGCAACAAATCCCTAAGCATTAATGTCATAGGACCACGCAAAATCCTAACAATATCCTAACATTTTGGATATTGTTAGAGAAAGACCATTAAACCACGCCTACATTTTTGCATAACAAACCATTAAGAATTGTGAGATGTATTTCTTTATGGAGGAAAGGACCATTGCAACAAATCCCCAAGCATTAAAATGGCAAGACCATGCAATATCCTAACATTATTCCCCCATTTTGGATATCGTTAGTGGAACACCATTAAACTGTTCCTACATCTTGGTATAATTTAGACCATTAAGAATTTGAGATGTAATTGTTTATGGGGAATAGGACCATTGCAACAAATCCCCAAGCATTATAAAATGGCAAGACTACGCAATATCCTAACATTATCCCCCCATTTTGGATATCATTAGTGGAACACCATTAAACCATGCCTATATCTAGTTGGTACTAAGGTTCGCTATAGACGATCCAATAGTTATCCACGTCATCCAATGGTTTTAATTGTATCTAATTTATCTTATCCAATGGTTCTTTCTAACGATTTGCACTAAGAATCCAATGGTTCTTTGAAAAACAAGATAACTTATTGCACTTAGACGATTTGCACTAAGAATCCAATGGTTCTTTGAAAAACAAGATAACTTATTGCACTTAGACGATTTGCACTAAGAATTAGAGATGTAATTGTTGGAGCCATCAAGCAAAATCAGCTAACACCTTAAACCTAAACACAAACTCGGGAAAACCTTGCTCGGGAAAACCTTGCTTCCGAGTCATGTGCACGAAGGTATTAGAGCTCCTCTGCATGGTAATCCTCTAAAACTAGTGGCTAGACGTTATAGTTTGGCAGCTCCCCAATTCCAAACAATTGCATCAGAATATCTTTGTCATACTTCTGCATAGGAATCCTTTAAATCGTTGACTAAGCTTCCTAAGGAGTATGGATGCAATAGAATTGACAATTCCTATTTGAAACAGTTAACTATCCATTTGGCACTACTTAATTTGTTTATCTGAAATTATTTTCTCGGTCTAGACTTAGTGTGATTTATCTAGACGATGGTGAAAATTAGTTGGTCGTGTCCCATCAGGAAAGTTGACCCTCACAATGCTTAGTAACTTTCTGCTGCGAGTCTTATCCACTAACTTTCTTATTATTTAGATTAGTGGGTAATGCCTAACTATCTAATTCTTTCTCATCGTAACTTCCTTTTTAAGATACTTCATTTGAGGATTTCTCAATATGCTTATGGATGATATTGCATTATGCATAAGTCGACCCGCGTTTTGGCCTCCAAAGCGTAAACCTAGGTTATTATTGGGGTTTTACGTTATGGAGGTCGAGTTTTATTCGATTACACTTGAGACTTGGTGAGAAGCTGCGATTGAAAACCGGAAGCAGAAAGCCCGGCGAAATGGGGTTTGGATTTCTGAGGCAAGCTTTCCTACCGGTGCTCCTCGGGGAGGACAAATGCCAATGCCTCCCTTCCGGAACCGATTTCCCTATCCGTAGTTGAATTCTCCATTCAAGTAACATTGCTTGGCGGGCTCAAAAATTCAAGATCTGTCAGGAGAACATATAAAACCGCAAAAGTGTCCTTGATCAACCAGGTGTAGAAACCCAAGTGTTTTGTCGTTCGGGCAGTACAAAGGCCCCGGAATGGAGATTTGACTTCGCCATGTCGTCCGAAACAGCGAAATTACCCTAGGGACCAAGTTACACGATCATTTTTTGCAGCAAAAGAAACACGAACCCTCTACATGGCAGTATTTTGCAACCTCCGCTAAGGGCAATTCACTACGAACGTGTTGGACATGAGCTACTTTGGCGCTTCCGGTAGCAGGGGTGGTCTTCTGCCCACAAAACTTGGTCTCCAGGGTAATGTCGACGTTTCGAGTCCGTTGGCAGAGTCAGATCACAGTTCCGGGGTGGGAGAGTTGCCCGTCCGTGGCCAGGGACCCTCCAGAGAGGACCTTTGGGTCGAACTTCTTCTGGAAGGTTTTAGGGCTCCGTCATCTGGCGTCAATGCCCTCCCACTACCTCATGACATTGTGCAAGATCCTGGTCCAATCTGACTAGGGTATGGCCTCCAAAATGCAAACCCTGTGCCTTGCCAGGTTATTGTAGGGTTTACGTTATGGAGGCCAAAACGTGGTCAGTTGCACTTGGGACCTGGTGTACCTTTTTCGAACATGCATGCGGAGCCATGGCAACTGAAATAACAGACTTTGGATCTATTGGCGATCCCGAATCATTCCAAAAAAATTTGCTACTACAAAATGTGTTCTTGACTTCTAATTGCGACAATGGGAAGAGGATAAATCCAAACCCCATTTCGTCAGTTTCTATTGCTTCTGGTTTTCAACTGCAGCTTCTCGACCATGTCTCAAGTGCAACTGAATAAAACTCGACCTCCATAACGTAAACCCTACAATAACCTAGCAACGCACAGGGTTTACGTTTTGGAGGCCATACCCTGGTCAGATTGGACCAGGATCTTGCACAATGTCATGAGGTAGTGGGAGGGCGTTGATGCCAGATGATGGAGCCCTAAAACCTTCCAGAAGAAGTTCGACCCAAAGGTCCTCTCACGGAGGGTCCACGCCCGGGACGGGCAACTCTCCCACCGGGCTGTGATCCGACCGCCAGCGGACTCGAAACGTCGACATTACCTTGGAGACCAAGTTTCGTGGGCAGAAGACCATCCCTGCTCCCGGAAGCACCAAAGTAGCTCATGTCCAACACGTTCGTAGTGAATTGGCCTTAGCGGAGGGTGCAAAATACTGCCATGTAGAGGGTTCGTGTTTCTTTTGCTGCAAAAAATGACCGTGTAACTTGGTTCCTAGGGTAATTTCGCTGTTTTGGACGACATGGCGAAGTCAAATCTCCATTCCGGGGCCTTTGTATTGCCCGAACGACAAAACACTTGGTTTTCTACACCGTCGACTGCAGGACACTTTGCGGTTTGATATGTTCTCCGGGGACGGATCTTGAATTTTTGAGCCCTGCTTTCGAAGCAAGTTACTTGAATGGAGAATTCAGCGGCCGGATAGGGAAACCGGGTTCAGGAAGGGAGGCATTGGCATTTGCCCTCGGAGGAGCACCGGTAGGAAAGCCTGCCTCGGTAAATCCAAACCCCATTTAAATCGGTTTCTATTTCTTACGGTTTTCAAGCTGCGGCTTTCGACCATGTCTCAAGTGCAACGGAATAAAACTTCGACCTCCATAGCGTAAACCCTACAATAACCTAGCAAGCGATAGGGTTTACGTTTTGGAGGCCATACCACTGGGTCGATTGGACCGGGATCTTGCACAATGTCATGAGGTAGTGGGGGCGTTGGCCCGGATGGCCGGAACCCTAAAACCTTCAAGAAGAAGTTCGACCCAAAGGTCCTCTACGGAGGGTCCACGGCCCGCGGACGGGTAACTCTCCCACCCCGAGCTGTGATCGACTCGCCAGCGGACTCGAAACATCGACATTACCACGGAGACCAAGTTTCAGGGGCGAAGACCACGCTCCCGGGCGCCAAAGTAGCTCATGTCCAACACGTTCGTAGTGAATTGGCCTTAGCGGAGGGTGTGCAGAATACTGCCATGTAGAGGGTTCGTGTTTCTTTTGCTGCAAAAAATGACCGTGTAACTTGGTCCCTAGGGTAATTTCGATGTTTCGGACGATATGGCGAAGTCAAATCTCCATTCCGGGGCCTTTGTACTCCCCGAACGACAAAACACTTGGGTTTCTACACGGTCGACTGCAGGACACTTTGCGGGTTTATATGTTCTCCCGGACAGATCTTGAATTTTTTTGAGCTAGCTCGAAGCAAGTTACTTGAATGGAGAATTCAACGGTCGGATAGGGAAACCGGGTTCCGGGAAGGGAGGCATTGGCATTTGCCCTCCCGGAGAGCACTGGTAGGAAAGCCTGCCTCGGTAAATCCAAACCCCATTTCGTCAGTTTCTATTGCTTCTGTTTTTCAACTGCAGCTTCTCGACCATGTCTCAAGTGCAACTGAATAAAACTCGACCTCCATAACGTAAACCCTACAATAACCTAGCAACCCACAGGGTTTACGTTTTGGAGGCCATACCCTAGTCAGATTGGACCAGGATCTTGCACAATGTCATGAGGTAGTGGGAGGGCGTTGACGCTAGAAGGCGGAACCCTAAAACCTTCCAGAAGAAGTTCGTCCCAAAGGTCCTCTCTATAAGGTCCTTGGCCACGGACGGGCAACTCTCCCACCCCGGAACTATGATCTGACTCTGCCAACGGACTCGAAACATCGACATTACCCTGGAGACCAAGTTTCGTGGGCAGAAGACCACCCCTGCTCCCGGACGCGCCAAAGTAGCTCATGTCCAACACGTTCGTAGTGAATTGGCCTTAGCGGAGGGTGCAGAATACTGCCATGTAGCGGAGGATGCAGAATACTGCCATGTAGCAGGCTCCAATATGCCAACGTGGCGCAAACATGCCACCTAGGCTCAAACGTGCCAAGGTGGCTCAAACATGCCACCTAGGCTCAAACGTGCCAAGGTGGCTCAAACATGCCACCTAGGCTCCAACATGCCACCTAGGCTCAAACATGCCAAGGTGGGCTCAAATATGCCACCTAGGCTCCAACATGCCAAGGTGGCTCAAACATGCCACGTGGGCCCCACCATGCCACCTAGGCTCCAACATGCCAAGGTGGCTCACAACATGCACCTAGGCTTAAATATGCCAAGTTGGCTCAAACATGCCACCTAGGCTCCAACATGCCACTGTGGCTCTAACATGTCACCTAGGCTCAAACATGCCACGTGGGCTCCAACATGCCACCTAGGCTCCAACATGCCAAGGTGGCTCAAACATGCCACCTAGGCTCCAACATGACAAGGTGGCTCAAACATGCCACATGGGCTTCAACATGCCACCTAGGCTCCAACATGCCAAGGTGGCTCAAACATGCCACGTGGGCCCCAACATGCCACGTGGGCTCCACCTAGGCTCCAACATGACAAAATGGCTCAAACATGCCACCTGCGTGCTCAAACATGCTACGTGGGCTCCAACATGCCACCTATGCTCCAACATGCCAAGGTGGCTCAAGCATGCCACGCAGGCTCGAACATGCCACCTAGGCTCTAACATGCCAAGGTGGCTCAAACATGCCACGTGGTCTCCAACATGCCACCTAGGCTCCAACATGCCAAGGTGGCTCAAACATGCCACCTAGGCTCCAACGTGCTCAAACATGCCAAGGTGGCTTAAACATGCCACGTGGGCTCCAACATGCCACATAGGCTCCAACATGCCATGTGGGCTCCAACATGCCAAGGTGGCTCAAACATGCCACCTAGGCTCAAACATGCCAAGGTGGCTCCAACATGCCACACAAGCTCCAACATATATGCCATCTAGGCTCCAACATGCCAAGGTGGCTCAGGCATGCCACCTAGGCTCAAGCATGCCATCTAGGCACCCCAAGTGGTGACATGGCATGCCAAGTAAGCAAGGTCAAGTTTTGACTAGGCCAAAAATGAAAAGATGTCCATCTTTGGTTTTTTCATTGGGTGATGTTGGCAAATTTCAGGTGGCATGGCTAGATGATGGTGACATGGACATGATGACTAGGACTTTATGCAAGAAATATGATAACCTTTGAAATTTTTGGTAGAGGAGTTTGGCAAGGAATAGAATAGAGGGATCTGAAGAACTTAATCTTGTTGACATACTTCCCCAACTTCGAACCGAGCCGGGACTTTGTGCGGCTTTCTCACCCGGAGGGGGAGGCCGGACCCACGGAGATGGACCTCGAAAGGTTGTCGAGGCGACCTTTCCTATGGCTCCTCTAGGAGGGCAAATGCCAATCCCCTCGGGGGCTCAATTTTCCTATCCGACCGTTGAATCCGTCATTCAAGTAATCGCCCGGCGGGGCTCAAAAGAATCCAAGATCCGTCCAGGAGAACTTATCAAACCACGAAGCGTTCTACGAGTTGACCGCGTAGAAAACCAAGTGTTTTGTCGTTCGGGCAATACAAAGGCTCTGGAATGGAGATTCGACTTCGCCATGTCGTCCGGAATGGCGAAATTACCCCAGGGACCAAGTTACATGGTCATTTTTGGCAACGAAAGAAACACGAACCCTCTACATAGCGGTATTCCGTAGCCACCTCCTAGGCCAATTGACTACGAACGTGTTGGACATGAGCTACTTTGGTGCTTCTTGGAGAAGGGGTGGTCTTCTGCCCACGAAACTTGGTCCCTAGGGTAAAGTCGACATTTTGAGTCCATTGGCAGAGTCAGTTCACAGTTTTGGAGTGGGAGAGTTGCCCGTCCGTGGCCAGGGGCCTTCGGGAGAGGACCTTTGGGGCGAACTACTTCCGGAAGGTTTTAAGGGTCCGTCTTCTGGCATCAACACCCTCCCTCTATGTGATGACATTGTGCAAGATCCTGGTCGAATCTGACTAGGATACGACCTTCAAAATGTAAACCCTGTATGTTGCTAGGTTATTGAAAGGTTTGCGTTATGGAGGTCGAGTTTTAGTCGGTTGCACTTGGGACATGGTCAAGAAGCTGCAGTTGAAAATGTGAAGCAATAGGAACTGAGGGAATGGGATTTGGATTTATCTTCCTCCCAGTGTGGCAATTAGAAGTCAAGAGCACCTTTGCGATTTGCAAAATTGTTTGGGATCATTAGGGATGGCCAATAGATCCAAACTCTGTTATTTCGATTGCCATGGCTCGCATGTGTGTTTAGCAAAGGTGCACCTAGCTATCAGAAAGCGATCACATTTTGGCCTCCCGGCGTAAACCCTACAATAACCTAGCAACACACAGGGTTTACGTTTCGGAGGCCAAAACGTGGTCGTTTTCTTGGATAGCTAGGTGCGCCTTTGCTAAACACACATGCGGAGCCATGGCAACTGAAATAACAGAGTTTGGATCTATTGGCCATCCCGAATGATCCCAAACAATGTTGCTACTGCAAAAGGCGCTCTTGACTTCTAATTGCCACACTGGGAGGAGGATAAATCCAAACCCCATTCCATCAGTTCCTATTGCTTCATGTTTTCAATTGCAGCTTTTCAACCATGTCCCAAGTGCAACCGACTAAAACTCGACCCCCATAACGTAAACCCTTCAATAACCTAGCAACAATGGTGTGGTTTACGCTTTGAGGCTATATCCTGGTCAGATTCGACCAAAATCTTGCACAATGTCATCACGTAGAGGGAGGATGTTGACGTCAGAAGATGGACCTTTCAAACCTTCCGGAGGCAGTTCGCCCCAAAGGTCCTCTCCCAAAGAACCCTGGCCACGGAGGAGCAACTTTCCCACTCCGAAACTGTGAACTGACTCTGTCAATGGACTCAAAACGTTGACATTACCCTGGAGACCAAGTTTCATGGGCAGAAGACTACCCCTTTTCGAAGAAGCACCAAAGTAGCTCATGTCCAACATGTTCGTAGTCAATTGGTCTAAGAGGTGGCTGCAGAATACTGCCATGTAGAGGGTTCGTGTTTTTTTCGTTGCAAACAATGACCGTGTAACTTGGTCCCTAGGGTAATTTTGCCATTCCGGATGGCATGGCGAAGTCGAATCTCCATTCCGGAGCCTTTGTACTGCTCGAACGACAAAATGCCTCTACCAAAAATTCCAAAGGTTATCATATTTCTTGCATGAAGTCCTATCATCATGCCCACATGGCATGTTTGAGCCACCTTGGCATTTTTGAGCCACCTTGGCATGTTGGAGCCTAGGTGGCATGTTGGAGCCACCTTGGCATGTTTGAGCCACCTAGGCTCAAACATGCCAAGGTGGCTCAAACATGCCACCTAACATGCCAAGGTGTCTCAAACATGCCTGCGGGCTCCCACATGCCACCTAGGCTCAAACATGCCAAGGTGGCTCAAACATGCCACCTAGGCGCCAACATGCCACCTAGTCTCCTCCAACATGCCACATATCTCGAACATGCCACCTAGGCTCCAAGATGCCACATAGTCTCCAACGTGCCACCTAGGCTCCAATATGCCACCTAGGCCCAAATATGCCAAGGTGGCTCAAACATGCCACGTGGGCTCCAACATGCCACCTAGGCTCCAACGTGCCAAGGTGGCCCAAACATGCCACGTGGATTCCAAAATGCCACCTAGTTGGCTCAAACATGTCATGCGAGCTCCAACATGCCACCTAGGCTCCAACATGCCACCTAGCCTCCAACATGCCACCTAGGCTCCAACATGACACCTAGGCTCGAACATGCCACCTAGGCTCCAACATGCCAAGGTGGTTCAAACATGCCGCGCAGGCTCCAACATGCCACCTAGGCTAAAACATGCCAAGGTGGCTCAAATATGCCACCTAGGTTCCAACATGCTCAAACATGCCTGTGGGCTCCAACATGCCACCTAGGCTAAAACATGCCAAGGTGGTTGAAACATGCCACATAGTCTCCAACGTGCCACCTAGGCTCCAACATGCCACCTAGGCCCAAATATGCCAAGGTGGCTCAAACATGCCACGTGGGCTCCAACATGCCACCTAGGCTCCAACGTGCCAAGGTGGCCCAAACATGCCACATGGGTTCCAACATGCCAGCTAGTAGGCTCAAACATTCCAAGGTGGCTCCAACATGCCACAAGGGCTCCAACGTGCCACCTAGGCTCCAACATGCCACCTAAGATGCCAAGGTGCCTCAAACATGCCACGCGGGCTCCAACATGCCACCTAGGCTCAAGCATGCCACCTATTCTCCAACATGCCACCTAGGCTCCAACATACCACCAAGGCTCCAACATGCCAAGGTGGCTCAAACATGCCACCTAGGCTCCAACATGCCAACTAAGTCGATGTTCTGAGTCTATTAGAAGAGCCAATTTATGGATTGCGGGAAATGCCCATTCGTTGCCAGGACCATATGGAGAGGACATTTGAGACAAACTACTTTCCAAAAGGTGTTAAGGGTCCGTCTTCTGGCGTCAACACTGTCCCTCTAAGTGATGATACTATGCAAGATCCTGTTCAAAACGACTAATGATTGTCTACTTCCACACCAGGTCAAATTTGCATTTTATGCCTTCAAGAAATAAATGTGCACGAGCTTCATTTGTTATTATTCAACTTCCATATTAAATCCTTGATTCAGTTCCAAAGTGAAGTTTGTCATATGGAATAGGCCTGACCTGCACCAATTTCTCCAAAATATGATAAACATTTACGAAATTATCTTGTTCACCGTTGCAGAGCAGTTAAACACAGATGCTGCAATATACGTAATTGATCCTTGTGAATTTATTTCCTGCAGAAACACTTGTTCAGAGGGCGACATCAAGGATTTTATCGAAACATAATGGAGATTTGAAGAGGATTATCATTATAGATGATAACTCTTGATCTTAGAAATTGGTCTGCTGTCAGTTTCAATTGAAAAAAGATGCCAACACATAGAGGTTTCCGACAATCTCTACAAGTTAAATGAACGAGTGGTGCCGCTTCTCAGTTATAAAGTTTTTAATAATGTCAATTCATTGGAGGAGTATGGAGTAATCCCTCCATTTTTGTTGTAGCAAGGTCGTTCGGACATACTCTTGAACTCGTTCGTCTCCATCGCTTTTGCTCATCAAACTCCCAAATTAGGGGAAATTTGGCAATTTCTTATAATATAGGGGCATTTTCATAAGTGTCAAGAAATATGGGACATTTTAAAACAATTTCCCTAGTATTTTTTGAGTTTAAATATGCATCCAAGCAGTAGTTTAACCAATGGCTTAGATGGATGGCTTAGATCTTGATCTCCATCCTATTCTCTGATTGGCCCTTAGAATTGACGGTGGAGATTGGCGGTGAGATCAATGGCTAAGATGTCGATCCATGCCCTGTAATTTCATTGGTTGCCTGAGATTAACACTGCGCCTTGTGTTTTTCCTTTCCCTCCCTCGAATGGCTATGGCACAGAGAGGATGCTGCGCTGCTTTAGTGGTGATCCGACCACAGATCCAGTCCCCTCACTTCCTTGCGCCAATAGATGGACCCAGCTATGGCGTGCACTGGCCGGCCTCCCTGGATTCGACCAGGCCATATGCAGCATGCGGAAATGCGACCTTGCAGCTCCTGTCTGGCAGTTCCTTGTTCCCTTCAGAAAAATGCCTCCATGTTCGGCCGCTCCTTGTTCCCTTGTTCGGCCGCTCCTTGTTCCCTCCAGAAAAATGCCTCTGTTTGGCTATGGCGATACCAAATCCGGCAATGGCGCCCTGCCCCTGCGGCACATGGAGTAGAGTATGCTTTTGGCGCCCATGAATACTCTGCTAGTTCCAGAAGCTGCTAGTTTCGAAAGGGAATATTATTGAAAACAACTGATTTGGGGCTGGATGAGGTAAGAGAATTCATTGAGCATCTGTCTTTGTGGTATACAGGGGATTCTTACCATCTGATTGCAAATAACTGCTGTTTAGGGTTTCAGCTTACGAACCACAGGCGGCTCTTACCGGATTTGTGAGCTGAGAATTAATAGAACATCTATATGCTCGGGGTTTCATATATAGCTCTGTCTGCTACTCGAGGGGCATCTCTGACTTCCAGTACTCCTATTCTGGTTAGTGGTGCGTGCCTTTCAGCCCATATAGGAAAGGTCTTAGTCATCTGCTTTGGTTTTTTGACGTCTAAAATTGGTTGCTTGTTTTATATGCAGGCCATTCGATACAAATGGATGCTTTAAATGTTTATACTGGTCAGGTATCTGCGTATTCTTTACATTTTGGCCTTCTTCTTTCAAGGCAGCAAATGGGTGAATAGGCTCGCCAAAATAGGCGTTTGCTCTTTTGCTACTTGTGTCTTCTGCTATCGGCTTAAGATTCGAAATAAAAATCTCTTTCCGTACCGGTCTTCTACAGCGGTCTTAAGATCGAAATAAAAAGCTTTCTTTACAGCTTAGATTCGAGTTTGTGTTAAAATTTTGATCTAAAAACTCTGTTCAATTTCATTGTAACTTCTATTGCAATAATAATTCTGATTGTATTGTTTTCCCTATTGTCTTTTACAACAATAATTATTGAAATTTGGCCTCTAAAACACGCCTAAATTTAATGAACTTGGTTGGGTTCAATTCTCAAAAGTCTTTCTTAGCTAGATAGGCTTAAATTAAATAAACAAGAAAGAATAATAAAATGATGGCTGATATCATGTTTAAAATAAATATGATTATATTGCCTTCTAGAAACTAGTAAATACTGGATTTTTTTTATTTTTTTTTTAAATATATGCCACGTGTCACTACATGATTGGTTAAAGACATATTAAAAACAACATTTATTTTTTCTATATGTCATAATAATGCTTTCTTATTTAAAAAATAACTTGTTGATTTTATAGTAACTACATACTATAATGTGTAAAAACAATATACGATTTTTTTTCCCAAAAGACCATTGTAGAATTTTTTTGAAATTACCTATATTTTTATGAGGAAAACAATAATGGAAAACAATGGCACCTTTTAAAAACTACATATGGAGACAAAATATCAACAAATAGAAAATTGGAAACATTTAAAAACAACAATTATTTTTAAAACAATACATATAAATTTCTTGAAAATTATATATCCTTTTTTGTGAAAACAATATCGACTTTAAAAACTACAAGTGGAGAAAACAAAACAACACAAGTGGAGAAAACAAAACAACACATATTGAAAAGGAAAAAACAACTATTTTTTTCGGTTTTTCACGTGTACTAATATTTAAATTTACATGTGTTTTTTGAAAGATAAACAACGCGTGACTCCTAAAAAAAAACAGCAGTCAAGAAAAAAACCACACGTCGAAAAAGTTCGGTAAAAACAACATTGAAAAAAAGGACACGTTGACAAAAAACAAAAAAGTGCCAGAAAAACCACTGTGGGATTTTTTTGCCAAAAAACCACTGTCTCTTTGTGCAAATCCGGATAAACGGGCCACGTGGACTTTTGGGGCCATTTTGGTGTTGTTTTTGGCATAAAACAACACTTCCGTACAAGTAAAAAACAACTGTGGACCAAAATTTGGGGTCAGTGTGTGAGACGACCGGAGCAAGCCTCGTATAGTCTGTATATAGCATTCTGCAAGTCGACGGGGGTCCCTAGCTGTCTCAATCTATCCCACAACTTATCCCGAGGCACTGTGTCAAAAGCCTTTGCGAAATCCACAAAGCAACAATACAGATTCTGGCGTCGATTCCGGCTATCCTCTATGAGTGTTCGCAGAGTGAAGATATGGTCAATAGTAGAATGCCGGGGCGAAGCTTGCCTTGCGTGAGAGCCGCACTTCTCCATCCCTCTCGCCCAAAGTGTCAATCGCAGCTCAAAAGAATCGGCAAGCAACTTGGCAAAGGCGAGCCCGACCATCTTTGGTGCGATAGTTGGAACGTGTGGGGTCCCCCGCTTTGTATATGGGCACAACTCTCTTGGTAGTCCGGTCATGGGGAAGCCTTCTTGCAATGCTGTTGAAGAGTCTTTGTGAGAAGGCACCATTGGGGGCCCGCCCACTTGAGAAGCTCTGCCGCATACCATCCAAATCTGGCGCCTTCGGATTAGCGGCGTTGCAGGCCCATTATGACATCCCTTCCGGTAATGACCCGGTGCTAGGCCTGTCATGCGAATGCCCGGTGCGGCTTCCCATTGGGTCATCACAGGTGGCGCAAGTATCTCACCCATTGTTAGGGGTAATATTTCTGTGTGGGTTTGTGCGGGCTTACTCAAGACCTTTCTCGTAAGGCCCTAGGGTGGCGGTCTAGAAGACCAAACATCATTCTTGGGTGCTCGCAAGGTACACTGGCTTTCTTGGTCTTGAGGAAGGGCGGTATTGACGGGGCGGCTGCGGGCGAATGGTGGGTCCGGCACTTGGCGGAGCCATCGTTTCGACTCAGAGCATTAGATCATCGAACCGGTGATTGCGAGGGAAGGTGATTGCAGCCCACGTGGATCGCCGAGGCGGCCTCTCCCAAAGCATCTGTCCCCTACCCTCGAAGGATTTGGTTCAATTTGGGCGTCCTTTGTTGAAGTGTGGGGAGTTGCGGCACTCGGCGACTCATGCTCAAGCATCCTCGCATAGACCGCCGCGCATGATCATAGTCGGGGCCAAGCCAGGTGGTACATGGGGTGTTGGGGCAATGGGTGCTTTCGGTTGGCACGCCAATCTATCTGCAAAACGGGGCTGATGGTGAGTCTACTTCCTCGTCCGACCACCGTCCCGACAACGGAAGCGAGTGATCAAGTGTAGGCATTGCTCGTGCTTGCTAGCACGTAATCCACCTGCTGGTGTGCCGCCCCTGGTTCTCGTCTACAAGTGAAGCGGTGGAGGGGCGGCCAACGTGTGCTTGACCCATTGCAAATGACCAGGTCAAAGATCTTGCCAACAACGGCCATTTTGCCGGCCATACCGTGTCACACGGTACGTCATCGGCGCCCTTGGCCAAACCATCTCTGCGGGGTCCATTTGCAACACATCCTCAGCTAGAGGTGCAAATTTTGGGATCCGCTCTGTCCTCAGGCTTGGCGCATTGAAGTCTCAAGCAACATGACCTTGCCCAATTGTGCATGCTGGCGTATGTCATCATATAGATCGACATAGGGCTCCTGCCTGTCCACATCCAAGTGCATGTGGTAAAAGTTGCTCTCAGCATGTGGGAAGTAGCAAGCCGCCACAAAGAGAGGGCTGCCATCGATGTTCTGCACTCGTACCCACAGGTATCTGTTGTGCCTGTCTGCCTTGCACAAGGAGACCGATTGGGCCAAGGCTGTCTGGTAGTAACACGCAATTCCTCCGTGTCTTCGTTTCCTGGTGCACTCATTGAAGACGGAGTAGCGCTGGTATCCTGGCAAATCAGGTAGCCTGTGACAAGCATGTTCCCATGTTTCCATGAGGAAGAGTAAATTATAAGTGTATGAAGTACTTAATTAAGTTGAGTTAGTAAGTTTTAGCTTTTGTTTTAGTCAAAACAGACATCCTAGGCCAATTCGAGAGGATGTCTCACACGTCGCGTCAGGACCGAAAATGAAAAGTTCATTATTGGTCTGGGCGCAACGTGTGAGACCATGCCCCAAAAGTGCCCAAAACAGCTCCAAATCGACCAAATAAGGGGTCAATTCTGCCTAATTCGATGAGTCCAGCAGAATTAGACCCTTATATCACCCAAATTGGATAAGTTTAACCCATTTAGAGCCAATGTCTCACACGTCGCGCCAGGACCGAAAATGAAAAGTTCATTATTGGTCTGGGCGCAATGTGTGAGACCTCCAAACTTTGAACCTCCATAACTTGAGCTACAGAGCTCCAAATCGCCTGAAATTTGTTGCAATAGGACCGTTAGACAGTTTAGAATCTATTTGGCTAGAAATGTCAAACCCCAGCTCAAAATGACCAAAATTGCTCAAACCCTTGAATTGTTTTTCCAAACTGTGGTTTGTTTGTAAATAGAAGCATACCCCATTAGTACCTCACAAGTATTGCTCTCGGCTCAAAGCTGATGCCTTACTCCTAGATAGAAGTGCCCAAGAACACCCCTTTGTTATAGTCATCTAGACCTCAGCATAGCAACCCAAGTCCAACTATTGATACATCACCTCTGCTCATGCCAAAGGCATAAACCTTGACCTAATTTTGTGTCCATCTAATAGAGTTTGACTTATACAGCCGCCACATTGACACTCCCTATTGCCAGGATACCTAGAAAGGAGCTAGAGTCTAGAGCTGCCCAAGTCACTCCATGTGTAGAGATTGGACTCCCCCAAACCAACTTTGCTAGGACCTTAGAGTAGGCCTCAAACATCATGAAGGCCTTGCAAAACAAACCTCAATTCATGCCATACCACACGTCCTAATGCCCATAGACTTGTAGATTATAGATATGTCTCCAGTAATGCTGCTCGAGCCATCTTGCTTGCTTATAGAGCCCAGAATGTTGTAGGAGAGCCCTTCAAGTAGACCCTTAGACTCTAGGATATATGAGCGTTGCTTTCGAAGTACAGGGCCAGAGCCACAGAAGAGCTAGAGGCGCAACTTCTTGAAGACATCGAGGTCCCAGCCGATGTACAGACAGATAAGGAGAGGAGACCGAAAAGGCAGACCCAAGAGAGGGAAGCACAACGACAAACACCTCAACCGACAAACGAGTAGAACAGGACACCACCGGACCATCATCAATCTTCATCAAATGGGAAGAATATTTGGTAACCAACGACATCAAGAATCTTCTAGATGTCAACCTCCCGGCTACCACGTCCACGAGGTCACATCAAAAAGAGGATCTCGATGCCTTCACCAACTCGACGCACATGAGTTTCAAATGGAAGAACGCAAGGCAGCAAAATACAGGTGCAGGAAGACGTTAGACATCGATGCCGCGTTGGCATCACGACCTAAGGTCAGAGGGCATAATCTTCCGTCGAGGAGAGAAGTCATGGTGACACAGGAGCGTATAGAAACTGGAGGGAAGACAACCACGACCTTGCAGCCCAACAGCTCAAGCGAATGTCATGCAACGTCAACAAAAGGAGCAACCAAGCTAGGCAACCACAAAGCACCTAAGGCTGACCAGGACGAGATTCCAGCTCCCTTGCACCAGCAGGAGAACTTTCATCGGTTCCAAAAAGTAGGAGACCAGGAGGGGGAGGAGACGCATATCAGGAAAGGAACATCTCCAACTTGAAGGCCTATATCAGCATTAGGGGCAAGATCAAGGAGGAGAATATTCCGTTCGAACAAGAATTCGGGACCCAGAAACACCTAGAAACCAAAGGAAGGACGACTTTACTACGTCAGCCAAGGAGTGCGAGACTCGAATGGATAGGACCCAAAGGACGGAGGAGACGACCTAGCCAGCAGGTACAAATCACGCAAAGGCGATCAGGAGGAGCTATGGTAGGTGCAATGGAGACCTCCACACTTCCAGGCACAGGAGAGGCACCTCGAAATGAAGAAAAGCCCAAGCAACAGAAGTTGCACTCAGAAATTCAACCTGCGGACGAATGACAATGTCTGCCTACCGACCACGATCTCAGAGCTTTGAAGACATTCAAGAATGCCCGACTGCAACAGCCAGGTGACCCTACTCAAGCGATCAATGGCACCGCACATCGGCAATCTTGCAACGACACACCGCATGTAGGGACGTTGAGCGATCACCGCATTCCTTACGACGGACATACACAGTAAGGAGGAGCATCTTTTTAAAGGGATCACATCGATGAACACTCTTCGCAACTTGGGGTGACGAGCTCGGATCAGACATGAAGCTCAACAATAGTAGCAGCACCTCAAGGAATCCCGGAGTCAACCAGAACGAAGAAGATGCAGCAAAACCGAAGAATCAAACGCGATAGGAGGAGCGAAAACCCTAAAGGAGTATAAACATTCAAGTAGATCTTCGTAGTTGTTTTGGAAAAGTGGATGAATTAAAATCCCAATGTAAATGCGTATATGTCTATTGTATATCTCAGGCGTTCACAGATGTAGTGGAGAAACATGAGTTTAGACTTAGATCAGGAAGCTCCTTCACTTCGACTACCAAATGAGGAAGCAAGGAAGCACAACTATAGCCTAAGATCAAAATGGAAGAGCAAGTACGAGGGAGAAACGACCAGAGCCCAAGCAAACCTTCGACTCCAAACACTTCGGGAAGTGCCCTCAAGTAGAAGACCGCTCGTCCACCCAATGTCAGGACAAGAGACAACACCGGTCATGTCAAGATCATCAGCGCTGCACCAGGACATCGTCAGGGTGCAACACTACCTCTTGTGGCAGTGGCAACACTTGACGAACTTATGACACGAGTGGCCTCAACAATAGGAGGAACGACCCGACATCAACGAGCCAACTAAGAAGGCAACATCTCAACGACCATAATTCCACCTTGTAACATAGGGTGATGCGCTATGACACGTGCATTAGATGGAGATGCACTTACGAAAGGCACCGCGACGAGAAGATATGCCTTCAACAACTAGGTGATGGCTTCGTCAAGTACTCCTACCAGTAATTAGAAGAGAAGAAGCCGATTATATCTCCGACATGTGGCACGTCAAACGCCCAAGGTAGAAGCATTTGACACCTTAACGACAAGGATAGCAACTGAAGCTCCTTCGGCAAAAAGAGAGTTCAAGATAATAGCCAGGCTATTCAACGACAAGAGTATATCTAAGGCAGGTACTTCTTCAACTCAAGGGTCAAGCTGCGTAGATATAAGGATCCATCATCCCAACAATATAGCCAGCAGGGAGGAGAGCCATGATGCTTTACTTGACAGAGAGACCGACATGCATAGAGGGACAAAGATCAGGAACTGAAAGCTCGAGAAGTGCTAGCAACCGACTTCTTCCACGAGCTCCCTAGAGGCAACGGGATGATCAAAACTGACGAGCACAATCAAAGCCACCGGAAGGTACCTCAAGACAAGAAGACGGCATAGCACTGAGGAACGTGACAACGTCCAAGCCATGTGATCGAAGGGATCAAACAAGGAGGATTGGAAGCTCGATGGAGAAGCAACTAGGCGAGGCGAGCCGATGACTTGCACGCGGACTTGTATGCAACTTGGTGAACCCAAGGATAGACGATTCAAAGAACAACTGCAGAAGAGAACAACTCCAGAGGAGTATAGCCAAAGGAATCGCGCACAACCTCAAGAGACGCCTCCAAATAGCTTCAAATATCATGAAGGGAACAATTACTGCCCGAGAACAGGATCAGGAAGCAGACCGAAATGCCGAAGCATCAACGACCAGCACACCTTTAGTTAGAATGTGATACAAAGCGTGTTGTGCCATAGCTGACAAACATCGGAGGGCCCAAGTATATCAACAAGTTACCCCGGAGTACGAGCTGATGTACAAATAGGAGGATATAGATCGTCAACACCATTGCACCGGGAGGAACACCGATGACATTACCAAGGAGTAGGTGTGCAACTCGAAGGGAGGCACAAGGGGGACCTAATAGCTCTAGTAGTAATTGTAATTATGTAAGTTATATGCTTTGCATATATAGTTCCCTTGTTATTCCTTCCCTCCCATAGCGTAACAGATCAAAGGAAGAGATGTCAGGCAATTTGCAGGGGTGAAGCAATCAACATCCTCAACACTCTTCAGGCAACAAAAGGACTCGACGTATGAGACGTCGATGGAGTCGAAGAAACAATATCGAATACAGAGTCGTCCTTTAGCTGCCAAGACAAAAAGTTCAAGATGAAAGATCTTTTTCAACGGCGCCACCTTCGGGCTTTTGAAAAGCGGCATGGAAGATTTCAAGTGATCAACTACACCATCAAGCCACCAGCAATGAGAGGCTTCTAACGAACAAAGTCAACCTCTACATCAAAGGGGAGCCACCGTCAAGGAGACTGAAGTATCGAGCGACTCAGAAGAACGTACCTTGCTACTTCAAGCAGGCAAAGAGTGGATGAGCTTCTAGCAAGCTCAGGGATCTAAGGCCATGGGGCCTAGTAGGTTAAATGTACGGACGGCAACATCCATATTGGGATTAGAAGGCATTGCCGGATATTCTCGCTGAAAGGATTGCCCCAATATTGAGCTAAGCGTCAAGGATTGGGAAGGAAACGCATAGGAGTGACTAAAATTTTAAACGATTGTTAACAGTCATCCAACGTATTGAAACCACTTGGTGAGATTGATCTCCTCGCTAAGAAGGAATCATTACTAGGATAATTGTTGACCATGTATAAATCTAGCACCTCCAAAAGAATAATCCAACCGAAAGAAAAGAAGTAATCTAACAAGTCCGGCCAACTTGTTACGATGGCATCAATTCGATTGGTAGGAATATTCCAAGAGTTTAACTAAGAAAGGGGGAATCTCTAGAATATAAAAGAATAATACATGTAAGGTACATCTAAAATAAGAATTATAGTAATCAAATAGTCTTTTGAGACAAAAGGAATTGTCGTCATGACAAAACCTTGTGGTTTAGAATCGTTCTAACTAAGTAGGTAACCCATAACTATATTGAAATAAATGATAACATAATATGTACAATCATCTTAGATGGGTATATATGTCAGCTAAGGCTAGTAAATTAATGCGCTAAGTAAGAAGAGTATAACCTCTTAAGGGGAGAGAATAGATATGACGTTGTGTACAACGTCATTGAAGGGGTGCAGGACCATTTTCTTTTCGAAAAAAGTGGGGGGGCTCAATCTTATGATTGAACGTACTTGCATCGAATTGACCGACCCGTAGAATAGAGTTCACTCCGGCAATGGCCGAAGCGAAGGAACAAGAGGCCTTCAACATGCGAGACTAACATGGTAGCTAACTACACCAATGAAGTGGAGCAAAACTATGGGAGCAATGCAACGACCAAGTCATCTCCAAATTACTCCACGCCGGCTCAATGGGTGGATGCGTTCTAGCCTTAGGTAAGGCGTGCGCATGTATTATAAGCTTTAATGTGTCTTATTGATAAGTTAAATATAGATCCTAATAACTGCATAGAATTTGGTGTACGTATATTTATCATAGGGAAATAAGTTAAAGAACAACGGTAATGTGAGGTAGCATGTTAATTAATCCTTCGCAAGGATGCAATTCCTTCCAAGGATAGCTATATGACCTCGCGGTCCTTATAAAAATAAATAGAAAATAGAATTCAGATATACTTAAGTGCATCTTAGGGATATACTTCCAAGGATAATGCAGGACCCAAGGAAGAGAATAAGAAGCACATCTAATTCTTGTGTATGATAATTAAACCTTGTCTATGTAACAATAGGTCTAAATCAGGGTTATTGTTTAAATAATCGCGATCTAAAAGTCGTTAAATATTGCAAAGCTTAGAGTAAATATAATTGTACTATCGGAAGTAATGTATCCGATACTATGATAATGTTAATTCATAAATATTACCTTAGGGTAATTATGTTAATCACATGCGTTAAAGGAGCCAGCAAAAATCGGCTCATGTCGATTTGTGTTTAGATTAATTTCATGTGTAGTTAAGATTAATCTACGCATGCAACCTATGCCAGGTATGGGTTGCATGCGTATTTACCGATGATGGGACCACTACGGTGATCTCTAGGACGTGGTGTAATGTCAATGTAGGCATGACCACGGTTCCGCTTGGATGAGTGGAAGGTAGATTAAAAAGTCTACTTCCGTCCCACGGAAGTAGACGACCTCGAGAGATAAGAGGTCATTCATGAATGCATTGATAGGAAAACACCTCTAGTCAATGCCTACGGGGAGGACCCTATCCTTCATGCCCAAATACGGGAAGGTCCCTATCCTCCACGTCTCAGGCAACTAAAGGTGTAGGCATGAGAAGCATAGAGGCATTATAGGGCGCTGTCTCTACGGCCACGATGGAAGAAGCATCCTCTTCCTACGCCGGGAGATTAGTCATGCATTCATGTAGATAGATGGGGTGGTTCCCTTATAACCAACTTTAAATTAATATTCTAGCGTGGTGTGAATCCAGGAGGCCAATGAAAACGAAGACCCGGCGGGGAGTCGCATCACGAGCACTTGCATAAATAGTTCTAAAGTAGTAGTGATTTCTACCATTGAAACTAATCGCTTAAATCTTGTGTAAGCTAGTAAATATGTAATTATAGATATTGTAAAATTAATGCCGGATTTCAAGGTGCAAAGACTTGCAACACGAATTTTGTTAAAACGTGTTGCAAGGGATGAAGAGTACCTTAGAAGTGTAAATTTTGTATGAAATTGATAAACTTTGATAAACTTTGATAAACTTAAATGTTGTATTAAGTAAGGTTAGTAATTACCTTGCGTTGATTAAGTTATGAAGTGATAAGTTAATTGGATAATGGAATAGTACAGTAATGTCTTAAACATTACCCTAGAATAATTCTAATAATTGTGTAAGTATAATAATAATAAATTGTATGCATCAAGTTGATTACAGGTTAAGAAGATCCCAAGGTGGGGAGACCCACGATGCTGCGGACAGCATCATTTCAAGGTGGGGAGAATGTGACGTTCCAGCACAGTATACGGTCCTAAGACGTATACTGTACTGCCTCGTCACACGTACACGCCATTCCGACTGACGTGTACGCCAACGTGTAGCCGAGCAGGTAGCACCCTAGGGGGCAACTTGCAAGGTGTGTGCATTTAATTATGGGCACAATTGCCCATATGCACACTTATCCATGTGTGTGTCAATGTGTACACATTTATCCATGTGTACACATTTACCCATGTGGATATCCTAGGCCACTTATTTAATATAAGTGGGGCCACATCCAATTATCCCACATGCCTAAAGGGGATAATGGGAACCCTAGCCCTAACCCTTTGTCTATATAGGTTAAGGAAACCCTAACTTGCCATTTTCGTCCATAGGGTTTTAGGGCTCTGTTTTGCTTGCTCCAGAGTCAAAACCGCATCCTGCACTGCGGCCCGAACCCAACCTTCGTTAGTTTCCCAATCTAGCTTCATCTTCTAGCGGTGCAGAAAGGTGATGGTCGAAGTTCAGAGCGTGAGGAGCGAGCCGAGGGGATCAGGTATTTCGTCAATTTAATAGCCTAAACCGTCTTCAATCATCGAATCAGTAGGTTTAGCCTATTAAATTGCCCATAGCAGCCATCTAGATCTCTAGATACCAAGCTCTAACTAAAGAACCTAACTCTATGATATAGATTAGATCTTGTTCTTTAGTTCTTCTGTGATATGTATGATGATGTATCTCTGTGGACTCATTGTATTGGGAAGGGGGGTAGAGACCCTAAAGCTTGGTAGTTGATGCTCCTAGCTAGCCTCTTTAGCACACTGTAAATTCGGCCTGTGTACAAGAACCCACCTGGTTGTGGGTGAAGGGGCCAGACTAGCTTATAAGGAGGTTCGTGTTCTGACCCTTGAACGATCCCTCTGGTGTGTAAGGCCTACCGGGGATCTTTGTGGACTAGGTCTAATGGCTTGCCACTGAGTGTGGGCAAGGCATGGGGCTCGACACTGCGGGAGTGATGCGCCACTCTCCATTGGGTTCAAGTCGAATAAGGGCGGTGGCCCTCTAGTCACCTTGAGTCAAGATGTAGATCTCGGAGGGAGTGATCCCTACCGCCCCATCGGGAACCGGGAGATGCAACCCGGGGAATAGCCCCTTTGGCTATGCATCCCCGCTGCCACTCTGTTCCAAGTTCAAGTGCAAAGTGTGGAGGGGCAGATGGAGTGGACTACCCTAAGCCATGTTCTTATGCCAGCCAAATCCATTGCCATGAATTCTGTCTGCAATGACCTCTGGAGACCCAAGCTTGTCAGTCCATCCCTGTGTCTGAGCCTTGGGTAGGATTCCCTATGTGATGTGCTGATCTTTGTCTATGCAGATATGTGGTGAACCATCCTTTGAGATGGTTATGTGATGTTGATGTTGTATACTGATATGTATGTTTACGCTTCCGCAGCTAGGTAGGCCCTGAGGGAGACAGGGTAAATGACCCCTTCATTCTTCCCAGTGGAACTCTTCAAGGTTGCAGTGATACGTGGAGGGCCCTATATTAGCATGGAGCTGGTATGGGGGATGAACTCATGTTTGTATACGGTGAGTGCACCGTATATGAGTAGGGGACGTCACAAGAATGAATTGTGGGACAAAGCATGTAATTTCATCCTTAAAAAAGACAGATGAAAATGCAAATTACGTAAAAATGATACAACTACCATATGCATCACATTCACATACCACTTTCAAGCAAGCAATGACAATCTAGATTAATACAGGAAAAACATGTCAAAACTCAACTCTTAAATCTTGTTCCTCCAAGTAAATCTCATGCAAAGTGAACTCCGCTATTGTAGATCTACTCTTATGCAAAGATCTTGCCTATTACAACAATTTTTGAAGATAATAGTCCCTTATGTTTTAAAAAAAACACTTTATCAAAATACGAGACTTTTTTTAAATGCTTCTTAATTTTTCAAATTTCAAACCAAAACCTCTCTCCAAAGCCTGCGTTACTGCTAGTACAATTTTTGTGTTCAATGATCTTTCTTATGTAAGGACATTAAAGAATAGAATAGAGTAGAATGTATTTTTATTCTACTGAAATCAATTAGCTTATGGGACCCAAACAAAGAGAACGACAAGTGTATTACTGTCAGGATTAAAACCCCCCCTGCCACAAAGGGTTCCGAGGGAAAAACCTTTGCAGTCTTAGGTATACTATGACATGTACAATGAGAAATAGGGTACAATTTATTACCGCCCCGAAGGACATGTTTGAGTGCATGTATGCAAGATCTCTTGAAGATATGATCCTACCAAGTCCTTCGAGGATGTAATAGCACATGTAACGGCTGGTTGGGCAAGACCAACTGGACATATCGTGTCCAGATTTGACCGAATGCTGGACAAGTATGAAGGGCATAGCATTCATCCTCAATGGCACACTGACAAATCCCGTTCTTGCATGCCCCCTGAGTTCATCTGCATGCCTCAATGTGGAGGCGATGCGTACCTGTGCAGATGGAGACTATTACCCTACGCTTCTTCATGGGCAAAGGCGTAAATAGGTAGCGCTGTAGGCCTCTTGTGAGCATAGGATTGATTTGATGCTGGTAGTGTGCCATCTTAACCTAGGCCAGAGCACATATATCCTAGAATTTGCTAAAGAAGCATGCATCAAGATACAACTGCACGTGATTATGATCTTCCTCAGTTTGGACATTGATGCATCTGTATGCCTGGACATTCCACCACGAGAACCACTGAGCATGTTTTTCCTTGTCGCAGGCATTAAGGCATTGTGCGTGCCATGATATAAACAAGATTGGGGAGGCGAGCATCACCCATATCGACCACCTTCTAAAGGTAGATGATAGTACGGCCCTTTGAAGGGCAGGAACCTGTCTCCTATAGCAGAATCTGATATGGAACTATGGACTTCACCCCAAGCGCTCGAGCTAAGAATGCCTTCTGCACCTGCTCCAGATCATTCCAGGTGGTGGGGGATATCACCAGGCTCCAAACCTCAACCACTCATAAGAGAACGGATTCCACCAAGGCTTGGAACAAGTATGACTGGTGGTCCTAGGCATATAACCTTACTTTGTGGCTATTGTTCTGCATGACATATAGTGCTTTCCAGCCTGCTGTGACATGAAACTAGATGGAAGCATCCTAGTATATGGTAGTAGGAAACTCCACTCCCAAATACGTGTAGGTGGGAGTCATCTCTATGTTTTGGCCCTGATAGATGAAGGAGGAAATCTGTGACTGGCGTGAGGATGAAAAGAGCAGCATCTTGGTCTCGTCCAAGTTAACTCGCATGCTAGTGAATTGGCAGAAGATATCCAGAGCATCCAAAGGGTGCTGCATATCATCTAGGGTGTAGACCAAAGGTCCGTGTCACAAAGATAGATGAGTCGCCGGATAATGTGGTGCAAGATCCCCGGTGTTTAGCAATTCAAGCTTTCAACTGGTCAATATATGGAAGAAAGTGGGGGCCCTGGCGTACTCCGATGACGACTGGCTGTTCTGACGTTGTCAATCTGCTTGAGCATATCTCATATAGCCTGTATATCGTATTTTGCAAATCCATATGATCCCCCAACTACCGTAATATGTCCCACCACTTGTTCCGAATGCACAATGCCAAAATGCGCAATTGTTGATAATCCTTTTTCCCAAAAATAGCTAAATCAGGTTCCACAATATTGAAAAGCTTTGCAACCACTGTTGCAACACCCCTAAAAGAAATTTGCCTATTTTGTCCACACAGAGGCTTTTCTAGCTCTTCAACTCGGATCCATGTCTGATGGCCAGGTACACAACTATTATTTTCATAGTTTTCTGTACCTCCTCCATATAAATCATATGGGCTAAAGACTTTGTCACTACCAAGTTGCTGCAAGAACAAATTTACATGGTTAGAGAAAAATGTCATGTAGACTAGATAAAAGTTTATAGAATGGAAGACCTCTACAAATTTATTATCAATGAATATAATTTGGCCAGGAAGTTTTATGATATTCTAAACACAAGAAACTATTAGCCACTATCCCCGTTTTGAACTCGATGGAGTTTAAATGATATGATGTTTGATGTTAAAAGCAAACATACAACGAGTAACATCCCAGGCGCTATGTAAAATATGCACAAATATAGGCAGAGTTTGATAGGATGAGACCTCAAGCTTCTGAAGGTCACCCTCCAAATCTCTTGGGTATGATTGCAAATCTTCACGAGGGGCAAACGGACCAGGATTAACATAGATGGACACAACCACATAGTCAGCCTGCCTCTTTGCTTCTTCTACTAAAGACAGGTGTCCGAGATGCAAACAACCCATAGTAGGAACCAAAGCAATTTGTTTCCCTGCACGATGACAAGTACGTGACCAGCAGCGCATTGCGTCCTTATCTCTGATCACTTCCAAAACACCCATCTTCCTGCACCTCCTGCATTCCACCACGTCATCCTTTCCATTAGAATTTTAAGATCAAAAAGACAAAATCTGCATTTCAATTAACAACGTCTACAATATTTTTCATGGGGCATTCCTAATCCTCTTGTTATCCAAATAGTCTAAGATATTGCACCTGTATTCCTGCAATAAGTCCATACTCAATGCCCCGTTGCCTATGATTCTCATAACATAGCATGGATTGTATGACTTTCTTTTGAACAACAATTTAAATGCTTTCTAGCGACGCACCATATCCCTCAAATCTATAAGAAGTAAACTTATGTAGAACTAAAGTGCTAGATTTATTCCCTTTCCCGAAGCTATGGCTAAAGATAAAATAAAGATAGAGCGAAAGAAGACCCTGTTACAGAAAAACTATGGTAATTCCAGCATCTCCACACATATTTTTTGCTCTGGTTAAGATTTTAAGGTCCAGAAGATGCATTCTCACATTTTCTGTTCTGATCATTATAATGTATGTGTACAGACAGTTATTAATATCCATTTGCTATGTGCCGATAAGGTTTTTGTCTCTTGTGCCTACTGGATCTATGTCCCTTTCGGATGCTCTTCCTCTAAGGCCTTAAGCCAATTTGGGGCGCTACTAGCCTGCTCATAAGACACTTGGGCGATAAGAGTGTAAGTGTACCTGTAGTTAACAGTAGCCAAAGCTCCTAAACAAGCAGATCTCCTTAAGAAACAAGCTGCTCGAGTAACTGTCCCTTGCATGCCAAAGTATCTCCGGGTTAGGTGAGCAGCCAAAACCTGTTCATATACTTTGAGCTGTTCATCAAGTGCGTATAGTCTGATTTGTTCATGTGGCCTATACTCGAACCTAGGTGCACCAATCTACTGTCAGATACATCTCATCATTTGAAAGCAAGAACTTCCCTTGCCTATCAAACTGTGGTCTGAAACTGTGAATGACATGTACGGCAATTTCCAATTTTATTACAGTCAGACTGCAATCCTGATAGAAGTCCACGTTACTTTGAACTGATGTTGCAATACGTAGATATGGGGAACAACCCTTTAAAGTTTAAGTAGCTGAATGATCCTTTCTGTTTCACTAATGCCACCTATGAGCTCCTCTTCAAACACTTTATCTTATTGATGGTATCTGGTATGTTCTTTGCATTATGAAGAGCTCCTTGATCAATCTGCTCCATGATGAGCATTTCTTTCCCTATAAATATTTTTTCACGGGGTGCAGGAATCTTCAAGCTACTCCATGTGTCCTTGAAAGCCTAATCTGACATGAGCTGCCTTCTTATCATTCTATTGACTAAAGCCCAAAAATTCAAGGCTTTCTCATCCTTGGCTGGATCTGTCACTGCCTTCCTGTCCTACTTCAATACACATTTAAGATCAACAAAGCAACCTCAAAGAGGTCCTTCCATAGTTGGAACTCATTGCTATATCTTCTGTAAACTCATTGCTCAAACATTTATACATAGCTGGTATATAATGTGTTTATAAAGTACTCTTTTTCTCTCTTCATGTAGATCACCCATGTTTTGGCCTGTAGAGATAATATAATGGATATATAGGAGTGCATTCCAGCAATGACTCAAACCATGGATTATAGGTTGTTTTTACCATTTGGACAAATTGCACTTGGCCCCAGGCATAATAGAAATGCATTTTAAATCTATAGCAGAGAAGGTTGTTTATACAAACCTCAAGTAAGAATTTGGAGCTTTAAAATTCAACAAAATTTGAAGCCATTAAAGCATCTAGTGTCGGACGATTCACATGGAGCAAAGCAATTTTGAAGCAATGACCATCAATTGCCTTCTATCACCTGCAACAAAAAATTAGAAGGTGTCAAAATCTATGCCAACCAAAAAATATCAAAATACTGGATTCCATTAACTCAATGAACATATGAGGCTAGATTCTTACAATGTTACATCACAAACAACTTACCCAAAGTTAAGCACATACTTGCAAAAGACTCGGTAGATGCTCCTGGTGCCTTCCACAAATGAAAAAAAAAATCAACAACATAATCTGCATTGACCATCTCAGACTTTATAACCAAAGAATGCTCGCCTTGATAAAGCATTATTTGCGTGTCTGATATGGGAACATTCTTATTTGCTTAGACATTTGAAGGACATTAGAAAAGGGAAAAAAAAGGAGAGAGAGAAAGAAAAATAAGAGCTTTTTGCAGGCATCAATAAGTGCATTCCAGACAGTATGGCTGGGCTGCAAGGGCATGCTACCAATAAAATCATGTGCTTCGTCCAATTTTCCCATGCGAGCAAGGTGGTCAATCAAGCATGCAAAGTGTTGCTCTTTTAATAGAACACAAAAAAAATGAGATATCAAACTTAAGTAGTGGAACCCATTGTCTAAGAAACCCGCATGTCAGGCATGAAGAAAGAACAGAGACACATGTTCTTTAATACTTGCAAAATATTTTTCCCATTACCATGTTGAGCATATCCTTCAATCATGGCATTCCATGAAACAAGGTCCCATTCTTTCATCCTATCAAAAATGCCGTACACATGTTTGATGCTACCGCATCTTGCAAACATATTAATTAGTGTATTCTCTACTGAGATATCTGATCTCCACTGAGATCTTATGATCCAAGCATGTAACTCCTTTCCTCTTCCTAAAAGGCCAAGATTTGCACATGCATTAAGGATGTTAATAAAAGTGAACTTGTCCATTTTAATATCATTATCCTGAATTTCATGAAAGAGATCGAGCATGCCTTTCATAGCTATTATGAATATATCCTGCAATTATTATATTCCATGACACGGTATCATGCAAAGGCATCTTATAAAATACTTCATATGCATCAGTTAGCCTCCCAGACTTTCCATACATATCAATAAGAGCATTACTTACTATGGTATCTAAACCAGACTTACTTGTAATTGTCAGAATATAGGCATGGACCCACTTTCCGATATTGAGAGATCCCAAACTGGTGCAGGCACATACCATATTCATACAGGTTACTCTATCTAGTTTTCTTCCCTCTTTGCTCACTTGTATGTAGAAGCTACTGATGTCTCTGTCATATTCAGCACATGCTCCAAATATTACAGTCCATGCAAAAGCATCTGGAGAATCCAACCTCATGAATATCTTATGTGCATCTTCAACAAAACCACTTTTGACATACATATTCATGAGAGAACTTCCTAATAAGTTATCTAAATCATGCCCTCCTTTGATAACCTTAGCATGACCTATTCTTCCTTGCGCCAAGGCTGTTAATCTGCTGCATGCGGTAAGAACAGTTACAAACGTAACAGTATCGGGTTTTACATTTCGTTTTTGCATTTTCATAAAGAGCTTAAGTGCAGCCTCTTCGTTGCCATTATGCACATATCCAGAGATCATGGCTGTCCATGGAACGATGTCACCTGTACTTAATTTATCAAAAACCTGGCGCGCAAACTGTGGACACCCAAGTTTTGAGTACATATCAACAAGCGCACTTCCAACAAAATTATCTGTCTCACAGCCAGCTATCTTAATAATCTCATGGAGTTGTTTCCCCTGATAAAGCAACCCTAAAGTGGCATATGCTTGGAGAATATAAATAAAGGTGAGCTTGTCTGGACGTACATGTTCCTTTTCCATATCTTCATAGAGTCTAACAACCTTATCAGCACTTCCATTTTCAATGTTTTCCGCAATTACTGTATTCCAAGAAACCACGTCATGAGCAAGCATACTTTCAAAGACCTAATAGGTGCTAGTTCTACACCCACAACAGATGTAAAACCTGAGCAATCAGTTTCCTATATGAGTATCAGATCCTTTTTTTCTTAATATATAGCTATGGATTAGTTTTTCCTGTTCTAAAGCACAAAATTTAAGAATATTAATAAAGGTAATCTTGTTAGGAACCAGTCCTTCATGCTGCATGTTCCTCAACAGCCCAAATGTCTCTCCAACATTTTGCTGTTGCATGTGTCCAAAGATTAGTTCATTCCATGAAACAACATCCAAAGTACGCATTCTAAGGAAAATTTCAGATGCTTCGATGATGTCTCCGCATTTGGAATACATATGGATGAATGCATTTCCAAAAAGATGTCCAAGCTTAATCGTCAGCCCATATGCATGCACAAGTTTTCCATGTCCTAAGGCCTCCTTATGTGTAATTGGAGGAAGAAATGAAATGAAAGTAAACTCGTCCAGAACCAAGCCACTGTTATACATGTGTCTTACAATCTTGAAACTTTCTTGGACATGCCCACTCCGAGTATATCCAGCAACCAATGCATTCCAAGAAACTAAATCACGTATAAAGAGCCTGTTAAATACGTCTTCTGCATCCATAATGCTTCCACATTTACCATACATGTCAATGATTGTATTTCCCAACATAACATTTGACTGCAATGAGAACTTAATTACAAGAGCATGGCCCCACTTACCATGTCCCAAATAGTTAGATCTAGCGCAAAAGTTGAGAAGGCCAATAACACCAACCTTATCTGGCCTCATGCCACCTTGCTGCATTTGTTTACAGATGCTCATAGCCTCCTTAAAACCCCCTCCAAGGGCATACAAATTGCTACAAATGCTAAGAATACAGATGAAGGTGACTACGTCTGGTTTCAGTCCAATTTCTTGCATTCGTTGAAAAAGCACAAAAGCCTCCTGATCATAACGTTTTGAATATCCTCCAATTAAGCTAGTCCAAGTGTATACATCCTTCCCAAAAATCGTCGTAAATAATAAAGCAGCATCCACTAGGCTGCCGCATTTTATATACATGTTTATAAGTGTATTCCATGCATTGATGCCGGGCTCTGGTGGACCTTTTATTTTATGAGCATGAAGGCGTTTTCCCTCACTAAGTGCATTTGCACATTTTTTAAGACAATAACAGTAATAAACTGATGTGCTTCTTGTACCCTCGTGCAATTTATCAGATATTTCTTGTATACAATACCCCGTATTAAAAGATGCAACACACCGTTCTCCTCTTCTATGGACAGTCTCACATGTGAACAAAGTATCGGTGGACCAATATAATGGGGGCATATAGTTACAATCATCATTTCCACAAGCAGAAGGAATGACGGCTTTCAAATCCATTGAAAAGAAGATTTTCCAGCTCTAACTACATACAGAAAATGAATTCCAGAAGCTCAAACGACATATACAAATTGAGAAAAATTCAATTTCTTTGCTATCAAGATATTGTCGGCAGCTAATAAATTACTATACAGCAGCACAATCTCTTAAATATTCCATCCACATCTGCAACAATCGTTTAACTTAAAATTATAATGCTATCATTAATTTTAAGTCATTCCATTTATCTACAATAATCATTCATACCATCAAAGAGAAGAAAGAAGCAAGCGGAGACCAGGAGGGTTAACAATTGAAGAGATAAAAAGGAAAAGAACTACAAAAGTAATATTTGAACTAGCACTACATGATGAACATTTGTGCAAGTTCAGATTTACACACACGGCACAATGCCTCAAATCAGCAATGGCTTTTATATAAAACTTCTCCAAATTGTGCATAGCTATATTATGCTCATCCACTTTTAGTCGTATAAAAGAGAGGAAGGATAAGAATTGCACATTTATGCTGTCAGTTGAGAAGTTATTGCACGAACCTTACAATTCAGAAACGTTTAATCGGAAGATTACTGGAACATTAATCAGAAAGAATTGATGCCAAACCAACACCTCCACTAGGGGAACAATGATCATTTTTTGAGTCTTCTGTCCTGTAAAGAGATCACAAATTTTTTTCTGCATCAGAAATAAAATCTTACAATTGGGCATAATTTATTTGCAGCCCATCATATACTTCATATGGCGTACACCATAAAACATAAAACAAGACAACAGTTGAGAAAAAAGTCTCAAATTTTTTAATGAAGCAACATCAATGAAATATTGACAATTCAGAGCTGTTAAATGGTAAGTGCTATATCACAGTTGAATATCATCAAATATTGGATTTTCAATTCAACAAAGGAAATACGGCTAATCATAGCCTCCACAAATATAAATGTTAAGATACCCTTGAACATAAGACTTCTATTTGGTTGGAAACTCATGTTCCATTGGTTTTGGCTGAAGTACATGTTTGATCTTCCTCTTTACAGGAATGAGTGTAGAGCTCTATATATATTATTAAGCAGTATGAGCAGGGTAGAAAATCCTAGAGTTTTCAACTTACCTGATCAAATAATGTTGTATTTCCTTAAAATCTAGCCAACCTAATCTTTTTCTGCAACCCAAGTTCCTCAGTACGCTAAGCAGCACAGTTGAAATCAAGGTAATGATCACTTTCACTATAGGAAAACCATTATATTCGTGCGTGATTGTCTCTTAATTATGAGTTGTTAAGTTGTCATGATACTATATAAGCAGCTAATGCTACACATGATTACAGTAACATTTTCCCACGGATGCCTGCCTTGAGCATGTTTAGTTGTTTCATTCCATCTGCCTGGGAGAATAAATGCAAATGCTTCCTTATGGTTTTTCCCTTTTGTTTTTGAGCATAGAATTTTCAATTCTATACAACCTCCTTTTCGTCTGCTTCTAAGCCCTGAACATTTAAGAAAAAACCATTTTGTTTCCAAACTTGGCTGCATGTCTCTCTTCTTAGATATTATGGACAAAGCTGAGCAAGCTCAAGAAAACAAGCAGCCTGAAGGGGGTTGTACATTGTATGCTACCACATCAACACTAGACACGAATAAGAGCTTAGTTCACGATCCATAAGGAGAAATTTGCTCTCTGTAAGAAGATGTGCCCCTTTGCATGGTTTGAAATGAAATAATCCCTTGCATCATCAATATTCATTTTACTGTATATTTTGCCCCAATTATATGTATATTTCTCCTGTAACAGGTGCACATATACTCTATATTGTCGCTTCTCACTCTTGAAGGACACCTTCAGTATGAGTTTATGGCCAACCATTTATGTTATTGCAGAGAAGTTTGGTGTCATGGGAAGGTGTTGTGGCAGGCCGAAATAACTCGAAGAATGACAATAACAAATTGTGTGCTCTATTATAGAGTTTGAACTTACTATATAGGTGATTTAAGAAAAGGTGATGTTCCTAAGAAATGGTTGCTAGCATGCTAGAATATACTGCACATAATATGGCCAGTCATTAGCCTCAAATTAAACTTCGGGTCCTCCTTTTTAAATTTTTTTTCATTGAAAGTAGGTATTCTATTTATATTTGGAGTAAATACATGGTACAATAAGTGACTTTTTAATGGGAAGTGTCCACCCAAAAAATAGGGCCTCTATCTAGATTTAACAAAGTTATATCTTCCCAAGGATTCTTTTGCTTGATAAATGAATTCCTGGTTCCAAGGCGCAGGAGTAAATGCAATCACAATCCTTCTCAAAGTGACGAGAAGAAGTTCTCCTACGAGGAAGTCAGCTGCCCATTTTTAAATATCTTTGAATTCTTTTGTTTGGGAAAGAAATTAGTCTGCTCATGAGGTTTAGGTAACTATAATCTACGTGAACTCCATGTTCAGGAGAGTGATGATGACATTCACCACAATATCATGACATTTAAAGCTGCAATTTTCGTTTTGGAACTCCATAACAATTGTTCTTGAGATGCTCCAATCTTGCAGCTAGAGTTAAAGATCATAATGACACAACATAATGACACAGAAAGACAGATGACAGGCTGCCACTCATTTATTAGAGTTATACCACTCATTTAGTAGTTATACCTGGAATTTAAATGTCATCTTGAGAACGATGAACACAAGAACTAGTTACCTGGATATAGAAGCGCAATCATGTGCTCATTCTGGTAAAAAATGGAAGCAACAGTGTGATTTTCTATTCGGCATATAAGTAAGGTGCTACATGTTGTTAAAAGCCCAAACTTCTATAACCTATGGAATAAAAGTTTTAATGCCCAATTGAACAGCCAAAGAGCATTGAATTTGTATAGATCTTCGTGTTATTAACATTTACAGCAAAGAATACGCTTGTTGCAGACACGGTTGTTGCACCATTCTGTCTTTTTGCAACCTGTAGATACAGTTGTTGCACCATTCCATCTCTCAGTAATCTTCTGGTCGAAAATCAAAGCAACATCAAAATTGCTATTTGCAACAACCAATTTAAATGTCATTTTACTCCATCCAGGAATCAGCTTTGAAACATGGTTATAAAAACAATGCAAAGCCATAACCAAAATCAACATTTGTTATCTTACAGACATTTCTATGCTTAATGATGCAAATTCTAACTGCATGTGCAAGCTTACAACAACTCAAGCACAGAGATTTTTTCCAGCTCACACTCTCTGAAACCTATATGGCAAAAGCAAAATACAACAATACAATGGTAAACGCTTCAACTTACATGCATTAAAGAACTTTGAGGTAGCCAACAACGTGTTTGCTAATCTTAGAGAATGAGACCAAACGGGCCAACATGTTTGCTGGATGAATATTTGGCTTTCTACATCTATATTTATAACAGGTTGTACTAAGGAGCTTTTCTTGTGACCTACTATTCAAAAGAAGCTTCCTTTATTACCTTGCCATAGTCTTGATAATGTCACTTTGCTCAGATGCGCAGGTTATATTATATGTAAACAAGGCTTGAGACTTCCTCGATATGTGGATTGTAATCATAGTCTTCATCACTAAGCTAGCTGCATCGATATTAGGTTGCATGGGCAACCTCGGATAAGGTTATGACCTAGACACATGCAATAGATATATAATGACTATCATATGTCACAGTCTTTGCATTTCACCACTATTGTTTTAGCATATATTCTTGAATTCTTTGGGGTCGAGCTTCCAGGTTTCGTGGCCTAGGTTGCTCCAACATTGCTCATGTTCATCCGTGTTTTACGTCATGTGTTCTTTGTAATTCTCCGGCAAGGATCTTTGCAAAGCATCTCTTTGACTCCGGTGTAAGAAGTCCTCCGATTGCGGATGTGGGTTGGAAGGGTATGTGCATATGAGGTGACTCCATCACTTACGCCACGAGGCGTGGATTGTAAGTTTGGCTGATCATTTTTGTTAATAGGGCTTGTGTTTAGATGGATTGGGTTTTCCATTGTCCCGGAGCTATGCATCATGATGGTTTGGTATTTTGGCTATGTTCTTTGTTTTTATGCTCATGTATTGTATTCCATTTAATTACATTGTGATTGTCTAGCACTTTATTCACATAGGACCTTGTATCTTTGCTTGTGCTTGTGTTCTTGTTATCCAAGGTTTTCAAGATGTTCCATGCATGCAAAGACAGCTTATGCTCCTTAGTAACGAGGGCTAACTCCATTGAGTGCATGCAGTGAATGAGCAAGGTGTTGCTCGACCTAGTGGTAGCGATGCAGTTGAGGATTATGGTTGAGTTAGCTTCTAGTTATCTTGCTTGGATATTGTATTTATTCAAGAATAGTGATTCCATTGAATTTATGTTGGATATAAGCATTAAACTTTTTGAAGTTTAGAGAAGATTCCAATTTGCCAAGAGGATCAACTCGACAGGCTCGTCATAATGTTCTTTGTTTAACAATAGAATTCAATTCAATCATTGATTTTATATGTTCAATATCTAGATACTTCTAACACAGAATATTGAGCTTGTTTGTAAAGATGTGGTCATAGAAGAGTATTGCAATTCTTATAGGCTTCGTCTCTCAAGAACATGCCAATCCACAATTAATGCACTAGAACAAAGCTTGCTTTAGAATATTTTAAAAGGATTTCTCAAAATTCCCCATCTTTCCTTTCTTTTGGATATGTAGGCATCGCCATATTGCCAACGCAATGTGGTAAGACGTAAAATTTACCTAATTCATGCAGTGCTATTAAAACTGTTGAATGCGGCTCTAAGAGGTCTTCCTCGCATGTGGCAAGTTAACAAAGTTGCCCCATTATGTAAAGCAAGAGATGATAAGATCGGTGTCTAAAGCAAGAGATGATAGTTCTTTTTTCCAAATTGATTGCACATAAACACTAAGCTTAATATATGGGTTGAAGAGAATAGAGTTAGAGCTATGGGACAAGTAGGATTTAGACCTAAAAAGTCTACCATAGATCATTCGGGCTATTTTGTGTGCCATGATAGATTCAGTCACTTCACTGGAAAAAAAAGTCTTTATATGCTCTTTTTGTGGATCACTTTATGGCTTTTGACACAATGAATAGAAATAATAGAAAAGTGTAATGATGTCGTGGTTAGCAATATTGGAGTCAAACAAGGATGCCCCCTGTCTTCTACATTATCCGGATTATTGACAACCATGGAACTAGATGGTGGAGCATGAGAGAGATGGCAATTAGTGAATGGCTATGTGGCATTATGCGGATGATATAGTCATCCTATCACGCTTAAGGTAGGGACAACATTTGGCTCTTTGTGTTCTCCATAGCCAAATGCGATCATGGCTATGGAGGACACAACCTCATTTGGCTACAAACAACACACAGATGAATGGGTGGTATGCTAATATTGAGGAATGGATGTGGAAGTGGGTGTTAAATACTCAAGAATTGTATGTGCACCACAATGACATTCGATCACGGGTGCAAGAGAACGTTATCATGAAAAACTGCAGAGTCCCCAGAGATAAAAGAGTTGGGTGAAAGTATCTTTGGTGGGTATCAAAAAGCATGCGTCCGGACGCATGCCTATAGCGGGGTTTTAGCCCGCTTAAAGCACCCCTCCTTTTGCTTAATCCGGGTGCTGATGGGTGTAACTGCCCGTCATTTTTTTTACGCCCTTCATGTACTCACACGTCCACCTCACGAACGAACCGTTAGGAAAATGATTGTGGGATTTTGGCTGGATTTTCGCGCGAGTGGTGTGGTAGTACGTTGCAAATTGGATTTGCCGTCTCCAATTCACTTTATCCTCCCTCTCGGGAATTTCATGGCTCCACGATAGCGGCACACGGAGGCAATCACACGTTTAGCATTGGATTTTTCCCGATGAATCCCAATACAATGTTCCAGATTTGTTGGATGTCAATGCAACACGGGGAAATATCACGTGAAGATCCGGTTTCCTCTGCAATTTACAAGAAATTGGATGCGGCGAGAAAAGAGAATCTGGATTACGGAATAAGATGAAAAAAGCGGTTGAAGCGGGAGGATCGAGCATGAGACGCAGGCAAGAAATAGCCAAGCAAGTAGTTGATTACTTCAATAAGCTCACAAAAAGCATTCACCGAACTCAAGGCGATGTGATGAAGAGGGTGGTTCATCACCACGAAATGGAAATCTCGGAACACGGAATTTTGCCAAATCCAAAGGAGTGCAAGGCGTGGGGTCTTTGCTCAACAACTTGAAACAGACAATGGCAGCCACAAAGAGGCAAAGGAACCATGATATTTGGAGAGCCAGAACCTCTACACTTGTGATGGCTTCTTCCACAAAATCGAGATGCAATTCCACTATGGCAGGGTTGTTAGGTACATCTAATTCTTGCTTTCATGCCTGTGCTTCTTCATGCTTGTATCTGCTGAGTGATGCTGGGTGGGATATGTTCATTGATTAATGTGCAATATTTCTTATGATAGGTTGCATGAGGTCAACTATTGCAACCGGGCCGACATTAAGGAAATCGAAGCCTTCCTTGGAAATGGTCCGTGGTCTTGTTTCCAAAGGAGGTTGAGGTGCGATTCTCTCACCCCCCCGCTTGCAAGCAAAGCATAAATTACGAAAACAAAATAGCAGAGTCTCTCCTTGCAAGAAAGATGTTGTGAACACTGTTGGAGAGTCAGGCTTCCGAATTTCTTATCCCTTGCACCTTATGGAGGTCACACAGGTACAAGTTTCCATGCATTCTTTTTTTTTTGCTATTATTGCATAAATATTCCTAACCAAAGGCCACCATTCAGCTGCAGCTATATCAACAATACAAAAAGGCACATCCTGAACACCCTGTTTGCTTAAAGGCTTTCGAGAAGTTATTTATGTAAAGAAAGTATCAGAAAGGGAAACCTGTTGTTGCATATACCATATGAAGTTGGAGTATGCCAGGGTAGCACTGAATGCATTAAGGTCAGCGAAAACTGGATTCCATGGTGAAGAGTGCAAGTGCACCTGCGAGGTCTGTGGACCTGGTGAGAATTGTCTGGTCAGCCAACATACGTATGACTCAACCAGCGAGCTCTGGAGGGCTGTGGTTTGCAACAAGAGAGAGGGTGGAGAATGGTATAAACATGACTGCTTGATGCAGACATGTCAGAAGTGTGACATAAAAAGTCTTCCTATATGTCCAAGAGAAAGAGAGAATCATGAGTTCTTGCTTGAATGGAAGACGTTTGAAAAGGTAATACTCTCTTTATTGCTTGCTGAAGCATGCTGATATGTGTTGTCATCTGCTGAATACTGCTTTTGTGCTTTCAACATGCGCTAATCTTCTGTAATATATGCTACAGACCTTGTTACAGATTCCAGTGGAGACAGAAGAAGCTGGTGGAGTTGCAGCCTGCGTTACCAAGGAAGTGCCAGGTGGCAGCAGAAAGAAAAGATCCAATGCCACCAAGAAGGGAAACAAAAGTAAGAAATCCAAGGTAGCTGGTGGGACACAGCCTGAAGCTGCAGCACAAGTTGAGAAGAAGGGAAACAAAAGTAAGAAATCCAAGGTAGTTGGTGGGACACAGCCTGAAGCTGCAGCACAAGTTGAGATGAAGGGAAACAAAAGTAAGAAATCCAAGGCAGCTGGTGGGACACAGCCTGAAGCTGCAGCACAAGATGAGACCTCAAATGGCAAGGGGAAAAAAAAGAAAGGACCAAAGCCAGTCCTTAGATTGTCTTACAAGAGAACGGCAGTGAAGGATTTCATTTCATATCTATGTTCCACATTGAAGATATTCGTGCCACACAATTACAGGGCTAGATGGCAGGCCATGCAATTCAGGAGTTGCCTGGACAATATCCAAGATGGCACCATTGTTTCTGTAATTCAGGGTAGAAGGGACCAAGATTATACACAGCATCAGGACATACTTGGCCAAATCAAGCACAAGGGTGGCTCATAGAGGTTTAAGTTGTTTCTGTGGTATTAACTGTTTGAAAGGAAACTGGTCATCTTGTGTGAACAAGCAGAGGTTAAAGAATTGGAAATATGTTACTCTAAAGCCAGAAAAGTCTACTGGTGAAGGTACTGAAGACGAAATCGATGAGGCATTTTGAGAATGGCTTAGTGGAAACATAGAGGAAGGTGATAACTTTGCTGTTGTAGCCGAGGAGGGAAATCAGGAGAATGCAGATTTCTATGTGGGGAAATGTGTTAAGCCGAGGCATATCCTTGACAGAATTGTCAAGGATAGCTGGGGTCAGACCTTCAATGTCGATGAACATGTGTTGGCTGGTTTGTACTATGCTGTCCAGCCCGATGGTACTTGGGAGCTACTTGAAGACAAAGGCCTGAGCTTCCAGTACAGTCATCACGTATCAGCTATCAAGTTTGAGATGAATCAGATTCCTGGCACCAATAGATTTTCCCTTGATCAGGCTACTCACCAGATGATCATTGACAGTCTGCCATATGAAGGTTGAATACGCTTTGACCTAGTTGTTTTATCACTTTTCATGGTCTGTAGTTACTTGTGTACTTGTCTCAAATTTTGATCATTATATTGGAGACAATGCTTGTGAGACAAGTTTTGTAGTATTGGACTGCTGTATTGGAGTATTTTAGTATTGGAAACAATGCTTGTAGTATTGGAGAGTAAGCTTGATATATATTACAGAAAATTGTACACTCAAGATTAGAGACATCTTACAAGATCACTCAATACTCAAGATAACACAAAGTAATCATGCATATATATTACAAAAAAGTAGTATACAATGGTTACTTCATGAGTCATCGAAGTCTTCAAAGTCATGCTCGTCGCCAGGAAGGGTGCCCAGCAGCTGCCTTTGTACTTCAAGAGGAGCATTGAGGATATAGTAGGCCGAGACAAGGTAGTTGTTGAGACAGTAATCCAGCACTGCAACTGTCTCCGGGGCCAACCATGCATCAGTGAAATCAATTTGTGAGATCGTTTCCTGTACTGTATGAGAAGACAAGTATTCCAAAGCTGGACACACAAACTTCTCCAAAAAATTGTCCTCTTCTTGCCCCTTGAAAGGCATAACAGGAACGGTTGTGTGTGCAGGGTTTAGAAACCCTTTGTGTAGGCTGTCATCAACCAAGAAAATCATACCATGATATTGAGGAAAATCCTCAAGTACAACCTTCAACTCCTTGAAAAAAAGTTGTTTTTCTGTGCTACTTGGATGCTCGCATGCATAGCAATGCTCTTGACCATATATCTTCAAGAATCTGGTCTGCAAATCAGGGAACAATGCATCCACCATATCCCTTGTATTCCGAAGTAAAGAAGCACTCCAAATCACAACATCAAACCTCTGCAGTGCCCACTCCACAAACTCGTGATACCCTGGTCTGCAAATGAGGTACTTACTTGCAGTTTCTTTTACAACATGGTTCGTTTGTGGTGGATGCAAGATTTTCCCGTTCATTCTCCTCTGTTGTGTCTGTGCCAGTACACCATTTATGTCAAGCACCATGCACTTCCGTCTGGGTGTCCATCCCTCGACGTTTGCAACCACCGCCGATGTCTGGCCGCATCGTGCTTGTGCATCTTTGGACTCGCTGGGAAGTGCTATCTCGACGCGGTCGGTTATTCTTTGCGACCTCTTTGGACTCGGGTTTATCTTTGCTGCCAGATGATGGAGAGTGCTGATAGCCATAGTTAGATACATCCTTATCTGTATCTCCCTGTCCCCAATGTATGGGTGTTTCCTGGCTATCAGTAACCCTTACCAAGTCCACAGAAACTACTTTCCTTGGTCTCCTGCAAAATCAAAAGTGGTGCTACAATTACCAACTGAAACTTGCAGAACATTATGCCAAGTGAAATAAGACAAGTAAAATAACTGCTTGATCTTAAATATTGGATTGCACCTTTTATATGTAATAGGTTGTTTTTGCACTTTGGTTTCTTCATTATCTGTCTGGGTTCTCTCACTATCTTCATCTTCAGAGTCAGTAATCACCACTTGTATGCCTTCTCCTTCAGGCAAATGCATATTGATCCCTAGGTTGAAACTCGAAACAAATTTTACAAGGACACAATGGGGGAAAATAAATATATTCTGGTATTAAACAAAAACCTTTTAACTGATCGTTTTGGCACGTCTTGTGCAAACAAAATTGGGCCTGAAACAAGTACATATAAATTACATTAGATCGAGGGTTTTTTCCTAGTGCCACGCCTATAGGCACGCCCTCATCAACCAATCATCGACTCACCCTCACTCTCGGGCTCTATAACATTTTTGGTCCTGGACCTTGTGAGCCTTGTGATTCGGGCCACAACCTTGTTCACCTGCTTATCCACTATATTCGGGTCTTCAACATCCTTGTCTTCCCCTGCAACAACAGTGTTAGAGGAGGCCTTTGTAGAGGTTCTTTGCGAATTTGGAACTATATTGTATTTCTCAAAGATCGTGAGAACTACCGAATCGCTTTGGACCGTGTTGGTATCTTTAGCACGGTGCTTTCGTGTGTTTGCATTGTCTTCGACCGCTTATTCTCATTTCGTTCGGTGTCTACAAAGGCGCTTCTAATGTACCCACTTCAGGAAACAAACGTGTACCTTTTTTGGTTGTTCTTGCTTGTGGAGTTCGAGTCCTTGTAGACTTGTGTCCGGGGGTCCTTTTACTAAGAGGTGTTTTCACATGCTTCCTTTTCCTGTTGCTGTCTGGAGTTGTAGCTACCACCTCATCTAAGTCAATTGTCTCAACTTGCTGTTTGTGTGCTGCCCCAGCATATAAGGGTTCCTGCTTGACTGTCTTCCCCAATTCCTCCACTAAGCCTGCTGGAACTGTTTCTGAGCATTCGAGGCAGTGTGTCTTCTCCATAAGCAAACTCAGGCAGCTGACATGATATACGTGGCCACATTTCAGCTTCAGACTTAGGGTGTAATCATCCTGGAATGCCAGCCCGCATGTGGAGCATCTCTCCTCATCTCCAATTGGCAACCTGAATGTCACAGGATAGATGCTCACAAGCTGGCCAGCTCTCCTTGTAAGCTCCCTAAGCCTGTTGAGATTCTGTAAGTGCTGCTTGGCTTTTGCAAGCTGCACTTCATTGTTTGCAACCTCAGCAGCTATAGTGGCCACCTGTTGAACTATCCCCTCATCTACTGGGCCACCCCCCATTTCAACAAGGGCTTTGAGCATGTACTCTGCCATGTCTTTCTCTCTCTCCAAGCTCAGTAGCTCAACAGAGGCACCAGCATCAGGACCTATGACTGCTTGAAGACGTGAGATGTTTTCTTTAATTTTCTGCAATTTCTCTTGTGAAGCCGAGAAGAAAGCTCCCTTAGCCTGGGACTGGACAACTAGCTCCTTCTTGGAGACTAAATCAGCATGATGCGTGTTTAGGGTTTCTCGCAAATCGTGCACATGACTTCCGGCGTGATATGTTCTCCCCATAAGTGTGTAAGTCTGGCCGAGCACATTGCAAAGCTCCTAATGGACGGCCTCCTTCTAATTTAATACCGGTGCCTCCCGAAGCAGGCCTTTTCGCTATGCTTTGGTCTTTGTGGGTTTTTGGGATTTGCCGACCTTTGCTCTACTTGCCGGAGCACCTTTGGTGGGTTCACTTTTAACCTTCTTTGCAGAGGCTCTACTCTTTTGCCGCAATCGCTGCCCAATTAACCTTGAACTTCGTGGATCCCGCTTTGCTCTCGTGCAGTTATTGAATGCAAATAGGTATGATAATCGTCTTTTCTAACTTCTCTCGTTCTTCAACCCGTCCGGGTATATTTTGCTCGAAGTTCTATTAGAGCTTCTTCATGCTCTCGCCTTACCTTGTCAATGGAAGTTTTGCCGTGAATGACCCCGTTGGTATCCCAAACTTCATTGTACTCGCTGCAGATATGAGATCCGTTCGAAATTGAGAGGGATGAACGCCCTCGTTTGGCGCATCTCGCGATACGCATGGAAGTCTTTTTCGGTTCGGCAATCAGCCAGTCCGGTCTTAAGGGAACGTTTTTCCGCCCGGAAGAATGCAAGAAAATCGAATTCGTGGTTGAACCCTAAACCCATAGAAATTTTGTTTTGTTGCTTTTTGCTTACCCTAAGAAATGGGTTCCGTTGGAATTATCGCTTGAGCTGGCGGATCAATCACCTTCTTTACCATGGTTGATCTGTTTGTTTAATGTGGAAATCCGAGAGCGCAAATTCGCGGGTTGCTTGGCCAGAACAGAGAAAGTTGGGGAAGAGAGATTTGGAAAAACACAAATTCGAAAGTTCGTTCGTTTGTCTAGTGGTTCCAGATTGCAGGGGTCGCATTCATTACCGGGGGCGGCAAACAGGCAATGATTGTATAAACGGGTACCGGCTAGACGAATATCTAGCATAATGACAGGGGGTCATTTTTGTGTTTTTGTACGATATTTACAAAGGTTTTTCTATGATTTCATTGCCGTATTCATCTTGGTGTACTGAACAGTATTTCTAGAGTGCCGCTTATCTTGACCATTCATTTTTTATGAGAAGCAGCATCGTACGGTCACGATTAAATTTGTAATGTTTTTAGCACTTAAGTTTTCTTAAAAGGTTTGGAATTGGGCATGCACCATCGAGGGCCCTATGTAGTTAGGGTTTTTTTTTTGTTTGAAATGGAAGCAAAGCACGGCAAGGTTTATGTTTCTGCCAAACCCGAGATGCCCTGCCTGGGGATGCCCAAGGCCGTTGAGTTATGATCTGAGGAGGTCTCGTTTGGGCATCTTTGATTCGACCGGGGGGTCTCGGGCCGCTTTCAAAACCCAGGGTGTGAGGTAAGCACAATTTTGTGCCCTTGAGCTAATCGGGTCTACAATTTTTCCTACGATTTGGAGATTGGCATTTTGGGTTATCCGTCCGGGGTTCTTGAGGATTCGGCGGATTTCTTGGCATGTAACCCACTTAAGATGATCGAGGCTTTTCCATTCTATTCTATTATCCATCAAAATATTGTGTGTTCAGAAAAGATATTTGCTTGTTGTTGATTTGTGGCGAGAGGTGATGCTCTTGATTACAGCAGATGAAGAATAAATTCTCTTTATGAATTCGTAGTTATGCTGGCCCATCTTATTTGGTCGATGAGTTGTGGATGGGGTTTTTTATCTTTGGAGGTGCAAACTATATGCTGAGAAGCAGCGAGATTCTGGAATCAGTGTATCCATATAGACAAAGATAAAATATCCGAAACATCTCTGTTAGAATATGTAAGAAAATGCACTTCTCTCGTTCGAGGTCATCCATCTCATGCATCCTTTTTCTTGATATTTTGTTATAGGTGTCTAAAGGAGTAGTTGAGAAGGCAAAGCCGGAACGATATGGAACAAACATGGCCATCCGGGATCCTGGTTGCCATGCTACTTCTCAAGCATTGCCATATCACAGATTGCTAGATATTCTAAGGGTTTTATGCTATCAATGGTTTCTTGCAGACACCCTGTTAGCCTTCTGCAGATTTTATATTTGGAAATGCCATGCTTGTTCTCACAAATTCGTCCTAAATCCTCCAGGAGGAGACCATAATGTTGTTAATCTTACAACATTTGAAGCCATTGAGAAGCTAGCAGCATATAACAGCATATTTGCATATATTTGAGTGGCCTTTGCTATGCAATGCAAGAAATATTCATCCAGCCCTTGGTATACAGGCAAGGCAACTACAAGGCACACTTTGTAATAGAAGTGAGACTGTGGCAAACGCTCCAAACAGATGCATGTACATAGTGGTGTGGACATGTATGGCATGTATAGAAACATGCAGGAAGCGCATGAACCTCATAATGTATTTATTTCTATTCATGTTTTTATTACATGCAATATTGTACTTGGAACAAGGTTATTTTGCACCTGGAGATATATATATTTGGAATTTGCTGCTCCTCAAAATTTAACTACGTTCTCTTTTCTTAGGGCCCGAAGGGCCCAAAAATTTTTTATATGTATATAACATCCACCATTGGCAATAATTAACAAAACCATTATATCCTACATGTTAAAATTAAAATCCCCCTTGGACCCCCTTTGGTTTGGGTGCATATTCACACGGGGGGTCACGTAGGGCAGCGAGAGCCCTTAAATTATATTACACACGTATGAAATTGACACCATATAATATATTAACTCAAATCTTATAGTATTTCGCACACCTGCATATACCGTATATAAAAATTTGTACAAGAATACCCCATAAACGAGGATCGCTATCTACGGTCCACATCAAGGAATATAAGGCATATATGCTCATCCGAGGGTGGGAAAAAAATGTTTGAAGGGTGGAGAAAAATGTATTTTGGGTGCTGGGGCGCGTTTTTTTGCTCCACCAGCGTACTTTCACCCAGTTGTGCATTAATCCAGAACTCAAAGCGACCAAGTACTTTATATCTATGAAGCCTAGGCACTTGATCAGCAAAATGAGACTTAGCTCACATAGACTTGCGTTAGAAGTTGGTTGATGGAACAATATCACACATGAGATGAGGTATTGTAAAGCTCGTAGCATGGAGGAAGTGGAGGACAGACAACATGGCTTTTGAGCTGCATTACATATGTTGAAATTTGAAGCATGTACGATATTTCAACAATACCTTCATTGGAGTTCTTTGATTTGGAAGACAAACTCATAGGGAAATTTATAAGAAATGTCTTGAGCTGGGGGAACAAGTTGGTCATACTGTACTGAGAGGAAATTTAGGAGAAGATGCTAATGCATTATTGTGTGAGGATGCATTAGATTATATTTTCTATAATATTGAATGTTCTGGTGGTCTGCAAACATAACTAGTAAACATTTCATTTCATTTCTCTCCAAAATTCATCTGTAGCTTAAGCCAAGAACCATAAGGACAAGTGGGGATAAGAATTCAAGGGAGGCAAGTTGTGAAGTCATAAATTATACATCTTATTTGTAACCTCCAACAAACCAACGCTTACAAGTTTGGCTCAAAGCTTCCAGAGCTTCATGATGACTATAGCTTCATGATGAGTATATTGCATGCTCAACTAGAAAGCTCAAATTTTCAAGCTCTGCTAGCTGTGTTTTCCAGGGGTTAGGATATGTTACTCTCATTAAAGAAGTACAAAAACCACTTTGACGTTTTAGCTAAAATAGCATCTAAGTATGTGGTCATTCTAGTTTAAAGTACGAATAAACTTGTCTTGCGACCATCACACCTACGGAGGACAGGACACTATGCTGACATGTTTGTTGGCCTGGATTCTTTCTTATTGTTCGACAACATTAGAGGCTAAATAGAAGAGCTAATTAGAAAGGCTAAATCAAAACAGCATAGTTAGAAACGTAGAATAAAGTGAAGTATTATTCTTGCACTATCTACCTTGTGTAACAACCACATGTGTACATTTTGCTAGTGAAATAAAGAAAAAAATGAATAACCTCACCGTAAGGGTTTAAAGGGTTATATATCTAATAATTTCAGGCAAGAAGCTTATGTTGAGTTTGAAAGTGACATTCTCCAGATGAAAACTCAATATTGTCAAGAAGGCGCACATTCCCAAACCAAGCAGCTATTGCACATAACGTACCAGAGTAAACTTTGTCCACTTCTTGTAAACTTTGCTGATCGACAATCTGCAAGAAACTGTGATCATAAGGACCATAAAGACAGGCCAAGATAATGATATTGGTTAAAGCTCACCACTGCATAGTCGACTTTCCCTCCAGCATTAGCTATAGAACTCTTTACATGGTTAGTTAATACATGAGGGTTGTTTCCCCATGACTTACTGCCATCTCAATGTATTGCAACGCTGTATTGATGGAAAGAGCCTATAAAATTAAAAAACATGTTACCTCATAACTACAAATCAAAACTTCAATAGATGCACACTTCAAATCATGCCTTTTGCCGCTCCTCTGGAGACAATCGTAAGTTCCGTGAACTCATTGCAAGGCCATCAGGCTCTCTTACTAAAGGCATTCCAACAATCTTCATTGCAAAGTCCAGATCATGAACCTATAAGACATCCAAGCAAGTTAAAACTCGTTAACCATATGCAAAACTGAAAAGTGGAACTAGATATTTGATGAGGGTTGCTAAAAATGACATACCATTTGGCAGATAATGCGCAATTGTTGATAATCCTTTTTCCCAAAAATAGCTAAATCAGGTTCCACAATATTGAAAAGCTTTGCAACCACTGTTGCAACACCCCTAAAAGAAATTGGCCTATTTTGTCCACACAGAGGCTTTTCTAGCTCTTCAACTCGGATCCATGTCTGCTGGCCAGGAAGTTATATGATATTCTAAACACAAGAAACTATTAGCCACTATCCCCGTTTTGAACTCGATGGAGTTTGATGTTTGATGTTAAAAGCAAACATACAACGAGTAACATCCCAGGTGCTATGTAAAATATGCACAAATATAGGCAGAGTTTCATAGGATGAGACCTCAAGCTTCTGAAGGTCACCCTCCAAATCTCTTGGGTATGATTGCAAATCTTCACCAGGGGCAAACTGACCAGGATTAACATAGATGGACACAACCACATAGTCAGCCTGCCTCTTTGCTTCTTCTACTAAATACAGGTGTCCGAGATGCAAACAACCCATAGTAGGAACCAAAGCAATCTGTTTCCCTGCACGATGACAAGTATGTGACCAGCAGCGCATGGCATCCTTATCTCTGATCACTTCCAGAACACCCATCTTCCTGCATCTCCTGCATTCCACCACCTTTCCATTAGAATTTTAAGATCAAAAAGACAAAATCTGCATTTCAATTAACAACTTCTACAATATTTTTCATGGGGCATTCCTAATCCTCTTGTTATCCAAATAGTCTAAGATATTGCACCTGTATTCCTGCAATGCAATAAGTCCATACTCAATGCCCCGTTGCCTATGATTCTCATAACATAGCATGGATTGTATGACTTTCTTTTGAACAACAATTTAAATGCTTTCTAGCGACGCACCATATCCCTCAAATCTATAAGAAGTAAACTTATCTAGAACTAAAGTGCTAGATTTATTCCCTTTCCCGAAGCTATGGCTAAAGATAAAAATAAAGATAGAGCGAAAGAAGACCCTGTTACAGAAAAACTATGGTAATTCCAGCATCTCCACGCATATTTTTTGCTCTGGTTAAGATTTTAAGGTCCAGAAATTCTTGCAACAGAGCAGATGCATTCTCATATTTTCTGTTCTGATCGTTATAATGTATGTGTACAGACAGTCATTAATATCCATTTGCTTTGTACCGATAAGGTTTTTGTCTCTTGTGCCTACTGGATCTATGTCCCTTTCGGATGCTCTTCCTCTAAGGCCTTAAGCCAATTTGGGGCGCTACTAGACTGCTCATAAGACACTTGGGCGGTGAGAGTGCAAGTGTACCTGTAGTTAACAGTAGCCAAAGCTCCTAAACAAGCAGATCTCCTTAAGAAACAAGCTGCTCGAGTAACTGTCCCTTGCATGCCAAAGTATCTCCGGGTGAGATGAGCAGCCAAAACCTGTTCATATAGTTTGAGTTGTTCATCAAGTGCGTATAGTCTGATTTGTTCATGTGGCCTATACTCGAACCTAGGTGCACCAATCTACTGTCAGATACATCTCATCATTTGAAAGCAAGAACTTCCCTTGCCTACCAAACTGTGGCCTGGAACTGTGAATGACATATACGGCAATTTCCAATTTTATTACAGTCAGACTACAATCCTGATAGAAGTCCACGTTACTTTGAATTGATGTTGCAATACGTAGATATGGGGAACATGATACAATGTGGTTATCATGTGATATTAGCAGAGTTATAAAAACTAAGTTGCATAGGGACCTTGATTGTTGATTACAGGTTTATAGGTAGCATGATCACCAGAATGCAAGAGGATGAGTGACCACACTTTGGCTCCTCTTGTAGAAATAATGTAGCTATGATGAATTGATTTAGGGTGGAAGTTATAGCTAAGGCTAAGGTTGGTTATTTAACCTAAGGGGAAAATATTATTGCATAATGTTTGGTTCAATGGTCGAAATACGTCTGGTTGTTATCAGGCCTGTGGGATATATGCATTGAATGAGATGATCAGATAAGAAAGTATATCCGAACCCATAACCGTCGGATTTATCACCATAACCGTCGGAGCAGAGGTATTTTTAACTGATGATTTATATACAAGGTGGTGTGGCCGGATCCTCGAACGATGAACTGTGGTTGAAGTTGGTCAATGCAGCTACAGTAACTAAGTCAATACAGTTGCTACAGTAACAGGGAAAATATTGTCTAATGGTTTAATGACTAGTTTTAATGACTAGTTAGAATTGACAATTGAAAATGTAGGATTGAAGTACTATGAGTAGAAGATTTGCTATTGTGAAGTCTCTTCTTGTTGTAATTTATGAATTGAAGTTTTAATAGCTCAAGATAGACTTGGAGTTTGGTCTAGTAGACAACTTGGTAGTGCAATATATGCCTTAGAAAATTATCATTGGTATCAGAGCCGCCAAGTTCCTGTCCTGTCATAATGACAACCAGATTTGGAGCAAATTTGTTGAATTCCATTGAAGTCTTCAAAGGTGATGGAGGATTTCAAATTTGGAAGGAAAGTATTAGAGCTGTGTTAGAATTTGAGAAGTTATGGTATCTTGTTGATGGTACTTCAACAACTATGAGTGCAGGTGCTGCAGCTAGCTCAGGTGGCTCAAGTCATGCTGCTAGCACAAGTGCACAAACTGGTGGTGATTCTACAGCTGGTAAGGATGCAGGGGGAAGCCATACAAGTGTTGGAGCTAATGAAGGTAAGATTATGGAGGCTTAGTCCATAATTATGAGTAAGGTAGGAACTGCCTTGAAATTAAAACTTCGAGGAATGAAGCCAAAAGAGATGTGGGATTATCTCATTATGCATTATGAACAAAAAAGCTCTTCACAGATAGACATGCTGGAAAAGGAGTTAAGGAAGATGAAGTTATTTGAGAAAGATAACTTAACTGACTTTTTGGAAAGATTTGACTCCATTATTGCAGATCTTGAAGGAGCTGGGAATATATTGAATGAACAATATCAGATATTAGCATTAGCAAGATCTGTATCTCATAATTATCATCTGGCAACCTTACTCAGAAATGTTGCTACATCTAAAGAGCATGTTGTTAGGATGATACGAACAGAGTTTGAGCAGTCAAAGGGGAGCCAGGAAGATTCTGAACATTCTACAAAGATATTGTATGCAGGTAAGTCAAAAAAAGGGAGTTTTAAATTTCAAAAGGAAATAAGGCCTTGTTACTCATGCAATAAATATGGTCATTTGAAAAATGATTGTCCAAATGAAGATGTAAAAGAGTTCAGATGTTTTAATTGTGAAGGCAAGGGTCATTTTGCCTCAGATTGCCCTAGTCCTAGAAAAGGAAGGGGAAGAGGGAGGCATGCTGTAAGCAGAGGTGGTAGACGTGGCAGAGGCAGGGGGAACTTCAAAGGTGGTGCAAGCATTAATGTTGTAGAGAAAGAAGACAACAGTGAAGGTGAGTTAGAAGATGATACTGTGGAGGTAAGAAAAAATTTAGCTTGCAATGTCTCTTTATCTTCAAGGAAAGATAATAACAAATTTGTTGTTATAGATTCAAGAGCAGAGAAAAGTGTAATGTGTGATCTACACTTACTGAAAGATTGGCAAAAGAAGGAAGGACATGTCCAGCTTGGGGATGGAGGAATAAAAAAAATAGAAGACTCTGGAGTCTTAGAGCTGTTTGATTTAAATGGCAAAGTTGTTAAGCTAAGAGAAGTTTTATGTGTACCTAGTCTTGTGAGGAATCTTATTTCTGTGTGCCAATTAGTGGATTTGGGGTACAAAGTGCTGTTTGAGCAACTTCAATGTAAAGTGTTTTTCAATAATGAATTGAAGTTTATTGGCAAACGTGTTGGGAATCTATTTGGTCTCAATCTTGAGCATCTCCATGAAATTAATTTTGTGGAATATTCAGATGTTAAAATCTGGCATAACAGATTATGTCATGTAAATTCTACAACTATTGAAGCACTCAGGAAAAAAGGGCTGATCTCTGCTAAATCAGAAGAAGGAAAGTTCTTGTGTGGAGGTTGTCAGCTAGGAAAGCAATCGAGACTACCATTCAAAAAATCAAACAAGAGGGCAAAAGGTATTTTGGATTTAATACATACAGATTTATGTGGCCCTATAAATATTACAAGCTTAAGTGGACATAAATATTTCATGAGCTTCATTGATGACTTTAGTAGAAGGACAAAATGCTATTATCTCAAATCAAAGGATCAAGCAAGTGATGCACTAAAGTTGTTTACTGATGAAGCAGAATTAGAAACTGGGAGGAAGATAAAATGCATAAGATCAGATAGGGGAGGTGAATATGTGTCTGATGAGTTTAAATCATTTTGTGCAATTAAGGGAATCAAAAGACAACTAACATGTAGATATTCTCCACAACAAAATGGTGTAGCAGAAAGAAAGAACAGGACTTTGCTTGATGCTGTAAGATCTATGCTAAAGTATTCAGGGCTTCCAAATTTTCTATGGGATGAAGCTGTCAAAACAGCAGTATATGTTCAAAATTTGCTGCCTTCTTCAAGTATAAAGGGAGCCATTCCTGATATGCTCTGGTCAGGTAAGTCTCTAAATTATAAAAATTTAAAGGCTTATGGATGTTTATGCTTTGTACATGTTCCAGAAGAGTTAAGAAAAAAATTGGATGATAAAGTATACATAGCATATCTTGTAGGTTATGATCAAAATTCAAAAGCCTTTAGATTATATGATCCTGCAAGAAGAAAGATCATAATCAGTAGGGATGTTGTTTTCAATGAAAATGAGTTCTACAGGAAGATTCCAAAAATAAATACAGAAGATATATCTAAATGCAAAGAAGAAGACGAGCTGACAGAATTTAAAACAAATGGCAAATGAAAATAAAGAAGAGGAGAAGCTTGTAAGGTTTGATCAAGCAGATATGAGTGAGTCTGATAATGAAACTGAAATAAGTCCAGAATCTGCTCAACCAGAAATTGAAACTGGTATGAATCAAAGGATGGAAAGTGAAATAGAAGAAGTTACTAAACCAAATAGGCCTAAAAGAAAAGCTAAAAGAACAGAAGCTCAAATTTTGGCAGATGAAGCTAAAGAGAATTTGGAGTTACATGGGAGAACTAAGGCTAGGAAAAGCAAGAGGTTTAGATCACATGAAGGTGAGATCCATACAGTATTTGACATTCTAATACTTGAATCTGATAAAATACCACAGAGCTATGTTGAAGCCATTAATGACAGTAATGCCAAATATTGGAAAAATGCCATGGAAGAAGAAATGAGAGCCTTTAAGAGGACAGAGACATATACAGTAGTAGACATGCCCTTAAACAAGAATATAGTAGGAAATAAATGGATATTTCGGATAAAGCCATGTGTTGATGGAAAAACAAAGAAATTTAAAGCCAGGCTTGTTGCACAAGGGTTTACACAAAAGAAAGGTGAAGACTTTGATGAAACTTTTTCTCCAATAGTCAAAATAAACAGTTTGAGGATGTTGTTGGCCATTGCTAATGCATGCAATCTTGAAATACATCATATGGATGTAAGCACAGCATTTTTGAATGCAAAATTAGAAGAAGAAATTTACCATGCGAGCAAGGTGGTCAATCAAGCATGCAAAGTGTTGCTCTTTTAATAGAACACAAAAAAAAAGAGATATCAAACTTAAGTAATGTCCATTGTCTAAGAAACCCGCATGTCGGCATGAAGAAAGAACAGAGACACATATCGTCTCGTTCGGCAGCATACCCTCTCTTCCTGCATGTTCTTTAATACTTGTAAAATAATTTTTTCCATTACCATGTTGAGCATATCCTTCAATCATGGCATTCCATGAAACAAGGTCCCATTCTTTCATCCTATCAAAAATGCCGTACACATGTTTGATGCTACCGCATCTTGCAAACATATTAATTAGTGTATTCTCTACTGAGATATCTGATCTCCACTGAGATCTTATGATCCAAGCATGTAACTCCTTTCCTCTTCCTAAAAGGCCAAGATTTGCACATGCATTAAGGATGTTAATAAAAGTGAACTTGTCCATTTTAATATCATTATCCTGAATTTCATGAAAGAGATCAAGAGCATGCCTTTCATAGCTATTATGAATATATCCTGCAATTATTATATTCCATGACACGGTATCATGCAAAGGCATCTTATAAAATACTTCATATGCATCAGTTAGCCTCCCGGACTTGCCATACATATCAATAAAAGCATTACTTACTATGGTATCTAAACCAAACTTACTTGTAATTGTCAGAATATAGGCATGGACCCACTTTCCGATATTGAGAGATCCCAAACTGGTGCAGGCACATACCATATTCATACAGGTTACTCTATCTAGTTTTCTTCCCTCTTTGCTCACTTGTATGTAGAAGCTACTGATGTCTCTGTCATATTCAGCACATGTTCCAAATATTACAGTCCATGCAAAAGCATCTGGAGAATCCAACCTCATGAATATCTTATGTGCATCTTCAACAAAACCACTTTTGACATACATATTCATGAGAGAACTTCCTAATAAGTTATCTAAATCATGCCCTCCTTTGATAACCTTAGCATGAACTATTCTTCCTTGCGCCAAGGCTGCTAATCTGCTGCATGCGGTAAGAATAGTTACAAACGTAACAGTATCGGGTTTTACATTTCGTTTTTGCATTTTCATAAAGAGCTTAAGTGCAGCCTCTTCGTTGCCATTATGCACATATCCAGAGATCATGGCTGTCCATAGAATGACGTCACCTGTACTTAATTTATCAAAAACCTGGCGCGCAAACTGTGGACACCCAAGTTTTGAGTACATATCAACAAGCGCACTTCCAACAAAATTATCCTTCTCACAGCCAGCTACCTTAATAATCTCATGGAGTTGTCTCCCCTGATAAAGCAACCCTAAAGTGGCATATGCTTGGAGAATATAAATAAAGGTGAGCTTGTCTGTGACGTCCCCTACTCGTATATGGTGCACTCACCATATACAAACAGGAGTTCACCCCCCATACCATGCTGATACAAGGCCCTCCACGTGTCACTGCAACCTTGATGAGTTCCAGTGGGAAGAATGAAGGGGTCATTTTACCCTGTCTTCCTTCAGGGCCTACCTAGCTGCGGAAGCGTAAACATACATGTCAGTCACATGACCATCACGAAGGATGGCTCGACACATATCTGCATAGACAAAGATCAGTACATCATATAGGAGATCCTACCCAAGGCTCAGACTCAAGGGGACGACTGACGGTTTGGGGCTCCGGAAGTCATTGCAGGCAGAATTCATGGCAAATGGATTTGGCTGGCATAAGAACATGGCTTAAGGTAGTCCACTCCATCCGCCCCTCCTATGCACACTTTGCAGAGTAGGTTGAAAAGTGTTGGGACCTGACTGTAGCCCTCCGGATGCATAGCCAAAGGGGCTATTCCTGGATTGCATCTCCCCAGTTCCGATGGGGCAGGTAAGGATCACTCCCACCAGAGATCTACATGCTGACTCAAGGTGACTAGAGGGCCACTGCCCGTACTCGACTTGAACTCCATGGAAGGTGTACACCACCCCAAGAGTGTCGAACCCATGCAAAGCCCTCACGCAGTGGCAGAGCATTAGATCTAGTGCACAATAGTCCCCGATAGGCCTTACTACCGAGGGACGTGATCATGAGTCAGGACATGAACCTCCTTATGAGCCAGTCTGGCCCCTTCACCCACAACCAGGTGTGGTTCTTGTACACAGGCCGAATTTAATAGTGCATTAAAGAGGGCTAGCTAGGAGCACCATACTACTAAGCTTCTAAGGTCTCTACCCCCCTTCCCAATACAATGAGTCCACAAAGATCATCACCACATAAATATCACAGAAGAACTAAAGAACAAGATTTAATCTAAATCACAGAGTTAGGTTCTTTAGTTATGGCTTGCTATCTAGAGATCTAGATGGCTGCTATGGGCAAATCAATAGGCTAAACCTACTTACTCTATGTCTGGGAGGCGGTTTAGATTATTGAATTGACAAAATACCTGATCCCTGGCTTGCTCCTCCTGCTCTGAACTCGACCATGCTGCAGAACTGCTTCTAGAAAGGGAAACTGATGAGCTAAACCGCTCAGACAGACTTTGGGAGGCGAGATTGGCTCTTGGAGCAAGCAAAACAGAGCTCTAGAAGGCTGTGGACGAAAATGGAAAGTTAGGGTCTTCCATACTTATATAGACTAAGGATTAGGGCTAGGGCTTCCTATTTCTCCCTTGAGCATGTGGGACAATTGGGTGTGGCCCACTTGCCTTTATTAGGTGCCCTAAAAGTGTACACATGGATAAATGTGTACACATGGATAAATGTGCACATAATTAAGTGTGCACAAACTTGCAAGTTGCCCCCTAGGGTGCTACTTGCTTGGCTACACGTCGACATACACGTCAATCGGGGTGGCGTGTACGCGTGATGAGGCAGTACAGTATACGTCCTGGGACCATATACTGTGCTGGAACGTCATATTCTCCCCACCTTGAAATGATGCTGTTCGCAGCATCATGGGTCTCCCCACCTTGGGATCTTCTTAACCTGTACAATTTATTACTATTATACTTATACAATTATTGGAAGGTGGATGGAGTTCCTTGAAGAATATGACTTTGATATAGTGTATAAGCCGGGGAAGCTCAATGTGGTAGCAGATGCGCTTTCAAGGCATCCTCTGACAACAAGAGTGCACTGCAATACAATTTCGACGCTCACCAGCGACTTCGGTAAGAAGATCGAAGAAACCTTGCCGACAAATGCAGACTTCAAGGAAGTGTGGGCGAGCTTGTGCAAGGAGGCAAGAACGGATAAGGAGAGGGAAACCTTCAAGAATTTTAAGAAGGAAGGTAACCTTTTGTATCATAAGAACAAGTTGTGTGTGCCTGAATCATCAGGAGTGAGGAAGTCGATTCTCTACGACATCCATAACAGTCCAATAGCTGGCCATGCAGGATTTATGAAGACATATTTCAAAGTGCGCAGCAGCTATTATTGGCCAGGGATGAAGAAGCAGATAGCTCGCTACATCAAAGAGTGTCAGTTGTGTCAGCAGACGAAGGCAGAGCAGCTTCGAATTCCAGGGGCATTGGAACCATTAGCGGTGCCAAACAGTAAGTGGGAAATCATCAGTATGGACTTCATAACAGGGCTCCCGAGGACAGTAAGAGGGAAAGATGCCTTGATGGTTGTGGTCGACAAGCTGTCGAAGATGGCACACTTTGTGCCTTGCAGGACTACCGACACAGCCATGGATACAGCGAAGCTCTTCACCAAGGAAATCTTCAGGCTCCATGGTATGCTGAGAGAGATCATCTCCGACAGAGACCTGAAGTTCATGAGTGCCTTTTGGCAGGATCTTTTTGCGATGATCCAGACGAAGCTCTCCATGAGCACGGCCTATCGTCCTCAGACGGATGGGCAAACAGAACGGACCAACAGAATTTTGGAAGATATGCTACGAAACTATGTCTAGAACAAGCAGAGTATGTGGGAAGAGTATATTCACTTGGTTGAGTTCGCTTATAATAGCACCAAGCAGGAATCATCCCAGATGTCGCCGTTCATGATCAACTACGGCTACCAATGTCTAACTCCAGACACTTGGCACAATCCCGTGTCAAAGGTAGAGATTTCACAGCAAATGTTGGCCGACATGCAGCAGCTAGTAGAAGAGGTCCGAGGATATCTTCTTGCAGCAAGGAGTCGACAAAAGAGCGTCGCCGACAAGCATCGGACGATCAGAGAGTTTCAAGTTGGCGACAACGTCTGGCTTAAGATCAAAGTGAAGCAGGCGAAGCTCCGCATCGAAAATTGTAAGAAGCTTGCTCCAAGGTGGGCTGGCCCTTTCAGAATAGTCAAGAGAGTAAGTAATCAATCCTACAAGTTAGAGCTGCCAGAACACCTAAAGATTCATAAAGTCTTCCACGTGAGTTTGTTGAAGAAGTATACTCCAAATCCAGATGAAGTCTTGGACACTCCAACGTTGTTGGAAATGACAGAAGAGCAGCTGAAGATAGTTCCAGAATTGATTCTTGATAAAGCCTTCAAGAAAACAAGGAGATCAGAGTTTCTCCAATATTTGGTCAAGTGGAAACACTTGCCGGTGGAAGACGTGACATGGGTACTTAAGAAGGACCTAATAAAGCAGTACCCACAGTTTATGGAGCAATGGGACGGTAAGGTCATCTCCGAAGAAATCGGCTCAGGCATGTCGATTTGTGTGTAGATTAATTTCATGTGTAGTTAGGATTAATCTACACATGCAGCCTATGCTAGGTATGGGTTGCATGCGTTGTTACCGATGATGAGACCACTACGGTGATCTCTAGGACGTGATGTAATGTCATTGTAGGCATGACCGCGGTCTTACTTGAATGAGTTGGAAGGTAGATTAAAAAAGTCTACTTCCATCCCACGGAAGTAGATGACCTCGAGAGATAAGAGGCCATTCAGGAATGCATTGATAGGAAAACACCTCTAGTCAATGCCTACGGCAACTAAAGGTGTAGGCATGAGTGTCATCCTAGGCATTATAGGGCGCTGTCTCCACGGCCACGATGGAAGAAGCATCCTCTTCCTACGCCGGGAGATTAGTCATGCATCCATTTAGTTAATTAGATGGGTGGTTACCTTATAACCATAATTCTATTAATAATTAAAATGGTACTAACGTAGTGTCGACCTGCAGGCCAATAGAGCGCTCCAGAGGGCAAGGAGGTCGAGCTACGAAGACTTGCAACACAAATTTTGTTAGAATGTGTTGCAAGGAATGAAGAGTACCTCGAACAATGATTGTATATGGAAATGTTAAATTTTGATAAACTTAAATGTTGTGTTAAGTGAGGTTAATAAGTACCTTGTGTTACTGAAGTTACGAATTAATAAGTTATTGAATAATCTAATGTCGTAATAATGTTTTAAAAATATTACCTAGAGTAATTCCCCAACAGGTAGTGCCCCCAACAGGTTGAGATGTGGTTGCGTGAACACATATTGGAGGCTCTGATGATCTGTGTCCAACTGGAACTTCCTCCCCAACAGGTAGTGCCTCCAAATTCTTAGTGCTCTGACAACTGCAAGCAGCTCTTGATCATGAGTCGGGTAGCGCGTTTCGGCGTCGTTCATCTTCCGAGAATCACTACTTGCTCTTCCTGCATCAACACTGTATCTGTGGCAATCTTACTTGCATCCGTCGCCACAAGTTTATCCTTTTCTGGGTCTGGCAAGGTTAAGACGGGGGAGGTTGTCAAAGCTTCTTTCAACGTCTCGAATCCTGCTTGGGCCTTCTTCTGCCAGTGATCTGCCCAATCCTTCACTTTTTCCGCCCTTGTCAAATCTGTTAGCGGGGCCGCTATCTTTGCAAAGTTCTTCACGAACTTCCTGTAATACTCTGCTAGGCCAAAAAAGCTTCTGACCTCGTGGATGTTCTTCGGCGCCGGCCACTGTATGACTGCTTCAATCTTGGCAGGATCCGTCGAAATCCCTTCTGATGAGATCACATGACCCAGGTATTCCACCCTCTCCGTTGCGAAGTGGCACTTCGACAACTTAGCGTACAACTGGTGTCTCCTTAGCTTCTCAAGCACTCTCCTCAGGTGTTGTACATGGTCTTCAAGGGATTTGCTGTACACCAGAATATCATCAAAGAATACTATAACAAAAGTATAAAAAAACTCCCTGAAGATGTCGTTCATAAGCCTCATGAACGTTGCTGGGGCGTTTGACAAGCCAAACGGCATTACTGTGAACTCGTAATGCCCATACCTGGTCTTGAATGCTGTTTTGTGGATGTCTTCTTCCTTTATCCTGATTTGATGGTACCCCGACCTCAGGTCTATCTTGGAGAATAGCTTCGCCCCTTGGAGCTGATCCATCAGATCGTCCGATCTGGGGAGTGCATACTTATTCTTGATGGTGTGCTTGTTTAGCTGCCTGTAATCTATGCACATCCTCACGCTGTCATCCTTCTTCTTCATAAAAAGGATGGGTGCCCCAAATGGTGAGACGCTAGGTCTAATGAACCCTAGGTCAAGCAACTCCTGCAATTGCTTCTTCAACTCGGTCAGCTCTTGCGTCGTCGTCCTGTACGGAGCTTTGCTCGTCGGCTTCGTACCTGGTTCGAGTGCTATCTCACACTCGACTCCCCTGTAAGCAGGAAGCTGCTTGATCTCATCTGGAAAAAGATTGTGGAACTCCGTGATCAACTTAGCTATCTGCTTGGGCAACTTGCCGAGCACCTTATCTTTCTTGCTTTCTTCTGACTCGGGCTCTTCGATCTCAAGCTTGAAGATATATGCTATCTGCTCGCTCTTTATGCACTTGAGCAGCCGCTTACTAGACATACACTGCATGATGGGGACAACTTCCTTACCTGTGATCTCTATGATCTTGCCGTTGGGCGCTGTGAGGGTCACCTTCCGCTTCCCACAGTCAATAAGGGCTCCTGCTGGTCCAAGATACTCAATTCCTACGATCAAATCATACCTCCCAATATTCATCACTTCTGCCCCCATGTGGATGTAACCATCATCCATTTAAATTGGGATTATGTCTTAATTTTGGGAAAAAATTTACATTGCGTGCTTTTGATAGCATATTGAAATTCACACATTTTATATCTAAAGTACAAAAATGTGATACCATATTATTTAGAGAATAGACAATATTTCATAATATAGCATGATATCATATAAATGATAGTAAAAATTTTATGTGCACATTGCTATTATTTTCTAAATTTTGCAAGAAGTACAATGAAAGAAACGATTTTTATAAAATTCAACACCCACGTTAAAATGATAGTTTTTCTCCTATGCCTTCTATCCCAGGAGTCTCCAGAGTTCTCGAGTTGATGCACTCCAATAGATGTGCTTTCTTTAGTTCAAAGTAGAAACCTTCTTAGCATATATCTTCTCAACCGCACCATATCATTTGCACCAAAGCTACAATGTCCAAGAATGAAATATAAGAGTGAGACTCACAATAAGTGGATACATAAGCTTTTCCACCCACTTAAATCATACTACCAGCTCAAACATGGTTTTAAAGTCCAAGAAGTCCCAAAATAAATCTAGATAAAAAAAGTGTCTAAAAGGAAAAAGCTACATAATACTCACTAAAAAGGAAGAATAAAAATTTATCTCAAAAACGCTTTCAAAATTCTGAACGTGCTCCTTGGTACCTACACAAATAGGATAATGAGAGCTTAGATAAGATAGATTCAAACATTTTGGTACAATACAAAATTGTGTAATTTATTTCTTCCTTGGATAACCCAATCCCAACGGTCTGGATTCCTATGTGTTAGAATCCCAACGGCTGTGATCACGTCACAACATCTCCTTCAAAATGAGTCCCACAACTAGCACCATATAACAGAGGATAAGGTGGAATATAGAAAAGAAATATAATAAAGAATAAGCTGGAATATAGGAAAGAAATAGTAGACCAGAAGCTGGAAAATACCAAGGAAATGGTACGCGCTTGGCGTGACTTTGATGCTTAAAACTAAAGAAAAACTCCTACATAAGAAGATTGAAAGGTTCGACCCTCATGCGATTGCGTAGGCAGCATCTCGACAAGCAGCACAGCTTGGGGCACCACATGCATGAAGCCCTTCAATACTAAAAGGAAAAACCTCACCTTACGATTATGGAGTCTGATAAAAAAAAAGGCATGCTTGAAAGAAATCAGACCATGAAAAAAGAGGTCTGAAGCGATTGCATTGGCAGCATCTCAGCAAGCAGCACAGCTTTGGTACCGAATATGCATGAATCCATTGAACAAAAATACTGATGAAAGAAATCTTACCTTGTAGATATGGGGTCGGATCAAGAAGAAGACCTCTTCTTTGCCGCAGCCAAGAACAAGTTGAAAAGCAAGGAACCTGTTCTTGCCCCATTGAGATAACAGCTCTCTTCATAGTCGTCCAGATTAAAGGTTGGCTTTTTGTTTTCCTTCCTCCATATCCATCAACGCATCTTCTTCTAATCATCCATCGATCCACCATTTAGGTTACAAAAGAGAGTTGAACGAATGCAAGAAGCATAATAGAAAGAAATACCTGGTTCAGCTCATTAATCTGCTAATGCCTTCAAGAAAATATGCCAACTAGATCTAATGAAGAAGCAATACTCTGTAAATGGAGTGACCACTGATCCCTTGGACCAAAGCTTGTAAACTCGCTCTGTTCTAAGAATGGGCTTCTTGAATGTTATTTGCTAAATGGGCATTTCTTAAACGCCCGGCTTCAAGCAAGATAATAAAAGATAATAATGCGTGAGCGGGAAAAACAAATTTGAAATAACCACGTGAGCGGGAAAATCCGACTTAAACTACTTACGTTTTATTACTTACGTTTTATTATGTGGATGTCGATGCCGCCAGACTTACAAGCATAAGATGCACCACAGAATCTAAGGCGCTAGCTCCTTGCATCTGTGTGAGGTAAGAATCAAGACTGTGTAGATCTTTAAAGCATTGACGGAATGAAAGGCGCCAGCTTCTTCTCTTCAGCATGTGCGAGGTAAGAATGAAACCTTTTGTCAATCTGTTATTTTAAAATGCTATTCTTTATTTTATCTTAGAATCAATACCATGTAGCACAATATTTTCTCCATTCTTTAGAGCTAACCTTCTTGGATACAAGTAGCACAGCGCCATGCAACACAATATTTTCTAGATTTCATAGTTCTGTAGAAATATTAGTGAATACAAGGAGTCCCAGATGTGTCTGATGCACACTTTTCTCTACATGCTTTCATTCAAAACATGGAGAAATAACCATTTTAAGGCTTAGTTTCTAGCTGTCCATGTCAGCCAGAGCAAAACATGCCATTTCCATGTCTGAATTCATTCTATACTAAATAATGGAGAAACAATGATCCTTCCTAAATAAAATTACAGTGAGAGAGAGATAAGGGAAGCATACACTAAATGCTAACAGCTTAAGGGAGGTTGAAGAGGAAACTGTGCCTGATGAAGGCTAATAGAACAATGATTGTTTCTGAAAGAGTAAGGAGAGCAAGCTAACTTAGACCATGCTGAGCATGGCTTGCAGAAGACGGAGTCCAAAACACGCCGAGCGTGTTTTGCATTTTGATGGAATCCTAAACCAGGTTGAGCGTGGTTTACATTTTGATAGAATTCATATCACGCTCAGTGTAGTTTACAATTTAATTGAATCCCAAATCACGCTGAGCGTGTTTTCCATTTTGAACTGTGACTAATTTGTCCGTTAATAACCAAATTTTTGTTAACAAAGCCTTCATGGTCAGTAAATTCGGCCAACATAGTTTCATGATAGATGAACGGCATGCAAAAATCTTGCATAGAAATCTTACGAAGTGAACTTTGAAGGAAATAACATGACAAAAAGAGGATGCATATATGCAGAAGCATAGTCCAGACATCGTTTTAAGCCAACTGACCTCAGAAAAAACTGGCCTCAGAAAAAACTCTTCCTCCAGAATTTCTTCGGTCAGCAAGAAGCCCAATAGCTTCGGCCAACAAGAAGCCTATCTAATCAACCTGAATCGGAAATGATCTACATCGCTGCAGGGGTTTTTCAAGTGAACTTTTTTTCCTGCTAAATGCGATGCAACTTGCTGTGTTTAATTTTTTCCTCCTTAACAGATAGGCCTTGATATCATCTAAGGGGACTCCACATGTATTTTCGTATGTGCATCAATGGTGCTAGTTATAATTTTCTTTATACTTCCTTCCTTTATATATTACAAATATACATCTTCTTGTTTTCCTATTATTGTATTCTATGTGCATTTTCGTATTAGCATCAATGGTGCTGGTTATAACTTTTCTTTATATATTACAAATATACATCTTCTTGTTTTCCTATTATTTTATTCTCTGATGTAATTTGCATAACTTTTTTCCTTCCAGGACGAAGCCTCACCTTAGTATAAAACACTAAGGGGCAAGCACTTCATTGAATTAATAGTGCTACTTGCTATTTGCCGTAAAACTACGTTGGTGTGGTTTAAATGCTTCTATATATACATTTCGACAAGTCCATTGCCATTTCTAGGCTCGAAAGGGCCATGGGGGCAACTATTATGAGCAACTTTACGTGGCATTTTTTTTTAATATGTCATTGTTTTAATTGACATCTTCTTACAATTTGGAGGCTCTTATTGTCCACATGAATTGTAATATACTTGTCAAATACAATATGTTTTTCCATCTCAATGCTCCAAGATTATAATAGCAAGATTTCAAGAAAATAGCAAGATTTTTTTGTATATTTCAAGCGAGATATAAATGACACATGAGAAATGCAACTTTAATATGATTTTATGATTGCAAAAAGTGAGGAAAAAAACCAAGAACCCATTAGAAAATAACTATAGGTTGGCGTGCTTTTGGAGTTGACATAATCCCAATTTAATTGGATGATGGTTATGTTGATTCCTGGCAAGTCGATGTCGAAGTTTATCCTCTTGCCTGCCCTGTGCCTTACTGCCCCACTTGCTAATACCACGGGTCGGCTTGAGCTTCAACATCTCAACCATTCTTGGGGACGCAAAGTTGTGGGTGCTTCCCATATCTATCAAGACTATGAATGACTTGGCCTTGGCCTTCTCTACCGTGGAGATTACCTGATACTGATTCTCTGCTTGGTCCTCGACGTCAATCTCTGTGACTTCCCCATAGTCTCTTATTGTTGAAGTGATTCGCCTGAGGTCGATCTCGCCTCTTGTGTCTCCGGGAGCTGGTGTCGACGAACTCGGCATCAAAATATTCGTGGTCTTACCACGGATCCCCATCCGTTCTTGGATGGCGTAGAACTCTTCTTCAGACGGCAGATCCCGAGCTTCCATCATGTGCCGGATGCTGCTGTACGCTTAGATGTCTGAAGTCGACTCCCGGTATAGATGTCGGCTTCTCTTACCTGTATTGGGAAGTCGGAAGCCTCCCGGTCGATGAAGTCATCTAGGTCTAGTTGTTGCCGCAGAAGATACAGCAACTCGTCAAGTCGGTACTCCCTGGCTCTGCATTCTGATACCTAGCCCAAGCGGGGGAGCGATCCTGAGGGTCTGCCGGTCCTGTTCGAAGATCGGTATCTCCTGCTCTGCTAGTTGCCGCTCTTCTTCTGGGTCGAGCTCGACGTAGTCTTCGTCGTCTGAGTCGATTGCTTCCTCTTCGTCTCTTCCTTCTTGCTCCGCTTGATACTGCAATAGGAGCTGACCCTCTGCTGAAGAGGCTAAGGGGTCTACGTCCATGGGAGGGATAGAGGTTTCCCCGATGGGGTTCTGGGCACGGTGGGAAAGAAAGATGGCTAGAGCAGCGGTGTACGAGAAATACTTGGTCTTGTTAGCGGTCAAGACCATGTAGTCTGGCAACCTAGAAGCTTTGTTGGTCAGATATTTGGTAATGTTGGGGACATCACCTAAGGCTGCTTGGAGGGATGGTCTAGGGACAAAATATCTTGTACAAGGGGGGAGCTGTACTAAGGACGGTCCTACCCTAGCTTAGAACTCTGTCATGACTTGCATATAGGCTGGGGTTGCCTGCAGGGTGGCTTGGACATCTATCTCTTTCTGGAAAATTTGGAAAATGGCATTGACATCAGCCTCAGCTACATGGGCACTGGCGTTGTACCATCGCCTAAAGTCTGTAGTTGCCATGGATCTTGAGTGAACTAGACTAACAAACAGATGTTGAAGCGCCTAAGGGATCTAAGATCGCCTAAAAGTCAGGAGCAATTCTGTAGGATGCTAAATGAGAAATGGGGACCTATTTATAGACAAGGGGGAAACCCTAATTTTTGGATGACTTAGAAAAATCTTAGGGTTGGACAAATCTCACCTATTTTGAGATCAAAACGGGATTGGAAAGCTAGTTTGAGGGTTTGAGCATGAATAGAACTATCTAATGAACCTATTGCAATAAGTTTGAGGTCAATTGGAGGTGGCATGCTAGAGAAATTGCTGAAAGATCTCACGGTGTGCGCTGGAAGACCAACCTAAAGTTTAGGTTTGAGTCCTGGCGCATACCGTGAGACATTTGGCCCTAATTGGTCAAGACTTATCCAAACAAGATGGGCTAAGGGTCAAAACATGCTGATCTCACCGAGATATGCAAGATTGACCCCTTACTTGGCCGATTTGGAGATGTTTTGGACTAGTTTGGGTGTGCAAGTCTCACGGTGTGCACTGGGAGGCCAAACCAAAGTTTAGTTTTGGGTCCTGGCGCATACCGTGAGACATTCCTCACTATTTGGCCTTAAAATGTCCGATTTGACTAAAACAAAAGGCAACTATTGCTAATTCAACTTAATTAACAACAATCATACACTTATAATTTACATCAAAACACTTTGTATTCACAAAATTTGTCATTTACAAAATTAATGAGGCTCCCCTTTAATGTGACTAGCCAGGTGCATGTCCTTCTTCATTAAAGTCACCCTCTTGGCGTGTACCGTGCATGCTGTGGAGTCTTCAAAATGTTGCACTAGTTTCTGGCAAGGCTATCAGCATCTCGCCCGTTACCCTCATATCGGAGATGAACTCTTGCACAACTTCCTTCACCAGCCTGGCGAACGGTGCACAGGGAAGAAGGAAGCCATAGCTTTGCTGGAAGTGTCGGATCTCCCTGATTGCTCGATTCAGCTTCGAATTGGCTTTCCTTTTTGGTGGCTTCTTCGGGGGAATGGGCTTCTCAGGAGGTGGCTTCAGAGTCTGCTTCTTTGACGGCCGTCCTCCCGCAACAAAAGTAACCTTGTTCGCCTGATAGTAGGAGTTGTAAGCCTCCCACTTCTTCATGAACTCCTGATGTGCCTTCAACTTCTTCTGGTAGACCCTGATAGGGTCTATCACGTAGGACTCCCTAGCAGGTCGAGGCGGCTTCTTCGGGTCCTTGTCCTTCTCCCAAGTTGGATAGGGCGGGGGTACCTGCACCTGTGCATTCTAGTCCGCCTGCTCCTGGTCCACCTGATCTTCACCTGGGGCCTTGGAGGAACTCCCACCTTCTAGGTTGGGGTTGAAGTCTTCGTCATCCGAGTCATTGGAGGTTGGGGGCTGGTCAGCTGGCCGTTCCTCGATGACGATCTTGGTCTGAGGCGTCTTCTTCGTCTTCCTCTTGGGCTCCTCCACGTGTTTGCCCTTGAGCTTCTTTTTTTCTTGCGCCTCCTTGGCCTCCTTTTCTTCCCTCTTTCTCTTCTTCTCGGCCCTTCTCTTCTCTCGGCGCCGCTCCTTTGCCTCGTGCATTCGGATCCAGGCCTCGAGCTGCTCTTTTTCCGTCGGCTCGGGGGTGGGCTCCCTCTGCTTCTCCTGCGCCTTGGCCTCCCGCTCCCGTTCTGCCTTTTCTTGTTCTTCCTTCGGGCTCGTTGAATTTCATCGTCATCCCCGAGCACTTCCGTTGATCCCTGGGATCTCTGCTCCTTTTCTTGTGATCCCTGCTGGGATCCCTCCTCGTGCCGCTCCTCTGAAGTGGTTCCCTCGTCTGATGAAGGCTGACCTCCTACTGCGAGAAGTCGCTCGAAGCATCTGCTGAACTTGGGCGCTGGCCGTTTCACCTCCTCGAGGAACCTGAGCAATCTGTTTGGTGCACGCCATATCTTATGTCACGTCATTCGGAGGTCGGGCGCCCAAAAATCGCCTCAAAAAGCGGAGCAATTTTCTAAACATGAAGTCTACAAATTGGGGGTTAGGTCTATTTATAGTTTGGGCAATTTTAGGTCAAATTCTAAGTTACTCTTTTTCATCTGCCAGAGCACCTATTAACCTATAACATATGCTTACTTCAGAGTTTCTAAACAATTTGACTCACAGTGTGCGCTAGGGGCCCGAACTAATATTTAGATCAAGGCTCTGGCGCATACCGTGAGACATTTGGCATTCTAGACTAAATTATATGACTTCTAGGCATATTCTTAGGGGTGTAACATACAAATCTAACTAATTCTTACCTTAAAACTCGATCTAGCATATTAGCTTGTTAAAATTCATCATATTTGAAGGTGATTATGGCCATTGACTCACGGTGTGCGCCCAGGGCTTAAACTAAGATTTAATTTTGTGCTCTGGCACATACCGTGAGACATTCCTACCTTAGGTCAAAATTTAGTTCAACTTTTTAGTTTTTCTTGGTTTTCAATTGTTCTAACTGTTATTAGCTTAGCATAAACTACAAAAATGAGAAAAAATTTTCCCACTTTTTCGAGGTTTAAGAATCCTACTAAGTTAGTACTACTGGGAGCATGGTCAGTGCTTTGCTCTTGGTCACCAAGAACATTGCTCTGATACCACTGTGACGTCCCCTACTTGTATACGGTGCACTCACCGTATACAAACAGGAGTTCATCCCCCATACCAGCTCCATGCTGATACAAGGCCCTCCACGTGTCACTGCAACCTTGATGAGTTCCAGTGGGAAGAATGAAGGGGTCATTTTACCCTGTCTTCCTTCAGGGCCTACCTAGCTGCGGAAGCGTAAACGTACATGTCAGTATACAACATCAACATCACATGACCATCACGAAGGATGGCTCGCCACATATCTGCATAGACAAAGATCAGTACATCATATAGGAGATCCTACCCAAGGCTCAGACTCAAGGGGACGACTGACGGTTTGGGGCTCCAGAAGTCATTGCAGACAGAATTCATGGCAAATGGATTTGGCTGGCATAAGAACATGGCTTAGAGTAGTCCACTCCATCCGCCCCTCCTGTGCACACTTTGCAGAGTAGGTTGAAAAGTGTTGGGACCTGACTGTAGCCCTCCGGATGCATAGCCAAAAGGGGCTATTCCTGGGTTGCATGGGGATCCCCAGTTCCGATGGGGTAGGTAAGGATCACTCCCACCAGAGATCTACATGCTGACTGAAGGTGACTAGAGGGCCACTGCCCGTACTCGACTTGAACTCCATGGAAGGTGTACACCACCCCAAGAGTGTCGAACCCATGCAAAGCCCTCACGCAGTGGCAGAGCATTAGGTCTAGTGCACAATAGTCCCCGATAGGCCTTACTCCCAGAGGGACGTGATCAAGAGTCAGGACATGAACCTCCTTATGAGCCAGTCTGGCCCCTTCACCCACAACCAGGTGTGGTTCTTGTACACAGGTCGAATTTAATAGTGGATTAAAGAGGGCTAGCTAGGAGCACCATACTACTAAGCTTCTAAGGTCTCTACCCCCCTTCCCAATACAATGAGTCCACAGAGATCATCACCACATACATATCACAGAAGAACTAAAGAACAAGATTTAATCTAAATCACAGAGTTAGGTTCTTTAGTTATGGCTTGCTATCTAGAGATCTAGATGGCTGCTATGGGCAAATCAATAGGCTAAACCTACTTACTCTATGTCTGGGAGGCGGTTTAGACTATTGAATTGACAAAATACCTGATCCCTGGCTTGCTCCTCCTGCTCTGAACTCGACCATGCTGCAGAACTGCTTGAAGATGAAGCTAGAAAGGGAAACTGATGAGCTAAACCGCTCAGACAGACTTTGGGAGACGAGATTGGCTCTTGAAGCAAGCAAAACAGAGCTCTAGAAGGCTGTGGACGAAAATGGAAAGTTAGGGTTTCCCATACTTATATAGACTAAGGGTTAGGGCTAGGGCTTCCTATTTCTCCCTTGAGCATGTAGGACAATTGGGTGTGGCCCACTTGCCTTTATTAGGTGGCCTAAAAGTGTACACATGGATAAATGTGTACACATGGATAAATGTGCACATAATTAAGTGTGCACACACTTGCAAGTTGCCCCCTAGGGTGCTACTTGCTTGGCTACACGTCGGCGTACACGTCAATCGGGATGGCGTGTACGTGTGACGAGGCAGTACAGTATACGTCCTGGGACCGTATACTGTGCTGGAACGTCACATTGTCTGGAGGTACATGTTCCTTTTCCATATCTTCATAGAGTCTAACAACCTTATCAGCACTTCCATTTTCAATGTTTTCCGCAATTACTGTATTCCAAGAAACCACGTCATGAGCAAGCATACTTTCAAAGACCTGATAGGTGCTAGTTGTACACCCACAACAGATGTAAAACCTGAGCAATCAGTTTTCTATATGAGTATCAGGTCCTTTTTTTCTTAATATATAGCTATGGATTAGTTTTTCCTGTTCTAAAGCACAAAATTTAAGAATATTAATAAAGGTAATCTTGTTAGGAACCAGTCCTTCATGCTGCATGTTCCTCAATAGCCCAAATGTCTCTCCAACATTTTGCTGTTGCATGCGTCCAAAGATTAGTTCATTCCATGAAACAACATCAAAAGTACACATTCTAAGGAAAATTTCAGATGCTTCGACCATGTCTCCGCATTTGGAATACATATGGATGAATGCATTTCCAAAAAGATGTCCAAGCTTAATCGTCAACCCAAATGCATGCACAAGTTTTCCATGTCCTAAGACCTCCTTATGTGTAATTGGAGGAAGAAATGAAATGAAAGTAAACTCGTCCAGAACCAAGCCATGGACATGCTCACTCCGAGCATATCCAGCAACCAATGCATTCCAAGAAACTAAATCACGTATAAAGAGCCTGTTAAATACGTCTTCTGCATCCATAATGCTTCCACATTTACCATACATGTCAATGATTGTATTTCCCAACATAACATTTGACTGCAATGAGAACTTAATTACAAGAGCATGGCCCCACTTACCATGTCCCAAATAGTTAGATCTAGCGCAAAAGTTGAGAAGGCCAATAACACTAACCTTATCTGGCCTCATGCCACCTTGCTGCATTTGTTTACAGATGCTCATAGCCTCCTTAAAAGGGCATACCCTCCAATTATCACGTTCCCTAAAACGACACGGCTTCCAAATATCAGATATGCATCTGCGCTGCATCCACATTTTATGTACATGTTCATAAGGGTATTCTGCAAATGTATATCAAATCCATAACTCGACTTGATTACATAAGCATGAACCCACTTTCCTAGTTCCAACAATAACAAATTGTTACAAATGCTAAGAATACAGATGAAGGTGACTACGTCTGGTTCCACTCCAATTTCTTGCATTCGTTGAAAAAGCACAAAAGCCTCCTGATCATAACGTTTTGAATATCCTCCAATTACGCTAGTCCAAGTGTACACATCCTTCCCAAAAATCGTCGTAAATAATAAAGCAGCATCAACTAGGCTGCCGCATTTTATATACATGTTTATAAGTGTATTCCATGCATTGATGCCGGGCTCTGGTGGACCTTTTATTATATGAGCATGAAGGCGTTTTCCCTCACTAAGTGCTCTTACATTTGCACATTTTTTAAGACAATAAAAGTAATAAACTGATGTGCTTCTTGTACCCTCGTGCAATTTATCAGATATTTCTTGTATACAATACCCCGTATTAAAAGATGCAACACACCGTTCTCCTCTTCTATGGACAGTCTCACATGTGAACAAAGTATCGGTGGACCAATATAATGGGGGCGTATAGTTACAATCATTATTTCCACAAGCAGAAGGAATGACGGCTTTCAAATCCATTAAAAAGAAGATTTTCCAGCTCTAACTACATACAGAAAATGAATTCCAGAAGCTCAAACGACACATACAAATTGAGAAAAATTCAATTTCTTTGCTATCAAGATATTGTCGGCAGCTAATAAATTATTATACAGCAGCACAATACTCTTAAATATTCCATCCACATCTGCAACAATCATTTAACTTAAAATTATAATGCTATCATTAATTCTAAGTCATTCCATTTATCTACAATAATCATCCATACCATCAAGGAGAAGAAAGAAGCAAGCGGAGACCAGGAGGGTTAACAATTGAAGAGATAAAAAGGAAAAGAACTACAAAAGTAATATTTGAACTAGCACTACATGATGAACATTTGTGCAAGTTCAGATTTACACACACGGCACAACGCCTCAAATCAGCAATGGCTTTTATATAAAAGTTCTCCAAATTGTGCGTAGCTATATCATGCTCATCCACTTTTAGTCGTATAAAAGAGAGGAAGGATAAGAATTGCACATTTATGTTGTCAGTTGAGAAGTTATTGCACATCAGAATCTTACAATTCAGAAAGAATTGATGCCAAAGCAACACCTCCACTAGGGGAACAATGATCATGTTTTTAGTCTTCTGTCCTGTAAAGAGATCACAAATTTTTTTCTGCATCAGAAATAAATTCTTACAATTGGGCTTAATTTATTTACAGCCCATCATATACTTCATATGGCACCATAAAACATAAAACAAGACAACAGTTGAGAAAAAAGTCTCAAATTTTTTAATGAAGCAACATCAATAAAATATTGACTATGTCCAAAACAGGATTTTAAGCAAAATCTTAGCTAGTTATTGCTGGGAGCATCACAATTCAAGTGGCAAATACAACTGGCTTTGAAGTCTATTGCCCTCGCAACAGACCTTTCATAAGGTGAGCCAAACACAAAGAGAAATTATTACAACGTAAACAGAAAGGAAATGAGAGAGCAGATTGTACTACTTACGAGTCTGGTGTTTGGAAAGCAAGCGTAACGAAGCCCTGCCTTTGCTTGTGTTTATTATTGGAAGAGCAAAGAATATAGACGGTGTTCCTGCGTCTTACCACTCTGCAAAATTTGCACAGGCGCTTCACCGACGCTCTCACCTTCATGGTTCTGCTAGGGCAAACCACAGTTTTAGGGTTCCGGCCCGACGATAAGAAACATTTTGGATAGGGTGGTATATGGTAGGTGGGTTTAGAATGTATCGGGAAGCGTCCCTTGGGATCCTTTCTGGTGTGGACGGTAGGGTCCTCCGGCCAGCAGTAACCGGACCAAGTGGCGTTCCCCTACAATATAGAAACATAGATTTTTTCTTTTTCTTTTTCTTTTTCTTTTTTTAGCATTTTTCCACAAACGCCCGTCTCGGGCTTCCTGCATTCTGAGGCTATCCACGTTGCAGCCAGCTGGGTTTTTTAAACAGATGGTTGATGTTCTCACCCTTTGATTACATCTATGGCCATGAGAGTTCAAGAAGTGTCAAGTTGGTTATGGAAGTGGAAGGGTGCAATCTTTTGTGGCCAAATAGGGATGCAAACCGGTTGCTTCAGTGACATGCAGTATTGTTTGGGAAATCGCACCCTACCACAGCTGGTCTAATTTATGCCTTATTAATGGCCTCGTTGCAATGCTCAATAAGAGAAAGCAGAAATTACGGCAAATACATCTTTGGCTTCTGAATACTAAATATTCAGAGAAAACAGACAACAGATTCATAAGGGCATGGCATTTCGGAAGGTATGGGAAGGGCCAGAGCAAAAAAATAGAATATATTTGTTATCTTCACAGGACAGGGCACATCTAACTATCTGTTGGTCTTTACAGGACAGGGGACATCTAATTATTTGTTGCTATGTTGCTTGTTATAAAATCGCCTGCACCAAGGATGTTTCAATATAGATGGCAATCATGATCACATATTTTAGGAAGAAATTTAGATCGTCTGATGATGAAAGAAAGTTCTGGAATTCAGGTAAGAATCAAGTGCTTTGGTGTATTGATGTACCTAGTTCTAGTTCTATTCTATCTAGTCGACTCTGGCTTTATTCTACCAAAACATGACATCCTTACTTCCATAGCAAGGCGATATAATGGCAGATTATGCTAGTAGAGAAGTTTGGTGTCATGGGAACGTGTTGTGGCAGGCCGAAATAACTCGAAGAATGACAATAACAAATTGTGTGCTCTATTATAGAGTTTGAACTTACTATATAGGTGATTTAAGAAAAGGTGATGTTCCTAAGAAATGGTTGCTAGCATGCTAGAATATACTGCACATAATATGGCCACTCATTAGCCTCCATGCTTATTACTGCTAAGGTTTTTCCCTCGAAAACCCTTCGGGGCAGGGGTTTTTTAATCCTGTCAGTAATACGCTTGCTGCTCTCTTTTTGTTTGGGTCCCATAGGCCAATTGGTCTCCTGGACGCTAAAAACCTATTCTATTCTATTCTATTCTTTTTAAATTTTTTTTCATTGAAAGTAGGTATTCTATTTATATTTGGAGTAAATACATGGTACAATAAGTGACTTTTTAATGGGAAGTGTCCACCCAAAGAATAGGGCCTCTATCTGGACTTAACAAAGTTATATCTTCCCGAGGAGTCTTTTGCTTGATAAATGAATTCCTGGTTCCAAGGCGCAGGAGTAAATGCAATCACAATCCTTCTCAAAGTGACGAGAAGAAGTTCTCCTACGAGGAAGTCAGCTGCCCATTTTTAAATATCTTTGAATTCTTTTGTTTGGGAAAGAAATTCGTCTGCTCATGAGGTTTAGGTAACTATAAGTTACGTGAACTCCATGTTCGGGAGAGTGATGATGACATTCACCACAATATCATGACATTTAAAGCCGCAATTTTCGTTTTGGAACTCCATAACAATTGTTCTTGAGATGCTCCAATCTTGCAGCTAGAGTTAAAGATCATAATGACACAACATAATGACACAGAAAGACAGATGACAGGCTGCCACTCATTTATTAGAGTTATACCACTCATTTAGTAGTTATACCTGGAATTTAAATGTCATCTTGAGAACGATGAACAAAAGAACTAGTTACGTGGATATAGAAGCGCAATCATGTGCTCATTCTAGTAAAAAATGGAAGCAACAGTGCGATTTTCTATTCGGCATATAAGTAAGGTGCTACATGTTGTTAAAAGCCCAAACTTCTATAACCTATGAAATAAAAGTTTTAATGCCCAATTGAACAGCCAAAGAGCATTGAATTTGTATAGATCTTCGTGTTATTAACATTTGCAGCAAAGAATACGCTTGTTGCAGACACGGTTATTGCACCATTATGTCTTTTAGCAATCTGTAGATACAGTTGTTGCACCATTCCATCTCTCAGTAATCTTCTGGTCGAAAATCAAAGCAACATCAAAATTGCTATTTGCAACAACCAATTTAAATGTCATTTTACTCCATCCAATCAGCTTTCAAACATGGTTATAAAAACAATGCAAAGCCATAACTAGAATCAACATTTGTTATCTTACAGGCATTTCTATGCTTAATGATGCAAATTCCAACTGCATGTGCAAGCTTACAACAACTCAAGCATAGAGATTTTTTCCAACTCACACTCTCTGAAACCTATATGGCAAAAGCAAAATACGACAATACAATGGTAAATGCATTAAAGAACTTTGAGGTAGCCACCAACGTGTTTGCTAATCTTAGAGAATGAGACCAAATGGGCCAACATGTTTGCTGGATGAATATTTGGCTTTCTACAACTATATTTATAACAGGTTGTACTAAGGAGCTTTTCTTGTGACCTACTATTCAAAAGAAGCTTCCTTTATTACCTTGCCATAGTCTTGATAATGTCACTTTGCTCAAACGCGCAGGTTATATTATATGTAAACAAGGCTTGAGACTTCCTCGATATGTGGATTGTAATCATAGTCTTCATCACTAAGCTAGCTGCATCGATATTAGGTTGCATGGGCAACCTCGGATAAGGTTATGACCTAGACACATGCAATAGATATATAATGACTATCATATGTCACAGTCTTTGCATTTCACCACTATTGTTTTAGCATATATTCTTGAATTCTTTGGGGTCGAGCTTCCAGGTTTCGTGGCCTAGGTTGCTCCAACATTGCTCATGTTCATCTGTGTTTCTGTCATGTGTTCTTTGTAATTCTCCTGGCAAGGATGCTGCAGCATCTCTTTGACTCCAGTGTAAGAAGTCCTCCAGTGCCAGATGTGGGTTGGAAGGGTATGTGCATATGAGGTGACTCCATCACTTCTGCTACGAGGCGTGGATTGTAAGCTGGCTGATCATTTTTTGTTAATAGGGCTTGTGTGTAGATGGATTGGGTTTTCCATTGTCCCGGAGCTATGCATCATGATGGTTTGGTATTTTGGCTATGTTCTTTGTTTTTATGCTCATGTATTGTATTCCATTTAATTACATTGTGATTGTCTAGCACTTTATTCACATAGGACCTTGTATCTTTGCTTGTGCTTGTGTTCTTGTTATCCAAGGTTTTCAAGATGTTCCATGCATGCAAAGACAGCTTATGCTCCTTAGTAACGAGGGCTAACTCCATTGAGTGCATGCAGTGAATGAGCAAGGTGTTGCTCGACCTAGTGGTAGCGATGCAGTTGAGGATTATGGTTGAGTTAGCTTCTAGTTATCTTGCTTGGATATTGTATTTATTCAAGAATAGTGATTCCATTGAATTTATGTTGGATATAAGCATTAAACTTTTTGAAGTTTAGAGAAGATTCCAAGTTGCCAAGAGGATCAACTCGACAGGCTCGTCATAATGTTTGTTGTTTAACAATAGAATTCAATTCAATCATTGATTTTATATGTTCAATATCTAGATACTTCTAACACAAAATATTGAGCTTGTTTGTAAAGATGTGGTCATAGAAGAGTATTGCAATTCTTATAGGCTTCGTCTCTCAAGAACATGCCAATCCACAATTAATGCACTAGAACAAAGCTTGCTTTAGAATATTTTAAAAGGATTTCTCAAAATTCCCCATCTTTCCTTTCTTTTGGATATTTAGGCATCGTCATATTGCCAACGCAATGTGGTAAGACGTAAAATTTACCTAATTCATGCAGTGCTATTAAAATTGTTGAATGCGGCTCTAAGAGGTCTTCCTCGCATGTGGCAAGTTAACAAAGTTGCCCCATTATGTAAAGCAAGAGATGATAAGATCCAGGTAATTATAGAATGATTATGATCTGCAGTTCTTTTTCCAAATTGGTTGCACATAAACACTAAGCTTAATATATGAGTTGAAGAGAATAGAGTTAGAGCTATGGGACAAGTAGGATTTAGACCTAAAAAGTCTACCATAGATCATTCGAGCTATTTTGTGTGCCATGATAGATTCAGTCACTGGAAAAAAAAAAAGTCTTTATATGCTCTTTTTGTGGATCACTTTATGGCTTTTGACACAATGAATAGAAATAATAGAAAAGTGTAATGATGTCGTGGTTAGCAATATTGGAGTCAAACAAGGATGTCCCCTGTCTTCTACATTATCCGGATTATTGACAACCATGGAACTAGATGGTGGAGCATGAGAGAGATGGCAATTAGTGAATGGCTATGTGGCATTATGCGGATGATATAGTCATCCTATCACGCTTAAGGTAGGGACAACATTTGGCTCTTTGTGTTCTCCATAGCCAAATGCGATCATGGCTATGGAGGACACAACCTCATTTGGCTACAAACAACACACAGATGAATGGGTGGTATGCTAATATTGAGGAATGGATGTGGAAGTGGGTGTTAAATACTCAAGAATTGTATGTGCACCACAATGACATTCGATCACGGGTGCAAGAGAACGCTATCATGAAAACCGCAGAGTCCCCGAGATAAAAGAGTTGGGTGAAAGTATGCTGGTGGGTATCAAAAGCATGCGTTCGGACGCATGCCTATAGCAGGGTTTTAGCCCGCTTAAAGCACCCCTGCTTTTGCTTAATCTGGGTGCTGATGGTGTAACTGCCCGTCATTTTTTTTACGCCCTTCATGTACTCACACGTCCACCTCACGAACGAACCGTTAGGAAAATGATTGTGGGATTTTGGCTGGATTTTCGCGCGAGTGGTGTGGTAGTACGTTGCAAATTGGATTACTTCGTCTCCAATTCACTTATCCTCCCTCTCTCAGGAATTTCATGGCGCTCCCTGATAACGGCCTGGAGGCAATCACACGTTTAGCATTGGATTTTCGGCCTGATGAATCCCAATACAATGTTCCAGATTTGTTGGATGTCAATGCAACACAGGAAATATCACGTGAAGATCCAGTTTCCTCTGCAATTTACAAGAAATTGGATGCAGCGAGAAAGAGAGAATACAGATTACGGAATAAGATGAAAAAAGCAGCGGTTGAACGGGAGGATCTGAGCATGAGACGCAGGCAAGAAATAGCCAAGCAAGTAGTTGATTACTTCAATAAGCTCACCAAAAAGCATTCACCCGAACTCAAGGCCGATGTGATGAAGAGGGTGGTTCATCACCACGAAATGGAAATCTCAGAACCTGGAATTTTGCCAAATCCAAAGGATTTGGCAAAATCCTTTGTTCTTTGTTTTTTATGCTCATGTATTGTATTCCATTTAATTACGTTGTGATTGTCTAGCACTTTATTCACATAGGATCTTGTATCTTTGCTTGTGCTTGTGTTCTTGTTATCCAAGATTTTCAAGATGTTCCATGCATGCAAAGACAGCTTATGCCCCTTAGTAACGAGGGCTAACTCCATTGAGTGCATGCAGTGAATGAGCAAGGTGTTGCTCGAGCTAGTGGTAGCGATGCAGTTGAGGATTATGGTTGAGTTAGCTTCTAGTTATCTTGCTTGGATATTGTATTTATTCAAGAATAGTGATTCCATTGAATTTATGTTGGATATAAGCATTAAACTTTTTGAAGTTTAGAGAAGATTCCAAGTTGCCAAGAGGATCAACTCGACAGGCTCGTCATAATGTTTGTTGTTTAACAATAGAATTCAATTCAATCATTGATTTTATATGTTCAATATCTAGATACTTCTAACACAAAATATTGAGCTTGTTTGTAAAGATGTGGTCATAGAAGAGTATTGCAATTCTTATAGGCTTCGTCTCTCAAGAACATGCCAATCCACAATTAATGCACTAGAACAAAGCTTGCTTTAGAATATTTTAAAAGGATTTCTCAAAATTCCCCATCTTTCCTTTCTTTTGGATATTTAGGCATCGTCATATTGCCAACGCAATGTGGTAAGACGTAAAATTTACCTAATTCATGCAGTGCTATTAAAATTGTTGAATGCGGCTCTAAGAGGTCTTCCTCGCATGTGGCAAGTTAACAAAGTTGCCCCATTATGTAAAGCAAGAGATGATAAGATCCAGGTAATTATAGAATGATTATGATCTGCAGTTCTTTTTCCAAATTGGTTGCACATAAACACTAAGCTTAATATATGAGTTGAAGAGAATAGAGTTAGAGCTATGGGACAAGTAGGATTTAGACCTAAAAAGTCTACCATAGATCATTCGAGCTATTTTGTGTGCCATGATAGATTCAGTCACTGGAAAAAAAAAAAGTCTTTATATGCTCTTTTTGTGGATCACTTTATGGCTTTTGACACAATGAATAGAAATAATAGAAAAGTGTAATGATGTCGTGGTTAGCAATATTGGAGTCAAACAAGGATGTCCCCTGTCTTCTACATTATCCGGATTATTGACAACCATGGAACTAGATGGTGGAGCATGAGAGAGATGGCAATTAGTGAATGGCTATGTGGTAATGCTTTTGCATTATGCGGATGATATAGTCATCCTATCACGCTTAAGGTAGGGACAACATTTGGCTCTTTGTGTTCTCCATAGCCAAATGCGATCATGGCTATGGAGGACACAACCTCATTTAGCTACAAACAACATATAGATGAATGGGTGGTATGCTGATATTGAGGAATGGATGTGGAAGTGGGTGTTAAATACTCAAGAATTGTATGTGCACTACAATGACATTCGATCACGGGTGCAAGAGAACGTTATCATGAAAAACTGCAGAGTCCCGAGAGATAAAAAGAGTTGTGTAGGCGATGCATTAATCCAGAACTCAAAGCGACCAAGTACTTTATATCTATGAAGCTTAGGCACTTGATCAGCAAAATGAGACTTGGCTCACATAGAAGGCAATAAGGAAATTTATAAGAGATGTCTTGAGTCTAAGGGAACAAGTTAGTCATAATGCACTGAGAGAAAATTTAGGAGAAGATGCTAATGCATTATTGTGTGAGGATGCATTAGATTATATTTTCTATAATATTGAATGTTCTGGTGGCCTGCAAACATAATTAATAAACATTTCATTTCATTTCTCTCCAAAATTCATCTTTAGCTTAAGCCAACAACCATAAGGACAAGTGGGGATAAGAATTCAAGGGAGGCAAGTTGCGAAGTCATAAAATATACATCTTATTTGTAACCTCCAACAAACCAACGCTTACAAGTTTGGCTCAAAGCTTCCAGAGCTTGATGATGACTATAGCTTCATGATGAGTATATTGCATGCTCAACTAGAAAGTCCAAATTTTCAAGCTCTAGCTGTGTTTTCCAAGGGAAAGAATATGCTACTCTCATCAAAGGATTACAAAAACCACTTTGACGTTTTAGCTAAAATAGCATATAAGTATGTGGTCATTCTAGTTTAAAGTACGAATAACCTTGTCTTGCGACCATCACACCTACACATAACAAGACACTATGCTGACATGGTTGTTGGCTTGGATTCTTTCTTATTGCTCGACAACATTAGAGGCTAAATAGAAGAGCTAATTAGAAAGGCTAAATCAAAACAACAAAGTTGGAAACGTAGAATAAAGTGATTATTCTTGCACTATCTACCTTGTATAACAACCACATGTGTACATTTTGCTAGTGAAATAAAGAATAAAATGAATAACCTCGCCGTAAGGGTTTAAAAGGGTTATATATATCTAATAATTTCAGGCAAAAAGCTTATGTTGAGTTTGAAAGTGACAATCTCCAGATGAAAACTCAATATTGTCAAGAAGGCGCACATTCCCAAACCAAGCAGCTATTGCACATAACGTACCAGAGTAAACTTTGTCCACTTCTTGTAAACTTTGCTGATCGACAATCTGCAAGAAACTGTGATCATAAGAACCATAAAGACAGACCAAGATAATGATAATTGGTTAAAGCTCACCACTGCATAGTCGACTTTCCCTCCAGCATTAGCTATAGAACTCTTTACATAGTTAGTTAATACATGAGCGTTTGTTTCCCCATGACTTACTGCCATCTCAATGTACTGCAACGCTGTATTGATGGAAAGAGCCTATAAAATTAAAAAAAATGTTACCTCATAACTACAAATCAAAACTTCAATAGATGCACACTTCAAATCATGCCTTTTGCCGCTCCTCTGGAGACAATCGTAAGTTCCGTGAACTCATTGCAAGGCCATCAGGCTCTCTTACTAAAGGCATTCCAACAATCTTCACTGCAAAGTCCAGATCATGAACCTATAAGACATCCAAGCAAGTTAAAACTCGTTAACCATATGCAAAACGGAAAAGTGGAACTAGATATTTGATGAGGGTTGCTAAAAATGACATACCATTTGGCAAATAATGCGCAATTGTTGATAATCCTTTTTCCCAAAAATAGCTAAATCAGGTTCCACAATATTGAAAAGCTTTGCAACCACTGTTGCAACACCCCTAAAAAAAATTGGCCTATTTTGTCCACACAGAGGCTTTTCTAGCTCTTCAACTCGGATCCATGTCTGATGGCCAGGTACACAACTATTATTTTCATAGTTTTCTGTACCTCCCCCATATAAATCATATGGGCTAAAGACTTTGTCAATACCAAGTTGCTGCAAGAATAAATTTACATGGTTAGAAAAAAATGTCATGTAGACTAGATAAAAGCTTATAGAATAGAAGACCTCTACAAATTTATTATCAATGAATATAATTTGGCCAGGAAGCTATTTGATATACTAAACACAATGAACTCGATGGAGTTTAAATAATATGATGTTTGATGTTAAAAGCAAACATACAACCAATGGGCAGAGTTTGATAGGATGAGACCTCAAGCTTCTGAAGGTCACCCTCCAAATCTCTTGGGTATGATTGCAAATCTTCACCAGGGGCAAATTGACCAGGATTAACATATATGGACACAACCACATAGTCAGCCTGCCTCTTTGCTTCTTCTACTAAAGACAGGTGTCCGAGATGCAAACAACCCATAGTAGGAACCAAAGCAATCTGTTTCCCTGCACGATGACAAGTACGTGACCAGCAGCGCATGGCATCCTTATCTCTGATCACTTCCAAAACACCCATCTTCCTGCACCTCCTGCATTCCACCACGTCATCCTTTCCATTAGAATTTTAAGATCAAAAAGACAAAATCTGCATTTCAATTAACAACTTCTACAATATTTTTCATGGGGCATTCCTAATCCCCTTGTTATCCAAGTAGTCTAAGATATTGCACCTGTATTCCTGCAATAAGTCCATACTCAATCCCCCGTTGCCTATGATTCTCATAACATAGCATGGATTGTATGACTTTCTTTTGAACAACAATTTAAATGCTTTCTAGCGACGCAACATATCCCACAAATCTATAAGAACAATTTATTGTGAGGACAAGTTAAAATAGAACAGAGGCCTGTAGGTTAAACTAGCAGACTAACATTCAGATTGCCAACTTATTTATTTGCATGCTAAGAATTTTATAGCATAGAGGCATAGCATAGCATAACATAGCATATAATCATCAAGTAGCTATATGGGGGATCCAAACTGCAGGATTTCGTTTATTACACAGCAAATGGCATGGATGAGCTTTGAACTTGCACCCTGCAACTTGTAAGTTCCATACCTCACGCCATCACATTAGCTAGGCATATATCCTGTGACATCAAAATATTTTATGAAATGCCCAATCCTTGAATCCTGATAGTAGGAACAGCAATAGATCTAACCAATTGCGCAAGAATGTGTCTCTTATTTCAAGAATATTTGAAAGTGGCCCCATCAGCTTCGGTGCATTCCTATGGGTCCCATTTTTATAGATGCAAATTTTGTTGCCAAGGCTGCAACCATAACATTCCAATCACTGCGCAATGATGCTGGTGACGGAGCCATAGAAATATCCTGCTCAAGAAATAACCATGCATGCATTCATAAGCTGGACCTCTAGAATTTTTAAAATGTGTTTCAAGGTTCCAATGGCACGCATGTGAGCAGTTCACCCATGAGCCTCTGTTGCTTTTGGTTCTTGTGAGATGATGTTTGCGCTGCCAGGTCCTAGATTATGGATGCACTGAACCTGGTCGCTGTCAATTTTAATGTACAGTCAGTTTTCTGCAGCGACATCCTTATCTTTAAAGAAGTTAATGGAAAAGTCTTGTCCAGGATAATCTACTTGATACAACTGTTAATGCAGAGCAGTCCTGTGTAGATGGATGCTTTAAAAGGCATCCTAAAAGCTCTGCCTCATTGCCATATGTTGGGACAAAGACAAAAGAAAACTAAGTGCCTTAATGTATAGACAGTTTAAGACATTTAACATACTATTTGTGATGTGCATCCCCATATCAAACAAATGGTGGCTTTTCTGCTAGCCCTCATCTGAATCATTGCATAGACTGGTTCTGTGCAAACATAACACAACTTTTATGCAGCAGCGTATCAATGATTTGGTTTAGTCTGTTGCGATAGCAAATGCCTTCAACACAGCTTGTAAAGAGGACAAGACTTAATTATAGAATAACTATCCACTTTACGTAGTTGATTAGAACTATCAAGCTAAATATAAGCTTGGCTTGCAAGTGCATCCTTCAAGACATGGTTCATCATTCTTGAAAGCTTACGCAGCTAAAAACGTATAAAAGTTTACACGTCAACCTATCTATCTATCGAAGAAAGGTTACAAGACCAATCTAGCATACCATAGCTGATTTTGTAAAAACCTCTTCTGCAAGCCCGAAGCATTCCATGGGTTTGAAAGAGTAACTTCATGCAGGGGGTGGTGCAGGATATATATGCTAGGTTAATAGTTTTAAGTTATAGGGTTAAATTACTACAGAATATTGGACCAGAGGCTGCTATTCTGTAGAAGATGCCTGCTTAGAGATATAAAAATAAATGTAGCCAAAATCAAGATACAGAAATATATTAAGACCAACCTTCTATAGGAGGGCAGAAGACCAAGGGACAATCACTTATTATCTAGTTTATTCTAAAATATAGGTAATCTGGAAGACCAGAAACAATCTTAATTTGGGACAACTCATATTTGGCAGAAGAAAGACAAAACACCATAAATATGAGGCATTGAGGGATGCATTCAGCATAGTTTACTTACAAGTTGACAACAACTATGGTTTACTACTAAAGGTAATATTGATTACAAGGCTTGAGACATGCTATGCACACCTACCTAGTCTACTGGACTGTAATGACAATACTAGCAGATTGGGAGAAATTCTTATCATATTAACTGGTAGAGACGATTCGTCTATGTCAGTTCAATACGCTAGGCAATAAGAAGGTACAGCAGAGACAAACTGAAAATGCACTTACTGTCGAAGAACGTGAACAAAAGTATCACCACAGAGAGGAAAACACAAGTTTGCTTACCTGGAACCTTTGTGCAGATGAAAAAGTGCTCCACTTTTTCCGCTTAAAAAAGTGCCCTTATCTAGCAGTTTCTATGCACTGGAAAAAGGTTGCTTGCCGGAAAAAGGTTGCCTTCAGATTGCGCTTTTCTTCCTATAATTAAGTTACTGAGATGCTCATTGCTATTGATATGGCTGTCAGAACAGAAGCAGTTCAAATAAAGAGGAAAATAATGACGAAAAGTTTACAGTATGAGGCGAAACGGAGGAAATCCCTCTTCCAGAGCTTCCTGCATATATTCAATTGAAGATCTTGGCATTCACGATCTTTTCAGGCCATGCTTGCTTGTGAGCAAGCAATAGAAAACTGCAATTTTGTCTTCAGAGTTTGCCAGGCCACTTCAAAAAAAAAAAAAATCGATTTTGTGGGGTCCTTACAAAATTTTAAATGTGAGGCCCGAATGAGTACGAGACATTCGATGATTGGGATCTATCTATACATTAAATATATCTAGGCATAATGGTTGGGAATCCAATAAAGAATGATTGGAGAGTAATTTTTCCTCCTTCCCAAGGATTTCATGTAGCTTGCATGAATGTTGATACCTCAGCATCACCATCTTCCTTTAAGCTAGTAGCTATTTTATTTGCTGGCATACAGAAATATCTTATTCAACCATGAATACAAGGGGAAGACAATTCTCTTAGATGGCCACTTTCAAGATAAACTCGTGGGTTCTTTGATAAAATTTTACCCCTTCGATGATAAGTCTAATAAGTACATGCGACCTGATACTAGATAGATAAAGAGAATTATAACCTTCAATTTTGAAGAGGATAGATGGAATATAAGAAACTATGTGTCTCCACAACGCTACAAAAAGGAGGGAATTGTTCTTTACAAGGAGAGGCCAATATTAATATCTTATATTCGTTCTTTGCAAGGAGGGGCCAATATTAATATCTTGTATAGGTCCTCCATCAAGTTTTGGAAGGAGCAGTCCTCTTGCAAGGGCGTCATCAACTGGAGCTTAATGGCCAAACTTGACATCGACACGTTTTTGGCACAACATAAGCTCAAGATTGGCTTGGAGGTTAGAAATTCTTACCATCATTGCATGGGGCATGTTATCACGGTCATGATGCCCTTGTTTTGGAAGAGGACAGCTTTGCGTAATTACGGCATGAGGAAGGGTTGTTGGGAGCTTGGGGGATCAATGAGAGGTTGGGGACGTCTGGACATGAAATTCACACCCATCACGAGTACGCCACCATACCATGGACGTCTCAATACATTATACACTATTAAGAAGTATGATGGAGTAGTACATTACATTAACCTTAGGCATGTTAATTAACATTAGCTATGTTAATTAATGGGCAACCTAGGCACCATGTGGCACCAATGAATGGCTAAGTTACTTGCCATTTTCATTAGCCTAAACCCTAATTTGAAATAAGGCCAAAACCCTAATTCTAGAGAGGAATATATTAATCCAATTAAAAATTAACCCGGCTTAGCAATTTCCACCTAATCCAAATTGATTGGGCAAAAGGAAATTGCCAATTAGGAATCATCCAAATTGGGGCTTGCCCCAAATTGATTTGGGGCAATTGGAGAAGGAGAAGGAGTCTATTCAACCAGAAGATCATGGAGAACTTGGGAGATAGTGGATTTATCCAAGATACATGTTAGTAGTCTTAGCTAGCTTGAGATTCTAGTTAAGGATTAATTCTTGTTTGTTTAGAAGGATGATTAATCATATACGAATGCTCTATTTGAATTTATGAATGGATTTATGATTTACGGTAGTTCTTTTGCCGCAACTCTTGTGCTTGTGGGGTAAGGGAGGGTGGAGACCTAAAAGCTAGTAGGATTGTAGATATTCCTAGCTAGAAACCCATAAATCCCAATAAATGCGGCATGTGCCACCTATTGTAGATGCTATGATGTGATTGAGCATCAGACAATGGACAAAATAGTGAAGTGCAGGTGGAGCCTTGCTGAGCGTGGCGACTGGGGCCCCTATAGTGTGCTAGGATTATAGTTGGTCACTCTGTGTGGTACGGGTTGCAGGTTCGTCCCGAGAGGACGTCTTGGGGACTCGATAGGTGCAGGAAAATCTCGACCTAAGGATAGGGATACGGACCTGGGTCCTCTAGCCACCCATGGAACCATTGTGCTTCGGGGAGATTCGTCCCATTCCTGCCTCATTGGACCGGGGAGATGCAACGTGGAGTAGTGACTCCATGAGATTACGTCTCTAGAAGGCTACAATCATGTCATGTCACGACATGTTTCAGCCTATCTGCAAAGTGTGCACAAGAGGGGTAGATGGAGCAGACTACCCTAGCCATTGTTCTATGCCAACTAACGCCATTGTTGTGATTCTATTGTTATTCAGAGACCCTGACCGTGGAACCCTCGTTTATGATGCATTTTCTATGTTATATTGGTATGCAGCCATGAAGAAGGAGGAAGGCGTGCACAATGCAGCCGTGAAGGCAGAGAAAGCTGTGAAAAGAATATAGACGAAGGAGAAGGAAAGGAAATTACTTTGGTTTTTTGAATTTATGCAACCTTTGATAGAAAAGTATCAAGATCTACTGGATTACGTTAATTTTAAATGAGATGGCATGAGGTGGCTTACCACGTGGATAAGCTAGAAATCTAGGAATTCTTGCACCTCCCTTTAGGCAAGCCTGCTATAAAAAGGTTGATAAAAAAAAGGTTAATTGTTGCATTTATCTTTGGAGATCGTTGTGCACCAAGTTTAGTGTTAACATATTATCCGGTGTTTTTACATCAAAATTGTGGCATGCAGATGATAGATGCATCCACTCAGTTGCAATAAAAACAGCAACAAACTTCTTCGTAAAAATCTCTTCTTCTTCTTCTCTAAAGTGTAAATTCACTCAGTTGTAATAAAACCAACAACAAACTTCTGCGTAAAGCAAATATGTGTAATTTAATGAAATTTCCACAAAGACTTAATTGGCATTAAGATGCATGCATACTTCTATAATACATTTATTTATATGTTGGATGATAAGAATTGTATGCTGGAAATGATTTTGCTAGTATTATAACAGACATGATGCTTTGCTAGACAGAATATTAATCTCATTTTTTGGTTACATCTACAAGAAACAAAAGCAAGTCAAAGAAATAAGCTTGAAACTGCAAGAAGGCAATAGAAGTGCTGGTAATGGATAAACCACAGCATCTCAGCACTTTGCAGTTTTATTAAGTATCTTTGTACAACACTTTTGTCTTTGACAAGTTTGATGGTAGCGATATATTGTGCATTTTCAATTTATGAGCCTTTCACGTAACACGGTAAGAATTGTTTAGCAATATATCAAAACAAAATCAAAAGCATCTACTTTCAGATCCGTAACCTTCAGGATGCGCTACTATCAACCTCATTGTCTATTGTCTGCGAGTTAGTAGAAACTATTCGCATGTTTATTGTCCTCCTCAAGGTTAGCTTGTTGCTCAAAGTCCTTCTCCATTAAATGATGGAAACAAGTATACAATGGCTATGAATTGTATACTAAGGGCCACATAGATAAGTGGATCCTTATTATGCAGTATTGAGATCTGTAGTCTTATCTCTTTGCTTTGCAAGAGTTTTATTCTTTGGCAAAAAGTTGACAAATCAAATAGCACTTTGATGTTTTCTAATAAACTAGATCTTTTGATGTCCTTAGTCTTGATAAATGCACTTATTTTCTTAGGCTCATAGATTGTATCAGTTCTATAGTTTTCTATGTTATTATTGTCACCCTCACACACATTAGTCCTATCACATGTGAGGTTCCATGCTTTCGACATTGTCAGGGCCATTCATCATGGTCTTCATCACCCAGACTGCCCACGCATTATCAAATTCACAGTTGCGGATGCAATAATAAGAGATGCCATACTGTGCCATGGTGTGAAGTTGAAGGGCACTTCAATGTATGTTGATCACGACCTCACACTGCGGCAACAGGAACACCGTAGATAGGAGCTAGTTCATGCGAGGACCATCAACCACATCGGAGATGCAGTAGCCATGGTCCAAGGCAAATTGCATGTGTTCAAGCCACCCAACGCTGAGGTCGAGGATGCGATACATAGAATTGCTAAAACCCCTCGGGGCCCTGTTGCCACAACTGCTGCCAGTGCTGCCAAAGTTGTTGCTACACCTACTATTGAAGCTGACATTACCATTGTTGCTTTTGCTACTGCCACTTCTGCTCGGAATGCTAATAATGTTGTTCCTACTTCACCACTTATCCCTATTGACACCCCTCGCGATATTGCTATTGTTCCCACTGCTCCTGGTGCTCCTGCATCGCGTATTGATGCTGCTCTCCTTACTGTGACTGTGAGTCCAGGGGGAGCCCCCATCCGCCATCTTCATATAGAAATTGTGCTTGCATATGGCCTCCTGGAACTGTAGAAGCTTTCCTTGACAAAAAAGGGAGATACTCTCAACTCCATTGTTGCAGACATGGATTTCATTTTCCTTATCGAGATCTAAGAACATGTTGGGAAAAGGCTACCAGATCTATCGGGCTATTAGCACTACTCAATATTCAATGAGTGCGCAGGCAAACAGGACGTGGGGATGTCACTTGCTACTACCAAACAACCTTGACACCATCAGTTTCTTTGCAATAGACAAGTATACACAATCATTACCTGTGGATCCAAGTGCAGAGCCACAGTGGCGACACCCTCTATATGGCAGCATGCTACTTTTCACATGCAGATTTCAACTTCTAATGCTACAATACGGATATGGATGGATTGGATTCGTATATCGGTCTACATGATGACATATAGTTGTACAGACAATTGGGTCGGGTTATATTGCTAGGAGACTTTAATGCTTACCGGGGAATAGAACAGCTCATGAAGTCTGATTCCTTAGCAAACGTCCTACAACATTGCCCTGTAGAGATTATCTGGCCACATATGTCAGTTGACAACCAAGCCAAACGACATGGTAGGCAGTTGCTTCTGATGCGCAACATCTTTGACCTAGTCTTCTGCAATGGTTTGGCACAATAGCCACTACTTGTCGGCTACACCTGCAGACAGGAACTAGAGAGACAGCTCCAGCAGCATCGTGGATTATGTACTGGTACTTGAGCGAGATCTGCACCTGATCACCCACCTCCGAATTGGCATACACAACAGCGCTGAAGAGGTGGACTCAGATCATCAATCCCTTTTCATTCAGGTAGACTGGCAGTCTATTTAGACCACATGTGCTCCCATAGTAACTAACTGCTAACTGTATAGTAGTTCTAGAACCTTATTTTCCTTCTATTCGGTGAAACGAAGGAAAACATCATTTCTAGAACTACTATGGGCAAACACAGATAAGAATGTTGAAGAAGAGGCAGAACAATGCGATCCACTAAGCTTGGGCCAAGAGCAATCAGCTAGAAGTTGTTCATGAGCAATGAAGGATGCCTAAAACATAGGGTACCACAGAAAGCCACATAATTATCAAAAATCCCAAAGGGAACGAACTCTTAGTGAACATGAACACATGATCAAGAATGCTATAGAGAAATGGGCAAAAAATATCCTAGACGCAAGTTGGACATAAGGTTGGGAGACACAAAGCTCAAAATAAAACAAACCATTCTGCCTACTTCCAGCACAACAAGCAACCATATGTAGACATGAAAAACACCGTTCGAGCCATGATCTCAAACTACCAACAGTAAACCCATTATAAAATTATAACTGTCCATAAAAGCACTTGCAAAATAATGGTCTCATCCATTAGTTCACTTGCATTGATTTAAATGCCCGTTCATGCCTTGTTAATATATGAAGGCAAGAAAATCGTTAGGGTTAATTGAATTATTAACATACCTTCAAATTATTAACATAACATATGAATTCAATGAGTCTTAAAATATGAAGGCAAGAAATACGTGAATTCAACGAGTCTTAAAATATGAAGGCAAGAAGTACGTTAGGGTTAGTTAAAGCAAAACAAAGAAAACTTACGAATGCAAAAAAATCAAAACAGAAAAGTTAGGTCTTTGCACAGATCTGAAGATCCGGCCCACAATCTCGGCATCTAACCCACTTGAATCCGGAGTTCTAAGTCTGCAAATCCGAAATACCGGAACCCATGCAGCCCTTAGGTAGGTCAGAATGGGAAAAAGACGTAGATGGGACACGAAAAACAGGGCTTGATTCATTACAGGTCTCTAGATTTGGCTGGCTCTTTGCTAATGATTCTGAGCCATTCAACGCCCGCTGCCAAGGTAGATCAAGTATAAAACAGCAGGACATTAACAACATGCAGCCAACCAGTGGATAGAAATGATTGACAGTAGAAAATCAAAGAGAAACAAGCTGAGAAACCAAACCATTTCCAGAACCTTCTTCCTGAAACTTGTTTCTTACAACTTATTCCGTTCATCCACAAACAACTGAACAGAATTAAGCAGAACAACTGAGTAAAAGATTTAGACTAGGCTTTATAAATTAGCAAACATTCTGAGCCTTATGACAGAGTAACCACAGATCCTTCGAGCCCTATTTTTATGCCATTTTTCAAATAAAAAAGGGTTAAATCCCCCATTTTATAGAACTCTGCAACTCTTGGCCCCTCCCTATCCCTGATGCAGATTATATTCTTCTTCTTAGAAATCAAAGAATTACCTCTATCGATGATGGCTTTGGCTGCTGCATCCAGGGTTTTGTGCATCTGCAAATGGTGCTCCAAATCCGCAAAATAGTCTTCTAATTGATTCATAACATCAAACTGTTTTATGTTTTTGTGATACTTCAAGAGAGGAGCTCTTGCCCTCCTGTTCTTTTGTTGGATCTCCTCCTGCAGAGAGGAAATCCTGGACTCCAAAGCCACAACCGTTTCTGCTTTAGCGTGGTTGAGATGGTCTAACCTAGCCTGCAACCGATTCTCCAAAAGGCCGTTCAAGTTTTCTAACTTAGCTTCCAGCCTGCCCTCCATGGCTTTAAGCCAAGCCAGAATCTGCTCAGAAGAATCCGATGCATGCCTCTTCCTAAGCTTTGTCACATCAGACCTTGGGGCCATAGCAAGCGGCGTGGATACACCGGAAGCAAGCTAAAGACTAGGCAACCGAGAAGAATGAAGGAGCCAAACCGAGAAGGAAACAAGAAAAACCAAGCCGTAGGAAGAAGAGAGGAGATGCTATGAGAGCTGATGGAGAAAGAAAGGGACGTCAAAGCTCCTAAATAGAGCACTAGAAAATGACAAAAGTAACTAACTGCTAACTGTATAGTAGTTCTAGAACCTTGTTTTCCTTCTATTCGGTGAAACGAAGGAGAATGAATGCCATCTTGGGCATCTCCTTGATAATCAAACCAAATACATAAAGATAGCAAGTCAGTGAAACCATTATGGCTGGGATTAAAAAACCTCGCCCTTTCGGGTTTTCGAGGAAAAACCCTGACCATAATGGGACCACTAACCAATGCTAGAGTCAAAACATAAAAGACCCTATACCCTCATGCTGACCAGCCTTGTCAGTGGAAAATACAATAAAGCAATGCCCTTGCCAAAGACGAAACATGTTTGAGCTTCCTTCTCCATTAATCACAATCTTACGCCCAGAATCCAACACCTTCGTCCAAAAAGTTTTGCTGAAGGAAAGGCGCACACGAACTATACCTGCAATAAAGTGAACCAAAAAGCCACCAAGGCCATCCAGGCATCAGAGCCTCCAACCAGCCACCAAGGCTTCCAACTAGGCACAAAGGCCACCACTAGGCACACCGGCCCCAACCAGGCACCAAGGCCTCAACCAGGCACTCGGCCTCAAACCAGGCACTCGGCCGCACTAGGCCTTCAACCAAGAGTTAGTTTACCAACAAGTTATACATACAGGGGAAGGGTGGGGGGGTGGGCCCGACCGTAGAAAGAAGAAAAGGAGATGCTAAGAGGCTGATGAAGAAAGAATTGGGCGACAAAGAAGCTAAATAGGGATCTAGGAACTGCCAAATAACTAACTGCTAACTGCATCGTAGTTCTAGAACTTTGTTTTCCTTCTATTCAGTGAAACGAAGGAAAACATCATGTCCTTTCAGATGGAGCAGCATCACAATTCAAAGCAGCAAGACCATTCTATTTTGTCGGACGATACTCACATGACACACAAATTGAGATGATGTGGTTTTTTTTTTGGCTCGAACCATGGTAAAGGCGAGCATGATGGTAAAGGTGCAGAATTAAAATGGTGGTTGAGGGAATTGATGAAGAGACAATCATCTTTAAAAATTGAAGGTGCAACTGATATAGTCAAAGTAGCCAAAGAGGGCTTTGCATTTACTGCTCCATCTTCTAGTTTGAAAAAGAAATCAGTCAGAAGATGGTTTTGGGAAGTGGAGGGGTAAATAGAAAGAACCTTTGGGGAGCAGAGACTATAGAAGACACAAGGACCATTCATTCTGTTCATGGATTCAATCTAGAATGCCCTACCCAATTGAATGTAAGACTTGCTTTTGTGTAAATTGCTTAGATGCGGAATGGGAGAAATGCATGAACAAGGATTATGTAGATAATTGGGAGCTTGTGACAGTTGTACCAAGCAAGGCATTGGCTGATGAATTTGAGCAACGCAAATCTGAAAGAGCCAGGTTTTCCATACAATCAACTATTTTGACAAATTATATAAGAGTGGGCGACAATTTTGCAATTGCTGCTCCAAAGGATAATGAAGAGGGGGCATTATTTTGGATGATGAAATGCACAAAGACTAAGTCTGTTGTTAAGGAAGCCTTTGAGGTCAATGGCCAAACATTTTATCCAGGAGAGGAGCTCCTTGAAGGTATTTACTTTAAAAACGTAGCAAGATCACAAACCAGCTATGTTTTATGCTCTGATCAGTCAAATGCAATAGTGTACGCCACTCAAGTTTGTGGAATTAAGTTGGCCATGCCACAAGCGAAACATCAGCTGAAGGGAAATAAAGTTGTATACACACTCAATGAAGCTGATAGTGAGAAAATTTTAGACAATCTTCCTGATGTGTTAACTGATGATGAAGACTAACAGTAAATGTTGAAGGCTGCTTCTTGAAGACAAAGGTACTTGTACTTATTACAGATTTAATTCTTCTTCCATGCATTGCATTGAGACTTTACTATACCATTATTTGTTGCAGGTTTAAGAAGAGTCTACCTTTTGTTGGAACTTATGGTACAGACAACATTTTCAGAATTCTATAAATCATTTGCATGGACGTGTTAGAATCTAGAAAGACATATGCAATGTACCAATGTTTTCAGATAAATGAAATATATTTCAGTGTTTGGCAGTTCAAATTTGTTGTGAACATGTTTGGCAGTTCATAATCTTTACTGATATGTCTCATCTTGGTCATTCCTACTATAGTTGTAGTTGTTCTTTCCTAATATGTGAAGATTTGGTTCTTGTTGTGTATTAAATTGAACCAATATTAGTGTGAAGATTATGACAGTGTCTGGACTTAAAACGTTACAGTGGCACATTTGCTTAGGTCAGAGGCACTTACCATGTATTTGGGTGACAATGTGAAACTTTATGGTTTCAAAACTCGGTTCAGGGAGGGAGCAGGGAGCAGCTGAGACACCTTGTATTAATCTGCCATGTGTTTGTCTGATACAAACTATATAATAGGTTCATTTTGCCCCTGATTTAGGGTTTCTGATATGCACAAATTAAGATACAAACTATATAACATCTTCATTTGTTTGAAGTGTACCATACATTACAGTGTTGGGATTTATGAATGAGTTCATCGTATATTTCAATGGGGAAGTTGCATGCAGATATACACATGTCAATGCTCAATGTCGGCAGCTTTTCAAGGCTAAACCGACGAACCAAACACTGTACATATAGATCACAGATAAATCATTAAAGACATGGTGAATTAGATCGAATTCCGGCAGTAAACGAACCCTTTTGTGTGGATCAAAGTTCGAGTTTGAGTCAATGGTTTTCGTATCTGCTACCAAATGAACAGTAACATTCAATTAAATCAATTCCTGAATTTATATATCCCACAAGCATGAATGAAAAAAAAACCATTGTTATATAAGCATTGGCATTTTTTATTTAGGTTGGATTGGGTCTTCATGGGAAAGGGGAAGAAGAAAGCCCTCCCCTTCCATGAAGATCCATTCCTTGATCCATTCCCTTTAAAAAAATTTCTTAATGAATCCATATTTGACTTAACCTTTGTTAGGATCCTAACATGAAATGTCTAGCATCTAGATTATTTTCCTTCTTGTGCAATGCTTCTAAATATCAAACAATCAATACAATTTAACTATAGAACCATTGAACCATTGAACCATTGAATTCAAAACTTCAATAGGAAAATTCCATGTTCATCCTGGCATTCAGATATTCGACCGAGCATTTCCTTTGGTTCTCAACCATTGGCACTAAAGGTTCACAATAATGATAATAATTAGGTTCGCCACGAACCATTGAACCTTATATTGTAAGGTTAACTTTTATCTTTTGCATAGGTTCAGTAATGACCTTTATACTATCTTTGCTCCCTTTGCATTTCACAGGTCTTATTCGTTTTTTGCTTCCAGCCACCGCCGTGAGGGCACTAAACTGAAGATTGTGGCCAAATTCTCTTGTCTGGAAGTGAATCGGTTGCAAAGAAAAGGAGCTGCAGTTTCATCTAAGGTCCAGCAGTGGATAGACCATGTGCATGCAACTGATGAACGCCTTCTGGAGATGCACATAGAAGCTCATGGCGATGACCTTCATGTTCAGCTGATGATGCCTTCGCGTTCATGATCTTCTATCTTCTCGGCTATATGGATTTCTCGGCTACCTAGCTATATGGCTTTCTCGGCTACCTGGACAAATTTTTGTGTAAATGATGTTTTTTGTGTAAAGAAGTTTTGGATTTAAGCTTTTTCTACGTGAACTTTTTTCTGTAAGCTCTTGAACGAGTAACTTATGATTCCGAATGTAAACACTTGATACATATTATGATAATATATTACTGTTTCTCCCATGAAGTGTTCTGTCTTTTTATACCTGCATGCAATATTTCTCCCTCATTTGATCCTCAAGATTTATCTTTGTTTTACACTTGCATGAGGTAACCCTAAACCCTGAGTTGATCCTCCAGGTTTAACTTTGTTTTTAACACAATAATAGTTCGCTGGTGCTGTGCAGGCAATGTTGGATCTTTATGTTGATTATTTGCATCAATTGTATAGGCTAGATTAAGGTGTTTGTAGGACAGTGTTAGGTCGGTGGCAGTTGTTGGTTGGGTTTGTGTGAGTTAAGTGGCTATAAAATAGGTTGTTAAGTGCAGTTGTTGGCTGGGTTTGTGTGAGTTAAGTGGCTATAAAATAGGTTGTTAAGTGTAGAGACTGATACAAATTAAGCATGATGAGAAACCAAAAGACTTTGATGTTAGAGTCTCTAAACTTGCAAGCAAAATAAGTCCTAAACCTCATGAAAAGGATAGTATAACTTGGTTTGTCCAAGGATCCCTTCATAATCTGAATCAGCCACAAACAGATAGTGCAGGAACAAATGCATAAACAAATGCAATGTATGATTTTGAAATCTCTGGTTTGAGAATAAGATATAATGTTTACAAGAAATGCATCAATATCAATACAATGATTCCAAATCAATAACAAAATCAGATGTTACATTATAATCTGATAAAAGCAAAATCAGAAAGAATGTAAAGTGAGAAAGAGTTATATTGAATAAATCGAAGCAATTACAACAGAATTCTTGTCAGTAATACTTGTATTTCTTCAGAGTATCAACGGCTTTCTTGGAAGCCTTATCCAGAAAGTTAGTTAATGGATTGGCCTGAACATACATGTCCACATTCTCAGCTTCTAACAGTCCTTCCAGCCATGGTTTTAGATGTTCAGACAAGAAGTCACCATCTCTTCTAGATGGTTGATAAGTGTTAGGGCATACCATCGTATGTGGACTGTTCTTAAAACCACGGTACAACATATCATCGATTAGCAATGTGTTATGGTGCATCCATGCTCCCTTCATTTCAGAATAAACCTTGCTCAACTCCTTCAACAAAATAGGCTTCCTATCAACTTTGAATGCCGTATTTGTGCACTTCCCTGAAGACCATGTAAACTGTAAGCTTTCTCGAATAGCTTTTCCAAACATTTGATTTAGAATAAGATTAGTTGCAGTGCTGCTCATTGTTGTCCAAATGGCAATCTTGAAGTTATCCATGCACCACTCTAGAAGCTCCTTAGCCTTTGGGCGCAATACAACTATCTTTGTGCGATTAAGGTGCTTTAGTTCTGCACCATCCGTGACACAACTTGGCAATGGCTCAGTATTCTCAAATAGCTTCAGCAAGACTTCATCTAGCTCAAAAATCAAAAGCTTTTTATGCGACTTCATCCTTTTGTTACATGGAGACTTGGAAGGGCTGCTAAATACTTCGCTACGTTTAATTTTCTTCCTTGCAGCCATTAGAGCCCTTGCATTTCCTGGAAGGAAATGCTTTAAATAAACAAATACGAAACACCTCATACAAAAAAAACAAAGAATTACCAGGTGAAACAGATTCTTGTGATTGTGTTTGATGAGTGTCTCTTTCTTTGTCTTCACAACTGGACTACATGATGAAATGGGAAGACTACCATGGGTTTCAATGGCCTTATTATCGTTTGATGCACCAACAAACTTTGATTGAGACAAAGTAGCCTTCCCATTGACAACAAGCGGACTGCCCACATTCAGTTTATTTCCACAAGGTGATGAAGCGGTGTCGCTCACATCTTTCGCATGTTGCGGTCTCTTTAACTCTACAAGCATTACAGAAAGCTAAATTGACAACATGTAATAACAAACACATAAGTTTTGCAGAAACCTAGTTTGTTCAAACATGCATTACCTGGTGAAATCATTGTCGTCTTTGGCTCATTCTCTTCGTGAAATATCAACTCTTTGTTTTTACCTTCAGCTTCCACAGCAGTACCTATCTTTGATGAGTGGCCTTGAATATCTAGATGTACATAAATAAAAAATCATTGCTATGCAACATCATGCAACAGACTTGTGGACTACTCTTTGGAGCAAAAACTAAGAGAGCAACTAATCATGTAATCATTGTAAAAAGCTAGTCCATTTGAACATATAATTACCTGGATGAATCAAGATTGCAGTGTTTGGCTCAATAGACATCAGAGTTTTACAGCTATCGTGCAATTCCAAACCAATTGCTGATTGTCCTTGACTATCTGTGTTTTACAAATGTGAAGACCATATACATGGTCATGCTTTTTAGAAGCCGCAATAAATCCTGCACATTAGAAAACATTTTTAGATTTGTTACCATCATTGTCCTTCTGCTCTTTGTAAGAAATAATGTCCATAGCACCCTTCCCAGTTGTTAATGCAGTGCTCAAACGTCTCGGCATAAGTTTATGTTCCTTGGGATATGATATGGATGCCGGGGTGGAGCTAACACCTTTCATTCTCGATTTCTATGTTTCCATATGCAAGTAACATTCATTAAGTTATCTTGTGTGAGCTGAAAATAATGAATACAACCAACCGTGCGAATCTAGGGTTATGCTAATGTTGGACTCCTGGCACCCCTTTAATCCAAGAAAAGACAGCCATGATTTTGACATGTTATATCCACAATTGGTATAACGACATATTGTAGAGCAACTGCAAAAAAAAAAAAAAAAAAAAAAAAAACATTGTTAAAAAAATTCATTCAGAAAATAATGGCATGGGAAGATGCTACCTGAAATGCACTACGCAACATGCCACATGATATGCATGTCTACACTCGACAATAATGATTGGCAAGAGCATATCATCCAATGTCAGTGACCTGTTACAAAATGGGCATGCTTCATTCAAATTAATGCTCAAATCTTCCTTCATACTATGAACAACGACCGGTGTTTGGGCAGGCAAACAAGGATCGAACTCAAAAGGTTTGCACATGCTGGATCGAGATGCCAACAGCCTCATAAGGCAGGGCCTCAATTTGTTTAGCTGCTCCAACTCGACATCTCTAGAAATCTCTAAATTCAGTAAGTCATCAAGAGCTTGCTTCAAAGCTAGACCCAATTCTTCAAGATCTCTTTCTTGCAAGTCAATTACTGCCTCAACATCCTCCTTCGCTGCACTTGAGAGCTTTGTGCACAAATCCTGGTACTTCTTAATCTCATTGGCCACACTAACCTGCCTAGCTTCTAAACCTTTAATATTTTCTTTGATGACACTGCACTTTTCGTCACTTAGTTGCAGTTTGACAGTCAGCTTGTTCACATCATGTTCTGCAATAGAAATCCATTCCTCCAATATCCTCGACATCTCTAAAACACAAAGAGACACTAAATTAGAATATTGAATAAATTAGATAAACAATTGACTGCCATTAACTTGCAGCTATAAGACACAAGTTGCAAGCTGTAACTTTGACCTATGTGACAGAAGCTTCAAGCTGCAAGCTGTATCTTTGATCTATGACACAAGCTTCAAGCTGGAAGCTGCAACTTTGACCTATGGGACACAAGCTTCAAGCTGCAAGCTGTGACTTTGACCAATGGGACACAAGCTTCAAGCTGGAAGCTGCAACTGCATGACACACTCTCTCACTATGACTGTGGCTGAATCTGCAACTACTAAGGCGTGGTGCACTATGGCTGAGACTGAGACTGTAAATAGTAAGGCATGACACATCTGCAACAAGCAACTGTAAGCTTCCACCTGCAATTGCAACTGTGACTGGAATGATTAAGATGGTAGTAAACATTAACTAGAACATGTGCTTAAGCTTGTAGCTGCAACTCACAAATGCATGCTTTTACCTATGAGTTAACTGCAAGTTCAGGTTTGACTTACAACATATACAAGCACATGCTTCTAACTATGAATACAACAACAATTTTAGATTTAACTAAGAATGTACTACAGAAAAATAAAAATAAAACAGCAATCAAATAGTGCCTGGTATTTTTTTTGCATAATTGGCATCATTCACCTGGGTCTTACATGTCAACATAGATTTGTGAAGTGGGCTTATCAACAAGCACTGGCGCAATTGGAGACATTGTCAACTGAGGAACAATATTTGTTGTAACTTTTTCTAGCCCATCCTCATAATCATTGTTTGAAAGTGCTCTACTCTTTGTAGCTGACTTTGCATGCTTGTAGAAGCTCATCCAGTTTATTTCACGACCATTGCAATGTAAGAGAAATGCTACTGCCAATGCTTGAGGCACCTGCCCTCCTAAAACCTTCTTACGATCATGTATTTTTGTATACAATGATAGAAACTCTTCTTGTTTTCCTTCAATAATCTGAACCTATAACAAAACTTACCATTTACCTTTGGACCCCACATCTTTCGCATGTCATTCTCATCAACATTCCTGTCCTCTGATTTATATAACTCCTTAAAGGTCAAACCTTTGCTGCTCAAATTTGGAATTGCATCGTTTGGTACTGCTTCCATGAGATCTGTAAACATATTAAGACAGAGTTTAAAGATTGGCTAGAATTAAAGAAATGCTTGAATCAAATGTAAAGATTTTGTAACAATTGGCTAGAGACGATTTTGGTCCATAAGAGCTATTACAGTCCTATATTTTCCCTGCCTAGAAAGATGAACTTAGCAGCATGTAAAATATTAAGACCCAGCATTATTCAACAAGCTGCCTACATTATTCACTTACATAAAGCATGTTCAGTAAATTACATGGGGTATGCTAAAAATACTTAATAGTTATGGTAAGAAGTTAGGGAAGATCACGCAAAGTCACTCAATTTATTTAAGCACTCAATTTAAAGAATACGAATTAGGTCGAGTCCTCTTCTCTGCAAATTTAACTAGAGAATTAACAGCTTCAAATTTTATGCCTTATGGTGATTAAAACAAAGAGCATTAGTGTGAAGACTAGAGAAGACGAAGCTAATACAATAGAAGGAAGGAAGGAAGGAAGGAAGTATATTTTAACGTCCGCGGAGGCCAAACTTGACCTATGAGACGGTACATGCAGTACACAAAGCAGATAAAACCACACCAAAAAGACAAATGCTACTATACAATGTGTCCCTACTACTGGGATGAAAAAACCCCCACATGGGAGGAAAAACCCTGGTAGTAGGCTCTCAGATCCCTTGTCCTGTAAGGGATTCTCTGACGGTAGAGACTTGCAAAATGTAGGATGCGAGACGTGCAACCATTGGCGATGCCAGCAATTGATGCAGCGGTGCCGCAGAGCATCTAAGATCAGCATGTGTTGCTCGGATATGCGTATATGCCGGACACTCTTGCAGAGCATGGTGCTCATCCTCTACTGTCCGCATGTGGCAACACTGGCATATTCTCTCATGCCGAGGGATTCTCTGCCCCCAGGGGATTCACCTTTGATCAACGTATAACCCATGAGAGTTCAACGGAGGGGTGTTTTTTGGATCATTTGCGTACGTATACTTAGGGGTTAGGGGTGTTTTTAGGCACTGATTTGGAGCAATATCTATACACAAAGGGGTCAAATTGCCTTTTAAAATTGCGTACACAAGGGGGGTTTTTTGCTACCCTCCGAACGCAGATGCCATACCCCCCTTATATATAACTGCATCCCCCGGGTCTCTGCCCTCCATCTGTAGTCCAACGACCTGTTTCAATTCTGAGATGATGGGACCCCGTCCTCAGGGAGGCAATAGCTCTTCATTTCTTCATAGATATATGCGCTTTCAAGTACTGGTGTGGGCCATGTTCCAGTGTTGGATTAACTTGCGTGTGGTAGTGCTCTGTTTTAGGCTTTGCACGAGTGGCTGCATCCCACAGAGTGGTGGCAAAGCGCTCATTCAGATGTGCAGCCTGTCCCTGGGCATCAGGCATAGCCACAATCTGTTGGTAGTCTATAGACCACGTTGCGAACCACCCCTGACAGTGCTCCTGCCATACCCTCTTCAGTCGTTGTGGCTCTTGTGCCAATAACAAAGCCCTCGGGGGAAGACGTTGTGCATCCATGCTGGTGACCTTGTGGAAATATGCAAGAAGCGGAATGTTGCAGGGGCCAGAACCCAGTCTCATATAGCAAAATCTGATAAGGCACCGTGTCCTTGAATAAGATTTAGAACAAGAAAAACAACAAGATCGTTCATGATGCCGGAAGAACAACCTGAGGGAAAAGATCGAGGAGAAAACTTGATGCCGTTTTAGCTGTGTGGCATAGGTGGGACGTTGAATGACGAAGGAGCCAGAAGAGTCGGCAGCAAAAGAATTCCCTCCCTCCCATTCTTGCTATTTCGTCCCGATCCCTCCCTCTCCCCGTTAATTTCGGAAAATTCAAAATACCACCTGACATTCCCACTAATTTTCTAACTACTTTAGTAGTTCGAAATAAGACTTTTTTGATACACTATATTGTGCATCTACCCTTCTTATAGGCTTCGTCTCTCAAGAACATGCCAATCCACAATTAATGCACTAGAACAAAGCTTGCTTTAGAATATTTTAGAAGGATTTCTCAAAATTCCCCATCTTTCCTTTCTTTTGGAACCTAATTCATGCAGTGCTATTAAAACTGTTGAATGCGGCTCTAAGAGGTCTTCCTCGCATGTGGCAAGTTAACAAAGTTGCCCCATTATGTAAAGCAAGAGATGATAAGATCCAGGTAATTATAGAATGATTATGATCTGCAGTTCTTTTTCCAAATTGGTTGCATATAAACACTAAGCTTAATATATGGGTTGAAGAGAATAGAATTGAAGCTATGGGACAAATAGGATTTAGACCTAAAAAGTCTACTATAGATCATTCGGGCTATTTTGTGTGCCATGATAGATTCAGTCACTGGAAAAAAAAAAGTCTTTATATGTTCTTTTTGTGGATCACTTTATGGCTTTTGACACAATGAATAGAAATAATAGAAAAGTGTAATGATGTCGTGGTTAGCAATATTGGAGTCAAACAAGGATGTCCCCTGTCTTCTACATTATTCGGATTATTGACAACCATGGAACTAGATGGTGGAGCATGAGAGAGATGGCAATTAGTGAATGGCTATGTGGTAATGCTTTTGCATTATGCGGATGATATAGTCATCCTATCACGCTTAAGGTAGGGACAACATTTGGCTCTTTGTGTTCTCCATAGCCAAATGCGATCATGGCTATGGAGGACACAACCTCATTTGGCTACAAACAACACATAGATGAATCGGTGGTATGCTGTGATATTGAGGAATGGATGTGGAAGTGGGTGTTAAATACTCAAGAATTGTATGTGCACCACAATGACATTCGATCACGGGTGCAAGAGAACGTTATCATGAAAAACTGCAGAGTCCCCGAGATAAAAGAGTTGTGTAGGCGATGCATTAAACCAGAACTCAAAGCGACCAAGTACTTTATATCTATGAAGCTTAGGCACTTGATCAGCAAAATGAGACTTAGCTCACATAGACTCGCGTTAGAAGTTGGTTGATGGAACAATATCACACATGAGATGAGGTATTGTAAAGCTCGTAGCATGGAGAAAGTGGACAGACAACATGGCTTTTGAGCTGCATTACATATGTTGAAATTTGAAGCATGTACGATATTTCAACAACACCTTCATTGGAGTTCTTTGATTTGGAAGACAAACTCATAGGGAAATTTATAAGAAACGTCTTGAGCTGAGGGAACAAGTTGGTCATACTGTACTGAGAGGAAATTTAGGAGAAGATGCTAATGCGTTATTGTGTGAGGATGCATTAGATTATATTTTCTATAATATTGAATGTTTTGGTGGTCTGCAAACATAACTAGTAAACATTTCATTTCATTTCTCTCCAAAATTCATCTTTAGCTTAAGCCAAGAACCGTACGGACAAGTGCGGATAAGAATTCAAGGGAGGCAAGTTGCGAAGTCATAAAATATACATCTTATTTGTAACCTCCAATAAACCAACGCTTACAAGTTTGGCTCAAAGCTTCCAGAGCTTCATGATGAGTATATTGCATGCTCAACTAGAAAGTCCAAATTTTCAAGCTCTGCTAGCTGTGTTTTCCAAGGGTTAGAATATGTTACTCTCATCAAAGGAGTACAAAAACCACTTTGACGTTTTAGCTAAAATAGCATCTAAGTATGTGGTCATTCTAGTTTAAAGTACGAATAAACTTGTCTTGCAACCACCACGTACACAGAACAAGACACTATGCTGACATGGTTGTTGGCTTGGATTCTTTCTTATTGCTCGACAACATTAGAGGCTAAATAGAAGAGCTAATTAGAAAGGCTAAATCAAAACAGCAAAGTCGGAAACGTAGAATAAAGTGATTATTCTTGCACTATCTACCCAATGTTGTTAAGTATGTCAAAATCCGTACCTTTAAAAAATGTTTTTTAAGGTTTTTTGAAGATTTTTAAAATTTTTGGAAAAAATCTTTAAAAACGCATTTCATATAAAATACGTTAAAAATCTTTAAAATCCTTAAAAATCTTCAAAAATCCTTAGACTGTGATTTTGTTTATTCAAATATATGATATTCTTGAACTTATTTATCCTTGTATATGAAATTCTTATATTTCTTAATCTCTATAATAATGTTTTTTCTAAACTTTCTTAAAAGTCCTATGGCAAAACAACTATGATATCTTTGTACTTGAACTTAATAGTTTCTAGTAGCAGCACAAATTTCTGATTTACTTGTTGGCATGCTACGTCTTGTAACTTATAGTAAAAATGTGCATTTTAACCATAGAAGCTATTGCACATAACGTTCTTGTTATCCAAGGTTTTCAAGATGTTCCATGCATGCAAAGACAGCTTATGCTCCTTAGTAACGAGGGCTAACTCCATTGAGTGCATGCAGTGAATGAGCAAGGTGTTGCTCGACCTAGTGGTAGCGATGCAGTTGAGGATTATGGTTGAGTTAGCTTCTAGTTATCTTGCTTGGATATTGTATTTATTCAAGAATAGTGATTCCATTGAATTTATGTTGGATATAAGCATTAAACTTTTTGAAGTTTAGAGAAGATTCCAATTTGCCAAGAGGATCAACTCGACAGGCTCGTCATAATGTTCTTTGTTTAACAATAGAATTCAATTCAATCATTGATTTTATATGTTCAATATCTAGATACTTCTAACACAGAATATTGAGCTTGTTTGTAAAGATGTGGTCATAGAAGAGTATTGCAATTCTTATAGGCTTCGTCTCTCAAGAACATGCCAATCCACAATTAATGCACTAGAACAAAGCTTGCTTTAGAATGGATTTCTCAAAATTCCCCATCTTTCCTTTCTTTTGGATATGTAGGCATCGCCATATTGCCAACGCAATGTGGTAAGACGTAAAATTTACCTAATTCATGCAGTGCTATTAAAACTGTTGAATGCGGCTCTAAGAGGTCTTCCTCGCATGTGGCAAGTTAACAAAGTTGCCCCATTATGTAAAGCAAGAGATGATAAGATCCAGGTAATCTGCAGTTCTTTTTCCAAATTGATTGCACATAAACACTAAGCTTAATATATGGGTTGAAGAGAATAGAGTTAGAGCTATGGGACAAGTAGGATTTAGACCTAAAAAGTCTACCATAGATCATTCGGGCTATTTTGTGTGCCATGATAGATTCAGTCACTTCACTGGAAAAAAAAGTCTTTATATGCTCTTTTTGTGGATCACTTTATGGCTTTTGACACAATGAATAGAAATAATAGAAAAGTGTAATGATGTCGTGGTTAGCAATATTGGAGTCAAACAAGGATGCCCCCTGTCTTCTACATTATCCGGATTATTGACAACCATGGAACTAGATGGTGGAGCATGAGAGAGATGGCAATTAGTGAATGGCTATGTGGCATTATGCGGATGATATAGTCATCCTATCACGCTTAAGGTAGGGACAACATTTGGCTCTTTGTGTTCTCCATAGCCAAATGCGATCATGGCTATGGAGGACACAACCTCATTTGGCTACAAACAACACACATATGAATGGGTGGTATGCTAATATTGAGGAATGGATGTGGAAGTGGGTGTTAAATACTCAAGAATTGTATGTGCACCACAATGACATTCGATCACGGGTGCAAGAGAACGCTATCATGAAAAACTGCAGAGTCCCCGAGATAAAAGAGTTGGGTGAAAGTATGCTGGTGGGTATCAAAAGCATGCGTCCGGACGCATGCCTATAGCAGGGTTTTAGCCCGCTTAAAGCACCCCTGCTTTTGCTTAATCTGGGTGCTGATGGGTGTAACTGCCCGTCATTTTTTTTACGCCCTTCATGTACTCACACGTCCACCTCACGAACGAACCGTTAGGAAAATGATTGTGGGATTTTGGCTGGATTTTCGCGCGAGTGGTGTGGTAGTACGTTGCAAATTGGATTACTTCGTCTCCAATTCACTTATCCTCCCTCTCTCAGGAATTTCATGGCGCTCCCTGATAACGGCCTGGAGGCAATCACACGTTTAGCATTGGATTTTCGGCCTGATGAATCCCAATACAATGTTCCAGATTTGTTGGATGTCAATGCAACACAGGAAATATCACGTGAAGATCCAGTTTCCTCTGCAATTTACAAGAAATTGGATGCAGCGAGAAAGAGAGAATACAGATTACGGAATAAGATGAAAAAAGCAGCGGTTGAACGGGAGGATCTGAGCATGAGACGCAGGCAAGAAATAGCCAAGCAAGTAGTTGATTACTTCAATAAGCTCACCAAAAAGCATTCACCCGAACTCAAGGCCGATGTGATGAAGAGGGTGGTTCATCACCACGAAATGGAAATCTCAGAACCTGGAATTTTGCCAAATTTTGGATTTGGCAAAATCCTTTGTTCTTTGTTTTTTATGCTCATGTATTGTATTCCATTTAATTACGTTGTGATTGTCTAGCACTTTATTCACATAGGATCTTGTATCTTTGCTTGTGCTTGTGTTCTTGTTATCCAAGATTTTCAAGATGTTCCATGCATGCAAAGACAGCTTATGCCCCTTAGTAACGAGGGCTAACTCCATTGAGTGCATGCAGTGAATGAGCAAGGTGTTGCTCGAGCTAGTGGTAGCGATGCAGTTGAGGATTATGGTTGAGTTAGCTTCTAGTTATCTTGCTTGGATATTGTATTTATTCAAGAATAGTGATTCCATTGAATTTATGTTGGATACAAGCATTAAACTTTTTGAAGTTTAGAGAAGATTCCAAGTTGCCAAGAGGATCAACTCGACGATGTGCTCGTCATAATGTTTGTTGTTTAACAATAGAATTCAATTCAATCATTGATTTTATATGTTCAATATCTAGATACTTCTAACACAAAATATTGAGCTTGTTTGTAAAGATGTGGTCATAGAAGAGTATTGCAATTCTTATAGGCTTCGTCTCTCAAGAACATGCCAATCCACAATTAATGCACTAGAACAAAGCTTGCTTTAGAATATTTTAAAAGGATTTCTCAAAATTCCCCATCTTTCCTTTCTTTTGGATATTTAGGCATCGTCATATTGCCAACGCAATGTGGTAAGACGTAAAATTTACCTAATTCATGCAGTGCTATTAAAATTGTTGAATGCGGCTCTAAGAGGTCTTCCTCGCATGTGGCAAGTTAACAAAGTTGCCCCATTATGTAAAGCAAGAGATGATAAGATCCAGGTAATTATAGAATGATTATGATCTCAAGTTCTTTTTCCAAATTGGTTGCACATAAACACTAAGCTTAATATATGAGTTGAAGAGAATAGAGTTAGAGCTATGGGACAAGTAGGATTTAGACCTAAAAAGTCTACCATAGATCATTCGAGCTATTTTGTGTGCCATGATAGATTCAGTCACTGGAAAAAAAAAAAGTCTTTATATGCTCTTTTTGTGGATCACTTTATGGCTTTTGACACAATGAATAGAAATAATAGAAAAGTGTAATGATGTCGTGGTTAGCAATATTGGAGTCAAACAAGGATGTCCCCTGTCTTCTACATTATCCGGATTATTGACAACCATGGAACTAGATGGTGGAGCATGAGAGAGATGGCAATTAGTGAATGGCTATGTGGTAATGCTTTTGCATTATGCGGATGATATAGTCATCCTATCACGCTTAAGGTAGGGACAACATTTGGCTCTTTGTGTTCTCCATAGCCAAATGCGATCATGGCTATGGAGGACACAACCTCATTTGGCTACAAACAACATATAGATGAATGGGTGGTATGCTGATATTGAGGAATGGATGTGGAAGTGGGTGTTAAATACTCAAGAATTGTATGTGCACTACAATGACATTCGATCACGGGTGCAAGAGAACGTTATCATGAAAAACTGCAGAGTCCCCGAGATAAAAGAGTTGTGTAGGCGATGCATTAATCCAGAACTCAAAGCGACCAAGTACTTTATATCTATGAAGCTTAGGCACTTGATCAGCAAAATGAGACTTGGCTCACATAGAAGGCAATAAAGAAATTTATAAGAGATGTCTTGAGTCTAAGGGAACAAGTTAGTCATAATGCACTGAGAGAAAATTTAGGAGAAGATGCTAATGCATTATTGTGTGAGGATGCATTAGATTATATTTTCTATAATATTGAATGTTCTGGTGGCCTGCAAACATAATTAATAAACATTTCATTTCATTTCTCTCCAAAATTCATCTTTAGCTTAAGCCAACAACCATAAGGACAAGTGGGGATAAGAATTCAAGGGAGGCAAGTTGCGAAGTCATAAAATATACATCTTATTTGTAACCTCCAACAAACCAACGCTTACAAGTTTGGCTCAAAGCTTCCAGAGCTTGATGATGACTATAGCTTCATGATGAGTATATTGCATGCTCAACTAGAAAGTCCAAATTTTCAAGCTCTAGCTGTGTTTTCCAAGGGGAAAGAATATGCTACTCTCATCAAAGGATTACAAAAACCACTTTGACGTTTTAGCTAAAATAGCATATAAGTATGTGGTCATTCTAGTTTAAAGTACGAATAACCTTGTCTTGCGACCATCACACCTACACATAACAAGACACTATGCTGACATGGTTGTTGGCTTGGATTCTTTCTTATTGCTCGACAACATTAGAGGCTAAATAGAAGAGCTAATTAGAAAGGCTAAATCAAAACAACAAAGTTGGAAACGTAGAATAAAGTGATTATTCTTGCACTATCTACCTTGTATAACAACCACATGTGTACATTTTGCTAGTGAAATAAAGAATAAAATGAATAACCTCGCCGTAAGGGTTTAAAGGGTTATATATATCTAATAATTTCAGGCAAAAAGCTTATGTTGAGTTTGAAAGTGACAATCTCCAGATGAAAACTCAATATTGTCAAGAAGGCGACATTCCCAAACCAAGCAGCTATTGCACATAACGCACTGTGAGTAAACTTTGTCCACTTCTTGTAAACTTTCACGATCGACAATCTGCAAGAAACCGTGGATCATAAGAACCATAAAGATAGGCCAAGATAATGATAATTGGTTAAAGCTCACCACCGATAGTCGATTTTCCCTCCAAAGATTAGCTATAGAACTCTTTACATGGTTAGTTAATACATGAGCGTTTGTTTCCCCATGACTTATCGCCATCTCAATGTACCGCAACGTCTTCGATGGAAAGAGCCTATAAAATTAAAATACATGTTACCTCATAACTACAAATCAAAACTTCAATAGATGCACACTTCAAATCATGCCTTTTGCCGCTCCTCTGGAGACAATCGTAAGTTCCGTGAACTCATTGCAAGGCCATCAGGCTCTCTTACTAAAGGCATTCCAACAATCTTCACTGCAAAGTCCAGATCATGAACCTATAAGACATCCAAGCAAGTTAAAACTCGTTAACCATATGCAAAACTGAAAAGTGGAACTAGATATTTGATGAGGGTTGCTAAAAATGACATACCATTTGGCAGATAATGCGCAATTGTTGATAATCCTTTTTCCCAAAAATAGCTAAATCAGGTTCCACAATATTGAAAAGCTTTGCAACCACTGTTGCAACACCCCTAAAAAAAATTGGCCTATTTTGTCCACACAAAGGCTTTTCTAGCTCTTCAACTCGGATCCATGTCTGATGGCTAGGTATACAACTATTATTTTCATAGTTTTCTGTACCTCCCCCATATAAATCATATGGGCTAAAGACTTTGTCAATACCAAGTTTCTGCAAGAATAAATTTACATGGTTAGAAAAAAATGTCATGTAGACTAGATAAAAGCTTATAGAATGGAAGACCTCTACAAATTTATTATCAATGAATATAATTTGGCCAGGAAGCTATTTGATATTCTAAACACAATGAACTCGATGGAGTTTAAATGATATCATGTTTGATGTCAAAAGCAAACATACAACCAATGGGTAACATCCCAGGTGCTATGTAAAATATGCACAAATATAGGCAGAGTTTGATAGGATGAGACCTCAAGCTTCTGAAGGTCACCCTCCAAATCTCTTGGATATGATTGCAAATCTTCACCAGGGGCAAACTGACCAGGATTAACATATATGGACACAACCACATAGTCAGCCTGCCTCTTTGCTGCTTCTACTAAAGACAGGTGTCCGAGATGCAAACAACCCATAGTAGGAACCAAAGCAATCTGTTTCCTTGCACGATGACAAGTACGTGACCAGCAGCGCATGGCATCCTTATCTCTGATCACTTCCAAAACACCCATCTTCCTGCACCTCCTGCATTCCACCACGTCATCCTTTCCATTAATCTTATCTTATCTTATTAATGACATATTTAACAAAATATGGACTTATTCAAATCTAATAGATACTAGTTATGGTGCCCGGCGTTGCCGGGCTTTAGGTCCATATGAACTGAGATGGGTCTTTAGGTAATTTGTGTTAAAATATATAGGGAACAGGAGTAAATGGTTTGATATATTTGATATGTTGCATCAATATTCGTGACTTGCAAATGTTCTAAAAATATATACCACTCCATTCATATTTCATGGATGAATTAGCATTGTGGATGGGTATTCTATTAATCACCCCTCGAATAAATAATATATAGTTTTGTTTATCATTTTCCATTCTTTTGTCTAGTGCTAATAATGTATTTTGTGAAGGCGTGCATTAATGCTAACAAATCATTGAACCAAGAAACTTGAAGAGTTATAAGACATAGACATGAAAAGCTACGTGCAAGCCGTGTACTACTTGTATTATATCCTCATTTTCCGTTGATGGCATCTGCAACCATTCAAAAGACACTTTGCCTATGGTCACATCAGCAAGTTTAGCATTGAAGGTCGATCGTAGGAGGGGGAGTGATTCGAGAAAGGTTGTCGAACCAGGATGTGGCACATGTAGGCACAATTTTAGTGCGGCTAAGTTATAATGAAGCTCAAAAAACTATTGTGTGGTAAGGCAACACAAATATTATATGCTTGTCCAATGAAGAATTTATGTCTGTCACAATCTTTATTGGAAGAGCAAAGACCAATTTACTATATACATCTAGCACCACACTTATACACCTGGCATATATATTGAAACAAAGTTGCATCACTATTGAAACGAAGTTGGCGTGTATTAATTATAAAGAACATATATATTAGAAAACATGTATTGAACCTACCAAGTCGCACAACCACGAAATTGTAGTCATATAAAAGATTTAGACATTGCACTACACACTTGGCTCTAGTACAGTCACCTACACATTTACATCAGATAACCTGATAAGGTCTGTTTGATGACAATAACACGCAGTTGGCCTGGAGGCCAGAAAGCTGCATAAGCGAGCAGTAATCTTGGTTTGTGATTGGCAAAGGCTGCATAAGAAACCCACAATCCCATAGCTGGTGAAATATAAGTTTAGAATTTTTAAGGGTAATATCACTTTAGCACTTTAAATTCACCATGAAGCTGCTGATGCAGAGAAAAAAATAAGAAACTGCAGTGTATTCATGAGCCATAACCTTCTTCTCGATCACTCAGAGTTATGTAACTGCAGTCGCTCTAAAGTACGTGAGCGGTTACTTTTGCACGTTGAAGATGTGTTGACAAGAATAAATCCATGCCATAAACCTTGGTCTTCCTTTTTTTCTAATTATGACAATCTACATTACCACTCTACACCCCGTCCCCATCCATCAATGTATCTCTTTGTTGATTCAAGATTGACATACTCGGCTCCAAACAACTTGTGCTTAATGCAAAATAATGTCACAACACCATTTCTCAGTAATGGACTCATTACTTATTTTACGTAAAAATCAACTCTCTTAAAATTGCACAATAAACTTAAACATCCTGCATTATTCGGTGGCCTAAATTACATGAACAATAGATCTACACCTCATGTCAAGATTTGAACGATGCATAGCTTCTTGCATACTGATAGAGAGATCCATGGAATCAGAACCCATAACAGCTCCATTTGCAGAGATAGGTGCCATTCCACTTGGGTTGGCAAATGGTTCCTCAAGTGCTGGTTGTTGTTGGTTCAATTGCGATATTCCACCACCCTATGATGCAAAAAGCAGCAATATAGATTAGATTAATCTGACCTTTGGAAGACATGATGCTTCATCTGGATCCATTTTGCAGAAGTTCCATGTCATTGCACAGTTCTACATATAGATGTAATGGCTGCATGGACCAGAAGGCTATAAACAGTGAGAATCCATCCTCATTTGCATAGTAACCAGCAATCATCCTGAGAATAAAAGCTAAATGAATATCTTGTAGGATGTGTAGTCAAAGTTCCATGAAATCTCACATATAATATTACACAATCTGTCTTCCCCAGTCTCATCCATCGTCTAAAGAAGCACAAACATCCCAACATAACCAATTCTTACTGTCCTTATAATAGGCTTTAACAATACGCGTCATGTTGGGACATGTAACTCCTTATGCAACTTGTAGGTGGCTATAATAAAACATATGATTTGGCACGTGTATCTCTAGTGCTCTCTAGTCTGGATCATTCTAGAGTGCCGTGGTATGCAAACAACATCCGAGAAAAAGATATTGAGAGAAATAAATGCCATCTATACTCCATTAAGATTTTGTTGCTCTTACATGGGATCTCAAATCAGTGACATACTTATGAGCCAATTTAGGTTTCCCTCAACCACACGCAAAGAGAGGCACAAACGTTGCCTGTAATCAATCAAAGGGAGAAATCAACTGCACATGCAAATAGCTGAGATGGGTACCTCGTTGATGTTAATGGCTAGAATGGTGCAAATTCGAGCTGGATTAGAATGTTGTACTACAACCATATCCTTTTACTATTCTATTATATTTGATGAGGATTATTAGCCCTGCAATATGTAAAGAACAAATATAAGACAAAACTTACAGATTAATAACTAATGAATGACATGCATAACTAATGAATGTTTTGAACAAAACCAGTAATGATTCTATTTAATCATGTCTGAAGTACCATTAGCATTAGCCATATTCTCATTCAAAAGTAGTCTTCTGGATAATGCATGCTTCTGAACTTGGCAACTATCATTATGTTCATTCCTTAGAGAACACGGTAGCACCTAAGAGGTTTTGCAGCATAAGCTATGAATTCAAACAAATCTTCATGTTATGCAATTTTGCTTGTAATTGTTTTTCTAATCCATGCCGCACAACAGTAGGCTAAAAGAGGCGACCATTTTCTGCGCATGTTCCATTCCTCATTAGCTACATCTCACCTTTCCAGGAATAATGGCACCCTTAGCTTTCGCATCAGCAATCATGCTGTAACCTATCCTGTTCACATTAGCCAACTTCCATTATACTATTATGAAATCTTAAAAGTGCAACTTTAACAGATTGTTCATTTCTGACACAAATAGTTCTAAACCTTTCTTTAGCCTAAACCTTTCTTTAGTGTCAAATCAATCGTTGTCTTCTTTGTTATGAGGAATACAGGGGATCATTAACCAACCACAAAAACGAAAAAGGGTTATTCCAAATTTAGGATCTACAATACCTTTCTTTGATGCTGCAGCAAGGCTTCATAATCTCCCGTTCGATAGCAAAGGCTGCCACACAACCTTTCACAACAGCATTGAATATGAACAACATATTATACTTGCCTCGGTCGGTTTTTGTCTCTGATCCGTTCTGCAATTCAAGGGCTTTCTTCATACCTCTGAGACTAAAGGCATCGGTCTCACTTGCCATTAAGATAGATAGATAGAATAGATTATCTAAATGCCAATTTCATGCAGCTTATATTTGTCTCTGTACCAAAGTTTTTCGGAAAACCACAAATCTTCAACCATAGCTTACGTTGTAACATGGCGCGAGAAGAAAAAGTAAATAAAACTCCAGATCAAAAACCATATTTTTTTGATCTAGTGACAAAACCCTGAATGATTTATAACTGCAAATAAACCGTGGCAAGCATGCAGAGAATAAGCAGGATTAGAAATCTGGGACGGATAACCCAAAGCCACGAAAATCATATGAATTTTTTTGTTTGCGATTTTGGGATATCGGAATTTTTTTTCGATGGCTGAATTCTCTAAAATCTTAGGATATCTGGCTAAAACAAATTCCAAAAAAGTTTTTGGCCGAACCTGAAAATCCCAAATTAAAAGAGTTGATATTTCAAGGATGACATTGTAAGATTATAAGTATTTTTTTTTTAACTCTTATTTATTTTAACAATTTTATCAGGTTATCTTAATAAAAATTATAATGGTTACTAGAACATAAAATTAATTTGTAAACAAATTTTCATTTCAATCTACTTAGAATAAATTTTTTAGTCCTTAACCTTGGCAAGCAACTCGTCCATTGAAGCACGGAAGATACCGTTTTTGAGGCTGCGGCAGTCGGATTCTGTGTGGCCTTGTTTCACTGTGATCAATTTGTAAAGGGAAGTGTCCATTTCTTGCGCGAACCCCAGCATGTTCCATATCCAGTCCCTATCATTAGCCCTGCCCTTCCAATAATCCCTGTCGATCATGTCCATTTTATCCTTGCATGCGCTGATCGCTACCTCATCTTGAATCCGCAGGCAGAAGGCAGCAGCTTCTTGTTGATCTTTGATGATTTCGAACCCTGTATGAATATCTTTAGGCAGTTTCCAACCCAAATCTTTCCGGTCTTCAAGCCAGAAAATGTGAGTCCATTCCTCATCTTCTATATCAGTGCGTAATCCCAATGATCTAGCCATGCTATCCTTGGTCCTCATCTTGTTCACATGAACGCCCCAATCGAAACAATGCACAACCCAGAGGATGGACGGAAGGAGCCAGAAAGACAGAGACAGTTACCAAGAAAGGAAACTGTCTTTCCCTTTGCCCCTAGAGGCAAAGGCTCTAATTCAAACAATAACTGATGCACTCCCCCCAAGAGCCTGACTAAAAAGATAACCCGTATCCGCTGCAGAGAAGTAAATCTAAGGGCACTAATAGCCTACCAAGCAGGGGATCCAGTGCTGGCACAGAATCCCAAGAACTGAAGAAAACCTAATTGGCTGCTAGGAATCTCCAAACAACCACCTCAATATCGCTGATATATTGGGCAGGTTGAAGATCGAAGAAGGTTGTCCAGTGATATAATAGTTCCACATCAAATTCAATGGGGGCACTCATAGTAAAGAGGTTTCTTTCGAATCTGCCCCCAAGAAATGGTTGGGAGTTGTGAGCAGATACCCTCAGAGATCCCGGTGTATCAAAACAAAGAATACACAGAAAGAAGAAATCAAACCCGATCCTACAAAACCCAATCCTTGAGTTAGAAACAATAGCTAGTCTAATCAAAGTTTCCACTAGGTTGATGGAGCCCTGGAATTTCTCAGAGATTTGAGTAATTCCCAACCCCTGGAGAACAGCTTTGAGCAAAGCCTCATCCATTGGAGTTGGGGAACTCTCCCTGAGTCCGGGCGATGGTACGTCTCTGATGTACTAAGGGAAAGTAGGTTTGATCCACATAAGGGGCAAGCAAGGATTCTGATAAAAACCAGTATAGCTTACATAGGCCATAAGCAAGTACAAGCTGGGCTTCTACAAGAGCACAATATTATTGGATCTAAAGAATATTGAGTTTGATGTGATAGTGAATTACCATAGGAAATGGGGTTTCTGTAGATCACAATGCATGTTGGATTAATATTAGGAAGCTTTTGAGATATCACAATGGGCAATGAAGTGATAATTCTTGTATAAGCTGTATGGTCAGGCGTCTATAGCAATTACTTAGTGATTATGGTCAATAAGGTACTGCTTTAGGACTATCTAGACCATAATTAGAGAGAAACTTTAGAATAGCAACACGTGTTAAGTCTTGAGAATAAAGTCCTTGAATTCTAGGAAGGAATTTTGAAATGATTTAGAAAGGTTTTTTTGTTTCTTTTCTGTTATGCCATAAATATGGCAACATGTTATAGTGTATTGTACGCTTTCTTAGGAATATGAAGTATGATCTTGATTGAATTAAAAAAAGTTGGCAATTCAAAAAAGGTTAACTAGCTTGAGGTATAAAAGTCCTTAAATTCCTTTGGGAAGTTTTAAATGTTGTAGATATGATTAACTGACATATATAATTTGGGATTGTTGGGTCAAAACAGTAACCGTCATGGATGTACTTGTACTTATAGAACCTGTAGTTTGAAGTACTATAGTAAAAAATACTAGCTAATATATCTAGAGAATAGAGTGCAACTCTATATACAAGTTGCATCTTGATCTTCCAAGCTGGATATTTAGCTTGGAAGATCAAGATGGAGCTCGTCCTGCAAAGGAAAAGCTTTTTAGAATTGTGACCAGGAATAACCTTCCTCCAATGCAGTCGGTTGATGCAACTACCGGCAATCTTGTTTCGAATGGTGCTGCATACGATGCTTGGGTTATAAGAATGTATATGACTGAAATGAAAAAGATCAAACAGCTCGAGCACGGATTCTCTATGCTCCCAAAGAATCCATTTTAATGGATGCTAAGGATTTTGTTACTTCTAGTGAAGTATGGAAGTATTTAGAAAAAAACTTATATGAAGCAGACTATGCATGAAGTGATTAGTCTCCGCGAGGATCTTACATCATTGCAGTATCATTTGAATGATTCGTTCGACGAAGATGTGGATAAATTTAAAGCGCTTCTAGAAGCACTGCCTGCAGTTGGTGCTAGTATTTTGCATGATCAACATGTTGTCCATTTTCTGGAATCCATGCCAGAAGAGCTTCAGACTCTTACGACTGTGCTAGTCAATAACAAATCTACGACTTTAGATCGGGCTTGTGAATCTCCAAAAGATGGAGTACGAAAATTACAAAGGCAATCTATGCAAGAAGATCAAGCTTTACTTGTTGCTAGTAAGAAACGAGGCCGAGAAGATGAAAAGGCTTTTGTTACTGATACTAAGTGCAGTCGCGGTCGTGGCCGAAGCCGAGGTCGTGGTGGTGGTGGTAATCAGCAATTGGCTAGACTTGAGCAATCTAAATCAGAGACTATTTGTGCCTATTGTAAAAAGCCAAATCATGTAGAAAGCGGGTGTTATTATAAACGCTTTGTGAATGAGCATAAATCTTTATTTCAGGCAAATCGAGATGGACCTCATATTCGAGATGAACATGCTAGTATTATGTGTGATGAAGCTTTTGAAGTCGCTTTCTCTACAGGAACTGTTGTTTCCATGACTGTTGATTCAGGTGCCACATAGCATATGCCATTTCATAAGCCCTGGTTAAAGAACTATCGCCCACTTTCAGTTCAAAAGCTTGTGTTTCTTGGTGATAACACAAGTCATGAGGACAAAGGCCTTGGAGATCTTCATATTGATACTCCTAATGGAGTACAAGTCTTGCGTGGTAATTTACATATTCCTGGTTTGTGCCGCAATCTTGTTTTGGTCTCTAGACTTGCAGATCTTGGCTTAATCATTCAGTTTGATAGACTGTGGTGTAAATTTATCCAAGATGGATGTGTACTTGGAATTGCCCCGAGAGAAGAACATCTCTACGAGTTTAGGTTGACCGAGGATTTTAACCATCATTCATTTAAATTGGATTTATGTCAGGATTTTGGACCATTTTGGCACTGCAACTTTTTCCCAGGTTAGTAAATTTGCATCGAGAATGTGACTTTTTTTTATAACAGCACAACATGATTGCATTAGAAATTAAAAATAGTTCACATATGCATGTCGAGTTACATATTGCCAATTACTTCTCAGAAGTGACCCCTAGAGATATCATAGCTTTCTTCCTCACTTCCACAGGTATTGTAACCCTAGCAGTCTTGCCTGGGATGACCTTTGGGGTCCATGAAAACAAAATAGTATCTAACTCAACCCAATCATCCCCTTCAATAGGGTTTCTCTTCCATCTCTTTGTCCAACAGTCTCTATACCTTTCTTCCTCTCTGCCATCTTTGCATTTAATCGGGCGACTGGACACCACCACTCCACACCGAACTTTGTTCACATTGCAGTCACCTACTTTTTGCAAACCTCTCGAGATGGTGTAACCCATCCACACAGGGTATATCTCTTTGCGCTCTGGTACTATAAGTGCAAATTGATAGCAAAGCAAGTCATCTTTGGGATCATAATCCTCCAGCCCGAGATATTTAGGCCTTCCTTTCCTAGGACCAACATTGTGTTTTTCAAAGCATTGGAGGAGCCATGGACTTCATGTAATACTACTAACCACATCATCAGCCTCCTCAGGTGTTATCAAGTCTCTCCACCTAGTCTTAGGTAGCCATCCATCTTTGAGTTCATCAGAGGATGTGTCTACTTGTCCCAATAATCCATGTACCTATGTCCAATAATCTATCAATGCAAGGTTGGTATCATCGGGGTTATTTTTCCAATACTTGATGTATTTAAATGCCAGCCCAATATGCTTTGCAATGAATCCACCTCGGAAAAGGCTTAAGAGCTTTTGGTTGACCCCTTGGAATCTTAGGGTTTACCATTTTCATCTTCGTGCCATATAGGTACTCCCTCATCCGGCCTCCATTTATCATCGAAGGTCTCATCTTCCATTGCATGATTGGCTTATTTCCCATGACCCAGAAAGTGTACTGAAGAGGTCTAGATTGACCTTCCATATCAAGAGCATAACCTTCGATAAAATTCTTCCAATCAGGCACCTCTTGTATGATCAACCCTATAGGAGAAGGTGAAATGCATTCACTAAGAACTTCCATTAGTCTGGGAAGATTGGTCACAGTTTGAGATTTCAACTGCGCACTATACTTCCCAAACAATGCATCCACATCCTCATGAGTATGTCCAGGCATTAAGAACCCTAAATTCACTCTTTCAAAGACACCCATGGCTGTTAAATAATATAGGAATGAGAACATATACCTGTTTTTATTCTGGCCCAAAGACAATTGTCGTTGTTGGAGGAGGAACCTTGGTGGTAGATCTCGAGGTTGGGGACGTGAACTTGAGGCTCCAACATGTTCAGAAGCACCTGACTTCCTAAACCTTGCCTTAGTAAACTTCTCTAAATTATTAGGCTTTCTATCCAACAATGCACTGAAGAGTGGTTGGCTACCACCTCCAGGGTTGTGGAGGTCACCAGAATAACCACTCTCATAGTTCCTCAAGCACCTCATCACACTTCCAATATGAAAATCGGGACCATCACTCCACAATTGCAAACTAAAATGGCCATAATAAATTGGCACCGAGCCATGCACTATTGCTTTTGTCGTCGAGAGACTTGCAAAGGATAAGCTCTATTGATTTGCTTGGGTATGTAACTATCTTTGTGGCAAACAAGTCTTGATTGATCCATCTTGTCATGTATAATACAAACATAGTTATTGGGTTCCAAACATGATAATGTTCTCCACATCTAATAAGTGGATCTACATGATAGTTGGTCTGTCATGTGACCTTTCATTTGCTCCCTTATCTTAGCCCTTTGGCTTGGTTGCTTGGTCTTATCAAGAATCTCTTTCAACTTAGCACACAAGTTGCACTTTGCAAAGTTGTTCGAAGTGTCTATAGTGACATGCTTGAAGTGCTTGCTCCATAGTCTACCAAGCCGGGTTGAGATATTGCGGTGTTTTTGTAGTTCTCGAAGCAAAGCATTCACTTCCTCCAATATGCTCTTCTGGGTACAATGGGATGGCAATCTCTTCTCGACAACTATTTTTCCCTGTTGATCTTTCCTACTTTTATGTGGCATATTCTCAGCATTGAATTCAACATATTTTTCAAAAACCTCCCTAGCAGCCAGGATCCTAGAAGTTGGCCTCAACATGCCATTATTTCCATTTAATGCAATTTTACTCCCCTTTGCATGACTTGCTTGCCAATTTTGCCAAGATGAAATTAGAATGCCATGAATATGTATCCATGCAACTTTACATATCCATGTCCCTAGCAGTGGGTATTTTTTTTTCTTTGGAAACTTTTCATCTTGAAGTGCAAGCTCATGAATGGAGTACATGTAAGTCCTCCTCTCATCACAAGTATACTCTTGGAAGGTGGCTCTTGCTTCCACCAATTCATCAATTTCAAACTTCTGAACATAATTAGCCCAACAACATTCCATTCCCCTTACTTTAGTCAGAGCTTCACGTGAACAATCACTACTTGACTTGGACCTCTTGCTAGGATAATGTTTCACCACTGAGTGTGCCCTCTTCTCTGAAAATGTGGTCCTGGCAGCTATTGGAGGTGCATTAAGAAAATCAGTGTCATCCACAACCTCGGCTCGGTAAAAGGAATTCTCCTATAAACTCAACGGGCTATAGGCCATGGCATGATGCATGGAACCTCCAATTGTTTAATACAAGCAATTGCAATCACGGTGATTTGATCCTTTTTTCCTTCCATTTTTCCTCTAAACTTGTTATGGCCACACCCACTTTATCCTCTCCTAACCTTTCATCATTGATACTGGATAGGATCAGCTAGTATGATAGTTCCTTCACCTACTAGCTCCTTATTGCATTGGTGCTTCAGTTTCACCTTCTTATTCTTCCAATCCAACCTACTGTAGAGGATAATTTGCTTAGTAGTCTCAGCCTCAACACCCTTTGGGTGGTCCACATCATTGACCTACAAGAACAATGTTTACAATGGGGTAACAATGTGATAAGAACATGTGGTAACAATGTTGAAACATGTTGGGGGGATAGGTATTACATTTTTACCCTTTTTAGGATCCACACGCTTCACCTATATAAAGTGAAATGTCTTAATATTAGTTCGAAAAAAGGACAAAGTAATTTTGAGAATCGATTAAAGGGAACTTTAAGAAATACCAAAAAAACCATTAAATGGACAAATATATGTTGTAAATGCAGCCAAAAATAGGTTGTAAGTATAGCTTAGGTGTAGGTAATTATTGCAAAATTAATGGTAACATAGGGTGTATGCTAGTAGTACTAATGAGGTAAGTATAGGTCGTAAATCTAGATAGGCCAAAGTTGGTTGTAAGTATAGCTGAGGTCTAGGTAATTATACAAAATTAATGAAAACATAGGTTTTAAGTATAGCTGACATGTGGGTAATTCTATAGAGAATTAATGATAACCTAGGGCGTAATTAATTCACCTATATAAAGTGAAATGTCTTAATATTAGTTCGAAAAAAGGACAAAGTAATTTTGAGAATCGATTAAAGGGAACTTTAAGAAATACCAAAAAAACCATTAAATGGACAAATATATGTTGTAAGTGCAGCCAAAAATAGGTTGTAAGTATAGCTTAGGTGTAGGTAATTATTGCAAAATTAATGGTAACATAGGGTGTATGCTAGTAGTACTAATGAGGTAAGTATAGGTCGTAAATCTAGATAGGCCAAAGTTGGTTGTAAGTATAGCTGAGGTCTAGGTAATTATACAAAATTAATGAAAACATAGGTTTTAAGTATAGCTGACATGTGGGTAATTCTATAGAGAATTAATGATAACCTAGGGCGTAATTAATTCAATAGAAGTAATGATAGCTAATTCGTATATGATATAAATCTTGTATGATGTGATGGAATCATAATTACAACCGCGCCTATAAGAAACCTTGCATGCAACTACTCTATATCTTGCATGAAACCCTCCATTCTTTCAACCGCCAATACTTTCTTCCTTCTAGCGCCTTCATTGATTTCTAGCGCCTTCTACCATGGTGAGCCATGCTGCCCGGCCTCGTCCCATGGTGAGCCATGCTGCCCGGCCTCGTCCCGCTCCATCCCGCCAGACTCGCCTCCGAGAGGCGAAGAAGCAGATCAAAAAATTGATAAAGAAATCCATTCCCCCCTCCCGCAGATGCCGCTGTGGCTGCCTTCTGCACCACAGTGCGGATAATTGCGAGGAGTTATTTCTTCAGGGCAAGCTTCGCCCGGGAAAAGATTATCTGAGCACCAGCACCATCAACCCTGAGTCCCCCCATACTCCCCTTGATTCAGATGAGGAGATGGAGAACGAGCTTGAAAAAGAAGAAGAAATGGAGGAAGCAGATGAAGTATGGCGGGAAGAATTAGAAGAAGAAAAAAAGCAGCTGATTATGGACGCCCTCTCCTCCTCCGAAGACGAAGATGCTGCCGAAGACATCCTTGGAGAGATGGCAAATGAAAGCTCAGAGGAAGAAGAGGAGGAGGAAGAAGAGGAGGAGGTAGAGGGCTGAAATTTTTTTTTGTTTTTGTTATTTAGTTTTTGGTTCAGAAGAGCGAGCTGGGCATCTCCAAAAAAGGCCTCCTTAATTATGAATGGAGCTAGGCATCTCCTTAAACTGCCTAGAACTTTTGTAATTTTGTAACACAGAGCTGGGCAACTCTAATAAAAGGCCTTATTAAAAATTTTCAATGGCAATACAAGGATTTAATGACTGCAATATGTTTCTTTAGTATCAACTCTAACTTGAAAGCATAACTGTAATTTCTTCAGAAGCTGTTTTGAATTCTGGCTCTTTCATTCTTAATTTTGAGAGAGCTGAAGTGAGATCCGCGGTAAGGTAAAATATGTTTGTGTGCAAAATGTTTAAATTGTCAAGCAGTCCAATACACGCCTGGCGTGGATTGCATACAGTAATTAGCTTTATGCAGTTCACGCCAGGCGTGTATTGGACCTGTACAATGTAAACATTTTGCACACAAACATATCCAGCGTCTGGCGATTTCACTTCACTCTCTCAAATTTAAAAATTATGACTTGTGAAGAAATTACAAGATCGCTTTTAAAGTACAATCTGAGGATACACGCATGGCGTGGATTGCATACAGTAACTAGCTTTCGTAGCTTAATATTTCTTTTCACAAAGACCTGCTAATTTTTTTAATGCATTAAATGAGTTTACAATTCATAAGACTTCTGCTAATGCCAGTACTGCATTTAAATTACAAATGAATGGTATTCGCTCATGGCGCGAAATCACTAATTTGTTTTTTTCTCTCTAACTTACAGATTTATGAATTCGCGCCTGGCACGTATTCAACTGAACATACGCCTGGCGCGTATTCAACTGAAGTTCCTCCTGTGCCAGCATAGGCTACAAGCATAAGCTTATTCAATGAGTAGTGTCATGCTCTGGAGGGGCTTGAAATGGAGAATGCTAAGCTGATAATTAGAGTTGCAGACCTCGAAGCCATTTTGGGTAATATCCCAATAGCTGCACCATCTTATTTGCTGGAATCTTGTATGCCAGTTTATCTTTTTTCAACAGCATTTGAGACTATTGTGCCAGCATTTGAGACTACTGAGGAATAACACACAGATGAATAACACATAGATGAATAACACACAGATGTAATTAAAACAATGTAAAGAATGCAGGTTTTTTAAATAATATCCCATCCATGTAAAGAATACAGTGTTTTTTAAATTCCTGAATGCTCTGGTCTGCAGGCCTTATAGTTTTGAAATATTGAATGAATGGTCTGGCATACAAGCATTTTAATTTCATACATATGACATAATCAGCTTGTGCATCTTAGTTTAAGCACTCAATCTACTTTTTCTGATCTATCTTCCTTCTGAAAATGAAACTCACCTTCTTTAAGCTTACCATCGGCCATGCAACAAAGGTTAGATGCTTTCACCCATCGTGGTCTCCATCGGGATGCCTTCTGGGTAATGCTTCGTCGTTGAAATGACAACTGGTTACTAGAATCTTCACATGATCATTTCCAAGAGGAACTCCATGGCAGATTGCTTCCGGATCGACTGATTCTATCTTGCAATTTCCCACCCTTCTCTTCAAATTCGTCGTCAGCATGTAACATTCTTCTCCAACGCTGTTCAATGTCGCAAGATCATGGGATTAATTTGGAGCTTGGGTTCTGAAAGAGTAGATGAACTTACATGAAGGCGCTCGACATCGCCAGCGCCGCTTCTTCCCAGCTTCTTCCGAAGTCCTTTCGAAGTTCTTCTGTTCTTCCAAGTTCTTTCGAGTTCGAATGACAAGAAAGGCTGGCGGCAAGATTAGGTGGTAGTTTCAAATTATCCGTTAATTGTACTGCTTTTCTAGCCGCTGAGAGAAACCTAATTATGGGATTTGACAATACGGCAGTCATAGAGCCATTTACTGCTCGTACAATCGCGTCCCGTTCATTAGGCCCAATCGTAAAATTGCTAACCGTCGATTAAAAGTCGATCCGCGAAATTTAAATAACCGCTCCCTTCTATCGGACCGCCGATTAAAAGTCGATCCGCTGAAATTTTAATAACCGCCGCTTCTATCGATGACCGATCAAAAGTCGATCCGAATGAAACCTGTCGATCAAAAAAGCCGACCTAATCGCCTTTGTGGAAATCTATATAAGTTTTTGAATACCATTTCTTGCTTTTTTGATTGTCGACTTGTCCGGAGATTTGAAGAACTCCGAGGCGCCAAGACCTCGAGGCGCCAAGAACTCAAGAACTCGAGGCTCAAGATCATCGCGATGATGCCGCCCCAAAGGTCGTGGCCGCTCCAAACTCAAAGCCGGCCACCAAGAGAAGATGCTCAAGGTCAGTATTGTCATCATTCTCAGATTTATTGTCTTTCTTGTATTTGCTCAGATCTTCGCCTATACTCCTCTCTATTATTTCGTAGAAATTGACTTAAATTTTTATAGCTGCTCACACTCCCGTCTATCATTTCTTTAGCTGCTCATTTTCGCCCGGTGACTTGTATTTGCATCTGCATAATAAATGTCCTTCCTGTGTTAAATTGTCCTGCTGGTGGACTAACTGTTCTATCTATAATTTGTCCACCTGTGTGTAAAGTAGTATGACCGTGTTTAGTTGCCCCCGCCTTCGCCCGGTGTCCGTTGGGGTATGTTGTAATTGGCACGCCTTTATGAGTGCATGTCCGTAATTGGGGACTGTATGCCATTCTGTACTTTAGCCTAGCCGGAATTGATGACCACTCGAAATCGCGCTAAGCGTGTATTGCACCCTCGTTTGCAGGGAAGAAGAGACAAAACCGAATGGTAGCTCCCACACCCCCTCCTAAGAAAGCAAGAGGCTCGGAAGATACTCCAAATGAGCTCCAGCTCACAGAAGAAGGGAAAGCCCAATGAGGACGCAGTATCCTATGCATTGTCGATGGATGATAGCGGATCCATTATCAGAAGACACACTGATCCTCCATGCCCCGAGGAGAAGATGGATGATAGTGCGGAGTGGTATGTTGATGTAGGCAAAACAAATGGTAAGGTGGATCTTGTGTTACACTCCAAAAAGAAAGAGACCGATCTTATGAAGAAACAAGGTATTCTTATCACTTGTGAGGAGCGGGATGACATATGTTGTCAACTCCTAGTGGAGGTTGTGAAGAACCACAAGAAAGATCTCTCGCCGATTTACACATGCCAGGGCAACCGCTTTCAAAGATGGTCCGATGAAGAAGGACGTGGAGGCCGAAGTCATGTTTCAAGTACCACGGATGGCCTCAAAATACCGCCCTCACTCCAGTTTCTATTAGTGAAGGGGTGTCTGCAGTGAGGAGAGCTTTGCGAGGACCTTCTCCAAGTTACTACCTGGAGGAGATGAAACATCAAAATGATATCAGGGATGTACGAAGATTGCTGGACTTAGGAAAGGACATCCCTACCTGTGATTGATGGCATTTTGGTAGAAAATGACTAAAAAGAAATTGTATTTGGAGGCAATGAGTAGGCTAGTCAAGTATACGGACAACTACCCACTTGGCCAATCTTTTACACATCCCATCCATGTTGACCGCCTGGGTGAGATCGCGATAAGTCAAGTCTTGTTAGCGAGGAGGTATGACCCCGAACATGCAAGAGAAATATTGAGGGGCGATGGTGAGGAATCCGTGCCAAGTTCCTATACCACCGACGCGTGCTTCCTTGGGATAAGAAAAGGATGCTCCACTCCAAAGTGGACAACACTAGAGGAGCTAACGTTGGAGAACCCTAATGTATGCTTCCTTATTATTGGCGGACAAAGATTCTATTGAGGCACAACGATCCCTATCCAACCGGGCTAAGCAAACCGGACAAACAATGTATACGCTACATTATAACCCACGGGAGGTGTCGGTTTCTAAGCCCCCATACCCCCGCAGAGGACCCGCAGAGATTAGTGCAACGTTGAACGAAATGGGCTAAGTCTTTTCTTTATAAAAAGGTTAGTATATTTGGTGGAATAGAGTCGATATATCAAGTAGGAATAACAAGTAGTAGACTAGGTCCAACGTGTGTCAAGGCGTGCCAATTGGCGCTGGCGTGTATTCATGTCGCCAATTCGCTGGCGTGTATTCGCCCGTCCGAATTGTCGCGATGAATACATGCCACGCCACAATTGCCAATGTACCGCATTTTGATCGCGGACGAATACACGCCAGCGCGAATGCGAGACGTTGCCAATTGGCGCTGGCGTATTCATACGCCAATTGGGCTGGCGTGTATTCGTCCGCTAATTGTGCAAGATCAATACACGCCACGCCAGCTTAATTGCCAACGCATCACCGATCAAAATGCGGTACGATAATTACAGATGGCGCGTGGCGCAGTATTCATGCGCGACAATTGGCGGACTAATACACGCCAGCGCGACTGAAAAAGATGAATTCACGCCATGCGCGAATTGGCACGGCTGCCTTTGACGTTTCCTGATTATCCTGTTTGCTTGATCTAAAAAGCGGTTAATTTTTGTATGCCCTGCTCATATTGGCTGACATGCTTTCCTTACACGTGCAGCCCTTACATGGAGCAACTCCGTCATGCCCGCCAGCAATGGATAGAATATGGAAGACCCCTGCAAACAAAACAGGGAGGAACGAAGTCTGAGGAGTTTAAGGCATTGGAAAAGACCTTGGCTCAGACTATCATCCAAGATAGGAAACCAAGGGCAAAAAACAAAAAAAACGGGGAGGAAACAAAGCAGACGTCCCGGCGCCTTCCGTGAGGTCCCACAGATGCCTACAAGATCGTCTTCGCTAAGGACGAAGTCTGGGCGAAGTGGAACGAGTTCTGGGATGCTTATGCTCAGAAACAACTACCAGACCCAATGGGAAGAGTGCCTCCTCAAGATACTTCAATATTTGATTTGAAGACTACAGAGATGAGGAAAGTACAGGGCCTTCAAGATGATGAAATCATTTGGTTGTTAAATCAATGCATAAACAAAGAAGTTCTGTACAAGAAGGCTTCTTCAGTTAAGAACAAAATGTCCTTCATTGATTGTTGCACTCATATAAAGAACATGCGAGTTATGAAGGTAGCAGTTGGTGAAGAACTTCAGAAGCTATCTGATGATGTAACATTGTCTGAAGTCGGCCTGCTAGACAAGTATGGCGTGTCTGCTGATGACATCAAGAAATACGTCTTTTGGTCGAAGGAATTTCTGCAAAACAGGAAATCAAAGAACCAACAGCACACCGCAAAGCTATCAGATAAGGTGATGGCTGAGCTGAGAAGAAAGGTTGCCGTCCTGAAAGATGTTGGTGGTGACTTACCTGCACTCCAATACCTGGTCTCTACTGGCTATAAAGGTCTCCTACCCGATACAACAATAGGCCCTCGTAATATTTCTCTGTTTGTATTGGATAGCAGGACTGCAAAAGGAGAGAAGGGGATGACTCAACAGGAGTACAACAGTTTTTTTAGTAGCTGCATAGGCTTAACAACTCAGAAGCTCTTTACTATTGTCATCATATGCCCCCCAGGAGAGCCTCATATGCATGCTTTGGTGGCTTCATACGACTTGGAATTCCTAAAGGTCGTTAGGGAAGGCTCTCTTCTCTTTGAGACAAAGGATACTGATTTGAGGATGCAGTATAAAAGCGCTTGTATAATCTTCATAATGATATCCCTTGTGCCAGATGACGACTATGAGGTAGCTAAAAGCAAAGGGGCATCGGATAAAGGTGCATGGCAGTGTTTTCTTTTGGATGAACCCAACTTGAAAAATGTCTTCTACAAAGCAGATGATGAGGATGAAGCAAATGAAAGCGAGGAATTTGATGTTCCTAACCTCTACCGGAAAGACATCACTCTGGAATTGCTGACAAAAGAAAAGGGACCCTTGAATAAACATGGGTTTGCAATGAATCTGGCAAACTATCTTGTTGAGGCATTTGCACCATTTGATACCACTTGCTGTGAATTGCATGTTGGAGGGTATATTGGTAGAGAGGCCCTGAAGACATCAAGAAGATGTCTAGGGATTTCCTTGAAGTGTTTTTCGAAAAGGTACTAGCCACGGCTGATTGGGGTCCTGTCAAAGATAAAAACCCGTTGGCTTTGGTACCTTACAAAGGGCAGAAGCAGAATACTAGTTCACAAAAGCCTCCGAGTGCAACTCCAGAATGTTCAAAAAGCAATGCAACCCCCGAAGAGAAGGCCGAAATGCTAGAGCGGGAACGTGAGACCATGGAGAAAAATTTGGAGTCCATGCTTCATAACATTCCAACTGGTAATGTTAGAAGAGAACGTGTCCGAACTTAACGGTGGCGTTCATGCTTCTGACAGTAAGCATCCGGGGAGTGGTAGCTTTCATAGAAGAGAACGTGTCCGAACTTAACGGTGGCGTTCATGCTTCCGGCGAAGCATCAGGGAGTGAAGTAGACTTCACGACCGCCGCGGATGATGGCGGCGACGATGAAAGGTAATTCACGCCAGGCGCGATATGTGGCTTATTTATGAAGGATAAAACGCGCTTGGCGTGTATTGCAGACCACTTTTGCATGGCTAACTTTGTTTTCCATGGTTCAGGGCTCCACCTGCTTGTGACAAAATCATTGTCTTCGATCTGAATGGTGTCCTGTGTAAAACATTTCCTAAGAAGCTTATTAACAGGGATGACTTCGAGCAAGTCCCTCTAGAATCGAATACTAAGTGGATCTATCCTCGTCCACACTTAGAAGATATGATGAATGAGGCGCGTTGATTGTTTCGAGTTGCCATCTGGTCCTCAATGGAACGCAGAAATGTTGATGAAGTACTTAGGGTGTTACCAGACATGAATCGAGACTTTGTGACGATTTGGGACCAAAGTAAGTGTATAAAGTTTCCACATCCAAGAGATCCGGATGGCAAACCGGTCTTCGTGAAACATCTTGGTACTATGATGGATCAGCTTGGCATTCAAAAGAAAGAGGACATCATAATAGTAGATGATGATGCTCTTAAGTGCTTTTATAATCAAGGTCAGGCTCTAAATCCACCAACTTATACTCCACAAGATTACTCAACAGATGAGTTTCTAGTACTATTCATGTCCATCATGAGTGGCTTGGCTTCTGGTAAAACAGTATCAGATGTTGTCAAAACGCATCCAAAACTAGATCGGACTAAGGAGATGGATCCCTATCTTGAGAGTTATTTGACAAAGAAAGGACTAGTCCCTCCATGATGTAATCTTCATATCAAGTGAATACAATGTAAAAAGTGTTCTCTGTATATTGATGTGTTGTTATCTACAAATGCTAATCAAACACCACATTCTTCTCACTAAAACAAGAAAATGTTAAACCACCCACTACTACAATGCAAAAATTTGCAACAATGCAAAACAGCATGTCACACAACAAAACACTATATTGAGAAAAGGGTATGCAAAAGTGGCGTGCTTTTGGAACAGACATAAATCCAATTTAAATGAATGATGGTTTTTTGTGAATTTTATGACTATCAGTGGGGATGAATCGATCACACTGTGGCACACACGTGAACTTCCAATATTTATTGGACATGGCCTCTGATAGAATCGTGGATGGTCTATCATTGAGTAGCACTGCATCAATGGGTGTATGTGAGGCATGTGTTGTTGGAAAGCAACATCGCCGTCCTTTCAATATGAAAGGCAAACGTGCATCTTGTTTGTGGATGATTTTTACCATAGAGCTTTTGTGTATTTTATCTCTGCGAAGTTCCAAGTTTTCACCAAATTCCAAGTGTTTAAAAGTATGGTGGAGACTCAGACTGGCAAAGTGATCTAGAAATTACGTACTGACAACAGTAGAGAATTTACTTCTGCTCAATTCAAGTGTTTTTGTGAAGAGCATGGTATAACTCGTGAGCATACCATTCCTTATTCCCCTCGGCAAAATGGTGTTGCTGAGCACAAGAATCGTATGATAATCAATGATGTTCGATGTATGTTTATACATGCTGGTTTGTATAAGTCATTTTGGGCAGAAGCTGTGGCTACTGCTGTTTATGTACAAAATCTAATGGTAAACTCTTCTCTAAAAGGCGTAACTCCTTTGCAATTATGGTCAGAAGTAAATGTTCAAAATTTGCAAGTTTTTGGTTGTTTAGCCTATGTTCATATTCCAAAGGAGAAGAGAAAGAAGCTTGATCCAGTCGGCATCAAAGCCATCTGTATAGGCTATGCTATCGAGGCACAGTGATATCGATTTTATGATATTGCTACGTGAAGAGTCATTACTAGTCATGATGCAGTTTTTGATGAGTCTACTATGGCTAACGTGGTTACTTCTTGTCATGATCCTAACGTTATTCTTCGTGATTTTCAGTTATTTGATAATGAATTAAATCCTAATGTGGATGATATGCCTCCTCATCTTCAAGCTGTGAATCAAAATGTGGATAATGGGTCTTTACATCCTCATGTTGGGAATGAGCATATAAATCCTGAAGTGGAAGATGATCTTGTATAGGAGTTTGATTTGTATGATGGTGCCGATGAGGATCATGATGGTCTACTTGATGTAGAAGTTGGGGCTCCTGATGATGAGACTCCGATACGACGACAATGGAGGCCCACCAAACGGATCTTGGAATATCATGCTGCTTTAGCCACTAGTGCAAATCCATTTACAGTGAAAGAGGCTATGTCTTCGTCACAAGCTGAGAATTAGCACATGGCTGTGGAAGCGGAGTTTGAATCTCTTATCAACAAAGGTACTTGGGAGCTTGTTGAAATTCCTGAAGGATGAAAGCAGATCTTTCGCTCCAAGTACAAAGCAAATGGCTCGTTTGATAAGTTCAAAGCACGACTAGTTGCGAAAGGATACTCGCAAGTGGCCGGAATCGATTATGAGGAAACTTTCTCACCCATTGTTCGTCTCACTAGTTTGAGAGTATTGCTAGCATTTGCCACTCAGTATGGCTTGTTTGTACTTCAAATGGATGTGAAAACTGTGTTTCTCAGTGGAGATCTTAGTGAAAAAATCTACATGAGTCAATCAGAAGGTTTTGAAGTACGGGGTAATGAGAGATTGGTTTGCCGCTTGCGAAAGGCTTTATATGGTCTACGACAAGCCTCTAGAGCCTGGTATGTGAAAATGAACTCTTATCTTATTTCTGATGGATTTCTACCAAGTTCTGCAGATTCCAATGTGTATCTTAAGAGACGTCAAGAACACTTTGTAGTGATTGCGCTTTATGTGGATGATATTGTCTTGCTATCTAATAACCTCGAACACACTTGCAAGCAGTCAAGAGGAGACTATCTTCTGCATTTGAGATGGTTGACATGAGGGAAATACACTCGTGTTTAGATATTCAGGTCAAACGAGACAAAGACAAAGGTCTGCTTCAACTCTCACAATCTAAGTACATTGAGACACTTCTTGAGAAATTTGAATTACTTTCTGCTAAAGAGCAACCTACTCCATTGTCGGTTGATTCCACAAAAACAAGAATGTGGAAGAGACAGTGTCCAGTAACTTATGAGGATCAGCGAGAAATGTAGAAGTGCCCTTATGCAAGTCGTGTAGGAGCTCTTATGTATCTTGCAAATGCAACTAGACCAGATATTAGTTACGCTGCCAATACTCTTGGTCAATTCATGACTAATCCTGGCAAAGAACATTGGCACAATGCTAAGTGTGTTTTGAGATATCTTAAGAGCACTATTCATTACGGCGTCACATATAGTAAGCAGACAGACTTGAATGATTTGCGGTTGCTTGGATACACAGATGCAGATTGGGGTGGTTGTCCGGACACATATAGATCAACAAGTGGTTGCTGTTTCTTATTTGGAAAATCTCTGGTGTCTTGGATGAGTAAGAAGCAACGATGTGTTTCACTTTCTACTGCTGAAGCAGAATATGTTGTTGCATCTTTGGCGAGCTGCAAACTTGTTTGGTTGCGACGTTTATTAGAGTGCTTAAGACAAGTTACAAGATGGACCGAGTATACTTATGTGTGATAATCAAAGTGCTATAGCTTTATCAAAAGATGAAGTTCTGCATTCCAAATCCAAGCACATCGAGTTACATTATCATTATGTTAAGCTTGAAGTTGCAAAGCGCGTACTTAAGTTGGAATATTGTCCAACTATAGCTATGGTTGCAGACATTTTCACTATAAGCCTCTAGGTGAAAAGGGACATCAAGACAATGTTAAAGCTCTTGATGTCCTTGAGAATAAGCATAGATATTAGAAAATTGTAGCACTCGGGTTTTTTCCCTTGTGACCACCAAAGGGTTTTTTCATCCGAGTGCGAGACCAAATTTGCAGGTGGGGAGATTATCTGTGAGTTGCAATATTTGGTCTTCTTTCTTAGACACAATATTTTTCTATATCTTATTTGGTGAAAGACTAATGTCGCAGTTGGGATGTTAGCAAGGCTGCCTATATTAAGAACATGGAATAATTTAAGGGCTAAACTTAGCTATTTGGCGATTTTTTAGCACATTTTCAAAAAAAAATTGGCTAAAGTAAATGGAAAAAATTGGGAAAAAAATTATAATTTTAGCTTAACTTTTTTTGGGACTGCGCCAACCCTGGAGCTCTTTAGCCAAACGCTAGAAAGTAAGAGAGTGAAATTTTGTATTGTTTAGCTAAACCATAGAAACTTTTGGAATGAATTTCGGGCTAGTTTAGCTAACATCATTCTAGTTTATATGAAATATATGATTAGTAATTTAGTTTCTAGCATTATGAATTAATTTGAGTTCTAGACTTTGTTAATTAGCATTGTTCACAAAAAAAAAGACTAAAATAAGTGGAATATATTGGAAAAAAAGTATAGTGATTTGGCTTTAAGAAGTCATTCTGGCTAATAAGAAATATGCGATTAGTAATTTATTCCCTGATTAAGAAGGTTGCGTGCCTTTATAAAAAAGCAACGTAGCTACAAATATCTTTCGCCTTTTTCCATAGGATGTACCTTTTATGGTACCTATATATTGTAACACATATCATTCAATACATGTGTCTTCTTTTGTGGTCCATACCTCTCTCTCTCTCTCTCGTGCTTTCTTAGTAGACTAGCAAGTTCAACAGCGTTGGACAAGACGATGCATTTTTACGACAAAGTTAGACGGCAGAGTTAGGGGGCAGCACCGCCCCAAAATGCTGACACAGCTTCAACATAATTTTTCGCTGCTTCAAACCCTGCTGAAACCGTGCTCAAACCTGAAGATGTTTGCGAGCCTAGGGACTGCTAGTTAGAAATTTCATGCTTCTTAAAATTACCCTCTATGATTGAGCTATGTTGGGCAAATTCCGGGGAACATGATAAACCAACCGATTGGAATTAGAAATTTTCCGGTCAAGTTAGTGTATCACAGGAATTTTTCCGGCAAGTTTTCTTGTGGTTCTCTATTTATTAAGACAATAGAAAGTTCTGGCTCTAAATACAAGATTTCCGACTGGCCAAAGTAACGATCAGAAATTTTCGATAGGACCTAAAAACTTTGCCCAAGACGTGCCATCTAGGATAGGAATAATTGCATAAAGTATCCGGGTGCCATGCCATATGAAACAGGAGTATTCTCGTAACCGAGAAATGGCACCGTTCCCGGATTGGGGAGAGAGACAATTTTCCAGCCTGATTACCACTAACTTAGTCAAAGCTTGGCAACCAAGTTTCAATTTATATTACTAACAGTTTAGGCTTGCTTCCTGGATGCCCACAACCATCAATGTCATTCAACAAAATATGCCAGTCAAAACCATTTGTTTAATCCCCTTCTGCAGAATCATTAGCTTCCAAAAAATTAATGTCGGCTTCTAACCGAAGCTTTTAAGCTTAAGGTCTTAAATTTTGAATTTGATGTTAAGCCTCAGGGCCATATCCTCGCAGTCCAGAAGTAAGTATATATGTACAATCAATTGCACAAAAAAAGTGAGATGTATAATATGTACAATCAATTGTACAAAATTTGAGATGTTTATTCCTTGTATGGTCAGAAGCTTAGAATGGATATGTAGTTAGTGCTTGGTTGTCATTGTAAGCTTCATTGGCCAAAAATATGTATACGTGTGGATGATCCACATCCAAATAGACTTCTGTGTTGTTGAGGCCAGGGCATATTGTTTGGTCAAGGCAGAGGTCTGCCCCCCCAAATACATATGCCAGGCCACCAACTGCTGCTGCAGCTGTTCTAAATCTGGCTGTGGGAATCATGGCTTTCTCAACCCATGTTTGATCATCTCCAAAATAGATCTGTCAGAAAAAGGGAATATATATTCTCAAATGACGAAGATATAGAAAACTTACACATTAATTTTCCTCATTTGATGTTCCTAAAGAATAAAAACCTAGACAAGGATAATGAAGTTACCTCATTCACATGTTTAGGATACTTGTAGTTTGCATTTTCACTGTAATGGCCTTCTCCACCAACCAACATAAGTTTGTTACCAGGAAGCACCACAACCGCCTATATCATGGAACCCATAAAATTCAAGAAACTTAAATTGAGAACAATCTATAAACTTCACTACTGTAACATAGCACTAACCCCATCACCACGTGCTGTTAAGAGATCTGGTCTTGTAGTCCATTTAGTAGTGTTGGGATTATAAGACTCCATCTTCGTAGAGAAACGGTTGCCTGTAAATTCTCCAGAGGGATCCTATTTTGAAAAGCACCAAGTTGAGAACAGTAGACAACAAAGCATTAAAGAACTATTGCATGTAAAAGACATGATTTATTGCTTGATGTACGTATTTATAGAAGGATTAGCTTACATGAAATCCTCCAAGCACATAGATTTCTCCAAGAAAGGATGCACACATGAGATCCCCGCGTCTTGTTGGCATGTCAATAATCTTGGACCATTTGTTAGATTTTGGGTCATAGACTTCTGCACTGCTTAACTCACTGTAATCAGCACCATATCCTCCAACAAGGTAAATCTGGAGAGCAGCAATTTAGCTTAGTATCAACCTTCAGTTTAGCTTAAATTGGCCCTTGCAGATTATATCACAGTTTTTCAATACATGCTGTAGCACAAAAGATTACATGGAGATTTTGATGTTTCTGCCATTGACTTTAAGCATCATGCTTGCAGCTGAACGAAATGTCATACCAGTCCATTAAGGCTAGCTGCACATGAATCAGAATGAACTTCAAGCTGGTCTGCAGCGGCTGTCCAAGTATCAGCACTAATATCATAGATATGTGTGGTTTGCGTTGGTTGACCATCAACACTAGTTGGATCCGTAGCATTAATGGTTCTGCCTCCAACAACATAGATCATATCTGCAAATTATAAACTTTAAGTTTCTATTACCGGGCAGATAAAGTTTGATATACTTACTATTCAACAAAGTGGCACCAAACCGAAATCTAGGAGCTGGCATCGAAGCCTTCTGAGTATAGTTATGGTAAACAGGATCATACTTCCATACTGAATCAAGGATGGTGCCATTTACATTAAATCCACCAATGATGTATATCGCTTCCTCACTTTCGACACCAATTGCAGCATGATCGGTCAGCTGCTTAACTGTCAAGCATTTTACCTAATGTTCTTAGAAATAATGCACAATCTTATTATGTCTTAAATATTTCTTAAGAACAGGGATGCAAACCGCACAATACTGAAAACATTTTGTGCACATTTTTTGATTATGCTTAATGAGATGATGGTTTAATCTAGGAATCTGATTACCTAAGAAGCTAGTTTAGAAACAGGGGAAGAGCAGATCTTACAAGGTAGAGGCACTTTTGAGGCCCAAAAACCGCTTCCTCGGAATAGACTACCGCCATAAGTGTATCCATCCATGCTCTTATTTCCAGCATTTGAAACAAAAGATACATTGCTCTTTCCGTAATTCTTTTTCCAATTGTCAAGACTTCTTAAGTCTCGGCCGTGCACGCCAGCGACCACAATTAATGAGATTATAAAGATTGCAACTACAATTCCAAGCACGGCTATTATAAGCTTTAAGCGATTCGTGGCCCTCTTCAAACGGTCTATTTCATGAAGAACGCGAATAAGCTCATTCCGATCCATATCTTTTCAATGTTAAACAAGTACGGCGTATCTTGTTTTAAGTTCCAGAGCTTATTTATGCTTAAATCCTGGGCAAATTGCTAGTTAGATCCGACTGAGGACCCGTCACAGAGCGAAATGCTCTGTTATTTTTAAAAATTCATCGAGAAAGAAGGCTCGATTAAGCAAACCAAATTGTGATAAAGAAGAATCAAATACTTACTTGCGATCCGGCAAAGTGGGTCCTGCATCTGGATCGATCAGCAGAAACTGCATGCACGTCTCCAAATAATAGATTCGAGGTAAGAATGTATGATCGTGAGAACTGGAGCTGGAATATGTTGACTATGGGCAGGAAATTAGGAGCACAATGCGTTGGTTTTTGGGTGGAAGAACGTATCTTTTTAAACCATTTTTTCATTCTTAAACAAAAAAATGTCAATCCAGTATCTTTCTAGCCCACGCAACCACATGTATTTTGGTTTAATACAAGGGCCATTCTTTTTAGACATTTTAACTGATATCCCATATTATAAGCTTGTCTTATTCGAGAAATTGCATTGGAAGTTTGTGTTCAAGTCAACTTATTTGATTAGAGCAAAATGTCTACGCCTGTTACGACAAAACACTACAATTCGTGCTAAACCTCACAAATAGGTGAAATATACTGATAGATTTTATCTATCTTATTCGAGAAATTGCATAGAAGTTTGTATTTAAGTCAACTTATGTGATTAAAGCAAAATGTCCGCGCGTGACAAAACACTGTGATTCGTGCTAAACCTAATAAATAGGTGAAATTGACAAATGAACTTGATCAAGAATAGATCAATGACACAACATACTCTCATTACATTGGCATATGACAATACTTGCATACAATTACATGCACCAGCGCGCACGGTTTTCTTTTGACGATACGATTCAATTCAATTCAATTTAATTATCCATAGTAATGATGTATTGGGGGCCCTAGAGTCCTAGACATAAAGTCAATTTTAAACTGTTATGCTAATGCTATAACCGATTCTAATACTCATAACACCATAATATTTTAAGAGTGTGCACATATGAAAGGGTGCACCTACACATAATAAAATCTTTTGTACAACTTCTTGTATGTATGAAAGACCTGGAAGTAACTGGGCTCTTTTGAAGAATACAATGTAGCATTTTCTTATATGCACAAAATGCAAGTGGGATTCGACATCTTCCCCCACAACAATGTTATTTGCATGCATGCTAGCATGATGGATGCCTATATGATGAATGCTCTAATTTAGGCCATGCTGATCATTTTTGAAGAAATAGAAGCCCAATAAAGTAACCTTTGCATCTCTTCTCCACCATCTAGCAAAGATAGCTTAGTAGATGCAGTGCATTACTTTGATTTTGTGTGTTCATAATATCTAGGGTTGAAAGGTTCTCTTCGTATAATATGCTTATATCTAGGATTAAAAGGTCTGTTGTGATAGGCAAGACTAGTGATGCCGATAGTTATTTTTCAACGTGTTCTTCAGACAGATAAGGAGTGCATTTCTCACAAAAGCCCATTGCTATATTAAATGTTGTATCAACTTGCAACAGCTTTTTGAAAGCAGATGCTGATATAATGGGTTGTGGTTCTTACTCAGCTTATGGGGTAGATAACGTCTTGCCCGAGGGCATTACCAAAAAATAATAATTGTGGGCCATGGGGGCATGGCCAAAATGGCTAGTGTGTATGGGGGGGACGCCGAGGGCTAAGACGTTATCTCTCTTAACGTCTCTGGTCTCTTATCTGAGGGTTTGCTCTGGTTTGAGAGTTTGGATTACGAAGGGAGATGGGAGAGGAAGTAGCCAGAATGGATATAGGTGTGGCTACAGCCAGAATGGAGATAGAGAAGAAGATGGGAGAAGAAGCAGTCGGAATGGAGCCTCCATTTTCTTTAGGGAAGTTTGTTCTATTCCTCAAGATGCATCATTGCCTAAACAATAGCAAAAGAGTGTTGAAAGGAAGAAGACACCTCCTAAGAATAATAGGAATTGCCAAAATCACCGTCAAAGTCACTATAATGTTCTAGGATTTTATAGAGATTTTAGTTTAAAACCCTAGGATATTATAAGAAATAGTGTAAACTTTTAGCTAGTGAAGTGTTACTAGCTGGTAGCAACTTCCTAACTTCCTAATCAACAGCTTCCTATTCTTCCTTCTATTATGAAACTAACAGATTATATGCCACATTGCCAAATGTTTTTCCTAATACAAATCAAGTATGAATACTTGGGTATACCTAGCCTATATCAATTTTATATCCATGACCATTACAAAACATGGGTAATTGTTGCAACTATTGGGATCAAGAACTATTGTAAATGAGGAACTTAATGGGATGTTTGTTAGTTTCATTGTGGGCCTTTGATGGGAGGAATATTCTTTGTTTTATCTTGAATTGAAGGTTTTTTGGCAAGCCACCGTCCCTCACAAGTTTCCTAAGGTGCACATTGGACCAAGAGGACCATTACCTTGACACATGCTCAAAATTTCTTACGTCTATATTCATGCAAGTCAAAGCATCCATATATTCAATAATAAAGCAACAGCATATTGCATCCGATAGCCAACACAAGCAAGCCGGAATGTAAGAACCTTTTTGCTCTACTCTGCTTGGTTTGAATTGGACCTGCTCCAAGCATATGTATGACCTTCACCATCCCATGGCACCCTCCTGAAGTGCTCTAAAAACTTCTAGCAAGAAGCCTGCGCACAATCAAACAAATAAATCTGTCCAACAGCCCAATTTCGACCTGGTTATAGCCATTTCCAGGCATCCTCTGTCATGCCTTATCCCCGCTCCACTGAATCATCGTTCCACTGCACCAGTCTACATTCGGAACCGCAAGCAACCAACTCGAAATACACCAGCAACAAATTCGAAGCTCCAGAGGATCGTCGCACCTATTCTACACCCGAACTGCTATTCTCCATACCCCAGGCTGTCGTCCTCTGCAACAGAGGATCCGCCCGACACTCCCAGCCAGGGCTCGAATTTGACGGCTTTCACGCCTGTTTTTTGCCCGTCAAAACAGGTGGAAAAAATTTTTGTATGGCAAATGAAGGGCAGCACTTGGGCAATTGCCCGTCATAGGGAAGGACAACCACAAGACATACTCGTCATTTGAAAGGCTAGGAACAGAGAAATGCCCGTCATTTTTTCTTGCTATATATCTATATATAAATTCTATAATTTATATTGAAATAGATTATTATCCCATTTTCTAAACGAATTTAAAATATACATTCTAGAAACCAATGAACCATTGACCTAGAAATATCTTGCATGCTGTATTGGATGCACTTGCCAGGAGGTTTGAAGATGTGAGTGAGATATTTTATGCCATGAAGTTCTTCAATCCATCTGCATATGCTGTGGATGATGTTGTAAGGGATGACAAGACTAAAGAATGGTTAGAAAAATTGCTTGCCAAGTTCACTTCAAAAGTAGACATGGCTAGATGTTTGAGTGAGAGGGAGTTCGTTGAGACACTTTTCAGGGCTGCCAAGAACAAAAGGATGGTGATGACTTGGACTATTTGTAAAGATGAAAATTTATGGAACATGTGACAGTTGGTGGGAAAGTTTTCTAGCATTGATGAAATTATGGCAATATTGGTCATTCCTAGAAGCATGACCTCTTGTGAGAGAGGTTTCTCCCGTCAAAATGCTATTAAGAGTGCTATAAGATCGAGCATGCACTTAGAAACACTTGATGCCACAATGTGTGTATCATTGTGGAATGAATCTTTTGAAAGCATAGATTGGCAAGCATATTACAAGAACTGTTATGAAGCGAAGCAAAGGAGAGAATGCCACTTGAGTAGCCTTCTTTCTCTCCATAATGCCACTTGAGTAGCCTTCTTTCTATCCATCTATGTTTTTTGAGGAAAAAAACTGGTTTCTGTCATCTTAAAATTTTTTATTGCATTTGAAAGGCTTGAATTTAGGAACTACTTGTCACGCGAAAGGGGAAAAATTATTTTGCCCGTCCCTAGAAAATTAAGGGCGGGCCACCAAATTCGAGCACTGCTCCCAGCATGCAAAAAAGTAACACATGCCTCGTGTCTTTGGCCATGCAATGTTACCAGAAATTGCCTTGTCCAGTTCTAATTTCATACCATTTCAAGAATAACTGCAGCCCTAATTAGAAACATGACCTTAAGCTGCCCAAACATGGCAAAATATACGGTTTCACATACATGCCAAAAATCTTAGTCCCAACCATGCGAGAATACCCTCCCACAATACGAAACGAATTGTGGGAACTTAATTGCAATTGAGGCATGATGATGCTTAATCAAAATACAATCACAACCATCAAGACCAACATGTCTATAACCCGTTTGGATTCCGTGGATGTAAAAAACCCACCCACCTATCTATCTATCTATCTACCTACCTACCTACCTGTCTGTCTATCCGCAAAATACAACCTACATCTCTTCAAAAATGCAAAAAACAACCTACATTTGTTAAAAAATGCTAAACAAGGACGAACGTTAAAGGCCGAGCGAAAACACATATCAAGACATTAGCCCGACAACGCCGGGCACAAGTTTACTAGTAATGTTCTAGGATTTTATAGAGATTTTAGTTTAAAACCCTAGGATGTAATAAGAAAGTGTAAAATTCTATCTGGTAGGAGCTTCCTAACTTCCTAATCAACAGCTTCCTAATCAACGGCTGAGATTAAATCTCAGCTTGTAAAATCGAGGACCAGTGGGTTAACGTACCAGAGAAAGGTTTGGCAAAGTGTGCCAGAAAAGAAAACGTTTACTTCTTAGGCCCAGATTCCACTGCCGGAAGTGGCAGTTACCTCTGTGGCATCAAATGCCTTAAAGAAATATCTACCCTAACAAGATGTATGATTCCACTACGGCAAGATAGTTCTTCCACAACAAGATCTACTCCATGTGTCAAGATCCAAGATCCAGAGAGTGGCAATTGTTGCTGCTGCAAAATGACGGGAGGAATCCCCTGACAGTTAAGCAGCTATTTATAGCATCCACATCCTTATCCGAAGCAAAATCCGATGCTCAAATACCTCCGTTAGTGGAATCACAAAGAAGAAGATAAATTTTGGATGCTCGAACCAGATTGCCTCATCTTCAACTTCCAGGCTTCAATTGACGCTAGTGGAATCTGGGCCTTATGCCCAAATGGTTAGTGGCAAAGTGTGCCAGAAAACGCCCAAATGGTTAGTGTTCAAGGACTCGTGTCATGTAAGAACGACGAACTAATATGCGTTAAACCAAACAATATCAGATTCATGCTCGGTGTACATAACCTTGTTCAAATATACCATTCTGCCAAGCAAGTAATGCTTTGCTAAATGATGTTTATAATACCTTCTAAAGATGTCCTCCTTCTGCATACAACAGATTATCCATCAAAAGTTGCATTAAGACTGAAAAAAATACTCAATTATGTTTGTCTTCCTCATTCAGCAGACTGTCTTGAAGAAAATAACTTACTTTCCGGGCATTGATATTGCTAGAAACAGCTATTGTTACTTTGACACATGTCGAGGAATTTAAATTCCTTTTGAGATCTTTAAATTCCTTTTGAGATCTTCTTGCATATCATCGGTAGCTTGCTTTATTTCTTTAAATACCAACCTTCCTGTCAGTTTGAGTAGTATAATGAAGAGTAGGCATCCTGTGTGAGTTGGCATGCGGCATTTTTCACAAGAACTCGCATAGTGTATTTGACTCTTCTCCCACTGTGTCTTTTGCGTTTTGAAGTTAGTTTTGCTTTGAAGGATGATGGATGCCACGGACACGAATGATCATACTGGGAGCCAATAAAATTAGTAAGCTCACCAAATGAGTCCGTCATAGCATGCATGTTTAAGTTATTGGGAGCCAACAAAATTAGAAAGCTCACCAAATGAGTACCTCATCGCATGCATGTTAAGTTATTGTCAGAATGGGATAGATTGCATCATACTGTAAGACGCAAAGCCCAGGGCAATAGCTCGTGCTGCAGCTCGTCTACCACGCTCTACATCATTAAGCCTTCTACATGCCCCCAGCAATGTCACCCACGATGTCATATCAGGAAACAATTGCATATTGCTGATCATATCCTCTGCCTCATCCAGATATCCCATCCGTCCAAGAAGATCAATGGTACAATTATAATTTTCCACCTCCAAAAGAGACCCATGGCTCGGTCTGATAGACACAAACCAGTGCCAGCCCTCATTTACAAAGCCAGCATGACTACATGCATATTGAATCTGAATAAATGTCACATCGTTTGGCAGAAATCCTTCTTGACACATTTGTTCATATGCCTGACTGGCATTTTCAGCATGGCCATGCTGGGCATAGACCAAAATCATTGCATTCCATGATATGATATTTCGTTTGGGCAGATTATAAAATGCCCTCTCTGCATCTTCTAGTCCCCCACACTTACCATACATATTGAGAATAGCAGTTCCTACAACCACATCTTTATGCAAACCACTAGCTATTATCTGTGCATGTACCTGTTTTCCTTGCGTTACTGCTGTCTGGCTAAGTGATGCATTCAAAATACTGACAAAGGTGACACCATCTGGCATTGAGCCTTCATGCTGCATCTGTTGAAAGAGTTTATGGCCTTCAACATCATGTCCATGAAGAGCATATGCAGCAATCATGGAATTCCAAGAACCAAGATCCTGAAAGGGCAGTTTCTCAAAAGCATTCCAAGCATCTGCAGCAGTTCCACAGCTGCCATACATGCTGATAACTGAAGATCCCAGATCCACATTAAAACCAAACCCACTCGTTATTATATGCGCATGCATCCACTTGCCAGTAGATAGTGCTTGATGTCCATTGCACTCATTCAAGATGCAGCCCAAAGTAACATTATCTAGCGCCATATTTTCTAGCAGCATTTGTCGAAATAAATGTATTGCCTTCTTCACATGACCATTCAATGCACAACCTGCAATCACTGCAGTCCACAAAATGTGGTCTAGCCTACATGCTGTATAGAAAACAGCAAGAGCATCCTCCATACTGCAACACTTACCATACATGTTGACAAGTGCAGTAGCCACAACAATATCTAAGGCTAGGTCCATTTGTATAACTTGACAATGTGCCAACTTACCTTGAGATAGAAGCTGGCAACTAGCACATGCATCCAACATACTGATGAAGGTCACTTTATCAGAGATGATTCCATGTAGCTGCATTTGATGAAAAAGTTGGATAGCCTCTTCGCCACGGTCATGTCGGGCAAATGCTGTGATCATAGAAGTCCAACATACCTCATCGCGCTCTGGCATTTGGTTAAAGATATTCAATGCATCATCTAGTCTTCTCCAATTGGAAAAAGCTAGAACTATAAGAGACCATGAGAAGATATTGGGAAGAGATAGTCTGTCAAACACCTTCTTTGCCTCTTCCAAAGCTTCACACTTCCCATACATCTGTAGAATGAGATTTCCAATAAATGTGTCATGTGCATACCCATTTCTTATAAGGTTGGCATGAATTTCTTTACCCTCTAATACAGCTTTCGCATTCCCACATCCCCGCAGGATAGACACGTACAGATTTATATTTGGTTCAATGCGGCCTTGACGCAGCCCATCTAAGTTTTTTTTCCATGTTGTATAGGCTAGCTCTTTCCTAGACCTCTGAGATCTGTGAGTTTCAGCACATGCATATTCGTTTGCCAAAGCATGCGCTTTTCTCTTGCTGTTGTAGGGCCTTTGCAAATACCGGAGCACAACCCGAACTGATCTATTGTTAACTCTGCGCATAGGTATACACCATTGTTATCTGATTTAAACTATCGCGGCGGCCTTGTTGGTATTTATCTAACTCGTCGTAAGTTTATTAGGTTGTAAGTTTATTAGGTTGATAAATGATAAAGGAAAAATATGATTAAATGAGAATAATTCATAATTCATGGAAATGATGAAACAAGTGAATTCTTTGAACATGTGTTCCCTTGAACCTCCAAACCTAGGCTAATACGACCCATAGGGCCAAACTAAATCAAATTAAAGAACATTTTTATATTCAAATTCAAAAGAAGACATGGAAGAGGCTGGATTGTCATGCCAAAATGATTGGCTAAATTGGATCATCCATTTGCAGGGCTTGTGGCTTAGGTTCCGATGCTTTTGCCAAGACCACTGTGTTAGTTCTACACTTGTGGGTCTTTAGACCCAGCATTAACATCCAATCTCATAGGCTTATATCCCACACTTACGCCATGCCATGCTAAAAGCATAAGAATTTTATCTATATAAATTTATTGGTTAACTTGCTCAAAGCACATATGTCTTGCTGTAATAGACCATTTTGGAAGGGCTAACTTGGCAAAAAACCCAACAATCTATGCACCTCATCTATTTGCTTTAATAGCACCATCATGCCACCCCCTTGCATTTGTAATAAAATACCTAATATTTCTCAAAGCCAAGGGCACTTTGCTTCTTGCTTTGTCCTAGGAGAAATGGAATATGATTTATGCAATGAGACCACAAGAGAAGCAACTCTCCCAAAAAATCACCCTGATGTGTGGCTCAAAGTCTTGATGCCATTTGGAGCAAAAAATGTCATAGCATTCAGTAAATAAAACTCAAAGTTCATCTGCATTGTACGTAAAGCATACGACTTTCGTGTTGAGCCCACATGATGGCCCTGAAGCTAGAAAAAATGAGACTACATTATGCAACTTTATTACACTCATTTCAAACAATGCAACAAGAGTTAATATCAATCTTGTTAATTTGGAAATTTCAGATTTGACCAAAAACGTTTTTGGAATTATTTTTAACTCGATTTCCTATGATTTTGTGGGTTTTGGCAACTAGTAAGAAATTTCGGCTATCCAAAATTCGAAAGAAGTTTTTCTTAGTTTATTTTTCCCCTTTCCAAAAATTGGGAAGAAGATTTCTATGAAGAAAATGAGTTCGTGTTGTTGGTCGGATTTAGGAAGTTATTGTGCTGAGTCAGTGCGATTCGGCATGCATATGCCACGGTTGTGGGCAGTATCCAGTTTCATTTCCAAAGTTTGCCAACAAGAGAATTTGGCAGGAGTGGACTGCACCTGTCTTTGAGATTCTTTGCTTTGCCCTTTTTTTGTCTTGGTCAGGTCTTTCTTTATTATGATGCTTGGATTCGTGCCAAAATATAGATAGATAGTAGTTTTAACGTCACGCCATTAGGCAGCATCCAACTGGACATATGATCACACACAACACTACATTACTCGGTAGTACCGAGTGCAATTCTGGGCGGTCTCGAACTCGAGACCACATTGCTAAGGAACTAGTGTGTTACCACTAGACCAAACTCCCAGACGCAAATAGTGTTGACCCTTCACATGATTAAACCAGGTTCGTTGCATCGATTATTTTTTGCAGAGAAGCTTATATATTTTATTTGGATTAAAATGCAGGGAACTGGAATGACATGCACTATTTTCTCAATTTTCCTGTTTCGCAAATAGCATACAGAATCACATTTTGTTTGATTCTGATTGTGTCCAATTTTGGATTTTGTTGTGGGTTCACAACTGTTATTGCAGATTGTAGCATGTTAGCTGGATTAAGACAGTGGGCCTAAGCTATTAGGATTTTTATGGACAACAAAACTCCACAGCATAGATGCACTATGGTTGTCTAACCTAAAAGAAGCATGGCACAGTTCTTCAACTGGAGTCAGAGCAACTGTTTCAGCTGCTAGATGTTTCTGTATTAGCATGAACTTTAGGCAGCAGGTAGGTGTAATATGCAAATTTTCCCTTTCAGCTGGCGATTGTCTTATTTTCGTTTATCTCTATTATGATACTAATGACTTATAACAGAAAGGACATGTTGGGCAGAAAATCATCAAAGCTTAAACATTCTCAAGCTTTTGTCGGCCATGAAAACAATGTGGAGATCAGGACAATGGTAGTGAAAATATTCCTCTAGAGTCTAGCTTTAAAGAATTGGTTCTTATGCCAGCATGCCTGACATATAGTGTATTGCCAGATGTTATATTGGCAGCTCTTACCTCCGCAGGCATCCATCTTGGCCTATTGCACTGTATAAGCGCTGTGAAGATATATGTGCAAACTTATTTGTAGCTTGAATAATGCACAAGTACTGGACTGCCTGATTGAGGTGGAGAGATCGGTTTCATTCCAGTCGCACAAGGTCACTATTTATTAGACTGATCCTATGGGCTTCCAACAAACCTTGAGAAGCCAGGAACTGCACATATTAGTCTCATTCTTTCCTGTTTCTGTGCTGCAGAACATGCCGCGGTTTGAATTGGTGCCCTTTGAAAGCCTCCATCATTTTTAGATGAGACAATTATATGCATGTATATTATGCTGCATACCTCACCACATGAATTATTAAATGTATTTTTATTGAATGCTCACACAAAGGCTATATATATCATATCATAACATATATATGTTCTTATGTTTGTCCTCCTGAATCCGGCCGTTGATCCGAGATCCTACGGCTCACGTGACTTTGGGACGTATCCTACGGCCCAGATGGCTTGGGAGTTTGTGTCCGATTATATGTAAGCGATCCTACGATCCAGGTTGATCTGATCCTGATCGTCGGTCCGAGATCCTATGGCTCACGTTGCTTTGGGACACATCCTACAGTGCACATGGCTTTGGGAATTATATGTAATCGATCCTACGGTCTAGGTTGATCCGATCCTGATCATCGATCCGAGATCTTACGGCTCACGTGGCTTGGCACATATCTTAAGGTGCACATGACTTTGGGAATTATATGTAATAGATCCTATGGTTCATGTTGCTTTAATTATTGTCACGTGGTGAGATCTCGACCCTTGATCGGGTCCAAGATCCTACGGCCCAAGTTGAATGCTTTTAAAATCCTATGGCTTTTAAAATTTTTATGTTGTGTGGGGGATTCGAACCCTAGCCATTGACCTCCCAGCCCCCCAATTCTAACCACTAGACCAAGCATTAATTCTATGAACAACTTATGTTTCAAGGGTAATGTTCCTATTAAGATAAAATAGACTATAACATTCTAGCTAGTTCAAGAAAGTTCTAGAATGTTCTGGAAGGCTTTCTAGAATCTTCTAGAAAGTTCTAGAACATAAGAGAATCTAGGAGGGATCTAAGAAAATTCTTCCAGAAAGTTCCAAATTGTTCTAATAAGTTTTAGAATGTTCTAGAATGTAGGGGAATCTACGGGAATATAAGGAAATCTAGGGAAATACTTCCAGAAAGTTCTAGAATATATTGAAAGTCTTAGAATGTTCCAAAAAGTCTTAGAATGTTCTAAAAAGTTCTAGAATATAAAGGAATCTAGAAGAATCTAATAGAATCTAAGAAAATCTTATAAAATGTAAGAGAATCTAGAAAAATATTTACAAGCTTTAAGGAATCTCTTAAAATCTAGGGGATCTAAGGGAATCTTCATAAAATCTAAGGGAATCTAAAAAAATGTTGATGAAATCTTAGAGTATCTAGGGGAATCTTTATAGAATCTCTTTGAATCTCATATAATGTAAGGGAACCTAGGGCAATCTCATAAAGTCTAAAGGGATCTAAGGGAATCTAAGGGAATCTAGGGGGATCTTCATAGAATCTTGGAGAATCTACGGAAATCTAATGGAATCTAGAGGGAATCTTATAAAATTTAGAGGAATCTCCACGAAACCTCCAAGAGAACCTTGGTAGAATCTTAGAGAATCTATGAATTTAGAGTATTCTTAAAAGATTCTTTTAGAATGTAGGGCACGACAAGAACTTGCAGCATAGGAACATGCTAAAACTCGGACATGCACCGTAGGACGCATTAAATTTCTTGTATATATATATTTAGATTTCACATATTTGTGCGGTGCTTTTCTTTAACACTAGACCTGTCCCTAGGACCATTCCTGATCCATGGACCAGAACTGGCCCACATGACCTCTGCCACTTAAACCCATGTAACTCACGAAAGAAATTTCAAATTTATAATATACCACCATCATTTGAGTCTTCACTTGTTTCTTAATGATTTCTGAGAACTTCAAGACCAATGGGATCACCTATACCTTGTGGTGATTGCTCAAATATTGGAGAATTTGGCAGTTTCTGCACCAGTCCAGAACCGCTTTCTTTGATATTTCTAGCATAAAGTGACTTAAACCTTGCTAAAATTGGAGGTATTTGCCCGTTTATCATAGAACACATTGAGTTTTATGTTCCCATGTTTTCGTGCTATCATCTGACATCGGTGGAAGCTGCCAAACTCTACTTTGATCAAAAAAGCTACTTGAGGTCCAAGAATTGTTCTCTCTCATTATAACAAGTTTTGATTTAATTTTTGTGGCCATGAGTTGCTAACTATACGAGCTATAGTTTCATGATTTTTTGGAGTGTTCATAAGTCATGTTAACCTTAATATTTACTAAAAGAATCTACTATACAGAATTCTGGACAAAAGTATATATTAAAATGCTCCAATAACAACCATCCATAATGCCATTCTTGGGAGTTCGGTAGCTGCAAACCAGAGATATTACTCTCAGATACTTCATATTCCACCATCTTAGTAAGTAAGTTGGCCATGATTAGAAATAAATAGAGTGCAAGAGGGCAACCCTGCCTAATACCCTTCCAAAGTTCAAAAAATCCTGATGGCTGCCCATTAATAAGGATTGATGCTGAGGCAAGCTTGTTCAAGCCTAAGGCTAGCTCAACAAATAAGGGGTCAAATCCTATGTGTAACATAATGTCCTGCAGACCTCTCCATCGGAGGGAATCATAAACTTTGCAAAAGTCTAACTTAAGAAAGGCACAGTTCTGCTTAGAGAGTCTAGACCAGTGCAATCCCTTCGTAGCCGCAACAAAATTATCTAGAGTATGCCTGTTAGGTAGGAAAGTTGTTTGTTCACCACCAATAACTTTATTGAGTATGAGCTTGAGCCAATTGGCTATTATTTTCATAATTACCTTGTAGAGCACATTAGTCAATGCTATAGGTCTCCATTCACATAGCTTTTGAGGTCTAGCAACCTTGGGGATCAAAGAAATGAAGCCTATGGATAGAGTCGGATGAAGATATCGGGGCTCCCAAGCTCCTTTGACTGCCTTAATAAAAGCAGAACCAAGGTGGTCCCAAAATGCCACATAGAACTATGGGGGAAAGCCATTTGGACCTGGATATTTGCCTACTGCCAGAGAGGAGAGAGTTCTAAAGATCGCACCGTCCTCCAAAGCTCGCAATAGTGTCCTGTTATCTGCTTGCGAGATTTTGGTCCCCCATTGTATTTTCGATAGCTAGTTTTCAATTGTGGCATCATAAGGAGTAGGGAGAGTGTCCTCTTAGAACATATTGTTAAAACTGTCCTTCACATATGTAGCAATACCATCAAGTGTGTCAATGTTGCGCTGCTGCTCATCATGAGGGATGTGATACTATTCTCGACTAGCCCGAGAACAGTATCACATTTCCCAGCAAGTGTGAAAAAGTGCTCCCAGCAAGTCTGAAAAAGTGCTTAGAGTTCTCGTGATCCACCTCTATATACCACTTGGTTTTGGATTGAATTGCCGCTCCCCTAGCCTCCTCCTCTTCAATAGCCTTCGCCTTGCCTTCAAGATCAGCTTCCCGAGAATGGAGATTAGAGTTATAGGGATCTAATAAGAGGTCCTGCTTGGTGATTCTGAGTTGATCATATACTGCAATTTTTTTACCTCCTAAATTCTCCAGCTCTCTCACGCCCCCACCTTTTGATCCACTCATTTATATCTCCAATAGCTTGAATCCAGGCCTTCATACTTGGTATCCCTTCCTCTTGATGACGGGATGCAAGAAAGGCATGAAAGGGTTCACAGAAAGCTGATTTGCCAATTAGAGAACATTACCAGTTCTTCGGGCCGAAGGAGCATCCCCAAATGTACGTTCTTGAGAGACGTGGTCTGATTGGGTAAAGGCATCCCCCTCCACAAAGTATTTGTCAAGGAAGCCTGCGGACCTATTGACACGGTAGAATCTATGCAGCAGACAATAGACCCGATCGTGCCCCTTTTGTTTATTGGACCAGGAAAAAGAAGTGTTCAAAGGTGGGATTAAAGAGAATCCCACATTGTTGAGTAAGGAGGTCCATGAAGCATTCTCCTCAGTTATGAAGTCCAATTTTCTGGTCCCATATATCTGTCATATTCAAGTCTCCACCCAGAAGCCAGTTTTCCACGTCCTGTTGAGTAATCCAGGTCTCAATTTCCTTCCACATGATGGCCCTTTCAATGGGTTTATTGGATGCATAGATATTAAGAAGGCCCCATTTGCGGCCCAGTGTTTCGAGGATTACTGCATGCCATCTTCCATTTGTACTCTTGAATTGGAGTAGGAGAGTTGTACCGCCCTTCGTACCTATGGCCGGGCAAGTGAAAGAAGCATATTGTCCACCCACCTAAGTGCCCAGCAGAATAGGCTGTTTGTTAATGAGTCCAAAAGCAGGTTCTTTATGCAAGAAGTCGGATACTTGGGCCATATTATATCTAAAGAAGGCATACAGATGGATCCCGAAAAGATTAGGGTTATCATTGATTGGCCTCAACCTGAAAACCTCAAAGATTTACGTTCTTTTGTGCAGTTATGCAGTTACTATCGAAGATTTGTGAAGGATTTTGCAAAAGGTCGAATCCTTGATATTTCTGGCCGATTCTCAGATATTTATGATTATTTACCTTTTTGATAGATATTTGTGTTCAGAAAAGGCCAATCTGGAAATAGGTTGATTTCTTCTTATAAATGCAACTGTCTCCTTTACCCTATCTTAGAATTTCTGGCTGAGTGCTTTGTGAAACCTTCTGCCTTGCTATAGTCAGTGCTGGTCGAATTTGTCTTTTGAATTTGAATTCTTGATTGTGGTTGTGGAAGCAAGATAACGGCTTCTTGCTGGGGAACCTGAGCCCAGTTGGGTGGATTAATTTCTCCTAAAGATTGGAGTGGAGTCCATGTTCTTGTATGAGGATGATGTCTGCGGGCATTGATCTTATAGCTGCAAGCACTCTGGCACGTTTTAACGCACCCTTGATGCCCTTTAAATACCACAATATGACCTTCATGGGAACTATATTGGTGTTAGATACAGTAGGACCATATCCATTAAGCCCCCCTTTAGAACATGTGTTTGGGTGTCCTTTACCAGTAAGGACACACAGGGAGTCAACAAGCCCTAAACTACCTTCTATGAGTATCCCACCTTTTTTAACTATCTTACCCAACTATATTTTAATTGGGTACGTACAAGGGTGACGGATAGTGATTCGCACCCGCCTAACTGAGGCCAATATTTTTTTTTTTGATATGCCTTTTAGTTTGATAGCTCCAACATTTGTGACCCATGGGCAAAGTTGATGGCGTAGATAATTCAGGTAATTTACCTTTATTTTAATAGAGTACCCCGCCCTTAATTCATATAGTGTTTTATTTATTTATTTTTAGGACGAAAGCCAAAAGTTTATTAATCAGATAAAAAGTACAACCCTTAATTCATATAGTTGGTTTGGCCTATGCCATAAGTTGCCGTTGTATAGTATATATACCCTTTTGGGAACCTATCTTCAGAGCATAAACATAAGCGGGGGGGTGTTGTTAGAAACGGAAACATTGCACAAACTTTGGAGAGAAGATATGTATTTAGCTTATACATTCCTCATATATAGTTTCGAGTGTTATCCAAATGACAACACTATTAGGCCTAGATATAGCTTTCCCAATTTAACTGGGCCACTTAACTGTCCACCTGCAACCTGCCAGAAGAGAAGCAGTTGCACTTTGCTTGTGCATACCGAAGCCACAAGTCACGCACTATAGATACTTGTATATGATAATACCATAACCCATTACTTATTTCATTCTCAGGTAAAACCCCCAACTTATTCATATCAGAAGAGAGAGAATAAAAGCCAAGAACTAACCTTTGTATGAAAAGAGAAGAACGGAGCCACTTCCAGATCATGGGATATACTTGCAACATTACAGTGTTCATTATAAAGTCCATTTAGAGATCAAAAACCACTAACCGTTGGTTCCTTAGAAGTTTCTGCCCAGATGGGGCTTCAATACCATCGTCATCTTCCTTATTAGTCCCCTCCAGTAGCAACAACCTCCCCTTTTTCTTCTTTCTTGCAGCAGATGTGAGGGGCTGGGTTATATTAGCTGATCTCAAACCACTTGCAATACTTATATCTTGTGAATCAGGGGCCTCACATGCCTCTACTTGTTGAGTTGTATCAGCAACCAGAATATCAGAAGACACAAGCAAATGAGTTGTTTCATCCTCCTTACTAGGGGGGTAGCTGCTTGCATCATCCTTTTAATGGGAAAGGCAGCCCCTTTAGGAGATGGAGCAATGTCTACAGTGTTAATCAGAGAAGTCGCCTTAAGGGGTGGGGCAATATCCTCATCAATAAGTCTGCTGTCACTTGATGCTTCCCCTGCAGCTATGACAGGGGCTAGATTGTTAGTTGCAGCACAACCATCGATTTGAGTATTCAACGTGGCCATATATACTGGAGTAGAGGTATCTTTGGCTACCAAGAGTGTAATGACCATGTTAGCAGAGTGATTGGCGAGCATCCTTTGAGCTGAGCTGGTATTAATCGAGGAAATACAGGCATTTGTGGCCACTTTATTATCCATATCAGCTGTTGTAGGCAGTACTGAGCTGGAGGGCAGAGAAGCCCTTATATCATATCCTTGACTGGTCAAAGAAGAAGGAGGAGATATAGTGTCTGGAGGAATGACCAGATTCTGTATCTTTGATTGATCAAAGGTTCCTGACTGGTCAAGGATACCAGCCATGGCATCCTGTGGGGGAATGCCTAGATTCTCAGCATTTTCCATGTGCTGGAATAGAGGGGTGGACAGATCACATGAGGCAGACCCACATGAGCAGCACGATAAGGATGACTTTGAGTAAAAGGAGATGGCACAGACCTAGAACATTCTCCCTTGTCGTTAGAATAAGCAAATCCTGACAAACCAGTAGATTGGACTCCTTGTACTACTGCACAAATCTGCTTGCCTTTAGGTTCTTGGACATCGGGTGCATGGGATCCGGGAACATGATTGGGTGCTTGTAATTCAGGTGCATGGGATCCAGGAGCACGATTGGGAGTAGTGGTCGTTAAATTAACAGTCGAGGTGCAACCCAACTTTCCCATATCACAATTAATTCCTGCATGTAATCTAACTCCACAAACTACAGGGAATGGGAAGCCCAGTAGCAAGAATTTGGAAATTAATATTTTCATCAAAGTAGCCCGAAAACTGAATGAACTCAGGAATAGACTTAAGAAGGTCTACTGAAATACATATTTTGGGTGCCTCATCTGGCCTATTATCCATACAAACATACTCTCCAAGCTTAGAAGCAATTATCTTGAAGTACGGTTCATTCCAATATTTTGGGCTTAAGTCTGAGATCCAGATAGGATAATAGAGGGCATCAGGTCGAAAGGCTCGGAATTCAGCCCTATATCTTTGTAGGAAGAGCTGCCCATGCTGGGAGGAGATCAGCCCTTTTCGGAAGATTGCATTTACTTCCCTCGTGGTGGCCGCAGTTAGCAGGAAATAAGTATTCCTCAACACTTGAACCTTGATCTCTGTCTTGGTTCTGCAAACTCTTTCAAGAGTTTTTTTTATCTCAACCCGATTTGAACTGCCCCTACAAACCTTGCGAATGAGGCCAAACTTTTCAAAGTAGCGAATCTTATCCGCTACTACTGCAGTATGTAGAGAAAATTTGCCCTGAGGGCTGGTTGTCATTCTTTTAGATAGAGGGGGAGCAGAGCTAGATGCAGAAACTTGAGCAAAGGTCCTAAGTTGAGCAATGGAGAGCTTATTGGAGATATGAGTAGAAAGTTGAGCAAGGGACCTGCCATCTAAGCCTCCAGTAGAGAGCTTACTGGAGAGCTCATCGAGCTAGATTTTCTCCATCTAATATAATTCAAGAAAGAACTCAGCACCAAGGAGGGGGAAGGGGAAGGGGGGCAAGTGAGCTTATAATAGGGAGGGGCAGGGTCAAGAAAGGACATTCAGACCTCCCAAATTTTTAGACTGTATATACTTCCAGATAGATAAACTCAGCCGTTGCAAGATAAAGTGTTCTAAATTTAGAGAAACATGGCTGATCAGCTCCCAGATAAGCAATTTTCCATTCAAGAGCAGCAGCCTCAAGATCAAAAGATATAGAACCAGCTTCTTTTGTGAAGAGTTGATCAGGGAAGAGATGTTTATCCAGCAGATATGACCACAATACTGAGGAGGAGCCCTCTAGCCAGCCACAGAATCCTTCCTGATCCTTGAAGCCGATAACAAAGTTTTTGTTCAAGAGGACTGGAAGAGGAGAGCACAGAGATACGTGGGACTGGAGCAAATTATGGATAAAGGAAGTGGACGGCCCATTTGAAGGCAGCAGCAAAGGGAGCACTCATTTCAGAGGACGGTACTGAAGTGAGGCAATAAATTGGAGCAATAGATTGCCTAAGTCATGATTGGAAAAAAGGATGAGCAGCTGAGACTGATTGAGTGCAATGCCACAAAAAGGAGGATTAAGAGCTTGCAAAAAGGTTCATGCAGGTTTGCATGTAGTAGAGAGACAGTCCCGCATGTGTGACGTGAAGACTAAATGCAAGGAGGTGACTGGTGTAGAGGCAGTTGCAGCAGCCCCATCATTTAGAGTGATCAGAGTGCTGTAGCCCCATCATTTAGAATAATCAGAATTGCCAAGGCAGTTGATAGAGAGCTTAATAGACCTTGACCCGAATCTTCCCTACAGCCCATTCACTGTAAATATCAAAGATCCCAACAGGAGAAGCATCTCTGTCACCCACATAGTCCCCCAGCCAACTTTCGACCAGCTCAATTGGATTTTCGGGGGTCACACCAGCTTCACCTATAAAGAAATGATACGGAAAGATTTGTTCTTCAAAAAGAGCTTCCCAGAGCTCAACAATGGGGCCTTCAAGCCAGCCACAGAGGTAATGATCCCCGTGAATAACAATGATGAAAAGTCTGGCTTGCTTCGGCTTTCTGGGCTGCAATAGAGGCGGAAGGGGGAAGCCCTTGAGATGGCTATGGGAAGAGGGATATTAGGCTTGCCCTTACTAGGGCTAGCCAGAGAAAACAAGAGCGCCCCTCTGCCGAGCTAGTGAGACATGGAGGAGAACTGATTAAGCCATAGTCAGGCTTTGTTGCACCATCGAGGAACAGGCATGGCCCTTAACAACGAGCGCCTTTCTAACCCAAAACGAGCGCCTTCCTTCCCAGATCGTGCCCCGAAATAGAAATTCTAGTGGTGGATCTGAGGAGTCAAAGGCAAAAGAGGTGAGTCCAACGAGAGGACCATAAGGCAAAGAGGTCTCAGGCATAGATACAGTCTCAGCAAGATTGCTTTGCTCAACAGGAGAAATTGAAGATTATGTAGTAGGAATTGGTTTTGGAGCATTGCATTCTCGGGCTAAATGGCCTATTTTTTGACATCTGTAACAGATCAAGTTATGGCAGTCAAGCTTGGGTCGCCTGAGTTGAGTGGATGATTCTAAGAAGTCAACATAAGATTTTCAGAGGAATTTAAGCTTCATGATGTACTCGAGAAATGGCAGAATCAAAGGTGTAATCCTACAAAATTCCTTCAAATTTTATAACCAGACTTTCAAAATATCTGGAAGGCTATTCAACAACATTCAAACTTCCTCATCATTAGTGATGATATTCCTGTAGCATCCAAATCATCCACAAGTTCTTTCATTTGACAAATATGGGCAGTAACATCATCTCCTTCTTGAAGATATAAATTATATAATTGCGTACAAAGAGCAAGACGAGTGCTTGCAGTTTTGGAAGCATAATGATTCTACAAAATTTTGAGAAAAGTTCTACTGACGGGCAAAGGGCATAATAGGTGACCAGTTATAAACTGAAAATCTCATAGTACCTTTTGGCCCCTGCCCTGGTACTGTCATCATGTTAATAGGGTACCAGATTGGCAGGTACGAGGTTTTCCTCGCATTGTATCTCTTGCTTTAGAGGTTTTATTTAGCATTTTTAAATGTTACTCAACGAAGAAAAATGTCTGAGCATATAAGATATACCATGTGATCAAATTTTAGATTTCTGCAGGGCTATAAGCAGACCTGATTTTCATGATGTGTAACAAAGTATTTTCTAAAATATAGGACATACCAAGTTTCAAATGTACACAAAACAAATATTGTAACCATCAGAGTTGATGCTTGTATGTCGCAACATCATAATGCATATTTCTTGTAATAGTTTAGGAGATCAGATGATCTGCTCCAATCGTGTGTTGCAATGAAGCCAGCTATAGTTTTGTTTTGTTAAACAGGACACCAGATTCTGCAAAATAATAAGGGTCTATAAGTTTAGTCTATGTTGCTCCTTAAAGATGAAGACCACATGAACACAAGATTCAGCTATGAAGTTAAAATAAAAGGAAAAACTTCTATTGGTGGTTGAATATATTATGCTTCTTGTATAAAATTTAATGGTAGAATCTAAACCATTATATAAAGGAAAAATTCTAAAGCTACCCTTATCCTTCTATATATATGATTACTAACTGCCTTTTGGAATTATGGATATGTAACTTTCTGGCATGAAATTAGAGTAAAATTGAGATTGTGTACATTTTTGGACTTTATGTACATTTTTCCGGTGCCCCTTTGCAGCTAAAGCATGTACAGGGCTATGGCATCTTCATTTATTTGGGGGATGTGATGGAGGTTCTGCAGTTTTGATGTGCTTGTTTCTTGAGGGAACTTAGTGCTGGAGGAGAAGACCTGATCCCGTTGATTCAAGAATTGAGCCTTACCCTAGTCGAGTTTTTGTTTATTTTCCAAGTAGGCCTTTTTCTTATGTACCAATTTGTTGATTTTTTCTTGATTCGGGTGGCTATTTTGTCTACAGTGGAATCTGCTTCCTCTTGAATATCTGCCCTTCGAAGGCCACTTAATGTTGGTTCCGGCCATTTGGAAGCAACTGCTCTCCTTTTTGTTCAAGCATATGCAAGATTAGAGGTGCAATGGAAGCGACCTAAGATATTAAGCTGTCATTACATATGCCAGCTTTAATATAAAGGTTTGCTATACTAGTGTGATATAGCTGGCCCTGAGGGATCAAGGAATCAATAAAATTTAAGATCACGGTCTTTCACATATTGACCTGTAGGAGCTTAAATTGAATGAAGGGACATCTATAGCAACTTCATTGTTAGATGGCCATGTTGGTGGAGTTGGTATTAATAATGTAACGGACCCAGGGTAGACCACTCGAGTAGATCTGGTGTCGCATTTTCGAGACACCGACATAAATGGATAGACGCGACTACTCATAAACATCTAGATGGTTTTGCCCAGGTAGTCAAGGGCATGTCGGTTTGGAACATTACATTTGATATCAGAGCAGGGCTCGCATTCGAGGCTCCATAGGGGCAAGTGTGACTCGGAATACCGTTGGACGGTAGGTCATGGCTTGGTCTTGGACAACATGGGATGGTGTGGTCTATGGTTTGTGATGCTCGAGGATGAGCATAGTTCTAGTGGGAGATATTGTAATGGACCCATGAGAGACCGCTCGAGTAGATCTGGGTCTCGCATTCCTGAGACACCGTCATAAACGGGTAGAAGCGACTACTAAAGGGACATACCAAAGGAGGTCATGCTTAGCCTTGATGAAACAATAACCTCGAGTAGAACACTTTTCTTAGGAACTAGCTCATGTATATATAGATTGAATATCTTGTGGCAATGTTCTACAAATCATAGTCCAAAAAATCCTCCTCTTATGATATTCTGTTATCAGCATATCTAAGACATGCCAAAGTGGCCCATGACAAGGTGACTCAAACATGCTACGTAGGCTCCAAGGCCACCTAGGCTCCAACGTGCGAGGTGGCTCAAACATACCAAGGTGGCTCGAACATGGCACATGGGCTCCAACATGTTACCCAGGCTCCAACATGACAAGGTGGCTCAAACATGCCACCTAGGCTCAAACATATCAAGGTGGCTCAAACATGCCATGTGTGCTCCAACATGCCACCTAGGCTCCAACATGCCAAAGTGGCTTAAACATGCCAAGGTGCTCAAACATGCCACCTAGGCTCCAACATGCCACCTAGGCTCAAAGATGTCAAGGTGGCTCAAACGTGCCACCTAGGCTCCAACATGCCACCTAGGCTCAAACATGTCAAGGTGCCTCAAACATGCCAAGGTGGCTCAAACATGCCACGCGGGCTCCAACATGCCACCTAGACTCCAACATGCCAATGTGGCTGAAACATGCCAAGGTGGCTCAAACATACCAAGGTGCTCAAACGTGCCACCTAGGCTCCAACATGCCAAGGTGGTTCAAACGTGTCACCTAGGCCCCAACATGCCACCTAGGCTCAAACATGTCAAGGCATCTCAAACATACCACACCGGCTCCAACATGCCACCTAGGCTCCATCATGCCAAAGTGGCTCACTACATGCGCCACCTAGGCTCCAACATGCCAAGGTGGCTCAAATGTGCCACCTAGGCTCCAACATGCCACCTAAACTCAAACATGCAAAGGTGGCTCAAATATGCCATGCGGACTCCAACATGCCACCTAGGCTCAAGCATGCCAAGGTGGTTCAAACATGCCACGCAGGTCCAACATCCACCTAGGCTCAAACATGCCAAGGTGGCTCAAACATGCCACCTAGGCTCCAACATGCCACCTAGGCCACCTAGGCTCAAACATGCCAAGGTGTCTCAAACATGCCATGTGGGCTCCAACATGCCACCTAGGCTCCAACATGCCAAGGTGGCTCAATCAGGCATGTCACCTAGGCCCCAACATGCCACTTAGGCTCCAACATGCCAAGGTGGCTCAAACATGCCAAGGTGCTCAAACATGCCGCTTAGGCTCCAACATGCCACCGAGCCTCAAACATGCCACCTAGGCTCCAACATGCAACCTAGGCTCAAATATGCCAAGGTGGAGCAAACATGCCGAGGTGGCTCAAGCATGCCACCTAGGCTCCAACATGCCACCTAGGCTAAAACCTGCCAAGGTGGCTCAAACATGCCACATGTGCTCCAACATGCCACCTAGCCTCCAGCACGCCAAGGTGGCTCAAACATGCCGCCTAGGCTCCAACATGCCACATGGCAAGGTGGCTCAAACATGCCACAATATCCACCTAGGCTCAAACATGCCAAGGTAACTCAAACATGCCACGTGGGCTTCAACATGCTACCTAGGCTCCAACATGCCAAAGTGGCTCAAACATGACACCTAGGCTCCAACATGCCACCTAGGCTCAAACATGCCACGTGGGCTCCAACATGTCACCTAGGCTCCTACATTCCACTGTGGCTCAAACATGCGAACATGAATGGAGGATTCAACGGTTGAATAGGAAACTGAGCTCTGGGAGAGGGGGCATTGTATACGACCTCTCAGAGGAGTGCCGCTAGGAAAGGCTGCCTTGGAAACTTTTTTGGGGTCTGGCCTCTTCCCTCTAGTGGGTCAGACGCATAAAGTCATGGCCTTGTTCGACTTGGAAAAGCGTGCTATTTACATGTTCAAAGATTCCACTGGAAGAAGTTTGAATCCATAAGTGTCAATATTTTAAGAATGTACATCTTTTTTTGGCTCAAGTTGAATATTAAACTCAATATAAACTAGTTATGGTGCCCGGCGTTGCCGGGCTTTAACAACTCTATTTTCTCTGATAATATAAGAAAATAGAGTTTGCCAAGTAATAAAGACTTCAAAAGCTTATAATGTGATTGTTAGACGCCTGTAAATAGAGAGATTCGATTTGTAGGGATTCTCTAAGGTGTGATCCATTTTATAATAACTATATGTCGAAGTTGTAGAAAATGGTTGTATTAGTTCGTTCTATGGAGTAGTTTTGCGCCGTTGACAATTAAAACACTTATTTTTCAATATACTTTTTCTTGAATTTGGACACTTGTTACAATGTACATGCAGAAGGGAAATCTTTTAAGTTTGATGCAGTAGGACGAAATGTTCATGTAATCAACCATGGTGTCTGCAAGGACAATTAAACTGTAATTGTAAATATTTTTGCAGAGATGTCTTACACTTTAGGCTAGCACTTGCATCCCATATGACCAAGTAAAGAGATGTATGCTAGCTTTAAGCTTTAAATAATCAAGATGCTGAAATGACTCAAAAGCTGGCTTACACCTGTGATAAATGTTGCACCACTGTGATAACAGAACGAACATGTAATAAATGAGCGTTCATATATTGCCCACTATTTTGCTGGATTGTTTTAAAAGTTTAGCCATAGATGTGAATAGAAATTATTTCAAGGTTTTGAAAAATAGACTGAACCGAAGCTCATGTGCCAATTTGATAGTGATGCTAATATCGAAATGAAATGAAGTTGTAACACGTGTCAACCTTTTAGTGATGCAACAAATGTAATGTCAAAGCTCGCCTTTTTCATGTGCGAGTTCAAAATGAACAATTTAGGCACATGGATCGCTGCAGGCCGCATGGTGGACAAATATAGGATGAAGAACTCTGCTATATAACAACAGCATTAGTACCTGCAAGGAAAAATAAAAGCAAGTGATAATCATACATCGAAGGAAAACCAAGCAGATGGTTGGTGCCATATGCATGAAGCAGCCCATCTCCAACTTTTTCCAAGGTTAAAACATTATGTTCAAATTCGCATCCAAAATCCCATTCCGGTCGGTTTGTAAATATGTGGGAACGATAGCTCTGGTGAAGGCGTTGGCCGCTCTATCTCTGGCATTTGTTCAGCAGATCAAATACTACTCTTATTTGAGCTTGTGCTATGGAAGAGAGAGGCCGGGCAATCCAAGAATCTTATCAACTTTTGCATCAAGAAAGCAGACCAAAGACGTTGATAAACATTGCGTTAGTTGCACAAAGATAAGCCAACTAATTTTGTGCAGAGGTTTCAGTTCATTCATGGAGAACAAAACTTGGATGTAAGGAGTAAAAATCTAAACATTTGTGTGTGTAATGCAAGAAGATGTTAAACGAATTGATATGTAACAAACATGCTGGTGGGTAACCAGAATCCAAGGATGATTACAAAAATGCAGTCACTGTAGAGAAAGGATGATGCATACTTAAATATTTGCTGGCTCTATTGCCTCTGATCATTATGGACCATGTACATCTGGTCCAAGCTGTCGAGTTTGTCATTAAAGTGCTTGTTCCAACCTGTCATTAAAGTGCTTGTTCCAACCTGTCAAAGATTATTCATAGCAGTAATAGATAACATACATTAGGGCTTTTGCCTCAGAGAGCATACAAAGAAAAGGGGCAACATACAGAGAGAAGAGGCAAGCAACTGTAAGCCTCAAATATGCCAATCTGCCTGCCTGGACTGATGAAGATGCAACGCAGGAAAATCGATGAAGATGCAACGCAGGAAAATCAAGAACGGAATCCAATGCTATAGAAGCTAACCAAACAGAAGTAATTATGATGGATGTATGGCCATGAAAGCATCTCTAAGGTATTAGATATACTAAGTTCTACAACTTCGTATTCATCTGTTATCTACATAAGTCCAAGCGTGGATTTGGTTTTGCACATGCCACCCAATGTCTTAAGACATACTGGTCGTTTTAGCTACTCCTGTGTTAAAATCATGTATAAGAAATAAATCTATCTATTGTATGCAACCTCGACCAAAATCATATTGCAAATAAATAATGAAGAATTAAATCCAGGCTTGGTCCATCATCACAATATAATCAAGTACTCACGGATAGAAGCATATAAGATATCTACCTTCTCCACCTGGGTAGGAAGTCTGGAGCAGATTGCTCTAATCATACACAGTCCTTTGCTTAGTGCTGAGTTCCATTGCCTAGTGCTGAGTTCCAGTAGAAACCTCCCTTCATGGCCGAGCTTAGTGCTGAATTCCAGTAAAAACCTCTCTTCATGGCCGAGCTTGTTCTCTGGAAAAATGGTAGAGAACAATAATATTAAAACAAATATTCTAGAAACAAACTCTTCCATGAATTCCATTGACTTGTAATAGAATGAGAATGGGAGGAACATATTCAAAATGTTCACCTGGTCAATCTGCTCAGAAAAAAATAATCGTATCTCTATCTTGGTTTAGCATACCTTCCACAAATGGACATAGAGATGAACTAAGAAACACCAACTTCCCTTTTCCCAATGAGAACACAAATAGAGCCCATTTATTGCTATGAAATGTCTGTATGCCCATTATCTTCCAAAGGAATATCAAACTGTAGCTAACTGCTCTAACATCACCTCTAAGAGAGAATATGTTCTCACCTTCTTGCAACAATGTCTTTTACCCCAGGATTCCCAGTCAACTCTTTCGCCCTTTCTTCTTTAGCCCTTTCGTAAATAAAAGCTGGCTTGTGCAATGATGGTTGAGAGCTCCAATTTCATCTATGGGCTTCTTGAAAACCTGAAATTCCTGTGAGCAATAATCCGTAAACAGACCAAGACCAAGTAAGCCAAATAAGCCGGTAAAAAACCTAAGGAGCTGCCCAAACGACCATATACAACATTATAACCCAGCAAAGGTACTCAAATATTGTTGTAGTTGATAGAATGCTCGCAAATGGTATTACTTAAAACGTCTGAAGCGTGATTTCACAGGAGGTGCCGAGTGGGTGTTCTGGTAGTAATGCTGGATCGATTTCTGGAGCTACTGCGAGAAAGGTTTCAGATACGCTTGTGCTAGGTAAATTCGTTCTACCATATTTTCTGAAGTAGGATGCAAGACATCTGATTTATGTGCAAATATATCCAATGATACAGTTAAGCTGGGATCTGAATGTGAGGCTTTAAGGAATGATTGCTTTGGGGAGTTGAAATCGTAGGGGTTACATAAACGACAACTTTAGTTCATCCAGGATTTCCACATTCTGCAATTGTCTAGGAGCAGTGCGTAGGACCATCTGAGCAGATCGTGGGGTCAATGACTTGTCGGAGCCAGCATTTCTTCTCCCTACATTCGTCATTAAACTAGCAGTTGTGGGGGAAGGTGATAGCTCCCAAGGGCCTCCGTGAGCGGCCTCTCCTGAAGCATATGTCATTGGTTGTCAGAAGGAGCCGAGTCAGTTGGGCAGTCTGCTGCTGTAGTGTGGGAAGCTGCAGCATTTCCTCCAAGTTAGCTCCTGATAATGTTAATTCTCTAAGTATGCTTGCTGATGACACTTTCACTTTCCTCAAGAATGATCTTAACAATATCTCTGCCTTCCTAAATATTGTTATGTCTCTGTATGATCATAATCCAGGTGCAACCGGGACACATGGGGTGCTGAGGCAATGGTCGTGCGGGTGGCCTGCCAGTATATATACAAGAACAGGGGCTGGTGGTCTAAGTCTACTTCCTCGTCCCGGTTGTTTATTCCAATGCTGAAATGGGTAATCAGGTGCACACCTTGCTCCTCTGCTAGTATGTAATCCGTGATATTGGTGTCACCCACCTAGTTCTCCTGTCTGCAAGTGCAGCACCTCGAAGACGGCCACTGTGCTAGCCCATTGCAAATGAAAAAGTCAAAAGATACTGCCTAGCAATAACAATTGTCTGCCATAGCGTGCCACCTGGCCATCATCTAACGTCCTTGGCCAAGCCACCTCTGCGAGGTATAGTTGCAACACATTTTCTGCGAGGGGTCCGAATTTTGGGATCTGCTCGGCCCCCTCCAAGCAACATGACATTGCACAATTGCTTGTGCTACTGTATGTCATCATATAGATCGACATAGGGCTCCAGCCTGTCCACATCCAAGTGGGTGTGGTAGAAGTTGCTCTTGGCATGTGGGAAGTAGCAGGCCGAAACAAAGAGAGGGTTGCCACCGTAGTTCTGCATGCGCACCCACAGGTTATCTGTTGTGCCTGTCCGTCTTGCACAGGGAAACTGATTGTGCCAAGGCTGTCCAAAAGTAGCAGGCAACTCCTCTGTGTCCCCGCTTTCTCGTGCATTCATTGAAGACAAAGTGGCACTGGTATCCCGATAAGTTAGCTAACTTGTGTCCAGCATGCTCCCATGTTCCCATGAGGAAGATGAGGTCCATATCGGCGGCTATCGAGTTGAGACTGTCACCCTTCTATCATAGGACACCCCGACAATTCCAAGAGACCACGCGAAGGCACAATCCCTATTTGCTGGCAGGAGTTGCCATTGCAGATCTAGTAGTGGCGGCATAAGGGGGCAAGAGAGGTGGAGACAGCATGTGGTATAGACGACGACAGCCCGAAGCTCTTGCACCTCTTGGTTTCGTGTCAAGACCCTACTCCAAAAGGTTCTCAACTCTGCCTGGCTTGCTTTAAAGGTGGCCCGGATGCTTCGTATCGTAGTGGCGGCCTCCTCAAATTTTGACTAGAGGCGGGAGATGGTTACCATTGTCTCTTGCTCACCACACTGCATGTGCTGTGTCTAGGCTTCTGTGGTGGTGGAGAGGGAGTCCATGCAGGCTCGCATGTCCTCAAGACTGTTTCTCCACCTCTGATTGGAGCCGAAATGTGGTTGTCGTTGCCTTCTGCACTGCCTGTTCTCTGTCCTCTGTTATGGCTTCCACGGTGGTGGACAGAAAGTCCAGGTGGGCTTGCAATTCAGTGAGCTCCTGCCTATCCTGTTGCCTCTCAGTGTGTGCCAAGCTGAGGCCCGCCTCTGTCTGCTGTGTGCGGACCTCCAGTTTTGCGGTCCGCTGCTTCTCCATCGCCAGCTGCCTCCTCAACACATGGGGTACTGAGGACTGCATCTCTGCTGCTAGACATGCGATTTGTGCACTGTTATCTGCAATATCGGCCTGAAGCTAGCTCCAAGGCTCTGCTGGTGCTAAGTTCACTGTGGAGCCTGAGCAACCAAACTCACCCTGTCGGGCTGATTTTACTGATTGGGTTTTGGCTCGGGCCTCCCTCTTCATGGAAGAGGAAGCTTCTCCCTTGTGCATGATGTCTGGTCAGGGCCGTTTCCATAGAGGCCCTTCATTTTGGTCCTCCCAAGTAGGGTTGTCCTGCTGTGACCAGCAGATGGCGAGGGTGCCTGAGCAGTAGACTGGGTCTGGCCCGGGACATGGGGCTGAGGTGTGTCTCCTTCCAAGTCATGGGTTGCATGTATGGCCATAGTATCTACTGGCTGCCACAGAAACCCTAGCACACAGCCCGAAAAAGTGTCAATTTAAGCCCTGAACCAATTGGAAAGATCTCTGAACCAGCTTTCAACGAGCCTAGGCACACAAAAATCTGACACCAGATGTGTGAGATACAGCTCATCGAAGTGTCTACTGGCTGCCCCAGAAACCCTAGCATATAGCTTGGTAAAGTTCCAATTTGAGCATTGAAATAAAGCCAAGCATGTAGGTATTATATGCCATTAGAAAGAATATGAACCAGCTTTCCAACAAGCCTAGATACACAAAAATCTGACACCAGATGTGTGAGATGTAGCCCATCAAAGTGTCTACCAGTTGCCATAGAAACCCTAGCACACAGCCCGAAAAAGTGCCGATTTGAACATCAAAATAAAGAAATATCTCTGAATCAGCTTTCCAACAAGCCCAAGCACCTGAAAATCTAACATCGGATGTTTTTTTTTTTTTTTTTTTGAGAGTACGAGATGATTTTTTCATTAATTAAGGAAATACATACATAGTAGTTTGGAAACCTTCATAGATAGGTTTAACCAAATCAAAATGAGTAAAATACCAAAAATTCAAACAGTAATTCAGCAGCACAATGTTCAGTCAAAGTCTAGTCAAAATCCAGTTAAACTTCTTGCCCAAGTCTTGTCGAATACTTGAGATCTGTGTTTTAGTGGTAATCTGTTTGTTAAAGAAGAGAAAATGATCCAGAAATAAAGGTTCTTCCCAAAAAGGTACATGTGATGTCCAGATAGCAAAAACATGTCTCTGCTAACAAACCTGCAAAACCAAATAGAAACTATTGCACCTCAGAGGAGGCAATACTGTCAATGTATATGTCATCAGGGATGGTAGGAATCTTTGGGTCATCTGAGTTTATGGCAGTATGGAAGAGTTGGTTATAGGTTTGAGTGAAAGAATCTGCAGTTCCCATGACATAGGAGTCGGCCATCCATAGATTATCCCTTATTAATTTGTAAAAATCTCCATGAGAAGAATGAGGGTGCCATAAGCATCAGCTAACATTCTGTGAGTGTAGTACATCTGCCTGTATCTGCTGAACTGTCTTTCAGTGAATTCATGATGGTTGGAGTTAATGAACCAAAACATATACATCATTTGCATGACTTCCCTTGTGTATATACCTGCCCAAATCCTTTCTCTTGCCTTGCTGTTTCATTGTCCCTGATCATCTCTCTGACTGACCACTTATTATGAGGGAAGAACTTGACCTGATGTTCATGGATTCTCTCATCCCCATACAACTTAACTTCAAACCTATCTGCTCCTCTATCAAATTTTCTCTTCTGATGACCTCTGCAAAGCTCCATGTACCCTACGAGCAAGAATTCAGTTAGAATTTCTATAAGATAGATTGGAGTTGAACATGTTAAAATGCCCTTGAAAAATACCAATTTGGTTCCAGCACCTGTCATAGTTGTCAGAAAACAAATTTTTATGTGCTGTTGCACATAACATCATATTTGAAATGAATCTTGATCCAAGTTGTAGAGAATTTTTTGTGACCATACAGACATCTGTTTCTAGACTTCCAGATATTCCATAAAGCTAGATAGATAATAGTATTGTTGTATGGATTATTGGTTTGAAGTAGCTGAATGATAGAGCTTCTGTCATGAATACCAAAATAATGCTCAAACCATCTCCAAAAATGCCTGAGTTTAGGGCAGAAGAAAATATATTCCATACTTTCTACATTATTGCAATTTAGAGGGCATAAAGGTGAAATATTTGGATCCCTCCTTGAGAAGGTTTCAAGACAAGAAACACTTTTATTTGCAATAAGCCAGATGAATAGGGAGATTTTGTTGGGAGAATAAGAATTCCAAACATTAGATATCAAAGATTTGAAGGCAGCAATATCCAGGTTCCATGAATAGGCAGATTTAGCAATGCCAGCATTTTGATTTAGATAATCATAGATAAGAGAAACCTTGTATCTAGATTTATTGCTTAGATGCCAGTCAGAGGTTGTATTATGAGCAACAGAAGGAATATTGTCTCCCATAACATTCTTGATATGAAGATATATCTTTTTATCAGTAGTTGTACCATTAATCTTCCTTCTCAGGCAAGTTCAAGTAATCCATCTGTTGTTGTACCAGAGATCTCCAATAGTATTAATAGCTGAAGAGGCCCACCTTTTGTAAATCTGAGGATGCTTGAGGGCAAGAACATGATTAGGATGATCTTTAAAGATAGGGGACCAAAAAATAGGCATGGCAAGATGAACAGAGTTTACTTGTGCATAAGAAAAAGCTGGAGAGATATTATTCCAAGCTTTAATAAAATTTCTCATCAGAGGAGATGTGTTGGGAGCAATGTGAAGCTCACAAAATGCAGAATCAGGGAGAGCATGAGTCACAGAAGGGTGCCCAGCAGGATTACTTATAGAGATCCAGTAATTAATGAAGATAGAGGCAGCACTTGAGGATCCATTAATAGCTTTCCAAATAAATTTACCAGCAAGTGCTTAGCTTGTTTATGTAGGATTTTACAGTTGAGACCACCCTCTTTTTTTTTCCTGGCAATAGTGTCCCAGTTAACCTGGTTATTTCCATTCCAAATGAATTGCCTAATGATCTTCTCAATTTGCTTATACATATATGCTGGAGCCACCAGGGCAGAGGAAAAATAAACATGTGAGCTGGCTAGCACAGCATTGGCAATTACAACTCTCCCAGCCAGAGATATACTATTCCTATAGATATGAAGTTTGGCACGGATTTTGTCAACAATAGGAGTCCACAAACCAGAGAGATTAGCATTCAAGGAGAGAGGCATTCCAAGCAACTTAGTAGCTTGATTAGTGCTAATGACATTAATCCCTGCAATTTGAGAGTCTGGAATATCAGCCATGATGCTACATTTGTCCAAATTTAAATGAATCCCAGAGGCAGCACTGAAATTGTTCTTTAATGGGGCTTTGCTTAAGATGAGATGAGTTGTGAGATGCCATCACGTCTACAGGGCTTTGCTTAAGATTGCATCGCTTCATTACATTTTGAATATCATTGTCTGCAATAAACAATATTGAGCTGAGCGGATACATTCCTGCCAGTCTCAAATTCCTGCAAGGCAACTCCTCATGTGGTTCCATACTGGATTTCTTATGCATGTACCTGCTCCTTAATTTCCTAAAATTACATATGGAGGATGCAATATCTGAGGGCCGCAATTGAAAGCATTGGGATGCTTGGATATCATGACTTTGAGTCTCTCAACTTCAACACCTTTGACTTCATATCAGGTGCAGGTACAGGTCAGTATCCCATCCCTTAAATCTTCCCTTCCTTCCTGACAGTCATCCTTGAAGTGCTTCTGTTATTGCACATTCTCAGCCTCTATCTATCTATTAAGAATGATATTTCTTCGTCATCAATTTTACAATGAAATAGAGCATACCATTCGAGTTCATATGTATCGTAATCAATGGCTAGACTGGCCCCTATAGAAAAGATCCCTGTAAAATAAGAAAGAGTTGTTATGTGGTTGTCAATACAGCAAGCAATATTTGAGGGATATATCATGTGAACCATTTAATCACATCGTTTCATTCCCGCAAATCTGCTACACAAACTGAAAATGACGCATTAGAGCTTCCCAAATGGTCACATCAAAGAATGAGCCATTCTTCAACAACATCCCATGAACAGTAACGGTTGACAAAAATGGTCATCTTTGTTTGTTAATAAGACCTCAAGACCCATGTTCATCTCGTCAACATATGAAAGACATAATAAGACCTCAAGACCCATGTTCATCTCGTCAACATATGAAAGACATGAATCCTGATATTAACAGGCCCCATCGCTTAGTGGCGAGTAAGCAAACTGTTAGAACTCGAACTTGGTCAGGTGAAATATGGCAGGCATAACGTAGTTATGTTGCCACGACATCGACGGCCAAGTACAAATGTTTAGTTCAAAATCCTAAATGCTTGTTACAAAGCAGGGCCTTCGCGGAAATCTATCTTGTGATCAACCCCTGCTTCTACCATATATGGATAACCTAGTTCAAAGTTTTCCCTGTTGATATCCATGGCAATAACCTGCAGCAGACCGGTATTTAAGCTTCTACTCAAAGCAACTTAAGCCTGAGTGTTTCAAGACAAACCTTGCCATCTTCTGGCAGAGCAAGCGCTGTGCTAAGCAGAGATTAGCCAGTATAAACGCCAATCTCAAGAGTATTTTTTGCATTGATGATCTTAAGAAGCAATCCTAAAAATTGTCCCTCATCTGCGGAAGTTGTCATCAAATTTCTGCACAAATCTTGCATCAATTAACATCTACAGCAGATCTAAATATCAAGAAAGGCAAGCTTCTGAAGGAAGGGCAAATTACCAGGAATGTTTGGCGGTCATTTCTCGAAGCCCTTTGAGAGCAGGATGCTCGCGAGGATAGACACTGGTATTCAAGATATACTACAGAATCAAAAAGCAACCTCTTACCATTCACCTTGCGGTCTATTGCAAGCAATCGTATGCTCACTTATACATCAAGATTTAGCCTGGAAACCATCCTCAAACGTGCATGCACTGCCTTCCAGCGCACAGGTCGGATGCATGCGAGAGAAAGGGGCACTACGAATCATAAAAATATTTTTTCCTGATTTTTGGAAATCGGAAATTTCTTCCGGCTACCAAATCCCACGAAACCATAGGGAAATCGCCTTAAGAAAATTCCAAAAACTTTTTCTTTCAAACCGGAAAATCCCAAATTAACAATATTGATTGATTGATTGATTGATTGATTGAAATCAAACTCAAGAAAATATGGTCAATAAGTGAAGGACAAGTCAAATACGCACCCTCTTGGTAACAAAAATTGCTCCAAGTTCTTGAAGTTACCTTTGCCAAATTCCCTACACAAAAAATATTTGCTTTGTCCATTTGTTGCAAAAATGCCTAGTCATCATCATGTCCACATCACCAAGATATTGCCATGTCACCAAAAATTTGCCACATCACCCATGGAAAACCAACCAAAGTTGCACATTTTTTATTTTTGGCTCAGTCAAAAGTTGGCCTTGCTTACTTGGCATGACATGTCGCCACTGATGTGCCACACCATCATGTGCATATCTACATTTGCAAATTTCAAATTTTCCCACTCATTTCATGGAACATCATTATAGGCATGCATTATAAGTATGGAGCAATGCAATACCCCAGTTTAGAGTTTGATAAGATGCATGTACGAATTATAGTCTCATGGGCTACAATCATTGTAGGATATGCAGGGCAACATGGTGATGGTGGCAAAGCCCTCAAGCTTTTTGACCCAATGTAGGATGATGACTTCTGGCCAGATAAGCATACATATATAGTTATCTTGAACGCTTGTGTTGATTGACATGTATCCTAAATGCAAGGGCATGGCATAAGCCCATCAAGTATTTAGTCATGTTTGCATGAGATATAGTATCATGTACAATATCATGGGGCATAAGAAAGGTTTCTCTATATTTCCTAAGCATTTGATGAGATGGTAAGGGGAAATATATTGGATAAGGGTCAAAGTCTTTTACTTTGATTGCTGATATCACAGGAATTTGACATGCAAGACTACAAACGTTCATCTGAAGCTAGCAGTCTTGTCTTTTTTTGCAAGGTCCGTGATCAAACTGCATCCAGCTTGCATGCGCCAATAGTATGGTGCTAACCATCACATTTTTTGCTAGTGCAAGGAACAAAATAACAATAGTTAGTACGTCCCATTTGCCCATGTAGTTTATTGCTTTTTGAGCAATTGCAAGGATGATGGCTTCTAGCCAGCCTTGAATGCTTGTGCAGGCGCAGGCTCAGGATTTCTAGAATGGGGTAGGCATAAATACACACAACTATTCCATGCTAAAGTTGAGCTAGATATGTTTGTCGAAATGTATTTAGTTGGATGCCTGCAGAAGATAGGATATAGTGCCATGTACAGAATCATGGACTTCTTTAATAGTAGGATATACACAACACGGAGACGCTAATAAATCCTGTAACTTCGACAGACACAAAATGTAGGTTTGTTATGAGTGAAAAATGAAATAGTATTCTTATGCACGCCTAATAAACTTTTTACCGTAGAGTGATTTGAGAGCTCAGTACTCTACAACAACGGGTGCAAGAAAAACAGTTGGTCCAACTCTACAATAAGGGTGCAAGAAAAACAGTGGTGAAGGACCGAAGGTGATGAGGAGGTAGTTTTGGGCTAGATGCTCCAAAACTTATAATCCTCGATTTGAGAATGCAATCCAGGGTCAAAGCCATGGTCGAGGTATTAGACATAGTCACCAGAGAGTCTTCTGGTTGGTTATCTGTGTGTGTGTGTGTGTGTGTGTGTGTGTGTGTGTGTGTGTGTGTGTGTGTGTGTGTGTTCTTTTTGGTGGTTTTTTGTGCTTGTTTTCGAAATGGTATGATGTGTAATGTGTTGCATAGTTTTAAAATATGATTTATATAAGAGAAAATGTCATTCTGAGATGTCTGAAATGCATTTCTGAGGGTCTGATCCCATGTTGTTGACATGTTGCTATTTTGCAGACTTCTTGTAGGTTATGGTGCTCTGGGTGTATTATATAGACTGCTGCTACTATTTGCTTAGGGGTCTTGCAGATTGCCTTAGTGCCCCAATAAAGGGTTTCGCAGGTCATATTGTTGCTGGCTAGTTGCTGTTCTTGTGTATACTGCTGGACTAGATTGCTAATAGATTGTAGAGAGTGCATAGCATAGGGTCCTGCAACAGGTATTGGATGGATCACTCACAAGATATTTGGCTTGTTATCATGTAATCTTGTTGCTAACAAATTACTTGGTGTCCCATGTTGGAGATTATCCTGGGTGGTCTCCAACCGGGGCCTTACAAGTGTGTTTTGATGGTCAGGACCTCCAGATCACTTGAGGTGATCAATCTGCACTGCAAAAAAAACTCTGAATTTGCAAGGAAATCTCAAATCAGCTAGAGTCCCTAAAGCAAAAAAAACTAGCAGCACTCAGACATTCACCACACCATGCATCTACTTCAAAAGCACTTAAAATCTTTACCAGAGTGTGCTAGCCAACTCCAGAAAACTGTTGTGAAAGGTCTACAGTATAAATGCTCATAGATTTCTCACAAATCAAATTCCTGACTGGGTCAATTTTTGGTCAATGGCCTGGACAGTGAGCTCGATTCTGCCAAATGCTAGACAATGATCTTTTGTGGCAGAGACCAATTCCCACACCTAGGTGTGCTCCTGTAGGTCACGTGCATATGCTCATTTAGTCCAAACAGAGCTTAGATTCTTGCTGTAACATGTACTGCCAGAGTCACAATGACAATGTCTGTGACAGTTTTTGCACTCTGATTGTTAATAATATTTTCTTACGTTTTTTTCTACTCTGAACACTCACTACTGATGCTCCTAATTGTTCAAACACCAATAGTATTTTGCTAACTTCTTTTGTGCTTAATAACAATGCAAAGTAAAATGAGTTTAATCACAATCTCACACAATCTTTTCCCAAATTCCGATTTTCATTAAGTCAAAACAGTAAATTCACAACACGAGGTATTCAAGAATGCCCGACTGGATCATCTGAGAATAACTCAATCACAAAATAAATGTCAAGTTTCAAGAATTTCAAGGATATTTCATCACAAATGCCTCAGATTTTGATTTCCGAAGCAGGAGGATCTTATGCAAGCTCTGTAGACGTCACGACTCCACGTTCCTGGTCTTCAAATCCGCTTATCGCCCTCGAAAAAAATTCAGTGGAACAAACCCCTTTTTAAAATCCCTGTCTTCGGTCAGATCTTGGCAAATTCGCAATCAATGCTACGGTTTTGGTTTAATTGGGCTGTTCTTTCAGTGGAATAGGACAAAACCGGCCAACAAATGCAATGATCACCCCGTTTGCCCCAACAGAAAGGAGGTTTCTTGGCAAATTCAAATTTTAGGGTTCGACATGATATATCCCACAGGCCGAGATCAAAAAGTGGGCCTAGGTATAAATAGAGATCCACATTCTATTTTCTTGATTACGTGGTCTCCTCCCACGCCAAGCTCGGCTCGTGTTTCGACTTGGCATGCCAGGGGGGACGCCACTTGGCAGAGGATAAGAGGGTAGATAGGGGGGGGGGGTAGAATAGGAAAATTTTTGCATTTTTTGGCATGGGGCACGGTTCCCAAGAAATGAAATTTGAAGGTCTATTGAGATTTTTTGTGCCAAGTGGCATACTTTCAAGGGAGCTTCAAGATGGCAAGGACAAATCTTGGAAAAATAATATTTTTGAAAAAAATGAATGACTGGGCAAGGTCAATGTGATATGTGTTGGTCAAACAAGGTATTTTGCCCAAATGGATGATGAGGTGGCAATAGGTGAAAATGTAGTGGAAGGATAGAAAATAGGTCAACTAGGGTAAACAAGGCTAGTAGGTTCACTTCCCAAGGTAGTTTGATCATTTGGTTGACCAATTTTTGAGTTTGGTTAAAACTCGCCTAGTCATCATTTGATGATGTGGAGTGATGTGATGATGTGGAAATTTGGTGCTTAGGTGGCAACATGATGAATGAGACATGAAGGTAGCAAATGATGAGTGGACCAAAGTAGCTTTGGAGGTGATGACATGTACATCTAGTCATCATGCCATGTCACTTGGATATGTGGCTAGGCATCTTTGTGTTTTTTGTATTTTTTGTGCTTAGCACATATGTTTTGCTTTAGCTACTTGGTATGGAGTGTGTGACAATGGAATGGCAAGGCATGAGATGAGGATGGTGATATAGAGTTCGATGCTAGGCAACTTTTAGATTTGACAACTTCCTTGGGAAATGTGCCCTAGGTCATGGTAGGTCAACTATGAAACAAATGGTTATACATGAAATACATGATGGTATAGGATGTGAAAAGGCAATGAGGGTGAAAAAAAATAGGATAAGGATGATGGTGTGATGGCACAAAAAGCAAATAGAGAATCTTTAGAATATGAGAAGGATAAGTACCATATCATAGCTTGCCATCTTCACAGGGGTCTTCCAAACCTCATAAGTGCCTTCCTTCAGAGCTAGAAAATGCATTCAATCTTTGGGGCTTGAGTTGTGAACTTGTGTCTTGACTTAAAGTCATCCTTTGAGTTCTTCATCAGCATCTTTGTCTTCAAGTCTTTTGGTCTCAGTATTCTTGGTCTTCAAGTTGTTTGCCTGTGATATTGCTCAGGAGCCTTGTACATGTTGCCTGCTATAGCCAGGCAACATGATGCTAAACAAAGGAGAGGATGTGGCTGGTCCCCTCAGCCTGTGACATTCAGTTAGAAAATTTGACTATGGATATGAATATACAGACTGACAGGTGGTCTTCAGAAACTGTTGGAATAATTGGCATGATCAGCAGCAGTGTTCTTCTTGTTTTGTTTGAACTTGTCTCTCTGAGTTGCCTTTAGGTGAGTGACTATGGGAGGCAACTTTTGGTAGCAGCTTGAGAAGATTTGGAAGCAATGGTCATATGTTCCAGGCTATAGTGATCAGATGGACATGGAAGGAAAACAAATGAGCCTGGAATGACACTTAAAAAACCGTTAGTATCTTCTGCAACAGCTTTTCTCCATGGATGCATAGCTGCTTGATAGGAATCTGCATTTGAAAAGAATACAAGTCTCATGTATATGCAGGCTAAGTTACATCCTGATGAGTTTGATCAGTCTGATGGATCTGGCAAGTGGTGCAAAATGTTAGCATCAACAAGATGAATTCTTGCTCAGCCTGAAGCAGCATTTGTTTGAAATCTGGCCTTCAGTCAGCAACCATCTTCTCTCTGAAAGTGCAAACTGTTAAATAACACAACCTACTTTACTTAGAACTCTATGTTTTTACTTAGAACTCTATGTTTTGTCTGATTTTCTTTCTTTTCTCCTTTTTATGTCTTTTATCATTTTAAACTTGAAATACTAACAAAGACTCTGACAACTATTTCTGAGAATTATCACATAGTTCCTAACTAAAAGTATTACAACATGTTTACTCAAATAAGATCAGGCAGACATGCTGCTCCCAATATCTTTTCAAGTGCAATGTGTTTATAGGATTAGCTAGCAATCTCCCTGTACCAATTTCTTGCAAAAGATAAGAACTCGTACCTGCAATTGCATGGATCTTGAAAGGGCCTTCCCATAGGCCATCAAATTTACCTGCTGAATCTTCCTTTGCTTTATTCCACTTGAGCACCAATTCATTTACTTTGAAACTTCCTTGTAACTTGTGTGCAGCTTTGAAAGCTGCTATATCCTTAGCTTTTTTCCTCAGGTTGACATTCTCAGCTTCCAGCCTCTCTTCTTCAAGCATCAGCAACTTCTCATACCTGTCTCTGTAAGCATCCTCTAGCTGCATCTGGATCTTCATTGCCAACCTGAGTGATGGCAATTCTAGTTCAACTGGGACCACAGCTTCAACACCATAGACAAGGCTAAAAGGTGTATGGTTAGTAGCATTTTTTACAGTGGTCCTATATGCCCACAATGCATCATGCAGTTTAATATGCCAATCTTTTTTATGAACTTCAACTGTTTTTTTTAGGATGCTCTTCAACACTTTGTTTGTTGATTCAGCTTGCCCATTGCCTTGAGGATAATAGGCAGAACTTTTCACATGTTTGACCTTTAATGCTTTGAGTAGATTACTAATGACATCATTTATGAACTGTGTTCCCCTATCAGATACAATTTTGAAAGGAATGCCAAACCTGGTGCATATGTGCTCATGTAAAAATCTTGCAGTTGTCAGAGCATTTGCCTGTCTAAGTGGAGTTGCTTCCACCCATTTAGTAAAATAATCTGTAGCAACTAGGATGTATTCATGCCTACCTTGAGATTCAGGAAATATAGGCCCTATAAAATCCAATCCCCAAATTTGAAAAGGACCAGGAGATACAATACCGAAGAGCAAAGAAGGTTGAAGGATTCTCCTACCATGAATTTGACACTTATGGCATCTTTTGATTGTCTCATAACAATCTTTGAACAAACTTGGCCAGAAGTAGCCTGACCTGATGATCTTCTTTGCAGTGGTTTCAGCTGCAAAATGCCCACCACAAATGCCTTCATGACATGCTTCCACAATCAGCTCAGCTTCAGATCTGTTGACACATCTCAACAGCACTCCATTATAATCAATCTTGCACAACACATCTCCTACCATCTTGAATGTTTTAGCTTTAGCTCTAAATCTTCTGGTTTGCTTAGTATCCATGTTTTTAGGCTGACTCTCCATTTCATTAGAATTCAATAAGGTCAAACCGCCAATCCTCATTCATCTTGCTAGACAAAACAAGGTTGGTAGAATCTCCGGTCTCACGAGGTGTTTCCATGTCCCCGCAATCCTTCAAAATCCTCAAATTCAAAAGCTCTCTACGTGAGATAATCACTAGGGCTCTTAATGGTTTTATTTGTTTTGACACTAAGATTATAATCTTGAATTTTTGCAGGCCCACCGCATAATTTGGCTTTGCTTTGACTTTTTCGAAATAATAATGGAAGGGGATTTTGGTGCATGAGCACCTTTACCTCATTGTGTTGGACAATATGTCCAAGTCTTTGTAGGAACCACATTATTCCTGCAGCACTCTTTTCCAATCTAGCATATCTCATTTCTGTGTCTGACCATATCTTGCTTGTAAAGGCTATTATGCCATGATCCTGTAGTAGAGAAATGCCAACAGCTTTGTTAGTGATACTTATATAAGCTTTAAAAGGAAGACTATGATCAGGTGGTTTTAAAGCTTCCGATTGAGAAATTCGAAAGTGATGAGTAACTCAAAAGCGACACGGGCACTCGGTGTCCAATTTACTTCCATATGTTTGCTCTCGCTTTTCTTTGTACTTGCCTACTCTTGTCGATTTGCTATAGGACCCATAATATGTGAGAAATTAGGTACATAGATTCTTAAAAAACTAGTAAGTCCCATAAAGCTCTTTACTTGCCTCAGAGTTTTAGGTGGCACTACTTTCTTGAGTGCTTCCATCTTACCCTCTGAGACTTTGATTCCTTGAGCAGATACTTCATGTCCTAACAGTTCACCTTTTGAACATAGAAAAATACACTTCTTTGGGTTTAAGCATACACCACTTTCCCTGCACAGACTTATAATCATAGTCAGAAGTTTCATGTGTTGCTCTATCAGTGTTCCCAGGCAAAGGTCATCAAGAAACACCCTAAATTTATCAAGAGGCATGCTTTGAAAGATTTTATCCATAGCCCCCTCGGAATGTAGCGAGATGCATTCATCAATCCAAAGGGCATTTTTGCATGGCAAAGGTTCCCCAAGGGGTTATGAAGGAGGTCTTAGCTTGGTTACGCTTCCTTGATTTTAATCTGATTAAAACCACGAAAATCCATCTAGAAATGAATAAATCTCTTTACCAGCGGTTGCATGAAGCACCTCTTCTAGAAAGGGAAGTGGATACTTGATCTTTTATAGTAGCCTTATTAAGGTCTCTATAATCTATGCATATCATTATAGTTTTGTTCTTTTTTTCAACAGGTACTATGCATGACAGCCATTCAGGGTTGGTTATCTCAGTGATAACTTCAGCTTCTTTCATCTTTAATAATTCTTCTCTGATCAAGGTTAGCAAGGATCTATTTATCTTTCTCAGTTTTTGCATGACAGGTTTGGTTCCCTCTTTCATCTTTATTTCAAATTCACATATCTCAGTTTTTACACCTACCAACTCTGTGTAATCCCATGCAAATACATCTTTCCATTCTTCAAAGAATTCTTGTAATGATGCTTCTTTCTGAGTTTTAAACATATCTCCTAGAAACAGAGTTCTAATCTCATCATTCTTGGTAATAGTCAGTTCTTTTACCTCTTTCTCTTGCTGAGCATCTATTACCAGAATGGGATGCAGTTGTGCAATCTCTTCATGTTCCAACTCTTCTTCTTTGATAGCTCCTTCAGCAAGGTAATCTAGCAGCACACTTCTGCATAGGGCATCTGCTTCACAATTTTCATCCCTTGGTATGTAATTCAAACTCCATTTGTTAAATTTGCTCAACCAGCTCAAGGCTTCCTCTTTCAGCAATAGCATTTCTTGGTTCTTGGCTTGATACTCACCATTGACCTGCCTGCATATTAGTTGAGAGTCACCATAAATGGTTACTTCAGTCAGTCCTAATGAAATAGCTTCCTGCAAGCCAGCCAAAAGGGCTCTGTACTCAGCCATGTTGGAGGTTATGCCAACATGTATCCTGCCAACCTTTGAAAGCAATCTGTTAGCACAATCTTTGATTATAGCAGAAGAAGATGCCACCCCTAGCTTAACAGATATTCCACCATCAAACCAGATGACACCCAAATTCTTGTGATCTACTGAGTTAGAAGAGTAAGAGGGTACCAATTCATCCAGGAGATCCAGGGCTAGAGGTAGTTTGTAGAATCCCATGGTGCTTTGTTCAAGCATTTCTTCTTCCAAAAAACTACAGATATTGGTACTCCCTGACTTGTTGTAGAGAGTTGTCCTTTTAACTCCATCAGATATGGTACACTCTCCTTTTGACCATACAGGTCTGGCATCAACTGTAGACATCCATCTCCTGCCAAGTAACAAGTCATAGATGTCAGTAGTGCTGTTGCCAAACTTGAAAGCAACTACAAAAAAACTAGCTTGAACCACAATCCCTTCCGGGTCCATCCCGGTACACTGAAACAACACCTAAAGGCATGATTTTAGCATTAGAAAATGATCTCAACATCATTGGTGAAGGTTTTGTGATCTTCAATCCACATTTTTGCATTATATGCTGAGGCATCACATTCAAAGAAGAACCACCATCTAACAAAACTCTAGGAAGTTGATGAGTACCAATTTTTGCTGAACATGTAAAGGCACCAGGGTCTTCCTCTTCCTGAGTCAGCACAATTTCAGAAGCAAAAGACACTGTTTCTACATTACTAGAGTTGATCACTTTCTGCCTATAGCTAGGAGCAATCCTCAGCAGAGTCAATAAATCCAAAGTTACCTTAGAATTCTTAAGAATATGTTCAAAGTCATCCAAATCCTTATCTTTTCTCTGAAATCTTTCAGCAGGAGCAGGAGCTATTACCTGATAAGCTTGATCTTCTTTTTGAATTTCCTTCTCTTGGTAACTGACCGAGTTTGCATCCTTCTTGTTCTCACCATAGCTCTAGTTTGTCTTGCCATGATCGCTTCTGGAATGCTTCTTCTTCCAAGAATCTCACAGATGCACTAGTCTCAGCCTTTTTGCCTTGTTCTTGTTTCTCCAAATACTCCTTCACCAAGCACCTATCCTCATAATGGCCAATCTCCTTGCAGAACTTGCACACTGGGCAAACCTTTCCATAATGACCTTTTTCCCACACTTCAAGCAAGCCCTCAGAATAACAAATGTCACTAGGGTGAGTATTCTTGGTGCAATGAATGCATGGTGGATAAGTTTTTATGTTATTTTTCATCTCCATGAGTTGCTTAGTCAACTCTGCTATAGTTTCATCATCTTGGCCATCGACTTTTGATTCATTGGATTGAGCTTCTTCTTCAACCTTGGCTTTCCTCTTTTCCTTCACAACATACACAGGCTCTTGTTCATAATCAGGATAGAAAGGATCTGAAACATGTGGATGGCAAGTGTCAGGTAGGAAAGATAATTCTCGCAGATATAGAGGTAGCTTTGGCAAAGGCTTTATGTATGGAATCAAAACCTTCTTGGTTTTGGATCCTAAGCATTTTCTTGTGAATTCTTGGCCTAGGAGCTAGACCTTTGATAAAAGCAGCTACAAAGAAGAGGGATGGAGTGGGGATATGACTCTTTTGGCATTTTCTAAGGTAGGCATTGAATCTTTCAACATATTGGTTGATGCTCTCTCCACCGAATGCGTAAAGTTTGAAGCTCATTGGCCAGCTCTTGTGGTGCCGACAGCTTTCCAAACCTGCTCAAGAACTGTTCTACAAGACTCTCATAAGTATTAGTACCCATAACAAAGTAGTAACATGTTCACACCACGCCTGGGTTCACTAGATTTCATACACTTCACAAATTCGGAGAACTTACAACCTTTTTATTACCATAATCTTTGTAGTAGTCTTCAAATGTCTTCAAGAATTGATTGGCATTCATCTTTGGGCTCAAAATAGGAGGAGTAATTGGTAGGTTCAGTTCAAAAATAGGAGGCAGAGTCAAATTAGGAGGTACATTGCTTGAACTGGGCATTCCAATGGGATCAGTAGGTTCTGGAGCTTCAGTCTGCTCACTTCTCCTACTTGGAGGCATGTTTTTTCTACTTCCAGGTGAGTTCTTGATTTCCAGGAGGGATATCTCGGTAGGACCTCCAAAATGTTGGAGATTATCCTGGGTGGTCTCCAACTGGGGCCTTACAAGTGTGTTTTGATGGTCAGGACCTCCAGATCACTTGAGGTGATCAATCTGCACTGCAAAAGAAACTCTGAATTTGCAAGGAAATCTCAAATCAGCTAGAGTCCCTAAAGCAAAAAAAACTAGCAGCACTCAGACATTCACCACACCATGCATCTACTTCAAAAGCACTTAAAATCTTTACCAGAGTGTGCTAGCCAACTCCAGAAAACTGTTGTGAAAGGTCTACAGTATAAATGCTCACAGATTTCTCACAAATCAAATTCCTGACTGGGTCAATTTTTGGTCAATGGCCTGGACAGTGAGCTCGATTCTGCCAAATGCTAGACAATGATCTTTTGTGGCAGAGACCAATTCCCACACCTAGGTGTGCTCCTGTGGGTCACGTGCATATGCTCATTTAGTCCAAACAGAGCTTAGATTCTTGCTGTAACATGTACTGCCAGAGTCACAATGACAATGTCTGTAACAGGACAGTTTTTGCACTCTGATTGTTAATAATATTTTCTTACGTTTTTTTCTACTCTGAACACTCACTACTGATGCTCCTAATTGTTCAAACACCAATAGTATTTTGCTAACTTCTTTTGTGCTTAATAACAATGCAAAGTAAAATGAGTTTAATCACAATCTCACACAATCTTTTCCCAAATTCCGATTTTCATTAAGTCAAAACAGTAAATTCACAACACGAGGTATTCAAGAATGCCCGACTGGATCATCTGAGAATAACTCAATCACAAAATAAATGTCAAGTTTCAAGAATTTCAAGGATATTTCATCACAAATGCCTCAGATTTTGATTTCCGAAGCAGGAGGATCTTATGCAAGCTCTGTAGACGTCACGACTCCACGTTCCTGGTCTTCAAATCCGCTTATCGCCCTCGAAAAAATTCAGTGGAACAAACCCCTTTTTAAAATCCCCGTCTTGGTCGATCTTGGCAAATTCGCAATCAATGCTACGGTTTTGGTTTAATTGGGCTGTTTTTTCATTGGAATAGGACAAAACCGCCAACAAATGCAATGATCACCCCGTTTGCCCCAATGTAAAGGAGGTTTCTTGGCAAATTCAAATTTTAGGGTTCGACATGATATATCCCACAGGCCGAGATCAAAAAGTGGGCCTAGGTATAAATAGAGATCCACATTCTATTTTCTTGATTACGTGGTCTCCTCCCACGCCAAGCTCGGCTCGTGTTTCGACTTGGCATGCCAGGGGGGACGCCACTTGGCAGAGGATAAGAGGGTAGATAGATGGGGGGGGTAGAATAGGAAAATTTTTGCATTTTTTGGCATGGGGCACGGTTCCCAAGAAATGAAATTTGAAGGTCTATATAGGGTCTTTTTTTGAGATTTTTTGTGCCAAGTGGCATACTTTCAAGGGAGCTTCAAGATGGCAAGGACAAATCTTGGAAAAATAATATTTTTGAAAAAAATGAATGACTGGGCAAGGTCAATGTGATATGTGTTGGTCAAACAAGGTATTTTGCCCAAATGGATGATGAGGTGGCAATAGGTGAAAATGTAGTGGAAGGATAGAAAATAGGTCAACTAGGGTAAACAAGGCTAGTAGGTTCACTTCCCAAGGTAGTTTGATCATTTGGTTGACCAATTTTTGAGTTTGGTTAAAACTCGCCTAGTCATCATTTGATGATGTGGAGTGATGTGATGATGTGGAAATTTGGTGCTTAGGTGGCAACATGATGAATGAGACATGAAGGTAGCAAATGATGAGTGGACCAAAGTAGCTTTGGAGGTGATGACATGTACATCTAGTCATCATGCCATGTCACTTGGATATGTGGCTAGGCATCTTTGTGTTTTTTGTATTTTTTGTGCTTAGCACATATGTTTTGCTTTAGCTACTTGGTATGGAGTGTGTGACAATGGAATGGCAAGGCATGAGATGAGGATGGTGATATAGAGTTCGATGCTAGGCAACTTTTAGATTTGACAACTTCCTTGGGAAATGTGCCCTAGGTCATGGTAGGTCAACTATGAAACAAATGGTTATACATGAAATACATGATGGTATAGGATGTGAAAAGGCAATGAGGGTGAAAAAAAATAGGATAAGGATGATGGTGTGATGGCACAAAAAGCAAATAGAGAATCTTTAGAATATGAGAAGGATAAGTACCATATCATAGCTTGCCATCTTCACAGGGGTCTTCCAAACCTCATAAGTGCCTTCCTTCAGAGCTAGAAAATGCATTCAATCTTTGGAGCTTGAGTTGTGAACTTGTGTCTTGACTTAAAGTCATCCTTTGAGTTCTTCATCAGCATCTCAGTATTCTTGGTCTTCAAGTTGTTTGCCTGTGATATTGCTCAGGAGCCTTGTACATGTTGCCTGCTATAGCCAGGCAACATCCCATTTCACTAAGCATTATTGATTAATTGTAGACTTTGTGGTTATCCACATTATATTTCGAGTCAAAAACTATAATACAATCATATTCTATTGTTATTTACCTGAATGGATTTTTTTTGTGTTCGATTCCCAAAGGGTTTTTTTAAAATAAACCATGGCGATCCTTCTTGTAGTGTGACGGTCCAAGGGAATATACGCCATAAATACGTATATTCCTGGATCCGTCACCATACAAGTCTATCTTTATAGCCTTGTATACCATAGATTGTGGCACTAGGGGGCATGGCTAAGTTATTCTCATAACTTAGCCAACCATAGGTTAAGCCCACGTGGCCTTAACCTATTGGGGCACCGCCACACAGGACTCACCCGATTGGTGCCACGTGGCATCCTAGGTGGACCTAACTTATATAGGCATAAACCCTAACCCTAGACCTCTTTCCAGCCCTAGCACCCAGAGACTCACCTACTTGTTCGAAACCCCGTTTCGAACATCGTTCGTTGTGGCATAGGCTGGTGCAGCAGCCCCAGCAGGGTAGACCCGTTCTTGGAGTAGGAACAGCAGCTTGTGAGTCGAAGACCATGGAGGCGCCCGGATCTGGAGGGAGAGCATCAGGAGCAGGTATGTAGGATAGTAGTTGTGATAGCTCATCTGGGATTAGCATTCCAAGATGTGCTAGTATTTTGTATCTAGAGTAGAGCCATCCTAGAACCCATATTCAACATCTTGAACCCTAATCAAGGAACCCTAACTATTAGTTAGTTGTATGATTAGGTTAAGATGTTCTTCTTATGATTATTCTCATGATGTGATGATTATGTGATGTTGGTTGATCATGTTTGCTCCTCTTGTATTGGGAAGGGGGGTAGAGACCTAGGGCCATATGTAGTATGTTCCTAGAGTAGATCCCTTAGTTCCTATTAGTTGCGGCCTGTGCATAGGAGCCCACCAGGCTATTGAGGCTATGATACGACTCAGCACCAGATAACGGGGCTAGAGGGAAAGTGGAGGGAGGATCCCTGCCGAGTGGGGGCTTCGGGGGATCCCATAGTGGGCTAGGCCTATGGTCGGTCACTTCTGGGTGGGCGAGCATGGGTCCGACACCTCCCGGGCAATGGTGTTGCCCCGCCTTCGGGAGCCGCAAGTGCTGGCTTGGCTCTCGCTTTGGGGGTTCACTGGTACTAATCGCGGTGTCGCCACGATTCTCTAGCCGCCCACGGCACCTCTAGACCCTGGGAAGGGGAGATGCAACCCTTCCTGCCTCATCGGACCAGGGAGATGCAACCTGGAGTAGTCCCGATGGGTGATGCCATGGGATTGCGTATCCGGAAGGCTAGAGTCCCTGTCGAAGCCTGATCTAGCCCATCCGCAAAGTATGCAATGTGAAGGGCGGATGGAGTGGTCAACCCTAGCCATTGTTCTATGCCAGCCCCTCGCCATTGCCATGACTGGTCCGCTCTATCTTGAGGCTCAGCCCGCCACCACCCTCCTTACGAAGTCCGGTAGGGGTAGGAGCTCTCCTGTTTTATGGTTTGTGATTATCATCTTTGCATTGGTTTATGTGCGATGCACTACCCTCCGAGGTAGTATTTGTATATGTTTTATGCTAGTTCTGACGTGTTATCGCTTCCGCTGTTATAGGAGCCCATAGGGGAAGGGCGCGCAAGACACCTTCGTGTTCCCTCCCCGCACTAAGAGTCACCTCGAAAGGGAGGGGTTAGACGGAAGGGCCCATGCGTTGCTTGAGCCGGATGGGGATTTCTGCTGGGTATCTGGTGGGGCCGTATGTTTAGCGGTGGAGCCGTCACAATGGTATCAGAGCAATGTTCTTGGTTGACCAAGAACTAGCACTGACCATAACCATGAAGTAGTCTAACAGGCCTATAGGGGTGTGAAATAAACATTTCCACCATCGAACCGCGAAAATGGGGGAAAAATTTTTCTCCTAGGTAGTGGGTCAGGACTTAGGTTAAGTGTTAGACGAAAGTTGAGTGAGTCAAACTCATCTTCTAGTAAAATTGGAGTGAAAATCATGCATCTGCATCAAATTTCACCTAAAATGGGTCGAAGAATCATGCCAATCGGAGACCCAGTGAAAAAATGGCAAATTCATAGATTACACTTCGAACCATTAGAAAAATTCGAAATTCAAGTGTAATATCAGTTAATATGGATTTAACATATACATTAATAATTAAATAATTACTAAATATCTTGTAATTAATAAGGGGGGCTAATAAATAGGGGTAATTATGGTAGGAGAATATTCTCAGGGACCCTCCTCTTTAAATATCTCTGACACCTCATTTTTCCCTCCAAACTTTCCTCCACCTTCTCTCTCTTGACCAGCCTATCCCCACCCGTTTTCTAGACCGTTAAGTATGGCCAGAACCAAACAGACCTACAGGAAGCCAGGACAGCGCCCCACACTCTCGATGGCGAACCTAGCAGCGGGACGCCATGTGAAGAAGATCCCGGAGCACCTCCGACCCAAGAAGGGGGAAGAGGAGCTTCCCCTACCCCGCAGCAGCAGCGACGGCACCTATCACGATGCCGAGCAGCCCCGCCAGCCAGGAACGCGAAAGAACCGACGATCTCGCCACTTCGGGGCCACAGATAACCGGGCGGAAGAGCAGGAGGAAGAGCGTGTCCAAAGAACAGTGGACGGCTGGCCTCTACGCCAAGGAAGAAAGGCAAGGAGAAGGTTGCGGAGTGGCCAGAAGAGAGGGCCGCAAGGAGGAAGAGGGAGCGCGAGGAGGAGCTGCGGCGGCAGGAGCGGAGGACGAAGAGAAGAAACGACGGTCCCCGCCGAACCGTCGTGATAGAGGAGCCTCCCCGGCGCGAGGAGGAGCACGTGGAAGGAGAGGAGCAGGAGGAAGAAGAGCAGGAGGAAGAAGATGAGCAGGGGGAAGGGGCGGACCCAAGACCACCTTACCCAGTGTGGCCCAAGCCACCTAAGGTGGTAAAGAAGCAGAAGGCGGGCGAGCGGGCCTTCGCCTTGAAGGAGGACCGTCTCTACCGGCGCCGCCTCAAGGCATACCAAGAATACCTTCGTCGGTGGACGAGGTATAATGATTGGTACTGCCGGCAAAACATCCAGCGCACCGTGGAGGGAGGCCGGCCGCCAAAGAACCAGCCTAAGCCGCCGCCGCCACAGCCCGAGAAGCCGAAGAAGGTCCACCATGGGCCTAATTCTGGGCATTACACTCCTGTCTTCCGGAGATTAGACACTTTCAGCAGTGCACTAATCCCCGATTAGGGAAGGCACCTTTTGAGCGACTCATGCGGGAGGTGATGGCGGAGTTCGTCACCGACTACAGAGTGACGTCGCTCACAACTCGGGTGTTGCAAGTAGCCGCCGAGGCTGAGCTCACCCGGGTTGTTTGAGGAAGGGAACCTCTCGCGATCCACGCCAAGAGGGTGACTCTAATGCCCAAGGATATATATTTATTGCCGCATCCATAAAGGAATATCCTTGAGGATGCATTTTTTGTTCAAACTAATGTAATTATTAAGTTTTCCCCATAAATATAAAATTTTGTTTTGCAATTAGTAGTAGACAAATCCTCCTTCCCGCATTAGATAAAATTTTAATTGAAGCGGCCCCGAAATCGGGTCACACGCCGCCAGACCGCCGCGCCCGCGCGACGCAGAGGCGCGTTTCAAGGCCTCGACCCGGTTTCGCAAAACTTTATCAATTTAAGGTCTAAATCATGTAAGAAAAACCCCTAGTTAGATTAGAATCGTCCAAATAGTCATCCTAGCAATTCGAATTCTTCAAAAATCCACAGCAGAGCTAAGAATAGACCCAAATCGGGTCACACCGCCAGCCACCGGCTGCGCGCGGCGACGCAGAGGCGCTTTCAAGGGCTCGACCGATTTCGGCCAATTTTTCGCCCAATCGACCAATTTTGACCCAACAAACTGCCATGTAACGTTTCTTGCTTTGTTTTGTTTAGAATTGCACTTCATGGTAGCTCATTTGGACACCCAGGGCCATAGATTTGGAGTCTCTCCCATCAAGAACCTTTGTGCACGGAACCCGAGGCACCTCTAGTCTATAAAAAGGGACCCTCATTTGTCATTTTTTTCCCATTAGAGTTGCTCTCAGCCCCTTTGGCGATTTCTTTGGCTTTTGCTCATTTCCATCAGCCATTTTCCATAGCTATTCCTGTTCAATGGCGCCCTCAAGTTTTGTCAGATGGTATAATGAGACCAATCACATTCGTGATTGTTCCCCTGAACAAGTCTTCCATGTTTTTGATTATCTCTTTGATCTCCATGCCACTCTGACTAGAACTCCATACTACACTGACATCATTTGTCAATATGATCAGCAGGTCTTACCCTGGGAAGTTAGCTTGCCACCTAGGGGAGGGAAATGGGTTTCTCTAGATTCTCTTGCTCAAGCCATAGGTGGGGGATCCAGGGGTAAGAACAAGCTATGGGATAGAACCAGAAACATGCCAGACTACATGACCTGTAAGCATCATAGGCATAGGTACCTCTCAAGCCAGGCAGCCTTAGCATTGTTCATGCAGTATAGGGCAGTTAACCAACCAGGGGAGCCGTCAATCCAACCCTTGGATTTGGCACCTCTCGACACCCGAGCAGCACAGATAAGCATCCAGGAGATCCAGACCTTAGCATACGAACACTACGGCTCCACATCAGAAGCACCTACGTTGCAAATCGAGCAGGATTACGAAGAGGAAGAGGAAGAGAACCCAAGCTGGGAGATGAGGGAGGCAGGAAGGATGGAGAGGCGTATAGCTCGGCAACAGGAAGCGCTAAGGCGGGACTTTGAGCCACCAATGGGCATCACGGGCCTCACCCCAGTAATCGTCGATGGCGAGGAGTACATATTCGCCACCGACATCCTCAACCTCCCCTATTGCCAAGAGGAGAACCTCAGGATAGACGAACTCCTAGGCCTAATTGCACAGGAACAGGGTAGCGACTTCATCGACTACTCCTACCAGGAGATACCAAGGGAAGTAGCGGAGCGACATTCCTATGCGGGGGAAACTATGTCGGACATCCAGGCATATCAACAGATAAGGCAGATGTATCAGCAACAGGAACCCATCATTCCAGAAGAAGAATTTCAGGAAATCCAAAGCAGGTTGTACAAGCCGGGAAGGGGCCCAAGCGCCAGCAGACCAGTGCGCTCCATGAGTACGCGAGAAGCTCGTAGCAGCATCAATTTGGAGAGTGCAACTACTATGTGGAGAGACCATGAGGATCTTATGGCATTGGACATCTTCGGCGAAGCAGCTGGGAGAAAAGGTACGGGCACCGGGGGCGGAACCAAGGGCAAGTCACTCAGGTACTATCTTCCGGCCCTTAGCCAGGGGCAGATGATAGTTTTCCATAAAGAATTTAGCCCAAGAGGTGAAGAGTCCGTAGCACTCCTTATAGCACTTTCGGGCTTTGGTCAGCATGCGAGAATAGATGTGAAAGTAGACCATGTTATCCTCTTCAAGAGATCAGTAGCACTTCATGCTCTCGACTTCGCAAGGGGCCACCTCAGGGATGCGCACTTGTCAGTAGTAGCGGCAACTGCACCAGAACTCCCAGCACCACAGGTAGCAAGAGCATTGGAGGGAGGATCGGCGGCTAGAATCCTGCAGAACATGGGCAAGGGCACAGGATTCAAGAAAATCAAGGACTTTTTCAAGCGACATCGTTGATGGAAGATTTGGGGTGCTAAGTTAATTAAAATACATTGTAACTCCTTTTTAAGTATTATCATGTAGTTCATTAAGTGTACCCATATATACTAATTAATGTATTACCATGATTTTGACTTGTAAAAGAAATTTTCATATGATTTCTTTTGTACCTAACAACAATTTAATTGTAAGCAAAAATGATCATTGCCTAACCTAATAACATGTATTAATGATCAATCCTTGCAGCAAGGAACTCAAGTGCAGGATCTCAAGATCAGCACCGACCACGCAATTGGGTACCAAGGAATCTGTTTGGCAGGGAACAAGAGGATGTTGAGCAGGATATGTCACCAGAGGCGATCCAACGAAGGTTGGTGCGAGATGAGGAATCGATGCAACACCTCATCAAGCGGGCGACACCTCTCATGAATGCATGGGGAAGATGGTCACCCACCTCCACCTTGTTTTCCGGGTGGTGACGAAGTCCCTCAGCAGGAAGGGGAGGGCAACCAGGGGAACGCCAGGGATAGAAGAAGGAAGAGGAGAACCAGGAGCCCATCATCATCTAGCTCCAGCTCATCGGATAGTTCTTCCAGTGAGGACAGTTCTAGTCTCGACAAGCGGTGACTCGCACACCTAAGGCAAGGAAAAGGGCAAGAAAGACAGATGATTACCGAAAAAGGTGGATAGTGCTATGAGCAATGTGTGGAAGACAAAGGAAGTGGGCGGTTCCGGGAAAAGACAGATCAGGCATGGAAGCTGAAGCATGGCTTGATGAAATGGACGAATTTGGTAACTCTTACGGTATGAAAGACAAGGATATAGGGAAAGTTGCTACAGCTAACCTTATTGGACCGGCAAGGATCTGGTGGAAGGGATATGCTAAGTCTAACAAGCTGAAGAGGAACAATTGCAGATTTAAGACTTTTAGCAAGGCTTTCCGTAAGCACTATGTACCAAGGTCCCATACTAGTAGACAGATCCAGCAGTTTTACAGGTTGAATCAGGGTAGCTTATCAGTGGCTAAGTATACCGAAGAATTCATGAGACTTAGACTTCATGTCCCGGGAGTATCAGAAAGGCAAGCAGTGGACACCTATATTGAGGGGTTGAACAGCAATATCAAGAGGCTTGTTAGAGCAATCAACCCAAGGTCAGTTGCAGAGGCCGAAGATAAAGCTATAAGTTTGGAAGAGGCACCAGCAACTCCAGCAGAGAAGCAGTCAACCTTCAGGGGTAAGAGTTCAGGGCAGTATCAGGGACAATATCAGGGTAAGCAATCGCCAGCCTACACCATGGAGAGTCAGCAGCAAGGTAAGGGTCAGAGCAAAGCTTTTGGGGACCGTAAGCCACAGAATGCATCAGGGGGCAGCGCTCTTAAGCGTCTCCTAGACAGTCTGCCGAAGGAAAAGAGACAGGAATGCATTGAGAAGAAGTTATGCTTCAGGTGCTTCCAGCCAGGGCACCGGACACATGATTGTCCATTCGTCATGCAGTCAGCCTTGGCAGAACTCTTGGATTGGGACTCCCCAACAGAAGCGCACCTTTTTATTTTAAGACGATGACCAGCAGGAGGCCCGGGACTTCATAGATGGTGAGTGTCACATATGTGCAAACATTGAGTCGGATGATATAGAGAATCAGTCGACCGTCATTGCAGCTGATGGGATCATAGATAGTAAGCCATATGTAGTCCTCATAGATACAGGTAGCTCTCATAATTTTGCATCTCCTAGATTGGCTGCTCTAATGAAGAACAAGGTATTGAAGTCTAAGCCAAGGCCAGTAGCTATGGCAAATGGTGCCATTCGGCACACTAAGGGGAGGAGGATCACCTTTGACATAGACCTTAGTGGGGCTAAGTGGCCGATGGGGAGCGAAGTCATGGATATTGGAAGGTATGATCTTATTGTGGGAATGGAATTCTTGAAGCCAGCTAAAGCAGTAATTGATTGTGACCGGAACGAAGTCGCCATGACGGCACCGGACGGCAACAAGTTGATAGTCAAAGGTAAGAAGCTAGATTCTCCCATGCAGTGTATTTCTTTGAAGCAGCTAAGGAAGAGCATAGAAAGGAATAAGGTGGATTACATCTTGAGGTTGGAATCAGTTGGGCCAGGCAAGCAGGAGGGAAGTGACCCAAAGGGGAATCAGTTGCCCAGCCAGATAGCAAGGCTTATTTCAGAGTTCAAGGATGTATTCCCGGATGAAATCCGGCAGCTGCCACCCTATAGGGGTGTAGAATGTGAGATCACATTGGCTCCAGATGCGAAGCCTACCAGTAAGGCACCATATAGAATGAGCACCCCAGAATTGATTGAGCTCAAGAAGCAGCTTCAAGAATTGCTAGACCTTGGATTCATAAGGGCAAGTGTGTCTCCTTTTGGAGCACCTATACTCTTCGTAAAGAAGAAAGACGGGAGCTTAAGAATGTGCATAGACTATCGCCAGCTCAATAAGCAGACGATAAAGAATAAGTATGCATTGCCGAGGGCAGATGACCTAATGGATCAGCTACAAGGAGCAAAGGTATTCTCTAAGATTGATTTGAGATCAGGATACCATCAGATAAGAATAAAAGAAGAGGACATCCATAAGACTGCTTTCAGAACGCGGTATGGTCATTTTGAGTTTACAGTAATGCCCTTTGGATTGTCGAACGCTCCCGCAACGTTTATGCGCCTCATGAACGATATCTTCAGAGACTTCTTGGATGAGTTTGTTATTGTCTTCTTCGACGACATCCTAATCTGACAAGTCCCTTGAAGAGCATTGTCAGCATCTCAGGAAAGTGTTGGAGAAGTTGAGACGTCATCGGTTGTATGGGAAGCTCTCTAAGTGCCACTTTGCAACAGGCCGGGTGGAGTACTTGGGGCATGTAGTAACATCCGAGGGAATCTCCACAGATCCATCTAAGATTGAGGCAATAGTTGATTGGCCAGCTCCAAGGAATGTGGCAGAAGTAAGAAGCTTTCTCGGGTTGGCGGGATACTACAGAAAGTTCGTGAAGGACTTTGCTAAGTGGGCGTCCCCTCTGTCGGACCTCACTAAGGCCAAGAAGATTAAGGATTGGGCTAGCCATTGGTTAGAGAAAGTCCAAGCTTCTTTTGAGAAGCTTAAAGAGGCCTTAACAACAGCACCAGTGCTTGTTCTCCCGGATCCGAGTAAGGATAAGTTGGTAGCAACAGATGCAAGCAAGATAGCAACAGGGGCAGTCTTGATGCAAGAAGGAAGGGTAGTCGCCTACGACTCGAAGAAGATGAACGACGCCGAGCAACGCTACCCAACCCATGATCAGGAGCTGCTAGCCATTGTCAGAGCATTGAGGATATGGAGGCATTATTTGCTGGGAAGGAAGTTTCAGTTAGATACTGATCACCAGAGCCTTCAGTATCTTTTCACCCAGCCACTCCTCAACTTAAGGCAAAGGAGGTGGATGGAATTCCTTGAGGAGTACGATTTTGATATTATATATAAGCCTGGTAAGCTTAATGTTGTAGCAGATGCCCTCTCTAGGAGGCCATTTCAGACAAGGACGCATTGTAATGCGATTTCCACTCTTTCGAGTGAGTTTGGCAAGAAGATTGAGGACTCCTTGCCAACCGATGTGGACTTCAAGGAGGTGTGGGAAAGCCTCTCCAAGGAAGCCAGAACAGACAAGGAGCGGGAAACCTTCAAGCACTTTAAAAAGGAAGGCAACCTGTTGTACCACAAGCATAAGTTGTGTGTGCCCGAATCTTCAGGGGTAAGGAAGTTAATTCTTCATGACACACATAACAGCCCAATAGCGGTGCATGCTGGCTTCATGAAGACCTATTTCAAGATTCGAAGTAGTTACTTCGCCAGAATGAAGAGGCGAGATAGCTGCATATATTGGGATTGCCGGTTATGTCACAGCAGAACCAAGGCAGAGAGCAAGCTGCGGATTCTCGGGTGCTTTAGAGCCATTGGGGTGCCAAATGCAAAAGTGGGAGGTCATAAGCATGGATTTCATCACGGGACTCCCTAGAACTCTTCGAGGCAAGGATGCATTGATGGTTGTCGAGATAAGTTATCTAAGATGGCACATTTCGCGGCCTTGCAAGACGCTATTGCACACACCGCATTAGACACCGCCAAGTTATTTGTAAGGGAGATTTTTAGACTCCATGGCATGCCTAGGAGATAATATCGATAGAGATTCTAAGTTCATGAGTGCCTTTTGGCGGGATCTCTTTAGCACCATCCGCACGAAGCTCTCCATGAGTACGCATATCATCCCCAAACAGATGGCCGGACGGAAAGGACGAATCGGATCATTGAAGACATGCTTGAAGCTATGTGTGGAACAAAGCAGTCCAAGTGGGATGAGTACATCCACTTGGTGGAATCGCCGCCAACAATGCCAAGCAGCAGAGTCATCTCGAGATGTCTCCTTTCATGGTGAATTACGGGTACCGGTGCTTAACCAGGACACCGCACAATCCTCGCGGTCCAAGGTAGAAGTGTCCCAGCCAGATGTTAGGGGATATGCGCAGCTAGTAGAGGAAGTAAGGGGTTATTTATTGGCAGCAAGAAGTCGGCGTAAGAGTGTAGCCGACAAGCCAAGGTGACCGTAAGGGAGTTTAAGGTGGGCGATACCGTTTGGTTGAAGATCAAGGTGAAGCAAGCCAAGCTGCGAATTGGGAGCTGCAAGAAGCTTGCCCCTAGGTGGGCTGGCCCGTTCAAGATTTTGGAGAGAGTGGGCTCTCAAGCCTACAAGTTGGATCTTCCAGCCCATCTTAAGGTCCACAAGGTCTTCCACGTAAGTTTATTAAAAAGGCACAATCCTAACCCTGAGGAGGTTTTGGATACTCCAACCTTGTTGGAAATGACGGAGGAGCAAGTAGAAATAGTGCCTGAGTTACTTCTTGATAAGTCATTCAAGAAGACTAGGAGGTCTCAGTTCCTCCAATATTTGGTCAAGTGGAAGCACTTACCCGTGGAAGATGCGACATGGGTATTGAAGCAAGATTTGGAGAAGCAATACCCAGAGTTTATGAAGGAGTTTGATGGGCGAGTCGTCTCCGACTTGGTCGACCCCGACTTGCCAGGTGGTTAGCTAGTATGTTGTTAGTTAGCTTTGAGCCTGGCGCATGCATTCTAGTTAGGAGGGTGCATGTGCCAGAACCTTGGATCGTGTGGGCGATGATGGGATACGCCTTTAGGGCATTCTCTAGGCCACACGCACCAAGAGGTGCGCATGACCACTAGGGTCATGTGAGTGAGGAATGAGGCATAGTGGGCGATGATGGGACATCGATCGGATGATCTCTATGCCACGATGCGGGGTACGCACACCTGGCCGTAGGAGGGTCATGGTGAAGGTTAAGTGATCATGCGCGATGATGGGATCGTGAGACGTTCCCTAGCTGAAACCCTCGGGGCATGATGCACTGGGGTGTACTCGATCCGGGGGATCGTGTACAAGGTAGCACTCGATCATGGGCAATGATGGGAGCATCTTAAATGATCCCTAAGCTCAAATCCGAAAGGGCCATGATCTTGGGCAAGGTAGTAGGACAACCTTGAGCCAGTAGTCCGGCTCAAGGAGGTAAGGGGGGTGGTCCCCTAAAACCACAAATTATTAACTAAACTAACGTAATGTGCTCCTTTTGCAGGCAAGTAGAAGGAGGACTTCAACGAGGAGCGCGTTACGGGAAGATACGGGGAGCCATAATTAGATTATGAACCCTAATAACTCTTATAATAGTAGTTTGAATTATTATAAGAAATAACGGTGTTAAGGCTATATAATTTTGTATAAGTACAAATATAGCCTAAAATTTTGACTCGAACTAATAAAACTTGATTGCTAAACTAAACTAAAGATTATGACATGTTGTTGATATGTTGCAGGCATAAGGTAGGTTCGTCACCTTAGCGCAATGCTGAGGACAGCATTGTCCTAAGGGGGGGAGAATGTGACGGTCCAAGGGAATATACGCCATAAATACGTATATTCCTGGATCCGTCACCATACAAGTCTATCTTTATAGCCTTGTATACCATAGATTGTGGCACTAGGGGGCATGGCTAAGTTATTCTCATAACTTAGCCAACCATAGGTTAAGCCATTATCCACGTGGCCTTAACCTATTGGGGCACCGCCACACAGGACTCACCCGATTGGTGCCACGTGGCATCCTAGGTGGACCTAACTTATATAGGCATAAACCCTAACCCTAGACCTCTTTCCAGCCCTAGCACCCAGAGACTCACCTACTTGTTCGAAACCCCGTTTGAACATCGCTCGCTAATGGCATAGGCTGGTGCAGCAGGCCCCTGGCCAGGTAGACCCGTTCTTGGAGTAGGAACAAACACTTGTGAGTCGAAGACCATGGAGGCCGGGATCCGGAGGGAGAGCATCAGGAGCAGGTATGTAGGATAGTAGTTGTGATAGCTCATCTGGGATTAGCATTCCAAGATGTGCTAGTATTTTGTATCTAGAGTAGAGCCATCCTAGAACCCATATTCAACATCTTGAACCCTAATCAAGGAACCCTAACTATTAGTTAGTTGTATGATTAGGTTAAGATGTTCTTCTTATGATTATTCTCATGATGTGATGATTATGTGATGTTGGTTGATCATGTTTGCTCCTCTTGTATTGGGAAGGGGGGTAGAGACCTAGGGCCATATGTAGTATGTTCCTAGAGTAGATCCCTTAGTTCCTATTAGTTGCGGCCTGTGCATAGGAGCCCACCAGGCTATTGAGGCTATGATACGACTCAGCACCGGATAGCGGGGCTAGAGGGAAAGTGGAGGGAGGATCCCCCCGCCGAAAGTGGGGGCCGGGGGATCCCATAGTGGGCTAGGCCTATGGTGGTCACCGTGTGGGCGAGCATGGGTGGACACCTCCCTGGGGCAATGGTGTTGCCCTGCCTCTCGGGAGCTGCAAGTGCTGGCTTGGCTCTCGTTTTGGGGGGTTCAGTCGGGTACGAATCGTGTGTCGTCACGATTCTCTAGCCGCCCACGGCACCTCTAGACCACAGGAAGGGGAGATGCAACCCTTCTGCCGCCTCATCGGACCCAGGGAGATGCAACCGGAGTAGTCCCGATGGGTGATGCCATGGGATTGCGTGATCCAGGAAGGCTAGAGTCCCTGTCGAGCCCTGATCTAGCCCATCCGCAAAGTATGCATGGAGGGGCGGATGGAGTGGTCAACCCTAGCCATTGTTCTATGCCAGCCCTCGCCATTGCCATGACTCGGCCCCGCTCTATCTTGAGGCCTAGCCCGCCGGGCCACCCTCCTTACGAAGTCCGAGCGGGGTAGGAGCTCTCCTGTTTTATGGTTTGTGATTATCATCTTTGCATTGGTTTATGTGCGATGCACTACCCTCCGAGGTAGTATTTGTATATGTTTTATGCTAGTTCTGACGTGTTATCGCTTCCGCTGTTATAGGAGCCCATAGGGGAAGGGCGCGCAAGACACCTTCGTGTTCCCTCCCCGCACTAAGAGTCACCTCAGAGTGCGGGGTTAGACGAAGGGCCCATGCGGTTGCTGAGCCGGATGGGGATTTCTATTTGGGTATCTGGTGGGCCGTATGTTTAAGGGGAGCGTCACATGTAGGGTTTTTTTTTGTAGTGTTGTAATATTAGCCATGTATTGTGATATCGAAAATGGCGTGTCCTTAACTAAAGAAATTCAACGGGTCTTGACTAAATAAAATTCAATGCCTATATGCATGTATATGACCATAGTATTTTGTTTATAATGTTGTAATATTAGTTTCCTATGCATGAATATGACCTATAGTATTTAGTTTATAGTGTTGAAATATGACCTATAGTATTTAGTTTATAATGTTGAAATATTAGTTTTCTACTGTTTAAAACAACGTCTCTTATTTGGGAAAAACAATGCCTAGTGGCATTAAAACTACAATTATTTTTTTTTAACGTGTGGACATGTCGTGTAGTTTTTTCTTTTCTACTTTAGCACTATTATCTTTCCACGTATTGAATGTCTAAAATAACGTGTCTTACAAAAAAAAAAAAAACAACACATTGTATTTTTCTTAAGGGACTGCCAAATTTCTATGCAGACTTTTAGACAAAAACTACATGTTTCTAGCATTTACGGAATTCTGCAAAAAAAAAACAGCAAAAACTACACATAGAGCCAAATTTGGGGTCAGTGTATATGTCGTTTCACCAGAACAACAAAAGTTTGCCTAGGGAGTTACCGAATTATTAAGGGAAATTTACTAAAATAACCCTAATTTTTGCTGTATTTCCCAAATTGCCCTTTGTATTTTCGAAATTCCCAAATTACCCAAACGTAAAATGAAAAATCCGAAAATGGGCTTGCCGCTTAAAAAATCTTCTCGTTCTGATTTCTTCTCGGTTCCTATTCCGCTGATCTGATGCCGACTGCTATGGACGCTGATACAAACCCGGACTGAACCAATTTGATCTTGCTGCTGATTCCACACCGAGGTAAGCCATTAGTACTGCTGATTTTGCCATTATTTACTAATTCTGTTGATTAGTGTTGCCATGCATGGGATTACTGAAATCAGAATTTTGCTGCACTTATTATCATGATAATTGTGTCGTTATTTAGAGATCCTGTAAATCCACGTTCTAACCTCTATAAGCTGTAATTATTTGGTTGGTTCAGATGGTATTTTAAGCAAAGCTGCTAAAAATGCCAGATCTCTTTCCCTTGCTGGTAGTGGTTATGGCACCATTGGTGATGCTCTGCATGTAAGTATCTGTTTCAAATCTATCTTCATTTTCTTAGCTCTTATTCTAGGAAGCAGATAAAGCGATAAATTTACAAGTCCTTAATGCAGTAGTTAAGTTTGTTGCCCAAATGTAAACAAGCAAAATAAGTGCTATATCTTGTTTTTGCTTATATATTTCTTCGCTATAGCTTTGGAACTGATTTGTATATATGCCAGGGAGCTAAGACTTGTCTTGCAAAAGACAAAGTAGTTACACAGAAAGATGCTTATTTGGTGCAAGGTGTGGAGCAAGCAACTGATCCACATGGGCAGTTGGATCCTTCTGGAATTGGCATGACGATGCAAGAAGCAGCCAACAGAAATGAGGCTGACGGATTGAAAAGGTAAGTGCATACCATTTTCAGTTGCTTTGTGAAGTGATGAATTGATTTGCTTTTACATTCTTATTTCACAGTTGCTTTCTCTTCTTGCCTTTTGCTTTCCACAATTTGAATGTAAAATATGACGGACTTAAGAGTAGGCCGGCAATTTGACTCAATCTTGGACCTCCGGAATGCTGTGAAGGAAGAAGCCCTACGTGCTCATGTGGAATTAGAAGTAGGCAAATCTGAAAAGAATAGGTATACAGTCTTTTGTGGAGACCAATCATGTCCGTGGAGGCTATTCTTTTTCGACGACAACGTCCAGAGCTTTATACCAATCCAGGTTACTTGTTAAGTTCATTTTGCTATTCATATGCTGGAGCTATTTATCCACCAAATTTTGAACTTGTTGAAAGTAATGAATTACTACCTCCTGCGACACGTCGTCCTCCTGGAAGGCCTAGAAGGAAACGGGATAGGACAGAAGACAGAGATAGAGAAAAGCGGGTGTACAAGTGCACACGTTATGGCAACGGCGGCCATAATGAACGCAGTTGCAGAAATCCTATTTGACATTGCATATTTTAGTCATAATTTCATGTTGTGAAAATTATTTTGGATGTCACGAAAATGTGGTACTAAACACTTTCATTCCATCTGTAAAAACAATAGTCTATTGTGAATTTGGAAAGTTGCATGCATTCTATCTGTAAGAATAATAATCTATTGTGAATTTGGAACGTTGCACGGCTTTTTGATAATTTTTAGCATAGAAAGGGCTATTTGGGAAAATACCAAAGAATTAAAGTTGGGGCCAAACTTAAGAAAATGCATGCCATGTCAACCGAGCGCAGTAAACAACAGGAGCTTCAATCAGTGCCTACAAATAAGACAACTTGATGATCAATGCCACGAAACAAGAAGTATTGCAGATTGCCGGAGTTGCAAGGATTCTGTGGTATGTTTTTATGACTTTCATATGCCTTAAGGAGAATAATTTATTGTTACTAAGGAAACTGCAGGGAAAAGTGAAGAACGCGGCACTCAGGAGCGCCGTATTCCTACTCCGGGAAGTGGTAAACCCGGACACATGTCCGGGTTAACCACTGTCATGTCCGAGTTAACCACTTTTTTTTGGCTGGGATAACCACGCGGTGAACTGAGCGTGGGACTGTGTTTTGGCATGATAATCTTTGAATAGAGCTTGCAATCAGCTTATTGAACGGTTCAATCCGGTTCAAACACCATTGGAATCACTTGGCAGCCCCTAAAAGCCTCATTCTATCAAAAGAGCAAGAGATTTGAGCATGGATCAAGCAAGATCAGTGAAAAACCATGCAGAAACCGTTGTCTTTTGAGCTTGAAACTGAGCAGCAGTGGTAAACCCGGACATGTGTCCGGGTTTATCACTTCCCGGAGTAGGAATACGGCGCTCCCGGCACTCAAGGTTAGATTCAGAAGTGCTATAATAGTTCAATTTGAAGGGATATGATTCGAATCATGTTACATCACGCCTTGTCACCGGATTTGGTGTTGTCAACAAAGTTGCTTTCCAGTCCGTGTGAATAAGAAACGAATAAGAAAGGGCATTCTTGCTGGGTCAAGTTTCAACTGATAAATGCCATGCTACGTCAAATGAGCAACAGTAAACAGCACGTCAGCACGAGCTTCAGAATGTAACGAGATTAGTATATAATGATCAATGCCTCTGAGCAAGAAGTATTCCAGCTTCTAGTTCTGCGTCCATAATCCATCTAAAATTTGTAATGGCGACCTCCATGCAGTGCATGCTCGGTCTCAATCCTCGAAGCCACATTATTCCCAACGCATTGTGTCAGACAAATAATCCACGGGCTCGGGTTGATCCAAATGCAGAACGCAGACCTGTTCTGGTTATTGAGAATTACAAAGGTTTCACCAGAAGTCTCTGCCAGGTACATAGATTTAGACCCGGGTATTCAGAGTACGGGATTCGGTATTTCAGCCTTGGGCCTTTTTTGGTATTTCTCGCCTTTCAAGCATTTTTGTAGTACTGTTTTGGGGCATTTTTGGATAGATCCGGCTCTATCTGAGCTCATATCTCTTCCTCTCTTCATCAACCTACCATTAAAGAGGTAGATCAGAGTAATTAGAAGGGCTTTTGAAGCAGTTCAAGCCATCCATGGAGTTGCAAGTACAATCCGACCAAAGATCTCACCTCCGCCACACAAGCCGCCCATGGAGTTGCAAGTACAATCCGACCAAAGATCTCACCTCTGCCACATAGTTTTGCGCTTAGTTTCTGGCTGAAAATACCATTTTTTGGGCCGGATATACCACTCTTTTTGGCCAGAAATACCACCTTTTTTTTTTTTGCTAGAAATACCACCTCATGAATGGCTAGAAATAGCATAAAAAAGGACCGAAAATAGCACACCCCGGACTCTAAATACAAGCGTCCCATAGATTTTTCTTTTCCTATCTTAAATACCTACCTTTCCATTCATATCTAAGTTTTTTGGCAGTCCCTTGCTGATCTTCGTTGCAGCTTCAAAGTTTACAAAGATGATGAATTTAATGTTGACGAACGGATTGATGAATTTGAAAAGTAAGTTACTTCATTCTAATTCTATGCATTTAAAGGGCTGCACTCACATATCCTTCTTCTGATCAGAATGAGGCCAAAGGGTCTTATAGTATCAGGCCCAGGTATAATTAATTAGCTTCAGGTTGCAAAATTGGTTTTCAGATTGAAAATTTATATTTATGAAACTTTGGAATTACAGGTACACCAGGAGATGCTATTTACAGTTCGCTTTTTAAGCGAACTGTACTTAAGCTAGGGCCAACTATTCCACTCTTGGGTGTTTCCTTGGGTCATCAATGCATTGCAGAAGCTTTTGGAGGTAACTAGAAGGTTTTGGTATTTCAGAGGCCATTTTGGATTTTCATATTCATTTATAATCCGTTTATGAAGGGAAAATAGTCCAATCTCCTATTGCCGTGTTTCCTACGAAAGCAGACGAGATATATCATCCTGGAATCCTACCTCATTATCCCAAGTAAATTTTAGCATTGATATTTATTGGGCAACTTTAATTTTTCTTGTTATATATACTGTGGGCAACATTTGAAGATGTTGAACTTATCTTTATGCTTGAATGTTTGGTTTCCAGTCCTTTTAGTGCATTTCGACATCACAATCTAGTTATTGAAAAAGAGAGCTTTCCTGATGTTGAACTGGAGATAACAGCATCGACAAATGATGACCTCATTATGGCAATTTGACATAAAAAGTATATGCATATTCAGGTAGGCCTCGATCTACCTTATCACAAAGAATTGATAATATATATACTCTCATATAATAATTTCTTGGTTCTTAGGGTGTCCAATTCCATCCAGAGAGCATCATTGCAAAGATTGACAAGGATGTATGGGCAAGTTTCATATCCATGATCTTGTAAACATGAGAATGCACATACAACTGGAATTAACAATGCATATTGATATTATTATTATTATTATTATTATTATTATTATTATTATTATTATTATTATTATCCTATTGTTTAAATTTGGTTTTTCCGGGGTTCCGAAAACTTTTTGGATTTTTTTTTTAGGTTAATTTTCTAAGGTTCGAAGGGTTTTGCCAGCCGAAAAAACTTCCCGATAGTCCAAAAATTGGAAAAGCATTTTTGCATAAGATTTGGATGGTTTCGATGTTGGTCAGATTTAGGGATTTCTTCTTTGGGTAAAGCTTCGATGCGCCGTCACTCTGGAAGCATGTAGCACGGCATGGAGGCCACGATTGCTTTGGTTAGGGTTCGCGATTTGGACATTCGAGATATTCTATTCGGAACTATAGCTTGCGGGAGGATTATTGTTTCACATCGATTCTAGAATTGAAGGCAACAAGTCGTTATCAGGAATGATCGGCTTCATGTTGGGCCAGCTTCTACCTTATGCTAAATTGACCATCACTATCTGCAAATCTCCTAGCAGTTGGTAAGAGTTTTCTTTTTTTTCACGGCATGGGCTTTGTTGAAAATCCATTCATCGTCTATTCTTCATGCTTCTCTATGTTTGCTAGCCAAAATTCTTACGGTATGAGATGAAGCATCGAGAGCATTTCTTATGTTAAAATTTCATTTTAGGTGTTGCAAAATGCACAGGCTATGTTTTTGATGCTTAGAAAATGGCGGTTCGTTCGATACTATCTAGCGTCCACGCCAAAGAAAACATTCTCCACAAATTTTATAGGTGAGTCATTTTTGCTGTTTTTATCTCTATATTTATATGATTCAAACTATATTTGAACGCCGTTGAAATACTGGCATTCTTAAGCTGAAAGCATGCCTATTACCCCTACAGTCGTGTTTATGATGTTAGCTTTTGACATTATTCATCCGGGGTTGTCCTTCTGACTTACTTGATTGAAGATATATTTGAGAACGATCTTGATACTAGCTTAGTGGAATTTTATCCATGAATGTAAGTTTTACTTTGATCCGCACTAGAGTATTTGAGGAGAGTTAACTTATTTGTTATTCTTGCTATATTTTACTGCCCATGGGAAGTCTATATTCCTCAGGTACCATCATTGCTTATTCCTCAATTACCATCATTGCTCCTTCTGTAGAAAAGGAGTGTACCGCCGACAAACATCTCCATCATATATATTCTTATATGCCAATGCAGGAAACGACTCAATTTCCATTCTTTCCACAAGGTAAATTAGCTATATATTGATGAGTCTCAATCACTATTTCTTTGTTCAATCATTATGGTGACAATCTGCGATTTGGGCCATAACAAAGGTATCCACTTGCATTTTGTAACTGACGGAAAAGCTTCAATCTAGAACTTTTATGAGTCGTTTCTTCCATATTTTTGTTACGAAAAGGAGTTTCATTATAGAAGATTAATAAAGCGTGCCATGTCAATGAAGGTATGCTTTTGGTCTTTGGAAGCTTTTTCCACGGCAATGTCTCTTGGTATATTAAAGTCTACATGCAAGAGAACCAAAGCTTCCAACGGCATCTAACATCTTACTTTTTGGTGTCAAATCAAAAGGCTTGGTTAGGGGTTTGCATACGATTCTCCAATCACTTTGTTTTTCCAGGTAAGTCCACTTCTTTTCCATTTAACAAAGCTTTCAATGGCATCCACATCTTATTTTTTAGGGTCAAATCAAAAGGCTTGATTAGGGATTTGCATACCATTCTTCAATCACTTTTTGTTTTTTCCAGGTAAGTCCAGCATTTTTTCCATTCAATTCACGTGCTGCTTAAGTTTCTATGGTTTCTTTGTGTCCCATGTTCATGATTATCCAAAAGAGGCATACACTTTCTTTTATTGGGCTGCCTCTCTTTCTTGATGTGCATGTCGTCTTGCAATTTCACCGTTTGTATTTTTAGGCAAGTCTACTTTTCTTTACATTCAGGTACATAAAATAGTTCAAATCCTTCACAGGCCACTTATGATTTCTTTCCTTTTTCTTGCATATATACTAAGCCAGAAGGTTATTTCCAAATTATCCAAAAAGCCGTGCATTACTACCTCTCTTTCTTGCTGTGCATGTGGGCATCATTTTTGTTTTGCAAGTAAGGAATGAAAATTTACCATCACATTCTTGGCCTACGTTGCTGTCATAACAGATAACAGTAAAGCCACAAATCTAAATAATAGGTGTTCACTTCCAGATTTGTGCTCTATCCTAAGACTACAGGATTAATCATGCATCATCGAAGAAGATGCAAAAACTCCTATCGCCTTTGTCCACAACGTATACCTCATCGAAGATACCATTGTGGATATCTATACAAAAATTGAGGGCATAGAGAAGGCTGTAGAAGTTTCTCAAGATTTGCCAAGAACAGCTATGATCTCATACGGTAAGTTTTCCCCTTGAATTATTTGTCTTCCCATACCATACCATGATTGCTCATACTCGGCATTCTTCTTAGGTGTTTTGATACATTAGCACATTGACTAGGATGAAGCCAGAATGGCAAGGTAAGTGCCCTCCAGACTTCATCATCCAATCATTATTCTTCTTTCTCTTACAGTATCAGTTTGACACTCTCGAAAATCACAGCATCAATGACAACATTTTGAATAACCTCTTCACAATGGCTGTTGCTTGATACAAAATATGGAGATCCGAAATATCCTTCAAATGGAGCAGAGAAGTCTGTTCTTTGAATAACCTCTGACAGTGATCAACATGGAATTTGCAGGGTGCTCAACTTCTGCTTCCAGCTTTTACCTAGGGTTTGCCTAATAAGCATTTTGAAGAGATCAAGGCCTAATGCATTTTCTAAGAAGCAGCAATAGTTATTCTCTAGGTAAGTGTTTACAAAGCTAGAATAGATTGCCGCTCCCACAGATCTTGAAGATATGAGTTACTCTTTCAGGATAAAAGATCTCAGAGCTGCACAAGGTCAGGTCTTAGGATTAAAAATATTATGCTGTTTTGGAGAGACTCAAATACTACACTTACCCTGTTCTAAGTATATGGCGAATCTTCCTTCACAGGCTGTCAAAGGCTTCGTTATATGTGGACATACTATTATTTTTATGCTGTTGCTACAGGAAGTTAATGCGGTAAGTTAATTCTGTTGTGTTTTCTCAATCCTTTGCTTCATCCAAATGCTTTTGGAGAGACCCTGTGTGCTTTGTGTAGATGCTTTTTAGATAGATAATATTTCGCAAATGATGTATAAGGAGTTTACAGTAGTGGATATACTAGAATAGTAATAGCTTTTATTTTGTGCAGGCCATTTCTACATATGTTCAGTTAGACCAGATAATCCTCAAGGCACCAAATCCAAAAGTTACCTACATGTGGAGCATCAGAATTCAATCAAGTACAATGCAACGTATTTCGTGATTTCATATCTTCTGTTTGACATGAAGACATCATAGCACATCGACTTCCATTTATTCCCAATATTAGATCAGTGAGCTCTACATTTTTTTGTGAAGAGATTTGTTTATTTATTCTTATTTTCTTTTGTCTCAGGTACATAGTGCGTAATCTTCAAAATGCGCCTACATCTTCGTTTTATGTTGTGTAATTCATTTCCATACTGTATCTGGATATGACCAAGTTGATATTCTATCTTATTCACATGTCTTATCAGTTCTCTAAGAAATATTATCCATGCATATACGCTCTGCTTCAATAAAAATTAGCAGAGGTGCACATTGCTATGGTATACAGTAATGTCCTATTGAAATGTGTCGTGACTTTTAGCAACCTTAATTAATCTGTTATCTAAATATTTCTCTTGCAGAGAATATGAGACCAGCATTCAACTCCAATGTTCTCGCGTAAACATTAATCCATTACAAACATTACTCCATTAGAGTTGGCATTAAGTTGAACGCATATCCACCTGACCACAACAGATAGTTACTGTAATTTGTAATTTCTAGCTTTTGTGAACATAACTACTGGGTTTATTGAACATCGAAAATACATCCTTGCCATACAGTTCTTTCTTAACATGGAAGAACATCTTCACATCGCCGATCTACAAATCATTCAGAATACACATTGCATTACACACAAGAAAAAAATTAGCATTTAAAGTTACACATTGCACTTTAAGCGTTTAATGCTTTCAAGTGCAGCATTCCCAATATTAGTCTTGATATTATCCAATAGGTTCACATCATCAACTTAATCTCTACATGCTAGCATGCCAAAATGTTTAAATAAGGACTACAATCCAAATTCACCTTAAATCAACCAACTTATACCACCCACTCCAACAACATAGTCCTTTATAATATACGGCCAGTCAATAACCTTCATGCCATTCGTATCGTCAAGCTAATATCCTAAATAATACCTACCACTCCTCATCCCTAACACACATTACCCCAACGTCATAGATTGCATTACTCTTCAAACTATTCCTCAACCACACATCAACAAATCACATCCTTACAAAAACACAACAAAATACAGCTATTCGTACATAATCCAACAAAAAACATTCATTGTTCTACCCAGCCATCACATGACCATCTCTTCAAATCTAGAAAAGCCCGGCAACGCCGGGCACCACACCTAGTTATTATTATTATTATTATTATTATTAATGATGTTGATGATGATGTTGTTGTTGTTGTTGTTGTTGTTGTTGTTGTTGTTGTTGTTGTTGTTGTTGTTGTTGTTGTTGTTGTTGTTGTTGTTGTTGTTGTTGTTGTTGTTGTTGTTGTTGTTGTTGTTGTTGTTGTTGTTGTTGTTGTTGTTGTTGTGACACTTTATCTGAAAGACTAGCCTATCCACGTGTCTGAATATTTGACATGAACACTCAACATGCTGTAAGATTTTGATCTAAAGAAAGGAACGATTGAAAAAAATAAGAAAGTTGTGCCTCTTGGAAACATTGCATTGGCATCAAATGCTCTTATTGGTGCTTTGTCATGTTACATTTTATGTTGTGTCGTTTCTTCCCTTGGTTTTTGATATTTTGGATGTGGTGGAAGTTCTGTCTTTATTCTAGTATCATGCCTGCACCATGTCGTTTTTGCTCTCCATTGCTATTCTTTCCTTCTCTGATTCGAATGGCTACAACCTAAGTTTCAACTTTTTCTAGCATAACAGGCTTTGCTGCTTGCAGAGTTCATGGTCACCACCGAGGCTCTTGCCATAATGGAAACGTCTTTCCTTGTTTTGCTTTCAATGATAGAAAAGGAGCTCAAAGGAGCCAAATATAGTTGCAGTAAAGGTAGGCCGCCTCTTCATTTCTTATCCTTGTCATTTATTTCATTACATTGTTGCACTTTGCCAAAGTTTTAAAGCAACACACTTTTACTAAGAAATCAATTCTTAGTAAAGAATATGGCCTTGAACACACCGTGAACATTTAATTTCATTGAAAATCATGTAGATATATGGGAGTGACAAGCATAAACTGTGTCAAATGGACGCTTTACTAGTAATTGAAGGTGGTAAATGCTCGTCTTAAAACCATTTTGTCTCCATCAGTCATTTGTATTGTACATGATAGAGTAAAGTCACGAGGATATCGAAGAGTAAAACTCCATATGATTTATGTCCTTTGACTATGATTGCATACCTCAACATGAGGTTGGAAAGCATGCTATATTAGGGTGCTATATTATCCATCTTAAATCACAGCCATGGAACCAAACTTGTCACAATCCTTTGCAGACATAGTTCCTTCATCCATATGGATTCTATCAACAAGTCCAAAAGCCTTAAAACTTCACTTCAATATGTCATTCCAGAATCCAACTCTAGCAACAAATTCTACTTGTCAATCAAGCAGAATACATCAAAGATAAGATCATGACTTTGCATGTCTCTTTGAAGGTTGTGATATCAACATGTTTCATTGGTCTCTAGCGAAATAGACATCGTTGTTTGATATCCTCTATAGGTATTACCCAACTTACGTTGCAGCTATTATATGCATTGAAACTAACCCTGCAACCACAAGCCACTCAAATTCAAAAGCAAAGTGCAACAAGCTTAGAAATTCCATAATGTCCTTCCAACCTATTGTTAAAATTTGTAATAAAGAAGGAAATACAACAAAACAAGTCCCTTCTTCAGGAATTCTGCATCCTGAGTTCAATTGCTTTACTAGTCATTTTGTACTTTGAGCAAAAGAGAATACGTCACAATATTTTTGTAGAAGAAGTAGCAATAAAATGTAGCCTACTGAGAAAGACCATGTTCTTGAGACTGTTTTATGTTCGTACTATAACTTGCCAATGAGACTCATCATTATATAATAATTGGCAGTGCCATCGGTGCATCAGCTATTGATGTGAAGTCTTTGTCAAGAAGGCTGTATTATTCACGATTCCTGCTGCTTCCTCATAGCTATTCAACTCTTTTTTCTTGGCATATAGCTGAATCTAATATGTCTTTAGGAAGAAATAGCTGGATGTTGTTAATATTCTTAATGAATATGTCATTCATTATATTATTTAAATGTATGTCCAGCCATCAGTCTTTGCAACTTCTTTGCAGTGTAAATGCTTGGCAAAAATATATATAGTTGTTCTCCAGCGTACATTGCACATTCCAAATTAAGTTGTTTTTGCAAGCCACCCAAAGCGTTCCGTGCTTCAATATGGCAATTCCAATCCATTGTAGCGGAAATAACAACAAGGGATATTCAACCTGGACAACCCTGCCAGTAAGTGGGTTACATCTTGAGTTGAATTGCTTTACGTCTCAATTTGTACTTTTCGACACAAGAGGGCACATTGTCCTGGAGAATAAATAAACATGTCTTGATAAATTTAGCCATATAATATAGCTTATTGTATACGACGTCTTGAGACTATTTTATGCCCATAGCATAGCTTAAGCATAATTTCATTATATATGGACTTTCTTTGAGTCCATATGACTCTGAAATGATGGCTAATTTTTAGAATATTGCATTTTTTTTATTATAACGATGCATTTTTTTTTAGAATCGTGCAGGTAGGTCAGCTGGCAGGCATTGTGTCAATTGGGACACGAAAGATAAATCCAAGACGGTGTTCTGGAAAAGCGCCCTCATAACCGGAGGTGTGCTACTTAAGGCGAGGTTCCGTAAATCTGGTTTTCCTAGATTCATCTCAGGACACTCAAAATGATTGAAACGAGGTGCAGATATGGAATTACAATGAGCGAAATGCAGTCCCATATTAGTGAACCAATCTTAGCGCATGCGAATCAATTGCAGCTGGAGGCGCAAAACGAGATAAACAGGCATGGAAAGAAAGAGATCGGTGCTTAAGTCAGGAAGCTCCTCCATGGGGAAGGGTTGGCACGAGTAAAAAATGACGAAGATCATGTCAGTAGGGCCGAGCTTGAGGACTACCTCATATCACTGAAATGCCATATTTACCGGGCAAAGGCACTGAAGAGGCTACTGAAAACGGAGAACGTCTGGATGCACAACACGTTCAGACCGCTATTTAAAAAGCTTTATAAGAAGCAGAAAAGGTAGCGTGAAGCTTTGGCAATCAAGCTCATCAACAACACTACTCACTATGTCCGAGACTTGGATGACTGGATGGATCTGTTTAGCCGAAGTAGCATTGAGGAATTCGATCTGAGGGATCTTATTCAGGTTGAACTGGGCATTGACTAAAACTTTGCTCTCTGATATTATCTATTATCTCTCTTTATGTATGTGTTGCTTTAGCTATGTCCAGGCATATTGCGGGGTCTATGTACTTCTTTTCTATATAAACTAGTGACGGTGCCCAACATTGCCGGGCATAAGTTGAAAGTCGTCAAATGTTTTGACCGCAATGAGAAAAGCATGCAGTAAATAACGATGTTGAGCATTGTTGGGCTTTACTTAGAAACATGCAAATGATGCATAGTTGGGCCCTACACTACACTTAATCTCGACCCTCCATTGCACCAGTTAAGCTCGACCCTCTATTGCACCACTTAATCTTGGCCTTTAAGAAGGCCTCCACCACCTCTTCATCTCAAGTCGTTTTTCTTGAGAAGTTGAAAAACGACTTGAGAAGTAGGTTACACATGATAAAACACAAAGGTAGGTTGTACACAGAACAATTTTTAAATGTCTAAGGTGGCATACTATAATCGAGCGTCCATATCTGGGTTTTTTAATGGGAAGTTCTTTGCTTGTTTTCAATTTGAAGTTGAAATTGTGATGAAAGCCCTCATATCATGTCTACATTGCTTGTTAAGTTCAAAATGCGATGAAAGGCCTCATCTCATGTTTACATTGCTTGCTTTTAACTTGAAGTACAGAATGTGATGAAAAGCCTCATATCATGTTTATAATGTCTAACATACGACATCATTGTTTAATTCCCATGCATTGAATATTTCCTTGGGCCATTGCAAATTATAAGCAGCATTTGAAAATTAGAATCATTGTTATTCAGTGAGTGAGAACCAACATCGCATTAAGCAAGAGTTTGCAACCTCCGTCTCTTATGGTATGTCTCATCTCCGGAGACTCATTAAGCAAGAGTTTGCAACCTCCTGCATCGCCATTATTTGAACATCAAATGGCACTACTTGTTAGTATGAGAACATTCTAGATTGTTGCTCACCCTTATCTTAACATTTGAACACACAACGAATAAGGCACTTGATGAGGAAGAGGTATAAGAAAAATAAAAAAGGTAAACATCGTGCTATAAATCTCAAAATAAAAGGATTACACTTCAAGGTTGGCATAGAGGAACCAAAGCAGTACCACCTCACAATTGGTATAGGCCTGGCTTATCTGCTACCAATTTACATCTTGGCATTTGTTAGCCACTTGAGTACTCAAAGGCAGTAGAACAAGAAGTACTGGAAGAATATCAAATGTCTTGCAAGACCATAACTCAATTGCAAAGACAATATAGCATCAGCAAGCTTCTAGACCGCGAGGGTTCATTCATCCGGTCCTTAAAATAAGAAGAGGAAACTGGAACAATGGGATCAATTTGCATTGCATATTATTATTTTATAAAATAATGCAGTCAAAGCTTTAGATATTATCACAACAAAACATTCTTGAATGTGCAGAATGGCTAATACTTCTTATCTTTTAGAAACATAGGACAAAGATATTCAATCGTCTTAGTCAATATTTTCTTTCTAAATCACACAATACATTGAGATTGAATGTGCATTTATACAACTTTGGAGACTTCCTTGAAATGCCCGCATCAAAACAAATAATTCACATCTTGTAATGAATGAAGAAAGTACAAAATGATTGGTCTGCAGACATACCATAGAATATAGAAGCTTTGCAGCTGCCAGAAAACCTTATGTCTTCCCTCTGGTGCAAGAATCAATATATACTCTCTAGCTAATCCAAGACAATAGAAAAGAAACAATAATGCAAATCAGTCATAATACATGCAGCATTTGGAACAAAAGTCATATCATAAAAGCGGTGAACATGGATTGTTATAAATAGTCCTAGGCAGCCAAAAAACATATCTCAATCTTTCATATTGAGAAATCTCGTTATTTATATGCTTCACTTTTGAACATTTTGTATTCTGGATGAAGGGAGAAACTGTATTCTGTGAAATAACTGAAGAAACCCAGATTTTAAGACCCAAAAATCTGCCAGATCCAATGGCTATTTAGGAAAGCTTTGAAGTACAAAATTGAATACCATGATACTAACGAAAATTTTGAATACCTTGGAATCATCCAAGCCTTTTCCCCTGCCTACTCTTTCATCCATACCATGGCTTCAATAAGGTAGCAAGATACGTAGCCTTGCATCACGGACATGGAAATAACATAAAAGATCAAAAGGCTGACAACCTCTTTGTTTGGATGATGCAAACTTTGAAAGAAATGGGAAGCACCTTACTTCTAGGCTTGTTTACAATGTCCAATGGAAGTTGCCCCTTTACAGCACCTCTGCAGGGTAGGTGCAATGATCATCATAAAAAAGGTCAAGTGCATTGATCAAGTCTACCTATGTAATAATATAAATGGGATATGAACGCCCTGTATTTATTCCATACAACCCAGCCTTCAGACCTGCTCCATGCTTCATCCTTATATATCCCTTTTCTCCCCATCTGCCCCCCCATGAATTCCTCACAATCTAATATTCCCTCTGTCCCATCAGGCATGGATAAGCAAGCCTAAATGCACAAAATCATCCCCATATTTGTTGCGTTTAGAAAATAATTTGCAACTCCAGAGTAAGCTTTCTTGCTTCATGTGTTTTAGCTTAAAGTCTTGAGGTTTTCGATTTGTATCCAAGGCCAACATTGTTCCCAATCCAAGAAAATGTCACCATATCTTAAAAGTCTTGCTGAATTGAGATCAAGGGCTACTACCTACTGCCAATCCTAGCAAGGGATATACTACTTACTGCCAAGCTTTTGCATATTCGAACTCAAAATTCATAACTACGCACCTGGGTGTCCTACTCATAGCTTCCGTCAAATACCGAAAGAAGATATGTGGCAATATCTAAAACTTGAAAAAAAAAAGGGTTTAAAAGGAACAACAATATTTTGGGAAAACAGACTACAAACATAACTTCCCATCATCACACATAAAAATTGCGAAGTGCTAACCATATTTGAGTAGATATAGCATGTATAATAGAAATCATAATTGTGTCTATTAAAAAGACAGAAATTCAGCAAGGTCATCATACAAAAGAAGAAGGATGTTGCAGAGGAGGAAGAGGAACCTGGCACCAAGAAAAGGAAGTTCAAGGAAGTTCCATCATATTCCTACCACATAGTGTTCAGTCCTGATCATGTGTGGGACAAATGGAATGAGGTGTGGAACAAGTGGACAGGAGAGCTTGTAGGAAAAGCAGGGAAACTTGAGAAAGGATCCCTTGAAGATTTTACAGTTACAGACTTGAGGAGTGCACAGGGGTTAAGGGAAGAAGAAATTCTCAAGGTGCTCCAGTCTGTTATAGATGGACAAGTCTTTGTGAAAAAGGTCTCAAAACTCAAAGAGGTACCATCCTTTCCAGAGGCCTGCAAGTCCATGAAAGACCTCCGTGTCATGAGGGAGGCCATTTCAAAGGAGCTCTTTGAGATGTCTGGAATACAGAACCTATCTGAGCAAGGTATCTTGGACATGATGAAAATAACAGATGAAGACCTGCTCAGGTACTCGAAGTGGTCGCCTGTATTTATTCAAGCATATAAATCCAGGAACAAGGAAAAACCAGCCCATCTACCATCAAAGGTCCGTGTGGAGCTGAGGTGCAGAGTTAGTGGGGACTTGGACATTCTTGAGACTGTATCAGAAACCTACATAGTGAAGTCCTGTCAGGGTTCTCTGGTTGTTACCACCCAGACTATTCCAAAGAAAGCTTCATTGTTTGTGGTGGACTGTCGGACATACCATCAGGATATAGTTTACTCGACATCTCTATGCTCTCAAATTGTCTCAAGCAAACCACCCAAGAGTACATCACACTTGTGTTCCTATCTGAACCTGCAGAGGAATATCCAAAGATCTTGCAGGCCACCACTCAGATAGAGGCCAATATGAGTGTGCGCCACGGGGTGCTGGTAGATGGGACGCCTGCTAAGAACAGTTATGTCACTCATGGCATAACAATGATCACTAACGTGATCATAAATAAAGTAGAGGGCGTGGTTTACGAGGCACACAAGTATGGTCGCCAAAAGCTTTCTGAGCCGATACCCAGATTTACAGAGAAGGAGAGCTTGGATAATTACAGCTGGACCGATGAGCTTACTCCTAACCTGACCACTGAGGAATGTGAGAAGGAATTAGAGTACAAACAGGTTGTGTTACGCCCAAAATGTTTTGCAGACCATTGTAAATAATTTGCATGCATGTCGTTGTGGGCGAACAAATTGAATTAATGCGTTTGGCATTAGAGTTATGGTGGCATGTTATTCTCTAGTCTAACTAGTTGTGGTGCACCACGACATGGTAGACTAGAATATGCCGTTGCCTGGTCATTGGATTTGGGAATGATCATATGGTGTTTGAAATGAGTTCCCTTCAATAAGGCAACTTATATATGTATGGTTAAGGTTGCAATATGTTTAATGGTTTAAAAAAACCATTGGACCATTTAAAGGTTAAATGGCTTTTAAGGTTATAAATATCTTAATTGGGTTAAAAACTATTGCACGTTAAAATGGTGAGCACCCCTTAAATCGGGGGATGCTACCAGCGCTGCTGTTGCAGCGATAGAGGTGGATATGGGGAAGACCTGGACCACCGAAGGTGGTTCCGACAGGGCCGCTTTGCTGCCAGGATACCGCCACGTGGCTCTGCCACGTTGGCAGGGGTTTCCAACAATGTGATAAGGCGGCAGAATATAGACAACCGGAATTGTTACAGAAGGAGGTGGCCGGAAAGGCTTGAAGGAAGGAGGTCGTCTTTTGCAAGGAGGTGGACGGATTTGAGGAAGCATCAAGCAATAATTGCTACTGGGGTAGCAAGGGAAGCTCTGGTTGCAGGTAAGCCACGAATTGGTTGAATCTGTTTGGATGGCAGAGCCATGATGGTAGTCGGTTGTATAACAACAGCCTTAAATAAATACCTGTGCAAATAAAGAGGTGCCAGTATGGTTTTTGCAGAGGACCTCTCTGAAAGAATGAAGGGCTTGCTTTAGAATGATGCTTGTGATGTCTCCCTTGAACTACCGAACCACTCCTTATAAAACCTTGTAGAATGATCTGGAGCTAATTCCAGGCTATGGTCTTGGCTGCCCTGGACAAGCGCCAGGATTGGCTATGGCTGGTGAGCGTAGCTGAAGAGCCAAGCGACTACAAGGCTGAGCCTCTGAAATAAGTCATTCTACAAGGATACTTGTGAGTGCTGATGAGGTGGGCGAAAGATATTGGTATGGGACAATATCCTACGTCTACCGACAGCCCAGTGAAAGCAGAGTATCCATTGTGGAGCGATGCTCCATTGTTGCAGTATCTAGGTGATACTGGGGTGAGCACAGTAAGTGCTACCCACGAGAGTTTTGTGCATGGCATAGTTATAGATGAACGTGGTTGTCTAGATAAGAACGAGAGGTGCTTGTGAGGTAAAGCTTGTCGCTGGTATGGGACAGTGGCATGCGGAACCAACAGTCGAGTAGCCGGCGTCCTTATAATGCTTGCAGTTTCTCCCTGATATTGGATCCACCAGCGCGGGGGTTCTAGACGACGTACTATCTAGATATGGCGGGGTGTGTCTGCTTGGCAGATGCTATGGTGCGTGTGGTAGACTCCATATGTGTGTTCTTGCAGTCCGTCAGTCATTGCTTCGTATTGACACTACTGGATAACTCTTATGCACGTTACTAACATGTGGAAGCTTGTGCAGGCTGTTTGATAGCTGGCGGAGCATACGTATGCATTTAGTTATCTTGTGTTGTCGTCTTGTTATCATATACGTGGTGTTCATGTATATAGCCTTTTGGGAGGCAGTACTTGTTCTGTGTACTTTGATGGTTGATGTGAATACAAATCGAAATTTTTGGTACTAAAATTTTGGTTCGTAACAGTGGTATCAGAGCCTATGTTGTGGCTTGGACCTTGAGTAGCTGAGATGGAGCACGGCGAGACTAGTGCAGACGCACATACTGTAGCGGGACAGACGACTCCTATGGAGGAGGAACTTGATGTATGAGGGCTAGCTGCTCGCGTACAAGAAACCCAGAAGAACCTGGAGACCATGCAGACGAAGTGGGGCGAGGACTTGTTGGGAGTGCAGCAGAGCCTCAAGGCTATATTGGATACTCAGACTGCTATGAGAACTGTATTGGAGACTCTTGTTGGCACAGATAACCTAGGGAAGTCTGCGGAGAAAGGGAAGTCTCCGGCAGTTGTGGTGGTGGACCCGGATGTACCTGATACTAGTGCTGCTGTGGAGCAGTCACTAAAGAGTTCTGGATTGAGCAAGGAGGACATCCGCAGTCTCGAGCGCACAAAGATCCCCGATTGGGATGGGAAGGGCACTGCTGAGGAGGCGATGGCTTGGATTGACAAGCTTGAGACCTTCTTTGAGGCTACCAATAAAGGGGATAAGGCGCGGTTGTTTATTGCACAGATGCGGCTGAAATCGGATGCCTATAGTTGGTGGAATGGCTCTACCATGAAGAAAGAGGTGAATACCTGGTCCGATTTCAGGAAGTACTTTATTGGGGCGTATGCACCTCAGCATGATGCTCGGGATGCGCTTGAAAAGCTGCGGTACTGTAAGCAGACAGGTTCTCTTAGCGCTTACATCAATAAGGTACGGGGTTATATCCACAGGGTTGGGGACTTGTCTGAGGCTCGGCAGGCTGATTTCTTCCTAGGTGGCCTATCCAGTGTTGCTCTCAAGAAGCAGATAATCGGGTTGAAGACCGAGGATTTTGAGAGGGCAACGATGTTGGCTCGTCCACTTGGGGAAGAGGATGAGTCCTTTAAGAAGACGTCCCGGAAGTTCTCAAAGAAGAAAAATAGGTTTTTCAAGAAGAAGAACTCTGAAAAGTCTGAGCAGCCTAAGTCTAAGTCTGCAGGTATAGAGTCCAAGAAGCGTAATGCGGACTCTAAGTCCGGTGGTCCGAGGAAGGGGATTTTCTGCTATAGGTGTGGAGAGCCTGGGCACATTAGTCGTGAATGCTCTCAGCCACAGAACAAGAAAGCTGATAACACGGAAGCAAACGTGACTGAAAAGGCTGAAGAAGTATTGGAATCTAAGACGGTTTCAGCCACTGCCATGGAAGAGATGTGCGTGCTAGACAAGCCCGCAAGCAAGGATATCATGGACATGTTTGTTGGACGAGTGATTAGATTCTTGGGCAGAATCATGGACCTAAATGTTGTTGTATTATTGGATTGTGGTTCTTCTGACATGTTTATATCTTCTAAGTTGGTGGAAGAACTGCACCTACCTTGTGTAAAGACTAATAAGTACAAGGTAGATGAGCCTTTTGTGAATGATTCTCAGGTGGAGGATCGTAAAGCTGTTGGGGTGCCCTTGTGTATTCAAGGCTACCAGGAAAAGCTTGATTTTGGCCTCTTGGATGTTGGGCGGTATGATGTGGTGCTGGGGATAATATGGTCGGGTTAAGCCTACTGCAATAGATTGGAACACTCATCAGGTGACACTGAAGCACGATGGACGGGAGATCTATCTACAGGGGAGTCCTTTGACGGGAGCTTCCAAGATCGTGTCGTCGCTTCAGGTCAAGAAACTGGTACGTAAATCTTCCAATCAATGTTTTCTTCTATTTATTGATGAATGTTATCCTGCTTTGGAGTGCTGTCATATGAGTGCTGATAGTGAGGTCATAGAGAATTCAAAAGGCCAAAAAGAGTTGCAGGATCTGTTGTATGAATTTCAGGATGTGTTGCCTGAGAAACTGCCTGAAGGCCTTCCACCTAGTAAAGAGATTGAACATGAGATTGATTTAGAGCCTAGATCCAAACTCGTGTTTCGTAGCCCTTACAGATTGTCCATATTGGAACAAGAGGAGATAAAGAAGCAGGTTCATGAGCTGTTAGCCAAAGGGTTTGTGAGGCCTAGCAAATCCCCTTATGGTGCTCCTGTCATTCTAGTCAAGAAGAAGGACGGATCAATGCGAATGTGCATAGATTATCGTGCCTTGAATAAGATCACAATCAAGAATAGGTACCTCTTACCTAGGATTGATGAGATTATGGATAGATTAACAGGAGCTAAATATTTTTCTAAGTTGGATTTGCACAGTGGTTATCACTAGATAAGGGTGAAGGGGTTGGATGTACATAAGACTACCTTCAGGACCACCTTTGGTCATTTTGAATTTTTGGTGATGCCTTTTGGACTAACGAATGCTCCTGCTACTTTTTCCAGAATGATGAATGAGGTTTTTGCAGGATGTCTTGATACTTTTGTTGAAGTATTTTTAGATGATATCCTGGTGTATAGCAAAACCTTAGAGAAGCATTTGAATCATTTGCGCTCTGTGTTAACTCTGCTCAGACAGCATAAATTGTATGCAAAGATGTCGAAGTGTGAATTTTTGAAAGCACGGGTGGAATGTTTGGGCCACATAGTATCTGCTGAAGGTGTAGCTGTAGATCCCAAGAAGACGGAGGCAATTCAATCTTGGCCTGTGCCAAAGAATGTATCTGAGTTGCATAGTTTCTTGGGATTGGCCAGTTATTATCGCAGATTTGTCTGGAAATTTGCCAAGATTGCAGCTGCTTTGACTATGTTGTTGAAAAACTAATGTCCAGTGGCAATGGACGGCTAAGCAGCAGCAGGCAATGGATATGCTAAAGAGGTTGCTAACCTCGGCACCTATTCTGTTGATTCCAAACATGAGTAAACCTTATGAGGTTTCAGGTTTACACGGACGCATGTGGTTATGCCATTGGTGCTGTTCTCATGCAGGATGGGAGGGTGGTGGCATATGAAAGTCGCCAATTCAATGCTACTGAGAAGAACTATTCAACCTATGAGCAGGGGTTACTGGCAATGGTTCATGCGCTCAAAGTCTGAAAACATTATCTCCGCAATAAGTGTGAGTTTGTGGTCTATATTGATCATAAACCCTTGAAGTTCCTGCAGAGCCAGGCCCAGGTAAGTCCAAGACAAGCAAGATGGTTGGACTTTCTTTCTCAATTTCATTTTCATGTTGAACATCTTCCCGGGAAAAAGAATCATGTTGCTGATGCTCTTTCTAGGGTTCGGGAAGTGAATGTGATGGTTCAATGTGAAATTGCTTTGGTGTCACAGATTAGACAAGCATATGACTTGGATGCCTATATTTCGAATATGTAGCATCTGTCCAAGTTACCTGATGCTTGGGATATCCAGAATGGGCTCTGGTATCATAAGAGACGTATTTATGTTCCTGCTGTGGACACTTTGAGAAAGCAAATATTGAGCGAATTTCATGATGCACCTTATGCTGGGCTCAAGAGAATGTTTTACTGGCCTAGCTTGAAAGAGGACATGCAGGAATATGTGAAAGTTTGTGAGACTTGTCAGCAGGTTAAAGTGGGTCGAGGCAAGACTCCAGGGCTATTGCAACCTCTGCCGTGCCAGAGAAGAGGTGGAGTGAAATCTCTATGGATTTCATTGTGAAGTTGCCTCGTACTGTGCATCACTATACCCAGATACTTGTCATTGTGTATAGGTTGACGAAGTATGCACGCTTTATACCTCTGACAAAGAATGCTGATGGCTTGGCAGTGGCCAAGGCTTATATGCAGCATGTATTTCCTATTTTTGGATTACCCAAAGCTATTGTAAGCGATCGAGATATGAAATTCACTGGGAATTTCTCGCGTGAATTGTTCTCTGCATTAAAATGCACTCTTCAGTTCTCTAGTGGAGATTTCCGGAAACGGATGGGCAAACTGAAAGAGTGAATCAGATTCTGGAGGATATGCTGAGATCTTATGTGGCCACTCAGCAATCCAGATGAGGGGACTATTTGCCAATTGTGGAGTTTGCTTACAATAATGGGTTCCAACAGAGCATCAAAACTAGTCCGTTTGTGGCTATGTTTGGGAGAAATCCCAGAGGACCTGTATCGCTTGGTTTTGATGGGCTGAAAACTGATGCTGCTATAAGTATGCTTGAAGGCATGGACGTGACACTTGGGTTGTGTCAATTGCATATGAGATAGGCCCAGGATCGGGCAAGGGCACGTGCCAATTTGTCGAGAGCCCCGATCGAGCTGCATGAGGGTCAGATGGTGTACCTTCGTGTAGTGTTCCCTGCAAATCTGAAAAGAAAAGCAATATTGCCATTGCTTGCAGGAAAGAAACCAAAGCTCTCCCCAAGATACAGTGGTCCTTATAAGACTTTGAAGAAATATAGTGATGTTGCCTTCAAGTTGCAACTTCCACCGAATGTGGACATTCATCTGGTTTTCTATATGAGCCAGTTGCGATCAGCTCTGGGGAAAGCTGCGAATGTTGTGCCTTCTCAGGAACACATGGTGGAGTTGGATAGAATTCCTACCCCTGAAAGAATACTGAATTCCCAGATAGTGCAGATCCGCCAAAGAGACCAGATGGAATTTCTGGTGAAATGGAAACATAGACCTGTCTCAGAGGTGACATGGGAGAGTCGTCGTTTCATGACTTAATATCCGGATGTTATGGCTCAATGATGAGCTGATTCTTGAGGACAAGAATCCCCGTGTGGGGGGTTGGGGAGAGAGGGAGGACAAAGTAATGTTTCGCCCAAAATGTTTTGCAGACCATTGTAAATAATTTGCATGCATGTCGTTGTGGGCGAACAAATTGAATTAATGCGTTTGGCATTAGAGTTATGGTCGCATGTTATTCTCTAGTCTAACTAGTTGTGGTGCACCACGGCATGGTAGACTAGAATATGACGTTGCCTGGTCATTGGATTTGGGAATGATCATATGGTGTTTGAAATGAGTTCCCTTCAACAAGGCAACTTATATATGTATGGTTAAGGTTGCAATATGTTTAATGGTTTAAAAGAACCATTGGACCATTTAAAGGTTAAATGGCTTTTAAGGTTATAAATATCTTAATTGGGTTAAAAACTATTGCACGTTAAAATGGTGAGCACCCCTTAAATCGGGGGATGCCACCAGCGGATGCTGTTGCAGCGATAGAGGTCGATATGGGGAAGACCTGGACCACCGAAGGTGGTTCCGACAGGGCCGCTTTGCTGCCAGGATACCCCTACGTGGCTCTGCCACGTTGGCAGGGGTTTCCAACAATGTGATAAAATGGCAGAATACAGACAACCGAAATTGTTACAGAAGGAGGTGGCCAGAAAGGCTTGAAGGAAGGAGGTCGTCTTTTGCAAGGAGGTGGACGGATTTGAGGAAGCATCAAGCAATAATTGCTACTGGGGTAGCAAGGGAAGCTCTGGTTGCAGGTAAGCCACGAATTGGTTGAATCCGTTTGGATGGCAGAGCCATGATGGTAGTCGGTTGTATAACAATAGCCTTAAATAAATACCTGTGCAAATAAAGAGGTGCCAGTATGTTTTTCGCAGAGGACCTCTCTGAAAGAATGAAGGGCTTGCTTTAGAATGATGATTGTGATGTCTCCCTTGAACTACCGAACCACTCCTTGTAAAACTGGAGCTAATTCCAGGCTATGGTCTTGGCTGCCCTGGACAAGCGCCAGGATTGGCTATGGCTGGTGATTACTGGCTTAGCTGAAGAGCCAAGCGACTACAAGTCTGGGCCTCTGAAATAAGTCATTCCTTCTGTGAACAAGCTTGTGTTCCTTTATAGGATATTTGTGAGTGCTGGTGAGGTGGGCGAAAGATATTGATATGGGACAATATCCTACGTCTACCGACAGCCCAGTGAAAGCAGAGTATCCATTGTGGAGCGATGCTCCATTGTTGCAGTATCTAGGTGATACTGGGGTGAGCACAGTAAGTGCTACCCACGGGAGTTTTGTGCATGGCATAGTTATGGATGAGTGTGGTTGTCTAGATAAGAATGAGAGGTGCTTGTGAGGAAAAGCTTGTCGCTGGTATGGGACAGTGGCATGCGGAACCAACAGTCGAGTAGCCGATGTCCTTATAATGCTTGCAGTTTCTCCCTGATATTGGATCCACCAGCGCGGGGGTTCTAGACGACGTACTGTCTAGATATGGCGGGGTGTGTCTGCTTGGCAGATGCTATGGTGCGTGTGGTGGATTCCATATGTGTGTTCTTGCAGTCCGTCAGTCATTGCTTCGTATTGACACTACTGGATAACTCTTATGCATGTTACTAACACGTGGAAGCTTGTGCAGGTTGTTTGATAGCTGGCGGAGCGTACGTGTGCATTTAGTTATCTTGTGTTGTCGTCTTGTTATCTGTATACGTGGCGTTCATGTATATAGCCTCGTGGGAGGCAGTACTTGTTCTGTGTACTTTGATGGTTGATGTGAATACAAATCGAAATTTTTGGTACTAAAATTTTGGTTCGTAACAGGTTGGCCTGAAGGGAGGTGCAGTGAACAAGTATAGACTAAGCTCGAACTTGGCTTTCTACCTCGTGGATACATTTGTACCCAAGTGAGGCTTAGTCTGTGACTACTTTGTCAATGGTAGGGTTGGGCATGAAGCTCTAGCCAATGGCAGAAAAGTTCAAAGCTGGGTGGCCACTGAGCAGTAGAAAGAGTCTCTAGAGCTGTATGATCCTGATGTGGAGAAGCATTATCTGACATATCAAGGGAAGCAAGCAGAGAGGGAGAATCGGCAAGGTCAAAACGATGCAAAGAGGGAGAGAAAGAAGAAGGAGGCAGAGCAAGAGTCTGAGGAGGAGGATGCAGGGGATGGCACTTCAGAAGAAACTGTCTCTGATGAGGAGTCTGGTTCAGAAGAAAGTGAAACTGAATCACGAAGTCCACCACCAAAGTCGCCACCAATCATGGATCTACAGACTCAGGAGAAGTTGGCAAAGACCTTATCAGAAGAGGAGAAAATTCTTGATGTAAATCCACAGGAACCAGATATGCAGAATACTTCTGTTCTTCCTGAACAAACCAGGGATAGGTTCTGTACGTACGAAATTATTTTTCCAAACGTATGAAGTCCAAAAATACATATTTTTAGGTTAAATACGTATTTTTCGTATTTTTAACCTACCGGCCGGAAAAAATTTTTTTCACAAAAGCGAAACCTTCGGTTTAAACTGAGCGCCCGGCGTAAGTTTAACTGAAGGTTTCGCTTACGCAAAAATTCAAAAAAAAAAAACCTAGACAGCACTAGCCTTGACAAAAGCCATACTAGCCACTTCTACATACCTCGGTCAATCCCTTGGTATTGTTATCTATCCGTACATAAAACCATTTAGGTCAAAGACGGCACATCCAATCCTTGAGCACACAGGAGAATCAACAAGATAAACTTTTATTCAAATCCTTAGAAAAACAGGGACCTCCCAAATGAAGGTCCAATGACAACATAAAATTGAGCCTCAAGTAAAAATATTTCTTTCTGTCCAACCACTTTGTAACAAAGATCAAAGCCAAAGTATCCAAAGGGGACCAGTAAATTATTTGCATAAGCAACAAAATAGTAAATATTTCAGACCTTTCCATAGAATAAGAAACAATCATTTTTATCCCATGTCTTTTGGTATATGTCTTTTGTTATAGTAATAATTTACATAAGCAACAAAATAGTAAATATTTCAGACCTTTCCATAGAATAAGAAACAATCATTTTTATCCCATGTCTTTTGGTATATGTCTTTTGTTATAGTAATAATTTACATAAGCAACAAAATAGTAAATATTTCAGACCTTTCCATAGAATAAGAAACAATCATTTTTATCCCATGTCTTTTGGTATATGTCTTTTGGTATAGTAATCAATCTTCCTTATCTTTGGATTACTCAACCAGGCAGAACTCGTAAGGTGTCTTGTTATGCAATTTCAACTTCAGAAATGTAAGCATTGTGCTCAAATTTATTCATTTCAAGAAAGTTAGAGAAGTAGAGAATACTTATCTCAATATTTAGAACCACATTTTAGCATGGTCTTGACCTGAAAAATAACATCGTACCATAGGTGGAGTTCTGGTTACCTGCACCCAACCATGTCAAAGTTAGCAATAAACTTGGTAACCAGACAAGGGATGACAGGTAAGCTATAGAACACCACGGCTTATCGCCTTTCACCTTTGGTCTCAGTGGACGATAAAAAAACTATTCTATTCTATTCTTAATGTCTTAGTAGAAATTGATCAAACATAAAGAGTACCAAATAGGAATGAAGAATGGAAAATGAAAGATCAAGAAATTTGACTTGCAATATATACTTTTAGCCTATCAGAAGAGGCATAAACCAACTAATAGAGCCACACGAAGGCGGTTTGAATTGCTAAAGCAACAAAGTACATAACACTCACAAGAACATGACTGATTTCATGATGCACAAGAAGAAATATGAACATAGGCATAATGCCTTGTAGCAATAGTCTGAAAACTTCATAAAATATATAGCTATCAAAGCCTTATCCTTACGTATGCTGCATGCTAAATAGCGAAATGCAAATCCATGTAAATTTAACAAATTAAATCTGCAGATTGTATGTGCCACAAAGGATATGTTTTGCTTCACATATCTAATAAGAAGTCATTTGAAAAGCATGCTCCAAGTAAAAACAATAATTGGTAGACTTGGTATGAAGTCTTTGATTTGCAAAAAGCTGGTTGAGAAGCTCGTTGCAGATAATGTGCCATCAGTTGTAGGGCCATCTAACTCTGCCCTTGTTGCTTGTATGCAAACATAACTTGCTGGCCAAGCAGTATAGACCACAAAACTTCTTAGAATAAGTGCTCCATCGCCAATATAAGATATAGACGAGCTGGATGGATTAGATGTACAGCTATCTAGTAGCAGTTTACTGGTGCAACAGTGGCATCCAAGTAGAAAAGGCCCATGATTAAACTTATAAGCAATCACAAAGATGCCAAGAGGAAGAAAATACACCGAGCTTTGCAAAAGGGTAGTCTCTGCATTGTCCTTGGGAGATCAACACAAAAGGTGCATGGTAACCTTGTAGCCTCTTGCGGCCTTGCTAGGGCATAGGAAATTTCGCGCCACAAAACGGTGCAACAGCAAAAATATATGGGTGATATCCTCTACTGTTATCAGCCATAGGGCAGCATGGAAGTAAAAAACATACCTTTATGCTCTTTGTATTGGGGCAACGAACCCAATATGTTGGGTTGCCAAATGCGCATTCAACCTTCATCAATTCTCCCTCTTTTAACAACGCACTTCAATTTCCTTGCAAGTAATACTAATCTCATGCTAATAATACATGCACGCAAGCCACATGGCAACCATGCATTAAAAAGGTCATGCAAAGTTAAATAATGCAACTTCCCTTGGAAGTCTAAATACATAACACGTTCAAGTGGTTCCTAGCATTAAGTATGGATTTCCAACATATGGCAAACAAGAGTTTAAAGAACCATTTTACCTTGTAGAGGCTATTTCTGAACTAAGCTTAGGCAATCCTAGCTTAGTCATGCATGTTCAAATATATATATAATAATAAAAAAAACCCTACCACCTACCGTAGAGTTAAGTTGACCCCAAAATAGGATAAGCTGTGTATAGGAAGGACTGACCCCTACCATTACAGCAGGGGTCAAGCTCAACCCCATATATAATTTACACCTTTTGAATAAAGATGGAAGCACCATTAGATGCGTAGGACTATTTCTAGTCATATTTGAGCCGAGTGGCTCTATAAAGATAACATGCCGAGTGGCATAAATGGGTATAACCCCTTTGCATATTAATCATCTTCAGATAATGATTTTGAAAAATCGAATACATAGAACCATTTCTCAAAACCTTGCACACGTTTAAAGGTTTTGCTTTTGACATAAGAGAGTTCATACCTTTTAATACATCAATTCTTTATCTCATAGTGGACTTGCCTCTTGTAACAAACTGCCCATCAATAATAGGTGTTATTGTACCTGTAAAGGTTTTCTCCTCCACTGTACACGTATACTCATCACTACATGAGTCCGCATATATAAAGGATCATGTCAATCATAAACTCATTAATTCATAAGAGCTCCAGTACAACAGATAAACTTGACTTTGGAGAATCTTGATAATTCATCCACGTGCTTCAAGGATAGATGCGACACTGGTAAAACCAATGAATAGAAGTATCTAAAAAAAACCCAGACAGCACTAGCCTTGACAAAAGCCATACTAGCCACTTCTACATACCTCGGTCAATCCCTTGGTATTGTTATCTATCCGTACATAAAACCATTTAGGTCAAAGACGGCACATCCAATCCTTGAGCACACAGGAGAATCAACAAGATAAACTTTTATTCAAATCCTTAGAAAAACAGGGACCTCCCAAATGAAGGTCCAATGACAACATAAAATTGAGCCTCAAGTAAAAATATTTCTTTCTGTCCAACCACTTTGTAACAAAGATCAAAGCCAAAGTATCCAAAGGGGACCAGTAAATTATTTGCATAAGCAACAAAATAGTAAATATTTCAGACCTTTCCATAGAATAAGAAACAATCATTTTTATCCCATGTCTTTTGGTATATGTCTTTTGTTATAGTAATAATTTACATAAGCAACAAAATAGTAAATATTTCAGACCTTTCCATAGAATAAGAAACAATCATTTTTATCCCATGTCTTTTGGTATATGTCTTTTGGTATAGTAATCAATCTTCCTTATCTTTGGATTACTCAACCAGGCAGAACTCGTAAGGTGTTTTGTTCTGCAATTTCAACTTCAGAAATGTAAGCATTGTGCTCAAATTTATTCATTTCAAGAAAGTTAGAGAAGTAGAGAATACTTATCTCAATATTTAGAACCACATTTTAGCATGGTCTTGACCTGAAAAATAACATCGTACCATCCTACAAAAATCAAAGGAGGTGGAGTTCTGGTTACCTGCACCCAACCATGTCAAAGTTAGCGATAAACTTGGTAACCAGACAAGGGATGACAGGTAAGCTATAGAACACCACGGCTTATCGCCTTTCACCTTAATGTCTTAGTAGAAATTGATCAAACATAAAGAGTACCAAATAGGAATGAAGAATGGAAAATGAAAGATCAAGAAATTTGACTTGCAATATATACTTTTAGCCTATCAGAAGAGGCATAAACCAACTAATAGAGCCACATGAAGGCGGTTTGAATGGCTAAAGCAACAAAGTACATAACACTCACAAGAACATGACTGATTTCGTGATGCACAAGAAAACATAGGCATAATGCCTTGTAGCAATAGTCTGAAAACTTTATAAATCATATAGCTACCAAAGCCTTATCCTTATGTATGTTGCATGCTAAATAGTGAAATGCAAATCCATGTAAATTTAACAAATTAAATCTGCAGATCGTATGTGCCACAAAGGATATGTTTTGCCTCACATATCTAATAAGAAGTCATTTGAAAAGCATGCTCCAAGTAAAAACAATAATCGGCAGACCTGGAATGAAGTCTTTGATTTGCAAAAAGCTGGTTGAGAAGCTCGTTGCAGATAATGTGCCATCAGTTGTAGGGTCATCTAACTCTGCCCTTGTTGCTTGTATGCAAACATAACTTGTTGGCCAAGCAGAACAAACCACAAAACTTCTTAGAATAAGTGCATCGCCAATATAAGATATAGACGAGCTGGATGGATTAGATGTACAACTATCTAGTAGCAGTTTACTGGTGCAGCAGTGGCATCCAAGTAGAAAAGGCCCATGATTAAACTTATAAGCAATCACAAAGATGCACAAAACTTCTTAGAATAAGTGCTCCATCGCCAATATAAGATATAGACGAGCTGGATGGATTAGATGTACAACTATCTAGTAGCAGTTTACTGGTGCAGCAGTGGCATCCAAGTAGAAAAGGCCCATGATTAAACTTATAAGCAATCACAAAGATGCCAAGAGGAAGAAAATACACCGAGCTTTGCAAAAGGGTAGTCTCTGCATTGTCCTTGGGAGATCAACACAAAAGGTGCATGGTAACCTTGTAGCCTCTTGCGGCCTTGCTAGGGCATAGGAAATTTCGCGCCAAAAAAGCGGTGCAACAAAAAAAAATATATGGGTGATATCCTCTCATCGTTATCAGCCATAGGGCAGCATGGAAGTAAAAAACATACCTTTATGCTCTTTGTATTGGGGCAACGAACCCAATATGTTGGGTTGCCAAATGCGCATTCAACCTTCATCAATTCTCCCTCTTTTAACAACGCACTTCAATTTCCTTGCAAGTAATACTAATCTCATGCTAATAATACATGCATGCAAGCCACATGGCAACCATGCATTAGGTCATGCAAAGTTAAATAATGCAACTTCCCTTGGAAGTCTAAATACATAACACGTTCAAGTGGTTCCTAGCATTAAGTATGGATTTCCAACATATGGCAAACAAGAGTTTAAAGAACCATTTTACCTTGTAGAGGCTATTTCTGAACTAAGCTTAGGCAATCCTAGCTTAGTCATGCATGTTCAAATATATATATAATAATTAAAAAAAAAAAAAAAAACCGAATTTTTTTTTTTTGATTTTTTTTATTTTTCGCGTAAGTTTAAACCTTCTGCTGAACTTTTTTTTCGCAGAAGTTTGAACTGGAAGGTTTAACACACGAAAAAAAAAAAAAAAAAAAATTTTTTGTTTTTTTTAATTTTTTTTTCAATTTTTTTTTTTTTAGCGTAAGTTTAAACCGTATGAAACTTCAAAAAAAAAAATATATATATATATATATATATATAGTTTCGCGAAACTATATATATATATATATAGTTACGCGAAACTTTTTCGACGCCGAAAATTTTTTTAGACGTATTTTTGACGTATTAAATGTCAAAGTTGTGCCGTATCTTTCGAAAAATACGTATTACGTATAAAACGTATACAGTATTGAACCTATCCCTGGAACAAACTGACCCTAGTCCTATCAGAGCTGAAGAAGAAGATGTGACATCCAGGATGGGAGAAAAGGCGACTTCACCCACAAAAGAGTATATAAGTCATATGGATCTTTTTTATATGGATCATTCATTTAGCATGTCTCGCGCGTAGCGCGATTGTATTATTCTTAAGTATCAAAAATATTTGTTAACTTGAAATATGCATTGTGCAGAGAGGAGACTACTTCAAATAACAACAAACTTATCCTCTTCGACCTGAATGGAGTTCTTATCAAGTCCTTCTCCAAGGCAGAGTACCGTCTTGCACCTCCTTTTCCTGGAGGGGTTCTAGAGACAAAGACCAAATGGGTGTATCCAAGATCTGGTGTTCACAAATTGTTGAGCCATCTGAAGGACAGAGCCAGCATTGGTATATGGTCATCCATGCTGCAAAACAATATATTAGAAATTAAAGAAGTTGTTCCAGAGCTTAAGAACTTTGATTTCTATATTATATTAGATCAAGATAATTTTGGGATTGTTCGTCGACCACAACATGGAGCAAAGAATATCTTCATCAAGAATATACATGAGGCCTTGGAGGTGATAGAAGGATTTCTAGAAGAGCAGATATGTTTGGTGGATGATGACCCCATCAAGTGTTGCTTGAACGTAGACAACAGCATAAATCCTCCGACATGGCACCCAAATAATGTAGATGAACAGAATTGGATGTCAGCAAAAACACTACAGATGTTTGAGTCCCTCATATCAGCCCCTACAATGCCTGCTTTCCTGAGTGTTAGACCAGATTTGCAAGGAAAAGCAAACCCTACTTGTTGTAAAAAATTAGTGTCAATGAAAATGTACTCAGATTTGTAAAAATACTTGTACATGTACATAATTTTTATGAATATATACAAGATGTTTTTGAATGCAAAATTAGTTTGGCCTTGATTCTTTCCAGTCTACACTATACTTTTTTGCCTTGGTTTTGTTGTCACTAATTTCTAACACACTCAATAAATGGTGCAATATTGCCATCAATTCATATTCAAAAAAAATACAGGACACAATTTCAAGCTCAAAACATAGGGAAAAAACTCGAGGTAAAAAATGAACAGTGGAATAACTTCAAAATAACGAAATCGTGGTTATGTATAGTCTTCTTTGTAATGTCATTATTCTCCTGGCTCACCCGAACATACTCAGTGGCTGTGAAATTTCCTGTTAGCACTCAGCATTTCCTTTTGGCATAAAAAAAGAATATGAGTTTTGCCAAGTGCTTTCTTTCAGGCGGCCATGCCGAAGCTTGAGTAACAAGTAGTTGAGCAACTGGTCATGTTATGGTTGCCATTTACAATCTAGAACTCTGCATCTTTCAAATCTGTGGCCTTCTTCCACTTTATATGGCCCCTCCGGTCTCTGGGTCGAAGGGCATGACATCAGCACAGGGAGGGTGCATGTGACGGTGACGGTTGATAAATGATTCACATAGAGTGTCCAAGTGCTCTGGACTGATGACCCTACATGTCATATTTGCTGGGGCTTTGTGCATCTTGAACACATCGATATCAATCTCAAAGCCCACCCGCAGAGGATAAATTCTCTCTTTGTGCTTGATGTTCACAATGGCACTCTGAGACAACTCATGCCTGCTCTCTTGTGTTACGTCGCCCGCAGATGGCGTGACCTTTACAATGTGTATTGCTGGTTCTTTAGATTCAGAGGCAGATCCAGTCTCCCTCTTCGAACCATGGGAGCCCTCTGGTGTACTGGCCCCTTTTGTCTCTTAAAGGACGAATCAGCAAGGGGTTGTTCTTTACGCTTACTGGCTTCCACTTTAGACGACTCTCCCTCTTCTGCACTGGGTTCGGGTGATCTTGGTGTCCTGGACATTCCACCCAAGAGAAGCTTAGGGGTAGCTTGAATTGGATTAATCTTAATGTCCTCGCCTTCTTTGACAATGTCGGCATCTTCACGGGAGCTTTTTCTGACTCAACCTTCTTTGAAACCCCATATCTGGATCTTAGCCACTTAGTATCATAAACTTTAGGTTGGGTTTTACCATGATACTCCGTGTACAAGGCCTTGGACCTGTTCTGCTTGTGCTCAAATATCCACTGACGTATTGCGTAGAAGCCATCCAAGATATCCGAATGCCCCTTAATGCCAGACCGCTCCAAACTCTCATATGAGTCAAGCACCCATCCTTTCTGTGCGCAAGAATGCGGGTTTTTAGTGATACTAGCCTGCATCAGCTGGGACTCGTAAGTATTGAGAGATAGCTTATAACGCATGAAAGCCCTGTCCACAGTGTCTTCGACATCCAACTGGAACTCGTCTGGAGTATCTGGCGACACCTCCATGTCAATGAGAATTCCGGCTGTATGCACTCTGCGTGTCCCTTTCTCGCCAAAGTAAAGACAAAGGTCCTTTAGATGGGGTTCATCTGAGACCCGGGGTGGATATTCCCTATCTCGATGAACCAGGTATAGTTGTCAGCTACATTCAAAACCTCTTTCGGCATCACAGTGATGCCAGGAAATAGTTCTATCTCTTCACCCGTCCTTGCATCGGCTACGGCTTCTGCAAATCTTAGTCCAGGCCCGCACACCCGAGTAGCTGTTTTGTCTGCCATAACTCTTGCACACCAGTAAGAAGTGTTAGAACAAGGGACCAGCAAAAATTGCTAGAACAAATAGTCTCAAGGGAAAATTGGGCGCCCGCCCAATTTGCTTGGGGGAAGCTAGTTAAAGTTAAGGTTGGTGGTCCCCTAGTGGACAAATTGGGCGCCCGCCCAATTTCCAGAAGAATGGAATTTATGCAATGTTCCTGGGGCATGCATTGGCGAGAACACTGATGTATAAAATGGGGCCAATTTGCTGAAGGGGGCATGCATTAAGAAGAACACATCAAGCTCCCCCTTTCATGTATTAGGAAGAGAGCAGTCAGGGCCCCGCCGAGGCCAAATTGGGCGCCCGCCCAACTTGCTCAAAGGGGCATGCATTAAGAAGAATAAAGTCAGGCTCCCCTTTGGACAAATTGGGCGCCCGCCCAATTTGTTAAAGGAGGCATGCATTAAAAAGAGAGCAGTCAGGGCCCCGTCGAGGCCAAATTGGGCCCAATTTGCTCGAGGGGCCACGCATGAAGAAGAACAAAGTCCGGCTCCCCGTTTGGACAAATTGGGCGTCCACCCAATTTGTTCAAGGGGTCATGCATTAGGAAGAGAGCAGTCAGGGCCCCGCCGAGGCCAAATTAGGCGCCCGCCCAATTTGCTCGAGGGGTCATGCACTAGGAAAAGCCCAGCCAGGATTCCCCTGGGGCCAAATTGGGCGCCCGCCCAATTTGCCCCGGGGCATAAAGTTATATGCTAGATTGCTTTTTCTCTGGGGCCATACTGGGCGCCCGCCCATTTTGCTCAAGGGGGATGTTATATGCTAGATTGCAGGTTCCCCCTTGGGACAAAGTGGGCACCCACCCAATTTGCTCAAGTTGCCACAACAATCTCGAAGGCTTATGTTTAGGATGTGGCAGTATATATCAAGCAGGCGCTGAGAGAAGACAATACCAATATAAAACAAATAGTCATGCTTACCTTTGCCTCCTTTCGTGGGGCGAGATGCCATCAACAGGTACGACTAGCAAGTCTGCAGGGACAGGAAGGTGATAGGGTGATCAAGAAAAGAAAGCCCCAAGAGGAAGGCGACAAGAGGATGACGAGCAGAAGGAGCGAAGCTACAGGGATCCGAAGGCGACAGGCTGATCAGGAGAAGAGGGCGCCAACAGGAAGGCGACAGGAGGATGAATGGCGACCTGAGGATCCAAAGGCGACAGTGCGATCAGCAGCAGAAGGTGCCAATGCTACAGGGAGAATGCAGATGCAGAAAATCCAAAATGTCGTCGAAAACAAGAAAGGGCTTTTAAAAGGGCCATGTATAGATCCTTCATGCATGCATGACAAGTGTCGTGCCTGAAATAAATGGACATTTTCAAAAAAAAAAAAAAAAAAAGGACCGTTTCCATAAATGACCCGTAAGGAATTAAATTTGAACCTCCTTATTAAATGCACACTGAAATTTGAATTTCAAACATCCCATTTAATGCAATGCATTCTACGACACGTGTCGCGCACTTGACAAGTTTAGGCGGGAAATTTTGTTTTCAAAATTAGGGGGGGGGGGATTCTTTTCAAATTTTGGGGGGAATTTCTATTTAAATGTAAATGCTTATCCATCCTTCTAAATGCTCATGGGTAGGCATCTCAGTCTAATGTCAAGAATCGTAAATTTTTCTAAAAATAGAAAGTTTTATTGAACTCGCAAAAGCTCGAAATAGGATGTTCTAGATGTTCATGGATAAGTACCCCAGTTTAAAAATAGATTTCTAAAAAATTACAAGAACTCAAAATAGAATATTCTAGATAGTTCTAGAATGTTCTAGGTACTCGTGGATAAGCACCTCAATAAAAGTATAGAAATTTTTTTGTGAAAGAATGCAAAAAGGCAAAGTAGAATGTTTGACATACTCAGATGCTCATGAGCAAGCAGCTCAATCCAAAAATAGAAAGTCTTTGAAATTTTACAAACAATCAAAATAGAATGTTTTGGCATGTTCTAGATGATTAGGGGAGGGCATCCATTGGCTGCACACTTAAGGAAGGAAGGAAGGAAGGAAGTTACTTTTATCGTCCACGGAGACCAATCGGTCTATGGGACCCAATACAAAAACGCAGCAAGCGGATTACTGCCCGGATTAAAAAACCCCCGCCCCGAAGGGTTTTCGAGGGAAAAACCGTGGCGACAATCACCTGGCCGACAAACCGCGGCTAATCATATAAAATGCGTAAACATCCCAATATATACAGTCATGCACCACCCCCCAGAGTGCCTAGTCACGGACAAACCAAAGGGAACAAAGGTGACCTCGAGGTCCAGTACCTCCCGGATGTATGACCCCGTGGCACGCATCTTGGCGGTGTGTTCATCGGCAAATGCAAGGGCACGCCCGGCCGCACTAAGGGAGCCGTGATCCGCCCGAACCGACCAACGCCGGGCAACTCTGGAAAGTGTGAGACTCATCCTCAACGGCACCGCTTGACAAAGACCGACAGAGCCTGCCCCGGGGGCTCCCCAATCCACCCCGCCCGCCTCGATCGCGAAGATGGTGGGCACTGTCGCGAATGGAGGCAATGAGCCCGCTTTTTGGGCGCCGGGAACGCAGTAGAGTGTGGGCCGGGCTAACACGGGTTGATGTGCTCCTTGTAATGGGCCATTTTGACCTGCTCTAGAGCAATGGGGTCCCAGAGCTTGCCAAGGAAACAAGCATCTAGGTACTCCCGCCAGTACATCACGATCGGGCATTTGCGCCCGGTATGCGCATCACGTGCTCTCGCGACGTTCCATCTGGCGAACCATCGATCTCTTACCCCTCCAACAGGCCCTAAAGCGCCGCGGACTCATGGCCCGCGATGTAAGCCAGTCGCGGGGCCGAGCATCACCCATAGTAACCACTACGAAAATAGGCGATGTGTCTATCAAGGGCTGCCCGTGAAGCGGCAAGAATCCGATTTCTGTGTGAGAATCGATGGGGGGTGAAGGTTTCACCCAAGTGCCCGTGCCAAAAATGCCTTACGCACTGCTCCAAGTCATTCAGGTCGTCAAAGAGGCAGCCAGGGCCCCTAAACCGACCCCCGTCTGGAAGGGCGAGGTTTCGACCGGTTAGGAATAGATGTGGTGATGGCCCCAATCATATAGCTCGCTTTGGTGATTTGTTGTTACGCATTGCATAAAGCGCTTTCGGCCTAGCTGTCACCCATAGCGGATAGGCGCCTCCGGCCAGAGAGGCGAGGAGGGGAACTCCACCCCTAGGTACTTGTAGGTGGGCGTGACGCCCACAGTGTCATCCCCCGATATGTGAGTGCGAGGGAGGCATGGGGTGACGTGAAGAGGATATGAGAACCACCTGGTCTTGGCCGGATTGACGCGCGATGTCCGTAGCCCCGACAAAATGTGTCTAGGGCATCCAGGTGAGATCGCATATCTTCGGGTGTGGGCGGCAGGCCAACATCGCCCGCATAGATGAGCCGGGCGGATGACCTGGTGCAAAAGATGTATGCCATCCCCATGCTCGAGAAGCCGGGCTCTAACCGATCAATGTAGAGGCCAAAAGTGTCGGCGAGAGGGGCAACCTGCGGGACCGATATACTACGGGTAAATGCTTGGCCCGTCGGCGCATCCCGCCAAAACAACTCTCATACAACTTTGTATATGGCATTACGCGACGCGAGCGGAGCCCCGATTGACGCAGATCTAGCCTTACAACTTTCGAGGGGACCGTGATCAAAAAGCCTTTGCGAAGTCCACAAAGCGGCAATACAAGTCCAGTAGGTGATTCCTACTGTCTTCAATCGCCCGCGGCGTAAAGATATGGTCAATCGTTGAGTGGCGTGGTCGAAAAGCCCGCTTTGTGTGAGGGCTTCGCGACATCCGCCGCCTCGCCAGCCGGGTCAACCGCTTTCGAGAATGCCGATACCAACAGTTTGGCAAATACTTGAATCGACCATGATCGTCCGCAGAATTGGCGGACAATTGTGGGTCGCCCGCTTTGTGAATGGGAACAACCCCGCTTGTGGTCCATTGTGGGAAACCCTCCCCGCAATGCTCGTTGAAGCGGGGTAGTGAGGGCCGGCACAAGCTGCCCCCGCCCCCACTTGAGTAACTTCGGCCCGCATACCATCGAGGTCACCGCCTTCCCATTAGCTAGCCGTTGCGGGCCCTCCTCAACATCCTCATCCACGAACCAATGGGGGGCCATCCGGTGGGGGTATGGGCGCACGCGCCCCCGGGCGGGTCATAGAGCCGCGCCAGTAGCATCGCTCCCACCGCCTGGGTGTGATGTCCCCTCGTAGGGCCGGGCTGGCCTTGGCACTCGGCAAAAGGTTCGAGGATGAGTGTCCAAAGAGCCGAACATCTCCCCTCGATGCTTGGCAAGGTACCGCCTTTGTGTCCTTCGGGATGGGCGCTGTAATCGGTGGTGGCCTTCGCAAGCGGTACCGATCCAGATGTGACGGAGCTGCCGCTATGCTTTCTTTACAACCGCGATCAAACCATCGGTTACGCTGGAATGTTGCCGACCTCGAGCGGCGACGCGGGGGTCGCCAAAGCACCCGCCCGCCGCATCCCGTAATAGCGAAGTCACCTGGGGTTCGTCACGCTCTAGTGTGGAGGTCCGCAGAATTACCGGGAGGGCGCTCATGAGCATCTTGCCAGAGTCCTCTGCCTCGCCATAATCGAAGTCTCAACCGAGGACGGGCGAGGGGTCGGTATAGTGGAGGTTCCCGCGCTGCTCGCCAAACCAGGTCCAAATAAAGTGGGAGGTGATCTCGAGTCGACCTCCCATCATCGACATCGTCTGTGCCCACCCGAAACGGCATCGATGAGATGCATATCTTGCGCAACTACAAGCACATAGTCCACCACACTAGACCCTCCCCCCTGATTGTCCTGTCTGCATGTGCACTTGCGAGAATCGGGCCACTGTGAAAGAAGGAGGAGATTGCTGCAACAATGATATGAACATCTTGTAGACCATGCATGCCACATGGAAACATGCCCAACAAAGTCATGTATGCTGCAAATTTTATTGCATGTCAAGTTGGCAACCCCAACGCGACTTATGATGTGCCAAAGTGGTAGGGGTATTGGTACCACCAAGGCTGAGGAGGCAGCCGCATAGGATATCATGGTGGCCATTTAAGGCTGTTTTACAAATTTGCTCACTTTTTTGTCACAATAATGCTAAAATTATCTTTCAAGTAATATTCAGAGCTCAAAATATCCATCAAACTTATACTTTAATAAGATTGATACAAAAACTTTTAACAATATTTAAATTCACTCGTTGTGCCTTGGATTTCACAAACATGTTTCAATCCAATAGATGACTTGGAATTTTTAAGAAACCATGGTATTCAAGACCCAACTTGGTGCAGACACCCCTAGAAACACACAATCGCATCATAACCTGCATTTTCAAACAATTTTTGCACTAATTAGAGCGTGCTTGCAAGTCAGTAATTGGATGGCCATAATAACAAATCTTTTAGAAGCTCTTACACGCTCTTTGGATCAGCATTATCAACAGCAATTGTTGCCGTTATTACAAATAAATGGATACATCTTTTTAGGCATCCCTCACTTGTATGTCACAAAAGATGATGCCTACAATTGGAAGAAACAGAACAGTACACTCCATGGCTTCAAATGCTAGAATTATATGTTTTTTATGGGGCAATTTAACAAGTACACTTCTATAACTGAAGAATATGATAAAGCATGAAAATGAATGTGGATATAAGAACTTGCATGATACCATTTATTGGCATTAGTTTTAAATTACGATATGGAGCTAAGACCTTCATCCGCTCTCAATAATCACCTAGAAGTATGAGAAACTTCTGTTTATAAAATTCTGCTGTCAACATGCTCGAGGATAGTCTTTTTCATCCATTTTACTCTAGCTAGTCTTTTCATTGGTTGAGAGTGGGTAGCTGCAGATTTGCAAGCTACCCACAATGAAAAAACACAAGGAATATCCAGTTATATCATCTGGACCCCAAAAAAATTCTACAGATGTCGGTTAAGTGTACCTGCAGAGAGCTTATCACCGGGATTAAAAAACCTCGCCCTTTCGAGTTTTCGAGGAAAAATCCTAGTGATAAGCCCTCTGCAAGGGGCTTGGACACAACGTAAGGCTGCAAAAACAAACGCTCCCACAAAGAAACCCCTGAAGCCTGAAGAAGACAGAGTCGCGCATCCCGATGTACCTGCACATCAACAAACTAGAACACAAAGATAAGAAAATAACAACCTCGAAAAGTTAGGGAATGGTCACGCGTGCCACGCGACAAAAAATAACCTTGAAAAAGTGAAGGGCTGATCATGCGTGCCACGCAACAAAAACAACATTTACGATAATATACACATTAAGGGAGGGTGGGTGGGAGTCAAGGGAACTGCTGAGAGAGGAGAAAACGCCGATGAGAAGTCGATGAAGAAGCTGCAAGAAATAGCGATCCCAAATGAACCAGAGCCATAGAAAATGCATGCAATGCATGCATGCATGCAAGAGATGCATGCTCGCTCATTCGAGAATGCCGATCCGATCGCTCGGATCGATGGGATTCTCGAATGGCTCGCATGAGAACAGACAAAAGCTCCCGACAAAAAGAGAACTTCTTTATTAAAACGGGACCGAGGTCGAAGGCTGAAAGATGGCAAAAAAAAAGGGACAAAATCGAGGAAGAACATATCCCAATATGGAAAAAGACGCCAAACTGTCAAACTAAGCAGGAAAAAGCCCCTCCCCTACCTGGTATCCAAAAAAAAAAAGAGTCAAGGGACTTGCTTAGAGAGGAGATAATGCCGATGAGAAGTCACAGAAATAGCGATCCCAAATGAACCAGAGCCACAGAAAATGCATGCAATGCATGCATGTATGCAAGAGATGCATGCTCGCCCATTCGAGAATGTCGATCCGATGGCTCGGATCGATGGAATTTTACTTGTCCTTTGCATATCAAGCATTTGTAATATCATCGCTCTGGCAAGTACAACTGAAAAAATAATACATTAGGATACAAAGTCAAGTAATCATTAGAAATATATGTAAAGTACATACATCAAAGGCATTTATTTCATGCACATCACCAAAGCCCTGGGGAAGACTTGGCCTGCTGGATCTAAACAGACTATTTGTGGTAATTTTGGGGTAAGATCCTTGCACTTAAGGCTTTTCATTTTCTCATTACACTCAAATTCCTTTTGACATAGATCCATGTTATACACTAGTAAGCCACAAATAGAGAATGTTAATAAAAAATTGTCTAATATATATTTTCATAAATGTTATAGTATTCGTATTTCTTAATGTTTAGCTTCATATGACATTTCTTGACATTTAAAAACCATTTGATTGAGGGGTGCCTGAACCCGATACATCCACTCCTCTGCATTCAGGATGGAATCGACCAGTACTTTGATCATGATACCCTTCACACTTTTTGTAATATTTTGAAGATTTAATCTTAGTCTTTTAGCATTTGTAGGTGTATATATCTGAAACAACCAAAATAACAAAATATCTTAGAAAAATCAGGGAACAACTTGTTTTACTAGAGAACTGTGAAAACTCAATGGTAAGAACATCATAAACCTAATTGTTATTGCAAGATCTTATCTCATGAGGATAGTAAACACCCCTAAGGGCCAAAAGCTTGGAAGAAAATCGACAAAATTACAATAAGATGAAGTTAAATGAAGTTCGATATTCTCGCCGAATTATATGTTGTTTAACAACGTGCGAATGTCATTAAACGATATTGTGCCCATGTAAAAGTGTCAAAGGCTTTAGTCGAGGTGACCAAGCAACTTCAAGAGATGAAGATTTGCAAAGCTGTGGGACATTATGAGGATAGGTGTAGTGTTAAAGCGTATTTTGCTAGGCAAGAAAAGTCTAAATTTAATGAGCAAAATGCTTCCATCAGATTTGTGCAGGAGATTGAAGAGCGGGAGGAAATTATGGCTGTGCATACTAGAGGAATGAACAATGCAAAGGAAAAAGAGCCAGCACAAGCCAATGAGGAAGTCAATGCTGTAAGACACAAGGAAATCGAGCAAAATATGGTTGTGCCTCCCCTAACCCTTCTTTTTAGGCCCACCATTGCCAAAATCTTATGCCTCCCATAATTTGCCAACCTTATTCCAAACGAATCGCCTCTCCCTATACCCTATATCAAACAATAAAAAGAAGGAAATATATAAAGATACCCCTATATTTATGCAAAATTGTGAAAATGCTCCTATTTTAGGGGTAGTTTTCATAGAAATGATCGGAACATTTTTGTGATGATTTAAATGGGAATGTGTTGCATTGTAGATGAGGATGATATCTTCCTAACAAAGATAAAGTCATCTGGATCAGAGTTTGAACTTCAAGACTTCAGTTCAAGTGATTTTTGCTTCGATAGGACGATATCATCCTCATTTATAATATATCTCAACGAAAACATTTCCACTTGAATCATCACAAAAAAACGAAACATTTCCAGTTGATTCATCACAAAAAAATTATAATTATTTCTATAAAAATACCCCAAAAACATAGGCAGGGTTCACAATTTTGCAACAATATAAAAGTACTTTTACAAATTTCCATGAGAAAACCCAAATATAAATTTCTTTTCCAACAATAACATTCCCATCCCCAAATACAAGTTATCATACGTGCACCATAAACATTTGTAAAATGGCCTTTAGTGATTTTGCAAATTTGAATATAACCTTTGCAATTAAACTGTTGTTTGGAAAAATTGAAAGACAATTGGTCAAAATTTGCAGAGTTTAAAATTCAGGTTAAAAATAAATTTGCAACGTCCTTAAATTACAGATCCAAATTTTTCCTTAAAAAAACATTCCCCAAATTAGATTTCCGATGTGAAAATGGACAATGGAGGTGAAAATGGAGGTGTGATATTGATAAGACACTTGACGGCCACAATAGGTATGAATAACTGATGCACAATTTGTTAAGGTGCGTATCTTCATGATCTAATTCCAAGCTTTTCACATGTCTGATGTGTTTTATAGTGCAAAATACATTTGTGATTATATATCTGGATTTTGTACTCCAGAATTCCACGGAAGTGGGCAATACAAGAAAACTGCTAAACACCTGTAGCTTGGTGCTTAACTGCATGAGACTCATCTTTTTGCATTATGGTTCTTTCACTTATGACAGAATCTAACGGTAAAAACTGGCATTGTGCATATTGCTGAAGCAGCTGATCAACCAGAACTAAAGCCACCATAGCTTCAACCATTGGAACAGCTGCAGATGCAGAGCAGAACTTAGCTATAAATAAAACAAACTGTTTGTTATGCAATTGATATACCTCTTGGAACAACACAAGGGTCATGCCTCCCCCGGGCCCTTAGTTCTGTCTCATGCTTATCACGTGTTACGGTCTTTTGATTTTTCTGTTAAAGAGGACTTGTTAGCACGCAAGATTTTTTGGCAAAAGCCAAATGCTGCCTCAACCTTCACTTACTGTAATTGTTGATGTCGGTTTAAATGCAACTCTTAGTACAATTGTCTCCCCATTTGAGATCCCTCCCTGCTAAATAAGAATAGTCAAAGCTTAGACCTTTCCATAAAATGACATTGTGCACATTGGCAATTGACTTGGCTTTTATCTCACAATTGACATTAATAAGGTCCAATACTTGCCTGGATGCCTCCCGATCTATTTGTTCTTGTTCTTACATTTCCCATGTTATCAATATAAAACTCATCATTGTGTTCGCTTCCAGTCATTAGGGAACCTGTACAATAATCATTTCAACATTATCTTACTTGCCACAAAGAAAAAACTTCTTCACTGACAACATACCAGAAAACCCACTTCCGATTTCAAAACCTTTTGTCGCTGGCAGTGACATAAGTGCTTTGGCAAGCTCTGCCTCGAGTTTATCAAAAACTGGAGAACCAAGTCCCTAATGTTAAAGACACCAACAAAATGAGCATGGCCATTACACACTTGGAAAAAAGGAAAAATTTGAAGAAAAGCCACGAACTTAGTTCTTGTTAAGGTTATGGATTAATTGCTTTTGTTGTTTGTCGTCAAAGAAATGTTCTTATGAAGTGGATGGCAATGACAGAGCAAGGGAACCATCAACCAAGTCAATAGATTACCTTGGGAACATTCCGTGCAATACATGTCACTACCCCGCCAACAGAATCGCCTTTCACTCTTACTGCATCAATTGCTTCTATCATTTTCTCAGCAATAGTGGGATCTGGGCATCTAACAATGTTGCTCTCCACCTAATTACAATAGAAGTGAGTGATCCATTATACCCAATATGCTCATCCAAACCAGCAGCTGGTTTTCCTCCCCAACAAACCTGTTCCATAGTGAAGTTGTTATGGTCTATGACTCCTTCAGGAACTGCAACTTTATGAACTTGTGAGACATAAGCCAATACCTGAATATAGGAAGGGATGCAAAAGGGTTACCACGACTACTAAAATCCGTAACGTGGTGCTAGAGATGTATTCTAAAGGCTAGTATCTGGCAGAACACAAACAATATACCTCTGTTCCAGAGTGTAATTGAAGAATCTTTTTCGCAATTGCACCAGCCGCAACCCTACCTATAGTCTCTCTTGCTGAAGATCTCCCACCTCCCTGGAGAAATTAGTCAGTTATACATTAACCATATAAACTTAAAACACTGTTGCCTAAAAGAAAAGCATACCTGGACTGCACGAACCCCGTATTTGAAATCATATGTAGCGTCAGCATGTGACGGACGATACGCCAAAGACATCTCAGAGTAGTCCTGCATAAGTGAGTAGCATGATTATGAGATTTTCCATTTGCAAGTTGTCAAGGAGCTGAGGTAAAAAAACTCAGAAAAACTCACCCCACCCCGTTGGTCTGTGTTTGGCACAACAACTCCAATTGGTGTCCCTAAGGTCAAGCCTGATAGACATTAAAGGTAAAGAACTTCATGTTTGTTTCACACTGGAGAAACCTAACAGTTGGCATGAGTTTTGAACGAGCATTTAATGTTCATCAATGTTTTGACTTAATTGTAGAAAGAAAGAAAGATTTATTAACGTCTACGTAAGACCCGAAGGGGCTATGAGACCATAACATAAACAGAATTCAAGACCTCCAGGAGGAAAACCCTCCTGTTATCTAAAGTATAAAAACAAAAATATTACGTTTAACAATTGAAAATCAAAGAATCTGCTCAGATAGGGTTTGATGGAGACAGCCCATTCATTCCTGTGACTGCTGCAAAGTACTTCATAATACCCCTTCTTGGCCTGCTTTGCTGCTTGCTGCTTGGCCTCTTCTGGAAAGACTTTTTATGTTTCATGGCTGCTGATCGTTTTATCTTCTTAGACAGTGCCAAAGTTACCCCTTTAGGGTCAGGATACTTCCTCTTCTGTGGTGCGTCTACTAACATCTTATCATCGTTTGTCTCAGATGAAAAGAAATTAGATATTTCTGTTTGCTTCAGGCCCATTGGATTCTTTTGTTTGAGAATATTTCTCCTTTCTAGAGATAGTTCATATACAAAGTGAGATACACATTTCTGATCGTAATATTCTACCAGCTGTCGTAGAGATGTGGGGTCTCTAAAAAGACAATGATATCTGCCTCTAATAATGTAATAGGTTGGGCAGGTAAAAATAAAATGTTCTTCTGACTCGACCATGTTTAGATCGCACATTGGGCACTTCCGATCCTCATGACTAATCTTTTTCGCCCTACCAACCTCAATCTCCAACTGGTGAGATGACACTCTAAACTGCCCCATAGAGTATCTCACTTTGTTCGGCAGATCCATATCTAAATATCCAGGCCTTATAATGAACCCATCCGCTGATATATTTAGGAAGTTATCCTTATAGAATTTCTTTTTAGCAGCCAGCTCTTTGATGGGATTCACCCATGTATTTGAAACATAAAGATACTCCAAGTCATGGCGTATAAGCTGATTGACTTCTTGCTGAGTAAAATTCAGATTGTCATCCATTATACTGTAGTGAAAAGGTGGGATATTTCCCATAGAGAAACCCATCTCCTCAAACAATTTAGATGTCCTTGAGAACCAGCAGCGCTTACCTTGGTCTGCCAATGTTTTAGACGACACATATGCCAGCCAGGGAAGTCTTTTTTGACCTTCTTGTGACTGTCCAAGACGGTGTAACTTATGTAAGTCAGTCACTGTTTGAAAGGCAATTTCAATCTTCAGAGGTTTCGCATTAAATTCAGCAAGCATTATATCATGGGGTACCGAATGTTTGCTTCTAATCATTCTAGAAAGAAGAGAAATTTAGAGCCTCTCTAGTTGACCCCAGTCATCGGCTCGTAGGTCAACTCCCCATATTTGTGCACCATATAAAGCTGCTGGCTTCACCAACGTGTCAAACAGGAAGAGCTTTGTATGAACATCTTGGAAATGGAGTTGGTAGCACTGTTTTTCTAGCTGTACAAGAGAAGCATATCCTTTTGCAATCCTTGCCTGACCAGCCTCCCTCAATCTGAATGAGGGCCCGCAAACTCTACACCCAAATAGGTGTATGTAGAAACAATTTCTACAGGTTGTCCTTGGAAAGTAAAAGAGTTATTTTTCCAATTTTTCCAAGAGGTATTAAATACCATCACTTTGGTCTTGTAGAGATTTACTTGCAGCTCTCTATCTTTGCAAAAGGCTTTTAGGGCAGCCAAATGTTTTTGGAGCCCTTGAGGAGATGGTGAGATTAGAACCACATCATCCGCATAGAGCAAAATGGGAATGCATTCCTGAGCGAGCATGGAGCCTTCTCCGCCTAAAGACTGAACAAAGCTTTCAAGATCATCAATGTAAAGTCCAAATAGAGTAAGTAGGAGAGAGGGGGCACCCTTGTTTAACCCCAATTGTACTGAAAACTTCCTCTGAAAACTGCCCATCTATTTTCACTCTGCCTATTACATTCTCCTATAATGTCAACACTGCCCAGATCAGCTCGTGAGAAAGCCCCAACGTTTTGAGCCTCTGAAACAACCTGTTCCGATGAACAGTATCAAAGGCTTTTCGAAAATCAACAAAACAACAATAAACTTTACTTTTCCTTGCCTTTGCTTCCTCAATGATTGCCCTTAACGAAAAAATATGATCAATTGTGGAAAAGTTTTTCCTGAAACCAGCTTGTCCCTTGGCTCTAAGGCTGTGATTTTCTGCAAAATCACTAAGGACCATTTCCAATGCGGATCCATACAGTTTTGCCATCACATGCCCAATCATAATTAGGCGATAATTAGTAGGATTCATAGAATCACCCGCCTTATGGATAGGCTTTATAACATTATTTGACCAAACCAGCGGAAGACCAATGCAAATAGCTTCATTAAATAGATCTGCAATCACTGGTGCCAATGTCTTAGCCCCATGTATAATCATTTCAGCTTGTAATTCTTCCCAACCTTTTGCTTTCCCTGTGTTTAGCTTTTGTATGGCCCTTTCAATGAGAGAAACCATAAAAAAGGTAGAAGTTTGAGGCCTCGGATCTAGCTCATCCTGAGAGAACTGTTGGTTCTTCACATCTAAGAGAGAGTTTGCATATGCTGACCATACCCCTAAATCTTTTAAAAGACAATCTGATTTTCTAGCTGCCAATTTCCTCCAAAACTGCCCAGAAGCATTACTATAAAGAAGATTTAGCATGTGTTCTCTGTTCGAAAGCCCTCTTTTTGCGCTGTGTCAATCTTTTATACTCAGCTTTAATTTCTGGTACTACATCAGGGCTGAAGTTCAAAGCATGTTTCAACTTCCTGTGCAATGTTTTACAGTCATGGTCATACCAGCCATTTTGAGGCATAGATCCAACTTTTGCCCGCTGTTCTTTGCATTCCCTAACAGAGTATGGAAAGCAACCTTTAGAAGCTTCTAGCATGGCATAAGATAAAAGCGCAGCTTTATTCTCTAGTGATCCCCTTTCCTCAATACCTTGGAGGTAAGAATTCAAAACATCATTATAGACCGTGTCCATGCAGTGATCAAACTCAAAATGATAATCAAGTATCCTACCGACTGGTTTTATTTCTACTTGGGTATGTGGTGATTTAATGGTGAAAACCAAAGGAACATGATCTCCTTTTCCAGGCCTCTTATCAATATAAAAGGAATCGATCTCACGAACGAAGTCAGGGGAACCAATAAGATAGTCCACAACACTATTTCCCCCTTTGTGCGGAAAACATGTGTATTTGGCAGAATCAGGCCATTGGAGGAGCCCGTTGTATATAATCAGATTATGAATCTGCCCAAGATTCAAAAGATGGCGTCCATATTCAGTTATGGGTGCATTCTCTCTTATATCAGCAGATGTTCTTGTTATACCTGTTTCCTTAGGATGAATCTCTGGGATTAGAATAGGGTCGGAGCTAAAATCATAGGTGGACCTGTTCATCTCTTGTTCGCGCATTAAAATCACCAACCAAAATCACATCTCCACAAGTGGAAAATTCCGCAATATCCATATAGAGTGCTTGATATGGGGAGGCTCCCTCATATATTTCTTGGTCTGTATATTCCGAGCCTTTAGGAGGAAAATAGCATGCTGCAATATATAGATCTCGACATGGAGATCTAGAGAGCTTGATCCAAATAAAACTTGCTTTATCATCCCTTTTCACTACCTGCAATGTCTTTGCAAGATTCTTGCGAAATAGAACTCCTACCCCACCTGAGCCTTTGAAAATGTCCTTATTTGATGGAATCTTCCTATATACTGATTCCCATAAGTATCCCTCAACAGTTGGAAGACCCTCCTCTTCCAATTCCCATGTCTCTGTAAGGAAAACGATATCTTTCTCGTTTATGACATCCATAAAATCTCCAGGCTCATTCCATAATTTCCCATTGCAATTCCAGACTGCCAGTGATAACGAGCCTGTGGTCTCATAGACCCTCAATCCCTATTTGGGACGCTTATCCCTGATGATCACTCGGCCATCTCGATAAACAGCCCACTTATTTTCCTTCCGAGCTTTCATGACTTCTTCTAAACACTTCCTCTTAAGTTCCACTTGCATCATGGTTAGATCTTCATCCATGAAAATATCTGGGAATTTCTGTAAGTTCCTCCTCCTTTTCAAAGCTTCCAGCCTCGCTTTTGCTGACCGAAAGCGGATAATCAATGCTGGACTGCGAGTTCCATTATTCACTTTCCAGGATCTATCAATTTCCAGAAAAATCACAAGGATTTGTTACTTCAATTTCGAGTTATTAGCATTGTAAATAGCAGCATAGAATGAGAATGATGTGATATTGCAGGATATGCAGGATGAAGGCTAGAGATTGATCCAACTGGAGAATATGTGAGGTAATGGCTGCCAGAGCTATCCAGGCTGCCTACAGAATGGATACATCATCCATGGGATGTCCCTCCTATAGTCCTTCACTCTGCAGGACCTGAGGTAGGTGACCTATTGTTCAGCTTGCTACTGCCAAAGAGCGTTTGCAGCTGGCTTTGAAAGTAATGTGGCGGAGAGGAAGACGTCTGTGACACAGAAGAAATAAGATCTTCTACAGGTGGTCCTTTCCATCAAAAGATGGACGTGCATAAAGCATTTCTAAAGGGCAAGAGGATTCCTTGCACCAGCAGCACAAGGGACCAGTTGATGCCAGTTCTGTCAAACCAAGAGCAACAGGCCGGACCATCAAAGGTTCCCCAACAAAGGGTTGATCCAACAGATATTTTTCATTCCTCTGGATCAGGAGGTGGAAGTCTATGCATACGGGAGTCTGTTTACTGGAACGCATTCCTGTTGATATGGACAGCTGCCCTGTGACAGACTAACATCTCCCACACTGAATTCTTCTAGAGGGTCCACAGAGGTAAGTTCTACATACTGTTGTGTCTCCTTGGAAGGGTGTAGTTTTGTTGCTTGTGTTTACTAGTTTTGTGTTGGCAGGAGATGAATTCTGCCAAGAGAGGCAGAATTATGAAATAGATCCTCATCAAAGCAGCTGTTGCAAACAGCAGCTTTATGCTAGAGCTGGCAGACCCTATATTCCTCTGCTGTGCATCCTCGGCTTATCTACCTACTTGGTGATTTTGTTACTCCAAGCGGCGTAGGATAAATGTACATTCTATAAGCGCGTGCTTTGCTTGGCTTGTATGACAGTGTCGAGAGATAATATTACATTCATCCAGGGCTATGCTGGCCAGTGCCCTTCAAGGGATACCTTCCATGTTGCTAAAGAGTTTATGAACTCACCTTCTGCTACACCCGAGACTATTTTGCATGTGTCAGATTCCTTTCTTGGAGTTGTAATTCGACTTTGTCCAGGTCTCCTGTTGTAAAAGAAGTAGGAGTTTATAATTGCATGAACCACAAACAGTGATTTCAGATCTTTAAACATGGAGTATAGACGTCTAGATGGATGGCAGGCCAACATGGACACTTTTGTCATTTTTCTGTTGTATTGAATATATAAAGGCTTCAGTAAAGCAAAATAAGTTCAGAAGTAGATAGTTAATGTATGGACACGTGACCATCTTGTTGTTCTCATGCCATGCAGAGCTTGTAGCTTCTCTGAATTTGAATAGCATGGCACTTGAGATAGCAAGGGCAGTTTATTGTTTTTGAGTATGCAGGGATGAAACAGCCTTAATGCACAAAGAACATTCAGGACATGGACATGTTCGGCCTACAAAAAGAGCACCCAAGCATTATTTTCAACATTCTTTTCTTGGACTTCTATGATCTCTTAACATATTCCTTTCCAGTAATCTAGTTGCACACCTTCTATCTAGTTCCACTTGCATGTCGGCTTCTGAAATAGGTAACCTTGGTGGACAACCATCAACCACACACCCCACACCTCCACCATGGGATTCGCCAAATGTGGTTACACGAAACAATGTCCCAAAAGTATTTCCGGTTCCTGCACGTACTTCTGAGCAAGGGCAATGCAGAATTGTCAGCGAAAATGTTACATTCAAATTTTACTCCCACAGCAATGCATCCCTTACTTTGTTTTAAGCGATTAAATCCTACAATCCTTGAGAGTTGGATTTTAAGTTGCCTAATACGTATCTAATCAACCTGGTTAATCATTCACTATAGCATAGGAGACAGACCTAGAAATGACCAACCGTGAGGCAATCACTCCAATTCCCCCAAATATTGAATCATAACAAATCTAGCAATATGAATCTGCAACAATGAAAAAAGAGCCACTTACCAAGTCTGGAGGATCTGTGGACAGGCTGTAGGAATGGGCCATTTTTCCTCAATCTGGAACATTCAACATGAGAAAGACGAAAGCCTGGGGCACGAAGGAGGCCTGGAATAGAAGAAGCAGGCCCTGAAGAGGCAGTTTCTGCCTGCAAAGAACCCAATCTTGAGGTGCAAGGAGATGGGTGAAGAAGGGCATCCATGCCTATGTTGGGCAGACTGATACGGAGGCACGAATGAGCTCTTTAAGGGCCCAAATGGGTGAGCTCCATAGCCACCCTTCTCATGGACGAGAACGGTAGGTAGTAGCAGAGCCGCCCTTGGTCTTTTGGTGCCTGATAATCACGTGTCATTTGCCGGCCACGTAATATGTTTGAAGTCAACAATGCCACATCATATTCATACATGGTCTTATTTATTAGGGAAGTTTTTCTAACACTCCACATTCTAGTTGACACTGCCTGCGGAGATTTTGCCCATTTCCAACAATAAGATTGTTCTTACCTGTTTGTGGGGCATGCGTGTTAAACAGGGCGAAATCACACCTGTGGCCGACCAAGATCTCTATTTTTCATTCTTGGGCAGGGGGTTTGGACGCCCAGGAATTTGCTATCACATTTGTGCCCACGTTCACTTTGCCAAGTGGGATTTTGTCACTTCACCGAGCTGACGGATCGCTCCGATTCGCTTCAAGAACCGCTCTAAATTGCTTCGTTTTTTACTGTTGCTGCTCTAAATCACACCCAATCACTTTAGATTCAGATTATGAAGTCGATTTCTTGACGAAGTACTCCAAATCGTCTCACAAAATACCATAAATTGCTTTATTTTGTACTGCCGCTGCTCTAAATGCTACTAATTCATCTGGCATCCTCTTAAATCCGAAAGAAAACAGTTTGAAATCGCGTAATCGAGCATAAAAATCAGATTTCGGCTGGAACCCTAATTTTGTGGAACCCTAATGGACCAATAATTGAGCTGAGCTGGCGGTGGCCAAGGTCTTGTCCACGATCCACCATTCTAGTTGACACACTACACATTCTAGTTGACACTGCCTGTGGAGATTTTGTCCATTTCCAACAATAAAATTGTTCTTACTTAGGGACGCTTCACATGTCACCGGCAAAAAACTTGCCGGACGTCACGTCGTTGGAGACGCTCAGCTGTAAACTTGCTCCAGCAGTTCGGGGACGAACGGCTCCGACCGTCTCAAATGAACTGCATGTGAATACAGAAAAATTTACATGTGAGGCGCCTCTTAGGGTAAAGACGAAATCCCGAAGGTTTATAGTATATTTTAAAAAATACGTGCTAATTAAGTTGCTAGTTGTCGAAAAAACCTTGGAGTATTTGGAAGTTAGGGTTTATGATTTGGACTATGCTTGGTATTCCATATTTAGGGTCAATTCGTGAAGGGCGCTCTCTTAGTGCATTTTTGTGCTCTAACACTATCTTCGTGGTGGATGCTGAGATTTTTGGGGCTATTCCTTGTTGAGACAAAAGTCCTGATCTTATCCAGAAGTATGCATGTTTTTCCTTGTGTTTCTACTACCAACTTAGAGCTTGCTACTGGTTTTGCTTTAGTGTTGTCTTTAGTGACTAATATTCATGGCTAATATTCTCAATTTTGTTAATACTAGCAACGGGTGCCCTGTAAAGACATTCTACTATCTGATAAAGTTGACTTACACTGCAAAAGATACTGGGCATTTCAAGTATGTGTGGTCTTGAATGGTCTCCTTATGTTCTGCAGATTCTCTACAAATTGAAAAAATAGCTCATCGAGTCAGATAGAAAGATCTAAAAGAGGAGTCGTCTTACAGACAAATATTGGATGTAGACTTGTGGAAATATTGGATGCCGATTTGTGGAAGTCGGGCACACTCTTTATGCTCTGCAGAATGCGTACTCGCTTTCAATAGAAAATAAAGAAAACGTAGAATGTGCCTACAAAATATCGACATTCTTGATGTATTACGTTTATGACAAAAAAGAATTTTAGCGCTAAATATAACATGTAGCAGGAATGATTTGTAGCCGAGTTTTTCGGGTCTGATTAAGTAGCCCTAGGTTGCTCGTTCTAAGAATCTACCTGCAACTTAGTTTCCTGATCCATGCAAACAGATCTAACTCAATGGCAGAGAGAAATGGGCATTTTTTGTTGGCTCTGAACCATTTTTGCTATACCAACCTCAACATATCAGAAAGTACAATAAGCTTCAGATGTAACTAAATACAGGCCCACCAAAAGAACTCGAGAATCAAAAGGAACACTTCAATACTGTGTTACAAATACCAGAACATTTTTATCATTCTAAAATTTAGCAAGAAATATACAAACCCCAAGAATGTATGTACTAATTCCATTATTGCAACGCACAGAAACCCACTTATGATGCATATGCATAAGAAAATGGAATATTCAAGTTCCTTCAACTTTTGCCTCTTCAAAGCCCTCAAGGATCTGGAATAGGACCCTGTCATTGGTGCTTCTGGAGATGAGTGTAGAGGATATCTGACAGTCCAAAATCATTAGTATCAAAGGAAAGAGACCCATTATCAGACTTTCAATACAACTGGTGACAAATTTGAGCAGTAGCTCCTGTTATAGATGGAAAACGTTTTTATAAACCGAATAGCATATATGTTAGCACTTAGTTTCAGCAGATCTTATAACCCAAGATATATAGCAGCTTTGTGCCATTGGCGAAACGATGCTACAAAAGTTTCTAGCAATACATGCATGTTGTCCACCATATTTCCTAAAGAAATTAATTATGTGCCAATTTGGGGTGTATTCAAATTTGTTTGGACCATTGGATTGGAGCATATTACAGATGATATTCCCTCTCATGGACTTTTTACCCTTCAATGCAAGTCAAGATGGGGTCAAATCCATCCCATTTGACTTACCCCTCCAACAAAAAACCATCCCATGATTCCGTATTTATGACAACAAAATATTCCAGCACCATGTATGGCCATCAAATTGCTATGAGCATGGGGAGTTGAACCACAACATGATTCCCATGCTCATCCAAGCATAGCAGTCATCCCATACAAGGGATGGCTGCTATGCCCAGGGGCCGAAGCCCACTCATACATCAAACAAGTTAGTCCCTCTGTCAAACAACAATAAAAAATGACTTAACAAATGACCTCAAAATAACTTCGGATGAGTAGCAATGACACATGATTTCAAATGAGCAGCATGTTCACATGCATACCGCCAACAACACCCACTTTCAGCACAACCATACATTACCTAAAAACAAACTGTACAATGTGTTGAAGGAGACTCAACCAAGCCAAGGAAGTTGAGCTCCCCAACACCAGCGTGCTCCTGCAAGCACTACAGTAAACGTCCACATCAAAGTGGATCAAAGCTCACGTGGAAATCGAAAAACATAAATAACAAGGTATAAGAACAATAGTTCATGGCCAAGCCACTCTGTGCATGTCTTATGACCGCATCTAACTGACGTATCTCCTGAACAAGCAAGGTTCTTGCAAGATTCATATGAAAGCGTAGGGTGTGCAACTCAAAAACTGGGATACCCAGGTGCTCCCACTCCAAAACGGTAGAATGCCCTGAGTTGCCGCCTAAGCACACGAAGTGATGCTGCAATCCTATGCGCCTCAGTGCCCACCTGAATCACATTGTTAACAAACTCATGCGCGGAGAATGTTGCCTCTGGCTCAGCTGGATACACAACGGGGTCGGGATGGGAGGCATGTATGGCAGATGAAATCAAAGATTGTGGCATGGATACAACTGGCTACTGCAGATCACGAACTGGATCTGGGTCATCCTCCATTGCTCCTACAGTTGTACACCAAAGAATACATGAAAACAATAAATTTGAGTTGTACAATGAACACCCAAGCAACTCTATCAACTAACCGCCATCGTACGATCACACTTGTGGACGAGGATGTAACCCACTACATGTTCAAGTACGACCACATCAGGGCTATCAGCACTATAAGAAGGATCATATATGTCCTCAAAATTGTTATCCTCATCAGCAGGGAATGGCGTCATCCCAATAATGCCTACGGCCAGGCCCATTCCTTTCCACTTCTTTCCACTGGCACAAAACTTGTTTGCAACTCAAATAAGATGGTCTTCATGTCAGACGGCATGCAGTGGCTAGGATTCAGCAACACCTCGAAGTTGCTCGAACCCGGTGCTCATTGATGTGAGCCATGTTTGAAGGTATGATCTAGGAGCTAGAGAGAGTAAACTTCCCAGATCGGATTATTGTGGCCAAGGTATACAATAGACTGGCAGTTAGCCTACGGTTGCCATGGTAATTGACAAAGTGTGCAGCTCTATTCCAAAGATTCTTATTGTCAAGAACAACAGGGCTCTTCGTATCACCAGCCCCCCATCTCAAATATAGATCTTTTTCCTTCTCAATAGCAGCTTCACTGACATTACACAGATGGCAAACATAGTGGACTTTACCAGTGTCTTTCATGAAATACCCGACCATGCTTTCAAAGCAATGAAGGCAGTTGTTCTTGAGGGCCTTGCATACCAGAATCATGCCTGCTGGCTTAGATATCCAATTAAAATCTTTCTTAATAGCATCAGTCATAGTCCTGGGGCTCTTGAACCGGGCTCTAAAGACAGCCTGGCAGTGCAAGTGATCCACACTTGCACCGCGCTCTATGGACACGGCTCTAGGCCGCACCTTCTATTGCAAAAACCAATAAGGGCATCATAAAAGCTTGTGGGCATGTCTTGCTTAGACACACCCAAAGTCACGCTCACATCTATAGCACTCCAATCTGGACCAAGTGAAGGGCCAGCAGAAGGCCCTCCAATTTGATGGCCTCTAGAAGAAGACCCAATTTTCAATGAGCTTAGAGAAGGAGGCACAGAGCAAGCGACACCCTTCCCATTCCTCGCTTCTCTCCTCAAAGACATCAGAGAATATTTATAACAACAAACACAGATGGCTTACTTGTAGCTGAAGTCGCCTTACAATATCCTTGAGTTGTACCTGCGAAAAACACAGCCAATCCTTAGTTATAGAAGACGAGCGACACATACCCAACCAGGAATAGCCGGCCATATATGCCTTCGCCATCTGCGCCTTCGTCGTCTGCTGCCCACATGAACCCCAACAGTCCCGATCAACAGTAGGCCAGATTCAAACCCTAGATTCCCCTATTTGGAATCCAGGTTGCCAGCATCACCATCTACGGTATTCATATTCGAATACCAGCAACAACCATGGAAAATCTTAAGTTATATTTCTACCCTTTCTTATTTCGGCCAAATTATGGCATCCCCAATTGCAAAGGAACCAACCTTATATGCATGGAACACACATAAATCATAATATCTCACCTTTATGCTCCTTGCAAATTCCACATTGTATAATTTGACATCTCATCAATGACGGTATAGATAGATGTCTAGCAAACTGAAATGCTACATTTTGCACATATTCAAACCAAATAGCTAAATTGCAGTATTTCTAAAGTACCCACAATACATGTTTGGACGCCCACCCCCTCCTAGATATACCTAGAAGGTCCAGCAAAGAATGCATACAGGCCTAGACCTTCTCCATTTCATCTTGTATAAAAAGCCACAAACAAACTAAATACTGGGAAATTCACGCAGGGAAGACTTTCAAACATTCATATATAACTGGGCCTGCAATTTAACAGTCTACAATCTGCAACCAGCATAAAAAATGCAGCTGATGCAAGTCTTACTAAAGACACATCTCCTTAAATTACAATATTTCTCACATAATCCAAATGTAGATTTGAGGAACCAACGGATGGACATAAATCCTGCCTTTGTCAAAGATCATCAAGAGCAAACTTCAAGCCTCCTCACTTTGACAGCATATGCTGCAACTTCTATAGTCCTGACATGGCATTCATACTGTCCCCTTCAAGATGAAGAAAGACTTCTGAGGCTGGCCTTTACTACTTCCAAAGCATTGACTACATCTACACATTTACTGGAATACAACTGCATGAATTATGATCACATGGTTATGCGAATTAGGGTGTACGCGAGACCTGAATATATATTTTGCTCAAATTTGAGACTTACATAGAGCAGTACATGTTTAAAGCTTGATGTGAGAAGATGGATAACTACTATACAAAAACAGAAAAAGCTTACTTGCTTCCATATTTACTGCAGTGCCAAATGCATTCTGCTCCAGTCCAAGGCCCAATTTTATATCGACAACTCACTATATATTTCCTTTATTAAATTATGTTAGATCATCAATATGTCTTTCTTACTTTCAATGCATGGAATGTGCCATGATTGCATTTTTGAGAGGCAAACCTACAAAAACAAAAGGTAAAATAACATATCAACAATGACAAAGGAGATTTATCTAGACAAATGCAGATGAAGCAGATCACTAGCTGTAACCTGTGGATGCCAGCACATCCTACAAAGTCAAGAGGATAAAGATAGTTTTGTGTACCTACTTATGGAAACTGAGAATACATAACCATACCTATGTGCCTCTCGAAGTGCTAGTGCTGGATCCAAACAGGGGAATGTTTGGTAGCAAAAGCAGCCTACGGAGTATCAACTGCATCTATAATACTCGTCTGATGAATGCTGAAAAAATTCTTGATGTGAAAACCCTGAGGTTGAAACCCCTGAAAAAAAGTGGGCATTATTTTATTTATCCAAGCAAAGATTTTTGTCCATGCAACCCTCAATTTTAGCCCACAAAAATATTTCTAGAGAGTCGGAACAATCTCCTTCACAAATCGAATGGTAACTCAACTCTTTTCAAGTGAGTGGAAGGGGAATCAATAACTGCAATATTGGAAATAGCCATGATACTGACATCACTCGAAACCCTAATCATGCATAGTATCTTTGAAGATTGATCTGCCTCTTGAACTCTACCACAAACAAAACACAATCGCCCTTTGGCATCCCCCCGAAAACCAAATTTAGACAATAGATTTTTGGGTTTTATTAAAATTTGCACTAAGTTAGGTAGGATCAAAACATTAAAAAAAAAAAAAAAAAAAAAAAACCTAGCAATAAGGCGGGATTGGAGAATGCGTTGGGTTGGGTTGTTCGTAGTGTTGGCAGAGAGAGGGAGACATTAGTTAAAGCACTAATCATTGATGCAGTCGAGACATAGACACTGTGGGTGCTTTGCTAGGAGTAGGATGTAAGAACAAAAGTGTGTCCACATTCTGTAACTAATTTGTGTAGCATATTCTTTGCTAAAGTTTTCTAGACACTATTTCGTTAAGCCAAAACCAATAAACTTTCTTTTGCAAATGCAAGAGCATTTTGTATCTTGAGTTTGCCAAAAAGTGGTCCAATTTTTTATACCCATGATTCATGGGGGATTTTTGTTGGATCAAAAGGGCAAAAAGATAATAAGATGCAAGATCATAAACGTCCTAATCTGAGAATTTATGGGGAATTTATGGTGGATTAAAAAAAGGAAAAAAGATAATGAGATGCATCAATTTTTTATACTGAGGAAAGGGAGGTTTCAATTTGAGTTTTGTGAATTTTACTGCAGGACTTATAGGGGTTTATGTTTGATGAAAAGGAAAAAGATGATGAGAGGCCACTTAGCATGTTATATTTAATAGAAATAAATTGCATAAACATCCAAGGAGCTATTGCCCTACAGATACTGAACACAATACTGAATGTGACATTGAATGCAGGAACTAAGAGATAATATGAATAGTGCATGCTTATATGCTTCACTCTCATCCTTTGATTGAATTTGGTCGAAAGAGAACATCCATGGAGACCAAATTGGCCATGGGACCCAAACAATAAAAAGGGTATGAAAACCCAAAAAATATAAAGAAAAAGATAATGCTAATGCTAATGCTAATGCTAATGATGATTTTGCGACTTAAATTACCTAGATAATGATTGTTGTGCCTCCAGTGTACACTGCCCATTTCTTTTGTAGGCGGGCTGCCCTGACCTTGCAAAGCTCTTCCTTACGGCTACACAATTGAAGAGGAGAGAGATCCTCTTGTACTGAAAAACTAGTCCCTTTGAGATGGTTACCGTGCTGAAGAATATATAGGTGGCTAAGAGCATCATGAAACCGAACCAAAAGATGTCGAGGACGATCACGTCTTGCCGCTCCCACCCTAGTAGTACAGACAACTCCAACAACCTTCACATGCATGATGTCGGTGAAGAAATGCAGAGCCTCATCCATAGCTGAATGGGCATCAATTTTTGCCTCTTCAACCCCTATAATACGCAAGGTCTAGTAGCAGTAGGTGATATTGAGGCTCTGGTCCACTATAGATTGTGCAGATGTCTGTATTCTCACCTCAATATGTTCCATTTCAAATTTCTGCAATCCTGCATCAACACAATGCTTCTGCTGTGGCGATAATTCTGACCCTAATGTCTGCACTGAAGCATCACTTGTTCCCACATACTGGCCATTAGAGTCAAAGACCAAGGCGCACATTAATTATAACAATTATGTCCACCTCACAATAGACAGGGCCATAGATGTGACTGTCATCTCTCCTTCAGAATGAATAGGTTGTACCTGATCACGAAGTGTAGACGAAAAACCTTGAACTTGCAAGTCTAGGGCACTTTGGAGATTCTCCCGGTCTTGGAAGGTTAATGTACTAGATCTGATCTCTGGCACTGGCTATTGGGGACCATAAAATCCTGCAATATTAAGCTACCATTCTCGTCCAACAATGGTCTCTGGGCCAAATGATTTAATGGGTAGAACATCCACCACTGTCGGAGTGCCAGGCTGAAACTGGGTTCTGGAAAAAAAAATTAGCAGGCGAGAATGATCTTTGTCCAAAATCTTATAAAATGTTCAATACCTTTTCTGCACTGATTATAATCTCCTTTTGAACGATGGGACCTATTACTAGATCTTATTGGATTTGCATAACAAAATACAAGCAATCAAATCAATCTGGGCAAAACATATAAAATGAAACGAATCCGATAACCCAGAATTGTAGATCCTATCATAACTTTTCAAAAATCTTACTGCAGACCGTAAAAATGCTGTGTGAACTCAAAAAACTTAACCAATCATGACCATATTGAACATCACCGGAAAGCTCTTGAAGAGAGCTTTCCAAAGCAAAAAAAAATAAAAAATAAAAAAAAAATATATATATCATCCAAAATTAAGTTATGGATCAAGAGTTATTAGGATAACAACTATATGTCATACTGATTTCTTGGCTTTCAATCCAAACCACTTTTCTCTACTTTTTCTTGCTCTCAAACTCAGGGCTTTGACTAGCATTGACAAATTCACTATCACATATAACTTTCTAGGAATTGCTATGAGTGTACATTTTTTGGGAAGCGGATAAGAATTGCCTTAGAATTTGTTCTCGCCATTTTAATAATTCGATAAACTGGATAGTAGGTATTGTCAAACAAATGGACCTAAATGTAAATTATTTCTCCCATAATCTACAAGAACATCATCACAACATGCACTTCAAGTTTCTGCTTAGCATGTCTATGCAGCAAATCAAGCAGCAGCCTGGAATATAATAACGATTAGTGATCCATTTCTACTTGTGCCCACTCATATATCAATGTCAATGTTTCCATGGTTCATTAATCAAGAACTCTCCTAACTATAATTTGGATCACAATTAGTAAATTGTCCCCTAAATAGCAACAAATGAATAGCAAAAATTAACTTATCTTGAGGATCTAAGGTAAAGATGGATATAGAGAAAAAGGAGGAAACACCAAGCCAACTGTGAATTGTACAAGATAACCTGCACGCAAACCTACAAGTAAACAACAAACGTTCAGAGGTAGAAATAGAAATGTTGAATCTAAAATATGTGTTTGTTGTACTCGTAAATTAACCACATCCCTCATGAAGGTCTATCCCGTGGAGTTTTGATTGTATACTAAAGCAATCCGCATAACCAACCACATCTTCTCTTGAGCTAAAGTGCATGAGCCTGCAGTGCTTATATCCACAATATTCATGCCATCCTAAAACCTTGGATCAACATGTATTTTTCCTATTAGGAGCTCCAACAGAACGACCCCAAAGCTGTTCATCTCGCCTTTCTAATCAACTTTGAGCATGTAAACATATTCTATTGATTTAGCACAAAATAAAGTTATTGATTAAGCAACACCACGCATCTGACATAAATTTATTAACATATTAGGATGACATTTACTTTGTTGGGGAGAGATTGATTGTCCCAGAAGTTATCTGACTTAAGCAGCAACCCTAGCAGAAGAATATGTCTAAAATTAACTATTGAAAGATGGGTTCCAAGTTAGGAAAGTTAACTATGAATGAAAAAACAACAAAATTCCATTATCACAAGAGCAGATTGAAGGCTTACATGGTTATCTAGTTGGAAAACTGATCTGCTTGCACATGCTACTAAACACCAAGGCACATCAGCTACTGAAATATTCTTCAACAATACATAATATGAAAATGAAAACTACCTATTCACGTTATACACAATTGTGAGGTGTTATCATCACTCAAAATTAAAAAAGTCTCAGTAGTTTTTCCTCGTGTTTCAAAACTCATTAATTGGAGTAGCAGTTGAATATATAGTTTTTGATAGGTTTAGAAGAAGGATGAGCAAAAGACAGATTTTATGCTACTCCCTGCACTTGTGGCATTAAAAGCAATTTTAAGTTCCAAGGACTTTGATAAATTCTTGAACTCAGTCTTCTAACCAGTGTCAATCTTCTGAACAAGTATCTTAATGGCTGTAGCAACTAGAAAACCTCTCAATGATGGATTCAAAGCATTTCATTAGGCTGGTCTAGAGTTTTGCATAATGAAGTCTGATAAGTGACTATTCAACCTGCTCTCTGACAAAACAAACTTGTGTGTTGTCATGGTGTTTTGTTGCGGGACACCATTTATGAACTTTTGTGAGGCAAATGGCACCCCAATTGTTAACATATACGGATGTTGACTTATCATGAACTTGCAAATCTTGAAATAAATGGAGCAGCAAGATGATTTCATGTCTACTTGTACACGAACCTTCGACATTTGCTTTTGTAGTACTAAGGCTTACAACAGATTTTTTTATTTTTTATTTTTTTGTAGAAGCCCATGTTATATGATCGCTGTCAGACATAACTATAAACTCTGAACATATACTGTTGAGCATTGCCAATAGATTTACAACATGAGAAAACTCTAATTGCTATCCAAATGAGAGGCCGCATATTCCAAGGATTGAGCTTGTAACTTGGGAAAATCTTCCCTAATAGATGTGGCTAAATCTGGATGGCAAAGATATTCCTCTGAGGGGTCAATAGCCCAAATATCTTGCAGCTCAAATTAAGGCTGACCATCAAGAGTGTACAACCTTGCATTCTTCATATGTCATGTGACCAAAATACCTAACGAAGAAATGTGAATGAATCGTGCGTGAGAAATAAGGGGCATTTTGCCTCTACTGAACATAGTGGTTCTGCTTTCTTTGTCAAACTTGATCTCTAATAAAAGGTTGATTTGCGAGCCAGGAACATGAACGTCCTAGACCTGTAAAATTTCATCTTATAAACATCTTTTATTTGAAATTGGAAAACTTGCCCATTCCCCATCGACTTCAGAGATCCTCAGCTACTTTGCAGATTTTTAAGGATGCAGATGGCATGAGCGAGCCCGTTGCAAATCACGAGTTTGACAAATAAAGAAGCTCTTGATATTTAATATGGGCATCACAATACATGTACAAGTAATGATCTTCAACGTGCGAAGGGAAAGTATTAAAGAGCATTCCAATGTAAAGCATGGGTTCTGTTACACCCTGCTCAAACCAGAAAACCTAAATCAGGCTCTTTATCTTGAGTAGATAGAAGCTTAGACCATAACTTAAGCCTCTATGAATCTATAAGTATATTTCTTCATGACCCAAAAGATGATGAGTCGAGGTAATCCATAGTGGACACAATCGAGCAACACATTGCACAATTTTTGAGGAGTTTTTGATTTTTCTTGCCCATACAATGCAAACAAAGTTGCGTATTAAACGGGAGCAAATCATTGAAACGAGAGCAAAAGGAATATTCCGCAAAGATTCCCTTTTTTTTTTTACAAAAAAGGGGGTAAAATGAGGTTAAAAAAAAAAAGATGCATGAAATTCTATTTTGACCCCCCGAAATGACTAAATTTTTTTTGCAACGAAGGAATTGACTTTTTTAAAGTGTCACTTTTCTTAGCAAAAAGAATGTTCTTAAAGTATGTTTTAAGAGAGAAACTCTAATTTCAGAGGATAAAATATTTAACAAAAAATTGAAGTAAGTCTGTAATTGAAACTGTAGTATTCTCAAAATTTGAAGATAGAATCCTCATATTCACATCAAAATTTGATCTTTTCTAAGACTCGATTATGTGCAAAAGTGTGAGGAGTGATGAGAGAGGGATCCGGGGCGTCCTCATGTTCATTTATGCCATCGTCATCACCTTCACTTCTTTTCTTTGTCACTTTCGAGGAAGTGCTTGAGTTATCTTCCTCATCACTATCAACAGACGGTGAAGCATTGTCACCACCTTCTTCATCATCTTCTTCATAATTACAAGCTTTTTAAGCAAATTGATAGTCTTAATGGCGTAGACGATTGTCAGATTTCAATTTAAAATCATAGCACAATATAGTCACGTCATTAAGGTTCAGCTCGTCCCTACAACCCACCTTCTTGGACTTTCTCCCTTTTCCTTGGCTTCTCATTTCTAACTCATATCTACCTTCAAAAGCATTTTCTGAGCGTGTTGCAAGCCAATGAATCTTGAGTTTAGTGACTAAGCCTTCCTCCTTGACTGTGTCAAGCACTTTTGCTATCCAGAACGGTCGACCTTTGTCATCCTCCTCAGTCGGAAGAGCAATTAGCATACCTTTGGTAATTTCTGTGATATTACCTTGGGGCTCATTCCTGCGTCTTGGTCCGAGGTACATGACTCGGTCCTCCTCGTCTTCTACTGCAGGTGCAAATGTAGCCATTGCTTGGACCTGCTTGGTGCTGGGGTTGATGGAAGGTGTTAGGCCATTGAAATGGTTCTTGCAACTGTCTTAGAGCTATATTTTGTACAACAATTTTCTGTTCGAGAAAGAAATTACTCCACCACATCCGATCTTCTTCTAAGAAGTACTTAAAGCCTGAGGAAATTCCATTTTCAATGGCTTTTAAGGATGACTCGGGGTACTTTTCTTACGCTTGGACTCCTTAGGATTTTTGAGAGGAAGTTGCTCAAAGACGTTCTATGAAGGAAGTGTCTAGAATATATTTAAGGAAGCGTAATCCCTCTGGCGGACTCAGGTCCTTAGTTGTGGTATACTTCTTCCCACAGAAGAAGCTTTGGCCATCCTTCAAGTAGAACTTGATATGATGTTGAAAGGTGAGATCATTCAACTTGTTCACGGCTTGTTCTCTGTTTGAGCGTTGAGAGAAAACAAACTCTCTCAAATCAGCAGTCTCTTTAAGAAGATCGACCCTTTGGAGTAGGAGTGTAAGAATCTTCAATAATTGAACTAAAGAAGGAAGAGAAAAGCCTTCTTCCTTCTAAAAGGCGCATTTAAAAATCTCTTTGAACATTTGGTCAATCGATCATGAGTGTGGCCTACAAGTAAGAAAACCGAGCTTCACTTTTCTAAAGATCCCTAGCTCCACTAACATGGCACGATGACATAAAGAGTGTTTGATTCTTGTTCTCCCTTGTAGTATTGTCAAGTTGCTTGAGATAAAGCACGGGTGGTAATTGCTCTTGCTTCGCACGGGACCTTGTTAAGAATTGTAATTGTGAGGTTCGGGTCACCATGCAAGTTTGGATACGTCAAAAAAACTTTGCACCTTAGACTTCCTTTGAAGACCATAGCTCCTACAAGGTGGACCTTAACAAAACATTCCTCACGGCACATCTTTAGGAATGTTCAAGAAATGTGGTAGAGTTTTTTTTTGGTCCATTCCATCAATCACAACAGACATGTATTGCAAATTGGACGTTCAAGAGCTTTTTTTCTATGCTTGGCAAGCTTTCTTCTCTCTCACGCTTGTTGTTCACGATGTCCGGCAAGGTTACATTGCACAATATCGTAGAAGAAATCAGGTGAAAGCATTTTCTCCGAAACAAGTGAGAGATTGGAGAACATGAACTTACTTCTTTTCGACCTCTGCCTTTGCGGTTTTCGTTGACTCTTTAATTACGCACACCTCGAGCAAAACGGACATTCTATGTTTTCTAGGAATTTTCACAAGACCGAATTCACTTTTCCACACCGGTGAAGTGTGAGTAAGAGATGTCTTTGAAGCTGAGTGCAAGTCTCTTTGTACTCATTAAAAACATCTTTTTGGTGATGTTATCGGTTAAATGATACATGTTGCCGTTAGGTAGCTTCTCACATGTTTCTCTAAAATATTTCTCCATCCATGACACAAAGAAGCAAGGGCATGCATGGTTACAACTCTTCTTGGTCCACAATGATCATCGATTGCTGGATTTTTGTCCATCTTTTGTGTATTCTAGACATTCTTGTGGACCCTAAGCGGTGGACAACCATAAAACATTTTCGGCAAACTTCTTGACGGTTAATGTAGTGCAAGAAGGTGTTGTTTGGTCTGGTCTTACATGATAAGCTAAGTAGGCATTCTCAGTGCCGCCAATGTCATGGAAGGCGTAGTTGTCTCTAATCGCTTTCGTAATTTAGCCATGTTAAATCTGTTGATGCAACCCAATGAGCAAGCATTTAGTTCTCAAAAGTCTCCTCATTTTACGTTCATCCATAAGATTTCTTCTTCTTGCAGAGAGGAGCAAGCCCTCAAACCAAAATCCACCTTGAATTTCTTTGAAGATTGGCTTGAGAACATGTAATCTCTTTGTTCCTCGTTGGTGTCTTCATCTTCTGATGAAACTTCTACTCTGGGGGTGACTTCCTCTGTCCTGAGTGGTGTGCTTGTAGAGGAAAACAGACCACGTGAAGTTGTTCCCGGAATAGGCGGGGGTACAATGTTAAAGGGTGGTGATGGCCCATAAGAGGTTGTGGCATCAGCTGTTCTTGTACCATCTTGAAAAGGAGTTCTTGCAAACATCTCCTTTAGAGCGGACTGGAATTCTGCAAATCCATGTGTCACAACCGTTGTTGTGTGAAGAGGAGTGCATGCTGGAGCTTCGTCCTCATTTGTAGTGAAGTCCTGGTGAGAGAAATTGTAGTGAATCTCACAGTCTTCGTGTTTTCTCGTGGTTCCTTGTATGTTTGCACGAAGGAGGCGAAAACTACAAAAGGGGGTAGCTTGTTCTTGAGCACCCTTTGTTGTGGAGCTTCTGCAGGTCCCGGGGATGGAACAAAGGGTGGTGGCAACCCGCTCCGAACAAGTGGTGATTCTTTGGAAGGAGATGCCAGTGTGCTGTCTACAGGACTTGGTGACGGTTGGAAGGGTGGTGGAAGTCATTACGTCTTTGGACTCGGTGTGTCTTCGAGAAGCAAGAACGATGAAGCGCAGGTAGGCTCCGGAGAATGCCTGGGTCTTGAGAAGAAACGACGTTGGTCCCAAGCGTGTCCCTCAACCAGACGAGCTTGAGACAACGAAAGGTGGTGGAAGTTTGTTGACGAAGCGGTTTGTCATCTTACGAACTGCAAAACAGTGTAGAGTTTAGATAATGTTTCTCTATTGCAGAGCTTTTCTTATTCCGAATACAAGACCGCCTACTACAAGTAGAACTTCCCGCAACAATTGGTTTAAAGGCAAACTAAAAGCTATTCCCGAATACACTAGAGCGTAACGGTAAGGCCAAACGTATTCCACTTCACATAGAAAACGAAAGCAAGACGGAATGGACACCTTTAAAAGGAAATTTTGGCGCTTCTTGATTCATGTATTCAGATTCCGAGCTGAAGTCGAAGCCAGCCATGCTTATCCGAATATAATATTCAGAGCTGTATTCCGATACTCATAGAGAAAACATGGAGAGGTGAGTAAGAAAGTACAAGGTACAATCATTTGTGTGTCTGTTTCTTATTCCGGAATACACATTCGCCTTCCCTCGAAGGCGAAAGTGTATTCGGCGAAGTAGTGTATGATCGGAATACACTTTCACCTTCGAGGAAGGCTTAAAGTGTATTCCGGAATACACTTTCGCCTTCGAGGAAAGGGTTAAGTGTATTCCGGAATACACTTCGCCTTGGAGGAAAGGCGAAAGTGTATTCCGGAATACACATTCGTGTTCTTATGTTTTGTAAGGTTGTTTTTCCGTGATTTTTGTAGTGACTTTAGGTGTTTTTTCTGCTTTTAAAACTTGTTTAGACCTGTTTTTTTGTCAAGATTGCAGTGTTGTTTTGGCATTTTTGTCCTCTTTTTGCCCTTGTTTTTTCCTTTTCGCAAGACATTTTGTATTCTGGAATAGTTTTTTGCCACTGCTTTCTCTAACAAGATCGTGTTTACACACAATTTGCACAGACAAGAAGGCAGCAAGAAACAACAGAAGAGGACCGTTAAAATCCCAACGAAACCGCACCCACAGAGAAGGGTTGAGGAGACATCTGCGCCTGCCATCTACGAAAACTTTCAAACGCAATGGTTTTTTACAAGGGGTACTTCTGGAAAGTACAGCACACTTACTTTCCTACATGTCTGTCGGAGTGCTGGAGCAAAAAGGTACGATGAGAGGGAATTTGTTTGCATGGGCACCATCCAGTCCGTGAGTGAAGTAGCTGGGGAGTCCGGCCAGCGAGGGAGACTGTCTTTTCAGACATCCCAAGGCTTTATACATGTTGATGAATCCTATTTTAGAGTGGTGAAAGTAAATCCTCATCCTCTATACAAGTATGTTTCTCACTACCTCAGCAAGAGGTCGCTCTGTGCCATCATCAACTATGTTCGAAGCACAACGAGCGAAGACTTCCCCTACAGCGAGTCATCACAAGGGGAAGAGGATGACCAACCGAGCCCGAGCAGTTCCTCATCACAATCTGGGAGTCCATCACAGTCCGGCGAAAGGCCACCGTCACCACCACCAAAGAAGCGGCCAAGGCAAACAGTTGCTGCTAAAGAGCCTAAAAAAAAGCAGACGGCCTTAATTGCAGCAGAGGATATTTCCGAGGAACCTAAGAAGAAGAAGGGGAAGGGTAAAGCACCTGGTGTTGCAATTAAGGAAAAAAAAGTTGACAAGACAGCTGAAAAGATGGAAGAGATTAACCTGCACAAGTTTGTGCAAGGTGTAATTTATTTGCCAATCACTTCAATGAAGCTTCCACCGAAAAATGAAGCTGGTGAAAGGCCACTTCAGGTTCGCAAAATTTATGCCGATCACTTAAGGAACCTGAAAGACAGAATAAGGAGCAATCCAAATGCTCATGTGGCCCCAATAGTTGTCCTTGTTGACAGGGAAGAGTGCAAAACCCCCCAAGACTATGACAGAGAAAACGCAGAGACCTACACTCACTACGTCTTGGGAGGCAATCACGACTTTAAGGCAAGAAGACAACTTTATAAAGAGAAGAAGAACCCGAGGTACCTCTCCGTCCCCTCCTGCTACGTCTCATCGTGGTCTTACCGATGAAGAAGCGAAAAATCGTTGCCAACACCCACAATGCCGATAAACGAATATAAACTAAAGATGAGCTTCGCCGACAAGATCCGGTTCATAATGAGGGAGTACGTAATATTCAAGGAAAAGTACGGTGAGGACCCCAAGAAGCCAAAGCATTTTCCTTGGAGCTTAAGGAGGCGTGTGCCGTTGAATCTTTGCTCGAAATATGACGAGGCCAACAAAAGGCGTCTCTCATTGGCCACCGACAACCGGTTCCGATTAGCTTTTAGAGATGGCAAGGTAAGCACAAAATGTATTCGAGAATAGCAAATCAACTATTTAACGTGAATCTTCTTGAACAGATTTGGGAACTCAGGACCCGGATATTTACAATGTTCGAAGCGAGGGGAGTTAAAGAGCAAGGGAAAGGAGACAACTAAAAAAAAAGCTCGGGACGCACCCCAAAAAAGAAATGACCATTACCTGATGCGGCGGGAAATGCGTGGCTTCTCCGACACCACGAGCTTCTCGGCAGCTTCTCCAAAAAAGTTGTTGATAAGGAGTTTAGCCTAGAAGAAATGTCAAAGGAATTACACAAGTAAGTTCTCCGACACAAACATTAGTTATTGCATGTTAGATTCCCAAAAACATCTACAGTAGCTAGTGTATTCCAGAATACACATGCCTTCCTTTACACGGGCAATGTGTATTCCGGAATACACATTGCTTGTCTCTAGAAAGGCATTGTGTATTCCGGAATACACATTGCCCGTGTGAAGGAAGGCATGTGTATTCCGGAATACACATTGCTCCTCTGAATGTTGGCCTGTGTATTCTGGAATACGCATGCGTTCCTTTAGAGAAGCAATGTGTTTGTCCTGTAGTAGAACTATTTTCTGCATATTGTTTCGAGGTAGCATCACAAGTTAACCGGTTTGTATTCCAGAATACAAATAGCTTGACTTGTATTTGTTTTTCTTTTACGTTGCCTTCATTCTTTCGTTTAAACTCATTGTTTCCTTAACGTCTTGCAGCCAAAAAAACGTCATAACATGTCAAACATGTTTGATGGAGCAGCTAAACGTCGACACATGGGAAAGGTGCAAGGAACTCTACCCAATTGCCACATCCGACGAGCGCATTGTCCAATATTCACCAAATTTTGAGGGCTGGGTAATTACACTTAGAATTCCTTCTCTCTGCACAAACGATCTCTTGACAGTTGTTGTTTTGTTTTTCTTTAGAGCAAAAAGAAAAATAAAGACCTACCCGAGGGCTTTATGAATTTGGTTAGAACAAAGACGGAAGAGAGGTCGTTAGATTTGAAAGAAGAACTGTTGAGCGTAACCATCCGACTACGAGAGAGATTACGCATGTTTGATCAAAACAATTTATATTCAATCATTCATGGTGATTGCAACGAACCTTGTCGGAACGGTTAAGCCCACGGGACTTTACTTTGGTTATTGCTGATCTTCCCTATGGGTTTAAGCTTAAAGGCAGAGATAATCGACGACCAGCCCTTCAAATTTTCAGAGTTTAATGCTTTCATTGAAGGAATCAAGCAGATCTCAACGGCCAAACATTGGCGTTTAGTTACGTTCCACTCGAGCATGCAGTCTGGCTTGGTGGAATCAGCTTTCAAAAATCACTTTGGTTCTCCAGTTCAGGCAGGATATGAAAACCTTGTGCAGTAAGTCTTATTCCGTAATACAATTACTTTTTCTCTTTACCATTACGTAGTGTGTATTAGGAATAGTATTTCTGCTTTACGGTTTTCAAGTGTTTTCTTGTTTTTGCTAACATCACTTTAAATGCTTCACTAGGTACAAAACGAACATCAACTACCATGGTGGAGGACCAAGGTTGCTCAGCAAGGTAGAGTACCTTCATGTAGCTTATTGGAGTTTTGATGGGAAGAGGACCATGGATCACTTTAACACTGCCGCCTGTCAAAACGTTTCAAACGTCCTAGAGTTTCCAGCAGTCTTTACGTAAATTGCAGGGACCCAAGTGCACAAAGGCGGGATTGTGAATCACTACCGAAACCACAAAGCTCATCAACCATCTCCGGACATGTTCTCGCCCGGGAGAGATTGGGTACTTGATGCTTTCTCGGTTCGTACTACTATCGCATGTGCACTTAAGAAGGGCCGCGAAGCGTGTAGCCGTGGATATTGATAAGGAGGTTGTGCATTTTGTGAAGATGAGACCGGCTGCCTTACCTACTTTACCGGATGAAAATCGGGAGTTAGGGGCCAAGTCTTCATCCGATTATGCTAAACTAACGTCCTCAGAGATACAGCCTCCATTCTCCAGCTCACTAGACGATGAGGCAACCTTTGCAGAGCTTAAAGAAGTAGCTTTAGCTACCATTCCAGAGAACAAGGAGGATACAAAACTCAAGTCTCCAGCAAAGGAGCAGATAGAACAGAAGGACGAGATGGCAGAGAGCAGCAAAAAGAATGAGGAGGACTATGATGTAGATCTTTGACTATCGTGATATTAAAATTATCATTATTTATTACAATGAATCTTCAATATTGATGTACAACAATTTATTAAAAACATAGTACTTTTTTTTCCTTTCTATTCTGGTGCTTGTTTTTTGTAATGCTTTCAGTCTCTTCAAGTCTATGCCTAAATTTTGCTATTTTTATGATTTGTGTTTCATAAGTACAAAGTTTTCGTCTAATAATGGGCCAAAATGGCATGAAAAAAAATGCAAACCTCTAGAAATTCTTAACAACTATCAAAAAAGGCTTATTTTAGAAACTTGGTGTTTTTTTAAAGGGAATCTTTGAAACGGGAGTGATGCAACACTCCCGTTTAATTTGCAATCGTGTTTGCAAAGATATGAAATTCAAGGTCCAAAATTAAGCCACGTCATTTTTGGCATGATGTGCAGTCACATAGACTAGCTAGAAGTGCAGTAATTGTTGTAGCAAAGGTTAGGCGAGCCTGCTAAAAAAGAAAAACAATTGCCAAAATTTTGTATACTACTCCTGCAAAATTCTAATATTCGTCTTGTATATGAAATGGGTTGAAGGATTGTTGCATGTTTTTTATGTCAACCTTCTATCGGAGAACTTCCATTTGCCATTACCAGTCCATGACCAATTTATCTAAGGTCTATCTAAAATAAGTGTTTATTCCTTTTCAACATGTGGATACGACTCCACCATTGCAGTGGCAACCCCCTCTTTATGGATGCATGTTGTTTCCCACATGCATGCAGAATCTACCTTTTATCATTGCCACTCAGATGTGGATAGACTGGACCCATATGCCAATTTATATGATGGCATACAACAATACAGACAATTAAAGTTTGACGCTTTGACAGAAGACGACGTACACCTCCGCCCTGTAGAGACTGCTTGGTCACGTACATCGGATGATAGAACCATGTAGTCACGCACTTTGGCATATATGGGTTAGTGTAATGACCCTCCTATACTAGCTACACTTGCAGGTAAGAGAACCAGGAGGTGGATCTAGTGTGGTGGATTATATATTGGTAGTATGCATCCTGTCAACTAGCTTTGCATTGGCATGGAGTAGAGATGAAGAGGTCGACTCAAACCATCAACTGCTTTACCTATAGCTAGCCTGGAAAACTGTTTGGATCCCTTGTACTGCAGCCCCTCGCATACCTCAGCTGTGATTGGATTATGACCATGCAGAGGCTTATGTCTAGGTGCTTGCAGACGATTTGGCAGGAATCCTGCAGCTCCCCACGCTATAGCAACAGGCTGCTCAGTTGATTGACGTACTGGGGATTGCTGTCGAAGGATGTTTTGAGAGAACCCACCCATGAAGGAACTCATGGGCTATAACCTTCTCTCGTGACCAGTGGTTCAATGCTAAGCCTAAGGATCTAAAATGATGGCTCCGTGGAGTCACTGTTCCTGCTTTCCACCCATATACAGTTAGAAGTACTGACCTTCTTCAAGGGTAAAAAAATCCAGGTACATTACAGAGCATCAGAGGAAAATATTCTATCTCCTAGACTATCACTCCAAGACCTTCTAGCGAAGGGTAGTAAGAAAGCTTATGCAGCCTACAGGTAACATGCACTTTTGAGCAATACTTGCAGCAGCTCTATGATCCTTTAGAGGCTCGTGCAGCAACATCCCCACAGAATAGGCCAAACGCTGGAAATCACAGAGGCCGGTATCATCCCGGTCTTATAGCATCTTGTCAAAAGGAGCAGACTTGGATGGCATGCAAGCAAAGTTGCTCAAATGGGCAGGGCCACCCATAGTGCCAAGCCTAATTGCATTGTTCAAGAAGGTATTACAGGAAGGCTTCCCCCTATAGTGCACCAATAGCAGGGTTGTTTTCATGTACAAAGTAGGTGATCCACATTCCTCAGGCAATTACCGAACAATCATGATCAGATCATTATTTACGCATTAGCAGGCCAGCATTGGGGTCAAAGCATACAAGTGAGGGGCATATTCATGCCAGTCAAGTACCCTCTAAGCACCCTAAATATCAAAATTTTGAATAGGATTTATTTTTGTTCGAGCACTCATGAACAAATTTTAGGGTTTCTTTGAGCTCGAGCCAGTTATCAGCTTGTGGAGCACGTTTTTTGCCCAGGCATTTCCTTTGCATTGCGTCCTATCAGATGATCTTCATCATGGCAATCCTTGGTGACAGATCTCTATCATTGGAGGCCTCCATTAAATATTTAGAAATGGTTTTGAGCCCCATCGTAAACACTCTGCCTTTGCATTTTTCGGAAAGTGGCGATATGGCCGGGAAGGTTCTGAAGAAGAAACTCACTGGCAAAGAAATTAAATAAGCTATGGAATAGGAATATTAATCAGTTTCCTTTCTTTTTTTGATCAGAACATGCAGTTTGCAGATACTATAGAGGAGTTCAATGTATATAGGTATTTGCCCAATGAAGGAAGGGATCCATCGTCTAATAAAGAGAGATGAATGCAGCACAGAGCATTAGATAAAGCTGCATTAGATTCGCTCTCAATCGGCAGTTGACCTTCATGATATGGTAAATAAGATCTATCAAAATGGTTTAAAAAACATGGAAGCAAGAACACAATTTGCCAAGGGATTTGCATGGCAGAGGGCACTTACAAACCCAGCTTCAAAAACACTTTGCTGCTATGTCTTCATAGCATTCTAAGAGGATAAACTATAAAAGAAGTAATTCTTTGGAGAGCAGTTTGAAGCATATTGCTGATGCTTTAATTAGTTTGAAAGCAAGCATGCAGATGTTTAGTGACGAGCTTTCTCTGTTAGAGCAACACATAAAACAAAAGGAGACACACAGAATTACTACTGATGATGTTCTGCTTGGCTTTGATCTATCTTTGTAAGGATATTAAAGAGGTAAAAGATAAAATAGAAGATTTTACAACAATTTATACAGAAGAAGAAATAGCTTTGAAGCAATTGAGTGATGAAGAGAACAAGTTAAGGTTTTCATTGCTAATCCTACCGAAAAAGAAAGAACAGGTTGATGACAGAGTTCAGATAGAACATGAAATAGAGAGAACATGCTGATAGCCATTCAAAAATATGCCCTAATTGATCTGCAAACTAAAAAGTAATCTTAAACATCTTCGAGATAATTATATTGGTGCAAGTTCCATTCAGGGATAGGTTCTGTATGTACAGAATTATTTTACTAGGTGTATAAAGTTCAAAAATACGTATTTTTAGGTTAAAAACATATTTCACGTATTTTTTCCTCGCCGGCCAATTTTTTTTTTTTTTTTGCGTAAGCGTTACACGAAACTATTTTTGCATACGCGAAAAATTAAAAAAAAATAAATAAAAAAATTTCATCGCTATTTTCTGTTTCGCTTACGCGAAATACTTCAAACTTGTGCCGTATCATTCGAATAATATATATTGAGTATAAAACGTATACAGTATTGAACCTATCCCTGGTTCCATTAATCCATCTGCAGGTAATTGGCTTTTTGCTAATGGTGTGAGTGGTTGTTTGATCTGTGGAATGGCATATTGCTCTGATTATGAACTCCATGCGCAGTTGCTTTGTGGCCATAAGTATCACTTATTTTGTTTTCCAATTGTGCTTGGAGAAGATGTTACGTCATGTGTGCATGTAGGGCTAATATTCCTGAAAATCTATTTCTATAGGGTTAGGGTACATGAATTACATGCCTCAGAAAACAGATAATGATGATGATGATGATGATGATGATGATGATGATGATGATGATGATGATGATGATGATGATGATGATGATGATGATGATGATGATGATGATGATGATGATGATGATGATGATGATGATGATGATGATGATAGTTTGGAAACTACCTTGGAAAATGAAGATCAAGATGCCACTACAAATTATCTGCAAAGTTGGAAGTCAGAACAGTGCCTCTTACACACTCTATGGTTTCACAATAAAAAGGTACTGCCTTATATTAGAAACTATTAACAGTGCCCAGCATTGCTGGGCATTATTTGAGAACTTATAAATGATACGAAGATGTTGTTCTTGTTTGAATTTATGTTATTCATATCTATAAAAATAAGCATTGAAAAGTTAGGGCATAATACAATGTAAGAGATCTATAGGAACTAAGGGCCAATTTCATCCAGTAGGAGCTTGTTGTAGATTACATTTGGAGTGAACCTCCTATTGTCTTTGAGCAGTGCTCCTTGTCTTGAGGTGTTTTGAATGTGTACCTTTACTCCATGTTGTGTGGTGCACCTTGAGAATGCGACATAGAGCTGGCCATGTGTAAAGATTGGCATTGCTATAGGTAGATGCCAACGGAGGACATAGACTGGCCTTGTGACTTGTTTATGGTCATCGAGAATGCGAGTCACACGGGGACCTGCCTTCCCTTGAAGGGGAGGAGATCGTTGTCTGATGGCTCCAGGGTAATCCTTGGTATAAGGACCCTTATTCCTTTGTAGGTACCTATGATTATCTCTGCATCTAGGATTCTTGGTTGCGCTTTGATGACGTGGAGGTGGGTGCCATTGCAGAGACTGGCTTTTGGATTCATATTTCTAAATAGGATGATGATGGCACCGTCCTTGATGTGCAGCTTATGTGGTGGCATGCCAAAAGGGATCAGGTAGTTGATGAACTCGATTGGAAAGTCCCTTGTAGCATCTTTGCCTTCTGCAATGATGACATCTATAATCAACTCCTCTTCCACAATGCATTCTTCGGTTATCTCAACCAAGTCGCGATCAAACTCTGGCTCATTGTTCATACGCTCCCCGTTACCGAGACGTAGCAGCTAATTTGAGAAGATTTGTTCATCTTTTCCGACTCGCATATTTTGTGTTAGCCTGTGTGTTTTGAAGTTAGTCCATAATGGGTTCCTCTTGACACACTTTGAGATGACCTCTGTCCTTGTTGCACACTTGACCACAGGCAACTGTTGTCGGAAGTCGCCACCTGTGAGCATTATCATTCCCCCAAATGACCTGGCATCTTGTCATATCTCGCGCAGAACCCTGTAGCAGTGAGTGCCTGTGTGTGTGTCATCCCCATTTCATCCCAAACTATGATACTTGCCTTTCTAAGTACCTCTGCTTGTTGGCTTGTTGCACGCAGTGTAGAGGTTGCCTCTTGTGTGAAGTTAAGTGGTAACTTGAACGTCGAATGAACTATTTGTGCTCCCTTCAAGAGAAGGCTGGCAATGCCTGTCCAAGCCACCGATACAATGCCAACGCCATATCCTCTTAGTATGCTGATCAGACTATTGAAGAGGAACATCTTGCCCGTGCCTCCCGGGCCATCGACATTGATACATGGACCTGATGCTGGTTGATTGCATCTAGGATAATATCGGCTATGTGCTTCTGCTAGTCCTTGTTGAGCTTGCCGTAGTTTTCTTGCCCTTATTTTAACTCTTTTTCTGCATCGAAGTTGGGTTCATTTAGGAAGTTACCTAAAATATCTAGTCGAGGTTCTGGCAGTCCAAGTTGCTGGCATATGCAGCCGCTCATCTGGAAGATGTCGTCGATGTCCTTTAGTGTGTGGTTATAAGCCTGCTCTTGTGGCATCTGTCATTGGTAATCTTCTGTCAAGCTGTCCTTGAAGAGCTCCCATAGCCGTATTGGATCTTGTGGGTCATTGTACAGGCAAATGAATGTAAATGTCTGGCATAGCTGCACTGGCATCTGGAAGATGCTCGCATCTTCAAGCGTCTTCTCCCACTCAGCATCGTCTTCCAGTAAGCCGAGCTCTTTGGCAGCTTCCTTGAAAGTTGAACATAATTTTCCATTAATAGTGTGCATGTCTTCAAAACTGGTTGCGCCCTTGATATGTAGCAACAGGAGTCGGAGGTAGTAGCGGTCACCGTCCTTAGGGCTCACGGTGTACATCCTTGTGATGAGCTTGAACTTCCCCTTCCTCTTTTTTTAGAATGTCTGGCGTGTAAACTTGTAGTGCTGGGGGATTTCTGGATAAGTGTATTCACGTGTGGCTGGGTCGTCCTTGTTGAGTGCAAACCATGCAGTCAACATTGTTTGCTTTTGCATCTGCTGCTCAATGGCTTGTCTTTCATGGCCTTCCTGATAATAGACAACTTGATTATTTGGCAGGTGAATAGGTAGCCTATGTACTGTGTGGGAGTTGCCATTAGCCTCCACATGGCTTTAGGTGCAGAGACATATCTCGTGTCAATGTACTGCTCCACCTCGTCCCAATTGAATGTGGATATAGATTCCCTGTCGGTTCTGTAGCGATCTGGATTAATGCTCGATCGTGCCCTTTGCGGATGGACTTGTAGATATACTTCACGCTGCCGACGCTGAAACACTGCTCCACATTGATATGCGCCTCATATTTTTCAAGCAGCCATCGGTTGTAGGGGACTATCCATTTATTGTCAATAGGTATCTCGCCCCTCATGAAGTGTCCTGTATCCCGTCTTATGTACTCTGGATAGCGGGGTTAGGTATTTGAACAAATTTAACAATCCAGAGAATAACTCCGCTGTATTGATGATTTTTCGCTTTTACTAATGCTTAGAATGTTGCAGAAGCTGCATTGCTGATAGAAGTTGAGCAAAATATATACTCTTAATTCAAATGTCTAGCAAGATTTATCATTAACAACTTGACTTAGCAAGTAATGAGGGAGCCAAAATATGGTCACTAATCCCTTAATACTTATTAATCATAGTTCTGACAATCTGTAACATAAGCGTTACCATGCTCCACCACAAACAGCCGCTCCTGTCCACCCCATTCAACTGTCGTCTATCTATATATAGCTGCGTCCCAAAATCCGACGGTTCAGGTGTTGATATACTTTCCAAAAATATCCCACAGGTGTCGCTTATTGCTTTTGAATTGTTGAAGCCTAACCGGGTTTCCATACGTATTCTTTTCACGCGTATTTTATACGGCGGGAAACGTATGGGGCGTTGTTAGTCTCTAACCGCTTTAAAATTCAATTCTACGCACCTCATAGTCAAGCAGCGCCCCTTTTTCATTTTGATACTCTTCACTCACATTCACTGCCACTGCTTCTCATGAATGCATGTACAACTCATAACCTACTGCCACTGCTTCTCATAGGTAGAGTTCTCTGATTTACATGACTTATATGCTGAAACCTTTCACTCCTCCTTCAGCTTATAAGTCTGCTACATTCAATTGTTTTCTGAATCTTACAAATTTTATTTCTGATAATGCTTTGGTGAACACATCTGCTACCTGATCATTTGTTTCCACGTATCTCATTTGTATAATGTTTTTCTCTGCTAAATCTCGTATGAAGTGCATGCTGAGTTCAATGTGCTTGGTTCTATCATGAAAAACTGGATTTTTTACAATAGCAATACAACTCTGACTGTCAGTCCAGATCTCTGTAGGGTCTTCTTGCACACATCCTAGCTCATCCAACAATCTTCTTAACCATACCAATTCTCTAGCCGCTAATGAAGATGCAGCATATTCTGCTTCAGCTGAACTCATTGCCACAATTTGCTTGTTTTTGCACCTCCGGTTATTACACCTCCTCCTAAATATATAGCATAACCGGAAGTTGATTTCCTAGTATGCGGATCTCCTCCCCAATCAGATCACTAAAGCATGTCATAGTTAGATTTCCTGAATCAAAACATATACCATGAGTTTGTGTTCCCTTTAGATATTTGAGAACTCGTTTTGCTGCTTCCCAATGCTCTTTAGTAGCATCATGATTTCTTCTGCTCAAGATGTTTACAGCATAAGCAATGTCAGGTCGTGTGCTGTTTGCTAGAAAGAGTAGGCATCCAATCAATGCTCTATATGGTACATTTTCCATTTTATTTTCTTCACCATTTGAGATGTTGTGAACATCAGTCAACCTATGCCCTGTTGTCATTGGAATTTTAGATGGCTTGGCCTCAACCAGCTTGAACCTTTTGAGCATATTTTCTATATGTGTTCTTTGATGCAACTTTATCCATTTCTGCTTTCTATCTCTGATAACCTCAATTCCAAGAAACTTCCTCAGTTCACCCAGGTCAGACATTTGGAACCTTGACTTTAAAATGCTTTTGCACCTATTGAGGATTTTCAAAGAGCTTGCCATCATAATACAATCATCCACATATAAGGCTATCACGCAATATTCTCCATCTTCTTCAAATCTATAGAGATTTCCGTCATTTTGTAACTTTTCAAACCCCTGTTGTTGTAAGAAACCATATATACATAAGTACCATTCTCTTGGTGACTGTTTCAGCCCATAGACTGCCCTATTGAGTTTCCAGACCATATCCTTGCCATGTGTATATCCTGGAGCTTGCTTCATATAAGCCTCCTCCTCAAGCGTGGCATTTAAGAATGCTGTTTTCACATCCATGTGATGTAGTTCTAAGTTTAATGCATTAGCCATAGCCAACAAAACCCTGATGCTTGTAAGCTTAACTATGGGAGAATAGGTTTCATCATAATCTCTTCCCTTTTTCTGTGTGTAACCTTGAGCAACCAGCCTTGCTTTAAATTTCTTACTGCCATCAGGATTTATTTTTACTTTGTACAACCACTTGCTTCCAATTATATTATGTTTGCTATCAGCCTTGACAAGGTCATAGGTTTTAGTTTCTTCAAAGGATTTGAGTTCATCATTCATGGCAGCTATCCATTTATCTTTGTCCTGACTTTGTAAAACATCTTCAAAGTTTTGTGGGATGATTTCATCTTCTAAAATAGCCATAATCTGCTCTGGTTCAAATGTAACTCTTCTTCTACTTTTTCCTGACTCATCCCTACCATATAATTTTCCTTCCTCTAGTTTAGCTTCCTCTAATAATTTTTCTGCCTGAGTTTTCCTTTTCTTCTTTTCCATATGATGACCAATAGACTCCAGGTCTTCAGTCTGTGCTTCTGGAGTTTCCATTTCAGTTTGCATTGTTGGACTGTCCATTTGTGCTGAGCTCAAGTCCTGTTTTTCTTCTTCATAATCATCTGCATCATCTACTTCAAACATAGGTATCTCTGGTTTTGTTGTCTCAATCTTTATTCCCTTTTTGTATCTATCTTTGTAGAGTATGTTCTCATTAAATAAGACATCCCTGCTGATTATAACAGTCTTAGATTCTGGAACATATATTCTATATCCCTTGTAAACTTGCTGTAGGTAACATGTTTTGTATTAACACAGCAGTTTGTAAAGCCTCTTCCCAAAGCTTATTTGGCAGGCCACTTCCTTTTATCATGGCTCTGACTGCATCCATTATGGTCCTGTTCTTTCTTTCTGAGACCCCATTTTGCTGAGGAGAGTATCTGCAGGTTAGCTGTCTTTTAATTCCACGAACAACACAAAACTGTTTGAATTGTTTTGCAAGGTATTCACCTCCTCTATCAGACCTAATGCATTTGAGTTTGAGATTGGTTTCTCTCTCCATCTCAGCTACATATTGTTTGAATGCACTCAATGCTTGAGATTTTCTTGTCAAACAATATGTCTTACATTTTCTGCTATAGTCATCTGTAAAGGTTATAAAGTATCTTTTGTTGGTTCTGCTTTGCACATTTAATGGACCACATAGGTCAGAATGCACCAACTCAAGGATTTGCTGCCCTTGTTTTACTTTTAGAAAATGGCAACCTGTTTAATTTGCCCAATGCACATCCTTCACAAATAAATTCATTTGCCTCACCGTCATGATAATTTATGTAGCCTTGCTTTAATAACCATTTCAAATTTTTACGATTTGTGTGTGCCAATCTTTTGTGCCATAGGTCTACACTCTCTTCTTGAATTGAATTTATGCTATGATGCATAACATTATCCATCTCAAATAAATTGCCAACTCTTTTAGCAAAAAACTTCAATTCATTATTCAAGAACACATTACATTTGTCTCCTTCAAAAACAACTCTGTATCCCAAATCACAAAGCTGACTGACAGAAATTAAATTTCTGATTATAGCTGGTACACACAAAACATCTTCTATGTTCACAACATTGCCTTCAAGATCTTCTAGCTGCAACAAGCCCCTTCCTTTTACTTCTTGAAGTGCTCCATTTCCAACTTGGATTTTCCTGGAGCTTGTAGTTGATATATTCTTCAAAAGCTCAGTAGATTGGACTACTGATCTTTCAGCTCCACTATCAACTATCAAGTGATCAGATTTATTAGTGCCTATGCTTTCACGCACAACAGCAAATTCAATATTTACCTCATCGTCGTCTATCTCCTCAGTAACTCCTTTTGCATTAGTCTCCTCTTCTTGCGTTACATATGCTTTCTCATAGCCTCGACCTCTTCCCCTTCCTGATCTGCCCCTGCTAGATTCTCCTCTTCCTTTAGATTTGCCATAACCCTTTGGTGTTGGACACTTTGAAGCAGCATGGCCCCTCCCTCCACAGGTATAACAATTAAATTCTTTCTTAAGCTTAGGACATTCATTCTTATAGTGTCCTGACTCATGGCAGTTATAGCACACAATTTTTTCTTTCCTTTTTACAAACAAGACTTCAGGAGTGTCTTCATTTTGACTTTGCCTTAAGATTTTCTTCTGTTCCCATTCAGTTCTTAAGGTAGTTTCAGCTTCTTCCCTAGTCTTGCAAGAATTCCTAATGAATAAAGCCAATGTCTCATTGTCACCTATGGCTCTTGATATTTGCAACACCTGACTCCTTTCAGAAATTACAACTCCAGCACCATATAGATCAACTATTAGGTTGTCAAACTTATTAAAAAACTCACCCACATCTTCATCTTCTCTTAATTTTAAGCCCCTTAATTCATTTTCAAGAAGATCTATCTGAGAGGAAGTTTTTTCCTCATAATGTTTCAACAAAAACTTCCACATGTCTCTAGGTCCAAGAGATCTAAGCTTAAGACGAATGGAAGGACTTACCTTGCATGAAATGATCCCTTGTGCTTCTTTAGCCTTGACTTGTAGAGACTTCCCACCAGTTGAACTGCTAACTCCTCCTGCTGTATCAGCTGCTGTGGACTTTGCAGACTGTTCTGCTGTTCCAGCTGCAGACCCTGCAGACTCAGACCTGCTCAAGACTCCTGCTTGTGCACTTACAGTTCCATTTGGATCTACCAGATCCCAGAGGTCTTCCACCTCCAACACGTATTTGATGGCATCCTTCCAAACCTGGAAACCTGGGCCACCTTTATACACATCTATTATGTTCAATAAGCTTGCTGCAAATCTACTAGACATGTTGTGGCTCTGATACCACTGATAGAAGTTGAGCAAAATATATACTCTTAATTCAAATGTCTAGCAAGATTTATCATTAACAACTTGACTTACCAAGTAATGAGGGAGCCAAAATATGGTCACTAATCCCTTAATACTTATTAATCATAGTTCTGACAATCTGTAACATAAGCGTTACCATGCTCCACCACAAACAGCCGCTCCTGTCCACCCCATTCAACTGTCGTCTATCTATATATAGCTGCGTCCCAAAATCCGACGGTTCAGGTGTTGATATACTTTCCAAAAATATCCCACAGGTGTCGCTTATTGCTTTTGAATTGTTGAAGCCTAACCGGGTTTCCATACGTATTCTTTTCACGCGTATTTTATACGGCGGGAAACGTATGGGGCGCTGTTAGTCTCTAACCGCTTTAAAATTCAATTCTACGCACCTCATAGTCAAGCAGCGCCCCTTTTTCATTTTGATACTCTTCACTCACATTCACTGCCACTGCTTCTCATGAATGCATGTACAACTCATAACCTACTGCCACTGCTTCTCATAGGTAGAGTTCTCTGATTTACATGACTTATATATGCTGAAACCTTTCAATTGCAAGCACCACAGTCATTTAAAAGATGTAATAGATATATGGATACCATTTTTTCTTCTTTTCCACATCCAAAAATATTTCATGTTTGCTTGCTTTGCTGCGAAGCTAGGTGATGGTTGTGCTTGGAACACCTTCATAAACATTGTCCAATGGCAAAGTCAGTTCCTGTGCTAAAATAGCTATGCAGATTTTTGAAAAATGAAGTTATAGATGTCGTTTTGATCCCTTTTAAGTTGTGTAATCTCCAATCATAAGCAACGCCTCATGGGTGTACCATTTTCTTGAAAAGAACCCAAGCTAGTGGAACATAATGTTGTCATTGAAATTCTTAAATGTTCTTGTATTTTTAGATCATTAAAACTTGGGTGTATTAAATCCGGAGCAAATAAGAGGGGATAAAACCTTGAAGAGTTGGTGTTCGAATGCACTTCCAGCTCCAAGAAGAACCCAACAAACGATTCTGCAAAAGAATAGTGTCTATATATCAGAACATTAAGTAGCCAGCCACTCATACTTAAGGGATCAAACAAATAGATCTGTTTTACATCTTAAATGCTTCAATTAATGCTTCAATCAGTGAGAGATGGCTGGGCATGTTGTGTAATTTGATATTTACTGGGAATACCAAGCGGACACCACTTCATTTTGGCCACGATAAGTGAGGATTGGAGGCATTGGTTGGCATGTGGACGATACCAGAACCACCTTGGTTTTGGGTAAATTGACGCGCATGTCAGTTACCTGGATAAATGTGTCTAGGGCATCGAGATGGCGTTGCATGTCTGCCCAAGTGTGTGCTAGGAGGTCCACATCGTCAGCATAGATCAGCTGCCTGATGATCTGGGGTAGGAGATGAGCCCAGTGCCTCCATTATCAGCGAGCCATCTCTCCAGCTGATCAATATACAGGCCAAATAGTGTGGGAGAGAGAGGGCATCTCTGGCAGACCCCGATACTGCTCTCGAACGGTTGGCCCGCTCGTTGCAGCCAGCCGGTGCATGTCTCATATAACTTGTACACCGCGTTCTGCAGTTCGGCAGAGACGTCTAGCCGCTACAATCTTGCCCATAGCTTTTCCCGAGGCACAGTGTCAAAAGCCTTGGCGAAGTCTATGAACTTGCAATACAGATCTTGCCGATAGTTCCTGCTGTCCTCAACCAGAGTCCGCAGCGTGAAGATATGATCTATGGTTAAGTGCTTTGGCCTGATTCTACCTGTGTGAGTGCCCACACTTCTGCTGCTTCTGCCCATCCTGTCAATGCTGCTCAAGGATCCCGACGAGCAGCTTTGCAAACACTGAGCTGGTCATGATGGTCCGGTAGTTGGCCAGGCAATGCAAGTCTCCTGCCTTGTAGATTGGGACAACCCTGCTAGTGGGGGGAAAACCTTCCCACAATGTCTTGTTGAACATGTCGATCAGTACCGGCATTATGGATGGTCCTGTCCACTTGAGTAACTCTGCCTCAAAGAGAATAACTCCGCTCTATTGATGATTTTGCACTTTTAATAATGCCTAGAATGTTGCGTACATGAAAAGCACAGGTTGCTCAACATTGAATCTGTCAAGTTCTATGGCATCTCTCATATCTATACAGATCTACAGATTGGCAAGAACAAAATGTATTTCGTGCATGGTCTTGGAAGCATGAAAGCACAATAAATCTGAGCAAAAACCTGATTATTTTCGCTCCATAAAATCATGTACAATATCCTCTTATATTCTGTACCACCAACATCTAAGGACTCTAATCAATCAAAGAAGGATTGGTAGAGTGTACTAAATTCAGAGCAAATAAGAGGGGATAAAACCTTGAAGAGTTGGTGTTGAAACGCACTTCCAGCTCCAAGAAGAACCCAACAAACGATCTGCAAAAGAATAGTGTCAAACTGCATTGACATGAATGAAAAGGGAGGTTAAGGGAAGGAAATGTAACTCTGATAATGGGCACAACTCCAGTTTAAAACCTTAATAAGAAATAACGCCACATTATAATGCCAAAATCTACAATGCTGCCTTCAACAGTGCTGGATTCTCAGGTAGGGATAAGAAAATATTTTAAAAAGAAACTCGAGCCCTTCGTGCCCCTCTGCTTCAATTGCTTTGAACACCACTACATTGTTTTGGCCGCATCCATCACTACACTATTTTGGCTACATCCATCTCAGTGAGTCGAGGCACCTCAAAGCACAGAAAGCCCGCTGCTCTGCCGTAAAGAAACTCTAGAAAGGTACGTTGGAAAATAGACTAAACTTGGACCCTTCTATGTAGTTAGGTCATTTGTGGCCCTAGGATCTAGGGCTGGATCCAAATCCAGGATTTACCGAATAACATTATAATATAGGATTAAATTAAATTAAATTTTCTTCTTCAAGTGATTTTCTTATTATCTTATCTTATCTAATCTATCTCACTGCGTTGATATCAAGATAAAGCAAAGAATTCAAGCAAAAAAGTTGTAGCAGAAGAAGAGACTCGTGATGATGTGGATCAGAATATTCTCATTGAAGCCCATAAACCGTGGACACATGAAAGAATATCGACTTTCGAAGTTCCCAAGAAGAACATACTAGAAGTGTTGTAGCATTTGTAGGATACCTTTGCCACAAACAACAGTACTGTAAAGATTCCATTCAGGTTACACAAGCATTCCTACCAACGAAAATAACAGAATCAAGTGAAGGATATCTTGTATCATTGCAAATTTCTCTCTCAAGAGAGCCTTCCAAAGCCCATGAGTCGGTCTACAAAGCACCATCACAGATATTTTGGACTCTTTATACCATTGTAAGTGCCAGAACAAAAGGTCCATTATATACAAGTCTTAAAAAACATGAACAACATAACTTAGCTAACCTTTCTAGCAACGTCCATGCCACTGAGATCATCCCGTGGATCTCTAGCAATGCATAATATGCATTATCAGCAGAGAGAATATTCAGTTGGCACTAAAGCATATATAAGGCAAAAAATAAATCATTGTACATGACTTGGCTCTGTATAGCCGAGTGACTTTGCATTTTACACAATTTCCCTTTCTCGAGTTCTGTCATTAATTCTAAAAGCACTATTATGTATTATGTAAGTGACATAAAGCATGAAGAAAGATGATGCCCCTATGTGTTTAGAGTCCTGTGGTGAGGCCCAGTATTTTCCGTGCTTGTGTGTGACACATAGATTGCTTCTTGCACCTTACTCATGTGGATGCTGCCAAGATCCGCAAAACCATACAAAGAGTGATCTGTAGACTGTAAGTACAGTCTTATATCCCGGTCTTGGCATGCATAATTGCCTCGTAATAAAGGGTCGAAAATGCGTGATGTCCATGCACAACAGTAATGCGTTTCCGAACGAAATATGGGCAGAGTGCCATACAATGTTCGAATTTAATCAGCCCATAAATGGGCTTTCCACGTTGCCAAATGGGTACTACGTGGCCAGATATATCAAATATATCGATGCCTTTTTCTACACAATTTTTGTCCGACGGAACCTTTTTAGGCCTATCCAGTTGCTAATAATAGAACAAAATTACCAATAAAAATCTCTGCTGTGGCACTTAAACATGAAGTTGCAAGGAAGATGGCGCCATCGCCCAAAACATGGGCTGTTATGGTGGTTTTTGTAGCCATATTTCTATCTGGAATATATGCTAGAAATATTCCATGCCCACAAGCTTCTACTTTGGAATGTCTAAAGTTTAAGGGGATTATGGCATTCGGAGATTCTCTGACTGACGACGGAAATTTTTACTTGCTTTATGGCAATAGTAGCAAATATCGATCTCATACTGCCCATCCATACCATAACCCACGTGGTTACCGCGCTGGAAATGGACTGACAATTCTGGATTTTATCTGTAGGCCATCTTTTTCGCTGTGTTTTGCATGTTGGATTTTGCTTGTTTGGCATGTGTTTTTCATGTTCAATTCTGATTTCATGTTCAATTTTGGCTTTGTAATTACTGTAAAGGCTCATGTTTGATGTTTTCTTTGCACTGCTTCAGCTAAAGCCTTTGGCTTCCCTTTCATAAAACCAAGCTTCAACAGAACACAAGAAAACAAGGGAGATTATGCACATGGTGCCAATTTTGCAGTTGCAGGAGCTACTGCGCGAGATACTCCACTTTTTGTTCCAAATTATCTCTCAACTCAGGTTCACAATTTTGTTTCCTGGAAGACCAAGGGACACCTCTCTCAAGGTAGCCCTTTATGTTTATCCTGAAGAACCTTAAACCCTAAACCTTTCCCTTTGTATATGGTATACATTTACTTAAAGAGCCCCCTTTTTTTTTTAAACTTAATATAGGCTTTCTTTTTTTTATCTTGCAGACCTTATTGCAAACAGCCTGTACTACATAAACATAGGTGTGAATGATGTATGGCAGCCTGTTGATTTGTTGAAAGCCACAGTCAAGGAACTGCAGTCAACTATTGTAGAAGAAGCAACAGACTCTGTGGTCAAAGCAATCAAAGTAAGTAGGAATTAAAGGTTTAGTATCTTTTGTTTATATTCTGTCTGTTGTTTAAAATTTTACTACTAAGTGCTGATTTTTGTGCAGAGATTGTATGAAGAGGGAGGTAGGACGTTTGTGGTTCTTGGTCTTCCTGCAATGGGGTGTGATCAAATGCTAGAAGGCGTATCGGGTACTAAATTGTCATCTGATTATGATCATAATCATTGCTTCAAGCCTTACAACAACATATCGAGGCTTCACAATAAGCTACTGAAGCAAAAGATAGCCAAGGCCAAAGAAGAGCTTACTCATGCAACTATGTTGTATGTTGACATGTATGAGCTGCATGAGATGATCATCGAAAAACCCAAATCTTTTGGTTGGTTCTTTTACTTCCCTGCTTCTGACTACTGAGCAGCATTCTTGTTTCAATCTGGTTGCTGAGATTAAAATTCTTGTTTCAACCATTCTGACTAGTGTGACATAACATTGCAGGATTTACTAAGGAGGGCGTTGAATCCATATGTTGTGGAGGCAAGGGATACTACCACCATCCAGTGCAGACTTGCAGCAGTCTTAATGTCTGCGCTCATCCAAATTTCCATATTAGCTTTGATGGCTTGCATTTCACAGAAGCCTTCAACCGGCAAGCAGCTAAGTATGTCCTAAAGACGCCTATTCCTAAAGAGAAACTACACTCCTAAAGCCATACATTTGGGAATGACCAACAACGGAATCAAGGGTTTCGTTCATTCTATTCTTTATATTAACTACACAAAAATAGAAATCCAATTCAAGGCTCTCAGGCTTTCTTCTATGAAGAGCCCAGTTATCCTCCGACCTTTTTGGGATAACAAATCGTTGTACATTTAGTTTTGTTAATAAAATTACTCCGTCACCTTTTTTGGGATAACAAAAATCTTTTACTTTTGCCTTTTAGTGTTTTCTCATTATGCTCAAAAAATCTTTTACTTTTGCCTTTTAGTGTTTTCTCATTATGCTCACTTGGTGTTGAGTATAAATAAAACATTGGCTATTCACGTTGAAATCTCAAATTGCAAACACTAATCTGGCTAATCGCGTTGAAATCTCAAATTGCAAACACTAAGGAATGGATAGATAGATAGATAGATAGGATGGGGCTTTTACTTTTTATTATATATTAGCAATAACGTGAACAAAATAGCCAAAAGCACTTTTGGTTACTTTTGTAAAGAAATTGACATGCTTTAGAAATATTTCATACCTCATACTATATATGGCCTAGTAAGACGTATGATTTAGCAACAAGTGCCCAAGGTTACTAGCATGCATGTTATATGTGGTGCACTTGATATTTGGTAGGCATTCAATTAAAAATGTATATGGCCTAGTAAAACATATGATTTAGGAACAAGTGCCCAACATTAGTACCATGCATATTAGTTCATACATATCTGGTGCACTTGATATTTGGTAGGCATCCAATTAAAAATGTATATGTTCAATAACTTGATATTTGGTAGCCATCCAATTAAAAATGTATATGTTCAGTACTTGATATTTTGTAGGCATCCAATTAAAAATGTATACGTTCTTTGGTAACAAACAATTTTTTCCCCGATTCTCTATTCCATCAAGAGTATATCTTTGTTTCTAGTTGTATTGAATTTGAAACAGAAATGCTTAATTCTTGGTTGGAGGAATTCATAGGTGACATTAAAATCTCGGCAACAGGAATCTTTAGAGTTAATTGTGACTGGGCAGAAAACAAGGTTTAAAATGAAACGCACTTATTTAAGAAGTGCGTTTGAAAGATTCCTTTATAAAAATTGAAAATTGCAAAATAGATTGTTGAGCAATTAGCATTCGGAATACCCTTTTCATTTTTAAAAGAGGGCAAAAAAAAATGCTTGTTTTGAGGAGAGAGACATTAATTTTGATAACTCAATTAAAAACAGAAGGAAATATAGTTTGTCTTTTTGCAAGCTTAATATAAGTACTAAGAAAATCAAACATTGGAAAGACAAAGAGTGTGAAATCATGGAGCAAGAAAGAGTTGTTCTAATTAAGCATTGTTGAAGAGACAAAGCTTTCAGTTTAAAAATCTTCATCAAAATAAATTATAATAATACTTAGCACATAGTTTACAATGGAAGTAGTTAAGAACTCTGTCTGTATAAATTTATACGAGAGGTGGGGGAGGTGGCTCTTCCCAGTCCACAGGACTCTCGTACCCCTTAGGATCTGGCTCTTGCGAGCTTACAACAGCAGAGACGCCTCCTTCTGATTCCAATCCTACCGGCACAGGCGGTTTCTCGGGCTCAGGCACCACAAGCTCCAAGTCGACAAACTCCACCTCCTCATTTTTTCTTCCTGTAAGTGGAGGCTGTATTTCTGTATAAGTGCCTTTAACATCGCGGGCACCGTTCTTTGCTCCCAGTTCCTCGTTTTCATCAAGAAAGGATTCACAAGAGCTTATCCTGGTCCTGATGAAACTTACTTTATCTGGGTCTATGTCGACGGAGACGACATTGCGCCCCTGCTTAAGGGCGCAAACTGTTGTGGTGCCTGATCCAGAAAAGGCATCTAAGATCCAGTCTCCAGGGCGAGAAAACCATTGTATCAAATTATTAATAAGCCGCTGTGGCTTCTGATAATGGGACACCGCAGCGCCTTGTCGCTGTGGGTCTCTTAATTTCTGCAGAACAGTCGGGAACTGAAAAGCATTGCAGGGAGGAGTCTTCTCATTCTGCGTATTGAAATGAACCATGGTTTTTTTGGCGTCCGCGCTGTAAAAACCTTTATGAAAATGCTCGAAACAACTCACTAAGCGCGGACCACCACCATGACCCTTGACGTTTGTTTTAAGCCTGCCAAACAATACAGCAATTAAATATTAGTAGAAAGAAAACAAGGAAAATAAGTTAGCCCAGTAGTGTGGCGGTATAAATTTATACCAGGGTTGCCTTGCTGTATAAATTTATACCATGGCGGCAAGCCGTATAAATTTATACAAACATTGCTTTGCCATTTAAATTTAAACCTTAAGGCAGTTGTGGTATAAATTTATACCGTGGAGTTACTAAAAAGAAAAGCGTTGAATGTAAAGCTTACCAAACGCAGTTTTCGAAGCCGGCGTTACAGACCGCTCCCATAGGTTTAAGCACCGACATCGTCTGTAGGTCGGAATGGAAAATGATGACCCTCCAGTTAGCAGATATGGTGACTTCCTTCAGGCCATCCAAAAAAGAACGGACTTGCACGTGCGTGAAAGCCTCCTCGTCAAAAGCGCTATCCTTAATTTTGAAGCCATAAGGAATATCTACAATGCATAATGTAAAATTTTGCTTGTCTAAAAGTGTCCCCAGCCTCGTGCAATCACCCTGAACAACTCTGTACAAGCAGTCCTGACCAAACGTTGTAAATCTGTCATAAGTAGTGTCAAAACTGCTAGTGCCGACCTCTTTTCCCTGTTCGATTGCCTTAAGTCTCTGCCTCTCTTCCTTGGCCCTACGAACCAGGTTTAAAAATCCAGCGGGTAGCCCCTTCTTCTTGTTCTGTAAGAATACTGTGAGACACAGGCACAAACACAGAACATATTTTTCGGCAAAACTTACCCAGCCACTGAAGTTAACAGCGTGCTCTCTGATGATACTATATGTGGTACAACTTGGGTATAAAAGCTTGCACTCCTCCCAGTCCTCTAGGTTTACCTGCTTCATTAACTCGGCCTGGCAGGTGACAATGTCTTTCTGACTGCAAAGAGAAACATGTTGTAAGACCAAAAAAGGTAGAAAAAAACACGGCATAGCAAATGAGGCTTACGTCGTAGCTTCCTTGGCCATCTCGTCTAATGTGAATTCCTTGGCCACGACTTTTTCCAAGAGGCGAACAAAAATTTCTTTGCTTTTTAGACCCTGTAACTGCGTCCAGGGTACAATGCTCATATTTTTTTTGTTTTGGTTCACCACCTTTTTTTGGTTTCTTTCCTGCGGAGCTAGCTTGTTCTTTAAGCTCACCATCTTCGAACATACAAAAAATTCTCTCTTGAAGATCCCACACCTGTAAATGGACAAACGCGAATGGCGTAAGAGAATTTGTTGCACAGTCTACTGTCTAAATGCGCACGGTGACTAGTCACGGTATAAATTTATACCGTGCCCGGGCACTGTCTAGATTAATACCGTGACCAAATTTATACCGTGCCTGGGCACTTGTAACCACGCTAAACATACTATAAAAGACAAAATGAAAGCATTTACTTACTTGACCATCTCTGAAAGCGAGCTGAAAGTAGTTATCGTATTGTTTCACAGCCATAATGGGCTTCTTATCAGAATCATAACTGAGGCAGCACTCTGTCACACAGGCTTCTCGAAGCTCCTGGAGCTTGTTCTTTTGCTTTTTAAAGTCGTCTCCATACACTTGTTTGAACTCCACGTACTCACGGTGCATGAAACGGATCTTGTCTATTAAACTCATTTTTAATCTGAAGTCATTGTCAAGATTATGACTCACGGCAATGACTTTTGCTTCTTCATCTGTTACACCCACATATATATGCGCTTCCACGCTCTTCCACACTTCGTTACGGCTTTCTTCCTTTGCTAATTCTTTCCTTGCCTTGTAACTATGTGTGCCTCCAAGAACATAGTAGGTGTAATCTTCGAAGTCAGCCTTCTTGTAATCTTTTAATTGGTTGCACTGACTCCTGTCAACCATTACAACTAGTGGCGACACATGGGCATGAGGATTCCTTCTCATTCTTTGCTTCAGTATAGCCACATGTGCCGCGTACAGCTTCCGGACCTGTAGCACTCTGACCCCATCTTCATTTTTAGGTGGCCTCTTACTAGTGCTCAATGTCAAAGAAATAGTTTGCTTGAGCAGTTTAGTGTCATTAACCCGTTTTAGAATAGCACTTGACTTATCTGCGGGCTTCACAACAATATCTGCTCCAGGAGCCTTCTGAAGAGCTTCTGCTGACTCCTCTATAGTCAAGGTCTTTGTGGTTCTAGACTTTTTTTTGGTGGGAGGCTGTGTATCTGTTACCAGTGCAGCTCTCTTGCTCCTCCCCTTTGTTACCACTGGTTCCTCCTCTTCCTCTTCTTCTTCTATTTCCTCGTCCTTCTCTTCCTCTTCGTTAGGAATGGGGTACCATAGACCTTTGACCAACACCTTTTGTTCACAAAGCACTACTGACATCAAAATGTCCACTATATCCTGTAATGCAGGGTTAAGTTAGGAGAATGACAGTATAAATTTATACGTAAAGCCACTAAGAATAACTTACATAGCCGTTCTTGTAATTTTCCGCTATGTAATCATACACGTCTTTGGGCTTGCACATGCTTATTCTAAGCATTCTACTATTCAGAACATAGTAGACTTCCCCGTTGTCATGCATGCACTTCATTAAAAGTTCATCATCGTTCTCTGTAGTAACAAGGTTTACAACTTCGCCAGCAGGGTAGTAATCATCAGACTTGAACTTGCCCTTCCCTGATTGATGACACAAGTAAAGGTACACCTCATTGGGTTTGCTTTCTCTTGCGCCCCTGTGGACGTACCACGTCTGGTCTTTCAGTTCATAAGTCTGTGGGTCTAGTGGTGCTGCCTTTGATGATTGGCCTTTCTGTGTAAACTTGATCCTGGGGCTGAAAAAAAGCGTAAAAAAACCCATTTTTACCCAAGAAACAGAACCTTTCTCAACTTTTTGAAGCACATTAACTGTAAAAACAGTGGCTGAAAGGCCATGAAATTCACACTAAATTAACACTTTATTTGTGTCATTTAAGCTTAAAACACAACAATATTACTCAAATATTAAGGTTTAGGACCATTCCTTAAGCACTGGACACCAAAATTCCGAAATGGTTTTGAAACGGTATAAATTTATACGCCCCGAGCACGAGCGGTATAAATTTATACCGTTCCAGAACACAGTCGGTATAAATTTATACGCCCCGAGCACGAGCGGTATAAATTTATACCCCGAAAGAACATTCGGTATAAATTTATACGCAAAAGTGTTCGGAAGCGGTATAAATTTATACCGCTTCGTCTTCAGCGATATCCGTCTTTCGGCGGTATAAATTTACCGCCGCTCGAATTACTGCGGTATAAATTTATACCGGCGTGTTTGAAGGCGGTATAAATTTATACCTTCGTGTTTCGGCGATATAAATTTATACCGTTCCAGAGCCATATCGGTATAAATTTATACCGTGAGCGCTTACACTCTAACAAATTAAAACAAAAGAGAAACTAGAACAGTACGAATAGTAGACTTACGTGGCCATGACAGTATGGACGCGTATAGACGTTCCGGAGAGCAAATAAGGGGGGGTATATGTTACCTAGAGCCATCACGGCGCCTGCCTTACGTTTTCTAATTGTATCTAAACCCCCACGTCTGGTATCCCCAGATAGTTAATTTCCTGCCACTCCGACTTGCATAGATTTTTCTAGCCCTAGACGTTTAAAATTATAACTCTGCATAACCCATTGACTTCGACTCTTCCTCATCCAAGCAGGCATCATGTTGGATATCTACCCCTTCAACCACATTTGACTTACATCAGATAACTGTTATTCGTCATCCAGCCAGGAATTGTACTATTGTACTATTCATCCCCATCATCTTGAGCTCTATTCTATTGCCTGTTGACTTTTATTTCAAATGCCAACTACAGCATCCTACCTTAGCATGCAACAGATTGGCTGTTGTTTGCACATTCTAGACATACTCCAGACCCTTCATTGGTAAGTTTGGGGTACACTTGACCTTCTCTCCCGTATCACTGCATAGATTACCTCTCCAAGATGTTTATTGTATGGTTCATATTACGTACATGATAAACATATGTCCTCATCCCACAATACTAGAGCTTTGCTCTAACTTAGATAAAGTGTAAGCTTGGTAGTTCCCTGAAACAAAACCTATTGCCTATGTACCTTCATGATGTGGCTGAGCCACCGACTTCCAAACTGGACAGTGGCCAACTCTACGTTGGAATTCTATATGCTGCCTACATTTTGATAGGGTCCCCAACTACTTCAACTATTCCTTTAGTGCTTTATGGTACTTCAGTCGTGTACATAAACTATGATACCACCCACGGGATTATGCCATAATTTCGAAGGTTACTACCCTAGATGAGGAGCTTTTCTAAGGGCTCCTTCAGCTAAATATCCTTCGTGTCCCCAATATCAACCCTGCTTTGTCACAATTAACCTATTTTCTTAAGTTATAATGTCAACCTCAACTTTTGATCGGTTTCAAATGTTCTCGTCCTTGGCTCCCTCATATTGAGACGAAGGCATTAAACCCTCTCGATCTCATAATATAAAACCCCTATGTTCGAACCTTCGTTAACAACCGCCATAGGGCTATCCAATTCTTTATCGTCTTAAGGGTCTTAAAGTCATTTTAATATGAGCTGTTTACCTCAAGGCAAGCGATCCTTCAGCCTCTCCTTCAGGGTCTAGCATTATTCCCCATGAGTAGGTTAACTCTTAGGATATAGGGACGTTGGTCTATATAGTCCCACCCACTTGATACTCCCAGCTTATTACGTGAATTAATTCCTTGCTATTTACAACCTTTAAGTACTTAACTCCTCATTATCTGTTATTCAAATACCGTTCCAACCATCTTGGGGATGTTCGGGAATCTAACATCACCATATATGCTAGACTTACTCTGGCTATTTCCCTGACTTGAACACCTTACATGTCCCTTAGTACGTTGTACTTGCTGACATCAGTCAACCCCAAACAATTGAGATAACTTGAATGCTTATCTCTGGTACTTTATACCTCATTAATTACCTTCAGGTACAAGCATACCATTATGCTTATTTCTAACTATGTAACATTCCATTCGTCTTGCACAAATATCCTACTATTTTCCTGTATGACATAAATCTGAATGTCACAGTCGACATTCTTAATATCATTACTAATGCAGTATTTGATACTATTTTCCAACATTCATGACCGTTACCTTGTTATTATGTGATATAGTAACATGTGTGAACCAATCCTAAGTCTAGAATCATATGTCATTCTTTCACATAGCCACATTGTGGTGCTTACTTGCATGCAATATTGTACAATCCTCACTCCTACATGTTTAATACATGTGTTCTTCCTTGTATACTTTTGTCGTAGCCTATAATTATATCGCTCCCATATAACCATCTCGTGGATGATATTATCCACCATAATTCAACTTCGTGTTATATTGTGCCATACATGTTGTGGTTTTAACACTACACTTTCCATAGTCTCTGATTCATACACATAGAAAAAGAACCTAGTTCGACTTGATCCTCGAGTTCTAGTACGCATGATAAATGGTCCTAGTACGCATATACCACCGAGGATCTACCCCTCAAGATATGCACACATACGAGTCCAAGATGGGAGTTGCTAGGGGTTATAAAGCATCCATCAGGTTGTAAAGATCTGCTGTTATAACCACTAGCAACTCCCATCAAGAAATGACATCTAAAGCAGGAGTTTGAACCCCTAACTAAAGTGCACAAATCTTAGACATCACTAGGTCTATACCAACTCGCCACACATCCGTTGAACAAAACTTTTGTGGTACATGTACACCTTGTAGGCAGAGATATCTCCTACCTTAGGAAGTCACGAGTATTTTTTATTCTTTTTGTTTAAGGTCCATATTAAGGAAGTCCGTCAAGTCTAGTAGACACCTTCATATCCTATCCATATCGGGTTGCGCTGAATGAACCATAGTGGACATGTATCAACAGAAAGTTCTGCTACGTCGGGGTTCATCATTAATATAACCCCTAGCAACTAGTTTTGTGGTACATGTACACCTTGTAGGCAGAGATATCTCTACCTTGTTCATCATTAATATAACCCCTGGCAACTAATTTTGTGGTACATGTACACCTTGTCGGCAGAGACATCTCCTACCTTAGGAAGTCACGAGTATTTTTTATTCTTTTTGTTTAAGGTCCATATTAAGGAAGTCACCAGTCAAGTCTAGTAGACACCTTCATATCCTATCTATATCGGGTTGCGCCGAATGGACCATAGTGGACATGTATCAACAGAAAGTTCTGCTACGTCGGGGTTTATCATTAATATACCCCTAGCAACCCTTGACAAAAGTGCACAAATCTTAGGTATCACTAGGTCTATACCAACTTGTCACACATCCGTTGAGCAAAATTTTTGTGGTACATGTACACTTTATAGGCAGGGATATCTCCTGCCTTAAGAAGTCACGAGTATTTTTTATTCTTTTTGTTTAAGGTCCATATTAAGCAAGTCACCAGACAGTCAAGTCTAGTAGACACCTTCATATCCTATCGGGTTGTGCCGAATAGTGGACATATATCAAGAGAAAGTTCTGCTATGTCGGGGTTCATCATTAATATGTATCAAGAGAAAGTTCTGCTATGTAGGGTTTGGATATATATCAAGAGAAAGTTCTGCTATGTCGGGGTTCATCATTAATATGTATCAAGAGAAAGTTCTGCTATGTCGGGTTCATCATTAATATAACCCCTAGCAACGCCCGTTAAAAAATAACATCTAAAGCAGGGGTTTGAACCCCTGACCAAAGTGCACAAATCTTAGGCATCACTCGGTCCATACCAACTCGCCATACATCCATTAAGCAAAACTTTTGTGGTACATGTATACTTTGTAGGTAGAGATATCTCCTGCCTTAGGAAAGTCACGAGTATTTTTTAATCTTTTTGTTTAAGGTCCATATTAAGGAAGTCACGAGACAGTCAAGTCTAGTAGACACCTTCATATCCTATCCATATCGGGTTGCGTCGAATGGACCATAGTGGACATGTATCAACAAAACGTCGGGGTTCATCATTAATATAACACCTAACAACTCCCATCAAGAAATGACATCTAAAGCAAGAGTTTGAACCCCTGACCAAACTACACAAATCTTAGGAATCACTAGGTCTATACCAACTTGCCACACATCCATTCAGCAAAACTTTTGTGGTACATGAACACTTTGTAGATAGAGATATCTCCTGCCTTAGGAAGTCACGAGTATTTTTATATTCTTTTGGTTTAAGGTCCATATTAAGGAAGTCATCTGACAGTGAAGTCTAGTAGGCACCTCCTATCCATATCGGGTTGCGCCGAATGGACCATAGTGGGCATGTATCAACAGAAAGTTCTACTACGTCGGGGTTCATCTTTAATATAACCCCTAGCAACTCCCATCAAGAAATGACATCTAAGGCAGGCTGTGAACCTCTGACCAAAGTGCACAAGTCTTAGGCATCACTGAGTCTATACCAACTCACCACACATCCGTTGAGCAAAACTTTTGTGGTACATGCACACTTTGTAGGCAGAGATATCCCCCACCTTAAGAAGTCACGAGTATTTTTTACGTTTTTGTTTAAGGTCCATATTAGGAAGTCACCAGACAGCCAAGCCTAGTAGACACCTACATATCCTATCCATATCGGGTTGCGCCGAATGGACCATAGTGGGGATGTATCAACAAAAAGTTCAACTACGTCGGGGTTCATCATTAATATAACCCCTAGCAACTCCATGTTGAGATCTCATAATGGTTCCTTCGATGTACGGATCTTCCTCTCAGCCACTCCATTTTGGTGTTGTTCATGAGGAATAGGCAATTGGCATCACTCCATCCTTTTGAAGCTCACTTGTAAGAGCTTTGAATTAAAAACTCTTGAACATTGTCACTACGAAGGATGCCAAGCTGATCTCATGTTTCTTTTTCTACCTCATTCTTCCATACAACAAACTAGTGGCATACCTCGGATCTTGTTTTGAGAAGATATACAAATGCCTTCCTGTTGAAATTATCAACTAGTACAAAGAAATACCTTTATCCACCCAGGCTGGAAACCGGAGTAGGACCACTGATATCTGCATGAACTAAACCAAGTCTTTGAGTAGCTCTGGTTCCTGGTTTTGTGGATGCAGATTTATGGGTTTGCTTTGCAATTATACAACCATCACACACCGGCAACTTTTGTTTGGAATCAAAGTGCAAACCCTCCACCATATGGTGCTGATGTAGACGTTCGAGACAATCCTCGTTGATGTGCCCCATCCTTTGATAATATAACTATAGCTTGATATCAGCCAAATCAGCCACACATGCTTCCACTTCTCCTTTTTCTTTTTCTTCTAACCGATAGAGATGACCAAATTTGGTTCCTTGTGCCATGATATTTTATTGGAGATGAAGAAGATTAGTTTCATGATGCAGGATAACAGAGATGAGTCCTACATCTATGAGCCTCGAAAGTGACCGAAGGTTTTTCTTCAGCCCAGGAACATATAGAACATCTTTGAGCATTTTTTTTCCCTCAAGCAACTCTATGTCAATTTCTCCAACACCTGCAATTTTCAGTCCAGATGTTATACCATTGCCATGCAGTATGTCAGCCAATGCTCCTAATGCTTCAATTTCTGCTAGAGAACTTCAGGTGAACATCTAGCATCTCCAATGTGCGAACCATCAATTATGTGTATGCTTGATCTTGGATTGTCCGCTACCTCCTTCTTGTAAGCATTTATCTCTGGAGTATCTCCCATATGGACTCTCATGCTCCATCGATCATTGAGAAAACTCTTGAATATATGTGAAGAGAAAGAACCCTTAAGTTTTCCTGAATCCTCTTCTTCCTCAGATGGCCAAAAATCGTCTTCGTCTGGATCCCTTACACCAAAAACGACCTTGCTTTAGTTAGTACTAGATGTTTCAACAAACGTGCCAGCATCCCAAGTTGCCATGTATCCTTCTGCCTCACTTTATACATCCTCTGCATCAGAAGATGGTTCTGCAACATGGGTTGATGCCCTACGGTTAGTCCATGGCTTCTTGTTTCCATCTTTTTTTCTGTTCTCTTCTTCTTTTTTGTTTCTGTCAATTGACTGCCTTTGAGAATCAAGAATGTGCTTTCAATCCTCTTTGCTATGAGGACATTCTGATCCTTTGTTTCTACATCTGTGAGACGGTCTCCAACATTTTTGCCCCAAAGAAGCTTTGCCAAAGATGGAGATTTTGGGCCGCTGTGCTTTGATAAAACGTTTCCTTTAAGCACTCCCAGCCTTCCTTTGTTGTATTCTTCGAGCGAACAAGAGGAATTTGTCCATCTTTCAACCAAAACATTATCATTGTTTTGGCCCTGCTATCTTTCTTCTGCCATTCTGCTTTCTTTACAGCCGCTGCCTCTCCTGGCTTTGCAAACATGCTTGAGACCACATCCCAGACTTCCCATTCTTTTAAAATGCCTTGCATTTTCCAGAACCATCGTTGCATTCATTCGATCTAGCTTATCTAGGTTTTTCAAATCCATTTGTAGAGATGCCATGCAGACATTGCAACTTTTTGCTCCTCTACAGCCCCAGAGGTTGATCTCCTACTTTCAAGAAATCTCTTCTTGGTTTCAAGAAGTTCTTTCAAATTACCCCCTCTGATACCATAATACAATTAGAGGGATAAACAAACAACAACCTACCCCGTCATCTGAGGTTGTTGTATTTATACAAAGCATGTACAATCAGCCTTAGCCACGTGTGTTAGCTGTTGAGTGGATGAGTAGAAGTGCCACTAATACAAATAAAATCAAACGATTACAAACTTCCAGAGTTGCTCTCTGATTCCACAAGCAGCAGTAGTTTAGGTTTGGGCAGATGATGTGGAGCATTGGGGAGAGGCTGGGGAAACCACAAACTGCTAGATAACTATCAGGGGATAGACCCCGACAATTCGATGGGAAGAAATTACCGGACCTAGATTCTTGACAGATGCTTCTCAACAACGACGGATTTGCTCCATGACTACAATTCAGCCAGACGTGATCTTTGTAGTGGAATCGAGCAAGGCAATTTCATTTTTTGACAGCAGGTAGTTCAGGTGTAACAGAGAACTGCCGTCTGCAAGAGTGGAATCACACCCTCATGAGTCTCCAGAATAATCTGTGCTTGCTGGTTTCCGATCGATCTGTGAAATATGTGCTCCCAATTTGTTCACATAAAGAACAGCTATAGCGAAACCCTAGGAATCTAAGTTGTTGTTAATTAGCTTCTTTATACAATGATTTCGAGAAAAAAAAATCCTTCTATAAATCTATTTTTGATTAGATCCTTTTTCCTTTTGCCAAAATTTTATGATAAGCATTTGCCAACTTAATCGTGTAAATTATAAGTAATTTCATGCTGCTGGTAATGCTAGAAAAAAAAATCAACCCAATACCGAAGGACTTCCTGTTGAAACAAATGTTGTGGAAAAATTATTTGCAGCATGCCATTGGGTTGCTATACCGTAAAGATCTTGCAGCATGGCATTGAGTTTATCTTGTAGGATAGCATGCCATTGGATTTACCTTGGATATTGGGCATGGCAAAATCCTAAATCGATACCGTTATTTTGCGTTGCTTGATGACATGACCACACTAACCTCCTCCAAAAGTTCTTTTTGTGTTACACTGTATCATAATATAGTGTCATGGAATACATCTACAACTGGAGATTTAGAATGAACAGGGAAAAATGCTTTTGATTCGATTGCATATATGCAAAAGGAAGGTTGTACACCAAACGTTGTGACTTGATCATTACTGTAGCAAACACATTCTACTCAAACTATGTTAGCATGTGGTATGTTCATGATGTATTTGACATGATGTAATACTATCATGGAATGGACTATTTTAATGTTAAGTACGTGAAAATTGGCAAACACCAATATATAGCACAATAACGGGGGATTATTTTTGTATTTTTGTACGTTTTTTCACATGGTTTTCCTATGATTTCAAGGTTGTATTCGTGGAGGCATACTAAATAGTATTTATAGAGTGCGCCCTTTTTGGTTCATTGATTTGGGTTGGCTTAAACAATTCGATGATGGTCTTTTAAGCACAATTTCATTAATTATGGACAATACCTAAATTTATGGACCATTTTTTAGTACACTTGGATGAATGACTCATTTTCATACACTAGTTGACATCCCCTGCGAGTGCTGCATATGCCTCAGCAGCATGCACGGGTATCTTAATAGTATTAGGTATCTTCTTCTTGTTTGATGGCTCCCAAGCGTAGTCGATAGTCTCCACTTCTATGCGGTCACTTGCAGTCGTTGGCCTCCATCTCTTCTTCCAGCAATTGGCATAATTAGCTGGGTAGACTTGGTTCCTCACTGGGATTGGCTCCCACCAAGTCACCAGAATAGTCTCAAAGTTCTCCTTCTTATCATCCATTTGTGGGTCCTCAGTAGCTAGGCCCACCCAAGTTGGGCACAACACATCATCAGGGCGTGCCATAATAAACATACATTTCTTCAAATCTTTGTATGGGTTGAATTCAGTCTGAGGTTTGTCCTTCGAGGGGCCGGCGTAAGGAGGAGTGATAGTAACAATTGGCTCCACCACTACTGACTACATGAGGTGGAGCTTGTGCTACCCTGAAATGCGTGGCGAAGTCATTATAAGTGCCTTCGTCGCTGGCGATGTTCGAGTTCTTGCAAGAGTTTCATCCAATATTCAATCGTGGCGTGGAAGCGTGCGGTAGTCGGCGGGCAGCTTTCGGAGCGACTTTGTTAGGCGTTGAACAAGCAACCCAATGCAATATATGCTTGTGGATCTTGTTTTAGCATGGCGAGGCCAAGGTCCTTCACCGATTTCTTGGGAGGAAGCGACTTTGGATATCAAGCTGGCATCATGGGCTTCTCGTCCTCTTTTTCTTTCCACATCTTTATTCCACGGCGGGCAACCAATCCGGGTAAGTGGGTCTAGTTTTTGTAATACATGGTGGCCAATCACCATTCATAGCGAATCTGAAAGTTAGAGGGGTGGTATGACTGTCAATCTATCATCCCCATCGGTATGTAGCCTTCTATAAAACCCTTCCAATCGGAACTTTGTCAACAACATAGGGCACATGTGTATTCAAGTTGCATTTGTGGAATTCATCTGATGGATTACGGCATTGTGAGCACCTCTGCCTTCTTTAAAGATGTAGAGAAGTTACCAAACAAGGCATCGATATCATCATGTGTGTGTAGGGCATCATGAACCCTAGCTCAATCTCTTCAAACACACCAAGATATACTAGGTAAGAAAGATAGGAGAAGACATACCTATTCTTGTTACGTCGGATCGTTGTCGGTGCAAATAAAGTATCTTGGGCGGAGAGGCTTCAATGATGGTCCCCGTGTACTGTGGCAAATTAGCGGTATCTTTGGTATTGGATAGTGACAACTTTGACTCCAAGGCCGTTGTGTCTCGCAATGAGGAGACCCATTTTGGAGCAGATGATTCAGGCAGCGGCGGGTGGCCTCCCGCATACTGCGTGCCCCATCTCTAATCTCTTCAAGATGCTATTCAAAGAACCTACATGGAAGTTAGAGTCATCGGCCATAAGTCCGGGGCAAAGTTTCCATAGGATCCATTCCCATGACCATGAGTCAATGCACCGGTCAATGTCGTTTTCAGCTTGTCAAGTCTCGGAGAGACTTCCGCAGTTGTTGCAATTTTGGAATCATTGTTTTGGCTTGATCCATTTTGTCGTGAATAATACAAAGATATTGGTAGGGATACGTGTGGGAGTATAATCTCCATGACCCGATGCGTAATGCGACCACGAGGCTGCTCGGTCTATGCGCTCTTCTTTCATCATGCAACATCCTCCTCTCTCCTTCATCTTTGGTCTTGATAACCCGTGCGGATCACCTCACATGTATCGCATTTGGAGAATGCAATTTTCTTTCGCGATCTGCGGCGTCGGAAGCTCGCCTCCCGTTCTATGAAAACACAGCCGGTGATACCTTCTTGCCGGTCAATGCCACAACCTCTGCATTAACCTCTTCTAGAATCTTTGGACTTAAGTAAACATTGCGAGGCAACTTCTTGATATTCTCTCTTATCCCTCCTCGTTTCTCTGGCTGCGGTGGGGCAAGGATTCACCGTTCTCCCTCACGAACATGGAAAACACGGCCTCACATGCCAGCGTCGAGGCGCGAGGCTTCAAGGTGCCACACTTACCATGTTAGGCCTTGCGTGCACCCTCAAGAAATTGGGCCTTCCATTTCGGATCGCCCGACTTTGAGATCCCGAGACCAAGGTACCCGCCCTTTTAAAGCGAGATTCCCCTGCGGCACCGGTCATCCCACTCTTCGACCTTTCATGTTGTTGGCCGAACATGTCATAAACAAAAGTAACCCTATCACTTGATTTCATGGCAAGGAATTCCTTTTCGCATGTTAACAACTTGATTGGTAGAGAACTCGGCCTTAACACCTATTCTTGCAACACAAGGTCCTCAGAATGGCGAGGATAGCATTACGAGTGGTGAGGCGAGCAAGCTTTGGTGGCCTAACAACCTTCACGGGCTGTCGGGGAATGAAAAGTGTAATGTCGTTTCTCATAATTTGGGTGTGCCGATGCTCGAGCTCCCCGGCTGGACACAATATCGCTTCTGTTGCGGTCTTTGCGGTCAATATCTCAGAGACCTTTACTCCATCAACACGAGGGCGAGGTCATTGCTCCATCTCACGAGCATCCGGCCCGGCACTGCAAGCAACCCGGCAGCGGATGTTCACTTGAAGGGGGGGAAACCTTCGATTCTGGATACTCCCACAAACTTGAAACCCGGCGGTCACAAACTGCATCATCGGGGCCAGTGAAAGATATGAATCCCTTTCCGGCGATAATGGAGTCGCATGAGTGCCATATCTCACAATCCTTTTCAAGAAGGGTATATCTTGTCAGCGGTTGTGTCTCCTTCCCCACCTCTGTCCGCTGTCTTTTGCTGGGGACGTCATTAGCAGACGACTCACGAGCATCTTCACTTCTCCAGAGAACGAATGAGCCCCTGGCTTCTGCTATTGTGGTTGCATCTGGAGTTGGCCAAGGAAGGGTATGGTGGCCTTCGAACACTTCCTCCACACCTACGCTCACTAGTCCATTCGATATCTCCTTGAAGTGGCATTGTGTCATTTGCCCCACAACTCCCTTTGCTACTAGATGTTCATTAAGGAAGAGATACACAACCTGCACAAGGATTTCAGTAGTGTTAAAATCGAGTAAGGAAGACGAGAAAGCAATGCAAATGACCTGGGGGGATTCCCATTCAATGGTTACAAGGACAATGAAATTGGGCGGGTGCCCTTTTTTACATATGAGGTCTTTAGATTCCCCTTGTATAAGGTTAGTATTGGATGTAGTAAGTCTCACAATGGGTAGAAAAGAAGGTTCTCACTCTGAACAGGCCATATCCACGCACAAATTGGGCGCCCGCCCAATTTGTTTGTGGTGGTAGAAGAGCTGTAAAGTAGGCAGACACTCGGCGCCCGCCCAATTTAGCTGTCACCAAGAGAAAACACATTCGAGATACAGTTAGCCCACCCGGACAGTTTCACCTATCTGGTCATCTACACAAAGGGACAATCTGGGCGACCGCCCAATTTGTCCCCTTGTTGCAAATTGGGCGGCCGCCCAATTTGAACCGAATGAGGCGCTTATATAAGGGTAGTATTGATGCAGTCAGTCTCACAATGGGTAGAAAAGAAGGTTGTCGCTCTGGACAGGCCATATCCGCGCACAAATTGGGTGCCCGCCCAATTTGTTCGTGGTGGTTAAAGAGCTGTGAAGTAGGCAGAGACTCGGCGCCCGCCCAATTTAGTTGTCACCAAGAGAAAACACTTTCGAGATACAGTTTGCCCACCCGGCCAGTTTCACCTATCTGGTCATCTACACAAAGGGACAATCTGGGCGACCGCCCAATTTGTCCCTTTCTGTAGATGAAACTGAAGGAGGCAGACACTAAAAGAACTAAGGAGGCAGACACTAACTGGAATTTATCATTGACTACCAAAACAAATACAATCGAGCATTGGAAGGGCCTGACTACAAACAAGGGTTAATGGAGAAAATAGCAGGCACACAATTCCTGCACACCAATTTCGGGGAAAAGGACCAATTTGCATCGAAACTTAGAGTTTATGTAAATGTGGCGGTAACGGTGAATGATGAGAGTAAATCATCAGCGCCATCGAAAAGGCGTGAATGAAGAGGTGAATGAATGAAGAGGCGTGAAATGGAAAGGTGTGAATGAACAGGCGTGCTTGAAGAGGTGCGAATGAGCGGTAGTGAATGGAAAGGCGTGATTGATTACATCCCTTCACATCACATTTGCAGCTATTACACATCGAGGTATGGGGAATTTAACTGTGGAGCAGCACAAACCTTTGGAGATCTCGTGGCCATGAGTATGAATCGCTGAAGATGTTTGCGTCTTGCAGAAAAGATAGTAGCCAAACAAAGCACTGCCAGAAAAACAACAGGTTTGAAGCGCATTTACATTTAAGCAGAATTCCCCAAAATTTGAATGTAATTTCCCCTATTTTGAAAGTTAAATGTCCCACCTAATTTGAAGTAATGTGTCAGGCCGGAACTTTTTAAACACAAATTCCGCCTAAAGCACGTCGCGACCGTGCATGACTCGATTTAATTTTGGGCGGACTTTAAATGACAGATTTGAAATTCAAAATCTCTGTGCACTTATTATTAAGGTCCACAATTAATTCCTCACGCTCGAACCCATCAACGGTCCATTTTTATTTCAAAAGGCCAAACTCTTACATGAACGACACTTGTCTTCGCGTCATGAAAGGTCCATAACCCTTTAAAAGCCCCTCATTCTCCTCGACTGCAGATTTAGAAAATTCTGTGCTTCTTTGGCGCTTTGTGCTCTGCTTAACACTGTCGCCTTCATATTTCTTAGCCACGAAAGTCATTCTCATCCCTATCCTGTCGCCGCACTATACTCCCGAACCAGCTGTCGGCTTCGGATCGAGCACTTGGCGCCTTGTGTTTTTCGGCCGCTTGTCGCCATCCTGTTGGCGCCTTCCTCTCTTCATTGTCCTATCGCCTGGGTACCCCTGTACACCAAGGAATCTTAGCAGTTGATGGCATCTCGCCCCACCACAGGAGGCAAAGGTAAGCTGGACTACTTTCTTAATATAAACTTGAGCGCCTGCCTGATTGAGTATCCCGCTATTGCATCTCGGAAATTGGAAACGTGGGTGACATATTAACATCTTCTAGATGCCTCTTTGGTCCCCCACAAATGTATACGTATGCGTAATGAATAGGGCACCCAATTGCTTCCACGAGGGTCTTTCATTTTGCAAAACATTGGACTTTTTCCCGCACACCATAGTGGGCGGGACCTAATTACTTATCCCTCACACCAAAGTGGGTGGGGCTTAATTTGCCTATCGGAAAGCACGACTTCCTTGGATGGTAGACTTGGGCAGACTAAATTGGAAGCCCAATTTAGTCTGCCCAAGTCTACCATCCAAGGAAGTCGTGCTCTCCGGGATAGGCAAATTGGGCGTCCGCCCACTTTGGTGTGAGGGATAAGTAAATTGGGCGGGCGCCCAATTTGGTATGCGTAGGGATCTGGCCAATCGTCTCCTCAGCCCCAAGGCTCACCATGAGTTGAGCCGAGTAAATTGGGCGGGCGCCCAATTTATTGTGCGTAGGGACAATCCAAATTGGGTGGACGCCCAATTTGGCCCCTGTGATGCAATTGTCTCCTCAGCCCCAATTTGGTGTGCGTAGGGATCCGGCCTAATTGGGCGGGCGCCCAATTTGCCTACATCATACAACAGTCTCTTCAGCCCCAAGTCTCCCAAGTACTAACACTACTTTCCGTTCTGCAGGAATTAATATGGCGCGAACAAAGCAGACTGCTCGGGTTCCCGGTACCGGACCCAAATTTGCAGAGGCTATTGCAATAGAGGATGCAAGAACAGAAGAAGAGAAAGAACTGTTTGCTGGCATCCAGGTTGTGCCCCATGAAATTTTGATGGTTGCTGAGGAATGGGTCTGGTGCATAGAGATAGGGAATATTCATCCTGGGTCACAGACAAACCACCTCAAGGATCTTTTGCTTTTCTTTGGCAAGATAGGGGCAGGAAAAATGAATTCGGCGGGTATCGTCATCGACATGGAGGTCTCGCCTGAGAACAAGGATGACTTCCTCATCGATGTTGAAGACACCGTAGATCGGACTTTCATCCGTTATAAAGTTCCACTTTCTAAGTACGAGTCATGTATGATGAACGCAAGTATAAAGGAAAGCCCACATTCTTGCGCTCAGAAAGGATGGGCGCTAGACTCATATGAAAGTTTAGAGCGCTCGGGCATCAAATCAAGAAGCCCGATATCTTGGATGGCTACTACGCTTGTCGGCGGTGGATATTAGAACACAAAGCGAGCAGGTCGAAAAGCAGCGTTCCGCGAGTATCGGGGCAAAAACCAACCTAAAGTATCACGATACTAAGTGGCTTAAGTCTAGATACAAGAAAGGTGAGACAAAGAAAGCGCAGGGGCGGCCCGCCCATGGAGACCGATCTGACAAAGAAAGAAAGAAGGCGAGGACACCTTTCACGGCTATTCACCATAAAGCGCCACTAAACTTGTATTGATTGGAATGAAGAGAATATCAAGGTCGCCGAGGTGAGTGCGAAGAGGACCAGCCCGTCTGAAGAGGAACCCCTAAGCGCAGAGGAAAAGATTTAGGTGGTCCGTCCAAGAGGCATAAGCGGGGACATCTTATCACAGAGCCCAAATAGTTGGAGAGGGAGTCCTTGTCTACTTCTTCATCGAAGAACGGAGAGTAGCCGCGGATCGTGAAGTTCACTCCATCCGGTGGCGGCGTCCTTTCGAGAGAAGCGGACATGAGTTGTCCGCGACGCCATAGCAAGCATCAAGCACGGGGAGAGAATCTACCCCTCCGGGGTGGGCTTCGAGATTGAAGTCGATGTGTTCAAGATGCATAAAGCCGGCAAATATGACTTGTAGGGTCATAAGTCCGAGCACTTGGACACTCTCTACGAATCGTTTATCACCATCGGATGCACCCTCACGTCTTCGATGTCGTGCCGTTCGATCCCGCAGGCGAGGCGAGCAATCAAGTGGAAGAAGGCGGAGGACACGCAAAATGCGAATCTTGGATTGTAAATGGCAACCATACGACCACGGTTGCTCAAGCGCTTCTCACACAAGCTTTGGCATGGCCTCACGAAAGGAAGCACTTGGCGAAGCCCGATATTCTTTTTCTATGCCAAAAGGAAATGCAGAAGTCTGGCGAGGAAATCTCCCGGCAATCGAGCACGTTAGGTGTCGGCCGGAGAATAATGACATAACAAAGAAGACTATACGAAGAAGTATTCTTGAAGAAATTCAGCGGCTTCAGTAACCCGGTGGGCATTCTACGGGAAGCCTAAGAAGGGCAAAGCGGGCACTCCGTCGGTGGAGCTTATTACGTAAGTGCACTACCACCATTATTGCCGGCGGTTCGTGCTATCCACTAGTTGAAATTGGTAGCCGCCCAATTTCAGCATCTGATGGCACTCTTTTCAAATTGGGGCCCAATTTCGGAACGGCCGCAAATAGGGCTTCGCCCAATTTCGAACCGTTCGGGGAAATTGGGTGCCCGCAGCCATTCACGAGTGTCGGATGATCCGAAATTGGGGGGCCAATTTGGGTCAGCTAGTGCAAGCAAATTAAGATGATGTGTATCGCCTTATCCGGTGCCTTCGTGTGTCATGCGAGATTGGAAAGCTGTTGTACCGCAAAGCGATTAAGAAGTCAACTGGCGCGTGACTACGACTACTTTGTATATCTTGACGACGAAGTGGTGGAATTTGTGCACGAAGTTGCCCGGTTATTCTACTGAAGACCGGTTGAAGGGCGAGAAGGGAAAAAAATTGAAGTGAAGGATAGGCTTAGACTTTTCACCAATAATTCCATTAAAGTCCATGCATCCTCTAGATCCGCAAAGGCTGCGAAGGAGATCAAGGATGGCACCACATTCTGAAGGGAAGCAAGGATTATCTTGGGAGGCGTACCATGAAAGTCGAGCCCTAGAGCTGAAGAAGATTGGAACAATGGAGCGGGCCCTTTGTCGGATACATGAAGGAAGTGAAGAAACTTCCTTTTCAAGACATGGCTGCCTTGAGGCAAGCTCACCCCATATTCACGGAGAATCGATGCTTATGTTCGCAAGTAGCATCGAGTGGATGGGCGAAGGGCGCAAAGAGATGGAGAAAGAAAGCTTTTCAGGAGTCCCTCTGACAAAGAAAGTAGCGAATATCTTCTTGGGCGGTTGAGGAGGGTGGCAAACCTTTCAAGTGTTTCCACGTTAGTCCGCGAGGTTTGTGCGTGGACATGGTAAACACCGCCCGCTTCATTGGATGCGACTTGGATATACAAAGAAATGGCCAAAGGAAGATTATGAAAAATTCCTTGACCCATTTCAAAGACGATGACGGACCAGCGGCTTTCTTTGGGTAGCTATATTTATTACCCAGACCGCCTCAATGAGTGCCTATCCGCCATGAAGACAATAGGCGGTGGCGGCCGTGTTTGGGTTAGTTCCTACAGGACCCCGGCCGAAGCTGCTTCTACCTCTAGAGTTCGAGAGTTGCAATGTCTTGTCCTGCTAATGTATGTTGCGAGACGAGCGGCTACTCGCCCATCGATCTGAGGAAATAAATATTTGCTTCGCCAATTCCGACCATCCAAAGCAATATGCTAAGTTTCCCAAGCATTTCTGAGAAAAAGCGGGGACATCGAAAAGCATTTGCCTGATCATGAGTGTGCAGCAGGTATGCATTTTAAATTGGGCGCCCGCCCAATTTGCTTGTTGACTATCAATGTTTCTAACATTTGTTTTCCCTGCAGCTTATTGGTTGTATCGACTTGGGTGCGACAAAGGGTGCAGGGGGGGGAGAATGCTGGTGCAAAATCAGTTGGAAAGTAGGACGTGCACCTATCTAGTATAGAAGTTGATGCTAGAAGGTTGCACTGTTCTCGACTTCTTTTCCGGTGGTGCTTTTAGCCGAGCTGCAGTGTCGCGAGGGCTATAAAACATTGTCTTTTTGAGATGGGCGAGAAGCTGGAAATTAAGCTTAAGCACGGATATTCGAGCAACTTCGATGTCATGTTAGGCGAGAAAAAATCAAGAGCTCGGGCACTACAAAAGATAAAAGAGGGAAAGAAGAAGGCCTCTACTTCCAAAATGTTCCTCAACCCTCGACTTCTCGCTCTCACGAGACACCTTGTCCGTTCTCCTCTACAACCATAAACGAAGTGCAATCAATTCTGAGACAGGACAAGAGCGCGATTCAAGTAGAGCTCAAAAGGGCAGCGGCCCTAGGCTCTCGGGGATTTGGAACTATTTAGGAGAAGAAAAAACAACATCAACGACTTTGGCGGGGGCGGGGACTGGTGAATACTCAGGACATGATTGAGGCGACCTCAAAGTTCGAGGAAGAGGTTGCTAGGGAGCCTGAGTCTGTCGTTGTCATGGAAACACAGGAAGGGGACAATCAGGATGGAGAGGATGTGGTCCCCAACACAATGAACAAAATCGGGGATGTAGAGGAAGAGGTGGCGAACACGAGAAGACAATCGGGGTGCGAGATGATGATAATGAGGAACGGGGGCCGAAGATTTTATGCAAAGAATGGAATTGATCAAAGAGGCAAAGACAACAACCTCAGCCCCAAAGATGAAGAACCCAGTAAGGATCATTCGGAAGATGTGCCTCCAGACGAATGAGCGATTTATGATTTGAAAATACGTGAAATATGTTAAGAACAATTGTTCATACTTCTTTTTCAGAAATGATAACGTTGCACTCATTTCCTTGTCTTAAATTTCTCTAGTTTACTTTGCTAACCAAATTGGCGGCCCAATTAATTTGGTTAACGAATTTGGTTAGAAACTATAGCCTTTTATTAAATTTATTTGACTTGAGCTTAGCTATCTATCCTAGTAAATTTGGGCGCCCAATTTTCTTGCGAAAGTAAACGCCATCAAACATGAAGTGAAGTGGAGGTGCAGAAACAGTGGAGATCAAAGAGCAGACCCTCAAGAATTACTCAGGTACGTTACATTATATAATATTGACTATGCTTATTACATCCTTACAACATTATTATATCCTTGTCAGGTACATTAACATATCCGAGTGTACAAAGAGTCACTCGTCGTCAACGCCTGCCAAGCCGATGCCATTCAGCTCAAAGATCTGCTGATCAGGAAGCCAATACAGGTGGACCACAACACGAGTGAGCTTCCTGCAAGCACTCGCAGGTCCATCTGCTTTGGACTGGAGCCATGGATCAAGACTAACACCAGTCATATAACACTGGCAAATATCGTTGTAACTCAAGTAGCACTTGAAGGATCGGATGTTCTCCGGACGATCCGGCAAGGAAGCCATGAGAGATGAATGCAGTGGAGCTGCTTTTATAGTGGTGATCAGAAATTATTGATGTCAATTATTGGCGTACATTCTAGCGCCACAGGTAACCGTATAAGGTATACACACAAAATTGGGCGAAAGTTAGGCCAATTTCGCCCAATTTCCACCATTCACTATCGCATTCAAGGGGAACCATTCTAGATGCAAAGTGGGCGCCCAATTTCACGGACATGTTGGACAAGTTGCACATATAGAAGACAAGTTGTACTAATACTTTATCTCATAGATGATTACAGATCGATTACAACAAGATGACAAGCGTTCATTTAGGGGACTCTTTCGAGTCATTTTCACCGAGCACCCAAATGATCTTCTCTATCATGTACATTTGATGCTCTCTATTCCATATCGGATGGATGATAACGTCGAAGGGATCGGGATAATGGCGAGGATTTAGAGCGACCGTGGTCATCCGGTCTTCCATGGGTATCTCTCATTTCGCGAGACCTTTGAAGTTTTCGTGATTCATCTTGCGGTTGATGGAATCACGTTCGGACCGAGAATGAGACCACATGGACGAAGGCCAAATTTGATGGTCAAAATTGGTTTGAGATATATTTATACCCACCATCATTATTGAAGGTATTATGCGCCAAAGATTATTGGATGTACACCGTATATACAACCAATAATGCCGCTACTGATAGTCATCAATAATTCCTTGGCTATAAAATATAGCTGCATTCGACAACACAACACATTCGCTGCCATGTCTCGCCATGTTCGGAGGCCCTATGTTGACACCCTTACTTGCCTTATGACCTATAAGCGATCTTTATGCTGCTGAGTTGAAAGGGATCTCTCTCGATCCCCGGGTCGTATGGTATAGCTCTTTGGTCGAAAAGAAAGACTCCCCGGCGAAAGTATCATGTTACTATCCATATTGTGTGGGTTTCGAGCGAGGCTTTTGAGATTAATAGAATCACCAATAATTACAATCTATGACTCATGTATTTCATAACTTTATATGATATGATGATGTAAGCGTGTTGTGCATGATTCAGGTTGTTATGTTTCAGTTCTTATCTTCGGTTTCGATCACGTTTTCTTTTTTCCTTTTGCCCGCAAGAAGGAAAGTGGGGGCCAATTTTCTGAAAGCGGAAGCCTTCATGCAACTACCTTCAAGCCATCGAGAAGGGCAAAGTCGTGGCCGCCGGTTTCAGGGGAGGACTATTCAGAAGGAAAAATGGCGCCCAATTTCCTCTGGAAGGAAAGTGGGCGGGCGCCCAATTTCCTCAGGAGGCCTCGATAAAACAAGATATTACTATTCAGAAATTGCACGTCATTGGGCTGTTCTCAATGTAGACAAAAACATTCTATTCATATAGGAATGGAGTACATGGATGGATTACGTAGATAATAATATCAACTAAACAACATGCCTCGAAAGAGATAGTTGAACGGAAAGATAATATATAATAATAGATAATATTAAACATGGACGATTGGTCAATATCCGGGTTCCACCGCAATTAGATCCCCCGGTTGGAACTCTGTTATGGCTTGTCTAAGAATCTGAGATCCAGCCGGTCATCCAATTCTCCCATCGGATAGGAGGCCGAGGATGAGTTTCGTTACCAAAGCCACCGCATTTGCCTCTTTTCCTTCTTGTAAAGCTTCTTAAACAACGATCGGAAAGTGTTGTGCAGCCAAACATCCTCCATTTTCAGCAACCTTTTCAGAGCTTCTGCCCTGTAAATATGGCGTTTCAAGGAAATCAAGCAGCCTTCCAGCTCTACCCTGCTGAGGTGATCCGGCTCATCGCCATCCTTCATCAACTCTCCACGACGAAGGAGCTTCCTGAGTTGGCTTCTCATTTCTTCTGTGCCATTTTGGTTTATCTCGTTCTGCACCTCAACCTGAAGCTGATTCGCATGAGCTAATATTGGCTCGGCGATATGGCACTGCATTTCGCTCATTGTGAATCCATCGCTGCGCCTGGTTCGGACCATTCTGACTGGCACGACTATGAATCTACACTATGCAGATTTGCGAATGCCGGCTGCTGTGGCGAGACCACGTCTACAGAAGGCGCTTGGGCGAGACACAAACTCGGTTGGCACTTCTTTGGCTTAATAGATACAAGGCCTGCCATCTCACCTACCTGCACACATTTCGAAAATTTGCATCATTCTACTAAATAAAACCCGTATATTCTAAAAAATCGGGTCCATTTGGGAGTCATATGGACTCAGCCAAAGTCCACAATTAATGAAATTATGCTTTTTTACCCTTATCTAATTTCTTTTTGCTCGACCATTTTAGGGGTTCAGCCATTTTAGGGATTGAGTGAACCCTTTTAGCGTTTGAGGATGCCAGATAGCGGGAGGGCCAATGGAGACATCCCTTCGTTTCAATTCTAACCGGAAGAGCCTCTATCTCTATGCAAAGGAACGCTTCGTCCATTCTTCTAGTAACATTTCTCTATGTTGCACAGCCCTTTTAGATTCTAAGAATGGCAGCTTTTATGGCGACTCCAGAAGTATTTGCTATCGGATGAAGCCAAATACACGCAGGCATCTTCTTCTGAAATGAGCTATTCTGCAAATCTAAAAAAGCAAGTAAAAAAGACCATCCTCTTGTCAGAAGATGGATTACTTGAAGTTGATTTTAAGGGCAAAGTAAGCTATGGATGTAGATTTAAAGCATGTACTAGTCGCGCCATGGTTCAGGTAAGTCGCAAGATTTTTAACTTTACTGAAGTTCAGGATGTTAAGATAATGCTTGGCTATGATATTGTCAAGAATCAGAGAGAGGTCCGTAAAAACGAAATAATTGGACTTTTAACACGAATTTTGGAAGCAGTTGGATGATATTATATGCTCTTTAGATTAAGGCAATTTATTGTTACAAGTCACCTATCGAAGAAATATTGCTACAACTTTATTTCTGTTGCAAGCAGAGTCAGATTTGGGACTCTGGTGAGTTACGAAATTTGATTGTAGGGTCTGCAGAGTTTGTTGGGCCAGCTTTGTTGTACTATACTATGCCATTTGTTACTCTGCCAAATTGTATATATTACTTACTATAAATCAAATCCGGCAAAGCAGACATGTTATAACATAGCATTTTCAGCAAATAATTTTTAGGACCTATAGCTTGGCCAAGGTAATAAAGCAGTACCAATTTCATTCGATCCTGGTATTTATTCTCAGAATAACGAGAATGAAGGTCCTGCAAGTTATATTTATTATAGTTGGTTGGCTGCAAAACATGGACAACACGCTTTACTCTTGACATAGGGAGCGCACAAATATTGGATCTCTTCCTCTCCAAGCATTGATTTCTTGAAATACGAAGCATTGTCTTGCAGCTTCTCTTCACAGTTATTTCTCATCAAATCATGAGATCCAATAAATAAGATCCACTAATTAAGTTGACTCTCATGTAGAAATGCTTAGTGGTTTCTTAGTAGGAATACAATTATAAACCATTACCTATTCGAATGCACACTTGTTTTGTTTTGTACGATATATTTGTGCATTAAACATGGGTACAACATCATTAGAAATGTTTCATTTTATGTTTACCTACGATTCCTTTTGTTAGGGCCCGAAGGGCCCAAAATTTTTCTTAATATAAAAACCAACACATATAACTACCGTTAACATTAATTAACTTATTCTAAATTAAAGTCCCCCTAAACCCCCTTTGGTTTGGGTGCATATTCACACGGGGGGTTACATAGAGCAGCGAGAGCCCCTAAAAACTTACAATACATGTACAAAATTAACAACATTAAGTACATTCTCTCAAACCTTATAGTATTTTGCAAACCTCAATATACAATATACAAAAACTTATACAGGCATACCCCACAAACGAGGATCGCTATGTACGGCTCAGATCAAGGAATGAAGAGCAAATATGCCCATCCGACAGCTCTCGGTACCCGAAATAAACCCCCGTGTGAATATATACCCAAACCAAAAGGGGTTTCAATCCCATCGATCCGAGACATCGGATCGCCATTCTAGAATGGGACGAGCATGCATGTCTTGTATGCATGCATGCGGCGCATGCCCTTTCTGGTTGGGAGTTCGCTATTTTAGGCGCAGTTCTGCATCAACGTCTCATCGGCGCTTCCTCCTCTCTCAGCAGTACCTTATTCTCTTTGAACCCACCCTCCCCCCTTCTTTGTTTATTGTATTTGTCGCCTGGCACGCGTGACCAGCCCCTCTATTTGAAGAGGTTTTTGTTTTTTGTCACGTGGCACGCGTGATCAGCCCCTCCACTCTGGGAGGTTTGTTTTGTCTCGTTTTTTTTGTGTTGGTGATGTGCAGGTACAGGTTGGCGAGCGGCATCTGTTTCGACTTCTCCATGCGTGGGTTTTGGGAGCGATTTCTATGCCTTACGTTTGTCCAAGCCCCTTGCCGAAGGCTTATCACTAGGGTTTTTCCTCGAAAACCCAAAAGAGCGGGGTTTTTTAATCTCGGTGATAAGTTTTCGGAGGTACACCAGCCAAACATCTATTAGCATTGTATTTTTTGGGGTCCAAATGATATAATTGGATTTTCCCTTTATTTTTCGTGGGTAGTTCGCATGTGTGCGGCTACAGAAAATCTGTTGGTTTCATGCGAGCCCCATTCTAGAATGGGATTTTAATTTAGAAATGTTGGATGCAATGGTTTAAGTTAACTAATGTTAATGGTAGCTATATGTGTTGATTGTTGTATGCAAGAGATATAATCACTTTTTTTTTTGAGAGAATGAGATATTTTTTTCATTAATTAAAGATCAAAAAGTACATTGTGAGCAGCATGTAGTTGCTGTAGGATTTGTAGTAGATACTAAGCATAGTAACTATTAATGCTTTGAAGAGTAGTATAGAAAGAAGCATCAGCATAAATAGTTGTAGAACTTCGATTCTCCTTTGAGTGATCAGATAAGATGATCAAATTGAATGAAAACCTGTGTAGACAAAATTGAGCCAAAATGTGAGAGAATCAGGAAAATTATGATATGAGTTGGTTTTAATGGTCAAGATAGGAAAAGTGGTCAATGAAGGCAGGCTGTAAGATGCGGTTGGTATTACTTCCCCAATCCAAAGCCTCCAGAAGATCATTAACACAAGAGGTGGCCATGATAAGCAAGAGATTTCCATATGCATCTGCTTTGCCCCTGTGATAATAGTAACACTCTCTGTAGAACTCGCACTGGCTATCTGTCATCTGCATGTGGTTTATCTCCAGAAACCAAAAGAGGATATTCATCTGATAGGTGCTCTTACAGAACTCATATGCCCATTGGATCTCCCTGACTAGAAAATCATGAAGCTTTGGGAACAATCTGTCTGGTATTTTTTATTTCCAATCATAGTCAGCAAAGGCATTAACCTGTGTGTCAAAGAGATTTAAATTTCTCTCAGCCTTGAAACAGTCAAAGCTTGTGTCCAAGACTCGGTTACAGAACTCCAAGTACTCTAGCATCAACATCAAGAGATAAATTAGTATGTGCCTGAGAACACTGTAAATTAAACAGTTTATATTGACCACAAAAAGAACCAATAGAGTTCCATCTGTTATCATAGTTGTTCTCTTCATTTTGAACCCTGTGAGCAGTTGCAGATGTTTGCAAGTCATATATGATATTAATCTTAATCCAACAAATAGATGTAGCATGTCCCCCATGGATGCATCTGTTCCTGTGCTTCCATATATTCCATAAAACAGTGAAGAATAAGGTGTTAACAAATTTGTCATTATTCATCAAGAGATCAATCAAGTTATTTGGCTTCTTGATGAACAGAACATTTTGACACCAAGTCCAAAGAGGCTCTAATTTCGGGCAGTTAAAAATATGGACCAGAGACTCAATGCTATTGCAACCAAGAGGGCAGTTGACAGAAATAGGATTAAGGTCCAATTTCCTTCTAGTAGGATTATAGTACTTTGCAATGCTCTCTAGATTAAATAAGCTCTTGTTGGCCAGCAACCAAATGAAATAAGAAACTTTTGGAGGGCAGTAAGATAGGCAGGTGTTCTTGTGAACTCTACTAACTTCCTCATCATTTAGGTTCCAATAAACTTTAGTTTTTGAAGGAGTAGTTGTTGTAAGCTAACAGTTTATAAATCATACAAACTTTATAATTATATTTCCCCTTGCAAGACCAGTCAATATGAGAGTTCAGGGAACTCAGGTTCAGGAAAAATAATTTTGCTTTGAGATGCTTGAAAAGGCTCCTATCAGAAGAAGTTCCACCAATTTTCCTTTTGAGAGCAGTCCATGAGGTCCACCTGTCATCTAATCTAAGATCCCCAATTGAATAATTCCACACTGAGACCATTTCTTATAGATCTTGGGATGATTGATAGCAAGAGGAATACCATTTTCCTTAGATAAGAAAGGGTTCTAGAAGATAGACGTGCTCATCTGAAAAAGGTCAGGCTTATTGTGAGCCAGAAATTTAGAGATCTTATTCCATGCTATAACCAAATTCCTCATGAGAGAGGAAATGTTCTTAGCAGGATTGATATCAAAGAAAATAGAGGATGGAAGTTGATGACTGATAGATGGATGCCCTGTAATTCCACATTTTTAAAACTAGTATTTAATAAAAACAGAGGCTGGGTTATCTTTATGAAAAATTGCCCTCCAAACATGTTTGCCAGCTAGGGCAATTCCTTGAAGAAACAAATTTTTGCAACCTAGACCACCATGAGATTTAGATCTTGTAATGTTGTTCCAGCTGACCAAGTGATTCTTTCCCCAAATGAAATTTCTAATTATTCTCTCAAGCTGAAGATAGACATTTTTTGGAGCAAGCAAGGCAGATGAGAAGTAGATATGAGAGCTTGCAATCACAGCATTTGCAATGATGGATCTGCCAGCAAGGGACAAGCAGTTACCATATCTATTTAATTTCCTTTTGATCCGAGAAAGAATAGGGGACCAGAGACCCTTAATATTTGTGTCCAAAGATAAAGGCATTCCCAACAAGTTGATAGCTTGAGAGGTTTGGTGGCACTTAATTCCCATTATAGAAGGCTGACTAGTTTCCCCCATGATAGAGCATTTGTCTAAATTGAGATTGATGCCAGAGGCAGCACCAAAGCAACTAATAATATTAAGATAAGTCCCAATGTTTTGAAGATCATTTTTGAGGAAACTGAATGAGTCATCAGCATATTGTAAAATATTCATATTGGAGGTATTATCAGGTAGAATTAAGCCTTTAATATTGCTAATTTGCTGTTGGTGATTAATAACTCGAGCCAAAATTTCAATAACAGCAATGAAGATGTAAGGAGCTAGGGGACAACCTTGCCTCACCTCTCTGGCCAAAGGAAAGAAAGCCCCTGGAGAACCATTGATAAGAACAGAGGATTGAGATCTAGAATTAAGGCCATGAATTAGCTGAATAATTTTATTTGAGAAGCCAATTTTCCTTAGAGCAAAATCAATGAAATCCCAATGCACAGAGTCAAAGGCCTTTGAGAAATCAAGTTTGAGGAGAATACAATCCTGATTAGTATGCTTATTCCAATGGAGGCCTTCCATGGCAGCAAGATAGTTATCTAAGATATATCTGTTTGGAAGAAATGCAGATTGGCAAGGACTAATCATATCTTGCAGATAACCCTTAATTCTATTTGCAATGATTTTAGCACAGACTTTGTAAGAAGTATTGGTTAAAGATATAGGTCTCCAATCAGAAAAAAAATTGGGATCATCAGTTTTGGGAATGAGAGATATCAACCCTGCAGAGATGGCAGGGTGTAGGTGATTTGAATTCCAGAAACCATGAATCATGTGCATAAAATCAAAGCTGATGATATCCCAAAATGCAATGTAAAACTCATGAGGAAAACCATCAGGACCCGGGCTCTTACCTTTATTAAAGGATTTGAGAGTGGCAAAGACTTCTTCAGTGTTTAGGAGATTGCTTAGATTATCATCCATGTAAAATTCTGAGAAGGATTGGACATATGTGGCAGAGAGTCAACCATTCTGAAAAATTCATCATCCTTAGAGTTAGGCTTAGAATTAGCTTGAGAATCTTTCTGTGTGGCAGAGAATAAGGCTCTATATTTTCCATTAAAAAATGAAGAGATATCATCATAATTATCAATAATGGAATTATTATCATTCGGGATAGAAGAAATACTAGATTTTAAAAGCCTATTTTTAGCAATACGAAAGAAAAATTTAGAGTTGCCATTATCCATATTGGAGTGATATTTAAGCGTGCATCTAATAGCAGCATCTTTTTTCAGATTCCTCTATAATTTTGATGGCATTCTCAAAGTTGCCCTCTAGCAGGATCATGTTGAAGTTGAATTCTGACATGCTTTGATTTCTTGTAACAAAGAGAGCTTTTCTCTGTGTTTCTGAGCATGATGTGTTTTAGACCAGCCCTTGATCCAAAATTTTGCAGCTTTGATATTAGCATAAAATTCTCTCATTGAGTGATTACCATTGCTTTTAACCCTTGGAAGACTAGAATAGAAATTCCTAAAGGCAGCACATAATTTCTCGGATTTGAGGAGGGAGGCGTTGAACTTATAAGGAATATTACCCTGCCCTTTTTGTGCAATTTCAAGCTTTGTAGAGAGAAATTGGGGCTGATGCTCCAAAATAGATGTGCTTTCACAGAATACTCTTTTATTGCCATTTTGCTTGTTTGACCAAGTAAATTTGGCAGTGGAGGAAGGAATATAGTGAAAGAGATGATTATCTAGAAGAGTAGACCAACATTCTTTTTCTTTGGCAGACATATTAATGTGCTTACCAATTTTGAGGTCCCATGAGGGAGTGTTGTTGAAATCTCTAGCAAGGATCCAAGAATTAATATTCTGATCATAAAGCCAGCTATCAATATGGGACCAAGTACTTCCCTAACCTTGGGATTGGTTGAGGCATAGAAGTTAATTAGCCCAAAATCCATACCATTTAGAGTGAAGGATATAGCTTGCCAAGATCTGCAGGGACTATTATAAATATCAGTGTGAGACAGATTTCTCCAAATAATACACAGGCCACTGAGGTTCCTGTGGCCTCAATCCAGGTTGATGAATAGCCAGGGGAAATCCAATCTGCCAAATTTGAGCATTCAAAAAGAGGCAATCTGAGCTCCTTGAGGAGAATGATATCAGCATTATATTGCCTGATTTGGGCAATGGCTCTTCTTCTTTTTAGAGGACCTTTTATCCCCCTTAAATTCCAAGACATAATCTTCATCTCTGGAGATTTATAAAAAGCAGAAGGAACAGCAGAAGGAAATAGGCCAATTAATGATGGCTTCTAGTTTTCCTGTTAGTTTTATGTCCGGTATTAGCTGCAGGGATTCCAGTGATCTTAATAGCAGTCTTTTTCTTTCTCTTAATTCCAGAAGTCTTTATTTTGATAGTACTATTGCCTTCTAGAATGGCTGAGGCCTTATCAAGGAATATATCATCACTATTGGGATTGGAGTTTTCCTTATCACAAAGAATATTATTTAAAGGAGACTGTTCCCAAAATTTGGATTTATATTGGTCTTGAATAACTAGTTTATTAGAATCCAAATAAGCGATAAAATTGAGGTTTGAATCTTGCCTGGTTTCAAGCATCTCTAGCAGAAGATCTCCCTTGAGCTCATCCAGGAGCACATCAGCCTCATCATTGCTTTCCCTAATTGGAGTATCTGGTACAATTTTAGTATTTGTACCACCAGCTTGAATTTCATCACACACTGTTTGAGTTTCTGTTACCACTTGCATCTGGCCCTGTTATAACTTGCAAATTGATATGACTAACTGGTTCCTGAATCTTGTTAACATGTACTTCATGTTTGTTTCCTGTCCTATTGAGCTGTTAAAATTTCGAGTGATATCCTCTTGCAATTCTGACATCTGGAGAGCAATGTCTGGGGAAATGTTAGAGCCTGGACTCTAACCTTGCAAGAAGGATGAAAAACCCAACAATCCAAGCTCAATCTATCAGATCAAGGCAATGCACAACACAAAGATTCCTCATCTCCATAGCTAGATCAAGCAAAATACTCTCTCTCAATACACCGTCTCTCTCTTCTTCTCTCTCTGCTCGGATTAACACACTGATCATAATACCTCCACAATGCATACGTGCAAATATCCTGCACGCGTGCATGTGCGTATATCACTCCATATACGGTATAATATCTTCTATACCACCTCAATAGTGGTGAGTGTGGTGAGTGGTAAGTGGTGAGTGTGGTGTGTGGTGATGAGTGTGGTGAGTGGTGACGAGTGTGGTGAGTGGTGACCACCCCAACAGAGGCGACCACAGTGGGAAAATGTGCCACTCCGTGGCGGAGAACCCATAACAAAACATATTAATATGGTCCTTGGGACATGTCCCCAAATGACACATTTACATGGATGTGTAGAAAGAAAATTACCCTCCTCAAATCCAAATGACTAGCACAAAACAAATTGGTCCAAAAAGAAAGTGACGAAACAAAGTCTCTGTAACTGTAGCAAACTTTGAAAGCTGATATCTTGAGTTCCAGAACTCTGTTTGACCTGCACCATAGCTCGTTGGATTCGTATCGCCAAAACACATCTTTTGATGTAGGATAGATCATATATTATTGAACTATCACCATCTGTTTTTACAGAAAAACGACCTGCTTTAACCCAAAAATTCTCCACAAATTCTCTGTAATTGAAGCTATGCAAAATCTGAATCCCTTAGAATAGCACTTGTCTAGGCCTGAGATCCTTTCCATGCCTGGATTTAGAGAACAATTCTCCTTCGAGAGTCATCAACCAACTCCAACCCTATCAAGTAAGCATCTTCCAAATAGGAGAATGCAGATAACATGTAACAAAAACAAAAAGTGTGGCCAAAGAACAAACCACACTCCAACAACCTGCTCAAATATTACTGCATCAGCATACCAATGTGGCAAATCTGATGTAATATAATAGAACTTGCTAAAATGACATATTCCAGGTAGCTTATTAGTCTCAAATGGTGCAAACAAACCTTTAGGAGCCTCTTTGGCTGCTACACACTGAGATAAAGTGATGTTCATATCCAATTTCCCATCCTTTATCATATAGTCATGCTCAAATTTACTCACCTCTTCCACACTTCCATGCTCAAACATGAAAGGAACTAGTTTTTCTCGATTGTCAGAATTCTTCAAACTGCTACAATGCTGAAACATAGGTCTGAACCATTCTAGGTACACTTCATTCATCAAAACATCAAAATTTTGCAATTCTAGCTCATGGTTTAGTGCCAAATCATCAAAGCAATAAAATTTCTCCATTTGAGGCATGTAAAACTCTTGTTCAGCTGGGATACATGTCTCAAATCTGAAAGTCTCATAAAGAGGACTGTTATCCTTACTGTGACCAAATTCAAGGGTATGTAACATACCTTTAGAGTGCTCAAATGCTAAAGTATCAATGCTTTCCACCTCTAGCTCACATAATAATGGTTCATCATCATCCAAAAATGCCGTTTGGGCTGAAATTTTATATTCTAAGGCTTAACATAAATGCCTATTAGAGAAAAATATCAAAAAAAAAAAAAACAAAACAAAACAAACAAAATACAAAGAAAATAATTTTTAAAGCATAGCACAAGCACCCTGTGTCGCCGACATAAAAAGTGTCCCCCACCATTGTGCTTAGACCCAAATACCAGATTGGCCCTCTCAAAGAATCTCTTCTCCCTACATTCTTGATCATTATGGCCCTTTATTTGGCATCTTGAGCAGAATTTCAGCAATCTACATGTAGAATCAGAATGTCCAATAGACCCACAATACTCACAAGTAATAAACTGCACCTCCCTTGGCTTCTCACCAATTGTAAGCTTAGAAATCTTGGCTGCAATATCCTCTGTTTTATGCTCTGGAGCAGCAACTTCATGAATGTATCCTAGCTTATCTTCAGCCTTGAGAGCATACTTTAATGCCTCTAGTAATGTTGTAGGCTGTTTGGCCTTCACCTTATGAGCAATAGCTCGTTTCAGCCCCTTCACATACCATTGAATATCCATTTCATCACTCCTTGCAATCTTCCAATGAACTACGACTTTGAGAACCGCAATATACCTCTGATTATACTCTCTAATTGATTCATCTTTCTTTTGTGTGAAATTAGTCCACCTTTCCATATTCTTATCCTTACCATGAACTTCTTGACAATTAGCAATGAAAGCTTCCTTTAATTCCTGATATGCTATGGTATCTGGCTGGGTTTGTGCCCATTCCTCCACTGAATCTTACAAAGAACTATAAAACCAAAGCAAGTAATCAGCAGCCGGTAACTTATATTGCTGGCAATACCTCTCAAACTTCACAATATACTTCAAAAGATCCCGATCCACCAGATCATCAAACTTTGGAGTCCCCATTGTCTGAAAACCCCATACCATAGGTGGTAATACAGCCATCTCTGCCTCTTCTTGGGTTGAAATTGGAAAAACGAAATTGAATCTCCCTTCAATTTGAAAAACGAAATTGGATTACCTTCTAGATCGGTAAATAGAATCAAAACCTCATGGATCTGAGAATTAGACCCCAGATCGTTAGAGCCTGGACTCTAACCTTGCAAGAAGGATGAAAAACCCAACAATCCAAGCTCAATCTATCAGATCAAGGCAATGCACAACACAAAGATTCCTCGTCTCCATAGCTAGATCAAGCAAAATACTCTCTCTCAATACACCGTCTCTCTCTTCTTCTCTCTCTGCTCAGATAACATACCAATCATAATACCTCCACAATGCATACATGCAAATATCCTGCACGCGTGCATGTGCATATATCACTCCATATACGGTATAATATCTTCTATACCACCTCAATAGTGGTGAGTGTAGTGAGTGGTAAGTGGTGACTGTGGTATGTGGTGACTAGTGTGGTGAGTGGTGACGAGTGTGGTGAGTGGTGACCACCCCAACAGGAAATATAACCAACCTTGTTTGTGATTGAGAGGCCTGGAGAAGAGTCATCGGATAAATCAATAAGGCAGGGATATGAGATAGTGTTTTGGATATGGGAGGCTTTGGTAGGTGATGGTAAAATATCTGGCTCAACTGGGTCTGCACAAAATTCATCCAATTGATCAGTTAAAATATTGAAGCTGTTTGAGCATAATACTTTATCTGATTTGTCAGTAACTATAATTATGTTACTATCATAATTAGGAAGACTTCCCTTTTTTTGAGTATGTTGAGGAGAATGTGCATTAGCTGAAGAGCTCAACTTTTCAGAGTTCAAATTCTGCTGATTAACCAAATGTGTCTTGAGGCCTGTATATATGTTTTGATCTTTCTAATCTTTAATTAATAGAATCTCAGACTCTTTTCCTGATTTGGTAGCAGCCACCTTGTTTGGTTGAGTAGAATTAGCTGTATCCTTTGCATTTGTTTGTATACCTGAATGAATAACAATAGCCTTATTGACTTTTCTGGTCCCCATAAGTTTTTGTTGTTGAAAGGTTTCCAGACTGTCCTTCATAATGTTGTTCAGAGTTTTGTGCAAACCAGAGGAATCATTAATCATAACAGATTTCCCTTTTAATAACTTCTTATAATTATCAGTGTTTTCTGGAACACTAACATTCACCAGGTTTTTATTTTGAGTTATTGATGTAAGGGAAATCTTTTCATTTTCCTTGCTGCATGAGATGTTATGTCCCATACCTAGGGAACCTCTGTTCAAAACCAAGATTTTCATTGGGGGCTGCTCCAAGGAGGAATAGCCAGACAATTGACTCCTGGAGTTATTGGGAACAATCAAATTGTAGGATTTTTCAGTAGCTATTTTTTTCTTCCTCTGGATTCTCTTGAAACTGCCATTTGTGTTTTAAATCTGTCCACTCTGAAGATCAGCATTTACCTTTTGTGAGGTAAGAATTTCATTTCCTTTTCCCTGTTGGAGAATATTTTCCTGCATGTTGTAGTTGAAATCATCACCTATCCCTTTCTCTTTCTCAACTTGTGAGATATTGCTTTCAACACAACCAATATTTGCAGAGTGCCTAGAATTACACTTCAGGCAAATACATGGTAAACCAATCCATCTAAGATGCAGAGAGTTATGATGGCCATAAAAATCAGTATAGGGAATAATGGTTGGAACAGGTTTTGAGAGATCAATCTGAATGTAGCATCTTGGTGGCCCGTAAGAAAGAATTTCAGAAGCAATATAGGTCCCAAAAGAATTAAAAATAGTAGAAAAGCATTCTTCATGCCAATATATAGGGCTAAGATCACTCATTGATACAGAGGCAATGCATAGTCTATCAAGAGAGGCAAGAAGGGGTTCCATTTGAGAGAAGATAACTGGAAGGAGTCACAAGTGGCAGTCCCAGTCTTGAGAAAATAGTTAGTAGTTCGGGAGTTGCCACATTCGATCATAAGATAAGGATAATTCAGACAGAAGATAGAGTTAATAATTATCCCTTTATGAAATTTAAGAAGTTGATCCCACATTGTGTCAATTTTAAGGCCAACACTGCTAACTCTCACAATGACAGCATTATCTTTTAAAGTTTTGATTCTAGAGGCTATCAAAGGAGATTGTAAGGTAATACCTTGAAACTTATGCACGGATGGCGGAGTCACAGCTTTCAGAAGGTCCAAATCATTTGCCAATTGTCGGTCTGTTCGAATAAGAGCCACAAGTCTAGGAACACCGGTTTGGATGGGGATCCCATTAGCATCAAGAGCTGAAGTGCCATTGTAACCTGGATCTTTGCATAAATTATCCCATATTGGAGGAAAATGATCGAGAGGATGCATGCCTTTGTTTGAGAGACCCAAGTTAGAAAAGTCTCCAAATTTAAGAAATCCAGAGGGGTTTTTTATCAAAGCACTTAACTGGATAAGGATATCGGCTCTGTGGGAAGGCGGGAGTTGCAGAGCTTGATGAAGAATCGAAATAGTTTGAATGTTTAGGGTTTTTTGGGAAAAAACTTTTTTAGGAATAGCAAACGACTCCATTAATGAAAGAAAAAGGCCAGAGAAAGAAACAAAGGGTTGTAGGAAGGAAAAAATTAGCAAAGATCGAGGAGGAGGAGTAGATCTACACCTAAGATGGTAAACCTTAACAATGATCTTTTCTTCTAACAAAGTTTAAAATGAAACGCACTTATTTGCTGCAAACGCACTTCAAAAGGAATCTTTGACAGATTCCCTAAAATTCCCTTAAAAAGTCCATTTTTAAGATTTTTTTGTGACAGGTGTGACAATTTAGTTAATTTAGGTACCTTTTTTGAGGGGTTGATTGAACATAACTTCCATGCAAAAATTTTAAATAGCAATTTTCATCCTCCTAATTTAGAACAAAAAATAGTTACTTATATAAAGTGTAGCAAAAAAGGGGCAATAAAAAAAATAGCAAGGGTAATAGAGTGACAAAGAAGTGATATATTCAAGGTTGTGAAAATTGTACAAAATTATGAACAAAATTGTCAAAAATATAGGACATTTTGACAGACAATCATCACCTGCACTTTCTGTTCTTTACATGTTCGAGTCATCGGACAAACTTACATTTTGCAGCAAGATCAGGATGCATCTCATCCTCCGACTCATTTATTCCCTGATGTACTCGAACGATCTTCTTCCTCACTGTCTACAAGTGAGTCTTCATCATCATCTTTTTTTGCCTCCTTTCTAGGTTGTTTGTCTAATCCACATGCCGACCTTATTAAAGTTTAAGTGACCATACGTAACTTATTAGCAAATCAATGAACAAAGTCATATGCAAGAACCTTTACTTCATCTAGATCTATGACAGCAAGTTGTTTGCTTTGGACTTTGCTCTCTTTCCCCTCTGCTTTTACCATCTCCAAAGTATAACTCCCAATCGAAAAGCATTGGCGTAATCTCGTTCTCATCCAGTGCACTTTTAATTGAGTGGGTATTCCATCCTCTCTTGTTACCTCCAGTACTTTAGCTAGCCAGAATGGCTTCCCAGATTCATCATTATCAGCTGGGACAGCTATGAGCATTCCTTTCTGAATCTCTGAGACTGAACCAGATACTCGAACAACTTGTTGTGCGGGCGTTTAGGGGCGGTGTACATGACTCATCATCTTCATCCGAAGCTAGCCAATATCTCTACATGTTCCTCTTGATTCTCAACTTGCACGGGGAGAGTTTGCCTAGATGGCCAGTTTGAATGTAACTGTTCTTTGACCTTGTAATGAAGCTTGCAACATGTCACGCTTCTTGAGAAAAAACCGAGGCCACTATAAAGCATCTCGCCTCCCCAAAGTGGTTAGAGCGGGATCTGAATACTTGTCTCAATATAATCCAATGATTTGTTTGAGTCAAATGCTCTTCCCTCCTTTTTACTCTTTGTAATTTCTTTCAAGCTTTTTAGAGGCATTTGCTCTGCAGAGAGCATGGAACTAGTATTGGGGATGGTGCGAATGAATTGAATACTACTGGTCGCCACTACAAGGATGTGGCATATTTCTTTCCTTGTAAGATGGCCTTGCCATCTACAAGTGAAATTTTGATCTGATGCTGAAATGTAATGTTTCTCAAGGGCTCAATAGCACAGTGACCCAGTTGATCTCTCCGAAAAATCCATTCTTTGAAATCATAAGTTTCTTCCAATAACTCGATGTCTGGATGAGGATTGTAGGAATCTTGGGTAACTCAATCATTGCTGGTAGGCTGAGAGCTTTTTTTCGAGCAAGACGTTTAGAGAACCTACTGAACATCTGATCAATTTGATCGTGTGTATGACCAACAAGCAGGAAACCAATCTTCACCTTCTTGAAGATTTGTTTCTCTACTAGCATAGCACAGTAAGCAAACAACGCCTGATTCTTATTTTCCCTTGTCGTGTTATCTAGCTGAAGATATAAAACCGGTGGTATATGTTCTAGATTGGAAAGAAGCTTATTCAATATTGTGATAATGAGATTTGGATCACCATGAATATTTGGATAATTCAAAAATGCCTTGCAAGATAGTTTTCCATTAAATACCATAGCACCAACAACATGCAGGTGTATGAAATCTTCTTCAGCAGCATCCTTAGGCACATTGACAAAATGTGGTAGGGTGGTCTTCTTCTGGTCCATTCCATCAATAACAACCGATATGTAGTTGAGTGGTTGTTCCAGTGCTTTCTTCCTATGTTTTGTCAATTTTCTCCTTTCCAAAGATTGTTGTTCTCTGTGCTTGTTCAATTTCTCTTTCAATGCATCTGAAATGAAAACGTGTTTAGGAAAGAACCTACTTTTAAGTAGAACTAGGCAAGCACACGTTTTGGAAGCTTACTTTTAGTGTGAAGTGTCCTTGCATTTTGTCTCTGAGCTTTCAATTCAGAGCATGTAGCACAAACAGACATCCGATGCTTTCTAGGAATGGACACACGAGAAAACTCTTTTTTCCAGAGCACAGTAAAGTAAGAGTAGCAGACATGGCGTTCTCCAGCCTCAACACACATGTCTTTATAATTATCGTAGACTTCACGTTTCGTGAAGTTGTCACTCAAGTGGTACATAGGGCTGTTAGGGAGTTTCTCAAAAGACTCCTTAAAGAAACCTTCCATCCAAGAAACACATTGAAGGGCATGAACTCTGGATATACCTCCTGAGTGGCAGTAGTCATTAATGCCTGGATTCTTGTCAAGCCTTTTCTTCAGGCGGTCAAGTCGTCTGCTGCCTAAGGCATGTATCAATTTAAAGGCTATTTGACAGACGGTGTGGCCACCAGCTGTGTAAGTAAACTTCTCACCATAATCTGGCCTAATATTGAAGGCTAAGTAGCCCCTTTGGTCTAGCAGAGTCATTGAACTCAGAACTATCACTTAATCAACCTCAATTCCTTTAGTCCAATCTTAAGCAAACAACGTTGAGAACAACAGTGCTTTTGTATGTGTTGCCCTCAAGTGAGCCTCGGCCCATGAGTTTCTTTTCTTCTTTGGGTTGTACATGCTTTCTTGTGTAAGTTTCGCTTTTAAGGTTTTTACTTGCGGGAGCTTTGAATTCAACATAGAGTCTTGTGGCTTTGGTAGGTCCTCGCCCTGTGAGATCAACATGAGGTGTTTCTTCGCCGAGAGAGATCAACATGAGGTGTACTAGTAGATCTTTGAGAGGTTTGATGTGGGCAAGTCCCTGGAGGGAGGTGCTTTCCTCTCCGGGAAAAAAGTAATCGAGGTTGGTGACGTAATTGACCAGCTCCCCGGGCGTCATAGAACACGTGAGTTGGCGTATGCCGCTGCCCCACTTGTTGTAGTACCAATTAGCGAATTGGATGGAGTTGGCGTGATTTGCATCCGGGGAGGCAACCTACGGTGGACTATGGGAGACGTACTAAAATGAACCGGAGGAGGTAGTCCGAGCTCAAGCCTGTGGTGGAGTAAAACGCATTGGTGGGGGCAAACGACGTTCGTAAGCCGGGTGTGGTGGAGTAAATTGACCGGGTGGTGGAAGCCGAGGTGGTCGTGGCCGAGTAAACTCAACGTAGAGCTGGGGGTTTGTATATCGGAGGTAGAATATTCGTGGTTACTTCCTGGTGTCTGTTGAGGAGGTGTGAAAGTCATTGCAGGAGGAAGCCTGCGAACAGGAGTTGGAGGCTCTGCAGTTCTTTTCTCTCGAGCCATAATCGAAAGTTAAAGTTATTGATCGTATAAATTTATACTACGTAAGAAACGACGGGTATAAATTTATACGAGATGGTATAAATTTATACGAGAGGAGGGCAACATAGAACGTAAATGGTATAAATTTATACTAAAAACTCACGCATTAATTTGTATTGGAAACTTTATGGAGAAACGCTATACGAAACGGCACTTAGCAGAGGTACTTAAGCCCGGCGCCGGCCACCCTATTTTCTATATACGCAGCTCGGAGTCGAAGGCGCTCGCGGTGCGTTACAAATTTCACAAAGGCTCACTCCCTAAATCAGAACATGAGTATGGCTTATGGAGGTATGCCAAATCGATTGTAATGCCGACATAGCGGCGTGATGTCAACACATAGGGACGCAACATCTAACAGTTCTAAGGTGGATAACGACGCTAGATGATAAACCCCCAATGATATGCGGGTTAAAAAGATACAGGAAAATTTAAAGATATAGCTGCAGCCTTTAAGGCAGAGACTATTGTATCATACGACATATAATAGTGGGTTAAAATCCAACAAGAGAGTTAAAAGATATCTGAAGGAGTAAATGAGTCGGTGACCCTACACAGGATGGCTCACAACCAAAGGGGATGTAGAGAACATATTAAAGAAGAAAATGAAATTAAAGGAGTACGAGTTATATTAATGGGTAGGCCACTTAGTTGGGATGGTTACTACCTGCACAACTTTGGGGATGAGTTACATAACGTAAGGATGATGACAACGCTCAAGAGGTTCACTCTTGAAAATAGGCATGAGTGTGGCGTGTATGCAGATGCCAACTTACGTGTGATGGCACAACAATGGCATGACATCGGCATAGAAGAACGTAAGAAATAACAATTCAAACATCTATGAGGATGCTAAAGCATAGGGTTCCAATGATATGCGGGGTAAAAGTCATAGAGAAATTTGAGCGCATAACTATAACTTAAGGATCATATAGTATATGGCTGTAATTTAGAAGATAACAAGAGGATGAAAGAAGATTTGAAAGGTTAGATTAATTAGTGATCCTATGGACGAAGGATTTATATATGTTATATCAGGCATACAGATGATGAGCAGCATGGGAAGTAAGAAGCAACACGTTTCAAGGCCAGGATAAAGGAGATCGATGATAGTCGCGAGAAGGTAGCAAAGAAGAAGATGAAATTAATGGACTATTATTCATTACGTAGGGACTATCGGATGGAAAGGCAGCATGGGGTTTTGAAAAGCCGATGAAGACTTAAATACGGGCCTTAGGGATAAAAGGTTTTCAATTTCTGGGATAACATGGCAAACAATAATTTTACAAGGAACCTAAGAGTAGAAGGAGTCCTTGTAGAAGGGTGCCTAATTGGTACTAACATTTGGGACTATTGTTCTAATTCTTCTAAGATATGTAGGTTATTCTTTAAATTTAGTGACCCTAAGACACTAAGATAATGGTTGGAAGGAGTTTGCCCTAATCAAATTTAGGTATTCTTGAAGTGTTGATGAGTCAAGAATAGTGGCATAGAACAAAGGTTTGGCCATTGCAAGTTGACATGCATGTGATGCAGATATATAATCACTGCGATATAGGCGGTGAAGGGTGGTACAAATTGATACTAAAGTTTATGCTCTAGATAGACTCGAGTGAGGTGTGGACATGGCTGTGGGAGTTCGAACTCAAGCAATCACTATGTGTTACAAAGTATGTGTCGTGACCTGGGAAAGGGATTTTTTTTTTCTTTTTTTCTTTTTTTTTTTTGGTTTAAATGGAGCACAAACATAAAGAAAAGTAGTGAAGGGTGATGGTACAATTTACAAACCCAAGCCCTACCCATTTGCCGAGGCCAATAATGACCCATGGGGTGAGCGCACCTTGCCATGGTTGCACAAGTCCGGCGGAGTTGTTGCCACCACAGCATGGGTTTACGGAAGGCAGTCTTCTAATTTAAATAAAAAACAAAACTACTATGAATGAAAAGAGAACTACTTATCCATTCAAAAAGGAATTTAGGCCATTGGTAAAGGTGTTGGCTTGGGCGCAGGAGATCAGAGGTTCAATACCAACATATGCCTCTTTCTTTTAAAAAGAGCTGTAGGCTAGAAATAAAGCATTAAATATGTATAACAAATATTTTATAAAACATAAATATCGAATTTAGAAAAAGTTGGCATGGTGGTAAGGATCTCAGGTTGGAATTAAGCGCTTACAGGTTCAAAACATGTGTGGGAAATAAAACTTTTTTTTTTAGGTCAACGGGCGCGCGATCAAACTGGCCTGAATGGGATTTTGGACATAAGGGCCGTTTTTTCCAAGTAGTCCGATTTGGGTTTTTAGCTCTATTTTTTATGCTAGAGGACCAACCAAGGGTGTTCTAGACTAATTAGGATGTTACAGACGCAATGGAACAAAAATGGCCTCAATCCAAGTTCCCTAGAGAAACTTATGGCCTCTGGAAGAAAGGGACCGCATTCTGCCGAAAACTCAACAAAACCTCATCTTAATATTTTGAATTTTTCTTCCTATCTAGCTCATTCCTCACATAGGCCAAAAATCATCCTACTTACGGATTTGGTGTAACTTTCTTACATTGGAGGTCCCTTACTATCTAAACGGTCTAACGAGTTAGACATGGCCAGTGCTATGATCTAGTCTACCAAGATCATGCTCTGATACTATTGTGATGCCCCCCGAACCTATACGATGCTCTCATCATATAAATACGGAAAATTCCCCTCCCATGGCGACTCCATCACCATAGAAAGGCCCTCCGTCTGACTCGGACCACTTGTGATGGGCAAGTGCCCAGGTGAAGGACATGGAGGTGTCATTCGTCCCATCCTTTCTATGGGAATCCTATATAGCAAAAACGTACATACATATTTGCGTCTGGCAATAATACAATTAAATAATATACCACCACGAAAGGTGGCCCATCATCATCAATATAAATACAACAGACTATCAACCTAATAAAATGCACCATAAATGAAGCTTCTATCCCGGGCTCAAACTCAAGGTGGTCGACTGACGGTCAAGGCCCCCGGATAACAACAGACAGAGGTATAATGTTTAGGGTCTGGGTTCGGGATCTCCTGCAAGACAGCCCTCTGTGAGGACCCTTGGATCAAACAGGAGAATCCTGGCTGAGGGTCACGCGGGATTTGCAAAAGAACTAGAAGAGAAAAACAGAAAAGAAAGAACCAAGAACAATGAAGATAATGACGCTTCCTTGATAAGAATGAGTGTACATGAGCTCTCTGATAACGAGAGAAAGACTAGAGACAAGGCCTAAACTCATCTAGAAAATTAAGTTCTAACTCTACTCATATATATAGTACAATGGCCTTGGGCCCAAAGTAGGTGGTTGGCAGATTTCGCTACCAACTCCTTGATCAAAGTCTGATTTCCAGGAAATCTGGTGGCGCCTTCTTTAGTGCCTGTCATGCTGAGTGCTGACTGTGTGTCACTTATCTGTTCTCTGTCTCTTCTTTGGCGTGGCCTTCGTGGGTTTCGGCGTGGTCTTCGGCGGGGGCTTGCTACTTGATGCTTGACCTTGACCTGGACCTGGCATCTTGTTCCTACCTTGTTCCCCGGGGATACCACTTAGTGTATAAGGGATACGCCATGTGCGAGGAAGGGGTCATAAAAAACCCCTTCGTATACGCTTTTTTTAAGGTCTAAAAAACCCCTTTCCGTATGAAATACATCACTAGAGATTGGATTTTTTAAGGTCTAAAGAACCCCTTCCCGTACGTATTCGTACGCTTTAGGTTAAAAAAAACCCCTTATCGTCCACTCACCTGGTATATACGGCCTACACTATGTGAATCCCCTGGGCCTTGTTCTATGGTGTGCATAAATAGTCATGTACCAGGACGTACAGGACTAACACTCCCCCCCACCAAACGACACTTAGGGGAGAGAAAAGGTGGAACAGACTCCGGAGGTGGAAATCCAGCAACTTTGAAATCATCTTGTTGGGTATGAGGGCGGTTGCCAGAATGGTATGACGTGATAAGATCCTGCCGTTCCGTGGGAGCGTCCGGAGTGTTGAGACCAATGGCGGATGAGCATCAATTAGAAATCCAGACTGCACCATGTCCTCAAACGCACGGTGAGCCTCCGCAGTGACATATTGGCACTCCATCAGAAGACAGGTCTGAAGGCCAAAAGCACGGGCACTGGCATTAGGGTTGCAATAGTAAATCAGTCTCTTCCTTGCAAGCGAACACAATAGTAGGCACTTCAGAGCAGGACAAAAACCTGCTTGACGATTGACAGAAGGATCCGGGGAGGTGGCAGCAGATTCGATGAACTGAGTGAGACCCCAGATAGCATGAGTAGGTGTCTGCCAATCTTTTTCGTTGGGGATATAGATCCAATTCCTGGTGTTTTCTAAGATATCACCGTCAGGCCAAACAGAACGGCGTATAAAATGGGGATCCCACTTGAGATCCGTGGAAATGTGAGCAGGAGTCCAGTCAGCATGCTCATCCATGAACTTGGTCCAAAAGGGGAGACGCCAATCAGAGGTGAGATAGCGTCGTCGTGGTGGCGCTCCCAGAGATGCATATGGATAATTTTCTGGCTGAGACTGCATTGTGGGCTTCTAAGCCTGCTCCTTGAACTCGTGAACGAGGTCCGCGTCCAATGTTTGACACCATTGTTCCCAATCTGAAGAGAGGAGCATACTGTGGACAGGTGGGGAAACCCATTCCGTGGGGACAGTCTGGCTGTCCAGATATACACGCAGAGCGTTGTAGCCACCAAGATGTTGTAAATAAATTTGGGAAAATTGAATACCCTCATCTTCGAATAAATTCTTACGGACTTGTTGCAGCGTCTCTGCACTCCAGAGAGGAAGATGAGTAGCAAGCTCTGGCATATACTTCTCTTTGAAAGTTTGGGCGTGACCGGATCCTGAAGGTATTTGTTCCCTGGTAACAGCAACCATTGAGCGTGTTCATTGCCATGGAACACCCTGTGAGGGCCATCATCGAACTTGTCCATAGTATCAGCCAGATAGAAGTCATGAATGACATAAGGCATGGGTTGTACCAGGCGGAAGATGAAAAATTCAGGATCATCACAGGTGAAGAGGCCATAGACCAAGAGGGCACATAAGAGTCCTTTATCCTCAATGGAGATATCAGGCCAAATAGTGAGAAAATCGACGCTGTTGAGGGGCTCATGAATTTTTCCATTGGCCGAATACCACTTGAGAAGAAAAAGATGTCGTCGTGAGACAACATAATCTTGATAGCTTGAGGGAGTGAAGTAATCCCGTGGGATGGTCATAGCAAGCTGTAGATAGATCTCGTGTTGACTCTGCCGCGTCTTCAGCAGACTGGAGGAGCTTGGTGAAGGTGATATTCAAGGTCACGGATTTTGTTATCTTTGTCCAGGAGGAGGCGGGACTGATCCCGGAACCTGCGGTGTGAGTGCGTGGCATGTGAAGAGGAAGGAGCCTAAGTAGAGAGCTGAAGTTGAAGACTAGCAATTTCGTGTCAACAATAAGTTTCTGCTTCTGAGCTTCAAAAATCTGAGCATGTAAAGGCGTGACCTGAGTTTGAAGTGCGGAGACTTGACCTTCGAGAAGAACAATGCGCTCATCTCTAAGTTCAACTTGGCGTAACTGACTGTTGTAATCCTTGGAGAGATCATTATACAGTGTCTGGAGATCAGTGAGGAGCTTATCTTTATCCTTCAGCTGAGCCAAAAGATCTTGGATGGTGGTCTGTAACTGAGCCTGCTGATCGGCAAGCATTGCAGTCCGTTCTTCTTCTGCTTTGAGAGCCTCACGGGCCTGTAACATGGCAGCATGCTTAGTTTGGAGACTGTCTTCAAGAGACTGAACCTTATCTGTGGCAATTTGTAGGTCATGGTGAAGTGGATCGGTGGAATCCATGTAATGTTGGATCCCATTCATGAAATTGTCTTGAGAATCCTGAAGTTTGAGTACACACTCTTGGACATCCTGCTGATATTGATAAAGGGCACGGCGTGAAAGTGGAGGTTGCAGGGGTTGAAGAGGCAATGACGGCAGTGGACGGATGGGATGGGTATTCTGAGAAACTTGCTGAGAACGGGAATGTTGGATTTCAGTAGACTGTGAGGAGGGAACATTGATGACAGGTTCTTGTTGTTGCTGACGAGGAGGGGAAGAAGATGGGTGAGGACGGGAATTTTCTTTTTGGAGATTTTTCACAACAGAAATGATATTTGAAGGTTGATGAGTGGAGGACTGAGAATCAGCGTCCAAATTTGTGGGGGAGCCTTGGCTGGGAACAGGAAGACAATGGTTAATGAGGGCTTGCATGTGAGCACCCATAGCAGATTCTAAACCAGAAGCAGGAGAATGACGGATTCTATCAAGTTCATAGCACAACCTGTAGAACAAAATTTGAGGCCAATCAAGATGGTGTGGAGAGTGAATGGCCAGGATAGCAGTATGAAAGAAGGGCTTGTTGATGTGGGTGTTCTTGATGGAGTATCCAAAGAACTTTCGCCACAAAAACTTCACAAAGCCTTCATGTGGTTTGGCAATGTTGGTGAGCTTGTGAGTGATGGCCGCATAAGGAGTTTGGCCATACTGGGTAACATCCTGATCCTGTAGAGTAGCCCAAGTTACGGATGGGCAAATGAAATACCTCTGCCAGAAGGGCCGGAGTGAGGAGGATGCGAGTGTGATCAACTTCAGTAAGATAGCCTGCGTTGGTCTTCACCAGATGAGCAACGAATTGGCAGAGTTGAGTGGGATTTGGTGCCGGGAGTTCCTGCCGAGAGAACTCGAATAATCCTGTGCGTTCTGCAACTTCACGACTGGGACCTTCCAAAGGATCTCTGGGAGTGGGAGTAGAAAAAATCAGGGATTCAAAGAGATCCAGATCCCTGGGGACTGTGACTTGAAGGGTAGGGAACTTAGGGGAAACGGCCATGGCAAAGAGCAAAGAGAAGAAAGGAGACCGGAAGGCAGAGAGTGGAAGACGGAGGACAAAAGAGATGCGAAAAGGTTTAGGACACGCGGGTGTTGCAGAAGGCTATTTGAGGAGAAGAAGCGGAGCCATGGATGATGCTAGGTGGCAGCAGATGCGAGAGGGGCGATTGGGAGGCAAAATTTTGGCTGTGTCTCCAAGCGGTAGAGAAAAAGCAAAGGAACGGTCGAGATGAACAAGAATGAACGGTCAGATGTGACAGCTGTACGAAGGTACAAGTAATAATGGCAGACGGGCGTAAGATGAAAGAATAACATTTAATGCAGGCAGCTCGAGAGGTGGTCACCATAAAAATGAATGGCAGAAGGGACCTTGACTAGATTTGTGGGTGGATAGGGGAATCTGGAATTAGAAATTGCATTGCATGTAACCACATTAGCAAATTTGTGATTGGTCCACGTTGACAGAGTTTTAGGCGGTTTAGCTATAAAAAGCGAACATTGGGCGAGTAGAAGACATCAGTTGGCGAAGATGGATCTGGAGTGCACTATGCCGTGCAATTGCAACGAGTGGATAACTGCTAAAATGAATGCACTGGACCTGTGGAAGCTCCGCAATCGCGGAATCCCCATGGATGGCTGGTGCGCTGGGATGGCTGAGCATCCCGACCCTCTGACAAACCCAATGGAGATGGTAATCCACCTTCACTGGGACCATGAGCAGTGCCTCTACCACATCCTCCGTGTGACCTCTACTCCCAACCCGGAGTAAGGGTCCCCTTTTAATGTAGGATTTTGTAAATAGGGCTCAGCCCATAGCGGAAGTATATGGGCAATGCCCACATTTTGTTTTTCTCGACAAATATAATATAAATATGCTTCTAGTGATTTTGTTCTGAGTCTGAATGTGTTTGTTGCTCTTCTGAATGAATTGTTGAATCATCTGTATGAAACTGTTTGAGGCGAAAACCATTAACCAGAGTAGGTAATGGGGTGTCATCTAACTTTGCCAGTTTGAAAACACTGGGTTGTATCACTTGAATAATTTGATACGGACCAAGCCACCGAAACTTTAACTTGCCCGGAAAATTTTTGTATCTAGAGCCATAGAGCAGAACCAAATCACCTTCTTTAAACATTTTGGCTTTGAGATGTTTATCATGCCATGATTTCCTTAACTATTGCCCAGTAAGAACACGAAGATAAGCATCTCTCCTAAGTTCATCCAACCGTTCGAGTTGATAAGCTCGTTTCTTAGGTGCTGCAGGTGGAATATGTGATGTAGCCAGTTGGAAACGAAGAGTCGGAAGGACAAATTCAAAGGGCATGAGAGCCTCTTGGCCATAGACTAACTTGAAAGGAGTGTGGCCAGTGGCAATTTGAAACTGGTGTTGTAAGCCCAGAGAACTGTAGGTAATTTGTCTTGCCAATCCGTGCGAGAAGCATCACAGATTTTCTTCAGGATAGTGATGAGAGTTTTGTTAGTGCTTTCAGCCAAACCATTCCCTTGAGGATAGTAAGGTGTGCTTTTTCTGTGATGTATATGCAAATACTCCGTCAACTCTTTGATGGTGTGATTGACAAAATGAACTCCTCGATCACTGACTAGTTCCGTGGGACAACCGAAATGCGTGATGATCTGCATGTAAAGTACTTTGGTCGTACTGGCAGTAGTGTTATCCAGAAGTGCACAGGCCTCCGCCCATTTGGTAGCATAATCTGTGATAACCAAAATATAGCGGGCACGGGTGTGCCACGCAGGAGGATCCATGGGTCCCACAAAGTCCATTCCCTATTTGCTGAAGGGAAACGGCGTGGCGACCGGCATCAAAGGTAGAGTGTCACGGGCCGTTGGCCGACCCACACGCTGACAGACATCACACGTGCAGGCATGAGCGTGGGCATCCTTGAAGAGCGTGGGCCAGATGTAGCCTGCCAGAAGAATCTTGCGTGTCGTGGTGTCACCACTGAAATGACCTCCACCAAGCCCTTCGTGAGCTTGTCGAACGATATCGGGCACCTCATGAGGGAGAACACATCGACGGAGGACCATGTCTTTGTCGCGTTTGTACAGATGGCCCGCAACCATGGTGTAGGAGTGAAGCTTTTCTGGAGAGAGCGTGGGATCCTCGGATGGAAGGGCGCCAGTGAGGAGATACTGCTGAAAGTTGTGAAACCAATGAGGCGTGGCTGTGACTAAGAACAGTTGGGCGTCTGGAAAAACATCAGAAACACCCGTAGACGGATCATCTGTGTGGATGCGTGAGAGATAATCAGGTACCACATGAGATTTCCCTGCCTTGTGAATGATTTCGAAGGGAGCGAACTCTTGCAGAAGGAGGACCCAATGAACAATGCGACCCGTGGGCGTGGCCTTGTTGATCAAGTAGAGCAGAGCTTGATGATCAACGAAGAACTTGATCTTGCTTCCCAACAAATAATGACGAAAACGTTGGACACAGAAGACTAATGTGTCAGAAAAATGATCAAGACGTTGAATGCGATTGCAGGGAGCCAGGTAAGGGTCCAGGAGGGCGGCCACAGCCTGGTCCTGATCAAGAATCATCTCCCCCCAAGGATCAGCATACTCAGGTGTCGGGGCTCTCATGTCCGGCTCTGCTGCTGTGGGTGGTCCATGGTGCCCGGGTACTTGGTCCTGGCTGCTGTGTGTGATCCGCCATTCTGGAGGTGGGGGATCGAGAAGTGCTTGGTCCCTTGGTCGCCACTTCTGCCACTGTTGGCCGTGGAGGCACAAATACCTTCATCTTGCCATTCACCGACACCGCACATCCCCCACCGCCGACTGTCCTAATCTTTGCGAACTCCTCCTGCCTCTCCTTCATGGAGCTGTGGTCAGATCCATGTCTAAGTACATCGATGTCCCTTCGTTTACTTAGCGTATTTGCAAAGATCAACGCCTTCGGCGCGTGGTCGAGCACCGTGAGTTTAACTAGTCGGGTCTCATGCTTGGCCCTCCGACTCGGGTCGGATTTCTTCTTGCTGCGTCGCAATTGAGCCTTGCCAATACTGGGGCATGGAGCTTAGCCGAGATCTTCCCCACGTTCTTCGAGGCAAGCCCCGAACCACAATGTTTCAGTAGGATCGGGCGGTCCTTCTCCTCATGAAGGACCCGTCTAATTCCTTGTGCAACCTACGCCTCGGTATTGGGCATGGTGATGGTGCTTGCCCTGTGGTGGTACTTATGCGTTTCATCTGCATCTTGCCAGATCATACATCTCATTTGGAACTTCGGCCATCCTCTTCTCAAGGGGCGAAAGCCTTGGTATTTGCCTCTTGACTTTCAGTCGTTTCTCTTTTTCTAGGGTGTCCAACCTCCCCCGCATCCCGGACATTGTAGCTTCACAGTGCCAACCGCCGTTTGGGGCAACCAAGCAGTGCAACTGCGCGCCCACGCACTGTCTAAGCTCATTTTGCAGCTGTACCACGTGTTGGAGCTGATCTAGATGTCGGGTTGCATCGCTCAGGGTGCTGGACATCGCTGTCAATTCACTTCTTAGTTGGACGGCTTGATTATCGCGTGCTTAATCTCAAGGCTCAAAGTCAGCCAGCCCAAAGCGGTCATCCAGTGGCCTAATGCGTTCTTCCAGCGCCGAAATACGTTCTTTTTCTTTCGCCAACTGTTTCTTCAGAATAGTTGCCGGTTGGGTGTCCCTTTGCATCTCCATACCTGTCAGCTTGTCCTGAATGGCATTCAGTTTTCCTAATAGGGCATGTATTGCCTCTGTCCGTGTGATGTACTCCGAGGGGGAGGAGCCCTCGCCATTACGTGCCCACGTCTTTAGCGCATGCAGATTCCCCTCCATCGTTTGTAAGGCCTACAACTTTCGAGCACTCTGGAGTGAATTAGAAATGCGCAGGAAGTATATAGGGATTCAAAGATTGAAAAGGAATCACAAAGAGTGCCCGCCCTTAGTGGTTGGCATGGGGGGGTTCAACCCTATGGGTGGGGGGGCTCAATTTCGGTTGCTGCCGGAATTCTTTTGGAGTGGGAAGGAGTTGGAGGCTGGGCTATTAGATCTTTTGCTCTGTAGCTTGGGAACAAGAGCTTGGTATCTAAACCGGCATACTCTGGGAAGAAGTGATTTAGTTTTTGATTTGAAGCATCAAAAACCCTGAAATCAAAAACCCTAAGTGCGCCTGTTTTGACTAGGGGGGCTTTGACCAGGGCGCTAGAGAGAGAGTGAGGGAGGGAGGGAGGGGAGGGAGGGAGGGAGGGAGAGAGAGAGAGTGTGTGTGTGAGGGCAGTGAGGGCGCTAGAGAGAGAGTGAGGGTAGTGAGGGCGCTAGGATCATCTTTGAGGAAAGAGAATGTGTCATCAACATATTGGAGGACGCTAATAAAATTTGGAGTATTAGGAGGACGCTAATAAAATTTGGACTATTAGAAAAGGCCCATTGATATTGCCATTGATTTGATGGTGGATAACAACTCTAGTCAGCAAGGTGCAAGAGGACAACCTTGTCACACACCTTTAGCAAGAGGGAAAAAGGGACCAAGAGAACCATTGATAAGAACTACAAAGTTGGCCCTTTGATTTAAACCCATAATGAGTTGAAAAACCAAGCTTTTCCATTGCATAGACAATAAAGTCCCATCTAATAGTATCAAAGGCCTTTTTAAAATCTAGCTTAAGAAGGATGCACCCTTGATTAGAATTTTTTTCTAATGTAACCCTTCCATGGCAAAAATATAGTTCTCAAGAATGAATCTGTTAGGGAGAAAGGCAGATTGATTCAGGCTAATGCAATTTTGCCAATGATCTTTAATTCTTGTATCAATTTCAACATGTCAGCTTAGCATGTGATTTGATTCCCTCAAGTTTCCCAATGTTCCATTGGATTTCCCTACTACTTCTTTAGATTCCTTCAAGATTAACTATGTTGGCTCGAAAGAAAATTTTTAGCATCCTACAAAATTTTCTAAGTGAAATGAATTGGCCATTCCTTTCGTAATTTAGTTATTGAAGTAGAAGCCTAATTGTGCTACTCTTTTCTAATATAGATTTAACCCAAATACTGACTATATGCTCATAAATCTAACAACTCATTTGTCGATATATCCAAAGGCGGCAAATGCAATCAGATTCCTTTGCCACTAGATTGTGCCATGTGGCATTTCGTATTGTCATATCATCATGCCACATCATCAAACCCTAGATTTGTGCCACATCATTAGGTAGCCACATAAAAGACACATGGCATTTTTAATGCCACATCATTAAACCCTAGATTGTGTGTGCTACATCATCAACACGATCGAGGGTCTGATGATGTGGCACACACCATCTAGGGTTTGATGACGTGGCACTTTTCATGAAGTTATGGAGTATGTCATGGAGTTTTGTATTGCCACATCATCACATCAATAGATTAAGCAACGTGGCATTTTTAATGCCACATCGTTAAACCCTAGATTGTGCATGCCACATCATCAAACCCTAGATTGTAAATATTGTGTGGCACAATCTAGAGTTTGATGATGTGGCACCACACACAATCTAGGGTTTGATGACATGGCAATACAAAATGTCACGTGGCATAATCTATTGGTTTCTTGATGTGGCAACAAATGCCACGTGGCAGAATCTAGGGTTTGATGCATGACGTATACTATAACTTCATGAAAAATGCCACGTCGGTGCGAGCCACATCGTCAAACCCTAGATTGTGTTGATGATGTGGCGTGCACAATCTAGGATTTAATGACGTGGCATTAAAAGTGCCACGTGACTTTCATGCGTGTCACAATCTTAGTTGAATTTGGAATCAAGGTTCAATGTTGTATTAACTTACGCCAATTGCCAAAATAATAGTTGTACACTTACAATATGTCAAAACAACTTCAAATCTTCGTGGTTGCTCCATCGTGTTAAACAATATTGCTTGTTCCAATATAACACATTACTACCCCACACATTAATACCCCACTTCTGTGAATAATCACAAGGAATACCCACTGAAGGTGGGCAATTTTCTAGTACGTAAGATTGTTATTCTCTAGGGGAAATGTCCTGTACTTTAAATGGCCATTTTATTGGCCACTATCCTTCATCCATGAAACTCAAATGGCCAAAATGTGGATATGTCACAAAACCCAAAATAATAAATTGGCCATTCCAATCCTTTATCTGCCAGTTAACTGCTATGAAATGGCCATTCTGCACCTACTACATAGCTATTTCTATTCTATTCTATTCTATTCTATTCTATTCTATTCTTTCTATTCTATTCTATTCTCTAGGGGATTTCACCATAATAGATCATTGTGGCCAAATGGTCCACCAGGGCGACTAAAATTTTCACTGGTGGTTCCCTGCCATCAAGAAGAAAACACCCCAGTGAGTCTAAGCATATGCTTTCTTTCCTCCTTTTTTTCTAAAGGATTACTAACTAATCATCAAAAGATTAAGTAAATGAAGAGCAGTAGTATAGGAGACCACAACTCATGCCAACTTTAATTATATGGTGCTTCTATGAAATGAACAATCTCCACCTACTATATAGCTAACTCATTCTACTAAGACCGATCAGGGGATTTAGTCAGAATAGATAATCGCGGAAAATGGCCCACCGGGAGCACTAAAATTTCTGCTAGTGGCTCTCTGCCAATAAGAAGAAAATGCCTCAATGAGACTAAGCATATGCTTTCCTTGTTGAATGGAAGTAGATTGTTTATGAAGGCAAAGAAAAGAAAAAGTGTTCCATAAATAGAGATTTTGTCTATATTTAAGGAAATCGTGCCTAGGGTTTGCTTGTTTCAATCTAGTTGACATGCTAATTAAGCAATGTTTTGTAAAGTATTATTTCTAATCATTTTGAATCACAACTTGTCACGAGAGTGAGTTTGTGAAACGTGCTTTCCTATCCTTATTAAAAGAAAGGGCATGCACGTTACTATCAACAATAGCAATTAATCAATAAGAAAGGACGTTTTTGCTACATCAAATGTCAACCAATAAGAAAGGGCATGTTATGCCAACCGAGCATTAATAAACAACAAAAGGTGACTAGATCATTAAAATGATAATGCCTCGAAACAAAGAAGTATTTCAGAGTCTAGTTCGACGTCTATAATTCATCCAAAATTTTGTAATGGCGGCCTCTATGTAATGCATGCCAGGTCTCAATACTCAAAGCCATATTATTCCCAACACATTGTGCAGGACAAAGAATGCATGGGCTCATATACAATGAATTCAGGTAGGGACACATGCTTCAAATGCATAACGCGGACGTGTTGTGGGTATTTGACAATGTTGACTGTTTCACGTATAATTTTTCTCATGTACATATGTTTTGAGCAAGCTTGTTGGTGGTTTACGTGTCTTTTATTAGCTGAGTAACTAGGGAAACTCATGGCATGCTATATTGTTTATGCAAGTATTTTGTGGATGAGCTAGTTTTGACTATCAAGGGCATATAGTGTCTAGAAATGTGTGGAAAAGTAAATGGCTATCCTATATACTTGACTTCGTGTCCATGCACTTATACTGGTCAAAGCATGATAGCCTAATACAACCAAAGCGAAAGTTTGAGTTTCATAAAGCATGGTTGTTTTCAGTGTCCCTGCCTCAGATATGCCGATCTGAACTCCATAGAGAAGGTAGAAAACTGATCTAAGAATCAGCCTTGATCGCCGGAGTTGGTTTTGTCAAAGCTGATTTCCTGTCCTTGTAACTTGAATAAGAAACGAATAAGAAAGGGCATTTTTGCTGGGTCAAATATCAAGCACTAAGAAAGGGGACCCAACAAGAAATGTCAACGAACCAAACAGGAAGTATTACAGATTCTACTTCTACGTCAATAACTTATCTGAATTTTGTAATGGCGGCCTCTCTGCAGTGCATGCTCGGTCTCAATTCTCAAAGCCACATTATAATTCCCAATGCATTGCGCCGGACAAATAATTCATGGGCTCATAGACAAAGAATTCAGATAAGGACACGGGCTGATTCAAATGCAGAACGCGGACCTCTTGTGGTTATTGAAAATTACGAAGCTTTTACAAAAAGTCTCTGCCGGGTACATAGATTTTCCTTTTCTTATCTTAGCTTATCTACCTTTCCACTCATATCTGAGCTTTTTGGCAGTCCCTTGCTGATCTTCGTTGCAGCTTCAAAGCCTCAACTTGAGAAGTAAGTTACTTCATTCTAATTCTGTGCAAGGGCTGAACGAGGCCAAAGGGTATTCTTATATTATCAGGCCCAGGTATAATCAATTAGCTTCACGTTGCAATTGGTTTTCAGATTGGAAATTTATGTTTATGGAAGTTGGAATTGCAGGTACACCAGAAGATGCAGTTTACAGTTCGCTTTTTAAGCAAACTGTTGTTAAGCTAGGGCCAACTATTCCAGTCTTGGGTTGGGTGTTTCCTTGGGTTATCAATGCATTGCAGAAGCTTTTGGAGGTAACTAAAGGCTTTGGTATTAGAGAGGTTTCCCTACCTATATAATCTCCATTTTGAATTTTCATATTCATTTATAATTTCATTTATAATCCGTTTATGAAGGGAAAATCGTCCGATCTCCTAGTGGCGTGTTTCCTAAGAAAGCAGACAAGATATATCATCATGGGATCCTAGATCATTTTCCCAAGTAAATTTTAGCATTGATATTTAATGGGCAATTTTTATTTTCTTGTTATATTTACTTCGGGCAAATATTTGAAGATGCTGAACCTATCTTTATGCCTGAATGTCTATTCGCCAGTCCTTTTGGTGCATTTCGATATCACAATCTAGTCATTGAAAGAGAGAGCTTTCCTGATGCTGAACTGGAGATAACAGCATGGACAAACGACGACATTATGGGAGTTCGGCATAAAAAGTATAAGCATATTCAGGTATGCCTTGATCTATCTTATCACAAAGAATTGATAATACATATACTTTTATATAATAATTCCTTGATTCTTAGGGTGTCCAATTCCATCCGGAGAGCATCATTTCAAAGAACAAGGAGGATATATGGGTAAGTTTCATATCTATGATCTTGTAACCATGAAAATGCACATATAACACATACAACTGGAATTAATAATGCATATTGATATTGATATTGATATTGATATTATTATCATCATCATCATTATTATTATTATCATTACAAGAAATTTATCGCGGCGGCCTTGCGGCCGCCGCGAACATTTCTCTTCTCCAACCCGCTGCAAAAGAAGTTTTGTGCTAAGTTGGATAGATCTCAATTCTGAACATCCTTGAGATGCGAAAGAACATGCAGGAATTGAACCTGCACTATTGCCATTTGTTTTGCGCCCGTTGGATAGATAAGTGCTATAACTGACTACCATTTGGATTCCCATTATTCTCTGCCTCCTCTCTTCTTTTCATTTATTTTATTTTATTTTATTTTTGCATCCGACGATAGTCAGCGGGTTTTGGGCATTGGATGGGGTCAACCATTACCAATAGCTTGACCACTAAGTTGTTATTGCGATGGATGTTCAGTAGGCACAGGCAATCATGCATAACAAAAATAATATACTCAGTATTTATGCATGTTCTATCAGTTGAATCAAAACAACGAGATGCTCAAATACAACATGAAGCAATTTGCAAAACTTCTAAATGCAACTATATTTAACTCAACTATAGTGGAACAATAGAGGAGTTTTCTGCAGTCACATTTTATCAACAATACTTGTCTTGCATGGGTTGTGCTTTTTCTAGGTTTTTGTGGGCCTTCTAATTTGCGGCAAATTTATTGCTAATTTATGAGGGCATATTTACTTTAAACCACATTAGAAGCCATTTCAAAAAGCTAATGAAGTATCTAGGTTTAATAATTCAGGCTACAAAGTGGCACTATTTATCGTGCTGTTGAATGCCAAAGCATATCCACAAAACTCTATAGCACAAGCACATTATAGTTTTTAGCTTTCTAAAATCAATTAAGATGGCATCTCCTTCTCAATTTTGCAAGGCTCTTGTTTTTTTCTCTAACACTATTCTATTGTGTTAGACAGCACGTCAAAAAATATGATGTGCTACTTAGACAACAAAACACTAATAGTCTAGCTAGAGTGCCATTTACCACACAAATATGTAGATGTGTCTTGGAAAATTGGAGCTTTCCATCAAAGGGCAAGTGATTTTGCCAGAGAAGAAACTTCTACAATAGGATATAGAAAGTTAATTGGTATTCTGGCTCTGCCAGTGTACCACAAACAACCTGCACGAGAAATCTGGGTAAATAAACTAATATTGAACAAAATCAAAATGTACATTGCATATATTATGGCACAACTTAGTCTACATATGACAATTAAAACAACATAAAAAATCAGTTTTGAGAGATGGGATTCAGAATTCTGGACTTGCTCAAGCTATTGGAAATTCATCCAGCATTTGCACATCTTCTTATGCAAAAACAAAGGACGTTTAAAATGGGCCTTGAGCATCAGCTGTGGCTTCAGAGATATCACATCTTGCTTTATTCTTGAGATCAAGTATCACTATTGAGGATTTGAGATTGAATAAAATTTTCTCTGGAAAAAGATGTTCGTTATATGCATGAGAGAAACCCAAATGTTCAAAAGAAAAATGCTTTGACATAATAGGTAATACCTCTTTCAAACTCTGGTGAGTGGGTTTCTAAAGTGAGTGGGTTTCTGAAGAGGAAACACTTGGGAAGCTAGTGTCAAGCCCGCACGTGGTTTCATACAATCCATTTTATGAAACTTCAGCTCACCATTTATAAGCTCATATTATACATAAACAACAAAGTTTACGTTAACGTTGTAAATGATGTTGTTGTATGCATTAACCACTCCTTCATGTTTATAGGCTTTGGACTGATATGTATGTAAAGTGATCAGGATATCGACACTAAACCGGCATTATAACACTGCCAGAGAATCAAGATCTCCATAAAGAATCACCTAAAGAAATTTTACATAAGAAATAAGCCTTACCTAAGAAAACCGTGTGGTGGTCAGTCTCAGACTTGTCCCAACGAAAACAATTTGATTTCTGCCAAAGATTGTCGAGACCTGAAATCGGAAGTTTGCAACTAAGTTCATGTGGATTGCCCCACAGAAGAGATCTTACTTGAATTTTCAAAGGGGGTTAACAAAGTTACGATGTTAACTCGTTCATAAGGAATATATCAAACAACTCACCTGGAAAACATGAGTAGACGCACCACCAGATATAGGTCGAGAATTTTTAATCTTAGATAACTGCCGAAGGGACTTTGTAACAATGCCTTGAAATCAATAAGTAAATTGTCGATTGGAAATAGGCATTGAGAATTGCTCCAAGATGCCATCAAAATTAACAAAAGAATTTCTAGTCCTGCGGAGTTTGATTCGCTCCAGCGGAGTTCTGTGCCAGATTTAAACCAAAGAACCTTAAATCAGAAGAGAAAATTTACCATATGTTCAATTTCGGGGCTTTTTTAGGTTGCCCGCAAATCCGGTGGTGATTCTGCTAGAGCGGAAATTAGCCAGTAAAGCCGGCAAGCAGGAAATACCCAACATAAATCGAAGCCTATGCTAGCCGGATCCCTAGAGCATCTTCATCCTCACCTGTAAAATACTAAGCAGATCAAGGCAGCCCTTTCTTCAAGGCGAAGGAGGAGCTGTCATGGAAAGCACAGGGCGCAGAACAGTCCCATCGATTATAGGCGCCCAAGAATCGAATAGAAATCACAGGCTTTGCTTCCAAGCAAAGCTTCCACCGGAAGATCAAAACCTGGCGCCTTAATATAAGACGAAACAGCCTACTATGGATGACCATCAGATTCTATCTGCGGCAGACCCACCTGCCCACCGGAACAGGGCAGAACAGGGCCGCCCTTTTTTTCTTCGATTTCATTTTCTCTAGTTTTTTTCTTTACCTATTTTTTCCTTCCGGAAAGAATATGCCGAAAGAATCGTGCCCTTGAGGTTTATATATGTTAAGATTATTATCATTATCATTATTATTATTATTACTACTATTATTATTATTACAAGAAAATTATCACGGTGGCCAATACGTCTATTTACAAACTTGATGTCAGTTCTAAATCCAAGTATTATGGAGCACATTTCAATATCATGAAAAGTTTCAATTCAAACTTTAACAAGAAAGAATGTAGCTGAAAAGACCAATCCTTTTGTTCCATTGCTTCATAAAAAAACAACAATATTATTTGCACAACACCCTATAGGATAGTAAAGCAAGTTAATTATAGAATTTCTCTCTTGCCTCAAACTACATTGCCTCAAGGTGCTTCGTTGGTGTCATTTGGATATAAATGCATATATACCCACATTTTATAGACCATGTTGTCATCATTGATTTGCATGTTTCTTGTTGGGCGGCTAAGGTGATGACATCTACAGAAGAGGTTGCTATAATGAGGTGGACAGAATGAAAAAATGTATTCAAAGTATCATGCCCAGTGTCTTTCAATTAGAGTCATGGCGTCTTGGTACGCATCAATTGTCAGATATATAGAGTATGACAACAACGCTATAGCCTGGCAAGTTTATGATAACATGCAGTATGATGACATGCAATCCCTATAGTCCATTTTCAGGGGAAATGAATGTTATTAATAACACCAAGCGTTTCTTAGACCATTGAGGCATTGCATTAACCGATCGGACGTTAATAGTGTGTCCAATCTTACATGTTTGGAATCGAAGAAATGCCGCCGCGATAAATTTCTTGTATACATCTAAGGCAATTACATTGCCTTATATTTAAGGCAATTACATCACTCGAAGAATTAAACACATGGGCAAAATAATATCTACGATTCACATCGATTAACAATGTTGGTGGACCACACAATTAGCTTAGAAATGGTATACCGCCATTTTTGTTTCAATATCAACACCTACATACTTGAACCTTTTCTTTTTGTAGTTTCACCTATATCAGACAAAGAAATGAGTATAGGACTCCCCCTTGCATATCTTTATGTTAGCTCTTTCTGATATGACAAATGTCACTAGAAAAGAAAAGGGATGTTAGAGTCAGCCATAGCGTCAGATCGATATTTTTAATGTTTTTTGAAGTGAAAACAATGTTCTGAAGTTAATAGCAACAAATATGTGTGAGCTACTTCTTTGCTGCAAATTCTGATGCTATGTCTGACTCCATGGATGGCATTTTACCATTTAATCAAGCTTTTGCTATAGCTGACGCTAGAACTGATGCATAGACTAATGCACTATGAGTTAGCGACATGTTAGCATCTGGTTCAAACATACATGCCATTTGACCCTAGTTCTTACGTTATCATTGAAGCCATGTGTGACCTTAATATTGTCATTAAATCTAACTCTAGACTTGACTCAATGTCTGACTTTAATGATGACTCTAATTCTGACTCTATGTCTCTGTCACTATCTTTGGTTGTAATCCTGACTCTACCATTGATTCTATATTTGATGCTAATATTGTCTCTATGTCTATTGTCTCTATGTCTCATGTTAACATGTGAGCTAGCTCCTGTTATGTATGTTATCATTGACTCTAAAACATAGTTTTGTTAATATGACTCTACATAATATCTGATCCTTCATTGACTCTAAGTCCAAGTCTAACTCATATAATATGCATTTTAACTAATCTTGCACTTTCATATTCATTGTAAATTGTTTTGAATTATACTTCAATACATAAAGATACTAAAAGAGCCATTTGCCATCTATACAAAGGACTAGAGCAGAGCCCATAGATTTGCACAATCTCGTAACAATGGCTGTCATTATACTCCATATGAATGGGACTATTTATCTCTATGAATTTAACTGAAATTACTCTTTCAGTAATAGCACCTGGGCCTTTGGTCTTGTGGTAACACATTTTTTTTTTTTTGAAGGACGTCAGACTTTATTAATAACACTCCAACATAATACACAGTACAATGCAGAGACATGAATAAAAAACCCAGCGGATAATCAGATCCAACTGAGCAGGGCCACCCGTCTAAGCATGACAATAAAATGCAGTTCACACTATTTTCCTCTCCTACAAAGAGAAGAATAATATATAATTATATTTTTTTTTAAAAGTTACTTTAACCAGGTCGAACTTCCACATCCATACATTAGTCTTATGACAACTAAATCTTAGATTTGAAACCATGCCGAGTCGCACTATTGTAGTCGTCCCATTGCCATTGTGGACGTTAAAATAATATCTATCATAAACTAAGAAAGATCTATTATAAAAATAATGCGTTGAGCAGGATTTGCGATATGACATCCAACTCGGCCTCTTCTATTTCATCATTATCGTCAGCAAAGGGAGTCGCAACACAAGTCTCTCTAGTTTATTTTCTTTGTCATTCTCCTCATCAAAGTAATCATCAAGAATCTGATATTCTAGCTAATGCATTGGAGACTTCAGCTGAAAAACTCGACAGTCGTCTTCTTGAGAATCATACTCGCGGATTGATGATTTCTTCAACTGAATCAACCCATTCCAACTCATCAAGTGGGAAAGCGGGAGTCTATCAAATGATGACTCTTAAGTGTCAGTATCACTGAGGACAATCATGACAATAACTCTCTGAGAACTTATTGTGAAGGACCCACTATCTTGTACTTGTAGGTCAAAGAAGCTGGTGGGGATAGTCCTCTGAAAGCATAAATAAAGTTTCACAATTTCGACTTCCATCATGGAGATATCTTCTGCATTAATTTTCTTTTATGAAATCCATCTAGAAAACTTTCGAAGTGATTGCCTGTACGAAGGCTAAAAGACAATTTCAGCATCACGAGGAAGAAAATGCTGCATCCGCACACATGGTACATTAGTTTGTATGCATGAGAACCAATTGTGTAATGTAACACAATAACTCTACCAATGATTCAAGGAATATTCCATCAAATATTCCTTGCACTACACCTAGACCCTCCATTGATTTGATGGGGTCAAATTGCATTTCTGCATTATTGACATAAGTCAATCTACTTTCAACACTCTTTATGCGCACATGTATATGCTCCACCACCTTAGCAAATGGATACAACTATGAATACCGCTATAATTCCTACTCTCACTTCACACTCACAACACCCAAGCCATGATATCCACGAACAGAATATACCTGATGCATCTTACAGGTCCATTACGAGAATCGAATCGATCTTGACTATCAGATCAATATTCTCGAAGGACAAGTGCATGCATTGCTATATGGATTGCATGCAGTTTTAAGCCACTGGATTTGTTTTTTATTGCATGAGTCTTCACTAGCCTCTCATATTGATGTTTCTTCTTCCTGTTCTTGCACTTGCCATGGCTGAATCTCCTCAGCGTTTGAAACGATGTTGGAAAGAGCATTGCACTACATGGTTTGCCCGTTGGGCTGTGCAACCAGAGCACTGCCTGATGCTTGCCAGTTCTGATCCTGAGCTTTTGCAACAATATCTTAATGGTCGTTTTTCTCAAAAGATATGGGACGCAGTTACTTTGGCCCAAGTGAAAACTGGTCATTATCATGCACACATAAATCCCACTTTGGCACCAGGGCCCCAAGCTTATTTGCTTGCTTCATTGTCCAGGAACAAGCTTGTAGCTATTGCATCAATTCGCACGGGGTCCCACAGGCTACGGATTGAGACAGGTAGATGGGAGCGGCCGCAATTGCCGCGAGAAGCGAGACTATGTGCCTGTTGCCAGTTACAGGTTATTGAAGATGAAAGCCATACTCTTCTGAGTTGCCCTGCTTTTGAGATAGTCCGGAATCATTTTTCGACCTTAGCATTCCATTCCACGCTTCCACAACTTCTCAGCGCACCATCTGTGCATGACTTGGCATTATACATACTTGAGGTTCTAGATAAACGTCTGCAATTACTGAGCCCTCAGTAGTCATTATCTAAGCTTGTCTAGTATCGTCATTACTGCAAAGGTTTTTCCCTTGAAAACCTTTCGAGGCAGGGGTTTTTTAATCCTAGTAGTAATGATTGTACTAGCCCATTGTATGGGTCCCATGACCTATTGGTCTCCGTGGACGTTAAAAAAACTATTCTATTCTATTCTATTCTATTCTCAACAGTTTCATTATTTCCTTCTTGATCTCGCTTGAAATTATGTATATGCATATTGTATCATTTACTGTTGTTTTGCATGGCACATATAATGAGCCTACATGTCATAATTGTTTCTATGACGCTGCGCACATGATCAACCCCTTCATTTTGGATATTTTTCGCATGTTGAATTAATTATACTATGATGATCATGTTATATTTGGTAGCAACAATGATTTTTGAGCTGCTGGATTGACCTAAAATTGGTTGAGACTTTGGCTTAGTCAACTATCCTACATCAACCAAATCCATTCCAAATGAACAGTGGCTTGTATTAAACCATTGTAAAGAAAATGTCATAAAACAAAAGTTACTAGAGTTCTTCGGTCTTGTGCCAAATCAAGTTTGGTTGATCAACCCATTTTCTGCTTGGTATCAAAGTCATGGCAAGGCGATTTGGAGTGTTGTCTGAATGCAATCATATACGTCTTCAAAAGAGAATCTAGATTTCAATTTCAGAAAAGTAAAAATCAAAATCATATTAGAAGTTGAAGACTTTTGGTACTTGTTTGATCGTGAATTGGAGATGATAATAGTGGTAATTTTGCAATTGCAACTAGTACATCAGGTTCCACAGATGGTGATGGAAATGGTGCTACAACGTGCACAACAAGTGCTACTCTATATGGAAGAAGTTTAAGCTATGGGAGTAGGTTTGCGGCAACTATAATTAAAGCAGCACATAAATTAAACTAAATAGAATTGGCCTACGGTTCTTCTGAATTTAAGAGGAATGATCCGAAAGGCAGATGTAGAGAAAGCTTAGATGAATGCAATAAGGTGTTGGAAGTTGTGGATATGTCACGCTTGTGTCGTGAAGAAGGGTACAAGATATGGAAAGAGAACACTAGCTAAGGGACATTGGAGGATGTATGTTGACAAAGTGATCTCAGGGTATCAAGCCAGGGCGTTCCGTTCTGTGTATAAATTGCTCTTATATTCTAAAATCTTGCCTCCGTCTAATAGATGGAATCTTTAGGTCCTTCAGCCACAGTGGAAAAGTATTTGGACATGGGTATGGGATAAATTGCTTCATCCCAAAGTGGCAATTTTGTGGTAGCAAGTGATCCATAGATGCCTTAGAGTCAACATGCTAGTCCATAAAATTGATGGTCTCATTTCAGAGCTCTGTCCTTTATGTAAGCACAGGGTTGAGAGTATTGAGCATTATTTTTTCTTGTGTGAGCAGCTTCGGCAGGCATGGTCTTAGTTGTTACTCCGATTTCGTACGTTTCGATCTAGCCAATAAGTTCTGCTTACTATCTATCCTGATGCATGGCACAAATTGCAGAAACGAGCTTTTCATCTTGCGTGTGGCTGGCTTTTATGGTCGATCTAGAAGAGAAGGAGCCTATTTATCTTTACGGGCGTGGATACTGCAAATGAGATTCTTCTTCAGTGGACACAACATAAAATTATTATGGCTTATAATTGTTCTTCTATTGATCAAGAGAAGAAAGTACTGATTTGACATACTTACCTTCATATTTATTCTTATGCATAGATAAGTGGTTGTGCTCAGTTGGATCAGTTTGTCCATTGGAGTTATAATCCTGTCTTTGCATTTTATGTTGTTATAATTTTGATTGGTAAATAAAGTTTCGTCCTTTAGACAGGGAAAATAAACTTTTAAAACTTGTTCAAACAGACTTTTACCTTTAATGGACTTTTGCAAAGACTACTTCAGGCCAATTTGTAGCCTTAGGTCAAAATAGGTGTAAATTTGACTTAAGCCTTAAGAATGGTTAACATTTATAAAGCACAAGAATTTACCAGAATCTATAGCCAAGAATCTATAGCCAATAACAATTTCGTTTTGTCAAACATATTATAATTTTTGGCAAATACATCATATTTACCTTCAGGAAATTTCAGAATTGACTCTAGAACAGCCTAAGATTACAGATTTCTTGGGACCAATCCCGTAGAACTCCCAGCAGGCTTGATATCTTCAATGTCGCAAATGTATCTTCAATGTCATCATGTCTTGTAGCTTTTCAACTTGAAAGGAGCAAGAAACTCGATTACCTGCAGTGAAACCAGAGGACAGTTTAATGATAAGAGCCTAAGTCACTAGCAGGTAAGCTTTAGATTTCCTGAGCTTTTCGCCCTTCACCTCATTCATTCTCAAAAACAGAATAGAAGTATTGAAAATAGTTGCAAATTATATACAATCACATCACTACACTAGCTAGCAAAGAGCGGATGAAGATCATATAGTTGATCCAATAAAAGACATATGCTTAAGCACAAGGACAACCTAAAGGCTGATGTACTAAAGTTTAACATGCAAATCAGAGCTAGAAAGGTCATCTGATATTGTCAATTATCAGCATAAGCATGCAGATTGCATATAGATACTTAACCCAGAAACTCATCAGCACACCGATCATCTTGTGCACATGTGCAGCTTAAAAAACTAGACTATAGATATTCATCGAGCACACAGATAATCTTGTGCCCATGTGCAGCTTAAAAATACTAGACCATAGATATTCATAGAGCTTAGACTGAGCCTTTTAGTAGACAATATGAATCGCTGCAATCATAGATTTGTGTCTCTATTGTTCCCGATGTCGAAGCCATAGTGTTTAGCATTCAAAAGATAGCTAAATATTATCTAGCTTCACTATTAATGCAAGAGCAAGTGCCTTACAAGCAAATAGCTTAGTTTAACAACCACATGCTAGCAAGTAACTACAAAGACATGCACATTGATTGCCCAATTATTTACTGTTCTGAGCGGATCTATACATTACATAGAGAGGCGTAGAACCCCCAAGTAATGGGTGATTCCCGGTTGCTTCGGGAGGAACCAATTCCCATGGTGTGATGGGCAGTCATCCGCGCTCTCCACCGAGAGGATGCATAAGCATGCACCCTTATTTATTGTGAAGAAAATAGCAAGCAAAAATAACTTGAGCATACCTGAGTGACGTCCTTGTATCTGCTTAAATGTCGTCAGTATTGCATGTTCATTTGACAGGAAGGCAATTGCCCATAGCTACATCTGTGTCTTGTAAATCCAATATATTGCAAGTGGCATGCTCGAGATGTTGCATCTTCCAATATCAGTGCACTCTTCAGCCTCTGAAATATTAACGGCATGTAATATTGAACCATCTGCAACTTTATCTTGCCAATGTCCTTGAGCTAAATCCTGTCAAAGTTCAGGCTCAAAAATTCTCTAGCATAAGAGGAAGCTATCAATCAGCTATACATGTCATATGCTCAACATCTAAATGCTCTAATCGGGGTTCTACAATATTTATTACTTAGATCAGAGAGCCTGCGTTGTATTTAAATCTCTGAAAATCTAATCCCTTATGGAATCACAGCCATACCTTTCTTCCATGGTCATGAATCTGCAGTATATCAGATGTAAGTTGTCTCAATCATAATTTCTTCATGTAGAAGTACTCAAGGAGGTTTAGGGTTATCAAACATGCTCATCCATGGTATTTCATATTTGCAATAGTTAGAATTTTCCATCCAAGATAATACACACGTATGCAGAAAACCCAAAGGTGCCAAGAGCCCATAATATTGTCACAATATCCTCTTCTATTTTCATCCACATTTCACCAATGTCTGAAGCCTATGTGGTGACAATTCATATATTAAAGCACGTGCATTATACTTAACGTATTGGCTAATCGACTTAAACTTAACAACGCTATAAGTACTGAATGGACATAAAGCCTTGCATATCTTGACCACATACTTATATTGAGAATGAGAATGAGAATGATTTTTTATCGTCCACTGAGGCCAATTGGCCTATGGGACCCACAAGGAGCGCAGCAAACTTATTACTGTCCGGGTTAAAAAACCCCCGCCCCGAAGGGTTTTCGAGGGAAAAACCGTGGCAGTAATAAGAATGCTGTAAAACTGTACAAGTATACATCAATGTATATATACATGTCAAGTGTGTGCCCGAGGACATAGCTGATCTCGCATGTCCATAACCTCCTGAAGGTATGATCCCAGCACCCGTACGGATGCTGTGCTCAATGTCACATGTAACGGCTGGCCAGGCCTGACCAACTCAGCATAGCGCGTCTGAATTTGATCATACGCTGGGCAACTTTGAAGGGTATGAGATTCATCCTCAATGACTCCCATTTGGCAGCATTGACAGAGCCTGTCCTGGCGTGGCTCACCAATCCATCTGCCCATCTCAATTCGAAGATGATGTGCCCCTGTGCGAATGGAGGTAATGAGTCTCCGCCTTTTCATGGGCAAATGGGTACGCAGGTAGCATTGCGGGCCTCGTTCCAATGTGGGATTTATGTGGCGCTGATAGTGTGCTGTCTTGACATATTCAAGGGCATTGGCATCCCAAAGCTTGCTGAGGAAGCAAGCATCAAGATATTGCCTCAAGCTATGGCGATCTGCCTCTGTTTGCACATGTATGCACATGTGCTTCTGCACATTCCATCTAGCCAACCATTGAGCTCTCTTTTTCCTCCAGCAGGCCTTGAGGCGCTGCGGCCCCATTGCCATGATATAAGCTAGTTTAGGGAGAGAGCATCGTCCATATTGATTACCTTCTGAAAATAGACAATGTGGCGATCAAGGGCCGCCCTCTGAAGAGGCAAGAATCATGTCTCCTGCAGTAGAATTTGATATGGGACTGTGGACTTCACCTCTAGTGCTCGTACTAAGAAGGCTTTCTGGACCTGCTCCAAATCATTCCAAGTAGCAAGTGATACTACTAGGCCCCATACTTCCACCCCATATAAAAGGACAGGCTCTACTAAGACCTTGAATAGGTGTGACTGATGGGCCCAGTCATACAACTCCGCTCTATGACTATTGTTTTGCATTGCATATAGTGCCTTCCAGCCTGCCGTCACTCGTAGTCGTATGGATGTGTCCCAGTGCATAGTAGAAGGAAACTCCACTCCCAAATACTTGTATGTGGATGCAACTTCCACATTCTGGCCTTGGTAACTGAAGGAGGGGACCCTCGGCTGACGTGAAGATGATATGAAAACCACCTTAAGGAGGTCCACATCATCAGCATATATTAACTGTCTGATGATCTGATAGAGAAGGTGAGTTCCATCCCCCCATTATCAGCAAGCCAGCTCTCCAATTGATCAATGTAAAGCCCAAACAATGTTGGGGAGAGAGGGCATCCCTGACGAACCCCGATACTACTATCAAATGGTTGGCTTGTCTCGCGCAAATGACGCCGAGCATCTTTCATATAGCACATTAATCGCATTACGCAAATCTACAGAACCCCGGTATTCTTGATCTTGCCCATAGTTTTTCGAGGCACGATGTCAAACGCCTTTGCAAAATCCACAAAGCAACAATATAGATCCCGACGGGCGGTTCCTGGCTGTCTTCAATCGAGAGTTAATAGCGTGAAGATGTGGTCAATGGTTGAGTGCGGGTCCGAATCCCGCACGGGTGAGGGCCCGCGACCCGCCGCCCCTCGCTTGACCCGACAATTCTTTGCTTTCGAGAATCCCAAAGAAGCGCTTTTGCAAACACCGAACTGACCATGATTGTTCGGTAATTGGCTGGGCAGTGTGGGTCACCTGCCTTATAGATGGGAACAACTCTGCTATTGGTCCACTGCAGCGGGAAGCCTTCCTATAATGCCTTGTTGAACAAGGCGGTCAAGACCGGTATTATGGACGCCCCCCGCCCACTTAAGCAATTACGCACCGCATACCATCCAAGTCTGGGGCTTTCCCATTGGCAAGATGTTGTAAGCCTTGTTCCACGTCCGAATCTGTGATTTCCAGCACTGGGCCTTCTTGCAAGGGTAATGCTGCATGTGCACCCTGAGGGTCGTATAGTTGTTGCAAGTATTGCCTCCACTGCTCGGGAGTGATATTCCCTGTGGGCTGTTCTGGCTTTCTAAGAACCCTTCGCCAGAAGGTCCTGGGGTGACGTTCCAGGAGGTAAAACATTTCCCTTTGATGCGCTGCAATCAGGGAAAAAAATAGCGGCTAATATTAGCCAAATGGCGATTTTTTGGACATTTTTGGACAAAATACGGCTAAACTATAAAGGAGGAAATTTTCGGAAAAAAGAAAAAAATTGCCAAATATTTTCAAAGTTGACCTCCCTTACACCACGGTTTAGCCAAACATAAGAAAGAAGGAGAGGAAAAATTCTTCCACTTTAGCCAAACGTTCGAAAGTTTTCCTATGCATTTAGGGATAGATTAGCCATACTTTTTAATAGCTAATGTAAAATATGAGATTATTCATGAGATTATGGAATAGAGGTTGCTAATACTATATTAGATGGACAGTTTTTTGTTCTCCAACTAGTAGATTTCTATTATTAATATGTTCGTACAATAAAAAGTTTGGCATAGCATAAATGTTTGGCTAAAGTTTATATAAAGATTCAAACAAAAAATAGCCAAACATTCAAAACTAGTAAAGGAAAATTATTCAACTTTAGCCAAACATTCGAAAGTTTTCCTATGTATTTTGGGTTAAATTAGCCAAAGTTGTTCTAGCTAATCTAAAATATGACTTTAGTAATTTTTTCCCTGGCTGCAATGTACCTGGCTTTCTTAGCTTTAAGGAAGATGTGGTACTGTCTGACTGCATGTGGGCGTAAAGCAGGGTCTGTGACTTGGCGGAGCCAGCGTTTGTGTTCCTTGCACTCTGCATCAAACCATTGATTACATATCCAAGGGTTAGTAGAACCAAGGGTTATTCATCCAAATCAATGAACCATTAATCATAGATGCAATTATGCATCATAGCATGTTGAGAAATATTGGCGTAAGACCATTAATAAGCATCAAACATTGGCCACGTAACATTACTGTATAAATATAATGTGACAGGCGCTTCATAATCCCTATGATTCTGAACTTTACAATAATAAAAAAAAAAAAACGAACTTCCATCCGTAGATAAGGGGACCCTTATGTTTATCATACTATACAAGAAATCCTATATAGTCAGCTTATAGCAACAAGGGGAGCAGGGCCTTGTTGCTACAAGGGCCCTACCCCACCTATGTTCCTTTTGAAAATCAGTCTACTCGCACTTATTGGCAAGCTCCCTCTAATGTACCATTACTCTAACCATCAATATTTGTTTCAGCATTGTATGCATTTGAATAGAATAAAGATAAAATTTGAGAGAGAATTACCTTGGAAGCAAGCCTATATGGGCACAAGTTGTAGCTACCAGTCCAAATGTCAGTTGGAAGCCATCAAAGTTTTCAAAACCTTGTGAAGCAAGATCCATACAATGTTAGCAGAAAATCATCAAATTTTTCGAAGCATTATATTCCAAATGGCATTTTCCAACAAGCCCAATGGCATTTTCCAACGTACCATGGATTTCCAGCCTATGGATTACTTGTATCAGAGTCATCATTTCCAACCTATCATTTCCAGCCTATGCCAATTCCTATAAACGTTCAAGAAGTATTAGCAACAAATTATACACATCTGTGGTTTAACCAATTCTTAAGGTTCCTAGGATAACTAGAGAACTGAGTATAAGAAAAAAAAAAAAACCTTTTAAAAACTGTTCAAACATACTTTTACCTTTCATGGACTTTTGCAAAGACCATTTCAAGCCAACTTGCAACCTTAAGCCAAAACAGATGCACCTTTGCCTTAAGCCTTAAGAATGGTTAACATTTAATAAAGTTACGGCTTAATGCCAGCTAGGGGGAGCGGCTCAGGCTCAACACATTTTACCCAGTTTATTCTGCGCACATATATGACAGTGTATATGGGGCTTCATATGGGTGTAAAAATTTAAGGTTAAAGCAATAAAATAGAATATCATTGATTATAAAGCATGATTAATAATGGGTCAATCGCCCGTTACAGCAAAGACAATTCAAACATAACAGACCTTTTTCAGATCTGCTAAATATGGTTGATTCAGTCCCAGCAAAGGCTGATTTAGCTGAATCGAACATATCCATACGATCTTACCTTTTCTTCCAAAAATATTTCGCAGTTCAAGGGAAACCCAATAAAAAAAGTGCTTCCTTCCATTATATCTGATCTATATATGTTCTTATGTTTCGCGCTTATCCGACCGTCCGTTCGAGATCCGACGGCTCACGTGGATTTGGGACATATCCTACGGTCCAGATGGCCTGGGAGTTTACATATAATATGTGTACCGTGGTCCTACGGTCCAGATTGATCTGATCCTGACCGTCGGTCCAAGATCCGACGGCTCACGTGGCTTGGGGACACATCCTACGGTCCACGTGGCTTTGGGAATTATATGTAATAGATCCTACGGCTCATATTGCTTTTATATGGTGAGATCTTGACCGTTGATCGAGTCTAAGATCCTAAGGCTCATATTGAATGCTCGTTCCTTAAGGAAAGGCTTTTAAAATTTTTTATGTTATTGGGGGGATTCGAACCTTGGTCCTCAACCCCCCAAACCCTCCACTCTAACCACTAAACCAAGCATTAATTCTGTGAAAAATTTATGTTTCAAATATACTTAAGGGTAATATTCTAATTAAGATAAAATAGACTATAATATTCTAGGATGTTTTGAAACTTTCAAAATGTTCCAGAAAGTTCTAAAATGTTCTAGAAATTTCTAGAATGTAAGGGAATCCAGGAGAATTAAAGGGAATATAACATAAATTGTAAGAGAATCTAGGAAAATATACAAGTCTAATGGAATCTCTTAAAATCTAATTGAATCTAAGGGAATCTTCATAATATCTAAGGGAATCTAAGAAAATCTTTATGAAATCTTAGAGTTTTTTTAAGATTTTGCAAAGAGCGACAATAGAATGTTCTAAAATGTTTCATAATAAAGGTGTACAATATAAATCTTGAAAAAAAAAATATTCTAGATGCTCAGGGCAAGCGCCTCAGTCTAAAAATAGAAAATGTTTTAAAAATGTTGCACAGATCCAAAATAGATCATTTTAGAAGGTTTTAAATGCTCATGGGTAAGCACCTCAATCAAAATAGAAAATTCTAAGAGAATCTAGGAGAATCTAAGAGAATCTCAGTAGAATCGTTGGTTATCTAGAGCACTATAGGGCCTTACACCGTAAGAACATGCTAAAACTGGAACAATGCGCCGTAGGACGTATTAATTTTCTTGTATATATATGTTGTTCTCTCTGTTGGGATTAAGCTCATCCACCACAGCCTTCGAATCCTGCGCCATTGATTCTTTGCTGCTGCACTTTGGTTTAAGCCAGAGACGGTTGTTCCTACGTAGTTGTTGAGATAGCAAGATAAAGAGTTCTTGCTTGGACCTGAGCCCGGTTGAGAGGCAAATCGTCTCCTAAATATTCAAGTTTCCATTTCAATTTTTGTTGTTGTATTTCAAAGGTATTTGTGATCATATCAATTTTGGTATTAGAGCTAGGTCTTTGCAGGAGTCTATGCCAATGGCTAATCGTTTCAATATCCATGAACGCTACTACCAGCAGGCAATAAGAACTGATGATTTTATCGCAAAAGAGATTGCTAACCAGATAGCTTTGCCACCGCCTACATCTCCAGAGGATTACTAGCACAAACTAGAGCAGATAGCTCTACTTTATGGGTTTTTACCCATGATCTTCCACCTGCTAATCCACTTCTACCTGAAAACTTACCACCCGTAAATCCACCACCAGTTAATTCCAACCCAGATCCTATAATTAATAACACCTTCAATAGGTTTTTGACCTTCTTAGGCAGAATAACCCAGAGTTGATTCTTTATGCAAGAAGTTGGATATTTGGGTCATATTATGTCCAAAAAAGGCATAAGGATGGATCCTGAAAAAATTAGGGTTATTCGTGATTGGCCTCGACCAAAAAACCTCAAGGATTTACGTTCTTTTGTAGAGTTATGTAGCTACTACCAAACGTTTGTGAAGGATTTTGCAAAAGTAGCTCTTCCTCTTAGCAGATTTTTAAAGAAGGGCACACCTTTTATTTGGGATATGGAAGCTGAGGAAGCTTTTCAAATTCTAAAAAAAAAAACGGCGAACCAAAGATTAGTACTGCCTGATTGAACACGTCTTTTACAGTATGTTCCGACACCAGTGGAAATGCTATTGGTGCAATATTTATGCAAGACGGACATCCATTAGTTTATGTTAGCCACATGCTCAAAACCATCGGAGCAAGGGTATAGCACTTATGAAAAGGACGCCTTTATTGGCTTAATCTTGAAAAGGATGTTAAAAGGTATGTAGAACCATGTCTCATTTGTCAACAAATGAAAGCAGCTACCAGTAAGCCTACCGGATTGGTACAACCTTTGCCAATTCCTGAAAAACCATGGAAGCATATCATCATGGATTTTATCCAAGGAGGATCGCCAGACTAAGGTTGTAAACCGTATTATTAAAGATATGCTCAGACCCTAGGTTGCAGAAAGGAAAAGTCAATAGGAAGAGTACCTTTACCTTCTTGAGTTTGCCTACAATAACATCCATTCCGTTACTCAGAGAACTCCTTTTGAAGTAGTGTACATGGAATCCCCGATTGCAATGTTAGGTGAAGTACCCGCTTCAGACGAGGCAGACTTTGCAGATATCTTACAAGAAGTAAAATCCCGAATTCGAAAGAGCCAAGAGTTAATGATTTCCAAACTTGCAAAGAAGCAAAGAAACGTTGACTACAAAAAAGGTCAATGGGTTTGGATTCATCCTAAGAAACGCTTACGGAAAATGGGTAATAGGTACGTAAAATTAGCTCCTAGGTATTATGGTCCATTTCAAGTTGACGACAAAGTTGGTGAGAATGCTTATCGTTTATATTTGTATGGAAAATAGACTAAGCTGCATCTAGTTTTTAATGTGGGAATATTAAAACCCTATAAGGGAAGTGAAATTTCTCCTCAGATTTTACAGAAAATGGAACATTTGGAACCTCCCAACATCAAGGGTGATGAAGAAGTACTTGAACGAGAGAAAATACTCACGCACGAAGATAAAGAGACTCGGACGTCCTCCTATCGAAGGTATCTTGTGAAATTCAAATTTCATCCACCTTCTGATGCAATATGGTATTCTAAAGCTCTAACTCAAGGAATACAATGCACTTTTGGAGGAATATGAGAAAACTTTGCAAAAATAATAAGCAAAGTTAGGAGATATTAGAATCTTTGTATTTGGGATAATTTTAATATTAAAATTGCAATTGCTTTACCAAGGAAAAAATATCTAAAGGTTGATATACATAGTATTTTTAAATTCTTTATAAATGATTATAAAGATATCAAGTCCGCTAAATGAATTGAGGCCATTTCTAATTGAAATGAAATGAAAATATCTAACGGAGAAGAGATTAAAGACCTCTAAATGAATTGAGGCTATTCCTAAAAGAACCCGAATAATCATCCTTAAGAGAATTAGGATGAACAATTCTTCTCGAGATTGACGCGGACGTTTAATCTCGGGAAGGGAAGGATTGTTACGGCTTAATGCCGGCTAGGGGGAGCGGCTCAGGCTCAACACATTTTACCCAGTTTATTCTGTGTACATATACGGCAGTGTATATGGGGCTTCATATATATATAAACATTTACGGGTCATCACCCGTTATAACAAAGGCGATTTAAACATAACAAACATTTTCGGATTTGCTAAATATGGTTGATTTGGTCCCAACAAAGGGCAATTTAGCTATTCATAGCTGAATCGAATGTTAGTCCTGTGCCTCCTGGTACAGGACTATTCATGCATACGACGGACCAAGTCAAGGCCAAGAGTCCACAAACAGGCACGGGTCAGTCGTCAAAAGCCCAAAGAAAGGACCAAGCGGCCGGACCACGTGGTCAAAGCCTCTGCGTCACGGTACCAAAGGCGGGCCGGACAAGTGGACGGCCCCCGCCACCGTGCGTCGGCACGGCATGATTTCGTGCACTTCAAGAGGCACCGGCATTCACCCCAAATCGGGCCTCCTTCCGTGAGTCGCACAGAGATCGGTCCAGTGTCTATATTGGGCCAAAGGCCATTGTACTATATATATGAGTAGAGCTAGCACATGAGTTTTTAGATGAGTTTTGAGTCTTGTCTCACTTTAGTTTCCTCTCGATTGCGAGAGCTCATGTATCATCATTGATGTCAAGGGAGTTGTTTTCCTCATTGTGATCTCATTGTTCTCTTTTGTTCTGGTTTCTCTTTCTTGTTCTCTTCTTGCAAATCCCGCGTGACATAGTCCCCGGATTCTCTGATTAGATCCACGGGTCCTCCACGGAGGGTTGTCTTGCGGGAGTTCCGAACCCGGACCCCAAACACCGGCCCGATGCGGTCCGATTCGATTTTCCTTTCTTCATCGCCATATGCGCGCGAAACTTCGCAGAAGAACTTCTTTCCCAGACGGCGTCTCGCTTGGAGCGCCATCATCGACGGGAAGTTGTTCGCGACATGTATGGATCTGCTTATGACATTGAGGGAGGCCACATTCTGGGCCTAGGGCTCGGTCGGCGCCACCCACCCTCGTGTCTGTCGTCCCGGTTCCCGCCTCAAAGCGTGCAAACATTGCTCACGACCTCGGTCACCTCATCACTCCACGGGGAGCCCCTATCGGGCTCAACCTTCTCAATCTTACTTTCATACCCCGAGAACATGCCTACATCCATCATTCTTACCGCCATACACCCGCCTTCACAAGCATCATCTCCCTACGAGGACGGGGGTATCCACATGTCTCTTTGCTCCTCCCCGTGAATTTTCCTTCCCTACATTTCCCACCGCTCTTCTGTTTTACAACCTTACCGACCTCAAAACCAATGATCGGGCACCTCCCGTACCTCCCCTCGTTACCCCTTCATCGGGGTCTTTCGGGCACCATGCCACCTCCAACTCCACCTCACTATAATCCCTATCCGGTTCGGTCCAGCCAAGCACTTTCACCTCTACCTTCCGGACCCTTAAGTCGACTTATCCAACCTTTGGCAACACTAAAGGCAAACCATTAGACCAAAGTGCTCGGGCCCACATGGAAGAATTTGAGGCTCGGCTACCCTAAATGGTCATGCACAACCTCAACTGAAATTCCATATCTTTTTCCACCACCGCTGCGTGGCTTTCCTCACCGATGGCTTATGTCCAACAAAAAGCCTTTGGAAACAAGATTGGTTAAAATGAAAACGCTTTTCTTTCTCACTATGGAACCACGGATGATGATCAACTTCATCTCAAGCAACTCAATGACCTTCAACAAGAGCCCACGGAGTCCGGCGGGGATTTTTGCGGATCGACTTCACATCGCTTAGCAAACTCAAGGAGTACCCGGCCGCGAGCGGATCTTGGTCGGTTTCTCCAAGGACTTCCTCCGGCTATCCGACTCATGATCAATACGCGCCCAAAGACTTTGGAGGCGGGCTATCGACCTTGTCAATCACTTTCGATCAATGTTTCCCCCGTGGCGTGGCTCTTCAGAGCTCCCTTTCATTCCACCAGTCATGGTTCCACAGACCGCCGTCCAACCTCAACACGCCAATCGGCCAGCCAGCGATCGGATTCGGTGCCATATCTGCAAATACCAAGGCCACTTGGCAAATGAATACAACTCCACCAATGGTCCGCCTCATTGTAAAAGATGCAACATGTGCAATCATGCCACGGAAGAGTGCACTCGCACTCATCCTACACCTTTCCGCAACAAGATGGTTTATCAAGTGCAAACAACACCTCAGCAACAATCGCAATATCAGCCGCAACCACTGCAGGCTCAACCCAATCAACTCTATCAGCAACTGGAGTGACAACGGGGACCCAACACACGCCCCCCTTTTGATCCTTCTAAAGCTCAGTGTTATCACTGTCAAGAATGGGGTCATACCACCACGGCATGTCCTCAACTCCCACAAGTTCAGGTGCAGCTTCCTGGCACCAATCAGACCACCTCGGTTCGCCTCACGGCTTACCAACTCTGGATTGCCAATGGCAAACAAGGCCCGCGTCCCGTTCTACGGAATCCACCTCACGTGCCTCAGCAATCACGCTATCAACCAGCTCCTGCCAATCAACCTCAGATGGATCAACAAGCACAGGAAGAAATTTTCCAGGCTCTTAATCCTCCAGTCCAGCCGTCAAATTGGGTTGGTTTGGTTTCACGCCAGACCAGGGCGTCGCGTCCCTTAACCGTTATTCCTCATGGCACGCAACCTGCCTTTGCAGTCGACACAATCCCTCATGACGAGGAAAAAAGGTTCACTTTGCACCTGACTTGGAAAAACTCATGCCGCATGTCATGCCTAAAGTCCGCCAAAGCATTCTGAACCTCATGCAAGCTGCTGAAGGACGAACGTTGGCTAATGTTCATGCCACCACCAGAGCTCAACAAAGACAAGATACACCTTCCACATCTCAACCTTCACGCTCTCAGACATATCCCAATATTGCTGCTGAGGTTGACCTACCCAAAGAAGTTGCTGCTTCATTACCACGCACTCCAGCACCCGTGGATCCAGCATATCCTTTTTCTCATGTGCCTCTGGAACTCCAAGAGGAGCTGGCAAAAATCAAAATTCCCTTAAGTCTAGCAACAATTTTGAAACTATGTCCTGCTCTAAAGGACCAGTTACCACTCCCAACAGTTTTGGTTGGGGCTGTGGCTACCTCTACACCCATGGTCCATGCCACGGTGGGCAATCAACAAGTCAATCATGTTCAAATTGACGGAGGTAGCGCTGTCAATCTCATCACGGATAAACTCCGCAAACAAATGGGCATCAAACAACTCTATCGTGCCCCGTATGACATCAAATTGGCTAATGGCCATATCACGAGACCTCAAGGCGTCACACCTCTTCTTCACATCAACATTGGTGATCTCCGATTCCCCTTAGAATTTGGTGTTTGGAAGGCTGGAGAAGATCCAGGTGATTATGAAATGTTGGTCGGCAGACCTTTTCTCCGCCAAGCCAAGAGTATCCATTATTGGGCCACGGATCAGTTGGTCATCACAGATGGTCACCTCAATGCCACTATGGACTTGGAAACAGGTAAGACCATTTCGGTCGACAATGTTGAACCCTCTCTCTCCGACACCGATTCTGAGGACGCCCAGAATATCTATCAAGTTCAGGCTCCACCTGCGAGTCTGCCTCTATCATCCTACCCCGAATATGCTGATCCTTGGGGAGAAATGACTCTTGATCAGGACCAGGCTGTGGCTGCCTTGCTTGACCCCTACCTGGCTCCTTGCAATCGCATCCAACGTGTTGATCACTTTTCCGATGCCGAACTTCCTCCTGATCCTGTTGATGTACACGCTGTCATGAAGCAACCTCTGCTTGATGAAAATCAGCAACCTCTCTTCTTCACCACGCAGAGCGCCACTCCTCCTGTCATGCTTCAACCTCCTGCTCATATTGTCCAAGACACGGAAGTTATCCCACATATTCAGACTCCTGAAGTCGAGATTGTGGACGTGGGCAACAATCAGCCTGTCCGCATTGCTGCCAATCTTCCGCCACCCTATCGTAACAGGGCAGTCACGCTTTTCAAAAAGTTCAAACACATTTTCGCCTGGAGCTACAGAGACCTTCGGGGGATCAACAAAACCTTGGGGGAACTCACCATTCCTACCAAATCCGATGCACGTCCCGTAGCAACAGCAGCGATCGGCTCAACCCCAATTACCGTGATCGCGCCAAGGCGTAAATTGACAAACTCCCTTGCCGCAAGTTTGATCTATGAGGTCAAACATTCGAATGGGTGAGCTCCATTGTCATTGCACTCAAACACAATGGAAAGATCCGTTTGCGTGGACTACCGTGAACTAAATCAGGCCACGGGCGTGATCATTTTCCACTTCCCTTCACGGACCGGTGTTCGAAGAGGTATTTGGACATGAGATGTACTCCTTCATGGATGGTTTTTCTGGCTACAATCAGATCTCAATCAAAGAATCTGATCAACTCAAGACTACTTTCACCACCCCGTGGGGCACTTTTGCCTACAAGGTGGTTCCTTTTGGATTATCAAACTCTCCATCAACGTTTCAACGCATAATGCTCTCAGTTTTTCATGATTTTATGAAGGAACATCCCTTCTTGCAAATTTTTCAAGATGACTTCTCTGCGCCTCTGAGTTCCATGGCTGACCATTTGGATAAATTGGAACTCGTCTTTCAGAAATGCGATGAGTCCCGGCATTAGTCTCAATCGAGAAACGCACCTTTTGCGTCGCCGGGTGTTCTGTTAGGACCGTTGTCGACAAAAGCGGGTATCACCACGGATCCCCGCCAAAATCGGGTTGTGTGCTTAAGGCTCAAGCACCAGCCAATATCAAGGAGACACGCTCTTTCCTGGGTAAGGTAAATTATTACTCCACCTTCATTCCTGGACTTGCAGCCATTGCAGATCCCATTCATAAACTCACGGGTGATGAATCCACTTGGGCTTGGAATTCCCAGGCGGATGCTGCTTTCCAACAGTTGAAGCTTTTGCTTACTCAGGCACCGGTACTTGTTCCTCCTCAATGGAACAAGCCCTTTCATGTCCATGTAGATGTCTCGGCGTTCGCTATTGGAGCTGTTCTTTCTCAAGAATATGATGCGCACACTGACAAACCAAACAGTTATGCCAGCAGAAAACTCAATCCTGCTGAGCGCAACTACTCTGCCACAGAGCGTGAAGCCTTGGATTTAATTTTCTGTGTCCAACGCTTCCGTCACTACCTTTTAGGCAGTCAGATCAAATTCTTTGTTGACCACCAAGCACTCCTTTATTTGATCAACAAGTCCACGCCCCCGCATTGCTCGTTGGGTCCTCCTTCTGCAAGAATTTGCACCTTTTGAAATTGTTCACAAGGCCGGCAAATCTCATGTTGTCCCGGATTATCTTTCACGCATCCACACAGATGATCCCTCCACGGGAGTCTCAGACGCCTTTCTTGACGCTCAACTCTTTTTGGTCACGGCAACGCCACATTGGTTCCACAACTTTCAGCAGTATCCCCTCACAGGTGCTCTTCCACCGGAGGACACCACGCTCTCTCCAGCCAAGCGTCAATCCCGTCGACACCAATTTCTCCGTGAGGTCCGTGACTACACCATGGTTGCAGGCCATCTTTACAAAAGGGGCAAGGATACCGTCCTTCGACGATGCGTACTCCCTCATGAGGTCCCAGATATTGTCCGAGAAGCCCATGAAGGGCTCGGTGGTGGTCATTTTCATGGTGACACCACGGCACGCAAAATCCTTCTTGCAGGTTATTTTTGGCCCACGCTCTTCAAAGACGCTCACGCCCACGCCCGCACGTGTGATGCTTGTCAGCGTGTGGGAAGGCCCACGGCCCGTGACGCTCTTCCATTGATGCCGGTCGCCACGCCACTTCCTTTCAGCAAATGGGGGATGGATTTTGTGGGACCCATTAATCCTCCTGCGCGGCACACCCGTGCCCGCTACATTCTGGTTCTCACTGATTACGCTACCAAGTGGGTGGAAGCTTGCGCACTTCCAGACAACACTGCAGCCAGCACAACCAAGGTCATTTATCAGCAAATCATCACGCGTTTTGGCTGCCCCACGGAGCTGGTCAGTGATCGAGGTGTCCATTTTGTCAATCATACCATAAAGGAGCTGACGGATTATCTACTGATCCATCATCACAAGAGCACACCTTACTATCCTCAAGGGAACGGTTTGGCTGAAAGCACCAACAAAACTCTGGTCACAATTCTTAAGAAAATTTGTGATGCTTCTCGTACTGACTGGCAAAACAAGCTTCCTACTGTTCTTTGGGCTTACAATACTTGTTTCAAAATAGCTACTGGTCACACTCCTTTCAAATTGGTTTATGGTCAAGAAGCTCTCATGCCTTTTGAATACAGCCCATAATCCGCCTGCTGCACTCAAAGAAAGGGTTTATCAATTGGAACAGTTGGATGAACTTAGGCGTGATGCTTACATTCGTGTTCTTCATGGACAACAGTTGTAAAAATCTTTACATGACAAACGTATTAAGACAAAAACATTCAAAGAAGGAGATTTGGTTCTTCTTTATGATTCTCGTTACAAAAACTTTCCGGGCAAGTTAAAGTTTCGATGGCTTGGCCCTTATCAAATTGTTCAAGTGGTGCAACCCAGTGTTTTCAAGCTGGCTGAATTAGATGGAACTCCATTACCTACACTAGTTAATGGCTTTCGCCTCAAACAATTTCATACAACAGAAAGTGACAATCATACAACAGATGTTGTTCCAGACAAAGACACAACAGATAGTGATTAACTGGCGGCATATTTATATTATATAGGTGGAATTTTTACAAAATGAGGGTAAAGCCCATCTATTTCCGCTATGGGCAGAGCCCTATTTACAAAAACGGGCTCAGAGCCCTATCTACTACGTCCTAAGAAGAAAAACCCTCTACTCCGGGTTCGGAGCAGAGGTGATACGCAGGATGTGGTACCAGTTGTTCTCAGGGTCCCAGCGCAGGTGCAGAATCACCTCCATCCCGTTGGTATAGGGATCGGCATGCTCAGCCATGCCGGCACACTCCCGTCCATGGCAATGCCACGATTGTGGCACTGCCAGAGGTCCAAGCAATCCATCTTGCACGTAATCCATTCAAGGCAGTTAGAAGGCATAGTGCACTTATCGTGCAGTCCAGCAGCAGACATACTGAGCGCCATCGGATGTCTCCGCTTCGCTCACTGTTCGTCTTATATAGCCAACCGAGGACCTCCCTGTCGACGTGGACCAATCAGAAAATTCACCAACGTGGTTGCAATGCAAGGCGGTTTCTAAATGGGGAATCTTTTCTCCCGCCGCATATCTAGCCATGGTACCTTCTGACACCTTCGTTTTAATGATATCCCACTTCGAGTTGCCAGCATTAAATGCCATTCCTTCTTTTCTGAACATTAATGTGCGTCCTATCGCCAGCTGTCACATCTGATCATTCTCTTACGTCTCATCTCCACCGTTCATTGTTTCTCCCTTTACCCTTTGGGGACTTAGCCGCAATTTTGCCTCTCAAATGCCTCCTTCGCATCTGTTGCCACCTGGCATCATCAACGGTTGCCGGTTCATCCTCTTTATGCCCCTTCGCCAACACTTGTGCGCCCTAAATCCTTTTCGTCTATCTGTGTTTTCGTCTTCCTCTCTCCGCTCTCCGCCTTCTCAAGATCATCCTTCCGGTTCCTGTCCGACGCTCTTCACCATGGTTCCTGCACCCAAATTTTCGACCCTACAAGCTTCTACTCCCAGGGATCCGGCTCTTTTCGAGTCGGTGTCTTTCTTGACGCCCACCTTTCGGGAAGCCCTTGTTGGCCCAAATTGGGAAGTTGCGGAACGCCACAAGCTTTATGAATTCTCCCAAATGGACCTTCCGGCACCAAATCCAGACCAATTGAAGCAGTTTGTGGCTAATATCGTCAATCGCCCAGAAGGATATGCTACTGTGGTCGATGGCACCACGATCTTGCTTACTCAGCCCCTGATTTCTGAGGTATTTCATATTCCTTTGCAAACACCTTCTTTATCTTGGGCAGCTTTACAGGACATAGATGTCACTGAGTTTGGCGCTGTTCCATATCAAGCGAACCTGCATCGCCTCACAAATATTGCAAGGCCCCATGACACTTCCTTGGGTATTCTATCAAGAACACCCATATCAATAAACCATTCTACAACGTGGTCATCACGGCCGTCTGCTCCACTCACTTTCTTGATTGGCCACAAATGTTGTTTTACAGACTCCTCCAAGAAGTAGATCGCCTTCGGGATAACCCCTCCTCTGTCTCGGAAATTTCGGTGGGTGGCCATCTTCAAGCTCTTATTCGTCATTATCTTCTTGTTCCTGTGTCCCCTTCCACTTCTCATGCCACCACTCAGCAGTCTCTGCATTCCCAGCGCCAAAACCAACAGGCTGCACCTTCACGCCAGACTTCTCCTGGTCATGTTCAACAAAACCATACGCATGTCACTGTTTCCTCTTCCTCCTCTGAAGCCACGCCCTCCACTTCTCGTCATGTCTCTCAGACGTCCCAAACACGACCACCACAGGGCCCTCCACCTCCACATCCTCGCCAGCTCCTGTATCAATATCAGCAGGATGTTCAAGCTGCTGCCTTCAAGTTACAAGAATCCCAGGACGCTCTCATGCATGGGGTTCAAGCGTCCCTGGAGGCCTCAGATACGGTTCACCAAGACCTTCAAGCTGCTACCAAGCAAGTGCACACTCTGGAGACACAGCTTTCAAGAAAAGCACGAGGCCTTTTTACGGGTCCGTGAGGATCTCAAGACTGCTGAAGATCGGACCAGCCTGCTCGCTGATCAGCAGGCTCAGTTACAAACCACCATTCAGGAATTGTTGGAGCAGAACAAGACAAAGGACACCCTCCTGAGTGACAAGGAGAAAGACATTGCTAAGCTCGACACCTTGTATGCAGAGCTTTCTCGGACTTACTGCACTCAAGTTCATGATCTGACCGAGCGTGATGCTCGCCTCACCTCCTTAGAAGCTCAGCTTTCCACGCTGACCACTCAATTGACATCTCTCCAGGTTCAGCTTACGGAGGCCCAGAAGCAGAAAATTGTTGATGATGCTGAGATTGCCACGCTGCGCCTCCAGACTCCCGGGCAATCTTCTTCGCATGCCACGCTACCTCAGAAACGGGTCCGTGATCAGTCACGTCTTCTGTTAGAAAAGGACAACCGGATCCGTGACCTGGAACATCAGCTCCAGCAAGCAGTTCAATCTGCTGAAGAAGCCCAAACCAAACAGGAGGGATATATCGACATTGCTACCAACATCCCTGTGGACTTCTCTACTCCTTCCAGCTATCTTGACTATGTGGTGGCCCGACGGCACCTTTTCCTTTTGAAGTGGTACACGGCCAATGGCAATGTTCATCAGCAGCCCCTCAAGAGTGCGGATTTCCTTCGGATCTGGCCAGATCTTTCTGTAGAAGACAAGGGTTTATTTTGTGCACTCTTAGTCTTTGATCAGCTAACTTCTGAAGACCCCGCCTTGATCGTTTTCCGTGTTGTTCAGCCAATGGCTTACGTTTTTCATGACTTCTACCTGGCGGATCTCCAGGATAAATTCTGAGATGAGGCCCATTGTGTTTTTCGAGGCAACTCCAATGCTGCTTGGTTGTTATCCCCCACCAACCCATATTTCCAGGATCCTGCTTAGTCTCAGACTTTTGAACAGGAGTACATGCCTGAACTTGCTCAGCACTTACCTCTGTGGCAGGCTGAAACATTGGAACAGGTAAACAAAAATTTGGCGCATCCTGACGATCTTGAGTTCGCGCAAATTTATATGCAGCACTTGGGAGGCTACAATCAACTACGTGGCCTTCTGGAAAGCAAGACCATCCCAACGGGTTGGGTAAATCCTCCTGTCTATCAATTACTCTCTACTTCAGAGTGGGACCATTGGTGCCATGCTCTTGATCAGAATCTTGTTCGAACATTTAGGGACATGGCTCTGCAACCCACGCACACGGGCATGCTTCCCTCTCCATATGCTTCCTTAGGAGTCCCTCCACGCCCACGGTTCCTTTCTTCTGACTGGCGTCTTCCATTTTGGACGAAGGTCATGGATGGCCACGCTGGGTTGACTCCGCCTCAGGTCTCGACGGATCTCCGGTGGGATCCCCGATTTGTCAGACGTTCCAATTGGGAGGAGAATGCCACCTTGGACACTACTGAGGATTGGCTCTATATTGCTAATGAGCGTGGTTGGCAACGGCCTGCTGATGCTCTTCATGGTCTTGATACCTTCTTGCAGAATGCCGCCACCTCCCCCGACCCTTCAGTACACCGTCAAGCTGGTTTCTGTGCTGCTCTCAGATGCATCCTGGTAAGCTCTTTAAATCGGCAGCATCCCATCTTTTACTGCAACCCGAATGCCAGCGTCAGTGCCTTCGGTCTCCAGACCTGCCTTCTCATGGAGTGCCAGTTCGTTCCTTCCGAAGCACATGCTGCCTTAGAAGATATGGTGCGCTCTCACTTCCTAATTGATGCAGATCCTGCCCTTGGGCTCAACACTCCTGACGCCCTTCAAACACGCCAGGACCTTATTGCCCACTACCATAATGGTGCCCGTCCTCATTCCCGTGAGGATCACTTTCAGACTGCTGGTTTCCCGCCCTCAGAAGCACTTCCTCCTTTTCTTCAGACTGAGTGTCGTTTGGTGGGGGGGAGTGTTAGTCCTGTGCCTCCTGGTACAGGACTATTCATGCATACGACGGACCAAGTCAAGGCCAAGAGTCCACAAACAGGCACGGGTCAGTCGTCAAAAGCCCAGCAAAAGACCAAGCAGCAGACCACGCAGTCAAAGCCTGCGTCTGGTACCAAGAGGCGGCGCTCAGACAAGTGACGGCCCGTCACCGCCTGCGTCAGCGTCAGCATGATTTCAGGCACTTCAAGAGGCACCGTCAGCATTCCTGCAAATCAGGCCTCCTTCCAGGAGTTGGCACCGAGATCAGTCAGAGTGTCTATATTGGGCCAAAGGCCATTGTACTATATATATGAGTAGAGCTAGCACATGAGTTTTTAGATGAGTTTTGAGTCTTGTCTCACTTTAGTTTCCTCTCGATTGCGAGAGCTCATGTATCATCATTGATGTCAAGGGAGTTGTTTTCCTCATTGTGATCTCATTGTTCTCTTTTGTTCTGGTTTCTCTTTCTTGTTCTCTTCTTGCAAATCCCGCGTGACATAGTCCCCGGATTCTCCTGTTAGATCCACGGGTCCTCACAGAGGGCTGTCTTGCAGGAGTTCCCGAACCCAGACCCCAAACATCGAACATATCCATCGATCTTACCTTTTCTTCCAGAAATATTTCGCAGTTCAAGGGAAATCCAATAAAAAGGTGGTTCCTTCCATTATAAATATTTGTTGTTCTCTCTGTTTGGGATCAAGCTCATCCACCACAGCCTTCAAATCCTGTGCCATTGATTCATTGCTGCTGCACTTTGGTTTAAGCCAGAGACGGTCGTTCCTGTGTAGTTGTTGAGATAGCAAGATAAAGAGTTTTTGCTTAGATCTGAGCCCGGTTGGGCGGCAAATCATCTCCTAAAGATTGGAGTTCCCATTTTAATTTTCGTTGTTGTGTTTCAAAGTTATTTGTGATTGTATTAGAATCTATAGCCAATAACAATTTCATTTTGTCAAGATATTAAAAAATTTGGAAAATACATCATATTTGCCTTCACAAAAGTTCAGAATTGACTCTAGAACAGCTTGAGATTACAGATTTTATTGGGATCAATGCCAATATAACTCTTAGCAGACTTGATATCTTCAATGTTGCGAATGTATGTTCAATGTCATCGTGTCTTATGCTTTCTAACTTGAATAAATGGAAAAGCAAACCGAGGAGCAAGAAACCCGATTACTTGCAATGAAACCAGAGGACAGTTAGCCTAAGAAGGGTAGGAGCCTAAGTCACTAGCAGGTAAGCTTTAAATTTCTTGAGCTTTTTGCCCTTCACCTCATTCATTCTCAAGAACAGAGTAGAAGTATTGAAAATAGATGCAAATTATGTACAACTCACATCCTTACAATAGCTAGCAAAGAGTGGATAAAGATCTTATAGTTGATCCAACAAAGGGCATATGCTTAAGCACAAGGACAATCTAAAGGTTGATGCGCTAAAGTTTAACATGCAGATCAGGGTTAGAAAGATCATCCAATATTGTCAATCATCAGCATAAGCATGCAGATTGCATATAGATACTTTAACCTAGAAACTCATCAACGCACCGATCATCTTGTGCACAGCTTGAAAAACTAGACCATAGATATTCATTTAGCACACAGATAATCTTGTGCCCATGTGCAGCTTAAAATACTAGACCATAGATATTCATAGAGCTTAGACTGAGCCTGTTAATAAACAACATGAATCGCTGCAATCATAGATTTGTGTCTCTGCTGTTCCAGATGCTGAAGCCATAGTGTTTAAACCCTGGCTTAAGAAGCATTCAAAAGACAGCTAAATATTATCCAGCTTCACTATTAATTGAAGAGCAAGTGTCTTACAAGCAAATAGCTTAGTTTAACAACCACATGCTAGCGAGTAACTGCAAAGACATGCGCATTGATTGCCCAATTATTTAATATTCTGAGCGAATTTATACATTACCTAGAGAGGCAAAGAAATATACCAATAATTACTATAAATGCTATGGCAGATAAGCAAGGCACATAGCCAATATAATTGTAGAACCCTTGTTTATTGTGAAGAAAATAGCAAGCAAAAATAACTTAAGCAGACCTGGTCGAATTCCTTATGTCTGCTAAAATGTCGTCAGTATTGCATGTTCATTTGAGAGTCTTGTAAATCCAATGTATTGCTAGTTGCATGCTCAAGACTACTGCATTCAGTACACTCTTCAGCCTCTGGATTATTAACGGCATGTAATATTGCATCATCTGCAACTTTATGTTGCCAATTTTCTTGAGCTAAGTCTTGACAATGTTCAGGTTCAAAAATTCTGCAGCATAAGAGAAAGCAATCAATCAGTTATACAGGCCATATGCTCAACATATAAATATCCTAATCAGGGTTCTACAATATCTATTACTTAGATCGGAGAGCCGTGGGCGCATTTAAATCTCGAAAACCTAATCCCTTATGCAATCGCAGCCATACCTTTCCTCCATGGTCACGAATCCGCAGTGTGCCAAATGTAAGTTATCTCGATCATAATTTGTACATTGGAGGTATTTCAAGAGATGTAAGAGGTTTAGGGTTACCAAATATCTCATCCATGAAGATCAATCATACTTAAAGAGGTTGTTGAAAGCTCATACTTTTTGTTTTTGAAAAGATATCAACGTATTGCATTATAGACTAGACCAATAGAATGGATGTTCATCTCTTAACAATTGTATTGCAGGCTTTGGATTCAGCTTCAGCTATACACAAGGAGGACAAAGAAGTTTATAACATAAAGGAAGCGGGTGGAGGATGAGGGCAATATGGAAGAAGCCTATCACAAGGTATGTGGTTGAAGTTGCAGCCTGCAATTAGATCCTAGACTATTGTTAAGATCTCGAAAACAAACCAGAGGATAGGTGAATCTATGGTATCCAAGCTTTCTTAGAAAAAAGACTTTTGTTGTGTGAAAAAAAGGCCAAAATCTCATAGGACTTTTAAAATTCATGGAGATCATAGAGAGATGGTTAATTTGGTGCCTGCGATATTGATGCTTATTCTTAAAAGGCGTTAAACTAATGGTATTTTATATGCTTTATAGGTTTAAAATGACGATGCATATCTGATGCTCAATGAGTTTGGGTTTGTTATTTTATTGATGCTTATTCTTAAGAGGCGTTTAACTAATGGTATTCTAAATGCTTTATAGGGTAAAAATAACGATGCATATCTGATGCTCAATGAGTTTGAGTCTGTTATTATGCTAAATATTCTAAACGAGGTACACCCTGGACTACCTTAGTCGTTGGATCTATCGACCCTACGGCCCATACTGTGTGTTGGAGCCTCTGGGCACCTCTCGTTTCGCTTATAGTGATTTATGATTGGGGGTGCCTATGATTTTGAAATATGAAAAAAGCGTTCACCTAAGGTTTCTACCAAAATAACTCAAAGTCCTAATAAGACTATTTTGACCAATTTAACCAGTGAGCTAACATGATTTTTTTTATCTTAAATTTATGGATTTTTTTATAACAATTCATTCATTTTAGGGATATGGTCCATGTTTTCAATAATTGTCATTTTTACATCTATATCAAATCCCCTTGGAACCCCCTGTTATTGTGCTAAATATTCTAAACGAGGTGCACCCTGGACTACCATAGTCGCCGGATCCAGCCGACCCCTACACTCCCATAAGGCATGTTGGAGCCTCTGGGCACCTCTCGTTTCGCTTATGGTCATTTATGATCGGGGGCGCCTATGATTTTGAAATATGAAACATGCGTTCACCTAAGGTTTTGATGGAATATCGAGTCTCTATACGACTTCGTCTAAGATTTTAGAATATGAAATAGGGGGGCTTGAATCTCTACCAAAATAACTCAAAGTCCTAATAAGACTACTTTGACCAATTTAACCAGTGAGCTAACATGATTTTTTTTATCTTAAATTTATGTTTTTTTTTTTATAACAACTCATTTATTTTAGGGATATGGTCTATGGTTTTAAGAATTGTCATTTTTACATCTATATCAAATCCCCTTGGAACCCCCTGTTATTGTGATAAATATTCTAAACGAGATGCACCATGGACTACCACAGTCGTCGAATCTGTCGATCCTACGGCGCATACTGCATGTTGGAGCCTCTGGGCACCTCTCTTTTCGCTTATTTTGAAATATGAAATATGCGTTCGTTTAAGGTTTTGATGGAATATCGAGTCTCTATACGACTTCGTCTAAGGTTTTAGAATATGAAATACGGGGGCTCGAACCTCTACCGAGATAACTCGTAGTCCTAATAAGACTATTTTGACCAATTTAATCAGTGAGCCAACATGATTAGGGATATGGTCTATGGTTTTAAGAATTGTCATTTTTATATCCATATCAAATCCCCTTGGAACCAATCAGTGAGCCAACATGATTATTTTTTATCTTAAATTTATAATTTTTTTTTATAACAACTCATTCATTTTGGGGATATGGTCTATGGTTTTAAGAATTGTCCTTTTTACATCCACATCAAATCCCCCTGGAACCCCTTATTATTCTGCTAGATATTCTAAACGAGGTGCACCCTGGACTACCACAGCCGTCGGATCTGTCGATCCTATGGCCCATACTATATATTGGAGCCTCTGGGCACCTCTCGTTTCGCTTATGATCATTTATGATTTTGAAATATGAAATACGTGTTCGCCTAAGGTTTTGTTGGAATATCGAAGTCTCTATCTGACTTCATCTAAGGTTTTAGAATATGAAGTACGAGGGCTCGAACTTCTACTAAAATAACTCAAAGTCCTAATAAGACTACTTTGACCAATTTAACCAGTGAGCTAACATCATCAATTTTTATCTTAAATTTATATTTTTTTTATAACAACTCATTTATTGGTGCACCCTGGACTACCACAATCGCCGGATCCGGATCCCACGCCCATTATCTTGTATGTTGGAGCCTCTGGGCACCTCTCGTTTTGCTTATGGTCATTTATGATTGGGGCGCCTATGATTTTGAAATTTGAAATATGCGTTCGCCTAAGGTTTTGATGGAATATCGAGTCTCTATACGACTTTGTCTAAGGTTTTAGAATATGAAATACAGGGGCTCGAACCTCTGGGGAACCTCTATCAAGATAACTCATAGTCCTAATAAGGCTATTTTGACCAATTTAATCAGTGAGCCAACATGATTATTTTTTATCTTAAATTTATGTTTTTTTTTTTTTTTTTATATAACAACTCATTTATTTTAGGGATATGGTCTATGGTTTTAAGAATTGTCATTTTTACATCCATATCAAATCCCCTTGGAACCCCCTGTTATTGTGCTAAATATTCTAAATGAGATGCACCATGGACTACCACAGTCGTCGAATCTGTCGATCCTATGGCGCATACTGCATGTTGGAGCCTCTGGGCACCTCTCTTTTCGCTTATGGTCATTTATGATTGGGGCGCCTATGATTTTGAAATGTGAAATATGCGTTCGTTTAAGGTTTCGATGGAATATCGAGTCTCTATACGACTTCGTCTAAGGTTTTAGACTACCAAGATAACTCATAGTCCTAATAAGGGTCATTTCCCACTTGCCATTAAGTTAAGTTAAATAGGGCAAATAACTGGAGCTTGCTTTCCCACTGTCCCTTAAGTTAATATCAGTTAAGTTAATTCCAGTTAATTTTTAACTGTTCATTAACTTAATGGAGCATCCTTCTCACTAGAAAAAGTTAAGTTATTTTTTTAACCAAATTTAAAAATATTTAACCAACTAGTGCAAAAGTTAAGTGACCTAAGCAAGGTCCACTTAACTTCTAACTTTTTGGTTAAGCATTAAGCTAACTTAACTACGAGTGAGAAACGGTTCCAGTTAGGTTAGGCTCTTAAATTGTAATTTTAACAAGGATGCCAACTAGTTGACCAAGTGTCTTATTAGTTTGATAGATTGAATAAAAAACATTGAAATAGGAGGTGGATTTTAAGAATTTTACGATTGATTGACTGGTCACGTAGTACTTGACTAGAAAGTATTACAATGGAGAGAGTTGATTACAAGTCAATTGATTGGCGAGAAAGCGTCTAAGTTAACCAAAAGTCAACTCATTGACTAGAGAGTCAACCACTTTACTAGATTTTACTAGGTAGTCAAACAATTCACAAAAATAGTAACTTGACCAAAAAAAGTCATATCCTCCGTTTCACTTAACTGTATCTCTTAACTGAAGTGAGAAACGAACAGATTTATCTCTAACCTAACAAATCTTCTTAACTACTAGTGTGAAGCGCAAGCTTATTATAAAGGTTAGGTTAAGTTGATTTCATGAGCTTAACCTAAGTGGTCCATAATTGGTATAGTGAAAATGCATATCTTCACAATCCTTTAAGTTAGTCTTAACTTAATGACTTTAATGGGAAATCACAATCTACTTTCCATTAAGTTAAGAGATAACCAACTGGTTAAGTTAACCAAACCTAATTGCAAGTGGGAAACTACCCTAAGACTATTTTGACCAATTTAATCAGTGAGCCAACATGATTATTTTTTATCTTAAATTTATTTTTTTTTGTATAACAACTCATTCATTTTAGGGATATGGTCTATGGTTTTAAGAATTGTCATTTTTACATCCATATCAAATCCCCTTGGAACCCCTCCTAATAAGACTATTTTGACCAATTTAATCAGTGAGCCAACATAATTATTTTTTATCTTAAATTTATGATATTTTTTATAACAACTCACATTTTGGGGATAGGGTCAATGATTTTAAGAATTGTCATTTTTACATCCATATCAAATCCCCCTGGAACCCCTTGTTATTCTACTAGGTATTCTAAACGAGGTGCACCCTGGACTACCACAGCTGTCGGATCTGTCGATCCTATGGCCCATACTATATATTGGAGCCTCTGGGCACCTCTCGTTTTGCTTATGATCATTTATGATTTTGAAATATGAAATACGCGTTCGCCTAAGGTTTTGTTGGAATATCGAGTCTCTATACGACTTCATCTAAGGTTTTAGAATATGAAGTACGAGGGCTCGAACTTCTACTAAAATAACTCAAAGTCCTAATAAGACTACTTTGACCAATTTAACCAGTGAGCTAACATCATCAATTTTTATCTTAAATTTATGTTTTTTTTATAACAACTCATTCATTGGTGCACCCTGGACTACCACAATCGTCGGATCCATCGATCCTCCTCCCATACTGTATGTTGGAGCCTCTGGGCACCTCTCGTTTTGCTTATGGTCATTTATGATTGGGGGGGCCTATGATTTTGAAATTTGAAATATGCGTTCGCCTAAGGTTTTGATGGAATATCGAGTCTCTATACGACTTCTTCTAAGGTTTTAGAATATGAATTACTTGGGCTCGAACTTCTACTAATATAACTCATAGTCCTAATAAGGCTATTTTGACCAATTTAATCGGTGAGCCAACATGATTATTTTTTATCTTAAATTTATATTTTTTTTTTATAACAACTCATTTATTTAAGGGATATAGTCTATGGTTTTAAGGGTTGTCATTTTTACATCCATATCAAATCCCCTTGGAACCCCCGTTATTGTGCTAGATATTTTAAATGAGGTGCACCCTAGACTACCACAGTCATCGGATCTGTCGATCCTACGGCCCATATTGTATGTTGGAGCCTTTGGGCACCTCTCGCTTCGCTTATGATCATTTATGATTGGGGACGCCTATGATTTTGAAATATGAAATACGCATTCGCCTATGGTTTTGATGGAATATCGAGTCTCTATACGGCTCCGTCTAAGGTTTTAGAATATGAAATGCGGAGGCTCGGGCTTCTACCAAAATAACTCAATGTCCTAATAAAACTACTTTGACCAATTTAACCAGTGAGCTAACATCATCAATTTTTATTTAAATTTATGTTTTTTTATAATAACGCATTCAATGGTGCATCCTGTACTACCACAGTCATCAGATCTGTCAATCCTATGGCCCATACTGTATGTTGGAGCCTCTGGGCACCTCTCGTTTCGCTTATCGTCATTTATGATTGGGGGCGCCTATGATTTTGAAATATGAAAATACGTGTCCGCCTAAGGTTTTGATGGAATATCGAAGTCTCTATACAACTTCGTCTAAGGTTTTAGAACATGAAATCACAGGGGCTCGAACCTCTACCGAAATAACTCAAAGTCCTAATGATTGGGGGCGCCTATGATATTGAAATATGAAATACGCGTTCGCCTACGGTTTTGATGGAATATCGAGTCTTTATACGACTTCGTCTAAGGTCTTAGAATATGAAATATGGGGGCTCGAACCTCTACTGAAATAACTCAAAATCCTAATAAGACTACCTTGACCAATTTAACCAGTGAGCTAACATGATTATTTTTTATTTTAAATTTACATTTTTTCTATAACAACTCATTCATTTTAGGAATATGGTCTATGGTTTTAAGAATTGTCATTTTTACATCCATATCAAATCCCTGGAATCCCCCTATTATTGTGCTAGATATTTGGTGTGAAGTACAATTTGTTTGAATTAGTAAGGTTATCTCCGATTCTTGATTGTAAGCTACCGAAACCTTTATCTCTACATGTTGAACTGATGTTATAAGCTTTAAGCTTAAAGCTCGGTAGTATTAGCAATAAGATGCTTAAGCATTTTGACTTGACTTTCAAGCTTAAGCAATCAAGCCCCTATTGAGGTTGTATTTTGGATTCATCCAATAAACTTTTTTGTATGTGTAACACTCTTTTACATGTAAAATGTATCTATCTTTATATGACTTCTTGTGGTATGAGCACATGTCTTCTATTGAATGCATTAGCATGAGCTCTGGTAATATGAAAGCTCAAATCTTACTAAACTCTTCCACATTTTCCGTAAATTGTCAAATGAACATGGGTGAATGCTTGTATAAATTAAAACAATTACACTTGCCTCATGTTATATCTAACCAATAACATAAGGGCAATCCATAGTGTCTCGTGCACTTGTTTCTACACATCCTTTACACAATCGTATTTCATGCCTCTTCTATTTGAGCATTATTCTTTCGCCGTATTTCTACGTGAACGAAGGTGTAAAGTATGTCTATTTTCTGACCAAACAGTATGGCAGTTACCCAGATTTGAAACTCGCGCTTTAGTTTATATTGCTCGCCTGTAATTGGGCCTTCTGAATTTCCATTGCCGCCTCAAGAATGGCATCGAGTTCTACCCCTGAAACGCTCAATCTCGGCATTTTTAGCTTCCATGGCTAATTGCCATTTCCTTTCCGCCATGTCTTGCTCAATAGAGCACCGTCTCTTTGTTTCTTCTAAGACATCTTGCCACTGCCCTTCCCTTTCTTTCTGGGTTATTTCCATCTCCTCAACTTTATCCTTCAGCATCTGAATAAGAAAAACCGTAAGTAAAGTTTCTAGTGCAAACTAGAAAGATGTTTGGCCATACTTGTAGCATACGGGGAAATTTTTTTTGTCCTTGTGCATATCGTTTAATTCTTCAAGGTCGTTTATCCTGCAAAATGCAATTTTTGATAAGTTTCTACTTTCTTCACATAGAGCAGTGCCCTACTACACTTGAAAGCAAACTTCCAATGTCAAATAGGTATAACATCATAAGGAATAATTATCACCTTTTCTCCAATACTTTCTTATCCTGACATGAGTTTTCAAACTGCTTCTTCCAGTATCTTTCCATTTGCTCGTTCCTTGCACATGTCCCTATTTAAAATAACTTAAAATATTTTATTACTCAAAAGACTAATGGGTTATGTAAATAATGCTTCCTTCAGATTCCAAACATAATGATCCTGTGAATAAACAAGTCCATAAGCTTCAATGTCACTAGCTTTCACTTCAAAACATCTGGAGGAGAGTTTAATGATGGAAGGAACAAAGCAATTTCCAATCCTTGGCTAACATTTTTAAAGATGGACACATTGCAAAAAAGAAGGCTCCAAGGACTTTGTGTCACGTCACTATGGAAATAATCAGAAAGAAGTTACAGCTTTTATCACAAGCCTAAGGTGTCCATACTGGGCATTTTCAATATTCAAGGGTAATTCTGTGCATAAACAAACATATCCTTAATGCTCCCCTTGCAACATCAAGTGCTTGCCTACTTTCCTGAGCATGGATCATGATAAACTTGGATTAAGAACCAACTAAGAATCTCCTCCATAAGCAAGCACATGCTTAATGCTCTCCCTTGCAGGCCAAGTATTTTGCCTACTTTCATGAGCATGGATCATGACAAGCTTGGACAAATAACTATCTCCCTGCTAGAAATTTACCAAGCTACAGCGTACATTATTATTTATCTATCTTCTTAAGCAATAAAAATCTCAAATCTGACCATGTGAGGTATACTCTGAAATTTCATTTGCAGTTTTGCGTGTTTCCAACTTCTTTCCACATTCATCTGAGACTTGCTTAAACGGCCTCACAGCAGACTTTTCTAAGAACACTTTGATTGAGGTTAGACCCGTCAAAACTTCTACAAAGTTCTTCCACCTGAAAATCTAGCATTAGAGCCTGGGAATGACAAACTTCATCTTGTACTAAATGATTATGTAACAGAAATATTTCCCATGACCTTTGTTGGAAATGATAATTATTATGCATGTGATGTAGTATGGATGCTGTTAACCTTTCTAGAACAAATATTCCCATGCTACTTGAAAGCATCGGAAATGTCCAGGAAGAAAATTGAGCAAGTGGCCACCGTGAGCCCGTTTGCTTGCCGAGTGGAGTGCTCTAAATGTGTGGACAAAGACAGTGGGTGCAAAATTGGTGCAGCTCTTAGTATCATTATTTGTTCAAATCAAACATTAAAAGAGTCCCAATCATTAGTATAAAATTAGTACAGAACAATGAGCGGGTGGAAGGTAAAAACAATGAAGGTTTCTACTGCCTTAGAGAAAACGAGTAGAAATGGTATTGAGTATCTTACTACTCTATTAATATCATCTCGGAGAAGAGACCCGCAATCTTTGTCAAAGTCACATACTGCTCCGTCAAAACCAACATTCCCAACTCTTGCAGTTTCTGAATAATGCACATCCCTTTTATTGACAGGAGGCCGCTGGCTGATGTTTTCACAACTGTCAGCCTGGACAGACCTGTCCTCATGTGGAACGTCACATCTTGTACCTGCAAAATGACAAATTGACTGGATATTAGCTTCTAATGCAATTGATGTGCACATAAGGAGATAATCACCATTGAACATATGCAGAAAAATGTAGATTTTAAATGTTAGAGACTGCGATGGATGATGTGATGTTGCCATCTTAGTATTGTGCTACCAGCCATGATGCAATTAACCACCCCAGATAGGACTAGTGAGTAGTATTCTCTACAGTTTTCATATGATGCGTGCATGCTACATAATTGCTTCCATAGCCATCTGCAGCACGAGAATAATGCAAAGATTATAAAAAGATTCCTTTAGGTTAGTTTCCACCTGAAGTACATTTTAACGTCCCAACGTTAACTGCATTGCATTTTTAATAAAAGAAGAATAAAAGTATTATAAAGACCACCTTTTGCAGTGTCAATTAAGGCTAGTTTATTTTGAAGGGATCTTATGGTTGCATCTCTGCAGTTAATGATGTCCTCCAATGTTGATATCTGTTCTTTTGCATGCTTCAGCTCTTTTACCTGCGCAAGAAATCCCCTCACACTGAACATAACGATTTTATTTGGCCAAAAGAAGCATAGGATGCTCACCTTGGATGCTCCTTGGCTACTTCCAGAAGCACATCGCCCATGAGGTATTTTATTTGAATTTTCTTTGCCAGATGCCTCCAGCTTCTTATTCAAGTCCTTTATTTTTGTGATATAAAAAGATCTAATATCTTGTATCTGTCACACATACAAAAACAAAATCTTGGCATGCAAATTGGGAGATTATGCAGACTAAACTTTAGCTTGAACACAGGCTGACAAGCATCGGCAGTTCCATTCACTACAAAATTACCTTGGGAGTACACCATGCTAACATGTCTTGAATGATCTACATCCGTTTGCTACTTGTATCATTGCCAAGAAGATGCATACTATAGGCAATAACCTCATAAGCAGAATCATGCAACAAACAACAAAACAATATACATATTTAGCCATGAATAAAACCATTCTTTGGATTCTCTGCTACCTGCTTATCCATATCTTTACTCAGCTTCTTGGAAGGATGTTTCTGGTTTCTTACAGAAGATGATGTCCTAGCACAGGAGACTGCCCCGAGATTTTTCCCCAACTGGGAGTGATCCTGTCAACATTGATATGTCATTTTATATCATTAGGCTTTTCCAGAAGAAACCCTTACCCTATAAGAACTTTCTAAGTATGCCAACCACTTCCAACACACTTACCAATCAATAATTATACGTCCTTGACAGAATGATATTTTAGAAATTTGCAAGAGCATGGCATGCACCAGAGAAGATGAATATTTTACAAAATTAATATGATTATTAGGATGATGGCCGAAGAAAATACTTGTCCAAAATCTGTTGACATTTCTTTTCCATCATCAATACTATTTTTTCCAGACCGAACGTTATGTTCAATCATTGAGAGTGACCTTGTATCCAACTGCGCTTTAAGATCAGAGATTAAATCAGCCTGCATAAAATAGACAATGGTGTTAAAGATAAATATGAACTGTGCATGAAAAATCACCCACTTTGAAAGGTTATACCCAAGAAGACTGGAAAGGGTCATAATTAACGCTTCAAATATTTTCACAAACGTCTAGGTGAAGTCTGATTCAAACATTCCTAACAGGAGATTACATGAATAACAGGTATCATTCCCTTAGTCCTATATGGGATGCCAAAATCAAGCAGACACAAAGAAGATGACATTTACAATTCTGCCAATTAAGGGTCCATTGTTTGACGTGGACCATGTCACTTATTCTTGCCTGTAGCATTGCTTACTTACCTGAACAATGCAGCCAGCAAACAAATAAACCTCGATCATTGTTAACACCTTAAGCTTTCACAGAATGAGCTACATAATTGACATGATCCACCCATTCGTAACATCATCTACCATATAGTTTTGTGTTTTCCACGGTTCTAAGGAAAACATACCTGTTCAACAATGGTTTGCTGCAATTTGCACAGAAGTTCGTGGTTATCATTATGCTTATCTTCTGTCTGATTTGCGGTATCACGTGGTACTGGCTTGCTAGCCATTTGTTCCCTTCTCTTTGCTTCTGCAGATTCTATGTCTGCCAGCCTTCTTTCCAACTCCATATTTGCCTCTTGCAACTGTACAGGCAAAAGGGTGTAGATGATTAGTAATTCGTGATTAATCGAGTGCAACTATGTCATTGTCAGTCATGCTTGTGCAAGCCCTTAAACAAATGTTCAAAATAAAAGATCCATACTATTGCTATGAATAGGACCTTTTGATTTTAAGCTTAAAACAGAATTGTGATAAACCAGACTACATAACAATATTAAATAGCCTGTACATTGATCTACAGAAAGACAATACTCATTGATCTACTGAAAGACAAACATTGATGTACAAATCATTAGTTGACACATTACATAGCTTTGTGAATAACAACAGACGTAGGCTGCATTGTTGGCAAAACTATCTATGTGGAAAGGCGGTTAAACGCTGTTGAAAGAACCTTAGCAATTTCAAGCTTCAAATGCAACTCTTTAGCCTGTGAACTTTGATGTGCAGATCGTTGAGTAATATTGTCTGGCAGGATTCCATGATTCTGACTTTGCCTTGCAGACAACTGTAGATTTGCTAATTGTGCTGCAAGAAAAGCATTTTCCTCTGCCATTAGACGTGCTTTCTCCTTTAGCCTCAACCTGGATTTCTTTCATTTTCTCCATCGCCCTCTCGTTTTCAAGCTGCAAAACAAGAGAATTGTTAGAAATCCTATAAATGCCTCTTAAGACCCGACATTTGGGATTTTGACAGAAAACATAACGATGATAAATGAGCCTGAGTTTTCAGAATTATGGCACAGTGCCAATGTGTACAGAGTGTAGCTTCACCTGGAAGGAACTGTTCTCAGCTTTGCAGCTTTTGGCATAACGACAACTCAGAAGAATTGAACTTCTAGGCGCGCCCTTTCTTAGATGTCCCTTTCTATTTCTTTTGATTTCAAACTATGAAAAGCTGCTTTAATCTCCATGTTCTTCTGGGTACAGCATTCAGAAGGCTGCTGGAATTTATGTGCTTACAAAGCTGTGCAGCCATATCCAGCATAAAGAAATCAGAGTGGAGTCAGAAATTGAAGATGCAATGCAGCTATGGGAATCACCAGGCTCTCAGAGGAATGGAAGTTGATGCGATTATAGCAGCTCACACCATTTAGCAGCAATTTGCAATTCCTTCAGGCTTACTTCTAAACCATGAACTGGATGAAAGATGGATGCTCGATCCAGCATCCCGTACACTAAGTTTCTTTCCTAAAAAACTACACGTCCAAATTTATGGGCTCCATGAATTTAATTCGGTACTTGTTTTGCTTTCGTAGAGCAATATGAAAGCTCCAAAAATTGACTTATCTATGAACAAACAAAAATTCTATATTTAATTTGATACTTACTTTGGAATGAAGATCCAAAAGAGTTCTATGTGTTTAGTTTGATATTTTGATTACCAAAGCAATATGAAAGGCTCAAAATGAACACCATTGTGTTTGAGAACCTCTAAATGGAGCTTTTTGCTCCAATGTACTTAACTATTTAAAATGAAATGAAAGTTCAGAATGCAAACTGACTTTACTTGATAACCTCTAATTAGAGCTTCTTGTTCAAGTATTTCTTGGCGCAGTTTTTGAATTTCTTCTTTTGTTAAAAGCACTTTTTCTTCGCCACGGGTAATACGTTTTTGGGGGGTTTCCTCCTCAAGCTCCTAATTGACATTTAACAAATTAGCAAATAGACAACCATAATACATTGCATGTTCAACTCCATGGTGATCAAACCTGCAGACGGATAGACAAAGAATACTTTTCTTTCTGTATTTCACGAAGTTTTTCCTCCCACATCTCCTGCCTCTGAGTTAGCTGTTTCTCGAATTCTTGCCGTTGTTCCATTAATCTCTGAGCTGCTACTTGCCTCTGGTGCTTTTCCTCTGATAATTGGGATTTCAGGTCTTCCAACTGCATGTATCAAATTATTTACAATAACATGACTACTCATTAACCTAGAATATGAAAGATGTAAAACATCAAATCTAGCTTGTAGGGCTCTCAATAATATAAAGCAATGTCTTTCTCCCTCTCCTTTTCTTATGTTTCCATCTATACTTTCTCGAACTTCATTAAATGTTAGCCATGGCTGAGTCTGTGGGTTGTGCTAATAGGTCTGCATCTCAAAACTTTTCTGCAGATAACAAGAAGTTTGTGCTTATCTATAACCATCTGCCTTTCCATTGGCTTATGCAAGGAGGCTCCACTGTGAACTTACGCCATTTCCTTACACAAAGGCCTGTTACACATAAATATAATCGAGTTTAACAATGACATGATTGGAAACAAAATGCAAACAACACCTTTCGTTGAAGACTTGTTACTGTTTGTGAAGAAGGTTTTAAAGCTCCATCTGGCATTGAACAGCTAGCCACTTTTTGGGTAAGCTCCACAAAACGAGCCTCCACTGTCTTTTGACAAATTGCATCACTGAGTTCTGTCCCAGCATAACGTACTTCTTCTATGGCCGCGTGTACCTGTGACAAACAAGATTCCAACCGCTGATTAAGCATGATGATGTCTGCTCTCTGCTATGGAACTTGTTTGGGCATTCATTCACCTTATCTGCAGATTGGTAAAGTTGAGTGCCCTTTCCCGCTGCTTCTTCATTGTAACTGTTGTTCCACCTATGAGGGACATGATGTCAGTTGCCTGGACAATAAGTGAAGACTGGGAACTGCACCTCCTTGGATAGTTGGGCCAAACGTAACAAATGGCTTTTAAGCATTCCCTCTCATATGAAACCTTCTTCCCCCAGGCCCAGGTTTAAGTTTTTCAGTCTCTATTTACTTCAGACTTTTACTATATGGACTTGAGAAAAGCATAACTTTCCCACACAAGCAAAATATTTACTCTCAATCTGAATAAATCTGATATAACCATACATTTCGATAACTCTTTCGCCTTCTTCAGCTTCTGAATCCGTTGGTGGATCAAGCCATTTACATAAGTCATTTTCAGGCTGTACTGGATCTGCAATTACAAACAATAAAAAGATTGGATTGCTCGCTCGTCAAACAAGAAATGCTAAAAGTTGAGCTTTACTTCAATTACATGCTTCCATGCAGGCCTAAATGTTATGTCTTAGTCTGATTAGTAATTGCCTCGTTCAAGGCCAACCAACCTTGGCACACTCTAACTCTAAAGTAGCCAATTGACCCGGCCCCAGGTTGTTTTCTCACATGCAAAAAGGGAACCACATTTTATAAAAGCAGCGAGGCCTTAATACCTGCAGCCATAATCTGGGCTCCATTGTGCACACCACGAGCAAATCCAAATCCGATGGAATTTCTGCCAGAAGTAAAACAATACAAGGAAATTAACATCTACAATCAGAACAAAAATTTCGAGCAGAAATAGAAAGACCTGTATAATGGCCGGTCTCTCAAGACCGGGGTACCAGAGGGTTCGGGCGATTGTATGCTAGATGGGCTGGATGGCTGGAGAAAAAAAAAAGCAGGAAATGGGTTGGAGAATCCAAGGCAAGGATTATATCCAAAGTTTAATACAACCTACCACATCAATGTGCAAGTCCGGCAATACGGAAGCCATGGCGCCAAGAGTCCACAACATCAAGAAATCAAATTTGTGAAGATTTTGTGCCTAAGGGCCTTTTCCCTCCGTTTGATCATTGCTTTCTTTCATGGGAATATCCAGACCGTGTGAATTTTTTTAATAAGGGTTAAAGTAGGGTTAATACTTTATTGGCTTCGCATGGCGTTTTGAGGATGAACCTAAATTTGCTAATGTGGATTGTAGGGGATTAATGTGTCCGAAATTAGGAATGGTATAGTTATAACATAAGATTTCCAAACGTTTTATGGCTGTATTCGTATGTGTATGTTGCTGATGATGGCAACTGGGATTCCCAACCCTAGAATCTTGGGCGGGCATATTGGAGTTCCGGATTGCTGGTTGGGCGCAAGTGGTGGTTTCTCCTTGGGCTTCTGCAGGGATGGCGGAGCTTCGGGTGATGTGTCGGCTTTGTGGTTTGTTTCCTTATTTGTTTGGGTGGATAAGCTGGGGTCGCGGGCATTGGCGGGGAGCGGAGGTGCAGTGTTGAAGAAGACAGAGGTAAGATTTTTGTTTCTGTGGCATTGTTTTTATCTGCTATGTCGTTGAAGAGGGCAGCCAGAAAGGCTCAGAGTGGTCGTTCCTCTGGCCCTGCTTCTGTGAGCCATGTGTTGAATTCCAATTCCGGAGAGAGGGGCCAGGATTTCTTTTTGTCGATCGTGATTGGAACGATAGGCGTGAGTGTCACCCTAGGTTTGTCTGGGCAGGATGTCCCTGTGAGTTTCTATGATGGCCTTGTGGGATTTTGTGATAGGAGGTGTGTTGCCGGAGCTGTAGCCATGGAAAGGGGTGCTACTGTAGACCATTTGCACCTTTGTCGTTTTCTTGAGGCCGGTTTAAAACCCCTAGGGCCATGAATGATGCCATAAAGAAGGAATTTAACCGGGCTTGTAAGCCCCCGTGTGATCCCAGTGCCGTAAAACCTTGAAGAATACCCGCCTTCACTGTTTTGAAGGTATGATTGGTTATTGTATGAAAGATTTTGGAAAGGTTCACTATGTCTGCCACCTTCATAATATCAGTGAGGATGCCATCGAGAAAGGTAAGGATTTATATTTAAGATGGGGAGCTGGTGATACCAAAAACTTAGTTGTTCTTGATAATAAGAATTTGCTGAATCGTGCTGCCCATTATGTTAACTATCATGGCAACCGTAAGATGACTGCTAGCCTCCTGTTTACATTGGCCAGAATGATCCGTTCTGGTAAGTTTACACTATCTAGTTCTTGGATTATCCCTTCCAATACTGCCCACATTAATGAGCACCGTGTCCGGGCTGCATGGAGGGTGCTGCTAAATCCTTCTCAGTGCATGCCCTCCGACATGAGAACTATTTTGTTTGGGTTGCCTGTTGGGTTCGTACCTTGCTGGGTTCGTACCTGTAGAGCGAAATGGGCCTGGGAGGAGAAGGTATTGGGATGATACCATCCCTGAGGATGAGCGAGACATTAATTTCGAGGATGTTTGTGATGAGTCTTATAGTCATGACAGTGATGATGTAGTTGTTTTGGAGCCTGGTGTGGCACAAGGGTGATTGCACCATGACTGTTGGGTGATCATGTTTGTTGGCTTTAGAGTGTACAGTTTGGTTTTTTTTTTCATGGCTTCGTTTGCTTTTTAGTTGCAGGTAGTGATGGACACTGATGGAGAGCCTGTTGCTGGCGTGGAACAGCCTGCTGCTGTATCTTTGCCTGATTCCTATATTTCTTCTGCTGTTGAAGCTTCACATCCAGATCCGGTTGTGTTCTCGGCTGAGCCTGAGGCAGTTTTTTGTGCTCAAGAATTTGTTAATAGCATTATCCAGGTTGGAACTGAGGCGCATAGGATTGCGGCATCCTTGCGCTTGCTCAGGCGGCAGCTTAGAGGGTTTTATGCTTCAATCTAGAATGCTATTTCTGCTGTGGAGTAGGATCAATTGGGGGTACCTGTCTCTGAGTTACATGTGTTGCGCTCTCATATGAGCCTAGCTAGAGTCTTGCTCGTGCAAGAGATTCGCCAGCTGGATTAACTTATTAGGCATGCTCAGAGTGGCGCGCCTATGAACTGATCTGTTTACATCTTCTTGTTTCTGTTTTTGTGTGGCCTGACAGAACTGCTTATGCTTTTATAAATGAGAAACTTGTTTATTTTCTAAATGTGTTGTTCAATTTGTTGCAGCTTGGTCTTCATTGGCAGGTATGATCTTGACACGTGTTGAGATTTTTGCATGAGGCTGCTGTATAATCCGAGTTTGGGAATGGCTCTTTATTGAAATAATATGCTGATACTAACTTCTTTTGTTTCTTAGTGGGCTTCGGCCCCTAGGTATACTAGGGATCTCTCCTTTGAGATGCCTAGTATGCCTGGATGAGCGTGGGATCTTGTACTGGGGTTCGACTCCCCAGGCTCATCATTCTCTATTTTCAGTGCTTATTATTTTTGTTTGGCTGCTAATTGTGGAGCATCATATTTTTTCAATGGTTTAATAAAATGTTAGGGGTAAGTCAAAGATGGGGGGTTTGACCCCATCTCGACTTGCGTTTGAGGGCTCCAAATTCGCCCCATGGCATATGCTGTGGCATATGCCAGCATCCAATGGCCTAAAATAATTTTGCGACACCCAAAACGATAATACATTCAAAACGAAATGAGCTTCTATATGATTTTGTCAATGGTGGGGCAAAGAAGGGGGAATTTTTTTAAGGGGTTTTTTGGCGTAGGTTCAAGTAGAAGGCGTTGTCGTAATAAGAAGGCCTAGTCGGGCGAATTTAACATGGCGGATTTGGCCTACGCCTTCCTAATTCGATGTTCGGTTCACTGTTTTGGGTCCATACATGACTCCTCCTACTACATTGATGTTCGGTTCACCTGACAGGCATGTGCGATGCTACTTTGGCCTCGGGAAGATGGGGAGCTGCAATATAAATGAATGGAGGTCCTCATAGCATTATTTCGATGGCTTATGGCGCATCTCCAGCAGGTATGCAGTGACAAGATGTCCTTTACCTAGTCATGTTGTTTAGGAAGCTTGCAGGGGTTGTATCCAAGGGGACTCTCGATGCTTCGGGCAGGCCACCTAAGAATAGTACAATGGCTGAATGTAGGGGCCTGTGGCAGGGATTTTCACTGGTGGATGAGTCTAATTTCCACAAGAGCTCTTTCGTGGAAGGAGAGGATGTCGAGCTTCATGTTGTCGAAGAGCTGCTTGCTCCCAAGGAAGGCCCTCTGAAGATTGCAGCAGTGGGTATGGAGGCAGCCCAGGTATTCGAGGATAGGTTCTGGTAAGCAAGTGTTCAAGGGCAAGAAAGTCCAACTTAGGAAGAAGATGGCATCTCATGCTCCTCGCAATTGTGCAGCTCAAGCCCATGCGTCTGATCCATCGTGCTTGGATGTGAATGTTACTGTAAGTATAGGTGGGATGGATGTGTGGGAGGCTGTGTATGATAGAGTGTGTAGTTTCTTGGAGAGGGAGTGTGTGAGCGAGGTTGTGAGCTTGGAGAGAGGCTCCTCGCTTGATCATCTTCATGTGCAGTGTGTGTTCACGTTGTGCCTCATAACGCCCATGGCAGTGAATATGAGATTGAAGAAGCACCTTGGATAAAGAGTGGATAAAGATCTTATAGTTGATCCAACAAAGGGCATATGCTTAAGCACAAGGACAATCTAAAGGTTGATGCGCTAAAGTTTAACATGCAGATCAGGGTTAGAAAGATCATCCAATATTGTCAATCATCAGCATAAGCATGCAGATTGCATATAGATACTTTAACCTAGAAACTCATCAACGCACCGATCATCTTGTGCACAGCTTGAAAAACTAGACCATAGATATTCATTTAGCACACAGATAATCTTGTGCCCATGTGCAGCTTAAAATACTAGACCATAGATATTCATAGAGCTTAGACTGAGCCTGTTAATAAACAACATGAATCGCTGCAATCATAGATTTGTGTCTCTGCTGTTCCAGATGCTGAAGCCATAGTGTTTAAACCCTGGCTTAAGAAGCATTCAAAAGACAGCTAAATATTATCCAGCTTCACTATTAATTGAAGAGCAAGTGTCTTACAAGCAAATAGCTTAGTTTAACAACCACATGCTAGCGAGTAACTGCAAAGACATGCGCATTGATTGCCCAATTATTTAATATTCTGAGCGAATTTATACATTACCTAGAGAGGCAAAGAAATATACCAATAATTACTATAAATGCTATGGCAGATAAGCAAGGCACATAGCCAATATAATTGTAGAACCCTTGTTTATTGTGAAGAAAATAGCAAGCAAAAATAACTTAAGCAGACCTGGTCGAATTCCTTATGTCTGCTAAAATGTCGTCAGTATTGCATGTTCATTTGAGAGTCTTGTAAATCCAATGTATTGCTAGTTGCATGCTCAAGACTACTGCATTCAGTACACTCTTCAGCCTCTGGATTATTAACGGCATGTAATATTGCATCATCTGCAACTTTATGTTGCCAATTTTCTTGAGCTAAGTCCTGACAATGTTCAGGTTCAAAAATTCTGCAGCATAAGAGAAAGCAATCAATCAGTTATACAGGCCATATGCTCAACATATAAATATCCTAATCAGGGTTCTACAATATCTATTACTTAGATCGGAGAGCCTGTGGCGCATTTAAATCTCTGAAAACCTAATCCCTTATGCAATCGCAGCCATACCTTTCCTCCATGGTCACGAATCCGCAGTGTGCCAAATGTAAGTTATCTCGATCATAATTTGTACATTGGAGGTATTTCAAGAGATGTAAGAGGTTTAGGGTTACCAAATATCTCATCCATGAAGATCAATCATACTTAAAGAGGTTGTTGAAAGCTCATACTTTTTGTTTTTGAAAAGATATCAACGTATTGCATTATAGACTAGACCAATAGAATGGATGTTCATCTCTTAACAATTGTATTGCAGGCTTTGGATTCAGCTTCAGCTATACACAAGGAGGACAAAGAAGTTTATAACATAAAGGAAGCGGGTGGAGGATGAGGGCAATATGGAAGAAGCCTATCACAAGGTATGTGGTTGAAGTTGCAGCCTGCAATTAGATCCTAGACTATTGTTAAGATCTCGAAAACAAACCAGAGGATAGGTGAATCTATGGTATCCAAGCTTTCTTAGAAAAAAGACTTTTGTTGTGTGAAAAAAAGGCCAAAATCTCATAGGACTTTTAAAATTCATGGAGATCATAGAGAGATGGTTAATTTGGTGCCTGCGATATTGATGCTTATTCTTAAAAGGCGTTAAACTAATGGTATTTTATATGCTTTATAGGTTTAAAATGACGATGCATATCTGATGCTCAATGAGTTTGGGTTTGTTATTTTATTGATGCTTATTCTTAAGAGGCGTTTAACTAATGGTATTCTAAATGCTTTATAGGGTAAAAATAACGATGCATATCTGATGCTCAATGAGTTTGAGTCTGTTATTATGCTAAATATTCTAAACGAGGTACACCCTGGACTACCTTAGTCGTTGGATCTGTCGACCCTACGGCCCATACTGTGTGTTGGAGCCTCTGGGCACCTCTCGTTTCGCTTATAGTGATTTATGATTGGGGGTGCCTATGATTTTGAAATATGAAATACGCGTTCGCCTAAGGTTTCTACCAAAATAACTCAAAGTCCTAATAAGACTATTTTGACCAATTTAACCAGTGAGCTAACATGATTTTTTTTATCTTAAATTTATGGATTTTTTTATAACAATTCATTCATTTTAGGGATATGGTCCATGTTTTCAATAATTGTCATTTTTACATCTATATCAAATCCCCTTGGAACCCCCTGTTATTGTGCTAAATATTCTAAACGAGGTGCACCCTGGACTACCATAGTCGTCGGATCTGTCGACCCTACAGCCCATACAGCATGTTGGAGCCTCTAGGCACCTCTCGTTTCGCTTATGGTCATTTATGATCGGGGGCGCCTATGATTTTGAAATATGAAACATGCGTTCACCTAAGGTTTTGATGGAATATCGAGTCTCTATACGACTTCGTCTAAGATTTTAGAATATGAAATAGGGGGGCTTGAATCTCTACCAAAATAACTCAAAGTCCTAATAAGACTACTTTGACCAATTTAACCAGTGAGCTAACATGATTTTTTTTATCTTAAATTTATGTTTTTTTTTTTATAACAACTCATTTATTTTAGGGATATGGTCTATGGTTTTAAGAATTGTCATTTTTACATCTATATCAAATCCCCTTGGAACCCCCTGTTATTGTGATAAATATTCTAAACGAGATGCACCATGGACTACCACAGTCGTCGAATCTGTCGATCCCACACAAGATCTCGCATGTTGGAGCCTCTTGGCACCTCTCTTTTCGCTTATTTTGAAATATGAAATATGCGTTCGTTTAAGGTTTTGATGGAATATCGAGTCTCTATACGACTTCGTCTAAGGTTTTAGAATATGAAATACGGGGGCTCGAACCTCTACCGAGATAACTCGTAGTCCTAATAAGACTATTTTGACCAATTTAATCAGTGAGCCAACATGATTAGGGATATGGTCTATGGTTTTAAGAATTGTCATTTTTATATCCATATCAAATCCCCTTGGAACCAATCAGTGAGCCAACATGATTATTTTTTATCTTAAATTTATAATTTTTTTTTATAACAACTCATTCATTTTGGGGATATGGTCTATGGTTTTAAGAATTGTCCTTTTTACATCCACATCAAATCCCCCTGGAACCCCTTATTATTCTGCTAGATATTCTAAACGAGGTGCACCCTGGACTACCACAGCCGTCGGATCTGTCGATCCTATGGCCCATACTATATATTGGAGCCTCTGGGCACCTCTCGTTTCGCTTATGATCATTTATGATTTTGAAATATGAAATACGTGTTCGCCTAAGGTTTTGTTGGAATATCGAGTCTCTATACGACTTCATCTAAGGTTTTAGAATATGAAGTACGAGGGCTCGAACTTCTACTAAAATAACTCAAAGTCCTAATAAGACTACTTTGACCAATTTAACCAGTGAGCTAACATCATCAATTTTTATCTTAAATTTATATTTTTTTTATAACAACTCATTTATTGGTGCACCCTGGACTACCACAATCGTCGGATCCGTCGATCCTACGGCCCATACTGTATGTTGGAGCCTCTGGGCACCTCTCGTTTTGCTTATGGTCATTTATGATTGGGGCGCCTATGATTTTGAAATTTGAAATATGCGTTCGCCTAAGGTTTTGATGGAATATCGAGTCTCTATACGACTTTGTCTAAGGTTTTAGAATATGAAATACAGGGGCTCGAACCTCTGGGGAACCTCTATCAAGATAACTCATAGTCCTAATAAGGCTATTTTGACCAATTTAATCAGTGAGCCAACATGATTATTTTTTATCTTAAATTTATGTTTTTTTTTTTTATATAACAACTCATTTATTTTAGGGATATGGTCTATGGTTTTAAGAATTGTCATTTTTACATCCATATCAAATCCCCTTGGAACCCCCTGTTATTGTGCTAAATATTCTAAATGAGATGCACCATGGACTACCACAGTCGTCGAATCTGTCGATCCTATGGCGCATACTGCATGTTGGAGCCTCTGGGCACCTCTCTTTTCGCTTATGGTCATTTATGATTGGGGGCGCCTATGATTTTGAAATGTGAAATATGCGTTCGTTTAAGGTTTCGATGGAATATCGAGTCTCTATACGACTTCGTCTAAGGTTTTAGACTACCAAGATAACTCATAGTCCTAATAAGGGTCATTTCCCACTTGCCATTAAGTTAAGTTAAATAGGGCAAATAACTGGAGCTTGCTTTCCCACTGTCCCTTAAGTTAATATCAGTTAAGTTAATTCCAGTTAATTTTTAACTGTTCATTAACTTAATGGAGCATCCTTCTCACTAGAAAAAGTTAAGTTATTTTTTTAACCAAATTTAAAAATATTTAACCAACTAGTGCAAAAGTTAAGTGACCTAAGCAAGGTCCACTTAACTTCTAACTTTTTGGTTAAGCATTAAGCTAACTTAACTACGAGTGAGAAACGGTTCCAGTTAGGTTAGGCTCTTAAATTGTAATTTTAACAAGGATGCCAACTAGTTGACCAAGTGTCTTATTAGTTTGATAGATTGAATAAAAAACATTGAAATAGGAGGTGGATTTTAAGAATTTTACGATTGATTATTTGGGTCACGTAGTACTTGACTAGAAAGTATTACAATGGAGAGAGTTGATTACAAGTCAATTGATTGGCGAGAAAGCGTCTAAGTTAACCAAAAGTCAACTCATTGACTAGAGAGTCAACCACTTTACTAGATTTTACTAGGTAGTCAAACAATTCACAAAAATAGTAACTTGACCAAAAAAAGTCATATCCTCCGTTTCACTTAACTGTATCTCTTAACTGAAGTGAGAAACGAACAGATTTATCTCTAACCTAACAAATCTTCTTAACTACTAGTGTGAAGCGCAAGCTTATTATAAAGGTTAGGTTAAGTTGATTTCATGAGCTTAACCTAAGTGGTCCATAATTGGTATAGTGAAAATGCATATCTTCACAATCCTTTTAAGTTAGTCTTAACTTAATGACTTTAATGGGAAATCACAATCTACTTTCCATTAAGTTAAGAGATAACCAACCTGGTTAAGTTAACCAAACCTAATTGCAAGTGGGAAACTACCCTAAGACTATTTTGACCAATTTAATCAGTGAGCCAACATGATTATTTTTTATCTTAAATTTATTTTTTTTTGTATAACAACTCATTCATTTTAGGGATATGGTCTATGGTTTTAAGAATTGTCATTTTTACATCCATATCAAATCCCCTTGGAACCCTCCTAATAAGACTATTTTGACCAATTTAATCAGTGAGCCAACATAATTATTTTTTATCTTAAATTTATGATATTTTTTATAACAACTCACATTTTGGGGATAGGGTCTATGATTTTAAGAATTGTCATTTTTACATCCATATCAAATCCCCCTGGAACCCCTTGTTATTCTACTAGGTATTCTAAACGAGGTGCACCCTGGACTACCACAGCTGTCGGATCTGTCGATCCTATGGCCCATACTATATATTGGAGCCTCTGGGCACCTCTCGTTTTGCTTATGATCATTTATGATTTTGAAATATGAAATACGCGTTCGCCTAAGGTTTTGTTGGAATATCGAGTCTCTATACGACTTCATCTAAGGTTTTAGAATATGAAGTACGAGGGCTCGAACTTCTACTAAAATAACTCAAAGTCCTAATAAGACTACTTTGACCAATTTAACCAGTGAGCTAACATCATCAATTTTTATCTTAAATTTATGTTTTTTTTATAACAACTCATTCATTGGTGCACCCTGGACTACCACAATCGTCGGATCCATCGATCCTACGGCCCATACTGTATGTTGGAGCCTCTGGGCACCTCTCGTTTTGCTTATGGTCATTTATGATTGGGGGGGCCTATGATTTTGAAATTTGAAATATGCGTTCGCCTAAGGTTTTGATGGAATATCGAGTCTCTATACGACTTTGTCTAAGGTTTTAGAATATGAAATACAGGGGCTCGAACCTCTACCAAGATAACTCATAGTCCTAATAAGGCTATTTTGACCAATTTAATCGGTGAGCCAACATGATTATTTTTTATCTTAAATTTATATTTTTTTTTTATAACAACTCATTTATTTAAGGGATATAGTCTATGGTTTTAAGGGTTGTCATTTTTACATCCATATCAAATCCCCTTGGAACCCCCTGTTATTGTGCTAGATATTTTAAATGAGGTGCACCCTAGACTACCACAGTCATCGGATCTGTCGATCCTACGGCCCATATTGTATGTTGGAGCCTTTGGGCACCTCTCGCTTCGCTTATGATCATTTATGATTGGGGACGCCTATGATTTTGAAATATGAAATACGCATTCGCCTATGGTTTTGATGGAATATCGAGTCTCTATACGGCTTCGTCTAAGGTTTTAGAATATGAAATGCGGAGGCTCGGGCTTCTACCAAAATAACTCAATGTCCTAATAAAACTACTTTGACCAATTTAACCAGTGAGCTAACATCATCAATTTTTATTTAAATTTATGTTTTTTTATAATAACGCATTCAATGGTGCATCCTGTACTACCACAGTCATCAGATCTGTCAATCCTATGGCCCATACTGTATGTTGGAGCCTCTGGGCACCTCTCGTTTCGCTTATCGTCATTTATGATTGGGGGCGCCTATGATTTTGAAATATGAAAATACGTGTCCGCCTAAGGTTTTGATGGAATATCGAGTCTCTATACAACTTCGTCTAAGGTTTTAGAACATGAAATACGGGGGCTCGAACCTCTACCGAAATAACTCAAAGTCCTAATGATTGGGGGCGCCTATGATATTGAAATATGAAATACGGCGTTAAGCCCTACGGTTTTGATGGAATATCGAGTCTTTATACGACTTCGTCTAAGGTCTTAGAATATGAAATATGGGGGCTCGAACCTCTACTGAAATAACTCAAAATCCTAATAAGACTACCTTGACCAATTTAACCAGTGAGCTAACATGATTATTTTTTATTTTAAATTTACATTTTTTCTATAACAACTCATTCATTTTAGGAATATGGTCTATGGTTTTAAGAATTGTCATTTTTACATCCATATCAAATCCCTGGAATCCCCCTATTATTGTGCTAGATATTTGGTGTGAAGTACAATTTGTTTGAATTAGTAAGGTTATCTCCGATTCTTGATTGTAAGCTACCGAAACCTTTATCTCTACATGTTGAACTGATGTTATAAGCTTTAAGCTTAAAGCTCGGTAGTATTAGCAATAAGATGCTTAAGCATTTTGACTTGACTTTCAAGCTTAAGCAATCAAGCCCCTATTGAGGTTGTATTTTGGATTCATCCAATAAACTTTTTGTATGTGTAACACTCTTTTACATGTAAAATGTATCTATCTTTATATGACTTCTTGTGGTATGAGCACATGTCTTCTATTGAATGCATTAGCATGAGCTCTGGTAATATGAAAGCTCAAATCTTACTAAACTCTTCCACATTTTCCGTAAATTGTCAAATGAACATGGGTGAATGCTTGTATAAATTAAAACAATTACACTTGCCTCATGTTATATCTAACCAATAACATAAGGGCAATCCATAGTGTCTCGTGCACTTGTTTCTACACATCCTTTACACAATCGTATTTCATGCCTCTTCTATTTGAGCATTATTCTTTCGCCGTATTTCTACGTGAACGAAGGTGTAAAGTATGTCTATTTTCTGACCAAACAGTATGGCAGTTACCCAGATTTGAAACTCGCGCTTTAGTTTATATTGCTCGCCTGTAATTGGGCCTTCTGAATTTCCATTGCCGCCTCAAGAATGGCATCGAGTTCTACCCTGAAACGCTCAATCTCGGCATTTTTAGCTTCCATGGCTAATTGCCATTTCCTTTCCGCCATGTCTTGCTCAATAGAGCACCGTCTCTTTGTTTCTTCTAAGACATCTTGCCACTGCCCTTCCCTTTCTTTCTGGGTTATTTCCATCTCCTCAACTTTATCCTTCAGCATCTGAATAAGAAAACCGTAAGTAAAGTTTCTAGTGCAAACTAGAAAGATGTTTGGCCATACTTGTAGCATACGGGGAAATTTTTTCTTGTCCTTGTGCATATCGTTTAATTCTTCAAGGTCGTTTATCCTGCAAAATGCAATTTTTGATAAGTTTCTACTTTCTTCACATAGAGCAGTGCCCTACTACACTTGAAAGCAAACTTCCAATGTCAAATAGGTATAACATCATAAGGAATAATTATCACCTTTTCTCCAATACTTTCTTATCCTGACATGAGTTTTCAAACTGCTTCTTCCAGTATCTTTCCATTTGCTCGTTCCTTGCACATGTCCCTATTTAAAATAACTTAAAATATTTTATTACTCAAAAAGACTAATGGGTTATGTAAATAATGCTTCCTTCAGATTCCAAACATAATGATCCTGTGAATAAACAAGTCCATAAGCTTCAATGTCACTAGCTTTCACTTCAAAACATCTGGAGGAGAGTTTAATGATGGAAGGAACAAAGCAATTTCCAATCCTTGGCTAACATTTTTAAAGATGGTCACATTGCAAAAAGAAGGCTCCAAGGACTTTGTGTCACGTCACTATGGAAATAATCAGAAAGAAGTTACAGCTTTTATCACAAGCCTAAGGTGTCCATACTGGGCATTTTCAATATTCAAGGGTAATTCTGTGCATAAACAAACATATCCTTAATGCTCCCCTTGCAACATCAAGTGCTTGCCTACTTTCCTGAGCATGGATCATGATAAACTTGGATTAAGAACCAACTAAGAATCTCCTCCATAAGCAAGCACATGCTTAATGCTCTCCCTTGCAGGCCAAGTATTTTGCCTACTTTCATGAGCATGGATCATGACAAGCTTGGACAAATAACTATCTCCCTGCTAGAAATTTACCAAGCTACAGCGTACATTATTATTTATCTATCTTCTTAAGCAATAAAAATCTCAAATCTGACCATGTGAGGTATACTCTGAAATTTCATTTGCAGTTTTGCGTGTTTCCAACTTCTTTCCACATTCATCTGAGACTTGCTTAACGGCCTCACAGCAGACTTTTCTAAGAACACTTTGATTGAGGTTAGACCCGTCAAAACTTCTACAAAGTTCTTCCACCTGAAAATCTAGCATTAGAGCCTGGGAATGACAAACTTCATCTTGTACTAAATGATTATGTAACAGAAATATTTCCCATGACCTTTGTTGGAAATGATAATTATTATGCATGTGATGTAGTATGGATGCTGTTAACCTTTCTAGAACAAATATTCCCATGCTACTTGAAAGCATCGGAAATGTCCAGGAAGAAAATTGAGCAAGTGGCCACCGTGAGCCCGTTTGCTTGCCGAGTGGAGTGCTCTAAATGTGTGGACAAAGACAGTGGGTGCAAAATTGGTGCAGCTCTTAGTATCATTATTTGTTCAAATCAAACATTAAAAGAGTCCCAATCATTAGTATAAAATTAGTACAGAACAATGAGCGGGTGGAAGGTAAAAACAATGAAGGTTTCTACTGCCTTAGAGAAAACGAGTAGAAATGGTATTGAGTATCTTACTACTCTATTAATATCATCTCGGAGAAGAGACCCGCAATCTTTGTCAAAGTCACATACTGCTCCGTCAAAACCAACATTCCCAACTCTTGCAGTTTCTGAATAATGCACATCCCTTTTATTGACAGGAGGCCGCTGGCTGATGTTTTCACAACTGTCAGCCTGGACAGACCTGTCCTCATGTGGAACGTCACATCTTGTACCTGCAAAATGACAAATTGACTGGATATTAGCTTCTAATGCAATTGATGTGCACATAAGGAGATAATCACCATTGAACATATGCAGAAAAATGTAGATTTTAAATGTTAGAGACTGCGATGGATGATGTGATGTTGCCATCTTAGTATTGTGCTACCAGCCATGATGCAATTAACCACCCCAGATAGGACTAGTGAGTAGTATTCTCTACAGTTTTCATATGATGCGTGCATGCTACATAATTGCTTCCATAGCCATCTGCAGCACGAGAATAATGCAAAGATTATAAAAGATTCCTTTAGGTTAGTTTCCACCTGAAGTACATTTTAACGTCCCAACGTTAACTGCATTGCATTTTTAATAAAAGAAGAATAAAAGTATTATAAAGACCACCTTTTGCAGTGTCAATTAAGGCTAGTTTATTTTGAAGGGATCTTATGGTTGCATCTCTGCAGTTAATGATGTCCTCCAATGTTGATATCTGTTCTTTTGCATGCTTCAGCTCTTTTACCTGCGCAAGAAATCCCCTCACACTGAACATAACGATTTTATTTGGCCAAAAGAAGCATAGGATGCTCACCTTGGATGCTCCTTGGCTACTTCCAGAAGCACATCGCCCATGAGGTATTTTATTTGAATTTTCTTTGCCAGATGCCTCCAGCTTCTTATTCAAGTCCTTTATTTTTGTGATATAAAAAGATCTAATATCTTGTATCTGTCACACATACAAAAACAAAATCTTGGCATGCAAATTGGGAGATTATGCAGACTAAACTTTAGCTTGAACACAGGCTGACAAGCATCGGCAGTTCCATTCACTACAAAATTACCTTGGGAGTACACCATGCTAACATGTCTTGAATGATCTACATCCGTTTGCTACTTGTATCATTGCCAAGAAGATGCATACTATAGGCAATAACCTCATAAGCAGAATCATGCAACAAACAACAAAACAATATACATATTTAGCCATGAATAAAACCATTCTTTGGATTCTCTGCTACCTGCTTATCCATATCTTTACTCAGCTTCTTGGAAGGATGTTTCTGGTTTCTTACAGAAGATGATGTCCTAGCACAGGAGACTGCCCCGAGATCTTTTCCCCCCAACTGGGAGTGATCCTGTCAACATTGATATGTCATTTTATATCATTAGGCTTTTCCAGAAGAAACCCTTACCCTATAAGAACTTTCTAAGTATGCCAACCACTTCCAACACACTTACCAATCAATAATTATACGTCCTTGACAGAATGATATTTTAGAAATTTGCAAGAGCATGGCATGCACCAGAGAAGATGAATATTTTACAAAATTAATATGATTATTAGGATGATGGCCGAAGAAAATACTTGTCCAAAATCTGTTGACATTTCTTTTCCATCATCAATACTATTTTTTCCAGACCGAACGTTATGTTCAATCATTGAGAGTGACCTTGTATCCAACTGCGCTTTAAGATCAGAGATTAAATCAGCCTGCATAAAATAGACAATGGTGTTAAAGATAAATATGAACTGTGCATGAAAAATCACCCACTTTGAAAGGTTATACCCAAGAAGACTGGAAAGGGTCATAATTAACGCTTCAAATATTTTCACAAACGTCTAGGTGAAGTCTGATTCAAACATTCCTAACAGGAGATTACATGAATAACAGGTATCATTCCCTTAGTCCTATATGGGATGCCAAAATCAAGCAGACACAAAGAAGATGACATTTACAATTCTGCCAATTAAGGGTCCATTGTTTGACGTGGACCATGTCACTTATTCTTGCCTGTAGCATTGCTTACTTACCTGAACAATGCAGCCAGCAAACAAATAAACCTCGATCATTGTTAACACCTTAAGCTTTCACAGAATGAGCTACATAATTGACATGATCCACCCATTCGTAACATCATCTACCATATAGTTTTGTGTTTTCCACGGTTCTAAGGAAAACATACCTGTTCAACAATGGTTTGCTGCAATTTGCACAGAAGTTCGTGGTTATCATTATGCTTATCTTCTGTCTGATTTGCGGTATCACGTGGTACTGGCTTGCTAGCCATTTGTTCCCTTCTCTTTGCTTCTGCAGATTCTATGTCTGCCAGCCTTCTTTCCAACTCCATATTTGCCTCTTGCAACTGTACAGGCAAAAGGGTGTAGATGATTAGTAATTCGTGATTAATCGAGTGCAACTATGTCATTGTCAGTCATGCTTGTGCAAGCCCTTAAACAAATGTTCAAAATAAAAGATCCATACTATTGCTATGAATAGGACCTTAAAACAGAATTGTGATAAACCAGACTACATAACAATATTAAATAGCCTGTACATTGATCTACAGAAAGACAATACTCATTGATCTACTGAAAGACAAACATTGATGTACAAATCATTAGTTGACACATTACATAGCTTTGTGAATAACAACAGACGTAGGCTGCATTGTTGGCAAAACTATCTATGTGGAAAGGCGGTTAAACGCTGTTGAAAGAACCTTAGCAATTTCAAGCTTCAAATGCAACTCTTTAGCCTGTGAACTTTGATGTGCAGATCGTTGAGTAATATTGTCTGGCAGGATTCCATGATTCTGACTTTGCCTTGCAGACAACTGTAGATTTGCTAATTGTGCTGCAAGAAAAGCATTTTCCTCTGCCATTAGACGTGCTTTCTCCTTCGCCTCAACCTGGATTTCTTTCATTTTCTCCATCGCCCTCTCGTTTTCAAGCTGCAAAAACAAGAGAATTGTTAGAAATCCTATAAATGCCTCTTAAGACCCGACATTTGGGATTTTGACAGAAAACATAACGATGATAAATGAGCCTGAGTTTTCAGAATTATGGCACAGTGCCAATGTGTACAGAGTGTAGCTTCACCTGGAAGGAACTGTTCTCAGCTTTGCAGCTTTTGGCATAAAGACAACTCAGAAGAATTGAACTTCTAGGCGCCCTTTCTTAGATGTCCCTTTCTATTTCTTTTGATTTCAAACTATGAAAAGCTGCTTTAATCTCCATGTTCTTCTGGGTACAGCATTCAGAAGGCTGCTGGAATTTATGTGCTTACAAAGCTGTGCAGCCATATCCAGCATAAAGAAATCAGAGTGGAGTCAGAAATTGAAGATGCAATGCAGCTATGGGAATCACCAGGCTCTCAGAGGAATGGAAGTTGATGCGATTATAGCAGCTCACACCATTTAGCAGCAATTTGCAATTCCTTCAGGCTTACTTCTAAACCATGAACTGGATGAAAGATGGATGCTCGATCCAGCATCCCGTACACTAAGTTTCTTTCCTAAAAAACTACACGTCCAAATTTATGGGCTCCATGAATTTAATTCGGTACTTGTTTTGCTTTCGTAGAGCAATATGAAAGCTCCAAAAATTGACTTATCTATGAACAAACAAAAATTCTATATTTAATTTGATACTTACTTTGGAATGAAGATCCAAAAGAGTTCTATGTGTTTAGTTTGATATTTTGATTACCAAAGCAATATGAAAGGCTCAAAATGAACACCATTGTGTTTGAGAACCTCTAAATGGAGCTTTTTGCTCCAATGTACTTAACTATTTAAAATGAAATGAAAGTTCAGAATGCAAACTGACTTTACTTGATAACCTCTAATTAGAGCTTCTTGTTCAAGTATTTCTTGGCGCAGTTTTTTAATTTCTTCTTTTGTTAAAAGCACTTTTTCTTCGCCACGGGTAATACGTTTTTGGGGGGTTTCCTCCTCAAGCTCCTAATTGACATTTAGCAAATTAGCAAATAGACAACCATAATACATTGCATGTTCAACTCCATGGTGATCAAACCTGCAGACGGATAGACAAAGAATACTTTTCTTTCTGTATTTCACGAAGTTTTTCCTCCCACATCTCCTGCCTCTGAGTTAGCTGTTTCTCGAATTCTTGCCGTTGTTCCATTAATCTCTGAGCTGCTACTTGCCTCTGGTGCTTTTCCTCTGATAATTGGGATTTCAGGTCTTCCAACTGCATGTATCAAATTATTTACAATAACATGACTACTCATTAACCTAGAATATGAAAGATGTAAAACATCAAATCTAGCTTGTAGGGCTCTCAATAATATAAAGCAATGTCTTTCTCCCTCTCCTTTTCTTATGTTTCCATCTATACTTTCTCGAACTTCATTAAATGTTAGCCATGGCTGAGTCTGTGGGTTGTGCTAATAGGTCTGCATCTCAAAACTTTTCTGCAGATAACAAGAAGTTTGTGCTTATCTATAACCATCTGCCTTTCCATTGGCTTATGCAAGGAGGCTCCACTGTGAACTTACGCCATTTCCTTACACAAAGGCCTGTTACACATAAATATAATCGAGTTTAACAATGACATGATTGGAAACAAAATGCAAACAACACCTTTCGTTGAAGACTTGTTACTGTTTGTGAAGAAGGTTTTAAAGCTCCATCTGGCATTGAACAGCTAGCCACTTTTTGGGTAAGCTCCACAAAACGAGCCTCCACTGTCTTTTGACAAATTGCATCACTGAGTTCTGTCCCAGCATAACGTACTTCTTCTATGGCCGCGTGTACCTATGACAAACAAGATTCCAACCGCTGATTAAGCATGATGATGTCTGCTCTCTGCTATGGAACTTGTTTGGGCATTCATTCACCTTATCTGCAGATTGGTAAAGTTGAGTGCCCTTTCCCGCTGCTTCTTCATTGTAACTGTTGTTCCACCTATGAGGGACATGATGTCAGTTGCCTGGACAATAAGTGAAGACTGGGAACTGCACCTCCTTGGATAGTTGGGCCAAACGTAACAAATGGCTTTTAAGCATTCCCTCTCATATGAAACCTTCTTCCCCCAGGCCCAGGTTTAAGTTTTTCAGTCTCTATTTACTTCAGACTTTTACTATATGGACTTGAGAAAAGCATAACTTTCCCACACAAGCAAAATATTTACTCTCAATCTGAATAAATCTGATATAACCATACATTTCGATAACTCTTTCGCCTTCTTCAGCTTCTGAATCCGTTGGTGGATCAAGCCATTTACATAAGTCATTTTCAGGCTGTACTGGATCTGCAATTACAAACAATAAAAGATTGGATTGCTCGCTCGTCAAACAAGAAATGCTAAAAGTTGAGCTTTACTTCAATTACATGCTTCCATGCAGGCCTAAATGTTATGTCTTAGTCTGATTAGTAATTGCCTCGTTCAAGGCCAACCAACCTTGGCACACTCTAACTCTAAAGTAGCCAATTGACCCGGCCCCAGGTTGTTTTCTCACATGCAAAAAGGGAACCACATTTTATAAAAGCAGCGAGGCCTTAATACCTGCAGCCATAATCTGGGCTCCATTGTGCACACCACGAGCAAATCCAAATCCGATGGAATTTCTGCCAGAAGTAAAACAATACAAGGAAATTAACATCTACAATCAGAACAAAAATTTCGAGCAGAAATAGAAAGACCTGTATAATGGCCGGTCTCTCAAGACCGGGGTACCAGAGGGTTCGGGCGATTGTATGCTAGATGGGCTGGATGGCTGGAGAAAAAAAAAAGCAGGAAATGGGTTGGAGAATCCAAGGCAAGGATTATATCCAAAGTTTAATACAACCTACCACATCAATGTGCAAGTCCGGCAATACGGAAGCCATGGCGCCAAGAGTCCACAACATCAAGAAATCAAATTTGTGAAGATTTTGTGCCTAAGGGCCTTTTCCCTCCGTTTGATCATTGCTTTCTTTCATGGGAATATCCAGACCGTGTGAATTTTTTTAATAAGGGTTAAAGTAGGGTTAATACTTTATTGGCTTCGCATGGCGTTTTGAGGATGAACCTAAATTTGCTAATGTGGATTGTAGGGGATTAATGTGTCCGAAATTAGGAATGGTATAGTTATAACATAAGATTTCCAAATGGCTGTATTCGTATGTGTATGTTGCTGATGATGGCAACTGGGATTCCCAACCCTAGAATCTTGGGCGGGCATATTGGAGTTCCGGATTGCTGGTTGGGCGCAAGTGGTGGTTTCTCCTTGGGCTTCTGCAGGGATGGCGGAGCTTCGGGTGATGTGTCGGCTTTGTGGTTTGTTTCCTTATTTGTTTGGGTGGATAAGCTGGGGTCGCGGGCATTGGCGGGGAGCGGAGGTGCAGTGTTGAAGAAGACAGAGGTAAGATTTTTGTTTCTGTGGCATTGTTTTTATCTGCTATGTCGTTGAAGAGGGCAGCCAGAAAGGCTCAGAGTGGTCGTTCCTCTGGCCCTGCTTCTGTGAGCCATGTGTTGAATTCCAATTCCGGAGAGAGGGGCCAGGATTTCTTTGCTGATCAGGATTGGAACCTGATAGACGTGAGTGTCACCCTAGGTTTGTCTGGGCAGGATGTCCCTGTGAGTTTCTATGATGGCCTTGTGGGATTTTGTGATAGGAGGTGTGTTGCCGGAGCTGTAGCCATGGAAAGGGGTGCTACTGTAGACCATTTGCACTGTCAGGCTGTCTTCAGAGGCCGGTTTAAAACCCCTAGGGCCATGAATGATGCCATAAAGAAGGAATTTAACTGGGCTTGTAAGCCTCCTGGTGTGATCCTGGTCTGTAAAACCTTGAAGAATACCCGCCTTCACTGTTTTGAAGGTATGATTAGTTATTGTATGAAAGATTTTGGAAAGGTTCACTATGTCTGCCACCTTCATAATATCAGTGAGGATGCCATCGAGAAAGGTAAGGATTTATATTTAAGATGGGGAGCTGGTGATACCAAAAACTTAGTTGTTCTTGATAATAAGAATTTGCTGAATCGTGCTGCCCATTATGTTAACTATCATGGCAACCGTAAGATGACTGCTAGCCTCCTGTTTACATTGGCCAGAATGATCCGTTCTGGTAAGTTTACACTATCTAGTTCTTGGATTATCCCTTCCAATACTGCCCACATTAATGAGCACCGTGTCCGGGCTGCATGGAGGGTGCTGCTAAATCCTTCTCAGTGCATGCCCTCCGACATGAGAACTATTTTGTTTGGGTTGCCTGTTGGGTTCGTACCTGTAGAGCGAAATGGGCCTGGGAGGAGAAGGTATTGGGATGATACCATCCCTGAGAATGAGCGAGACATTAATTTCGAGGATGCATGACTGTTGGGTGATCATGTTTGTTGGCTTTAGAGTGTACAGTTTGGTTTTTTTTTCATGGCTTCGTTTGCTTTTTAGTTGCAGGTAGTGATGGACACTGATGGAGAGCCTGTTGCTGGCGTGGAACAGCCTGCTGCTGTATCTTTGCCTGATTCTTATATTTCTTCTGCTGTTGAAGCTTGACATCCAGATCCGGTTGTGTTCTCGGCTGAGCCTGAGGCAGTTTTTTGTGCTCAAGAATTTGTTAATAGCATTATCCAGGTTGGAACTGAGGCGCATAGGATTGCGGCATCCTTGCGCTTGCTCAGGCGGCAGCTTAGAGGGTTTTATGCTTCAATCTAGAATGCTATTTCTGCTGTGGAGTAGGATCAATTGGGGGTACCTGTCTCTGAGTTACATGTGTTGCGCTCTCATATGAGCCTAGCTAGAGTCTTGCTCGTGCAAGAGATTCGCCAGCTGGATTAACTTATTAGGCATGCTTTCGAGTGGGCGCCTATGAACCGATCTGTTTACATCTTCTTGTTTTTCGTTTTTTGTGTGGCCCATGTAGGCGCTTATGCTTTTATAAATGAAAAACTTGTTTATTTTCTAAATGTGTTGTTCAATTTGTTGCAGCTTGGTCTTCATTGGCAGGTATGATCTTGACACGTGTTGAGATTTTTGCATGAGGCTGCTGTATAATCCGAGTTTGGGAATGGCTCTTTATTGAAATAATATGCTGATACTAACTTCTTTTGTTTCTTAGTGGGCTTCGGCCCCTAGGTATACTAGGGATCTCTCCTTTGAGATGCCTAGTATGCCTGGATGAGCGTGGGATCTTGTACTGGGGTTCGACTCCCCAGGCTCATCATTCTCTATTTTCAGTGCTTATTATTTTTGTTTGGCTGCTAATTGTGGAGCATCATATTTTTTCAATGGTTTAATAAAATGTTAGGGGTAAGTCAAAGATGGGGGGTTTGACCCCATCTCGACTTGCGTTTGAGGGCTCCAAATTCGCCCCATGGCATATGCTGTGGCATATGCCAGCATCCAATGGCCTAAAATAATTTTGCGACACCCAAAACGATAATACATTCAAAACGAAATGAGCTTCTATATGATTTTGTCAATGGTGGGGCAAAGAAGGGGGAATTTTTTTAGGGGGTTTTTTGGCGTAGGTTCAAGTAGAAGGCGTTGTCGTAATAAGAAGGCCTAGCTGGGCGACGAACATGGCCGGATTTGGCCTACGCCTTCCTAATTCGATGTTCGGTTCACTGTTTTGGGTCCATACATGACTCCTCCTACTACATTGATGTTCGGTTCACCTGACAGGCATGTGCGATGCTACTTTGGCCTCGGGAAGATGGGGAGCTGCAATATAAATGAATGGAGGTCCTCATAGCATTATTTCGATGGCTTATGGCGCATCTCCAGCAGGTATGCAGTGACAAGATGTCCTTTACCTAGTCATGTTGTTTAGGAAGCTTGCAGGGGTTGTATCCAAGGGGACTCTCGATGCTTCGGGCAGGCCACCTAAGAATAGTACAATGGCTGAATGTAGGGGCCTGTGGCAGGGATTTTCACTGGTGGATGAGTCTAATTTCCACAAGAGCTCTTTCGTGGAAGGAGAGGATGTCGAGCTTCATGTTGTCGAAGAGCTGCTTGCTCCCAAGGAAGGCCCTCTGAAGATTGCAGCAGTGGGTATGGAGGCAGCCCAGGTATTCGAGGATAGGTTCTGGTAAGCAAGTGTTCAAGGGCAAGAAAGTCCAACTTAGGAAGAAGATGGCATCTCATGCTCCTCGCAATTGTGCAGCTCAAGCCCATGCGTCTGATCCATCGTGCTTGGATGTGAATGTTACTGTAAGTATAGGTGGGATGGATGTGTGGGAGGCTGTGTATGATAGAGTGTGCAGTTTCTTGGAGAGGGAGTGTGTGAGCGAGGTTGTGAGCTTGGAGAGAGGCTCCTCGCTTGATCATCTTCATGTGCAGTGTGTGTTCACGTTGTGCCTCATAACGCCCATGGCAGTGAATATGAGATTGAAGAAGCACCTTGGGTGGGACATCCAGCAGGTGCAATTATCTTATGCAACGCCCTCAAAGATACGAAGCTTCACTGCTACGAAGGCATGATTGGATACTGCCTTAAAGACATGGGAAAGATGCACCATAGGAATCTGATCAAAAGGGGGAAGAACTTGTATGCATTGTATGTCGCGGGAGAGATCAAGATGTGTGTCACTCTTGACGATCGAAACATCCTGCATAGGGCCTAACATTTTCAGATGTACCATGGATGAAGGCAGCTCACTACATCTCTTGTACCATACGTACATACATACGGAAGGGAGCGCCTCTCTCTATGAGGGTGTGATGTGTAAATTTGTGGTGCATTGATTTGGGGTATTTACAGGAATATCTTTGGATCCAATGGTCCAGAGTGTGCCATAAGGAGAGTGCCACAAGGAGTGTCGTATGTATACCTTAGACAAGTGAAGTCCACTATTGGTCCAAAGATTAGATCCAATACACATTCTTGCAAATGCTTTAGTCAAGACTGTGCCATCAATTTTCATTGCAAGTACAAGTGTACTGAGCCTCGACACCGTGCTTCTCGATCCATACTATTGTTCGAACATGAACCCGCACTACTGTTTGCACCAAGCATTCTCAACAGACACATTTGAAGTGACTTTTTGAATGCTTTATACATGAATCGTTGGTTTAATTAAATGAATAGAAGCTATTGAGTTGTCACATAATACTTAATCCAATAAGTACTCCAGATTGTATTTGAAACAGAATATCTTTAGGCCGAGGCTAGCTCTCAGTGTACACTGAAAGGAACTCTAAACTACTTGGAGTAGAAAATTCTACTCCATTGAACTCCAAAGTTGGTTTATATCTTCGCTTGTTATTTTCCTGAAAATATAACCTTGTCTCAAGTTGCTAACTTATAATGTGAGATCCTTATGTTGGTGAATCATTACATGCACTATATATTTCCAATATTTATTTATTTATTTATTTATTTATCCTTGCTCACTTTGGGCCTTGAGGCCATGGAGCACAAAAATACACACGGAATCACTGGAGTTTTAACAAAAGAGCTCGATGAGCATCTACTGCCTTTATGTATAATCCTAACTCATAGCTAGAAATTGAAAGCAATGAATGAAAATCAACTTCATGAATTTCTGATTGCTCCCTGATATCTCTATATGCTTCGCACTATAAGAAAACATGTGTTTCATCCTCAACCTGGCCCGAATCACATGTTCTACAAATTCGATCTTCAAGCGGTGTCTTTGACCATCGACCATTCTCAATTTCCAATCTGTGTGAGCTTGTCCTATAACGGGCAATGTGTGCTTCAGGGATGTCGGCATGTCTTCTGTTAGGTATGCTTGACTCTTGTATTCATCCATATGATTGATCTGAGTTCTATAATGAAGCAACCTGCTACCTTGATGCTGCCATAACCGTTCTAGTGCCAACCGTTCCAGCAAAATTCTCGCATCTGATTTACAATCCGGCCAGTTTCCATCGTGCAAACCCCATCTATCTGTCCATTTTGCGAAGTCTTGCATCCAACCTTGCTGTTCTGACATCTTCATTGCTTGAAAGGATGGACGTTCTGGTGATTGACCTCTGATCCTGTTCACAAAATTTACACTCCGAAACAATGCTTCTAATTCCAAAGGGAACATACCTGCTTCAACGAGCATGATTGCGTAGGGGGTCTGAACCTTTATGCCTAACACATTTCTCAGAAAGAGTTTCTGAACCGCTTCTATCCGATTCCACAGCTTAGCGGGGAGACTAGCCCCCCATATTGGAGCTCTGTATAAAGCATTGTTTGAACCAATGTTTTAAATAACATTTTCCTTAGATCCCAATCATACAGAGCAATCTTAGAGCATTTTGCAAGCATAGCATAGAGCGCCATTTTTTACATGATATGAGTTTCTACATAACACCAATTATGTATCCTAGCAACTGGGAAGAAATTTGTCTAAAGGCTTATGATCAAGTAATTATGTTCTTGATAAGTTTGACATCATGCATCCCTCAGTTAGTCCAGTTGAGTAGTGAATAAGTACTCAGCTCTTATTGTTGAGGTGTGTGACGTTCCAGGGGAATATACGCCATAAATACGTATATTCCTAGACCCGTCACCATACAAGTCTACATATGTAGCCTTGTATGCTTCAGAAAGTGGCAAACGGGTGCACATCTAAGTTAATTGTTTAACTTAGATAACCTTAGGATAAGGCCCATTTCCACATGTCCTTATCCTATTGGGCAACCGCCACACGGCCTCATCCTAGTGGTGCACCCCTACCTATATTAGCATAAACCCTAACCCTAGGCCTTTTCCCGGCCCTAGCACCCAGAGACTCATCTACACACTCGAAACCTCGTTTCGAGTATCGTTTGCTGTGGTATAGCTTGGTGCAGCAGCCCCTGAAGGGTGTGCATGATCGTAGAGGGAGCAAGCCGTCGAACCACGGTAAGGAGCATGGAGACGCCAGGAATGGGAGGAAGCGCTTCTGGAGCAGGTAGGTGGAGTAGAGTCATGGTAGTTCATCTGGGATTTAGCATTCCAGATAGGTTTGTAGCTTGTATCTAGAGTAGAGCTATCCTAGAACCCTTGATGAACATCTTGAACCCTAATCAAGGAACCCTAACTGTAAGTTAGAATTGAATTGAATTGATTTAATCACACCTTTAGACCCTCAGGTCCATGGCGAACCAAGTACAAAGAAATTATTTGTAAAAGAAACACATCTGTAGACAACACATCTCTTAGGCAAGATCTTCAACTTGCTCAAATAGATCCAATAACTGATTTCTCTCCTCCCAAAACTCGCGTATGTATCCTCCAAGATGCCGTGGGGACAATTGTAATAAAGTGTGGAAATTGGGCGCAGTTATACTGTGTTGCTCCCGCAGGTGGCGAAAAGAATCACATGTCAGCAAAGCATGATATTCATCCTCCACACCCCCAAAGCAGCATTTGCAGAACCGGAGCTCTCTGGGCACTTTTGGCCTTTCCATTCTGCCAATCTCTATTTGTAAATGATGCGAGCTTAATCGAAACTGCGAGATGAGCCGCCTTGTTTTGCCCCCTGGTAGCTCTTTCAAATAGTCTTGTTCTGTATATAGCAGCATGGGATTCACATCACTCCTGTAGAACTCCCGTTTCACGCCAATCTCCTCACCATCCCGTGGCCATAGCTTAAGTAGAGCCTGCTCAGTGACCAGTTCTCGCAGCCCAATTTCTGTATCCGGTAGAGAATCAAGATGTATGCCCCAACATTCAGCCCATTTTATTAGTTGTGTGTACCAACCATTTTCCTGTTTCTGAGACTCTAATAATGCTTGTACAGGTATCCTATTTACATCCATAATTTGAATCCGTTTCAAGTACGTTAGAGTTTGAAACAGAGCCTCCACCTCTAATGGGTACAAACTAGCCTCAGCCAGCAACATCTCGTATGGAGTCTGTGCCTTCGCCCCAAGCTCTTCGAGAAGATATCTCTTCTGGATTTGTTCTAATTCCTTCCACCTTGCCTGAGCTAGACCAGGCGCCCAAACCGGGCATGCATACAGAGCCACAGTTTGCACCATGACCTTGAACATCAATTTTCTGAGATGCCATTTTTTTTACCTGCGTTCTTCTCCAAAGACTCATTATACTATACAAAGCCCGATAGCTTCCAGCAACCCTCTTCCTAATTGCCTCATTCCAATGATAATTATCAGTAAACTCGATCCCAAGTTACTTGTATTGGTGCACTTGCTCCAGTGTATCACCACCCAGAGTCATTTCTATTTGTTCTCGTGACCCAACTACCATGATCTTGGTCTTATTCTTGTTTACTGACATCCCTATATGATTGCAGAAATTTTCCAGCCGGACCAACAGTGCTTGCAACCCTTCTTTTGTCCTTGATATCAGTAAAACATCATCTGCAAAGAGTAGCAATTGGATAAGGTATTCACCTACTTCAACCCCAGCCATTTCTGAAGCCAGCCAAGCTTCTAAACTGTCTATGAATAGCCCAAAGAGGGTGGGAGAAAGCGGGCATCCCTGCTTTACCCCGATGTTACTCATTACTTGCTCTGGACCTGCCATGGGAAAGGAAAGTTCCACCAGCACCCGCTCACATATTCTAGAGACTGCTTTTCTTATCCCAACTGGGCATCCTAGCTCCTCAAGCCGTTCTCCTAACTTGTCACGTGGTACCCTGTCAAACGCTTTAGTAAAATCGACAAAGCTAGCATAAAGCGCCCTATTAGGCCCTTTGGAACCCTCTGCTATCACCCTTAATGTCAACAAGTGATCAATGGTAGAATGGTCTCTCCGAAAACCTGCTTGTCCAAGAGCTCTTACCCCTTCTCTATCTGCCCATAGTGAGAGTTTCCTTTCAACCACCGCTCCAAATAGTTTAGCCATAATACTACTCACCATGATTGTACGATAGTTTCGCACACAATTGGGATCACCTGCTTTTAGGAGAGCCACTATTCTGCTCAAACACCATTGATCTGGAAACCCCTCACCTAATGACATGTTAGATATGTATGATTAGGTTAAGATGTTCTTATGATGATTATCATGATATGATGTATGTGATGTTGGTTGATCATGTTGCTCCTCTTGTGTTGGGAAGGGGGGTAGAGACCTAGGGCCATATGTAGTATGCTCCTAGTGTAGATCCCTTAGTTCCTATTAGATGCGGCCTGTGCATAGGAACCCACCGGGCTATGGAGGCTATGATGTGACTCAGCACTACACAACGGGGCTAGAGGCAATGCGGAGGGAGGATCCCTGCCGAGTGGGGGCTACGGGGGATCCCATAGTGGGCTAGGCTTATGGTCCGTCACTTCGTGTGGGCCGAGCATGGGTCCGACACCTCCTGGGGCGATGGTGTCGCCCTGCCTCTCAAGAGTTGCAAGTGTCAGCTTGGCTCTTGTTTTGAGGGGTTCAGTCGGGTATGAATCGTGTGTCGCCACGATTCTCTAGCCACCCGAGGAGCCTCTAGACCCCAGGAGGGGGAGATGCAACCCTTCCTGCCTCGACGGACCGGGGAGATGCAACCTGGAGTAGTCCCGATGGGTGATGCCATGGGATTGCGTATCCGGAAGGCTCCGCTCCAAAACCATGGGATTGCTCCAAAATTGCGAAACCAGAAGGGTCCGTGCCAAAACCACTTTCGGCCGCCTCGGAACGCGATTTCGCGCGAACCCTTCCGATTTGGCCCTTTTTGGCCTAATTTGACCAATTTTGATCCAACAACCTGCCATGTAGTGTTTCTTGCTTTGCTTTGCTTAGATTTGCACTTCATGGTAGCTCATTTGGACACCCATAGACCTCGAACAAAAGTTTTTCCCATCTAGAACCCCTGTGCACGGAACCCGAGGCAGACCTAGCCTATAAAAGGGGACTCCATTTGTCATTTTTCCTTCATCAGAACTGCTCTTAGCATCCTAGGCGATTTTCCAGTTTCTCATTGATCTTTGCAAACCATTTTCTACATCCATTCCTGCTTGATGGCGCCCTCTAGCTTCGTCAGATGGTACGATGCTGCCAATCATATCCGTGATTTTCCTGCTGAACAAGCCTTCCATGTCTTTGACCACCTCTTTGACCTCCATGCAACACTCAGTAGAACTCCCTATTACACTGATATCATCTGCCAATATGACCAGCAGGTCCTACCCTGGGAAGTTAGCTTGCTGCCTAGGGGAGGGAAATGGGTATCCCTAAACTCGCTTAGCCAAACCTTAGGAGGAGGATCCAAAAGCAAGCTGTGGGATAGGACTAGACCCATGCCTGACTACATGACCTGCAAGCATAATAGGCATAGATCCCTCTCAGCCCCTGCAGCCCTAGCTTTGTTCATGCAGTATAAGTCAATTAACAAGGCAGGAGAGCCCTCAATTCAACCTTTAGACTTAGCACCTCTCGACACTCAAAGGGAGCAGATCAGCATCCACGAAATCCAGTCTTCAAAGTACAAGTACTATGGCTCCACCTCGGGAACACCGGCACTGCAGATTGAGCAAGACTATGAGCAGCAAGGGGAGGAGAATCCAAGTTGGGAGAGGAGAGAGAGGCAAGGAGGATGGAGAGGCAAATAGCTAGGCAAGAAGGCACATTAAGGCGAGATTTCAAACCGCCAATCGACATCACGACCCTGTCACCAATAATCATCGACGGCGAGGAGTACATCTTGGCCAACGACATCCTCAACCTTCCCTATTGTCAAGAAGAAGGTCTCAAGATCGATGAGCTCTTGGGCTTAATTGCAAAAGAGCAGGGCAGCGACTTCATCGACAACTCCTACCAGGAAATTCCAATGGAGCTAGCGGAGCGACACTCCTATGCCGGGGAGACAATGTCGGATATAGAGGCCTATCAGCAAATAAGGGAGATCTATCGGCATCAAGAACCCATCATCCCAGAGGAGGAGTTCCAGCAGATACAAAGCAGATTGTACAAGCCAGGAAGAGGTCCAAGCTCTAGCCGACCAGTCCGTTCCAGGAGTTCGCACGAGGCACACGCCAACATCAACTTGGAGAACGCAACCACCATGTGGAGGGACCATGAAGACCTCCTAGCTATAGAAACCTACGGCGAAGCAGCTGGTAGAAAAGGCACAGGTTCCAACATCGCAGGGAAGGGCAAGGCGCTTCGATACTATCTTCCAGCCCTTAGTCAAGGGCAGATGATAGTATTTCACAAAGAGTTTAGCCCAAGAGGAGAAGAGTCTGTCGCGCTCCTCATAGCCCTCTCTGGCTTTGGGCAGCACGCCAAACTAGACTATGGATTGGATCATGTTATCCTCTTTAAGAGATCGGTAGCTCTTCATTGCCTCGACTTCGCCAGGAGACATCTCAGAGATGCAACATTGTCAGTAGTGGCGGCGACGGCACCCGAACTCCCTGCACCTCAGATGGCAAGAGCACTTGAAGGAGGATCGGCCGCAAGGATCTTGCAGAATGTCGGCAAAGGCCTACGACTCAAGAACGTCAAGAACTTCTTCAAGTCCATGAGGGGGCATCGATGATGCAAAAATTTGCTTTGTTGTCATTTAAATTGTATTGAATATTTCCTTTCAAATATTATCATGTAATTCATGAAATGTATTTCTATATATTAATGACTTGCTATGTTCTTGACTTGTAAGTGGATGATTTCTTTTGTACCTAACAACAATTAAATTGTAAATAAGGATGATGAATGCATAACTTAAATAACAAGCATTGATGATCAATCCTTGTAGCTAGGAACACCGGCTCAAGTTCTCAAGGCCAGGGCCGACATCACCAATGGGCACCCAGGAACTTATTTGGGCGTGAGCAAGACGACAATAATGAAGAATTGACGGTGGAAACAGTCAATGCAAGGCTTACCCAGATGAGAAATCAGATGCATCAGTTGATCCACTGGGCCACCCCATTGATGAATGCCCAAGGATATGGGCCTGCACCACCACCTCCCCCACCCCTACCTCAGCAAGGCATTGAGGAAAATCTGCAGCCGGAAGGGGAAGGCAATCAGGGGAATGTCAGGGACTGCAAAAGGAAAAGGAGAACCAGGAGCCCATCATCAGCTAGCTCCAGCACATCAGACAGCTCTTCCAGTGAGGACAGTTCTAGCTCCGACAGTCAGTTCGACACATCTAGGGCAAAGAAAAGGGCAAGAAAAACAGATGATTACCAGAAGAAAGTGGATAGTGCTATGAGCAATGTGTGGAAGACTAGGAAGTTGGGTCAGTTCTCAGGGAAAGACAGGTCAGGTATGGAGGCAGAAGCTTGGCTTGATGAAATGGAAGAGTTTGGCAATTCTTATGGCATGAAGGACAAAGATATAGGGAAGGTTGCGACAGCAAATTTAATAGGAGCGGCTAGAATTTGGTGGAAAGGCTACGCGAAGTCCAATAAGCTAAGAAGGAACAGTTGCAAATTCAAGACCTTCAGCAAGGCCTTTCGCAAGCAGTATGTGCCAAGGTCACATACTAGCAGGCAGGTCCAGCAATTCTACAGATTGAACCAGGGTACCTTGTCAGTAGCGAAGTACACAGAGGAATTCATGCAGCTCAGGCTCCATGTTCCCGGAGTTTCTGAAAGGCAAGCGGTTGAAACCTACATTGAGGGATTGAACAGCAATATCAAAAGTTTGGTCCGAGCAATCAACCCAAAGACAGTAGCAGAAGCCGAGGATAAAGCCATAAGTTTGGAAGAAGCACCAGCAACTCCAGGGGAGAAACAGTCGGCCTTCAAAGGTAAATCAGCAGGGCAGTACCAAGGGCAGTATCAGAATAAACAGTCAATAGCTACTCCAGCCGGAGGTCACCAACAAGGGAAAGTTCAGGGTAAGGCCTTTGGGGATCGTAAGACGCAAAGTGGATCAGGGGGCAGTTCGCTGAAGCGCCTTATAGACAGCTTGCCAAAGGAAAAGAGGCAGGAATGTATCGAGAAGAAGCTATGCTTTAGGTGTTTCCAGCCAGGGCACCGAACGCACGACTGTCCGTTTGTCATGCAAGCGGCTTTGGCAGAGCTTGCAGATTGGGATTCACCAACCGAAGGAGACAACGAAGACGACGACCAGCAGGACGCGCAGGACTTCATAGAGGGTGAGTGCCACATATGTGCAAATATTGAGTCAGGTGACATTGAAAGTCAGTCGACAGTCATTGTGGCTGACGGAATCATAGATAGCAATCCATATGTAGTCCTGATAGATACAGGTAGCTCTCACAACTTTGCCTCTCCTAGGCTGGCTGCCCTAATGAAGAACAAGGTATTGAAGTCTAAGCCAAGGCCAGTCAGCATGGCCAATGGGGCTATTCGACACACTAAGGGGAGGAGGATCACATTTGATATAGACCTTAGTGGAAGCAAGTGGCCGATGGGGGCAGAAGTCATGGATATTGGAAAGTATGATCTTATAGTAGGAATGGAGTTATTGAAGCCAGCTAAAGCCATGATCGATTGCGAGCGCAACGAGATCGCCATGACGGCACCGGACGGCAAAGATTCATAGTAAAAGGTAAGAAGGTAGCTTCTTCTATGCAGTGCATTTCCTTGAAGCAGTTGAGAAAAAGCTTAGTAAGAAACAAGGTGGAGTATATTTTGAGGTTAGAGACAATTGAGCCAAAGAGACAGGATGGAAGTGACCAAAAGGGAAATCAGTTGCCCAAACCAGTAGCAAGGCTCATTACAGAATTCAAGGATGTATTCCCGGATGAAATCCGGCAGCTACCACCTTATAGGGGTGTGGAATGTGAGATCACATTAGCTCCAGATGCTAAGCCTACCAACAAGGCGCCATATAGAATGAGCACCCCGGAGTTGATAGAGCTCAAGAAACAGCTGCAGGAATTGCTCGAACTTGGATTTATTAGAGCAAGTGTGTCTCCTTTTGGAGCACCCATACTCTTCGTGAAGAAAATAGATGGGAGCCTAAGAATGTGCATAGACTATCGCCAGCTCAACAAGCAGACGATAAAGAATAAGTATGCTTTGCCTAGGGCAGATGATTTGATGGATCAACTCCAAGGAGCGAAGGTTTTCTCTAAGATTGACTTAAGATCAGGCTACCATCAAATAAGGATAAAGGAAGAAGATATCCATAAGACCGCCTTTAGAACGCGGTATGGGCACTTCGAGTTTACAGTAATGCCTTTTGGCTTATCGAATGCCCCAGCAACATTCATGCGTCTCATGAACGACATCTTCAGAGAGTTCTTGGATGAGTTTGTCATTGTTTTCTTCGACGATATTCTAGTCTACAGCAAGTCCCTTGAAGATCATTGTCAGCACTTGAGAAGAGTATTGGAAAAGTTGAGACGACATCGATTGTATGGGAAGCTCTCCAAATGCCACTTCGCAACAAGTCGAGTGGAATACTTGGGGCATGTGGTAACAACTGAGGGGATTTCTACAGATCCATCTAAGATTGAAGCAATAGTCGATTGGCCAGCTCCAAGGAACGTGGCAGAAGTAAGAAGTTTTCTCGGTCTGGCAGGATATTACAGGAAGTTTGTGAAGGACTTTGCTAGGTGGGCGTCCCCTTTGTCGGATCTCACTAAGGCCAAGAAGATTAAGGATTGGAGGCCTTAACAACAGCTTCAGTGCTTGTTCTTCCAGACCCGAGTAAGATAAGTTGGTGGCCACGGATGCAAGTAAGATAGCAAGCGGGGGCGTCTTGATGCAAGAAGGAAGGGTGGTCGCCACGACTCGAAGAAGATGAACGACGCCCGAGCAACACTACCCAACCCATGATCGGGGAGCTGCTAGCCATTGTCAGAGCATTAAGGATATGGAGGCAGTTTCAGTTAGATACTGATCACCAGAGCCTCCAGTATCTTTTCACCCAACCACTCCTCAATCTAAGGCAAAGGAGGTGGATGGAGTTCCTTGAGGAATATGATTTTGATATAGTGTACAAGCCCGGCAAGCTTAATGTTGTGGCAGATGCTCTCTCCAGAAGACCGTTTGAGATGAGAACGCATTGTAATGCGATATCCACTCTTTCGAATGAGTTTGGTAAGAAAATTGAGGAGACCTTGCCATTAGATGAGGACTTCAAGGAGGTTTGGGCAAGTCTCTCCAAGGAGGCCAGAACAGATAGAGAACAGGAGGCTTTCAAGCATTATAAGAAGGAAGGCAATCTGTTGTACCATAAAGATAAGTTGTGCGTGCCTGAATCGTCAGGAGTAAGGAAGTTAATTCTTCATGACACACACAACAGCCCAATAGCAGGGCATGCAGGGTTTATGAAGACGTATTTCAAGATTCGAAGTAGCTATTTCTGGGCGGAATGAAGAAATAGATAGCCAGATATATTCGGGAATGCCAGTTGTGTCAGCAGACCAAAGCGGAACAGCTTCGAATTCCAGGTGCCTTGGAACCTTTAGCAGTGCCGAATGCAAAATGGGAAGTGGTAAGCATGGATTTTATCACAGGACTTCCCAGAACGCTACGAAGCAAAGATGCACTAATGGTGGTCGTAGATAAATTATCTAAGATGGCACACTTTGTGCCTTGCAAATCTACGGACACGGCCTTAGACACTGCCAAGGGAGATTTTTAGACTCCATGGCATGCCTCGAGAGATAATATCAGACAGGGATTTCCAAGTTCATAAGTGCATTCTGGCAAGATCTTTTTGCTACGATCCAGACGAAGCTCTCCATGAGCACGGCTTATCATCTGCAGACAGATGGTCAGACGGAGCGGACGAATCGCATCATCGAAGACATGCTCCGAAGTTATGTGTGATTTTATCCACTTGGTGGAATTCGCCTACAATAGTACGAAGCAGGAGTCATCCTAGATGTCTCCCTTCATGATTAATTATGGGTACCAGTGCCTAACCCCGGATACTTGGCACAATCCGGTGTCAAAGGTTGAAGTATCCCAGCAGATGCTTGGAGATATGCAGCAGCTGGTGGAAGAAGTAAGGGGGTACCTATTAGCAGCAAGAAGTCGGCAAAAGAGTGTAGCCGACAGGCACAGGACCGTAAGGGAGTTCAAGGTAGGCGACAGCGTATGGTTGAAGATCAAGGTGAAGCAAGCTAAGCTTCGCATAGGGAGTTACAAGAAGCTTGCCCCTAGGTGGGCTGGTCCGTTCAAGATTTTGGAGAGAGTAGGCTCCCAAGCCTACAAGTTGGATCTCCCGGCCCATCTCAAAGTTCACAAGGTCTTCCACGTAAGTTTATTGAAAAGGCATAATCCTAACCCTGATGAGGTCTTGGATACTTTAACTTTGTTGGAAATGACAGAAGAGCAAGTTGAAATTGTGCCTGAGTTACTTCTTGATAAGTCGTTCAAGAAGACAAGGAGGTCTCAGTTCCTCCAGTATTTGGTCAAGTGGAAACACTTGCTCGTGGAAGACGCAACATGGGTATTGAAGCAGTTGGAGAAGCAATACCCAGAGTTTATGAAGGAGTTTGATGGGCGAGTCGTCTCCGACTTGGTTGACCCCGACTTGCCAGGAGGTTAGCTTAGTATGCTCTTAGTTAGCCTTAAGTTCTGGCTCATGGATTCTAGTTAGTAGAGTGCATGTGCCAGAATCTTGGAACGTGTGGGCGATGATGGGATACGCCTTTAGGGCATTCTCTAGGCCGGCACGCACCAAGAGGTGTGCATGACCTTTAGGGTCATGTGAGTGAGAAATAAGGCATGGTGGGCGATGATGGGACATCGATCAGATGCTCTCTATGCCGCGATGCGGGGTACGCACACCTGGCCGTAGGGGGGTCATGGTGAAGGTCAAAGTGATCATGCGCGATGATGGGATCGTGAGACGTTCCCTAGCTTAAAACCCTTGGGGCATGATGCACTAGGGGTACTCAGCACCGGGTAACCGAGTACAAGGTAGCACTTGATCATGGGCGATGATGGGATCATCTTAAATGGTCCTTAAGCTCAAATCCGAAAGGGCCATGATCGAGTGCAAGGTATTGGTAAGGGGGGTGGTCCCCTAAAACCACAAAATTTATTAATTAAACTAACGTAATGTGCTACTTGTGCAGGACGAGCATAGGGGAGTAGCGGCAGGAGCGCATTACGTGGAAGCGGGGAAGCATAATTTAGACTTAAATTATGAACCCTAATAACTCTTATAGTAATGTTTTGATTTATTATAAGGAGTAACTTGTTAAGGCTGTATATAATTTTGTATACATACAATATAGCCTAAAATTTTGTCAATTAACTCTTAATAGGAAGTTGATCGTTCAAATTAAAGTTGTATACTTATGTTGTTTTGCAGAGATAGTGTAGGTTCGTCACCTTAGCACAATGCTGAGGACAGCATTGTCCTAAGTGGGGGAGAATGTGACGTTCCAGGGGAATATACACCATAAATACGTATATTCCTGGACCCGTCACCATACAAGTCTACATATGTAGCCTTGTATGCTTTAGAAAGTGGCAAAGGGGTGCACATCTAAGTTAATTGTTTAACTTAGATAACCTTAGGATAAGGCCCATTTCCACATGGCCTTATCCTATTGGGCAACCGCCACACGGCCTCATCCTAGTGGTGCCACGTGGCATCCGATGTGGACCCCTACCTATATTAGCATAAACCCTAACCCTAGGCCTTTTCCCGGCCCTAGCACCCAGAGACTCATCTACACACTCGAAACCTCGTTTCGAATATCGTTTGCTGTGGTATAGCTTGGTGTAGCAGCCCCTGAAGGGTGTGCATGATCGTAGAGGGAGCAAGCTGTCGAACCACGTTAAGGAGCATGGAGACGCCAGGAATGGGGGGAAGCGCTTCTGGAGCAGGTAGGTGGAGTAGAGTCATGGTAGTTCATCTGGGATTTAGCATTCCAGATAGGTTTGTAGCTTGTATCTAGAGTAGAGCTATCCTAGAACCCTTGATGAACATCTTGAACCCTAATCAAGGAACCCTAACTGTAAGTTAGATATGTATGATTAGGTTAAGATGTTCTTATGATGATTATCATGATATGATGTATGTGATGTTGGTTGATCATGTTGCTCCTCTTGTGTTGGGAAGGGGGGTAGAGACCTAGGGCCATCTGTAGTATGCTCCTAGTGTAGATCCCTTAGTTCCTATTAGATGCGGCCTGTGCATAGGAACCCACCGGGCTATGGAGGCTATGATGTGACTCAGCACTACACAACGGGGCTAGAGGCAATGCGGAGGGAGGATCCCTGCCGAGTGGGGGCTACGGGGGATCTCATAGTGGGCTAGGCTTATGGTTGGCCACTTCGTATGGGCCGAGCATGGGTTCGACACCTCTTGGGGCGATGGTGTCGCCCTGCCTCTCAAGAGTTGCAAGTGTCAGCTTGGCTCTTGTTTTGAGGGGTTCAATCGGGTATGAATCGTGTGTCGCCACTAGCCGCCCGAGGAGCCTCTAGACCCCGGGAGGGGGAGATGCAACCCTTCCTGCCTCGACGGACCGGGGAGATGCAACCTGGAGTAGTCCCGATGGGTGATGCCATGGGATTGCGTATCCGGAAGGCTAGAGTCCAGTCAGAGCCTGATCTAGCCCATCTGCAAAGTATGCACAGGAGGGGCGGATGGAGTGGTCAACCCTAGCCATTGTCTATAGCCAGCCCCGCCATTGTTATGACTCGGTCTGCTCTATCTTGAGACCTATCCAGTCAGTCTACCTCCTTATGAGTCGGAGCCATGGGTAGGAGCTCTCATGTTTTATGGCATATGATTATGTTCTTTGCAGTTATGGCTATGTGGATGAGCTACCCTTCGAGGTAGCATGTTGTATTGCTATATTGCTAGTTCTGACGATGTTTGTGCTTCCGCTGTGATAGGAGCCCATAGGGGAAGGGCACGCAAGACTCCTTCGTGTCCCCTTCCCGCACTATGATCTTCTCAGAGTGCGGGATAGACGGAGGGCCCGTGCAGTTGGACCGGATGGGGGATTTCCTGCCGAGTGTACGGCCGGGGGCCATATATTTAGCAGGGAGCGTCACAAGGTGGGAGTTGGAGATGAGACTAAGAAGGGGACTAATGGAGGAGTCTCAGAAGACAACATTGAAGTCCGATGTAGAATACTGATCCCTTGCATGAAGAACTAGCCACAATAGACACATGATGGTTCAAGATACAAAGGGGGTGCTGATACGATAATTCATGTTAGAACTTGTACATAAATAAGATCTAATGATTGAATATTGAATAAATAATGAAAGCAAAAACTCAAAGCACATAGGCAATTCAAGCTTGACATCAAATGATAGTTCATACATTCCCAACATAGGATTAAATACATGTTCATACGGAAACTTAATGCATAGATCAAGCCTAATGTGATGTCCCCTACTCGTATACAATGCTTCAATCGTATAGGAACCGGAAATTTCCTTTGTCCGCTAAGCATGTCAACATGAGGCCATCCATCCGGACGGACTGGACTCTTGATGGTGAGCAAGAATTTGTGAGGCCCGGCAGGATGGATGTGTCATTCATCCCGCCTCCCTCGGGATCGACTTTATTTGTGGAAACGTACATGGAATTAGTACAATTACCTTAAGGTAATACTTCATGATTAAGATTATAATTATCAAGTAATCCAATATGCTAAAGCGTTTATTAAACCTTAGTTTATACATGCAACTTATGACATGTCAATGTTTATAGTCCTTTGTAGCCTCTTGCAATACATGGTGATGTCCTATGTGTCACGGGCCTCCGTGTGGTGCGATTTCCTATAGCTTCTATGCTCTATTGGTTTGCAGTTTCAACACCATGTTAGTATTTATTATTTAAAATGGTTATAAAGGAACCACCCTTTTTAATTACAATCATACTAACTAAATGAATGCAAGCATTATCTCCCTGCATAGGAAGATGATGGTTCTTCCATCGTGGCAGTGGAGACTGCGTCCTATTATGCCTAGGATGATCTCTAATGCCTACACCTTTCGTCACCCTTGGCATGAAGGATCGCTTCTTCCTCATACTGGCCATAGACTAGGAGTGCTTTCCTATTATCCACGAGCCTTTTATGACCTCTTATCTCTCAGATTTGTCTACTTCCGTCTCATCGGAGAGTAGACTTTAATCTACCTTCCACTCACATGTCGTGTCGATGTCGACTAATTTGACGACAAATCGACCTTTGCATTGCTCCATGGATTGAGAAATTGTGATCTTCTTGTTTTCTTGAATGATCCATCAAGAAGAACTTCATGAACAATGTCAAGTTGTTCATCGATCATTTCCAGCAATGCTGGTGTCTCCGATACTTTCTCTATATCTGTTTAGGAGACTTATGTGGAAAACTCTATGAATTTTCAAGTGTGCTGACAGGTCTAATTTGTAGGCTTGGTTACCTACTTTTTTGAGTATTTTAAATGATCCAGTCCATCTTGGAGCAAGCTTGTCGATGCAGAGTTTTGCTTGTTTGACTTGTATCTTCAGCCAAACGGCATCACCTACTTGGATGTCCCTTGCTATTTTGTGCTTATCTGCTATGCTCTTCTGATGGCTTCTTGTTGATAGGAGATATCCTCGAACTTCTTCAACTAGTTATCGCATGTCAGAGGATTTGTTGAGAAACTTCTACCTTGGACTTTGGATTGTGCCAAGTATCCAAGTCGACATTAGTAGCCATAGTTTATCATGAATAGTGACATCTGAGATGACTCCTGCTTGGTGCTTTTATATGCCAGTTCCACCAAGTGGATATAGTCTTTCCATTTCGACTGCTTGTTCCAGACATAGTTTCTCAACATGTCCTCAAGAATTCGATTGATGCACTTTGTCTATCATCCGTCTATGGGTGACACGCTGTGCTCATGAACAACTTCATCTAAATCATGCTAAAGAGGTCCTTTCAGAACGTGCTCATGAACCTTGGTTCCCTATCGGAGATAATCTCTCTTAGCCTTCCGTGGAGTTTGAAGATCTTCTTTGTGAATAAGACAGCTGTGTCTAGTGTTGTGTCCGTAGTTTGTCAAGGCACGAAATGTGCCATCTTGGAGAGTCTCTCGACCACGACCATTAAGGCATCTTTGCCTCTTGCTATCCTTGGGAGCTCTGTTATGAAGTCCATACTTATTACCTCCCATTCAGCATTTGGCACTGCCAAAGGTTCTAGCACTATTGGTATCTAAAATTGCTCCGTCTTTGTTTGCTGACATAGCTAATACTCGCGATGTATCTGGCTATTTGCTTCTTCATGCCTGGGCAATAATAGCTACTTCTTATTTGGAATTAGATTTTCATGAACCCTGCGTAGCCGTCTATTGACTATTGTGCGTGTTTCCTTACTCCCGATGACTCTGGGACACATAGTTTATTTTTGCGGTATAAGAGATTACCTTCCTTCTTAAAATGTTTGAAGGTCTCTCTTTTCTTTATCTATTCTTGCCTCCCCTGTAGGCCGCCGCCCATACTTCCTGGAAGTCTTTATCCGTTGGCAGTATCTCTTCTATCTTCTTTCCAAAGTCACGGATGAGCATTGATATGGCATTGCAATGCACCCTTATTGTTAAATGGTGTCTTCAGAGTGCATCCGCAGCCACATTGAGTTTACATGGTTTGTATACTATCTCAAATTTGTATTCCTCTAAGAAATTCATCCATCTCCTTTGCCTTAGGTTAAGATGTGGTCGGGTGAATATATATTGGAGGCTCTGATGGTTCGTATCCAATTGGCACCTCTGCCCAAGCAATTAATGCCTCCAAATTTTAAGAGCTCTTACCACTGCTAGAAGCTCTTGATCATGAGTTGGATAGCGTGTCTCGACATCATTCATCTTGCGGGAGTCGTATGCTACCACTCTCTCTTCCTGCATAAGGACCGCGCCAGTTGCAATTTTACATGTATCTACGACTACCGACTTGTCTTTCTCTGGATATAGGAGTGTTAAGATTGGGGCAGTCATCAAAGCTTCCTTCAGCTTCTCAAACCCTTCTTGAGCCTTTTTGTGCCAATGATCTGTCCAATTCTTTATCTTTTGCACTTTGTTGAGGTCCGTCAAGGGTGTTGCTATCTTTCTTCATAACTTGCAAACCCTAAAAACTTCATACTTCATGGACACTTTTCAGTACCACCATTTCCACTCACCGCTTGGATCTTCGTGGGATCCATTTGCAATTCCTTCGATGGAAATCCTATGCTCGAGGTACTCCACCCTCGGTTGTTGCAAAGTGACATTTGGAGAACTTCGCATAAAGTTGATGCCTTCTGAGATTCTCGAGGGCCTCTCTCAAATGTTTCACATGGTCCTCCCAGGTTTTACTGTAAACTAAGATGTCATCAAAGAATACAATGACAAAGCCAACTAGAAACTCACGAAAAGTATCGTTTATGAGTCTCATGAAAGTGTCAGAGGCATTGGACAATCTAAATGGCATGACCGTGAACTCATAATGGCCATACCATGTCCTGAAAGTCATTTTGTGAATATCCTCCTCTGTAATTCTGATTTGGTAATAGCCGAATCACAAGTCTATTTTGGAGAAGAACTTTGCCCCTTGTAGCTGATCCATGAGATCATCCAATCTCGATAAGGCGTACTTGTTTTTTATAGTGTGCTTTTCAACTGCCTATAGTTTATTCACATCCTCAGGCTCCCATCCTTCTTCTTGACAAATAAGATGGGTGCCCCAACGAAGAGACGCTGAGTCTTATGAACCCTATGTCTAAGAGTTCTTGTAACTGCTTCTTGAGCTTTGTTAGTGCATGGGCTATAGAAATCCAGATATAAAGAGGTTTGCAAGCTGGTCGAGAATGGGTTTGATTACATCTGGAGCCTCAGGTAACTTCAACTCTAAGTGAGCAAAGAGTTGGGGCACAGTGCAAGCGGCAAGACTCTAGGTTTGCCTAATGCGAGCTATTGACATAGGAAGGAGAACTAATACAAGGGGAGGGTACAAGGTTGGGAGATGGCAGAGGTGGAGTAACACGCGGCTATTTTGTGGCGGTGGTATGTCGAAGGTATGGCGGCGGCTGGCTATGGCGGACGTCGTCGATGGCTATGGCGATTATCACGGTGGCTATCGCGAATTGTACAATAGCTATGGCAGCTAGGAAGCACTCAGGGACAACCAAGGAAATAAATGTAACCCTATAAAAATGTCCAGTAAACTTTAGTTTCAAATAAGAAACTTTATATTAGAAAAAAAGGACTATATGACGGAAATACACGTGCCTTGTGTTGCAGATGAAGCATTTATACACTTTATATTCAAATTTTAAATACTGAAAACGTTAGGTTGGCAAAGCCTAAAAATCTTTTACTTAGGTCGTCTCCCGAGGGAGCTGAATTTTAGTCAATTCAAGGCCCCTATGCAACCGTGCCAAAATCGCCTCAATCCAAGCTTCCTATAAAAAGTAATGGCCTTTGAGATCATGTGACCTTTTTTTTGCCCAAACCTAACTTTATCTTTCATTTCTCCTCTGCTCTTCCCTTCCTAAATAATCCTCATTTCACATACATAGATTAATTTAACATACTATATAAGAAAAAGAAAGGAGTTTCTATTTGAACGCTCACTACAAGCTATTTGACGTAACTAATTAGGGCATGGCCAGTGCTATAATCCGGTCCACCGAGATCATGGCTCTGATATCATTGTTATTCTCCCTAAACCTATATGATGCTACTATCATATAAATGCAGAAATCCCCTTTTCCAGAAACATTATCACCGAGAAAGGCCCTCCGTCTGACTTAGACCACTTTTGATCGCCAAGTGTTCGAGCGAAGGACACAAAGGTGTCATTGGCCCTATTCCTCCTCCGGGATATCCTGTGGAAGCATACATACATGTTAGCACCAGCAACAATACATAATAATATGCCACCTCAAAAGGTGGCCAATCCATCATCCAAACAGAACATCACAAAACATCAAAATAACATACACAATTCATAAAGTGAGGGTTCTATCCCGTGCTCAGACTCAAAGGAGGTCGACTAACAATCAAGGTTTCCAAAATACAACAGATGGAGTCATGACAATGGCATTGGTTGGCATAGAACATTGGCTAGTGTAGTCCACCCCATCTGTCCCTTCTGTGCGCACTTTGCAGATAGGCTGAAACATACTGTGGTGTGATTGTAGCCTTCTGGAGACGCAATCCTATGGAGTCACCCTGTGGAACTACTCTACTTTGCATCTTCATGATCCAATGAGGCAGGAATGGGACAAGTCCCTTCCAAGTGCACAATGGCTTCGTGGGTGGCTAGAGGATCGTGGCGACACAAGTCCATACCCCACTTAACCCGCCCAAAATCCATAGCTCGAGATCAGCCGCACCTATCGAGCCCAAGATGTCCTTTTGGGAGGACACCTGTGACCCAAGGGTATTAGACTCATACCCGACCCACACATAGTGATTGACTATAAGCCTTGCACACTATAAGGGGCCCCAGTAGCTACGTTCAACAAGGCCCCACCCCACACCATCGTTGTGTCCGTTGTCTAATGCTCAATCACAACATAGCATCTACACTCCAGTGGGCTTTATGTGCAGGCTGCAATTATTGGGATTTATATGATTTTAGCTATAAACTATACTTCTACCATCTTTTAGGGCTCTACCTTCCCTTATCCCACCATACATCCATTCATAACTTTCAATAAAGAAATAATATAAGATTCTATCATCCATCTAATCAAACATGGGTTAATATTTACTAAAAACTCAAGCTATCTATTCCTACAAACCGGTGTCTTGGCTAGATCCATTATCTCTCAGGTTCTCCATGATCTTCTGGTTGAATAGACGGCTCTTCCTCCTCTTCCTCCAAATCTCCCAAATCGAATTGGGGCAAATTGGGGCGAGGCCCCAACTTGGGTGACCCTAAATGGCAACTTCTTCCTTGCCCAATCGATTTGGGTTAGGTGGCCATTGCCAAACTAAATCAGCTAATAATTAATTGATATAATTAATTGCTAATTACTAACCAATTTCGCATCACTTGCTATTAAATTAGTATTAAACTTAACATGTCTAACCTTGCCCCCTTAATTAATCACATGAATAATTAATATACCATTAATTACTTTCGGTGACTTGCCATATATTTGTATGTATTGCGTATAAAATCCTTGGAAAGTCACAACAGTGACACATATAAAGATAGAAGGTTCACGTATGAAGATAATGCCCTGATCCTGAGTACGTGTTTCTTGCTTTGGGACTAAAGACCTCGTTTGCAATAGAAGCAGAAGGCCAATTTTCATACAAACCCTAATTTTCTCGGCCCCAAGGTTACACATAACAACCAACACATAACTACCATTAACATTAATTAACACAACCATTGGGTCCAACACATTTAAATTAAAATCCCCCTTAAACCCCCTTTGGTTTGGGTGCATATTCACACGGGGGTGACTCCGGGCAACGAGAGATGTTGGATAGGCATATTCACCCCTTATTCCTTAATCTACACCGTACGTAAAGTTCCTCGTTTGTGGGGTGGGTAAAAGCATGTTAGGGTGTACCACTTTTGGAACCTGCAAAAGTACATACACTAGGTACTTCAGAACTGGGTACTTTCTCATTTTTATTTTCATTAAAACTAGTACGAAAGTCCAAAATAAAAGTCAAGGACGCATTAATATTCAAAGTTAAGATAAAGATAATGCTACCGGAGACCAAAATATATATAAAAGTTCTAGAATGTACCTTTTATTGAGATATTACACAGGTACCCAGTACCCAGTCTTGGGTACCTTTTTAGGTGCTTTTTTGGTCACTAAATGCAGATCGATCCGACGGATCGCGATTCTCGAGCCAGACGAGCATGCAAGAGTTGCATGCGTTGCCTGCATGCATTGCATGCATTTCGGGCCTCTCATCCGGTTAGGGGATCGCTATTTCTTCACGCATTCGCCTTGACTTCTCATCGGCGCTTTCTCTTAAGCCCGGCCGGTGTTTGAGGGTTATGTTCTATGCTCTCATGCGGAGAGGAGGGGCTTCCTCTTGCATGGGTTGACCTTTCGTGGCATTTCCTATCATTCTTGTTTCTCTTCGACCGACCTTTCTGGCGTATCCCTTCACGGCGTTTCTTATCGTTCTCGGTTCTCTTCTACCTTGGCTGCGTTGACCTTTCTGGCGCATCCCTTCTGGCGTTTCCTATCTTTTTCGTATCTCTTCCTATCCTTCTCGTCTCCGGCTTCTACCTCGGCATTCCTCCACTATGGGGCAATTCTTGAGCCTTCATCTCGGATCGTGGGAAGTTCTCTTCTTCGAGGCGTTGTTGTGTCATGCAGTCGCGGCTTCGAGAATGCGGTCGATCCGGCCGGATCGCGATTCTCGAGCGGGACGAGCATGCAAGAGTTGCATCGTTGCTGCATGCATTGCATGCATTTCGGGCCTCTCATCCGGTTAGGGGATCGCTATTTCTTCTGCATTCGCCTTGACTTCTCATCGGGCGCTTTCTCAAAGCCGGTGTTTCAGGTTATGTTCTATGCTCTCCCTCCCTCCCTCCCTTAAGTATTTTGTTTATATATGTTGTTAGCGTGGCCGCGCTTTAATCACCCCCTCGCTTTTTCGAGGGTTTTGTTCTTCTCTATTGTGTTTTGTGGTCTTATGCAGGTGCAGTTGCCGCGGCGTTGGTTTCTTTTGGGCGTGGGTTTTTGGGAAGTTTAGCAGCCGGCGTTGTCTAAGCCCCTTGCCTAGGGCTTATCGCTAGGTTTTTCCTAAAAACCGAAAAGGGCGGGTTTTTAATCCGGCGATAAGCCCTAGGCGGTACACTAGCCAAACATCTATGATATATTTTTGTATTTTGGGGTCCGTGTGTTATGATTTGGATATTCCCTCGTATTTTTTGTTTTTGGGTAGCTTGCGATATGCAGCTACCCACTCTCTACCATTGTAATTACACTGCTGGGATGAATAGAAAAGCCCCATCCATCGGGCGTTGTTGTGTCATGCGAGTCGCAGCTCGAGAATAATACTTTTTAAGGGACACCCTAACATGCTTTTACCCGGGTATGCAAGTACAAAATTTGCTATACCGTATAACAAGATTTGCAAAATACTATAAGATTTCCAGCAAAATACTATATGGTGTTAATTTTGTACGTGCCAAATATAATTATAAGGGCTCTCGCCCCTACGCCACCCCGGTGTGAATATGCACCCAAACCAAAGGGGGTTTAAGGGGGATTTTAATTTAAATGTGTTGGACCCAATGGTTGTGTTAATTAATGTTAATGGTAGTTATGTGTTGGTTGTTATCTTAAAAAAAATTTTGGGCCCTTCGGGCCCTAACAAAAACAAACATTTATCTATGTGCACTTAGTTACACATTGACCAAATTGTTAAAGAATACAACTTTGCATACATAAAACACAAGTATTTAGAAAACACCATTGTTATTTTCGTCCTTGTCAACTTCAAATTTAAGAATGTGATTTAACATTCTCTCTAGTTTACACCCCTTACTCCAAAACTATAGCGTTGTACAATGTTCACAATAAAGGATGCCATTCCCAAGGTAAAGAAACCATCTTTGAAAGCATTACAATCCATACCTAAGAACCTATCTCAAATTTAATCATTGTTATAAACTTTGATACAAGCACCTTAGATACAAGCACCTTCAATGCTCGAAGGGCACATCTAGCCTGTTCCAGCAATTAAATACAGCTTCAAAATCATAAAAGTTTAATTCATCGTAATTCGACAGAACTACGCAGATTTGTTGATGAGTTCAGTATTCTGCAAAGTCGTCTTCTAATAATGGCCTGGGTTAAAGGGAAAAATTCTACCTACAAAAAGCTATGAATCAACGAGAACCTCAGAGCAAGCACAAGTCTCGGGCGCATTGGCAAGAACCGAGGTAAAAGCGGTACTTTTCAAGAATGTTTGCAAGAATAGACCAAAATGGTGGGCCGACGACTCACATTACAAAGGCACTATCTGAAGCCTACGCTTTTTATGCATATTTAAAATAGAATCTTCGATGATGAGGAAATGCGTTCAGAAGTGGTTCAACCCAAATAATCCAAAATGTTCGAATGGTATGACAGATGCAAGAAAGAAATAGACATTATTAAGAAATAGACATTATTATCATAATCAATGAGAGACCAAATAAGATTGCTTATCTTGAATGGTTTCCTCCAGACCAATGCTATAACTCCTCTACTCCCAATACCTTTGTGCATTTCAAAAACCTGTCTTAGCCACCAATAAAAACCTGGCCGATTATCGAATCGCTTGCTTTCTTCGTGAATCGCTGCTTTCTCGCATGTTTCTTGTTGCTAATTGGGCTTCTTAAATAAGAAGTCTCTTTCAATGCCACAAATTCCCATGCGGTTAGCAAAGGCTTAATTTGTCTGCTTCACTGCCACCGAGTACGAGAGCAAAGCAATAGCATGGTCAGACAGGAATTATACAAACAAATAGTAGAGTCGGAAAGAACTTGTAGAAGAAACCCTGTCAAAACATGATCGGCACTAAAACTTGTGTCTGTCAAAAACTGTAAAATCTCAACAATGTTGGCCCTAGTGCAAATGAAACCAGAAACTTTCCAAGAGCCGATTTGAAGATGAATAAGCTACAAACATTTGTCGATTAATAAGCAAATGCGGTTCTGGAACAGCCTTTGGTGCAAAAGAAGTGAAGAAGGATCAAAACCGCAGGGGACGAATCCAAGAATGCCGAAATTGACAGAGGACTGTCGAGACCATACCTCAGGGGATTATTAACGGCCCGATCCTCAAAGCCAACCGACAAAAGCGGTACCGAAAACAAAACACCGCAAAGAAGTCCCAACGTAGCATTGGACAATAATCTGAGAACCAACATCATCAGCCGTTATATGATATTCGTGTCTTACTGAACTCTTATATGAAACATCCAATTCAAAACTGCATCAGATTAACCCAACAACATGTTACAGAATTGATTTTCCATGCCCATCTCTGCAGCTCAAGGCCGAAAACCCCCCTGAAACCCACAAGGCCCACGAAATCCATAGCATTGTTCAAATTTAAGGCTCTGAAGGAAAAACCAGCTAACCTAATCGAATAAGGGGGCTTGCTACGATACCTCCAGGTCACCTAGAGCAGAGAATCCAGGCATTGCAAGGTGCATCTTTGCACAGGGAATTGTGAAACAGAACATGCAGGGGAAGACCTGCAGACGACCTAAGGCCATGCCCCTGCGGCCCTTGCTCTGCCCTGTAATCGGTGGAAAAGGGTTTCAGAACATACCTTGAAGCTGCCAGATCCTGCTTTCGTGGTAATCTACTCGTCTGCAAGAACAGAATCTCGCTCAAAGCCATTGCCTCACCAAGCCCTAGATATAACTAAAAGAACCCTAAAATAACCTGGCTCGATGCTTGCATGCTCGATTTGGGATAGTTTTTAAAATCATAGTTGTAACCATTGAAAAATGCCACTAAAAGTATCGTGATAGTATGCGCACTCTAGATGTACTGATTAGTACGTCTCATCAAATACGGTCATCAAATCATATAAAAACCTTAGGAAAAAAAGTACAAAAACACAAAGAAAACCCCCTGTTATTATGCTACATATTATGCCACCCATCCGATCTGAGCTTCGCCATATGGAGTATAGCCATGAAGAGGGGAAAGCCGACAGACGAAGGAGATCGAAAGGAATTTGCTGGGTTTTTCTAATTTTCACAATAATGTGAAATTGTCAAGATTTAATGGAAGATATTAATTTTAGATGAGGTGGCTTATTACATGGACACCTTAGAATTGCAGGAAAGTTGAATTTTTTTGTTTTGGTGTGTTATGGGAGATGTGATTTTTTTATTTAAAAAAAAACATTGGCAAGATCATGAATAACATATAAAACATTAAACATAGCACAAATCCCATAACACCCCAAAACAAAAAATTTCATTTTTTTTTTTTTTGATACAAAACATGGCTAATAAAACACAACCACCATAACATCATCTTCCAAAGTAAGGAATGAAAGAGGCCCAAAAAGTAAAATGCTCAACCTACCTGTCTTAGTTTTTGCATATAATTTGCAACGCTACCTTTGCAGGTCTTCTGGCTTGTTTAGCCATGGCTAAGCTCTAGAAGTAATCAAGCCTCTCCCTTTCATCTTCTCTTTCTTGTTTTGCTATATGAATCCAAAAGCGAATCTAAATTCTACCATGCATACACCTTGAAAGCCAGATAAAACTAATTTATAGCCAATTCAACACAGTCTACCAGTGAACCATCACAATTTATGTTCCAGAACCAAGCACAAGCACAGGGAAGCGCGAGCTTATTAGGATCAAGCAAACCCTCGAGTCCAGGAATTACATTACCCTCTGCAACAATCTGCATGTATCAAGCAAGCCGCCCAACTCACCTGGGGATCCTCGGATTGACATGCAAGCGACTATCCAACAAAACTCCACGCCTTCCGTTGGTGGGTTTCAAAAAAAAAAGATAAATAACAAAAATGTTCTTAAAAAGATTGTTACATAGCCCATAAAAAGATAAACCAATAACGTAATATAAGCCCTCAAAATAGTATAAGCTTCTTTATTTTCCTTTTCATTTTTAGCTACATCTTTTCTTTATTTCCCTTTTTCATTTTTAGCTACATATTTTCTATGTTTATATAAGCTCACAATGGTTCAACACGCACAAAAAATCCCTATTTTTGAATTAACATCTAATTCCAGATTACAAAAATAAAGGAAATAAACATCACAAGTTAAGTAAATGAAAATAAAGAAAATAGATAGAAGATAGTATTTTTACGTCATGCCACATTGGCAGCATCCATGAGGACATTTGACGGACCCCCAGAGACTTAAACACAATATCTCTTAATTACTAACCCAATGGACTAGCCACTAAACCGAACAGGAGGAACCAATAGAGAAAATAACGAAAAATAAAATATGAAAAGATAGAAACAAAAAAATTAAATATTAAGATTAGCAAGGAATAGGCTGCAAGAGGAAACTGCTCTGGTCATTTTCCTTGGCAGGCAGATGTCGGACATACTGCTTATAAGTTAATACAAAATCCTTTTAATATGTCCACAGCGATCATCGTACTTCATAAAAGTATGATTATAATTCTTATACTCAAATGCTCTCCACACTTCTTTCATTCCCTATTCTCATTGACCTACAAGGTCAAATCACAATCCTTAACTAGTATAGTTATTTGTTATCCCTATTGCCAAAACGTGTTAAAATGTAATAGCCTTCTAATACAACCTATAGGGTGGGTAATTTGTTGATTTAAATCATCTAGAATACCCTTTTCACCAGCAAAAGTAATAACATGAGCCTTCTTTTTTGGCCTATCATAATTACTCTTGTTTGCGCTCTTTACCATGCACACAAATGCCTCATGAGCCTATAAAAAGATTGGATCGGTCAGAATGTTGAAAGGATGATCATAGATCGATTTTCCGTTATATTCATTCTCTCTCTTTGTGCACAATTTTGGCTATCCCTCTCAAAAGAGAACTAAGCCTAAACAACAATGAAAACCAATAATATAAAAGTAACGAACGACAAAACAACGGATTACTTATGTTTTAGGAGGATACACTCTTCCTTTCTTCTTCTTCTTAGCCTGGACGTTTGGTCAGTGGTAATACACTAGTCCTAGATATCTCGAGTTCGAGGCCACCTATAGTCGCATTCAATGTAAAGTGGTTGGGGGCAGGACCTAGCAATTATACGACTAAGCAATGTTTAGTGTGGTGTGTGTGGTATGTCCTAAAGGATGCTATCAAGTGGCATGATGTAAAAATTGCAGGGATGCTGCCAAGTGGCATGATGTAAGAACTCCTCCTCCTCATCGCAGAAGAGAACTTCATCAAACAATTACCCGAAGCATATAATGTGTCAACATTCAATTCAACTACGTCAAGTCTAGTTTCTCCACCGGAACAACCAACCCCAATCCAAAATCCTTTCTTCCTTTGTCAAATCTTCTTCTCACTCAAGTATTTACAGTACTGGAACGATCGAGACCACCATTCAATGCCTGCCGTAATAAGTCTTCATCCAATTATCATTTGCATTGAATCCCTCTTCATCACTGCCATCATTACCATCATCATCTTCTGCAAGAATCGGCTAACTCTCATTCATTGTAATAGGACTTTCCACATCAGAAACTCCTCCATGTATATTGAAAGACGATTCAAAATATCCAGCCATGCCACCAAGCTATAATAATGACTTCCAACATTATAATAATTATGACAAGTCTACACACCTGAAAATGACTAATATAGGCAACCTGCAAACAAGACATGGCATAAGAAACTACACATCTAACTGGAAAAAGAAACAGGAAGGAACAGGATCAAATTTTACCTTTAGGCAACTGAATTCAACCTAGAATCCCTCTTCTGCTATGCAACCACAGGAAGGAACAACTCCACAAAGCTTGCAAGCATAAATGCAAATAAATAAAGCCCAACAAAATGACAATGCATGTTTGACATAACATACCTGCACAAGTAGCTACACCGATAATCAGTTGCACCTAGACAAATACTACACCTCGACTCTCAAGGCATTTAACACCCGCATTTATAAGCAACAAAATAATTTAATAAAATAAGATAAATAAACTACTAAAAAACAATGAAATAGACCTGTATAACAGTAAACATGTCGAGAAAACAACAAAACCAAGAACGTAATGCACAGTTGGTGCGAATTACTGTTAAATTACGCGTATTTTAAAAAGAGTTTAGCCCAAGAGGAGAAGAGTCTGTCGCGCTCCTCATAGCCCTCTCTGGCTTTGGGCAGCATGCCAAACTAGACTATGGATTGGATCATGTTATCCTCTTTAAGAGATCGGTAGCTCTTCATTGCCTCGACTTCGCCAGGAGACATCTCAGAGATGCAACATTGTCAGTAGTGGCGGCGACGGCACCCGAACTCCCTGCACCTCAGATGGCAAGAGCACTTGAAGGAGGATCGGCCGCAAGGATCTTGCAGAACGTCGGCAAAGGCCTACGACTCAAGAACGTCAAGAACTTCTTCAAGTTGAGACGACATCGATTGTATGGGAAGCTCTCCAAATGCCACTTCGCAACAAGTCGAGTGGAATACTTGGGGCATGTGGTAACAACTGAGGGGATTTCTACAGATCCATCTAAGATTGAAGCAATAGTCGATTGGCCAGCTCCAAGGAACGTGGCAGAAGTAAGAAGTTTTCTCGGTCTGGCAGGATATTACAGGAAGTTTGTGAAGGACTTTGCTAGGTGGGCGTCCCCTTTGTCGGATCTCACTAAGGCCAAGAAGATTAAGGATTGGAGGCCTTAACAACAGCTTCAGTGCTTGTTCTTCCAGACCCGAGTAAAGATAAGTTGGTGGCCACGGATGCAAGTAAGATAGCAACAGGGGCAGTCTTGATGCAAGAAGGAAGGGTGGTCGCCTACGACTCGAAGAAGATGAACGACGCCGAGCAACGCTACCCAACCCATGATCAGGAGCTGCTAGCCATTGTCAGAGCATTAAGGATATGGAGGCAGTTTCAGTTAGATACTGATCACCAGAGCCTCCAGTATCTTTTCACCCAACCACTCCTCAATCTAAGGCAAAGGAGGTGGATGGAGTTCCTTGAGGAATATGATTTTGATATAGTGTACAAGCCCGGCAAGCTTAATGTTGTGGCAGATGCTCTCTCCAGAAGACCGTTTGAGATGAGAACGCATTGTAATGCGATATCCACTCTTTCGAATGAGTTTGGTAAGAAAATTGAGGAGACCTTGCCATTAGATGAGGACTTCAAGGAGGTTTGGGCAAGTCTCTCCAAGGAGGCCAGAACAGATAGAGAACGGGAGGCTTTCAAGCATTATAAGAAGGAAGGCAATCTGTTGTACCATAAAGATAAGTTGTGCGTGCCTGAATCGTCAGGAGTAAGGAAGTTAATTCTTCATGACACACACAACAGCCCAATAGTAGGGCATGCAGGGTTTATGAAGACGTATTTCAAGATTCGAAGTAGCTATTTCTGGGCGGAATGAAGAAACAGATAGCCAGATATATTCGGGAATGCCAGTTGTGTCAGCAGACCAAAGCGGAACAGCTTCGAATTCCAGGTGCCTTGGAACCTTTAGCAGTGCCGAATGCAAAATGGGAAGTGGTAAGCATGGATTTTATCACAGGACTTCCCAGAACGCTACGAGGCAAAGATGCACTAATGGTGGTCGTAGATAAATTATCTAAGATGGCACACTTTGTGCCTTGCAAATCTACGGACACGGCCTTAGACACTGCCAAGGGAGATTTTTAGACTCCATGGCATGCCTCGAGAGATAATATCAGACAGGGATTCCAAGTTCATAAGTGCATTCTGGCAAGATCTTTTTGCTACGATCCAGACGAAGCTCTCCATGAGCACGGCTTATCATCCGCAGACAGATGGTCAGACGGAGCGGACGAATCGCATCATCGAAGACATGCTCCGAAGTTATGTGTGATTTTATCCACTTGGTGGAATTCGCCTACAATAGTATGCGGGCGGGGAGTCATCCTAGATGTCTCCCTTCATGATTAATTATGGGTACCCGGTGCCTAACCAGGATACTTGGCACAATCCGGTGTCAAAGGTTGAAGTATCCCGGCCAGATGCTTGGAGATATGCAAAGAACCGGTGGAAGAAGTAAGGGGGTACCTATTAGCAGCAAGAAGTCGGCAAAAGAGTGTAGCCGACAGGCACAGGACCGTAAGGGAGTTCAAGGTAGGCGACAGCGTATGGTTGAAGATCAAGGTGAAGCAAGCTAAGCTTCGCATAGGGAGTTACAAGAAGCTTGCCCCTAGGTGGGCTGGTCCGTTCAAGATTTTGGAGAGAGTAGGCTCCCAAGCCTACAAGTTGGATCTCCCGGCCCATCTCAAAGTTCACAAGGTCTTCCACGTAAGTTTATTGAAAAGGCATAATCCTAACCCTGATGAGGTCTTGGATACTTTAACTTTGTTGGAAATGACAGAAGAGCAAGTTGAAATTGTGCCTGAGTTACTTCTTGATAAGTCGTTCAAGAAGACAAGGAGGTCTCAGTTCCTCCAGTATTTGGTCAAGTGGAAACACTTGCTCGTGGAAGACGCAACATGGGTATTGAAGCAGTTGGAGAAGCAATACCCAGAGTTTATGAAGGAGTTTGATGGGCGAGTCGTCTCCGACTTGGTTGACCCCGACTTGCCAGGAGGTTAGCTTAGTATGCTCTTAGTTAGCCTTAAGTTCTGGCTCATGGATTCTAGTTAGTAGAGTGCATGTGCCAGAATCTTGGAACGTGTGGGCGATGATGGGATACGCCTTTAGGGCATTCTCTAGGCCGGCACGCACCAAGAGGTGTGCATGACCTTTAGGGTCATGTGAGTGAGAAATAAGGCATGGTGGGCGATGATGGGACATCGATCAGATGCTCTCTATGCCGCGATGCGGGGTACGCACACCTGGCCGTAGGGGGGTCATGGTGAAGGTCAAAGTGATCATCTTGGCGATGATGGGATCGTGAGGCGTTCCTAGCTTAAAACCCTTGGGGCATGATGCACTAGGGGTATTTTCGACCGCAACCGAAAGTACAAGGTACAAGGTAGCACTTGATCATGGGCGATGATGGGATCATCTTAAATGGTCCTTAAGCTCAAATCCAAAAGGGCCATGATCGAGTGCAAGGTATTGGTAAGGGGGGTGGTCCCCTAAAACCACAAAATTTATTAATTAAACTAACGTAATGTGCTACTTGTGCAGGACGAGCATAGGGGAGTAGCGGCAGGAGCGCATTACGTGGAAGCGGGGAAGCATAATTTAGACTTAAATTATGAACCCTAATAACTCTTATAGTAATGTTTTGATTTATTATAAGGAGTAACTTGTTAAGGCTGTATATAATTTTGTATACATACAATATAGCCTAAAATTTTGTCAATTAACTCTTAATAGGAAGTTGATCGTTCAAATTAAAGTTGTATACTTATGTTGTTTTGCAGAGATAGTGTAGGTTCGTCACCTTAGCACAATCTTTGAGGGCGACATTGTCTAAGTGGGGGAGAACGTGACGTTCCAGGGGAATATACACCATAAATACGTATATTCCTGGACCCGTCACCATACAAGTCTACATATGTAGCCTTGTATGCTTTAGAAAGTGGCAAAGGGGTGCACATCTAAGTTAATTGTTTAACTTAGATAACCTTAGGATAAGGCCCATTTCCACATGGCCTTATCCTATTGGGCAACCGCCACACGGCCTCATCCTAGTGGTGCCACGTGGCATCCGATGTGGACCCCTACCTATATTAGCATAAACCCTAACCCTAGGCCTTTTCCCGGCCCTAGCACCCAGAGACTCATCTACACACTCGAAACCTCGTTTCGAATATCGTTTGCTGTGGTATAGCTTGGTGTAGCAGCCCCTGAAGGGTGTGCATGATCGTAGAGGGAGCAAGCTGTCGAACCACGTTAAGGAGCATGGAGACGCCAGGAATGGGAGGAAGCGCTTCTGGAGCAGGTAGGTGGAGTAGTCATGGTAGTTCATCTGGGATTTAGCATTCCAGATAGGTTTGTAGCTTGTATCTAGAGTAGAGCTATCCTAGAACCCTTGATGAACATCTTGAACCCTAATCAAGGAACCCTAACTGTAAGTTAGATATGTATGATTAGGTTAAGATGTTCTTATGATGATTATCATGATATGATGTATGTGATGTTGGTTGATCATGTTGCTCCTCTTGTGTTGGAAGGGGGGTAGAGACCTAGGGCCATGTGTAGTATGCTCCTAGTGTAGATCCCTTAGTTCCTATTAGATGCGGCTTTGTGCATAGGACCCCCAGGGCTATGGAGGCTATGATGTGACTCAGCACTACACAACGGGGCTAGAGGCAATGCGGAGGGAGGATCCCTGCCGAGTGGGGGCTACGGGGGATCTCATAGTGGGCTAGGCTTATGGTTGGCCACTTCGTATGGGCCGAGCATGGGTTCGACACCTCTTGGGGCGATGGTGTCGCCCTGCCTCTCAAGAGTTGCAAGTGTCAGCTTGGCTCTTGTTTTGAGGGGTTCAATCGGGTATGAATCGTGTGTCGCCACTAGCCGCCCGAGGAGCCTCTAGACCCCGGGAGGGGGAGATGCAACCCTTCCTGCCTCGACGGACCGGGGAGATGCAACCTGGAGTAGTCCCGATGGGTGATGCCATGGGATTGCGTATCCGGAAGGCTAGAGTCCGTCGAGCTGATCTAGCCCATCCGCAAAGTATGCATGCGGAGGGGCGGATGGAGTGGTCAACCCTAGCCATTGTCTATAGCCAGCCCCGCCATTGTTATGACTCAGTCTGCTCTATCTTGAGACCTATCCAGTCAGTCTACCTCCTTATGAGTCGGAGCCATGGGTAGGAGCTCTCATGTTTTATGGCATATGATTATGTTCTTTGCAGTTATGGCTATGTGGATGAGCTACCCTTCGAGGTAGCATGTTGTATTGCTATATTGCTAGTTCTGACGATGTTTGTGCTTCCGCTGTGATAGGAGCCCATAGGGGGAAGGGCACGCAAGACTCCTTCCGTGTCCCCTTCCGCACTATGATCTTCGAGTGCGGGATAGGCGGAGGGCCCCGCGGTTGGACCGGATGGGGGATTTCTGCCGAAAGTGTACGGCCGGGGGCCATATATTTAGCAGGGAGCGTCACAAGGTGGGAGTTGGAGATGAGACTAAGAAGGGGACTAATGGAGGAGTCTCAGAAGACAACATTGAAGTCCGATGTAGAATACTGATCCCTTGCATGAAGAACTAGCCACAATAGACACATGATGGTTCAAGATACAAAGGGGGTGCTGATACGATAATTCATGTTAGAACTTGTACATAAATAAGATCTAATGATTGAATATTGAATAAATAATGAAAGCAAAAACTCAAAGAACACATAGGCAATTCAAGCTTGACATCAAATGATAGTTCATACATTCCCAACATAGGATTAAATACATGTTCATACGGAAACTTAATGCATAGATCAAGCCTAATGTGATGTCCCCTACTCGTATACAATGCTTCAATCGTATAGGAACCGGAAATTTCCGCCTGTCCGCTAAGCATGTCAACATGAGGCCATCCATCTGACGACAGACTCTTGATGGTGAGCAAGAATTTGACGGGGCAGAATGGATGTGTCATTCATCCCGTCTCCCTCGGGATCGACTTAGCTGTGGAAACGTACATGGAATTAGTACAATTACCTTAAGGTAATACTTCATGATTAAGATTATAATTATCAAGTAATCCAATATGCTAAAGCGTTTATTAAACCTTAGTTTATACATGCAACTTATGACATGTCAATGTTTATAGTCCTTTGTAGCCTCTTGCAATACATGGTGATGTCCTATGTGTCACGGGCCTCCGTGTGGTGCGATTTCCTATAGCTTCTATGCTCTATTGGTTTGCAGTTTCAACACCATGTTAGTATTTATTATTTAAAATGGTTATAAAGGAACCACCCTTTTTAATTACAATCATACTAACTAAATGAATGCAAGCATTATCTCCCTGCATAGGAAGATGATGGTTCTTCCATCGTGGCAGTGGAGACTGCGTCCTATTATGCCTAGGATGATCTCTAATGCCTACACCTTTCGTCACCCTGTTAGCTTCTTCTACGCACCCAAGGAAAACTGAAGAACAAGCGCTAACTACAACAACCCAAGCAAATCTCAAGGTATATGAGATAGGCTAGGCCTCACTCTACTGGCATCATAAATCACCAACATAATCATTCTTACACAAGTCTTTTGAGATTATAGAAATAGAGATAACAAATAGGAGAATCACATAATCATAATCAAAATATCATACTTCAACATAATAATATTCAACTGATCAAGAAACATACTCACACTTCAAGAACTTTGCCCAGATGTCATCTTCCAAATTTGGGCCTCCCTTCTACACGAATTTTGGCTATCTTATAGAAAACTCTACTTGATCCTAGCCGCTAGATCTAGGCAAATCACAACCTTAGATCCAAATTCTAACTACCATAAGTTCACTAGATTTTGCCACCTCAACTTCAAATCTAGGTCATCCAAACTTCTTTGCAACTACCATGCTTCCCCAAATTCATGACACATCATCAAATTATCAACCATTGAAAATATTTCTTAAGGACTTTAATACTCCTTCAAGTCCATAGGTTCCACTTCAGTACATCATAAATGCTTCCTCCACAATATTTGCACATTTTTTACATTTTCTCCACATTACACCCATATAATTCTTCATTTATGCATACATTTCATAAATTTAAGCTCATTATGCAAAAATAGTCAAGATAAAACACACAACACACCCTTGGCATGAAGGATCGCTTCTTCCTCATACTGGCCATAGACTAGGAGTGCTTTCCTATTATCCACGAGCCTTTTATGACCTCTTATCTCTCAGATTTGTCTACTTCCGTCTCATCGGAGAGTAGACTTTAATCTACCTTCCACTCACATGTCGTGTCGATGTCGACTAATTTGATGACAAATCGACCTTTGCATTGCTCCATGGATTGAGAAATTGTGATCTTCTTGTTTTTTTGAATGATCCATCAAGAAGAACTTCATGAACAATGTCAAGTTGTTCATCGATCATTTCCAGCAATGCTGGTGTCTCCGATACTTTCTCTATATCTGTTTAGGAGACTTATGTGGAAAACTCTATGAATTTTCAAGTGTGCTGACAGGTCTAATTTGTAGGCTTGGTTACCTACTTTTTTGAGTATTTTAAATGATCCAGTCCATCTTGGAGCAAGCTTGTCGATGCAGAGTTTTGCTTGTTTGACTTGTATCTTCAGCCAAACGGCATCACCTACTTGGATGTCCCTTGCTATTTTGTGCTTATCTGCTATGCTCTTCTGATGGCTTCTTGTTGATAGGAGATATCCTCGAACTTCTTCAACTAGTTATCGCATGTCAGAGGATTTGTTGAGAAACTTCTACCTTGGACACTGGATTGTGCCAAGTATCTGAAGTCAGACATTAGTAGCCATAGTTTATCATGAATAGTGACATCTGAGATGACTCCTGCTTGGTGCTTTTATATGCCAGTTCCACCAAGTGGATATAGTCTTTCCATTTCGACTGCTTGTTCCAGACATAGTTTCTCAATATGTCCTCAAGAATTCGATTGATGCACTTTGTCTATCATCCGTCTATGGGTGACACGCTGTGCTCATGAACAACTTCATCTAAATCATGCTAAAGAGGTCCTTTCAGAACGTGCTCATGAACCTTGGTTCCCTATCGGAGATAATCTCTCTTAGCCTTCCGTGGAGTTTGAAGATCTTCTTTGTGAATAAGACAGCTGTGTCTAGTGTTGTGTCCGTAGTTTGTCAAGGCACGAAATGTGCCATCTTGGAGAGTCTCTCGACCACGACCATTAAGGCATCTTTGCCTCTTGCTATCCTTGGGAGCTCTGTTATGAAGTCCATACTTATTACCTCCCATTCAGCATTTGGCACTGCCAAAGGTTCTAGCACTATTGGTATCTAAAATTGCTCCGTCTTTGTTTGCTGACATAGCTAATACTCGCGATGTATCTGGCTATTTGCTTCTTCATGCCTGGGCAATAATAGCTACTTCTTATTTGGAATTAGATTTTCATGAACCCTGCGTAGCCGTCTATTGACTATTGTGCGTGTTTCCTTACTCCCGATGACTCTGGGACACATAGTTTATTTTTGCGGTATAAGAGATTACCTTCCTTCTTAAAATGTTTGAAGGTCTCTCTTTTCTTTATCTATTCTTGCCTCCCTGGAGACGCTCGCCCATACTTCCTGGAAGTCTTTATCCGTTGGCAGTATCTCTTCTATCTTCTTTCCAAAGTCACTGATGAGCATTGATATGGCATTGCAATGCACCCTTATTGTTAAATGGTGTCTTCAGAGTGCATCCGCAGCCACATTGAGTTTACATGGTTTGTATACTATCTCAAATTTGTATTCCTCTAAGAAATTCATCCATCTCCTTTGCCTTAGGTTAAGATGTGGTCGGGTGAATATATATTGGAGGCTCTGATGGTTCGTATCCAATTGGCACCTCTGCCCAAGCAATTAATGCCTCCAAATTTTAAGAGCTCTTACCACTGCTAGAAGCTCTTGATCATGAGTTGGATAGCGTGTCTCGACATCATTCATCTTGCGGGAGTCGTATGCTACCACTCTCTCTTCCTGCATAAGGACCGCGCCAGTTGCAATTTTACATGTATCTACGACTACCGACTTGTCTTTCTCTGGATATAGGAGTGTTAAGATTGGGGCAGTCATCAAAGCTTCCTTCAGCTTCTCAAACCCTTCTTGAGCCTTTTTGTGCCAATGATCTGTCCAATTCTTTATCTTTTGCACTTTGTTGAGGTCCGTCAAGGGTGTTGCTATCTTTCTTCATAACTTGCAAACCCTAAAAAACTTCATACTTCATGGACACTTTTCAGTACCACCATTTCCACTACTGCTTGGATCTTCGTGGGATCTGTTGCAATTCCTTCGATGGAAATCCTATGCTCGAGGTACTCCACCCTGGTTGTTGCAAAGTGACATTTGGAGAACTTCGCATAAAGTTGATGCCTTCTGAGATTCTCGAGGGCCTCTCTCAAATGTTTCACATGGTCCTCCCAGGTTTTACTGTAAACTAAGATGTCATCAAAGAATACAATGACAAAGCCAACTAGAAACTCACGAAAAGTATCGTTTATGAGTCTCATGAAAGTGTCAGAGGCATTGGACAATCTAAATGGCATGACCGTGAACTCATAATGGCCATACCATGTCCTGAAAGTCATTTTGTGAATATCCTCCTCTGTAATTCTGATTTGGTAATAGCCGAATCACAAGTCTATTTTGGAGAAGAACTTTGCCCCTTGTAGCTGATCCATGAGATCATCCAATCTCGATAAGGCGTACTTGTTTTTTATAGTGTGCTTTTCAACTGCCTATAGTTTATTCACATCCTCAGGCTCCCATCCTTCTTCTTGACAAATAAGATGGGTGCCCCAACGAAGAGACACTGAGTCTTATGAACCCTATGTCTAAGAGTTCTTGTAACTGCTTCTTGAGCTTTGTTAGTGCATGGGCTATAGAAATCCAGATATAAAGAGGTTTGCAAGCTGGTCGAGAATGGGTTTGATTACATCTGGAGCCTCAGGTAACTTCAACTCTAAGTGAGCAAAGAGTTGGGGCACAGTGCAAGCGGCAAGACTCTAGGTTTGCCTAATGCGAGCTATTGACATAGGAAGGAGAACTAATACAAGGGGAGGGTACAAGGTTGGGAGATGGCAGAGGTGGAGTAACACGCGGCTGTGGCGGTGGTATGTCGAAGGTATGGCGGCGGCTGGCTATGGCGGACGTACGATGGCTATGGCAGTTATACGGTGGCTATCGCAATTGTACAATAGCTATGGCAGCTAGGAAGCACTCAGGGACAACCAAGGAAATAAATGTAACCCTATAAAAATGTCCAGTAAACTTTAGTTTCAAATAAGAAACTTTATATTAGAAAAAAAGGACTATATGACGGAAATACACGTGCCTTGTGTTGCAGATGAAGCATTTATACACTTTATATTCAAATTTTAAATACTGAAAACGTTAGGTTGGCAAAGCCTAAAAATCTTTTACTTAGGTCGTCTCCCGAGGGAGCTGAATTTTAGTCAATTCAAGGCCCCTATGCAACCGTGCCAAAATCGCCTCAATCCAAGCTTCCTATAAAAAGTAATGGCCTTTGAGATCATGCGACCTTTTTTTTGCCCAAACCTAACTTTATCTTTCATTTCTCCTCTGCTCTTCCCTTCCTAAATAATCCTCATTTCACATACATAGATTAATTTAACATACTATATAAGAAAAAGAAAGGAGTTTCTATTTGAACGCTCACTACAAGCTATTTGACGTAACTAATTAGGGCATGGCCAGTGCTATAATCCGGTCCACCGAGATCATGGCTCTGATATCATTGTTATTCTCCCTAAACCTATATGATGCTACTATCATATAAATGCAGAAATCCCCTTTTCCAGAAACATTATCACCGAGAAAGGCCCTCCGTCTGACTTAGACCACTTTTGATCGCCAAGTGTTCGAGCGAAGGACACAAAGGTGTCATTGGCCCTATTCCTCCTCCGGGATATCCTGTGGAAGCATACATACATGTTAGCACCAGCAACAATACATAATAATATGCCACCTCAAAAGGTGGCCAATCCATCATCCAAACAGAACATCACAAAACATCAAAATAACATACACAATTCATAAAGTGAGGGTTCTATCCCGTGCTCAGACTCAAAGGAGGTCGACTAACAATCAAGGTTTCCAAAATACAACAGATGGAGTCATGACAATGGCATTGGTTGGCATAGAACATTGGCTAGTGTAGTCCACCCCATCTGTCCCTTCTGTGCGCACTTTGCAGATAGGCTGAAACATACTGTGGTGTGATTGTAGCCTTCTGGAGACGCAATCCTATGGAGTCACCCTGTGGAACTACTCTACTTTGCATCTTCATGATCCAATGAGGCAGGAATGGGACAAGTCCCTTCCAAGTGCACAATGGCTTCGTGGGTGGCTAGAGGATCGTGGCGACACAAGTCCATACCCCACTTAACCCGCCCAAAATCCATAGCTCGAGATCAGCCGCACCTATCGAGCCCAAGATGTCCTTTTGGGAGGACACCTGTGACCCAAGGGTATTAGACTCATACCCGACCCACACATAGTGATTGACTATAAGCCTTGCACACTATAAGGGGCCCCAGTAGCTACGTTCAACAAGGCCCCACCCCACACCATCGTTGTGTCCGTTGTCTAATGCTCAATCACAACATAGCATCTACACTCCAGTGGGCTTTATGTGCAGGCTGCAATTATTGGGATTTATATGATTTTAGCTATAAACTATACTTCTACCATCTTTTAGGGCTCTACCTTCCCTTATCCCACCATACATCCATTCATAACTTTCAATAAAGAAATAATATAAGATTCTATCATCCATCTAATCAAACATGGGTTAATATTTACTAAAAACTCAAGCTATCTATTCCTACAAACCGGTGTCTTGGCTAGATCCATTATCTCTCAGGTTCTCCATGATCTTCTGGTTGAATAGACGGCTCTTCCTCCTCTTCCTCCAAATCTCCCAAATCGAATTGGGGCAAATTGGGGCGAGGCCCCAACTTGGGTGACCCTAAATGGCAACTTCTTCCTTGCCCAATCGATTTGGGTTAGGTGGCCATTGCCAAACTAAATCAGCTAATAATTAATTGATATAATTAATTGCTAATTACTAACCAATTTCGCATCACTTGCTATTAAATTAGTATTAAACTTAACATGTCTAACCTTGCCCCCTTAATTAATCACATGAATAATTAATATACCATTAATTACTTTCGGTGACTTGCCATATATTTGTATGTATTGCGTATAAAATCCTTGGAAAGTCACAACAGTGACACATATAAAGATAGAAGGTTCACGTATGAAGATAATGCCCTGATCCTGAGTACGTGTTTCTTGCTTTGGGACTAAAGACCTCGTTTGCAATAGAAGCAGAAGGCCAATTTTCATACAAACCCTAATTTTCTCGGCCCCAAGGTTACACATAACAACCAACACATAACTACCATTAACATTAATTAACACAACCATTGGGTCCAACACATTTAAATTAAAATCCCCCTTAAACCCCCTTTGGTTTGGGTGCATATTCACACGGGGGGTGACGTAGGGCAGCGAGAGCCCTTATAATTATATTTGGCACGTACAAAATTAACACCATATAGTATTTTGCTGGAAATCTTATAGTATTTTGCAAATCTTGTTATACGGTATAGCAAATTTTGTACTTGCATACCCGGGTAAAAGCATGTTAGGGTGTCCCTTAAAAAGTATTATTTAGTGACCAAAAAAGCACCTAAAAAGGTACCCAAGACTGGGTACTGGGTACCTGTGTAATATCTCAATAAAAGGTACATTCTAGAACTTTTATATATATTTTGGTCTCCGGTAGCATTATCTTTATCTTAACTTTGAATATTAATGCGTCCTTGACTTTTATTTTGGACTTTCGTACTAGTTTTAATGAAAATAAAAATGAGAAAGTACCCAGTTCTGAAGTACCTAGTGTATGTACTTTTGCAGGTTCCAAAAGTGGTACACCCTAACATGCTTTTACCCACCCCACAAACGAGGAACTTTACGTACGGTGTAGATTAAGGAATAAGGGGTGAATATGCCTATCCAACATCTCTCGTTGCCCGGAGTCACCCCCGTGTGAATATGCACCCAAACCAAAGGGGGTTTAAGGGGGATTTTAATTTAAATGTGTTGGACCCAATGGTTGTGTTAATTAATGTTAATGGTAGTTATGTGTTGGTTGTTATCTTAAAAAAAATTTTGGGCCCTTCGGGCCCTAACAAAAACAAACATTTATCTATGTGCACTTAGTTACACATTGACCAAATTGTTAAAGAATACAACTTTGCATACATAAAACACAAGTATTTAGAAAACACCATTGTTATTTTCGTCCTTGTCAACTTCAAATTTAAGAATGTGATTTAACATTCTCTCTAGTTTACACCCCTTACTCCAAAACTATAGCGTTGTACAATGTTCACAATAAAGGATGCCATTCCCAAGGTAAAGAAACCACTGCTGAAAGCATTACAATCCATACCTAAGAACCTATCTCAGCCTAATCATTGTTATAAACTTTGATACAAGCACCTTAGATACAAGCACCTTCAATGCTCGAAGGGCACATCTAGCCTGTTCCAGCAATTAAATACAGCTTCAAAATCATAAAAGTTTAATTCATCGTAATTCGACAGAACTACGCAGATTTGCTGATGAGTTCAGTATTCTGCAAAGTCGTCTTCTAATAATGGCCTGGGTTAAAGGGAAAAATTCTACCTACAAAAAGCTATGAATCAACAGAACCTCTGTAGCAAGCACAAGTGCTGGCGCATTGGCAAGAACCGAGGTAAAACAGTACTTTTCAAGAATGTTTGCAAGAATAGACCAAAATGGCTGGCCGACAGCTCACATTACAAAGGCACTATACGAAGCCTCTGCTTTTTTATGCATATTTAAAATAGAATGCTGCTGATGAGGAAATGCGTTCAGAAGTGGTTCAACCCAAATAATCCAAAATGTTCGAATGGTATGACAGATGCAAGAAAGAAATAGACATTATTAAGAAATAGACATTATTATCATAATCAATGAGAGACCAAATAAGATTGCTTATCTTGAATGGTTTCCTCCAGACCAATGCTATAACTCCTCTACTCCCAATACCTTTGTGCATTTCAAAAACCTGTCTTAGCCACCAATAAAAACCTGGCCGATTATCAGAACTGCTTGCTTCTGCAGAACTGCTTGCTTCTGCATGTTTACTGTTGCTAATTGGGCTTCTTAAATAAGAAGTCTCTTTCACTGCCACAAATTCCCAGGCGGTTAGCAAAGGCTTCATGTGTCTGCTTCACTGCCACCGAGTACGAGAGCAAAGCAATAGCATGGTCAGACAGGAATTATACAAACAAATAGTAGAGTCGGAAAGAACTTGTAGAAGAAACCCTGTCAAAACATGATCGGCACTAAAACTTGTGTCTGTCAAAAACTGTAAAATCTCAACAATGTTGGCCCTAGTGCAAATGAAACCAGAAACTTTCCAAGAGCCGATTTGAAGATGAATAAGCTACAAACATTTGTCGATTAATAAGCAAATGCGGTTCTGGAACAGCCTTTGGTGCAAAAGAAGTGAAGAAGGATCAAAACCGCAGGGGACGAATCCAAGAATGCCGAAATTGACAGAGGACTGTCGAGACCATACCTCAGGGGATTATTAACGGCCGATCCTCAAAGCCAACTGACAAAAAACAGCCGAAAACAAAAACCTGCAGCAAGTCCCAACGTAGCATTGGACAATAATCTGAGAACCAACATCATCAGCCGTTATATGATATTCGTGTCTTACTGAACTCTTATATGAAACATCCAATTCAAAACTGCATCAGATTAACCCAACAACATGTTACAGAATTGATTTTCCATGCCCATCTCTGCAGCTCAAGGCCGAAAACCCCCCTGAAACCCACAAGGCCCACGAAATCCATAGCATTGTTCAAATTTAAGGCTCTGAAGGAAAAACCAGCTAACCTAATCGAATAAGGGGGCTTGCTACGATACCTCCAGGTCACCTAGAGCAGAGAATCCAGGCATTGCAAGGTGCATCTTTGCACAGGGAATTGTGAAACAGAACATGCAGGGGAAGACCTGCAGACGACCTAAGGCCATGCCCCTGCGGCCCTTGCTCTGCCCTGTAATCGGTGGAAAAGGGTTTCAGAACATACCTTGAAGCTGCCAGATCCTGCTTTCGTGGTAATCTACTCGTCTGCAAGAACAGAATCTCGCTCAAAGCCATTGCCTCACCAAGCCCTAGATATAACTAAAAGAACCCTAAAATAACCTGGCTCGATGCTTGCATGCTCGATTTGGGATAGTTTTTAAAATCATAGTTGTAACCATTGAAAAATGCCACTAAAAGTATCGTGATAGTATGCGCACTCTAGATGTACTGATTAGTACGTCTCATCAAATACGGTCATCAAATCATATAAAAACCTTAGGAAAAAAAGTACAAAAACACAAAGAAAACCCCCTGTTATTATGCTACATATTATGCCACCCATCCGATCTGAGCTTCGCCATATGGAGTATAGCCATGAAGAGGGGAAAGCCGACAGACGAAGGAGATCGAAAGGAATTTGCTGGGTTTTTCTAATTTTCACAATAATGTGAAATTGTCAAGATTTAATGGAAGATATTAATTTTAGATGAGGTGGCTTATTACATGGACACCTTAGAATTGCAGCAAAGTTGAATTTTTTTGTTTTGGTGTGTTATGGGAGATGTGATTTTTTTATTTAAAAAAAAAACATTGGCAAGATCATGAATAACATATAAAACATTAAACATAGCACAAATCCCATAACACCCCAAAACAAAAAATTTCATTTTTTTTTTTTTTTTTTTTTGATACAAAACATGGCTAATAAAACACAACCACCATAACATCATCTTCCAAAGTAAGGAATGAAAGAGGCCCAAAAAGTAAAATGCTCAACCTACCTGTCTTAGTTTTTGCATATAATTTGCAACGCTACCTTTGCAGGTCTTCTGGCTTGTTTAGCCATGGCTAAGCTCTAGAAGTAATCAAGCCTCTCCCTTTCATCTTCTCTTTCTTGTTTTGCTATATGAATCCAAAAGCGAATCTAAATTCTACCATGCATACACCTTGAAAGCCAGATAAAACTAATTTATAGCCAATTCAACACAGTCTACCAGTGAACCATCACAATTTATGTTCCAGAACCAAGCACAAGCACATGGAAGCGCGAGCTTATTAGGATCAAGCAAACCCTCGAGTCCAGGAATTACATTACCCTCTGCAACAATCTGCATGTATCAAGCAAGCCGCCCAACTCACCTGGGGATCCTCGGACTGACATGCAAGCGACTATCCAACAAAAACTCCTACTGCCTTCACGTTGGTGGGTTTCAAAATAAAAAAAGATAAATAACAAAAATGTTCTTAAAAAGATTGTTACATAGCCCATAAAAAGATAAACCAATAACGTAATATAAGCCCTCAAAATAGTATAAGCTTCTTTATTTTCCTTTTCATTTTTAGCTACATCTTTTCTTTATTTCCCTTTTTCATTTTTAGCTACATATTTTCTATGTTTATATAAGCTCACAATGGTTCAACACACACAAAAAATCCCTATTTTTGAATTAACATCTAATTCCAGATTACAAAAATAAAGGAAATAAACATCACAAGTTAAGTAAATGAAAATAAAGAAAATAGATAGAAGATAGTATTTTTACGTCATGCCACATTGGCAGCATCCATGAGGACATTTGACGGACCCCCAGAGACTTAAACACAAGATCTCTTAATTACTAACCCAATGGACTAGCCACTAAACCGAACAGGAGGAACCAATAGAGAAAATAACGAAAAATAAAATATGAAAAGATAGAAACAAAAAAATTAAATATTAAGATTAGCAAGGAATAGGCTGCAAGAGGAAACTGCTCTGGTCATTTTCCTTGGCAGGCAGATGTCGGACATACTGCTTATAAGTTAATACAAAATCCTTTTAATATGTCCACAGCGATCATCGTACTTCATAAAAGTATGATTATAATTCTTATACTCAAATGCTCTCCACACTTCTTTCATTCCCTATTCTCATTGACCTACAAGGTCAAATCACAATCCTTAACTAGTATAGTTATTTGTTATCCCTATTGCCAAAACGTGTTAAAATGTAATAGCCTTCTAATACAACCTATAGGGTGGGTAATTTGTTGATTTAAATCATCTAGAATACCCTTTTCACCAGCAAAAGTAATAACATGAGCCTTCTTTTTTGGCCTATCATAATTACTCTTGTTTGCGCTCTTTACCATGCACACAAATGCCTCATGAGCCTATAAAAAGATTGGATCGGTCAGAATGTTGAAAGGATGATCATAGATCGATTTTCCGTTATATTCATTCTCTCTCTTTGTGCACAATTTTGGCTATCCCTCTCAAAGAGAACTAAGCCTAAACAACAATGAAAACCAATAATATAAAAGTAACGAACGACAAAACAACGGATTACTTATGTTTTAGGAGGATACACTCTTCCTTTCTTCTTCTTCTTAGCCTGGACGTTTGGTCAGTGGTAATACACTAGTCCTAGATATCTTGAGTTCGAGGCCACCTATAGTCGCATTCAATGTAAAGTGGTTGGGGGCAGGACCTAGCAATTATACGACTAAGCAATGTTTAGTGTGGTGTGTGTGGTATGTCCTAAAGGATGCTATCAAGTGGCATGATGTAAAAATTGCAGGGATGCTGCCAAGTGGCATGATGTAAGAACTCCTCCTCCTCATCGCAGAAGAGAACTTCATCAAACAATTACCCGAAGCATATAATGTGTCAACATTCAATTCAACTACGTCAAGTCTAGTTTCTCCACCGGAACAACCAACCCCAATCCAAAATCCTTTCTTCCTTTGTCAAATCTTCTTCTCACTCAAGTATTTACAGTACTGGAACGATCGAGACCACCATTCAATGCCTGCCGTAATAAGTCTTCATCCAATTATCATTTGCATTGAATCCCTCTTCATCACTGCCATCATTACCATCATCATCTTCTGCAAGAATCGGCTAACTCTCATTCATTGTAATAGGACTTTCCACATCAGAAACTCCTCCATGTATATTGAAAGACGATTCAAAATATCCAGCCATGCCACCAAGCTATAATAATGACTTCCAACATTATAATAATTATGACAAGTCTACACACCTGAAAATGACTAATATAGGCAACCTGCAAACAAGACATGGCATAAGAAACTACACATCTAACTGGAAAAAGAAACAGGAAGGAACAGGATCAAATTTTACCTTTAGGCAACTGAATTCAACCTAGAATCCCTCTTCTGTTATGCAACCACAGGAAGGAACAACTCCACAAAGCTTGCAAGCATAAATGCAAATAAATAAAGCCCAACAAAATGACAATGCATGTTTGACATAACATACCTGCACAAGTAGCTACACCGATAATCAGTTGCACCTAGACAAATACTACACCTCGACTCTCAAGGCATTTAACACCCGCATTTATAAGCAACAAAATAATTTAATAAAATAAGATAAATAAACTACTAAAAAACAATGAAATAGACCTGTATAACAGTAAACATGTCGAGAAAACAACAAAACCAAGAACGTAATGCACAGTTGGTGCGAATTACTGTTAAATTACGCGTATTTTAAAACGTGTAATTTTGTGGAGCAGGGCCTCCACACATCGCCGCTCTATTGTTTATTGAAGGACAGAAAGCTCTGTTTTCTAAGAATGCCCTGTTTGTTTTTTGGAAGCTCTGGCTATGGCAGAATTATCCCCTGCGGCACCGAATTTAGACTCCAAAATCCCTCCCCATCTTTTTCGTCTCTCCAACTTCCTCTTAAACCAGATTTTGCCTCCAATAACCATTCCAAGGCTTCAAATGCACAGGCCTTATGAAATTTCGGCAAAAGACCTTATTACTTCTTGACAACGGATGCTAAGCCAAAGGCCCGTGCTTGGGAGTAAGTCTTAAAAGCTATGCTTTCTTAGAATTTGAATAGCCAGAGCTCCAAATTCGAGGTGCCTTAACCGAAGTACCAGACTTCTTCCTTCTGATCAAAATCGATATACAAAAGGAAGGATGTCAGATTCGTCTATGGGCATGTTTCTCTATAGAAATCATGCAGAAGCTGCCACCCAATGTAACAACGCGACACCAAGATCCACTCGAGCGATCTCCCATGGATCCGTTACAATCTCTCCCACTATAATTATGCTCGTCCTCGAGCATCATGGATCCGTTACAATCTCTCCCACTATAATTATGCTCGTCCTCGAGCATCATAAACCAAGTCATGACCTACTGTCCAACGGTATTCCGGGTCATACTTGCCCCCATGGAGACTCGAACTCGAGCCCTGCTCTGATACCAACTGTAACGTGCCTAACCGACATGCCTTCAACCAACTGGGCAAAACCGTCTAGACGTTTATGAGTAGCCGCTTCTACCCATTTATGCCGGTATCTCGGAAATGCGATACCAAGATCCAGGGTAAAAGCATGTTAGGGTGTCCCTTAAAAAGTATTATTTAGTGACCAAAAAAGTACCTAAAAAGGTACCCAGGACTAGGTACTGGGTACCTGTGTAATATGTCAATAAAAGGTACATTATAGAACTTTTAGATATATTTTGGTCTTTGATAGCATTATATTTATCCTAACTTTGAATATTAACACGTCCTTGACTTTTATTTTGAACTTTTGTACTAGTTTTAATGAAAAGAAAAATGAGAAAGTACCCAGTTCTAAAGTACCTAGTGTATGTACTTTTGCAGGTTCCAAAAGTGGTACACCTTAATATGCTTTTACCCTCCACTCAAGCGGTCTCCCATGGGTCCATTACACCTAAGTACCTAAACTCTACTCTGGCAAAGGAACAATATTTTGTTCTCTGATTGTGGCTATGACAATCGGTTCTCAGAGAATAGAGTATCTTGTTCTCTGATTGGGGCGGCGGTTCTGCAGTACGACATCCTTCTAAGCCTTGAATCTCTACGATATGCGATTCTGTGCAAAGATTTGATGCCGAACAGAGGTTGTCGCCCAAAACAGAACGTATTTGCCCAACTGTGCATTACGTTCGGTAATGCACGCTTTTCGAGATTCCGACAATAATTTTCTCGGCGGTGCTGTCAAACTCGGCGCACACTCGCGGCTCCGCCGCTCGTGCACTGCCTCGAAAATTTATATGCCGGAATCTCTTTGAAGCGTGCATTACCTAGTACATAAAGGATGTCGCAAGAACACTCAAAAATCTATAAGCATTGCAGAACAGAGTTGCATGTACATTTAGAATAGTAGAATCTCGCAAAACATGCCAAAACTCCCTACTACTCGCCAATACTTGCCAAAACACCACAAAGCTTCACGAAGCTCTCCAAAACTCCAAGAATCTTCAACAAAAGTACCAGCGCCTTGAAGAATATGTGCTAGCGCGCCGCCATAAAGAACAGTTAGATGTTGTTCTGCCCTCTCGTCCAACCCTATGCTACCACGCGACAATTTTTAGCATACTTTCATTTCCAGGAAGTATTACAAAATGTTCAATTTTTTTTGTGGCGCTTCTCTGCTCCAGCCGTCGGATTCCTGACACATGGTGCAGAACATCACCTAACTGTCCTCCCATTTAGTGGGCTTTCCTGTTGTGTCAACAAAGCTCCGCGATGTTCCTATATACGAAAACATTCCAAAATCCCATTGCCACTATATACACAAGAATCGGCTTGCCGGAGTAGCAAAATGGCTCGTAGAAGAAAAAACTGGCAAAAGAGCAAAAGGCATATTTTTTCTCATAATCCCACCTAAAGTGGATTACGCCCGAGAAAATTCACCTCTCAGAATATCCCCTCGAGATTATTCTCTCGGCGGCACTGCTAGAGTCGACGGCGGTTTCCCGCTTGGGCGCCACCACGTCTGGCGGCCCCGCCTCGGCAAATTCCCTCGCGGAATTTCCTCAAGGTGAATTTTCTCCCCGTATCAACGCAGGGGGAGTAATAAATCGGTGCTACTATTGGCACCCTAAATATACATTCAAAACCAAACGTATATCGAACTACGGCGTATATCGAGTTCGATATACGACATATATCGAACTCGATATACGATTTTTTTTTTTTTTTTTTTTTTTTTTTTTATTATTATGCAATTGCAAGTTCAGCCTTGGGTAGAGTCAAGTTGAGTCAAGCGCAAATACCATGATTCATGGATCAGTGGAAAATACATGGATCTGTGGGAAATAAGCTTTTGAATAAGCCAAGTGTTGGCTAGAGCCAAAGTGATGGCAATAAAATTATGACAAAAAGCTGGAACTAGGACGTTCCTTGGTCACATTAAGGCAATTGAGACCTAGGAAATTCCAGACTTGGACCAATTGGAGTTATTTGATACACAAGGCAATACTGATGTATTTTCAAACCATGGTAGATATATTCGAATGGAGCATAGATTGATATTAATAGAAAGTTTCTCCTTTGGCTTTCTAAGAAATACTGGCTATGGTTAATAAAAATTTCGTATTTTGACTGTCTAATGAATAATAGCTATGTACAATAATGGCGAAGATAGCCTTATAGTTAAGAATAGTGGCAGCCATAATTTATAATGGTGCTTGGATTTTAATTTGTACTGTGCGTTTGGCAGTGTGCTTTGACCAATGGGAAAAGCTGGAATGGTTGAACAGAAAATGCAATTTTTTGGAAAGGGTTTTTTTCAGACGCTCTAGTCTTGAGCGGCTACATGCAACAGCCCGTCCGGATGTCCAGAGATTGGATGCATAAGCCCCAAATATGGCCTATGATTCTCACGGATTTATGCCTTCTCTTGCAGCAATACTTTCATGCTTCATATTTTCTCTGGTAGATGTACTTCAATGCAGAAAAAACTCTGAAATGATGAAGTCTGTGGCTACAGTTCATGCCTTGGAAGTGTTGGGATGCAAAAGTCTTAAGCCAAATCTTTAGCTGGTTCCGGTTTATGCTATGAAAACCGATTTTCCATAATAGGGAAACCCTGATATGCTGCCGTTAAGCTTGTTGTCGCTTCAAAAGTAGTGCGAGTATTCCTTCATCATCCAGTGATCCAAGACGAAAGCTTGGAGGATTATGCAGACGCCATGTGTAGCTCAGCAGCTCCAGTTCGAAATACATGGAAGACTTGCAAATGCCCAAGTCGTTCAAAACTTGCTGAATCATTCAGGTTTTTATGAATTATTTTTGGATTCAATCTCCTAGTTGTATACAGTGAATGGATTCGATTTGCTAAATAAAGCCTTCTAGTTTCTTACTGCTATACTTGTTAGATAAAACTGTAGCTTGATGTTACTGGATTCTATACAATACTTTTGTTTCTTCGGATCTTTACTTACAGCAATATGTTACAAGCTGCATGTTTAAGGGTATATTATTTCCAAGTCATTATGACGTGCTTACAGCTAAATACCCTTTACTTACACAATTCTTATGGACTTATCATTGCTCTAGGCAAGCGTAATCTTTATGAACAGGTTTGTGCATTTGATGGGGCTGAGTGTACTCGACTCATAAATCTGGTTAGATTGATATAAGCTGATGGGATAGCCTATGTACTCATGATGGCATCATTTAATATGCAGATGCATGAATTTTTTGAAATGACATAAAATCTAGCTGAGTCTAGTTGCCATAGTATTTTTAATAGACGAGTCTAGGCAGTTGCTTTTTTCTCTCTTCATTCTTTTAGCTTTTTCTAACTGGCTGGGCAAGAGGCACAATGGGTAATCAGCGAAGAGCTGAAAATCCCAATGTACCTTTTGGCCCTTGCCCTGATACCGTTTTTACGCTAACAGTCAGGGTATTGATTGGCTGCAGGTACGGGATTTTCTTCCCATTGTTCCTTTTGCTTATGTAGTTGGAGTTGGCTAGAAGAATGATGGAGTTTTGGAAGAGTCTATAGCTGAGAAACAATCTTGGTGTCCGCAAGTTCATCTACGTGACAAAAAACGGAGTCAAAACTGGTTGTAAATGTCAACTTTTGTTAAATCTAGAATGCATTTATATTTCTGAATTTTAAACATGAAACACAATAGAAATTTATTTAAGGTTGAAGGCTTTATTTTCAACTTCAAAGCTAGTTGTGAGATGCTTGTGTTATACAAATGATTTCTATTGAAATAAATTGCTAGTTGTACAGATGTAAACTTTGACCATATGAATATATACAAACTGTACAAAGTTATTTAAGGGCTATTTGGACAGATGTTATGGTTGAGTAAAATGGGTAAAAAGATACTATGCTGGATAAACTCAGTCTGGTAATAGGATGATAATACCACTGATGGATTGACTGAGGTGGATGTTGGATCTAGGTTTACTAGGTCTTACCGGCTTTTTTTTAGATACTTCATTACACCGGAGATATCCGTGTGTTGTCTATTGCCCATTTCTATTTGTCTGAGTGTTTATGTAATCCTAAGCTTATACTTAGGAAAAGTATTCATATCTGGCAGTTGCGTCATATATGATAGTGGATGTTAAAAATTAAAAATAAATGATGAAAACATACTGAAGTTTTGATGTTTGTTAGGATGAAGAGGAGGAATACGTAAGGTTACCTCCAACATGGATAGCTGCAATTGCAAACAACAATAATGTTGGCCATTTGGCCTACTTTACATATGCCAGTTGGCTGCCAGTTGGCTTTCTATTTATGTCATGGCCAGTTGGCTATGAAAGGTCATTTACGTAGACTTGAGAATGACCAACATGTTTCTAATCCAAATTTGAGAGCAACGGATTGATGCTAGTACGGGTAGTGCATATGCATTGGACTAAAGATGTGGCTTTTGCAAAACAATGCGTTCCATATGGATTGCTGGCTGCGCACAATAGTGCTGCAACTCCTGAACACCCATTTATCAAGGTATGTTTTGACATCTTCTAAAGAATTTCTATAAATTTGCTATCAATGTTATGGGATGAGGCATAACCCCTGCTGTGGCAGTGGGGGTTTGCCATCCCCATGGTCACAGAAAATAGAATTATGGCGTGTTAGCCCTCATTCCACGGTAGGTGGTAGGGTTTTTTTTATTATTATGCAATTGCAAGTTCAGCCTTGGGTAGAGTCAAGTTGAGTCAAGCGCAAATACCATGATTCATGGATCAGTGGAAAATACATGGATCTGTGGGAAATAAGCTTTTGAATAAGCCAAGTGTTGGCTAGAGCCAAAGTGATGGCAATAAAATTATGACAAAAAGCTGGAACTAGGACGTTCCTTGGTCACATTAAGGCAATTGAGACCTAGGAAATTCCAGACTTGGACCAATTGGAGTTATTTGATACACAAGGCAATACTGATGTATTTTCAAACCATGGTAGATATATTCGAATGGAGCATAGATTGATATTAATAGAAAGTTTCTCCTTTGGCTTTCTAAGAAATACTGGCTATGGTTAATAAAAATTTCGTATTTTGACTGTCTAATGAATAATAGCTATGTACAATAATGGCGAAGATAGCCTTATAGTTAAGAATAGTGGCAGCCATAATTTATAATGGTGCTTGGATTTTAATTTGTACTGTGCGTTTGGCAGTGTGCTTTGACCAATGGGAAAAGCTGGAATGGTTGAACAGAAAATGCAATTTTTTGGAAAGGGTTTTTTTCAGACGCTCTAGTCTTGAGCGGCTACATGCAACAGCCCGTCCGGATGTCCAGAGATTGGATGCATAAGCCCCAAATATGGCCTATGATTCTCACGGATTTATGCCTTCTCTTGCAGCAATACTTTCATGCTTCATATTTTCTCTGGTAGATGTACTTCAATGCAGAAAAAACTCTGAAATGATGAAGTCGTGGCTCTGATTCATGCCTTGGAAGTGTTGGGATGCAAAAGTCTTAAGCCAAATCTTTAGTTGGGTTTGGTTTATGCTATGAAAACCGATTTTCCATAATAGGGAAACCCCGATATCTTTGCCGTTAAGCTTGTTGTCGCTTCAAAAGTAGTCGAAAGTATTCCTTCATCATCCAAGTGATCCAAGACGAAAGCTTGGAGGATTATGCAGACGCCATGTGTAGCTCAGCAGCTCCAGTTCGAAATACATGGAAGACTTGCAAATGCCCAAGTCGTTCAAAACTTGCTGAATCATTCAGGTTTTTATGAATTATTTTTGGATTCAATCTCCTAGTTGTATACAGTGAATGGATTCGATTTGCTAAATAAAGCCTTCTAGTTTCTTACTGCTATACTTGTTAGATAAAACTGTAGCTTGATGTTACTGGATTCTATACAATACTTTTGTTTCTTCGGATCTTTACTTACAGCAATATGTTACAAGCTGCATGTTTAAGGGTATATTATTTCCAAGTCATTATGACGTGCTTACAGCTAAATACCCTTTACTTACACAATTCTTATGGACTTATCATTGCTCTAGGGCAAGCGTAATCTTTATGAACAGGTTTGTGCATTTGATGGGGCCGAGTGTACTTTCGACTCATAAACTGGTTAGATTGATATGTCGATGGGATAGCCTATGTACTCATGATGGCATCATTTAATATGCAGATGCATGAATTTTTTGAAATGACATAAAATCTAGCTGAGTCTAGTTGCCATAGTATTTTTAATAGACGAGTCTAGGCAGTTGCTTTTTTCTCTCTTCATTCTTTTAGCTTTTTCTAACTGGCTGGGCAAGAGGCACAATGGGTAATCAGCGAAGAGCTGAAAATCCCAATGTACCTTTTGGCCCTTGCCCTGATACCGTTTTTACGCTAACAGGGTATTGATTGGCTGCAGGTACGGGATTTTCTTCCCATTGTTCCTTTTGCTTATGTAGTTGGAGTTGGCTAGAAGAATGATGGAGTTTTGGAAGAGTCTATAGCTGAGAAACAATCTTGGTGTCCGCAAGTTCATCTACGTGACAAAAAACGGAGTCAAAACTGGTTGTAAATGTCAACTTTTGTTAAATCTAGAATGCATTTATATTTCTGAATTTTAAACATGAAACACAATAGAAATTTATTTAAGGTTGAAGGCTTTATTTTCAACTTCAAAGCTAGTTGTGAGATGCTTGTGTTATACAAATGATTTCTATTGAAATAAATTGCTAGTTGTACAGATGTAAACTTTGACCATATGAATATATACAAACTGTACAAAGTTATTTAAGGGCTATTTGGACAGATGTTATGGTTGAGTAAAATGGGTAAAAAGATACTATGCTGGATAAACTCAGTCTGGTAATAGGATGATAATACCACTGATGGATTGACTGAGGTGGATGTTGGATCTAGGTTTACTAGGTCTTACCGGCTTTTTTTTTTTTTTTTTTTTTTTTTTTTAATTTTCGATTCTAGCCGGCCGAAAAATTCCGTATAATATACAAAATATAAGCGTCATTTTTATACAATTATACGACATATATAGTGTATATCGAACTCGATATACGCCATATACGTATATCGCACTCGATATACGCTATCCGATTTTGCATCTCTGCCTCACAATAAGTCAGATTGAAAGAGATGCAAAATCGGATAGCATATGTATTACAGGTTGTGTAAATGCAGATGTTTAAAGATGTCTAATGTCTTTCTTTACGAACGTCAGCAGTTAAAAAAACAATAAGCCAAAAGTGAAGCAAATGGACTATTCCATCATGTTCTCAAAGAACATTGATCAGGCCAGTTTTCCATATGTCAAAATTACCGGCTGGTAGTATAACAAAGAGTAAAGTAGCTAAATAACTCCAGTTGTAACCTAGCTTCACCAGAAAAATAAAACAAGAACTCTTGCTTATCTGCCATAGAATAGTCCGGCAAACGGAATAATCTGCCATTGGATCCAGGCCTGCACATGAGATAGTATGGCATCGTCCACCATCAAGAATAAGCTAAATGAAACATACTTTATGATCTTCCCTTCTTGTTCTTCAAGAGTTGGATCATCTTGGCGCCCAAAATAGGCAGAGGTAAGGAGCAGGCACATTGAATCGGCTGACTGGCATCAATCCTTGAAACGAAAATAGGATCGTCACAAAATACAGCAGGATAGCAATGCCAGAATAGGCTCAGATCTTCTTGCAAATGGGCTATGGCAAAACTGTAGCATAGCGGCAAATATGTTAGGCGCTGCACTGTGAGCTGGGCCGACCCTAATCTCAGATCTAGGGTTCGCCATTTTCTAGTACAGACTAGCTCCGATATCTAACTCGATATACTACTGTATATTAATTTTATATGCTTTTTTATATGCCATTTTCTGGCACGCTGCCGGATATACATATATCAAACTCGATATACGCCATATATCGAACTTGATATACGCATGGGAGCCAATATTTTACCCGGTAATCAATATCAGAACGCATTTATATTGAAACCCTAAGTTAATTCGTTGCAGAACATGGAGGGTAGGAGAGGGCGGTCATTGTCGCCTTCGCCTAGCAGAAAGCATCGAAAGCGTACTAGAAGTGATTCCGGCAGTAGGAGCAGTAGCCCAACAACTTCCAGATCTTCTTCCTCTGATTCAGGTAAGCAGTAATGCAAATTTCATATACACTATTTTGATTTCTACTTCATATACCAATGCTTATGTCATTTCTATGAATCTATTGGTATAATATCAGTGATAACACTAGATGGTTGCGGTGCATGACATAAGATATGTAATTGGGATTTATTTGTCTTTAAGAAAACATTTGTGGTCCTTCTAGATGATCATAGCAGTGGGGATGAGAGGAGACGCCATAGGCATAGGAAGCATAGAGATAAAAGAAGCCATTCTAAAAGAAAAGGAGAAAAGAAGTCGAAAAAAAATGATAAGAAGGGCAAAAAACAAGATCGAGATAGTGATTCTGACGAACCTGATAGAAAGAGAAAAAAGCGACTCTTAAAGGAAGCAAAGAAGCTGTTGAAACGTAAGGATCTTACATGTTTTTAGATCCTGTTTCTATGGCAATGTTGATTGGTGGTATTGTTAATGCGACAGGCACTAAATCCAACGCAGATCATCCAACCGACCATGCAAAGAAGGTTTTTCTCTCAATGACTGCTATTGTTTTTGGTAATACTTTTTTTCTCATGCAAGAACGGTTAGCTATACCAAGTTCATTTGTGTTTTAATCTTGGAACTTTATTAATTAACATAAGACTTGATTACTTTGAGCTTTCTGAGCTGATTTCTGCTAAATAAGCTCTATGTTTTATAGTGTATACCTGTAATATAGAGACTTTGATCCTGCACTCTTCTTTGAAGGGACTCAGTTGTGGTTAGGTTTTAATTGAAGACCATGCTGCCGTAGTTTATTTATACTTTATTACATGATTATCTGTGCTAAATAATTTGAAAACTTTTGCAGATCTCTGTTGAACAATTGACAGAACGTGACTATTATTCAAAAAACAATGAATTTGCATTGTGGCTAATGGAAGACCGAAGGTCCTACTTTTCTGCATTATCATCAGAAGAAGCTCATAATCTATTTTCTGAGTTTGTAGAGGCTTGGAATAGAGGCAGTTTAAGTACTAAATACTATGAGGGGATTAAGAGCGCTCCTCGAACATCTCACAAGTGGAAGATCAAAGGTGGAGAAGCTGTTGATGGTATGTTTGGCCTCTGGAATTTTGCAATTATGGTTCTCTCTGTTCTAACTTGTTTTCTGCCTTCCAGTTGAGGAGGATTGGGTTGAAAAGAAAAAGCAAGAGAAGCTTGAGAGAAAGAGGTTTCAAAAAGAACATGAAGTTGTTTTAGATGAGCTGCTGCCAAAGGCCACTGGCAGAGAACGTCTAATGGAGAAGAAAGCAATCAAGAGAGAAAAGAACCGAGCACGTGATGACAGCCCAGAACACAAGGAAAGAGACATTATGGGCGGAGGAGATGATTTTCAACAAAGGTAGATTCCATGTTGTCAAGCTTGTCTGTTTACTTGAACAGTGAAAGGGCAACTTTAGAACAATTTATTTTATTATTATGCAGGTTGGCAAAAGAACGGTCAAGACGAGAGAAAAAAGCTGCTGCCAAATTTGAGGCATTTCAAGAGAAGTACTCTGCAGTTCAAGCAAAAGAAAGTGCCGCAATGGATCAACTTCGTGCACTTGTAGATAGTGCAGGTGGTAAAATAGAAATCCGTAGAAGAGATTAGAAAGGGATCATTTCATGCCATTCAGGAAGCTGGAAAGTGACAATTGGAAAGATAGATACCATGTCCCCAAACATTTTGTTCCTATAAATTGAGGTCTATCCTTGGAGAAGAACCATTGTGATCTTCATTCTACTCTATGATCATTAACCCTTATTCTAGTATTATTGCTTCCATCCAGAATATAGATGAAAGGTGAATATTCTGGTTATCAGGACTTAATCTGGTCTACTATACAATGTGCAGTAGATTTTTATGAGAACACACTTGTACATCCAGTCTATCTGTGTATACATGAACGCAGAGTTTAGCCACAAGCACTAAGGGGGAATTTAAGGATGCAAATGAATGCCATATTATCATACACAACAAAGCATTATGCAAACCTTCAAGTGCGCCCACTGTGCCAAAGCAACCACCGCTAGTGTTCATAGCATGCCATTGTCTGTGTCCATAAGTACCAGATACCAAAATTTCAACATTGCATCTCATCTATATTGAACTTGAACCCATCATAACCATCAATGCTATGTCAAGCAGCCACCCGAGCTGATGAAGCCCTCCAACAAATTGGATGGAATCTAAATATTCTTTTGATCAGGCCATGCAACAAATTGGGTGGGATATTCACATTTCAAACATTGAAGGATCTATTGGTGTCCAGTTGTGCAATTTAACATTTTGCTACCATTCAACCCTATTTCATGAATTTACCTTAATTTTAATGAATTCATCTAATCCAGATCCAATTTCATGTGAATGTGTCCACTTTGATTTGCTTTAGTTTGTTGCCTTCTACTGCTTTGGTAGCACCTTCATTGCGAGAGAAAAGGATAAGAAGATTATCTCTGGTTGAATACATATACACGTACTTGCGAAGCTACCAACATCCAAGATTCTAGACATTTCTATTTGTAGCCATTGATGATATTAATGGTAGAGGAGAGAGGGTTGTCTAGGGAGCATCCAAGATTCTAGACATTTCTATTTGTAGCCATTGATGATATTAATGGTAGAGGAGAGAGGGTTGTCTAGGGAGCATGCTGATCCTCCACAACCCTTGCAAGAGGAGCCTATTCACCTTGAAGGACAATGAATCTCTTCGAGAGATGCTCGAGTTAGAGAGAGAGATCTACCCATTCAAGTCGTGGTCTAGTGGTTAGACCTCTAGTTTGGCTTGATCCAGCCACAAGTTCAAACCCACTGACTACAACTGGGTGGAAGATATGGGTGAGCGCAAGTCTCACTGTGCAATGTGTGTTCCCTCGCTTCAACAAAAAAAGGGGGGGGCAAAGAGATCTAGCAAGAATAATAAACGGATCTCCTAGATATGCAGGTTCAGCATCCACCTGGACTTTATGAATAATTTTATTCACTTTGAGGGATGCATGCCTGATACATCTAGACTTTATGAATAATTTTATTCACTTTGAGGGATGCATGCCTGATACATCTATGACTATGTCTATTCTGTAATGGCCACACATTTTGTTGTTGATAATCACCTTAGTGTTTGACATGTGGTCGAGAATTTGTAGGGGCAGTTAATGCCTTAGTGCAGATAATGGGTGAACATGGGATTGTGATTGACTAATAAGTTGGACGAATGCCTAATTTGCTTGACCAATGGTCTCCACATAGTACTTCAAAAATCTTACTTAATATCAAATTGCGTGACTGCCCAATTTGTTGTACTATCTCTCTCCACATGAGTATTTGATACCAAATTGGGCATTGCTGACCAATTGTCCCCACATAAGTAAACCTGAGTACTTAATCTGAAATTGCAAGACTGCTCAATTTGCTAGACCAACTAACATGAGTACTCGCAGTTAACCACGCTATCATATTGTTCTACAAGTGTTGCCTGTCCATCTCTGTCAATGTCAATCTCTAATTTTCGCTCATCACTATATATAACCTTCTCCAATAGACTGAGCTTTTATATATACAAACCCGCCAATTAATAGAACTGAATCTAATCTTAGATTATTTTACTCCAATAAACTATTATAGTATGGACATACATTGTATTTTGAAGATTAATTTGATGATTACTTACTTGCAATTAGAAGATCATGACATAACACTAGACTTGTCTTTGGGAACATTCCTGATCCATGGATTAGAACTAGCCCACATGACTTCTGCCACTTAAACCCATGCAACTCACGACATAAATTTCAATTTTGTAATATACCGCCGCCATTTGAGTCTTCACTTGTTTCTTAATGATCTCTGAGAATTTCAAGACCAATAGGGTCACCTACACCTTGTGGTGATTACTCAAACCTTAGAGAATTTTGGCAATTCTTGCACAAGCCCAAAACCACCTTCTACGACTTTTCTAGCATAAAGTGATCTAAACCTTCCTAAATTGGAGGTATTTACCTTTTATCATAGAACACATTGAGTTTTATGTTTTCATGTTTTTTTGCTATCATCTGACATCGATGGCAGCCGCCAAACTTTATTTCGGTGAAAAAAGTTGCTTGAGGTTCGAGAATGATTTCTCTCTTATTATTACAAGTTTTGACTGAATTCTTATGGCCATGAGTCGTTAACTATATGATCTATAGTCTTATACGGACATGCGTGTCAACCTGGCCAAGACTAGGGTGGTCCTCATATCCTCCTCACGTCATCCAGCACCTCCGGCGCTCACTTATCAGGGGCAGATGGTAAGTACCTGGGGGTGGAATTTCCGTCCTCAATGTATTGGGATGCATCCATTCGCCTTCGGGTGACCGCAGGTTGGAAGGCGTTGTACGCAATGCAAAACAATAGTCACAGGGCAGAGCTGTATGACTGGGGCCACCAGTCACATTTGTTCCGGGCACTGGTGGAGCCAGTTCTTCTGTATGGGGTCAAGGTGTGGGGCCCAGTGGTGTCTTTGGCGACTTGGAACGACTTGGAGCAGGTCCAGAAGGCATTTTTGACGCGGCACTTGGGGTCAAGCCCTCAGTTCCATATTAGATCTTGTTGCAGGAGATAGGATTCATGCCCCTGCAGCATGCGGCCCTCGATAGGCACATTGTCTATTTCCAGAAGGTGGCCAACATGGGCGACACTCGGCTCCCGCACTTGGCTTACGCTGTGGCGATGAGCCCGCAACGACTCAGGGCTTGTTGGAAGGACAAGAGAGCCCAGTGGCTGGCGTGCTGGCTGAGGGGGTACTTGGACTCTTGTTTCCTGAGGAAGCTCTGGGACCACAATGCTCTGGAACAGGTAAAGATGGCACACTACAAATAGCACATAAACCCCACCCTAGTTCGAGGCCCACAGCTCTACCTGCGTTCTCAGTTGCCCATGAACAAACGCAGGATCATCGCGTCCATTCGAACAGGGGCCCACCATCTTCGGCTTGAGACGGGTCGGTGGATTGGAGAGCCGCACCAGGACAGGCTTTGTCAGTGTTGCCCGCTGGGGGTTGTTGAGGATGAAAGCAATGCCTTCTAGAGCTGTCCAGCCTATAGTCAAACTCGGGCTCGCTACGCCCTCTTGGTGCGACATGGTGCGACCTAGTCTGCCACTACACGAGCTACTCAGTATGCCATCAGTTCGATCCCTTGGCTCCTACCTCCAGGAGGTTTTGGATCTGTGGACTCACCTCTGTCCCCGCGCGCCTACCTGAGGTGCCAAGAATTCATGTGTATATGTATATTTGTACATATGTATATTTGTACAGCTGCCAGCAGGCTTGTTGCTGCGACGGTTTTTCCCTCGTAAGGGGGTTTTTTAATCCGGGTAGCAACGGGCTTGCTGCACCCGTGTAATTTGGGTCCCATAGGCCGATTAGCCTCCGCGGACGATAAAAGAACCTTCCTTCCTTCCTTATGGTTTTCTAAGGTGTTCATAAGTCATGTTAACCTCAATATATACTAAAGAATCTACTATATAGAGTTCAAGACAAAAATATGCGTTAAAATACTCTAATAACAACAATCTGAAATACCATGAGGGTAATAAAAGATGCATTCTACTTAAATTTACATAGAGATAACTCTCATCGACTTAATATGCAGTCTAACTGGGGTGTAACCTTGCAATGTTTGAGATTAAAACATGATGTACAACAACAAGATTAACATATTAGAGCATAAAAAGTTGACCCAACTCCACAATTTCCAAAACTCCACCAATGATTATAGCTAATGACGTTTATTGATGAATGCAAATGAATGTCATGAAGTTTAGCCATGACAATATGTAATTGGACTATATGCTTCTTTGGCTTATAGAACAGACACTACCTTTCCTCAAAAAGCCTTTGAAATAGTTGAAAATGTGAAAAAAAAGGAACATGTATAGAGATATCTTATGTAGGTTGTATGGTCTTATTGGAAAAAAAAATACAAAGAAAGTTGCTTATTACGAACATAAACTTTATATCTGTGTTGCTACTAGAAAGCATTGTCATCTAAGTACAATAATGTTATATGTACGTCATCTTTCATAAATATTATATTTTTTATGGATGCGGACCTTTTTTGGCAAGATAAATTTCGAATATTACGTTAACATAACATGCTATTTGTAATATACAAGCCTGTAATGCCGTGCCTGCCATGTTTGTAGATTTGTCAAGAAGCGAATAAGAGTGGAATTTTTTATAAAATTGCTCGAATAAAGATGAATAATAGTCTTTTTGAATTTTCTACCGAAGAAAAAGAAAAGAGACATAGCAAGGGACATTTCAAATTAAAGGGAAGATACAGATGAGCAAATTTATGTATAAGTGGAAGTAGCATTTAGAAATGACGTTTGAAGTAGTATTTACAAATCATATTTGGAGTTTTGTAGTTTTTTACAGTCATTTTACATCAACTATATGCTGTAAGAGATAACTAGATTCTGTTATCCAGTCTATGGACGTAACTTCATGAACAACAATCTTTCATCCTCTTTCTGTCCATGTATCAGTTTCTAGTATAGTTACGTGGAACTAGAAACCCATAATGCCTTTTTGGGTTGCCCCTAGGGGGGCAAACCCTTGTTTATGTGGGCTTTTGGCATATCCTAGGTATATGCTAGAATATCCCTAGGATATGCTGGTGACTGCTAAAAACTTAGGATTGGCTGTAAATGCTCGATCACTTCTGTTGGTGGGCAGCCGCTCTCGAAACCGGCTAACCGGAGAGGTCTAAACGATTTGGGTTTTTTTGCAGAGGGCAGAGCATACGACGCCCTATTAGCTTGTGATAAGAGCTGGAGTTAGGCTCAAGGGTTGGAAATTAAAGGTTGCAGGCCCTGCAACCATCCTGCTTGCAAGACCCCTTTTACCATGCAATGTCTATTAGGATGCGATTGGAGCTGGAGTAAAGAAACAAGACTTATAGAAGCATTGCATGTCTGTTAGGATGCGATTGGAGCTGGAGTACTTCGAGGTTCGGATGCCAGGTTCTGGAGCACCAGAATGTTGAACCTGAAGTAGACACAAAGCTGAAATAATCTCCTGGTATGAGAGCATCTGCTGTCTAAGAGTTAGGATTGAAAGGCCTGGTTTTTGAAGGCTTGCCCGTTAAATTGGATTAGATGAAGTGACAAGCCTGTGAAAGCACATCGAACTGTACCCATCCAGGTTTGAGCTCATTCTGAACAAAGAGTTATCATGTCGATTCGTTGTATCATATTTGTACATGCATTCTTGTATGTTTGGAAGCTTAACTGAAATCCTGATGCATTTCTTTATAATCCCCTTTCTTAAACCTGCCTAATTGTATTGATGAGTTGGATGTTCATAATTTTTATCATCATACAAAACTTTTTCTTTCCCATTCTAACTCTTTGTCTCAAAGTCTTTCTAATGTGCGACCATTGCATTGCTTTATGTTGTTAAGGAAACACATACATTAATTTATTTATGTCTGTCTTGTGCGTGTTTTTCCAAGAGGATAAGTTGTCTATTGGGTCCAGTCGTCAAATTATTTTCCTATGTCTGATGCACTCAGGACTATAATGTTCCATTGCCAGCCGAACCGCAAAGATGTTATGTGGGGTTGATACAAGTCTCACCATCATTTGGGGCAAGGAGATTTGTCCCCGAACAAGACATTGTATTCACCGATATAAAGCCCACCATTGTTACGCCCAAACACACGTGTTTCTAGAGGTGAAAGGGACAAAGTACCATCTGAACTAATTCCCCGGTCTTCCGGATGATTTGGCAATTGCATGTCTAGTAAGGGTTCCATTAATATATCATCGAAAAATTACGAGTAGTGTGCGTGAGATGGTATAGATTGTTGGTCGGGAACTTCTTTTATTCACAGAGGAAAGGTCTAGGGATGGCGAGAAGAGTGGATATATGTTATCAAAAGAGATCGCGATGGTCGTGATATCATGGCATGCTTTTGATCCTATATATCATCTTTGGCAACCGCTGCCTCCTCGGTCCCACCGAGAATATTGTGAGGCATTGGGATTTGGTTGCTTGCAGATTTTGAGTGGTTGTCATTTATATTTGTTTGGTGGCAAGGATCCCGCAAAGGCTCAATGAGGAAAGTTATATATTACAAAGGTAAGGACAAACAAATGGCATCGAGCCCCCGATATGCTCACCGGCCACTTTTTGGTTCTGCCGTGTTATCAACAATTGTCTTTATGTTGCGGTGAGGGGAATGTGAAGGCACTCGGCGCTCACTAAAGTCAGCTGAAGTGTATGATCCAAATAAGAACAAATGGTGCTATATTTCAGAAATGAGCATGGCCATGGTTCCCTTTATTGGTGTTGTATATGAAGGCATATGGTTTTTAAAGGGATTAGGAAATCATCGGCAAGTAATGAGTGAGGTTTATGTCCCATCAACAAATCATTGGGGTCCTGTTTCAGATGGCATGGTTAGTGGGTGGCGCAATCCTAGTGCTTCCTTAAACAGTCAGCTGTATGCTCTGGATTGTATGGATGGATGTAAACTGCGGGTTTATAATCAGACAACCGATTCATGGAATAGTGCAGTGGATAGCAAGCTGCATTTAGGAAATTCAAGGGCAGCAGCGCTACTCCCCCTTGGGGGTAAGCTTTGTATTATAAGGAACAACATGAGTATAACTGTTGTGGATGTTGCAAATGCAGATAACAAACCATCTTACCATGTGGTTTTGTGCTGGGGTCTGCAGTGGACAAATTAGATTGATACGCAAGGAAGATGACATGTATAGGTAGGGACTTTCTATTATAGGTATAAGGGACAAAGATATACGCATTGTATAATGCTTAGTCAACAACCTTCTTGTACAGCAGCTACATTACCTGATGTTTAAACTCAATAGCTGCCTTTTCTTATCTTCATGACAGGTGAGACGCTACCTTTGACTTATACACATTCTTGTCTAGCTATATTTACCTTATTATGTTATGTTTCAGCAACTATTTCTATCGATGTTGCCTAACTAGGAAATTCTCTCCAAATTGCTGCCCACGTTTCCTTGAAAAGGATAATTTTTATGAGTTGAAGGAACAATGAACATAAGGACACCTATAAGGAGGCAGAGGGAATGAAAAGAGCCTAGAGTTGATAAGGAGGTAATTGAAGAAGGGGAGTTCCAAGCTGATGAAGTAGAGCACAAATTGCTACGACAAAAGCTAGTGCGGTAATATCACGGCCATCAAACCCGCCCACTTGACCTAACAAAGCATTTCTAAAACAACTTCCAAACAAAATGGATAATGAATTTCAAAATGCTGCTCTTGAGATTCAAATAGAGTACATATAGTTCTAAAGGGGCAATTTATGCCTTTAAAGGTTTTAGTATCAAAGGTTATACAAATTCCATTATCACTCACAATAATAAAGCACCATGTTCGCCATATTTTCCAAGGTTGTTTTAACATTTTTGTGACCAATTGTGCTCGCCCTTTGCCCATTATAAAGCATGAACCATTTCTATTTGATACACATCATAATTTTAGGGGTTGCATGTTTTGAATTAGATATTTTGTGGCATACAAAATTTGGTGTTGTTGGAACATTTTTCTGTCATGAAATGTGCAAGGTTTTGGCTTGCATGCATAATGGAAACGGAGGCCGGCTCCCAATGAAGATATCCTCTTTCGTAGAATTTTTTCTCTATTAGAAATTAGGAATAATGGAGAAATTCATGCATTTGCAAAACTAACAATGGCAAAAGGGCCCTGCATGAAACGTGCAGCAAAAACCCGAGCTAACCTGCATGCAAGTCCTTTACTAACCCTTTTCATTCCCCCCTCCCCTTTTGGTTTCCCTTTTTCTTTCTCCATTTCTCTCCCTTTTTGTTTTTTGGGTTGCCCCTAGGGGGGCAAGCCCTTGTTTATGTGGGTTTATGGCATATTCTAGGCATATGCTAGTATATGCCTGGAATATGCCAATGACTGCTCAAAACTTGCTATAGAGTGTAAACTGGCAGTCGTGGCTGTTCTTGGGCATGGATTTCGAAACCGGCTAACCGGATGCTCTGATGCCGAATTCGTCCTTCCTCTGGGATTCGTCCTTCCTCTGGCCTTATAGTTGAAGTTTTTTCCCTTCGCGGAATCCGAGCTTAACCTAGGTATTTTCCAGCTTTCGAAGTGCGTTAGGCTTTGGCAGTATTTTTTTGATGGGCCAGTGACAGAGGTTTGCTCCTGCCCAGAGTTGTCCTGCGTGATTTGGGATCATTGTGTTTGGGGTCCAGTTTCTTCCATTCTAGGCATTGAGTTCAAGGAGCATTAGACCGTGGATTTTATTGTAGATTGCAGTTTGTACTAGGAGCAGAAGCTGGCCTGATAAGTGCGATTGTTGCAACTAATCTTTATGTATAATGCTTAGGAGTTCAATTTGAAACAGGGAATCGTTACATGCTTTTCAAGGTCTATATTCTCATCCTATTGTTATATCTTACTCATCCTTGCTTTTGCTTATACTTTTATAACTTTTGTGTCAGCTGCCATTATCAAAAGCCAGATGTGATCAGTCAAATGAACTCACAGATGTTGCACTAAAGCAAACTAATGCATTCTCTGCTGAACAAGAGGTACTTGCAAATGGCAGTGGATGCAGCAGTATAACTTTGAGCCATTCAATGTGACTCCCTAAGATCAAGCTGTATCATTTGACTCATAAGAAATGGCTAATGTGGGACTGTGCACAAATGAATCTCAGCTTGGAGCTGAAGCGAATGCATTATTATCATGTTCTGACCCTCAAATAATCTCCAGTGTGATGAAGATATTCATAATTTTCCTGATGGGCTATATCCTGTATCTGTGACGCGTTGGAAGGATATCAGCTCATGAAATGGTGGATATCAGAAATAAATATGGATGGTTTTTTTAAATTTTGTAGAACTTTTTTCGCATTTTGATATCTTTTGAATTGGTGTAGGCACATGTGTATTCATGGTCTATTAGTATATAAGAGACTGCTCTGTGAAACGTTGCAGATCTTTCTACAGATGGAAGATGGTATTGGGTAATGTTTTGGGTGGTCCCAAGAATGACCAGCACTAAGGCAATAAGATGGGATGTGCTTAAGAAGTTGTTGTCTGCAGTTTACCCTTCGTCTGAGAGCCAGCTCTATGTACCGCCCAAACCCCCAAAGTCAAACAAAATTTTTTTGCTGCAAGTTTGCTGTGCATGTAGAAAAGGCCTACTACATGGTCTGCTACATGGTTTGAATGCATTTTATTATTTTTAAGTAAGTAAATGCCCCTTTCTAACTGATCCTTGGGTGCTTCAAATGTATCCCAAAACCTTTTGGATCTTGAGCTGACAATAAAGTAAAGGTTTTGGTTACTCCTCATGGAGAAGCCATTGATATGTTCTTTGGTTAGCCTGATTATTTGTTTTTTGACAACTCCTTTTTGTAGTGCAGGGATGTGTTATGATCCAAGGATAGGGTCTGCGACATTTTTAATTCATTACAAGATTCTCTAGGGGCTTCATGTGAGTTGGCAGAACTTGGCCCAGAATTTGGTGGCTTGAGTTGCACGCCAGCAATGCTTCTGTCACCACATGTTACTGAGTGTCCATTTTTCTGGTTTGGAGTCCGTATTACAGTTGGGTTTAGGTAGTACAACAAAAGTGACAATTGATAACTTGCTAAGCCCTGTACATACGCCAGATTTCTTTCAAGGATCACAAGGGCTTACCATATGATGCTTTGAGTACTTTGAAAAGACTTTAATATGAGGGTGAGCTATCAAACTTTCCCTAGTTTGTATTGTTACTTTATAGTTTCAAACAAGTTTCGGCAGATCTATTAAGGTGATTTGTTTGTTTAATAAAGCCAGTTGCAGATAAAGCCATTGTTATATTTTCTTGTTACTCATACTAGGCCAAACCTAGTGCATACATAGTGCATGCAGACATTAAGAGTTTTTGTCATGTTTAATGCATAATCCAAGGAAGCCTCACTGGGTTGGTGCTAGACATTATCTTCAGGGTACAAAAACAAAAGGGACTACAATTGAGTATCTGACCGAGGTTTTCATTTGTTTTAAGACTCAAATATGACATCTACAAATATTGCTTCCAGAAAATGTCTTACAAGGTATGTTCTTTCTTTCCTTTTATCCTATGAAAGTAATCCCATTTTGGAAAAGTCGGAAACAGGAGTTTACAAGCTTAAGTACAACCAAGGCAGAACTTAGAGCACTTGTTTTTACAGTTCAGGAATTGACGTGAATTGTTCATCTTTATGAAGGTCTAGGTGTGTTAACAAATCCTTCAAGATGGTTCAAAGGAACTGATCTCACGAGGCAGATATTTATGTGGTATATTGAGTATTTCTGCTTTGAAGTTCAAAACAAAGTTGAATTCACTTCAATGTTTCTTCAGGATGCCATGCTTGTGTATTGTTAAATTGAAGAAAAAATACAGTTGGAGCTAAAATCGTGAAAGGGATGCATTGTTTCAAAATCAGGGGATGCCATTTTTATTAGTTATGGCCAAACATGTAGAGGCCAATTATAGGCATGCTGTTGTTCTAGCATAGCCCAGATGATGACTGCATAGGCAATTCGTATTGAAACAAAGCGAGCTTCAGTTCAGAGAGAGTATATGGTTGCTCTGGAATGTACCCGTGGGTCATGCTAGTGTCAGCTCAAGTATAAGCCTGTTAAGCCAGATGAAACTCATACTAGTTGTTTTAATCTATACCCTTGTCTATATAAACAAGTCAGGAAACTTTGCACGCCTATAGGCAACATTTTCATGTCTAGCTAGATAAGCGACATTGCTTCCAAACTACCTGATTTGTGCTGTGTTTCTTTCAGGATATAATTGTGCGTGGAGGAAAAGAACTCCCATTATACAAGTGAGTGAAGACACATTTGTGCAGTTAAATCGCCGCTTTGTTTCAGCTTACTGAGCCACAATGTCAAAGTGTCTATCCTTTATAACTCAATTTCATATAGGTGGCATCTTGTGCAGTCACGTAGTTGTCAAACAGGCGTTTGCTTGAAAGTGCTTACTCGACCCTTCTACCTTTTATAATTTTGGAATTCAGTTTATGGCAGCTTTGTTTAAATACGATGGCACCAGCTCTTCTAGCAAAAGTTGGGATTTGGCTCCCTATTCCTTTTGAAGGCTAGACATATTTTGTTCAATTTCGGGATAGTGTTGTAGAAGTGGTCCGAATGCGCATGATCTATGATCTGTTTATTTCCCGTGGTCATTAAAAAAAATAGTATCTTGCCATGATTTTGAATGCTTCTTTGGCTTATTTCCTATCTTGCATTAAAAGGTTTACAAATAGTTTGCAACTATAAGATCACTTATGAGGTTCAAGTTTGACCACAAATATTTCTACTATCTAACTAAAGATTGTGACAAAAATGGCTATAAATTCGACAAGGATACTAAAGAGACACTCAATCTACAAAGCCTATACATTTAATTTGGCATATAATATCCTATAACTCATCTCACCAATTGTATATAATAGTTAGTTCAATCCTCTTTCCCCTCGCCCTCATCATTTTACAACTAATTGAGAAACATGTAAGCAATTTTGGGTTGCATTTCATAAAAGGTTTTGTTAATGGTAAATAGTTCTTTTTGCTCATCTCTCTTTCTTTGTTGTGCCCTATGCTCTTCAACAAACCCCACATAAAAAATATAATCTATTATCTATTGGGATGTGTAGTCTTTTATTTGATCTATTCCCTATAAGGCCCATTCTGATTAATGCATCTGAGTTCTCTTAAGTGTGTGCACTCGATGCCTATCCCTAAGTTATGAGGAACATTAAAGGTTTGCATGGAAAATTCAGGTGCTATTTGTTCATTAGGTGTTATACTTTTTAGAGGACTATAGGTGATCCTTTGCATGCTCTGATAGGTGCAGCATATAGATGTTTGTCAATTTTAGTTCCTTTAGAGTCCCACCATGCATGCGATAAATATTTCTATATTTTCGGGTTGCCCCTAAGGATGCAAGCCCTCGTCCATGTGGGTTTGTGGCATATTCCATGTATATGCCAGTACATGACCGGAATATGCCAATAACTGCTCCAAACCTATTATCAGTTGTAAACTGTCGGTGGCCCCTGTTGCTGTGCAGCCACTCTAGAAACCGGCTAACCCGTGCTTAGTCCTCGCTAAGGGCAAAGAACGCATACCTTGGATAACTAGTACTTTAACAAACTATGATTCTTGCATAAGAAAGAATGATTTCTAGTATTATTCACTCAAGTTCGAGCTATGATGTCCCCAAATGCTCTCATTGTTCAATTCTATTCCACCCTATTCTGTAATGTGAAACCTTGTAGACCTACATGCTCACCTACAACTTGAAAGTCTTTCAAAATCGAAATTTTGTAGTTCACTGAATCCTAAAGAAGGTGCATAAACTCTCTACAAAGGACCAAAAGAGTTCCAAGACTATGAGGGTTGAGAAGATATAATGCACTGATGTGCTTCTTAGCTTTAGCAAATCCCAAAGCTGTTACATTGGTATTATGGCAGGGCTCAATCTCCTACGGAGAAAACTTATGAGATTAGTTGTAGGAATGATGAAGTTTCTGCTAGGAATTTATGAAATTAAGGGATTGAGAATTTTGAGTTGGTAGATGTATTGTAGAATATGGAAACATGCATGCAGGGCATGCATATGACACATACATTGAAAAGGGATGTTTGGGTGAAGTATCCCCGAGAGTACTCCAAATTTGCTGGCATATAAAATCAATGATTAAACTTGCCAAAACGGGAGCTATTGAGATATTCCTATTGATGTATAGCTTTTCATGGTTAATTAAGCTTGTGAACCTAAGCTACTATATAGGCTCTATCCTAACTATCGTGATCGTGTCAAAGCTGAAATTGATAAACTCTTGGCAACTGACCCCATATATGAAGTCAAACATTCCAAACAGTTAAGCCCCTTTGTTATTGTCCCTAAGCATAATGACGAATTCGTGTGTTCATTGACAATCAATACAGAGGCATAAATTCAAGATTCTATTTACGAGAACACTAAACTACTCAGTTACATACACAATTCGATCGAGGGGCACTTGTGGACGGGTTTGTATATGAATGTAGGGGAACTACAAACTGATTGTAAGAACATGGTAGGGGTCTACTTTAATTTAAATATAGATTATGAAAACATGACTTCATGTTTAGATTTAGGCCACCTCTCCCTCAAGAAACTGGAGGGCAACCCTCTGTGTGCAGCACCTTGTTTCTTTCTCTTTTCGCTTTTTCCTCTCTTCTCCCTTTTCCTTTCCCCTTTCCTTTTTGTCCTTGCCAGTTTTCTTTTTTTTTCCCTTCCTTTTGCCCTTTTCCCTTTTCCCATTCCAAAACCTTTTAACCATGGGATTGAAGCAAGTGAATCTCAGCCATTGGATCAAAGCATCTGCACCATTTAGAAGATTAAATCTGGCTGCCCTCAGATGGTCAATTTCAATCTAGAGTTTGATACATGACATGCATACGTACATATGCTATAACTTTATAAAATAATAAAGATGGTGATATATCATAAACTTTTCTACCTATGCATGCATCTGCAGGTAGCGCTCATCAATAACTGCTATTGGGATTTCAGTCTCTATACAAAGGACTAAATGAGCATGTGGTAATTCCCTCTCTTGAAATTCCATAACGTGCATCATGTACATGATGAGGCCAAAGTATCGGTGCAATAATCTTTTCAATTCATGTAATTATGCATGAAAAACTCAACAAATAACAATATCTGCAGCATTTCTACCTGGATCTCAATTTCTGTCCATTTAGGTTTGGTCGTCATGGTTATGAATAGTGATGGATGCCCTCTTTGCTAATGCCAATTCATCTGCCACCTGCATTGAACACCATGCTTGGAACCTAGAAAAGACGATGGTCGAATGATGTATTCTTCTTTATCATTTTTTGCTTTACAAAAATCATCCGATAAAGGGCTTTTTAACTTTTGAATCCCTCTGTACAGATATACCTCAGAGTTTTTTTGGCTTCCACCCAGAGTTCCACGAGGAAAAAGCAGTGGAAATTGCAGTGGCTCGTACAAAGGATCCAAGATGCTTATAATTATTGACGATCCTTGATCACGTACATAAAAGCCTTCAGTTCTTGGCTCAATAATATCTGTGTTGTTCAAGAATATAATAGCTGCTATCTCATCTTTAGCTGCATCACTGCTGATAGTTAGGATGACATTTTTTGTCTGCATCTGACTTATATATTTTAGAGCTCGAACAAATAGATTTATTGTCTCAAACATCTTTGTGACCCTCTGCGACCCATGCAAATGGAATGCGTTGTTCACGTACAACATCATATTGTTGGTACTCATCATAAACGTACTATTGCAATGGATTTTTTCTTGTGATACTAATAGAAGTCTATGGTATGTTCTACCCATTATCATGACACATGATGGTGTTTTCATGCGTATAAATGATCTTTTACGCCTAGAACCATGAAACAGAATAAATTATTCACTTTTTTTTTTTTTTTTTTTTTTTTTTTTTTTGGAGAATTTGGGATCATCTTTGCATTTCATCTAGTGTAGGCGGCAATTTTGGTAATGCCCATTTTCCATTATTGCAACAAAAACCTGGTTGTTCCAAACTTAGCAATTGCATACATCTGTAACACCTTCTATTCCATTAGCCATCAATAATGCACAATGTCTCCAATGAAATGTTTTTTGCTCAACAAATATCTCCTGATTAGCACAAAGATGTTGTTCTACCTTAGAAGCTCATATTCTTTTCCATTACTCTTAGAAAGCTCACATTCTTTTTCATCACTCTTATCACATACTTTTGTTCATTTTGATTGCTTCCTCTTTTTACGAGTGACGTTTTCAAAAAATTTAGTTTCTCTTTCTCTTTTTATTTTTGGGCCACCCTATTTTGCATAATGCTATGCCTTCTATACTATGTATCCCAATGCCCGTGTCTTGTGAATTTCTCTTTATTAATGTCCCCTTTGAACAGTGTCTAAAATATTCTGCATCTCCACAGTGCATGTGTCCTTTTTTGCAGACATCTTTTTTGTGATGGCTTTCAAGATGGGCTGCCTTTTTTTCTTTGGTCAGCCCCTTTTTCTGCAAGGCAAATTTTCTATCACAATGTGCACTGTATCTCAAGTTACTGATCCTTTTTTGGAGCACTTCTCAAGATTTTTTGCACCCTCCATAATGCACATTTTCTTTCTTGGCTGATCTCCGTGGACGATAAAATCATATTCTATTCTATTCTTTTTGTAAGATATATTTGCTAGTACACCTTGGCCAAACTCTGCTTTCTTCTTCCCATTTGAATTTGAAATTTTAGCTGGGACACAGTCTTTCATTATTTTCTGGTATATGTATGTTGCACGATTTACTAATATATCTACCACACTGAACACACCTATTGTAGCTACAAAACTCTTTTCAAGAAGGTGGAGAAAGATAATACGTACCTCTTCAGATGGGTACTATTTTTTGTATTTCTCGTCTTTAATTTATCTCTTACCCTCGTTAGCACCCACCAAACTGCTAGGTTACAATCTATTGAAGATCAATCGAAACAGTATTAGTATTTAGAAAACCATACAATTCGTAAAAGGTTTTTCTATAGCTATATTGAAACAAATTCTTTAGTCTAGAGGCCAGAGCATCATCAATTTTGGCATGCGTCTTTTTTTTTTTATTGTCTCATGGGGTTTAAGACTATGCCAAAAACATACAGTTAGAATTGAGCAAGGTCAACAGCACTCTTGAAGCTTCTTCGTTTAGACAAACATGCAGAGCTTGGTATTACACAAGCGGGTTTTCAAGTCATTGCACTCTTAACTTGTTTTCAAGATTCGTTACCAAATGGCATTCCATATTTCGGCAATATGCATAGTAGCTACACGGAAAGCAAGATCACAGTTTATTCATAGCTCTATCCATTTGCTTGTGTGTTTCATGAGCAATTGGAAGATGAAGAGAACGTGATCAGAATCTGGGCCCTTCTAAAAAAATTTGAAATTTGAAATTTAAAATTTGAAATTTGAAGTCATTCCTACTGTATCACGTTCGCAGATAAGAGTTCCAACTATATTGCCATTATGTTGTATACATGTAAAGCAATTTGATATTGGAAACGTGGAGAGACCATTCAAAACAATAAAGTTAGATGACTCATATAAAGAAAACACATGGAAATCCACCTTGTTATTGATCAAATCCAGTGATTTGTGTGGCTAACTAGCATGCTCATCTAGCCGTAATTCATGCCCTTCATCGAACAAAATAGTTGCATGTTTATTTCCTATTCTCCCGTTCAAATCACCAATAATAATATAATTAATTGCTTGAAAGAGGCTATATCCTCTGCCAAATGCACAAAGGATCATCTGCACTCAATCCTTTAGTTGCATGAGCAGCAGAAGGTTGAGGATCCAAAGGAGCAAAATATACAGAAGCAACATAATTCATCGTATTACTTGAGGTTGTTTTCAACCAAAGATATTGTGCATTAGCATCCTTCTTTACAACTGTAACAGATTTTGAAACATTCCTTCTTCATATAACAGGCTATTCCTCCCCATCCTCTTTGGCTTTGTCCTTGTAAATTCCAAAACAGAGCCTTGCAAAACAAAACCAGGTATTTCCTAGAGTCTATTTGTTTCTTGAAAGAGTCTCAAATTACTAATTATCATAGTCTCATTCACTCCATAAACATTCCAAACAAGAAGTGTGAGGGCCTCACATCCTTAAACTCTGTTTCTTATTATCAATTTACCATTCACTATATATGCATTCTTACCTTCAATTTTGCATACCTCCTCCAAGAGTTGTTTATGCCCTCTTTGTTTTTGCATTGTTAGATCATCATTCAGCCAAATGCTATGTTCTTTAACTACCCTTCATGTTGCATGACCCGTAATCGAGCCTCTATATTCTCAAATCTATCTTTTTTCTCAATCCTTCTACAATATGTATGCTTCGAATTTTGCAAATGCATTGTATTCTTGAAGAAATCATGCACTACCTCTGTTACCTTCTCATCTTCCTCTTCTGCCAAACCAACAACCAAAATGTTCGTCTCTATTAGCTCTATCTTTCTGCTCTAATAGCAGCGTACCAGTGCTAGAAGTAACTTGAGCCACTAATTCTTGGGAATAGCAAAAACCTTCTTCAGACCCTTGATCTCCTGTAATTCACCAATTAACTCTTTCAATTCAACGTTTTTCTTTAAATTGATGATCTCTCCCTTGCAAGCTTCACTCTTCCCTAGCAGCTTTTGTCTCTTCTCTAGAAACTTTTAAGTCGTTTGCTTTCACTATTTGCAAAAGCTCAGCATAATTAGGGTCATAGGCCCTCTGAAATAGGACTGCGCAATGGAGAGACAAAAGCTGATTAGGTCATTGCCCTTTTGGGGTTTTCGTCATAGTTCATAGATGTTCGAGATACGAGCATCTAAAGAATCTATCCATTTAAGATGCCTTTGATTAGGTCATTGCCCTTTTGGGGTTTTGGTCATAGTTCATAGATGCGCGAGATACGAGCATCTAAAGAATCTATCCATTTTTAAGATGCCTTTGATGCGACACATAAAATCCACAAAGAATAAAATATTTAGAGTCATAAGCCTTTAGTATATTAAACTTCACCTAAAGCACGACATAAATGTTGATAGTAGTCGTAGTGGCTTGTTGAGATGAAAAGCAGGGTATAGGGTATATGCTTGAACAATAGGTGTAGTAGATGGTGAAACAATAAGTGTAATAGGTGTAGCAACAACAATAAGTGTTGTATGAACATGAATTAGGACAAGCCTCTATTCCTTCTCTAGCTTTGGCCCCAATATGGCATTCCAATCTTGTCAAAGGACTTGTAAAATGTTTCTTACAAAACTTGCAGTCCCAAACGTTATGGCCACTGCCACTACTTCCCCCAATTTATCACATTATTACATGCATCTTCCCATAATTTATGGTTTTGCTTAGGCATAATATTCAAAAAGCATTGTATTAAACTATATAATAGGAGCTGCTACTTACCTCTAATTGTATCCTTCCTTTCATTACTGTTTCTAACCACTGACTGAATGCTCTATTTAGAGGTAAATGCTCACAAAAATATCCCACAGATCATTGTACCTGCTAGTTTCAAAATGCTTATACCAGCATTATGTAAGATTTTCTGCGGCCTTTATAGTACCAATAAATAAATATTCTATATAATTACATAATCGCTCATGTTCAGGGCTCATGTTCAGGAGACGTATTGATACAAGAAAATAATATTGTGGATCTGCGCAAACCCAATGCTCAATAAGTTGAACTTTGTACTTCACAAACACCAAGTTGCTTTGCTATGGAGAGTCCTGCCAGCATTCCATCCACAGCTGCGCTCACAATACCGCCTGCGTAACCTGCTCCCTCTCCTATTGGGTACAGACCAGGAAGAGAGACGCTCTCAAAACTGGAATGGGCTCGATTGATTCTGATGGGAGAGCTTGTCCTTGTCTGCGACAAATTTCACTATAATTAATCACATGATAGGGTTGATAATTAATTACTCAGCAGGTTGGTGAAGGAATGAATCACCTCAACGGCATGGAGCAGTGCATGAGGGCTGATAAAACCATATAACTGAAAAAAATCAACAAAATGTTGGTGAAACAAAGAGGACATTATTCAATAAAGCAAGCATGACGAGCTCACATTCTTATTATGCTAAATGAGAAGAGGGTCGTACCTGGTCTTCAAAAGATAAAAACGCTTGCTTCAAGGCATCGGTTATTTGAGATGGAAAGAAATCGTGAAGTGGGCATGCCTTCACACCAAGTCGGTAACTTGAAGGTGGAAGAGAATTTACTGCAAATGTTCATCTCACTTTTTCAGGTGATATGCGAGGAACAAGAAAGATAAAAGGTAATACGAGAAAGATAAGGATGGCATTTGCATATAATTTAATTGAAAAGTAAAGCAAAACCACTAGGAATACAGAATTTAAGTGTTGACTTATTAACTTTGCATTTGATTATTCTAATCAATTCTGGTTATGTATCTTAGGTAACCAAATTACCCTTGAAGATTTTACTCATAGTGGTGGACAGCATGATCTCTTTATCACCCATGTATTTGCTCTAAGATATCTCTATAGTTAAGACTTTAAATTATATCTTTGAGAAGAGTTTATGCGCACTAAGGTAATTCTTTCTCACCCTGTTTTACCAATGACCAGTAACAATGATGGCACATCATAGTTCTGCAGTGACTCCAATGACCAGTAACAAACTAATGAAGACACGTCATGACAGACAATGAAATACTATTAACCGCTGCATATCCACAGTGATGGGAAAGCACGCCATGTTATACTGATGCTCTTATTTAATCTATAGATAGAACAGGTATTGGTGTAAAAGAACTCATTAAAAAGTCATGCATGAAGCTGAGAAAAACCATACCAGAAAAGGCAAAGCCATACCAGACAGGGTTCCCTTTAAGAAATCTGGGAGCGTTTGAGCTGGCACAACGAGATCGCCACCTCCCCTGCAAGCTGCTTCGGATTCGAGTGCTTTCTGTGTTCCAGCATATGCCGATAAATAACTTGACAGTTTTCTTTTTAGTTATCCAAAAAGCAATATCAATAATTGACAAAGAAATAACTGGCGGTATTTAATAGACAAATAGTTCTTGCGCTGGAGTATAATAACGTATGACAAAAGAACAGTGAGAGTGATATATACAATAAGATGCTTCCTTTTCAGAATCCTTTGTCTGACGCAGCAGACTGCGTAGTGTTCAGGTCAATGGCAAGCCATCTTTCTAGACGTAATAACCATTCTAGTAATAATTCTCACTCAACCCTGGCAACTTTATCTTCTTCATTTGCTATCAGGTCGATCCTTTTAATGCTCCCATTCTCTGTGGGTCCAGATATTAGACCATCAAGTTAACTCATCCGAAGCACTTGAATGCTTGCTGAAACTTAAGAGAAGCTTGTTACATCTTTACCCCAGTCAGTTCCCTAACCAGAAAGATTAGCATTAATACTAACTGCATTAGAAGCCAATGCCTCCCGAAAAAAATAATCTTAGGCCTGTACCAATATTTTATGCCAAAGCTCACTCTAATCGTTTTACCAAACAAAGGAATATTATTTATCTACCAACAACAGGAAAAAAACTCCTTATAGAATCGAATCCAGACACAGCTCATGTCCAGCATCATGTTTTGCCAGTTTAATGGAAGTTTTTCTTAATGGATAACTTGCCATTGTTAATTAGTAAGAAAGATTTCAACATGCCAGAAAAATTCACTCTTATATGTGTATACTCCAGTTTCATCGATTGAAAAGCAATACACTCTTATATGAAGACATGTTTAAATACTCCACTTTTATCGACTGGAAACACATACAAAGTTCCTTTGATAGTTCTAGCAGGTATGTTATAGAATCCTTTTTCCACCAAACAATGCAAAGAAGGAATTGTATGTAGAAACCTGAAATGCAACTCCAGCTAGGGGTCCATGCTCAGAAATTAATGTCCTGAAGTCATTGTCAGAAACAGCTACAACTATGGCTGCATTTGCCCATTTGGATCCCCGATTGGAAAAGGACATACCATTGACACAGAGCTCAGAAACGTGGGTGCTCGTAGAAACTACCTGCGTAAACAAGCAGAGCTCAGGAACATGAGTGCTTGTTAAAACCACCTACATAAACAAACAATGCATAACCCAATGCCACACATGCAGAAACAAGCTTATACTCACATAAGCTTGGGAGTAAGGGAGACATGGTACAATGAATTCATGCTTGTTATCAGGAGAAAACTAAAAAAGTCCATCGCTTGTTAGGCGTTGGTACCAAATACGTTTTCTACTTTATCGAAACACAGCAAACATTGAACTGCAAATAGGCCTTCCAGACCGGTTGGATCCAATAAAATTTAGGACTGACAGACTCTTTTTGCCAGCATTATTATGGCTGGTTCACATGGAGAAGGGAGGACGCTGCGCTGAGTTCTAGCGGAGCCAGCACGGATAAAGTAACTCATCGATGCCTCAGCTGCACAGGTTGGATCTTGCGAGGGCTGATGGCCTAAAACGGGGCTGACAGTTTTTACCTCAGCCCAAGTTCAGCAGCTTTTAATCTGGCCCTTCAGATTTCGTCCATGTGAACCCAGCACTACCAATGCTTAATATTCTTTGAGTTTGTGCAGCTGACTCCAACTCTCACATGTCCTGCAATTCTACAACACAACCCAGAGAGAACTCCAAAGTCCATGACATGCGCGAACTCAAGATTTCTCAATCTGTGTTCCTACTGTGTCATGAATATTACTGTAATTTGTTACTATGGTTGGAATATCAACTGCTGCCCCTGCAATCCAAAGTTTTATCCTTCCTATGGCCGTCATTTTGTTAGCAGGTTTGTATTCCTTAGCTTTAAACCATTCATAAACTACGATTTTGCTGCAGATTGTGAGCAGTTGGAGTTGGTTGTACATATGTATCCCTATTGTGCCATTGTAGTTTGTTGCTTCTATCATTGGGATATTAACTGCTGTTCCTGAACTCAGAGTTTCATCCTTCCTACACCTGTCATTTTGTGAAATCTATAGCAGGTTTGTCTTCAGTACCTTTAAGCCATTCATAAACTACAAATTTGCTGCAGACTGAGCAGTTTAAAGTTGGTTCTACCGGGAACATGTTTGGCATCGGTATCTTGTTCCTACATATGTACCCCTGTTGTGTCATGAATATTATTGTAAATTATTACTTCTATGATTGGAATATCAATAACTGCTCCTAAAATCCAGAGTTTCATCCTTCCTACGCCTGTCATTTTCTGAAATTTATAGCAGATTTGTATTCTTTAGCTTTAACCCATTCATAAATTTGCTGCATACTGAACAGTTGAAAGTTGGTTCTACTGGAAACATGTTTGGTGTTGGTATGCAAACATTGGCAAATGCTTTGCTCTTTCGTCCCACACTTCACCAATGGCACTTCAAATTATCTATGTATATCCATGTGTGCAGATACCTGACCACCAGGACACATGCAAAATGAATAGCATCCCCGTTGTTGATTTTTCCACTCTGCATGGTCTTCTACAGTCGTTGATACTCTATAGTCTGCAACAGGGACTTTTCCTTTACCTCTTTTCACTTCCCCTGCCCACTTTTTGTACTGCAAAAGCCACCAGAAGCAATTATTTGTGTGCAAAACATACTCCACCAGAAGGCCAAGTTACCTGGATAAGGTTGATCAGTTCCTGAGGATGCTCAACTCTAAAACCAACCTAATAAGCAGTCATAACAAAAAGAAATATCAAGAAAAATACCTTCATAACACTAATTCAAGCGGACAAACAGAAAAAGAAACACCTTCCTGATATACATTCTGATAAACGACTGATACAATTGCATAGATCAATTCAAATAAGGTTTGAAGACTTCTTTGTTAATAATGTATAAAAGATGAGAAATATCCTATTGCTGTGCAGAATTGTCCATCGAGAGAGAAGCATCCAGTAATGATCATGATAGTTAATAAGGCATGTCAATATCAAAGACAATCAAAGTTTATATTCGGGGGTCATATAGAAAAAGGAGGTCATCTATAAAAATGAGAAAGTGGTCGAGACAGCCAGAGATGACATGCCTCCCAGTTCGTTAATGGCCCTTTTTTGTGAAATTGTCATAAAAGATGTAAGGTGCAGACCAGACCTTTGATAAAATGAACATACTTACAGAAAAATCTTTTCGATCCATGAGCACATTGTGTGATAATAAAATGGAATAAACATCACGAGCGGAATGCCCAACTGCAAGTATCACCGCATCTGACTCCAAAACACTGCAGATAGACTCTGTAGCGACTTTTATGCCAACGGCTCGAGCATTCCTCACTATCAAGTTATCCATTCTTGTTCCAAACATAATGTTGACCTGCAGGACATCATTTTCATGCTGCTCAGCATTCATGGGACAAGCTTTGACAGAATTTATGCAAAGACTTTATAGAAACTCAAGATCCAAGCATAGCACGAGAAGAAGGAGGAAGAACAGTTCATTAACATCTACTAAAGACCCTTAGGGTCTATGAGACCAATTATGTACAGCATTTTGCATTTGAACCTGCAAGAAGGGCGAGATGTTCCTAGTCATTTGATGTAAGCTACTGCTAAGAAAAAACATCTATGCAAACTTCTTAAAAGAACATTTCCTAAGAAGACGTTCCATTCGACATACAACTTCTTCAAAGTAAGGCCTGATATCAGCTACTGGCACCGTTTGGTTCTTATCAGGCCTCCTCTTTTAGAAAGACTGCTTGTGTTTTTGTGTAGTTGGAAGTAGTTAATGTGACTCCCTTGATATTGTAAAGATTTTTTTCCCTTTGGATATAGGCATAGAACAAGATGGTCTAGGTAGAGGATATGATTTCCGCTTGCTGTTATCAGAAAGAAAGTGGAAGCCTTGAATTGGGTCATTTCCCTGATCAGTATCATCAAGATCATATTTCTTCTATGAACAGTCATGTGATGAAGGAACAGGGCTATGCATTTCTGGTCCTCAAATCTATGAGCTTCGGGAGGGAGGTAGGTTCCCAAAAGAGGCAATGAAACCTGCCCTGTATTATACACTGGGCATGTATGAGATGCTCCTCAGACTCGAGTCTATTCAAATGACATAGTCTGCAGATCCTCGAGTGTCTGATCTTAGATCTAGTTGCACGACCAGCCTCAATCTCCAGCTGCTGAAATGACAGTTGGTGAAAAGAAACCCTAAATTGTCCCTTTGAACCTCGTGTTGCTTGGAAGACCAATATCTAGATATCAATAGGGCCAGCAGTTGCAATATTCCAAAAGTTCTCCTTGTAAGATTATCTCTGGGAGGACAGATTTGTGTACATGTGTTTGAGTCATAAAACCAAAAACAAAGCAATGACAGTTTTTAATTATCTGCTAGTACTTTTTCAAGTCAATATAGAAACTATCAAAGATATACTAAAGAGGTCAAATGTGCTTACACCGAGCGCTTGCAAGTATGATCTTAAAGAGCGCAGAATGCAGATAAGCTTATCTGTTCCAATATGAGGTTTTCCTTCTACCAAGATATGTGCTGGCGCTCCAAAACGTACAAGTGTTGCCAAAACCTGCAGAAGAAACCAACATGTGTAGCATAACAAATTTAGAAAACATTCCAAATATATTTAGATTCTAGTATCAAATGAATACAACTGGTTTACGTCAAAACCAAAAGATCCTAAAGCTGCTTCTTATATGAAGACATTTATCTTAAAACCATATCATGAGCTGGAAGCAATAACCAAAGTTTGCACCAAATGTACATATCACACGGAAACCATTGAGGTGCACCCAACAGGTGGCACCAAGAAATGCTGCAAACTGGGCGCTTATGGGTATATTATGTATGATCTGCAACTGGAATCTGCAGGTATTTATATTAAGAAGATTTGTTAAAGGTGTTAAAGTAGAGACAGTTTTCAGGTTGATGGGACGAGAAATAGCAAGAGAATCCTGAGATAATGATTGTGAATAAGATGAAGGCCTGCTTGCTTTAACTGAAGGATGAAATGGCAGTGTGCATAATATAACTAGTTGAGTGTTCAACTGCGCAACAAGAGCCGATCAAGTGCTTGGATATAAAAGGGAGCCAATCAAATGGTAAGATTTTGTGTACAGTACAAAATAAGTTGTCATAAAAATGAAAAAGTCGGAATGACTTAAATATTGGACAAAACAAGCATAATGGTCCTCGACTTAAATCATGAACTACCATACTTGTAAGTCTATACCTTTTTCAAATGTCAAACATACAAAATATAGAGAAGACTCTCCTTAATGTAACTTACTCTCACTTGATTTGATAATAGCAGTATAAGATGCTCACTGTTTGGACTTCCCGACTATTTTTACCAATACGAGTAGTCAATTTCCCATCACTCCAGGTCCCAGCTCCACCCTATACATTTGTACAATAATGATGGTATAAAAATTGAAACTAAACTGTAATTATAACCAGAATGCAACATCAACAGTTTGTTTTCCTTCAACTAACTACTACTACTTACAACTACAAAAAACGAGCATACCTCTCCGTAACAAAAGTTGCTTTCTGGATTCAGGATATGCCTGGCAATCAATTTGCCAATGTCTCTGCCCCTCTGTTCTACTGGATAACCTCTCTCAACCAAAACTACTTCCACGTTCCTTTCTGCCAATACTAGGCTCGCAAATAAGCCAGCCGGACCGCTACCGACTATGATCACTCTGGCCTTCTTATGCATCGTAGAAAGATGTGTCCCTATGTTTAAGGACTTTAAAGATAGCACCTGTCCACTTTTATCAACAGTTTCATGCGGAACTTCGGATTCTTTCACCCCATGTCCTAAGCCTTGAATGTTATCTCTGTTTTCTAAGAATTCCAATCTTCCAGACCTTGGTTGAAGCCCCAACAAGATGGATTTCAATTCTGGTTTTTCCTTTAGAAAATCCTTCACATTCAAATCCACATTATAAACAAACTTGGGATCCTGGAAAAAAAAAGCCTTCTGTTTTGTGAGGAAAGGTCTTCAATTCAAATGAAAGAGCAGATAATTCCTTCAGTAAATACCTTGCGTGCATCAAATGCTTTGCGTGTCACTGTGAATGCTATATTTGGCAATGCAGATTTCTGCAGAAACACGAACAAATAATTGTAATGTGCCATAGAAGTCTGAAATCAAGGAGTAATAATAGCTTACCTGACAACCAAGAAAATCTGCAATCACGGCTAGTAGAGCATCAGAGACACCATAAGCATCCTTGCCAGGATCTCTATCCACAGGAACCTCTAGTCCAAACAGTCTCCAGAATCCATATTCCACTGGAGCTCTCTTCTTGAGACCAACTTTGGAGACTTTCAAAAAAATGGGCAGAGCAGTTTTGGAAGAAGTAAAGTTTGTAGTTTGAGAAGGCCGACGAATGCAAGCACAGCAATGGAAGGGAGGATAGACAAGCTGGATCACCATAGTCCAGTTTTCCTAAGCTTTATCACTATTGGCAAAAGCTTGAAGAGTCTTCGGGGAGCCAGTGCTCATGTTTTCCTAGGACATGTCCGTTTTAAGACTGAAAAATCTTCACGTATAACAACTTGGAGATAAATCTGCTTTGGACGGACGGGCAGGGCCGTTGGTTATGATCCACAATGGCCGTGATCCGCCCACGACACCAAGAGTGGCATATTCTTGGGGAGCCCGGCATTAGATCTTAACAAGAGACCATTAGTTGATGATGTTATGCATACTAATGGACTTGACCATACTTAGGACACTCCTTTATTCCTTATTGTTTTTTTTGGTTCATTGGATTTGGGCATATTCTTAGAAATATGCCAGATCTAGGATCCACAAATATACACCTCACACCCTCGTATACTTGGATGCTCCCCTATGTATGTATATACATATGAAAATACGTAAAGCAATGGCAAATACAGGGGCGCAAACCATTGCAAGGGAGAAAAAATATTTGGCAATCAGAGGCGTTCATTAGCTTCTGAACCTCTCCGGGCCCTCTTCTGCTTTGAACCTCTCCGAAATCTCCCAACCAAGCAAATCGGCTCAACATGTACATGAATTCAGGCGGGATAAATGCTTGGATGCTTGAATTTAGGCAGGATCAATGCAAACGCGGTAAATCACGCTTCTTCAGGACAGGTAAGCAAGCAGTGATTGTGCAACTAAGTAGGTTGGACTGTGCAACTAAGTAGGCCGGATTGTGCTTCTGCAGTCTGCATGAAAGCTCACAGCTTCATAGGCATAACAGACTTTACAGCCCGAACAACAACTCCGCTTGCTTCAATCCAGTGGGAAGAAAAAAAAGGCCTGCCACGATGCCTACTAGTAGAAGAGAAGCGTGACCTCGCCGGCCGCATGCTGTCAAGAAATTCTATTCTAAAGCCATTGATTAGATACACAATTTTTTTTCACTTCAACCCCATCCCCCTTTTCTCGCCAAACCATTGACGAAATCTTACTCCAGAGATAATTTGGCAACCTTATCACCATAATTTTAAACAAAGAATGTGGACCGTACAAGTGGCAAACACACTAACTAGCAGGGCAGAGGGAAAACAGAGCAGAGACACAAATTGAACTCCGTGAGTGATCGAAGCAGGCAGAATCCAATAGTTCAAACCCAGACTTCACATCGTGAATCAAAACACAATGATTCAAATTCGAATTCCAAATCGGTGAATCAAAATACAGTGATCCAAGACCCAGATTCCAAAACGGTGAATCAAAACCCAGAAGCAGCAGGGAAGATCAAAGCTTCAAAACCACAATTCGGCGGACAAAAAGAATGCCACAGACTCATCGCATGCAGGCAGACCTCTCCGGGCAACAAAAAAAAATGGCAGCTCTAGCAGCCTAAATTGGTGACGGATTTAGTTCAAAAAAACATTCTGTACAAACAAAACTTATCTGAGAAATACCTACACAACGTACATGCACTTTTCGCAATCTAAAAAGGAAGCTCCATCATAAAAGTTCTTACAAAAAGACAAATTTCCTGTCCTCACAAGAAAGAGTGACTGTATTCATCTCTTCCATATTTAGAACAGATGAGAATTGGAGTTCGATCGTTCAAAAAGACCTCTGCAAGGACAAATTGTTGAAGAGATACCGTACTTCATGTTAGTTGTACCATTTAAAAGGTACGCAAGTCCAAAAACATTAGGGAAAAACGGAAAAGTATGAACAACAGCAAAAAATAAACTAGCCTAGGGTCCCTCGGATCTTTTTGTAAATCATTTTCTGCTAAGCCATTATGGCTGGTAGAATCATTATGAGAAGGATCAAATCAATCACACCTGGAGTTCCTAAGTCTCTGGTGATGATGTGCAAGATTAACCGACATGCTTTGGCTGACGAGCACAGATCCCTCTATGGTTGCACCACTAGAACGAGTGTTGCTATTTGGAGGCACCAAAGAACCAGTGTTGCTATTTGGAAGCACCAACAAGTAGCACAGCACCACGCGGCTCTCAAACTCCTTTGGCATAACATAAAAGAATTTGTTGAGCAGAGGAACTTCATGAAACACCTCAACAATGGTCATGCAACAAATACCATCTTTGAAGAACCTTACACTATTCTCGTTATACAAAGCAGAACGACAATACGGAAGGGATACATTGAACTTATGGCTGCAGTATATACCTTCACCATGAGCTGCTCCAACTGACATATAACGTGAGCTGCTCATGGATCTAATCCCATTCCTTAGAATAGAGTACCAGTTACCACCTTGGCTGCCATGGAATGCAAAAAAGGATTTTTGCCCAGCAATATCTTCCTTCTCAGGTGTATCTTACAACTCTGCAAACTGAGCTATTGTACCTTCAATGTTAAGTCTATGACATATTCTATCATTTTAAGATTATATATCATGTTTAATTTTTCTTAATACTTATAATTTTTATAAGTTCTAATTATATAACTTTAACTTTAAATTTAAAGTATAATTGTTATAGAAACATAAACAATTGCTTTCTAAACTAATTTTCAGGAAAATCTATTTAGAATAGACATTTCAAGAATATCAATCTTGTTAATTTGAGATTTTCCGATTTGGTGGAAAATATTTTTGGTATTTTTTTAAGGTCGATTTGCTAAGGTTATAGGGATTTTGTTTGCCGGAAAACATTTCCGGTCTTCCAAATATCGAAGAAAAATTTTAAGTGCGATTTTGGGTTTTTGGTGTTCATTTATTTGGCTCGACCCTTATCCCGTCGAGAGGGTATATGGCATGGATGCCACACGCCTTCAAGAATCGGCATCCATCTGGGAGGCATCTGTCATGGCCAGTAAAGATATCCACTAAGGATTTTGAAGATTGGGTGCTTTTCAGTTATGTTTGTGGCTGAATTTGCAGAAAGAAGGGTTTTGCACGGCTCAAGCAAAATGAGCTTCTAGAGCCAAGTTTTACCCAGCATCGGCCTCTATCAGATTGTATTTCCAAGTAGACAGACCGAGCATGGCCTTGCAGATTATGGCATCGAAACGCCTTCCTGCTAATCTATTTAGTGGCCGAATCATTTCAGCCAGTGACGTTTTGATTCGTGAGTATTTATTTTGCTATTATTAATTTTCGTATTAGAGAAGGAAGCTTGATTTCATTTTCGGATTTCATGTTCTAAACTTTGTGGCTTCGTAAAACCAGTGATGTTCTAAACTTTGTGGCTTCGTAAAACCAGTGGCTTGCTCTACCAGTGAGTAATGCTGGAATTGCACTGGCTCACATGTATTATTTGGCTGCAAATGTTCTTCACCATGGGTAAGGGCTTCCATCATAGAATTGTTCTTTACAGCCTTTCACATGATTAATGAAATTTAGAGTTATTAATTAGGGTTAGTCATCTCTAGGCTACAAGATTCAGAGTTTGCAGAGTTTGCTCAAAGTGCTGCTTATCCGTTTAATGCTTAATGCTGGCATCCTAAATTTCAAGACAGAATTTTAAGGGAGGAGATAAACTGATCATTTGGATTAAAAAAAATCAGAGGATGGAAAAAGGATTGAAAAAATCAAGCATGTTCTGTGGTAGAACATGTATGGCTCCTTGAACAAATGAAGCATTTGGATTTGTCTATGTTAGAATAGATATGATACAAAGGCTCCTTGGATCATCTTAGAAAGTTCATCATCAACACTAGGACCATGAAGCTTTGCATTCAACTGATAGTCTTGCATCAATTATATATCTCTAAGACTCCTGTATTCAAAACCTAAGGATTCAATCTTTAAAAAATTAAACTGGAGTATAGCATGACTGTACGATTTTAGACAGCATATCCAAGGTTGCATTACAGTAGCTTTGAATAAAGTTCTAAAAGTTCTCAAATAAAGGTTGCATGTAGAAAGGCAGGCCTTGGAAATAAAGGTTGTACAGGTTCTATTTCTCCTCAACTTATAGAAGGGCTTTAATAGAGGGAACTGATCATCTGGTTATGGCAGGGCCAGAAACAAGAAAAGCTATGGCAATGGAAGAGGTGCAGTTTCTATGGAGTTAATTACGGGCATTCATGCAGGTACCTCATTTAGTCGAAGGCCTGAGCTACTTTTCGGAAATAATTATTATGATATTTGTAACAATTAAGATCTTCTTTATGTTAGATGTTGCTTCCTTTCATTTGTATGGAGTAATAGGTCGTAATTCCAATCTTAGGTAGAGAATTTAGGCAGCGGATAATGTAAAATATCATGTATGATGCTTATGTAACATTATTATTTTCATATCAGTTTATTGCCGTCCTCTGCTATCATTTAAAAAGTTTTCTCTCATGTTTAACAGTTTGTTTAGTGGATTGTGGTTGATAACATAGATGATTTATAAGCTATTCAATATATCATTGAATCATTTATGGGATCAGCACAAATCCTCATCCAGTCTTTGCTGTAAGGAAATCTCCCTTTAGATCTTTCTGTTTGACTAGATGGGTTGTTTTTTATTTGTAGACAACTTTATAGAGCATAGGGACGATGCTCACAGTGCCTTCTTGCAGAATTCTGACAGAACCGTTTGCACCAACTTACTAGATTGAAGGATCTGGATTCTCTTAAGAAGAGACATGCATTTAACTTTTCTGTGTTTGTGTGTTACTATGAGGGTCTGATCTTTAGTATTAGTTGTTGGACTTGAAATGTGGAGAAGTAAAGGGCAAATTGCAAGGTTGTTTGAGCATTTTGGAGCTGTCTTTGGAGTGGATCTAGATTCCATTTGTGGTCCTCAGAACAGTGACATTTTCAAATTTGGAGTACTCCATAGCTAGCCACATGCATTCAAGCATTTTTTATTTTGGAGTGCTCCATAGATAGCCACATGCACTGACATTGAAATCACTGACTCGCAATTGCTGCATAGTTATGCAAAGTTATTGCAGATAGATATAACTGAATGTATTTTGAGTTAATAGAGGCATGCCATTAGACCCTACTATTGCAAATTCTGGAATATAGTAATATTGAGAGCAATGTATTTTTATGCAGGTTTGTGCTTCGTTAAAAATAGTACAAGACTTGAATTGCACTGCTCATGATACTCTTAGTTTTGCATCTTTGCAATATAAAATCAAAGGTATTTTAGTGCTTTCTCAAATTTTAATTATAGCTTTCAATCAGTAGTTCTATGATAGGGATATGCACACAGTAGCAAATATATTTGGGCCCTTTCCACATGTATTAATTCAAATTTTCATTTGTCTTTTGTAGATTGAAGTAACTATTTGGAGAGTGCTTCATGAATAGATGGATCTACACACAGTAACAGATATGTTGGTTCCTTGCCACATGTATTAATTTAAAATTTCATTTGCATTTTTGTAGATTGAAGTAACAATTTGGAGAGTGCTTCATGAATAGATGGATAAGTATATGCCTCTTTTGTTGTGTGCTAATCGTGTTGCAGCAATTCTAGATTTTGTATCTGTTTATAGGTAGATAACTATGTAAGAAGAGCCAAAACTATAATGATGATTATGACTATTTTATCTTTCTTACTAAATCTGCTTGGATTAGAGATAAAACAATCTGGTCTCCATCATGGTTATCTTAGCTACAATTGGTGGCCTTCATAAATTAGTAGCCTAGATGAAATCTAGGGCTTTTGAATGTGATGCAGATACTTCTGACTCTTTTGTTGTGCAATTAATGTTGTTGCAGGATTATTTCAATGTTCTTTGAGGCTAAATCGACAAAAAGCCTGGTCTCTATTTTCGCAATTCTGGCTACAACATTTGTAATAAATTCATAGCATGACAGAAGAGCATAGATCTGAATTCCCTTGGAGGTATATATCCCTTGGCGTCAAAGACCATGATATCAGAGGACCATATGCAGATTGTAGTGAGGACCATGTGCAGAATCTAGGGAGCCCCACTTATTGATCAGTCTCCATCTCTGTAATAGAAAGTTTCAGTTGTCTACTTCCTGTGTCTAAGAAATTAATTGTTGCTATCAAAAGATGGCAGATATGGCAGTATAGTAGGTTTCATATTCCTGCCATTAGTAGCAAGCATCAATTGCATGTCCCACTTGGGTCTTGATCTGGGATCCAGTTTGTAAGGATCTCTATGTATCTACTCAAATTACAAAAATGATCAAACATGAATCTATTTGACATGCTTCAAAAGAGCCTATTGTTATGGGTTTCGAAAGCTACATATGGAATTCTTAATGAGATCTTAATTCAGGTCAAGATCCATATATATGCAAGATCAAGGTTAGTGGATGTGGTTTTACAGCTTGGAATTTGATTCTCTATCACAACATGCCCAATTGAGCTCAAGATCCATATATATGCAAGATCAAGGTTAGCGGATAAAGTTTTACAGATAATGTGCATGGGAATTTGATTCTTTATCACAACATGCTCATTTGTTTACGTGACCAAGTTTGCACCCAAGATATGATATTTTTAGCAGATCAAAAAGTGAGTCTCTATTCACTTCAAGACATAGGTGCAGGTATATTTTGAAGAAGTTTGCATGTATATTCTCATCACGGACACTGGACACTGGTAACTCCCAGTTATAAGAAATGCAAAGTTATGCTATGTATTGTTCGCATTTCTAAACATTGTGGTTGTGGTATATTGAACAACAGACGCTAAACTGAACTGCACGATCCTAATATGAGCATAGCCAGCTTTTTGTTTTTCGCAGATGCTATAGAATATAAGGAATCGAACGTGGACAGAGCAGAGGTATAGAGAGCGCAAGGAATTAGTCTATTGTCTCAGATGACAAAAAAGATTAAAGAGACCTTGGAAGCTGAAGCTCTCGGGGATTTGATTGAAGCTTGGGCATTTTTTATCTACATACAACAAATAGCTCACAAACGTGCTGCAAGCTCATAGTTTCAAAGCAAATGGCAGTTATTGTACTTGCTTTGCTTTGCTTTGTCTGGAAAGCATAGAAGTGCAATCTTATTAGGCTTTGAATCTACTGCAAAACAGAAGGGAAAACGAGCTTAAGCTTGCATATGGCCATCATAATTTCAAACCATGTTGGCACCAGACCATTGAAGTTATGCTCTTGTAGCTAGAGCAACCAGCGTCCAAATAACTAATGTCAACAACTTCAATCCGTCTCCCCCCCAAGAAAGGGCTTTTAAAACAGAGCATTAGGCTAGCATTTTATCTATTTCATATGCTCATGATACAATTCTTATGGCTATTTAAATGGCAGTTTTACCATTATAATCGGCCACAAAGAATGATGCAATTGAATACACGTCTTTCTAATTACTAGGGCTAGGACAATGTTGTTCAATGCACATATGATGAAGTACAATATGCTTATTTACCACAGAGAATCAAAAGCTACCTCTAGCTTTTTATTTGCTACAAAGAAGTCTTGGTGAATCGTGTCAATCCCCTCAAGGAATGAATGTACCAAATATAAGGTTGAATTCTTAAGAAACACACACAATGTTTGATACTATTTGCAATCGCATGTATCAAACTATACGATAGTTTCAAAAGGCATTATTGATAATATGCTTAAAATGTCAATAAACCCCAAGGAAACATATAGGGGTTGCCATCACCATGGTACATGCCAAACTTGGAGAACGCCAAAAAGCCCTCGGTTGTATCAAAGAAATCCAATTTCGATTGTATCAAAGAAATGCGATTACTGACTTTTACTTTTGACAAATGCTAAATATGTGTAACAAGCATGCTTCTATTGTCTCTTGACAATTACTCTCCCTAACGCTCAACCCTAACCATTGCAACTTTACTTTTAAGGTCAAGCACATTTTAGAACTTTTAATTTGGCCTACGCAGATGCAGAGTAATTATGACTAAGCAAATTTAATGATACTACCCACTACCCACAAGTAATTAAGTGAATGTATATCTGCAATTTCCTATATATGTGCCATTCCTCAATTAACAATATTGTTACAAATGCTTCTTATCTCATATGCCAAAGATATAATTGCATTAAAATTAGAATTACACACCTTAGCGATGGGCCATGTGGTTGTCAAAGATATAATCGCATTAAAATTAGAATTGCACACATTAGCAATGAGGGTCCATGTGGTTTTGTATGATCGAGTGCTCAAGTCTTAAAATGTTGCTATGGCTCCTTATCATATAGGTTTTCCAAATTGCAAAGTCTTGCAAATCTTATGGTTAGCCTATAACGAAACAATTACATGACAAACTCCAATAGTTAGGTACCACTAGAAGATATCTTCTTTGTAATACTATGTATAACAACTACTATTCTTTAAAAAAAAAATGGAGCTTATCACACTATCTATGGAGAATAAGACTTTTGTATCTTATAACTCTGACAGCTTATATTTGACACAAATTGCACTCCCCCCCAATGCCTATTTTGATAAGAGTAGGTGGTTCATGTTCATGCTAAAGGCAAAGTGCTCAATATGTCACCATATATCTGACACAACTTGCACCTGCTCTCCAAGGCCATTTTGGTTACAAAATGCTTTTCAGGTTGGTGCTAAAGCCCGGCAACGCCGGGCATCCATAACTAGTAACATTTTAATTTTCAACTAGTTCTTAACAAATTTAAAATTTGGCAATTAGAATAATTTGTAAATAAAATATAATGGTTTGATAAGTTAGTGACTTAAAATCATATATGAATTTCACAATTTACAAACTCTTAGTGCTTTAAAAATACTTTAACTAGCAAAAAGGCACGCCAGAGGCCATAGAAAATATTCAAGTGATGGTATTTGCAATTAGGTTTTTGAAATGTGTAGTAACATTCTCTGAGAGCAGGCTTGAGCTTTCTGGATAGAATAAAATATGTGTGTCTTAAAAAACATCTTTTGTTATACTGCAGTTCATGTGTTCCTGGACTTGATGCCAAACAATGGTGGCATAGCATTGTATGTTAGGGTTTTTGCTCCCATAAATGATATCAACGAGGACTTCATGACTTCATGCTTGAATTTATTTTCTTTCTTGAAATTTCTCTTTCTTGTTTGCATTATCAAATTTCTTTGTGATTTGAAATTTTATGCTATTAGATATACTAAATCTTGCATATTCATCAAATGCAACTTTCCTATGCAATAATGCAATTATTGCACTCAAATAGTAAGGTACCCAATGTGTACATAATGTGCAAAATATTGAGCAAAGTAATAATCCATAGCATGAAAGGTTAGATGATTCATATTTGCGCTATTAAATGTTATGAAATAGAGCTTCCTTCTTTTGCATCTACACTTGTTGCATAATATAAAAGCTTAGCCGATTCAAATTTGTGCTATCCAGAAATCGCAAGAGCAAATTGAAGAGGCTCGTGGGCAGTATATGGACATTGATCGGCGTGGCATCCACCCACCACCTAAACATCCACCGGCTCTTCGTCAACCACGAAAGTCTGCTAAGGGATCTAATTCCTCTGCGTCCCGGCCCTCAGTTCCTGCTTCAGATGGCACTGCCCCTCCCATTGCATCCCATGGTGGTCGGTTTGATCCACTTCAGTGGGCTGATTTGGTTGATGAGGTTGCTGCCATGCCAGGTGCCCAGGAAACATCCTCAAGTTCCCTTGAGACACCAGGGGTCTCATCTGAATTAGCCCCATCACAAGATCAATGCGGTTAGTCTCATGGAATGTTCAGGGGGTTGCCTCCTCTCCCCTCAAGCGGAGTCGTATTTCTTTTTACTTATCTAGATTGGATGCTCAGTTTGTATGTCTTCAAGAGCATAAGTGTCGTAAGGGAGACGTATCAAAGCTTGCAGACATGATTGGCCGCAGGTTTAATGTCCTTATTGCAAAGTGATTACGCGGCCAAAGGGGGGGGTGATAGCATGGCTTCCTTCCTCTGCGGTCATCTTTACTCAGGCTGATCGCTTTGGTCGTTGGGCCCTAATTGTATGGCAGGAGCAAGGGGTTAAATATGGTCTAATTAATGTTTATGCCCACAATAGACCTCATCAGAGAGCTTCACTGTGGGCCTCTTTGCGAGGGAAGATACTCAGTTTGGGCTGCCACATTTCATGGCTTCTTGTTGGGGATCTCAATATGGTGGAAGTGGAGTTTGATCGGTTGGGGGCGACCTCTACAGTGGTGTCTGGATTTGAACGCCAGCAGTGGCTTCGTCTATTCCATGACTGCAACCTCTCGGAGATTGATGGTGAGGGTGCCTTCACTTGGTGCAATGGTCAAGTTGGTGGGGGTCGCGCAAGCTCTCGGTTGGATAGAGCCTATTGGAATGCAGATACAGTTGCGGCACTTCCAGGTCTCTTTCGATTCTGTCTCAGAGATAACTCAGTTTCAGACCACCATCCGCAATTCATCTCAGACGAGCCCCTGCAGCAGCGGCGGCCTGGAAGGACGTGTTTTCACTTGAACGTGAAGTTCTTAAAGGATGCTGACTTTCAAGAAGGTTGCAAGAATGCTTGGACAACTGCCTTCAATCGACGTCGAGGTATGACTGGCATAGTGGATGCAATTGCGGCAGTCAAGGGTTTTGCCAAAGAGTGGGTCGATACGATCTGCAGCGGCCGGTCGCGGCTTTCTTGGACACTTTGTATCAGGACCTGCTCCATTCTCGACAGGGACGTTTTCCAGGTGTTCATGATCGTGATATTTTGGCACAGATCCAAGCATTGGAGGAGGAGCAAATTCAGCAAGCAAAGATCAAGGCAGGTCTGCAGTGGTTTCGTGATGGAGACCGTTGTACGGGCTTCTTTTTTCGTGCAGCTAAGAGGCGTCGAATGACATCAACCATGTCTTCATTGCTTTTGCCGAATGGTTCGATGCTAATGTAAACCGACCGAACTCAGCAAACATCGCATAACCACTTCCGACATTTTTTGAGAAACATCTTCCCTTTCAATCGAAATGCAAGATCTTTGTTTTATCTAGGATTTCCCCATCATCTCACGGTGAGCAATGAGTCAATAGAGGCAGCTATGACAGCTGACGATTTAAAATCGGCAGTCTTTGAACTGAAAAGAGGCAAATGCCCAGGTTTGGATGGGTTGCCAATTGAGTTCTTCCAGGGGTATTGGGAATGGCTGGAGCCAGATGTGTATGATGCTTTTACGTGACTTTTACGGTCCAACGCTTTGGATAGAATTCTAAACACAGGTGCCATCTCACTTATTCCCAAGGTCAAGGATCCTCAGACTATTTCAGACTGGCGGCCCATCACCTTATTGTCATCCGTATATAAGATCTTCGCCAAGGCTTTTGCAGAGCGGGTAAAGGACATGTTGGCAGAGTCCATCTCAACAACCCAGTCAGGTTTTCTTCCAAAACGGTGCATTTTGAATAATGTTGCTGCTGCTTACGAGGGAATTTATTGGGCACGTAGGCAAAACCTTCCAGTTGTATACCTTAAGCTTGATTTTGCAAAAGCTTATGACAGTGTCAGCTGGGAATTCATGCGTCGTTGTATGCTAAGACTGGGATTTGGGGAACAATTCACATCAGATATTATGAAGTCGCATATCTCTCGCCGGGGCGACCGTCTCTGTTCCATGGTGAGCCGTCACATGCCTTTTCACTCGGTCGTGGTATTCGCCAGGGATGCCCTTTAGCACCATTGCTTTTCACAATTGTTGCAGAGGCTTTATCACAGTTATTCACCATTGCAACGACAGAGGGACTTCTCCATGGTCTTGCAATGGAGGATGGCACGCAAGAGGTTTGCAATCAATATGCAGACAACACGTTCCTCTTCCTAGTCGCTAATGATGAGAATCTTGCTGCTGCCAAAATGCTTTTAGACACTTTTTCACTGGCTTCCGGTATTCTTGTGGGGTGGCAGAAGTGTACAGCTTTGTGGACATTGGACAATCCGGCTCCGGCATGTGTTCACGATTATCCATGGAAATTACTTGCGCATGGACAGGCCGTCAAGTTGTTGGGGATTCCAGTTGGCATCCATGTTACTATGGGAGCTGCTTGGGAGGAGATCATTAGGGATTTGGAGAAGCACTTGTTCCGTGGTCCTTCGCTAAGTTGTCTCTTGCGGTCGTGACATTACGGTGGCCAAGTCAGTCCTTAGTAGTACCCATGTTTATATGGCATCCTTACTGCTAGCACCACAGATCAAAGTGCGTGAGCTCATTGCAATAGTTCGGAACTTTATTTGGGCAGGTACGGAGGAAGGTGCTGTGGTTAAGGTGGCTTGGTCGAAGTGCATCCTTCCAAAATGGGCAGGTGGTCTGGGTATGATGGACTTCTTACTGCAGAGCAAAGTGCTTATTTCAAAGTTCATTTGGAGACTCCTGAATGGTGGGGATGACTCTCCTGGTTCACGCCTTCTTAGACAAGCTCTTGGTCACTGTATCCCTCTAGGCAAGAAGGCTGTCAAACCAGTCCTACCTTGGGCTTTATTTCAGACTCTGCAGCCTTTTCCAAGCGCTTCTCCATTTTTGCGTGGTTTAACTGGCGGCAAGCATGGGGAGGTCAGGACATCTTTTCTGGCCATGCCCCTCTATCCACACCCTATTGGAGACTCCATGGTGGTGGGCACCACTGCCTCCAGACCCCTCAGCACCTCCATTGGCAGCCTCAGTTCATCCCCTTACACAGAGACGATGGGTTCTTGCAGGTGTTGTCTCTATTCAAGCATGGTATGAGGAGGGTCGCCTACTGTCTTGGCCTGAATTTCAGGCAAAGTTCCTGCTCTCTCGTTGGGATGTATCTCTATGGGAGAAGGTCGCAGAAAATTTGCCTCTCATAGTGCAAGTTGGTGTTGCTGAAAGGGTGCCATGGGACTGTCATGAAAATATTCACAAAGGCAAGCAATTTGTCAGATCAGTATATCGCCTTCTTTTAGCACCACAACCCCTCCAGTTGCCAGATGGGTGGCACCTACATATTCCACAACCCACTTTGTGTCGATGCGGGCGATGGCTTTGGGATAGGTTGCTCCACCCTAAAGTCTCCTCATCTTGTGGTGGCGGGTTATCCACAGTGCTCCTCATGGGTTAATGCCTTTCGACATCGCTATGATCCTCGTGATATCTGCGGTATGCCCGCTCGCCTCTCGGACGTTGAGACTCTTGAGCATTGCCTCTTTGATTGTCCCGAGGTTCAACCCAGCGTGGTCCGGCTACAAGGTTTGTTTAACAGTACACTGGACTGCCGATGCATCCTTTTGGCGTCCTATCCCAATGGATGGCCTTCAGCTAAACAAAGGGCATTTCACCTTGGTTCCGGTTGGATCCTATGGTCGATATGGGAGCGTCGCAGACACCACATCTTTCAGGGCATTTATTCATCTGCACACAGTGTTATTACAGTGGCCCAGAAAAAGATATTGACAGCTTACGAGTGTTCTTCCCTTGACTCAGAACTGGTGGATCGCATCTGGATTCAGTATCTCCGAATTGATTCTTATCATTAGTCTCCTATTCTGGAGTAAGTACATTGTGCTCCAGGCTCGTGCTCCTGTGGCATCTTTGTGTGCTTACACAGTTAGATGAGACATGTAAATTTTGTACTTTTTCTCTGATTAATAAACTTTTTGGCTTTCGTCCTTCAAAAAATAAAAATAAAAAATTGTGCTATTTAATGTTATGAAATAGTGCTTGCTCTTTTGCATCCACATTTGTTGGAGGATTTGAACTGCCTCCCACTATGTGGGTGGGATTGCATCTACATTTGTTGGAGGATTTGAACTGCCTCCCACATTTTGCATGTACCACTGGGTATAATCATTAGGCAATGCATGAGAGGACACTATCTGCACCTATTTTCACATGCAGCCAGTTAAAATTCATATTGGACCTTCTAGGAATTGCATAGCCATAATGTTGATAAACTACACCATCCAAGCTGGGTACATTCAATTCAAAAGTTGTGGCCACAATAATGTCCGATTCCCTAAAAGTGTTGTTGCCCCTTCTTTTGCCTTTAAAATATAGCTTACCTTCATAGTCCAAAGGATATTACATTACCCAATAACCAGATAAAATTGTTCTATGAATTTAAACTTTTTTGCTATGGCAGCAGCAAGCTGTATAGAACAAACTATTTAAGCAAATGCAGAAACATGGCCTAAAAGCTAACAAGATAACATTTCTGACCATTTGCAGTGTTTGTGTAACTTCAAGGGGTATTGAACTAGGAAAATGGATCCAAGCACATATTGTAGAAGTTGGGATGATATCAGAAAATCTTATGGGGAAGATGTATTGACAGGTCTCTGTTCAGCTTCACAAACCTCCTAATGTACCCTGTGATCATTTTCTTTCATACAAGAGAAGATTCACCAATCGGGATCAGTATAAAAAATGAGCAGGATTGAGACCGAAGTAAGATGATGGACTCTATTTTTACTGTGGCATGCTCAGGTCTAGAATTTGCTTCAAGCATTATTAGAGCAGTCTCTGTAGAGGGCATTATTAGTACCTTGCAGAAATGCCGACAAGATAGGAAGTTGGAGTATGCCAAGGTGGTTCACAACCACATTTGCAGAAATGGATTGAAGGCACATTCAACAGTGGTTAATTATCTTTCTTATGTTTGTTGAATGTGGTAGTGTTGCTGATATCCAGCAAGTTTTTAACAAATTATCTCACCGTAATGAACATGCCTGGACATCTCTCATATAAGGGCATATTGTTTGTGGACAACCACAGCATGCTCTCGATGTGTCCAAAAAATGCAAGCACATATTGTTGTTAATTGGACTGCACTTATTACAAAAATATGCAGAACACACATTCACTTCTATGGCAGATCATAACTGAGTGCCATTACAAATCCTTCTGCAGAGTTGGCCAGTTTCAGTTTTGCAGATCCCATTCTAGGATGGATATTTCACACTCCAACACCTTTTTTTGTTTGCTTGTCAGTATAGCAGACATGCAGAATGCCCAACATGGACTTCAAATACTTCTAGAGATGCAAAATGCTGCGGATCCTCATGACAAAAAGAACATAACAGATCATAAGAGATTGGATAATATTGTTATAAGCCCAACAACTTAGAGCAGACACACAACATTGGATATTCAAAAGCTTTTTCACGAAAGGACGATATTAGCATTGTCTTTAAGAAAATGGGCAAGGGCAACACCTATTCCGGCGCATTTTATAGGAGACAGGCATTCATAGATGTAATAGAGGTAAGATTCTCATTTAAATTTCCAAAAACATTCTTACATAAACATGATCTTCTAAAGCCAGTTGGATAAGTTACCTTACTAGGAAGAGTTCGTTACTATGTGCTCTCCATAACCGTACTCTCCATAACCATTCAAAACAATTTTTAGGATTGCTTATGATAACTGTCTTGGAGCATAATGCTTTGACATTCTAGAGAGGCTATTGCCCTTTTCCAACAAGCAAAAAGTCGAGCTATATATTCAACTTTCGTGCAGTGGGAAGGACTCAGCTGTTTTGGAAGGTAATGCTACTATTGACTTGCACTGCGGATACATCAACTGCTTGCAGCATGTTTGATTGGACAACATGGATTTGAATGCTAGCTATGCTCTCTTTTGACAGATGCAGAGGCAAGGGATGCAGCTAAATACTGTAACTTTACTTCCCCTTTTAAATGCTTGTGTTGATTTAGCTGCTTTAAATCGTGAAGAGCTAATCCATCTATTAGTGGGCAGCATACTTAACCCACAATTGCTAAATGTGAAAAAACAGACTCATTGCACAGGTGGTCTTTGATAGCATGACTATTGCTGGGAATATCGCAGAGGTGGGCCGATTGAAGAAGCTCTTTCCAGAATAAAGTCGACAGAGGGACCATAGTCAGGCTTGGGATGAACACAACGAATACGAAGATAAAACCTGAATCGCTCCACAGCTACGGCATCCTTGATTGATTTGGTGGTAGAACCAGGCTCTGCTCCAATTTCTTTTGCCGTAGAAAAACATACGAGAAGACCCAATAGGAGGAAAACGGCCCGATGCAAGAGGAGGTTATTCGGTGACCTTCTGCATCTCCGTGCTTAGTTTGTAGATCAAAGCCTGGAGCAACCGAAACTGAGCTAATATTTTACCCCCTTTTGCTTCTGGCAGAGCCCAATTTACGTGCTCTGAGTCCGAAAAAAGGGGCAGGAGGGAAGGCAGGTGGAGCATGCCGGACGTAAGCGACCTCATAAGAGAAAATGTAAAAGAGCAAATGCCAAAATATGGCCTAAAAGCAGATGCGGAAATATGGCGATAATAGCCTAGATCTGTAGAATGCTACCTGCGGAAATATGGCGGTAATAGCTACCTGCAAGACAAAAAAAAAACTAACTTGATAAGCCGCATTCAGGCTATATCTCACAAAGAAGCGGCCACGAATGAATCTATTCTATACAAACCTAGGGTAGAAGAAAATCTGACGGAAGCGAGAGAAAAGGTAATGCCGGAGCGGAGAGATTGCGAACGGCTCCATCTCCGTCTGTATTTTTTTGCATTTTTGCCACATCAGATTCTGCTGACATGTATAGGCTACGTGGATAGCCTAGAATTGCAAGGAGGGTTGCATGCTATTTTATATTAAAATCCTAGAATTAGTTGATATATTTCCTTCAAGTTGTTGAAGTTTTAGAAGGTCTTGTTTATGAAGGATTGTTTAGGACTTTTTTTCCCTTCGGCGCGTGACTATGGTTAGATAACCAACATCTGTAGCTATGACTAACTAGTAGCATAAAAGTAAATAGTAATTGGATGCCCGACATTGCTGAGCTTTCCCGAGCTTTCGCAATAGTGTGTTATATTGGCGCTAGTGTGTGGATGTTGTGGGAGTGCTATATAGATTGCATACAAAAGCTAAAGTAGAGTAGAAAACATGTTATGAACTATGTGAACGCTTCAAAAAAATTCCTTCTACGTCAAATAATGCCCAACCAACATCACTATGACATGAGGTACTGAAATAGAGATATACTACTAAAGGTGCAATATATTACGATGTCATATTATACTCAAATAGAGACGCATTTTGAATAGAATAGATGTAACAAAAATGCAATATATGCCCTTGGCTACACACCAAGTCACAACAATAATGTTGTCAGGCATTGTTTATGTTCACAATAAGCATTCCAAGTTGAAGTTGTTTGCCAATCTTGGTCAAAGGTTAGATACATATGTCACTGTGTAGCATAAGGTTGCAAATTAAGTATTCAATTTAGTATTGTTTCATGTTAAGACTCAACCTTTCTTTTCTAGAATTTCATCGATCTAAAATAAAAACTTGAAGATGGGATGGTTCAATATAGCATAGACGTGGATTAAACGTGTACCCAAAAAATAAGAATAATGAGCATTGCAAATACGGGAATCAGAATTGTGCTTTAATTGTCTATGAAAGTTTATTGTCAATTGCCAAAATTTAACTCTGTAAAGTAGTTTATTCCCTCCTGCATTCCATAACATTAGTAAGATACGTAGCAATTCAATGTTTTTTGAAGTCAGAGTCCTAGCTAATTGCAATGTAGTCATGATTGCCGGGTCTTGTTGCAAATAAAAGAGAATAATAAGTTGCATTATGCAGATTAGTTTTAGAGACGAATATCAAGCAAAAAAAAATGAATTATTAGGAAAAGCAAAATAATATGCTAGATGTTGTAGAATTTGAATTAGATTACGGGCTGTGTCTTGCCAAGTTGGGAAGACAAACAAGACCCTGATTCTTTTGGGTTGTGCCTTCTTTTGACATACCCAAAGGCAAGCCCAAACTGTGGACATGCATGCTAAGCTGCACAACTGACTGCCAAAAGACGGTCCTTAGTATACCAAGGCATTCTTGTTTGAATGTTAGTAGTAGCTTAAAGAATGAATCTAGTTGGCCACATAGTTTGGCTACTCATTCAGCAAGTTTGATCAGTATTATGAATGCAATAGAGCTCGCATGTCTGCAAAAAACGAACAAGCTTTGAAATTATGATTGTTAAACAAAAGTCATCTGTTGGTTTGTTTTAATGTTGAAACTCAATGTGATGTCCAAGCTTTGAAATTATGATTGTTAAACAAAAGTCCTTTAAGAGCAGATAATTTTCAAATCATTTGGTTATGCACCAAAAGTACTAATTTAGCATTGTACACCATCAAACTCCTCAAAGACCATAATGTTGGCTGCATCGAAGCTTTGCACGTCTTCCTGTGGAACAACATCCATGTGCTAGCTGCATATTCAATATGGCATTGCATCATCTGGGATTGCATCATATGGCATTGCATCTAGAAAACGTCTAAGCATATAAGCAATTCCAAAGCTCGACAAGTTTGCCACCACAATAAAATAGAGAGCCCTGCACATTGAAATGTGGTATAAACTTGATAGTGTCATGCTGATTGGATGAAACCCCACTATGCCAGGAATACACAATGCAAACAACCAAATTCAGGAGAGATGGTAATATAAACATAGTCGTAGTGACGCTTCTGACCACTAAATTCAGGAGAAATGGTAATATAAACCTAATAGTAGTGACATCTTAGATAGGTATAAACAGTCTAGATGACAAAGTGTAGAACCTACGTTAAAAGATGTTGATTTCTTACCCGATCATGAATCTAATGAAGCAGACCTGATGTTGAAGCTGATAAAGCAACCCTACTGAAGTCATGATAAAGCCAACTTATTAGCATTGCTTTCAAACACGAGTGCCAATATTTGTAATACAGATCTAACATGGCACTTAGCCATGACAACGCCAGAATTTAAGATACCAAAATTTAAGACTATGTATGCAGTATCCTCATTTAGCTAGTCCAGATATTACCAATAATTTCTCAAATTCTGTGACAATCATCCTTTTAACCAATGGAATACATGGTGGAATATATCAATGTTTATCCAATTTAAGATGGTCTAAAAGTGAAACATGAGAAAGAAAAGAATGATAATAGAATGACGTAATATAAACTTGCACATTTTCATACTTACAGGTAATTGGAAACAACATGAGCAATGACCTACAGTTCTAGATTTATTAGAGCCGTACAAATAAAGAAGAGAAGGCAGGATAGTTCACATTTAATCTAAAACATCTTAACTGCTCTGCAAGAAGCTGGCCATGCACAGACTGTAATCCCTAAGAATAAACCATTATGCTTTTCGAGACCTTATCTGACTACAACACTAACCTCTGCCAGATCTAGTGATGTAGAAAATGCCAGATCTAAATGTGAGTGACCAATATAAACTAACTTTCGGTCATTGAATATTTGTTGACAATAAATCTATCTGATTATTTGAGGCATGATTTTGCTAACAATACAGAGGATCTTGCTCTTGTAGTAGATTATGTGATAGGCTTAGTCATGTACAACTGTGTCACATCTGATCTTCATCCAAGATATTTGCTTTAGCTGGTTTTCCCAGATGTGATTCATTGGAAATAATTTTGTATGTACAAAAACCTCTCTTCTCTGCTGTAGCATCAGATTTCACTGGAATATTTACCACAATTCCTTTCGGGCAAAAGATCTTAGCATCTTGTCTTTTCAGGCAGTACCAACAAGATGTCAGACTCCCAAGCAATGACAAGGGAGATGCTAAATATCACTACCTAAATGTAGGCAGAACAAGGCTTTGCCAGAATATAGAAACCCTTTTCACAGATCCTGCATGGAAAGATATAAAGCAAACAAATAAAGCATCCAAAGAGGCAAATAATGAAGGGAAGCCGAGGAAACATTCTTAACAGGCGAGGTAACAATCCCTTTTCATATCGCTACCTACGCATTCTACTGTCATAAGCAGGCACCATGAAACAGAGAAAGGTGCAAAATAGGGTTCACATACAATGCAATAGGCAGTTTATAATGGAGAAACCTCAGCATACGAGCCTTTGAAAATGTATGCAGATCTCTTCGTTACCAGAATATATTGAGATTAATAAGATGTAAAGCAGATATTACAGATTATGAGGGCTTCAAAAAATAGAAAAGGGAGGGGAACTGCCATCAGATTCCATTATACAATGTAGGATGTTATGGACATCTACAAAGTTCAAGCAATCAACATAAGTAAATAAGGCATATCTGAAAATAAGAAAGTCTTCCATCTACGTTTATTAATTGTTCTTTCTAAACATGCTGACAATTCCATAATCCATGAGAGGTCTCGCTAATACTGTAAAGAACCTCAGCACATGGATAATCTTTCAGACAACTTCATTAAACAGACAATTTCATTAAACTATGGGTCATGCTGAAATGAGACAACTCTCTAGGTACCTATGTTGTAGAAAGGGAGATCAATGTAGTCATAATAAAATCCACAGACATTGATATGGTCCAGGCACAAATTATGATTTGCATAGACACCTGCATATAGAAAATTGAAGTAAGAAATCAGAAGGTATAGAACGGAACCTTGAACTTCCAATCTTTATTTTGCCAGTTCCAGGGAGCATAGAGAAGCCAGTGTTTTCTTCTGAAGATCCGAAATGCAGAATCTCTTTTCTTTCTGCCATAGCCGCTTCTGGTTGCTGCTGTTGGATTCATGGCCATGAAGACTAGTGCCCTTTCTGAAGATTCAGCAATTGCAAGGCTGATACGATTAGTTGCGGAAGCTCAAAACAAACGGTCACCAACATAGTTATTAATCGAATGTTTTGCAAAGTACTATACTCCAGTCCTTGTTTTGACGACGACTGCCATCGCTCTTGTTCTGCTGGCATAAAGTCCGATACCTGCAAAAAGCATATGTTCCCTGTTGCTTCTTTGCTTTGGTTGCCCATCCTCCATACCCTAACGGCCCAGCCGCACGAACAGGGAAGTGGAAAAGAAACAAAAAATCATGTGCCGGAATAGGTCCGGCATCCTATTAGATGGATCGATGCCTATAAGAAGATAAATAGAACTTTTTAGACGGATTCCCCGCAGATATCACAATCACAGCCAAAAACAACGAGTTACCTTAACGAGGGGACTACAATGAAAAGGCTGGAGGGAAGAGAATCGAAAGGGAAAGAAGAACGAAGGCGAGAGCGCGACGTATTCTATCTCCATGTTATTTTTTGACCTTTTCTAATTTTAGAGGCCGTCGATGCTAGAAATGGTCATAAGCACTGCCACATCATGTTTTGTTGAGTTGGAGGTGTTACGTGGATAGGCTAGAATTGCAAGGAGGGTTGCACGCTTGGTTAGGCTGGCGTGCTAAAAAAAGTGTTAGATTAATATTAATTACAATATAAAGTTTATGTTTTAATAAGAAATATTGAAAAATATATATTGAAAATTAATTAAAACTAAACTATGCCCTACGAAGTTTTTGCACTCTAAGATCTGATCCTTATGAAGCCTTTTCGGCGAAGAACAGCTGAAGAACGGCACAGAACATGGAAAATCTAGTGAAAAAATGGTGTGAAGTTCTTGCTGAGTAACAGGCGCAGCCGGTCACGCGGAATCGAGCAACCCAACTTCTATTCCGCAATATTGGGCTATGCCACGCGTTGTCTCACGATCGGGTGCCAGGGAATGAAAGCGACCCTACTTCTATTTTGTAAACCGTAGGAAAGTGGGTGATTGAATTTGAACCAATCTGCAGCTGTCATGTGGCGATGATTCTAATTACACAAATTAAAAACACTAGAGCTGTTAACTGACCATCTAATTTTAACCAAAGAATGTGGACCGTACAACTAGCAGGGCAGAGGGAAAACAGAGCAGAGACACAAATTGAACTCCGTGAGTGATCGAAGCAGGCAGAATCCAATAGTTCAAACCCAGACTTCACATCGTGAATCAAAACACAATGATTCAAATTCGAATTCCAAATCGGTGAATCAAAATACAGTGATCCAAGACCCAGATTCCAAAACGGTGAACCAAAATCCAGAAGCAGCAGGGAAGATCAAAGCTTCAAAACCACAATTCGGCGGACAAAAGAATGCCACAGACTCATCGCATGCAGGCAGACCTCTCCGGGCAACAAAAAAAAAATGGCAGCTCTGGCAGCTCTAGCAGCCCAAATTGGTGACGGATTTAGTTCAAAAAAACATTGTGTACAAACAAAAGTTATCTGAGAAATATCTACACAACGTACATGCACTTTTCGCAATCTAAAAAGCAAGCACCATCATAAAAGTTCTCACAAAAAGACAAATTTCCTGTCCTCACAAGAAAGAGTGATTGTATTCATCTCTTCCATACTTAGAACAAATGAGAATTGGGGTTCGATCGTTCAAAAAGACCTCTGCAAGGACAAATTATTGAAGAGATACCGTATTTCATGTTAGTTGTACCATTTAAAAGGTACGCAAGTCCAAAAACATTAGGGAAAAACGGAAGAGTATGAACAACAGCAAAAAATAAACTAGCCTAGGGTCCCTCGGATCTTTTTGTAAATCATTTTCTGCTGAGCCATTATGGCTGGTAGAATCATTATCAGAAGGATCAAATCAATCACACCTGGAGTTCCTAAGTCTCTGGTGATGATGTGCAAGATTAACCGACATGCTTTGGCTGACGAGCACAGATCCCTCTATGGTTGCACCACTAGAACGAGTGTTGCTATTTGGAGGCACCAAAGAACCAGTGTTGCTATTTGGAAGCACCAGCAAGTAGCGCAGCACCACACGGCTCTCAAACTCCTTGAGCAGAGGAACTTCATGAAACACCTCAACAATGGCCATGCAACAAATACCATCTTTGAAGAACCTTACACTATTCTCGTTATACAAAGCAAAACGACAATACGGAAGGGATACATTGAACTTATGGCTGCAATATATACCTTCACCATGAGCTGCTCCAACTGACATATAACGTGAGCTGCTCATGGATCTGATCCCATTCCTTAGAATAGAGTACCAGTTACCACCCTGGCTGCCATGGAATGCAAAAAAGGATTTTTGCCTAGCAATACCTTCCTTCTCAGGTGTATCATACAACTCTGCAAACTGAGCTACTGTACCTTCAACGTTAAGTGCTGTCATTTTCCTCTAACAGCTTAAGGGAGGTCCTGTTGCTAGAAAAGCAATAACTTAAAAACTTGTAGGCTAACCTTTGTGGATGATCTACAGACTCAGTTCCAATTTGGAGGGTCTTAATTTTCTTGTATAAGGAGTCAGTTAGCAGCTCCTCCAGTGTAGCCTCTGAGTTGCACTATGCCAGATCTTGGATCGAAGCAATAGTTTCTAACACATTTTTGATCAGCAATATCATCTTGTTCTGTCCATTGTGCACTGTTGAACTGGCTTGGCCTCCAGGAGGAATGTAACTTTGATCACCAAACCAACCATTATGTTTCCTCTGGCTGTTCAAGGACATCCCTCTGGCTGTTTGCGGTGGCAATAAGCAGTGAAATCTCTAGCTCTACCACAACTGGAAAATGTTTTACCTGTGCCAATACAGATGTTGCCAGACCTTGTTCCTGGAATTCAAACAGGCATTTGTCTGCTACACAAGAAAGGAGCTTCATTGGCCTTCTTGGAAGCAATCTGCAGCAAAGGGGACACCAACTTGGTAGCATGCAAAGTTGGTTGGCCATAAAATATAATAATCCTAGAAAGGGATTCTGAATAATGTTTGCAACCTGGAGGGCATTTAACATTTGAATTATAATGCAAACTCTCTAGGCCAGAATTTCAGTATACTTCTAAGTGTAAACATTAATATTTTCCATTCATTATTTCTGTATTGCATGCATACAACAGATTTTCAAGACTCACTTAAGCTCATGTTTAAGCAAGATCTATCCCATGTATTAAGCAAATAAATTACATATTTCAAAAAAACTTTCACTATTTTCCATTGTTCTATTAATACAGACATACCTTCAAAGGGCTTGTCTCTTAAGCCTATTAACTTCTGGTCATAATTGTATAAATACAACTGCTAACCTATTGAATCAATATATTACCAAGAATCATGTCTAGTATAAGCCAACTTATGTTTATCATTGTCATATTTCATCTCCATCTTCTGGAATCCTATGGATCTGCTTTCATCTCCTTTTGAAAATACAAAACAGAGAGCAAGGAAATCTGTTACCTGCAGTAGAACCAAAGGTCAGTTAGCTAAGAATTGGGTAAAAGCCTAAGCTACTAGCAGGTGTCATAAATTTCCTTGAGGCTATCCCATTTCACCCTGCCTATATATATTTTCGCTATACAGCCATATACATTTAACATTAGTTCCAAAAGAAATCAGTCTATTAAAACATTAAAGGCTGCTTCTATCATTATCCTGAAAACCAGAACAACATCTCATATTCTTTAACTTGCCTTCCTACTTAAGATCATGTTCATCTATCAAAATCAGCAACTAGTAATCATCTACAGGCTTATCAACATAATTTCTCAGATTAATCCTATCAAACTTAGAGATTCGAGTAGATCCCTTTGGTTTCTCCAGTATGGTCCCTCAGAATATTCAGCTTCTTTGTTGTTGTATGTAAATTCGAATGCATCTTCCTTGGTGGCTTCCCTGGTGTCTGCAACACTGATTGCTTAATTCCCATGTTCTGGAATCCCACTAACGGATTTAGGAATTGCTATCCCCTCACTATTTTTATCACTTCCCTTTCCTTTCTCTCCAATTTGGCAAGCTTCCAAGGCTGGATCCTTCACAGACTTCTTGCTAGCTCATTCATTTTGCTTTGTTTCAGCAATCCTCCGGGTAGCCTGATTCAAATCCCCCTTCTTTCTTGGCATATTCGATACCAGGGTTCTGACCCTGGGGAGCGGCCTTCTATTTCTAACACTGAGAGCTACTTCCTTCATAACTGGATGATTTAAATAGCATGCAACAATCCCTAATACCGACAGTTCTTGGTATTGCTTTATACCTTATGCAGACGATCGTGGGGCATATCTTCACGCTTATCTACCAGTTAATCATGTATTTGCTTCCTTGGCTCCAGATAATCATCTTTGCTCTAAAGCTTTTTTTCGCATCCTTCTTGCCTAAAACTCTATCAGGTTGTATTTTTCTGTATGCATTAGTTAGTAACAAACAATACTTAGACCATAAGTGTCCTTCCCCATATGCCACATTTCATAATTGTATAGCAATAGTCCAATGTGCCTCCTGCTTTATTTTTTACTTTTTATGGCTCATCAATTGCCTAATTCCATCCTACATTGTTCTTCTACCTTCATGTTCAATTAATTGAGAGAGAGAGAGAGAGAGAGAGAGAGAGAGAGAGAGAGAGAGAGAGAGAGAGAGAGAGAGAGAGAGAGAGAGAGAGAGAGAGAGAGAGAGAGAGAGAGAGAGAGAGAGAGAGAGAGAGAGAGAGAGAGAGAGAGAGAGAGAGAGAGAGAGAGAGAGAGAGAGAGAGAGAGAGAGAGAGAGAGAGAGAGAGAGAGAGAGAGAGAGAGAGAGAGAGAGAGAGAGAGAGAGAGAGAGAGAGAGAGGCATAGCATCATGACCAAGGAAACAAGTTATTAATTGTCTAAAGCCTATGGCCTATGACTCATGCAATTAGAAGAAACATAATGTCAAATCATTTGGTTGTGATAAATTTTACCAAAAAATCTCAAAGGCCTATACACCATCTCCATGATCCTATATTCCTTGTTATAGTTAGACATTTTCTGGAACATATAAATGGACGTCTCATAACTCGAACTGAGCGTAATAGAGCTCACTAAAAATAGTTGAGAGAATAAACGTGATGATAACAAAACACACAGTTCTAGTGATCACATATCTTGCAAATAATGTCTGGTAGCTCAAGGGAAACTGGATACATGCCATTTATAGTCAATAAAAATAATTATATGAAATCGCAAATATTACATGCTTCAAAACCCTTTGCTTTAGTGCCACTTTCAAGGATTGATTGTGAGAAGAGGTCAAAGTGATTCTTTGTTAGTAGCACATAAAGCCTAGTTACACTAGCCAAAAGTCCAGCAGATATGAGTTTCCTCCTCCACAGTATTATGACAGCACTTACGCAGGCCATTTATTCTCCTTACTTACAAAGAAACAGAATCAATGTATCCATCATACCATTTTAATTATATTGTTACTAAAACTTACTGTAACCACCACCAAAAGCAACAAAGAATAGAATAGAATAGCAACGAAGAACGTCGCCCCATAGCCAGCTATGGTGGCTGGATAGAGATCCTGTTAGCATGTTATAGTAAAGGATCTGCTCCACCAGCTAGCCAAAAATGGCTTCAGCAGCTATAGTTTGAAACTTTGTAACAAAGATGGTTATCAGCAAAATGGCATTTCCAGCTTGGGAAGACAGAAAATGCTCTTCTTAATCTATTTATGATTGTCTCTTCTCGCTCCTTTTTAAAATCATTATCCTCATACATGTATATATACTACATCAGAAATTCCAAGGTCAACTTCTTTTGCATCAACCTCTACCTCCTAGTATAGTTTATGGGTATTTAGAGCTATTTGTTCTTCCTCTCTCCAAAAAAGTCTAGAAAAGGCCATTTATTTAATAATACTTTAGAACATTGTGGACACCTTAACATCTAAGGCAGAAGACTTAGACTGTTTCAGAACTAAGAGACATGAAATTACACAACCAAGCAAAAATGGGCCACAAGCAACTGCAAGGAACATGCACCAAGACATGAACATGGCATTTAGCCAAGAGAAAGATGGATATAGGATACGAATCAACCAAACATGGCTATGGGAAAACAAGCGATAACGATAAGTACGTGCAACCCACATAACAAGAATCCTCCTATCAATCAAATATGGCTATGGGAAAACAAACGATGCCGATAAATTGTGCAATCCACATAACAAGAACCCTTGAGCACTGCAACACGAAAAAAGACTTTGTACAAAATGGAATGCGAACCTTTGTAAAACTATGGAGGATGCTCTCTTTCTCATCTTCTCTGCAATCTTCATATCCCAATTGGATCTCCATGTAGAGAGACAATTCTCTCTGCTGACAGATTTGGAGATGAGAAAGTCTATAACTAATGCAATTATTTTGGGGGCCCAAAGACATACGGGGGTTCAAAGAATCCAGCGTGAAGCCAGAGTGGCCCGAGAACTTCTACAAACATTATGAAATTGTTTTTGGTAAGCGGGAGGTCACCAATCGCCATGTAGATGAGTACTTTGCTCGTGCATTTGCCCTTCAATTGACAGGTAAAAAAGTAGATTGGGATACATTTAAAGTTTTGGCCAAAGATTTGGCAAAGGGAGGAGCAAAAGAATCTGCTATTACAGAAGAAATTGGGACCTCTAAATCCACATCCAAGGTTCTTAAATTGCAGCAAGGATTTTACCCTAAGGAAGACCTTGAATTTGCAGAAACTGTGTTGCAGCAGTGTCATGGAGAGTTAATTAGCAGCATATCCAAGGTCGAAGAACTGAAAAATCAGCAGGCAGAACTACGTGACAACATAAATAAGTTTTTAGGAAGAAATGATGCACATGAAGAGGACCTAGCACAGATACAACAAGACATTGATAGTGTTCTTGACGATGCTAAGCAGAGTAAGAGAGACATCAAGAATGTGCAGCAGGAGGTTGACCTTTTGATGAGGGATAGAACCAGGAAGGAAGAAATGCTGAAGAGAACTCATGAGCCATTGGAGAAAGCCATTCTGGAAAAGGAGTTATATGAAAAGAGGATTGCAGAACTTGAGGAGGCTCATAAATTTCAGTTTGAGTGTTGCAGACGGCTTGATGATATGCATAAGTACATGATGCATTCTGCAGCGATTCTCCTTCAGCCCAAAACAAGCTTAGTGATCTCTCCAATGTTTTGTAGTAATGGCTTTGCTAATAATGAACCTATCCTAGTTGCTCCATGCGAGCATTCATTTCATATCTTCTGTTTCTCATAGTCTATTTCTGCTGAACTATCCTGCCCAAGAGCATGCAAATGGGACAAAAATATTTCAAAGATCTTGGGTGTGTACACTGGAGGTAAGCAGTATTTCATGATTTATGTTTAATTTGCTGCACCCAGGATTACTACAATGTGGAATCCATTTACATGTAGATTGCTGCACTTAAGGTTTTGCTACAGCATGTAGGAGTGTACTGGTTATTTTATACTTATAGTTCCATGGCTTGCATGTCATACATATATGTGTTTCTTACATAGATGTTGTACATTCACAGTGTAGGGTCCTAGATGTAGAATTTAAATATATAAAATTAGGAGTTGTGTACTGAGTTTTGTGGCAGAACATTTAGAGGTATTTTATGTAATGTCTGATGTGTACATGTGCATACATTGGAGCACATTCATGTACAGTACATGTACATTCCATCTAGATAAATAGTTGTTTACATGTGTATGTACTCAAAGTACTTCAATTTAGATCAGTTCTAGTAATATGTACTGCTATTTTTCAACAGAATAGTTAGAGACTGATTAGTTAGAGACTGATATCTGACTGTTATGTGATTTATTTTCAGCGCTTCAAAGTGCCAAAAAAACAGCTGAGCGAAAATTACACTACAGATCAGATGCGTTTGTTTTCAAATTGTTTTGCATTGTGTCGGAAGAAGCGATTTCTTATTCTTGGTTCCGTTTTCACAGTTTTGGAGGTTCCAACAAAAATTGAGGTGCAAGATGTAGTCGAGAGAAAGAAAGCAGTGATTGAAGGAAAGAGCAAACTCACTATTTCTACGGTGATACAGGTTGAGGAAGCTGACACTTCAGGTCTGCATGGTGACATTCCAGATTATGACGAGGAACTCGAGAGATTGAGAGAGTAGGCTAAGGTCACATCTGCAAAAGTAAAGGCAGCAGCAGAAAATGTCATTCCAAAGAAGAAGTCCACGCCTAAAAAGGCATAGAAGAAATAGGTAAGAAAGCATTCTATTTCGGGGTACAGCAGTTGAGAAGTCCATGACATCCATGTTTACAGGTCCTAATCAAGAGGAATCTTCGGAGCGTCAAGATCTAGAACATGATACTCTTGACTTTGTGGCAAATCTTGCTTCTAACATAGTCAAGGAGGTTGAAGTTGATGACAATGAGAAATCAGGAGAGGTTGAAGACCAGGATTCAGGACCTAAGAAGAATTTGAAAAGTGAGGAAACCGAAAAAGAAGGGAAGGAAATGGATACTGACTCCGAGAAAACAGTATCAGCAGAGCAGAAGAATGATCTCTACAGGTAACTTGATCTACATATCTTACATTTTTATTTACATCTAGTATCTAAGTTAAAAACTTTAAAATACTATGGATAGTAGACGACGAATGTAGATGATTTGTGTACATGTACTGGTCATTGAACCCAGACTGTAGTTCTGAATACAGGCCATATGATGCTTTGCTCAACCGAATGATGAAGCTGAAGAAGGCAAGGATCTTCCCAGGATCTTTGCCTGAAATGGAGTGTTATTTATTTGAGCAAGATGTGCTGGACATGGATGTTGGAAAATTTTCCAACCGGCATGTGGATATGTATGCCAGGTAATGGACTTTGAACTTATTCATTTGTATGTGTAAGTCAAGTTAATAATTATTCAACCTTTTCAACTTGTTATAGGTACCTGCAGCTCTGTGTTCCAGATGATAAGAAGGTCGATGTCTGGTTCTTCCCACCGGACAGCTTCATGGAATTTGCAGCACACTGCAAGGCAAGCGAAAAAGATAAATCTATGGCAGCCTCCGAGCATGGAAGAGATATTGTAAAGGGAGCTCTTACAGGGATAAATTGGCTCAAGTGCAGTATGGATCATGATTCCAATGCTATGGTCTGTTACTGAACATCACACTTTGGCCATCTTCAACATGGCACTTACTAAGAGTAAGAACACCATCAACATTCAGATCTTCAATTCTGCCGAGGACATTGACGTTGACATGGTTGCACTTAAGAGGTATTTTGTATTTCACATCTCCTTTTATTAAAGTATATTGAGTAGATTGGATACTATGTTAGCAGCTTTTTTCATTTATTTGCTACAAAGTTGATCTGCTCTTTTGCAGGCTCCACATTCTCACTATGGCACGCGGTTGTGTCGAGTGTCCCACTTTCTTGAAGCATGGACAAAACCCTTCACCAGTTGTGAAGATTCATAAGTGTCCATAGCAGAAAGATGGGGATTCATGTGGCCTCTATGTTACAGCTTATATGCAGAAGTTTGTAGACACAATCGTGTGTGGTAAAACTACCAATGTGAGTGTCTCATGTCTTTTGTCTTGCAAACAAATGGTTTCCAATACTTATTATGTAAGTATTGTTGTCACATTTGCAGATTACCCGAAACTGGTTCTTGCCAAAGTATACAGAGGGGTCGTCGTGATGTTCTCATCCGAGCACTACTTCAGGAGTTAGACCACATTCACATCGCACCTGAAACCATTAGACCACCTGGCACTAATAAATGTGGCTGAGAAAGCCTATCCCCATTGTCACTGCGAAACACTATTTGATTATAAAATATACATTTTTTCATTGAATTTTAATGAATAAAATATCTTTTTATTCAACTCCACCATACTTTATTGATAAATTGTATGTTCTTTCATAGCAGGTGTACAGAAAAGGTTGATAGTGTTTGATATCAATAATGTTTTGGCAAAACAAATACATAGGACTTTGGTATCAGATGATCAGCTAGTTGGAAATTATGACATAATAGGCAAGAAAGTGTTGTTTTTAAGGCCCCACCTAGACGAATTCCTCGAATTTGTATTTGAACACTTTGAAGTAGGAATATGGTCATCAATAGCTCCATGGAACGTATCAAGAGTAGTGGATAAAATCTTCACAATGACGCAAATAAGGGGCTTAAGGTTCACCTTTGATGGAAGCCACTGTTTGGAGTTGCCTTTCCGGATTGCAGCTTCTGAAGACAAACCTTTGTATCTAAAGCCAATTGAGTTTATATACGAGAAGTATCCAGACAGGAATGAGAGCAACACACTAATAGTAGACGACTCCGAGTACAAGATGTTTTTCAATCCCAACGAAAATTGCATATGCCCACCTTCATGGCAGGAAAGTGATGTGGAAGACACAGGTCTCTTGACACTTCTAAAACTATGGCTAGAGGGTTTGTTGATAGCACCAGACCTGCAACAGTATGTGAAGCAGAATCCTTTACGCAATCCAATCGATGTACTAACAACAACTGTCTGGAGGCAAATGCTTTCAAAAGGCTACAAGGATAGAGATGGCATGTCCAGGCTATGGACAAGCTGCAAGAAAGTATAACAGAATAGTATTACTGGCTTCACATCGGCTGTGACCAGATTTTTAATGTAATTTAATGTTAATATAAAACATGAACAACAGACTTGTATATATTGGCATCATATCTCCTATGACCAGGTTGTATATCTTGTGATATGTAATACAAGAGTTTTTGTCTCCATACATGTTCCACTTTCTGCTTTGTTTCATGAATCAAAAGAAAACATGTCCTCCACGGCTCTGGCACTCTCCCTTGACACAGTCCAAACTATGCCACTCTTCGCCTTCCTTGTCACAGACTGTAGCTCTCCACATAGCACTAACGTTATGAAATGTTTTAGAAGGAGCTTGGCAGACGCCATTATTCTCATCTGCTGCACAAACACCACAAGAACATGTACAATTGGCATGAAATTTGCTCCTTAGGACGCTAAAAGCTTTTCTTTGCTCCTCAGTATTTTCCTTATCACTTCCCTTTCCTTTCTCTCCAGTTTGGCAAGCTTCCAAGGCTGGATCCTTCACAGACTTCTTGCTAGCTCCTTCATTTTGATTTGTTTCAGCAATCCTCTTTCGGGTAGCTTGATTCAAATCCCCCTTCTTTTTTGGCATATTCGATACCAAGGTTTTGACCCTGGGGAGCGGCCTTCTATTTCTAACACTAAGAGCTACTTCCTTCATAACTGGATGATTTAAATAGCATGCAACAATCCCTAATACCGACAATTCTTGGTGTTGCTTCATACCTTATGCAGACGGTCGTGGGGTCTTATTCCATTGCTGGCATATCTTCACGCTTATCTGCCAGTTAATCATGTATTTGCTTCCTTGGCTCCAGATAATCATCTTTGCCCTAAAGCTTTTTTTTGCATCCTTCTTGCCCTAAAACTCTATCAGGTCATATTTTTCTGTATGCATTAGTTAGTAACGAACAATACTTTAGACCATAAGTGTCCTTCCCCATATGCCACATTTCATAATTGTATAGCAATAGTCCAATGTGTCTCCTGCTTTATTTTTTATTTTTTATGGCTCATCAATTGCCTAATTCCATCCTACATTGTTCTTCTACCTTCATGTTGGTTAAAAAAAAAAGAGAGAAAAAAAGAAAGAAAATGGTGTGTTTATTGTCCGTGAGACCATCAGGTCATAAGACATCAAAATTGCTTATCATCCATCTGATCAAATGAGCTCTCCATTAGAGCATCATTGTCCTCTCTCTCCTCATCTTCATATAACTCTAATAATTGTTTGTAGTTTTTAAACAGCTAACTCTCTCACTTTCCAGCTATCTATCAAATAGTTACATATATTTTCCAATGGTAGCATAAAGAAGGTATGTAATGAAATCCCCTGAGGTATATTATTCTTACGACTCAAGTTTTGATATGCGGGGACACTTGATTACAAAGTGTTCTTCATCCTCTATTTCATCATCACCACAAACCTTACAAGTCGTCGCTTTCTGGGGAAATTACCCCATCGCCTACCTCCACCCCGGATGATGTGAACTCAAGCGTAATGTCTGCATAGTAAATGTCGTTTAAAGTAAGTCATCTTACTCCCCAAATGTGGTGCGGCTTGAAGTTGGGGTTAATAATGGTCTTGTAAAACTTTCCTTTTGTACGCATCATGCCATAGAGTAGTATAGATTTTTCACGCCATCCATTCTCTCTCAGCTGTTTACTATCATCGAAATTTCATTTAATGACATCCCCATTTCACGAGCCATTTATCGATATCGCGCATACCAACCCTTCATAGTACTCTGTATCAATGCAAGCTTAGGCAACCTTTGTGCATCCATTTCCTGTACTTTAATCAGATATTTTAGAGTGCAATAAAGTGCTTCTGCTTCTAATGGCCACATACTAGTTTCTGCCAACATCATAGGACACGGAGAGAGAGAGAGAGAGAGAGAGAGAGAGAGAGAGAGAGAGAGAGAGAGAGAGAGAGAGAGAGAGAGAGAGAGAGAGAGAGAGAGAGAGAGAGAGAGAGAGAGAGAGAGAGAGGCATAGTATCATGACCAAGGAAACAAGTTATTAATTGTCTAACGCCTTAAATGTGACAACGCCTATGGCCTATGGCTCATGCAATTAAAGGAAACATAATGTCAAATCATTTGGTTGTGATACATTTTACCAAAAAATCTCAAAGGCCTATACACCATCTCCATGATCCTATATTCCTTGTTATAGTTAGACATTTTTGGAACATATAAATGGACGTCTCATAACTTCGGCTGAAGCGTAATAGAGCTCACTAAAATAGTTGAGAGAGTAAACGTGATGATAACAAAACACACAGTTCTAGTGATCACGTATCTTGTAAATAATGTCACGGTAGCTCAAAGGAAAGCTGGATGCATGTCATCTATAGTCAATAAAAATGATTATATGGAATCGCAAATATTACATGCTTAAAAACCCTTTGCTTTAGTGCCACCTTCAAGGATTGATTGTGGGAAGAGGTCAAAGTGATTCTTTGTTAGTAGCACATAAAGCCTAGTTACACTAGCCAAAAGTCCAGCAGATATGAGTTTCCTCCTCCACAGTATTATGACAGCACTTACGCAGGCCATTTGTTCTCCTTACTTCCACAATACAAAGAAACAGAATCAATGTATCCATCATACTGTTTTAATTATATTGTTATTAAAACTTACTGTAACCACCACCAAAAGCAACGAAGAGCTCACTTCCTCCACCGAAGATTATGGTGCTTCTGTGGCAGGTGGTACACCGCTGTATCAGGATGAATGCCCTTGTGAGCAAGTTTAGGCCGGGTGTGAGCCCTCTTTGCCCTTGTTGTGGCCTTCATCGTGAGACTGTGGAGCATTGTCTGGTTCTATGCCCTCACTTGCAGGCTTTGGGGGGATTGGGTTAGGGGCTCTGTCTCGGTGAGATTGACTAGCCCGGTGATTCTTTGCTTCATGTGTATCTGTTGCTTGGCGGCTCTTGCGGCGACAAACCTGCATCTGTGCGTGGCTTGGTTGGTGTGGCTGATTTAGGCGGCTTGTGGATCTTCCGGAGGATTGGCGACTGCGGCTTCTCGATTCCTCGACTTTCGGTACAAACTATTTCAAAGCTTTCTGGTGTTCCCGGGATTAGTAGAGCGGAAGTTTGCCATTTGGCGGGACTTCTTGGGTGTTGTAGATGGTGATGGTCAGTTTATACAGCAGTAGAGTTGCAGTTTTTCTATGAGTTTGTTGTGGAGTGTCGAGGTATCGCTGTCTCTTTGGGGCAGTTCTTCTTCCTCCTCACTTGCTTTGTAACATTACCATTCTTTTAATATATTGATGACACAGTTCTTCAAAAAAAAAAGCAACGAAGAGCGCCGCCCCGTAGCCAGCTATGGTGGCTGGATAGAGATCCTGTTAGCATGTTATAGTAAAGGATCGGCTCCACCAGCTAGCCAACAATGACTTCAGCAGCTATATGATGGCATTGTTGCAGAAGTTTGAATCTTTGTAACAAAGATGGTTATCAGCAAAATGGCATTTCCAGCTTGGGAAGATAGAAAATGCTCTTCTTTATCTATTTATGATTGTCTCTTCGCGCTCCTTTTTAAAATCATTATCCTCATACATGTATATACTACATCAAAAATTCCAAGGTCAACTTCTTTTGCATCAACCTCTACCTCCTAATATAGTTTATGGGTATTTAGAGCTATTTGTTTTTCCTCTCTCCATAAGAGTCTAGAAAAGGCCATTTATTTAATAATATTTTAGAACATTGTGGACACCTTAACATCTAAGGCAGAAGACTTAGACTGTTTCAGAACTAGGAGACATGAAATTACACAACCAAGCAAAAATGGGCCACAAGCAACTGCAAGGAACATGCACCAAGACATGAACATGGCATTTAGCCAAGAGAAAGATGGATATAGGATACGAATCAATCAAACATGGCTATGGGAAAACAAGCGATAATGATAAATACGTGCAACCCACATAACAAGAATCCTCGTATCAATCAAATATGGCTATGGGAAAACAAACGATGCCGATAAATTGTGCAATCCACATAACAAGAACCCTTGAGCACTGCAACACGAAAAAAAGACTCTGTACAAAATGGAATGCGAACCTTTGTAAAACTATGGAGGATGCTCTCTTTCTCATCTTCTCTGCAATCTTCATATCCCAATTGGATCTCCATGTAGAGAGAGAATTCTCTTTGTTGACAGATTTGGAGATGAGAAAGTCTATAACTAATGCAATTATTTCAGCTTTCCTTTATTTAGAGAATGGATTTGTATAAGCTCTAGCTTATAGCCTTCTCACAACATAAAACTAAACAATATATCTATGTTTGGAAACTGGCGCAAGAAAAAGAACTATGCATGTTTCAGATGGGGGATCTATCCACGAGTTGCTGCATTTCTTCGAGATAATCTGTTTACCTTCCATAAAACCTATGCTTCCAAAGCTACATCTGTAAAACTAGGTCTTAGAATGCGTCCCAAGCACACCAGCAAAGCAATAAGGACATATAAGATCAGCCACAAACATAATCACAAAGCTGTAGCTTGAGCTTTGAATTATTGCAAATATGTCATCGACAATGCTGAAATGGGACAACTTCACTTGTAAGCTTTTGTTTGTGAGCGCATGTTTTTTGTGGGACATGTTACCATTGTAGCACACTTGGGCAAAGCTCCATCATACATCTTGTACTTGGCAACTTATAAGCCTTTAACCATCGTTCCTATAAAAAGAACTAGTGCATGAGTTTCTTCCCTATTTCGCTACCATTTCCTTCAAATTTCTTATATTATGCCCATGTTTATTTCTCGCCTACAAGTATCAACTGGATTTGTTGTTAAGCATTGCTCTTTGGGCGTGATGTTGTGGGTGCTAGTATGGAATTGATAATTAATCCATGGACGAAAATTGAAGCTCCTTCACTTAATAAGAATCAAAAGGTTAATTAATTGAAAATTCTGGAGTACTCTAGATGAGTAGCCTGCAACTTGCAGAAAATTAGAATGAATCAATGATAGTATGAATATACGTAAATTACAGGCTTGGATTATCTGACCTTGAAGCAGCATACTCTGCTAGTATCCTCCACAAGCAGCTCGTTGGAAAAAACCCTAAAGTATAAGAGCTCCTTGCTTGCATGCGAAACCAAAAAATGTGGCAGAAATATGGTCTACGAGTTCTTTGCATGCAAGGATTGATTCACACTTCCATAAATCATCAGTCATGGAATCACTCTGCAAATGGCTATTATATGCATGTGTAAGCACTTTCAAATGATTGTCCACCTCTCCATCTCCAGTCTTAGACTCTCTATCCACTCTAGATATGATTTTGCATGCAAATTTCTTCTTGCTACTTTTACTCCGGCATAAAAGACTATCGCTTTGCCTCTGCTGCTGATTTTCTTTTGCACACCATACCCTTAGAAGATTGGTGTTTATTTCCCGGCCAAGGAGGCTCCTCAAGTCGTGGAAGAGAGGATCACTTATTGAAGGAGAGAAGAAGATTATGATTTTAAGGAGACTTTATAATTTTCTTAACCACACAATCTGAAAATTAAAAATCTAACGGTAGAGAAAGAATTTATGTGAGGTATCATGATACATGGATTGGCCAGAATTCTAAGAAATGTTGTTGTGGGGGTAGGCAAAGGCAAGGAAAGAAAAGAAAGAAGGGAAATGGCTATTAGTTGTGTATTTATAAATGTGATGATCATAAATTAAATGTTTTACCACAAATGTGTTATTTGATTTATCTAATTTTATTAATATTTGTTGATTTGCAACACAAATTGATCTATCTAATTTCAATAATATTTGTTGATTTGCAAACCGCTCTAGACTGAGATGTTTAAGGGAAAACTACCAAAATACTACTATGAGTTTATCTAATTACAAAAATGCCCCTATCAGTTGCACAATTACTAAAATGCCACTGGCTTAAATAAATACACTGTATAAAATAAATATACAAACAAATTACCAATTTGCCCCTACACATCAAACTTAATTATCAAAATACCTCTACACACCAAACTTAATTACCAAAATGCGATTGCATACCAATTTTGATCAATCTACACCAAACCTAATCACCAAAATGCCCTACACACCAAATTTAATTATCAAAATACCCCTTACTCACTAAAGTTAATTACCAAAATGCCCTTACATACTTATCCTACTCAATTTACACTAAATGCCTCAAGAATAGAAGTTTGAATTCAATAAATAGATTATAGAAATCACAATCATCACTGAATTAGATCCCTACAACTGCGTGCATTATGTCCTTTCATTACACATTCCACAAAGTTGTTTCTCTTCTATACATCTTCTTCTCATGTGCGTATGTGTTTAGGTTTTGGGACATCTAAGAGGTCTGCATGTAGGTAGTGGTAACATGCCTCCAATAGCATCATTGTGCACTAAAAAGCACGGAAATATTGGCACCTTATAAGTGTGTCATAATAAGACTATGTAGGGGTAATTAAGTTTGGTGTATACCATTTTAGTAATTAATATTGGTATGTAATGGCATTTTGATAATTAAGTTTGGTGTGTAGGGGTATTCGATGATAATTAAGTTTAGTGTGTAGGGGCAAATTAATAATTTAAATGTATATCTATTTGAGTTAAAGGCGTTTGGTAATTTTGAAACTCATAGAGGCATTTTGGTAATTACATACTCAAATGGGTATTTTGGTAGTTTTCTCGATGTTTAACTGCATTTAACTCAACTAACGGCCAGATTCCACATGCAGTAGTGGCACTTCTCTGTAATATCTCAATTTCTGACTCCTTTTCTTGAGGGCAATAACTCTCTGATTCCATTGCAGCAGTGGTAGTATGAAGCCAATTCAAAATAGGCATTTGAGATCATGTTTTGAAGGAAATCTACGACAAGAGTTATGCGGCACTTATTAAACTTTCAAAGGCGGGGGATCACCCTGTCGTCAGTGTTTTGGGTTAATCAGGTGTCGTTTTGGCTTTAAGAGGAGAGTTTTGGTATTTGCTAACTGTTACAATGGAATCAGAAGAGAAGAGGAGGTTGACCCTCCCCTTGAGGGGATGATGGGAAATAACCCACGAGGCCAGAGGCCGAGAGGGTTATTTTCCATGATCCCCAAGAGGGGAGGGTTGAGCTCCCTTAAACCCATGTCCGAGCAGGTTAAGCCACTATCCTCTTCGATCCTAATCTTTATAAAATAAACAAGATGTGGGCTTTGTTTTTTCAGCTTGAATGTCTTCAAATACTTATCCAAAACCTCTGAAACTCCGTTGACCACAAAATTCTTTTCTTCTTCTGCAGCAATAGACCCTTCTATTCTAGCTTCGCAAGAATAAGGCAGCTGCAGGGTCGGTTTTGAGCGACCTGCTACAAAAAAGTGCTTGAATCAGCGTTTCTATGCATCAAACAGAGGTTGAATTTTGTGGGCACAATTTTTTCTAGATGGGCATTTTAATCCGGCCAAAATCTTCCACCCAAATGCGGCCCTTTTCCAATATGAATTTTTTCCTTTTTCCTCTGCCCCAGAAATGGGTCCCCTTTTTATAGGTCTGCATGATGATATAATGATTCTGTATCATTTCAGAAGCATAAATCCTGAGGAATCCCCAAAGCTGCTGCTCTCTGCCGAAGGATCCCATAATTTATTCTTTTCAGCTATAGCTTGGAGCTTTTGAAATCATAAGGTGCTGCCAAAAATCTATCTGGGTTGCAAGGATTTTTTTTTGTTTGAACACATTGCATGGTCCTGCAACTGAAAACGTATCCACTTTTTCCTCTTCTGGCCCGATTTAGGCGAGCAAGCAAAGATGATCGATCTTTGTTGCCCGTGAAAGCAGTATAGCGATTTCTAATCTGATAATAATCTCTGGAATATTCAATAAAATAGCATATTCGTGAGATTATAATCAATAATTTTTGGCATATTCCTTTAAAAGGCATATTCTAGTGATTATGCAATATAGCCCTTCATTCATCCAATGGTGGGCAATGGTTAGATTCGTTAACCCTACGAGGACATGGGTTTTAATGTTAGTTACAATGTGGCATGGTAAAATTAGTTCACGCGCAATCGGCACTCATCTAAGGCTAAGATTCCACTGGCGGATGTTAGTGCCTAGCCTTTAGCAAAGCCAATCAAATGCACCGATTTCTAAGTTCTGGAGTTACAGCATGATTCCACAAACAAAGGTAGTTTAGGTTTGGGGAGAGGATGTGGAGCATTGGGCAGAGGCTGGGAAAGAGATAAATTGCGGAATAACTGTCAAGGGATTGAGCCATGCAATTTGGTTGGAAGAAGCCGGCATCAGGATTCTTGACACGCACTCCTCATCTTCTTAGGATTTGCTCCACGATTTGAGTTGGGCCGAGAATATTGTTGTAATGGAATCAAGCAGCGGCGGTTTCAATTTTTTAAGGGAGGCACTTCGTGAAAAAGAAGCTTGCTTGATCTGATGGAATCTCACCCTAATTTCCAGAGTCGAATCTGGCCCTCAACTAGGGGCAACACTCTTGTTGGAGGATGGAGTGACATATAGAAGGTCTTGATTTGATTTGATTATAGTATCCCATAAAATATTCTAAATACGCGGTTCTGATTGTTTGGGATTAGTTAGGGTTTATGTGGCGCTTTGTGATACTTAGGCAGCGAGATTATTTAGGATGTCTTTGGCGGTAGAGATTGTTTGGGATGATAGCTATGCAATCCCCTCCAGAGGCGATGGTTGTGGCATGGGGAGGCGTGGCGGCAACGAGGCGTCGTCATAAAGCCTTTTGCCTCTCGCAAGCCATGGCTTCTCAGATAGGGGCACTACAATTTCATTTAAAGAAGCACTCGTTTTCCCTCATTTAGAATTGGGCTCCGGGTCTGCTGCTTGGAAAAATTTGGCGGTCGGCTATGGCGGATAATGAATGGGAAGGGAATACTAAAGATCCTTATCTTTGCAGCTATAACTACAAGCGCAACTCTAGAAAAGCTGCTGCGGATGTGTTAAGGTTGAAAGGGCACTAATAGACTCTCTTCTTTGGTTACGAACTCGGGTGAAAGGTACCAATGAAACCCCTGCATGGATTATAGAACTCATTAATCAGCTTGAAGCAAAGAATCCTACACCCCCCTACAGAAGCACTTCAATTGCTTGATAGAAAATAGACTTTAGCGTAGGTTTTTCAGTTTCTAGGCCCTTTTGATTTCACATTTATAATCGGTTTCTATAGAATCCCCTGTATGCCTTAAATGCAGGTACACTTCCTTTCCAGAACTTTTTCCCCCTTTTTGCAGTAGGTTTGCCACTTGTGAAGGTTGGAGAGATTTCACAAACTATAGATGCTTAAGGATTCATGGCACAAAATTCTATCACCTTCACAGGTCCTATTGGTTACATTTCTTTTAGTACCCGTGCCTCTTTTGAAGTTAGGAGTCCAAAATGTATGCAGGTAAATTGATTGCTCTATTTTGTTTTGCCTTGATTTTATGTTGCAACAACCCACTTAGTGATAACTTGTTGTGACAATTTGTGGTGGTTAATCCATATATTCCATCATATCTGAGTGTTGATTGTGTGTTTTTGGATTTATCATAAGATAGTTTAGTTTATGTACTTTCATGATTCAAGGATACCATGGCTTTGCAGCATATACATTTCTAACTCTTCTATAATTTCTGAGATCAAATTTGAAGAAGGCATTATAGGTACTCCACAATTGATGGATGCCATTGATATGCGAGAGCTTTGAGCTGATGGGTCAAAAATTGATCGACTCCCATAAAAGGACTCCTTAAGCCCCCCGCAAGATGTTGCATCATCGATGTAAAAACTTTAAGCGAATTCGACTCAAAGTTCCCAATTCAAATTGATAAAAACCAGTCATGGTTGTTGACAACATATCTAGATAATGAGCTTTGCATTTCTCGTGGAGATGGGTGGAAATGTTTTTGTTTTAATGAGGGAAGGCAGTGAGTTGCTTTATTCTTTGTAAAACGTCAAGGAAAGTGGGTGAGAGATTCTTGAATTTGAGCCAATTTGCAGCTGCCGTGTGGCGATGATCTAACACACAAATTAAAAACACTAGAGCCGTTAACTGACCATCTAATTTTAACCAAGGAATGTGGACCATACACGTGGCAAACACACAACTGGCAGGACAGAGGGAAAACAGAGCAGAGACACAAATTGAACTCCGTGAGTGATCGAAGCCAGAATCCAGTAGTTCAAACCCAGATTTCACATCGTGAATCGAAACACAATAATTCAAACTCAAATTCCAAATCGGTGAATCAAAATGCAGTGATCCAAGACCCAGATTCCAAAACAGTGTACCAAAACCCAGAAGCAGCAGGCAAGATCAAAGCTTCAAAACCATAATTCAGCGGACAAAAAGAATGCCACAGACTCATCGCATGCAGACAGACCTCTCCGGGCAACAAAAAAAAAAGGCAGCTCTGGCAGCCCAAGTTGGTGACGGATTTAGTTCAAAAAACGTTCTGTACAAACAAAACTTATCTGAGAAATACCTACACAACGTACATGCACTTTCCGCAATCTAAAGAGGAAGCTCCATCATAAAAGTTCTTACAAAAAGACAAATTTCCTGTCCTTACAAAAAAGAGTGACTGTATTCATCTCTTCCATACTTAGAACAGATGAGAATTGGGGTTCGATCGTTCAAAAAGACATCTGCAAGGACAAATTGTTGAAGAGATGGCGTATTTCATGTTAGTTGTACCATTTAAAGGGTACGCAAGTCCAAAAACATTAGGGAAAAACGGAAGAGTATGAACAACATCAAAAAATAAACTAGCCTAAGGTCCCTCGGATCTTTTTGTAAATCATTTTCTGCTCGGCCATTATGGCTAGTAGAATCATTATCAGAAGGATCGAATCAATCACAACTGGAATTCCTGAGTCTCTGGTGATGATGTGCAAGATTAACCGACATGCCTTGGTTGACGAGCACAGATCCCTCTATAGTTGCACGCGTGTTGCTATTTGGAGGCACCAAAGAACCGGTGTTGCTATCACGGAAGCACCGGCAAGTAGCGACACCCAGCGGCTCTCAAACTCCTTTGGCACAACATAACAAAATTTGTTGAGCAGAGGAACTTCATGAAACACCTCAACAATGGCCATGCAACAAATACCATCTTTGAAGAACCTTACACTATTCTCTTTAAGAGTTCCATACATAGCAGAACGACAATACGGAAGGGATACATTGAACTTATGGCTGCAGTATATACCTTCACCATGAGCTGCTCCAACTGACATATAACGTGAGCTGCTCATGGATCTGATCCCATTCCTTAGAATAGAGTACCAGTTACCACCCTGGCTGCCATGGAAGGCAAAAAAGGATTTTTGCCTAGCAATACCTTCCTTCTCAGGTGTATCATACAATACTGCAAACTGAGCTACTGTACCTTCAATGTTAAGCCTGTCATTTTCCTCTAACAGCTTAAGGGAGGTCCTGTTGCTAGAAAGACAATAACTTAACAACTTGTAGGCTAACCTTTGTGGATGATCTACAAACTCAGTTCCAATTTGGAGGGTCTTAATTTTCTTGGATAAGGAGTCAGTTAGCAGCTTCTCGGTCAGACCCTCACGGTTGCAGCGTGCGGATCTTGGACCCGAAGCAATAGTTTTTAACACATTTTTGATCAGCAATATCATCTTGTTCTGTCCATTTGTGCCTTTGTTGAATTGGCTTGGCCTCGGGAGGAATGTAACTTTGATCCCCAAACCAACCATTATGTTTTCTGTTCTCGTTCCTTGAGGAGGAAGCTTGGGAAGGGTTCAAGGACATCCCCTCATTTGTTTCTTGGCGGCAATAAGTAGTGAAATCTCTAGCTCTACCACAACTGGAAAATGTTTTACTGTGCCAATCTGAGATGATGCGGACCTTGTTCTGGAATTCAAAGCGGGCATTTTATGCGCTACACAAGAAAGGAGCTTCATTGGCCTTCTTGGAAGCAATCTGCAGCAAAGGGGACACCAACTTGGTAGCATGCAAAGTTGGCTGGCCACAAAATATAATAATCCTAGAAAGGGATTCTGAATAATGTTTGCAACCTGGAGGGCATTTAACATGGTGCCATTGTTCTTAGCCAGCCATTCTGCATCAATAATGATCTTGTTCGATGCCACCTTTCCAGATGTATAAAAGTTGATGAACAAGTCTACCAACAAATGGACAAGGACCTGAGTTCCATAGTTCTTGGGGCATTTTTCCTTTAGATTTTGACTAAACCGAAGAACTTGCAAATGGGCAGTGCTGAAGTCTGCCTTACTGAAGGTAGATGCATTCCACTGCCTTGGACCATAGTCTAGCAGTATCGTCAATGGCGCAACAGAGTCCAGTCCGAGAGGATCGAGGATGCTGCAATACTTACTTTGTGGAAGCAAGGTGCCAAGCATGATTTCCAGCTTTACAAAAGTTGTTGCATGTGTGACTCTGCAATGCCGTAAATAAGCCGCTGGCACACATAACTGCTCTGATATTTCTTCTGCTACCACCTTTGAGTTTGCACATTTCATTGCTGCATCCATAGCAAAAGAATACAAGGAACCCTCTTCCTTGCTGTAAAAAGTTGTTTCAGGCCTTTCTTCATGATAATCACCATAAAAGTCTACCTCATCCTCCTCCTCCAGCTCGTTCTCCTCCTCATCATCATTATCACTAATAGGAAAAACATCATGATCATCATCAAGACCATCAATTTCTTGATTGGTTTGATCAACTGATATTATGGCATCAGGGTCATCTTTACAATCTGTGGCCAATTTTATCTTCTTATGTCGATAAGCAGCAAAGATAAGTAGCAAACTGTCCAAAACCTTGAACAACTGCTCAAACTGATCATCGGGCTGATCGTGTTGCATGCGATCGTTCAGGTCCATGATCATGTCCTGCATTCTCTCATCAGCTCCATCAACCAGCATAACAAAGCACAAGGGCATCATCACCATAAGGGTGACATGACCCACTTCCACTCTCACATTGTTATTCTCTTCTACTAGACTTAAACCCAATTCTGCTACTCTGCGATCATGCTGCTGGACCCAAGACTGGATAGCCATCACTGTCGTCATGCTCGGAATTCTATCATTTAAAATTCACAGGGTTTAGGGTTCAGAAAAGGTATTTAAAATTCACAGGGTTTAGGGTTCAGAAAAGGTTTTCTTACCTTCTGTCAATTTGGTAATTTGCGCGCAGCCCAGTTCGCAGATGGAAGAACACAGAAGATCACAGCTCCTGGCCAAACGACCTTCCGCTCAAGATCACCAATTCACGACACAAGTAAGCTTCCAATTATTATTTTCAAAGAACATAAAATAACAGAATACAGACATTGCCGACCTCCTGGACATTAATCCGGTTCTTGCACAGCAAAAAACACATGTACAAACCTGCAATTACTAGTCCGACAACAAAATCATAAGCAAGACTCACCAGCATCCTCCGCGACGCTCCTCCCAGTCAGGCGACTACACCGGCATGCCTGCGTGACCTGTCCATCAAATCTCCATTGAATCTCCAGAACGTTCTTCTTCTATTTTCAAACCATCCACACGCAAAGCCAACTCCGTCTCCCAGAGAACCACCAAAAAACCTTCGCCTGCCAGCAAACAGCTCAAAACTGTGCAAAAAATACCATGCACATACGATTTCACCTACATACACACACAAAATCAAGCCAAAACCATGTGTGACATACGGTCCCCAAATACGAAACGAAATAATTGGAAGCTTATGGCTTCCATTGGAGGGAAACCAAATAATTGGAAGCTTATGGCTTCCATTGGAGGGATCTGATGTTGCCCTTCTAATTATAGTGCAAGGGAAGCTAAATTTCCAGCCGCTTTTGCCTTCCGTCATAAGCTGAAAAGATAAAAGATAGGACATGCTCGAGCGACAAAAATAGTTGTCCAACGCAGTGTATGCTAAATTCCTAGGAACAATGGCATACTACCAGACAAAATTAGAAATTACCTGTTGTCTAAATTTTTCGCAGGAACTTGTTCCTACTAGGAAATTAATATTATTGTGTAATTACCCGTAACCACAAAAAAAGCCAGAGTATTTAAGGTGCATCCTTACTACGCTAAAAAATAGTCGGTATCTATGACACCTTGCAAGTTACAGGCACTGTAGTAGCATTCCCATTTCGCAACTGGAATTTGATTTTGCTGATATGGCACAGGCCTGGAACTCCAAATCAAATGGATTCAAAAGCTTTTGAATACCCTAAATCAGAACTGAGTTTGTCCTCTAACAAGATTTCATTTGTCCTCTTTCTGATTTCATTTGTCTTCTTCCTCAGAACTGACCAAAACGCATCACAGGTGCAATAGGAATGGTGGTCTTCTGAAACCGGCAACTGGGACCATGAAATTGGTGCATAAAATTGCCGGTGCTGGCTAATGGGAATACACCCTTACCGTTAGCCTACAAAAATTCTAGAAAAAGACTTTTCACTATGGTTTATAAATATTATTTTATTATTATGAATAATAATAATTGTGTATCCATTAAATACCATCAATGTCCATCTTTCTTTTTTGGGTTGCCCCTAGGGGGGCAAACCCTCGTTATAATGGGTATGTGGGCATATCGGGTATATGCCCGACATATGCCTAGCATATCTTGGTATTTGCTCAAAGCCAGGCTGCTTTGCTGTAAACTCTCGGTCATCCAGCTGGAGAATTCTCCACTTGGGCAGATGGCGAGTATTTTGGTGGGTTTTTTGATCGGATGTCTTACCCTCAGCGTAGCCGCCCTCGATTCAGAGCAGGTCTTCTCAACATACCAAGGCCAAGAGCGAAAAAATGCAGGGCAAGGCCTCTGTTGGCGGCCTTGAAAACGAGGGAGTTGATGCAAAAAAACGAGTCATTGATCTGTATCTTAGTCAAGCAGCAGAGCAGGAAGAAGCATTGAGGGACCTGTCATCTCACATAGCAGGGAAAGATGGTGAATATACATCTCATGCAAAGGGTTCAAAAGGCAAAAGAATATGCATCTCATGCAAAAGAACAAAAGGCGATGAATATGTATGGAGGCTTCTGAGAGAAATTTCTTTGAATAAGCCTGAAAATTTGGTGAATATGCATCAATGCTAAGGGCAAAGCGATGAATATGCATCAAATGCATCCAACAAAATTTGGTGAATATGCATCCCATGCCCAAGAGCGATGAATATGCATCATTTGCATCAACAAAGGCGGTGAATATGCATCACATGCCAAAGGCAAAAGCGGTGAATATGCATCGGATGGCTATTGAATATGCATCACATGCCAAGGGTAAAAGGTAGTGAATATGCATCGGATGCTCGAGAAAGGAAGCTGAAGCGGGCGCGGGAGAAGGGATTTGTCGGTGTTATTCTTTCCAAAATTTGGAGATACCATAAGCGCTACAAAGGAGAAACTTTTCAAAAGCGATCCACGAGGTAATAAAATTTTTGAAGGGCTCAAAATTTTGGTTTCAAAGGGTTACATTTATATGGAGTCGCGGGCACGAGGAAAAAATGTAAACTATCTAGCTCTAGAGGAGGTTGGAAATTTGATTTTTGTATGATCATAGTTCTATCTGACATGGCGAGTTTTGAGCATCAAGCAGGATACGGGTAGTAGGAATGAAGTTGTATTTGGGTGATAATATAACATCTTGGCGGGCCACAAAGCGAGCTGCGATAGGCGCTATTCTCTTAAGATGATACAAGATAGTACATATGGATCATGCGGAGCGGATCTGTTCATTCAATATTGGGCGATGGGATATGGGTGGAAATACCTTCGTTAGCATTCGAGCTCACACAAAGTTACATATATGAGTTTTTTCGCCGTCAATAGCTCTCGGTCTTCAAATGGTAAGTTATATTTTACTTGGTCTAAAAGAGATTCTAGTGCACGATATTACTCGCATTGTACCATTGAACCCGATGGAGTGATCAGAGTTAGAATTAGATCTTCAAATAATAATTGGTTCCTAGCTTGGGAACAACCCAAAGATGCCTTCATGTAGAAAGAATATGTGGCCAATTTGGAATGCGTAAAATGGCGAATCTCTCGCATGTAGCTGCATTTGGGGTTTATTCTGCTTTGGTTATGATGGATGGATGCAATCAGATTGGTCCCAGGGTTGTGTGCTAAATCGATCCCTAAGTTGTTCCCAAACTTTTGATTTTGTCACATTGTCTCAAACATCTTATCAAACAAACAGTTCTGGCGTCGTAGGTCTTCAGATTTCAGCATCTTCAGGCAGAAGTACATACAATAGGCAAAATTCAACACAAAAATCTAGTTTGTCTCAGAGAGTTTTGTGCAGAGAATGCCCACAGGCTTCTAGTGTATGAATATGTAGAAAAAGGGTCCCTTAACCGTTATCTGTTCTCTGCAAATAATGCGGAGGATAAACTGGTAGACTGGATCACCAGGTTCAATATTGCTTTAGGAACTGCAAGGGCACTAGCTTATCTACATGAAGAATGCAAGGATTGCATAATTCCTTTGTGACATCAAACACGAGAACATACTATTAGATGAAGATTTAAGTCCTAAGGTGTAGGATTAAGGCTAGCCAAGTTGATGGGGAGAAACTTTAGTAGAGTGCTTATAAGCATGAAGGGAACACCAGGTTATCTTGCTCCAGAATGGGTATCGAGAGGGTTCAATCCTTTGCTAAGGCTGATGTGTTCAGCTATGGCATGACATTGCTTGAGATCTTATGCGGATGACAGAATTATCAAACTGGGTGAGGAGGATGATGATAAGATATTCTTCCCATTGTGGGTTATCAATCAGATGAAGGCAGGCAATACTCAAGCTGTGATTGATCCAAGATTTCAGGGAAGTTTTGATAGGGTTCAAGCTGCTATGTTGCTAAGATTGGCCATATGATGTACTCAGGATGAAGAGTCTGAGAGACCTAGCATGGGAAGAGTAGTGCAAATGCTTGAGGGGAGTGTACAGGTGGGGGAGCCTCCTGTCCCTAAATCTTATCTCATGCTTTAATCTTATCCATCCATTCTATGATCATATTAGGAAAAATGACTAAAGTCTAGTTGCAATGCCTTCAAGTGAGTAGCATCTAGCACAACGATGTGAAAACCTGCATTCTTTGTGAGCATAAGAAATAAACATCCATAGAAAAAAGTGTTTATCTTGAGTTTGATGAACAATTTGTAATACTCAGCGGATTAGTTTATTGAATTTGCAAGCAATAGGTGGCACTTAGATTATCGATTGTCATGTCCTCCATAGCTAGTTGCATTGCAGTCTATGCTTTTTTGTAACTAATCCTTGGCCGCTATCCAAACTGCTTAAATTGGTACATATACATGCTAATTAAATTCAATTTATTTGCGAAAATCAGGAAAGCAAAAGAAATAGCTAGTGAAATGCACAAATATGTACACATAATCTAGAACTTAGTTTGTTCTAGAATCATGTTTGCATGTAGTATGGGCACAATTTTTTTGGAAACTTTTCAAAATTGAAAATTGATCTTATTGCCTTATTTGCATGCAATATGGGAAACCTGAGATGATTTGTGTGCCTAAAACTTTTCAAGACTTATTTGCATGCAATAAGAAGAGCCCTGAGATCACTATCTTTTCTCCTTGAAACTCTTCTGCTCTTATTTGCATGCGATTATCAAAGCAAAGATCATAGTTTTTTTTTTTTTTTTTATTGAAGCGCCTTCAACAACGAGCACAAAGAAGGGGAGAGGCTAAAAATTTATTTCAGAATTACCGCGTATCGGCAAAGAAATTTGATTCAACTTACCCTGTTTATAAAATGCGGGCAAAGCGGTGCATTCTTCAATACTACGAAGCACAATGTCATTTTGATCAAAGGGCATTTTTGAGAATTTTTGTAAATACAAATGGTAAAGCTGTAAGAGCATTTTCCTTAAGTAATGTATTAAGTAGTTGCTCCTAGAATACTACGAGTTAGGCCTATATTAGCAACCACATAACAATTTCTTTGACACCATAGGTTATCACTTGGTGGTTGTTGGTATGACATGGCAAGTTGGATGCAACATAGGACTAGGTGGTCTCAAATGGCACTTGGTGCTGCCATATAGTCCTAGGGATGGCACATAGCACTTGTTGGTGTCATATATGACATGATGGTGCCCGAGTACACAGCAGTTGATGATGCCACACTTGGTGATGCCTCTTTAATGGTTGGGTGTTAAGTTGCTAGGATGAGGATCTTTGTTCTTTTTTCTATAAAGTTCCTAGTGAAAACCATGAATGCGTGGAGGCATGGTTGACACACCAACAATGTCTAGTAAGCGGACATCCTTGTGGAGGCATGGTTGACGCACAAAGAATGTCTAGTAAATGGACATCCTTGTAACGTGGAGACAAGTTACCTTCAGTTTTGGGACATAATCTTTTTGGGTTGCAAGAATCGAGACCCTCCGGTAGATAATCTCTCTCCGTATCTGAGTATGCATGGCTAATTCTTGTCTCTAAATGACGGAACACGAAAGAAAATCCTTTAATATTGGCGATAGGTTGCTTCTGCAGCTAGTTGCCCTGGATACGGCCTACACCATACAGGGCAGTTTGTATAAGTTAACATTGGAAATGGTAATGTGATCAAGATACCAGTCTCTAGCCCTAAGGAAGTGAATGATGTTGTCATTTATAAGGCTCGAGGAGATGTTCCTGCTGGCACAACAAAAATTTCAATCTACTCACTATCTAGAGCTCCTCTTGATCTTCATGTATTCTGGGAAGACTTCGATGAAATTTTCAATTTGAAAAAAGGTCATCAATAGTCATTATGTTGGACTTACCAATTTCTTTTTGGTCATAACCACTTTGTGTTTGACATTTATTGTGCTTCATCGCGAGGGGACGGGTTTATCATGGACAATTTAATTTATCACGGAATAGATTCAGGTCTATTATGGTTGTGAATTAACAACTCTTCTCTTCTTTGCCCTTTGGAGGAAGAATCTCTCTTGCTCATTCAATCATAGAAGCACATGATACCAATTTGCTCATCCATGTGGGTTTGTGGCATATTCAAGTATATGTCGATTATATGCTTTCGAAAACATGATTTTGAGCGTGATTTAAGCCATTTCACTCTCGGGTCCGGAGGAGGTACATCACCTTTTTTTTTGCTTTTTCTTCTTAGCTGGGGCTTTTTCACAATCGGCGGTGTAGCGGACACATCGAGAACATCATTAATTGCTTGGCTCCTAGGGATGGGCGATTTTGATCAATGTTGATTGCTTTGCTCCGCCATTACCGCCATCGACCTTTGTATTCATATGAAAGCGAGAGAACCATCTTCACGGAGGAGGATTTTTCGTAAAGAAAGAGGAAAGAAGAGAGGGCGGTTGCAAGAAAAGGAAAGAAGGGCTTGCTGCGGGACATCTTCTTAACCCACGTATTTTGCTTCTTTTTCTTGCAAAAGGTAGGCGTGGAGGGTTGGTTGGGACGAAATACAAAAAGGTAATCTTGCTACGGTGGTTTTATTTGCACTGCCGATGCAAATTTCTTGGCAATGCGGCTATTTCGAGGTTTTCAAAAATGTTTTTGTAAAGATGAGAATCAAGAAAAAAGAGCTTTCCGGCATGCAAACCCGGATCAACCTTCTATCTTGCACTTGCTTGGTTTTGTAGGCTGATGCGGTCTTTGGAAATATTGTTGAGACCTTGAATGCAAATCTTGAGAGGATAATGGTAGAGAGGAATTTGAACCTAATGAAGCGAGAAAATTTTTTGAAGAATAGAAAGTTATGGCAAGATTCTTGAAATTTTGAGGGATTGGGATTATCTAGAGTTCAAGCATGAATCAAGGGGAGTTTTTGCAAATATTGTAAATTGGATTCAAAAAATAGAAGCATATTTGGGAAAGATTGGTCAATGAATGTTAGAACTTCAACTTTTTTTTGAGCATGCAAGTAGTGATGGCCATAGGCATTCTACATGGTTGGCAGTAAAAGGGAAGGATGCTATGAAGAAAGTTATAAAAAAAAGAAAGATTTCAACAAGTTTTGCTTTTATAAACCTTTTTACATGTGCATGCTTGATAGAAAAGAAGATCTTGCATTTAGAAAATTTAGCAAGCTTGTGATTTTAGTGCGTGCATGTGGTGCCAAGAATTTGGCTGGGCATTATGAGAATGAAAAATCATGTGCGAAGTTTGTACGTAGTATTAGCAAAACTATTGAAGCATCTATTTGGGAAAGAATAAAGAAGAGTCCTTTTTATGGTATCGTGGTTGATGAATCCACAGATATTAGTACAACAAAACATCTGATCATGTTCGCCACTTTTTTGGAAGGGCCACATGTTGTAACAACGTTTCTTGGCATTAGTAAAGTGATTGTTGGCACGGCAGCATCTATCTTTGAGGCCATAATGCAGAAATTGCAAGAGTGTGAGTTGGATCCACTAAAACTTCTATCATTTGAATCAGATGGGGCTTCTGTTATGACAGGATGTAATACAGGTGTTGCTGCCCGCTTGAGAAACTATGTTAACCCATTTATGACTAGCATTCATTGTGTGGCGCATCGCACAAATCTTTGCCTTGAGACTGCTTGTAAATTTGGTGATTGTGAAGAAATGTGCACATTTATAGATACATTGTCAACAAGATTGCTAGTTTCTTTTCAAGAAGCACAAATAGGTTGAACATCCTTGCTGAAATGGATAAAGAGCTTGAGTATGATGAATTAAATGCACAAGGAATCCAACAAACACGATGGCTTAGTAGGCATCGAGGAATCAAGAAACTTTGTGATATTTTGGAGCCGATTTTGATGGTATTAAAGGAAGAAAATGTGATGTTATACGACAGCCTACGAGAATTCAAGATAAATAATATTTCCATACTTTTAAACTCAACTCTAGATGGCTGATTTATATTCTGTTTTGACTTGCATAAATAATATACTAATATATGTTCAGTACTCTATTTAATTCTATAACATTAACATTGCGAGACTTTTATGATGGTGATATGTGTGCACATGTTGTAGGTAGTTTATGTGTTACAATATCTTGCTGACATTCTCAGGAAGATGACCGACCTAAGCCTTGTGTTTGGGAGTGCAGGTTGGGAACTCTGGAAGACGACCCTCTGTGAGGACCCGTGGATCTAATGAGGGAGAGTCAGGGGGACTATGTCCTTGGGATTTACAAAAAGAAGAAGAAGAAGAGAGCAGAACAAATGAGAGGAAAGCGATAAGCTTCCTTGATATCAATGATGAACATACATGAGCTCATAATAGAGAAAAAGCGAAAGGAGACAAGACTCAAAACTCATCTAAAACTCATGTGCTAGCTCTACTCATATATATAGTACAATGGCCTTTTATTTAATATAGACACTCGACTGATCTCGGTCTTGGAGCTCACGGAAGGAGGCACGATTCTTGAGGAATGTTGGCGGTGCCTCTTGAAGTGCCTAGAATAAAGGCTTTGTGGCCGAGGCGGTGTGCAGACGTCACTTGTCTGGCGGTAGCCTCTTGTTAACTGACCCCGAGGCTTTTATTTGCGTGGTCTGCTGCTTGGTCTTCTGGCGAGCCTTTGATGGGTGACTGAGTGGCTGGTGAGGATCCTTGAGCTTTGACAAGTGCATTGTATGCATGAATAGTCTGTACCGGGAGGCCGCAGGGACTAACCTCCCCAAAGCGACACTTTCAGTGAAGAAAAAGGAGGAAGTGTTTACGGGCGGGAAGCCATGCAATGCGAAAGTGATCCTCCGCGGGGGTGAGGCCGGGCACCGATATGAGTGCGGCTAATGAGATCCTGGCGTGTTTGAAGCGGGGGGAGTGTTTTGGCCAAGGGCGGGATCTGCATCAATAAAAAGCGAGGCGTACCATGTCTTCAAAGGCGGCATGGGCGTCACGAAGAAATGTCCCGACATTCCATGAGGAGGCAGTCAGTGGAGGCCAAAGGCGACAGCGGCATTGGTTTGCGATTGAAAAATGGGGCAGCTGCCGATTTAAGGAGCTTAGCAAAATGCATTTGAGGCAGCACAAAAACTGCTTGAAGATGGGTGAAGGATCCGGTGAGGTGGTGGCGTGCAAGAAAGGTGTCAAGACCATGGCGCATCCAGCGGCCGTTTTGCCAACCAGCTCATTAGCAATGTAGATCCAATTCGTGGTGGTATCAGTGGCACCTTCTTCCCAATGTGGCCCGAACAAAGCGTGGATCCCAGAATCCGTCGAGATCTGAGGTGGAGTCCATCGGCATGACCATCCATGACCTTGGTCCAAAGGGGGGCATGTCGGAAGTCGGGGAACACAGGCGTGGAGATGCGCCCGGGGAAGCATAGGGGAGAAGGAACCATGCAGGTGGCGTTGGTTCTTGGCGATCTCCACAGATTGGTGACAAGATCGGATCAAAGCTTGACACCGCGATCCCAAAGGCAGAGAGTTGAGAGTTGCGGGGAGGGCTATCCCATCGGTAGGGGACCGTCTTGCTATCCAGCGGGGCTCGTAATTGATTATAACCGGAGGTGCTGCATATAAATTTGTGCATAGGGAAGATCCTCGGGATGTCCTAGATACTTCCTTATCACATTTGCGGCGCTTACCCAGAGAGATAAATGATTAGCAAGCTTCGGTATGTACTCGATGAAGAGTTTGGAGTGCGGCGGGATCCAAGATATGGATTGTTATCACGAAGCACCCATTGCCGCGATGGGGTCACCACGAAAAGAGTGGCGTGGCCCATTTCCAAAGTGTTCACATGTGTATCACCCGGATAGAAATCATGAAATATGTAAGCCATGGGCTGAACCACTCACGAAGGTGATAAAGTGCGGATCGGTACGGTGTATGAGATCAAAGACCACAAAGGGAACGCGGCCACAACCCTTTGTCTTCAATGGAGAGTTCTGGCCAAATCCGAAGAAAAAACGCCTTTGCTTTCGGGGGAATATCCCACGGGTCCATCGACGCATGCCGCCGAAAGGAAGAGGTGGCGGAAACAAGCTCCATAATCGTGATAGCGAGGAAAGAGGCGGGAAGTCAAAAGGCGATACGGTAGAATGGCGGTATGGCAAATCAAGTTTTGCTTGAGCCTCATCGGCCGAAATAACTCTTTGTAGGCGTTGTTCAAGATCCATTATCCGGTTGTCCCGTTCTAGCGGCGAGGCGTGGCCCTGGTCACGGACCCGTTTCGAGAAGTGTTGACTGGGAGGAGGATTTCCCGGAGTATTGAGGCGAACACGGCAATCTCCGCGTCATCGGTATCTTCGTTTACGCACCTCTGTAAGCTGATCTTGAGAGGTGGTGAAGATGCGTGTAGAAAGCTGAGCCGTCAAAGGAGGCAACGGCGTCCGTCTTTGAAAAGTTTTGAACTTGAGTGCTGAAATTTTCACAAAAGTTCGAATTACAAAGGCGTTGAGCTTAGCAATATCTGCGTCCTTGGTACTTTCGGGGAGGCGACTTTGGACTTGTTGTGCTCAATAAATTACGAATTTCGATTGGGTGGAACGATGTTGATCTACCAGGATTGGGTGACTTGCTCTTGTGCACTTTGAGATCGTATGAGCACGTAAAGAGAGCTTAGTGCTTGTCTTGAAGTTTGGCCTCAAAGTTACAACAGGCGTTGGCGGCTTGAAGGTCACAGTGTACGCATCGGAGGCCTCTAGTGCGTTGAACCCGCTCATAAAGGCGTCTTGGGATTCTTGTAACTTGAGAAGCGGCGGCTTGGCATCTGGCGATCTTGATACAACAAGCCCCGCGAGGGTGTTGTGGTGGTGGGAAGCCGGTACATTGCTGGTTTGTGATGTTTGGAAAAGATGGTGTGAAGCTGGATGGTGTAGCGGAGGAGGAGGCGGTGACATGGGTGTCGCGGACTTTGGACATTTTGGGGGAAGAAGAGGCGTGAAGTGCCCGGCTCGGTTAGTCATTGGAAGGACCGGCTGGGTGGAATTATGAAATTTTGTGGTGTGGGAGGAATGGCGGATGAGGGCTTGAAAGTGGCCTCGAAACTTCAGAAATGGAAGTGGCACCCGGCGGTCCACTTCTTGGGAAAACGATAGAACATCATTTGGGGCCAATCTATGTGGTGGTTGGGTGTGTAGCGGTGATGACGGGTTATAGAAAGGCTTATTGATATGGGTGTTCTTGATAGAATACCCAAGGAACTTGCATACGAGAAATTTAACAAAGGTTTCGTGAGGCTTGTCGATATTGGTCGAGACGATGGACATTGGCATGATAAGCGGTGTGCAAACTACGTGACATCTAGATCTGTATGGCGGAGACCATGATAAACAAAGGGGTGTGCAAGGGAATATGAAATACCTCGAAATCAAATGTTGAGTCGTGAAATGGTGGTGCCATCGACCATAGTGGTGTAATAACCTTGCGGTACATTAACGATATTGGCGATGAAGCTGCTTCAACTGGTCGGGATTTGGGCCAGGAAGTTCCATTTGAGAGAATTCGTAAAGCTTGTATCGTTCAGCGACATCTTTAGATTGGGCAACAAGGGCTTCACGGAAAGTGGGCATCAAGAAGGATCTGAGATGCAAAAAGAAGCCGGATCCTTGGGGCGGTAGCTTGAAGTGTAGAAAATCTTGGGGCAGCCATGGTAGCGATGTGATGAAGCGAAGAAGTGATTCAAGGCGAGACGAAAGTGACGAAAGGAGGACAAGGCGGAAGAAAAAAGGTTTTAGGCGCTACTGGGCGAAGAGAGGTATGAAGAGGGGCTGGGCGGTTGATGGTGCGGTGTCAAAGATGCCAAGAAGTGTGGAGAGGCAAAATTTGGCTAAGTCCAAAAGCGTAAGGGGAGAAGCAATGAGCGGTGAGGATAGGGCGTGAAAGAAGGATCGGATGTGGCCGGTGGGCAAAGGACACACATTAATGTTTGGCCAGTGAAAAGAAGAAATTGCATTTAATCTTTGGCAACTTCGAAGTGGGATATCATTAAAAAGGAATGTGTCGGAAAGGTACCATGGCTAGATATGCGGCGGGAGAAAAGATTCTCATTTTTAAGCTTGACCTTGCATTGCAAACACGTTGGCGATTTGTGTGATTGGTCCACGTCGACAAGGAGTTCTCGATTGGCTATATAAAGGCGGCTGGGAATGCCGAGAGCATCCGATGGGCTTCGGTATTATTTCTTCTTTGGTTTGAGCGAGGATTGCAATATGCCCGAACTGTCGAGTGGATTACACAAGATGAATTATGCGGACCTCGGGGCTGCCACAACGTGGCATTGAGATGGGACGGCTGGTGTCTGCGGGATGGCTAAACATCCAGGCCGAGACCAGCGGGATGGAGGTGGATTCTGCACCGCCATTTGGGATCTGGCCCGGAACCTCTACCATCTCCTCCGCATCACCTGCTCCCGAACCCGGAGTAGAGGTTTTCCTCTTAGGATTTAGTAGATAGGGCTCTCGAGCCGTTTTTTGTATATAGAGGCGGTGCCCATAAGCGGAAATATATTTGGGCTGCGCCCACATTTTTAAAAAAAATCTCCACTATAATAGAATATGCGCCTTTCTAGTCACTTTACGTGGTGTTTGCGTCTTGAGCTATGTCTGTTTGTTGATTTTCGCTTTACGTGTGATGAAATGTTTTGAGGCGAAAACCATTAACCAATGTAGGTAATGGAGTGCCATCTAACTCTGCCCGGTTTAGGCTTGGTCTAACCACTTGAACAATTTGATAAGGGCCAAGCCAAGCGAAACTTGAGTTTACGGGAAAATTTTTGTACACGGAATCATAAAGAAGAACCAAATCGCCTTCTTTGAATGTTTTTGTCTTGGGGCGTTTGTCATGTAAAGATTTTTTTATGTTGTCCATGAAGAACACGAATATAAGCATCCCTTGAAGTTCATCAAGCTGATTTCTAATTGATAGACCCTTTCTTTGAGTGCAGCGGTGGATTATGAGCGTAGCCGGTTGAAAGCAGGTGTTGGAAGGATGTATTCAAAGCGGCATAGGAGGCTTCCTGACCATAAACCAATTTAAAAGTGTACTGGGTAGCAATCTTGAAACAGAGAGAGAGAGAGAGGCATAGCATCATGACCAAGGAAACAAGTTATTAATTGTCTACAAAGCCTATGGCCTATGACTCATGCAATTAGAAGAAACATACGTCAAATCATTTGGTTGTGATAAATTTTACCAAAAAATTTCAAAGGCCTATACACCATCTCCATGATCCTATATTCCTTGTTATAGTTAGATTATCGAACATATAAAATGGACGCCTCATAACTCGAATCGAAATGTAATAGAGCTCACTAAAATAGTTGAGAGAATAAACGTGATGATAACAAAACACACAGTTCTAGTGATCACATATCTTGCAAATAATGTCTCGTAGCTCAAGGGAAACTGGATACATGCCATTTATAGTCAATAAAAATAATTATATGAAATCGCAAATATTACATGCTTCAAAACCCTTTGCTTTAGTGCCACTTTCAAGGATTGATTGTGAGAAGAGGTCAAAGTGATTCTTTGTTAGTAGCACATAAAGCCTAGTTACACTAGCCAAAAGTCCAGCAGATATGAGTTTCCTCCTCCACAAGATATGACAAAGACTTTACGCAGCCATTTATTCTCCTTACTTACAAAGAAACGTAATCAATGTATCCATCATACCATTTTAATTATATTGTTACTAAAACTTACTGTAACCACCACCAAAAGCAACAAAGAATAGAATAGAATAGCAACGAAGAACGTCGCCCCATAGCCAGCTATGGTGGCTGGATAGAGATCCTGTTAGCATGTTATAGTAAAGGATCTCTGCTTCCACCAAATAGCCAAAATGGCTTCAACAGCCTATAGTTTGAAACTTTGTAACAAAGATGGTTATCAAGAAAATGGCATTTCCAAATTTGGGAAGACAGTAAATGCTCTTCTTAATCTATTTATGATTGTCTCTTCTCGCCCTTTTAAAAATCATTATCCTCATACATGTATATATACTACATCGTAAATTCCAAGGTCAACTTCTTTTGCATCAACCTCTACCTCCTAGTATAGTTTATGGGTATTTAGAGCTATTTGTTCTTCCTCTCTCCAAAAAAGTCTAGAAAAGGCCATTTATTTAATAATACTTTAGAACATTGTGGACACCTTAACATCTAAGGCGTAAGACTTAGACCTGCTTCGTAACCAAGAGACATGAAATTACACAACCAAGCAAAATGGGCCACAAGCAACCGCAAGGAACATGCACCAAGACATGAACATGGCATTTAGCCAAGAGAAAGATGGATATAGGATACGAATCAACCAAACATGGCTATGGGAAAACAAGTTTATAACGATAAGTACGTGCAAACCCACATAACAAGAATCCTCCTATCAATCAAATATGGCTATGGGAAACAAACGATGCCGATAAATTGTGCAATCCACATAACAAGAACCCTTTGAGCATCGCGAACACCTAAAAAGACTTTGTACAAAATGGAATGCTAACCTTTGTAAAACTATGGAGGATGCTCTCTTTCTCATCTTCTCTCGCAATCTTCATATCCCAATTGATCTCCATGTAGAGAGACAATCTCTCACGATGTGATTTGGAGATGAGAAAGTCTATAACTAATGCAATTATTTTGGGGCCCAAAGACATACGGGGGTTCAAAGAATCCAAACCATGGAAGCCGAGTGGCCCGAGAACTTCTACAAACATTATGAAATTGTTTTTGGTGTTTTGAGGTCACCAATCGCCATGTAGATGAGTACTTTGCTCGTGCATTTGCCCTTCAATTGATTGTAAAAAAAGTAGATTGGGATACATTTAAAGTTTTGGCCAAAGATTTGGCAAAGGGAGGAGCAAAAGAATCGCTATTACGTAAGAAATTGGGACCCTAAATCCACATCCAAGGTTCTTAAATTGCGCTAAGGATTTTACCCTAAGGAAGACCTTGAATTTGCGTAAACCGTGTTGCAAAGAAAAGGTCATGGAGAGTTAATTAGCAAAGATATCCAAGGTCAAGAACAAAAAATCAGCAGTGTAACTACGCGGACAACATAAATAAGTTTTTAGGAAGAAATGATGCACATGAAGAGGACCTAGCATGATACAACAAGACATTGATAGTGTTCTTGACGATGCTTAAGAGTAAGAGAGACATCAAGAATAAAAAGCAGAGGTTGACCTTTTGATGAGGGATAGAACTGTGAAGGAAGAAATGTCAAGAGAACTCATGAGCCATTGGAGAAAGCCATTCGAAAAGGAGTTATATGAAAAGAGGATTGCGTAACTTGAGGAGGCTCATAAATTTCAGCTTTGAGGTTGCGACGGCTTGATGATATGCATAAGTACATGATGCATTCTCCGCAATGATTCTCCTTCAGCCCAAAAACAAGCTTAGTGATCTCTCCAATGTTTTGTAGTAATGGCTTTGCTAATAATGAACCTATCCTAGTTGCTCCATGCAGCATTCATTTCATATCTTCTTCGCTTCTCATAGTCTATTTCTCATTGAACTATCCCGCCCAAGAGCATGCAAATGGGACAAAAATATTTCAAAGATCTTGGTGTGTAACACCGGAGGTAAGCAAGATTTCATGATTTATGTTTAATTTGTCGCACCTGTGATTACTACAATGTGGAATCCATTTACATGTAGATTGCTGACTTAAGGTTTTGCTACAAAGATGTAGGAGTGTAATCGGTTATTTTATACTTATAGTTCCATGGCTTGCATGTCATACATATATGTGTTTCTTACATAGATGTTGTACATTCACAAAGGTAGGGTCCTAGATGTAGAATTTAAATATATAAAATTAGAGTTGTGTAATCGAAGTTTTGTGGGCGTAACATTTAGAGGTATTTTATGTAATGTCTCGATGTGTACATGTGCATACATTGAGCACATTCATGTACAAGACATGTACATTCCATCTAGATAAATAGTTGTTTACATGTGTATGTACTCAAAGTACTTCAATTTAGATCAGTTCTAGTAATATGTACCGCTATTTTTCAAATGTAATAGTTAGAGACCCATTAGTTAGAGACCGATATCCGATCAAGTTATGTGATTTATTTTCGCCAAAGTGCCAAAAACAATTGAGTTAAAAATTACACTACGCATCGATGCGCTTTGTTTTCAAATTGTTTTGCATTGTGTCGGAAGAAGCGATTTCTTATTCTTGGTTCCGTTTTCACAGTTTTGGAGGTTCCAACAAAAATTGAGGTGCAAGATGTAGTCGAGAGAAAGAAAGCAGTGATTGAAGGAAAGAGCAAACTCACTATTTCTACGGTGATACAGGTTGAGGAAGCTGACACTTCAGGTCTGCATGGTGACATTCCAGATTATGACGAGGAACTCGAGAGATTGAGAGAGTAGGCTAAGGTCACATCTGCAAAAGTAAAGGCAGCAGCAGAAAATGTCATTCCAAAGAAGAAGTCCACGCCTAAAAAGGCATAGAAGAAATAGGTAAGAAAGCATTCTATTTCGGGGTACAGCAGTTGAGAAGTCCATGACATCCATGTTTACAGGTCCTAATCAAGAGGAATCTTCGGAGCGTCAAGATCTAGAACATGATACTCTTGACTTTGTGGCAAATCTTGCTTCTAACATAGTCAAGGAGGTTGAAGTTGATGACAATGAGAAATCAGGAGAGGTTGAAGACCGTGATCTGTGACCTAAGAAGAATTTGAAAAGTGAGGAAACAAAAAAAGAAGGGAAGGAAATGGATACCGACCGAGAAAACAAGACGCCAGAAAGGTAAGAATGATCTCTACAGGTAACTTGATCTACATATCTTACATTTTTATTTACATCTAGTATCTAAGTTAAAAACTTTAAAATACTATGGATAGTAGACTTACTTAATGTAGATGATTTGTGTACATGTACCGGTCATTGAACCTGCATCAGAAGTTCAATACGTGCCATATGATGCTTTGCTCAACCTAATGATGAAGTTGAAGAAGGCAAGGATCTTCCCGTGATCTTTGCCTGAAAATGGAGTGTTATTTATTTGAGCAAGATGTGCTGGACATGGATGTTGGAAAATTTTCCAACCGGCATGTGGATATGTATGCCGTAATGGACTTTGAACTTATTCATTTGTATGTAAGTCAAGTTAATAATTATTCAACCTTTTCAACTTGTTATAGGTACCCGCAGCCTCGCGGTTCCGTGATGATAAGAAGGTCGATGTCCGGGTTCTTCCCAACGGACAGGATTTTCATGGAATTTGCAAAGACACCGCAAGGCGTTTAAAAAAAGATAAATCTATGGCAGCCCGAGCATGGAAGAGATATTGTAAAGGGAGCTCTTACAGGATAAATTGGCTCAAGTGCAAGATGGATCATGATTCCAATGCTATGGTCTCACATCGAACATCACACTTTGGCCATCTTCAACATGGCACTTACTAAGAGTAAGAACACCATCAACATTCAGATCTTCAATTCTGCCGAGGACATTGACGTTGACATGGTTGCACTTAAGAGGTATTTTGTATTTCACATCTCCTTTTATTAAAGTATATTGAGTAGATTGGATACTATGTTAGCAGCTTTTTTCATTTATTTGCTACAAAGTTGATCCGCTTCTTTGCGTGCTCCACATTCTCACTATGGCACGCTGTTGTAGTCGAAAGTGTCCCATTTTCTTGAAGCATGGACAAAACCCTTCACCGCCAGAAGATTCATAAGTGTCCATAGCGTAAAGATGGGGATTCATGTGGCCTCTATGTTACAAAATTTTATATGCGTAAGTTTGTAGACACAATCGTGTGTGGTAAAACTACCAATGTGAGTGTCTCATGTCTTTTGTCTTGCAAACAAATGGTTTCCAATACTTATTATGTAAGTATTGTTGTCACATTTGCAGACAATTCAAACTGGTTCTTGCCAAAGTATACAGAGGGGTCGCCGGATGTTCTCATCCGAAAGCACTACTTCGTGAGTTAGACCACATTCACATCGCGACCAAACCATTAGACCACCGGCACTAATAAATGTGGCTGAGAAAGCCTATCCCCATTGTCATCAAGAAACACTATTTGATTATAAAATATACATTTTTTTCATTGAATTTTAATGAATAAAATATCTTTTATTCAACTCCACCATACTTTATTGATAAATTGTATGTTCTTTCATAGTGTGTACGTAAAAGGTTGATAGTGTTTGATATCAATAATGTTTTGGCAAAAACAAATACATAGGACTTTGGCATCGATGATCAGCTAGTTGGAAATTATGACATAATAGGCAAGAAAGTGTTGTTTTTAAGGCCCCACCTAGACGAATTCCTCGAATTTGTATTTGAACACTTTGAAGTAGGAATATGGTCATCAATAGCTCCATGGAACGTATCAAGAGTAGTGGATAAAATCTTCACAATGACGCAAATAAGGGGCTTAAGGTTCACCTTTGATGGAAGCCACTGTTTGGAGTTGCCTTTCCGGATTGCAGCTTCTGAAGACAAACCTTTGTATCTAAAGCCAATTGAGTTTATATACGAGAAGTATCCAGACAGGAATGAGAGCAACACACTAATAGTAGACGACTCCGAGTACAAGATGTTTTTCAATCCCAACGAAAATTGCATATGCCCACCTTCATGGCAGGAAAGTGATGTGGAAGACACAGGTCTCTTGACACTTCTAAAACTATGGCTAGAGGGTTTGTTGATAGCACCAGACCTGCAACAGTATGTGAAGCAGAATCCTTTACGCAATCCAATCGATGTACTAACAACAACTGTCTGGAGGCAAATGCTTTCAAAAGGCTACAAGGATAGAGATGGCATGTCCAGGCTATGGACAAGCTGCAAGAAAGTATAACAGAATAGTATTACTGGCTTCACATCGGGGTGGACCAGATTTTTAATGTAATTTAATGTTAATATAAAACATGAACAACAGACTTGTATATATTGGCATCATATCTCCTATGACCAGGTTGTATATCTTGTGATATGTAATACAAGAGTTTTTGTCTCCATACATGTTCCACTTTCTGCTTTGTTTCATGAATCAAAAGAAAACATGTCCTCCACGGCTCTGGCACTCTCCCTTGACACAGTCCAAACTATGCCACTCTTCGCCTTCCTTGTCACAGACTGTAGCTCTCCACATAGCACTAACGTTATGAAATGTTTTAGAAGGAGCTTGGCAGACGCCATTATTCTCATCTGCTGCACAAACACCACAAGAACATGTACAATTGGCATGAAATTTGCTCCTTAGGACGCTAAAAGCTTTTCTTTGCTCCTCAGTATTTTCCTTATCACTTCCCTTTCCTTTCTCTCCGTTTAAGTAAGCTTCCAAGGCCGGATCCTTCATGCACTTCTTGCTAGTCCTTCATTTTGATTTGTTTCAAGAATCCTCTTCGGTAGCTTGATTCAAATCCCCTTCTTTTTGGCATATTCGATACCAAGGTTTTGACCCCTCGGGAGCGGCCTTCTATTTCTAACACTAAGAGCTACTTCCTTCATAATCGATGATTTAAATAGCATGCAACAATCCCTAATACCGACAATTCTTGGTGTTGCTTCATACCTTATGCAGACGGTCGTGGGGTCTTATTCCATTGCTGGCATATCTTCACGCTTATCTGCCAGTTAATCATGTATTTGCTTCCTTGGCTCCAGATAATCATCTTTGCCCTAAAGCTTTTTTTTGCATCCTTCTTGCCCTAAAACTCTATATCAGTCATATTTTTCTCAGATGCATTAGTTAGTAAACTAACAATACTTTAGACCATAAGTGTCCTTCCCCATATGCCACATTTCATAATTGTATAGCAATAGTCCAATGTGTCTCCTGCTTTATTTTTTATTTTTTATGGCTCATCAATTGCCTAATTCCATCCTACATTGTTCTTCTACCTTCATGTTCAGTTAATTAAAAAAAAGAGAGAGAGAGAAAAAAAGAAAGAAAATGGTGTGTTTATTGTCCGTGAGACCATCAGGTCATAAGACATCAAAATTGCTTATCATCCATCTGATCAAATGAGCTCTCCATTAGAGCATCATTGTCCCTCTCTCCTCATCTTCATATAACTCTAATAATTGTTTGTAGTTTTAAACAAAATTTAACCTCTCACTTTCCAAAATTATCTATCAAATAGTTACATATATTTTCCAATGGTAGCATAAAGAAGGTATGTAATGAAATCCCCGAGGTATATATTATTCTTACGACTCAAGTTTTGATATGCGTGACACTTCAAGACAAAGTGTTCTTCATCCTCTATTTCATCATCACCACAAACCTTACAAGTGCCTCATTTAGGAAATTACCCCATCCGCCTACCTCCACCCCCAGATGATGTGAACTCAAACGAATCGCATAGTAAATGTCGCTTTTAAAGTAAGTCATCTTACTCCCCCAAATGTGGTGCAGCCTTTGAAGTTCGTGGTTAATAATGGTCTTGTAAAACTTTCCTTTGTACCGCATCATGCCATAGAGTAGTATAGATTTTTTCCTCGCCATCCATTCTCTCAACTGCTTACTATCATCGAAATTTCATTTAATGACATCCCCATTTCCCGAGCCATTTATCGATATCCGCAGATACCAACCCTTCATAGTACTCAGATCAATGCAAGCTTAGGCAACCTTTGTGCATCCATTTCCGTGACTTTAATCGATATTTTAGAGTGCAATAAAGTGCTTCCGCTTCTAATGGCCACATACTAGTTTCGCCAACATCATCATAGGAGAGAGAGAGAGAGAGAGAGAGAGAGAGAGAGAGAGAGAGAGAGAGAGAGAGAGAGAGAGAGAGAGAGAGAGAGAGAGAGAGAGAGAGAGAGAGAGAGAGAGAGAGAGAGAGAGAGAGAGAGCGGCATAGTATCATGACCAAGGAAACAAGTTATTAATTGTCTAACGCCTTAAATGTGACAACGCCTATGGCCTATGGCTCATGCAATTAAAGGAAACATAATGTCAAATCATTTGGTTGTGATACATTTTACCAAAAAATCTCAAAGGCCTATACACCATCTCCATGATCCTATATTCCTTGTTATAGTTAGACATTTTCTGGAACATATAAATGGACGTCTCATAACTCGAACTGAGCGTAATAGAGCTCACTAAAAATAGTTGAGAGAGTAAACGTGATGATAACAAAACACACAGTTCTAGTGATCACGTATCTTGTAAATAATGTCTGGTAGCTCAAGGGAAACTGGATGCATGTCATCTATAGTCAATAAAAATGATTATATGGAATCGCAAATATTACATGCTTAAAAACCCTTTGCTTTAGTGCCACCTTCAAGGATTGATTGTGGGAAGAGGTCAAAGTGATTCTTTGTTAGTAGCACATAAAGCCTAGTTACACTAGCCAAAAGTCCAGCAGATATGAGTTTCCTCCTCCACAGTATTATGACAGCACTTACGCAGGCCATTTGTTCTCCTTACTTCCACAATACAAAGAAACAGAATCAATGTATCCATCATACTGTTTTAATTATATTGTTATTAAAACTTACTGTAACCACCACCAAAAGCAACGAAGAGCTCACTTCCTCCACCGAAGATTATGGTGCTTCTGTGGCAGGTGGTACACCGCTGTATCAGGATGAATGCCCTTGTGAGCAAGTTTAGCCGGGTGTGAGCCCTCTTGCCCTTGTTGTGGCCTTCATCGTGAGACTGCGGAGCATTGTCCCGTTCTATGCCCTCACTTTGCAGTCGCCGGGATTGGGTTAGGGCTCGGCCTCGTGAGATTGACTAGCCGCCAGCTTGTCGTATTTCATGTGTATCTCGTTGCTTGGCCGCTTTATGCAGCAAGCCTTGCATCCATCGGCGCGGGCTTGGTTGGTGTGGTTGATTTGGAAGGGCGGCGCTTTGTGGATCTTCCAGAGGATTCAGCACCATTTCGCAGCCTTCTCCGATTCCTCGACTCGTGTACAAACTATTTCAAAGCTTTCTCGTGTTCCCGGATTAGTAGAGCGGAAGTTTGCCATTTGGCGGACTTGGGTGTTGTAGATGGTGATGGTCGGGCTTATACAGCAAGAGAGTTGCGCTTTTTCTATGAGTTTGTTGTGGAGTGTCGAGGTATCACTGCCCTTTGGGGCGCTCTTCTTCCTCCTCACTTGCTTTGTAACATTACCATTCTTTTAATATATTGATGACACAGCTTCTTCAAAAAAAAAAGCAACTAAGAGCCTACCAGAGCCGTACTATGGTGGTCGGATAGAGATCCCAAGTTAGCATGTTATAGTAAAGGATCGGCTCCACCGCCTAGCCAACAATGACTTCAAAGAAAGCCTATATGATGGCATTGTTGCAGTAAGTTTGAATCTTTGTAACAAAGATGGTTATCAAGAAATGGCATTTCCAAATTTTGGGAAGATAGAAAATGCTCTTTTTATCTATTTATGATTGTCTCTTTCGCGCCTTTTTAAAAATCATTATCCTCATACATGTATATACTACATCAAAAATTCCAAGGTCAACTTCTTTTGCATCAACCTCTACCTCCTAATATAGTTTATGGGTATTTAGAGCTATTTGTTTTTCCTCTCTCCATAAGAGTCTAGAAAAGGCCATTTATTTAATAATATTTTAGAACATTGTGGACACCTTAACATCTAAGGCAGAAGACTTAGACTGTTTCAGAACTAGGAGACATGAAATTACACAACCAAGCAAAAATGGGCCACAAGCAACTGCAAGGAACATGCACCAAGACATGAACATGGCATTTAGCCAAGAGAAAGATGGATATAGGATACGAATCAATCAAACATGGCTATGGGAAAACAAGCGATAATGATAAATACGTGCAACCCACATAACAAGAATCCTCGTATCAATCAAATATGGCTATGGGAAAACAAACGATGCCGATAAATTGTGCAATCCACATAACAAGAACCCTTGAGCACTGCAACACTAAAAAAAAAAGACTCAGACAAAATGGAATGCTAACCTTGTAAAACTATGGAGGATGCTCTCTTTCTCATCTTCTCTGCAATCTTCATATCCCAATTGGATCTCCATGTAGAGAGAGAATTCTCTTTGTTGACAGATTTGGAGATGAGAAAGTCTATAACTAATGCAATTATTTCAGCTTTCCTTTATTTAGAGAATGGATTTGTATAAGCTCTAGCTTATAGCCTTCTCACAACATAAAACTAAACAATATATCTATGTTTGGAAACTGGCGCAAGAAAAAGAACTATGCATGTTTCGGGATGGGGATCTATCCACGAAGTTGTCGTGATTTCTTCGAGATAATCTGTTTACCTTCCATAAAACCTATGCTTCCAAAGCTACATCTGTAAAACTAGGTCTTAGAATGCGTCCCAAGCACACCAGCAAAGCAATAAGGACATATAAGATCAGCCACAAACATAATCACAAAGCTGTAGCTTGAGCTTTGAATTATTGCAAATATGTCATCGACAATGCTGAAATGGGACAACTTCACTTGTAAGCTTTTGTTTGTGAGCGCATGTTTTTTGTGGGACATGTTACCATTGTAGCACACTTGGGCAAAGCTCCATCATACATCTTGTACTTGGCAACTTATAAGCCTTTAACCATCGTTCCTATAAAAAGAACTAGTGCATGAGTTTCTTCCCTATTTCGCTACCATTTCCTTCAAATTTCTTATATTATGCCCATGTTTATTTCTCGCCTACAAGTATCAACTGGATTTGTTGTTAAGCATTGCTCTTTGGGCGTGATGTTGTGGGTGCTAGTATGGAATTGATAATTAATCCATGGACGAAAATTGAAGCTCCTTCACTTAATAAGAATCAAAAGGTTAATTAATTGAAAATTCTGGAGTACTCTAGATGAGTAGCCTGCAACTTGCAGAAAATTAGAATGAATCAATGATAGTATGAATATACGTAAATTACAGGCTTGGATTATCTGACCTTGAAGCAAAGATACCGCTAGTATCCCTCCACAAGCAGCTCGCTGGAAAAACCCTAAAGTATAAGAGCTCCTTGCTTGCATGCTAAAACCAAAAAATGTGGGCGTAAAATATGGTCTACGAAGTTCTTTGCATGCAAGGATTGATTCACACTTCCATAAATCATCACCATGGAATCACTCAAGCAAATGGCTATTATATGCATGTGTAAGCACTTTCAAATGATTGTCCACCTCTCCATCTCCGCCTTAGACTCTATCCACTCTAGATATGATTTTGCATGCAAATTTCTTCTTGCTACTTTTACTCTAAGATAAAAGACTATCGCTTTGCCTCGGCACGCTGATTTTCTTTTGCACACCATACCCTTAGAAGATTGGTGTTTATTTCCCGCCAAGGAGGCTCCTCAAGTCGTGGAAGAGAGGATCACTTATTGAAGGAGAGAAGAAGATTATGATTTTAAGGAGACTTTATAATTTTCTTTAACCACACAATCCGAAAATTAAAAATCTAACGGTAGAGAGAAAGAATTTATGTGAGGTATCATGATACATGGATTGGCCAGAATTCTAAGAAATGTTGTGGGGGTAGGCAAAGGCAAGGAAAGGAAAAGAAAGAAGGGAAATGGCTATTAGTTGTGTATTTATAAATGTGATGATCATAAATTAAATGTTTTACCACAAATGTGTTATTTGATTTATCTAATTTTATTAATATTTGTTGATTTGCAACACAAATTGATCTATCTAATTTCAATAATATTTGTTGATTTGCAAACCGCTCTAGACTGAGATGTTTAAGGGAAAACTACCAAAATACTACTATGAGTTTATCTAATTACAAAATGCCCCTATCAGCTGTAATAATTACTAAAATGCCAACGGGCTTAAATAAATACACTGTATAAAATAAATATACAAACAAATTACCAATTTGCCCCTACACATCAAACTTAATTATCAAAATACCTCTACACACCAAACTTAATTACCAAAATGCGATTGCATACCAATTTTGATCAATCTACACCAAACCTAATCACCAAAATGCCCTACACACCAAATTTAATTATCAAAATACCCCTTACTCACTAAAGTTAATTACCAAAATGCCCTTACATACTTATCCTACTCAATTTACACTAAATGCCTCAAGAATAGAAGTTTGAATTCAATAAATAGATTATAGAAATCACAATCATCACTGAATTAGATCCCTACAACTGCGTGCATTATGTCCTTTCATTACACATTCCACAAAGTTGTTTCTCTTCTATACATCTTCTTCTCATGTGCGTATGTGTTTAGGTTTTGGGACATCTAAGAGGTCTGCATGTAGGTAGTGGTAACATGCCTCCAATAGCATCATTGTGCACTAAAACGACAGAAATATTGGCACCTTATAAGTGTCGCAATAAGACTATGTAGGGGTAATTAAGTTTGGTGTATACCATTTTAGTAATTAATATTGGTATGTAATGGCATTTTGATAATTAAGTTTGGTGTGTAGGGGTATTCTGATAATTAAGTTTCGTGTGTAGGGGCAAATTAATAATTTAAATGTATATCTATTTGAGTTAAGGGCAGTTTGGTAATTTTGAAACTCATAGAGGCATTTTGGTAATTACATACTCAAATGGGTATTTTGGTAGTTTTCTCGATGTTTAACTGCATTTAACTCAACTAACGGCCAGATTCCACATGCAGTAGTGGCACTTCTCTGTAATATCTCAATTTCTGACTCCTTTTCTTGAGGGCAATAACTCTCTGATTCCATTGCAGCAGTGGTAGTATGAAGCCAATTCAAAATAGGCATTTGAGATCATGTTTTGAAGGAAATCTACGACAAGAGTTGTCTGGCACTTATTCAGCTTTCAAAGGCCAGGGGATCACCCCTGTCAGAGTGTTTTGGAGTTAATCCGTGTCGTTTTTGGCTTTAAGAGGAGAGTTTTGGTATTTGCTAACTGTTACAATGGAATCAGAAGAGAAGAGGAGGTTGACCCTCCCCTTGAGGGGATGATGGGAAATAACCCACGAGGCCAGAGGCCGAGAGGGTTATTTTCCATGATCCCCAAGAGGGGAGGGTTGAGCTCCCTTAAACCCATGTCCGAGCAGGTTAAGCCACTATCCTCTTCGATCCTAATCTTTATAAAATAAACAAGATGTGGGCTTTGTTTTTTCAGCTTGAATGTCTTCAAATACTTATCCAAAACCTCTGAAACTCCGTTGACCACAAAATTCTTTTCTTCTTCTGCAGCAATAGACCCTTCTATTCTAGCTTCGCAAGAATAAGGCAGCTGCAGGGTCGGTTTTGAGCGACCTGCTACAAAAAAGTGCTTGAATCAGCGTTTCTATGCATCAAACAGAGGTTGAATTTTGTGGGCACAATTTTTTCTAGATGGGCATTTTAATCCGGCCAAAATCTTCCACCCAAATGCGGCCCTTTTCCAATATGAATTTTTTCCTTTTTCCTCTGCCCCAGAAATGGGTCCCCTTTTTATAGGTCTGCATGATGATATAATGATTCTGTATCATTTCAGAAGCATAAATCCTGAGGAATCCCCAAAGCTGCTGCTCTCTGCCGAAGGATCCCATAATTTATTCTTTTCAGCTATAGCTTGGAGCTTTTGAAATCATAAGGTGCTGCCAAAAATCTATCTGGGTTGCAAGGATTTTTTTTTGTTTGAACACATTGCATGGTCCTGCAACTGAAAACGTATCCACTTTTTCCTCTTCCTGGCCGATTTGGGCAGAGCAAAGATGATCTGATGCTGAACTGCCCGGCAGAAGCTGAAAACAGCGCAACGATTTCTAATACAGTAATAATCTCTGGAATATTCAATAAAATAGCATATTCGTGAGATTATAATCAATAATTTTTGGCATATTCCTTTAAAAGGCATATTCTAGTGATTATGCAATATAGCCCTTCATTCATCCAATGGTGGGCAATGGTTAGATTTCGTTAACCTACGAGGACATGGGTTTTAATGTTAGTTACAATGTGGCATGGTAAAATTAGTTCACGCGCAATCGGCACTCATCTAAGGCTAAGATTCCACTGGCGGATGTTAGTGCCTAGCCTTTAGCAAAGCCAATCAAATGCACCGATTTCTAAGTTCTGGAGTTACAGCATGATTCCACAAACAAAGGTAGTTTAGGTTTGGGGAGAGGATGTGGAGCATTGGGCAGAGGCTGGGAAAGAGATAAATTGCGGAATAACTGTCAAGGGATTGAGCCATGCAATTTGGTTGGAAGAAGCCGGCATCAGGATTCTTGACACGCACTCCTCATCTTCTTAGGATTTGCTCCACGATTTGAGTTCAGGCCGAGAATATTGTTGTAATGGAATCAAGCAACAGCAGTTTCAATTTTTTTAAGGGAGGCACTTCCCGTGAAAAAGAGAACTGCTGCTTGATGCAGTGGAATCTCACCCTAATTTCCAGAGTCGAATCTGGCCCTCAACTAGGGGCAACACTCTTGTTGGAGGATGGAGTGACATATAGAAGGTCTTGATTTGATTTGATTATAGTATCCCATAAAATATTCTAAATACGCGGTTCTGATTGTTTGGGATTAGTTAGGGTTTATGTGACGCTTTGTGATACTTAGACGACAGAGATTATTTAGGATGTCTTTGACGGTAGAGATTGTTTGGGATGATAGCTATGCAATCCCCTCCGGGCGATGACTGTGGCATGGGCGAGGGCAGCGGCAGCGACAGGGGCGTCTCGCAAGCCTTTTGCCTCTCGCAAGCCATGGCTTCTCAGATAGGGGCACTACAATTTCATTTAAAGAAGCACTCGTTTTCCCTCATTTAGAATTGGGCTCCGGGTCTGCTGCTTGGAAAAATTTGGCAGATTCAGCTATGGCAGATAATGAATGGGAAGGGAATACTAAAGATCCTTATACTGCAGCTATAACTACAACTGCAACTCTAGAAAAGCCTGCAGATGTGTTAAGGTTGAAGAGGGCACTAATAGACTCTCTTGCTGGTTCTGAACTCGGGCTGAAAGGTACCAATGAAACCCCTGCATGGATTATAGAACTCATTAATCAGCTTGAAGCAAAGAATCCTACACCCCCCTACAGAAGCACTTCAATTGCTTGATAGAAAATAGACTTTAGCGTAGGTTTTTCAGTTTCTAGGCCCTTTTGATTTCACATTTATAATCGGTTTCTATAGAATCCCCTGTATGCCTTAAATGCAGGTACACTTCCTTTCCAGAACTTTTTCCCCCTTTTTGCAGTAGGTTTGCCACTTGTGAAGGTTGGAGAGATTTCACAAACTATAGATGCTTAAGGATTCATGGCACAAAATTCTATCACCTTCACAGGTCCTATTGGTTACATTTCTTTTAGTACCCGTGCCTCTTTTGAAGTTAGGAGTCCAAAATGTATGCAGGTAAATTGATTGCTCTATTTTGTTTTTGCCTTCGATTTTATGTTGCAACAACCCACTTAGTGATAACTTGTTGTGACAATTTGTGGTGGTTAATCCATATATTCCATCATATCTGAGTGTTGATTGTGTGTTTTTGGATTTATCATAAGATAGTTTAGTTTATGTACTTTCATGATTCAAGGATACCATGGCTTTGCAGCATATACATTTCTAACTCTTCTATAATTTACGCAGATCAAATTTGAAGAAGGCATTATAGGTACTCCACAATTGATGGATGCCATTGATATACCCGAGAGCTTTGAGCTGATGGGTCAAAAGATTGATCTGACTCCCATAAAAGGACTCCTTAAGCCCCTGCAAGATGTTGCATCATCAGTAGCAAAAACTTTAAACGGGTCGACTCCGAAGTTCCCAATTCAAATTGATAAAAACCAGTCATGGTTGTTGACAACATATCTAGATAATGAGCTTTGCATTTCTCGTGGAGATGGGTGGAAATGTTTTTGTTTTAATGAGGGAAGGCAGTGAGTTGCTTTATTCTTTGTAAAACGTCAAGGAAAGTGGGTGAGAGATTCTTGAATTTGAGCCAACGGTACCGCTGCGGTGGCGATGATCTAACACACAAATTAAAAACACTAGAGCCGTTAACTGACCATCTAATTTTAACCAAGGAATGTGGACCATACACGTGGCAAACACACAACTGGCAGGACAGAGGGAAAACAGAGCAGAGACACAAATTGAACTCCGTGAGTGATCGGGCTTAATCCAAAGAGTTCAAACCCGCATTTCACATCGTGAATCGAAACACAATAATTCAAACTCAAATTCCAAATCGGTGAATCAAAATGCAGTGATCCAAGACCCAGATTCCAAAACAGTGTACCAAAACCCAGAAGCAGCAGGCAAGATCAAAGCTTCAAAACCATAATTCAGCGGACAAAAAGAATGCCACAGACTCATCGCATGCGCATGCACCCTCCCGGCAACAAAAAAAAAAGGCAGCTCTGGCAGCCCAAGTTGGTGACGGATTTAGTTCAAAAAACGTTCTGTACAAACAAAATTTATCTGAGAAATACCTACACAACGTACATGCACTTTCCGCAATCTAAAGAGGAAGCTCCATCATAAAAGTTCTTACAAAAAGACAAATTTCCTGTCCTTACAAAAAAGAGTGACTGTATTCATCTCTTCCATACTTAGAACAGATGAGAATTGGGGTTCGATCGTTCAAAAAGACATCTGCAAGGACAAATTGTTGAAGAGATGGCGTATTTCATGTTAGTTGTACCATTTAAAGGGTACGCAAGTCCAAAAACATTAGGGAAAAACGGAAGAGTATGAACAACATCAAAAAATAAACTAGCCTAAGGTCCCTCGGATCTTTTTGTAAATCATTTTCTGCTCGGCCATTATGGCTAGTAGAATCATTATCAGAAGGATCGAATCAATCACAACTGGAATTCCTGAGTCTCTGGTGATGATGTGCAAGATTAACCGACATGCCTTGGTTGACGAGCACAGATCCCTCTATAGTTGCACCCGTGTTGCTATTTGGAGGCACCAAAGAACCAGTGTTGCTATCTGGAAGCACCAGCAAGTAGCGCAGCACCACGCGGCTCTCAAACTCCTTTGGCACAACATAACAAAATTTGTTGAGCAGAGGAACTTCATGAAACACCTCAACAATGGCCATGCAACAAATACCATCTTTGAAGAACCTTACACTATTCTCTTTAAGAGTTCCATACATAGCAGAACGACAATACGGAAGGGATACATTGAACTTATGGCTGCAGTATATACCTTCACCATGAGCTGCTCCAACTGACATATAACGTGAGCTGCTCATGGATCTGATCCCATTCCTTAGAATAGAGTACCAGTTACCACCCTGGCTGCCATGGAAGGCAAAAAAGGATTTTTGCCTAGCAATACCTTCCTTCTCAGGTGTATCATACAATACTGCAAACTGAGCTACTGTACCTTCAATGTTAAGCCTGTCATTTTCCTCTAACAGCTTAAGGGAGGTCCTGTTGCTAGAAAGACAATAACTTAACAACTTGTAGGCTAACCTTTGTGGATGATCTACAAACTCAGTTCCAATTTGGAGGGTCTTAATTTTCTTGGATAAGGAGTCAGTTAGCAGCTTCTCCAGTGCAGCCTCTGAGTTGCACTGTGCCAGATCTTGGACCGAAGCAATAGTTTTTAACACATTTTTGATCAGCAATATCATCTTGTTCTGTCCATTGTGCACTGTTGAATTGGCTTGGCCTCCAGGAGGAATGTAACTTTGATCCCCAAACCAACCATTATGTTTCCTGTTCTCTCGTTCCTTGAGGAGGAAGCTTGGGAAGGGTTCAAGGACATCCCTCTCGCTGTTTGCGGCGGCAATAAGTAGTGAAATCTCTAGCTCTACCACAACTGGAAAATGTTTTACCTGTGCCAATACAGATGATGCCAGACCTTGTTCCTGGAATTCAAACAGGCATTTGTCTGCTACACAAGAAAGGAGCTTCATTGGCCTTCTTGGAAGCAATCTGCAGCAAAGGGGACACCAACTTGGTAGCATGCAAAGTTGGCTGGCCACAAAATATAATAATCCTAGAAAGGGATTCTGAATAATGTTTGCAACCTGGAGGGCATTTAACATGGTGCCATTGTTCTTAGCCAGCCATTCTGCATCAATAATGATCTTGTTCGATGCCACCTTTCCAGATGTATAAAAGTTGATGAACAAGTCTACCAACAAATGGACAAGGACCTGAGTTCCATAGTTCTTGGGGCATTTTTCCTTTAGATTTTGACTAAACCGAAGAACTTGCAAATGGGCAGTGCTGAAGTCTGCCTTACTGAAGGTAGATGCATTCCACTGCCTTGGACCATAGTCTAGCAGTATCGCCAATGGCGCAAACAGAGTCCAGTCCGAGAGGATCGAGGATGCTGCAATACTTACTTTGTGGAAGCAAGGTGCCAAGCATGATTTCCAGCTTTACAAAAGTTGTTGCATGTGTGACTCTGCAATGTCAGAAATAAGCCGCTGGCACACATAACTGCTCTGATATTTCTTCTGCTACCACCTTGAGTTTGCACATTTCATTGCTGCATCCATAGCAAAAGAATACAAGGAACCTCTTCCTTGCTGTAAAAAAGTTGTTTCAGGCCTTTCTTCATGATAATCACCATAAAAGTCTACCTCATCCTCCTCCTCCAGCTCGTTCTCCTCCTCATCATCATTATCACTAATAGAAAACATCATGATCATCATCAAGACCATCAATTTCTTTGATTGGTTTGATCAACTGATATTATGGCATCAGGGTCATCTTTACAATCTGTGGCCAATTTTATCTTCTTATGTCGATAAGCAGCAAAGATAAGTAGCAAACTGTCCAAAACCTTGAACAACTGCTCAAACTGATCATCGGGCTGATCGTGTTGCATGCGATCGTTCAGGTCCATGATCATGTCCTGCATTCTCTCATCAGCTCCATCAACCAGCATAACAAAGCACAAGGGCATCATCACCATAAGGGTGACATGACCCACTTCCACTCTCACATTGTTATTCTCTTCTACTAGACTTAAACCCAATTCTGCTACTCTGCGATCATGCTGCTGGACCCAAGACTGGATAGCCATCACTGTCGTCATGCTCGGAATTCTATCATTTAAAAATTCACAGGGTTTAGGGTTCAGAAAAGGTATTTAAAAATTCACAGGGTTTAGGGTTCAGAAAAGGTTTTCTTACCTTCTGTCAATTTGGTAATTTGCGCGCAGCCCAGTTCGCAGATGGAAGAACACAGAAGATCACAGCTCCTGGCCAAACGGCCTTCCGCTCAAGATCAATTCACGACACAAGTAAGCTTCCAATTATTTTCAAAGAACATAAAATAACAGAACACAGACATTGCCGACCTCCTGGACATTAATCCGATTCTTGCACAGCAGAAAACACATGTACAAACCTGCAATTACTAGTCCGACAACAAAATCATAAGCAGGACTCACCAGCATCCTCCGTGACGCTCCTCCCAGTTGCTCCAAGCACACATCAAGCAGGCGACTACACCGGCATGCTTCTCCTTCTATTTTCAAACCATCCACACGCAAAGCCAACTCCGTCTCCCAGAGAACCACCAAAAAACCTTCGCCTGCCAGCAAGCAGCTCAAAACTGTGCAAAAAATACCATGCACATACGATTTCACCTACACAAAATCAAGCCAAAACCATGCGCGACATACGGTCCCCAAATACGAAACCAAATAATTGGAAGCTTATGGCTTCCATTGGAGGGAAACCAAATAATTGGAAGCTTATGGCTTCCATTGGAGGGATCTGATGTTGCCCTTCTAATTACAGTGCAAGGGAAGCCAAAATTCCAGCCGCTTTTGCTTTCCGTCATAAGCTGAAAAGATAATAAAAGATAGGACATGTTCGAGCGACAAAAATGGTTGTCCAATGCAGTGTACGCCAAATTCCTAGGAACAATAGCATACTAGCGAACAAAATTAGAAATTACCTGTTGTCTAAATTTTTTGCAGGAACTTGTTCCTACTAGTAGGAAATTAATATTATTGTGTAATTACCAGTAACCACAAAAAAGCCAGGATATTTAGGGTGCATCCCCATTACGCTAAAAAATAGCCGGTACCTGTGACACCTTGCAAGTTACAGGCACCGTAGTAGCATTCCCATTTCTCAACTGGAATTTGATTTTGTTGATGGCACAGGCTTGGAACTCCAAATCAAATGGATTCAAAAGCTTTTGAATACCCTAAATCAGAACTGAGTTTGTCCTCTAGCAAGATTTCATTTGTTCTCTTTCTGATTTCGTTTGTCTTCTTCCTCAGAACTCGCCAAAATGCATCACAGGTGCAATAGGAATGGTGGTCTTCAGAAACCGGCAACTGGGACCGTGAAATTGGTGCATAAAATTGCCGATGCTGGCTAATGGGAATACACCCTTACCGATAGCCTACAAAAATTCTAGGAAAAGACTTTTCACTATGGTTTAAAAATATTAGTTTATTATTAAGAATAATAATAATTGTATATCCATTAAATACCAACAATATCCATCTTTCTTTTTTGGGTTGCCCCTAGGGGGGCAAACCCTCGTTTATGTGGGTATGTGGGCATATCCAGGTATATGCCAGCATATGCCTAGCATATGCTGGTGACTGCTCCAAACTGGCTGCTGCCTGTAAACTCTCGGTCATCCAGCTGGAGAATTCTCCACTTGGGCAGATGGCGAGTATTTTGGTGGGTTTTTTGATCGGATGTCTTACCCTCAGCGTAGCCGCCCTCGATTCAGAGCAGGTCTTCTCAACATACCAAGGCCAAGAGCGAAAAAATGCAGGGCAAGGCCTCTGTTGGCGACGCCAGAGAACAGGGAGTTGATGCAAAAAAACGAGTCATTGATCTGTATCTTAGTCAAGCAGCAGAGCAGGAAGAAGCATTGAGGGACCTGTCATCTCACATAGCAGGGAAAGATGGTGAATATACATCTCATGCAAAGGGTTCAAAAGGCAAAAGAATATGCATCTCATGCAAAGAACAAGGGCAGTGAATATGTATCAGAGGCTACAGAGAAGGCTGCTGAATAAGCACAGAAGGCTGGTGAATATGCATCCAATGCTAAGGGCAAAGGCAGTGAATATGCATCAAATGCATCCAACAAGGCTGGTGAATATGCATCCCATGCCAAGGGCAGTGAATATGCATCAGCTGCATCCAACAAGACTGGTGAATATGCATCACATGCCAAAGGCAAAGGCAGTGAATATGCATCAGATGGCTATTGAATATGCATCACATGCCAAGGGTAAAGGTAGTGAATATGCATCAGATGCTCAACAGAAAGGAACTGAAGCAACGGAGCAGGAGAAGGGATTTGTCAGTGTTATTCTTTCCAAAGCTGGAGATACCATAACTGCTACAAAGGAGAAACTTTTCAAAACAGTCACAGGTAATAAAATTTTTCGAAGGGCTCAAGAATTTTGGTTTCAAAGGGTTACATTTATATGGAGTGCAGGCACTTCAGGAAAAAATGTAAACTATCTAGCTCTAGAGGAGGTTGGAAATTTGATTTTGTATGATCATAGTTCTAATACAGCATGGCAGAGTTTTGAGCATCCAACAGATACGGGTAGTAGGAATGAAGTTGTATTTGGGTGATAATATAACATCTTGGCAGGCCACAAACGAGCCTGCAGTAGGCCGCTATTCTCTTAAGATGATACAAGATAGTACATATGGATCATTCTGGAACGGATCTGTTCAATATTGGAGCAGTGGGATATGGAGTGGAAATACCTTCGTTAGCATTCCAGAGCTCACACAAAGTTACATATATGAGTTTTCCTTCGTCAATAGCTCTCAGTCTTCAAATGGTAAGTTATATTTTACTTGGTCTAAAAGAGATTCTAGTGCACGATATTACTCGCATTGTACCATTGAACCCGATGGAGTGATCAGAGTTAGAATTAGATCTTCAAATAATAATTGGTTCCTAGCTTGGGAACAACCCAAAGATGCCTTCATGTAGAAAGAATATGTGGCCAATTTGGAATCTGTAAAATGGCCGAATCTCCTGCATGTAGCTGCCCGGCTGGGTTTATTCCTGCTGGTTATGATGGATGGATGCAATCAGATTGGTCCCAGGGTTGTGTGCTAAATCGATCCCTAAGTTGTTCCCAAACTTTTGATTTTGTCACATTGTCTCAAACATCTTATCAAACAAACAGTTCTGGCGTCGTAGGTCTTCAGATTTCAGCATCTTCAGGCAGAAGTACATACAATAGGCAAAATTCAACACAAAAATCTAGTTTGTCTCAGAGAGTTTTGTGCAGAGAATGCCCACAGGCTTCTAGTGTATGAATATGTAGAAAAAGGGTCCCTTAACCGTTATCTGTTCTCTGCAAATAATGCGGAGGATAAACTGGTAGACTGGATCACCAGGTTCAATATTGCTTTAGGAACTGCAAGGGCACTAGCTTATCTACATGAAGAATGCAAGGATTGCATAATTCACTGTGACATCAAACCTGAGAACATACTATTAGATGAAGATTTAAGTCCTAAGGTGTCAGATTCTGGGCTAGCCAAGTTGATGGGGAGAAACTTTAGTAGAGTGCTTATAAGCATGAAGGGAACACCAGGTTATCTTGCTCCAGAATGGGTATCAGAGGTTCCAATCACTGCTAAGGCTGATGTGTTCAGCTATGGCATGACATTGCTTGAGATCTTATGCGGATGACAGAATTATCAAACTGGGTGAGGAGGATGATGATAAGATATTCTTCCCATTGTGGGTTATCAATCAGATGAAGGCAGGCAATACTGAAGCTGTGATTGATCCAAGATTTCAGGGAAGTTTTGATAGGGTTCAAGCTGCTATGTTGCTAAGATTGGCCATATGATGTACTCAGGATGAAGAGTCTGAGAGACCTAGCATGGGAAGAGTAGTGCAAATGCTTGAGGGGAGTGTACAGGTGGGGGAGCCTCCTGTCCCTAAATCTTATCTCATGCTTTAATCTTATCCATCCATTCTATGATCATATTAGGAAAAATGACTAAAGTCTAGTTGCAATGCCTTCAAGTGAGTAGCATCTAGCACAACGATGTGAGAAAACCCTGCATTGCTGGCAGCATAAGAAATAAACATCCATAGAAAAGAAGTGTTTATCTTGAGTTTGATGAACAACTGTAATACTCAACGGATTAGTTTATTGAATTTGCAAGCAATAAGCTGGCACTTAGATTATCTGATTGTCATGTCCTCCATAGCTAGTTGCATTGCAGTCTATGCTTTTTTGTAACTAATCCTTGGCCGCTATCCAAACTGCTTAAATTGGTACATATACATGCTAATTAAATTCAATTTATTTGCGAAAATCAGGAAAGCAAAAGAAATAGCTAGTGAAATGCACAAATATGTACACATAATCTAGAACTTAGTTTGTTCTAGAATCATGTTTGCATGTAGTATGGGCACAATTTTTTCTGGAAACTTTTTCAAAATTGAAAATTGATCTTATTGCCTTATTTGCATGCAATATGGGAAGCACAGATGATTTGTGTGCCTAAAACTTTTTCAAGACTTATTTGCATGCAATAAGAAGAGCACAGATCACTATCTTTTTCTCCTTGAAACTCTTCCTGCTCTTATTTGCATGCAGTATCAAGAGCAAAGATCATAAGTTTTTTTTTATTGAAACTGCCTTCAACAACGAGCACAAAAGAAGGAGCAGAGGCTAAAAATTTATTTCAGAATTGCACGTATCTGGCAAAAGAAATTTGATTCAACTTACCCTGTTTATAAAATCTGGGCAAAGCGGTGCATTCTTCAATACTCTGAAGCACAATGTCATTTTGATCAAGGGCATTTTTGAGAATTTTTGTAAATACAAATGACTGAAACTGTAAGAGCATTTTCCTTCGTAATGTATTCGTAGTTGCTCCTAGAATACTCTGAGTTAGGCCTATATTAGCAACCACATAACAATTTCTTTGACACCATAGGTTATCACTTGGTGGTTGTTGGTATGACATGGCAAGTTGGATGCAACATAGGACTAGGTGGTCTCAAATGGCACTTGGTGCTGCCATATAGTCCTAGGGATGGCACATAGCACTTGTTGGTGTCATATATGACATGATGGTGCCACGAGTACACAACAGTTGATGATGCCACACTTGGTGATGCCTCTTTAATGGTTGGGTGTTAAGTTGCTAGGATGAGGATGCTGTTCTTTTTCTATAAAGTTCCTAGTGAAAACCATGAATGCGTGGAGGCATGGTTGACACACCAACAATGTCTAGTAAACGGACATCCTTGTGGAGGCATGGTTGACGCACAAAGAATGTCTAGTAAATGGACATCCTTGTAACGTGGAGACAAGTTACCTTCAGTTTTGGGACATAATCTTTTTGGGTTGCAAGAATCGAGACCCTCCGGTAGATAATCTCTCTCCGTATCTGAGTATGCATGGCTAATTCTTGTCTCTAAATGACGGAACACGAAAGAAAATCCTTTAATATTGGCGATAGGTTGCTTCTGCAGCTAGTTGCCCTGGATACGGCCTACACCATACAGGGCAGTTTGTATAAGTTAACATTGGAAATGGTAATGTGATCAAGATACCAGTCTCTAGCCCTAAGGAAGTGAATGATGTTGTCATTTATAAGGCTCGAGGAGATGTTCCTGCTGGCACAACAAAAATTTCAATCTACTCACTATCTAGAGCTCCTCTTGATCTTCATGTGTTACAGGAAGACTCTGATGAAATTTTCAATTTGAAAAAAGGTCATCAATAGTCATTATGTTGGACTTACCAATTTCTTTTTCTGGTCATAACCACTGTGTTTGACATTTATTGTGCTTCATGCAGGGGACCAGGTTTATCATGGACAATTTAATTTATCTGGAATAGATTTCAGGTCTATTATGGTTGTGAATTAACAACTCTTCTCTTCTTTGCCACTGGAGGAAGAATCTCTACTGCTCATTCAATCATAGAAGCACATGATACCAATTTGCTCATCCATGTGGGTTTGTGGCATATTCCAAGTATATGTCAGTATATGCTCGAAAACATGATTTTGAAGCGTGATTTAAGCCATTTCACTCTCGGGTCACGGAGGTGCACATCACCTTGTTTTTTTTTGCTTTTTCTTCTTAGCTAGGGCTTTTTTTCACAATCGCAGCAGTGTAGCAGCACATCAGAACATCATTAATTGCTTCGCTCCTAGGGATGGGCGATTTTGATCAATGTTGGCTGCTGCTCCCGCCATTACCGCCATGCAGCCTTTGTATTCATATGAAAGCAGAGAACCATCTTCTGACAGAGGATTTTTTCGTAAGAGAAAGAGGAAGAGAAGGAGGAGCGGTTGCAAGAAAGGAAAGAAGGGCTTGCTGCAGGACATCTTCTTAACCACGTATTTTGCTTCTTTTTCTTGCAAAAAGGTAGACGTGGAGGGTTGGTTGGGACGAAATACAAAAAGGTAATCTTGCTTCTGGTGGTTTTTTTATTTGCCTGCTTCTGATGCAAATTTCTTGGCAATGCAGCTATTTCAGGTTTTTCCAAAAATGTTTTTGTAAAGATGAGAATCAAGAAAAAGAGCTTTCCAGCATGCAAACCAGATCAACCTTCTATACTGCACTTGCTTGGTTTTTGTAGGGCTGATGCCGGTGCTGGAAATATTGTTGAGACCTTGAATGCAAATGCCGCAGAGGATAATGGTAGAGAGGAATTTGAACCTAATGAGCAGAAAATTTTGAAGAATAGAAAGTTATGGCAAGATTCTTGGGCTGAGGGATTGGGATTATCTAGAGTTCAAGCATGAATCAGGTAGAGTTTTTTGCAAATATTGTAAATTGGATTCAAAAAATAGAAGCATATTTGGGAAAGATTGGTCAATGAATGTTAGAACTTCAACTTTTTTTGAGCATGCAAGTAGTGATGGCCATAGGCATTCTACATGGTTGGCAGTAAAAGGGAAGGATGCTATGAAGAAAGTTATAAAAAAAAGAAAGATTTCAACAAGTTTTGCTTTTATAAACCTTTTTACATGTGCATGCTTGATAGAAAAGAAGATCTTGCATTTAGAAAATTTAGCAAGCTTGTGATTTTAGTGCGTGCATGTGGTGCCAAGAATTTGGCTGGGCATTATGAGAATGAAAAATCATGTGCGAAGTTTGTACGTAGTATTAGCAAAACTATTGAAGCATCTATTTGGGAAAGAATAAAGAAGAGTCCTTTTTATGGTATCGTGGTTGATGAATCCACAGATATTAGTACAACAAAACATCTGATCATGTTCGCCACTTTTTTGGAAGGGCCACATGTTGTAACAACGTTTCTTGGCATTAGTAAAGTGATTGTTGGTACAGCAAAGGCATCTATCTTTGAGGCCATAATGCGAAATTGCAAGAGTGTGAGTTGGATCCACTAAAACTTCTATCATTTGAATCGGATGGGGCTTACGTTATGGACAGGATGTAATACAGTGTTGCTGCCGCTTGAGAAACTATGTTAACCCATTTATGACTAGCATTCATTGTGTGCGCGATCGCACAAATCTTTGCCTTGAGACTGCTTGTAAATTTGGTGATTGTGAAGAAATGTGCACATTTATAGATACATTGTCAACAAGATTGCTAGTTTCTTTTCAAGAAGCACAAATAGGTTGAACATCCTTGCTGAAATGGATAAAGAGCTTGAGTATGATGAATTAAATGCACAAGGAATCCAACAAACACGATGGCTTAGTAGGCATCGAGGAATCAAGAAACTTTGTGATATTTTGGAGCCGATTTTGATGGTATTAAAGGAAGAAAATGTGATGTTATACGACAGCCTACGAGAATTCAAGATAAATAATATTTCCATACTTTTAAACTCAACTCTAGATGGCTGATTTATATTCTGTTTTGACTTGCATAAATAATATACTAATATATGTTCAGTACTCTATTTAATTCTATAACATTAACATTGCAGACTTTTATGATGACTGATATGTGTGCACATGTTGTAGGTAGTTTATGTGTTACAATATCTTGCTGACATTCTCCAGAAGATGACCGACCTAAGCCTTGTGTTTGGGGTCTGGGTTCGGGAACTCCTGGAAGACAGCCCTCTGTGAGGACCCGTGGATCTAACAGGAGAGTCCGGGGGACTATGTCACGCGGGATTTGCAAGAAGAGAAGAAGAAGAAGAGAACAGAACAAATGAGAGGAAAACGATAAGCTTCCTTGATATCAATGATGAACATACATGAGCTCTCGCAATAGAGAGAAAAACTGAAAGGAGACAAGACTCAAAACTCATCTAAAAACTCATGTGCTAGCTCTACTCATATATATAGTACAATGGCCTTTGGCCCAATATAGACACTCTGACTGATCTCGGTGCCGACTCACGGAAGGAGGCCTCGATTTCAGGTGAATGTTGGCGGTGCCTCTTGAAGTGCCTAGAATAAATTTGTGGACTGACGCTGGCGGTGTGGGCCGTCACTTGTCCGAGGCGCCTCTTGTTGACGGCCCACGAGGCTTTGGCTGGTGAGGGCGGCTTTTGGTCTTCTGGCCGAGCCTTTGATGGCTGACCCGTGGCTGACTGAGGATCCTTGAGCTTGACCTGGTCTGTTGTATGCATGAATAGTCCTGTACCAGGAGGCACAGGACTAACACTCCCCCCCACCAAACGACACTCGAGTGAAGAAAAAGGAGGAAGTGTTTCTCGAGGGCGGGGAAGCCATCTGTTCGAAAGTGATCCTCACGGGAGTGAGGGCCGGGCACCATTATGGTACTGGCTAATGAGATCCTGGCGTGTTTGAAGAGCGGGAGGAGTGTTTTGGCCAAGGGCGGGATGCGCATCAATAAGAAAGCGAGAGCCGCGTACCATGTCTTCAAGGCGGCATGGGCGTCGAAGAAATGTCTTGACATTCCATGAGGAGGCAGTCCGAGGCCAAAGGCATCGACAGCGGCATTCGGATTGCGATTGAAAAATGGGGATTTGCCGATTTAAGGAGCTTAGCAAAATGCATTTGAGGGCAGCACAAAAACCGCTTTGAAGATGGATGAAGGATCGGTGAGGTGGTGGCATTCTCGCAAGAAGGTGTCAAGACCATGAAGCGCATCCGGCCGACGTTTGCCAACCACGCTCATTAGCAATGTAGATCCAATTCGTGGTGGTATCCGAGTGGCACCTTCTTCCCAATGTGAGCGGGCGAACAAAAAACGTGGATCCCACCGGAGATCCGTCGAGATCCGAGGTGGAGTCCATCCGCATGACCATCCATGACCTTGGTCCAAAAAAGGAGGCGCCAATCAGAAGTCAGAACCCGGGGCGTGGAGGTGCGCCCAGGAAGCATAGGGAGAAGGAACCATGCCCGTGGGCGTTGGTTTCGGCGATCTCCCGAATTGACCGACAAGATCCGGATCAAGAGCTTGACACCAACGATCCCAAAGAGAAGCAGAGAGTTGAGAGTTGACAGGAGGGCTATCCCATCCCGTGGGGACCGTCTTGCTATCCAACAGGGCTCGTAATTGATTATAACCGGCGAGGTGCTGCATATAAATTTGTGCATAGGGAAGATCCTCGGGATGTCCTAGATACTTCCTTATCATTAGGCGCTTCCGCCGCTTGAGAGATAAATGATTGGCAAGCTCAGGCATGTACTCCTGATGAAGAGTTTGGGTCTGAGCAGGATCCGCAAGATATGGATTGTTATCCTGAAGCACCCATTGCACAGTGGGGTCACCCTGAAAGAGCTGGCGTGGCCCATTTCCAAAGTGTTCACGTATCACCGGATAGAAATCATGAAATATGTAAGCCATGGGCTGAACCACTCAAGGTGATAAAGTCGGATCGCACAAAGTGTATGAGATCAAAGACCACAAGGGCACAAAGACAACCCTTTGTCTTCAATGGAGAGTTTCGCCAAATCGAAGAAAATCCTTTGACCGCCGGGGAATATCCACAGGTCCATCTACCGCATGCCGCCGAAGGAAGAGGTGGCGGCGAGCAACCATAATCGTGATAGCAGGGAAGGGGAAGTCAAAAGGCATTCTGTTAAGAATGGCGGTATGACAAATCAAGTTTTGCTTTGAGCCTCATCGCCAGACCCGAATAGCTTGGTCGTAGGCCGTTGTTCAAGATCACGTATCCGGTTGTCCCGTTCTAGCAAAGGGGCGTGGATCGGGTCACGGACCCGTTTCTGAGAAGTGTTGACCTGGGAGGAGGATTTCCCCGGAGTATTGAGACGAAGCACGGCAATCTCCGCGTCATCCAGTATCTTCTGTTTCTGCACCTCTGTAAGCTGATCTTGAAGAGAGGTGAGTCGAGAGGTTCCTGTAGAAAAGGCCGAGCCGCCAAGGAGGCAACTTGAGCGTCCCGTCTTTAAAGGTTTTGAACTTGAGTGCTGAAATTTTCACAAAGTTCGGAGTACAAGGCGTTGAGCTTAGCAATATCTGCGTCCTTGGTACTCAGGAGAGCGGCTTTGGACTTGTTGTGCTCCAATAAATTCTGAATTTCTGATTGGAGCTGAGCCTGTTGATCTGCAAGTTGGCTGACTTGATCTTGTGCACTTTTGAGATCTGTATGAGCCTGTAAGAGAGCTTCGTGCTTGTCTTGAAGTTTGGCCTCCAAAGTTGCAACTTGGGCAGTGGCAGCTTGAAGGTCCTGGTGTACCGCATCAGAGGCCTCTAGTGCCCGTTGAACCCCGCTCATAAGAGCGTCTTGGGATTCTTGTAACTTGAGAGCAGCAGCTTGAGCATCCTGCTGATACTGATACAACAACTGACGAGGGTGTTGTGGTGGTGGAGCCGGCTGTTGCCTGGTTTGTGATGTTTGGGAAAGATGGTGTGAACTGGATGGTGTAGCGGAGGAGGAGACAGTGACATGGGTGTGCGGACTTTGGACATGACCAGGGGAAGAAGGGCGTGAAGTGCCAGCTCGGTTAGTCATTGGAAGGGACCGCTGAGTGGAATTATGAGAATTTTGTGGTGTGGGAGGGAAGTAATGACGGATGAGGGCTTGAAAGTGGCCTCCCACAGAAACTTCAGAAATGGAAGTGGCACCCCGAAGGCGGTCCACTTCTTGGAGAAGACGATAGAACATCATTTGGGGCCAATCTATGTGGTGGTTGGAGTGTGTAGCAGTGATGACCAGGTTATAGAAAGGCTTATTGATATGGGTGTTCTTGATAGAATACCCAAGGAACTTGCGCCACAGAAATTTAACAAAGGTTTCGTGAGGCTTGTCGATATTGGTCAGACGATGGACATTGGCATGATAAGCAGGTGCACCAAACTCTGTGACATCTAGATCCTGTATGGCAGACCATGATAAACAAGGGGTGTGCAAGGGAATATGAAATACCTCAGAAATCAAATGTTGAGTCAGCGAAATGGTGGTGCCATCGACCACAGTGGTGTAGCCTTGCGGGCTGTTAACGATATTGGCGATGAACTGCTTCAGCTGGTCAGGATTTGGAGCCGGAAGTTCCATTTGAGAGAATTCGTAAAGCTTGTGTCGTTCAGCGACATCTTTAGTTGGGCCAACAAGGGCTTCACGGAAAGTGGGCATCAAGAAGGATACAGATGCAAAAAGAGCCGGATCCTTGGGAGCAGTAGCTTGAAGTGTAGAAAATCTTGGGGCAGCCATGGTAACGATTTGCAGAAACGAAGAGTGATTCAAAGGCGGAGGACGAAAGTCGAGCACGGAGGACAAGGGCGCAGAAGAACGAAAAGGTTTTTTAGGGCGCACAACTGGAGGCGAAGAGGTATGAAGAGGGCGAAACTGGAACCGTTGATGGTGCCAGGTGTCAAAAGATGCCAAGAAGTGTATGGAGAGGCAAAAATTTGGCTAAGTCCCAAAAACGTAAGGGAGAAGCAATGAACGGTGAGGATGAGACGTGAAAGAAGGATCGGATGTGACAGGTGGGCAAAGGACACACATTAATGTTTGACGGGCGTGAAAAGAAGAAATTGCATTTAATGCTGGCAACTCGAAGTGGGATATCATTAAAAGGAATGTGTCAGAAGGTACCATGGCTAGATATGCGGCGGGAGAAAAGATTCTCATTTTAGAAACAGCCTTGCATTGCAAACACGTTGGCGATTTGTGTGATTGGTCCACGTCGACAAGGAGTTCCTCAGTTGGCTATATAAGACGAACTGGGAGTAACGAAGGCATCCGATGGCGCTCAGTATGGCTGCTGCTGGTTTGAACGAGGACTGCACTATGCCCACGAACTGTCAGGAGTGGATTACCTGCAAGATGAATTGTCTGGACCTCTGGCGCTGCCACAACCGTGGCATTCGAATGGACGGCTGGTGTGCCGGGATGGCTGAACATCCCGACCCGAAGACCAACGGGATGGAGGTGGTTCGCACCCTTTGGGATCTCGGCAGAACCTCTACCATCTCCTCCGCATCACCTCTGCTCCGAACCCGGAGTAGAGGGTTTTTCCTCTTAGGACTTAGTAGATAGGGCTCTGAGCCCGTTTTTGTATATAGGGCAGTGCCCATAGCGGAAATAGCTGGGCTGCGCCCACATTTTGTAAAAAAATCTCCACTATAATAGAATATGCCGCCTTTCTAGTCACTTTCTGTGGTGTTTGCGTCTTGAACTGTATCTGTTTGTTGATTTTCGCTGTCTGTGTGATGAAATGTTTTGAGACGAAAACCATTAACCAATGTAGGTAATGGAGTGCCATCTAACTCTGCCAGTTGGAAAACGCTTGGTCTAACCACTTGAACAATTTGATAAGGGCCAAGCCAACGAAACTTGAGTTTACCCGGAAAATTTTTGTACCTGGAATCATAAAGAAGAACCAAATCGCCTTCTTTGAATGTTTTTGTCTTCAGACGTTTGTCATGTAAAGATTTTTGCAATTTGTTGTCCATGAAGAACACGAATATAAGCATCCTTGAAGTTCATCCAAGCTGTTCTAATTGATAGACCCTTTCTTTGAGTCACGGCGGGTGGATTATGAGCGGTAGCCGGTTGAAAGCGGAGTGTTGGAAGGATGTATTCAAGCGGCATGAGAGCTTTCGACCATAAACCAATTTAAAAGGAGTGTGCCCGGTAGCAATCTTGAAACAAGTATTGTAGGCCCAAAGAAAACGATGGGAAGTTTTGTCTTAATCTGTGCGGGAAGCGTCACAAATTTTCTTGAGAATGGTGACCGGAGTTTTGTTGGTGCTTTCGGCCAAACCATTACCTTGAGGATAGTAAGGTGTGCTCTTGTGATGATGTATCGGGGAGATAATCCGTCGGCTCCTTGATAGTATGATTGATGAAATGGACACCACGGTCAGCGACCAGCTCAGGTGGGGCGGCGAATCGCGTGATAATTTGTTGATAGAGGACCCTAGGCGTACTTCTTGCTGCGGTGTTATGCGGAAGTGCACAAGCTTCCGCCCATTTGGTAGCGTAGTCGGTGAGAACCGAATGTAGCGGACGCGGGTGTGCCGCGGGGAGGATCTATAGGTCCCACAAAGTCCATTCCCCATTTCTTTGAAGGGAAGTGGGCGTGGCGGCCGGCGTCAAGGGAAGAGCGTCCACGGGCGTGGGGGCGTCCCACCCGGCGGCAAGCGCGTCACACGCGCGGGCGTGGGCGTGAGCATCTTTGAAGAGCGTGGGCCAATAATACCCAATGAGAAGGATTTTGCGTCGTCTTAGTGGTGTCACCATGAAAATGACCACCACCTAGCCCTTGATGAGCTTCTCGAACAATATCACGGAACTTCATGAGGTAGAACACGCCGTCGTCGAAGGATGGTGTCCTTACCCTTTTTGTAGAGATGTCCTGCAACCATGGTGTAGTCACGGACCTCTCGGAGAAATTGATGGCGATGGGATTGTCGCTTGGCAGGAGAGAGCGTCTCGTCTTCTGGTGGAAGAGCACCTGTGAGGAGGTACTGCTGAAAATCATGGAACCAATGTGGTGTTGCCGTTACTAAAAAGAGCTGAGCATCAGGAAAGGCGTCTGAGACTCCAGTTGAGGGATCATCTGTGTGGATGCGTGAAAGATAATCCGGGACGACATGAGATTTGCCGGAAGGAGCAAATTCTTGGAGAAGAAGGACCCAACGAGCAATGCGGCCCGTGGGCGTGGACTTGTTGATCAAATAGAGGAGTGCTTGGTGGTCCACAAAGAACTTGATTTGACTGCCCAAAAAGGTAATGGCGGGCGTTGGACCGAGAAAATGAGACCCAAAGCTTCACGCGCTCCGTGGCGAGAATAGTTGCGCTTCAGCGAGAATTGAGTTTTTACCGGCGTAGCGATTTGGTTTGTCGATTAATCGCATCATATTCTTGAGAAAGAACAGCTCCAATAGCAAACGCCGAGACATCTACATGAACGTGAAAGGGCTTGTCCCATTGAGGAGGAACAAGAACCGGTGCCTGAGTAAGCAAAAGCTTCAATTTGTTGGAACGCTAAACATCCGCTTTGGGAATTCAAGCCCAGGTGGATTAAATCACCGTGAGTTTATGAATGGGATCTGCAATGGCTGCGAGTCCGTGTATGAAGGTGGAGTAATAATTGACCTTACCCAGGAAAGAGCGTGTCTCCTTGATATTGGCTGGTGCTTGAGCCTTGAGCACACAAGCGATTTTGGCGGGATGCGTGGTGATACACACCTTTCGACAACATGGCCCTAACGAGAACACCCGGAGGTGACGCAAAAGGTGCATTTCTCGGGATTGAGACTAATGCGGACTCATCACATTTCGGAAGGCGAGTTCCAATTTATCCAAATGGTCAGCCATGGGCTGTAGGGCGGAGAAGTCATCTTGAAAAATTTGCAAGAAGGGATTTTCCTTCATGAAATCATGAAAAACTGAGAGCATGATGCGTTGAAACGTTGATGGAGAGTTTGATAATCCAAAAGGAACCACCTTGTAGGCAAACGTGCCCCACGGGGTGGTGAAAGTAGTCTTGAGTTGATCAGATTCTTTGATTGAGATCTGATTGTAGCCAGAAAAACCATCCATGAAGGAGTACATCTCATGTCCAGCCACCTCTTCCAGAACCTGGTCTGTGAAGGGAAGTGGAAAATGATCACGCTCCGTGGCCTGATTGAGTTTCCGATAGTCCACACAGACGCGGATCTTACCATTGTGTTTAAGGGCAATGACGATGGGGCTCACCCATTCAGAATGTTTGACCTCATAGATCAAACCTGCAGCAAGGAGTTTGTCAATTTCCGCCTTGACGCGATCACGGTAATTAGGGTTGAGCCGGTACTGTCGTTGCTACACTGGTCGTGCATCAGATTTGGTAGGAATGGTGAGTTCCCCCAAGCTTTTGTTGATGCCCCGAAGATCTCTGTAACTCCAGGCGAAAATGTGTTTGAATTTTGTGAACAGCTTGACGGCCCTGTTACGATAAGGAGCCGGAAGATTTGCAGCAAGGCGGACAGGTTGATTGTTGCCCACATCCACAATCTCGACTTCGGGAGTCTGAATATGGGGTATTACTTCAGTATCCTGGACAATGTGTGCAGGAGGTTGGAGCATAACCGGATGCGTGGCACTTTGCGTGGTGAAAAAGAGGGGTTGCTCAGTTTCATCCAGCAGAGGTTGCTTCATGACAGCGTGTACATCAACAGGAGTTGCAGGAGGTGCAGCATCTGAAAAGTGATCAACTCGTTGGATTCGATTGCAAGGAGCCAGGTAGGGGTCAAGCAAAGCAGCCGCAGCCTGGTCCTGATCAAGAGTCATTTCTCCCCAAGGATCAGCATATTCGGGGTAGGATGACAGAGGCAGACTCGCAGGTGGAGCCTGAACTTGATAAATATTTTGAGCTTCTTCAGAATCTGTGTCTGAGAGAGAGGGTTCCGCATTGTCAACAGAAATGATCCTGCCTGTTTGCAAGTCCATGGTGGCATTGAGATGACCATCAGTGATGACTAACTGGTCCGTGGCCCAGTAATGGATACTCTTTGCCTGGCGGAGAAAAGGTCTGCCGACCAACATTTCATAGTCACCTGGATCTTCGCCAGCTTTCCAAACTCCAAATTCCATGGGAAAGCGGAGATCACCGATGTTGATGTGAAGAAGAGGTGTGACGCCTTGAGGTCGCGTGATATGGCCATTAGCCAACTTGATGTCATATGGGGCACGAAAGAGTTGTGTGATGCCCATTTGTTTGCGGAGTTTATCCGTGATGAGATTGACTGCGCTACCTCCATCTATTTGAACATGGTTGACTTGCTGATTACCCACCGTGGCATGGACCGTGGGTGTAGAGGTAGCCTGACCCCAACTAAAACAGTTGGGAGTGGTAACTGGTCCTTGAGAGCAGGACAGAGTTTCAAAATGGTTGCCAAGCTTAAAGGAATTTTGATCTTGGCTAGCTCCTCTTGTAGTTCTAGAGGCACATGAGAAAAAGGATCTGCTGGTTCCACTGGTGCTGGAGTGCGTGGTAGTGAAGCAGCAACTTCTTTGAGTAAGTCAACCTCGGCAGCAATATTGGGATACTTTTGAGAGCGTGGAGGTTGAGATGTGGAAGGTGTATCTTGTCTTTGTTGAGCTCTGGTGGTGGCATGAACATTTGCCAATGTGCGGCCTTCCGCAGCTTGCATGAGGTTCAAAATGCTTTGGCGAACTTTTGGCATGACATGTGGCATGAGCTTCTCAAGTCGGGTGCAAAGTGAACCTTTTTTTTCGTCCTCATGAGGAATGGTGTCAACCGCAAAAAGCGGATTGCGTGCCATTCGGAATAATGGTCAAGGGCGTGATGCCTTGGTCTGGCGTGAAACTAAACCAACCCAATTGGGACGGCTGGACTGGAGGATTAAGTGCACGAAAAATTTCCTCTTGTGCTTGTTGATCCGGTGAGGTTGATTTTTTGGAGCTGGTTGATAGCGTGATTGCCGAGCTCTTGGTGGCTTCTTAAGAACGGTCGGGCCTTGTTTGCCATTAGCAATCGAGTTGGTAAGCCGTGAGGCGGAACCGATGTGGTCTGATTGGTGCCGTGAAAGCTGCACGAACTTGTGGAAGTTGAGGACACGCCGTGGTGGTATGACCCCATTCTTGGCGGTGATAACACGAGCTTTAGAAGGATCAAAAGGAGGGCGTGGGTTGGATCCCCGTGGTTGCTCCCGCTGGCTGATAGAGTTGCGTGGGTTGCACCTCGAAGTGGTGGGCGATAGTGCGATTGTTGCTGAGGTGTGGTTTGCACTTGATAAACCATTTTGTTGCGGAACGGTGTGGGATGAGTGCGAGTGCACTCTTCCGCGGGCATGATTGCACATGTTGCATCGCTTGCAATGAGGCGGGCCATTGGTGGAGTTGCACTCATTTGCCAAATGGCCTTGGTATTTGCAAATATGGCACCCAGATTTGATCGCTACTGTGGATTAGCGTGTTGAGGTGAGCGGCCGTTTGTGGAACCATGCAGGTGGAATGAGCGGGAGCTCTTGAAGAGCCACGCCCGGGAGGAAACATTGACCGAAAGTGATTGACAAGGTCGATGCTTTTTTTGCTCCAAAGTCTTGGGACGCAGTATTCAGATCATGAGTCGAATATTTGGAGGAAGTCCTTGGAGAAACCAGACCAAAATGCGGCTCACGTGGGGTACTCCTTGAGCTTACTTAGCGAGAATGTGAAGTCGATCCCAAAATCCGAGGCGGACTCCGTGGGCTCTTGTTGAAGTTCATTGAGTTGCTTGAGATGAAGTTGATCATCATCCGTGGTCCCATAATGAGACGTAAAAGCAGTTCTCATTTCGGACCATCTTGTTTCCAATGGCTTTTGTTGGACATGAGCCATTGATGAGGAGAGCCACGCAGGTGGTGGAAAAGATGTGGAATTTCGGTTGAGGTTGCGCATGACCATTTAGGACAGCTAGAGCCTCAAATTCTTCCATGTGGGCACGAGCACTTTGGTCTAACGGTTTGCCTTTCGTGTTGCCAAAGGTGGGATAAGTCGGTTTAGTCCGAAGGTAGATGTGAAAGTGGGCTGGGCGACAGAACAAATATAGTGAGGATATTGAGGTTGAGTTGGATGTGGCATGGTGCCAAGGACCACGATGAAGGGGTGACTGCGGTTGAGAAACTGAAGTAGCTGGAGCATTGGTTTTGAGATCTGTAAGGTTGTAAACAGGAAGGGCAGTGGGAAATGTAGGGAAAGGATATTCCTGGGTAGGCGCAAAGGAGACTTGTGGATATCCGTGCCCACCCGGGGGAGATGATGGTTGTGAAGGAAGAGGCGTATGGCCTGAAGAATGATGGATGTAGGCATGTTCAGGGGTATGAAAGTACGGTTGAGAAGGTTGAGCCTGATAAGGCTCCTGATAGTGATGAGGGGACTGAGGTTGTGAGCAATGTTTGCACGCTTGGGGCGGGGAACTGGGACGAGACAGGACACGAGGGGTTGGTGGCGCTGACTGAGCCCTAGACCGAAGATGGCCTCCCTCTATGTCATAAGCAGATCCATACATGTCGCGAACAGTTTCCCGACGCTGATGGCGCTCCAAGCGAGAGGCCGTCTGAGAAAGGAGTTCTTCTGGCGTGAAATTACGGACAGACATGGCGACAGAAGAAAGTAGGATGGAATCAGACCCGGCAGCGGCGACAGTGTTTGGGGTCTGGGTTCGGGAACTCCTGGAAGACAGCCCTCTGTGAGGACCCGTGGATCTAACAGGAGAGTCCGGGGGACTATGTCACGCGGGATTTGCAAGAAGAGAAGAAGAAGAAGAGAACAGAACAAATGAGAGGAAAACGATAAGCTTCCTTGATATCAATGATGAACATACATGAGCTCTCGCAATAGAGAGAAAAACTGAAAGGAGACAAGACTCAAAACTCATCTAAAAACTCATGTGCTAGCTCTACTCATATATATAGTACAATGGCCTTTGGCCCAATATAGACACTCTGACTGATCTCGGTGCCGACTCCTGGAAGGAGGCCTGATTTGCAGGAATGTTGGCGGTGCCTCTTGAAGTGCCTAGAATAACGCTGACGCTGACGCGGGCGGTGACGGGCCGTCACTTGTCTGAGCGGCGCCTCTTGTTGACGGCCACAGGCTTTGACTGCGTGGTCTGCTGCTTGGTCTTCTGCTGAGCCTTTGATGGATGACCCGTGGCTGACTGAGGATCCTTGAGCTTGACCTGGTCTGTTGTATGCATGAATAGTCCTGTACCAGGAGGCACAGGACTAACACCTTGATTTTCAAAAGAATTTCGTGGACGTTACCACAATTGGTAGCTTATGTAACAATACTGTTATGGAGATCGAAGCTGAATATTTAAATGTCCGTCCAATTGATTTAAATGGGTTTGACTTTGATAGTAAGGGGTATCCTGTAATTCCAGAATTTGGTCCATCACAGATTGGTTATCAGGGGCTGCTCTTTGTTTTACGAGGTGCTAACAAGGGTGATATATATAGGGGAGTGCAAATGAGAAGGTCAATTTTAGGTGAAGATCTTACTGCAGCACTATCTTTTCAAGAGGCATTTTCACGAGCTATAATTGCATGTTTGAAGGAGCGTATGAAAGAACAAGAGTTGCTGTCATGTTTGAAAGTTTTGGCACCTGTGAATATGCCAAAGCGAGCTAGAGATTTACAAAAGTTTGGGAGCGATCAGATTCATCAACTTGCTGATTTCTTTGGCAAAAATAATTATGCAAATGGGAAAGTGTTTGATCCTCTTATTGATAAGGATCAATTCTTGAAGGAGTTCCCAAAATTTAGGATGCAAGCTAGTACAGATTGGGCTAGAAAGAGCTATGCAGACACATGGACAATGATTTCATGTATGGAAACATGGGCATTAAAATATTCAGAATTGTTGAAAGTAGCAAAAGTCGGCCTTGTGCAATGCTGTATGTGAGCGTGGATTCAGCAGAGTTAACATTGTTAAGGTCAAGTATAGAAACAAGTTAAAGTCACCTGCAGTTGATGCCTTGGTCCGCATTGCCATTGAAGGTCCAAATTTAGAAGACTTTGATTTCTCTGATAATATAAGGCATTGGAAATCTGCTGCAAAATTCAGGCATATTCACACAAGTAGCCGTAAAGGATCCACAACGATAATTGATGATGACGATCTGGAGTTTCCTTTAGATGCAGTTGATGAAGAAATGGAGAAACGAGAAGAAGATCTTATCGTGGAAGAGGAGGCCATGAATATAGAAGAATAAACATTGTTATGTTTATGATTTGAACTATTTTAGTTTCTGTTTAGTATATTAAGGAAGTTCAGGTTTCAAGATTTTAAGGTTTGTACTACTTTGCGTTTTATGTAGATTATAGTTTCAAATGTAACTGAATGAAACTTGGTTGTTATAAGTAATTATATTAAAGTGGAACTTGTTATGAATGTAAGTGAAACTTGTTGTAAACTTGTTGTAATGTACGTTTGAAATCCAGAAATTTATTTAGTTTTCGGATGATTTTTTTTTTAAGTAAAATTTTCGAACCATTGAAATCATGGCAGGGAACTTCAGGCTACTTTGATTGTCTTCTGAATGCTTCAAAAATCCTTAGGAAATTATCCTACGGGTTTTAAAAGTTTGGCATACACTGGTCCAATGCTGATCACACATTATGCAAAATATTTGCCCCATGTTGAAAGGTAAGTTGCCCAATGAGGGCCAGAATCTTGCCCAAAGGGGTATTCTCGTGGAAACAAGGGACCTTTAATTCTGCTGACATGTCAGTATATTAGTGGTTAAAAAAGGAATGTAAAGGACAATGTAAAGTAAAAGTGCAATGTCGCAATCCAGGAAAAGAAAACTTACCACGTGGCAGTAGCTAATTGACAGATATAGTAGAATTAAAGTACCTACTTTTACGTCTTGTTTGCTGGAATTTTGTTTTTTGCCAAAAAGCCCTGTGTTGTTGGATAGGGGCTTCTTTGGCATAAGTTTTTCTTCTGCGGTTGGAGACGGGTGAAATTGGAGGAGGCTGTAGCCTCCATTGATTACAGTAATATTCCCCTACTTATTCCTTCTAATTCATTCTACACCGTCCACTAAATTCGTGATGGAGTTAAACCGGCATTTTTGCCTCGGCCTAAAGTTTTCGAACCATTGGCACAAGTCAAAATAAAAGTCGGATCACAAAACATCACGCAATGAAGGGGACGAACCCCCTGCCACAATAGCCGAAACCAAAGTATTGCACACTTCCACAGAATTCACACACCTTCAAATCTAGGTCTGAAAACACGAATGTTTTGCACGCAACTCTGATGAAGTGTAGCTGACATTGCACATGAGCACCTATGAAAATACCACAGAGCGCAACTATTCATCCAACAACATATCCACAAGAACCATAGCTTAGAAACATCCAAAAGATAATCAGAACACAGAAAATAAATAACTTCTAGGTCACAACAGCAGACATGAAGGGGAAAAACATTATTTACTTGGATCATTAACTGTGATCATAGTGGTGCCTTGCAAGTTGCAGTTCCAGCTTTGTTTCAGATTTATGTAAAGAGTCTGCAACCGTACGTTGTAAAAGATGTCATGCAACCCATAGTTGACATACAAGATACACAATCCAAGTACAATTCACAGTCCTTGAATTCTTAAGGCAGCATTGTCTCACATTTATTTAAAGAAGAGGATGGGGGTATAGTGTCAACCCTTGTGACAAGCCCTAGGTGTAGTGACAAATTTGTGTCGAATGCTACGATCTTGACACAAAGCTGCTTGTGTTGTATCAAAATTGTGTCTACCGGATAGTGTCAAATATTTCATCAATTAAGTAGGTTTTTTCAACAAGAACAATATTTAAGCTAAGTTGTGCCAATCTTTTCTTAAGACTTATAACAAACGATTATCCAAAATTTCATCGAATATTTTAATGGAACTTTGAGGAGCATTTTGTCAACTTTAAATTGCAATTTAGGTGGGTTGTTGCAACAATTTTTTAACAAATTTATAACTCCATCATCATAACATTTCCATGAGATTTATAACATAATGCCATCCAACTTGTATTTAATATGTTAGTAGATTTAGTATTGCACCAAGGAATATTACTTGATAGGAAAAATGATTTGGATACAGTCTGATGAAGGGGAATAGATAATGGTGAAGGGTACCTAACAACTTGAACAAGGGAGCAAATTTATAGGAATATAAAAACAATACTCGATACCAAATGATCTATACCATAGTAGTCATAGCAATACAATTAACAATGTTGATTAATCACATGTGGCAGCTTCATTAAGGTCGTTCTCAATATCCTCTATCTCATATCATCTAGATATAAACAAAGAGCCAAATCCCTAATTGCTTCAGATGGATCATATGCATGTTTAATAATCTCTTCGTCTTCCATATAATCTTCATTATGTCCAGGAATGTGAATTGGCGAATTGAATGGAGATATGAGCGCGTAGTTCTTTAATAACTTCCTCTCTTTATGAAAGTTCTATGAATGGAGATTTAAAAGGAACATGTTCATCAGTATCATCCTCAAGCAAACCACCTTCAGATAACCTTCTCTCATATATGCACCCTCCTCTTCAATGTTGATGCCTTCCATTTCTCCTTCTTCTGCTTCATACAATAATGGGTCATCGCCCTTGCCGTCGCCACAATTATCATTGTCAGCAGCTAGGCCAACCATAAGCCATGGGACGATCAAGTGGAGAAGCCATGTGTGCCATTGGACGAACCAGCATCGACGGATGCTGTTCTGGAAGAGGTTCTTAGGTTCCTAAACGATGGAGACATAAATGTGGGCGACCACGGAACAGGCATTCTGCTATTGCCAGAGTCGTTTGCAGGGCCACGAAAGGTCCCGATATTTTGCTTGCCACCGACTTCATGATGAGAAAGCTTGACAACAAGCAGATTGAACGAGGAAAAGGCATCTAAGAACAAAAAAACTTGCGCCCTACCTGAACGAGTTATGGAGGATGTCTGCGGCAGCAGTCTGGCCAGGCTGAAGCCCTTGATAGAGCTCGGGAGAAGGGGAAGACCAAGAGGTAAGACAAGTTGGAAGCATTTCGAAATGGACGAACAGTGTAATCCTCACCAGTGAAGCCCCTCCTTGCAGGCGAAGGAGCACCTATTGGAATAGCATATCTCCATCTTCACCACGTGACAGGCATTTGGAAATCAAATTGTATTGTTGAAATGAATACCTATTTGTATTGTTGAAATCAAGTTGGAGTAATGTTAATAGTCCCAGAGGTGTAGATATATATAATACTATATAATATAATATATAAAGATTAGATATACAAAGATCTAAGTAGTGTCTCAATGGAAAAAAACAGCAGTATTTCAATAAACACAAAATGCAACCAAATACAACAGACTAATGTAGCTGAGGCCGAACATCTAGCGGTAGACCTCATCTAGTGTCATCCATTTGCATGCTCGAAGATGTTCGATAGTGAAATCTTCAACACTCATTGAACCAGCTTCACGCAGCATGGCATTCAAGCGGTCAGGATTCAAGTCTGTTTTGCCAAGGAACTCATCTACCAGCAGCACCTCGCGCATGCCTTGGTTGGACTGGTGTAGCTTCTAGAAATACGGCTTCAATTCCTGCCTCCCATCCCAAAGGTTCTTATCCTCTAGCATCCGGGCCAAGCTCATTGGAGCTGACCATGCAATGTTTAAGTCATTCGAGCCTATACTGAGGGAAGCTTCCCGGTTCCCAGTACTTCGAGCGGGGTCTAGACAGCCCCCTTGCACGTAGCCTTGCCATGGCCTGCTCAAACTCCGGCCTCACATGAGAAACATTCATCTCAAGCCACTCCTTCTGCAAGGAGTTCAAGTGATCCAGCAGGGCACATCGGTGGATTGGGCAACAAGAGGGGATGAATCAGCTAGAGGGGTGGAAGTCAAGGTCGGTGTGGCCATGGCTGTGTTGTCGGATTGGGCTGCAACGGCTGCTCAATCCTCAGAAAGAATCAAGAATGAGCGAGAGCGATTGGGTTGCTGGTGCCTGATGAACCCTAAAATAAGGAAGGCGGACCATGTGATGCTTCTTGCGCTATATACGGCAGCCCCGCATTATACAACGAAGGACCTTCCCCATCCAACGGCTACACGTTGTATGGGCCCTCTGTCTAACTCGTGTCTAGGGTGGCCAGCCAGACTATCGAGTAGAGGACACAGAGGTGTCATTCCGTCCCCTCCTCTAGGGGTCCCTATATCAGCGGAAGCAAAACATATAAACGTAAGCACTAGCAATAACATAAGAACAATAAACTACCCCGTAGGATAGTGATAATCCATCCATCCATGTCATCGAATATAACAATACAACAAATGCATCAAATACATCAAATAGAGGCTCCTACCCAGGGCTCAGACTCAAGGAGGAGTCGACTGACGGCTGAGGGCCTCCAGATAGAACAGACCGAGTTATGACAATGACTTGGGCTAGCAATAGACAATGGCTAGGGTTGACCGCTCCATCCGCCCCTCCTGTGCATACTTTGTAGATAGGCTAAATCAGGCTCTGACGTGACTGTAACCTGCCGGAGACGTAATCCCATGGTATCACCCAACAAGACTACTCCCGGTTGCATCTCCCCAGTCCGATGAGGTAGGAAGGGTTGCATCTCCCCCTCCCGGAGTGCAGTGGCTCCATGGGCGGCTAGAGGATCGTGGCGACACACCTCCATACCCGACTGAACTCCCCAAAACAAGAGCCAAGCCGACACTTGCAACTCTTGAGAGTCAGGGTGACACCATTGACCCAGGAAGTGTCGGACCCATACCCGGCCCACATGAAGTGACCGACTATGAGCCTAGCCCGCTATGGGTCCCCAGTAGCCACGCTCAGCAGGGACCTCCCTCCACTTTGCCACTGATCCCGTTATGTGGTGCTCAATGACTCCATAGGCTCCGTAGTCAGGTGGGCTCTATGCACAGGCTGCATAATAATGGGAATTAATGGGTCTAAACTAGGAGCATCATCTAAATAATGGCTACTAGGTCTCTACCCCCCTTCCAATACACAAGAGATAAGATCAACCATCATCATATATCAATATAACATGATAAATAACAAGAATAACAACTGATCCTAATCACATACATCTAACTTATAGTTAGGGTTCATTGATTAGGGTCCATGCTCAGAACTATAGGTTCTAGAATGGCTCTACTAGGACACAATATGCAACTCCTGGAGTCTACTCGAAGTACCTGCTCCTGACGAGTTGCCATCGGCTCCCTGGTTCTCCATCTCTAGCAGGTGGTTCGAGTAGATGACCCTCCTCTGCTACGCTCGCGCTTTCGGACTGCTACTGCAACCTTGGCTGTCGAAGACGATCCTCGAATCAGAGCAATGGGCACGAATTGGTGGATCGGAAGTTGGTGGAGCCAAAAGTGGTCTAGGTTTAGGGTTTGGCCTTTTATGTGTTAGAGTTCACATGAGGGCCACTTGGCTCCAATAGGGCGCGTCCATGTGGCGGGTCACCTATAGAGTGAAGCCACGTGGAAATGGGTCACCCCTAAGGTTGGCTAATTTATGTAAATAACTTGGCCATGCCCCCACACTTGGTGCATACAAGTCTACTAATGTAGATTTGTATAGTGACGTGGGCTAGGATATACGTATTTATATCATATATTCTAGGGGAACGTCACATTCTCCCCCCTTAGCATAATGCTGTCCTCAGCATTACGTAAGGTGAAATGAACTTGCGTCAACATTATGCAACAATAACAATATTTAAGTTAACACTTAGAATTCATTATGGAAATAACTTTTGATGTTTAATTATATCGATAAATGTAAAGGCTATATTCATATACATACAACATTATATAGCCTTAACAAGTCTTACACTATAATAACATAATAATGTGTTTAGAAGTTACAAATTAAGACTGTATTCATGTCGTGATGTGCTCCCATCCGTTTGTTGCCATTACTTCTATTGGCCCACCAAGTAGCACTTCACGTTAGTTTAATTAATAAATTGTGGTTTTCTAAGGGTCCACCCTCTTTAATTTAACCTACATGACCCCAGCATAGGGGGAGGATGCTTCCCCCATAATGGCCGTGGAGATGTGTCCTATCATGCCTAAGATGAATGCATGTCTAATGCCTACACCTTTTGTCACCCTTGGCATAGGAGGTGGCTTATCCTCCATAATAGCCATAGACTCTAGGTGGTTCCTATCATGCAATTATCCATGATCTCTGTTCTAGGACTCATGCGTGCTTACTTAATCTATAGGCATTAAGTCATGGCATAAGGAACATTAAAGACGATCCCATCATCGCTCATGACCACATGATTGCTTCTACATGCATCCTGAATACTCATAGATGAATGCATATACTCTTTTGATCCTTGACTGCCAGGTCTTTGCTGAATGCATGCACTCACCTTCTCTTTTGATGTTGACAATATCGATGGCGAGTTGTCCCTTGCATTGTTCGTAAACTGTGGGTACTGCGTTTAATGATCAAATTTAAGTACACATGTTGCGTCTTCACTGATAAGTGTTTCCACTTGACCAAATATTGGAGGAGTTGAGATCTTCTTGTTTTCTTATATGTTTTATCAAGAAGAGCTTCTGGCATTACTAATAAAGTTGGAGTCTCCAATATCTCCTCTGGATTAGGAGTATGCTTCTTAAGAAGGCTTATATGGAAGGCTTTATGAACTGTCAAGTGTGCGGGGAGATCCAATTTATAGGATTGATTATCTATCCTTTGAATGATTTGGAATGGTCCCGCCCACCTTGAAGCAAGCTTCTTGCAATTGCCGATGTGGAGGTTTGCTTGTTTGACTTTTATTTTGAGTTAAACATTATCCTCTACTTGGAATTTTCTTTTGGTCATGTGCTTATTGGCTATGCTCTTTTATCTACTTCTTGCTGCCAAGAGCTGGCGTCAAACTTCTTGAACCAATTGCTGCATCTCTATCCAGCATTTATTGAGAAAGTTCTACCTTGGACAACACTGTATTATGTCAAGTGTCTGGTGTGAAGCATTGATAACCAAAATTTATCACAAGGGGAAACATTTGTGAGGATTCTTTCTTGGTATTATTATATGGAAACTCTGGCAAATAAATATAGTCACCCCATTTTGACTACATATTCCATACATAGTTCCTCAACATGTCTTCTAATATCTGATTTACACGTTCTGCTTGCCCACCATCAGTTTGGGAATGATATGATGTACTCCACTACAACTTTGCATGGGTCGTGTTGAAGATGTCCCTCCATAAGGCACTTATGAACTTAGGGTCTCTGTCGGAGATGATTTCCCTTAGCATCCCTTGCGATCTGAATATTTCCTTTGCTTAAAGCAAGATGGTATTCAAGGTTGTATCTATAGTTTGACACGACAAAAGGTGAGTCATCTTTGATGCTTGTCGAGCACTATTACTAAGGCGCCATGGCCCCTTGCTGTTCTTGGAAGTCTGGTTATAAAATTCATGCTCACAACCTTCTATTTCACATTTGGCACTGCCAAGGGTTCTAAGGTTCTCGGGATTCAGAGTTGCCCTGCTTTCATTTGTTGACGTAGCTGACGCTGCCGAATGTAGTTGGTGATGTCCTTCTCCATGCCAGCCAAAAGTAACTACTTTTTATCTTATCACGAATCCGGTATGGCCTGCTATTGGGCTATTATGAGTATCATGAAGAGTTAACTTTCTTACTCCTGATGCCTCTGGGATGCAATGATTGTCCTTGTGATATGAAATGTTGCCTTCCTTTTTATATCTTCTATAAGCTTGTCTTTCTGTATTTGTCCTTGCTTCCTTGCAAGAACTAGCCCATACTTCCTTGAATTCTTTGCTTGAGTGCAAAATCTCTTGAATCATTTTGCCAAATTCATTGGACAAGGTGGAGATGGCATTGCAATGCACTCGAATCTCCAATAGTCGTCAAGAGAGTGTGCCATCAACCACATTTAGTTTACCTGGTTTATAGAGTACCTCAAAGTCATACTCTTCAAGGAATTCCATCCAGTGTCTTCACCTGTTGAAGATATATTTGAGGCTTTGGTGGTCTATATCCAACTAAAATCGCCTCCAAGCAAATAATGCCTCGTATGCGTAAAGCTCTTATGACCCTTAGACATTCCTGATTATGGGTGAAACAATGTTGCTCGCCATCGTTCATCTTTTTGGAGTCGTATGAGATTACTCTTCCTTCTTGCATGAGGACTCCTCCAGTTGCCACTCACTTGCATCTGTTGGTAATGTGCAACCCAATTTTGACTTCTTGTGCTTAGTGATATCTGAGAAAGGGGCTGCTCAATTAGCAAAATGTTTTACAATTTGCCTATAATAATCTGAAATGCATAAGAAGCTTCTCTCTTCGGACATGTTCTTTGGAGCTGGCAATTGACTATCACTTCAATCGTTGCTGGATCGGTGTAGATTCCTTTTGGTGTCACTACATGCCCGACATATTTCATCGTACTTGTTGCAAAATAGCACTTTTAGAGTTTAGCATAAAGACGATGCAGTCTCAACTTTTCTAATACTATTCTCAAATGAACCGAATGTTCCTCCATGGACTTACTGTAATTTAGAATGATGATAAAGTCATCTAAAAAGTTTATAAAGACGTCATTCGTCGGAAGCATAAATGTTGTCAGCGCATTTGATAGATGAAAAGGCGTCACTATAACTTATAATGATCATATTGCATTTTAAAACCTATCGTATGGATGTTTCCTCCTTGTTGATTTGATGACATCCAGATCTTAGATTGATTTTGAAGAATTGCTCCCTGAAGCTGGTCCATTAATTCTTCTGGCCTTCGCATTGCGTACTTGTTCCTTATCGTATGCTTATTGAGTTGGCATTATACTTCCATCTTTCTTCTTCCCAAAGGGAATGATTGCCGCAAATCGTAATACGCTTGGCCTAAGGAACCCAATTTCCAACAATTTCTTCCATTGCCTCTTGAGTACTATTATCTGGCTTTGCATCTGGTGCAAAAGTAATTCTACATTTGATTTTTTTCTGATTTTCATCTGAAAGGATGTCATGAAGCTCTTTCATTAGATCACAATTGCCTTAGATAACTGATTGAAACTAAGGTCTTCCTTCATATACTTGCAATCAGGGTCGACAGTTTACAGCTTATGATATATGTGACCTCATCTCTTTTAATGTACTTACCTAGCTTTTTGGGTGACATCATGCATTGCATGACTAAAATGACTTCCTTAACTTTAATTGTAAGTTGCTTGCCATTTGGTACTAGGATGGACATTTCTTGCTCACGACAATCAATTATTCCCTTAGCCGGGTTTTAATTATTCCATGTCTACTATGAGGTCATACTTGTCGCTAATAACTTTGGTGTCGATGCTTAACTTTGCTCCGCTTAAGGTGATGTCGAAGTTGACTTTTGTTCCTTTGGTGCTGCGAATTATTCCATCTTGCCATACTTTCTGGTATAGACTTAGACTTAAGAGTCTTACCATTAGAGATATTTGCCATCTAGGAGATGCAAACTTATGAGTTAATGAATTATTTATACAAGAAACTTATCGCGGCGGCCCCGCCGCGAACGTTTCTCTTCCCTGCCTACGGCCGCCGCGAACATTTATTTAGTTCCAAACCTGTGGGGTTGAACCCATATTAATGTTCGATGTTTGATAATGCATTACCTGTGCAATAATAGATTCATGTTAGTTTGAATGGTGTAGCGCTTCTGAACATGTCTTATGTTCGGATGCTTGTAATATTCTAATTAGTTTTGCCTATATTATTCTAGTATGATATCCTTTCCAATAGAAAATTGAACACTACAAATTACGCATCGCTGGTCCCTATTTCTGCAATGTATGGTTGGAATTGGAATAGAGTTTTTCAAGCCCTGGTGTTAGAAATGCCTGACTCGGAACCCAAAATACAGAATTCTTAACATGAAACAATTTGTCTTCCAGACAGAAGCATCTCTTTGTCACAGATTGCATTCTCATTGTTAACAAATGAAATGGAAGGTGTACTTGCAAGGGATGCAAAAGCAAAACAGAAAATGGGCAGGCTAGAAGTAAAAAAGAATGCGTTATTATTGTTGAATAGCCTAGTTCCAAACCTGTGGGGTTGAACCCATATTAATGTTCGATGTTTGATAATGCATTACCTGTGCAATAATAGATTCATGTTAGTTTGAATGGTGTAGCGCTTCCTTTTTTCTTTTTTTTTTGAAGGACGTGAAACTTTATTAATCATCAGAAACGAGCAACAGAGATGGTGGACTGAAAACCCAGTGGAGGAATTGTCCACAGAGCAAAACCACCCGCCACCTTACAGCACACAACATGTAAATGAGTTACATATAAGTGTTAATCTGGAGATAGTGTACCCAAATACGATTCTTCACTTCATCCTTTACGGAGGAAGATATATATGCTTTGACGATGCGTTGCTTAGCTTCAATAGGCACTTGAGCATCAGGGGCTCTATGGCCCTTGAAAATAAAGAGGTTTCTTCTTTTCCACGTTGACCAAATGATCCATGCTGAAGCTAAGTGAAATGCCCTCTTTGCCATATTGTCCCAAGAACTTGGGTACACTGCCAATAAGACTTGTTGACTATTCAAACTGCAATCAAAAAGACTCTGAAGCCACAACCAAGCCGGTCTAGCATGTTGGCATAAGAAGAAACAATGCTCGATTGTCTCATCCCTCTGAGCGCATAAAGGGCATGTGCTAGGCACCTGAGGACGAAATTTGTGGACCAAAACATTGACGCGCACACATCTATGGATGATCTGCCACCACAAAACTGACAACTTTGGATGAAGTAACTTGTCCCAAACCCAGTTCCAAACTACTTTCTGTTGATTCACTGGTACCACCAAAGGCCATTTTTGTGAGGGGGGCAACACCTCTGCCGCAAGAAGGATTTTATACATAGAATTCACCAAATGCTCAGCCTTAACATTCTCATGAACCACCCAGAGATGGGAAGCAACTACTTGTGGTATAGGAGGAAGAATGGCAATGACTGTCTGCCAAATTGTGCGATCCCATCTTAAAAGAAGGAACTTTGTCCGGAATTCTTCCCATGTCAGCAATCGTGTTTCACTGTACCATGCAGAAATTGTAAGCACACCTGCTAGTTTCCAGCGCCGTTGTGTCAGGGGATGAACTGACTGAACATGTCTTATGTTCGGATGCTTGTAATATTCTAATTAGTTTTGCCTATATTATTCTAGTATGATATCCTTTCCAATAGAAAATTGAACACTACAAATTACGCATCGCTGGTCCCTATTTCTGCAATGTATGGTTGGAATTGGAATAGAGTTTTTCAAGCCCTGGTGTTAGAAATGCCTGACTCAGAACCCAAAATACAGAATTCTTAACATGAAACAATTTGTCTTCCAGACAGAAGCATCTCTTTGTCACAGATTGCATTCTCGTTGTTAACAAATGAAATGGAAGGTGTACTTGCAAGGGATGCAAAAGCAAAACAGAAAATGGGCAGGCTGGAAGTAAAAAAGAATGCGTTATTATTGTTGAATAGCCTATCTCTTCGTTTCGAATTTGTTTGCATTTTTTTAAATGAAATGCACGATATTCCTTTGAATTCTTTGTTATGGGCCAGGAAGCCACAGATTCCATGCCAAAGACACCAACTTGTGCTATGTAATATTCCGCACACATGAGTACCGTTGTAGCTTATTAAGAAACAATGTAATAATAATGCGGTGAATGTAGAACTGCATTGTTGCTAGTACATCACTTAGATCCAAACTGTGTGAAAACCAAGACAAACGTTAGCCCAAGTACACCATAACTTCATATCATGGCAGATATATCAGATGTGGGAATACAGTCTGTAGAAATTTCGCAACCCATTAGCTCCAAATATTTATTCTTTATTTATTCTCGAGTGACAATGATCTATTCAGGCAGTTTCCCAGACCTGAAGATAGCAAACTTTGAACATGTAGAGTAAGAATGTGGAATACTATTAGCTTCCAGAAATTCACACAATAAAGGGCGGATTCTTTCTAGATCGGGAGTCTCACACTCTATCTCAAAAGTAGTGCCAAACGTGTAGTTGGACTCGTCTAGTTCTAGTGTTTCTCCTTCCCAATGAAAAACACTTCGAACATTTTTAAAGCCTCCTAGACACTCAAAGTCATGGCAATCAAAATCTTTGATGACCTTTTTCAGTATGCTACAATCCAAAGACACTACTTTGTCGGATCTCGAACACACTCATGGCCAATACTGACATCCACATCCTCCTCAACTTCTTCAGCTTTGCTTATCCCATCTACAATTATAGCCTTGCCCTTAAGAGTGATCACACAACGAGCATTCTCATCATAAAATCGAAATCTTAAAACTGCCCTCTTTGCACTAAGCTCTCCTCTGCTCCCATCAAAAAAAGAATTCTCTTGCATATGTGTCTTTTTGTGATACATTTCCAAAAGTGAAGCCACTTTCTGGTGAGCTTCAGCATCAGGCAATCTCAACTTCACTTCTACTTCCATACCTTTCTGAGATGAGTAGATTAAACTGCTAAATCTAGTAAACAGAAAACAATGACTAACCCTAATCGGCGAGACCAAGGCGCTGATGGATGGAAAGCCGTGTCCTTTCGTTTGCAAGGGATAAAGCGCTGGGTGTAGATTTGGAAGCAGATGCGGAAGAAGGCGCCGCAGTGCTAGCTGAAGAAGCAGCTGCAGCCTTCAATCGTAAGTTCTTTAACTCCTCCTCCTCCTCATTTGTATAAAAATTAATGAATGGAATAACCTGCAAGAATAGGGACGCTCATCCGATAGATTATATGTTTCCACCTGCAAAAGCATAACTGGCTGGCTATGGCGGCGAATCCAGCCGCAAAAAAACGTGGCAAACCAGATAGAAGAGGAGCCGAAGAAAGAGAAGAGGATCCGCAGGTCCTGCAAGAATAGGGGCGCTCATCCAGCTGCTTGGAGGCCGAATTTCAGGGCTTGCTTGATGCCAAACATGCATGCTCGCCCCATTCTAGAATGTCGATCCGATGTCTCGGATCGATGGGATTCTAGAATGGGGCTCGCATGAAACCAACAAACCGCCCGAATACCAGAGAACTTCCTTAACAAACTGGAATCGAGGACGAAGGTCACAGGATGAAGGCTAAAGAAGAGCCAAGGCCGAGAAAGGACATGCCACAGCATGAAAGAAATGCCAAATTGGCCAAACCAGGCAGGAAGAAGCCCCTCCCCTGCCTGGAAACAAATCAAAGAGAATAAGGTACTGCTGAGAGAAGAGGAAGCGCCGATGAGACGTTGATGTAGCACCGCGCCTAAAATAGCGAACTCCCAACCAGAAAGGGCACGCGCCGCATGCATGCATGCCAAACATGCATGCTCGCCCCATTCTAGAATGTCGATCCGATGTCTCGGATCGATGGGATTAGAGTACGACAACTCACATTAGCAAACCCATGCATTGGGCTTGTGTCAACATTAGGGTAGGACAAACTCACATTGGCATGGAGTAGGGCTTGTTATTGGCATGGTGTATACAACTAGCAAACTCACTCACATTGGCATGGGGTATACAATGGCAAACTCCTACTTAACAACTCCAAAACTACCATAACTAGCATAACCCACAATGCAGAATTGCTAGCTCTAATTTTGCATGAACTAACATTATGGAAGCTAGATAGCACTTAAATGGTCAATTTATAACTTATAATTGGCATAGTCATTTTACAACTTATAACTAGCATAGCTTATAAAAATACTAAATTCTATTTATAATTGTGTGAGATCTCCTGATCTTCGGAATCACCCTAACGTTGGCCTTGTACTTTTGACTATCTCCTGAATGGTGCTTCTCTAGATTGAGAGGTTTGTACACTTCTAAAATTGCCAAATTTCTTGAAGAAGCCAGTTGTGCTTTGAGTTCGGGTCGTGGCGGAAGTTGTGCTTTGAGTTTGGGCCGTGTGGCTTCAAGTCGAGAATGTGGCTTGCCGAGGCTATAGCTTTGGATGAACTTGGGAACTTTCTGCTTATAGGATCATGAATTGTAAACTGTCCATCACTGCATGTATTCCATGTATACTTCCTTCTTCTCCTGCTCGATATCATGCTTCAACTTGAAGGGGTTCTTCCCTGTCACATAATCTTCGTCGATTTCTACTTCTTTGGGCATACTAGAATTGGTAGCCTTGCCGCTTGCTTTTCGGCCTCCTCCTCATGTTGGGGTACTTTTTACTCTGCCTCTCATACTATATTGCACTCGCCGATCTTCCTGCTGTTTGGCGGTTTTCCATGTCCTCCTCCCCTTCTCTTACCTTCTATCCTTTGGTGTGCTTATTCCTCTACCTCCTTGGTTGCTCTCCCTGTTCGCTCCTCTTGGGCCACTTCTTCTTGTGAAGATGCCGACTCCCATCCCCCTGAGGAACTTCCAGAAGTTTTGAGGGTTTGGTCCACCATGGTGTCAAGGGGGTTGTTGGGCATATTCGAGCTACTAGAGTCTGCGTCCCATCTGGGTCACCTTTCGAGTGAAACTTGCTTATTCGGTCTACTCCATGATGATTAGAAAAAATTTCCTAGAATTTGCCTTACAATAGGAAAGGGCTCGAGGATAGAAATTTGAAAGATCTAAGAATTGTGGGGGTACTTTTCAAAAAAAATTTAGCGGTCACCTTTTTTTAAGTGTGAATATATTATAACTAAGGGTTATTAATTAAAGTACTTTTTCTAATTAACACTTGATTCAAATAAGCTAGAGAAAAATGTAGACAATGAAATAATGTCATAATCCACATTGGGAAGTCTTTAAAACTAGGGTAATGGGGCGAGAGGAATTTTTTAAAGGGAAAGGCTTTAGATCATTAGTCAATTTAACACATTAAAATTTGCTGCAACACTAGGCTTACTAGTTTAGCGCCCTAAAAATTAGATCAATATAATACATATGCATGAAGTTGTTAGAAATCCATTATAATGAATGCTATTTACGAACTATTTGTAGTTTTAGTATACTCGTGGGAAAGATATCTCTAATCCGAGTGTGTGTGTTTCACAACATATTATTAATAGATGGTCGTTAATAATGGGTCTAATTTCACAGCTTTAGAAAGGCAATTAAGTTTACATTGTCATGTTTTAATTACACATTATTTTCTTTTACAATACAAGGTGAGAAAATGCAGGTCTAAATCGTGTATGTTTTTGGGACATGTAGACAAGATGGACGAAGAGAAATGTTCGCGGCGGCCTTGGCCGCCGCGATAAATTTCTTGTATTTTTAAATGGTTTAGAACTTACCCTAAGAAGTTTTCCCCCTTTCTCATATTGCCTCGTGACCTAATAGATGCCAAGTCGAAGTCAGAAGTGCTCATTCATGCTCTTACAGATCGGAGTAGTTTACAAGGGTCGAAGAGCAGCTTCGGGATACTTACAGGGGTCGCAGAGATGTTTAGAGTCGAAAAGGCAGCTTAAGGCTTCTCTTTCCTTGCTATTTGGACGGATTTAGTGGCCTGTAAGAGTTTAAGGAAGAGGTAAAAGTAATATTTTTGATCTTTTGTTGCAGGTAGTTGTCTTTTGAAACTGAAATCATCCTTGTATATCTCCTAGATATTTTGAGCGTGCCATATTAGCAGGTACGAGTGTTTGGATCTGTTTTTTCTTTTATTTTGCTTCTAATATCATATTCGGCCTGATACACAGTTCGATCAGACTCTTTAAGCAAGTAAGAGTAATAATGCTTGGAGTTTTTGCTTTCACTGTCTTGAAATAGAAAGAATGACCCACTTAAACGGTTTGTTTCTCTGTTGCAGAGTACCAGCATGACTACATGATTTGTTTTGTGTGCTTCTACAACTAAGAGAAATGTAGTCTCCACCAGCTCAGGTAATAGGAAGAGGCGATGGCTGCATTTTTTCAAACTGGTAATTGCTATGCTCCAAAGGTCCTCTCACTGCTAATCTTCTAGTAACTATATGTTAAAAAGGTAAAATGCAAGTTCAAAGGTTTTGCTAAGGCACCATACATATTAGATATTATGCTCAAGTTAAACAGGCATTTGTCTTACTATAAACAGAAAGCATTTAACTCTGATTCTTGCATTACTATAGAACTGAAACTATAAGTCTTCATTGCACGTTTATTCGATGTTAATTCTCATTTTAATGCATAGTAATGATGCAGCAGCAGACTTATGATTATTATACTGCGGTAAGTTTCTTATATGATATCTTGTTTCATGCTTATTTACTCAAAGACCATTTCGTCCTGCACAGAATGGTTCTGTGAGCATGTGAGCAGCATGTTGCAAAATGAAAATACTCCTGGTATAGGCAATGAAAAACTTGAAATTAATTATTATTATTGATTGATTTTGAAATCTCTGATATTAATTTTTGAAATTTTTGCAGATCAAATCTGCAAGATTAGATGCCAAATCTATTAGGTGTCGAATGTTTCTGGTTAGACTGATAGAACGACCAGAAATGTTGAATAAAAACTATTGCAATGACTATTAACTATTCAGGTGTTTTCAATTGCCCATTATGATAATTTTGTTTTAAGCTCCAATCATTTGTCTTAGATGCTTATAATGATCTGTTTCTTCCAAATATTGTAGTTCTAAAAAAACTGGAAATACAAAATGAAATTAAAAGTACTTTATGTAGTGAACGTACACAACGTACTTTATGTACTGTATGCCAAATATAACAACTCATGAAAAACGTACACAAAGTACGTAAAATCTCGAAGGTTCGAAAAAGGTACAGTACGTTAGAAGCCGTATTGTACGAGTATGGTACGCTACGAATGTGACTACACTGCTTAGGCTTTTACCCAATTCTAGGCTAACTGACCTTTGGTTCTATTGCAGGTAACAGATTTCCTTGCTCTCTATTTTGTATTTTCGAAAGGAGATGAAAGCAGATCCATAGGATTCCAGAAGATGGAGATGAAATATGACAATGATAAACATAAGTTGGCTTATACTAGACATGATTCTTGGTAATATATTGATTCAATAGGTTAGCAGTTGTATTTATACAATTATGACCAGAAGTTAATAGGCTTAAGAGACAAGCCCTTTGAAGGTATGTCTGTATTAATAGAGCAATGGAAAATAGTGAAAGTTTTTTTGAAATATGTAATTTATTTGCTTAATACATGGGATAGATTTTGCTTAAACATGAGCTTAAGTGAGTCTTGAAAATATGTTGTATGCATACAATATAGAAATAATGAATGGAAAATATTAATGTTTACACTTAGAAGTGTACTGAAATTCTAGCCTAGAGACTTTGCATTATAATTCAAATGTTAAATGCCCTCCAGGTTGCAAACATTATTCAGAATCCCTTTCTAGATTATTATATTTTATGGCTAGCCAACTTTGCATGCTACCAAGTTAGTGTCCCCTTTGCTGCAGATTGCTTCCAAGAAGGCCAATGAAGCTCCTTACTTGTGTAGCAGACAAATGCCTGTTTGAATTCCAGGAACAAGGTCTGGCATCATCTGTATTGGCACAAGTAAAACATTTTCCAGTTGTGGTAGAGCTAGAGATTTCACAGCTTATTGCCACCGCAAACAGCCAGAGGGATGTCCTTGAACACCCAGAGGAAACATAATGGTTGGTTTGGTGATCAAAGTTACATTCCTCCTGGAGGCCAAGCCAGTTCAACAGTGCACAATGGACAGAACAAGATCATATTGCTGATCAAAAATGTGTTAGAAACTATTGCTTCGGTCCAAGATCTGGCACAGTGCAACTCAGAGGCTGCACTGGAGGAGCTGCTAACTGACTCCTTATCCAAGAAAATTAAGACCCTCCAAATTGGAACTGAGTCTGTAGATCATCCACAAAGGTTAACCTACAAGTTGTTAAGTTATTGCCTTTCTAGCAACAGGACCTCCCTTAAGCTGTTAGAGGAAAATGACAGACATGACATATTTATAAAATTTAAACTTATTCAAATCTAGTAGATATCCTTCAAGGATGCCATGATAAGATTATATGTATTTTTAACTCTTGTTGATTTTTATAAAATTTCCAGTTTAACTTCAGATAAAAAGTATGATAGTTCAATGTTCAAAATTGTTTTCTACACTAATTTTTAATTTAATCTATTTAAAATTAATTTTTTCATCTAAGATGAACTCTATATGATTAAAAATTATTTTTTTAAATGTTTAAAGAAAGTTTAAATGAAATGTATCAAATGATTACTTTTATATTTTGATTAAAAAATAATTAAATAGTTTAGTTTTAATTCATTTTTCAATATATATTTTTCAATATTTGTTATTAAAACATAAACTTTATATTGTAATTAATATTAATCTAACACCTTTTTTTAAGTTTTTTTAAAGCACTAAGAGTTTGTAAATTGTGAAATTCATATATGATTTTAAGTCACTCACTTATCAAACCATTATATTTTATTTACAAATTATTCTAATTGCCAAATTTTAAATTTGTTAAGAACTAGTTGAAAATTAAAATGTTATATTCTTGAAATGTCTATTCTAAATAGATTTTCTGTTTCTATAACAATTATACTTTAAATTTAAAGATAAAGTTATATAATTAGAACTTATAAAAATTATAAGTATCAAGAAAAATTAAACATGATATATAATCTTAAAATGATACCCCAGTCTATTATATCTGAATAAGTCCAAGTTTTGTTGAATATGTTATAGACTTAACATTGAAGGCGCAGTGTTGTATGATACACCTGAGAAGGAAGGTATTGCTGGGCAAAACTCCTTTTTTGCATTCCATGGCAGCCAGGGTGGTAACTGGTACTCTATTCTAAGGAATGGGATCAGATCCATGAGCAGCTCACGTTATATGTCAGTTGGAGCAGCTCATGGTGAAGGTATATACTGCAGCCATAAGTTCAATGTATTTCTTCCGTATTGTCGTTCTGCTTTATATAACGAGAATAGTGTAAGGTTCTTAAAAGATGGTATTTGTTGCATGGCCATTGAGGTGTTTCATGGAGGTCCTCTGCTCAACAAATTCTGTTATATTGTGCCAAAGGAGTTTGAGAGCCCTGTGGTGCTGCGGCAACACTGGTTCTTTGGTGCCTCCAAATAGCAACACTCGTTCTAGTGGTGCAACCATAGAGGGATCTGTGCTCGTCAACCAAAGCATGTCGGTTAATCTTGCACATCATCACTAGAGACTTAGGAACTCCAGTTGTGATTGATTTGATCCTTCTGATAATGATTCTACCAGCCATAATGGCGCAACAGAAAATGATTTACAAAAAGATCCGAGGGACCCTAGGCTAGTTTATTTTTTGCTGTTGTTCATACTCTTCCGTTTCTCCCTAATGTTTTTGGACTTGCGTACCTTTTAAATGGTACAACTAACATGAAGTACGGTATCTCTTCAACAATTTCTCCTTGCAGAGGTCTTTTTGAACGATTGAACCCCAATTCTCATCTGTTCTAAGTATGGAAGAGATGAATACAGTCACTCTTTCTTGTGAGGACAGGAAATTTGTCTTTTTGTAAGAACTTTTATGATGGAGCTTGCTCTTTAGATTGCAGAAAGTGCATGTATGTTGTGTAGGTATTTCTCAGATAAGTTTTGTTTGTACAGAACGTTTTTTTGAACTAAATCCGTCACCAATCTGGGCTACCAGAGCTGCCATTTTTTTGTTGCCCGGAGAGGTCTGCCTGCATGCGATGAGTCTGTGGCATTCTTTTTGTCCGCCGAATTGTGGTTTTGAAGCTTTGATCTTCCCTGCTACTTCTGGGTTTTGGTTCGCCGTTTTGGAATCTGGGTCTTGGATCACTGTATTTTGATTCAGCGATTTGGAATTCGAGTTTGAATCATTGTGTTTTGATTCACGATGTGTCGAAGTCTGGGTTTGAACTACTGGATTCTGCCTGCTTCGATCACTCACGGAGTTAATTTGTGTCTCTACTCTGTTTTCCCTCTGCCTTGTGTGTTTGCCACGTGTACGGTCCACATTCCTTGGTTAAAATTAGATGGTCAGTTAACAGCTCTAGTGTTTTTAATTTGTGTGATTAGAATCATCGCCACACGGCTCCCCTTCCACAAAAATCGGCAGACCTGCTCCCGGCTGCCGCCGGTCGCGGGGCCCCTGCCGATTTTGCGGAAGGGGAGCCCCTGCTTCCCTTCCTTTATACAAAGAATAAAGCAACTTACTGCCTTCCCTGATTAAAACAAAAATATTTCTACCATCTCCGCGAGAAATGCAAAGCTCATTATCTAGATATGTTGTCAACAACCATGACTGATTCTTATCAGTTTGAATTGGGAACTTCAGAGTCGACCATTTAAAGTTTTTGCTAGTGATGATGCAGCATCTTGCAGGGGTTTAAGGAGTCCTTTTATGGGAGTCAGATCAATCTTTTCCATCAGCTCAATGCTCTCGGGTATATCAATGGCATCCATCAATTGTGGAGTACCTATAATGTCTTCTTCAAATTTGATCTGCATAAATTATAGAAGAGTTAGAAATGTATATGCTGCAAAGCCATGGTGTCCTTGAATCATGAAAGTACATAAACTAAACTATCTTATGATAAATCCAAAAACACACAATCAGCACTCAGATATAATAGAATATATGGATTAACCCCCACAAATTGTCACAACAAGTTATCACTAAGGCGGCATGTTGAATTGATGGGCTATTGCAACATAAAACCAAAGGCAAAAACAAAATAGAGCAATCAATTTATCTGCATACATTTTGGACTCCTAACTTCAAAAGAGGCACTGGTACTAAAAGAAGTGTAAGCAATAGGACCTATGAAGATGATAGAATTTTGTGCCGTGAATCCTTAAGCATCAATAGTTTGTGAAATCTCTCCAACATTCATAAGTGGCAAACCTGCTGCAAAAAGGGAGAAAAGTTTTGGAAAGGAAGTGTACCTGCATTTAAGGCATATAGGGGATTCTATAGAAACCGATTATAAATGTGAAATCAAAAGGGTCTAGAAACTGGAAAGCCTACGCTAAAATCCATATTCTATCAAGCAATTGAAGTGCTTCTGTAGTGGGGTATAGGATGCTTCAAGCTGATTAATGAGTTCTATAATCCATACACGGGTTTCACTGGTACCTTTCAGCCCAAGTTCAGAACCAACAAGAGAGTCTATTAGTGCCCTCTTCAACCTTAACACATCTACAGGCTTTTCTAGAGTTGCAGTTATAGCTGCAGTATAAGGATCTTCAGTATTTCCTTCCCATTCATTATCTGCCATAGCTAAATCTGCCAAATTTTTTCAAGCAGCAGAATCGGAGCCCAATTCTAAATGAGGGAAAATGAGTGGTTCTTTAAATGAAATTGTAGTGCCTCTACCTGAGAAGCCATGGCTTGCAAGACGCCTTTGTCGTTGCCGCTGCCCTCGCCCATGCCACGGTCATCGCCTGGAGGGGATTGCATAGCTATCATCCCAAACAATCTCTACCGTCAAAGACATCCTAAACAATCTCCGTTGTCTAAGTATCACAAAGCGTCACCTAAACCCTAACTAATCCCAAACAATCGCAACCGTATATTTAGAATATTTTATGGGATATTATATAAATCAAATCAAGACCTTCTATATGTCACTCCACCCTCCAACAAGAGGGTTGCCCCCTCCAGGCAACCCAAAAAGTGATTAGAGTTGAGGGCCAGATTCGACTCTGGAAATTAGGGTGAGATTCCACTGCATCAAGTGGCAGTTCTCTTTTTCACCGGAAGTACCTCCCTTAAAAAAATTGAAACTGCGACCAGCTATGTTCCTGCATATGCTCCACCTGTCTATGCGCCAGTTCAGCCTCCATCTACTACTCACAATCTGAAGCTGACTTATCCTACCTTTGGCAACACTAAAGGCAAACCTCTGGATCAAAGTGCTCAAGCTCACATGGAGGAATTTGAGGCCTTGGCCATTCTCAATGGTCACGCTCAACCTCAACTAAAGTTTCATATCTTTTCTACCACGCTGCGAGGTGCCCCCCATCAATGGCTCATGGCCAACAAAAGCCACTGGAAGCAGAATTGGCAAGAAATGAAAACGACATTCCTCTCTCATTATGGCACCACGGATGATGATCAACTCCTGCTCAAGCAACTCAATGATCTTCAGCAGCAACCCACGGAGTCTGCGTGTGACTTTGCAGACCGTCTTCACATCCTTAGTAGCAAGCTCCAGGAGTATCCCATGCAAAGCCAGATTCTTGTCTGGTTTCTGCAGGGCCTTCCTCCTGCCATTCGTCTCATGATCGAGTACCTGCGTCCCAAGTCTTTGGAGCAGGCGATTGAATTGGTCAATCACTCGGTCAAAGTCTCCTCGCGAGGTGTCGCCCTCACGGAACTACCTTTCATGCCTCCCGTCATGGTTCCTCAGAATGCAGTTTAGCCTCAACAAACCAATCCTCAACGCTCTCAGATCTGGTGCCATATCTGTAAATACCAAGGACATCTGGCCAATGAATGCAACTCCACCAATGGACCCCCTCATTGCAAAAGATGTAACATGTGCAATCATGCCACGGAGGAATGCACTCGTTCTCATCCTACACCCTTCCGGCAGAAGATGGTTTTTCAGGTACAGACCACGCCTCAGCAGCAACAATCATATCAGCCTCAGCAATTTCAAGCTCAACCACCTCAACAGTATCAACAATCTCAGCAACCTCAGCAATCACGAGGACAAGGCTCCCGTCCACCTTTTGATCCTTCCAAGGCTCAGTGTTATCATTGTCACGAATGGGGTCATACCACCACGGCGTGCCCTCGACTTCCTCAAGTACAAGTTCAACTTCCCGGAACAAATCAACCTACTTCTGTACGCCTCATGGCTTATCAGCTGTGGGTTGCCAATGGTAAACAAGGCCCACGTCCTGTTTTGAGAAAGCCACCACGGCCACAACAACCGAGACCTCAACAAGCAGCATCTACCTCAAATCCTTTGGAGCAACAAGCTCAAGAAGAAATATATCAGGCACTCAACCCTCCGGTATAGCAGTCCAATTGGGTTGGTTTGGTTTCATGCCAGACCAGGGCTTCACGCCCCTTGACCATCATCCCTCACGACACGCAACCCACTTTTGCTGTCGACACGGTTCCTCATGAAGATGACAAAAAGGTCCACTTCGCGCCAGACTTGGATACACTCATGCCTCAGGTCATGCCCAAGGTGAGACAGAGTATTCTCAAACTCATGCAAGCTGCTGAAGGCCGCACGCTTGCAAATGTTCATGCCACAACCAGAGCCCAGCAGTGTCAGGAGGCGCCGTCATCTTCTAAAAGCCTACGCTCTCAGCCGTATCCCAATATTGCTGCAGAGGTGGAGCTTCTCAAAGAGGTTTTTGCTTCTTTACCTCCGACTGCTCCTTTGGATCCTGCTGATCCATTTTCTCATGTTCCTTTGGAACTTCAAGAAGAACTTGCAAAAATCAAGGTTCCCTAGAGCCTTGCCACCATTTTGAAACTCTGTCCTGCTCTCAAGGATCAGTTGCCTCTTCCCACTGTTCTGGTTGGAGCTGTGGCTACATCAACACCCACGGTGCACGCCACGGTGGACAATCAACAAGTCAATCACGTTCAAATCGATGGAGGCAGTGCTGTCAATCTTATTACTGATAAGCTCCGAAAGCAATTGGGCATCAAACAACTTTACCGTGCCCCCTATGACATCAAGTTGGCCAATGACCATATCACGCGACCTCAAGGTGTCACACCTCTTCTTCACATTAACATTGGTGATCTAAAATTCCCTTTGGAATTTGGTGTTTGGAAAGCTGGCAAAGATCCGGGTGACTATGAAATGCTGGTAGGCAGACCTTTTCTCCGCCAGGCTAAAAGTATTCATTACTGGGCCACGGACCAACTTGTCATTACTGATGGTCATCTCAATGCTACTTTGGATTTGGAAACTGGCAAGTTAATCTCTGTTGAAAACGCTGAACCTTCTATCTCAGACACTGATTCTGACAAAGCACAAAATATCTATCATATTCATGCTCCACCCGCGAGTCTGCCTCTTTCCTCCTACCCTGAGTATGCTGATCCTTGGGGTGAGATGACTCTTGATGAGGACCAGGCTGTGGCAGCTCTGCTTGACCCTTACCTGACTCCTTGTAATCGAATTCAACGTCTTGACCATTTTTCGGACACGGAATGTCCTCCTGAGACTGTGGATGTTCATGTTGTTATGAAGCAACCTCTGCTTGATGATGCTTAGCAACCTCTTTTCTTCACCACTCAAAATGCTGCCCCTCCAATCATGCTACAACCTCCTGCTCATGTTGTTCAGGACACGGAGGTTGTTCCACATATTCAAACTCCGGAGGTGGAAATCGTGGACATTGATAACAATCAGCCAGTCCGCCTAGCTGCCCATCTTCCACCCACTTATAAAGCACGCGCTGTCACGCTGTTCAAAAAATTCAAACATATTTTTGCCTGGAGCTATAAAGACCTTCGAGGTATAAAAAAGAATTGGGGGAACTCACCATTCCTACCAAACCTGACGCACGCCCAATCTAGCAACGACAGTACTGGCTCAACCCCAATTACCGTGACCGTGTCAAGGCCGAAATTGACAAACTTTTAGCTGCTGGCTTGATTTATGAGGTCAAACATTCAGAGTGGGTGAGCCCCATTGTCATCGCTCTCAAGCACAACGGTAAGATCCGCATTTGTGTGGAATATCGCAAACTCAATCAGGCCATGGAGCGTGATCACTTCCCGCTTCCCTTCACAGACCAGGTTCTGGAAGAGGTTGCTGGTCATGAGATGTACTCTTTCATGGATGGCTTCTCAGGGTACAATCAGATTTCTATCAAGGAAGAAGATCAACTCAAAACTACCTTCACCACCCCGTGGGGCACTTTTGCCTACAAGGTGGTTCCTTTTGGTTTATCAAACTCTCCGTCCACGTTCCAGCGCGTCATGCTCTCAGTTTTTCATGACTATATGAAGGATAAACTCTTTCTCCAGATTTTTCAAGACGACTTCTCTGCCTACAGCTCCATGGATGATCATCTGGAAAAGTTAGAGCGGGTCTTTCAAAAATGTGATGAGTCTGGCATCAGTCTCAATCTTGAGAAATGTACCTTTTGCGTCACTTCTGGTGTTCTTTTAGGTCATGTGGTTAGTAAAGAAGGAATCACCACGGATCTTGCTAAAATCAGTTGTGTGCTGCTGAAGGCTCAAGCACCATCTAATATTAAAGAGACGCGTTCCTTCCTGGATAAGGTCAATTACTATTCCACCTTCATTCCTGGACTTGCAACTATTGCTGATCCCATTCATAAACTCACGGGTGATGAATCCACTTGGGCTTGGAATTCCCAGGCAGAAGCTGCTTTCCAGCAGTTGAAACTGTTGCTTACTCAGGCCCCGGTTCTTGTTCCTCCTCAATGGGACAAGCCTTTTCATGTACATGTAGATGTCTCTGCTTTCACCATTGGTGTTGTTCTCTCTCAAGCACATGACGAGCACACGGATAAACCTATCTGCTATGCCAGCAGAAAACTCAATCCTGCTGAGCGCAACTACTCTGCCACGGAGCGGGAAGCCTTGGGCTTAGTTTTTTGTGTCCAACGTTTCTGTCATTATTTGTTGGGAAGCAAGATCAAGTTCTTCGTTGATCATCAGGCTCTTCTTTATTTGATCAACAAGGCCACGCCCACGGGCCGAATTGCTCGTTGGGTCCTCCTTCTGCAAGAGTTTGCTCCCTTCGAAATTATTCATAAGGCGGGCAAATCTCATGTTGTGCCAGATTATCTCTCACGCATCCACACTGATGATACCTCCACGGGTGTTTCTGATGCATTTCCCGATGCTCAACTGTTCCTAGTCACTGCCACGCCACACTGGTTTCACAACTTTCAGCAGTATCTCCTCACTGGCGCTCTTCCATCCGAAGATCCCACGCTCTCTCCAGAAAAACTTCACTCACGCCGCCGTCAGTTCCTCCGTGAGGTCCGTGACTATACCATGGTTGCAGGCCATCTGTACAAACGCGGCAAAGACATGGTCCTCCGTCGCTGTGTTCTCCCTCATGAGGTGCCCGATATTGTTCGACAAGCCCATGAAGGGCTTGGTGGTGGTCCTTTTTGTGGTGACACCACGGCACGCAAAATTCTTCTGGCAGGTTACTTCTGGCCCACGCTCTTCAAGGATGCCCACGCTCACGCCCGCACGTGTGATGTCTGTCAGCGTGTGGGTCGGCCCACGGCCCGTGACGCCCTCCCATTGACGCCGGTCGCCACGCCACTTCCCTTCAGCAAATGGGAAATGGACTTTGTGGGACCCATGGATCCCCTTGTGCGGCACACCCGTGCCCGCTACATTTTGGTCATCACTGATTATGCTACAAAATGGGCGGAGGCCTGTGCACTTCCGGACAACACTGCAGTCAGTACGGCCAAGGTTCTCTACACGCATATCATCACGCGTTTTGGTTGTCCCACGGAACTTGTCAGTGATCGAGGCGTTCATTTTGTCAATCATACTATCAAGGAGCTGACGGATTATCTGCATATCCATCACCAAAAAAGTACACCTTACTATCCTCAAGGGAATGGTTTGGCTGAAAGCACAAACAAAACTCTCATCACTATTCTAAAGAAAATTTGTGATGCCTCTCGCACGGATTGGCAAGAAAAATTGCCTACTGTTCTTTGGGCTTACAACACAAGTTTCAAAATTGCTACTGGCCACACTCCTTTCAAGATGGTCTATGGTAAAGAAGCTCTCATGCCCTTTGAATATGTCCTTCCGATTCTTCGTTTCCAACTTGCTACAGCACATAATCCACCTGCAGCTCTTAAAGAACAGGTTTATCAACTTGAACAGTTGGATGAACTTAGGCGAGATGCTTATATTCGTCTTCTTCATGGCCAACAGTTGCGGAAATCATTGCATGAAAAACATCTTAAGGCCAAAATATTTAAAGAAGGTGATTTGGTTTTGCTCTATGACTCTCGCTACAGAAATTTTCCGGGCAAATTGAAGTTTCGGTGGCTTGGTCCTTATCAAATTCTTCAAGTTGTTCAACCAAGTGTTTTAAAGCTTGCTGAGTTAGATAGGACACCATTACCTACACTGGTTAATGGTTTTCGCCTAAAACAATTTCATACAAATGATGATCAACAACAAAATTCAGACTCCGAACAAAGTGACTAGAAGCATATTTATATTATATTAGTCGCGCAAAACAAAGGTGGGCATTGCCCATATACATCCGCTATGGGCTGAGCCCTATTTACAAAATGCTAAGTTAAAAAGTGCCCCTACTCCGGGTTTGGAGCAGAGGTTATGCGGAGCACATGGTAGAGGCAACGAACATGGTCCCAGCGGAGATGGATCACCACCTCCATGTCATTAGTCAGGGGGTCGGGATGTTTAGCCATCCCGCTACACCAGCCATCCATTGGAATGCCGCGGTTCTTACATTTCCAAACACAAGGCCCCCAAAAGTGAACTGCCATATAAAATCAATACCAAATCATCTGAAAACCATGAAAGATGTGGTTTATAATACGACAATTCATTTGATAAAAGAAAACCACATGGTATAGCAGTTTGTCAAAACTAATAGTGGCTTACAACATGGTTATTGATGCTAGTTACCAAAGAATGATGGTTTGCTAAAACTAGTTATAGTTTATGAGATGATTTTAATACAAGCCTTGTATATGATAGTGATTTCTACTAGTTTATTAAAACTAGGAATGCTTTGTTAAAACCCCTGAATGAATAATGGCATGATTTGAAGCTTGTTCAATTTGTTCAAGAAGAATGGATAATAGTAATATGTGTTTTTCCATCTAATGGTTCATGTATATGTTCATGCCATGATGGTATAGACGAGATGACAACAAACATTGCGAGTTTGTCAAAACCATTGCACCTTATACTGTGGGCCAACATTGATCCTTGCTTTGACATATCTGATGGGCATTTGAACAACCTTCTGTTTGAATGCCCAATAACAAATAACGTTGGACCTATTCTTCGACACATAGTTTTTATAAACCCTTTGATGTGTTAATCCAAGACAATTGTAACCACCACCTAGCTTAATTGTTGAAAACTAAGACTACAAGTTGCCTACTTATTGTGATGCAATAATTCTTTGCATGTATAAAGTCACCCAACAAGTATGAAATATAAGCTACTTATAGACATCAACAACATATTGTTTATAGTTTTTATAGCAACTTTGACTTTATGAACGTGAATCTGGTATTGAAGATGGATTGATGGATGCAATGTTTAATGTCCACGTAAACCGATTGGCCATGGGACCCAAACAATAGAAGGGGCATGAAAGCCTAAAATTGCAAAGATCTAATACAGATGAAAACAGAGATAACACAAATAATAATAATGTCCTACTTAAATTGTCTAGACATGCCAATCCAAAAACAAAAAATACAAAAATAAAGAACATGCAATTTTATACAACTAGTAGAAGAACTATAATTAAAAAAAATGATAATGATATCATATTGATGGAATAAAGGATGTGAACAATGTTGTTTCTTGTATGAATCTAGGTAATTGAATAATCAAGCAAGATCTAATCTATTGAAAGTAAGAGGTAGGCATGAATTGACTTGGTAATTAAGTGCATACTACTAAACTCTGGGTTGTCCTTGTATATTATATTGTACAAGAAACTTTTGGGGAGGCCAAGGCCTCCTGAAACATTTCTCTTTACTCAATCTTGTGTGAATTTAAAATTATGTGAATGTTAGACTTAGTGGTGTCAGCTCAAAACTTCTAAAAGTTAAGATAGTATTGACTTTGAGTATGAAGGCCTTGCCAAAATATCTAGAACTGCAACCACCATCGTCGCCAAGGGGATTTGTGTGAAGTTGAAACATAATCAAAGAAAACTAGTGTCTGGTTCTATCCAGTACTCAACCTCTTTTTTTAAAGTCCATTGAGATATTATTATATTCTAAAACTTAAATGTCTTGAATAAATCTTATTGAGATGATCAACTTGACTTCTTATTCCCATTATATCACTAAGAATCTGAATGATTCCAAGTTGAACCTAATGGATTGGCATGAGGTAAGAACCTGCTTCGATTCTTATTTAGAGGGGCGTCTAGGCTCCGGTTCCCATTTAGAGGAGCATCTAAATTGTTGCATATGCCTTATATAGAATTTAAAAAAAAAAAAAAAAAAAAAATGATTTATAAGGATTTACCCCACCTTTTAAAGCAACACAAAGATATGAAGAATTGGTCAAAGTTGTGAGGACTTGTACCACTGTTGAATTAGGAATCAAGGCCCAATTGTCTAAACAAAATGGCAGATCAAACTGAAGCATAATAGAACTTTTAAGCAGGATTTCATTAATTGGATAAAATAACGCAATTTTGAGAATTTTGAGCACACCTTATTTGCTCAAGCACGAATACTTTCACCTAGTTGTCGAGCCCAACAAACATGAGGTAATTAACATACACATATACATACAAATTTTGTGTTGTACTTGTACGTGTACATGACACTCGTATAAGCTCAATAATGGCCCTACATTGTACGCCAATAATTCACATCAATAATTTTACTTCACTATAAAAACGGCTTCACGAGGGGGTAGAGGCCATTCATCTTCCATGGCTTCCTCGATGCCTCGTCCAGAGCACATCCGCTCTTTCAAGTGTTACTTGAGCTACAACGATCTGGGCGAATGCGCTAGAAATGGCGTTAAGCTTGATCCATGGCTCTTATCTAAAGCTGATGGACCTGCTAGTGCTTGCAGGAAGCTCACTCGCGTTAAAGTCCATATTTACTGGCTTCCTGATCAGGAGATCTATGAGCTGAATGGCATCACGAGCTTTGATGTTGATGACGAGTGAATCTGCACCTGCTAATAATGTAATAATGACATGGGTACCTAATAACTAAGTAAGGATGTAATAGCATTCTGATTAAGGATGTAATATCACGTACCTTAACTGAGTATATTGTAACGATGTGCTATCCCAGATCCTGAAGATGAATGAATCACTTGTTTAGCATTGTATAGTGTAAGAGCTATGTAAGGAAATAATACCACAATGAATATTGTTTGATGTATCATACCTGAATGTAGTGTAAGGGTGTGCTCTTCGACTTCCAGTATATCTGCAAGCAGTTCCTAATTTCAACCACACCAGAATTACTCAAGCACATGTTTTAAAAGCATACATATATCCATTCGAAAGATGTATTATACTTGTATTTATACAACGGTCTTATACACGAGCAATAATGGCGCCAAAGTCAAGCCCAATAATTCACCTCACTCATTCTACTTCACTATAAAAGCTTCTCACTTCGGGGCTAAAGTTCACTCTTCTCCCATGGATTTTTCGCCTTCATCAGTTCACCACATCGAGGCGATCAAGTGCTCAATGAGCCACTCTGATCTTGTTGGTTGCCTAGACAGGCATCTTCTTCTTGATCCCTACCTACGAAGAAAAGCTTTGGGCGCTGAGATTCGTTGCCCTGCGTCAATTCGTGTAATGATCCATCTGATTTGGCTTCCTGAGCGAATGAGCTATGAGATATCAGGGATCACTACTACAGATCCTGAAGATGAATGAATCACCTGTTTAGCATTGTATAGTGTAAGAGCTCTTGTGTTGAGATGGAAAACGCAGAGCGTAATAAATAATAACTAGTCTATTGTAACTTTCATGTTATGAATGATATAGTAATTATGTAAAAGAGCATTGCATACCTCAAGAGTTCTCATCATCGTCCTTAGCTTCTTTAGCCACTAATTCTTGCAACTGAGCCCGGACACTCTTGGGGATCAGCAATCGACAATGGCCTGGTCTCTACGCCCAACCATAGTCTATTGTTTTCAAAGGTTGGTAGCGCATGGGTCATTAGGATTGGGTCTCCATTCTTGCTCCAGCAATCCCTATACTGCATTGCATATGAGGTTCCCTTTCTGGCAACAGGTTCAAACCAAGAGACAAACACCTCTTCGTAATGTGGGAGATTAGGGTCCTCTATTGGGTCCTCTTCGGCAAAACCCATCCATGTCGGGCAGTTATCATGTGGTCTGATTAGCAAGAGCATTCCCTTCTTGACATCTTGGTAGGGGTCGAATATTTCAACTGGGTTCTTGGGTCTACCCGAGAAAGGCCCAACGTAATGAGATGCTTCAATGTGGTCATCCACAAACACTCTTTCGGGTTCTTCCAATGCACTTTGCCTGGTGCTGGGCCAGAAATCCTGAATGAGAGCTCTACCGGGCTGCACGTCACCAAGCACTCGCAACAAGGTGGACCAGTAGTCAATAACTTCATTCATATATGTGTTGGACCATGACTTATCGCCAGCTCTAGAAATAGCTGGCCAGTGCATCATGTACTTGGCAATAGAAGCTCTTAATGCACCTATATCTTTCAAGCTCCCATATGGTCTGCGGGACCTTAGGTGACCCTCTCGAATCATTGGTAAACCTTGGGCATCCTCCTTCCACATTCTCGATTCCCTTTTGTGGAGCCACTCCCTATGCCCTGGCCTCATCTTGTAGAACATTAGTGGCCATCCATCCTTCATGCAAAACTTGAAGAGTAGAGGTTCTAAGTGACCACATAAACGGTCCTTCTTATCAGGGATAAAACCTTTCACGAATTCCTTCCAATCAGGAACCTCTGTCACAAGGTAAGGTGAAGGAGCCTTTGAACTACACTGCCTGAAGAGTTGCATAAGCTCCGGAATAGTCAATGCATCTGATCTTCTCATTAGAGTAGAGTAGTTTCCAAATAGGGCATCTATGTCATCGTGGGTGTGTCCAACCATCATGAATCCCAGCTGCACTTGATCAAATACACCTAACCAAACCAAGTATGACAAGTAAGAGAAAAGATATCTATTCTTATTCGACCGAAAGCAATTATCTAGTCTGCAAGTAAAGCCTCCTAGGCAACTTGTTTGCTACCATGGGGCCTTTGATAGGAGGCATAAAATCATTTCTACTGCCATTCATCATTTTTGTTTTGAGGTTATCTGTGTTTAAAATTGCTGCACCCCAGCTGCTTTCAGGACGATCAGTATCTCGCAAATGGCCTCAATTATCCTCAGATTTATTCTCCAGTGTCTTCAAGGTATGATTCAAGGATCCCACATGAAAATTAGAATCATCAGGCCAGAGGTCCCGGTGAGAAGTGGCCCAAGGCACCTATACCATGGTGCATGAGAGCACCTGTAACACTCGACCTTCGGGCCGTTCACTCCTCCATACGTGACTTTGCTAGCTTCTCTAGACGAGGGACCATGGTCTTATTCTGATCCATCTTATCATGTATAATGGTTAAAGCGTGTGCTCGGGAGATCTATGCGACAAAGCTCTCCAGACCGCAAAAGGCTCCCCGCAAGAAATCGGGCCGTCATATGCGATTTTCTCTCTATTGCAAGCACCCTTCTTTCGTTTGGATCTCTGGTCTTAGCAAGCTTTTCCTTTATGACAATACAAGTGTTACACTTGGAAAATGCTATCCTCTTAGCTATTGATACCTCGAATGATTCTCTTTCCAAGCGCATTTAAATGACGAAGGAGAAATATGCTTGCCTCATCATCTCAGAACGGAAATATCTACTTCTTGGTGTATATCCTTCTTAGTCAAGACTGAAGGTAGCCTCTTAACATTTTGTCTGCTACCCTCGCTCGTAATTTTCGAGCGGTGTGGCATCGTCTCTGCGTTTTCATCTATGAACATAGATAGCACAGCATTGCCAGCCAAAGTATGAGACCTTGGCTTCTTAGACCCAGTATTTCCGTGCTCAGCAATTCTGTGGCCATCATTGAAGAGCTTCTTCCACTTGTAAAAAGTGGAAATGGGAATGCCATAGGCTTTATGCCATGCTTTCACGCACACCTGTTTGTTATTCAACATCAGGTTGCGGACTACACCATTTTCAGAGCAAAGATCTAGCATGTTATATGCAAATGTTGTGCGCTCCGAGGACTTCATGTTCCAGTAAAAGGTTCTCATGCAAGCTATCTCCTGGGATGTAAAATTTGCACAAAGATCGTTTCATGCAAAGACGTTGATGACGAAGTCTAGAATAGCCTCAGCACTAGTTTTTCTTTCACATTTACTCTGTGCTGGGCGTGTTCTGGGTCTCCGATTGACCATGCTGTAAGGTCTCTTTTTGGTGATGCCAATTTCGGGTCTAATGGAGTAAGGTTCATTCTCCACATCCTTCTCCTTCACCGCAACCACAAGAGTAGAAACTGGAATGTTATCAACGAAAGCACGAGGGCTATGGGCCATCTCACAAGGTCATGCGGTTGGGGCATTTCGCACAGCCCGGGCAAATAAGATAGAGATCTTTTTCGGGCATTGGAAAAATGTTCATGATAGTAGCGACTATCGAGCCTTCCCCTAACTTCACGGACCCGGCAAAGATGGTTTGGATCGGCAAAAACGATAACACCATAGGCATAAGCCATGTAACAAAGATTCATGCATGAGTGTGCACGCCTTCTCAACTAACTCATCTCTAGAAAGCCCTTGCACATGATTCGTCTCATTCTTGGCTAACCCCTCATTCCCTCGGTCCCGCCGGTCTATCGTTTTATCCGACCGGTGGGGTGCAAGCTTCCTCATGTCTATCAAGTTGAGCAAGCAATGTCCTTCTTGTACCACAACACGAAAGTCCCCACGACTTCACCCATTTTTTCTATTTCCATTTCGAATTGGTAGCGTGAATCGGTCCATCCGGAACATTCACAATTGAAACGACAACCATACCCTCCGGGACAAAGCGAATTGTGATGGCGCGAAATTGTGGACTCTTCCTTACGCCACCTTTTTCCCCGCCAGATCAAATGAATTACATCAGCCATCCCTGCAAACAAGAGGTCGTGGAATATGGCCGCCGCGATCCCGGTAAGCGAAAGCACCGTGATCATAAACCACTACAAAAATAGGAACCGAAAATAAAAAATGCTCGGGACTATCGCCACCGCGATCTTATCGAAAGCATGGGTAAGAACGCCGGTCGCGCTTTTTTGCAAGCATTCACACTAGCTATTTCGATAAGAACTCGTGCAAATCACATTTCGAGGCTAGCAAGTGGTTTCAACTCAAAGTTATCGATATTTGGGAGTTCATTGGTCAATAGCAAGTGTAGGCGGTTGAAGGTATCGCACCGCGATCTCGTGGAGCACCAAAGTTAAACGACCGACTTCCGAATAAAGCATTACTCATACCTCACGTAACGGTGGCGTGGCCAACGTCAACTTGTAGCGGGGACCCGCCAAGAACCGGGATGTCATAAAAGCGTTGTTTAGTTTCATCCACATGGAGAAAGAAAGCATATACCGAAACACGTTTACATTGTATAATAAAACACACCGAGTGCACAGTTTTGCTTAGAACATCTATTTTTACATAGTTGCAACAAAGTATCAGGAGGTATCTTATCAATCCATGCAATACATAGTGATGTTAGTGCAGAGACTCGGAGGTTGTAGTTATAATTGAAATTCAGTGCAACATAGACGCCGAAGTTCACTTCAGTGAGGGATATGCATCAGAATAGGCCTTTTACCTCGCCCGAAACCCTGAATTCGATGCAGTGCGCAGAATTCTGAATGTGTAGTGGCGGATTGCAAGCGGATTATCAGCGCCCTCGTCAGCGCCTTCAATGGATGCGGAATTCTGCAGACAAATCCTTGCCCGAACTTGGCCCGGCTTTTAGGCGCAGACTCCGGCGCCTCGAAGATCTTGAGAACAATGAAATTTGAATTGGCTTTTCCCGCTTTCTCGAATTGGTTTGTTCTCGAATTCAAATTCTACAGTCCCTTCGTCCGTCCGTAAACCGGATTTTTTTGGGGCATTTATGGCTGCATAATGTGTCAGGTCCGAAATTACGGCCCGAATTTGAACGCGGACGTCCAAGTGGATAAGGACCTTTCGTACGGATTCCTTCCCTTTTCGGACGGGTATATTCGCACGACCGCATTTATGTCGGGGAATAAATCGACGCCCGACGGTAATTATTATCACGGCCAGACGACGCCATTATGGCCGGCACGTTTTTTCACGTGCCATTATGAGGGGCGGGCAATTAATTTCCGCGGCCGCGTTCTATAAATTGAAACTTCAAACCTTTAAAAACAAATTTCGACTCCAGCGATTTCGTTTCAGCCTTAGCCTTAAGCCCTCCGGCGCCTTCTCGAGCCACTCCAAAAAGACTCGTATTTCGAACTCAGCCAGCGCCCGCGATCCCATGGCACCTAAGGACTCCCTCAGAGAAGGTAATTTCTAACATTTCAGCTCAGCAAGATCGCGGCCGCGGTCTTGCTTGATAGGTTTTGTAATTTCTAGATAGCGGTCTTCATAAGTGTAGCTGCTCAACAAGATCGCGGCCGCGGTCTGGCTGAGCATAGATTTTCTTTCTTTATATGTTTCATGAGTACTAGTGTAGTAGGTCATTAGGTTCGCGACCGCGATGTTTTCTTGCCGTGCTTAAGTGCTACACAACGTCGCGGCCGCGATATTGTGGTGTTCTATTTTAGCTGCTCGGCAGGATCGCGGTCGCGTTTCTCTACAGTAGTTTATACCTTTTCCTTGCACCACATTATGCAGCCTACCAGGCACTCACCACAGGCTTTTGTTTACAGCACTTGCTCTCTTCCGAGGACCAGATGTCGAGCCCGTCCGTATTATAACCCCTTCCAATGAAAGGAAATGGTGTATTGAGATTGCACAGGCTATACCGCACATTAAGGGTGATTGCAGAAAGGACCTGTGCCTGTTTCTGCGGACTGGAAAAAAAGCTGAGGACGTTGAACAAGTTGGCATAGTGGTGGCAATGTGGGAAGGCACGAAGAACAATGTGCAGGATGCTATCATATGCAGCATTGAGGACACACAAGCATTGCAGTTTCTGGAGTACATTTTGAAATGGCGCAATTATGACCCGTCTATGATGACAGCCAGCAAAATGAACAAGCCAGCCACAGGGAAAAACGTCCCCACGTCAGCTAAGGGTTGTGGCTGGTTGTTGCCATCCTATGAATCTCTCTCTTTGTCAGGTATAAAGGGAAACAGAGACATATTGCTCGGGTTCTCGGCATGCAAAAATGGTTTGTCTACAGACAAGAAGCCTCCGAGTTGTGCCTTGAAAGCAGTTCGGGACGAGAAGATGCCCTCCGTTATGGACACCAATTGGCTAAGAGCCGTGGCCAAGAAAAAGAGTGTGAAGCCTATTGCTACTTTGGGAGAGACATCAGCACCAAAAGAAATTGCTCAAGAACCACAATCGACGATAAACCCCTCCGGTATTGTGAACCCTACTCTTCCTATTGCTATGAAGGCCCCAGATAGCAGTACATCTGGTGGATTTATTCCAAAAAAACTCCCTCCTTTCAGAATTAGCCTTAAGAATCTGACACCTAATGAAGATAGCCCGCAGCCCAGCAGTTCTCAAACCCCCCCCCTCAGTTACGAATGCCTCCTCTAGACTAGCATTGACATGGCCCCACGCACCTGCCATTCCAGTCGAGTTGAAGTTCAATCCCGAAGAGGAACGCAAGATGGCAGAGCAAACCACTCAGAAGCTTGAACAGTTCAAAAGGTTCTACCCCTTAGGGGTTAATTGGTTTACAAAGATTTCTATTTTTGATTGTGAACCTGCACCAGCAAACTTGACACACAGAATGCGGTCAAATGACCATGTTCAAACTCTGGTTAAAAGCTTCAAGACATACCCGACAGAGGTCCTCACCCCTGCTGACGTCGTTCCGTTTGACCCTATTACCAAGTAACTAATTCTTTATCTTTTGGACACTCGTTATGTAGATTTGACCTGACGGTTGTCTATCTTTCAGGAGGAGGGTGACATGGAGCAGTCCAGAAGATTTGCAGGGCAAGAAATTTTATATTATTTCTGGCAACCACAGTATTTGCGCTGCACAACTCCTTTGTTCGGTCATCGGCGAGTTCGAGCAGCAACGAGAATTTGCCAAAGTATATCTTAGAAGAAGATCGAGGGTGCTCAACGGAAATCTTACAGACAAGGAATATATAGAGTTGAGTATTCAATGCAATGAAGTAATTGCAAACACCGTGTACAGAGAGCCACTGATTGAAAAACTGCAACAACTTCGTCATCAGCACAAGGCTTATGGTTGCCCTCCACAAGGACCTATAGGGACAGCTAAAACTTCAGCTTGGAAGGTATTTATTTGTTTTCTACTCGCCAAGTTCGCGGCCGCGATCTTGATGACCTTGAAATTGCTTCTGCAGGATTTCCATGAAATTGCAACGACCACCTTGAAAGTGCAGGAGCTTAAGGATGAAAAACAATTCATTTTTATGGATGAGAAGGTTTTCAAGAAGTTAATGGAAGTTGCCGGTACGTGGGTGAGTCGTAAACTAAGTGACGACCATGGTGACTGTCCAGACAAACCATCGAAAGACTTCTTTAACAAGACCTGGCTCCGGTTGCTACGAGGTATGTCGAATCTGAGAGGTGTCCACTGGTACTTTCGATGAGATTATAGAAGGCAAGACCTATTTAAAGGTGCAGCCAGGTTATAGCGGGAGATTTGATTGCAAACAACGGGCAACTGACATCAGAACCCTCACTTTTATGAGGCGAGAAATTTTATCTTATGCCACTAATTTCTTTGCAAAAGGATTTCTATAGCTGGGACGAATTGCTTGGGCTTTTCCCGATATGAGTGAACAGAGAATCTTGGATATATCGGAATCGATGTCTGTAATAACGTAAAGGCTAACTATAACAAGGATCATACACTTGGTAACCCACCAGTAGCCTTTACGGAGCCAATCGGGAATATTCTAAAGCCAGGAGGAGGCTAGAAAAAAAAGGAAAAGAGAAATATTGTCATAGCGTTGACAAAGGATGGCATCCCTACTTCCTCCCAAGTGTCGTCGAGAATGCGACATCGATATTTATTGACATCCAGGGATAAACAAGGTATGGGATTGCAAGAAATACACGGATCTATTTACAAGGATAGCTACCATGATGAATGCCAAAGTTTATCACTTGGTCATTATCATGCTTTCGATGAATTTGCCCAATTGCTTGTACAAATCGGCAAACTCGGCGGTGGCTACCTATCTTTAGGTTCCTATGAAGAAATGGGATGGGAGAGCAAGCGAAGGGTGAAAGAACATCAGTACTTTATTAGTCATATGTGCATTAACAGGGGTGATGTTAGGTGTAACACCGGTGCAACCGTGAGTTGGAGCTTCACCTATCTCCACACCGGCAAGGCTCCTAAGTCAACACCATTGCCTCCAATGTCGCTAACGGGTAATGAGGATGCCGACGAGAAGATAAAAAGAAATATCGGACTCTTTTTTACGGGCAAACCAAGATTCAAATGGGCGGCAATGGAAGGAGATCTTGTATTGAAATGCCAGCTGAAAACCTCCTATGCCTACCATATTGTTGAGCGGTGGTGCCGGTCGATGGTTGTGTTTCGGATTTCTTTTTTTTGGTGGGGACGGCTTCTCGTGTTGCTCTTATGCAAGGCAAAAAGAGCGTGGCTTTCGAAAGTTCGGGTAAAGTGTGCTTGGATTTCACGAGGGCGTTCTTTGAAAGCGCTTGATAAAATGGCCAATCCAAGTGCCGATGGGTTTGAGGAAGAGCGAAAAGCAGAGAATGTTGAGCCCGATCCAGCTCAACCCGACATCGATATCACCCAAAAACAGATCTATCAAAGTTGGATTCCATTTTGGAAAACCTCGATGCTAAGTCCTACGAAGAGAGAATGCAAGAAACAAAGCTTTGCTTGAAGAGGCGGAAAAAGGTATAGAAGCCACGGAGCCCACTTTTCAAAAAATTGAGTGCACTTAATGAGAAGCTTGATGGGTACATGCCTTTCTTGAAGGCGAACATAAGTTTGAATACGTGGGCGTAGAACACATGGAAACAGACCAAGAGCACATGGAAGCAGACCAACAGCACATGGATATTGACCAAGATGAGGTTCTTGGGTCACAGGAGCATCAGGTACACAGCAAGAAGCAGAAGCTCTCTCATCCACAGCAGAATGCTACGACGGAACTACTTGCAAAAGGAACTTATAGGCGGGAGCAAAGGCAACGGACAAGTGAAGAATGGGAGCCCGATTCACATCTGCGGCGGCCGCGATCGCAAAGGCCATGGGTGTTGTAGTTCGGAGATCACGTGTTATTCGAGAGATGGACACAACACAAGCTATGGAATTGGGTAGAGAGCATGTCAATCGCATGGCCAATGAAATGGGTGTGATACGATCAAGTGCTCGAAACACAATCGAATAATTATCTCCTCCAATCAGTAATTATGTTGTATATTACTTCCTTCAATGGAAATTTTTGTTTCGGGAACTTTGGTTTTGTCTTTACCCATATCTTTTACCATATGTTTAATGCTAAAAATAATCGCGACCGCGATCCTCTGTAGCAATTATATGGCTTTAAATACTGAATTTTGTGTGATATCCTTGCTCCTCGGTACCTTCTTTTAACACAATGCTCTCATATGGTTTTAATAAAAGGCACATTATTTTGTCTCCTTTCAGCTGCGAAACATCGCGGTCGCGCTTCTTGCGAGAAGTTTTAACACTCCCTCCTACTACGTTATACTCGCGGTGAACCTTTGCATTAGCAGTAAAAACTATATTTCCGAATAAGACTGAAGCATTTGCAGAATTTGTGCAAAAAAACGCCAACTTTTACTCAATTGGTAGTAGTTTTTGCACTATATGGCTACCCGCTAACCTATTTCATGCTAAACGAGAATTCTAAATTTCTCTAATTAATGAATTCATGCTTTTTTGGAAGTTATAGCTATGGCAAAAGCATGATGGACATGACCCAAATAATGTTAAAAGATAAAGGTCGCATTCTGCAGAAAGATTTACGTAAATTGAACAGTTAACAAAGTTTGATCTGTCAGAATGACACAAAGAACTGGGTACATAAAGCAGAACAATAATTTTAGATTGAATGTAAGCTTTGAATGTTCAGTAAGGAATTCTCATAACTACACATGATAACTATGCATGATCTATAAACCGGAAAATATATTAGCAGAGAGACTTCTCCGATTTAAAGGCATTTTATGCTTATGCAAGGCAAACCTTAATCTTTTCTTTCCATCCCTGCTCCACAAATACAAATGTTTGTCTATTTTGCTTCTAAATCCACTTGTTGATCTGCAGATCCGATAAAGAAAGACCTACTATATCATTATATGCCCCTTATATATGCAGAATGGGCAGGGTTGGAAATAAGGCACTCACCAGCCTATTGTCTAGAAGCAAAGGAATGTAAGCTTGCATGGTTGGGCGCATGATCTTGATGGATGACACCTACTGTGCCATATTGCATGAATGACCCTTATATATGCAGTTTTTTTTTTGTCTAACCACATAATGATGATAGCATATACAGAGCATGGCTATGGAAACAAGACTCTTCAACTTTACTATGAGTGCATTTAGACAGATAAACACACCGAATGCTTTTGGAGAATGAACACATGTGAGCTAAGGTTGTCTAACCATATAATGAAAGGAAGGATTGCTCTGTACTTAGTTGGATCTCGACTTTCGACTTGGATAAAACCGTTTCATGCGGGTGACCCAAAAATTGTGTTAACAGTCTCGTTTCAAACTTAGTCAAATGTTACCCAGAAGCATACTTGCATATAGTGCAATGATTTTTCTAAGCTTAAGCAGTGAATTGCTTTTATGGACTTAGTGTCATTCAACTGTGAATTGAAAGCAGTGAATTGCATTTAATGACTTAGTATCATTCAACTGTGCTTTTCTTGCAATTCTAGCCTATTCACGTTGTACCTGCACCTCACCAAAATCTGAGCTGCTCCACCTCAGCAAACCCGAGGTGGTATACTATAGGTTGTTAGATTTTCAGTTTTAAAAATCGAAGGTAGTCTAATGACCAAAGCCTGTCTATCCATATCTCTAGTTTTTAAAACTTGCAGGCCACAAATGTCGTGTATTTGGCTTTATGTGGCCGTGTGCATAAAGACGACCATAAGATCCTGGAATCTTTAAATGTTGGAGTATACGATAGAATAGAGTCCATTTGAATTAATTAAAAATTCAAAAACGTCTTTTTCTTTTCTGCGAGAGAGTAGGTTTCCTAACTCAAATTCAGGACGACCTGAGGGCTTTTTTTTGGGAAACTCTCGTCAGGCCGGATTTGCATTCTTGCAACGTGTTGTTGGGAGGCCTGTGGGGGTTTCTATTGTAAGTTCTAGTTCCAGTGATTTCGTGACTTATTTTTAAGAGCTTGGTCAGGAAGGAACAATCCGCTAGTTCTTGCCCTCCTGCTCTCGCTTTTCTTGTTGTGTTGCCATTAAAAATTGTTGCAACCATCTGAGGCAGAATTGGATTCAGAAATGCAAGCGAACCCTTCGTGGGTCGAGTTGCAAAGATTGGATTTATTCTGAGATAAATAGAAACTGATTGATCTTTGTTTCGACTTGTTGTTTCCTCTGGGGCTTCTTTGTTCTGTAGGGCTCTCTGTTTTGTTCAGTAGGCCTCTTTGCGTGGAGGCGTCATTTCTGGCATGGGGTTTCTTGCTCACTCATTTGGAAACTGGCATTCTGCTGTGTGAGACAGTGTTGTTGCTATTTTTCATCACTTGCAAATTCGTTTAGGATGCGGTTGCTACCGGATGACATGAAGTAATCATAAAACCGACACCCATTCTCTGCTCTCGCTTCTCAATCCTTTGCATCCTTTCCTGGCCATAGCTGTAAGCTTTCTATTCCGATAAGCTTTCCATTCCCGCAGAGCTGCACTTGTAGTGAATCTTCTTGCTAATCATGCACAGGGCGTTCTACCCTGATTGCCACGTGTACGGCCCTGACTTTTTGTTGGGACTCAATGGCTATGGTGAGAATATGCTAAATCAAGGGCACGGGATTTTACACCTCACACCCCCGTATAGCACCACGCTCCCCATATGCCACATAGACGTACAGAAATACGTCTGCGACTGCCAAATACGGTGTGAGGAACCATTGTTTTCGCAAACAGAAATCTGTTACAAGCAAATCCAAAGCCCAGTCTAAAATAAATCCCGAATCCCAATCCACAGACGCAGATCATATAAGAGGCCTCTCTGCTCGGTCGGCAAAACATCTCCCCTTCCTCATTCCATGCTTCCTAAAATACAACTGTTGATGACAAAAAGCGACAACCAAAACCGGCCTCCTTGGATCATCCTGAACCCTCACAATCTCAGAATGGTTTCTAGTTCCGTGACAGACATCACCATAAGTAGGGTTATGCTTGAGCCTCTAAGCATATCCAACTTCTGCTTTAACAACACCAGGAATACGTTGAAAAGCCAATTCCACACCCCAAAAACAACCAGCACCAAACCGAGCAAACTGCAGCGCAGGGCCAACAATATCACCATCGGGACCTTGGGCAATACTAGAACCAAATTCTTCAGCCTCCGTTGCACCTGCTGAAGGCACCAAATTTCCTGCAAACCCTATTCCTGTTGAAGGTCCACTTGCCCTACGAAAACAGAAGCAAGAAGAAAGAAGAAGCCGATTTGCGCAGAGGCAGGGCGATTTGGGCAGAGGCAGGCCGTCCGAGCGCCTATCGGGCTGTTCTTTGCCTTCATCCGGCTGTTCTTAGCAGGCCACGTGAAGCCAAAACCTGCTGTTCTCGACCAGGAAGAGCAACCACAAAAAACAGGAGCGCCTCAGACCATGGGAAAAAAATTTGGAATCCCCCTTTTTCCGCCAGACCTACGCCCAAATCTTAGGAAAGAGAAATTTTGGCGACGTATTGGCTTTGCTAGATGGCCCTTGTTTTTTTTACTGTGTTAAAATAGCGAGCAGGCGAGTGGGAGGACCGATTAGAAAACCATAACATAGAGAATAGAGTCCATTTAAATTAATTAAAGGGACCCTTAATTAAAAATTCAAAAACGTCTTTTTTTTCGGCGTTAGAAATTGGGCTTTATGTTTTTTTTGGCATCTGTTTCTTCCCGCCTATTTTGAGGTCTCCGTACTATTCTGTCTTACCTGTGTTTCGGAGGCCATTTTCTCTGCGCCTGTGCCATAGGAAATTGTTTTGGATGCTCCGCTTGGAGATTTTAGGGCTTCAAGGAAACCATTTGCTTTTGAAAGACGCTTTGGAGGTACGACAAGAGCTTTGCGGCATGGATTTCCTTTACAGTTTTGCGTTCCTATTTACAGGTTTTGTATGAATGTAGTTTTCTTGCTTTCTGTCTATGTCAGCTGCAGAGCAAGATCAGCAAGGCAATGTCATCTATGGGGATCATCTTAGGTCTCTGACTAGGCGAAGAAAAAGCAACATGTGCTTGAAGTAGAAGGCCGCAGTTAGGGCAATGGATGGCAGGCTTTTTAGCAAGCCATTGCCTTTTTGGGCATCTTCAACAAAGTCATATCTACATCTGAGACATTTCGCCGCTATGTAAACAGTGGTAGAAGCAGATTTAGTAGGTTGGACTACTCAGAGAATGCAGCATTCTGACAGGTCCCATCTCATGTGGGATGTAGTCTATGTATGGGAGGAACATAACAGGACAGTTATCGATTTCCCTCACACATGATGGGCTTTACAATGGCTTCATCATTACCTTCGGAGAAGAATCCTTCAAGCAGGTTAGTATTTTCTTTCTTGAACTTCATAGCTCAGTACATTGCTGCATGTTTTATGCTATTTTGTTCATTTGGCTTCACTGGAGCAGTATTATTTGCTCATGGCTATATTGTTGTTGTGCTTATTTATTGTTGCTTGTAGGATGTAAAACAGATGCCAAAGTTCTGTACAGTGGATATGATGTCTCTTTTATGTTGGTTTGATGCAATGTATTCTTCCTGGCAATGTTGAAATGTTGCTTGCCATTTTGAGGTGTACAGGACTTGATCGTTTGTGGAGTCTTATTTTTCATGTACTTGTTTTTTCTTATATGGATAGATTTTTCTATTGTCCTTGGTGTGTTGGCACAAGCAAGATCATCCTCATCCAAAGTTTTTGTTAGTAAATTCAGAATTTGAGCCTGCCTTGTCATTATGTCTGGAGATGATATTCAAAGATACATTGCATGGCCCTTCCCACATGTTTTCGAATAGCAATCCTGGAGGAGGTCCTTCCAATGATGTAGCTTCGTCCAATTTTTCTTCTTAACCGAAGACATATCAAGTTCATTAGGATGCCACTCTTGAGCGCATGCCTAAATCAACGCATAAAACTGCGCGCATGGCGGCGCTTGATATGTATAAAGTCAGGGATAGCAACGGGCACTTACTGGCATTCTGCAAAGATTTCAATGGTGAACAAAAGAATGCTTGTCCAAAAATGTCCAAGCTGAATGGACAAGGACTTCCAAGCATTTTGCAATACTATGTTTGAAGCTAAAGGTAGCACAAATATCCAAAGAGGGATGGAAGACACATCAAGATTTGGACATTTTATAATTCAATGTCTTCAATGTTCTCAAAAGAATTATAGATCTCCAAAAAATTACTGTAATGAGTACATCTATCTATCTATATCTATATCTATATCTATCTATATCTATATCTATATCTATATCTATATCTATCTATCTATATCTATATCTATATCTATATCTATATCTATATCTATATCTATATCTATATCTATATCTATATCTATATATCTATATCTATATCTATATCTATATCTATATCTATATCTATATCTATATCTATATCTATATCTATATCTATATCTATATCTATATAAAGGCGTTTTGTGATAGTCTGTGCGCAATCTCATACGTTAATTTTTGTTAGGTTATTCTGAATCATTGATTATCTCCACGTTAGAGAAACCGTTTTTTTTTTTCCATCAAACGGTGCGAAGCTGATAACGATGTCTCCTCGGGCAACGATGATGGGGAGGTTTTGAATAAGAAAGAGGCTTGGAATCTCAAGATTGCATGCAGAGCTTTTTTTCCTGGTCGTGAGAGCTCCGCAGTGGGCTTAGTATGAACGAAGGAGTTTATGATATCTATATTTCTTCCGCTTTTTACCATTACGCACTATTTTTTTCCAGATTGAGCAGGGATTTGGGCTGATTTTTAGGCTTTTTATTTTGTGGCTGCAGAACAGAACAAGGCACAGAAATGGAGACGTATTAAAACCCAGGTCGAGTAATGGCGAACCGGCAAGGAAAAGGGGCTTGAATCGAAGAATATTACTCAAAAGTAAGTCTATAAACAAAACCCTTTTCAAAAATGCAGGGGTAAAAGCGCATAGAATTCAATTCAGCAGTATATTGCATGAAAAACACATTTTTGAAATCGAACACATTTGCAAGCTTTACGTTGATCGTGGTTCCCAGCATTTCCGGCTCTTTCCAAAAGTTGTATGTCGTGTATCATCAGTGGCACAGCGTTGTTCATTGCATTGTTCTCAGCAACAAAATGGAGATTCAATTCTTGCTCTAGGTTATTATATACTTTGACACTATGGGATTCAGTATGTATTTCACTGCTGAGTAAAATGTATTGCCTTACTCAGGCCAAGCTCTTATAGTCTTTAAAGAACGTCATACTGGAGACAAGATCTTGAACATTTTTCAGCAACGTTGCCTTGTATTATCCGATGATGGCAGGTGATATTTTCATCCAAAATTTATTGCATTTGTTTGGATCAGTATTTATGTGCTCAAATAGCTAGGTTACAGCACAATATGACATGTATATTTGCTCCAAAACTGCTAACAGAGCCTTCATAGATAGGATAAGATAGTCTTTTCTTTGTTGATGATAATGCACCTTTATCTGGAGTACCAGGCCTCTGTCTAGGAGTGCTATGGGAGCGTACCTTAGCTTTTGCAGATTGGGTTGGTGCCATGTAGCTAGGCAATATGTGGGCACTGGCAGAGCTTTCATCATCTCTGAAAGAGCTTACATTAGACAGATTTCCATAACGTAAGGCAGCCAAGGGCATGCTAGGAGTACTCAGAGCACTTGATGCCACACTCATTTGGCCATCTATGGGCCTGCTAATAGCACGAGGACTTGCAGACTTGACAAGAACATGTGTTGGCTTTCCAGGAGTTTTGGGTGATTGGCTTGTTATCTGTGCTGAACCTGGAGTGCCGTTATGGCTGTAGCAATTTGCTGCTAAGCTCTTGCTGCTTGTGCGTAATCTGGCCAAAATGGTTTCGACGTTCTTAGCTGCATCCTCTTTCTTTTTAACTGGAGTTTTGACTTCATTGGTACTACTGTCTAACCTGTTTTCCCAAGGCCTTGCAGCCATCCACCTCTCTCTAGCCAGATTAGTTAGAAATAATCTTGTGTTTGTTGTTTCAGTGATGAATAACAAAGAAGTTGTGGATCTGGTGAAGAAGATCTGTGACCCCATGGCTGCAGCCAAGCGGTTGACTGACGGCCCTTACATGGAAAAGCATGGATGATATTTCTTGTATTGTCATTCAATTCTCCTAAACCTTTCAACTGTAGGCATTTGGAATGCAAGCTATGTTGCTGCCTCCTGGTGTTTTGATTTCATTGTGTCATGTGGGTGCTTTTGGATTGGAAGAGAAAAAAAGGCATTTCCCAGCTCACTCATATGTGCATATCCTTGATACCAGTATATTTCACTGTGTAGCATTGCAATGGAGGGTAAATTTATGTAGCAGATTGCTTTTGCAGGTTTTAGATCTAGCACATAAGAAAAAAGGGTATGAACTACATTTTGCATTTACAGATCTGTTTGTGTATCTTAAATTTTCAGGTATGGCCTATTCCAAGAATGGAGAAAGACTTAAAGGAACTCAAAAATTCGAGCTTTCAACGCTTGGGCTTCTTTGGTTTTTTTGTTGTTTGGCTTTGGACAAAGTTGAAGCTCTGTTATTGATGACTATTATTGTCTTTTCAATAAGGATAGTTCAACATTTCTATATTGTTTATTGTTTTGTCCCTTTTGGTGTATGGAAAGAAGAATTAGTTTATTTACACTTGCCCTTTTGTTAGAGGCCATATATTTGCTTGCCACTTTTGTGTTGTGATAATGACTCCGACCTTGTGCCTTAACCTTAAAGCAATAAAAAGAATCCATCTATGTTCGCTCTGCTGTTAGATTCATACACTTGAGCTTGACATATCCATTTCTTGTCACCATCCAAATTCTTGCACATTTTGATCCTGTCTCCATTTATCTTTTAATTTATAACTTGGGGCATTGTATTGTCTTTGCAATCGACAGATCGCATTTCCAAAGGTGACGCATGATTCTTCAATGGCTACTTGGTTAGAAGGTAGTGAACCTATCCCCAAATGATGTGCTCTCTGTGTCAAATCTATATAGTAAATGATGTAGAATTAAGTTCAAAGTTTGAGGTGCCATCCCCAATACTGCAAAGTGCACCATATAGGGTTAAATCAAGTACACGGTTATAAGACATCACTCATGATCTAACAAGCTACAAATGAAAGTTTTAACACAAAATGAAATAAACGGTCCAAATGAAAGTTTTAACACAAAATGGAATAAACGGTCCAAATGTGCACAGACTATCGTCGTATTTCTCTACTTACATGACACTTTCACAAAAAGACATAGACAAAATTTATTTTCCCATTTACAAAAAATTACTAAAGACCGATATCGCCGGTCTCTGTCATTATGTGCAACTCAAAATAATTCAAGAAGATAATGATTGCCCTCATATAATCAACCTGGAGCCACTTTTAATACAAATTCAATATTTTTATGCCCGACAAAAAGCCCAGCAACGCTGGGCACTTTTTCTAGTATTTATATAACATAAATATAAGCATCTTTATTTTATCTGTCATTTGTGAATTTGAACAAGGTTTTTTCAAAAAACATCCCAACGGTAGTAAAACATGAGCATTTATCACTGTAATTTGTCATTAGTTTTGAACATAGTTTGACTTACAAACCAGATAGTGGTTTAGTTTGTTAGGATGGTTTATAAAATAAACAAGCTTTGGTTTTATCAACAATCTATTGTAAGTTCCATGCAGAATATTAGATAGTCATACACCTAAGCTGCTTATATGTATATCTTGTAAACGAACTTCTTATTAAACTAATATTAAATATATACCATAGAACACCAATGTTTTGCTTCCAATGCAAGGCGTCTTAAAGGTGCAAAGCTATAATCTTTTTGATGGAAAACATGTTAATTATTTTTTGTAATAGACTTGAATCCTTTAATCCATAAAGCAACAATGGTCCATATGACACTACGTTGATGATTTCATAGGGCAACCACCATGAGTTGTAGAAATTCTTAAAGCTAAATCCCACTAGTGGTTTACAAATAGAACATGTCTTAGTTTTCTTACTAAGTTATTATCAACCGTCAATTTGTAACATAATGGGCTTACCTCAAACACAAAATACTTTGAAGATGCAAAGCCATTACCATTTTGAGAGATAAACTGTTACTTATTTTAGTGAAGAAACTTGAAGCATTTATTCTATGCAACATCAATGGCTCATGCGGCAAGATATCCATAAGTTGATTGGAATACCACTATAAGTTGCCACATTCTAGCAAGGAATAGAATAGAATAGATTTTTTAACACTAGTGGTTTACGACCTATACTATTACTTAGACCACATGTCACATATAAATAAACCAATCAAGTTCACCATCACAAAATACCATAGTGGTAAACTATACAAACAAACCATGCTAATAAAATATAGGTGCTTTCTAGGTAGATATACCATATTGAAAAACCTTAAATAAGAACCTCGTTGTTTAACTGCATCTAGTTATTCAACATATTAACCCACAAAGTAATATTAGTTTATCTTAATAGTATAACACAAAAAACAACACAAAAAACTAATAACATTATTATTTTGGGGGCCTTGTGAAAGATCCAACGCGTTCATTCGGGCAGTCACCCACTCCTGGCAACTGTGCGGCATTGTGCACTCGTTAATGTTGATGTTCTCCATCATTGCAAACTGATGTCTCAGCCTCGACCACTGCTCGCTTTATATAGCCCAACCGCTTGAAGCTCTACTGACGTGGACCAATCACACAATTGCTAACGTGGTTGCAATGCAAGGCCGTTTCTAATTCCAGAATCTTTTCTCCCGCCGCATATCTAGCCATGGTACCTTCTGACACTTCTTTTTTATGATATCCCACTTCGAGTTGCTAGCATTAAATATTCCTTCTTTCTACGCCCGTCTGTCATCATTATTTGTACCCTCCGCCAGTTGTCACATCCTACCATTCATTTTTTCATCTCCACCGTTCATCTTTTCTTCCTTCACTATTCAGGGACTTAGCCAAAATTTTGCCTCTCAATCGTCTTCTTTCGATCTGTTGCCATTTGGCACTATCAACGGTTCCCCTTCAACTCTCATCATACCCCTTCGCCACAGTCGTGTGCCCTAAAACCTTTTCGTCTCACTTCGTTTTCGTCTTCTGCTCTCCGCCCTCCGGCTTCTTTCAATCCGTTCTCCAGTTTCTTTCCCTTTGCTTCTTGCCATGGCCGCTTCACCAAAATTCCCCACTCTTCAAGTTACCGCTCCCAGGGATCCGGCTCTCTTTGAGTCTCTCCACTCCTACCTTTCGTGATACCCTGGACGGTCCCAGTCGTGAAGTTGCTAAACGCACAGGGCTGTATGAATTCTCCAGGCAAGACCTCCCTGCACCGAATCCGCAACAACTCAGGCAATTTGTTGCTCACATGGTCAACACCACGGCTGGTTACGCCACAAGAGTCGATCAGACAGATATTCTGCTCACTCCGGTTCTTCTTTCTCAGGTATTCCAATTACCTATTCGCAAGCCTTCTTTATCTTGGGCTGCTTTACAGGAACAGGATGTGTTACGAACCAAAATTTTAGTACCAAAAATTTCGATTTGTATTCACATCAAACCATCAGAGTACACAGAACAAGTACTGCCTCCCACGAGGCTATATACATGAAAGCCACGTATACAGATAACAAGATGACAACACAAGATAACTAAATGCACACGTACGCTCTGCCAGCTATCAAACAGCCTGCACAAGCTTCCACGTGTTAGCAACATGCATAACAGTTACCCAATAGTGTCAATATGAAGCAACGACTCACGAATGCTCCTGCTACTTTTTCCAGAATGATGAATGAGGTTTTTGCAGGATGTCTTGATACTTTTGTTGAAGTATTTTTAAATGATATCCTGGTGTATAGCAAAACCTTGGATGAGCATTTGAATCATTTGCGTTCTGTGTTAACTCTGCTCAGACAGCATAAGTTGTATGCAAAGGTGTCAAAATGTGAATTTTTGAAAGCACAGGTGGAATATTTGGGCCACATAGTATCTGCTGAAGGTGTAGCTGTCGATCCCAAGAAGACGGAGGCAATTCAGTCTTGGCCAGTGCCAAAGAATATATCTGAGTTGCGTAGTTTCTTGGGATTGGCCAGTTATTATCGCAGATTTGTCTGGAAGTTTGCCAAGATTGCAGCTGCTTTGACTATGTTGTTGAAAACTAATGTCCAGTGGCAATGGACGGTGAAGCAGCAGCAGGCAATGGATATGCTGAAGAGGTTGCTGACCTCAGCGCCTATTCTGTTGATTCCAGACATGAGCAAACCTTATGAGGTTTACAAGGATACATGTGGTTATGCCATTGGTGCTGTTCTCATGTAGGATGGAAGAGTAGTGGCGTATGAAAGTCGCCAACTCAATGCTGCTGAGAAGAATTATTCCACCTATGAGCAGGAGTTACTGGCAATGGTTCATGCGCTCAAAGTCTGGAAACATTATCTCCGCAATAAGTGTGAGTTTGTGGTCTATACCGATCATAAACCCTTGAAATCCCTACAAAGCCAGGCCGAGGTAAGTCCAAGGCAAGCAAGGTGGTTGGACTTTCTTTCTCAATTTCATTTTCATGTTGAACATCTTCCCGGGAAAAAGAATCCTGTTGCTGATGCTCTTTCTAGGGTTCGGGAAGTAAATGTAATGGTTCAATGTGAAATTGCTTTGGTGTCACAGATTAAGCAAGCATATGACTTGGATGCCTATATTTTGAATATGCAGCATCTATCCAAGTTACCTGATGCTTGGGATATCCAGAATGGACTCTGGTATCATAAGGGACGTATTTATGTTCCTGCTGTTGACACTTTGAGAAAGCAATTATTGAGCGAATTTCATGATGCACCTTATGCTGGGCATGGAGGTGAGTGGAAAACATATGAACCGCTCAAGAGAATGTTTTACTGGCCTAGCTTGAAAGAGAATGTGCAGGAATATGTGAAAGTCTGTGAGACTTGTCAGCAGGTTAAAGCGAGTCGAGGCAAGACTCCAGGGCTTTTGCAACCTCTGCCTGTGCCAGAGGAGAGGTGGAGTGAAATCTCTATGGATTTCATTGTAAAGTTGCCTCGTACTGTGCATCACTATACTCAGATACTTGTCATTGTGGATAGGTTGACGAAGTATGCACGCTTTATACCTCTGACAAAGAATGCTGATGGCTTGGCGGTGGCCAAGGCTTATATGCAGCATGTATTTCCTATTTTTGGATTATCCAAAGCTATTGTAAGCGATCGAGATGTGAAATTCACTGGGAATTTCTGGCGTGAATTGTTCTCTGCATTGAAATGCACTCTTCAGTTCTCTAGTGGAGATCATCTGGAAATGGATGGGCAAACTGAAAGAGTGAATCAGATTCTGGAGGATATGCTGAGGTCTTATGTGGCCACTCGGCAATCCAGATGGGAGGACTATTTGCCAATTGTAGAGTTTGCTTACAATAATGGGTTCCAACAGAGCATCAAAACTAGCCCTGTTTGTGGCTATGTTTGGGAGAAATCCCAGAGGACCTGTATCGCTTGGTTTTGAAGGGCTGAAAACTGATGCTGCTATAAATATGCTTGAAGGCATGGATGTGACACTTGGGTTGTGTCAATTACACATGAGACAGGCCCAGGATCGGGCAAGGGCACGTGCCAATTTGTCAAGAGCCCCGATCGAGCTGCATGAGGGTCAGATGGTGTACCTTCGTGTGGTCTTCCCTGCAAATCTGAAAAGAAAAGCAATATTGCCATTGCTTGCAGGAAAGAAACCAAAGCTCTCCCCAAGATACAGTGGTCCTTATAATATTTTGAAGAAATATAGTGATGTTGCCTTCAAGTTGCAACTTCCACCGAATGTGGACATTCATCCAGTTTTCCATGTGAGCCAGTTGCGACCAGCTCTGGGGAAAGCTGCGAATGTTGTGCCTTCTCAGGAACACATGGTGGAGTTGGATAGAATTCCTACCCCCGAAAGAATATTGAATTCCCGGATAGTGCGGATCCGCCAAAGAGACCAGATGGAATTTCTGGTGAAGTGGAAACATAGACCTGTCTCAGAGGCGACGTGGGAGAGTCGTCGTTTCATGACTCAATATCCGGATGTTATGGCTCAATGGTCTGGAGCCGATTCTTGAGGACAAGAATCCCAGGGGGGGGTAATGTTATGCCCAAATATTGTCAGACCATTGTTGTAAATATTGACATGCATGTTGTTGGGGGCTAATGCAATGTCTCGGTGCATGTTGTCATTGAGTTCATTGTGGTCGCATGGCCTAGTCTAAATGTGAAGTGCACTAGACAATTTAGACTAGGGTGTAGGTTACTTAGAATTTCTGATTAGAGCGACATTAGCTAAGGTAATATTGCGGAAATTCTAGTGGCCTGATTCGGAGCCAGAGAATGCCCCAGTGAGTGGGAATATTCTCGGGGGTGGCGCCCGGTTATGTGGATGCCAATTTGCTCCCATATAGTTCACTGCTCCTTTTGTTGCAAATGCGATACGTTTGTGCGCCCATAAATCCCTTAGGTAAGGAAATGGAATTTCCTTAATAATGGTTGATATTGGGGGCTGGTATCACACTCTTTGGGCTGCTGTAACAGCAGCAAATTTGCATGGAACGTGAACGAACCCCGGCAGCTCCAATCTTGGGCCAATTGATTGGTTCAAGCCTTGTTGGGCCAATGGGTCACTGCCATTTGGCTCTGCCATGTGAGCAGATGCCAAGAGTGATTCAAAAGGGGCAAAAAGGAGAGAGACGGGGATTGCTAAAGAGGAGGCCGGATGGTTGCAGGAGGCGAAGGCGGAAGCTGAATCCCCAGAGAAGCTGGACGATTTGGCAGAGTACCCGAAACCTTGTAAAACCTCTACTCAGTGATCAACGGATTCCTACTACTGTACTGTTGGTAAGCCATGATTATGAACTGGCTAAGCCGTAGTGATGGCAGAACCATAGTGATGGCCTGCTGTGTTATTTGTGGTGGGGTTGATCATATGAAAAGAGAGAGGACCTGTTTGCTTCTTGATGCCTTCTTGAATCTTCCTTGGAAAGCCTTGTAGAATGGGCTCAAGCTAATTATTCAGCTATGGGTTGGTATGCTTAGTTGTGGCAAGCTTAGCCATGATTATGAATGGTTGTTGTCACTTAAAACTAAGCTCTACAAGGCTGGGCTTCATAATAAGCCAAGCCATCCCTTCTGTGTGAATGAGCTTTGCTTATTCTAATGGGTACTTGTGAGTGCTGGTGAGGCAGGCTAATGGTATTGGTATGGGACGATATCATAGCCTACCGGCAGTCCAGTGAAAGCAGAGTATCCATTGTGGAGCGATGCTCCACTGTTATTGCAGTATCTTAGTGGTACTGGGATTAGCAGTAAATGCTACCCGAGGGAATTTTATGCAGAGCATGATATTGGATGAGCGTGGCTTGTCTAGATAAGAACGAGAGGTACTTGTGAGGTAAAGCTTGTCGCTGGTATGGGACAGTGGCATGCGGAACCAACAGTCAAGTGGCCTGCGTCCTTAATTTTTGGTACTAAAATTTTGGTTCGTAACAGGATGTCACTCAGTATGGCCAAACTCCTTATTAGGCCAACACTCATAGACTCACGAACATTGCCAAACCACATGATACCTTTGTCAAATTTCTGTGGCGCAAGTTCTATGGGTATTCCATCAATAAGCAGTTTTTCCACGTTGCTATCTTGGCCATCCATTCTACCCATTCTATTGATTGGCCTCAAATTTTGTTCCTCCGCCTCCTTCATGAAATTGATCGCATCTGAGCAACCCCCTCTTCGGGCCTTGAATCTGCCATGGGTGCTCACATGCAGGCCATCATCTGTCATAGTCTCCCTGCCTCCAGTCAGGGTTCGCCCACACACCTGACCACGGCCTCTCAATTCCACCAAACAACCCTCCAATCTCATTCCTCATGTCTATGACCTTCATGATGAAACTTCACGACCTCGTCCTTCTCCTTCCCCTCATCGTGCTCAAAACCAAGACCCTGTCATACCAGTCTCCTCTTCCTCCACTGAAACTGTGCATTCTCAAAATGTTTCCCAGGAGTCCCAATCTCAAAGACAAACGTGCCCTTTACACCCACCCTCCAGACAGGCCCTATATCAATATCAACAGGATGTCCAAGCATCTATGCTCAAGCTTCAAGAATCTCAAGAAACCTTCATGAATGGCATTCAAAGTTACATGGAGACCACAGAGGCATTTCACAGGGATTTCCAGGTAGCCACCGTCAAAGTTCAATCACTTGAAGACAGTCTTCAACAAAAGCACGAGGCTCTTTTACAGGCCCGTGAAACTCTCAAGGCTGAACAAGAAAAGACTAATTTGCTTGATGATCAACAAGTTCAATTACAGTCCACTATTCAAGAGTTGTTGGCTCAGTTAAAGGACAAGGATAAACTCCTTGCTGAACTCCAATCCATGTACACGGAACTCTCAAAGAATTACAACAATCAGCTCCAAGAGCTCGATGTGCGCAATGACCGAATCATTTTTCTGGAAGGCCAACTTTCCATGCTACATAGTCAGGTCACGCCTCTCCAGGCTCAACTCACAGAAACTCAGAAGCAGAAGATTATTGATGATACAGAAATTGCCACTCTTCGGCTTCAACTCTCCACTCACGGGCAATCCTCTTCACAAGCCATGCTTTCTCACAGAAGATACCGTGATCAATCCCGTCTCCTAGCTGACAAAAAACAAGATCCGCGATTTGGAGCATCAAGTCCAGCAAGTTGTTCAATCTGCGGAAGAAGCTCAAAGTCAACATGAGACATATATTAATCTTGCTCTCCTCATTCCACGGGACTTTTCCACACCTTCAAGCTATCTGGATTATGTTGTTGCCCGACGCCATCTTTTTCTTCTGAAGTGGTATTCGGCACAAGGCAAGCTTAATGAGCCCCTTGGCAATACGGATTTTCTCCAGATCTGGCTTGACCTTCAAAGGCTTAATCAGTGCTCTGCTAGTCTATGGTCTTTTCCGCTGTGCGGATCCAGATTTGTCATCTTTCGTGTTGTCCAGCCTATGGCTTATATTCTTCATGATTTTTATCTGGCTGATACACACGATAAGTTCTTAGATGGGCCCCATCGAATTTTTCAAGGCAACCCTGACGCTCACTGGCTGTTATTACAAAACAATCAGTATTTACAGGATGCTGCTCAAGTCAACACTTTCAGCACTGAGTATATGCCTGAGCTTGCTCATCACCTCCCTCTATGGCAAGCCGAGACGCTCGAACACGTGCGGAAGAATTTATCTGACGCTGAGGACCTCCCGTTTGCCCAAATTTATTTACAGCACCTGGGTGGCTACAACACGCTGCGTGCCTTTCTGGAGCACCTGCATGGCTACAACACGCTGCGTGCCTTTCTGGACAGTCAGACTATGCCCACGGGTTCGGTTTCTTCTCTAGTGTACACTATGATATCCGGCTCTGATTGGGATCAGTGGTGCAGTGCTCTTGATGCAGATCTTGTTCGAGAATTCAGGGAGCAGGCTCAGAAGCCCACGCAAACAGGCACTGCTCATTCTCTGTATGCTTCCTTGGGTGCACCTCCACGCCCCAGATATCTCACCTCAGACTAGCGTCTTCCCTTTTGAACTAAGGTCCTGGAAGGCCACACAGACTGGACCCCTGCTCATATCTCCACAGATCTTCGATGGGATCCACGATTTGTTCGCCGCTCTAATTGGGAGGACGGTGCTACTTTGGAGAACACAAGGAATTGGATCTTCATTCCTAATGAACGAGGTTGGCAGACGCCTACTCACGCTGTCTCAGGTCTTAATCTCTTTTTGGAGCGTGCTGCCACCTCCCCGGGTCCCTTCGTTCACAGACAAGCAGGTTTTTGTGCTGCTTTAAGGTGCCTACTTCTAAGTTCTTTTGCCAGGAAGCGTCTTATCTATTATTGTAACCCCAATGCCAGCGTCAGTTCCTTTGGCCTCCAGACCTGCCTTCTCATGGAATGTCAGTTTGTCCCTGCTGAAGCACACCATGCCCTTGAAGATATGGTGCACTCCAGGTTTCTCATTGACGCTCATCCAGCCATTGGTCTTAACACTCCTGAAGCTCTCACGGCACGACAAGAACTCATTGCCAACTATCACTCTGGCGGCCACCCTCATACACGCCAAGATGACTTTGAGGTTGCTGGATTTCCACCACCTGAGACAGTTCCCCCTTTTCTCACCCCTGAGTGTCGTTTGGTGGGGGGAAATGTTAGTCCTGTACGTCCTGGTACAGGACTATTCATGCACACCTCGGACCAGACCAAGAACAAGGTGATTGATATCAAGGAGTTTTCTTCACACTATTGTGTTTCAGTTGTGTTCTTGTTTTCTCTTCTCTTTGTTCTTTTGCAAATCCCGCGTGACACAGCTCCCGGATTCTCCTGTTTGATCCAAGGGTCCTCACAGAGGGCTGTCTTGCAGGAGTTCCCGAACCCAGACCCCAAACACAAACCTTTCTTCAACCATTTATTTGTTTCATCGTATATTTGTGCCCCAAAGACAGCCCAGGAACATTTGAGTTGACACTCAATTAACTTAATGCTCAAAATATCACTTAACAAGAAATTTTAACGTCTTTAAAAATAGTCTTCAAAAAGGAAATATAATTTGTTGGCTGTCATAAGACAGATCATGTAGTAAACTATAAGCAAACACCATTGTTGACTTTCATCCCATGGCCACCCCCTATCGTCCCGCAATTAGTACCCAAGACTTGCAAAATGTCTTGCTCCCTGTATGTATCCATCAATTGCAGCACCTTCACCTGGTGTTTGCATAGGTTTCTTTTGGCACCCCGTGGGCAATCGCAGCAAGCCCAGTGCTTGTGTGCTCCATTCACGTAATAGGGGTTGTGGCCCAAAGTCCTCTGGCTTTGCACCCTAGCCTGGCCCTCCTCAACGTTAATGAATGTGACGGCCCCATTAGGGATGGTTCTTGCCCCGCGAATGGAACACTCTATGATCTGCTCCTGAGATATATTGGGCACAAAACCGGCCTCTTTCATGTACCTGAAGGGCATTATGGTTTCCTATGATATTTTACCTTGGAAGCGAGAAACAATGAAACAATGAAAAAGAACTCACCTTGTGTAGGCCAAGCATGTCTCCACGTCGTTCTACACGTCGTTCACTAGAATGTGAAGAAGTCAATCGATCCTTCTACACCTCAACTAAGACTTTGAAACGCCTAGAGGCCTTTTGAGGGCATAGTGATATGCTTCAATAGCTGTGTTCGTCTCCTGGTTCGAGTGATGGTACACTCTAAATGCCAACACCCACTGACATATATTTCTCGTCCATTCCTTGCTCATGTAAGCCTATCAACTTAGAAAACCTCGTGCCATACTTATTTTTGAATGCATCAAGCTTTTGTGTAGCTTCAATTCTGCTGGCTTCTGTGTACACCCCTCCGTAGTGATTGTCCCCTAGCTTTCCCCTTTCTACACCACCCAAAACTGCTTCATCCTGACCAGCATGTAAGCCTATGTGCCCACTGCCTATCCCATACATAATCGCTCCTAGCTGGATGAACATCTTTATTTCTGACCTCCTTTTCCCTCACATTCCTCGACAACCACTTTAACCAGGCTCTCCTGACATACCAAATGCAAATTTGAACAGGCACTCCGGGGAACACCTGCATTGCAATATAAAACAAAAAAAACCAACATCAAACACAATTTTTGGGTTACTGATTTCCATTTCAAGCAATGAGGCAATTCATCACCGTCTCACAAGCTTTTGATTTCGGCATGGGCATCGTCTGTAATGAAGCACGGTGGTCGCCAAGCTGGATCACAAAGGTGGACTGCATCCCTCAATGCTACGAGCCACTGTGATATTGCACTCTCGATTTGGCTGTTAGTAATAACCCAGGCAACCGGCATCCCATTGCAATGGTCATCAAATGCGATTAGGGTGAAGAGATAATACCGTGCAAAGTAATTAGGGGGGTGTCAATGTGAAATTACTAAGAGCTGAGGTAATTTTAAGAGCGCTGACCGAGGATTACCTTTTGTCATTTGTCTTGAAAGTAGAGTCCATACATATGGCTCTATCCTTCCCAAACCAGATCAAGGCTTCCTTTTGGAGTTGCATCATCACACCTAGCTGGAATAAGGCTCTTTGTTGGTGGACGAAGACATTGTCCGCATTCAAGCGAGCCCACATATGGATGCTAGTAGGCAGGTCCTCGTGTAATTTCCAAGTGTCACGCACGATGGACTTGTCTACATTGTAGATATCTGACATGTACAACATATCATCCCTGTTCAAGCTTTCTTTTCCTTTCACATAGCATTTTAGGTCCCTGCTCTCCTCACACTACGGGGGGTGTGGTACTGCACAAGTTTTTGACGAATCCATTCCTTCTTCTCCTTGGATATCCATGGTGCAAACCTGAACCTCATGCCCTTTTCTGGGTCAAGCGCCCTGCCGTGAGCCACCTCAGCGTGCAGGTTAACATGATCGAACTAGTAATACGTGATCTTACAGCATTCGGGCATGAGATAGAGTTGGCGAACTGTGAAGTGGCATCGACAGCCCCTACGAACACCCTCTCCTCTTTCAACCCTTCTTCGACGTCTACCGGAATCTGGACGTATGCTTTCAATGAAGTGAGTGTTTGTTGACTAGTCCTGAGGCCCGTAAGTACACCAATACCTGGCCGGGTTCATAGGATTAGTCTCAAATGAAGTTATCGCATTGCATCTTGAATAAGCATGCATGCCATACCTTTTCATTGATATATATGACTCCTTAGTTAGACGTTTTAGATGCCGCTGGGATGCACTGCTTTTCAGGTAGAAATTACAAGGGGAATCTCCGAAAACTTGCTCACCGGCAACAAAGTCAGAAAAGCACCTGGTGGGAATGCAACAGACCATGACGATCATCGGCACGCCGGATGGTAGGGTATGCTCCTCTGCGTTCAATAGGAGTTGTCTGTGATCAAAGTAACCGTCCACAGGCTCCTGCACCTGATAATTTCCTGATGCTACGTAGGATTGGAATTCTTAACACTGGTGCTGCTTACGATAAATGGAGTAGGGAAAGTAGATTACCAGCCCATTCGTTCGCTCTACTTCCACCATTCCGCGACAAGCGCATGTAGATAACCACAGGCGCATCTCCAAACAGCCTCTTCCCCATAATTGCGGCATGGTTGGGCTCTTGTGCCATTATTCACTCGGACCAATCACAACCCCAAGTCCGTCAGCCATGTTGGATGGATGGCATGGATGCACCCTCACGGGTTTAAGGGCTAAGATCATGCCGGAATCAACCATATGTGATTTCGGGGCCCGATGCCACCGGCCAGGATCGCTACCTTGTTCCCAGAAGCCGGGATCGGCCACCGAGTTGGCAGCCCGCCGGAATCAACCATACGTAATCTCAGCGGTATAGCCAGGCTCCGGGATCACGTATGCATCGGGCCCAGCAACTGGAATCGCCGATCACCTGGGCCGCCCGCAGGAATCTCTTCGGCATGTAAGGGATCCCGGAGCTATATATTTCTACTGCTCCCATTGTGTGGATACGTCAGTCCGGAATCACAAGTCCGTGATTCTGGACCGTGCCGCTGACGGGCAGGATGCGGCGCCGGACATTCAGCGGCTACGATTGCCTGCTGATGCTCTACCCCAGAATCCACGAGGCTGGGATCCCCCCGGGAGGCGGCGCAAGGGAGGATACCATGCCCTGGGAAAGGGGTGGACATATCCTGGATCATGGGCACCGCACGGACGGCAGAGATGCCTGGACCGCGTGGACGATCGCGATCTAGTTAGCGATTCTCTGGACGTTGTCTGGTACGGACTGGCAACGACGCCACGCGTTGTTATCGTGTTTGGTTTGCGGCAGATTTTGGCGGCGGAATCACTTCGTTCGCGGTATCCGGTAGAAGGGCTCCCGTCCCCGTGTGCTCCCAACGGTAGAAATGCCTCGGCGGGATTACGGAGGGGGTTCAAACCGATGGCTGAGATTCGCAGCAAGATAGCTTCTGGTTCTGGCGGATGATTTGGTCAGCCCTGACAAGATGCCATGAGAACCCCTCAAAACAAGAGCCAGGCCGACACCTGCAACTCTTGAGAGGCAGGGCAACACCATTGCCCCAGGAGGTGTCGGACCTATACCCGACCCACTCATAGTGACCGACTATGGGCCTAGCCCGCCATGGGTCCCCAGTAGCCACGCTCAGCAGGGACCTCCCTCCACTTTGCCACTAGCCCCGTTGTATGGTGCTAAGTCACTTCATAGCCCCCGTAGCAGGTGGGTTCCTATGCACAGGCCACATCTAATAGGAACTAAGGGGTCTAAACTAGAAGCATCATCTAAATAATGGCTACTAGTCTTACCCCCCTTCCCAATACAAGAGGAGCAGACATGATCAACCAACATCACGTATCCACATAACATGATAAATAATGAGAATAACATCTAAACCTAATCACATGCATCACATGCATTTATTAGGGTTCAAGATCTAGACTGAGGGTTCTAGAATGGTTCTAATAGAGATACGAAATGCTAACTCATCTGGAATCCTAACTTCCAGATGATTTACAAAGGACTCTAACCCAATACCTGCTCCTGAGGAACTCCCTCCTGCTCCCACATCTCCATGGCCTTCAAGGGGTTCGAACTAGCTCCCGCTCTAGGGGCTGCTGTGCTATGCTGTGCCACAGCAGACGGTTCTCGAAACGGAGTTTCGAGCGCGAACAAGGTTCCCAGACTGTTGGAGCCAGAAAAATGGCCTAGGGTTAGGGTTTGGCCATTTATAGGTTAGGGTTCCATGTTACTCCACATGGCTCCAATGGGGTACTTCCATGTGGCGGGCGCCCAATAGGGTGAGGCCATGTGGAAATGGCCCTATGGCTAAAGTTGGCTAAGTTATATGAATAACTTAATCATGCTCCCTTTTCCACCTCCTATAGTGTACAAGGCTACTAAAGTAGACTTGTACAGCGACGTGGCCGAGAAATATACGTATTTATAGCGTATATTTTTAGGGGAACGTCACATTCTTCCCCCCTTAGGATAATGTTGTCCTCAGCATTACGTTGAGGTGACGAACCTGCAACAGCCCTGCAAAAACTCACAACATGAATTTAGGAACTTAACTTGATTGAAAAGATCAACTTTCCATTAATTATTTACTATGTAATTATAAGGCTATCACAACATATATAATTGAGTTTGTAATTTTCCATTTTTGTTCCCCAGTAATTTTTCTGCGCCGCAATTTAGACTTCGTTTTCGTTGCCACGTTTTGGCTATGTTTTCTCTGCACACGAATCCGAAACCTCTGTTTCTTTGCCACGTTCCGACGCCATAGCCGGCTCCTCTGTTCCGACGCCATAGCCGGCTCTTCATGTGCCGCCAGATTCTAAGAATAAGGGTTCTCAGATACTGCGAGATTGCATCTGGAGTCTCCGATATTATGTAAGAACGTTGATTATATACCTTGATTTGTTTTTACTAGGAGATAACTGTGTTGATAAGAGTCGGAATGCTTCTGCAAAATAACACATGCAAAGGAAGATGTTCCGGCAGAAGGTATGCAAAAATACTGTCCCGTTTCTATGGCCTAGGCAAGGAAAAAATGAAGCACTATACAGCCCACATGCCCCTTCCTCGAGTAAAATTTGGTAGCACCTGCTCAACCGGTTGCCGGATTTCTTTCTAAAAGACTGGGCGGTCACAAAAATGATCGAAACATCTAAGGACAGAAGGCGTTTTGCAAGCTGGAGCATGAGATTAAAGTGTCCCTGCACGGGAAATAACAGCAAGGGAGCGTGGAGATTATTGCCATAGCCAGTTTTGGCAATGGCGAAAGGCGTACATAAGTGGATTAACAAACCACTCCTCAATTGTTTCTAGCTGTAAGGCAAGGGTTTTTTAATCTTCTATTTTGCTCATGTTTTTGTTCTTACCATTTTGTGCCCCAGTTACTTCTGCTTCAGACTATTTTTTCTAAAATCAAGAACCTTTTCCCTTCTAAAATCGTAGATTCTGTCTTCCTGGATTAGAAGCTAACATTGCCGGATGATTACAGACTGCCATTGCTAATAGAGCTTTCTAGAAAGCTCTAAGTGATCAGTAAATTTCGTACAGTTCGTTTTTTTTTTTTTTAATCCACGGGCACCGTCTTTGTTTTTGAAAGTAAGTATTCAGTCCTAATGTCCACGTTGTTCTTTTATTTTTTCAAATTTTCTTTTTGTTGTGATTGATCATACTCTATTAGTGTCAACCATAATCAGAGGCATCTTTGGCACTAGGCCTGTTCACACTTCTCCAATCATGTTTCCTTTTGCCTCGTTTGCATTTATAAGTTGTTCTCTCTGCAGTAACGAAGGCATGATAAGAATATATAATCTCATTTAATAATCTGTGTAGAATGCATGATTGAGGAGAGACAGATGTCAGAGATTGCTACACTGACATAGTTGTATGCCATTTACTGTTAGAATTGCGTACCTTTTCCTTTTGAACTGCTATAATTCTAGAGCTTGAAATAGACAATATAACTTACATATGGGTCAAAGATGTTTGTTTTATATTTTGATTGTCATTTTCCACGGTGTTGCACACATGCTGAATACAATAGTTCCAGAATTGCTTGAGAAGCTTGCTGAGTTCATTGCAAGGTAATAGTTTTCGACTAAGTGCCAGGATGCATTGTTTAGATTTTGGTTGAAATATGTTTTACCCAAGGGCATTTGATCGCGCAAAAATGTTAGAAAATTTGCATGTTGCCAGCTGCACTACATATGAAGGTGGTCTTGTGGTGTTAACCTGGAGTGGAGCAGAAGCCCAAGGGATGTAATCATGAACTTGACCTTCTACATAAGTTCACTTTGTAGAAGATAGTCCATTTCTTTTTTCATCTTATTTTTGCATGTTCCACATTGACTTCTCCATCCATGGTCTTCTTTTTGATCCATTTCATTTTACTGCATATTTCGTTTCACCTCTTGATTTGCTTTTCTAGTGATTTGCTTCTCTAGATACACCGTGTGGAAAAAGAGAAATGTTCGCGGCGGCCTTGGCCGCCGCGATAAATTTCTTGTATTTATAAGTTATACAAAATTATATAGCGTAACAAGTATTATTATAAAAGTATGCACACATAATATTATTACAACATATTTAGGAGTTCATAGTTAAGTCTACTATCTATGACTCCCGTTTTCTTGTAACGTGCTCCCTCCTCCATGCTCCACTTCACTGGCCTGCGCAAGCAGCACATTACATTAATTTAGTTAATAAGTTTGTGGTTTTAGGGGACCGCCCCTCTAATTACCTCCTTGAGCCGAACTACTAGCTCAAGGTTACCCTACTACCTTGCACTCGATCATGGCCCAAATAATTTGAGCTTAAGGACCATTTAAGACGATCCTATTATCGCCCATGATCGGGTGCTATCTTGTACAAGATCCTCTTGATCACGTACACCCGTAGTGTAGGGGGTTTAAGCTAGGGAACGTCCCAAATGATCCCATCATCGCGCATGATCACGCTTACCTCATCATGACCCTCCTATGGTCATGTGCACGTGCCCTGCATCGTAGCATAAAGAACATCCTAATGATGATCCCATCATCACCTAGGATCCTATGCCAACTCGTGCATGACCTCTTCAGTCATGCCCACCCACAGTGCATCATGGCCCCAAAGGTTTTAAGCTAGAGAACCTTCTACTGATTCCATCATCGCCCACAATGCTGCGCTCCTCTCACATGACCCTCCCGGTCATGCTCACTCTTGGTGCGTACTGGCCTAAAGAACACCCCGGGGGGATCTCATCATCACCTACACTCCAAGATCTTCGCGTATGCATCCCAATTGCTCTAGAATGCATACGCTTTCCTACACTTACACTAAGGCATACTCAAGCTTAGCTGAGAGCGCCTGATAGGTTGGCGTCGACCAATTCGGAGATGGATTGGTCGTCGGATTGCTCAAAGAATTCCAGGTATTGCTTCTCTAAATCGTGCTTTAATACCCATGTTATATCTTCCATGGAAAAGTGCTTCCACTTGACCAAGTATTGGAGAAAATGAGACCTTATTGTCGCCTTAAATGCTTTGTCGAGAATTAGCTCGAGGACTATCTCAATTTGCTCCTTCATCATCTCCAATAAGGTTGGAGTCTCCAACCCTCCTCTGGGTTTGGAGTATGCCTCTTAAGTAGGCTCACGTAGAAGACTTTGTGGACCTTTTAGATGGGCAGGCAAATCGAGCTTGTAGGCTTGGCTCCCTACTCGTGCAAAACCTTGAAAGGTCCCGCCCACCTTGGAGCAAGCTTCTTACAATTGCCGATGCAAAGCTTTGCTTGCTTGACCTTTACTTGAGCCAACTTTATCTCCCACAACAAACTCTCAAGGAGTTTTATGTCTATCTGCTAGACTTTTCTGATGTGCCTTTGTTATTTGAAGATATTCTCGCACTTCTACCACTATGCTGCTGCATATACGCCGCCGTTGTTGAGAAACTTTCACCTTGGACACTAGATTGTGCCATATATCTGGGTTCAAGCGTTGAGAATCGTAACTGATTAGGAAGGGAGACATCTTTGATGACTCTTGCTTCGTATTATTGTACGTAACTCGATTAAGTGAATGTAATCGGCCCATTTGAATTGCTTGTATTAAACGTAGTTTCTCAAGATATCCTCCAAGATTCTATTGGTGTGATCCATTTGCCAATTTGACTGTGGATGATAAGCAAAACTCATTCACAAGTTGGTGCAGACCGTGTTGAAGAAGTCTTGCCAAAAGGCACTGAAGAACTTCGGATCTCTATTGGTGCTGATCGCCCTGCGCATTCCATGCAGACTAAAAAAATATCTCTTATGTGGACATGGTGCGGTATGGCAAGAATGTGCACTTTTTTGATAACTTATCTACCACAACCATCAAGGCATCAAAGCTCCTTGTTGTGCTTGGAAGGCCTGCTATGAAATACATACTGATAACTTCCCACTTGGCGTTTGGCACTGCCCAAGGTTCCAAAACTCTTGGGATTCCAAGTTGTTATGCCTTTGTCTACTGACACAACTGACATTCTTGGATATGCCTGATTATCTGCTTCTTCATGCCCAGCCAGGAGTAGCTACTTCTAATCTTGAAGTAGGCCTTTATAAATCATGCATGGCCGGTAATAGGGCTATTACGCGTGTCATGGAAGGTTAACTTCCTTACTCCTGATGCTTCAAGTACGCATAGTTGTTCTTGTGATAGAAAAGATTGCCTTCCTTTTTAAAATATTTGAAGGTTTCCCTTTCCTTATCCGTCCTTGCGCTCTTGCAAAGACTAGCCCATATGTGCTTGAACTCCATTCTAGAGGAGATGGCTTCTTCTATCTTCTTGCCGCATTCGCTTGCCGAAGTGGAGATGGCATTGCAAAATGATGCTTCAAAAGCTTGCCGATAAGTGGCGACGTCTTAGCATCTCCAAGGCTTTCCTCAAATGAACTGCAAGCTCCTCCATTGATTTGTTGTAGATCACGGTGTCGTCGAAGAAAAAAATTGATGATGAACTCGTCTAAGAAATCTTTGAAAATGACATTCCTCAAGCGCCTAAGTCGGTGGAGCATTTGATGGACTCAAGGGCATTATTGTGAACTTATAGTGCCCATATCATGTTCTGAAGCGGTCTTATAATTATCTTCCCCCTTCATGCTTCTTTGATGGTTGCCCGACCTTAAGTCGATTTTGGAGAAGATTTTGCTCCTTGGAGTTGATCCATTATGTCACCTGCTTGTTGAGCTGCAAATGGTTGATATACATCTTTCGACTTCCGTCTAGGCTGAAAGGGATCCCCAAGTCGAGCAACTCCTACACTGCTTCTTGAGCTCTGCTAGCTCGGGAGTGCTCATTCTATAAAGAGCTTTGCTGGTCGGCTCTGCATCTGGAGCAAGAGTGATTTCTTAGCTTAGCAATCAGCCGAGGCAACTGTTCCGAAGTAATATCTTCCTTCTTACTCTTGTTGTCGGGATCGATGACTTGCAGCTTAAATATATGCGACCTCATCCCTCGTGATGCACTTAAGTAGTTGCTTTGTTGAGTTGCTTTGCGTGACTGAAATTACTTCCTTAACTTTAATTATTGCCCTTTGGTGCTGGGATAAACATCTCTTGCTTATGATAATCAATTATTTCCTTAGTCGGCTTTAATATTCCATGCCTATTATGAGGTCATACTTGCCAATGTGTATAAGTTGGCGTCGACGCTCTACTTTTCGCCGCTTAAGGTTGATGTTGAACTTGACTCTTGTTCCTTTGGTGCTGCTAATTGCTCAGCCTTGCCATACTTATTGGCCTAGATTTAGACTTAAGAGTCTTGCTCTTAAAGATGTCCGCCATCTAGGAGATGCGAGGTTATAGGTTAAAGAATTATTTACATAAATCCTATGGTCGCAATGTTAGTCGGCATGACATTTCCTTTGGATATAAAACTATGCAATTAAATAATTATTCTTCTTTTAGATCTAATCTATACTCTAGGATCTCCCTTTTCTTGCTTATTATCCTCTTGAAATAGTCCCACCTTTGAATTGATGCCATCTAAGAAGTTGGCCGGACTTGTTAGATTGCTTCCCTTCATTTGGTCGAATTATTCCTTATGTTGTGGAGGTACTCGTCGTATACATGGTTGACGGTTATCCTATTATTGAATCCTGCTTAACGAGGTGATCAAGCTCACGAGGAGGTTCCAATATGTTGGATATCTGTCAGCAATGTATATAATTTTAATACTCCATACATTTTTCTTCCCAATCCTTGAAGCTTTGCTCAATTCTTGGGTCCATCCTTTCTAAAAGAAATGACAAAAATCTACTCGAAAGCTCGTCCCAATCCCATCATGGATGTTATCACCCATAATTCTAAGATATTCAACTATCTTATAGGTCGTCTAGCTTGCTTAAGGTTGGTGTAGTTGTTAATCATTGTAGTAGCAAGGCGATGATCCACAATTTTGTTGAAAAATCTGGTCTCTTTGGAGTTGTTCTATAATGATTCATGTGCTCTGCTCCTTTTGTCGAACGTATTCTAACCATGCTCATCCTCAACGTTGATGTTGACGTCCTTCATTAAGGGTATCCATATTAGTGGACTTGATGATGTAGTGGGCAACATAAGGTCTCGATGTCGCATCCCCAAAGACTTGAAGGTAATGTTCTCCACTCTGTAGAATCTTTCATGTCGATTCATCTGCCTCGGAGGTTACAAGATTTGAGGATGATTCTTCTGAATTGATACTGTTGTGTTGACCTTTCGATTCGATTCTTCATCTTGGTGGTCACATGCTGTTGTTATAAGGCTGATGACAATGTTGAGTGCCCCCTTCTAACTGTGCAATTTTTCTTCCTGAGAGAAGTCTATTTGCATCCATGTGCAGGGACTATAATCTTGACTAATCAGTTAGTAATACTGGTATTTGGTCCCCCATCTCTTCTTGATGGTGTTTGACCTCCAATTTCTAAGGTGGGAGATCGTGATGATCTTGAGATGGTGCTGTCGAGGTTGATGTAGCTGCTCTGAAGTATCAGGGCTGATGAGGAAGAAGCTTGTTGCGGTCTCGCCATATTCTTATTCATGAGCAGCCCACCCTTGCTCGCTTGTAATACCTTCTTAGCCAAAGCATCTTTGCTTGAAATCTAAATCTGATACTACTATGGACCTGTATATCTGCGATAGTTACCCTTCCTAGGAGGTATGTCCAGTCTCATCCTTTAGAACTCTTGATGTCACAAGTCGATGAAGTCGTCTACTTGTTGGTGTGGCATAGCTGTGACATTAGTCATCGATGTGGGGGCCTTCCTCGAGATAATATGGCACTTGGACTAGGAGATATTCCTCTCCTAATGTGATCAATTTTGTAAGTGGCATAATGCCCATTTGCTGTTGCATAGCCCTCTTGGCAACTTTTGTGTCTATTCTTGATGTCACAATCGTCCTTCCTATAGGCTCCCCTTTATTATTTGTGTTCGGGCTTCCCTGTACACCATCTTGGCCTTTGATTTGCTGAAGTTTCCTCCATAAGGTGGACTATATAGAAAGGTTGGTTAGTTTTTGTTTGGTCATTTAGTGCCCCAAGTGGGCAGAGTTTGCTACCTCTTAAAATATGAGACAATTCTTTGGGAAGTTGTTAATTATTCTATAATTGCCTTCATATTAATTTTAGTTTTTATGCCATTACATAGTCACTTTATGCCCACTTTATTTTATTAGTGTATAATAAACACTCAACTGGGCCAGCATGATGTGCTGAACCTTTAGCTGGAACATGGGAAGATAGTAATTGGTTTCAATTTCATTCGGAACTGTCTATCCTACGAAGGAGAGAACATTTTCAATAATAATAAAGTAGTTGATAAACGTAGTTAAATTAAAAACACGAACACCTAATTGAAACAAATGGAATAACATGTACTATTATATCACTACTTTGGGGATATGAGAGTGTATCAGTAACATCAACTTACCATGTAAAAATCTCATTCGTGAGCACCAACCACGACTTTGCAATTTTAGTTGCTAAAGCATCTATACCGCGTAACATCAACTTACCATGAACAAAACCTCATTCGTGAGCACCAACCACGACTTTGAAATTTTAGTTGCTAAGGCATCTATACCGCATATTCCAAAAAAGAATCGCTCTGTAGTTGAACTAAAGATCTTTGAAGTTATATGTTGTCTATTAACAAAAAAAAGTTCCTGAGATCTTTCTTAGAGCAACTTGGTGCATGGTTATCAAGGGCGTGCCAAGCATGTAGATGAGGACAATAGTGTGGGAAGACTGGAAGACTTAAAAGCTGCATCATTATGGTGAGACTTGTGCAAAACAATGTTGCACCTTGCCATGCTTGCAGCAAGGTCTGTTACTGCTACGGAGTTCTGAAAAAAATAAAGATACAGCCTTCTTTGTATAAGCACTGCCATAGTTGGCATTGTGATTGCATATTGCATTTTGAAGCATTTGACAACTACAATTATATCATGTTCTAGTACACCTCTCAGTCTTGACATATAAACGAAATTTAAAAACTCTGAACCAAGTTTTGATGGGCCTGACTGGGTGTTCACGGCAAATGACGCATTTGCTTGCAAAGAGAGAGAGAGAGAAAAACTTTCTGTGAAATACTTTAGCTTCTTATGTCTTCGAGCCATATTCTTCATGCTGCTACATGATGACAAATAGACCCAATTTGGGCATATGTCATAAACTGCTTGCTTGCTTATGCCTCCAACAGGCGGTATCGATTGGATTCGGGTTCCATAAATACCGACAATATACAAAATGCTTGATAAGATGCCTGCTGCAACTAAAGTTATACATAATTCATGTGACTGGAAACTCCAATCTCCTAACAGTCTAGGTACTTTTTACCTTACTTAGCCATGGTCTATTGGTATCAAGATATCAAGGTACATATAAGACGTGGATGAAACACATGCCACATTTAGAAAAGCACATGGAAAGTGCATCTCGAAATGGCCTACTCCAGGCAGTTTCACCTTCCATACCATTACTTTTGTGGAGGTACTCAAACTTTCAAGCTTTTTTTAAATCTTCTACATGCAAAGGTTTGTTTGCATCTCTTTGCTCTGCAAAAGCCATTTTCAAAGTAATATTTTGGGGCAACCAATGCCAACTTTCAGTTTTCTTTATTTTTGGCATGACTAAACATGCATGATCTTAGAAGGTGATGCTTTGGAAACACTGCTGGCTAGTCGGTTGGGGGTTTAGCTTGCCAGATATTTGGTTATGCTATATCCCTAAAAGAAGAACAGCATATAAACACCTTTTTCTTATTAGCAGGGTCCTGCATAATATTACATCACAAAGTGCAACTGTTTGAAACATATGAAATGGACCATGCAGCTAGAATCCCTTACCTAGCACTGATTTGTTTTAATCCCATGTATGTTTTGACCAAGTTCCATCACCATGGTCCAATACGTCATCTTGTTCTGTACACCAATACGCAATCCAAGAATCTCCACTAAATGGTAATCTCCAACCATAGTAGCCAGCTCTGGTAAATATGAAAAATTATTATTTTATGCAATCAACATATATTAAAAATGATTTGAATTAAGAACTTGATAACGCTTTTAATTAAAATGATTTGATCTTGATGCAATACCTGATGTTTGGGCTAAAGAAAAGCTTCTATTTGTTGTGAACTTCTGGTGCTTTTTGAAAGTTTTGGATGGCAGATGCTTTTGCCTATGCTATTATATCCCAACAGACTCCTTTCTGGCAGAAAGAATCTCTAGTAAACAACAAAAATCATCATTTCCAAAGGAAGAGGCACTGTACATATAGATTAGAATATTTGATGCTGAGCATGGAGAACAAAAAAAAAACATTGTTGGGTTGCTTCCTACCTGCGTACCCACTTGCCCATGAAAAGGCGCAGACTCATTGCCTCCATTCGCACAGGGGCACATCATCTTCGAATTGAGACGGGCAGATGGATTGGTGAGCCACGCCAGGACAGGCTCTGTCAATGCTGCCAAATGGGAGTCATTGAGGATGAATCTCATACCCTTCAAAGTTGCCCAGCATATGATCAAATTCGGACGCGCTATGCTGAGTTGGTCAGGCATGGCCAGCCATTACATGTGACATTAAGCACAGCATCCGTACGGGTGCTGGGATCATACCTTCAGGAGGTTATGGACATGCGAGATCAGCTATGTCCTCGGGCACACACTTGACATGTATATATACATTGATGTATACTTGTACAGTTTGACAGCATTCTTATTACTGCCACGGTTTTTCCCTCGAAAACCCTTCGGGGCGGGGGTTTTTTAACCCGGAAAGTAATAAGTTTGATGCGCTCCTTGTGGGTCCCATAGGCCGATTGGCCTCAATAGACGATAAAAAATCATTCTCATTCTCATTCTCATTCTTTACACTCTGAAATCATCTTCTAACTGCCCCGAACAGTATAACTGTAATGGCTATAGAGAGAACATAACCCGCAACAGCCTGAATGGGAGTAATATTTTGATCGACAAAGGCCTTTACATCTTGAGGCCATTCGCAATATCTTCAGCCACATTCCAAAGCTCAAGAAGGCATAGAAAAGGTCTGGTGCAGAACGCTCTTTTTTTACCCTATTGTGAGAAAATTGTGGCAGGCATGGTTGATAGAAAATTTCTGAATAAAGCCATGTGTAGGTCGGCCTTAAGCAACTCAAATCTCAATCTGCATGTAGTATTCCGGGCTTGCTGCTCAGCCATGATCAAACCTTCATTCCAAACTTTGATTTCTACTTCAATAACGGGTTTACAGAGCGAAGACGAAAGAAAAATAGGGGTGTCGTCCAGAACATGAAAGAACATGAACGATAATGTGTCCGAAATTGGAATGGGTATTCTTATAACTTAAGGTTTCCAAAGGTTTTATGGGGGTATTCGTATGTCAAACCGTATAATGATGACGGTGGCAACTGGGATTCCCAACCCTAGAATCTTGGGCGGGCATATTGGAGTTCGGGATTGCTGGTTGGGCGCAACTGGTGGTTCTTCCTTGGGCTGCTGCAGGGATGGCGGAGCTCCGGGTGATGTGTCGTTTGTGTGTTTTGTTTCCTTATTTGTTTCTGTGGATAAGCTGGGGTCGCGGGTGTTGGCGGGGAGCGGAGGTGCAGTATTGAAGAAGACACAGGTAAGATTTTTTCAATTTCGGCCGGATTTCTTCAGCAGGGTATTCCTGTGGGCACCGGATCTCTGCAGTGGAGAAGTTTGCACCCTGGCAGAATTGGCAAAATTGTACAGGCTCAGAAATTTTGGTGCCGAACTTGGGGACCCAGACCCAGGAATAGGGAACTTTACATTTGCTAAATTCTTGTGTTCCCTTTTAATTCTTGTGTTTCCTTTTAATTCTTGTGTTTCCTTTTTGTCTTGTCGGTGTTGCTCTGTTTTCTTCAAGCTTCACAGGCTAGGCTTCTGTAGAGCCAAGTTTCCGGTTGGCTCATGCCTCAGGTAAGCCAAGGGCATTGGACTTTTGTTGGGGTTCGATTCCCCAAGCCCTGGTCTTCGTCATACAATACTGCTTATTACACGGAGTTCATGACACAATATGAGGCTAAGCAATGGTTCCGGGCCTTGGAATCCCAGATTTCTACATGAAGAAGGCTTCATCGTTGGATTCAAGGAGAAATACTTTGTTATGTACCAGCAGGTTGTTAGCTCGGCGAAGACAGCTGAATCTATAAAAACTCCATGGATTTGTTCATTTTTTGGACGGGAGGGAGGACATAGGTGGCCTCTATTCTGCCGGAATTGATCCCATCTTCTTTGCCCGCCAAATCTGCCTTTGTTTTCATAAGCTGTCGGAATTGATCCCATCTTCTTCGCCCGCCAAATCTGCCAAATCGATGAGTTCGGTGATCTGGTGAAGGCCAAGGTCAGGGTTGCATTGGAAATTCATAAGCTGGATTACAGGAATTCGTGGAATTTCTTGCCAGTATGTACAACTTCGTACTCTGTTGTGATACACATTAAACCATGGAATGGTTTGTATGGTTTGTTTTTAAGGGGTAAGTCAAGAAAGGGGGATTTGACCCCATCTTGACTTGCGTTTGAGGGCTCCAAATTCGCCCCATGGCATATGGTGGCATATGCCAGCATCCAATGGCCCAAAATAATTTTTAGACACCCAAAATGATAATACCCTCCAAATGAAGAGCATAAAGCCAAAGAGAGGTCAAAAACCCTAACCCCGTCTAAGTTAAAAAAAAAAATTGAGGGCCTGGCATCATCTCCACCATTGTTACAATTGATCAAATCTAGGCCGCCAGATTTAGGGCGTGGTCCATTACAAAACATTATAATATAAGATTATCTATGATACAAAAGCATGGCGGAAGACACTTGATGGTGGTGCATCTATAACGTGTGTTGGTGTATCATACCAACATGTGACAACAATTTCTAAGCCCTTGGCAACTAGCTGGGTTTCTAAGAAAAAAGTTTGATTAAACTACCTATATGTAGATAAGAAGACACTTAGCAAGATAAAAGTGACAACTAAGCTAAGATGAATGCAGATGCTGTCTCTATCTAGCTTAAGGGTCTTGGTTTTAACTCTAAGGGTCTTGGCCATTAATATTATCTACATAATTAAATTTAATTAAGGATTATAATTCAAACATAAATAAACGATGCCCGCCCTCAAAGGTTGGCAGGGGGAGGTTTGGGGGGTTCATCCCTGTGTGTGGGAAATTTGATTCCCACTACTGTGGATTTTTTTTTAAAGATGAGGTCCAAATAGATTGAAAAGCTAGAATGGAGTGCCACAAGGCACTAGAATAGCTAAAAATGTGCATGGGGAACTTTTCTAGGCAATTTTACAAAACTTTTGGTCAAAATCATGGGACTTGGGTTACTCCATGCCAATGATGCATGCGTCCTCAATACAAGCCTTAAGCGCGGAGTGAACCGAGTGGGTCATTTTAGCTCATTTTTTATTGATTTAGATTTGGTTTGTTCTAGACTATCTGTCAACTTATTTCATGTCAATCTGACAAGTAGAAGTGCAAACAAGGGCGACTCGGGTTACTCCGCGTGGAAGGGGTCTGCGTTCGCGACGCAAGGGGCTTTTGTGCGGAGTGACCCGAATGGGTCAACTTTAGCTAATTTTGACATTTTTAATGAATTAAGATACTACTAAGGATGTAAGATTTGACTAATCCTAAATGTCTAGCAACTTATTTCATGACAATTCATTAATTTTAGCTACAAAATAGGTCGACTTGTGTGATTCCGCGTTGAATGGCTCTGCATTCGCGACACAGGGGGCTTTTGCATGGAGTGATTCGAGTGGGTCAACTTTAACTATTTGACAATATTTTGGGAAATTTTAAAGTGCTAGGATGCAAGGTTGACTCGATTCTAGGCTATCCAGCAGCTTGTTTCATGTTAATCTGACACCTTTAAGCAAAACAATAGGCAAACCTAAATTGACATCGTTTAAGCAAAATCTCAACTTATCACATCAACAATAGAGTTTTAGTACATGTAATGTAAAAAATATTTACAAAACAGTTTCTAAATCTTATCTTTCCTAATCCTATGTGCCAAGTTCATGGTCTTGAGCATAATGGTCATCCTCTTAGCGTGAATGGCGCACCTTCTCGAAAAGTTGTGTCTGCTCTGCTTCGGCCACTTCCTGGCGAGACCCCACCATCATTGATGTGGCTCGTTAGTCGTAGTCCATCTTGAACTCCTGCATAAACCCTTGATGTAGGCACTCGAAAAGAGGCACTGTTGGCAATGCCAGATCTCCCGCGACACTCTACTATGCTTGGAATTTGGCCCATGGCAGACTTTCTTCGAAGAATCGGGTCGAGGTGGTGGAGGCTTGCTTTTCGGCCCTAGTTGGTTGCCTTTGATGAACCTTGGGGTAAAAGCACGCTGTGGTGTTCCAATTCGGCTGTCCCCCCTGTCCCCCCAAAATGTGGCGTTGCATCCACCACTTTTGTGGTATGAAAGTATAATTATGGCACCGCTCAGCTGCCGGTATTTAAGAATAGAGTCCCGCTCAGCTGTGGGGGAAATTCTAATTTCAAAAACTAAAATTCAAATTCAAATTCCTATTCTTTGGCCCCTTCCTGTTCTTTGCCTACGTCCTGTTCTTTGGCTCCCTCCCTACTGCGAGCTCCAATCCATTGTGGATATGGATGTCAATGAGGTAATCTCAGACACAAAACCGCATTTCGCATGGGAGAAAACGAAGAAGAACCAAGGAACAAGAAATGTTGAAGAAAAGACGCCAGAGGAAAAGAAGAAGAGAAGAAAAATTGGAGCTTGCAGAATTGGCAGAAGGATCCGGTTCATCAAGAAGTGCAAGCAGTAAACGGCGTATTGTCCTTAATTTGCTAACGTCTTTCCATAAACAGACCAAAAGAATGGAGGATAGCACGAAGAAAGAAGTTTTACTTGAGTTTTTGAGGGATAAAACATTGGAAAAATTCATAGGTGAAGAATTAAAGGATTTGGAAGCCAAGAGCATCGTTATAAGGAGCCTCTGGGACTCCATGCAGAGTGTCAAACTCTCTACCAGCAATGACTGCCTAGCAGCCAAGAATAGCTGCCTTGTAATGTCAGACACGCCCGTGCGGTCTCAAACAAGTGACAAAATCAGCCCCGAGATCTTGGAAAGGTATTAGGTGTTCACCCAAGAAACCCAAAAAAAGGCAAAAGAAAAAGAGGGAAGAGATCGATTACAATGGTGGGAAATGGGTTTCTTATAAGAGGGCTAAAAGATTCGATGCAATTTCGGATGAACATATAGAAAAGATTCAAAATTTTGGATTGAGAACACCCAGAGTGTCTCCTAACACAAAGGATGTTAGAACTAGAAGATTGAGAGAAATGTAAGAGAAGAACATCTTGCCCACTATCCGGAGGAATCACAAAGTTAGTTTATTTTCATGTTATTCATGTTTTCTTAGTTAATATGGTGCTTAGTGTGGTGGTGCATGTGGTGGTTATTGTGTTGTACAGTGATTGTGGTGTACTGTATGCAGCATATGAATTGTGTGTAGTTGACTCTAGTCTGAAATGCAATATTTAATGTTTGGAATATTATTAGAACATGACAGAATTGAGTACTCCTTACTGGGTGTGTGTACAGTCTAAAAATATTTGAGCTATAACTAACTGATCCTGAGATACAAATTTTTGTTGAATAAAGATAATTTTTTGTCAGATTCAAGCACGATATATTAAAAAAAGGGATCTTACAAAATTTGGCTTTACAAAATTTGGCTTTCCATTGAAAGCTCTGTACCCGAGAACTAAATTTACATGCATGATTTCCTAAGCAACAGGAAATGCTGGTATGACTGGCTCGAGAACTGGTGCATCCAAAATTATTGTTTTCTGCACTAAAGCATCTAAGCTTTCTGCAGTCATCCCAGAATTTAACAGGATGAGGTTTGCCAGTGCTTCCTGCATCCCCTGGTGGTAAGTACGCAATTCTGCCAGTAAAACCCGTTGTTGCAGAGTCAGAGCGGACAAGTGACAGAGAACAAATATACCAGCTGCCCTTGCAGCAGCATGTAACATAAGCTGATGGACCTTGTCTAAGAGCTCTCTTCCTGTCAATCTGACTCCAAGCATAGCCATTGAAGGCCCAGCATCCAGTCTGTTGTATGCCTTTAGGTTGGATTCGAAATCAGCAAAGAAGGTGGATTTAGGCATATCCACCTTCAGAGATTGATCACGAGCCCTGTTTAACATGTGCCGAATGCCCTCCTCGGTCACCCTACAATAGCCGTAGTGATTTCTGAACATGGATCCTACCATGTTGCCGGAATGAACATGTTTCTATTTGGCGCGAATTGGGAATGAAACGCCAAAAATCAGACGTAGGAACAGGATTTAGGACCCAGATCCTTTTCTAATGATTAGAAGAGGAATGTAATTATTATCAGGGTGTACGAATTTCAGAAGTGTTTATGAGAGCAGGCTAGGCAGATTTTTTATGTCAGACAAAATAGGATAAAAGTGATGTGATGTGATGTGTGGTGTCGTGATGGTGTGGTGTGGTGTGGTGTGGTGTGGGTTGCGTTATGTCCATGGTGTCATGTGGGTGTGTGCATGTTAATGTATGATATGTGTGGATTCAATTTTATTTATTCTCCCCCTCACCCCACCACACCCCATCTATCCCACCACCATAGACTATCACCACATCTCTGCGACCACCACATTACCACGACATGCACACACATCCCACCACATCCCACGCCACACCCCTCCACCACCACCACCACACTCCACCACCACCACATCACACCACAATCCACAACACCACACCACACCACCACCACAACACCCCCCACCACACTCCACCACCACCACACTCCACCACACACCACCACGACCACCACACCCCACCACCACACTCCACCACACCACATCATAGCACCATACACCACCACACACCACCACCACCACCCCCCCACCACCACGCCCCACCACCATGCCACACACCACCTCCACCACCACCACGCCCCACCACCACACCACACACCACTCCACCACCACCCCCCACCACCCACCCCCCCACCACCACCACACACCACTCCACCACCCCCACCACCACAATCCACCACCACCCCCCTCCCCCCCCTCCACCACCACTCCACACTCCACCATTTGGTGTATGGTGTGTGGTGAATGGTGTGGTGTGTGGTGGGGTGTGGTGAATGGTGTGTGGTAATGTACACAGCACTAAGGTGCTCGTTCTGGTGAATATGATGAGTGTGGGGCATGGTATGGTGCATGGTTTGGTGTGGTATACACATCCTAACAGTTTAGTGTTCATTTCATGCAGATTCTATTGTTCAAGAGGTTTCTGGACCAACATCCAGAAATTAAGATTCGTCTTCGAGCTTTTGAGAAGCTAAAACCCTGGTTGTTGTGAAATTGAAGGACTTCAATAGTTGCTGTTGCATTCAGCACGTGAGGATGCAAATGCTAATGGATGGACTCAATGGGATGAGAACCAAACATCCGAAGAATTGCACTTGCACCTGCGATGTTTGTAGATCACATGAACTTGGTCAATGCAGGGCACACAAGCATAAAATTGCAAGTACAGGAAGCTTGTGAAGATCTATATTGTGTCCAAAGAGTGAATTAGATGAGTTTCACAAGAAGGCGTGCATCCTCGGAAATTGCGAGCTGTGTGGAATCAAGAAGTTTCAGACCTGTCCCATGGAAGGAAGTGGCAGTAGGAAAGTGAAATGGGAGTACATTGACTATGAAAAAGACAACGTCTCGAGTTCTGGTAGGAGACCGACTCATCAAGACAATGAGACAGTAACCCAAGGAGCTTCGGATAAACCGAAAGAGCTGCGTCTAAAAATCTTGCCACCAGCATAATTTCGTGTACTAATGGCGGGCAAAGCAGGTTTAAGGAGCTACGGAGAATCTCCCGGCAGATGCATGTCTCTCGGTAGTGGATTTTGTAGAGAACTATACATTCAAGGAACAAGAGGAGGGCGGCAAATGATGTTTGGGTCAATAACCAGATTACCATTTTGGTTCAAATAACATATCAAGATGACTCGATGGCGGATGAGATTATCAAGGAAACACATTACTATATGTATCAGATGATAGGGAACACGACACTTTGTTCGTGCAACACTGCTTCATGAAGCACCACAAATATTTGGAGCAGAAAGGAAGGGTTCCAAAGAGACATTATGTGTTTTCGGATGGAAAAGATCTCAATTCAAGGCTTCTAGACCATTTTACTTTGTGGCTAGGTACACAAACGACATCGATGTCTATATGATGTGGAATTTTTTGGTTCTAACCACGGGGAAAGGTGAACACGATGGCAAAGTCTGCTGAGTTGAAGAGATGGTTAAGACAACCGCAATTAAAAAATACAGAAAGCATAAAATTGGGTAATGCTCATGAAGTGGTAGAAGTTGCGTCAAGAGATGTTTACTTGTGGAACATCCGAGTGGATGAACACATCTGAAACCAGTAAGAGGAAGAATATAAAAAGGTTCTTTTGGGAAGTCAAGGTGGAGGATATAGATAGAAAGAAAGCATGGGGTGCAGAAAGGATTTTGGACACTAGGCAGATCCATTGTGTACATGCATTCAATCTTGAATCTCCATTGCAGTTGCACACGAGGGAACTTTCATGCTTCTGCAGCTACTGCTTGGATGGCATGTGGGACAGTTGTGTGAACAAGCACTACGTTGATGATTGGAAACTTCAAGTTATTGTACCATCCTCCAATGTGCATGCTGACATTGAGGACCGTAAATCCAGCAGGTCCTTGTTCTCCTCCAATCCCACGATGTTAGCAGAGGCACTTAGAGTTGGTGATAATTTTGCTGTCGTTGCTCCGAAAGGGAATGATGAGGGTTCTGAATTTTGGATTCTGATGTGCACAAAACTAAAATGGATAGTGGAGAAAGACTTCCAACTCAATGGAACATGGTACCTCGCCGGTGATAGTGTCATAGAAGGTATGTATTACAAGAAGGGCGCAAGATCAACCGTCAGCTATGATCTTTGCAGTAAAGACGCCTTAGGCATAGTATTCACAACACAGATCTGTGCAATCAGACTTCACATGCCACCAACTAAACGTCAAAACAGGACTGTATATAGGCTGGATCCTTTAGATGAGGAGAAAATTTTACATAATTTACCCCCAAGTTTTTTTTCGATGATGATGAAATGTAAAACCATTCTCAGTAGTTTTCTAACTCATGTGAAGTTTTGTGCTTCAGCTGTGAAAATGAGTTTGTCTTGATTTCTTTTGAAGATTTGAATTCTTCTAAAACACTTGATTCCTTTGTTTGTGAGATGAATTGAATATGAATTTTCATTGAAATGAATCGAGATTACAATAACAATTATGTACATAAGAAAGATATACAAATGATTTAAGTAACGAGGTGACTCATGCACCTACATACTTCCCAATACATATGTTCCTCTCGGTTCAAGCTTTTGTTGCTTCTAATCTTAAAACTTCAAGCATGAACACTCTAACATCAACTAGATCCTGGTCTGAAATGTCCACAACCTGCAGTTAACCACACTTTGTCAATAACAGAGTTTGGTTTGTCTGCTGCATTTAAGTTGACTTACTAGATCAGGCAACAATATATTCACTCCTTTTAAGTACCCCCTCACAAATTTGTGCATAAACGAACATACGGCAGGGAATACATGAATGACCATCGGTTTGAAGAGGCGTTCTGGAAATTTTCACAACATCTGAGGTTGTAAAGCTGAAATTATTGTGTCCAAGCAATTCCAGGAACCTGCACTCAAAGTTTGTTGTCATTGTGCCACAACAGCAAAATGCAATGAGCAAGCACTAACCTCTCAATATGTCTGCTTCTGCCATGCAAGCCCGAGCTATCAAAGTGATATATCCCTGGTTTATATCTCATGCGAGACACGTGCGGGCTTACAATCGTAAAACAGTCCAAAGTGATGTCCATCACAAGCGGGGCAAAACATGTAACGGCACTTATCCGCATTCACATGTTTCCTTATTGTTTTGTAACTATTTGTGTCCTTGGACAATGTCGAAAGTGAAAAAGAGGGTCAAAGAAATGAAAGGGATGGCTCATTCCTTGGAGAATCAAGTAGTATTCCATGTATCTCGCAAACATATGCATATCATCGGCACAATCGATGATCACAAATCAGATGAAAGTATCACCTTGAGAAGAGGAGGATCAATTGATCATTGAACCACCGCAGATCGCTTCCAAAATTTTGATGTCGGTGGAGCTAATCCGGCGGTTTCAGTTCCACTCAAAGACCACTTCCGGATGTGTATTTGGCTTTAGATAGTCGGGGATGCGCCAAGCTCTATCATCTCTAGTTCTAAACACACACGAGAACATTTGCTCACAATCCATTCAAATATTTTATATTGAAAAAGTACAACACATATCATAGAATTTTTTTACTTATATTGACTTTCAAAGAGTTTTAAAAGATTCATTTATGAAAATACTTGTCGAGCATTTTCATGCAGTTGCGCGACTCTTCAGATAAGTCTGCTAATACTACAAGCTGTGTGAGACATTTTGCAAGCAATTCTGAGGGAAACTCGTGAGCAATTACGAAAAGACAAGGCCTGTTTTCGATGTTTTTGACCAGGACACCGTATGCAGGATTGCCCCTATATTACTCAGGCGCACATAATAAGAATCGGTATGCTCTACCCCATGCCGATGACATGATGGATCAATTGCAAGGGGCCAAGTATTTCACAAAGATTGATCTTCGCTCAGGATATCATCAGATAAGAATTAAAGAGGATGGCATCCATAAGTCTGCCTTTCGGACATGTTATGGCACTACAAGTTTACTGTTATGCCATTTGAGCTAACTAATGCCTTGCGTATATGAAGACATCACTTGCTTGGCAGACGATTCCAGTTGGATATGGATCACCAAAGTCTCCAATATATTTTCACGCAACCCCACCTCAATCTTAGAGAGCGACGATGGATGCAATTTCTGGAGGAGTGTGACTTTGAGGTAGTCTACCAGGCAAGCATAATGTTGTTGCCGACGCACTGTCTAGACATTCATTGGTAATCCGAATGCATTGTAATGCAATCTCTACTCTCACCAGTGAGTTTGGTAAGCAGATAGAGCAGACTCTTCCTACGGACCCTGAATTTTAGGAAATATGGCAAAGTCTATCCAAGAAAGCCAGAACGGATAAGGAGAGGGAAGCTTTCCGCCATTATACGAAGGAAGGTAATCTTCTTTATTACAAGAATAAGTTATGTGTTCCCGAGACATCAGGAGGTCACAAGCTCATTCTCCACGACACACATAACAATCCTATAGTGGGATATGGGGGATTTATGAAGACATATTTTAAGATCCGCTCCAGCTATTTTTGGCCAGGGATGAAGAAGCACATTGTCTGATACATTAAGCAATGTCAGATATGTCAACAAATAAAGGCGGAACAGTTGCGCATTCCAGGGGAATTGTGACATTCAGATGTTCCTAATGTAAAGTGGGAAGTTATTACCATGGATTTTATCGTGGGGCTTCCGCACACTTTAAGAGGCTTTGATGCATTGATGCTTGTGGTCGACAAGCTTTCCAAAATAGTGCACGTTTTGCCATGTCGAACCACGGATATTGCATTAGACACCGCCTCGTTATTCAAGAAATAGGTATTCCGTCTCCATGTGATGCCCCATACCATCATATCAGGCGGGGATCCTAAGTTTGTTAGTGCATTTTGGAAGGATTTCTTTAGCACTATTCAAATTAAGCTGGCCATGAGCACAGCTTACCACTCGCAAACAGATGGCCAAACTGAGCATACCAATCACATAATAGAAGATATGCTACGTGATTATGTCTGGAACAAGCAATCCCAATGGGCAGATTATATCCATTCGGTGGAGTTTGCGTATAACAGTACTAAACATGAGTCTTCAAGGATGTCTCCTTTTATGATCAACTATGGCTACCAATGCTTCACTCCAAACACGTGGCATAATCCAGTTTCCAAGGTGCAAGTTTCTCAACAGATGCTTACAGATATGCAGGGCCTAGTCGAAGAAGTTCGAGGGTATTTGTTAGCTGCCAGAACTCGGCAAAAGAGCCTTGCCGATAAGCATTAGACACCATGAGAATTTCAAGTTGGTGAGTCCGTATGGCTGAAGATTAAGATGAAGCAGACCAAATTCAAAATTGGCAATTGCAAGAAGTTGGCATCTAGATGGGCGAGACCCTTTGAGATAACCGAGAGGATAGATTCTCAGGCCTACCGGTTGAATCTACCCCCACATTTGAAGGTCCATAAAGTCTTTCATGTGAGCCTTCTAAAGAAGCATACGCTCGATCCGGAAGAGATCCTTGATACGCCCACACTTCTGGAGATGACGGAAGATCAGTTGGAGATTGTATATGAGGCTCTCCTTGATCGTGCATATAAGCAAACCCGCATGACTCAAATATTGCAGTATTTGGTTAAGTGGAAACATTTACCAACAGAGGATGCAACCTGGGTTCTGAAAGCGGATTTTGGATAAGGCTTATCCAGACTTTGTGCAACAATGCCAGGGTCGAACCATTCATGATACGATCGACTCCAACTCTAATGGTAAGCACTGCATTATGGATCCGATAGGGATCATGTGAGTGTTCAACCCGACAAGGATCATATAAGGGGTTGGGTTAGATGCATCTTAGATGGGGAAATGGGCATATAGGCATTCATGATAAGACGCATTCATCTACTGCTATAATGGGGACATTGCCAATTCCTTACGCCGAGACGAAATGCAAGCCATAGGCATGATAGGATTTCCTTCATTATTATTTATTCTATTCTATTCTATTTCTTTTTCTTTAAGGAGATGGTCCCTTCAACCACACTATTTTAATTATTTATTAGTACTGATGTACTATAATTTGGTAGGCCAGTAGCGCGTATTGTGATAGCTGCAGAAGAATTCCGGCCTTGTCTGGGGCCGCCTCTTGTTGTTCAATGTGTTTACATGTGTGGTTTCCCTATAATTTTGTGTTGATAATTTGTATTGTCTAATGTTAATAGACTCTGGTCCTAAAAGAACTCTAATCACTGATATTACATCATGAAGTAACTTTATTTTCTCTAACTTTATTGTTTTCTTATTAAACTAACCCAAATGCTGAGGACATCATTCCAAGGGGGGGAGAATGTGACGTTCCATGTACTTATATGGTATACATATACATACTATGACACGTCACTAGGGTATAAGTAGACTCTTATGGATCATTAGGGGATAACTTGGGTTAACCTAAAAGGGCTTTTATTAGCTATGTTAAATTGTTAGCAAGTTAAATAACCTAATTAGGCTAATTAATGTATTAATTAGTAAATTCTATATTACATCATGAAGTAACTTTATTTTCTTTAACTTTATTGTTTTCTTATTAAACTAACCCAAATGCTGAGGACATCATTCCAAGGGGGGGAGAATGTGACGTTCCATGTACTTATATGGTATACATATACATACTATGACACGTCACCAGGGTATAAGTAGACCCTTATGGGTCATTAGGGGATAACTTGGGTTAACCTAAAAGGGCTTGTATTAGCTATGTTAAATTGTTAGCAAGTTAAATAACCTAATTAGGCTAATTAATGTATTAATTAGTAAAAGTCAGCTAATTAGGAAGTGCCATCTGGCCCAAATCGATTGGCCAGAGGAAGCTTGCTAAGAATAGGGTCCAAATTGGGACCCTAGCCACAATTCTGCCCCAAATCGATTTGGGAAGAGTTGGAGGAAGGAGGAGCCACCAGCTAGTGCAACCAGACCAGAAGAATGGATGCCCTTCGTGACAATGGTTCTAGCCAAGAGACCGGTTAGTCTCTAGATAGTTTGTATGATTAGATGGATGGTTAACTTCTCTATTATGTACTGTTAAGATGAGGATGGATACTTTGCTTATGTTTATGTTCTCTCTTTCTGTTCCTCCTGTGTGTCTGGGGGTTAAGGGTGGGTAGAGACCTGAAAGCTTCCTAGTAGTAGACATGTCTCTAGCTAGAACCCTTAAGACCCAGTAATTGCGGCATGTGCACAAGAGCCCACCTGGCTCTGGATGCTATGTTGTGATTCAGCACCAGATAATGGGTATGATGGTGAAACGGAGGTGGGATCTTGCTAGCTTGGCTACATGATTCCTATAGTGTGTTAGGCTTATAGTCAATCACTGAAGAGGGCCGGCTATGGGTATGACACTCCCTGGTTCGCAGGATGAGTGCCTATATGGATGTCTGGTGGCTCAGCCACATCATAAAGCTACATAAGCAATGGATTTTGTTTCAATGAACTACCAAGGTTACACTTTAGCTAAGTTAGAGCAGAGCTCTAATATTGTGGGATGATATACCATGTACACATTCGATAAACATCTTGGAGAGGTAATCTATGCAGTAACACGGGGAGAGAAAGACGAGTGTACCCCAAACTTACCAATGAACGGTCTGAAGTGTGACTGGAATATGCAAACAACAGTCAATCTGTCGCATGCTAAGGTAGGATGGCACTTTGAAATAAATGTCAACGGATAATAGAATAAAGCTCAAGATAATGGGGTTGAATAGTACAATAGTACAATTCCAGGATGGGTAGCACATATCAGTTACCTGCTAGAAGCTCGAATGTGTCTTGCATAAACATCAAAGACTAGATCTTCCACACGATCCAAACCCCGATCAGGAAGCGGTAAACCCCATGGGTTGGATGGAGGTGTAAGTTAGAACATATAGGGCTCGAACATCGATACAAGCTGGGGTAGCAGGAAAATAATAGCCCGAATTATATCAGACATAGGTATTTTAGGAAGGTTTAGGAAATGCAAGGCAGACGCCCTGATGACTCTAGGTAACTTACGATTCTTACAAAGACTCACTTGCTAATTTAGGTCATGACTATGGCTTGGATGAGGATGCCAAGGCATTTTAAATGCCACAACAACAGCGCATAACGTCATGACAGAGAAACGCAATGACTAACATTTCTAGGGTGGACGACAACGTTGAATCAGAACCCCCAATGATATGTAGGTTAACAACATGGGGGGTGTGTGGAAGCAACCTTGAACATAAACTGTTATATCATATGGCATATAATAGCGGCTTAGAAGTCACAAGACGGTTAAAGAATACCTAAAGGAGTAAATGGATTGGTGACCCTACGGAATAAAGGTCACAACCAAAGGGTGAATTGTATACGTTGTATCACGTGTAAGGGCCATGATAACGAAAATCAGCCATGGACGTGGAAACTTATTAAAGAAAAAAATAATGAAGGACTCTTGTTCATGATATTTAGCGACCTGGATGGGAAGGTTATTATCTTCATAACTTTTAGATGAGTGGCATTACTTGGGGGATGGCCGTTCCTAGTAGACAAGGATAGATTTCTGGCTTGAAGTCAGAAAGAGCTGGAAAGCTCTTTAAAGGTTTGGTGCGTGGCTTAGGGAAGAAGACTTTCAATTCCTAGGACATCATGGTGGATTGAATTCACCAAGAACCTTTTTAATGGAGAGACCCCTCGTGAGAGGTCCTTAAGTGATACTATCTTTGGGATATTCACATAAACCCTTGGAATATGTAAGTTCATTTATGGAACTTACTGATGCTTAGGCACTAAAACAATGGTTCGAAACACTTTGCCCCAACCATATCTAGATACCCTAGCGAAGGAGATGACTAGTCAACAATGGTTGGATGTCATTGGACCTTGATGGTAGAACAACTCCAAAAGAGGGTAGGCTGCTGTCAATTTGACAGGTGTGTGGTGCGGACAAATAATCATTGCCATATAAGTGGTGAAGTTTGGCACAAAATAATACTAAAGTTTGTACTCTAAATAAGTGAGAGTAAAGTGGTGACAATTTTTTTTTTGTGTGGGAGTTTTAACACAAGCACTCACTATGTATTACCGAGTATGTATTGTGATCTGGGGAAGTGATCCATAAAAGGAACACGACCATTGAGAAGAAGTATTGAAGGGTGCTAGGATTAAAGAAATCCAAACCCATGGCCTAGAGGGATGCTGCATGGCAGTCCCTAGCCAGTTGGGCCAAGAGAGATCCGTTCTCTGAGAAGTGAGACGAGTCAAGGCTTAGACACTAAAGATAAACAATGTTAACTATAGTTGCGCCTATGAAATTTTACGTAACGCCTAATATATAACGCCGAATAAGGTCTAATATAAAGCATATATGAATGTAGTATAGATTCTGGGAAGAGACTCGCAAGAGACACAAAAATAGATAGATAGGCTTGTCATTCATCACAGCAGCAGTATACAATGGTGGAATAATAGAGAGGGGTAGCCGACCATAGGAACAATATCAGGCTACCCCGTAAAAAAGAAATGTGCACAGGCAGTATAGAAGGGTAATGGCGACAACTTCTCATCGGGATAAAAAAAAACCCCGCCGGGAAATGGGAGAATGGACTTCAACACCAGCAGTATGAGTGGCCTTAGCATGATGAAAGGCGTCAGCAAAGATTGCATGTGATGGTGTAAAAATACGTAGTTTTCCACGAATCAGTGCAGCCTTACCACCATTCTTTTGAATGTCCTGGACCTTTTGCAAATTCTGGCGTCTGGCTAACTGTTGGGACTTAGTAAGATCAAAATCCAGATAGAGAGATGTCCCTTTCAATTGCTTGGCCTGCTTGAGGATATCCATTTTAGTACTCACATTTCGCACTGTAAATTTCACTATGCACGGGTGGTGGGGCTGCAATGCTCCAACCCTATGTGCAACAGTGACAACAACTGGTGTTGTGAAGTCTAATTTAGCTAACACCAAAGTCTGTACCTTCTGTTGCAAGTCCTCTGATGCTTCTTCTGGCATGCCACGAATTACCAGATTACACTGACGGTTGTGGCTATCAATGTATTCTCTACGTCTCTGAGCAGATGTAGATGCAGGTGTAGATGCAAAACCTGTTACATGAGAGTTTTGAAATTGGGGGGAGGATGAACTAGGCATGGATCTCACATTAGGATCATGATGCTTTGAAGAAGAAGTTGGAGGTGCCTTGGTTGCATGAGAATAGGAACGTTCCAAAGCAGCAACTCGACTAGATGTGTCCTTAGCAAGCTCAGTCACTTGGCAGGTCATGCTTTCTTCCAATGCTCGCATGCGAGTATTACAACTCGTAGACACCTCAGAGACATGGCGGAGTAAATCTTGTCTTTGCTTGCCAATATCAACCATTAGGTGCTCCACAGTCATATGACAAGCAGCAAACTCCAACTTTGCGCCCTCAATTGCTTCCCAAAGCTTTGCATATTCAGCATGAATTTTGCCAGTGAGCGTTGCAAGGTCGTTACGATACTTTGCCAATTCAGACCTCAATGCACATCGAAATTGTGTCATCTCTTGTTGCTGCATGTGCAAAGGGGTGAAAGTATGCTGGTGGGTAGCAAAAAAACGCGACCCCAGCACCCAGCACCAGCACCCTTCATACTATTTTTTCCACCCTTCACCAATTGAAGTGTAACCTATGCTATGCCCGTCACTTCACATAGGGCGTACCCGTTTCAATCATAACCTTCTTACCGCCCACCGTAACTAATGACTGTGACCCGAAAGGGTAGCGAACTTTGAATTTGTAATTTCGAACCGTGCTCCCCACCTTTTGCTACTCCGGCCAAATAGCCCGCGGAGAAGAAGCTCTAGAATTTCCGGATTCACTCCAAGCTTAGTATTCCAAAACTCAAACGCCAAAAACTATGGTGAAGAAGGTTGTTAATCCGCCGGCTCAGCCAGCAATTCCAATGGATGCCATGCGCAGGGTAAGCAAAATGCAAATCCAATTTTGATGGCTTATGGTGCCCTGTTAATTTGTTTTTCTTGATTTCTTTTAGCCCAGAAGGAACGTGCCCCTAAGACCCGACCTGGCTGATTGCCGAACTGAGGAGGACTTCCATGCCTACGCGGGTCTATCAAACGAGGGTGTGCATCCCTCTCAATTTCGAACGGATGTGATATCTGCAGCAGAATATAATGAGGTTTGGGACACCAATGGTGTCATTCCGAACAAGACATCCATCGACAAAATAAGGCCAGAGCACGAAGAAGCTCTAATTGAGCTGTTGAGCAAGATATACCCAGAAGGATTGAAGAACAGAGAAGTAAGGAAGACGGTTTCCTTTTTATTTGCATTCAACAACTGCAAGAGGGCCAAGCAGGATCCAGAAAATTTCAAGGTCAATTGGGCAGCAGTGGCAGCAAAAAGCAGAGCCTATTCGAGCAAGGTCAAGAGTGAACCAAAGACACGGGGTGGCCCCGCGGAACACAGCAGAGCCCAAAGAAATCACAGCAGACAACAAAGACTGAAAAGCATTGCGAGAAAAGCCTACCGGCCAGTAATCTGCCAGAAAATTAGAAGGGAGGTTGTCATTCAGAGTACTTCAATGTGTCCAGCAAAGATTCTCGGCTTTTATGGGGAAAATATTTCCCGTCCCGGAAAGCATGATCCAAGATATGCAGGAAGCCCTAAAATTGCAGCAGAATGACCTAGTGTCAAAGAAGGAACAGGCTGCACAATCTGAGGCAAAGGGAAGCTTCTTCTCGGCTGCAGAGGGGAAGTTGAAGACCATAAAGGATAATATTGCACGCCTTCAAGCTAATCGCCCGATCCTAATGCAGGTGTGTCTCACGAGATTCATACTTTGGAGAGGGAGAAAGATATGGCAGAATATATGTTGAAGTCCCTACTTGAAATGGGGGGTGGGCCAATAGATCAAACCTGTGTAGAAAAGGTGGCTGCACTAACTGCTGAGATTGCCAACAACGAGTCCCTCCTTGCAAAAGCCCAGCAGCACTTAAAGAATGTCACCAGGCTGAGGGAGATGACCAAGAGAAATGATCAGCTGGTCAGCATCACTCCAATACCATTCCGATTGCCAATTGGAGATGAGGAGAGATGCTCCACCTGTGGTCTTGCATTCCAGGATGATTACACCCTCAGCCTGCGGATGAAATGTGGACATCATTATCACGTTAGCTGCACCAGTTTGCTCATGGAAAAAGGATGCTGCCTCGAGTGCACAGAGACCATTCCTACTGGCTTAGTGCAGGAAATAGGTAAGCTTAATACAGTAAAGCAGGAAGTGTTGCATGCTGGAACAGCTCACAAAACCGAGAAGAAGATAATTGATGTTGATGAGCATGTAGACACAACTCCTGGTAGCAGCAGGAAAAGGAAACAGCAAATCACACCAAAAAGTAAAAGGACCCCAGGATCAGCCAAGCACAAGTCCACAAGGGTTCACACTCCACAGCCAAGACATGGGAAAAAAGGTACATGCCTGTTTTCAGGCTCTGATTTTGAATTGACAAAGATCGAGAAGGTCGTAGACATTGGACAAACAAACTACCAAAGACTCTTCAAAGACACCGGCAAAGACTTGGCAAAGACAGTCTTTGGAGACATAAAAGCATTTGAATCCAAGGGAGATTCAAGTAGTAGTGATGGTGCCAACAATTATAGTATAGTTCCAAATTCGCGCATTTTGCCTCTACAAAGGCCTCCTCTAACACCGTTCTTTGCAGGGGAAGGAAAACGATGGCGAAGATGTCGGCAATCGATTCGACGGTCGTTAAGCGGTGTGAACAAAGTTGACACCGGTCAAGGGCCGTGAAGGTTGTGGAAGAAGAAAGTGAGGGTGAGTCAGAAAATGACCTTGATGAGGACGCCCCCATAGAAGTAGCATTTGGAAAGAAAAACATGGCTAATGTAATTTTGCCTTATGTATTTCGGGCAAGCAAACCTTGATTTTGCAAGACAACCCTAAACCATCAGCCAAAAGGTTTTTGTTCAAACAATTAATATATTTGATCCCCTGTTTTATTCCACCTTTAATGTGCAAATTTTGGTTTGGATTATTCAACTTAGGATTTCAGAAAAACTTGTCTCGCAGAAAAAAGAAGGCAGCCAATGGTTATACTTAGTGAATCGATGAAGAAGACAATACTGAGATAAAGAAGTGCCAAAGACAAACTCTAACATACAAAAGGTTAATCATTATCCCTGTTATATTTCAGAATGTGTTTCAGAATTTCAGTTGTTAATTGCAGCTCATCCTTGCATGCGGAGAACAAGACAGTCGCGGAATGAAGAAACCGAGGACAAAGGCAAAGCAAGGGTTCGATAGCCGGAAACACCCATACATTGGGGCGTGGAGATACCAATAAGGATGAATCGACTATGGCTATCAGCACTCTCCATCATCCGGTAGCAAAGATAAAGCAGAGTCCAAAGAAGGTTGCAAAGATCGCCCAAAGACCTCCCGATAGCACTTCCCGCCAGAGTCCAACACACATTGCAAAGACGCACAAGCACGATGCAAAGACACATCGACCGGCGGTGGTTGCAAACGCCCAAGGATGGACACCCGCACGAAAGTTGATGGTCTTTGGACGTAAATGGTGTAATCGGCACGCATAACAATGAGAGGAGAATGAACGGGAAAATCTTGCCTCCACCACAAACCAAGCATGTTGTAAAAAGAAACCGCAAATAAGTACCTCATTTGCGCACTGTGGTATCATGAGTTTGTGGAGTGGGCGCAGAGGTTTGATATTGTTATTTGGAGTGCTTTCTCTTCGGAACACAAGGGATATGGTGGATGCATTGTTCCCTGATTTGCAGACCAGATTCTTGAAGGTTTATGGTCAAGAGCATTGCTATGCATGCAAGCATCCAAACAGACCAGAAAAGCAGATTTTTTTCAAGGAGTTGAAGGTTGTACTTGAGGATTTTCCTCAAAATCATGGTATGATTTTCTTGGTTGATGACAGCCTACACAAAGGGTTTCTAAACCCTGCACACACAACCCTTCCCATTATGCCTTTCAAGGGGCAAGAAGAGGACAACTTTTTGCAGAAGTTTGTGTGTCCAACTTTGGAATACTTGTCTTCCCATGCTGTACAGGAAACGATCTCACAGGTTGACATCACTGATGCATGGTTGGAAGAGGAGACAGTTGTAGTCTTTGGATTACTTGCCTCAACAACTATCTTGTCTCGGCCTACTATATCCTCAATGCTCCATTAGAAGTACAAAGGCAGCTGCTGGGCACCCTTCCTGGCGACCAGCATGACTCTGAAGACTTCGATGACTCATGAAGTAACCATTGTACAGTACTTTTTTGTAATATATATGTATGATTACTTTGTCTTATCTTCAGTATTGAGTGACATTGAGTGATGTTCTAATCTTGAGTGTACAATTTTCTGTAATATATATCAAGCTTACTCTCCAATACTACAAGCATTGTTTCCAATACTAAGATACTCCAATAATTCAAACCAATACTACAAACATTGTCTTAGGGGCATTGTCTCCAATACAATGATCAAAATTTGAGACAAGTACACAAGTAACTACAGATTTGTTACAATGATAAAACAACTAGGCCAAGCATATTCAACCTTCATATGGCAGACTGTCAAGGATCATCTGGTGAGTAGCCTGTTCAAGGGAAAATCTGTTGGTGCCGTGAATCGATTCATCTCAAACTTGATAGCCGATCACGATGATGATCTTTGGAAAGTCAGGCCTTTGTCTTCAAGTAGCTCCCAACTACCATCTGGCTGGGCAGCATAGTACAAACCAGCCAACACATGTTCATCCACATTGAAGGTCTGACCCCAGCTATCCTTGACATTTGACCACATAGAAATTTGACTGCATTCTCCCCGATTTCCCCGCGGGCTACAACAAGACAAAGTTATCACCTTCCCCACGTTTCGGGATAGCCATTCTCCATCACCTTCAAAAATGCCTCATCGATTTGGTCTTCATTACCTTCACCAAGAGACTTATCCGGCTTTAGTGTAACATATTTCCAATTCTTCAACTGTGCTTGTTCACACAAGATGACCGATTTCCTTTCAAAAGCGGTTACCACGTAAACAACTTAAACCTCTATGAGCCACCCTTGTGCTTGATTTGGCCAAGTATGTCCGGATGTCGTGGTATTTGCTTGGTCCCTTCCACGCATACCAAATCCGGTCTGTCCTATCAACATCATCCTTTCCAATTACCCGAAGTACCGCGAAGGAAACAACAAGTATTGCATCTCACGACAAAGATAATACAAAGACTACTCATCACAAGACAAACAGTTCACGTGACAAAGACTTAAAGCGGATGAAAGCACTATTCAAAGACATTCTGGCTAGCTTTCTGTGCAAAGACTACTCAACGTATCACGCCAGATGAAAGCATAATACCTTTTGATGTCCCCGTTGTTGGTACCTTCATTCCAGCGAAGGTTGCGAATTCACATGCATCGGCAGAAGCACCCTAAATCTCACCCCATCATACTTGAGTCGCTCTCTAGTGAATGCCCCTTTAAGGACTCCCGCCTTGCCCATCGTGGCTCTCCCCTTACCATGGGCTGTCCCAAAGAAATTCCATACTATTTCCTTCCCTAGCTCATGGTGATATCTTGGTAGGAAATAGAATGGCGGGCAGATTTGAATTGGCTAGAACAACCATCCGACCAAACTATATGCCGGAGAAATCTACACCATTTGATACAAGCCATGAATTGTGCTTTCTAAGACAAGGTTTGCAAAAAAAGAGTGTCATGAAGCTTGTCATCACTCAAGTAAAATGGGTTTCCTTCAATAGCTTTTCGATCCCTGAATTGATGTCCATCCTATACGTGATGTGGACGAGAATTGTTATCGGTCATTGTGCCAATGCCGGCTTTGAACCTCCCTTTGTATTTTTATCTTTGTAATTCTCTCGCAAAATCAATTACGTAAACAATGGTGTCATCTTGGATATTGTCCGGGCAACTCGAATTGCATGGCCCGCCATCTAGCCCCTCAGAATTGTGTGGCACCTAATATCTTCAATGTGGAACACAGATATGAAATGAAATCCTTCAATGGCGTTCTCTTGTAAGACAATGAGGACTGGCTTTGGTCCTTTCTTTTTTCCCCTTGCCATTTGAGGTCTCATCTTGTGCATAGGTTTTAGTCAGGTCCCACCAGCTTGCTTGGATTTCTTACTTTTGTTTCCCTTCTTCTCAACTTGTGGCCGCAGCCTTCAGTCGTGGTCCCACCAACTACCTTGGATTTCTTACTTTTGTTTCCCTTCTTGGTGGCATTGGCTCTTTTCTTTCTCACGCCACACGGCACCTCCTTGGTAACTAGATGCAACTCCACCAGCCTCTTCTCGTCTCCACGGAATCAGACAAAGGTCTCAGAGCATAAAACGGAAGATTAGCGCAAGTTGAAAGCACAAAAGCGGTTTTCCGGATGACAAAGACATATCAAGAGATGTTGCGGCATGCAATAAAGAGAGTATTACCTTTTCAAACGTCTTCCATTCAAGCAAGAACTCATGATTCTCTCTCTCTTGGACATATAGGAAGAGTTTTTATGCCACACTTCCGACATGTATGCGCATCAAGCGGTCATGTTTATGCCATTCTTCACCCTCGCTCTTGTTGCAAAACCACGACCCTCCGAGCTTCGGCTGGTTGAGTCATACATATATTGGCTGGCCGAACCGCCTCACCAGTCCACAGACCTCGCGCAGTGCACTTGCACTCTTCACCATGAAATCCGGGGCCACGACCTTAATGCATTCGGGGCTACCCCGGCATACTTCAACTTCATATGGTATATGCAACAACAGGGTTTCCCTTTCTCGATACTTTCTTTACATAAATAGGCTTCAACTTCTCGAAAGCCTTTAAGCAAACAGGTGTTCGGGATGTGCCTTTTGTATTGTTGAAATAGCTCCAAATTGAATGGTGGCCGTTGGTTAGAAATATTTATGCAACAATAGCAAAGAAAAAATTTGTATGGAAACTTATACCTGTGTGACCTCCATAAGGTGCAAGGGATAAGAAATTCGGAAGCCTGACTCTCCAACAGTGTTCACAACATCTTTCTTGCAAGGAGAGACTCTGCTATTTTGTTTCCAGAATTTTGTTATGCTTTGCTTGCAAGCTGTGGGTGAGAGAATCGCACCTCAACCTCCTTTGGAAGCTAGACCACGGACCATTTCCAAGGATGGCTTCCGATTTTCTTAATGCGGCAGTTGCAATTGTTGACCTCATGCAACCTATCATAAGAAATATTGCACATTAATCAATGAACATATCTCATCCAGATCACTCGCCAGATACAAGCACTTAAAAGCACTTAAAAGCACGAAGAAGCTACTGGGCATGAAAGCAAGAATTAGATGCACCTAACAGCCCTGCCATAGTGGAATTGCATCTCGATTTTGTGGAAGAAGCCATCACCAGTGTCGAGGTTCTGGCTCTCCAAACATCATGGTTCCTTTGCCTCTTTGTGGCTGCCATTGTCTGTTTCAAGTTGTTGAGCGGCACCCCACGCCTTTGCACTCCTTTGGATTTGGCAAAATTCCGTGTTCTCGAGATTTCCATTTTCGTGGTGATGAACCACCCTCTTCATCACATCGGCCTTGAGTTGGGTGAATGTTTTTGGTGAGCTTATTGAAGTAATCAACTACTTGCTTGGCTATTTCTTGCCTGCGTCTCATGCTCGAGATCCTCCCGTTCACATTTGCTTTTCTCATCTTATTCCGTAATCAGTATTTCTCTTTTTCGCGCATCCAATTTCTTGTAAATTGCGGAGGAAACCGGATCTTCACTTGATATTTCCCGTGTTGCATTGACATCCAACAAATCGGAACAACGTATTGGGATTCATCAGGCCGAAAATCCAATGCTAAACGTGTGATTGCCTCCAGGCCGGTATCAGGGAGCGCCATGAAATTCCTGAGAGAGGGAGGATAAGTGAATTGGAGGGAGAAATTTCGCGGGCCATGACGAAGTAATCCAATTTGCAACGTACTACCACACCACTCGCGCGAAAATCCAGCCAAAAGCCCACAATCATTTTCCTAACGGCTCGTTCGTGAGGTGGACGTGCGAGTACATGAAGGGCGTAAAAAGAAATGACGGGCAGTTACGCCCATCAGCACCCAGATTAAGCAAAAGCAGGGGTGCTGATAGCGGGCTAAAACCCTGCTATAAGCATGCGTCCGGACGCATGCTTTTGCTACCCACCAGCATACTTTCACCCAAAGTAGCTGTAAGAATGTCAAACTTGTTCTCTAGGTCTTTTTGAAGCAAATTGACATAGAGAGGAAGACGTGCTGGACGAGGGACCTTGGAGAAATCATCTGGGGTCAACGCCTCAGCAATCCGCTCCCTTTCATCATCCTGAGTTGAACCTCCAACGCACGTTGGAGGTGTGGTTGAGCGATATGCACTTCCAACACCTGTAGCAGATGCAATCTGCTCCCCCGCAGCACCATGTGGTGAACCTCCAACGCGTGTTGGAGGTTCATCTGGGTTAATTGCACTGCCAACACCTGTAACGGATGCAATCAGCTCTCCATCATCATGTGTTGAACCTCCAACGCATGTTGGAAGTTCGTCTGGGCCATTTGCTCCACCAACACCTGTGGGAATTTGCGATGGACAATGCTTATCCCGTTGAGAGTAAAGATGCAATGCCCTATTTAATGTCTATTGTTTAAGATGAGCATCTTTATTGAGAGATCGAGTCACATCACCTTTGTAACCGTTATCTTTGTTCGTGGATCTGAGAGACTTCAAGGGGTGACGAGCAGGCCCTGACGGATTTGGCTGATCAAAGGGATTAATAACCACCATAAAAAAATCCCCTAGCTGCTTCAAAGGAATTGAAGAAGCCATTACTTCCAGAGGGCCGAAATGGGCTGATCTATAATAGTAATCAGTCCCGAAATCAAAAAGTCCAAAAAGCTGAAATGTATAAGGATGCAAATGGTCCGAATCATATGTCCTTGAAAAGATCCAGACATAAGCTTTCCAATGAGCCCGAAATCACCTGATTCTGATGTCTCTAGCTCAAGTTAGGAGCTCGAGAAGTTTTGCCGTCGGGCATCAAAAAGGCAGAGCGCCAAAGGAGCGCCAAAAGAAGTGATAGAAGAACAAATGCACTTTCAAATACACATAGAACTAAAATATAGAGGATATCGGAGACTGCAGGGCGACCCGATAAGCAAGAACAATGAACCATAAAATGAGAAAACGAAAAATTGAATATAGATATGACAAACAAGCTCCAATATGATAAGAGGGAAGGAGCTCAAGAGAACGCCGATGATTGCAAAAGAGGAAGGAGGCAGTATAAATAGGAGATGCAAGGTAATGCGTCGCCATCCAAGGAATGTCGGTTCTAGCAATAGAACCGTGGCATTCCTAGGATGGGTCCTATGATACAATCAAGTGGCCGATAGAAGAGGAATCTAACTCAAAAAGAATGGAGCAACTAGGATATCTAAAGAAATTAGGGCAAAAAGTGAAATCACAAAAGGAATGGGCAAAATCTAGGATGAGTAGAACAGATCCGGCAAAGTCGACAAAGAAAGAAGAAACAACGAAGCATGGCTTGAAGATTAACTGGAATAATCAGAGCAAAGGGCAAAACATATGATACATGAACACTAAAAGGGCAAAGAGAAACAAGGCGAATGAGGAGAGTACAAGAGAAGCGGAGATTGATAGAAAAAGACCAATACGAACAAGGCAGTGAAGTACTAATAACTAAGGGACATAACAAAGTTGAGGAAAAGATAAAGCGCGTGTAGCAGGATTGAAGGAATTAAAAAGGACATCAATCTATGTTCAGAAAATAACAGGAGAGCTAGAATGAGTAAAGCAGATACGGCATAACAAGGACCAAAATAGGAGATATGATACAGGATCCCAGCAAAGCAGGTTAGACTGCAGCGATAATGTAAATGGTGAAACGTGCATGATAGAATAATCGAGACTAAGGGTGCAAGAGAAGCAAACTCCGCAAATGGAATGAACATAGAACGTGGATCCAAGGGGACATTTGCCAAAAGGTTATTGATGCAGATGGAGCAAAAACAAATCAATGATGCAAATGGGATAAAGGATAAACAAAATAGAAGGAGCAACTGGAATTAGCAGTAAAGAAAACGCCAAAGGAAAATAGAAGCCAATGATGCAAAAGGCAGAAAGACGATTGTAGCACACACCAAGTAGAATGGAGCAAGAAAACGATCAAGAGAACTGAATAAAATATGGAGCGAATGAAATGCACAAGAATACTATAAACATAGACAGGAAAAGAAATGAGAAATAATTGGAGCAATTAGAGGAAACGGAAACAAAAGAAGACTCATGGATCCAAGAAAAAGAATGCAACAAAGGCGCAAGAAATAAAATTTGACAGCAGTGGCCATATAAACCGGATGGAACACAGGCAGAAAAGAACTAGCCTAGCAAATTGAATGAACTGACAAATGGAGCGAACAAGAACCATGGACTAAAGAACACAATGAGAACGAAATGAATATAGCACAATGATAAGCCAAGAGATGGAGCAAATAAGACGAGGGATACTAAGTGACCATGGAGCAAATACGATGAACAAGAAAAATGGAACAAATATGAAAATAGAAGAAAGATGATAGGAGTTAACAGGATCCACGAATTAAAAGGGAAAATGGATCAATGGACTAAAAAGAACCCAGAAGAACAAAATGGAAGAAATAGATGAACTATGGGTGCAACTAAGACAAAAGAAATCATATGGAACAATGAACTAAGAAGAGAATAGAAAAGAGGAAGAAAAAGTGGCATTCATACACAAGAGTAAGAAACATGGACAACTGGTGAAATGAGAACCGGAGGTTGAGAAAAAAAGAGGAGAGGCCCACTATATACCGAGGAACATCGAAGAAAGGAGGATCTCAACACAACCGGAAGCAAGAAGGTCTAAGAATTGATCAAGCATGAAGAACTAAAACTATAAAAATGAAAATCAACACGAAAAAAAGCCAAGGAGCAAGATAACCATATCATAGACCAAAATAAACGCCGAGCAATATAAATACGCGTAACATGTGAAAACATGCCATTATGAAGCAGTACACAAATCAAGATATCAATGAAATGTATAAAAACTCGATAACAATGGACATGACAGAGCAAATAAAATGAAGAGGGACCGGCTCGACCAAGGCCCGAAACAAGTGTGACTGGTGGCCCCAGGCATACAACTCTGCCTTGTGGCTGTTGTTCTGCATGGCATATAATGCTTTCCAACCCGCCGTGACCCGCAGCCTGATGGCAGCATCCCAATGGGTGGTAAGACTTAATCATTATCATACATGTCGATATACATGCCCAATCTAAGAACAAATGCAAAATGTCCACTCTCAAGCAGTCCCCATAGGTGATGTGAGATCGATCCATAAAATGAAAGGCATAATGATTTTAATGAAAATGCGCATGCCCAAGAAGAATTTTTAATAACAATGAGGGAAACAAATACATGAATACAGAAGAAAACATATATCCTACCATAAACGCGTAAACTAGAAAGGACTTAAAAAGGAACCAAAAAGACTAGAACCAAAATGCATTTGAAAATAAGGTTGTGCCAAAAAGAATTTAAGAATGTGCTTTAATTGAAAACTACTCAGAAGAAAACACTCTAAAAAATTACAAGATGTGCATTAATTGAAAACTACTCAGAAGAAAACACCCTAAAAAATCTCAAGATGTCGTGTGCAACCAAGAAGCTATACAAAGGAAAAACAAGTTTGAGAAAGGATGTAAGGTGAGGGGTCAACACGGATGAAGAAAAGAAACAAAATGTGCATCAGATGAAAATCATGAAAACCGCCCCAAATAATGGCCCAATGAAGACTATGTACTATAATCATGATCAAAAAGTCGTACATGCCTGATATTAAGCCGTTAAGTGTAGGGAAAGACATGATAGAAAGAGCCTGTCTGCATGATGTTAGTGATAGAAAGTGCAAACATGCCATCACCTCAAAACTTCATGATGAAAAAGGCAAAAAATGGTCTATGGCTCTTGAAAAGCCAAAAACAATGAGGACTATTTGAGTCAAAAGCTCAAGATGCATCGTGAATACAAAACCTTATGTATAGACCTATTCTCATGCCATGTGCACTATAGAAGCAAGTATAAACAACCTATGATAGAAGGGGAGAAAATGCACAATGAAAGCCCATAAAGACACCTATGATACCCATGAAAAAAAAGCAATGGAATCATGACGTACTTACCCTAATGGAATTAACGACATAACCATCTTTAAGGAACTTGATAACCCTCTTGTAAATTTTAGCATCTCGACATGAACAACTTGAGATCTTTTTTCGAACGAAACGTAAATATGCCCATCTGGATGAAATGATCCAAAACAAAATACCTCAAGGACTAAAACCTTACATGAAATGGGTAAAAATGACATCTCATAAAACATACTACGCGCAAGCAAAAAGGAGAGAGATCTGGGGCTAAAAAATGACACAAAAAACACGTTACATACAAAAACCAATGCAAAAAGATAAAAGACAAAAAATGAACAACCTAAGTCTCCATAAATGAAAAGTCCAACTAACTAATACCCATAAGTGTCCCTACAACAACAAAACAAAAAGGGCCAACTAAATAGGACCATACATGAACTGCAAATTGGTTCGGCTCATGTCTATTCAACAATAACCACTAATATGCCGCTAAACAATATTAAGGAAAGACAAAATTTCGTGCAACGATGTATATGTAACTAGCAACACAACAAAAAATTACCCCAAACAATCGAGCTAGAAAAATGTCTACTGAAAAACTTGAATCTAACAATTGTATATTGAGAGATGTGGACCCATGACCATGAAGAGAAACCCCAAACAAATGACTCTAAAGAATGGTCTAATGGAATCCAAAAATTTATGTATTGAGAGACGTGAATCCATGACCATGTAAGATACAAAAAATCCAATAAATTGCATACAAAGTGACTTGAACAGTGCTGGAGACACCAAAGCATGCTGAATCCAAGGGAGATTCAAGTAGTAGTGATGGTGCCAACAATTATAGTATAGTTCCAAATTCTGCAGCTGCCTCTACAAAGGCCTCCTCTAACACTGTTGCTGCAGGGAAGGAAAACGATGGCGAAGATGTCGGCAATCAGATTCAGACAGTCGTTAAGCAGGTGAACAGGTTGACACGGTCAAGGGCCAGGAAGGTTGTGGAAGAAGAAAGTGAGGGTGAGTCAGAAAATGACCTTGATGAGGACGTCCCCATAGAAGTAGCATTTGGAAAGAAAAAACATGGCTAATGTAATTTTGCCTTATGTATTTCAGGCAAGCAAACCTTGATTTTGCAAGACAACCCTAAACCATCAGCCAAAAGGTTTTTGTTCAAACAATTAATATATTTGATCCCCTGTTTTATTCCACCTTTAATGTGCAAATTTTGGTTTGGATTATTCAACTTAGGATTACGTAAAAACTTGCGAGAAAAAGAAGGCAGCCAATGGTTATACTTAGTGAATCGATGAAGAAGACAATCTGAGATAAAGAAGTGCCGGCACAAACTCTAACATACAAAAGGTGTTATCGTATATCTGTTATATTTGAGAATGTGTTTGAAATTTCAGTTGTTAATTGCAGCTCATCCTTGCATGAGGGGAGAACAAGGCAGTCGTGTGAATGAAGAAACCGAGGACAAAGGCAAAGCAAAGGGTTACCGATAGCGGGGAAACACCCATACATTGGGGGCGGGGAGATACCAATAAGGATGAATCGACTATGGCTATCGGCACTCTCCATCATCCGGTAGCAAAGATAAAGCGAGTCCAAAGGGGTTGCGGCAAAGATTGTCCGGCACCTCCCGATAGCACTTCCCGGAGAGTCCAACACACATTGCGGCCGCAGACAAGTGCGATGCGGCACACATCGGCGGTGGTTGCAAACGTCCAAGGATGGACACCCAGACGAAAGTTGATGGTCTTTGGGCGTAAATGGTGTATCTTGCACGAACCAATGAGAGGAGAATGAGCGGGAAAATCTTGCCTCCACCACAAACCAAGCATGTTGTAAAAAGCGCAAATAAGTACCTCATTTGCGAGACGAGGGGTATCATGAGTTTGTGGGTGTGGACCGCAGAGGTTTGATATTGTTATTTGGAGTGCTTCTCTACGAACACAAGGGATATGGTGGATGCATTGTTCCACGATTTGCAGACCAGATTCTTGAAGGTTTATGGTCAAGAGCATTGCTATGCATGCAAGCATCAAAACAGATTTAAAAGCAGATTTTTTTCAAGGAGTTGAAGGTTGTACTTGAGGATTTTCCTCAAAATCATGGTATGATTTTTCTTGGTTGATGACAGCCTACACAAAGGGTTTCTAAACCCCCGCACACACAACCCTTCCCATTATGCCTTTCAAGGGGCAAGAAGAGGACAACTTTTTGCAGAAGTTTGTGTGTCCAACTTTGGAATACTTGTCTTCCCATCTTTGTCTGTGAAACGATCTCACGAGGTTGACATCAGCGATGCATGGTTGGAAGAGGAGACGATTTGTAGTCTTTGGATTCTTGCCTCAACAACTATCTTGTCTCGCCTACTATATCCTCAATGCTCCATTAGAAGTACAAAGGGGCTGCTGGGCACCCTTTCTGGCGACCGGCATGACTCAAGACCGATGACTCATGAAGTAACCATTGTACAAGTACTTTTTGTAATATATATGTATGATTACTTTGTCTTATCTTGGTATTGAGTGACATTGAGTGATGTTCTAATCTTGAGTGTACAATTTTTACGTAATATATATCAAGCTTACTCTCCAATACTACAAGCATTGTTTCCAATACTAAGATACTCCAATAATTCAAACCAATACTACAAACATTGTCTTAGGGGCATTGTCTCCAATACAATGATCAAAATTTGAGACAAGTACACAAGTAACTACAGATTTGTTACAATGATAAAACAACTAGGCCAAGCATATTCAACCTTCATATGGCAGACTGTCAAGGATCATCTGGTGAGTAGCTTTGTTCAAGGGAAAATCTGTTGGTGCCGGGGAATCGATTCATCTCAAACTTGATAGCCGATGCGTGATGATGATCTTTGGAAAGTGGGGCCTTTGTCTTCAAGTAGCTCCCAACTACCATCTGGCTGGGCAGCATAGTACAAACCAGCCAACACATGTTCATCCACATTGAAGGTCTGACCCCAGCTATCCTTGACATTTGACCACATAGAAATCTGCATTCTCCTGATTTCCCTGCTCGGCTACAACAGCAAAGTTATCACCTTCCTCTACGTTTCCGGATAGCCATTCTCCATCACCTTCAAAAATGCCTCATCGATTTAGTCTTCAATTACCTTCACCAGTAGACTTATCTGGCTTTAGTGTAACATATTTCCAATTCTTCAATCTGTGCTTGTTCACACAAGATGACCAGTTTCCTTTCAAACAGTTACCACAGAAACAACTTAAACCTCTATGAGCCACCCTTGTGCTTGATTTGGCCAAGTATGTGGGATCTTTGTGTATTTGCTTGGTCCTTTCCACCTCGCGCGATCCGGTGGGTCTGTCTATCAACATCATCCTTTCCAATTACCCGAAGTACACGCAAAGGAAACAACAAGTATTGCATCTCACGACAAAGATAATACAAAGACTACTCATCACAAGACAAAAGAGTTCACAGACAGCACTTAAAGCAGATGAAAGCACTATTCAGCACATTACAGCAGTTTACAGGCAGCACTACTCAACAGAATACAGCAGATGAAAGCATAATACCTTTTGATGTCCCCGTTGTTGGTACCTTCATTCCAGCGAGTTGCGAATTCACATGCATCAGCAGCACCCCTAAATCTCACCCCATCATACTTGAGCTGCTCTCTAGTGAATGCCCCTTTAAGGACTGCCCCTTGCCCATCGTGCTCTCCCTTACCATGGGCTGTCCCAAAGAAATTCCATACTATTTCCTTCCCTAGCTCATGGTGATATCTTGGTAGGAAATAGAATGGTCGGGCAGATTTGAATTGGCTAGAACAACCATCTGACCAAACTATATGCCTGGAGAAATCTACACCATTTGATACAAGCCATGAATTGTGCTTTCTAAGACAGTGCTGCACAAAAAGAGTGTCATGAAGCTTGTCATCACTCAAGTAAAAATGGGTTTCCTTCAATAGCTTTCTGATCCCAGAACTGATGTCCATCCTATACGTGATGTGGACGAGAATTGTTATCTGGTCATTGTGCCAATGCTGGCTTTGAACCTCCCTTTGTATTTTTATGCTGTAATTCTGCAAAAATCAATTACGAAACAATGGTGTCATCTTGGATATTGTCCGGGCAACTCCCTGAATTGCATGGCACGCCATCTAGCCCTCAGAATTGTGTGGCACGAATATCTTCAATGTGGAACATGTGATATGAAATGAAATCCTTCAATGGCGTTCTCTTGTAAGACAATCGAGGTGGCTTTTGGTCCTTTTTTTTTCCCCTTGCCATTTGAGGTCTCATCTTGTGCTGCAGTTTTAGTACGTGTCCCACCGGCTTGCTTGGATTTCTTACTTTTGTTTCCCTTCTTCTCAACTTGTCTTTTGCGGCTTGTTGCGTCCACCAACTACCTTGGATTTCTTACTTTTGTTTCCCTTCTTGGTGGCATTGGCTCTTTTCTTTTCTGGCGCCACCGGCACCTCCTTGGTAACGCTTAGCGGTCTGCAACTCCACCAGCCTCTTACGTCTCCAGCGGAATGCGTAACAAGGTGCGTAGCATAAAAGCGGAAGATTAGCGCAAGTTGAAAGCACAAAAGCGGTTTTTCGGCCGGATGGCAAACACATATCGGCATGTTGCGGCATGCAATAAAGAGAGTATTACCTTTTCAAACGTCTTCCATTCAAGCAAGAACTCATGATTCTCTCTCTCTCTTGGACATATAGGAAGAGTTTTTATGCCACGCCGACATATGCGCATCAAGCGATCATGTTTATGCCATTCTTCACCCTCGCTCTTGTTGCAAACCACGACCCTCGAGCTCATTTGGTTGAGTCATACATATATTGGCCGGCCGGAACCGCCTCACCAGGTCCACAGACCTCGCGGGTGCACTTGCACTCTTCACCATGAAATCCGGCCACGACCTTAATGCATTCGGGGCTACCCGGCATACTTCAACTTCATATGGTATATGCAACAACGGGTTTCCCTTCGATACTTTCTTTACATAAATAGGCTTCAACTTCTCGAAAGCCTTTAAGCAAAGCGGGGTGTTCGGGGATGTGCCTTTTTTGTATTGTTGAAATAGCTCCGGTGAATGGTGGCCGTTGGTTAGAAATATTTATGCAACAATAGCAAAGAAAAATTTGTATGGAAACTTATATTGTGTGACCTCCATAAGGTGCAAGGGATAAGAAATTCGAAGCCTTGACTCTCCAACGGTGTTCACAACATCTTTCTTGCAAGGAGAGACTGCTATTTTGTTTCGAATTGTTATGCTTTGCTTGCAAGCAGGGGTGAGAGAATCGCACCTCAACCTCCTTTGGAAGCTAGACCACGGACCATTTCCAAGGATGGCTTCCGATTTTCTTAATGCAGCAGTTGCAATTGTTGACCTCATGCAACCTATCATAAGAAATATTGCACATTAATCAATGAACATATCTCATCGGCAGATCTTTCAGCCAGATACAAGCACTTAAAAGCACTTAAAAGCACGAAGAAGCACGGGCATGAAAGCAAGAATTAGATGCACCTAACAGCCCCGCCATAGTGGAATTGCATCTCGATTTTGTGGAAGAAGCCATCACCGATTGTCGAGGTTCGGCTCTCCAAACATCATGGTTCCTTTGCCTCTTTGTGGCTGCCATTAATCATTTCAAGTTGTTGAGCAAAGCACCCCACGCCTTGCACTCCTTTGGATTTGGCAAAATTCCAGGTTCGAGATTTCCATTTTTTCGTGGTGATGAACCACCCTCTTCATCACATCGGCCTTGAGTTCGGGTGAATGTTTTTGGTGAGCTTATTGAAGTAATCAACTACTTGCTTGGCTATTTCTTGCCCGTCTCTCATGCTCGAGATCCTCCCGTTCAGCCCATTTGCTTTTCTCATCTTATTAGTAATCGTATTCTCTCTTTTCGCTGCATCCAATTTCTTGTAAATTTGCGAGGAAACCGGATCTTCACGTGATATTTCTGTGTTGCATTGACATCCAACAAACGGAACAACGTATTGGGATTCATCGGGCGAAAATCCAATGCTAAACGCGTGTGATTGCCTCCAGGCCGGTATCAGGGAGCGCCATGAAATTCCTGAGAGAGGGAGGATAAGTGAATTGGAGGGAGAAATTTCGCGGGCCATGACGAAGTAATCCAATTTGCAACGTACTACCACACCACTCGCGCGAAAATCCAGCCAAAAGCCCACAATCATTTTCCTAACGGCTCGTTCGTGAGGTGGACGTGCGAGTACATGAAGGGCGTAAAAAGAAATGACGGGCAGTTACGCCCATCAGCACCCAGATTAAGCAAAAGCAGGGGTGCTGATAGCGGGCTAAAACCCTGCTATAAGCATGCGTCCGGACGCATGCTTTTGCTACCCACCAGCATACTTTCACCCAAAGTAGCTGTAAGAATGTCAAACTTGTTCTCTAGGTCTTTTTGAAGCAAATTGACATAGAGAGGAAGACGTGCTGGACGAGGGACCTTGGAGAAATCATCTGGGGTCAACGCCTCAGCAATCCGCTCCCTTTCATCATCCTGAGTTGAACCTCCAACGCACGTTGGAGGTGTGGTTGAGCGATATGCACTTCCAACACCGTAGCGGATGCAACCGCTGCTCCCCAAAGACACCATGTGGTGAACCTCCAGCAGCGTGTTGGAGGTTCATCTGGGGTTAATTGCAATCGCCAACACCGTGAACGGATGCAATCAGCTCTCCATCATCATGTGTTGAACCTCCAACGATGTTGGAAGTTCGTCTGCGGGCCATTTGCTCCACCAACACCTGTGGGAATTTGCGATGGACAATGCTTATCCCGTTGAGAGTAAAGATGCAATGCCCTATTTAATGTCTATTGTTTAAGATGAGCATCTTTATTGAGAGATCGAAGTCACATCACCTTTGTAACCGTTATCTTTGTTCGTGGATCTGAGAGACTTCAAGGGGTGACGAGCAGGCCCTGACGGATTTGGCTGATCAAAGGGATTAATAACCACCATAAAAAAATCCCCTAGCTGCTTCAAAGGAATTGAAGAAGCCATTACTTCCAGAGGGCCGAAATGGGCTGATCTATAATAGTAATCAGTCCCGAAATCAAAAAGTCCAAAAAGCTGAAATGTATAAGGATGCAAATGGTCCGAATCATATGTCCTTGAAAAGATCCAGACATAAGCTTTCCAATGAGCCCGAAATCACCATGATTCTGATGTCTCTAGCTCAAGTTAGGAGCTCGAGAAGTTTTGCCGTCGGGCATCAAAAAGGCAGAGCGCCAAAGGAGCGCCAAAAGAAGTGATAGAAGAACAAATGCACTTTCAAATACACATAGAACTAAAATATAGAGGATATCGGAGACTGCAGGGCGACCCGATAAGCAAGAACAATGAACCATAAAATGAGAAAACGAAAAATTGAATATAGATATGACAAACAAGCTCCAATATGATAAGAGGGAAGGAGCTCAAGAGAACGCCGATGATTGCAAAAGAGGAAGGAGGCAGTATAAATAGGAGATGCAAGGTAATGCGTCGCCATCCAAGGAATGTCGGTTCTAGCAATAGAACCGTGGCATTCCTAGGATGGGTCCTATGATACAATCAAGTGGCCGATAGAAGAGGAATCTAACTCAAAAAGAATGGAGCAACTAGGATATCTAAAGAAATTAGGGCAAAAAGTGAAATCACAAAAGGAATGGGCAAAATCTAGGATGAGTAGAACAGATCCGGCAAAGTCGACAAAGAAAGAAGAAACAACGAAGCATGGCTGACAGATTAACTGGAATAATCAGAGCAAAGGGCAAAACATATGATACATGAACACTAAAAGGGCAAAGAGAAACAAGGCGAATGAGGAGAGTACAAGAGAAGCGGAGATTGATAGAAAAAGACCAATACGAACAAGGCAGTGAAGTACTAATAACTAAGGGACATAACAAAGTTGAGGAAAAGATAAAGCGCGTGTAGCAGGATTGAAGGAATTAAAAAGGACATCAATCTATGTTCAGAAAATAACAGGAGAGCTAGAATGAGTAAAGCAGATACGGCATAACAAGGACCAAAATAGGAGATATGATACAGGATCCCAGCAAAGCAGGTTAGACTGCAGCGATAATGTAAATGGTGAAACGTGCATGATAGAATAATCGAGACTAAGGGTGCAAGAGAAGCAAACTCCGCAAATGGAATGAACATAGAACGTGGATCCAAGGGGACATTTGCCAAAAGGTTATTGATGCAGATGGAGCAAAAACAAATCAATGATGCAAATGGGATAAAGGATAAACAAAATAGAAGGAGCAACTCGAATTAGCAGAAAGAAAACGCCAAAGGAAAATAGAAGCCAATGATGCAAAAGGCAGAAAGACGATTGTAGCACACACCAAGTAGAATGGAGCAAGAAAACGATCAAGAGAACTGAATAAAATATGGAGCGAATGAAATGCACAAGAATACTATAAACATAGACAGGAAAAGAAATGAGAAATAATTGGAGCAAGTAGAGGAAACGGAAACAAAAGAAGACTCATGGATCCAAGAAAAAGAATGCAACAAAGGCGTAAGAAATAAAATTTGACAGCAGTGGCCATATAAACCGGATGGAACACAGTGAGAAAAAGAACTAGCCTAGCAAATTGAATGAACCCGACAAATGGAGTTTAACAAGAACCATGGACTAAAGAACACAATGAGAACGAAATGAATATAGCACAATGATAAGCCAAGAGATGGAGCAAATAAGACGAGGGATACTAAGTGACCATGGAGCAAATACGATGAACAAGAAAAATGGAACAAATATGAAAATAGAAGAAAGATGATAGGAGTTAACAGGATCCACGAATTAAAAGGGAAAATGGATCAATGGACTAAAAAGAACCCAGAAGAACAAAATGGAAGAAATAGATGAACTATGGGTGCAACTAAGACAAAAGAAATCATATGGAACAATGAACTAAGAAGAGAATAGAAAAGAGGAAGAAAAAGTGGCATTCATACACAAGAGTAAGAAACATGGACAACTGGTGAAATGAGAACTGGAGGTTGAGAAAAAAGAGGAGAGGCCCACTATATACGAGGAACATCGAAGAAAGGAGGATCTCAACACAACCGAAGCAAGAAGGTCTAAGAATTGATCAAGCATGAAGAACTAAAACTATAAAAATGAAAATCAACACGAAAAAAAGCCAAGGAGCAAGATAACCATATCATAGACCAAAATAAACGCCGAGCAATATAAATACGCGTAACATGTGAAAACATGCCATTATGAAGCAGTACACAAATCAAGATATCAATGAAATGTATAAAAACTCGATAACAATGGACATGACAGAGCAAATAAAATGAAGAGGGACCGGCTCGACCAAGGCCCGAAACAAGTGTGACTGGTGGCCCCAGGCATACAACTCTGCCTTGTGGCTGTTGTTCTGCATGGCATATAATGCTTTCCAACCCGCCGTGACCCGCAGCCTGATGGCAGCATCCCAATGGGTGGTAAGACTTAATCATTATCATACATGTCGATATACATGCCCAATCTAAGAACAAATGCAAAATGTCCACTCTCAAGCAGTCCCCATAGGTGATGTGAGATCGATCCATAAAATGAAAGGCATAATGATTTTAATGAAAATGCGCATGCCCAAGAAGAATTTTTAATAACAATGAGGGAAACAAATACATGAATACAGAAGAAAACATATATCCTACCATAAACGCGTAAACTAGAAAGGACTTAAAAAGGAACCAAAAAGACTAGAACCAAAATGCATTTGAAAATAAGGTTGTGCCAAAAAGAATTTAAGAATGTGCATTAATTGAAAACTACTCAGAAGAAAACACTCTAAAAAATTACAAGATGTGCATTAATTGAAAACTACTCAGAAGAAAACACCCTAAAAAATCTCAAGATGTCGTGTGCAACCAAGAAGCTATACAAAGGAAAAACAAGTTTGAGAAAGGATGTAAGGTGAGGGGTCAACACGGATGAAGAAAAGAAACAAAATGTGCATCAGATGAAAATCATGAAAACCGCCCCAAATAATGGCCCAATGAAGACTATGTACTATAATCATGATCAAAAGTCGTACATGCCTGATATTAAGCCGTTAAGTGTAGGGAAAGACATGATAGAAAGAGCCTGTCTGCATGATGTTAGTGATAGAAAGTGCAAACATGCCATCACCTCAAAACTTCATGATGAAAAAGGCAAAAAATGGTCTATGGCTCTTGAAAAGCCAAAAACAATGAGGACTATTTGAGTCAAAAGCTCAAGATGCATCGTGAATACAAAACCTTATGTATAGACCTATTCTCATGCCATGTGCACTATAGAAGCAAGTATAAACAACCTATGATAGAAGGGGAGAAAATGCACAATGAAAGCCCATAAAGACACCTATGATACCCATGAAAAAAAAGCAATGGAATCATGACGTACTTACCCTAATGGAATTAACGACATAACCATCTTTAAGGAACTTGATAACCCTCTTGTAAATTTTAGCATCTCGACATGAACAACTTGAGATCTTTTTTCGAACGAAACGTAAATATGCCCATCTGGATGAAATGATCCAAAACAAAATACCTCAAGGACTAAAACCTTACATGAAATGGGTAAAAATGACATCTCATAAAACATACTACGCGCAAGCAAAAAGGAGAGAGATCTGGGGCTAAAAAATGACACAAAAAACACGTTACATACAAAAACCAATGCAAAAAGATAAAAGACAAAAAATGAACAACCTAAGTCTCCATAAATGAAAAGTCCAACTAACTAATACCCATAAGTGTCCCTACAACAACAAAACAAAAAGGGCCAACTAAATAGGACCATACATGAACTGCAAATTGGTTCGGCTCATGTCTATTCAACAATAACCACTAATATGCCGCTAAACAATATTAAGGAAAGACAAAATTTCGTGCAACGATGTATATGTAACTAGCAACACAACAAAAAATTACCCCAAACAATCGAGCTAGAAAAATGTCTACTGAAAAACTTGAATCTAACAATTGTATATTGAGAGATGTGGACCCATGACCATGAAGAGAAACCCCAAACAAATGACTCTAAAGAATGGTCTAATGGAATCCAAAAATTTATGTATTGAGAGACGTGAATCCATGACCATGTAAGATACAAAAAATCCAATAAATTGCATACAAAGTGACTTGAACACACGACCTCGAAAGTGAAAACCATCTACCTATCCAACACATGACACCAAATTGTGTTTAAATTTTACACTATTGATAGTATATCAGGTAAAATAGACTTACAGAAACTAACTGACTTACAGGGAAAGGATCGTCCTGAGGAGAGTAGCGGCAGCAATCGAAATTCCTGCAAAACGATCAAGGATCGTGACACAATCCATAAGCCTCGACTTTAACTTTAGACTCCAAGGATTAGATCCCAGCCTCTCCAAAGAGAGGTTTTCGATAACAAGCCATACTGAAAGCATTGAAGAGAATAGCTTTCCAAAAACATAATGTATGAAACTGTCAAACTCTCTTAACCTGGACTCAATATAAAAACGAAGTTTTACCGCAGTAAACAACAGAACCGAAACTTGAGTTTGATCATGGAGGATGAAGACCGATGAACCATCTAAGACGTTGGACATGGTCCGAATAAAAAGAGGACCCAGCAATCATCCAAACCAAAACAACGAACAATCTGATCTCCAGTACTCTCCTGCAACAAGCCCATCATCCAGATGAACAGACTGCGAATCCAAGAGACTAATTGATTTGGCCCTTAAGAAACGAAGATGGATCCATCAAGCCATCCATTTGGGCCTTGCTTGGCTTGCTTGGCTTGACTCCATGAACAACATGTAGAAGGAGCTGGCAGAGCGCCTAGCCGCCAACGCTGCATACAAGCTCCCGGTTCAAACCAAATAGAACCAGAATCCCAGATGTGACTAGAATTGCTTAAACTAGATAATCGCTCAAGACGATTGCTCAAAAGAGATGTGGATCACTCAAAGCTCAAAAACAGATACGGATCGTTCACAACAAATCAGAAACTAATTAGGTAGGATAGAAGAAACTCTATAGCCCAAATCAGTACAATAGAAAGGAGCTCAAGAGAACGCCGATGATTGCAAAAGAGGAAGGAGGCAGTATAAATAGGAGATGCAAGGTAAGGCGTCCCATCCAAGGAATGTCGGTTCTATTTGCAATAGAACTGTAGCATTATATTCAAGGAAGCTTGGCGTGGTGGTAAGCACCTAAGGTTGGAGTTGGGGGATAGTGGGTTCAAATCTGGGATGAGGGGGCAAAAAACATTGCGAAAAAATACGGGGGCGTGATGGGGAATTTTGGAGTTTCTTTTTGAATTCTAAGACTCGATTTTGTCGATCACGCCCCTTTGGCTCTAGGGCCTATTCGATGTCGTTTTGACGCGTCCCACCCCCCGCATCCGTACCCGACTTACTTCCCTAAATCTAAAAGCTGGCTCAACGTGCCCGTTCGAGCCCAGGACATCTATGTAGGCACTCATCCTGTGACCCAAGGAGTGTCAGACCCATACCTGGCCCTCTTCAGTAGTGACTGACTATAAGCCTAGCACATTATAGGAATCCTGTAGCCAAGCTAGGCAAGATCCACCCCCATTTCACCATCATACCCATTATCTGGTGTTGAATCACAACATAGCATTCACAACTAGGTGGGCTCTTGTGCACAAGACGCAATTATTGGGCCTTAAGGGTTCTAACTAGAGATATATCTACTACTAGGAAGATTTCAAGTCTCTACCCACCCTTAACCCCCAGACACACAGGAGGAACAGAAAGAGAGAACATAAACATAAGCAAAATATCTCTCCTCATCTTAAAAGTACATAATAGAGAAGTTAATCATCCATCTAATCATACAAGGGTTATCTGAAGCACAAACTATTTAGAGACTAACCAGTCTCTTGGCTAGAACCATTGTCACAAAAGGCATCCATTCTTCTGGTCTGGTTGCAGTAGCTAATGGCTTCTCCTTCTTCCAACTCTTCCCAAATCGATTTAGGGCAGAATTGGGGGTAGGGACCCAATTTGGACCCTATTCTTAGCAAGTTTCCTGTGGCCAATCGATTTGGGCCAGGTGGCACTCCCTAATTAGTTGACTTTTACTAATTAATACATTAATTAACCTAATTGGGTTATTTAACTTGCTAACAATTTAGCATAGCTAATAAAAGCCCTTTTAGGTTAACCCAAGTTATCCCCTGGTGACGTGTCATAGTATGTATACGTATACCATATAAATACATGGAACATCACAAAGGCCACTTCCCTCATCCTCAAACACATGCCTGCCTGCATCCAGACTGGAAATCTCAGAGGAGGACTCTGCCTGGGCATTTCTGGCAACCCAGCCTCCCCTCCTGGCTTCCCTCCTCATAGACAAAAAAAAAATAGATACAACTTGAACTACCAAAGCACAAGACAGTAAGAAGGGGCAAATGTTACTTTCGATGCTGAGCAGACACCTCCAAGCTCTAGCTTCATACAGTTCAACAGGCCCGAAAACACCATGTACACTGATTTCTCACTCCAAAACAAGCAACTCTTACCTTCTAAATGGATCGACCTGCATCCTAGGCATGGTCGGGCATGCCAAGGCTACACAAATCCATCCATGAATACAGGGGAAATGAAGATTCCCTTTTGCCCTATTTGCATACCCAAAAACATACAATATCCACCATAAACCATGTAAACCTTATGTACTAAAATATACGGTTCATGAAAACAGCAAAGCATATTCTGGGAAGGGACTCGCAAGAGACACAAAACCGGAGGAAATGACCTTATATAGTAGCTCGTCCCTCCCCAGAATGGCGATCCGATGGCTCGGATCGATGCTATTAATATATAAGGGACTAGCAAATGGATTGCTATCCTATACTTGTTATGTGTGAGACTGCTCCAGTGGAGAAAAATAATACAGAGTCAATTCATCTCCTATTGAGCAGTTCATCTCTCTGTTTGATCGTCCCTCGAAACATGCAATAGACTTTCATCATTTTTCCATGGTGGTTCTGATCAAATGACATCAGAATGGCATGGCCTATTGTAGCTGCATTGGTTTTAAATAATTTGGTTAACCTATAATGGAATTTACTTGGTTGCATATCCAACCATATAGAAGACCTTATTATAATTAGTTACCATGAATACACAAGCTCACAACTTGACAAATAATATCAAAAACTGTAAATGTATAACTTATTGGGCATTTGGATATCCATCTGGTAAGGAGCTACGAGAGTCTATTAATGGATGCTTCCCCCATTGGTAGTCGTAGTCCGAAGAATTATATCAGCAGACAAGAGCAAATGTCAAAGGGACGTAGCAACAAATTACCAAATCTGACTAAATTTGACAGTGAATAACTAACCAACATATCCTTAAGTTCCAACATGTTTCCACCAACAACTTCATGCAAATTCGTTCCCTTATAAGGTTACAAGTACAAGTTTTTCCTTTCCCCAAATGAAGGAATAGAAACAACTTAAATTCCATGTCAATCCCAATACCATCTGCCAATCAGATGTTTTCTCCATTTCTTCGAATCTATTTTTTGTTTATTTTTTGCATTACTGTAGATGTTTGACTGATATAAGCACACATTTAAGAACAAAACAAGGATCTTGAAAAGAAAGTTTATAAAAGCATCATCTTCCTAATTCAATGTTCCAATGATTCCTGCATGCACTTAGCAGGAATTTCCATTTCAAAACACCAGGTTGACAGTATCTTGGAGTGAAGCCTTTGCTTTCTCAACATCTTGCACTATCCAATAGGTCAACCATACAAAGAGTCGTCATCATCAAGAAAGAGACCGTAACATTTTCCATGTATTCACAATATCAATTACATCCATCTACTAAAAGACCGCATGGTTACACGCAACCATTGGTCAAGGAAATATGAATTAAACGAAACTATGCCTTGACCTTGCATATTTTCAGAACGTTCATGGCCGAATATGTTCCCGAGCTCATAACCTGAGCTCCATTTATCAGAATCGAATGATCCTAGGCTCTCAGAAAGCTCGTGCAGAGAGCTTCATATTCTTTTGATTGGAAGATGCTTTTTATCATAACTCTTCATCCGTGACTCAATTTTGAATGATTTGCTTTTGGTTGAAAAGATATCTTCAAGGGCTTTCTGATGGCATATGATATAAACATGATTGGTTAAGTTTTTTGAGTCCAAATAGCATTTGTACAGACTAATTCAATGAGCTTTTTGAAAAGCTTGCACTCTATCATGGCCATCACAAGAAGGAATAGCAATAAGGTACACCGCGCAATAGAAGTGAATAAAAGAGGGACCCAAGTCTTGTGCATTTTTGAGGTTTTCAAACGAGAAATAATTCTCACGATAAAAGCTTCCCAACACCGGCCTCAGCGGCCTGGTATTCCGATAGTAGTTGATATCCTGCAATCTAAACTATTTGGTCCTCAGAGATCATTATTGGACGAGAATAATACACCTGATATTGCCGGAATCTTTATCCTTAACAGGTAGTGCCGGGGATACTCTCTAAAGTGCTCTAGACTTGCAAGTTTAATGTTTTTCGCCGACCCTTCGTGATCAAGTATAAACTATTTGTTCTGAGGGAGGAATGACCGCCATATGTATGACCATGTCTCCTGTGAAATAGACATAATTGTTACAATTAATAAAGGCTTTGGTTCTAGATACTGCTGGCATGTATGTGGAAACAAAACTGCTTCAATGCAGGCATTAGGGTCAGAGTTACCCCTACAACACAAGCATTGTGTGGAGGATAAAGTGCAAACATTGGAAAAAGGGAACATGTTGAGGTGGAAATACATCTGCATATTCCCTAGTGGACCAGGTGCTGCCACGTCAAGCTAACGAACAGGAGCAGGTCCCTGAACTTGCAAATTATAGGGGTTGCAGAGGCAGAGACTAATGCCCTTTCAGCAGTGAACGAGGTGCAATTCATCACTAATGTCATGCACGTGAAGTTATTGGAATCATCTCTGCTACTCGAGTGGAAGCGACAAGACCTTATCATCCTCGACATCTTTGGTTTGGTTTCAAGATGCACTCAACCGCCAACATGTTCTTCAGTATAGCAACCATATCAGGGGTGGTAGTTTTTCAGTACAGAAGGACCTCTCCCCTCTTCAATTGAGTAATTGTCAGGAGGAGATTTGCAAAATGAGGGCATGGGCGGTGTATAGAGGAGGCACAACAATCATTCTAGACCAATGACCTTCCAATCCTTGAATTGGCTATGTCTAGATAATTTAAATAGCACAAAATTATCATTAGCGTTACATTATATTTTTTCGTACTTTTGGGCTTCCTGCCCTTTTGTTGTTGGGTCCCATGGCCAATTTAATCTAAGTGGACGTTAAAAAACTTGTCCGTCCGTCTGTCTATCAACATGTTTCATGTGTATAGATACATGTGCCAAATGTTGTAGATTACAAGAGTCGCAGATTTGTCTGTCTGTCTCTCTGACATTCAACATGTCTCTTGTGTATAGATACATGTGCCAAACGTTGTGGATTACAAGAGTCGTAGATCCTCCAGCAGAAATGATTACAAGAGTCTCTATTTCTCGCAGCCCCATTCAATCTCCCAGCAGCTCTACAGAGGCCCTATTTGAAACTTGAACTCAAGACCAACTGTCAGATCTTTCCATCCTTGAAAAAAAGGACTGTATCCTTCAGTTAATGCAAGAAGTTCAAGCGAAGAGCGCAACCAATCACCTGGGATTCACTCAGCATCCCCTTAAACTGGTGGCTTCTGTTTCAAGAGAAAAAACAAACAAAACATATAATTGATAGTGTTGCATCAACATGCATGGTACACTGCAAGCTTGAAAACTCAGTACTGTTTATTGATCTATCAAACGAAATTACCTTATCGAATACATGGTATAACATATCCAAAAATCGAAAGCCTCTTCTTATATCTTGTCCTAGAGTATTATAGAAAGTTAATGAATTAGAAAATTGATCCAACTTGAAAATGTGCTCTGATAAATATATCTCTATTAAATGGCCATCTCTTGTCCAATAAGCCCATGTGAGCCCTCACCTTTCGACGTGATTATAAAACAAAGTCTTATTTTGAACTGTCATTGTAGTTTGATCAAATGACTAAAAGAATTCATTACTTAGAGCATATCTTCAACAACTTTTCGTAAATTTTTGAACCAAAGACCAACATTTTTCCAGAAACAATTTCTAGCCTTGATGAAATTAAACGAGGACATTGGACCGACAGCTCTAAAATCATATCCCATTTGCCACAATCTCCATAGCAGAATCACTCTGACGTCAAAAGCATATGCTAAACTTCAAAAGTCAATAGCAGTTGAGCTGAACAATACGAAGAAAAAGATTTGATGCAGGGTACAATATTCCATGTAAAAACCCCCATGGATTAAGCTATAGTCAGTGTCAGTCGTTGCTTGCTCGCGAACATCTAGCTTAGCTAAATGAAAGCATGCAAATTCTACATAGCTTTCACCTTGATGTGCATAAGTATTAGACATATGAATTCCCTTTAAAGCTTAGAAGATTTTCTCACGACTTTTTGAATCTCATCTCGCAAAGGTAGCATGAATTTGAAGTCCACAGTGCGAAATCAACTCTATTTGGGAGCCTTCTTAATCCTTTCCTTTCTTACGTTTTTGCCCCAAATTTTTTGAATAACTTGCATCTTTCCAACACGTATGCATATATTCATAGCCCTCTCATATTGGAAGGAAGAAAGGAATAACATGGAAGATAGCAAGTCTGACGATCTGAGAAGACTTGATGCTAGGTCTGAGCATTGATGCCATTAGAAGAGGGCCCTATGGAAATGCTTGTGGAAACCCTAGTATGTGTAACAAGTCGGTTTGTTGTCTAGGATGGATGAGTAACATAAAAGGATTTAAAAGCAACTGGGTCACAACAACTTGCTTGTCGAAGCCGCTCCACATAACGAACTCTAATTTCCTTGAATTTTCATAGCCATCAATAGAATCAAGAGGTTGTTAAAGCGTCCATGTGATAAAGAAAACCTAACTCAAAGTGCAAGAAACTCTAAACTCGTGTTTGTGCAAAAGTGCTAAAAGGGTGTAAGAGTTTAGGAGCGCTAGGAGAACATAACCAAAGAAGTACTTGTAAGTATTTTTGACAATTGTAGCACATTTTAAAGAATTCCCTTTGTAGAGGACTCGGAGCATTGTTTTCTCGAATTGTATTGTAAAATATTTATTTTGACAAGTGTCACAGAGACCAGTATACAGAGAACCAGATTTTACGTGTTATACCGTAGTCGATCCACATATGAAGCGCATGCACTGATCATCCCTTCACAAGGGAGACATTTCCCTCGGGTTGCAATTGAAGATTTTGATCTCGTTGTGTATATCAACTCTATTTCGTCAGACCTGCAAGTGAAAAATTTGTCTGTCTTGCTTCTAGGCGAGGCATGGCGCAAGAAAAGGCTGATAAGCCGACCACATATGGTGAAATCTTTAATTTATCAGGCCAGATTGGGAATGAGCCAATAACACCGGAAGATGTAGCATTCATGCGAAGTGCAGAGGATTCCACATTTGGGGAGGTGCCAAAAGATGGGCCTGCTTCGATTATGCAAAGGGCTGCGGAGAAAAACACAGCTGAAGGTGCTGTTGGTACTGATACACATTCAAGTTTGCCAGACAAGGGGGTTTGTGTTATTGAAACCAGGATTCCAGGCAAAAAAATTGACATGGAATTTATTGGGGACGATCTTGTTTCGTCAAAGATCCAGCCTACATTTCCTCAACATTCAGGGGTCTCTGTTGGAGAAGCAATTACGATTGGGGAAGTATGTTGTCTGCCTCCCTTATTTTTTAGTGCTTAGCTTAAACCCTAAACCCTAACAGTAAGTTTCTAGGCTTAAATTCTAACAGGGCATTAATTTAGGTTTAATTCCTAGCAGGTATTACTTAGGTTTAAATTTTAACAGGTATTAATTTAGGTTTGGTATGTTGTTGGTGTAGGCATTAGAGTCAGCAGCATTGGAGCTGGCTGATAAACCTGTAGAGCCAAGTGATGCTAATGCAATCCAAAGTGCAGAGGTCCGTGCCGCAGGCGGTCCAGCAGCAACTAGTGGAGTCGCAGCCATGGCGCAGTCTGCAGCAGAGTTAAATCCGCGCCTTGAAGCCAAGATTACAGTAGGAGAGGTTCTTACTGTAAGTATCTGAATTCATTAAACAATCAACAAGTGATGTATGCACAAACAGGTAACAAGTAATGTAGTTGCAGTGACAATTATTTTTGTAAATGTCTGTAGCAAGTTGGTCTTAACTTCTCGCCGTATAGATAAATTAACAAGTAATGTTAAAATCACCAAGCTATGCATTTGCAGTGTCAAGTTCATCAAACTTGATATTCATGTAGGGGATCTGAATGCAGGATGCAAGATTGCAGATGGTGGCTGATAAAATAGTGACTAGAGAGGATGCTGCTAGGGTTTTGGATGCGGAAATGCGCAGCAGCCCACATGGCATGCCGCAGTCCGGTGGTATTGGTGCTGCTTTGCAGACTGCTGCAGATCTGAATGAGCAAGCTGGCCTTGTAGCCCCTACCATAGGATGATGCAATGTTGCAGTTTAGCCAAGCTTCTTCATGTTGTTTGTGTATTTGCAGAACATGTATATTATGTGTGTTATGGTTTAGCCATCCTCCACAATTCTGTTTTTTGCACGTGCACAAGTCTGCAGAGCATGCACAGTTAATATGCACAAAATTGTTTGTAAATTTGCAAAAATGTGTTATGTCGTAAATGATGTGGGATAGCAATTTAAAAGTTTCCCAGCTTTATTCAAGAACATCACGTCGTCACGAAGTCTTTTCGTGTCTTTCCATAAAATAGTTCTCCCAAAAAATAGAGTCGTGTATCTTCAAAAAATACTTCTACTTGCCTTTTTTGTGCTAGGCAAAATTTCGAGCACAATGCTTCCTTGGGTTCCATCATATGTTCTCGTGGATTAAAACCATCATTTATCTATACAAGAAATTTATCGCGGCGGATTTCGAGCACAATGCTTCCTTGGGTTCCATCATATATTCTCGTGGATTAAAACCATCATTTATCTATACAAGAAATTTATCGCGGCGGCCTCGTGGATTAAAACCATCATTTATCTATACAAGAAATTTATCGCGGCGGCCTTGCGGCCGCCGCGAACATTTCTCTTCTCCAATTTGCTGCAAAAGAAGTTTTGTGCTAAGTCGAATAGATCTCAATTCTGGATATCCTTGAGATGCGAAAGAACATGCAGGAGTTGAACCTTGGGATTCGTCTGCAAATCTTTAGCCAGAAAGGTCTAATACTAAGTTTGCAAATAGAGAAGTCTTTGATAATGGCATGGACTTCAATGGATCTCAATTTACACTATGCTTTGTTGCCTGTGATGCAATTTTGTCCTTTATTATTGATCAGATATTTTGAAATTGAATATTTAGATTTACATTGCATATTTAAGGTCGTGGAAATCGTGGCCACTAATGCCATATTCATGCCTAATTATGTTTATGCTCTAACACAGATATGACATAGGCTCTTGAATACTATGTGATAGCCACTTCGCCTACATCTTCCTTGTGAGAATGGATGTTCCAAATGTGAAATACCTTTTAAGATATCTCAAATGCCTGAAAAGAAATTGAATGAACAGATGCCAGTTGGTTGCCTCTATGGAACATACACAATGGAGCTTCAAAATAGAGTTCTTTCTTTCCCATGGACACACTAATCTTGACGTAATCAACAAACAAATTTGAGTATTGTATTGATTATATGCATTTGATCCAAACAATGTACTTAGGCATTTAATATTCTGCTATCTGATCCATACTGGCGTCTGATGCAAATACTCGAAGCAATTCACCCTAATCTAATCCAATGCGTCTTTGATACTACTCGAAGCAATTCACCTTAATCTAATCCAACGTGTCTTTGATACTACTTCTAGCTGGCTAACCTGCAGCTCAACCTAAATCGCACGATGATAGCTTGGCGGACATTTGGTTCCATTGATAGCCAGAAAATCCAACTAACACGAAATGGAAACTCTGACAAAAAGTATGGCGGTGATAGACCCTGATTGGCTTCCAATATAAAGGGGCCTACATTTGCTTCCAGAAGAATGATGCAAGTCCAAAAAAGTAAATACTAACTGACAAATCTTAACGCAGTGCACCGGGGAGTTGAGTACATCCTAACAATCAAAAGGAAAAAAAAGGCAAGTTTTTTATGTGTGGTCGCATACATCCATAGTCTAGCCTAAGGCGGAATGGTGCACCATGACTAGGGGACCATTAAGAAATAAATTTGACTTTTAAGATTTATTCCTTTGAATAAATGGTAACAGGGCAATGACTATGTTAAGTTATAAGTTAAAGGTTAAAAAAATGCCTTAATGGTTAAAATACCATTGAATATGAAATAGGTGAGCACCCCCTTAAATCGGGGATGCCACCAATGAATCCCCTCGATAACTGAAAAAGCGGTAACAGATGGGCGGTTGGCGATTTGCGGCAGGATTGATATGATTTCCAGAAGAATCGCCGCCTTTGGAATAACGCCACGACTTGTCACAGGAGGCGGAAGGTCGAAAAGAAACAAAAGGAGACGAAGCCAGATTAAACAATGAAAAGAAGGCATTTTCATTGTTAGATGAGGAAAGCTAAATCATTTCGTTGATTTGCCGGTCCAATCGTCATTTAAATCAAAGTTCATTGTTATTTTCATGGTTCCTTGTTAGATGAAAGAAAAGAAGGAGACCGCAGTTTCTACCAGCAGAGCAAAGCTCGATTTCAAGAACGAGTAAACATGAGGCCGCCATAGCTTTGCATTTCTCTGGGGCCACCATAGCCATAGCTTCTCATGAACCCTTGAATCTCTAGAAGAAGAGTGAATCATTTTGAACCCCAAAGATAATGGTCAAAAAATGGATTAAAGCGGTAGAAAACCGAGCTTTCTTTTTTATCTTGGAAGAAATGGGCGATGGATTGAAGGGTGCCACATAGCCCGGCATGGCCGATCTGTTGCTGAAAATCTAGAAGCGGGGACTAGAAAAAAGAGGGCTTCAGGTTTAAGGGCTTAGAAAGGCGGAGAAATTTACAATTCTAGCAAACCCCAAATCTTTCGGCCTTTCCCGGCTACCGACGTTCTAGCGGACCCGGCCTTTCCAAGAATCCTTCTTATCGCCCTCGGCATGCAAGCTAGTTGGCTATGGCGCTTCTTTTTCTTCTCTCAATCTAACCAGCCATGGTCAGAATATATCCGGATTCTGCAAGAAAAGATTGTGAAAGAGAGCAGGGGCGCAGATGCCGGTTGGAGAGAGGAAGAGCGCAGATGCCGTGCCATAGCCAACAATTTTTTTTGACTTAACCGAGACAGAGACAACAGGTTTCAAACACCTGTATATGATACGTGTCAAAAAAATTCATTAAGAAGTGTTGCGCACAAAATTCGCAGAATATTCTAGAGGAATCAACCTACCAATAATAATTATATATGTTAAGATAATGGCGTAAAACTATCATTTATCTATCTCTCTCAACTTAGCCATGAAATTGTCGACCTAAAAATAGATTTCCAGTTCCAAAACCTCTCAGAAGTGCTTGAGGATTACTTTGGATTCAGGTCAAAAACCTGAATTTTTCAGGTTGAGATGCCCATGGGAACCTGCACGTCAAGATCTAGATCTCAAGAAAACCTTGAGGTTGGAGGCCCATGGGAAAGCACCCTTAGCCATAATAATTGCCTTTACTGCCTCTTCTTCTTCACTTCCAAGTTAAATGGCATGACCAACATCTTTCCTTTTCTGTTTTGGTGTGGATCTTTTCATTCTTTTATCATCATTAGGTATAAATATAGATTGGTTGTTGTAAGCTATGAAATTGGACGGTTTCTTTGCACAATGCATCAGTTCTATCAACATAGTATATGCATGCTATGTATGAAATTAGGAAGTTTCTTTAGACGCTTTACACTAATATAAATCTGAACTATTAGGCAGTGACTACATAAGCTGGGGATTGTGTTAACATAGTGTAGTTAGAATATTTCAAGATGGTTTATAAACACGGACCTTTGAACACGTGATGTTATGTTGACAGTAATTACTACATATTCGTAGCTCTGGATTGGAGCTTTAATCAGTACTAATCAGTTTAGTTTAGGGTTTTTACAGCCTAACAATAATGGCGTGGGAAAAATCCAAAATCCAGAATGACGGAAACCGGATCTGATAATAATACTGTGCATCAGTGAGCCCATTACTATTAAGGTTTTTCCTCGAAAACCCTTCGGGGCGGGGTTTTTTAATCCTGATAGTAATCGGCGTCACTAATGTAGCCCAGGTCATAGACAGGGAAAGAGGGTTTGTAATATGAACTGCACAAAAGCGGCTCATAAACCCCACACAAATTGTTCAGTTAAGAGTTGATTGATAACGACGCATCACTGCACGGCCACGAAGCCGAAGTAAAGCGGGATGCCGGTAATAATAGAAAAAAGTCAGCCTTCAGAAAAGGCTATATCTTTCAGGGAGCTCGCCCATGCTACACAAGTACAGGGGCCTGAGGGCACAAGGGACGTTAATGTCTATTCTATTCTATTCTATTCTAAATTCACTACCAAATCCCATCAACTTTTTTTTTTGAAAGATTAAGTTAATTAATATTAATACAGAGTAAGTACAAGAAGAGCGATACTGGGGTACTCCTGCCCAAGCAACCACGCTTGAGCAAGAACCCAAACGGCACGTATACCTACCTACGACTCATGAAACAAACCTGCCATTGCTGTCTACAATGAGGAGCAAGGGTATTAGCATAACATCTGTCATGTCGAGCATATGCCCGTCCGGCCCCCGTCCACTGATTACACCGAGTAAATGTGGAGTCGCCCGACGACTTCCGCCAAATGTAGGGAGTCTAACAACTTCATCCATTGCTCCCGCTCAAAACCCTGTACCACTTCTGCTCCTCTGCCACACCTATCATGAGTAGTCTCGACCATGTTGAAATCGCCCAACAACAGCCAAGCCACACCAGCCCCCAAGGATGCAACCTTTTGCCTCAGCGACGCCCACAACGCCCCCCTCTGCCGTGCACTATTGTGGGCGTAGACATTCACAATCCCCCACTCGTGCGGTCCCTCTAGCCGCTTGATAATGACCCACCTGCCCCAACGGTCGGCCAGGGTAAAAGTCACCTGCACATGCATCTTCCACGCAATGGCAATCCCACCTTTAGAGGCCCCAGAGGTGGCAACTACAGCAGCGCATTGCGGCCCAAACATGTCCAGCAGTGCCCAGTGTCATCCCTGTGACACTTATGTTCTTGAAGGCACAAGATATCTGGGTCCATCTTGTGAACGGCCAATGACACTCTCGTTCTCTTACTGGGTGACGGGCGCACCCCTCGAACATTCCAGCTCAAGATCTTCTTGTCCATAAATACTACTGGAAAGAAGGATTCTTACGTTGCTTCTTCTTCCGCCGTCGTCTTACCGGCGAAGTAGGGCCCTAATCTGAGTCATATGGGACAAGAGCAAGCGGGTTATCTGTGAGGGCGACATCAGCATACAAATCTGCCTCGTCCGCCCAAGAGCATACACGAGCCACCTTGTCAAGTGCCATCCCCTCTAAAGAGGCTTGGGTGGACACTGCATCAGAGTCCGACGGCTGCACCAGCCGATCATCAGCCAGCCCTGAGCCCACATGTTGGGACTGTCGCTGCTTCGCCAACTCCTGAAGCTGCTGAATATGGAGCAACTTCTGGGCCACCATCTGTGGAGACACTGTTGGATCCATGCCGCCTTGTCCCACTGGAGCGGCCGTTGGCACGTTATTTGCAGTAGACCGGAGTGGCCTACCTGAGACGGACCCAACTGCCGTCTGAATCCTGGCCAGAGGCGACTTCTCCTCCGGCAGAGTTTGTGACGGGGCCTGTGCCCCGTCCCGTAAAACCTCTTGCATTGTCTCCCGTGGAGCCCCTGGCACTGAGGCGGGCCCGAACTCTGGGAGCGAACCTGCGAAGACCTGGAGGGCGGGAAACATTCGCTGGATCTCCGCTCCATTTAACAATCTGAGGGAAAACCGAAAGTACCAATCACCGCTCCTGACAGTCACTGAGGGAGGCAATGGACTATCCGCAGGTAAAGCAACACAAATCTTCGGCGCCCAAACTATGGAGTAAGAAATATACCCTCTGAGCCCATTAGCAATCGCGATCATGAACTCTGGCAAAAGCATATCTGCCGGAAGATCCATCACCTGAAACCAACAAGGAATCTTCAAGGCCGACAGGGATCGAGCACTCACACCAGGGGTGTAATGCTGATAAATCAAGTAATTTCCCCACATGATGTCAACCCCTCTTGCCACTATCCTCTCCACTGCCGTGGGCGCGTCGAACATGAGGAGGAAGAAATTATTACCCAGGAACTTCATGGACTGAAACGGCAAGATCCCCAGCCGCTTAAAGTGAGCTTGCAGCCACCCGCCGACTCTCCTTGTGTCCAGCACTCCAGTATAGTACACCAGCGCTGCGCACAAGACTAGATTGGAAATAGACTTGAGGTGCTGCTGGTGATCTACCTCAACTATATTAGCAGGAGGACCAGTGGGGTCAACCTGCAACTCTCTCCTGTTGTGTTGATTCAGAAAGGCCAGAGCCTCCTCCATTCTGCCAGTGTCGGCCGGTGCCACTGTATGTCGAATCCATTCTGAAAACCGCGGGCATGAGAGCCTGCTCACAGTATCATTCGTTCGCCAGGCAGGGCCTGCCGAGTCGACTCCTTGCCCTTCAACCGCCCGCCTCTCCAGATTTGGGATCTTGCGACCCGATGGTTTATCTAGATGTTCCAGAGCACCACCACAGCCCTTTCCCATAGGCACATTGCTCACCGGCTCTAGCACTGCAAAGGGGTCCTCTGGCAAAGTAGGAACAGGCAAACTCGGACCACCCAATGGGGTTGCTGTCTCCAGTAGAGGCATGCTACTTGGAATTTCAAGTTCCGCTTCACCTGGAGCTTGTGCAACCTCTGCCTGTGGGCTCCCTACGTAAGCACTGAACTGCGGGCTATCTACTGAAGGTGCTTGCTGACAGACCAAGAGAAGGTCTGCTCCCTCCTTCCTGCTTGCACCGGCCTTTCTAAGCCGCCCCTCATCGCGCCTTGCCAACTCCCCGACCTCCATAGGGCCTTGTCTAGACCCTAGCTGCTGCCCAAAACCCAGGAGGGGACTTGAGACTGCCCGCCCCATCGCTTTGCTCCCTAAAACCCTGTTCAAATCCGTCGTTTGGGAGACCGATTGGAGCGGCTCCCTATAACCCCGTTCAGATCCGTCGTTTGGGAGACCGATTGGGGCTGGCTCTATGGACTGCACAAACACCAGCCCAACAGGCCGAAACTACTGCCCTGAGGCAGCCGGATTCATCTCCACATCCTCCAGCTCACCTCTAAGATGATCCGATGAAGGCGGATCTAGCTTCTGAGTTGAAGACCCAATAGATCGATTCTGCTGGGCCGCCCGAGCTATCTTCGGGATCCTCTTGGGAGGAGCCTGTTGATTCACCTGGGGCTTACTCCTACCGTTCTTTTCACCTGCCATGCCGCCCTCCGGAGCCTCGATCACCAACGCCGCTCAGACTATTGCCTGAAGCCGTCGCCGCCATCCTCTCCCAAATCCCATCAACTTTTGATTAGGTAAGGCGGATTATTTTTCCCACAGCAGAAATTGACCACCTCAAACCTTCCAGTTGACAAAAAAATATAGCATTTTAGCTGGGTTCTAACATGGATCTTGATTTCGTTGATTTTTCTTAGAGATAAAGATGTCCGTCTTCGCCAAAACAGAACCCAAAAGCCATTTGAACCTCCTTATAATGAATCAAAAGTCAATATGTTTCTTGGGTGCTAGAGACTGAAGATATTTGTTAGCTATCAAAACCTTGATTCTCATCCACTAGAACTTGTCGCATTTTTCCAAAACCTGTCAAAAAGTGTGACAGAATATCACTGAAGATTTAGCTTCCTAGACGCGAGACTGAGATGGAGAAAGAAAAATCAAGCTACAAAAAATAAATTTTAGCCTTCCGTTTATCACATCTGGACAATGTTGGACGCAAGCGCAAACATTGGCAAGGTTGCAAATAATGACGTTTGCACTTCCGCTGTTTGCAAACCTTTGGGCCAAAAGTGCAGAAGGCCTTTCTCAATTGCTTCTCTCTGTAGTTGAAGACCATATTGTCACAGGGCTTCTCATGCATGATGGTACTCAAATAGAGGTTTGCAACTAATACTTGATAATACCTTTTCAATTTTGGGGGCGTCAAAAGAAAATTTGTATAATGCAAGGTAGCTCCTAGATTCCTTTTCCTTTGCATCGGTATTAGTCCCGTGCCGAAAGGCAAAAAGACTATTTGTACACAAAGGAGCCTAAAGGCAAGGGCTAGGCATCCACGTCAGGAGCCAAGAACACGCCGACTAAGAAGAAGAGACAAAGGGAGTCCACGTCATAGGGAACCCATGGCGCATTGGTCTTAAGTGCCACGAATCACGGCAATTATGATTCCCGACTCTATAGCAGAGTTACCTGCATGGTTAACAGAGAATTTGGGGATTAGGTAACCGAAGAATCTGAAACAACAATCTTTTTGCTATTTTGGGCCCGAGGCCATTGTACTATAAATATATCAGAAGTCTAGACTTAGAAGTTTAGCCAAGTCTTGGCATTTTTGTTGTCTAACCTCCTTGTTTGGAGACCTCATATATTTTGGGTGATCTTTCAAGATTTTTTTCTTGTCTTCACTCATTGTTCTTCTATTTCCTTCTTGTTCATTTTGCTTTTTTACTTATTCTTATAAAATCCTGCGCGACACTCTCTTGTGGAGGAGTTGCTTGTTCGACAGCAAGGTCCTCAAGGAGGATCGTCTTACAGGCTCTCCCGAATTCGGACCCCAAATACCATCGCCGATCGCTAGGTCCTAGTTCCTTTCCTTACGATGTCTTTTCAGATTTTTATTCAAGAAGAGCTTCTCACCCAAATTGCTGCTCGCCTGGCCTGACAGCAACACCGGGATGCTGCTCATGACTCCTATTATGGAGATTATGATGTTGAAGGGGGTCGCCCCCGCTTGCATGCTCATTCGGCACCACCTACTTCTCGCATTTCTTCTCATCCAGGATCTACGCATTGTCGAAATTGTTCCCAACCCGAGTCGCCTTATCATCAAACCCCTGTTCATCAAACCCCTGTTCATCAGTCTATATTCTGCCTATACCGACTCCTATCCCTTCAAGACCCTCTTCACCGCAACAGGGCTTTGGCTATTCTTAGGTCTCTTTTGGTCCTACCTATGTTAATGAGTTTCCATCTTCGCCCTCTCTTCAACCCCTATTAATATTTACAACATTGGTAACCTCATGCTTGATCCTGACGGATGCCTTGTTGCTTCACTTCAAGCCAGCAAGCCTCCTGCCTCCACGGGACTCCCCTCCTGTCCTCAAGCAAGTCATGGGCAACCCCTCCTGTCCTCAAGCAACTTTGCACCCTCAAGTCCCAATATCTCAGCCTCGGTATATATTTTCTCCAGTTGCTCCCTCAGTCTCTGCTTCCGGCCTTAATCTGAAACTTCATCACCCCATCTTTGAAAATGCTAAATGCAAGCCCATTGATCAAAGTGCTCAGGGAGGCCCTCGCATTTCTTAATGGTCATTCCCAACCACAGATCAAGTTTCATATTTTTTGCACCACAATGCGTGGAGCCTCGCACCAATGGCTCATGGCAAATAAAAGCCATTGGAAACAAAGTTGGGAGGATATAAAGGCAACATTTCTGGCCCACTTGGTTCTTTGGATAATGATCAATAACATTTGAAACAACTCAATGACCTTCAACAACACGCTACGGAGTCTGCCCGGGACTTTGCTGGCCGTCTGCTTATTCTCGTCGGCAAACTCAAAGAACATCCCATGCAAAGCTAGATTTTAGTATGGTTCCTACAAGGGCTGCCTCTAACTATTCGTCTCATGACAGAATAGTTACGACCCAAGTCTTTGGCTCAGGCCATCGAATTGGTGAATCGGTCAATGTGTCTTCCATAGGTATTCCTTTGACAGACTTTCCTTTTATGCCGGTTCCTCACACCTCTGTGACTCCTCAGCAGTCTCAACCACTGTATCACAATCAAATCTGGTGATATATTTGTAAGTATCAAGGCCGTCTTGCTAATGAGTTTAATTCTACTAATGGCCCGCCTCATTACAAACAGTGCAATATGTGTAATCACATCACGAAAGAATGCATGCATGCTAACCCCATGCCCTTCTGCTAGAAAATGGTCTTCCAGGTCCAAACTACACTTCAGCAGCAGTGTGGCCAGTCTTCACAACAACCTTTTGATCTTGCGAAAGCCCAATGTTATCATTATAGGGAATGGGGACACACCACTACGATGTGCCTTCAACTTCCTCAGGTTCAAGTTCAGTCTGTTCGTCTAAGGCATCCATTTAATGGGATTTTGATTTGTATACCATGTGGTGGCTTTTACAACATGTGTCTGTGTGTCTTTTTGTTTCCATTTGTTATTTTTTACCACTTTCTTATCTGGCTAATCTCTTTTAGATTCCACCCCGATCTGGCTCTCTCGACTTCAATCTCCTCTTGACCCTTGGCCATAATCTTCACCTTTGCCTTACATCCCCTAAGTTTCCGCCTTCTCCATTCGAACATAGCCATCTTACCCTTTTCTGTATTTGAGCCTCTCTTTTGCTCGATCTACGCTTTCTTTGGCTATTCGTGGTAGGGTACGCATTTTGCTTGTCTCCATGGCGCATCTACATGATTCGTGATTCTGCACAACACTTTTTCTCGTCGCCTGAGTTTGTAAATGAAAGTTCTCTGGTAGTCGGCAATCTCCTGTGTCCTTTGCGAGTCCCTTACTAGAATAGTATCGATTCGAACCATCGGATCATCATTCTGGGGAGAGATGAACACTATATATGTGCTTTCATTTCAGTTAGCCAGTTATTGGTGCCTTCTCACAGCAACATTTCTTATTGCAATTTGGTTCCGTCCCTTCCCTCCCTTGTGTTTTTCCTTTGTACCTTTTATTGATATTATTCCTAGAAATGTTTATATTTAATTTAATGTTCTCGATGTTAGTTATTATTCTCCGTCCATTGGGTGATTTGTTGTTATTTTTTCCACCCGTTGGGTGATGCTATTATTATTTTCTCCACCCGTTGAATGATGCTATTATTTTCTCCACCCGTTGAATGATGCTATTATTATCTCCACCTGGGGGGTGATGCTGCCGCTGGTGGTGCTATGTACATTTTTCACTCGTTGGGTAATGTTTTTTTTTTCACCAGTTGGTGGCGCTATTTTTCTATGTATATTTTTGGTACTTAAGTGTCACGGATGCTTATGATTTACTGGGTATTTATTTTCTTTTTTAGGTGGTTGCTCGCTCGCAGTGCGCATTCTTCTTTTATTTGCTTAACAGTTAATGGGTATTTTCCATGTGTTCTGCTTTGCCAGATTCAAGAAATCATGCGGTTCTGGTGCGTGTACATTCGGCTTTGCCACATGCTTGTCCATCTTTGGGCATTTTTCTCATATGTTTATCTTTCATCTTCGAAGAATCCTCGAGTTCATTGGCGACACTTTCTCATTAGGGTTTTTTTCGAAAATCCGAAAGGGTGGGTCTTTTTTGTAATCCTGAGGAGAAGTTGTCGCCATTGTCCTCACTTTTATCTGTGCATACCGTATTATTTCAGTTTTATGAGGTAGCTCGACATTGTTCCTATGGTCGGCTCCCCAGTCATTTTTCCTCAAACATTATACACTTTGCAGTGATGAATAACAAACCTATCACATTTTTTGTGTCCTTTGCGAGTCCCTTACCACAGTTGCCAAATGCACTTGCTTATCAAGATGTTGCTATGAAAGAAAAAATCTAGTATTCCCAATCCACCATGATTCTGAGAAATGCAACATTTGTACCAAGTTATTTTGCAATCTGCATCTTCTTCATTTCTGTCATGAACCTACACAAAAACAAGGAAACTACGCAAAGAATAACGTCATAACTTGGTGACCAGTGATCTGAATGGGACGATCTTTATTATTTTGTAAATCTCTCGGAGTCCAGTTCCTGAATATGGTGAGCAAACCCCTCCTCCCCTCCCTCCACCCGGGTCGGACTCCAATACTACTATTGATAATCCTGCCTAAGGGTGGCATTCACGCTGAACAAGTTTCACAAGGGCCGTAAAGTGTATTTTGCATTTTCTGGGGGACTCCTAACTCTGTTAACTTTCCCTACAACTTCTCCCTAGAAAAGCCTTGGCAAAATTTAAAAGCAGCAGTACAAATCTTGTCGTGTGTTTTTGTTGTCTAATAATGCACTTTTTAAGAGGCGATCAACGGTTAACTTTGAAAAGGAAGGTTTATTGTTTTCTTTCCAGAATAATGACTATCGAGGACAATCGATCATGAGAACAGAAGAATTATTATGGTAGAGAGTCAGGGGAAGTGGTCTACAGTGAAAGGGCTGTGGAAATATGTTAACCATTGATAGACTTCGAATAACCCAAGAATACCTTGTAATTTTTATTAAGGGACAAGTTTATTTGGAGAAAGAGATATTTATTTTTTTTAAAAGGTCAAGTCTATATAAAAAGAAGACTAACACGAAAGAAATACGCCATGATCGGGCAAAGAATCTGATACATGCCAAAGAAATAAGAATGCAATGGCCCGAAGGCAAGCAGGAACACGAGAGAAATGCCTAGAAGGCTCAAGACTGGCGTTGAACTGGAGTGGTTCGACAAGAAGGGGATGCCTCTATATATATCTAGGCCAATGGTCAGGATCGCGCCACTCTAATGGATGAGATCGTGCCAAGTGTTGCGCATGCATGTAGCTTCTAGAATTAACTAGAATCTCTTAAAAAGCAATCTTTATATGAAAAAGATGTGACAAAAATGTTTTAAAAAGTCTTGGTAGTGCACTTGGCAAAGGTGCATGATTTGCAGCTAGAAGGCTGTGAGTTCAAGCCTTGCTTTATACAACTACCCTTTTTGCATCCTTGTGATGACCATCTTTTGTATATATGAGTAAAATACTCGTAGGGTCTCGTATGATTGTCACACCATCCCCGTCCTACGGCGGTGATGAGTCCTCGGAGCTGGAGATTCCTAGGTTAGATTCTTGCCAAGTTCCCAGTTTCTATTCACTTGGTGAGTAACCTTCCCAATTGACAAAGTAATACAATTGTCGGCGCAGAAACTTGGAGTCCAAAATCTCTCGAATCTCGAACTTCTCATGATCATCAATTTCCACTAATGGTGACAGCAGAGGAATGCCATCCGGCAAAGGATTAACTGTGTAGTGATCCAAGAACGAAATATGAAATATTGGATGGAGACGAACAACTGGAAGGAGCTCGAGCCGAAATACCACATTGTTGATTTGGGTCGTGATCCAGTAAGGACCAAGGCGACGATAATCAAGCTTGCTGTAGGGACGTGAGATAGGGAGGTTCCTACAAAGAACCCAAACAAGGTTACCAATATGAAATGTAGGAGTTGCCTGCCGTTGTAAATCGGCATAATGCCCGGATGCTTGTTGATGGTTGGAGACTTCAACATGGTTGAAAGTATGGCAAACAAGGCAGGATACAACACTGAGATAATCTCAGTGTTTGAGAAGGAGCAATGGTTGGGCTTGCTGTCTGATTTGCAAATGACAGAACTATAGGGAGATATTGGATTTACTTGGTATACTAGATGGGTTGGAGAAGGCAAGGCATATGTTCAGCATGACATGTGTCATGCAAATCAAATAGCATTAAATGCTCATCTTGCATTATATCGACATAATCTCTTGGAGAACTCTATATCAGATCATAACCTACAATTGATCGGCAGAAATCCAATGGATAGTGCCAAGCCATTTAGGACGGTCTTCAAGCTAAACACGAGATGGTTGAAGAATGAACAATTTAAAGAGCAATGCCAAAGGATTTGGGTTGCGGAGAGTGTGCATAAAAGAGGCATGGAAGCAATGATTTCATCACTTACGAACATTAAAAACTTTGCCAAAGTCTAGGATAAGAATAAAATAAAGGTTGAAAGAGCTGAGTTGGAGCCTTTATTTGAGGAGCTTGTTAGAATTAAGGGAGAAGGCATCAATACAAGCATCAGAGAAAAAGAAGTTATTAATATTGTAAAATATTTCTGATTTTAGAGTTTTTAAAATAAAAGTAATCAAGTTGAGAAAAATTTGAAGTGACTCTCTATGATATTCCTTTAAATGTGCACAATAGATATCAAATGCAGTGCATCCACCTTAGACATACTGCTTTTATTAAGTTCGGCATCATCCTCGATTATGTCTGATGCACTTTACTTAATTTGAACTCATCATCTTCTGGTCATTCTAGCAAGGAGGTATTACATATGTTATTCTTCATGTTTATGGCATCTTTGGCTGGGCCTGTTGGTTGGGTAGACATTCATTTGTTCTATGCGTTTAGAAGGTGCAAAATACTGCAATTTCTTAATAACAGAGGTAATCATTATATCAGGCATATCCTATTTTTGTTGTATCGTTTGATATATCTATTTGCAAATTAAGCGAGAGATCCTAGGTAATACATGTTCCGCCTTCATTCCCATTCTTCATTCAATGTAGTTTTGTCCTTACTTCTGTTATTTTTCTACATGGTATTATGTGTCCCATATGGTTTCTTGCCTCTAATCTTTTCCAACAGTGTTAAGAAAATGACCTTAATTTGGTGGACATAATCGCGTATAACCATCAAATCAAAAGCATGTTATGCTTCATACATGCTTTTCTTCTATTGTGCTATGCATAGTGACCAGTAAAATCGTGAAGCTGTTACGAACCAAAGGTTAGCCAGTAATCAAAAGATCAAACATCTAGTAAACCAACAATAAAACATTAAAGATTCTCAAAACCAGGCCTTTAGCCCTAAGCTCTCCATCCAACCGGACCACTCAGTTAGCAATATCAGGCTGGAATATAAAGACAGTAAGGCATATATGACAATTAGTTTCCTTTTGTAGCTCCTTTCTCGAGCTAGGAGTCCTCAATATGATACACCAAGAGTAAGGTTCTAGGACAATAACAGGATATTAAACAAGAACAACAAAGCTCTAGGAAAAAGGTAATGGCTTTCTAGGAATCAGATTCAAGAGTGAATGAGTAGAGCAGTCTTTCTTGAACCCCTACCACGCTTCCATCCATAACTCTCTTTTTTTTTTTTTTGAAGAATATAAGAATATATTAAACCACTAGAACCATCTATAACTCTCTTATTCCCACCCACGAGTTATGGGAATTGCAGCCCCAATTCAGAAACTAGACTCCGAAACGGTTCCTGTGAAGTAAATATGGCTTCAATCGGACCTCTAGTTGCGAAGATATCGCCAATTGAAGTTCAGGTTCTATTTATAGAAGTCTCTTTGACTTTTGCCTTTGCCTTTGCCTTTTGTTCCCAACCATGATATATACTAACTCTATATGAAGAAGCGTAGGATCATCGCGTCCATTCGAACAGGGGCCCACCATCTTCGGCTTGAGACGGGTCGGTGGGTTAGAGAGCCGCGCCAGGACAGGCTTTGTCAGTGTTGCCCGCTGGGGGTTGTTGAGGATGAAAGCCATGCCTTCCAGAGCTGTCCAGCCTATAGTCAGATTCGGGCTCGCTACATTCTCTTGGTGCGACCTGGTCTGCCCCTGCACGAGCTACTCAGTACGCCGTCAGTTCGATCCCTTGTTTTGGATCTGCGGACTCACCTCTGCCCCCGAGCGCCTACCTGAGGTGCCAGGAATTCATGTGTATATGTATATTTGTACAGCTGCCAGCAGGCTTGTTGCTGCGACGGTTTTTCCCTCCTAAGGGGGGGTCTTTTAATCCGGGTAGCAACGAGCTTGCTGCACCCGTGTAATTTGGGTCCCATAGGCCGATTGGCCTCCGCGGACGATAAAAGAACCTTCCTTCCTTCCTTCCTTCCAATGCTTAATCATATTGGCCACTCCCCCGAGCTCATTGCTAGATATTAATCTTAAACCATATCAATTCCTCCCCTTCTCGGGATTGATCGTCCTCGATCAAGAAATTATATGGAAAATTAGCATAACCAAATTTATGGCTACAACCTGCATAATCAGAAATAATCAAGTCCAGCCCTTCCGGCTAAAAATTTCCAAGTCCAGCCCTTTAGGCTAAAAATTTTCCAAGTCCAGCCCTTTAGGCTAAAAATTTCCAAGTCCAACCCTTTAGGCTAAAAATTTTTAAGTCCAACCCTTTAGGCTAAAAAATTTCAAGTCCAGCCCTTTAGGCTAAAATTTTTCCAAGTCCACCTCTTTAGGCTCAAAAATGTTCCAACTCCAACTAGTATGCTACAGACATATTAGTTGTCTCAAGATTTACTATACACTACATAAAGAAAAGAACATCGTTTACTTCCACCTTGGAATTCCCCTAAGACAAATGTAACTTAAATATCTGTTTACCTTATAGCCACAAACACCTAAAACTTAGGTTGCTCAGGTGCCAATAAGAAGGTAAGAATATCTCCCAAAATAATTCCCTGCATGACAATTTCTATGTCCTGCGAAAAACTCAATCTTGACATTAGAACTTGCAAACCCAACCAAATGGTATGGGTTCTATTTTATAGAAGTCTCTGCGACTTTAGCCTTTTTGGCTTGCCTTTAGCCTTTGCCTTTGCCTTTGTTCCCAACCATGATATATACTAACTCTATATGATTTCGCTCAATGCTTAATCATATTGGCCACTCCCTCGAGCTCATTGTTAGATATTAACCTTAAACCATATCAGAAGCATTGAGCTCCTCCATACACATTAACCTTTTTACTACTCAAGTGTTGTGCACATGCTATATATTTGGCTATTCAAAGCCAATAATTCCCAAAAAACCAAATTGCAACATGGTAAACACATTCCATATCGATTTATGGCGTGATTTCAAAACTAAGGTTGAGCTATCTCAAAACTAAGATTGAAAGAGCGAGAATTCAAAACAGTTTATGAAGAAATTAAAGTACGGCATTAAAGTGAGAGTAGAAACAAATTACAGAAATTAAGTCTTTATATTATCAGAAAAATATATTACAGTTAAAGCAAGTTGAAGAAATTAAAGTACAACATTTAAGTGAGACTAGAAACAAATTAAAGGAATTAAGTCTTTATATTATCAGAAAAATATTTTACATAAGGCCTTTTATTAGAGTTGCCCAGCTCTTTGATTCAAAATAACAAAAGTTCAAGACAGTTTTAGAAGATGCCTAGCTCCATTCAAAATCTTAAGGTGAGGCTCATCTCGCTTTCATGAGAAAAACAATCCCCTCATAAATATTGTACTATGGCTAAAACAAAGTCAACCACATCTTAGGACTTTCTTTTACATGGGACTTTATTTTCTGAACATATATAATTGAGTGTTAAATTATTCTTTTTTCTTTTCTTTTTTTGTTCTCAAGTTTCTCCGCCGCAATTTAAATCTACTTATGCATGCCACGTCTTTTTGCATCCTTGGAGACCACGCCGCCTTCGACGAGCTGTGTGGAGCATATTTTTTCTTATGGTGATTTTTCCGTTGCTGCTGTAGCCAATGTCGCATCCTCGAATCCTTCAAATCCTTCAAGATCATTTTTTCGCTACAATCATCTATTTTCTTCCCGTTAATGGTGGTTCTGTCGATGGACCTTCTATCAGGATATTTTATGGTGAATGATCTACTCATAGCCTTCAATAACCCAATAATTTATGACTTTATATGTTGCCAGGCAGAATCGGCTCAATCTAAGACTTTCACAATCAAATTCACAGCTCGACATCTCTTTAAGCTATGCAGTGGTTCTCAGTTCTCTGTTGATGTTGGATGCAAGCATAACTGTAATAAGTTTAACTAGAAAGGTATAGTTTTCTATCGGCATGGCCACAGAGGGCAAAAGAAATAGAGCATAAAAGTATAGCGCCAAAGCCATAGCCAAGTGCTTCTTTCTTGCATTACATGCTTTGTCGCCTTTGATTCATCTCTATTGCAGATTCATGAAGCCTTTGTTGTCCATGTCCATGCTTTACTTCGGGGCACTTGTTGATCTGCCTACAATGTCTAAATGGACATACGTGAAACCATAGACCATACTGTTGAAACAATTGAATGGTTTTATATGCAAATGAAATAAAAAGAAAAAATAGAAAAAATGACATCGACATAAGGTTTGATACAACCTACACAATGGTATGGATCTTCCTCCTTGAAGCTTGCTGGAAGGAGAATCGAAGCCATATCAATCCATGCTTGCCAGAGGTCCACATAGCGGTACCTGTTTACATGTTTGCCCATGAAGAAGCACATGACGATTGTGTCCGTTCGAACTGGCGCACACCCCCTCAGATGGGCCCAGGAAGAGCTAGAAAACATGATCTGTCAATGCTGTTAAATGGGAGTAATTGAAGATGGATGTCACACCCTTCAGAATTGCGCAGCATTTGCACTTATCCGCGTATGATATACTTACACCTTCAGTAATGGCATACGTGCTATAGACATGCGAGCTCAATTGTGTCCCTCGTTACACTAGCATGTACAACTGTACAGTTTATCAACGAGCTTACTACTGCTAAGGTTTATCCCTCAAAAATACTTTGGGGCAGGGATTTTTAAATCCTATACAACAATAGGCCTGCTGTGTTCTTACTTTTTTTTTTTTTTTTTTTGGTCCAATAGCCCCCTTGCTCTGTATTATGGTTATGGACAATAAAGTTCAATTAAACCTAATAGAATTCTCTTCTGCATTATACAAAAATTTGCAAGATATGTAGTCCGACAACATTTTTTACCCATGTTATGCGCAACAGATTGACAATTTTTTTTTTCTTTTAGGTGGCTATGTGCTCATAGCCTGGTTTCTCTTTTGTTGGCTCTACTTGCATGCTTAGTATTCTTCTTCAGCCTCGATATACATGCATTATGTTTTGGTGCTATATGTACATTGCATCGTAGTATTTTTCACAACACTATATTTTTACATCAAAATAACATGTAATGGCTGCTCTAGTGCAGTGGCAGCCGCATGATGCAAGAATATTCCCTCGGATATTCTCTCTAGGAGCATTGCAGTCGTACACGTCATTGGGAGATGGGGTCAAACGCTTATGTGGCCCTATTACTTAGGCATCTTGACAACCATTACAGAAGCAGATAATTCTGCATTGACCCCAAATTAGAATAGAGTCTAAAATAGCCACGCTACTGAAAATAGAATGGATTGTATGAAAAGCTTTCTCTGCATGCCACCAGAGAGTTGAGACAGTCGTCTGCAGCTACCAAGGAAGGCCGCAGCAACATAAGTCCCTGCCCTGCTGCAAGTACACCTGGAAGGAGAAAACAGATTGGGGGATTCGAACCCCCTGCGCAATGCACAGCTCCAAGCAATCTGCCCGCCCTTAAAGGGCAGGGGCTATTCCCATGCACATGCACATGCAATCAGACCATGATTTTTCCCTAATTTCTTCATTTTTTCAGTTCTTTTTTCCACATCCAAGCACATGAAGCCATACAATCACAAGAATCTGGTTTTTCCAATGAAAGGCAATCTTCTTTTGCTGACCTGCAATCCATTTCCACATCCATTTTCCATTTCTTAGTTCCTCTTCTCATGCATAGAGAAATTAATGAGAACCCAGAAATATTTCGGCCTCTGAACCCGTTCAATCCACCGGATTTGGAACATAAAGCGACCAAAACAGGAAAAAAACAAAACAACTCACGTTATTGTTTCATTCTCGGAACTTCCGCAATGAAAATGTAATGCTAAAACACAGATCTTCGCACAGATTTCTGCTGAGAGAAAAGCATAGATTTCTGGGCAGAGAAAAAACATAGACAAAACAAACAGAAGACCGAAAAACAGAAGGAAATGAAGCTCACCTGGTTAGATACGCAAGCCGGCTCCAAGGTCACGATTTATAGACGTAAGAGGCCCGGATTCCCCATCTTACCCACTTCCAGCTTGCCAGGAACAGAAAGAGGCGCCTTCCAAACATAGCGCCTGCACCTGACCATGCAGCCGACCTGCTTGCCCACATCCGCGAAGAACGTAGCCTACTAAATCTAACCTAACTACTGAATCTAACCCAAATGCAGAAGAGTAGAAATCGATAAGATTCATTTAGGCCCCATTCATGTACACATTTCTCTACAATACACCCCCTTAACCATTCAAACCTTATGTTATAAACATACCCTTTCATGAACTAGCAAACCTTATAGAAGTCTTGTTGCTACTTTAACATATCTTCATGAAATGCTTAGAAGCTTCATTTTCACTTTTGCAATGTGGTGTTCAATACGATTCTTATAGTCTCTTAGTTTTGACATGTTATATAAGTTTGCAAAACAAAGAAAAACGGTAATCACATTCTTAAGTTTTTACACCCTAAATATGCATATTGAAATCAAGAACATATCCAAGTTACAATGCTTGATCATCCTAAAATGGCACCTTAAAATTTCAAAGGAAGGTTATTTTTAAATTCGATCCCCCAAAAAATGGCAATATTTCAAGATATTATAGGGAATCTTTGGAAGTTTTTTTTTTTTAAGTGCAAAATGACTAGTGCATTGTCTAGGTCACCTTGTTAGATGTGATGTATAAGTGGGAAGTATAGAGCTTCATTATCAATGCTTTATCACTCTTGGACAAAGTGTTATCCACAACTCATTCTCTAGCTTCCGTCAGACAAAGTATTATCCAAACTCATTCTCTAAAGACATTTAAGTTCATGCTTTGACCATATAACTTCGTGTATGATTGAGAAGCACGTTCTTCTAGGAACATGAAGGAGAGACACAAGAAGATCTTGTCATCTTGTCTCAAGTTCTTGGCATGACCTTTCTCATTCAATTGACATGGCATTGGGCCAATCTATAGAGCATCTACATCTTGTGAACATATTTATTACCACGTGTTTTCCCCTTATGGCATGACCTACTATCATTTTAGAAATGTCACATTTGAGTGAGCGACATTTCATTTATAACAAAATCATATTGTCATTTGCCACCTAAGACTAGAATGTATTTTTTGTTCAATATTTTTGTCGCCATTGTCATTTATGCGACAAAGTATTGGGTAAAGCTTGCTCATGAATTGGGTGCCAGATTGTTTGTTTTGCACAGAGGATCGAATCTGTGGATATGATGCATAGACCTAATGCCGATCTCACCCAGTTCTTTGTTGAAGTTCATGTCCATATTGTGTATCTTGGACTTCATGATTTTGTGTGCTTGGCTCTTTTGTTAGTTTGGATGTCATGCTCTTGCTCATGCACCTATACCATGACCATTTGGTCTCCCTGAGATGTTAAAACCTAGTGAATATTTTGAAAACACTGTAACTTGAAGATTCCAACTCCGCTTTAGATGATTCTACTACCATCGGTTAGGTCTTGCTCTCACTATACGTTTCTTGAATGGCATTTTTTATAAGCGAGGTGCACCCTGGACTACCACAGTTGTCGGATCTGTCGATCCTACGGCCCAGATCGTATGTTAGGGCCTTTGAGCACCTCCCGTTTCACCTATGGTCATTTATGATTGGAGGTGCCTATGATTTTGAAATATGAAATACGAGTTCGCCTAAGGTTTTGAGGGAATATCGATCCTCTATACGGCTTTGCCTAAGATTTTAGAATATGAAATACGGGGGCTCGAACCTCTACCAAAATAACACAATGTCCTAATAAGACTACTTTAACCAATATACCCAGTGAGCTAATGTGATACTATTTTGAATCTATGTTTTTTTTTTTTGTATAACAACCTATTCAATTATTTTAAGGATACATGGTCTACGGTTTCAGGAGTTGTCAGTCTTACATCTATATCAAATCCCATCCCCCTAGAACCCTCTGTTATTGTGCTACATATTCTCGATCACAAAAGTGCTATTGGCATTTGAGGAAATACCTTGTTTCTGTGGTGTTTTGGCATGTTGCAAACTCGAGGGGTTTTTTTATAATTTTCCCTAAAACTCCCTTCCACTCGCCGTATTGATCCAATGTTGATGGTTTGATATGCGGGTCTTAGAGTCCTAGCCAACTTTGGCTCTACTCTGTAATATACCACCATTTAACTGAATGTCCAGAGACAACAGACCCAAACCAGAGACAAATGGAGCAGATTCATATAAGAAAAATATACTCATTTTGGGATTGGTCCAGTGACATTGATTAGTGATAGAATAAATTAAATTGAATCGAATCGAATTTTTTACTATAATGAAGACCAAAAGGCCTATGGGACTCAAACAAAGAAGGTAAAGAAATGGTAAAGGCATGCGTGATGTCTTCCAATCTAACGGTTCTCTAAGTAAGCCAGCCTAATAGCAGTCACGTCTTGTAAGTAGGGCCATACGTATTAGTGGTAGGAGCTTTAAGATATGTAAGGCACTATCAGATGATGTGCAATCCAAGGTTAGATTGTTAAAAAAAAACCGATATTTGCTAGGATAATGATGCCAATGATTTGTTGACATATTCTTTACTACATGCAAATCTGTTTTTCCCATGTTACAGCCTAGCATCATTTAGGAAATGTCATTTGGGTGACCCACATTTTCATGTAAAACAAAATGACATCGTCATGTTGCCAACTTGGACCCAAATACTGTCTCTAAAAAAATTTGCCGTCGGACTGACGCGTGTCATACACGCGGCAAAATTCTGGGACAAAGGTTCCTGATGAATTGGGCGCCGGATCTGCCCGCCCTGGATAGAAGCTTACAGGGGATCGAAGCTCTGGATATGGAAGCGTAGGCTCGACGCCGCTGCCCACCCGGCGGGCGAAAATGGTTTGAATAATCAGTAAAACATAAGGCCATGGCCATTGTAACAGGAGATCGTTACCTAGAGCTCCTGGCTCATTTTTTAGAGGAAAATGTGGCCGCATTGCTGGATGGAGCCTTGGTCTTGAAGCTCAATCCGGTGGGTATGCACTATGTGCAAACGCGGTTGGAGGCTTTGCAGGAGTTGGAGTCCCTGCGTGCTGCCGCCCCAGTTGATTATCTAAGGGCTTATGTTGCAGACCTAGGTGATCACAGAGCGCTCGAGATTTTGCGTCGTGTATTACGTTTGTTGGGCGCAGTGAAGGTAGTATCGGTGCTGCCCCATCCTGCCAGAGATCCGACTCCAATAACTCTCTTGCCCTTTGGAAGACTAAAATCTCTGGAGCTTCGCGGTTGCGATTTGTCTACCTCTGCTGCCAGGGGATTATTGCAGCTCCGTCCTTTTTTAGAGAAGCTGATTTGCCATAATTCTGCAGTAAGAGAAAATTAGGTCATGCTTTGATTCAATTAGATTATCCTCTTTAAGCCTGTCCAGGATAATGTTCCTGGAATTAGGCTGTTAAAAAAAAAATGAATACATGCTTCAGTTGAATGAGATGCCTCTGTTGTCAATGCAAATTTGAAAATGGGTGTGTGTGATTGAACAGGATGCATTGCGGCATATCTTTGCTGAACGGACTGTTGAAATCCAAGATGCTATCGTATGGAGTCGCCTGGCTTTTGTTTCATGTGCATGGAATAAGATGCTGGTTATGGATGAAGCATTGCAATTGCTGCCTGCAGTTGAAGTACTTGATCTGAGCAGGAACAGGTTTGCAGACATAGCAAATTTGAAAAAATGCACACGCCTGAAGTTTCTGGATCTTAGTTACAATCGCATACGGTCAGTGTTGGCTCTATCTCAGGTAATTCAATTTTCGGTCTTAAGATGGGAGGAACCAGGTTATACGTTGTTTTATATCATCCTTTATATGCTTTAACAGGTAGCCTCCAGCATTTCTACACTTGTTTTGAGAGATAATGCCCTTGTTTCAACGAAAGGTATTGATCAATTATACCTTTTAGAGTCCTTGGACCTGTCCCATAATATAATTTCAGACTTTGTGGAGCTAGAGAGACTGGGCACTCTACGTTCTCTCCAAATTCTATATCTGGAGCGAAATCCTGTTACATTCTCACCATGTTACAGAGAGAAGGCATTCAGCTTCATCTCAAATGCTCACAAGGTTTAGTGCTTATTTTCTTCGCTGAATTCCATGCTCTTGATGTAGATATAGAAAAGGATGTCAAAGAAATAGTCCCTTCTTTTTTGGCCCTTCCTTTTCATCAATTTGTGGTTGACGATTTCATTTATATTGGTATTTGTTTCAGATCTACTTGGATGGGAGGAAAATGACACGAAGAGAGAGATGTTTGGTGGCAACAATCATTGCACATAGAAATAAACAGGATAGTGGATATGGTTTATACACTCCTGCAATAAAACCTGCAATGCCGCACGATTCTCCCATGTCTTCATATGATGACAGGAGGATGCATCCCTCAAGCAAGGTAATACTACTCGCATTTTCGTAAAGCAACATGAAGTTGGATTTCATGTAGTGAAGAGGCATATCTTCAGAGGCATTGCTAAATTGATTTTGTAGGTGAATAAAATTCGTGGAATTGATGGGCCCATGCATTTTATTGTCAGGCAACTGACACTTAAGATATATGGATAATAAACATCTATAATGCACTCTAATTTTGCTTTATGTACAAGATTTAGCAGACTTGCCTGTTATGCTCATTTTGACTTTGTTCAATGCAGAAGAAAGCATCTCGTGTTGCTCCTATAGAGAGGGATGAAAATGGTAGGCCTTTAGTTATTACTGAACAGGCTTTCAACACTGGAAGTGTGCATTCAAATCAGCAAGATTCTGAATCTGTTCATAGTCCTACTGGTGTAGGCTCAAAGGTTGAAGTGACTGCACAGGAGTTAATGCTACAGGTTTATAATCTCAAGCAGGAAAACTCAAAGACATGGCTTGTAGATTTGAACAGATTGCTTGAAAATGATTTTATCAGACCTAACAAAGAGTATTCCCCAAGGTTGGCCTCTTCAAGTCAAGGTAGGCTTAGTGAGAAAAGAAGACAAATGCGAAGAAGAAAAAGAAGGGCATCAACTGTTGAAAATTGGGACAGAGAGGTTAATAAAGAAGCTAATTTGGAAAACGATGGGTTTTTGCATACCCAGGGAGATGGAGATACAACTGCAACAAGTGGAGGACTGGAGTCATTACGAGCCTTGGAGGAACTTGTTGATGCTAAACTATCTTCAAGCTCAGTTGCTTCACCTCCTCATTATCAGCAGGATCTTTTATTACGCCGGCAGAGTCTCGAAGAGGAGCTATTAGGACTGAGGATTAATTCGCCTGATGATTCATCAACTGACAGTGAAACAAGCAGTGAATTGAGTAGTGTGATGTTAACTACAGATGCAGAATCCACAGAGCCTGCTCAGGGTTCTGAAGCTCTTCCCGAACTCAATGTTAACGTTCCTGATGAGAATGGTAACCATGCTGACTCTAAAACAAAGAGAGGAGGATCAAATGGACTTTCTGTAGGCGATGAAAGTTATTTTACAATGCCCATGTGGATTGGGTCTTGGTTGTGTGAGCCGAAGAAAGAGGTTCTTAACAAATCTTTATCCTTGAAAGAACATGAATCAGATAATGATATGCAAAATGAAATTGTGGATGCTGACAACAAAGAAAACTGTGATATCAGCATCAACAAAAGGGAATCTGAAGATCCCCTGCTTAAGAAGCACAAGAGACCTCCCAGAGTGGTTTTTCTAGAGGACGGGAAGGATGGAAACCATGCAGAGAATATATAGTATGTTTCTTTATTCAAGAAGTGGAGTCAACAGTACTGTGATATGGGATCTTGGCTGATTAGAATTCCAGTATCAACAACAACTGTAGGGTAATTTCTATGCTGAAACCCTCATGGATGGCAAATAGAAGGGTACTACATTTTTGGGTGTATTGATATTTTACATTTCCCAAAAAAACAAGCTGCTTGTGGACTTAACGTCTCAGGATGTGTTTGCAGATGGTGGTGCTTTCTAAGAACTGACAATTTGGGAAACATAGTTCTTGCTTCTACGATCTGTACATAAGCTGAGCCAATGGTTGCGTAAGGATTAACTGATGCGTTGTTCTTTTTTCTCTGCTTAGGTGTCATTCAAGGAAGGTATGCTATAAATGGATTTGTGATATCTGTGTGTAATGCATGTTTTCTAGAAATTCTATAGAGATTGATGTAGAGAGCTTGATGGCGACGACTTTATGTTTTGCATCCTGCATATTTTCTAGAGATTCTTATAGAGCTTGATGGCGATGACTTTAGATGCAGATCCTATTTTCTCTATATGAAAATGGAAATGAAAGTGAATAATATTCACAATCTTAAAGACCATGAGGTCTAACAGTACAATATTCTATTGACAACACTTTGGCCAATATGGACAAGAATGACGTTAGGTTCCTGCTACACTCTTCCTTTTTTTTAACCCGTGGAACAGACCAAATTTTGATTGATTTTGATGCTCCTGTTATTCTGGTTGTAGTAACAAATTATAAATTGCTTTGACATGGTTACGCTCTCCTTTCTAACAAGATGCATCTAGTGGTTGTAAATGTCAGGAGAAACGAAGCTTGATCCCCTGGCAAAAAGAATGAGGCTGAGATTTGCGGTATAAAAGGTGGTTCCAGCTGTGCTGTGAGATGGGGGAGATTTGTTATGGTTTAGCTCAAAGTTCTGTGGTTATGGCTGGACTAACAATAGGGAAATTTTGGATTAACAGTAGGACTAACAATAGGGAAATTGAGTATAGTGCCCCAAGAGCTTTTTTGAAGGTGGAATATACCTTCTCAAATGGCTCAATGGCCTGGGGAGCTCCAGTCCTTGACATATCTTATTAATCAAATATTTTTTGGCTTCATTTTGGTGGCCATAACGATGGAAAAACTATAAAATACCCTCATGTTTTGACAAGTTTTGCCACTTCAAAAATTTATGGAATGCCCATTTGTCGTTTTGAAAATGGTTCAAATACCCTTAAGTTTTAGGTTAATTCTTCAAATGCTCTTATGTTTCCTTCAATTTTTTCAAAATACCCATGGGACCTATAAGCTTTCAATTTTTTTTTTTTGGTATTTGAGGCAGTATTTTTGGCATGGTTTGGCCAAGATTTCGCTTGGGTATTGTCATTTGGGGTGTCCTCACAATTTTTTGTGACCATTAGATCATGCAATATCCTGTGGAATATTCTATGGCAGTCCCTGTGATCCGTTCCATGCAAATCAAGATGGGGTCAAACAGCCCCATGTTGACCCGATTTGCAAGGAGGCATTTAAAAACATGAATCCAATGGTTATCACACATCAAGTGCACAATATAACAAACATACTGAACTTTGCCAGTCTGCCCTGTGCTCCAGCAATGGAGCCGTGTTTTGTATCTGCTCTAGCTATAGCGATGGCGTTGCACTACACTGAGGCCAGACCATGGCTTTCCAAATCTGGTGAAGCATGAAAGCACTTGACTTTAAATCCAGTGAAGCATGAAGGTTAATTCATGGATTACCCTGTTTCAATCCTATTTCAGCCATGGCTACAGTGATGGCAAATCTGGCAATCAATTGGCTACAACGATGGCAAATCCAGCAGCGGTGCCCAGTGGCTGTTTCCAAGATGCCTGCCCAGTGTAATAAAGATACTGAACTTTTCACAGCAAACCCCTGTTGCTTCTATTTTTTTAGAGGAATTGAACCTCTGTGTTCCACCAGAAGACAGAACATAAAGCAACAGCAACAGCCCAGCCTTGGCTGCAAATCGACCCTAACAGGATTTAACACAATCACAAATCTGCCGGATTAGCTCAATCACAAATCTGCCGGATTTAACAAGGTTGGGCCCTAACAGGATTTTCGTCTGTGACAATGTGGCCGAAATCACAAAGCCTAACTACTGCGCTCTAAAACATGCCGCAGGAAAACCGCAAGCCTAGCTATGGCTATGACCAAACATGCAACTGAAGCTATGGCTTTCGGCAAAGGCCTGGCTGCCTCCACAAGAGCTGTCGCCGCCTTCCTACAATAAAATATGCCCGGCTTCTGGAACAAAAAAAATAGAAAAAAAAATACAGAAAGAAAGAATAATGCTCATATTTGAAATCCACCATGCCAGCATCAACAAACTACGTATTTTCGTACGAATACAATAAAATACCTTAGACAAAATGTACGTTTTGTGATTTCGGCCGTTTGCAAAGCGTATTTTTTAGCCGATTTGAGCTGCTTATTGGCTGTTGGAGGTAGATATGCGAAATTGGGCTGTGGCCATGTGTTTTTTTTTGGCGATTCTGGGCATGGTACCAGGATAGAAGGCATGGAATGCGCACATGGGCGTGGCTGTTGGGCAGACAGGTGTGGATGGCATGCATTCTTATCAGTTCCAAAGAAAGGTGTGCAATCTTTGAGCGGCTGCAACAATCCAGTTGTGCTCTGCGCCATGGGGAAGAAGAAGGTTGTGGTGCAGATGGCAGTTGAAAATACTGAAAGAGAGAGGCTTAACAGTTCGTGAGATGCCTTGTTATTGGGAATAAAAAATGGAATCAACAATTGCCGGATCAAAGCATCCAATGCTTGGCAAGCGGATGGGATTGTTAAAGCGACCCACGAGTTTCGTAGCCAAAAAAGTGTGAATAAAAACTTGCCGGAATCTCTTTGATGAAGTGCAAGTAATTCACGAATTTGGCATTTTGGTTCTGAAATCGTGAGATTCTTTAATCTCTACCTTGGGCAGTGGTAATTTGCGAAAAATATTGTAACAAAGCAATTCTCAGTTTCTAGGCCCAATCCAATCGATTTTAATTGAGCTTTCATAAGTTATTATTTCTGGGGACGACCCAATCAAATCGGCCATCTTGTGTGCAGTTATTATTGACACATTAGGTTGCAATGAGGACGATACAGGGGCGACTTCTTAAGAGCTGCCGATTCGGCTCCATGACAGGTTGATAATGCAGGCTGGGCATTGAGCTGTAGGCTGGCAGAGGTTGATTTTTGCATAGATGCAGGCTAGGCATTGAGGTGCAGGCTCACGATTCTACCGATTCAAAATCCGGGATAGGCCGGTTCAATCTGTATTTAGAGTAGTCTAAGAATCGGTGGGTTCAAATTTGGTGCTTGCCATTGGTATTGGCACAAGAGGTCTTTATTGTGAAGGCATCCGGTCTATTTATATTGCACCACTGATGTGTTTTGCACCATTGGAAGTGGCCTTTGATGTGGCATAAAACACAGAATATTCCAGAGATCAATGGTTAGAAATAGAAGATGCAAAAAAACCATAAGAAAAGAAAAACCCATAACGTGCGTTTTATTTCAAGCTTCAAAAGTTTCAAAATTCACAAAACACCCTTAAGTTATGAAAAAACGCTTGAAATGCCCTTGAGGTCAGTAATGTTTGTTTTGAATGCTTCAAAGTTCACAAACAACCTTTAAATGCCAATGTAGACCAAGACACACTTAAGTCTCATAGGCATAGTCTTGAAGTACAATAATCACAATGGATGCATTGCTAACTAGATGGGTGCCCTGCATGTCCGTGAGTTGTGGTCCCTACCCTTGCATCTACTACAATGATGAACTTCCTTCACTTCTTCTTCACCCTTACGAATCCTCTTTGTTCGTGGGCGCCGTGGAGATCTTCTCATCGCTGGCGGCAACATCGTACTTAGAACATTAGGAACAATAATGGAGTGCATGATCTCCCTATAAAGCACAGTTTCATTAAATATGGACAATAACACTAACATACATCCCCGGCAAGTGCCGCATATGCTTCCGCAACAAGCGTAGGAATCTTGACAGTGTTTGGTAGCTTCTTCTTATTCGAAGGACTCCAAGCGTAGTCGATACTCTCTATCTCAATGCGGTCACTAGCAGTCGTCGGCCTCCATCTCTTCTTCCAACAATTGACATAGTTGGCTGGGAACACTTGGTTCCTAACAGGGACAGGCTCCCACCAAGTGACCTGGATAGTCTCGAAGTTGTCTTTCTTTTCATCCATTTGGGGTTCCTCTGTAGCATACCCTAGCCATGTTGGGCACAAGACATCATCAGGGCACGCCATTACGAACATGCCCTTCTTCAAATCCGTGAATGGATTGAATTCTGGTACGGGCTTATCCTTCAATGGACCAACATAAGCAGGAGTGATGGTTGCAATTGGCTCCACCACAGCCACCACATCAGGTATGTCAAGTCTATCTTGTCTAGTGCGCTGCCAAAAGTCCTCGTAAGGACCTTCCACGTTGGTGATGTTACCCAGATGCTGCAAGAGTCCCATCCAATATTCAATTGTCGCCGTAAATTGTGCTGTATATTTGGCCGTCTCTAGTGTGCCCTTCTTGTTCGTCGCGCATGCAACCCAATGGAGGATATGCTTATGGATACTGTTTCGGAGCTGACCAATGTCTTTCACCGAGGTCTTAGGTGCTAACATCTTCGGATTTCCAGATGGCATTAGGGGTTTCCCATCCTCTCCTTCTTTCCACATTCTTATTCCAGCAGCAGGTAACCAATCCACGAACGTAGGACTAGCCTTGTAGTACATGACAGGCCAGTCACCATTCATAGCAAACCTAAAGGTCAGAGGCTCAGTGTGACCAGTCAATCTATCTTCCCCATCAGGGATATACCCTTCTATGAAACCTTTCCAATCTGAAACCTTATCAACAAGATATGGCACTGGCGTGTTGAGATTGCACGTATGAAATTCATACAACAACTCGGGCATGGTTAGCACTTCGGCTTTCTTCAAGGAAGATGAAAAATTACCAAACATAGCATCTATATCATCATGTGTATGGCTAGGCATCATAAAACCTAACTCAATCTCCTCGAAAACACCGAGATATACAAGATATGAAAGATATGAGCATACATATCTATTTTTGTTTTGTCCAGATGCATTGTCTAGTTGCAACATCAATTTGCGAGGGAGGCGCTTCATTGAGGGTCCCTCAGGTTGAGGGAGGGCAACGGGGATGCTCTTGCCAGATAGCGACAACTTGGATGCTAGCGCGGTGGTGTCACGTAAGGCCCTTGCCCAATCTGGGACTGATGGATCATACAGTGCAAGATGGCCTCCTGCAAACTCATTAGGCAGTTCCAACCTTTTCAAAATACTATTCAAGGAACTTACGTGGAAGTTGGAGTCGTCTGACCACAGATCCAAAGTAAAATTTCCATAAACCCTCTCCCATGGCCGTGGGTAAGTGCACCTGTCAATGAAGTCTTTAGCTTATCTAGTCTCCAAAGGGACTTCACGGATTGTAGCAACTTTGGAATCATAGTCTTTGCCTGATCCATTTTGTCGTGAATGATACACACATAGTCTCGAGGATACCTGTGGGAGTACAGTCTCCATGACCAGTACTGGGTGCGACATGATTGCTGCTCTAGTCTATGTGCCCTTCTCTGATCATGCAATATTCTCCTTTCAGCCTCATCCTTGGTCTTCAACAGCTTCGTGCGGATAACCTCGCAAGTGTCACACCTGGAGAATGCAATCTTCTTAGCAATACTGACGTCCTTGAATCTACGTCTCCACGTTCTATGAAATCCTGTCGGAGACACCTTCTTGCCTGTGAGTGCCATCACTTCTGTGTTGACCTCTTCGAGAATGCAGGTCCTCGTAAATATAGCAGGCAACTTCCTCACGTTTTCTCGAATCCCGTCTTCATTCCTCCTGCTACGGTGAGGTAAGGATTCACAATTTTCCTTCACAAACATGGAAAAAACAGCCTCTGAAACCAAGGTCGCCACACGTGCTTTCATCGTGCTTGAATTGCCATGCTCAGCCTTTCGAGCACCAGAGCGGAATTGTGCCTTCCACTTGAGATACCCCGACTTTGAAATCCCAAGACCAAGGTACCAAGCTCTCTCACAGACAGTCACGCCTTGCAAGACTAGCCGATGGAGCCTTCTACCCTTCATATTGTTGCCTAACATATCATACACAAAAGTGGTCCTGTCACTCGATTTCATGGCGAAGAAATCCTTTCGTATGTTTATAGCTTGATCCCTACTGAATTTCTCACAACATCTCTGTTTGCAACACATGGTCTTCCTATACCTCAAGATGGCTTCATTGGTTGTGAGCCGATCGATCTTTGGAGGATTTGATGCCTTCTTTGGCTGACGAGAATGGCATCGTCTGGACCAGTGAAGGATATAAATCCCTTCGTTGCAGGGATGGCAGCACAAGAGTGAAAAATTTTGCAGTCAGTCTCCAGTAGGGTGTACCTAGTTAGCGACATAGCGTCTCTGTTGCTTCCCACTCGCTGTCTTTTGGATGCTGATGGCACGTCCACCACATTGGAGTCGTGAACATCACTTTCCCTCCAGAGAATGAAGGAACCCAGGGCCTCACCTAATGTTCTTGCATCTGGAGTAGGCCAACGGAGAACATGATACCCCTCAAACACAGCTAGAACACCAACACTCACAAGTCCATCTGGGATGTCTTTAAAATGGCATCGCATGGTTGAAGTCACGTTATGGAGTTGCTAGAAAGAGTGATGGAGCGAAAGGCACAGAAAAGCCCATTGCTGTGGCATCAGAAAAAATAAATATTCCAAAGAAGAAAAGATCAGAAACACCAACGAAGCACAGCATTGAAACGCCAAAACTGATTATTAGTGGTATGGAAAGAAGATCACGTAGCCCGGACTTGAGCATTCAATCAGAGGAGGTATTTGAGCAGTCCCCACCAGAAAAACAACTAAAAAACGAAGCACGAGGCAATAGCTTTCTCGTCTAAGAGAAGAAGAGAGCCGACTCCACCATCCACATCAGGTGAATCCGAAGGGGGGAGTGAGACTGAGACAGGCTCAGATGACAGGCAAATTGTTAAGTGTTCAATATCTGGCGGGGCCTTGACCCAGGAAAGCAGACGTGAGCTGTCACAAACCGCAATGATCAACATTAAACACAGGGAAAGGATCTATCCTCTTGGAGTTGAATTTGAAAAAGAGGTAGATATATTTAAAATGCATCAAGCACCTGGAAACATGACCTGCAGGGTCATCAGTGCAGAACATATAGATAAACTATATGATTCATTTATTAATGTCCAGATGCATCCACCTTGTGCGGATGTTGTACCTTTTGATCCAGACACAGGGCGTGCAATGAAGTGGAAGAAGGCCAGCGATTTAGACAATGCAGAATTCTGGATAGTAAATGGCAATCACACTACTGCAGTTGCCCAAATTCTTGTTAATCAGGCCATGGAATGGCCAGCAGAAAGATCACATTTGAAAGATCTTATCTTCTTCTTCTATGCTAAAAGAAAATGTCGGGTGCTAGCGGGGAATCTGACTCCAACAGAATATGTAAAGGTCAGCAAGGAGAGCAACGACATCACAAAGAATACCATTCATCGGGATGTTTACTTCGAGCAAATACAGCAGCTAAGGAATCAATGTGCATTCTATGGAAAGCCGAAGAAAGGAAAGCATGGACTATCCCAAGATGGCGCCTATTCAGTAAGTCACTTCAATTTGGCGAGCGCCCAATTTGGGTTGCCCCCATGTGCATTGAGCATGTTAGCCTGCATCCTTTTGGCTATCAAATTGGGCGGGCGCCCAATTTGGGTTGCCCCCCATGTGCATTGAGCATGTTAGTTGTAGCCTCTTGGCTATCAAATTGGGTGGGCGCCCAATTTGGGTTGCCCCCCATGTGCATTGCCCCCATGTGCATTGCATGTTAGCATGTGCATTGCCCAATTTTGAGACCGTATACTTCAAATATGCTAAGTTTACTATGTTGTGCAGGATTGGCTCGCTATAGCGAAGCAGACTTTGAAGAAAGCCGGCATGCAGGATTACGATTACTTCGTATACTTGGATGACGAAACTTGGAATATGTGCCTGCAAGTGGCTCAGTTGTTCTATGAAGACCAACTAAAAGACGAACTAGGTGAAACGATAGTGGTTAAGTACCGGCTGAGAGTGTTTACGAATAACAAGTGCCGATCTTTAAAGTCCATGCACCCAATGAATTTGCAAAGACTGTTGACAGAGATCATGGCAGGCACCACCTACATCAAGACCACCAAAGATTACACTGGAAGGCGTGTCATGAAAATCCGTGTGGGGGAACTGAAGAAGATTGGCACCGTCGAGCGGGCACTCATCAAATATCTGAAAGATGTAAAGAAGCTCAAAGTTGAGAACATGGCAGATTTGAGGAAAATTCATCCAATATTCACGGAGAATTTGATGCTAATGTTCGCCAACAGTGTCAGTGATTGGGTTGATAGCCGCAAGGAGGCAGAAAAGCTTAACCTTCACCAGGCTCTTATCCCAAAGGTTAATGAATATATGCGTGGACCGGTGGAAGAGGGATCTAAATCATTTAAGTGCTACTGTGTCAGTCCTCTGGGGATGTCAGTTGATGTGGTGAATACATCTGCTCGATTTATCGGATGTGATTTCAGAAATATCAGGAAATGGAGCATGGAATAATACCAAAAGTTCTTGGACCAGATCAGTGTACTAATGGACCAGCAACTATATTGGATCACGATCTTTATCAGTCCAGATCGTTTGAGTGAGTGCTTGTCCGCCATGAAGACGATAGACGGTGGTAGTCGTGTATGGGTGGGTGCGTAGCAGGATACTAAAAGGAGAAACCCTTCCTCTCATGTTCGCGAGCTGCAGACTCTTGTGCTGGTAATGTATGTGGCCAGAGACCAAGCAGCTGCCCCTGCTATGCATGACCTGAATCTATGCTTCACCGACGCAGACCATCCTCAAGAGTATTCAAAGTTTCCGCAACACTTGAAAGAACTGGAGGACATAGAGAAGAACCTCCCCGATCATGAGTGTGCAGCCGTAACATGGTTTAAACTTGTGGCTCTGTCCATTTCTTTTCAATACCATTTATAACGGTTGTCTACTTTCCTTCAGCATATTGGTTGTATCGGCCTTGGGGTGATAAGAGTGCGGCAGGAGGCACGGGTGCTCTTTTGCCAAATCAATTGGATTCCAGGACATGCACATACCTAGTGCGCAAATTTATGTTGGAGGGTTGCAGTGTCCTGGATTTCTTCTCCGGAGGATCATTTAGCCGTGCAGCTTTGTGCGAAGGGTATAAAGCTACTGCCTTTGAGGTTGATGAGACTATGCAGCTTAAACTTGTTCAGATTTTTTATCAACTCGAAGTAATGCTGGACGAGAAGAAATCGAGAGCCCGTGCATTGCAAAAGATAGCAGAGGAAAAAAAGAAAGCAAATGGCTCCAAGGCATCGAGAGTAGCAACCACTCCTCCACCTCCTTGTCCATTCCCTGCACAAACAGTGCAGGAGTTGCAATCCACATTCTCCAGATGTCTAAGGATTCTCTCACAGACCATTTGAGAAAGGTTGCAGGTTTTGGAGCAAAGGACATGTCTTTCTTTAGAAAGAAAAAGGAGAACATTAATGCTTTGGCGGGCACTACACTAGTGTGCATCCAAGATGTGGTCGAGGGTAGCTCGAAGTTTACGCAGCTACTCCTCAAGGATCAAGAACCTTATGTTGTGTTGGAGACACAAGAAGCTCAACCTGTGGACCCACTACCATTAGAGCAAGATAAGGAGGTTGGGGTTGAGGTTGAAAAGGAGGTTGAGGTTGAGAAGGAGGATGAGGTTGAGAAGGAGGTTGAGAATGAGGGTGATGATGCTACTAACCACCGAAGAATTCCTGGCCAAGATGGAGTTCCTGAAGCAAGCGGCATAGGGAGGGGGACAACAAAGTGAAGAAGGTCAGACCGTTATGTCAGCTGAAGGGGTGGATGACCCTTAAGCATTTTTTGTTGTCTTAAGATCTGTTATGCTACCACAAGGGATGCAAATTGGGCGGGCGCCCAATTTCGCACCCTCTGTACCTCAACGTATATGTTTTTAGAATCAACTCGAATAAAATAATACATGAACCAAGAAAACAAATACATGTCTAATATTTTTTTTATTACTTTCCAGTGTTTCCAATATTAATTTACCAACAGTTTGGTCGTCATTTAGATAAAGAAAATATATAGGTCTTACTAGGACATGGCTAATTCACACAAATATACTAGATAATAGACAACAGATAATATAAAAGACCAAAGCTTCAGTCAATGCCCAGTTCAACCTGAATAAGATCCCCCAGATTGAACTCATCAATATGACTTCGGCTGTACAGATCCAGCCAGTTATCCAAGTCTTTGAGAGAGTGACTAGTGCTGACGACGAGCTTGGTTACTAAACATTCGCGTTGTCTTTTTTGCTTCTTGTAAAGCTTCTTAAATGGAGGTCGGAACGTGTTGTGCATCCAAACGTCCTCCATTTTCAGCAGCCTCTTCAGTGCCTTCGCCCTGTAAATACAGCGTTTCAATGATATGAGGCAGGCCTCCAGCTCCACCCTACTGAGGTGATCCTCATTGCCATCCTTTACCAACCCTTCCCCATTGAGGAGCTTCGTGACTTGGGCACTAACTTCTCTCGTTCGGTTGTGGTTCATCTCGTTTTGCACCTCCACCTGCAACTGATTCGCGTGGGCTAAGATTTGGCTCACTAATATGAGACTGCATTTCGGTGATTGTGAATCCATATCTGCGCCTCGTTTCCACCATTCTGAGTGACCTGAAATGAATCTAAGAGACTGAATGAAGGTGCTTTTCCAATATACCGTCTTGGATGACTCCATGTGTTAATGAACATGGGGCCTCCTATCTAACCTAGTTGCACGATTCCCGAAATTGTGGCACGGAACCCGAGGTAAGATGCCTTTCCCATTTCCCTATGACCACTTTTTGGCATTTTTTAAACCTCTGCACAGAATCATGTCACTATTTTCAACCAAAAAACCCTATATTCTTACGACTGGCGATCATTTGAGATATTTATGGACTTGTCGAAAGTCCATAATTAATGAAATTGTGTTTTATAGGTTTCAGAGTAGGAAGTGAGAAAAAAATTGTTTGATGAGCATAGCTCTGAACACGCTCGTTTCTATATAGTATTGCACATGTTGCATGTGCACAAGGAATACCCTCCTGCTATCATTTGCTGCAGGAGCATGTTCTCATTCCCAAATTCACAATCCTAGATTTTGATGACAAAATCTCATACTCAACATCTGATGCTGTAATAATCCGGTAAGAGCGCCCATGATCACATGCTCTCTTCACATTAAACCAAGTTCCTAGAAACGAAGTTATTGTTCATGCAAAATTCATGCGAAAGAAAGAAATGCATGGCAAACAAATCATGTGAAATTCAAAACTGACCTTCCTCTAGATTTAGGATTTCGGATTTTGGATTTCAGATTCAAGAGAGATTTCGAATCCCAGCTTCAATCTCAGCAATTTTGGATCCTTGCTCCAAGAAATCGTAACAAATTTTGATCTGTGGCAAATTTCTTTGTGGCGGACATTCTTGCTGCCGCTGATAACTATGGCAGAATAAAAAACCCTAGAGCTTAAGAATCGAGAATGGATGATTGTGGCAAATCGATGAGCTTAAGAATCGATGGCAAATCCCTGAAGCATCGAAGTTACTATAGCAACCAAACCACTGATAAAGGTGGCAGAATAAAAAGCCCTAGAGCTTAAGAATTGATGAATAGAATGGATGATTATGGCAAATCGACGAGCTTAAGAATCGATGGCAAATTCCTAAAGTATCGAAGTTACTGTTCCATCGAAGTTACTGTAGCAATCAAATAGCAACTAGCATTGAAACGATATTACTGTAGCATCCCATTTTTTTTTGCCAAATTGTTATAGCAAAAGTCACAGATAGCAAAAGCATCGATAGAAGCACTCGATCCTGGTGTAAAGCACCGGAAAAGCACAAGCTTTTTGTAGAAAAAAAGGGAGCCAAAATGAACCGTTTGCAGAAGGGCATCTTACGAAATACGCAAAATATAAGGGCATCTTGTGATATACGAAATTATACAAGGCCAGATACATTGAGCATTAGCAGGGACATTCCATAAATCTTTGAAAACTTAAGGATATGTAGTGAAATTTGTCAAAACATAAGGGTATTTTGTAGTTTTTTCCTTTAAAAAAAAGGTATTTGCATGATTAACAAAAGGAACAAGGTGCTGCGCACGGAGGGTTGCCCTCCATGACCGAGAGTGAAATGGCTTAAATCACATTTCAAAGTCATGTTTTCGAGCATATACTGACATATACTTGGAATATGCCACAAACCCACATGGATGAGGGTTTTCCCCTTAGGGGCAACCCAAAAAACTGGGCTCAAACATATCAGTGGAATGCTATTTCCATGCCCAATTCATAATTCATAAGGCAAGGCATTCAAATACGCTAATAACTCATAAATTGAATGTTGCAAATAGGAAAAAGAAACACAATCCATTGGTTCCATTCAAACCTTGAACATATCGAAAGACGAGAAGCAAGAATGATTATTTCGTTGGTGTCTTAGTTTTCTTTATCGGGGCTCAACACATGCATGCACTGTAGCCCGGTTCTCCAAGATTCAATGAATTTGATTTTTTATTGCTATTTTTGTTTTCTAAATTTGAAATTGGCTCCAGAATTACGCTAGTTCTACAGTGCAAGAATGCTTCTACGGTGTTTTTGGCAAACTAGTTGTTTTTAAAAAATTGTTATTTTTAATCTTTCTCTTTCTTGGAGTTGATTGATAGTTGCGTAGCTATATAAATTAGTTATCGATGGGGCAGGCGCAAAGGGGGACTTATTTTGATGTGCCACTAGGGTTGGAGTTGGGGTTGGTGTAGAGGGATAATTTTTATACATGGACTTTGAGGATTTGCTTAGTCAACTTTTACATAAGATATGGAGGGAGAGTAGGAATGGGCCAGGTGCAAAGGGGGGCAGGTGAATAGCGAGGTTTTTTATGTTAAAGTTATGCCAATTCCTATGGTGCAAGTTCGGGCAGCGCTTTCGAAATTACGCTAGTTCTACACTGCAAGTTCGGGCAATGCTTCTACAATATTTTTGGTAAACTAGTTGATCCTGTATGTTATTTTTAATCTTTGTCTTTCTGGGAGTTGATTGCTAGTTGCCTGGGTATATAGATTATTTGTCAATGGGGCAAGTGGGGCGGCTTGGGCTTATTTTAATGCACCACGGGGTTGGGATTGCGGTTGGTGCAGAGGGGGCACAAGACTGGCCAATTTAGAATTACACAAGATGAATTAGAAAGCAAGACAATATTTACTTCTAATTTCAAGTGGAGGGATGTATGATCATGAAGCAGTCATCAAAGCCACTATTTCTAGAGCTTTTTCCATTGGTTGGGTTGAGCAAAAAAGGGAGAAGAGGGTAAGGGGTGTTTTGAAAAAGTTGTCAGATAATTATATTGTGTTGTGTGAGAGTGATGTCACCTTTTAGCTCCCTGTTGTTTAAAAAAGTTGTCGAATAATTACATTGTGTTGTGTGAAAGTGTTGCGTTATAATGTGCATAACTAGTTGTGTGAGTGTGTTAAGACAAGTTTGGTGTTGCATGTGTTAGCTATCAAAACACGAACTTAGAAACCTAGTGGACATATAAAATTTCTCGAAAATCAAGCATAGATTTGAAAGGAATAAAACAGGCGAGGTCGAAATTGCATCAGTTTAATACATCCTACTGGAACAGTACATTTAAGGAGAATATTCAGGCATGAAAATTCTCAAAGATTCTGCTGGTAGACGGCATTAGATTCCAATTTGCCTTTCATAAACTGGTAGTGCACAAGCCTGCCTTGTGCTGCCTTGTGTAAGGGCAGACCCAAGGTCATTGCATCTCGTTTTATGCCCTCTTGCTTCATGTTCTTAAAATATTCAACTGCACAAATTCTCTTCATAGTACTCAAAAAAATGATTGCAATCCCAGCAACCACTATAACTCAAATCACAACATCTTGCTCTGCCGGCTCCATAAAGATGTTGTATGCTTCTAGAGTATTACCAGACTGCATACAATAAGGATTTTCTGAGCGACGCTAGGCATATAATTAAAGACAACAAGAAGTAGCTGGTTATCCTCTGTGTGCATTGCAATGATGTTCCAAACAGTGGCTTCTAGTCTAAAGATTCCATATCCACAAAGCTCAAAAGGAAGATGGCAAAAATCCCTAACTTGAATGAAGCAGGAGCCAATTACATATACTACAGGGTACCAAGAGGCTGTGCAGACTGCATCTATGCTTGTTTAAGAAGTATACATCCATTCACATGCATCTTCTTATTGTCATATCTTCTTAATGATATGATGCTAGGTCAATGCTTGCTACATAGCCCGGCACCTTTGACTGATTACCATATTAGCATAAACATAATAAAACAACAACTCTCTAACTGCAAATTTTAGCCCAATGATGACTTACCTGGATGTTGCTCCATAGAAATAGCATTGTAGAATCAAGAAGCACAATGCAAATCTAAGAGCCCATTGGCAACTGTATTTTATGTGCTAGACTAGAACGAGAAGCAAACCATGGTTGTAGCATCAAATGGGCTGCTTAACAATCATGGTATTGCAGAGCTACAATGCTGGAATAGAACATTAAGAAGTGAAAGTGAAGATGAATTCAGATGTGTTTGTTGGTTAAAATAAGCTAAAGCAACTTAATACATCATAATCTCCGTGCGTTTATAACTTACATTGTGCGTTGGCCAATGGCATGAGATTTTCAGGTGGTTCCTTCTCTGCTACATGTGGACATGAGTTAAGTTTGCATAAGGTGTGCCAGTTATGCTCCAGCTGCAATTGTTCTTGCTAATATAATGTCTTGTGCCATCTGTAACATCAAAAATGTCTTTGCAACACCTCCGAAGTTGGAGTTTCTCAATCAAGAATACAGAAGATAAAAGCAAACATTATGTATCAAGTTGAATGGAACGATACCAGGATTGACAAATGCATGCCCTACAACATCATTGAGTTTTTTGTTATTGGAGAAGCTTCCATGGCGGCTGTTAGCAAGAAAAACATTAGGGAGATTAGGAATTTGTAGCTTCTGACAATCTCAAATCATGAGGATGCTAAATAGTTACTTGAATAGTAAAGAAGCAAGATTACTAGCTGACCTAGCTCATCTACATGGATAAGAGAAATGCAAAATTGCTTACCAGTCATGACCACGAACAAACAATGCCCAGAACATTATCCCTTGAGCAAACCAATAGAGAGGCCAGAGCGCCCAATTATTTGCAAATGATGCACCTGCTGCAAACATCTCTGGCCAGATGGCTCATTGATTTCCAAGCATTCTTTCAAAACAATGTTTCACTATAGCTGCTCTCACATCTGTCAAAGTAAAGGGAGGTGCAGCAGTAGGATCAAACAACTCTAATCTATCGTCTAGTTTGGGAAGAGGAGTATCATCCCTTTCCAAAGGAGCTATTGGTGAAGCAACCATACAAACTGGTTTTCTTCCTTTCAAAGGCAAAGCCCCAAGATCTCCAATGCCCAAGCCCAAAACCTTCTCAAATGCACCTGGATGAGTTGAAAATACAAATTTTGGATTATTGGTCTGAATGCAAGATGTTTGTCAAAGGCGAGACAGGGGGCGGAAGAAACGACCATTTGGTTCCTGAAAAGGACAAAGGTCGCCATAGCCAGGGGCGTATATTTAATTTAGCCCGAATGGAGCTTATGCAAGGGAGCCTGGCTTCTAAGCTTCAGGGTGAAAAAAATTTGGATAAGCCTCCTAACTGCCATGTTCTTGGAAGCCAGAGGAAAATGCTTGGAAGAAGAAGAAGCATCGAGCTGCGCCATAGCCACGCCTGTGAAGGAATGGGGCTGGATGACCGAGAGTTTACAGGCAGCAGCCAGTTTGGAGCAGTCACCAGCATATGCTAGGCATATGCCGGCATATACCTGGATATGCCCACATACCCACATAAACAAGGGTTTGCCCCCCTAAGGGCAACCCAAAAATCTGTATCAATGTGCAATGGTCATATGGGTATGATCAATGAATATTATCGAGGTAAAGCAAGTTGAGATGACTGATGTCAGTGGCTGAGCATGTAAATTTTTAAACTATTTGAGCACATCTACAGGATAAATTTCAAGGGAAAGCATTCGGGAGCGTTAGAATTTTTAAGATAATGTAGGCACTCAAATAACTATAGCTCATGAAGTTGGCCAAGATTCAAAGCAATGGATGGGAGAACTAGAAACATGAAATTTGGGAACTTCAAGCTTTGATGTATTTGGGTCTTCTTTGAAGAATTGTACAGTTTATAATTACTAGTTATGGTGCCCGGCGTTGCCGGGCTTTAGTAATAATTTAGAGAGGTGGTCTGGTGGAGGCATAGTGGTGAAGATAAATAACCATTGTGTAGAACTGAATCTTGTAGCTAGATATTGAATAGAACGAACATTGTAACCAGAGCAAGGAGGGCATTACATGTCCTCACGAAGTTTTATGGATCTCCATAGCTTGAGCTCACTCATCCAATATTAGATTAACTTGAGTTGGCAACATCATTTGAGATTGGTGGCTATGGACCTTTAGGATGCCACATTTTGATCTGCTGAGCAAGGGAATAAATCAAAGCAGATGTGCTACGGTACCCTCATGTAAAATCATGTATGAGAAAAAATAGTCGCTTACAATCTCTATATTTCATTAGGGTAAGCTAAGGAAGCATAATGATTGAAGAACTTTAACAATACACCCCTCGTTTTCAAAAGGTTGGGATGCAAATCATTAATTACCGTTCTTCAAGTTACAATCAAGCCACATGTTGATTAAACTAAACCCTAATTGTAGTATGATTTTATCATGTGATCGTATATACCTCATGCATGAATGGCATCTAGACGCATAGAATCTTATACCTATAATTTTGATCTCTTTTGTGAAGACACCTTTAGTCAACTGAATCAAATAGAGATGTCAAGTAGCAGTGGGGGTGAGAAATACAAATTTTTATTGTGGACGTGTATGATGGAAAGGATTGTTTTTTGATGGGAAATAGGGTGAGAATGCCTCAAACATGAAATGCATTGTTGTTAGTATGGGAAAGCATCATATTTATGTGAAGCCGATGGAGACTTATTCAAGATGCTATTTAATATTTAAAATGGCAAGAATTTACGTGACTTTGAATTTCAACTCTCTATTTTGGAATGACGAACCAATTGAAAGCTATAATTCCTATCTTTGTTTGCTTTGCTACAATAAAGAATGTACTTCTCATTTTTTTCATTAAATATGGATCCTCATATCGTACGGCAATGTGCATGGAGTCAACCTTAGTCCACAACTTTAGAAGGAAGGAAGGAAGGAAGGAAGGTATTTTTATCGTCCACGGAGACCAATCAGTCTATGGACCCAATACAAAAGTGCAGCAAGCGGATTACTACCCGGATTAAAAAACCCCCGCCCCGAAGGGTTTTCGAGGGAAAAACCGTGGCGGCAATCAGCCTGTTGACAAACTGTTCCAATATACAAAATGCAAAAACACACAAATATATACACTCATGCACCGTCGTTCCTGATCAGCGGGCAGCCAGGCGGGGGCAAAGGTGAGCTCGCAGATCCAGTACCTCCTGAATGTATGACCACAGAGCACGTACTGACGGCGTGTTCATCAGCAAATGTAGGGGCAAGTCCGGCCGTACTAAGGGAGCGTATCTGACCCGGATCTGACTGAATGCTGGGCAACTCTGGAAAGTGTGAGACTCATCCTCAATGGCACCCGTTTGACAGCACTGACAGAGCCTGTCCGGCGGGGCTCCCCAATCCACCTGCCCGTCTCGATGCGAAGATGGTGGGCACCTGTGCGAATGGAGGCAATGAGTCTGCGCTTTTTCAGGGGCAGCTGGGAACGCAGGTAGAGCTGCGGGCCCCGGGCTAGCATGGGGTTGATGTGCTCCTTGTAATGGGCCGTTTTGACCTGTTCTAGAGCGTCGAGGTCCCAAAGCTTGCCAAGGAAGCAAGCGTCCAGGTACTCCCGCAGGCTGTCATGATCGGCCTCTGTGTCCACCTGCACGCACCTGTGCTCCTGCACGTTCCATCTGGCGAATCACTGGCAACCCATATATTTTACATATTAGTACATTCACATTCTGGTGCCCCTTTGAGGATTGCAAAGTATTGCATTGGAAGATCTTATAGTAGTATTCTTCAGCACCCAACAAATGACATGAATACATGGTAATGATGAAGTTCAAACCAATTTGTACAAACCCAAATAAAGGCCTGAGAATGATGACCTCATCAATTCCCCGAGTTCTACATGAATTATGCAGATTTGTCCTAATACAAAGGGATACATAGCTCTTGGGCTTTTATGCATAGTGTCCATCAATAACATCTTTGCAACAGGCTATCCAACGTACTTGCATCCAATATTTTGGATTCTTCAACTACATAGGCATACTATACTTGAATATGTAAAATACTGGGCCGTATCTCAATAAAAGTGCGTGCAAGCCAAATGGACCATCCAGAAGAGCAAGCCAAATGAACTATCCAGAAGATATTAATAGAGTAGAAAACAATCGAATGAATATGCAGTTCAATTACTAATGGTTAGTTCAAATCACAGCTTCAAAATAGCTTGCATTCTTCAGGCATAAGAATGTTAGCCTGTCTCAAAATAGCTTTTCTTCTTGATAATGGCTTACCATTTCACACTCCATAATGGACCCAATACTAATCTGCTCTAATTAAGAGAATATTCTTATTACACCTAAATATAGCAGAGTGCAACTACAATAGAGAGAAAACAATATGAATACCTACTATATGCTTCTATAGGTTCTGTGTCTCCATGCAAAGAGAAGGCAACAACGAAAGGTATCAAAATTAATGTACTCAGTCCTGCGGTTCAATTAAATAACAATATGGCTATTCGTTTAGAAAGGAAGAAACTACTGGATGTGCTCATAACTATATACGTGACATTCGATGGCCATGACGTGTTCTTTAAAATCATCAAGCACTACCTCACAATGTGTGTTGACAACATGTTTGTAACATCTTGGACTGTATCCTCTGAGTCTGCATAGCAAAGCTAGTTTATATACATAGAAATAACTTTGATTTCTTAGTCTACCGCATCTATACCAATATCCTTGCAATTTACCTTCTCACTTCCATCACGAATAATAAGGTCTCAATTTGGATGCTTGTTGCATGGAGCTCTGCATTCTGGGCTATCCTTCAGCACAAAAGATTGCGCTGCATGCACACCAACAAAACTATTATCAGTCCATCATGCCCATGCATCTCAACTAAATTTATGCAGTTAACTACTTCCGAGAATAATCACAACCAAATCAACATAATTGCATGTAACTGAAAATTAGAATCAAGTTTAAACATTTGGGCTACAAATCAGAAGCAACATCACCCACCTTAAGCTTTATTGACTTGCGGTTTGCAATTTCTAAAGAACGCAACACACTTATAAACTTAAGAACCTCAAGAACTTAATTTTTGAGGAAGCAAGCAAAAGGAAAACGTACCAGGGCAATAAGGTTATGTCTTCAAAAGTTTCTACAAGATCAATATTCAAAAGGGAGCGCAACTATAGATGGTTTTATTCATAACTTAACTTCTTCCAGCCGCGCTTATTGTTGTACTTGTTTACAACATGACCATTACACAAAAACCCCAAATGAATCCTGCATGCAAATATCTAAATAGAATATTATTCTAAGAGAATCTTGGCACTGACCTTGTATGCTCAAGCTCTTCTGCAGGCTCACAAATAGACTAAGAAGCCAATAATATCCAGAGCGGAGATACCAATAAAAGCATAGAAGCAGCAAAAATGGAAGAATAGAGCTACCGCAACGAATTAGAAAACTGAACACAAAATGACGGCAAAAAAAACATCCACATCCTGGGCTTCAACAGTGGCTGCATGAGCTCATCATCTAGGGGGGCTAATATAATAATTACCTCTATTGTTAAGAGATTGTGTTGTTCTACTACATCTGGAAAATGCAAAGAACAAATAATTGCCTACTCATCCTTCAAATAGCATCACAAATTTGCAAAGACATGCAGTCATAAATACCTCCATGACTGAGGATATTGTCTCTCCAATTCCTCCTTTGGAGTTTGGATCACATGCAAAACATGTAGGATCTGAAACGTTAAGGAAGTTAGAGATTTACCATGTTTCTCACTACCATTGGCGGATACAGGTGTCCATGCAAATACCTAAAGCTCCTGAATAAACCTTGCTGCTGAGACTCCACGGCAAAATAAGCTCAAATTTATGATAGTGAACTGCATATCTATCTTGTTAATTTGGGAAAAAGGGCTTCCAACATGACTTCATTGACATGGGAAGCTGTAGTAATAGACTTGCAAGCACATCAGACGACATCGACAGTCAAAAGTTGCAGCTCTTCAATGTGGACTAATAGATAAAAGATGTGTAAACTCGAACTGGCAGTTTACCATGTCAATTCAGTAATTGGACGATTCAAAACAATTCCATAACTTATGCAAAAGGAACTTACACATCGTATATTGTAGCAGTGGCAAAAACAATTTCAAAGCTTATGCAAAAGGAACTTACACACCTTATATTGTGGCAGTGCAGTTGGAAAAAAACTCCAAATATCAACTGGGTCCTGCTTTAACATTGTCTAGTACTTATAACCTGCCATAGACGAAGAAAATTGAATGACTTGAAACAGTGGCAAGAGTAGACAGGTTGAAGAAGCATGCTACAGATAGTGAACTATGTCTAGATTAATCTGAAAATATAAAGAGAGCAATAACATGCATATGCTCTAAGATTCACCTCAGAGAGCTTTCTGAGAATTTTGTTGGCCCATTTATTGACAAATATATTGCTCGCAATATAAGCAGCTACCTCAGCCACAGGCTCTGAGTCATAGTTTTGCATCATGGTCTACAAAAAATTGAAAAGGATCTCCAAGTCCTGTAGCAATCAAGTCCATATCATATATTATATGTGCCTGCATCTTAAACATATTGTTTGAAGAGACGTAATTTTAGTTCTGGGAAAATACATAACGGAACCAAAGCTTATCAGCAACGAAAAAGAGGGAATCCAGTTGCAATAGACTAAATAAAGAATAAAAATGCATCAAAACTTAGCATTTTTGTGCCAAAGAGAGAACCATTTGGAGCTCCATTTTTTCCTCCATCATGCATGACAAAAGAACTTCCAAACAGCATATAGAAACAAAAAAGGGGATTTAACAATAAGCTCCATGATTACCTGGATTGTTCTGATTCTTATAAGCATCTCAGACGACATTGACGATCAAAAATCTAGATCCAGGACCTTAGTTCTAAAAAAGAATCTAATATCTGATGTCGGCAATTCTATCTTGGGCAAGAAGTTCTTGCAGACTGCTAGTTACTTCAACCATAATCTCCGCGAAAATGAAGATGGATCACCGCGAAGATGAAGATTCATTATCCTTGGAAATACTCAGATTTGCCAGGATTTGGCCGCCCTAATTAGCTATGGCATACGGTCTCTCTGTTGAGATGCAATCGGATATCTCTATTTACCACGATAATATGCAAACCCTTATTTCCAACCTAAACTCGCAGAAAAAGGCCTCTTCAAATCAGGAACGAAAAAATGTTAATTTTTAGACAATGGAAATTGTTTTCCAGCATAAAAAATACCCACAACCTTAGAAAAATAGGCCTGAAAAAAAAATTCAAAAAGTTTCCTACTTGCCGGAAGAACCGAATTTAAACAATAGGATACTAAAAGAATGTCGTGTCTTATTGAGCTATGTTTGAAATTTATAGATGATACTTTGTTGGATGAAGAGGAATGGTCGATGATTTTTCAGTTTGATGACTGAAAGGACCCCATCTAGAGTACCCTTAAGAAATTATATGTGGCTTTTGAAATCATCAAAGAACAACAAATAGCGGCAGCTTTCTACATGGAGGTTAAAGACGACGGAATGGTCAGAACTTGCTTGGATAAATTCAGGAAGTTAACAAGGACAGGGATTGGGTGTGGAATATGTTAGAATACATACAAGAAATGGATAGGACCTTATACAAGCTCATATCAGTCAAGCAAGACGACACAGAAGAGGATTATTGCAGCTTAAAGAATAACATTTTTTGGAATATGATGGAAGAACCGTTAAGCAAAGCAAAGGGTCTTCTGCTGACTTTGGATGGAATCAAGTGGGATTGATCAGGCGGTGGAAAGAAGCGGAGGATTGTGACATTGAGAGGCATAGGAAAAATTTCAAGAATGGCCTTTAGAAGACTGCTCTGGGCATTGTAGAGGATGTCACAACATGAAGTCTTTCAAGTTGGATCACATTTTCATAGTGCATGCATTACTATTGCAACTATATACCATCATATAAAAATGAATAATATGTCAATGTCCCCTACTCTGATGCATTATACTCTGGACCTCTGACAACAAATTATATCTAACACGAATATATTAGTTAATGAATAGCCTTCTTCCAGATCCAGGGAATGTAGACTATTTTATTACATATCGACAACCTCAATAAGTGAATACCTAAATTGGGAGATGGACCAGTAACTAGACCTAATCTTCGTCGATACACACAAGCTTTAATAATCTCTAGCATGGCATCAGTAAATCAAGCATATCACACCCCACAACATGGTAACGACTTCCACTAGAGACACTTATATGACTTGATCCATGGGTCCTATAATGGAATGCACTGTGTGTAGAATCTATTTCATCATCTTCTTTGACATGTCTCTAGCTCATTGTATTGAGGTTTATTTAACTATAGAATGCTTTTTAAATAAAAGACTATGTATTTAATTAAAATATAGCTCATTATGCAAAACTACAGCGGCAGCTCTCTCTTTGTGGCGGCCTGCTACTTTTTCGCATGCCGAGAGCAACTTTGTTAGCAGTATCGGGTCCGTCAAGATTCCCTCTTTCTTCTACATTGTTTGAACATTGATCAGTTGGAGAGTTGTCTTGCTAAAAATGGGGGCGACGAAGCTCACCTCCTGCACCAGATTGCTAGGTAGCTAATAGATATCAATGATGTGGACTTCCTGGCTTACACTTCCACGGACATGCAGCACCACCTCGATGCCCTAGACATATTCTGCCAGGCGACGAACATGCGCGTCAACTTGGCCAAGACTAAGTTGGTCCTTATATCATCCTCGCGCCAGCCAAGGGCTCCCTCCTTCAGCTAGCAGGGATAAAATGTGGAAGTGGTACCCGCCTACAAACAAATATTTAGGAGTAGAATTCCCCCTCTGCTATGCACTAGGATGCTTCCATCCATCTATGAGAGACATCGGGCTGGAAGGCACTTTACGCGATGTAGAACAACTGTTATAGAGCAGAACTATATGATTGCCATCAATCGCAGCTATTCAGAGTATTGGTAGAACCTGTCTTTTTGTATGAGGTCGAGGTCTGGGGCCCCATGGTCTCCCTCGCTACTTAAACCTTCTTAACTTAAGCACTGGGGGTAAAGTCCATGATCTCATACCAAATCATGTTACAGGAGACAGGATTCTTGCCCCTCTAGAGGACGACCCTTGATCGCCACATTGTCTACTTTCAGAAGATGGTCAATATGGATGATGCTCATCTCCTTAGCCTGGCTTATACCGTTGTAATGGAGTTACAGTGCCTCAAGGTATGTTGGAAGGAAAAGTGAGCTCGGTGGCTCGCCAGATGGAACGCGCAAGAGCGCAGATGCATACAAGTGCAAATAAAGTCAGATCGCCATAACTTGAGGCAATACCTAGATGCTTGCTTCCTCAGCAAGCTCTGGGATGTCGATGCTCTTGAATATGTCAAGACAGCACATTACAAGCACCGAACGAGATCTGCAACCCATCTGCATATGAAAAAGTAGACTCACTGCCTTCATTTGCACGGGTGCCCACCATCTTCGAATTGAAACAGACAGATGGATTGGAGAGCCATACCAGAACAAGCTTTGTTGGTGTTGCCAGATGAGAGCAGTCGAGGATGAATGCCATACACTCTTGAGCTACCCAGCGTGTGCTATGCTGAGTTGATCAAGCCCGACTATCCGCTACATGTGATATTAGAATGGCTTCAGTCTGGATGCTAGGATCATTCCTTCAAGAGGTCATGACTGTGCGGGATCAGCTTTGTCCTCGGACACTTGCCTGACTTATATATATTCCATGATGTGTATATTTGTACAGTTTGATAGCAACTCTTATTGTTGTTACGGTTTTTTCCGCAAAAAACTTTTCGGGAAGGGGGGGGGGTAAAACCGGGTAGTAATAAGTTTATTGCGCTCTTTTATTTGGGTCCCATAGACCGATTCGTCTCCACGGACGATAAAAAACTATTCCATTCGATGCTATTCTATTCTATTCTATTCTATTCTATTCTATTCTATTCTATTCTATTCTATTCTATTCTATTCCTATTTCAAATAGACAATACATAAATCTACAACTCCTCAAATTATTTATGAACCCGATCCTCTAGTGTTGCCAGATTTTACGGCATGCTAAAATGATTACAAACGCTTTTAGGAGCACTCGATAAATATCATTTGACTTCATATGCCGCTCAAACACCATAGCCAAACGATTATTCTTCCCAACAACCAGCAATTATCCTCGACGTGTCTCAATTGTACTAGATAGGAGCAAACATTCATTTATCAGCTTTTTTTCTTCTTCTCCTAGTACTAGGATGCAAATCATTAAAAAAGATTGGGATCCATAACCTGCGCCCAACACAACACTTAGAATAAGAGCAGAAGAAGCAGGATGGAATGAATGGATTTAAAAAAAAAAGGGAACTGTTATATTATTCGTCACAGGTGACAAAAGAATTTCACACGTGATATAATTTATTGAACTTTGTCACGCACTATAAAATGTAATATAATTTGTCATGAGTGGTAAAGTTTAGTTTATTGTCACGGTTTTTAAATTTCATATTTTGTCACAAGTTGCAAAAAATATTTGTCATTGTCATGAGTGGCAAACATTAAAAGACGTGACAAACTTTTTTGCATGACAAATGTGTCTGTGACAAAAGACCCCTACGCCTTGTAGTGCGCCAAAGTTATGAGCATTTCCTCATCAGCATGAAATATTTAAAGCTATCATCAATTGCGATGAGCACGGAATATCGATCCTAGCACTGAATGGAAAGTGCTTTTTAGTTAAAGGCAAGAAACACATTTCGGTAATGCAGTGCATATCAGTAAGAAGCCCCCAATACTGACTGCAAGAATATGAAAGTATAGCATATAGATACAAACATATGCACAAACAAAAGAAGATCACCATAACTTGAGGCAATACATTGATGCTTGCTTCCTGAACAAGCTTTGTGATGCAAGTGCCCTGGAACAGGTCAAGACAACATCTACCAATGCCAGGTCAATCCCATGCTTGAATGGGATCCACAATGCTACCTGCATACACATCTACCCATAAAGAAGCACAGGCGCATCACTTCAATTCGTATAGGTGCGCATCGCCTCAGAATTGAGATAGATGGATGGAATGGAGAGGCGCATGAGGACAAGATTTGTTAGTATTGCCAACTGCGAGGGGTTGAGGATGAGTCCCACACTCGTCAAAAGTGCCCGGCATTCGACCATATCCGAGCATGCTATGACGAGTTGATCTCGCCTAACTAGCCGCTGCATGTGATGTTGAGCACAGATTCAATGCGGTTACTGGGATCATATCTTCAGGAGGTAATGGATATGCACACTCATCTATGTCCTCGGATAGTATCTTGACATGTATCATAATGTATCATGATGTATCCTTATACAGTCCACCCGTATTCTTATTACTGCTAAGGTTTTTCCCTCAAGAACACTTTGGGGTGGGGGTCTTTTGATCCTGATAGTAATATATTTGTTGTGCTCTTTTCATTGGGCCTAATAGGCCTATTATTTTGTGTAAACGATAAAAATCCATTCAATTCAATTTAATTCAATTCATCAAGCAGGGATGATGTACATATGACCAAGTTGTAAATCATGATCAACATATCTACTACCAGGTTGTAAATTATGGTTTCTTATCTGACATTATTATTATTGTTGGAAGGTCTATAAAGGTGAGAGCATCAAAGTTGCATGTGATGTGTTTGATATTTTGCCAAAACAAGATTCCATAATATATAATTCACTGGTTACTGGATACACAAATAAAAAATTGTGCCTTAGAATGCCTTAAGACTATGCAGTTTGAGAGTATGCATTACTCTTACTTCCAGCGTAGTGATTTAATTATATGTAGCAATTTAGGTGCAATAGCACAAGGCAAGCACATTCACAAGCACTCAACATAAAGGTATTCATGTTTTGACACCTTGCTCAAGAGCTCGTATTAAGATACGTTATGGCCATGGTATTGGAGCAATCTGTACTGGCTTGACACCTTATTCTATTATAGGAAATTTACCAAAATAACCTTAATTGTTCACTTAATTCCCAAAAAGCCCTTTGTATTTTTTAAATTCCCAAAATACCCTTAATTCTTAAGTATTTTCCCAAATAGCTCTTTGTATTATAAACATCATAAAAAATACAATAGATAGTCATTGTTTACACAGGAAAGTGTTGTTTACAAATCACAAGAATTTGAAATCAATTCAGGTTACTTGTTGAGCTCATTTTGCTATTCATATGTTGGAGCTATTTATCCATCAGATATTGAACTTCTTGAAAATAATGAAATGCTACCTTCTACAACACGTCGTCCACCTGGCAGGCCTAAAAGGAAACAAGATAGGAATAGAGAAAAGCGTGTATACAAGTGCACATGTTGTGTTGATGGTGGCCATAATGAACGCAGTTGCAGAAATCCTATTTGATATTTCCATTGCATATTTTGTCTTAATGTGATGTTCCAAAATTTATTTTCCAGATTGTTGTGATCTGTAAGAAACACTTTCCGGTGTAAAGAATGATCATCTATTGTGAAAACATGATTTTTGGTAATTTATAAAATACAAGGGTTATTTGGGAAAACACTTAAGAATTAATAAGGGCATTTTGGGAATTTAAAAAATACAAAGGGCTTTTTGGGAATTAAGTCAAGAATTAAGGTTGTTTTGGTAAATTTCCCTTCTCCACCATAATACGATAGCTGCAGCGTGAGAGTGCATATTAGATGTCATGTCATATTTATATAATCACAAAAGCATGCACATGAGAAGTCCAAGGAGCACAAGGACAAAATAAATTTGTCATCTAGGCAGAAGAAAACTTGTAAGTGTTGAATTTCATTGAAGATGTGATACGAGGGGTCATGTAATGAAACCAAAACATGTTAGGGTAATGTTCGCTGGCTGGCCATTACGCAGAGTAAGGCCCTGGCCCGGCTCGCCAGGGCCTTACCCCGCGTAATGGCCAGCCAGCGAACATTTCCCCTCGAAATGTTAGGGCAGTCCACATTTCGCACGTGCCGCCCCCTTTTGTTCAATCCGGTGAGCACTAGCAGCCTGCCAGGTGGCACTAGTAGCCTGCCGGGTGGGACAAAAAAGTTATAGGATGTAATAAGAGTGATAATATGGAGAAAGGTGGCCTGCCCTAACATCTCGAGAAGGTAGACTGATGCTCTATGGTCTAATGTCGAAGACAAAATAGTCCACCTAATCAACCTATGAACCTAGTAATCAATATCCACCAATCAAATTCAAGTGAGCACAATACTAGACTACCCATTGCATTATTACATACGGAAAACGGAGCGAGACAAGGGTGGAGGAAGCAGAGAGGCACTACATATTTGGCACGGTCCATACTTACCAGTCTAAACCGACCGCTGCCAAGTGCAGTTCTTAGTCAATTTGAGGAGGTGGAGGTGCAGTAATGGCGGGAAAGATGGGTCTAGGTCTGGCTCCGGTGGTAGGGCAAATGTCCAGCAGCAAGAAGAAGCGTGATTACAAGCTTGGCAACCGTTTGCAGGAAGGAAAACGCCCACTATATGCCATTTGTTTTAATTTTATCGACCTGCGCTTTCAGAACGTTTTTGCGTCAGCAGGGGGTAATCGGGTACGTAAATTTTGGAACCTTAAAACTCATAGTGATGTTTAGTGTCAAACCTTCATTGTTGATTGTGTTAGCAGATTCATAGGTAACTATCTATCAATGCCTGGAAGGAGGTGCTGTAGCGGTCATGCAAGCGTACTCCGATGAAGATGTACGTATTTTAATATATGTTTGTTCCTTAGATATTTGGTAACATGAAACATGAAATAAATCTGTGGCGTGGTTCTTAAATTTTATATGTTTGCTCACTGTTACAAATATGTAGCCTTCTGAAGGCGTTGCTCTCGTTAACTAACAAATCATAGATCAGGGTTGCGATATTCAGCAAATCTGAAAGGTCCAACTGGAAGATTGAACTTACCTGATACATTTCAAGGTCAAAGCTAGATAGAAATAAACTAGCTCCTTGATAGTGTGAAATATGTCCAGCATAAAAGAGTAAAGCATGGTTCAACAACCTTTTGCAGATGCTGCTGATACTAACCGGCTAACACTAAGCAAACCATGAAACCATGCAAGCTGGCCTACTTTATGAGAGGCGATTTTATCTTCAGTGGATTTTATTGCGTTTGTTATTGCTTTTTTGACATGAAACCTGACAAAACTTTACTGGCAGTTTATATATTCTGATTCTGATATGTCTGTCGTCCATGACAGAAGGAGGAGTCCTTTTACACAGTTACTTGGGCTTGCGATGATCAAGGAGGTCCTGTACTCATTGCCAGTGGAAGTAATGGTATCATTCGTGTTATAGATGCAGGGAAAGAGAAGCCAAGCAGGGTAGTTAATAGAACCTAGATTCATAGTATACATGTGTTTCTATTTTGTATCATCACAGTATTTGTTGGCCCTTATTTTTTAAAGGGACGTATTATCTATGGCAGAGCTTAGCAGGCCATGGCGATTCAGTGAACGAACTTAGAACACAAGCCTTGAAGCCCTGCTTGATTATCTCCGCGAGCAAGGTATCCCCTCCCTTAGTTATCTTCCAGTATTCTAGGTCTTGGCTTCGTATTACGTTGACAATTATATTTGGTAGGATGAGTCAATTCGACTCTGGAACATACATACTGGTGTCTGCATTCTTATATTTGCTGGTGCATGTGGTCATCGTAACGAAGTTCTTAGTGTGGTGCGTATCTGGCATTTCAGCTTTTCTTTTTCCCCTCCATTGCTGATTACCTGTTTTGAAACTACAGGATTTCCATCCATCAGATATAACGCAATTTGCTAGTTGTGGGATGGATAACACTATCAAAATATGGTCTATGAAAGGTTGATATTGGAAATTATATTTGTCTGGTGAAGTGTGTGAAAAGAATTTGAGGAAGCAGTAATTGCTATAGCCTCTTTGTATATGTGTATTTTCTGGGCTGAATAGAATGGTCTATAATGGTCATGTAACACGGTTTATGCTGGACAATGACTACAATAGGCTTCTTATGTTTAAATTTGGGATAATAATACCAGAATTTTGGCCTTATGTTGAGGACTCTTTCACATGGACTGACTCATCTTCCAGCTTTCCAACTAAATACGTGCAATATCCAGTAAGTCTTGGCCTTGTTTTTATTTTCTGCTTTTTGGCAGGTTTTGGTTATGACTAGAAGTTGAGAAACAAATAGTTAAATTGGCTACGTATTTTGGATGGCAATTTGAGTCGTATTCAACTATATTTTTACAGATTTTGAATTCAACTGTTCATTCTAATTATGTGGATTGTACAAGGTGGCTTGGGAACTTTATTTTATCCAAGGTATGGGACTGAACTTTTGTTTTCAGTGTTTTTCATCAAAATTGGTGCATAATTCTAGGCTACAAATACTCGCCTAGTTGCTAATATTTGATTATTTTCTTCTTTAGAGTGTAGACAATGAGATTGTTTTATGGGAGCCGTTGTTCAAGGATCAAACTTCTAATGATGTAAGCGTTTTCTTTGTCATGCACTATTGCATGTCTGCTGTTAAATTGCGTGCATTATGCCATCTGCACATATTTTATTACCATGCTGATGTAGTTAATAAAACTAACAGGGCTCTGTGGATGTCATTCAAAAGTATCCCGTCCCCGATTGTGATATATGGTTCATAAAATTTTCTTGTGATTTCAACTTCACTACATTGTCTATTGGTAAGATGCTTGCCTTGGTGTATGATTTGATAATGTTCCTTAGATTAGACTAACCCAGTTTTTCTGGACAGGGAATAGAGATGGAAAAGTGTTTGTCTGGGATCTACAGTCTAGCCCACCAAACTTTCTTGCAAAGTAAAACAATTAACAATTAATTTGAATTTTTTGTAAAGATGCTGATACTCATTTATGGTGTCATTTAAGTAGGCTATCAAACCCACAATGCAAGTCCCCAATCAGACAGACAGCCACATCGTTTGATGGAAGGTACAACTTGAACATAATCTTTTGAATTGTTGAACTGCAAACTAAGCTGTACATCTGTACTGCAGCATTATTCTTTGCTGCTGTGAAGATGGGAGTATCTGGAGGTGGGATGCTATCTAATTTCATGTGTTTTTGTGATGATAAATATATAGTTGATGGCTGAAAGGACAACTATACTAGAATGTCTCTGTACTTATGAGCGTGGGAAGAATGCCAATTGCATGTACAACAGGTCTTACGACTATACCCTCTAAGTCTTGGGTATAATTCAATGTCGGATGCATGCAGAAATATGGATTTTTTCAAACTCTAGAATGCCTATTCTTGCTTATTTTAAAACGTAATTGAAGAACAAAAAAAATTTGCAAGCATATAAGCTAGGGAAAACTCCAAATATGCTCAAGTTTGCAAGAATTCCAAAAATAGCCTACAAATGATGACCATTTTTGAAAAAATGGTAATATAGTTTTTGGTGCTCGAATTCAAAAGCTATCTTCACAAACATTATAGATTAGAATAAGATCAAATTCATCTAAATCGGAGTTGAAATTCATTAGGAAAAGATATTCCTAACAAGATTGCGTAAAATACAATAACTTGAAGATTCTAATACTATTTTAAACGATTCTATTGCTATTAGATAGCACTTATCTCATTTATAAGTTTCATGAAGGGCATTTTTTAGGTGATTCATTATGAGAAAGTTATTGCCATTTAGGCCAATACCTTGTTTCAAGGGGTGGTATATTTAGAATTTTCCTCTAAGTTAACTGGCTTCATATTTGGTTTGCATGCCATACAACTATACTGTCCCATTTTCAATCTCGATGCGACATCATAATCCAGCACTTTTGCCGTATACAGGAACCTGCTGCTGCAAATTCCGGGATGGAAGCAGTGCCGGCGCATGGAGCGCGGAGGCACCCCCGGCATTCCAGAATTTACAACAGCAGGTCATTCTTGCAACGTGAATGCGAGGGCACAATGATTCTGCACCAAAGCCAATGGCTTGGTGCCATGTGGCAATATTTCTTTTAAGGAATGCGAAACAGAGTTTTCTCTTTTGCGATAAAAATTTTACCACGGCATTCTTCTCTTTTACCTTCGATTCTGGCTGTTCTACCCGCGATTCCGTCTGTTCTACCTACCATTCTTCTTGATTTCACCCAGCAGAATCATTTTTACCTCGCATTTACGTACAAAGAATTGGAAGTGGAGCGCCGGAAACTGGAGCACCTCGGAACTGGATTGAAGGTAAAACTGTTCTTATAAAACCAGGTCTGCAAGTCCTCGGAAGCAATTTTTAGAAGTATGGGTCTTGGCAAATCGGATTTCGGAAGCAATTTTTAGAAGTCTGGGTTTTGGTCAGGTTTTTCAAAAGCGATATTCAGAAGCTCTTTGGCTTTGCATCTTCAATGAAATAGTGAAAACTTTGCTGCAAACATGGAATAAAAGCACAAACAGCACAGTAGTGGATTAGCGGATTATAAGACATGTCATATATTATTAGCCACTTTCATGCTTTCTTGCTCCTTGCTCGTGTACACATTGTCAAGGCATTGTGTCTGGGCCTTCAATGCCATAAGTGAAATTTACAGTTGCTCGTACATGGCAAAGATACCATGCTATGACAGAGGTTATGCAGAAATACTACTAGACCATCTCCTGTTAGATTTGCTGCTACTACTTCTGCAACTGCTGGACGAAGTGCATGAAGGCTAAGTCAACTGATGGCATTGGGATATTGAATTTTCACTTCCAATCTGATGTATTTTTTGGTAATACAATAGTAGATGACCTCACTTTGTGAAATATGCATTGGTGCATAATGACAAAAGGCACACCATAAAGAACCGTAATCTAAACGTGAGTCTCCAACAGATGGCCTTGTTTGCATTGTGCCACATTATTGCAACTCATTTAAACTTCTTTAACTAAACATATGTTCACTAAGGGAAATTTGAGGGAACATTAAAGATATCCACATTGTCCTATTTTTATGTTAGCACTTACTAATGTGCAGTGTTCTATGTGTGAATAAATAAGGTGTTGCCCAAGAAGACCTTAATGTTGAGAACACCTAATGTTACGTAATCATATATCTAGCACAAGAAACTATGTGACTATTATGTTTAATAGATGTCTAAAATTCCTTGTGTAAGACCAGTTGTAGTTACATCGCGACATTGTGGTTACCTGATGCATAATCTCTAATTGACATATTACAAAAAATAGAGTGATTTTCCCATATTGCAACAATTAACATCAAGAGGCATTGCCAAGAACATTGTGTGGTTTAATCCAGCTCTTCATGAGTGCTCGTGAATGTGCTTGCCCTGTGCTACTGCACCTAAATTGCTGCGTACAATTAAAGCACTACGTTGGAAGTAAGAATAATGCATACTCTCAAACTGCATAGTCTTAAGGCTTTCTAAGGCACAATTTTTGATCTGTATATCCAGTAACTAGTGAATTATATATTATGGAATCTTGTTTCGGCAGAGTATCAAACACATCACGTGCATCCTTGATGCTCTCACCTTTATAGACCCTCCAACAATAATAATAATGTATGATAAGAAACCATAATTTACAACCTGGTAGTGGATATGTTGACCTTATCATGATTTACAACCTGGTCATGTATATCAACCCTGCTTGATGAATTGAATTGTTCTTCAGGAGGTAATGGATATGCGCACTCATTTATGTTCGCTGATAGTATCTTGACATGTATCATAGTGTATCATGATGTATCCTCGTACAATCTATTCGTATTCTAATTACTGCTAAAGTTTTTCCCTCGAGAACAATTTGGGATGGGAGTCTTTTGATTCTGACAGTAATATATTTGCTGTGCTCTTTTCATTGGGTCTGGTAGGCCTATTATTTTGCATAAATGACAAAAATTCAATTCAATTCAATTCATCTTAACTTGAAAATACAATATTGGCTCAGTTAGATGCTTGAAAATGCTGATGCACTCAAATCTTTCTTACCAAGCTCGGATTTTTTTATCTTGAACATCTTACATAGGTTTACAATACTTTCCAAGCTCTGAGGTCTTGGGCGTAGGATCAATTTCATCAGAATATGGTCAAACAATCATGTTTTGCATCAAGATCTTTCGATTCTCAAAGGAAGGAAGGTAATCTGCAGTTTCTGATCATCAATCCGGCATGCACTAATGCTGAGTAGGTCAACAATCTCGCTAAAGGCCTTTGAAAAAAGTCTGAGATCAAATCCTCCTTTCTGAATTCCCCTGTTTCGATCTCTTCTTGGCAAATCTGGCTCAAATCCTTGTCTTTTTATTGTGTCTTAGGCTTCTTATCATAAATTAGGTGCTTTTGGGGCCTTCAGGGCTATGATTACCCTTCCTGCCAAATCAGGTGAAAAAGCCGGATCTTAGCATTTCAAGATTAGGGTTCTTATTTTTTTCTTGCTGAAATATCCCACAGTTTTCTTTTTTTTTTTTTTTTTTTTTTTTTTTTTGGGGGCTTTGAAATCTTTTTGGTTGTGGAGGGGATTCGAACCCGTCTGTACTCCCCAAACTCCTCAAACCTCCCATACCTACCACTAGGCCAAGCATTGATTTATTGAAAAATGGAAGTTCACATATAGTTAAAAGTGAGGCCTGATCAATTTAAGAATGTTCTAGGATGTTCTAGTTGCTCTAGAATCTTCTAAAACCTTCTAGAATATTCTGGAATGATTTGTATGCTCATGGATGAGCACCTCAATCTAAAAATAGAAAGTTTTTTTGAAACTTTGCAAAGAACCAAAATATAATGTTCTGGAAAGTTCCGCGTCCTCAAGGTAACAATAGAAAGTTTTTTTTGAAACTTCTCAACAGTCAACTTCTGATGGATAGCATCCGTGAGTATGTCCGCCCCCATCGACAATAAAGGAGGTGCCTCGTGGTGCGATCTGGATCCTCCGTGGCCTCCCCCCTTTTAGTGGGGAGGCTTTAAAAGCTTTCTTGTTGCATGGGGGATGCGAACCCCGGTCCATGCCCCCCAAACCTCCCATACCTAATACTTACCACTAGGCTAAGCATTGACTTATTGAGATAATTACAAGTTCACATATAGTTAAGGGTGTGGTTTGGTCACCTCAAGAATGTTCTAGGATGTTTTAAAATGTTCTAGGTAGCTCTAGAATCTTCTAGAATATTTTGGAATGATCTAGATGCTTATGGGTAAGCACTTCATTTAAAAATAGAAAGTTTCTCTGAAACTTTGCAAAGAGCCAAAATAGAATGTTCTAGAATGTTCCAGGTGCTCAGCGCACGTGTTGAAGGTATTCCTAGCAAACCTTCAACCTCACTGGTACAAGAACTCTTGCTTTAGGCAACCACCTCAAGCCAAACAAGGTGCTGCGCACGAAGGGTTGCCCTTCTGTGATCCGAGAGTGTGTTTGCATGCTTTTTGTTTTGTTGTTTCACAATGGATCTTCCTTGTTTAATATCGAGCCCTCGTTTTGTTGTTTTTCAATGGATCTTCTTTGTTTAATATTGAGCCTTCTAAATGCTACAAACATAGGAATTCGTTTTTATAGCCCAAAAGTTCTTAGATTTCATAACTTGTGAGATTAGTTCATACAACTAAAGAAAAAAAAGGGAAGAGGACCCTATTTTTTCCTTCCGAAAAAATGTGTCGGTTTTAGGAGAAGGTATCAACTATGAATATTCCAAAAGCATCTTGCCTACAATATTTATACATGTTAAGATAAATATGAAAAATTAAAGTCTTATCCATTCTTCTAAAAATCAAAGGCATATGTTTCCATCTTCACCATATCAGACGATAAATCAGACGATAAATCGAGGCTAAGATTACTACGCTATCACAATTATGCTGATACTTGGCTGTAAGGGCAGAACCTAAATATTAGTTTTATTTTATTTCTCCGAATCCACATATACACGATAAATAAGCTAACTTCATAACTTTATGGAACATAACATAATTTTACGATTCTATAAATGTCCATGCCATGACATCTGAGTAGGCCAGTAAGACATTATTGGAAATTTAAGGGAATTTGCCATATTCAATGGATCAGGGCAGGCACTTAACCTGATCCTCATGAATGGACCAAATGCAAGACCATCCAGCAACACATCGAATGGTCTTTCTGCTTCCACAACTATAAATTTCGCATGGCATGTTACCATAAATCTTACCAAATCATCTAAAGTGTTGACGCCATTCCTCGAGTTTACATCTGATTCTACAATGCAGAAATTAAGAGACGCATTGCAAGGATCACAATTAATTCAAATGGATTTGGTATATTAATGGCTGACAATGCTAAAAGGGGTATAATCTTCTCGTCGTTCAGGTACTTCTATGCCATTTCTATCAACTGGCTTGTAAATAACGCTGGCCTAATGCTGGCCTTTAAAGTGGACTTAGAAACCAGGTTCTGAAACATCTCCTGATTGTCAAAGCTAGTTGTTGACTTTCTTGGTATAGATTGACAATGGGAAGCTGATTTATGCTTGGTAACAACGGTTCCAACTGATAATGCAATATCAGCTCTAATTAAAAATGGTATTGTGCAATGAAATGACTTGCCTCTATCACTATACCAGCCTTCGCAGTTAAAAATGGTTATGTTCAGCAAACAATTGCCTTCCAAGATGTAAATTTCAATCTGTTTTCTAAAAAGCATACATGGGATAGCTTCTTCCCTCATTCTGATCACATTACCAGATCCTCTAGTTAGTTCTGCAAGGAAGTTTTTATTATTCACATGTTCAATGGAATGAATGGAGGTGGATTCGTTAGGGTCTATAGATCATTGCATTATAAAAGTGATCACGCCTGGCAGTATAACAAGATAATGTATCCAGCTCATGTGCTGGCAAGACAAAAAATCTCACATCGACTTCCTACAGATCACCCATCTGTTTTTTATTATGCATCATTCCGACATACCCTGTCAATATATATTGTAGAGTACGATCACCACTTGTGATTAACACTCTATGCGGCTCCCTTTGTCTCCCTGCAAGGCCATTATGAACAATTTCCCAAAGCATTTGTTGGGCTATAGTCTTGGGGACATGGATTGGCATTGGATACGGGTATGCCTTAATGTTGGATACCCTTAGTGGTGTTGGTATCCATTTCAAATGCATTGATTTTATTCTGAATTCGACAGATGGGTTGCTGCACGATGCAGAGGATAAATGTCTTAAGGATATATACATTTCATATAAAAAGCATACGAATCTGATTACCTGTACTCACAGCCGGAAAACCTTCACACTCGATAGAAATGTCTGAAGTTTCAGAATTATCAACAAGTTCTTTGCAGATACATGTTATCTTATCCTTATGTTCTTTCTTGGCTTTTCTAACATCTTCAATCTTGCTGGCCTCTTCCATGATGTCTAAAAGATCGTTGTAAAAATTATTCAAGCCTTGTGTGTAACGGGCCCATGGTAGACCGCTCGAGTATTCGAACCTTGAATGTGCCTGTGGGGCGTTCCCGAGACACCGGCATAAATGGGTAGAAGCGACTACTCATAAACGTCTAGACAGCTTTGCCTAGCTGGTTAAGGGCATGTCGGTTAGGAACGTCACAGTTGGTATCAGAGCATAGTCGGATCCTTGGATGTATGATAGCGAAGTCTAGATTCAAGTTGAGGTTGTTAGATTATGCTAATAGTATTCAATTGAATATATGTGGAGATGACGGCCTTAGAGGAGGCGTGACAAATTGTTTTATGAAGGTATGTGAATTGATTACATGGTATTCTATAATCTTAGTTGATTTTCTATCCTGCAAAGTAGATAAGCTAGAAAAATGTACTTCATCAAGGGGCTAACTTTGATTTGTGGTTGCCAATGTGCGCATAGCATGGAAGTGATGCTTGAGGGAGATTAAGTTACAGGTATTGCGTTTCACTTTGGTAACCACTCCTTATAGTATAGATGTGATCTTGTAGTAGTATACTCTGGTGGCAAGAAAATTTGGAATAAGCAGTGCATGGTATATAATGCCTATGATATTCAGGGAAGGTTCATCTCACCATATCGGATGAATAAGATTCTTGATGTGATGTTAGGTGCATCCTTTTGAAGCTAAAATTGAGAAAACCAGGTAGCATCCATATATTGATATCCAGTGGTAAAATAACAATAGGTTGCTAAGTTGATAGCATTCAGGCTACGGTTGGACAAGGTTACAACACGGTGGTTGTAAGACAAGTTTTGAGAATGCTTAGATATGGTTATAAAATAAGATTGACATGATAGTCGGATTGAAGCTCATGTGTAAATAGCAGATGTGTGACGTAGAAGGAAATGTCATGATTACATCATGGTTATATTTGAGGTCTATAAAGTTGTTGGCCCTAGGGTTATGGCTAGAATAGTCGGTGATAGCCTTGAAAAAGTTCTTGGCCTTGAAAAAATTCTTGGAGTATAAGAAAGCACTTAATGGAACAAAGTAGTCAGGTTAAGCATTTATATTTAGAGAATAATATCCACTTAAATTATGGCAGATTGAAGAATTGATTGGCCAAGATTGAACTATGTTATCCATCTTATGGATAATGAAGAAGAAGAAGAATAAAGGAATAACATATTTAATCGTGGTAGTAGGTAAACCATGAAGTCGAACGAAAGAATTGTCAAATAAAGCCCAAACATGAGATAAAGGCAGAGGGGAATGTATAGACATGGGGAAGTGCCATTTTTTGAAAATCTTAGAATGTAATAGAAGAGTTGTAAGCACATTTAGTAATGGTGCTTCCATGTATTGTAATTATTTGGCATGCTAGAAGTGATTGCAGATTAATGGAGGGATGGTGATTGCATTATTTGATTAAGGATATAGTCAAAGGATTGAAGTTGTGAACGAAATACATGAAGTAAGGGCTTCATTGAAATTAACGGCACTTGGTGCCTATAAAATCTTGTTGAAAGACTAACTAGTGTGATGGGGTAATATGTATGGAAGTAGGCTAAATATAGAGGTCAAGTGTATAGCCTAGGATACTTCAGTGCCATTGGATGAACTCGTAGAGGAATTCTCTGTACCATGGGCTATAATTCTTATGGGATCCCTTGTATCATCTTAAGTATGTTATCTAGCTATAAGATACCTAGACTGGGGGACTTGATTATGTATTTTGCTTGTTACTTTTTGGATTTGGCCACCCAAGAAGTCTCGAGAGATTACATATCTAGTTCGACCCGAGTATCTCTTTGGAATGGTGGGTTTTTTTTCCTATGGCACGTACCTTCTTTATGAAAAGTTGCATTAACTGCATTACATTTATTATATTGAATTGCATATGTATGTTCCTCTTTTCCGTTTGTTGTTATTGATGCATAGAGTATACTCAATGTTATTAATATTTGAGTTAGTTCTAGACTCGGCGGTATGTTAATTTGAATGTTAGAAGGGTCATGCATTGGAGCTATCTAATATGTATCTTTCCTTTAGCTTGAATTACTTGTATGAAGCTAGCTTTGAACTTTCAAGTTTGAAGAGGCATCATCTTGGATTGGAAGGCTAAGCAATTGTGTTTGACAAGGATGGGTCAGTTCTGAGGGATAAAATTGTATTCATTTGGGAGTTATGTTGAATTGAGGATTAAGATGTGAAGGCATAAAGGGAAGAGACCCGGGGAATTAAGGAGGCAGACTAAAAACAAAAAAAAAAAATAGATCAATGGTTGGGTTTGTTCCAAGGAAGATGTCGCAAAGGGAGATGCAAACTGGATTTTTCATGAGTGCTCTAAGATGCACCCATGAGGACATGGGTTGAATTTTTGGAGGAGAGACTGTAACGGGCCCATGGTAGACCGCTCGAGTATTCGAACCTTGAATGTGCCTGTGGGGCGTTCCTGAGACACCAGCATAAATGGGTAGAAGCGACTACTCATAAACGTCTAGACGGCTTTGCCTAGTTGGTTAAGGGCATGTCGGTTAGGAACGTCACATTGTGGTGGTAAACTGCATAAGGCATTTTTAAGTCTGGCTCCCAGAGTGCCAGAAATCAATGAAACCATGCCGCATGCTTGCAAAGTTCTTATAATAAAGAACAACTCCATCTTCTGGGCATCTTCTGCATTGAGATTGCTGGATTCCAAGTTGCAGTAGAGGTGACTATAAAAATCACTTGTGCAGTTAGTGATATAGGCACACCTTAACATTTTTAGCTTTTTCATTGGTGCATAACCTGAATTTGAAAACCCATGTTAATTCTTGCGTCTTTGCCTAGGCGTTTTGCAATATTCTTTAATGTCTAGGTATCAGAACTACCAGCTTCTTTCTCTTTGGTGATTAACTTCTGTACTTTAGATGCATGAAATCCAACTAGGCAGGGCCATCTCAAATAGTGATCCAGAAGCCTTTCGATTTGTTTCAGCATGTCCTCATTAATTAAAGTCTGCCATCATGTTTCTTCTGTTTATAGAGTCCATTTTAGAGAAATTGGCATGTTCTAAATTAAGCCATTTCTTCCTAGGATACTACAGACAACAACTAAAAGAGTTAAGATTATATACCAGTGAGATAATTTGATATAGCAAAACTAATGTCGATATAATGTAGACTTCATCTGAAAAAACCTGCTTCATCTGATTGTAAGCAATCATCCTTCAAATAGTCAACCAAACCTTGGAGCATATTCATTGCTTGACCTGGCATGGCCATAAACTAGTTCTGCAACCATATGTATATCCACCCTGAAATTGTATAGCAGATCGTGCAAATGGAGCAAAAAAACTTCCTCAACTTTTATTCCTAATCTGAAAATCCAGAAAGTAATTCATATCTTGCATGTTGTTCGTTTGTCCTGGGATGTAAATTTTCCAGACATGCTTGCCCATAAATTTAGCATCAAAGGAAAAAAGTGTTTTGTTTTACTTTGTTGCAGCTTCAGAATACTCCAAACCTGATTATGTATAAATCGAGAAAAATAAAAAATTCTTTAAAGGGAGTTGAATTGAAATGCATAAGCCGAAATAACAAAAAGCCAAAAATGGGTAAGAGCATTTTTTAAACAATTTTGGCGCATCAGACCAAAGAAAAACTCAAATAGTAAACTTCCTGCAAAACGCATACCATTAAAATCATGGCCTAAAGAGATTATAATTGCTACCAATAGATGTCCTAGGCTACCATCACCATGGTCATAATGGGAGTGCAAAATGACAAATGCTGGGTTTGCTGTACAATGAGAGCAGTCAACCCTAATAGAGTATATGGCAACAAGAAACCATAATGACTAAAGTGAGCCCCCACATATGTTGCATTAGAACACTTAGCTTGCAAACAAGAAGTTCTGGGATTAATATGAATCCAGACCTGCGACGAGCCTGCCGAGTTAACCCTCCAGGCAACTCAGGATCTTGTCAACACTTGCACATTCTAGCTTGTTAATGGTGGTGAAGAATTGAATCTTCTTTTTGCACAATTGAAATGACACACTCAAAACTCAATGAGCAAATACTTATGATCTCAATATAAACATGTAATATTAAGTTCCAAAGAAATCCATATTCTCAATAGTTACAGCATCCATCTTTAGCAATTCAACCCTAAAAGCTTCTCGGTCACCCATGAGCCACAATCGCACTACTGCCATCGCCTTGATCTTTCACTGCATATGCAGTCACTGGGGTTAGTCCTCGTGACTAAGTGGGGATCCATGGCTGCCACTGCATGCATGGAAATACTCTGGAAATCTTGGATAAGCACAAACACAGACAGAAAATTCTACGTGAGTACAGTGCTAAGACAATGACAACATAATCCAAGGAAATACCAAACATGGACATCAGAAGCAAAGACATAGCCAATATACCAAACCATCATGACACATAGCTCCGAGACAATGGGAAGCTCAGCCAGCCTACATGCAGGCCCTGTTAGCAGAGAAATGCCCAGCCAACTCACATTCCGAGCCCCGTTGGTGGAGTTGGTGGGGTGAACCTCGTATGCGCATACCCTTCCCAGCCCACGTTTGGCGCTGGAGGACCTCTTACCGTGGAGTCACAGAGGTGACGTAGCATCCCTGCCAGGAGAACTACGCCGGTGTCACAGAGCACAAGAATACCATAAAGAAACACAGATGAACATGAGCATGCCCGAGCAACCTAGGCCACCGAACCTAGAAGCCCGACCCCGGAGGATCCAAGAGACAGCAAAATACTAAGACAACAGTGGAACAATGCAAAGACCATAACATGTGATATTCATTACAATATTTACTAAATATGTGCCTAGATCTTGCCATCGCCGAGGCTGCCCATACAATCTAATCATGGCGCAGTAGCTAACTCATTGGTGAAGGTCATGATCACAATCCAAACATGTGGAGGAAGTTACCATCCTGACTGTCATTGATGTAGCTCCAATACTTATGTATGTTACTGATCAAGAAAAGATACTAACATCTTCTAAAATGCAAAACTTACCTCAAAATCAACCTCCCATGACGAATACAACGTTCCATAACGTTTATACTTTGAATCCATTAGCTATGATGCTCTTGATAAAATACAATGCCACGGTTCTATTGTGATAGCAATAGAACCGACATTCCTTGGATGGGGACGCCCTTCCTCGCCTCTCCTATTTATACGGCTTCATTCTTCTTTTCAGTCATCGGCGTTCTCTTGAGCTCCTTTTTCATTCTTTCTCTTTGCCTCCACTAGTTTACTAGTTTTTCTCGTGCCTGCTTCCTAAGATATTTGCCAAGGAACGTGTTTGCTGCTGATATCGGTGGAATCATTGTGAGGCTACGGTCTTTCTTCTAGTGGGTTTGATCGGCTGGTTTTCTATTTGTGGTTCTTCCGGATCTAGGCATCTACAGTAACTTTGGGTTTAGTTTTATGTGTGTGGTTCTTCCGATCTGGATCCCTGCAGTAGCTTTGGGTCTGCCTATTGTTTTGTGGTTATTGAACTGGTTGAGAATGTTTATGCTCCATGATTAATCGATCTGCTCTAAGTTTCTAGTTTGAGAGCCAGTTTCTCTTTTCCGCTGAGCTTTAGGATCAACACAGGCTTCTGCATATTTCTTCTGCCCTTCATTACTTATGTGCTTTTCTCAAGGGAATTACAGGGTTATCAAGACCGAAGTTTTGAAATCCATTTGCTGCATGAGGCTTCTGGACCCTGCTCTCAGGATCTTAATGACCAGATTTTGGGGCCGAATTGGTGGCTTCCATATCCGATCGGGTTCTTTTACGATTCTCTGGCTTACAACCCATCCTCCAAAACTCTCTGTTTTCGATTTGCTATTCTTGTTCTTATCTTTATTGCTCCTTCAGGTTACAGAAGCAACTGGATGGCTCCTAGCTCTTAATGATTCGTTTGGGAGTGGCCATGGCAGTTTCAATCTCCGGGCGATTTCCTCTGATAACGATCTAGCTGGATCGATTGTCCTTGCTTTGGTCGGCGCCGCTTCTGCAAGACAGATTTGTTAGGTTGCTTCTGCTGCGAAGTGATGAAGTTACCTTTTGCGGGATTGCTTCCGAGGGCTGCTGTCTTGTTCGAGTTCTTTGGCTTTTCCAAAGGTGGTTCTCTAGATCGTTGCTTCCAGTTCTTCCAGTTTTTCTCTTTGGGTTCCTCTTTGCCATATCTCTGAGCTCTTCCCGCCCTTGGTTTGATCGTTTGCCTCTCTTTCCTGTGTTTCCTGTTTTTCAGTTTTGTTCGATTCTTGAGGGTCCAACTTGCATTCCAGTTTCTCACATATTTTCTCAGATATCTTGAAGTTTTGGATCTCTATCTTGTTTCTCTGTTTTTCTGCCTGAGCCTCGATCCTATCAGCCCGCTTTACTTCCTACTTTGCCAGATTCTGGGCCTTATTTACTTGATGGATCGGTTCTGAGGGTTGCTGCTTCCTCACCTGCATCCTACCACAGATCTTTGCCCCTTTTCTGTCTCTTTAAGGATCTCCCCTTTCAGATTAATCCCAGGTCTGCAGCAACCTCAGCCTGAGTTCATTTGGTTCGTTTTTCTGTTCCTTACTCTCTTGATCGGCCGTTCTTGGCGATTGCGGCATCCTCACCTGCATCTGGCCTCAAAATCGACATGCATCTGGCACTCCCTGGCCGATTCGCCACCGCCTCTTTCCGACTGTTCTGTATTTCCTATCTTAGGCAGGGATACCGGGCGTCAGTTATCCTCGACCCCTTTTTGGGATTACCTTGCTTTCTTTTTAAGTTTATTGGTGATTTCTGTAGCGTTTGTCTTGCTGTACTTCATGAAGTTTAAGTTTGCTTTTGTTGGGTCTAGTCCCCTGTTCTTTGAATTTTCTTTTCTTGCTCGTAAACCTCTTTGGGCTTTATAGCTTCTATGTTATAGCTAACACTAGGTGCACATACACATCGGTCGATGCCCCATATTACTCAACACCTCAGGGTTTGCTCAACATGGCAGATTATGTAAGGATGTCAATTTTCGTATGATTAGAGAACAGGTCGTATTGTGATAAAAGAAGTTCTTGTCATCATTATGGTTGTGATATAACATAGATGTAAGTGAATTATCATAATTGAGCTTAAGAGTTATTCTAGCAAGATAGCTCGAAGGCCGACAAGTGTATACCTTAGTTATACGTTATACTCTAGAGCTTATGGGACTTTGAAGATGCCACGAGGTATGTCTATGCCAAGCAGTTTTTGTCTTAGCGACTTGTCTGCCGCGAGTTGTTTTACACTTCTTGTCCTTGTAAATTTGATTGCGTTGGTCGTATACATGGTTTATATCTGCGAGATTATTTTCTTAGGTCTTGTAGGGCTAGTTCCCTTAGGAAGGTTGTTGGCAAGTAAGTTGTGGTCTTGAAAATGACTTATTTTGGTTTGAAACGTGTGATTTTGCTATACAACCATGGTGCAGCAAGCATGTTTTTTCAACCACGAAATGTTTAGCACCATCGACATCAGCTTGGCAAGTGACCTTTGCATCAACACAAGGGACATCTGGGTGTCAGTACCAAGATGGGTGATGGGTTTCTTTCTCTCTCTTAGCAATAAGTGGGTTATGTAAGATGGCCATGTGACCTGCTTCTGTGGTGCATGTCGCTTTTGAGTAAGTTTGCTTATTGGGCGTGGCATTCATAATGCATCCTTGGGCTTCGTTTTAGTGGTCTTTCTCGTTCGTGTTCTCGTGATGTGAACAGGCTATACATTTCTTGTTCCCTTGTATTGACATTTTCAAGAGTGTATGCATCTTACATGCATACATGCATTAGCGTTGATTTTTTTGTAGCATGTGTACACTTAATATCGCGTTGGCATTATGCATGGGCATTTCATCCGCTCGTTATTGTGTTGTACTGTTTTTCACGTTTGATATTGTACGAGTTGCATGGAAATTTACAGCTTGTGGTTCCTTTTTAACTCGAGATGCATTTCTTTTGTAATGTTATGAGTTGCACATAATCGGGGTTTGTATCCCCCTTCAAACACGAAAGCGGGTCTCTCTGGCTTTGTACTCTCTGTCTTGGGGACTTGAACATGGTATGTATGTTCTTTTCATATTTTTGCATTGTTATTGTAACCTTCTTGTTGCATGTAATTCTCTAGTTCGATTTGAGTCGAGTAGAGTCATTTTCTCCTCCTCGATATTTTTTAGTTTTGGAGGTATTCATGCATAGGTGCTAAAGCTTTACATGTATGTGCGTATGCATAATGTTTCCTACGATACATGTGTTGCCCCTTTGTTCGTTAGGTGTCCTTTAGCCGCTATCTATATGTGTATATGTTTTGTTGTCTATTACTTCTGTTTGTCCCTTTGATTCACATGATTCTACATACGATCTTCTGGTATGTTCTCCTGTGCTCATCCAGTTGAGATTTTGTTGCATTGTTTTTTGTAACTCGAATCATCAATTTCATGAGAGCGGTTTGCCATGTACATTTGTCTTGTTGCACCCCCGGGCTCCGAGAGATTGTGCATTGTGTAATTTCCAAGCTTTTGGCCATTTGTTGATTGCCATGTCTCTTTCTCTAGTCCGTTTATTTGGCGCTTGATGTTCACGTTAAAGTCATCTAGTCCGTTTATTTGGCGCTTGATGTTCACGTTAAAGTCATCTTGGGGCTTTCTATGGTTTTATTTATACAGTTTCTTTTGCTCTCCGACATTCTATACTATATGTTTGATGCATTATAGGCATATATATCTAGTAAATAATATGTGTATTGCATGGTTTCTATTGCCTTTGGGAACGTTGTGCATTGCGTGATTCCAACCAGGATCGTTATTACAATGCTTGTTCTATATGTCATGCAATTTCCTTTCTTTCAGATTCATATTCATTCATTCCATTTTCTTATTGCTATGATTAAGTCGGGATGGACCAGGGCATGTTCATTTATTTTTCATTTCATGTCTCTAATCATGTGGGCGCGCTGTGAATGTCCATATAGTTATTTTGGGTTACTCGTTGGTTCTTTAGTTTAATCCATGTGATCCCCATGTGTCGGTCAATGCATGCTCTTTTTTCATATGTTCCCAATTGTTTCTCTTGGTTGCCTTTTTGAGGGCTCATGCACGCTTTTTTGTCATATGATCTCAGTTTTTTCTCGCCTTTGAGGGCTTATTTATATATTTGCATTGTATGACATTAGCGATAAACGTCTTAGTTCCTCTATTTCCCCTTGCATGTTCGTCATATTTCTCGTATTTTATTCTATTTTCTTTCATTCCGTTTCTATTTTACATTTTTATATTGCTCGACATTTTTGGTCCATGTTATGGTTATCTTGTCCTATACGTGTTTGTCCTCTTTTCGTGTTGACTTTCGCTTTTGCTGCTTCATGCTTGATCATTCTTGTTATATCACCTTTGTTGAGGTCTTTCTTCCTTCGATGCTCGTTATATATTCATTGCTCAACAATTCTGTGCAATTCTATCATTGCATTCTGTATGGTTGTTGCATCCTTTGCACCTTGGACATTCAGTCTTGGTAACACGCATTTGGTTGGTGTCTTTTACTCATGGTTCGGTTGGTAAGTCCGCTCATTACATATGTGCGTTTGGCATGGGAAAGTTATGTTTCAATTTAATCACCCTTTTCTTGACATATAGTCTTTCCATAGTTCGATGTCTAGTTGCTTACTTTGCTCTTTCATAAAATTTCTATTGGTCCATTCTTTACGACCACTTTTATATGCCACGTTTCTCCTGGTCAATTCTTTTCAGTGTTCATGCTAGGGTGTCTCTTTCTATCTTGTCGAGGTGGTGTCTCTTGCCCATTTCATTATGGTTGGGTTTCTTCATCTTGTTCATTCAACTTAACGGCATGGTGGGGTTGAAATTTGAATTTGTTTTTCTTGTTTCTAGGGGCATTTGACCTGTCTCTTTTCGTTTGGTCATCTCACCTCATGATTTTTCTTACTCCCTTTTTGCCCCGTATCTCATATTTTCCCCCCGTATTCCTTTTTTGCTCTTTATCCTTCATTAACCTCTTGAATTGCCTTAAGCTCGTTTCTCGGTTGATCCTTTTGCCCCAGTTCCTTATTTTGTCGTTTTTGTGTTTTAACCCCTTGAATCGCCCTATTTTTCTTTTTTCTTGTCTTGTCTCCTCCCTTTCTCATCTTGGTTTGCCTTGGTTCTCCTTGCTCTGTTAGTGTCCAATTATCATGCTTTTGCTCCTTGATCTGCTTTATCCTTGTTTCTCCATCGGCCTTGCTTAGTCTTTTCTTCCTGGTTGGTCTCATCTGTTCGATTCTGGTCATCTTGTTTTACCAATTTGTCTCATTTGCTCCATCTTTTTGGATTATCATTGTGCTACATTGTTTTTGTTCTCATAGTGGTCTCTAGTCCATGGGTCTTGTTCTCTCCATTTGTCAATTCACTTTCAGTTGATAGCCTAGTTCTTTCTTGCTCGTGCTCCATCCATTCTTACCGACCGCTTGGGTTTGTCAGTTTATTTTATCGTCATTTCTTGCTCATTCTTACCGTATTCTTCCTCCCGCTCTTTGCATATGAGCATTTAGCACTAAGAGTTCCATTTCTTGATAATCGCATCCATTGGGCATATCGCATCTTCAGTTTGTTGCCTAATTCATTGCTTAGCAATTTTATGCGATCTATCTTTGCATTCTCTATAGCATCCTTTGCACCTTAGATCTTCAGTCTTGGAAACACTCAATTGTTTGGTTTGCTTTGCTCATCGGTTGGTTGGTAAGTTTGCTCTTTACATATGTGCATTTTGGCATAAGGTATGTCCATTGTTGGAGGTCTAGTTGATTACTTTTCTCTTTCATAGAATTTCTACCTTTCCATTCTTTATGACCAATTCCATCTACCGTGTTTTTCTTGGTCTATATTCTTCGTTAACCTCTTGCACTGCTTTCCGCTCGTTTCTCTGTCGATCCGGTTTCTCCAGTTCCTTATTATTTGTCTTTTCGTCATTTGACTGCTTGAATCGTCTTAGTTTTCTTTTTCTTGCCTTGTCTTCTTCATTTCTCTTCGTTATTCGCCTTGGTTGTCTTTGCTATGTTGGTGTCCATATATCATGCTTTTGCTCCTTGATCTATTTTTATCCTTGTTTCTCTATCGGCCTTGCTTAGCCATTTTTCTACTGTGTTTGTCTTTTTCATCTGAACAATTCTGGTCGTTCTTTTTCCCTCTTTCGTTTCTGCTCTTGTCCTTTCTCTACTCATCCTAGTTTATCGCATTCTTTTTGAGGTAGATTCCTCTTCTATCGGCCACTTGATTGTATCATAGGACCCATCCTAGGAATGCCACGGTTCTATTGTGATAGCAATAGAACCGACATTCCTTGGATGGGGACGCCCTTCCTCGCCTCTCCTATTTATACGGCTTCATTCTTCTTTTCAGTCATCGGCGTTCTCTTGAGCTCCTTTTTCATTCTTTCTCTTTGCCTCCACTAGTTTCCCGCCCCCCTCACCCTCTATCATATCTGGCTTGTTGATTCTATGTACAGTTTTCAGAGTGTTTTAGTGTTTGGTTACGATTCATTTATGTTGTGGCCCATGGCCTCCGGGATAGTATTTTCTTAGTCATTTTTTCAATTGATGGGTTGTTCCATCTATGGTATGGCTCTGTGGTCTTTAGCTTTATCTGCATATTTTCTTTTTTCTCGGCGTGGCGTTGTAGCCTCCGAGACTGTACTTGTTATTTATTTGCTTCTCGGCGTGGCAATATTTATTATTCATGTTTTTCTCTCGGGGTGGGCTGTTGCCTTCGAGATCATATTTATTGTTTTTTCTCGGCGTGGCGCTGTAGCCTCCGAGGCAGCACTAATCGGTTGTTTTTCCCGCGACGGTCATTCCGCGGACGGTTCCCGATTGGTCGGCTGTTGTTTCTATCTCGGCGTGGCCCTGGAGCCTCCGAGTCTTCTTGCCTATGGCATCTAACTCATTGACGGGTTATTTTCTTTCAGCCTTGATTCTGCAGGATTGTTTAAGGTCTTGTGGTTGCCATAGTGCGTGGGGTCGTGCTTCAACTATTTGCGTGGGTTTCCTCAAAGACCTAAGAAGGCGTCGTTCTTCTCCCCGATGAGGAGCAGTCATCGAGTCTTCTCACTTTTGCATCGACCAAGTGGCGGATAAAACCATCTTTTATGTTGTATTCTTCAGTTTCATCATGCTCTCGATGATTGTCTAGTTTCGGAGCATTTAAAGTTCATATTTCTAAATTTATCTATCCCTAGTGAGGGATCCATTTGTACTCAATGTTTTACAAAGCTCAATGAGAACACCACTTCACTTATCGGCCACTTGATTGTATCATAGGACCCATCCTAGGAATGCAACAACTTGAAAACTTACAGTAGTTATACACTCAGACTAGCCATACTTCATGCTATAGCCACATTCAGAAACCCTCAAGCTTCACATGGCTCTCCTTGTACCAATGTGGACCCGTCTCAATCTCAATAATCCTTGATGTCAGATGACCGCTTATTCCTATTTCAAGATCCACATGCGAACTTGATGTTGAAATCCTTGATGCCGAGGGGTCGTTGACGCTCTACATCTGTGCTAGGCTACTTCTCAGCATTAGCCCCATCTCTAAGAAAGATACTTTATCCCAATCCTTAGAATTTTACATTAGACAATTATTCAAACAATGCATATTCTTACTACTTATGATTATTCTGCTCAGATCTTCATGCTCCGATCTCCTCTGCTGCTAAGCTCAAATGCAACCCAATATGGGTACTTAGCTTTATATTAGGACATGCAAATAAATTGATAAAAGAAGAAAATACAAGACCAACAAGATAAAGCACAAAACACAAAATGACAAAAACATAACATGAACACAAAATGGCGCTGGAGAGCTCGGTGTCGACCAGATCCAATCTAATTCTGCCTTTTCTAAATTTTCCATGCTGAATCGGTGCTCCTCGTGTAATATTCAGCCATTTCTGACTTAAAATCAGCCTTACAGAGATGTTTCCAATCATTGATTATCTTCTCTAGCCTTATGGATCTCCAACAAATTTATAATCTATCATATTTGCATGCAAAAATTATGTACAGACTAATCATGGCAACTCACAGCACCTTAATTGATCAATAACAAAACCCCACCTGAGGATTTCTTCGTGGATAGACCTCTGGACCCCTTGCAATTGATTGCACCTCCAAAGATCGTCTTCTAACTCCAAGAATCAAACTGCAGAAGAACATACATAGTGCAGTCAATTCTGACCTAGCATCACAATTTCCGTCATAACTTTCTCATACGGATGATTTTCGGCCTGATCAGAGGGGTTCTGGAAATTAAAAGACTGAAAGATGCTAAGGGCAACAGAGCTACCATCCTGCCATGGATTGAAAACTTTGACATTCAAAAAGGAGAAAAGTTAATGAATGGAGAACAAGAAATACAAATACTTTTGTCCAACATACCTGGAGAGCTAAGAATCCCAAAAATCATGAGCAGAGCAATCAGCAGCTTTGGAGAAGTATTGTATGGGCTGGAAAACATTTGGGATGAAGGCATCAGAGGCAAAGCAAAGGTCACAATCTTAACTAATAATCCAGAAAAAATACCTCACTCCATAGTAGTTGCTGGCAGGACCATTAACATTGAAGTCTTGACATCAGGGGTGGCCTGCAACTACTACAAGGAGGATGGACACTGGAAAAGAGATTGCCCATATCTCAAGGCTAAGCTTGAACCTCAAGGTAAACTAATTCCAGCAGAATGGAGTGTAGGCAAGGATGACAACAGGCCTGCAAAAAAAAGAAAAGCTCGGGGCAGTGGAGAATACAGCAGAAGAGGTCAGAACAGGAGCACTCCTAACCAGCATAATCAAGGTTGGGAAACTGCAGCTGACACACCTCAAAAATCAGCCAAAAAGCCTAGAGTTACCAAAGTCTGGGTTAGAAAAGAAAAACAGCAGAATGAAGATCCAAAGCTGGTTGAGACAAATGAACTCAAGGGGGAAAAGGCCAGCATAAACAATGCAGGTGAAACAAATGATAAATTGGCCAGTACAACAATAATTGGGGAATCTAGCAAAGAGGCTAATGCAGAGAGTATCACACCTACTCAACAGCCAGAAGAGTAGAAAAATGATGAACCAAGGCAGATGGAGGAGAAGGAAAAAACAGAAAAAACAAAGGCAATACAATTCACCATGGTAATAGCCCATGAATATGAAAACAGTGAGGAAAAGCACTGGCTGGCCTACAAGAATTCAGCTCAATTCCCTCAAGTTATGCTCCCACAAAGTGAAAATGAAAGGGAGAGGGTGGCAGCTAATATGCTACTCAGCCTGACAGGGTGGGCCAGGAAATCTTTCAGCTGCAAAAGAAATGAGATCACAAAGGATAGCATCAAATTCTTGATCATGAATGTTAAGAGGAACTTCAGGGAAATCCCAAACTCTGATCTCAGCTGATACAAAGCAGAAACCCTCAGAAGTAGGGGGACAAATATCCCAGAATGATAAGCATGAACATGCTGACTTGGAATGTGCAGGGGATGAGCTCGAGGGAAAATAGAGTCACAAAATTAGACAGGCTCAAACTGCACATTAGGGAATTAGAGGCTGTACAAGGAAAATTTGATTTAATAACTGTTCAAGAAACAAAAATTGCAGACAAAAATGAAAGAAGGAAAGTGGCAGCAGGCAGACATTTCTGGAATCCAGCAACTATCAGGGATGTCAGGGCAGGAGGGGGCACTCTAATGGTCATTGGCCCAAGATGGGTGAACCTGGTTGAGCACCATCAAGTCCTATTTCCAGGAAGAGCCCAAATCATAGTAATAAAGCATGGGAAGGACAAATTGGGGATCTTAAATGTGTACTCAGCAAGTGGGGAACCAGACCTAAGGGTTGCAATGTGGAAGGAAATCATCCCTCTCATCCCAGAAAACCTTCAAGGCCTAATGGTCCTCGGGGACTTCAACATGATAGAGGACATCCAAGACAGATTGGGTGGAAGCAATGAGCTCCAAATGTCAGAGGAAGAAAAAGAAATTTGGTACGAGTTCTGTTTTGACAGGGGTTTAACAGATTGCAATCTCCATGAAAAGTTTGCCCCACACCACCCACACTTCACTTGGATCTCAAATGCCAGCTCGGTTCAAGAAAGGCTTGACAGAATCTATGCAAATGAATGGTTTTGCAACAGGGGGGGTGGACTCAAAGTTAGCACAGAATTCTCTGATTTCTCCGACCACAGACCTCTCACCTACCAAAACAGAATCGACAATAGGCATGGAAACAACCGTAAAGCCAACAGCAGAAAAGCAATAGCAGAGGATCCTGAACTCCAAAGACTTGCAAGAGAATACTGGGAGAAGAACCAGGAGCAAGAGTTAATGGGACTAATCAGATGGACATCACACAAAGCAAGGCAACTACAATCTGAGGTAAAAAAAAAACTCTTTGGTAAAGAACTTGCTTTGAGAAATAACCTTGCTGCTGCTGAGTCTATTTTAGAAAGAAACAGGAACAATGAATGGGCCAGGGGACAAATCCAGAGGCTGAAGGAGGAGATATCAAGGTCAGAGCAAGAGAAAATATTGAATTACTTTGAGAAAAGCAATGTATCTTGGCTTATTAATGAAAGGAAATTGTCTCATGCTCATTACCTTGCCCTAAAAGGCAAATCTGCCTCTCCTCCAATTCTGGGTTTAAAAAACCAAAACAATCAGCTAGTTACAAGTCAGAATGAAATGCAAAATATGGTTGACTTGTACTTCACAAAAGTCTTTGAGGCAATCCCCCTAGATGCTAACAGAAGGGCAGCAATAGACAAAATTCTGCAAAAAGTACCAAACTTGGTGAGTCAAGACATGAACTCCATCTTAAATAAGCCCTTCTCCACAGATGAACTCAAGAAAGCTTTGAAGGAGCTAAATGAGGATAAGAGCCCTGGATTAGATGGTATCCCCCCTCCTTTTTTCTAAAAAATTGGGAGTGGACAGGCCAAATTATTCTGCAGTCATGGACCAAAGCAATTGAACAGGGAGCATGGGAAGAAGAGCTCTTGGAAGGATGTATCACCTTGGTTCCAAAAAAAGGGGACCTAACAGAACTGAAAAACTGGCGCCCCATCTCAATGATGTCTACTACCTACAAAATAATTGCTAAAGCCTTATCTATCAGATTAAGGGATATTCTACCCACAGTGATAAGAAGCTCCCAAACAGGTTTTGTAAAGGGGAGGCTCATTTTTGAAAACATAGCCACATTGAAGCTTGCACAGGAGTGGGCCATGGAGGCCAACATTGACCTAGCAATAATCCTCCTTGACTTTGAGAAGGCATACGACCGCACTGACTGGTTTTTTATGGAAAAAGTAATGGAGAAGCTGGGAATCTCCAACCACTTTATCTCAATGGCCTCCATCCTGTACAGGGGAACAAAAAGCAAAGTCAGCATAAATGGCCAATTGGGAAGCCAAATCCAGCTACATAGGTCAGTTAGGCAGGGGTGTCCCCTCGCCCCAGCCTTATTCATCTTAATGGCCGAAGCCCTAGGATATTATTTGGCAAGTGATGAAGGACCCAAAGGATTACCCCTCCCAAATTAAAATGAGCACTTGAGAGACCTGATGCTTCATGACATAGAACTCAGGGAGAGTGAATTTGCGGATGACACGGTTCTTTTCATCAAGGGATCAGACAAGAACTTGGAAAAAATGGACAACTGCCTTGCCACCTTCTTCCTGGCCTCAGGCTCAGCAATTAATTGGGGCAAGTCACACGGCATCTGGGTCTCCAACAAGAGAACCCCAACCTGGGGGAATGACAGAGGTTTCAACTGGCTAAAACAAGATGAAACAGTCAGATATTTAGGGTTCCAGGTTGGCCCAGACATCAACAAAATTGACCAAGAAGTTCACATGGTTGCATTGATCAAAAACCACTTGGCAAAATGGGCCAACAAAGGGCTCTCTCTCCCAGCCAGGGCAACAGTAATTAATAGCATCATTTTGGGCTCTCTCTGGTACCTCACCAGTGGGTGGGTAGTAAGGAAAAAATTCCTGGAGGAAATCACCAAGTGCATAAGAATTTACCTATGGAAGGGGAAAACAGGTGACATCAACCCAGCCTCTAAAGTAGGTTGGAGCAATTTAATTCTTCCAAAGGATAGAGGGGGATTGGGGCTCATTGACCCCATAAAGCAGGCTAAAGCACTACTGTTTAAGATTTTTGTCAGGGCTTTCTCACCAGACCTACAACCTTGGAAGGTAATATTCAAACACATGCTGCTAAAAGTAGTTCCAGACAGGAAAAAAGAGGCAGACTGGAGCCCTGACCCCCTATGGCTGTTTGCCAATTGTCCCCTAAAAAGCAAAGGCCTAAAAGGCTTTTCTGCAGGACTGGTTGAGCTCTGGAACCACTTCAAGCCAATGTTAACTCAGATTGAGCAGGTTACCCCACAGCAGTTCAAAAAGCAACTCCTATTCCATAACCCCAGGATCCAATTCAGAGGACACCAATTGGGGGAAGACAGATACAAAATAGGTTGGAGATGGCTACACAAAAAAGGCATAAGGCTGGTAGAAGACCTGGACAGGATAATTGGACCAACCAGAGAAGCCACCCTCCAGAAAATAATCCAGGTACTGGGGCCCTGCTCAAGAAAGAGAATAGTAAATGATGTTGAAATATTACTCCAAGCTGTTAAAGATGGTTGGCTGTACCGTACCCAACAGAACCTGACCCTGCAAGAGAAATGGCACTGGAATCCAGTACCCACCAGCAACAATGAGAGAGAAGTCTGGTTTATTCCCTCAGCAACAGAAAACAGGGGTATAAAATTTACAGCTGACAGTCGGGGTGTTCTTAAGCAAAAAACTACTCCTGATCTGCAAAACATCCCCCAGCAAACACTCAGGCAACTGAGAAACATAAGAATAATTGATTTAAAAGGCAAGTACATGTTCTCAGACCCAGAAGTGGAAAAAGGCCAACCTGTCAACCTGATGGTGTTCAGAAACTGCAGCTCAGCTGACTTGGAATGGGACCCCCGCTTGTGGTACTGGAAATTCGGTGAAAGAGAGCAGTTCGATTTCTTCACATTCACACCTAAAATGGGAAGGATCATGTCAGCCATACAAGAAAATGAAACCTCAAAGCTGTTCCAAAAAGCAATATCTATAGGGGTAGTCCAAGACCTGGCCAGAACAAGACTCCTCAAGATCATTTGGTCCAATGGCCTGCAGGCAAAAGTTAAGTACCTTGTTTGGTTGATGGCAAACAAAAGTGCTATTCCCAGAAAATATGTTAGGAGACAGCCTCCTACCTATTATGAGTGCAAGTGGTGTGGAGAATTGGCCACCCAAAAACATGTATTCTGGTCCTGCCAGCAAGCACAAGACATCTGGAAGAAAGCAATAAAAGTATGGAATAAGCTAACCATCAACAACCAAAACAGCAGTTTTACCTGGCACATGGTCCTCACAGGTATGAAACAAGACAACATGCAGTATGATCAGAATATCAAAGCATGGCATTGGGAAGGGGTCAGCAACCCCCACTTTAGTGACATTGCAGGACCATACCAAGTCAGTGGTACAAGAAATGATCAGGAAATCTGGAACATTCTAAGGGCTTACACAGCATGGTGCATCTGGAGAAAATACACTGTTAAGCTGTTCGAGGATAGAGATTTCCCCACAAACCTGCTGATGGTGGAACTGTGGACCAACATGGTCTCAACAATAGCTGCACAATACACTTTCATAATGGAAAAGAGAATGAATGAAGACAAAAAGGAAGAGGAGGCCACAAAATGGATTGATACCTGAAGCCCAACCTTTTGCACAATGAGGGAGACAGAA